>CM020444.1:20886662-23286662 GCA_009819605.1 Sterna hirundo | reverse complement strand
CTCCTTGCACTTGAGGAATCGAAAAGGTAGAAGTTGTATCTCACTGCCTGAGGCAATCCCTGCGGAAGTTTTCCATCGCTAGAAGCCCCATGGCCACTGGGTGTCAGCATCTGTGCTTGGACGCAGAGGAGGAGGAGGAGGAAAGCAGGTGCAGCATCGCTGCTGCCCGAATTCAGTATTTAGCGCATGAAAATTAAATAGAGGGGACAATGGCTCTCACTGGAAGACAGATGAGTTTTGTTCCTTTTGTACTGCTAAGCGGAGAAGCGTCACACCTTCACACCGTCACTCAGGGCCAGGCTGACTGACGGGTACCATCACCCCTCGTGGCTCGTGGCATCCTGACCGTGGGCCAAGCGCTGCTGCACTGACTAGAGCCGCGTCTCCCATGGCGCGTGCCAGCCAAAACCAGCCCCTGCCCCTGCCCTCCCTCCCACGCTCCTGACACCGAGCACCCACAGAAATACCCCTTCGGCTCTAACTGGTGGCTCGGCCGTTTTATGTCCCGGCCTCACTCTGCCATGAGCTCCCGCAATCCCCGAGCCACCATGGGTCTCAGCACCCATCCCGGAGCCTCCACAGGCCTCAGCACCCATCCCTGAGCCACTGCAGCTCTAGGGAGTACCTAGATCTTGAAAGGACATAAAGCCGCAGAGCCCTTCTGGCTTCAGCTTCCAGCTGCCGAGGCTTTGGGAGTGCAGTCACTAATGATATCATCTAAAATCTAAAGAACTTCTTGAGCCACGGCAGGTTTGTGGCTCACCGTGCGGCAGGGTACATCTGAGATCGCTGTCGAGCTCTTTATGTCTATGTGGAAGCTGAATTTTCTCAGGAGGGTCTGTGGTTCTCATAGCTTCAAGGCAAACAAGTACAGCTGATGCATGTGCTTAACAAAACAATTTGAGGCAACATACTGTGGCTGAGCTGTCTGAACAGCTGAAATGGCTCTGCAAACCGTCTGTGTCAAGATCCTCATCCCAGAGAGCAGTGAGATAAAACAAGCAGCTGAGAAACGACGGCCACCACAAGGCTCGCACCAAACCCGAGTATTTGCCTCCCTGCCGTGCTGGGCTGCTGGCCTCCTGTGCCAGACCCCCTGTGCGGACGTACCACGGGACTGCTCTGCGCAGGAAATAAAATGCCATTTCAGCAAGTCTCACGCCGCCAGACGCATTTCGAAAAAAAAGAAAACTAATTTAAAAATCATAGAATGGTTTAGGTTGGAAAAGACCTTTAAGATCGTCAAGTCCAACCATTAACCCAGCACTGCCAAGTCCACCACTAACCCTCAGCACCACGTCTGCACATCTTTTAAATACCTCCAGGGGTGGCGATTCCACCACTTCCCTGGGCAGCCTGTTCCTTTTGGTGAAGAAATTTTTCCTAACATCCAATCTAAACCTTGTCTGGCGCAACGTGAGGCTGTTTCCTCTTGTCCTAACATCCCAAACATGGCTTTGACATTTCCTTTTCTGATGGCTCTGCCCTTGAAACAACCTCTGCGTTTAAGCAGGTCCCGCTCCACCCAGCGCTGAGCACAGGTGCATCCTTAAGCACAGTGGCACGAGGGGCGTGGTGGCAGCCCGGCTGCGGTCCCCGGCAATGTCCGCACCCATCTCCGGCAGCACGGGAGCCTGCACGGCTCCTCTGCCCTCTCTGAGACACTCAATTAGGCTGCGCTGCCCTGGCTTTGCTGGAAGGCGCGAAAGGTCACCCCCAAGTGCCTGAAGCTGCAGTGGGGGGATTTGAGCCATTGGTCATCAGTGATTATCTGTAAGATATGTTTTTTCTTTCTGTGCCTGGGAAGCTGTGAATGGTGGTGGTAAAGGCATGTCCCACCTTTGGTGTGCTTGGAGGTCCCACCTCACCAAAGCACCAGGGTCTTGCAGGAGTCATTTTCATTTAGGAAAAACACCCCAAGTAATAAACATCAGGGTTTGTTTTTTTTTTACAAACCAGGGACCACGCTCTTTTAATAGAATTCACTTTTATAGATATCTTTATGATTTAAAAACAAATGAAGGGTAGCAGAATGTTCTTCACTGGAATTCATGCAGTGGTGGAGAAAACATGCATACCAAACAGAAACATGATGTTCTCGGGAAAGAAAGCTCTAGATTTCAAGGCTAAAAGCCGTAAACACATCAGTCCCTTACCACCCAGCAACAGGGTCAGGCTCAGAGCAATGAAGGGCTACTTATCTGCCCACATTTGGGAAGAAAGGTTGCACTGGAACTTACGCCAGATAAACTCCCCCTCTGCTCTGCTCTGCTCTGGTGAGACCCCACCTGGAGTCCTCTGTCCAGCTCTGGAGCCCTCGGCACAAGAAGGACATGGACCTGTTGGAGCGGGGCCAGAGCAGGCCACGGAGATGCTGAGAGGGCTGGAGCCCCTCTGCTGTGGGGACAGGCTGAGAGAGTTGGGGGTGTTCAGCCTGGAGAAGAGGAGGCTCCGGGGAGACCTTCCAGCCCCTTCCAGTCCCTCAAGGGGGCTACAGGAAGGATGGGGAGGGGCTGTTGGCAAGGGCATGTAGCGACAGGACGAGGGGCAATGGTTTAAACTAGAGCAGGGTGGGTTTAGATGAGACATTAGGGAGAAGTTCTTTCCACTGAGGGTGGTGAGACACTGGCCCGGGTTGCCCAGAGAGGGGGTGGAGGCCCCATCCCTGGGGACATCCAAGGCCAGGCTGGATGAGGCTCTGAGCAACCTGCTCTAGTTGAAGATGTCCCTGCTCACTGCAGGGGGTGGGACTAGATGGCCTTGAGAGGTCCCTTCCAACCCAACACATTCTGTGATTCTATGAAACTGAAGATGCCAAGTGCCCCGTGTGAACATGTGCTGCTGTTAAGTGTCCGACCGTCCCCAGCTCTGTCCTCCTTCGGCTCTGCTGTCGATCCACCTGCGTACCAAGTGCTGTCGCGGTCCAGAGCAAGCCTTTTCTGCCAGCCTGACTGTGTAAAACCTTATCTTCACAAGGACTGCAGCCTCACTGCCCTTGGACACGTCGAGCTCCCCTCCCCAGGCGCCCCTCCCTGCACCACCATCGCACACGAGTGCAACCTCAGTACCAGCGAACAGATGCACAGAGTGTGTTAAGCCATCTGGTGCTTACAGCTTTCTCCATGGAAGGGCTGCAGCAAATTTACACAGGAGAAGAAACCAGAGACAACAAATGGAGGTTCCCATCCTGCCTCTAGGCACCCGAACACCCTTTGCACCCTTCCAGGGCCCAGCCACGGTGCCAAGGAGCCTGGGAGAGCCACTGTGCCATGGAGAGAGAGCCCAGCAGAGGATAGTCCTTGCCTTTTATCTGATGATGTTCCAGCTCTTCACTCTTGAACTGGAAATATGTCCCAACCTTTGGGACTCTCAACTTGGTCTTGGCTGGAAGCTGCCCAGAAGTTTGTGCCCATGCTGCCAATTTATTTAGAAACACTCACCCTGGGAAAACAATAACCTTGCCGCCTGCCAGGTTCAGCTGAGTCCGCTTTTAACAAAAGAGAGCTTAAATGCCAACAACACAATTTATTTTACTGAAGCAAAAAGCATGAAGTTCCCGGCTGCACGGTTGGAAATGCAGCAACAAAGAAAAGCATTAAGAAAGTCAAACAGGGCAAGCACAAAGCAGCCTCTGAGCCCTTAAAGCTGCTCTCCAGCGTTTTCTCAGTTACACCAGCTAATGGCAGCCCCACAGGACATTACCTCAACGCCGTGGCTCTCCAGAGCAGACTGCGACTGGCTCCAGTAATACTCAATATCCATGAAGATGCTGTTGTGGCTAAATAAAACTTACTTAAGTGAATGTAAGGCTTGGGCTAGCCAAGCTGGTTGATTCTGGATGCTTTGGAGAATGCAAATGAACTATTACTTTATACAATTTGGGGCTGGCTGAGGGCTGGGAACATGCGGCTGTCACGATCCCTTGACTTCATGTTGTCCGACTTGTGGGAGATGCACTGACTTGGCATGGCCTTGCCTCCCTTCCTCCAAAATTGTGGCATTTTTCATGGCTTTGCTAGGACTCGGAAGGAACGTAGCATAAAAATAGCGTTCTTGCTTCAAGATGTTTGTTCCTCCCACGCGCTGGGCCGCGCTGGGGAGGTGGGAGATGCCGCTGCGCAGACGGCTGGCCCTGGCACCCGGGCTCTGCCCGGCGGGACGCAGGGGCTGAGCGCGGCCTTCCCGCTGCACCCCTGTGGCACACGCTCCTGGGGAATGCGAGAGCTGAGCCCTCAACAGGCTTTTCGGTTGCTGGTACTGCTGCCTCACCAGAAAGTGCCATTCCAGACCTGGAATACTCCACTTGTTAGAAACCTGCTTCTAATTCCTAGTTTATTTCTAGCCCTTTTTGTATGCCAATGTTCTCCTCTAGCCTAAATGGCTCCTCTCCTGCCTCAGTCAGAACAAGCATTCCCTGATGTCCCAATGGAGAGCTTTCTTCACCCATCTTTGGGTGCTAGGAGGAACAAGCCAAGCTTTCTACTCACTTCTCATTCTCCTCATAGAATCACAGAATCACAGAATGGCTCGGGTTGGAAGGGACCTTAAAGATCATCTCGTTCCAACCCCCTGCCCTGGGCAGGGACACCTCCCACCAGCCCAGGTCGCTCCAAGCCCCATCCAGCCTGGCCTTGAACCCCTCCAGGGATGGGGCAGCCACAGCTTCTCTGGACAACCTGGGCCAGGGGCTCACCACCCTCACAGCCAAGAATTTCTTCCTGATATCCAATCTAAATCTACCCTCCTTCAGTTTGAGGCCGTTACCCCGTGTCCTGTCATTACACTCCCTGCTCCAGAGTCCCTCCCCATCCTTCCTGTAGGCCCCCTTTAGGGACTGGAAGGGGCTGGAAGGTCTCCCCGGAGCCTTCTTTTCTCCAGGCTGAACCCCCCCAGCTCTCTCAGCCTGTCCTCACAGCAGAGGGGCTCCAGCCCTCCCAGCATCTCCGTGGCCTGCTCTGGCCCCGCTCCAACAGCTCCGTGTCCTTCTTGTGCTGAGGGCTCCAGAGCTGAGCTCCTGCCTGGACTTGTGTCCCCCACACCGTGCCTGTCACCGGGGCTGCTGCTCCGGCCCAAAGCAATGTCCCATCTATTTTTTTAAGCAGAAGTGCCAACTAACTACAGCGCAAGAGGCGATCAATCACATTCATTTACCCTCGAGGAGTAAAGGTCTGGCAAAAGAAAAACACCGTTTGTTCACCATGGTTCGCTGCATCACCGGCTTTGTTGCAGGAACGCATCCCACCACTTTGCAAAATGCCACGGTAGGACAGCCTGGCAGAGGGTGCGGGCCGTTTTCTCTTCAGCAACACCTGGGAAAGGTGCAAGACGGACCGAACGCTCCTGCGAGGGTCAGCCCACCTGTGTGCCAGCCTTGTGGCTGCGCTGCAAAAAGAAGGGAGAGTGCTTAGCTGAGGGGGCTAAACGTTGCCGTGGCTCAGGCATGAGTCACCTTGACCTGTGGATCCTCTCTGAAGACATGAGGATGGGACATGTTGGTGCCTACAGGGGAGGAGCCCCTGGCACGGCTGAGAGCTCTGCTGGGCATTCGCATTTACCTGTTGCTTTGAGCAGCAGCATCGTCTTTGGGAAGCGTGGGCTCTGCAGGAGCGGCACCAAAGTCTTCCTCTCCAAAAAGTCGCAGAAGAGCTGTTACAGCCTTCAGGAAGGGAAAAGGACCCTGCTTAAAATCTTCAGTGGCGTTGATGAGCATCCATCGCCAGCACCCGCCTGTTCTTCTGCAGGAGGGGACACGAACACCAGCAGCACGCACAAACGTAAAACTGCTCACAATTTTAACAAATGCAACCAGGCAGCAGTGGAACAGGCACAGCCTACAGATCGTTTTTAGTGTATCGGCAATTTAAGTAACTCAAAATGCCACAATTAGACCCTATTAAAAGCATACATTGGATAATCAGGCTGTATTTTAATTAAACATTAATTTATCCAATTTGTTGAACTAATTACGATTCGAGCCCAGGGAAGTTCAGCGGAGTGTATTTAGCACGCCCCTGTGTGATGCTGCATGATTCGTTTCCCACGTCCCCTCACACCTGAGTGTTGGTAGCCCACTGGAGCGACAGAGGAGCCGCCGATGGCCCAGGAAACTGCTGGGGGAAACTGCCAGACGCCCTCCCCAGGTACTGACACGCCCCCTGCTGCCAGCAGAATCCAGGATTTAGGGCAGTTTTAAGCAAAATTTTTCAGTGTGTAGCTCATACGGTTGACTCTTCATTAAAGATCTTCCGCTGTGATATATTAATTGGCAAGCGTCTCATATAGGTCTAAAATGTCTGTCTCATAGAGGTCTAAAATCACTCACCTGAAGACTCTCCATCTCCATGTCGTTATGGGATGGCAGCGTCCCTGCGCAGCCGAGAGGGAATGACGCATCACTTAGACATTTTGTCGACTTCTGACAGCTTCAGAGCACAAGTTTCAGTGTGGACAAAAGCGAACAAGTAAAAGACCTGAGACTTAAAGAAAAATGAGGGTGAGGCAGAAGAGTCAATAACAGCTTCATAGTTAAAAATTAAAGAAATAAAAGCATTTTTTGGTACATGCACCCCCACCATGACATTGTCGCTAGAACAGCCCACATTTCACGGTGACACCTACAGCCACATTTGATCTCTCCATCACGGGTTTCCTCCCCAGCTGTTCAGCTATTCCCATTTTTTCAAGGGAAGCAAGACTGAAGCATGTTGACACCTCCTCTTGTGCTCTGGGGGCTCTGGGATGCGTGTGTTCGTGTGTACACACATCTGTCCATTTCTGTTCTTCTGCTGCACCACCTTGGTGGTCTTTGTACGTTTTTTCCCAGGAAAAAGCTTCCGATGCTTTTTCCGCCCCAGTCTGAAATGGAGACAAAGCCAAGCAGTTCTTGGCTTGGCAGGGAGCTACCCTAATGATACCGTGACCCAGGGAGGAAACCCAGCCAAGAGACATCTGCATCTTTATCACATGACGGACGCTGCTTTTGGAATGCCAGATCAGCGTAATTTGTCTGCAAGAATACAGACACCCTTCGTTAGCTCAAAGCTAAACGATATTTCAGAAAAGCTGCTTGTGGTTTGCTCGCTTTCTTTGAAATATGTTTTTCCTTTGGCATTTGGGTCTCCATATGCAGGGCCCTCGTGGCTCCAGCACATCAGATGACTGCAGCCAGCCTCCTGACTTGGAAGGGAAGAGCACTGGCCGGGCTCCATGGCCGTAGCGCTGCCCAGAAGAAAGGCACTGATGGCTGACATGGGTGTCTCTACAGAGGAAAAGGCACTAACCACACTGCTCCGGCTGCCTACTCACACCTCGCCTGACATTAGCATCTTTAAATTATCACTCAGGTGAAAACTGTTGCTGACCGACAAGTCATTAAGACAAGGAGAGCCATGCTGAGGTGGGATGCCTTGAGGCTCCTCAGCACTGGCTCTGGACCGTATCGCCTCCCAAATGCCTCTGGGTAGCTGCTCTTATCTCCAGCGAGCACAGGACTGAAGGAGGAGGCTCTTGTCCTCAAAGGACGGCCTTTGAGGCCCCCAGAGGTCACCACGGCTGACTCCACGGATGCTACACCCCAGACTTGGCTGTGCGGGGCAACGCGTCACAGATGTAGCTGAGCCAGCTCAGGTCTGGAAGCCAGGCTGTTCAGCCATAAGGTTTTATGCCTGAGCAAACGTGGCCAGCCTTGCTTCTGGCCTCTGGTGGGGAAGGCCGCGAGCCCCTACAGCTGAGGAAGGTGCTAGTTCAGGGGCTGACCCCATGAGTGGACTCCCCAAAGCACGGGGAGCGGTCGAACGGGGTGGTCTGTTTGCTGGGTCGGAGCCTCCTCGTGGACGCTCAGCCTCGCAGGCAGCCTGCCATCTCTGTCTGCTTCGGGAAACAAAGCAACCAACACATTTCAGCCTACAGCGCTCTTTCCAAGGAACCATTTTCACTTGTTGGGTCCAAATGCAAACCGAAACGCCACCACACGCGCTATTCGTAAGACAGAACCGTACCTGAGCCGAGGCTTGAGGACTCACAGGAAACCTGCAGCGGGTACTCCCGGCAGCAGCCCCAGGGCAGGGCTTCTGGAGGCACCGCCACGGTTAATGACTGCAGCTCAGGAGAAGCAAAGCCGCTGTGGGGACAACCTTAACTTTGGTTAAGCTGCAGAGAGCTAAATCCATTCTTCAAATGGAGGTAATTTAAAAAAAATGTCATTTTTCACCGTTATTCCCGGAGGGAGCAAGGAGAAGAGGGGGAATAGTGTATCACTGTCTGCGTATTTAACAAGTTCTGGGGTTGGAAGGGTTGGGATATTTGTTGACACTAATTCCTGTGATTAAGCAACTGTGGGCCATGCTTCAAGTGTGGGAGTAAAAATGAAAGTTATCTTCATCCTTATCCTCATTTTTTTGTTGTTGTTCTGTTTTTTGGTCAGGACATATTTTTCACTCATAAAGGATTTTAACTGGGGACAGATGAAAGAAAGAGAGGGCACGTTCCTTTATTTATTTTCTGATAGACCATGAAAAAAAAATTAAGAGTGATTAAACCAACAAACTTTCTTTAATAAATTAATAGCAGCATCACAAAACCCTGATGTGAATGACCCAAAGGAAGGTGGGGCAGTGACAGTATTTAACCACTCGCAGAAACGGCCGGGAGAGAGCGCAGGCGCTGTAAGGCAGTCCCCTTGTCTGCTTATCTAAACGAGTGACACACATCAGCGCGGGTCCAGCTGAGTCGCAACGCTCGACATATTTACAGTTCTGGTGCTGAATTATTTAAAAACATTTATAAAAATTCTGTAAATTCTCGGTTCAATTCCCATTATTTACATCCAAATAGAGTAGGTTCCCTTTTTGCCCGTACAATAGAACCGGCAAGGGTGAGACGGGAAGGCTCCTATGCGAAGACGATGCGTGTGTGTGGACTTACACCGAGTTGGAGGATGCTGTGGAAAACGCGCTATTCACACGTGAGCTATTCACACATGTGCAAGAAGCTACTGTAATTCAACTTATTGCTAAATGCTTTCAAAGTCTGTGGCTGGCTTTTCAAAATATATATATATGTATATATATATGTACACACACATACATATACACACACACATATACATGTTTGAAAAAGATGTGCTACAAATTCACCCCAGGAAAAAAAAAAAAAAAAACCAACTTCTTAAAAAGCAATATGATCTGGTTGATTTTTCTGTACTGTTTGAGAGAGTCCAATCTGACTCAGAGCAAAGGGCAGTCGCCGAAGGCACAACTTTGTGTCTCTGGGCAGTCCTTTTCCTACTGGGTACCAGATTTTTTTGAGAGGTGAGCAGATTCCCGAGCATCCAAGCCCGTGGCGGTATCAGCGAGCTGGCGCATGCTGCATCCCTGCTGCCGTCTGCAAGCAGTAAGCTGCGGTCCGCACAGGGATACCTCGCCTGCCTGCATGGAAGTACCATGGATTTTTCCCAGGAGGGTGAGGGAGGCAGCGGGACCATCAACTTCAACGCTTCAAGCCGGGAGCAGCCCAGCAGCAGATGTAACCCGAGGCTGTGTGTCGGTAGAGGCCTCAGCGAGGGTGTTGCTGTACACAGCAACGCGACACCACAACACGCTAAAACACCGGCAGAGTTTTCCACTTCTTCTACAAGTTAATTTTGGTGGGAGGAATGCAGCAAGCTCAGAGTACAAGCAGTTCGTGTCAGTAAAATGCAATCTATCCGTGCCTAGTGTAAACTCTTCTGTTCTGAGGATTTTCATAGCCAGAGGCTGTCAGCGATGCTAAAAACATCCATGTTAGATGGGCGCTGCGGCATTTGTGTATTAGTTAACGAAGCTGTAAAAACCTTACGGGTGATATCTGGCATTAGGCAATACCCTACACAAGGAAAACTGCGTGAGAGGCATCACCCCAGAGGCACAGTGCCAGAAGGACACGATGCCTTGGAGGGTTTGTCTACACAGGAACACGGAGGAAAACTAATTCAAATTATACGCGGTGTGAATTAAAAGCAGATTACTTAAACTGCATTAAATCCCAATGTGGATGCTTTCATTAAGATGTAAGTGGCATTAGATATACTGTAATTTACTTTGGGAGTGAAAGGGAATAAATCAAACTTAAAAATTAATCCAGATTAATCTTCCGTGTAGACTAGCTCCAGGGCTGCTTCCTTCCTGTCCCTGCTCATCATCTGCTTTTGAACCATGTCGCCAGCAAATGATTCCGGTCACATTCTCTGTCCCGCTCCGCCCACCCCCGCCCGAGACAGGAGGAAGGAGCAGGGACCCTCGTCTGTGCCCCTCTCCTGCCCCGTGGTGGGGGATGCTGCACCGCACGGCCTGACCCCGACCAGCACCACGCGCGCGGCACCTTCCGCTCTGCACCAAAGCGCTGTTTTGCCACCAGCACTGCAAGGCCCAGGATGCTAAAAAAAATAAAAGCAAACGCTAAACAAGCTAAGGACTAAATAGATGTGAGGACCGAGAAGACAAGAGCTCATACAAAGCCAGAGCGCTCTTCTCCGGGTCAGCCGAAGACCCTGATCATCCAAGCAATCCGTGAAGGCAGTGCCATCCACACTGAGCGCGGCTCGCTCCATCCCAGAGCTGGTGATCGCCTGTCAGACCAAAGGAGGGCTTTTTATAAATCTGAGGCACTCCATTTGTAGAACGGCTGAAGCAGATAACTGGGGGGAGCTCTGTTTCTCCTGCCTCTTCTCCAAGCGTGCAGGCGATCCCAGCCAGGATCGCAAAAGCACACCAGAACTGCATTCCCCACCTACCTTGGGGGAGCCGCAGCCTCCTGGGGAAGGGAAAGAAAGCGGCAGGATTGGAGAGGGAGTCAAAATTGAACAGAGGTCCCTTGAAGTGCAAGATTGCCCCGGTATGGCAGCAAGACACCACCCGTAACAGGACGTGTCTGGCCGGGCGCCCGCTCAGCCGCTACGCTTTCGTCACGTCTCCCTGCCAGGTTTCTGTACAGTCTTTACACGGCACAAATAGGGGTGAGGATTTAAAGTATATATTTACTGTCAACTTGAAAAAGAAAGTTATACTGACCAAGTCTAATAGCATGTATTTGATATATAACTATTAACGTGCCATTCTGGACTCCAGCAAATGCCACCTGAGATAAATATTCAGCATTTTTGTTCATGCACTGGAAGAAGAATTCAAACATTTTGTCCATGACATATGCAAAGTAACTAATAGTTCTGATCTAGTATTAACAGTAAATATAGAACCTTAAACTTCACTGCAGTATATTAATATATATGATTTTAAGTACTGGACTGCAAAGACAACTCTTTTTTTTTTTTTTTCTTTAAAAAAAAAGAAAGCTTTGTTCAGAACGCAATATTTACATTGTCCTTTGACCAACACTTACATTTTTACACAATATATTTTGGCTACAGGTGCACCGTAGCAAAAGGCTCTGTGAGCCACCTTTACACACAGCTCACTCGTTCGCTTACAACATTGCAGCTGTTTATGGAGAGCTCCGAAGTCCCCGGTTGCATTTCAAGGCCCTCCTCAACTTCGTCGAGTTCCATGCTATTGAGTTCATTGCCGTTTCGATAACTAGTTAAAGTCAGATCTTTCCCATATAAAGCTGTTGAAGCAACATTCAGACACTGATTCTGCCGCAGCGCCGATTTTTTACTGGGCTTGTATTGGCAACGGATGTAATTGGAAAAAGCCCTGCGGTACGTTTTATTGAAGAGTGTGTATACGAGGGGATTAATCCCAGAGCAAACATACCCCACCCAAACAAAGACATCAAGGAGTTCGCTCAAGAGGTCTTTATCGCAGGCTTCCTTGCAAAGGACAGACATGACGTTAGTGATGAAAAATGGGCACCACATGATGAGGAACAAAAAGAAGACGATGCCCAGGACCTTAGAGGCTCTTCGCTCGTTGTTGATGGACTGCATAGTTCCTTTCCGAAACAGCACTGCCTCCTTATTAACAGGAGAGTTCAAGTGAGATGCCCCCTCGTGATTGTGAAGCATCGAAACGTTCTCTGCGTTGTTTTCCTTCTTGAGGCAGTTTACGCTGCTCCTCCTCTGCTTGGGCACCTCTCCACACATGAACACCGTTGCCTGTCTCTGCAGCACCTGGACGGTCAGGCAATACGTGATCACCATGATGATGAGAGGGATGAAGAACGCCATGAAGGACCCAATGAGGACGAAGTTCTCGTCGTTGAGGACACAGGTCCCGTTTACGAACACCCTGGAGTCATCCTGCAAACCAATGACCGGAATGGGCATAGATATCCCTAGAAGAATGAGACCAAAAAAGAGACGGTTACCTGGTGCACGGGGTTCCAAAGAGGCAGCAGAGACCTTGCAGGTCCTGCACGCATTCAGCCCGCTGACCAAAGCTGTTTGAAAGAGAAGCTGCTGCTCCCAGATGGAAGGGAAAACCTCGTCTAACGACGCTCCTGGGAGCGCGGATCCAGGGCATGAACACCCTCCGCCAGGAAGAGCTGCGGCTGACACAGCGAATGCAGTGTTAACTCCTTTATAGAGTTCTTTTTCTGGCATTAATTGCGATTTGTGTAGAAAAGGCAGTCGTTACCCTGCTCTGCTCCAGCCGGCCGCTCCACGCCTGCCAGTCTTGCGGGGGGGCTGTGAAATCATTGACATAGGGTAGATAGTAGCAAACTTTAAAGAGGAAAATTATCAAAATGCAAAAGAATTACAGCTACGGAGATTCAGAAGTAAGTTTCTTAAAAGCATTAAAATGATCCTCATAGAAAAAAATGGCCACTTTTGCCATGCCATCACAGACATGTGGAAGAAAAGCTCCTGGCCTTCTGGGTCCTTATCAACCGTCTCGGTGCAAGCAGAGAGTGGTCTCTGCAAGCCCTGCCTGCCCTGGCACTTCATCCGCAGGCAGCGTGAGGGTGAGAAGTCCCACAGAGGCAGTCTGGCTGGAATCCCCGGAGAAGGCAACTACATAGTCAAATGAACAGGCTGCAGCGTCTGCCCACTTCCAATCCCTCTGTCCTGAACACAGGGCTGAAAACGGGAACGGCAGACCACGTGAGAGTAGAAAAGGTGTCACTAAACTGGTCATCAGATTGGCCCGACAGTCTGAAAGCAGAACCCCAGCTACAAACCCTCTGGCTGAAAGGAAGGAAACTTTAAATGATTCAATTACACTAATAACTAGAGCACGGCTTCCAGCTACTCCCAAGCATGAAGCAGAGTAATAAGCCTCGGGAATCACTGCACTTGCCAAGGCAGTTTCTCTTGTATTCTGGTGGCACAGCACTTTCTGTGGGGACAGAAAGAAGACGGAACACAGGACTTGTGCCAAAGTACTGGATCTCACTTCAATATTTTTCATGCATACTGAGATCCAAACTTTTTTCCCTTGATCTATGGAGCTCGGTCCCTCACCAGGGCAGACCCGAAACCTTCCGAAGAGATCTGTCTAGGCACAGCCAAAACCAACAAAAGCACCAACGTATTTTTGGAATACCACAACCTATGCATACGTGAGAACATGGAAAAGCCGTGGTGGGCCAGACCTAGTTAGACCATCCCGGGTTCACCTAGCCCTGTCTCTTGTCTTTGGCGGGTACCAGAATTTTAGGGCCGTGGTACAAAACAGGGCAGCTGTCAGCGTTACAGCTTAGCAAATTCCACAGCAAGAAGTTGCATCCACACCTTGTTTTGAAAATAACCTCGGAGAGACCTATCTTCTGTGAGTTCTTGATCCCATTTATAACTCCACAATACTCAGCGGCTTTGAGTTCCACAACCTACCTGTTCATCATGTGAACAAAGTATTTCCTGCTCATTTTAAATTTCCTTTGACTCCCCTCAGTTCCTCTGCTGCGAGGAACAGTGAATAATCACTCTCTGGTCACCTTTTCCACCTTCCCAGTGATTTTATAGGCCTTTATCATCCCTACTGTCTGATATCTCTTTTGGAACTGAAGAATGCTATTCTATTTACCCACTCCTCACGCCATACCCATTTTATGCCTTTGATTATCTTTCTCCCTTTCTTTTCAAATTCCTCTCCGTCCTTTTAAAGAAAGGAAAAAACCTGCACATCCCAGCAGTTAGAGAGGAGCAGAATGTCTTTTGTTCTCCCCTTCCCACCCCCTGGCCGCCTGGCTGGCTGGGAGCACCCACTCGGCAGACCGTCTGTGGGGCTGGCCAGTCCCTTTCTAAGCTCCTTCGCCCGAGAAATAACCAAGGCCGAGGCCGCTGTTGTGTCTGGATTGCTTTTTGGGGGTTGCTGCGAACAGCACAGGTCCTGGACCTAATCCTATGGGACTCGGAGTTTCTGAACAGAAGCATTAGCATGCTAAAGAGATTAACCAGGGCATTTTTCCCATTCCCAGCTAAGTGTTTTCAGGATTCTGCAGAAAACATCTGAAATTTGTCATTACCATAAAATTACCGTTTACCAGTAATCCAGTGAAAGAATTTCTTCTGAAAAGTAATGATCATAAATGCCTTCTGTGATTATAGCGTATGTGTCCTTAGCCCGAGTGGTAGTTCCAGGATGCGGTCGTCTTTCCCTCGACATGCTCCTGTTTATCAGCTTACTCTTGGCAAGGCGGTTGCCTCCTCTCTGATACGTTAACCCCTGTCACCTTGCCTGTGCCAAATCCCTGTGACCACAATAACTTTCACCCCATCAAGCCATTGACTCTTTATCACTAAAGACATCTTTCTAATGCCTTGTCTGGGTCAAACCACAGACATTTGGGAAGTGGTGGGAGGTGGGCAGAGCAGTCGTTACACAAAGAAGAAATCTCAATCAATGGCATTACACTGGGATTACATTTGCATGGATAATTTTATGCTTTAGAGCCCTCTATAACACATGCCCTTTGAAATAAAACTCCAAAATGAATAACAGTTCATTCATGAAGTAGTCATCATTGAATGTAGTGTTATTGCTTTAGCCAAGGGAAACGAGATGAGGTTTCGGGATATCTTCATGGTCACACACATAAAGTACATTTGGGAGGAATAGCCTAGTTCTGGGATATAACAAATATACAAATCAAGAGCACTGATGGCAGCCTAAAACGCTGCATGAGCATGAGATAACTCAGCACTGATGACACGGAATGAGGAGGCAGCTGCTGGAATGGAAAAGTGTCCCTCACCTCTCATAACAAAGTGGGATTTCAAACTGAGAAAGCACAGAAGAGAGAGCGCAACGGGTCTGTCCTCCAATCCAGGAAAATCCTGTCGTTAAGTGCAGTAGGAAGAAAGATGCCCTCGGAGGAGCTGCCAACGCACATTCGTTCAGCTGCCAGCTGGCCTACAGCACTGCTGAAGGGGCAGCACTGCCCTCATCCCACCTGCTTCCTTCCACCTCGCACTTAATCATAGAACCATAGAATGATAACACATTCTTTCATATGAGATTTATCACTGATCCACCCCACAATCCAGCCGTAAAGGGAACTAAGTCCGTTACACAACTTGGGCAAACTTGTGGAGGGTCTCAGCCACCCCAGAGGGGCTTCCTTCATGGGGAATTACTGCAAAATTGCTACTGCCGCAGTCCCAAACGCACAAATACCTGCTTGCAGACACAGTTCACACCCTGGCCCTGATTTCAATAGGGTTACCCTGATCGGTACGTGCTGTGCTTCCCATGTGCCTACCCTGCATTCCCATGGCGCCTGAGCACGGGCAAACACGAATGCTGGCCTTGCTTGAGTTCAGCTGTTTGAGCAAGGACGGAGGGGGCATTCAACTCCACTTGACTCAAGCAACCCACAGGACTAACGCTGCAGTTGTAACTGTTCATCATTTAAGAACTAAGGCCAGTTGGTCAGAGAAAGCCAACCTCACTACACCAGCGCAAGAGGCTCCGAAGCCTACTGCTGTCTGGCTTTGCTGCTGCCCAGCTCTTGGAGCCCCACCGCAGAGCATTTCATGAGCTTTTGCCTTGCACCTGACACACTCTTCATCCACAAACATCAGGCCGATGTAGTGAGCTGAGGTCTCCAGCCTCGGAGGCACTTTCCAGTTGTGTCAAATAAACCTTTCTAACTAAAGCGGCAGTGAATTCCCAAAGAGAGGCAGTGTTGTTCCAAAAACTTGCAAACTTATTGCATGTCACACTTTGGTCACCAGAGCAAACTTGGTCCTCTTGCTTGGTGTCTGAACAGTGCCTAGGGCAACTGGTTTTGCCCCAGTAAGAAGAAAGAATCAGCCACCACCTGCCAGCAAGCCACGAAGAATTCCTCAGGAGTCGGTGCTGGGACCAGCGCTGTTTGAAACCTTTGTTGGTGACATTGTCAGTGGGACTGAGTGCACCCTCAGCAAGTTTGACGATGACACCAAGCTGTGTGGCATGGTTGACACGCTGGAGGGAAGGGATGCCATCCAGAGGGGCTGGAGAGGCTTCAGAGGTGGGCTCGTGTGAACCTCATGAAGTTCAACCAGGCCAAGTACAAGGTCCTGCACCTGGGAGGCGGGGGGGGGGCGCAATTCCAAACACAAATCCAGGATTGAATGCATGGATTGAAAGCAGCCCTGAGGAGAAGGACTTGGGGGTGTTGGTGGATAAGAAGTGGAACGTGCGCTGGCAGCCCAGAAGCCCCCGCAGCCTGGGCTGCATCCCCAGCAGCGTGGGCAGCAGGGCGAGGGGGGGATTTTGCCCCTCTGCTCCACTCTGGGGAGACCCCCCTGCAGTGCTGCCTCCAGCGCTGGGGCACCAGCCCCATCCCTGGAGGGGTTCAAGGCCAGGCTGGACGGGGCTTGGAGCAGCCTGGGCTGGTGGGAGGTGTCCCTGCCCAGGGCAGGGGGAGTGGAACTAGACGATCTTCAGGGTCCCTTCCAACTCTGAATCTTCTGTGATTCTATGATTCTATGAACCAGGTCCCTCCTATACCAGGAGCTCTCTGCACCCTTCTGCCAGGCAGCAGCTTGAGCAGAACATCCCTTTTCACCACAGCGGTTCACAAGGGAGAAGACAAATGTGATGTTTTCTCTTCTCCCCTCCTTTATCTTCTCTCTCTGACAGAGCAGCGGGAAGCAAGTCAGAGAGAGATCCTCCGGATTACAAATCCAGTTACAGTTGTTGTCCTAACTGCTTCTTGTCAGCTTTAAAGATGTTTTTAAGCCAGCAGAACAGTTCACCAAAGGGGGCTGAGATGATGCTGTGGACACAGAGTAACAGATGCTGTTCACAGATTCTCAATTAATAAAATGAAACCCAAATGACTACAAATATGGCTTTGTAAAACATTTACTAGCTTGCTCCAGAGGAAAAAAAAATGGTTAAAAAGTCCAAATTGACATTCACAGAATTGAGACTTAAATGAAAAACAGTAATGTTTTTGTGTCTAATATCTTGTTTTCTTCTGTGGAAGCCCATGAGACTGATAGAGATTACTGGAAAGATGGAGTCTTTGGTGGTTATTTCCACTAAGAAAGGAAGTAATTTCCATTCTTTCTCACAACATTCTTATACAAGAAGACATTTCATTTCCTCCAGGGACAACAACCTCACTAAAGAAAACAGAGGCCTGGGTGTGGGTTCGCTCTGTCTTTCCCACGAGTGGGATTCCCAGGGCCGGTCACCTTTTGCTGCGGGGAACGCCAAGGGATCACCTCTCCTGGTGTCAGCACTGGATTCAAAGCCCGCTGTGGTCCGTGGCAAGGGCTCTGCTGATGCAGGTGGGCTTTGGACCTCGCTACCACCCTCCTGGCATTTACACACCATTTAAAAAAAAAAAAAAAAGGTGGAGAGAAAGAGCTGTGTGCCAGCCGAAGCCTATGGCTGCCACAAAAGGACTCCATGCTGCAAAACCGAGGACGCTGCTGTCCATGCTAAACACTGCATATTTAAATCCATATCTTTAACCTCATATTTATTATCCCGCAAAATAAACGTGGGTTGCAACTCTAAGAGACGTTCACCCGAATGTTAGTAGCTTCTGTAACTATGCGTTGACATTAAAGTCTCTTTGAGGAAACAGGAACTGACTCCCCTAACCCTCGCAGAGAAGGGAAAAGAAAACTAAAACAAATCTCTTTGGTTTCTTAAGAGAAGTGTCTCTCAAATGCCTGCACATTTCGATAATAACAACTGACAGACAGCAAGAAGTGAACCCCAACAGACAGCATTGTGAAAGAAAAGGCACCGGTTTCAGGGAGCAAAGCTCTTCACAGGCAAACTGAAGAACATGGGCTTTTGAAGTGTTTTGAAATCCACAAAAATTCCATATATTCCCCATATGTCAGCAGACTAATTACCGTGCTAACACAGCAACAATGGACCTTCAGGGCTGGATTAGGTCTAGTTTTATCTAACTGTTCCAATAAAACAGCAGCGCTGCCCTTATATTGGTTTAAAGCCAAAGGTAAAAGGGAGCTGAACTTTGAAGGATCTCCCTGCCCGCAACAAGCACAAGTGCAAACAGAGGGATGTAATTACCAACTGTGCCTGAACAAGCTGCCGACCTTTACTTAAACCTTGCGAGAGCACTGAACAACCCGAGCCCAGATGGAAAACCAGCAAAAGCCAGTAGAAGACAGAAGAAATAAATTATTTTCCCTCCTGCCCTTCTATTTGGTTAATGACTTCTCTTGCTCAGCCATGTGTTTCCAAGGGTGCATTTGAACGCAGGTGGATGGGGTCCTGCCCCTGCCGGCAGCATGCCTGCTACCAGCACCGGCCTTCCCCAAGAAATCACACAGGGATGCCCAAACTGGAGCAGTAACCTCGAACAGGACACACTGGCAGCTCCCTTGCCCTCGGGAATGGATGTGGTGGGATGCTCAATCCATCTTCGGTGCAAAACACTTCACAGACCATCACCACCTGCCACTGTCCCAGGCAAAACATTTCACGGCCATCTGGTGACAAAATCAAACCAATCCAGGCGCCCATGCCTGAAATCCCAAGGCAGTCCCCTTGCGAGGAACTCAGCTTGTTATTGTCAACTGCTATGGTCTTCTTCAGCCTGATAAATCTTGCTGATGAGCTAGGGACATCAACGTCCCTCTTGGGAATCAAGACTCAAAACTCTCAACAACTCAAACACTCAAGCAAAAGAATGTCTTTAGAGAAAGTAACCTTGTAGTCAATCAAAACAAACGGGAAAGAGGAGGCAGATGAAGCCTTAGTGTCATGCTCTAGACCATAAAGCAAGGGTTTCTGTCTCACCCATGACCAGAAGACAGGCCTGAAAAAGTTTTATGAGCACAAACCTGCTCTACTGCTTCTACAGAGGCAAGTAGTAGCCTGGTTTGTGATGCTAATGCCACCTCTGCGCTCACTTGAGGCTAACAAAAGCCACCAGGATCGCCACCACTGCAGCACCTCTACCTACAGAAATAATCAACGACGACCCTCATGCTCATGAGGGAAGAATTTCAGTCAAACATACACTGCCAGACATTTAACGTTAAACATAAAGAGGCAAAAATACATTAATAGACATTTCCCCCAAATCTGGAGAGAAACTAATGCCACCCTCTCTCAGGCTTTACTAACTGGCAACCATCTTTCTCAGCAGTAGTATTACCGTCCGACCAAAGCAGTAGTCAGGAATTTGTACCCGTTTCCAGGAGGTGAAGGGCGCCTGTCTGATTTTCGCTTTGCCGGCGATAGTTAGTTTAACATTGCTTCCTCGTCTCCAAGTGACGGGCCACAAACAGAACCAGCCTGCTTGGTGGGAAAGGTTTGAGCAAAATCCCGGTAACACATTTTGACCTTCCATCTGCTCTTTTCTCCATTAGCAGTGTTTTTGCCATTTTTTTTTCCACAAAGCGTGTCCAAAGGTTGGTTTAGCTAACCTAACCTTTGCAGCCTGAAGGCTGCAAGGAGCCTGCTGGGTGCGTGCTCCTCTCCCAAAGCCCGGTCTCTCGGGAGCACCTGCTGCCCAGCACCGAGCAGAGGGTGCTCAGGAGCCAGCACCTCTCACCAGCAAGGGCACCACGGGAACCAACAAATGGCTTGCTGAGAAAGTCACTGATCCCAGACACACACCAATGGGCAGAAATGCAACCTAAAACCCTAAACGTGCTCTAAAACCGTGACCCGAGGGAGGCTACGTGATTTGCTCCAGTCCCCCTCTACCTCCACGCACAACTTGCTCTTAGCCTGTAAGAAGACTACAATTCCTTTTAATATTGGTGGGGCCGCTCCAACACGCTCCTCAAAGTGAGCATCGTTTCCCACGAGGATTATCCCCAGTGAGACAGGCTTCACTGGTACCTGGAGGCTCTTTAAGGACATCATTAGGAAGCCTGCACGCGTGGGGCTGCCCTGTCCGCGTGAGGGAGGAACACTCGGGGCAGGAGCAGAAAGCCGTTAGGCGTGAGATCACTTACTCTGAGATGAGTATTTACTGATCCCTGCAGCACACATCTTTCATACTTCTATAAATAGATCTCGATAAAACAACGAAGTAGGAGGAAAGTTAAATGGGGATGTAAAATTCCTTTTTAAAGTTGAATGGTTTATTATAGATACAAACCCCGGATATCTACCAGAAATCAAAATTATAATACCATTAGTGAGTTAGAGAGAGAATAAAAAGGAAAAAGTTCAATTTTAACATGACACGTAGTATTACCGTAATTCAACAGCGCGTTCCGTTTTTTGTTACTTATTCTTCTTTCAAACAAACAAACAAAAGAGGTGAGGTCTGCTTATGGCACTGATACAAAGAGCAGAATGTAAAGAATGGCCTTATCTCAGTCACTTATCAAGTAAATTGAATTTACACTGCTACTAGGGATGTACAACTGTGAGCTGGGAAATTGGTAGCATGTGTAATTTTGACCAAACCTTGAACTTTCTAGGAAGCAGAGGAAAACCCCTTTTGTGCTGGCAGGCACACAGCTGGGCCACGAGGAGCTTCAGAATTAAAACATTTTACTTCTTTTCATATCAGAAGCAATGTGTGTGCACCCTTCCACATCGCTGCAGCGCTTTCATTCACATTTCCAAAGTGATGTTTCTTTTATATTAATATTACCCATTATTTTCTCCTGTATTATACGGTGTGCATTTAGTGTTTGACTGGCTCCCCATTGCTCCTGCTGAGAGCTGCGTGGGGATCTCCTCTCTTGGCCAGGGTGGCCCAAGGCCGCCTTCCTCAGAGTGGGATACAGGCAGTCCCTGAGATGGTTAAGTCATAGAATCACGGAATGTGTTGGGTGGGAAGGGACCTCTCAAGGCCATCTAGTCCCACCCCCTGCAGTGAGCAGGGACATCTTCAACTAGAGCAGGTTGCTCAGAGCCTCATCCAGCCTGGCCTTGGATGTCTCCAGGGATGGGGCCTCCACCCCCTCTCTGGATCCACGTGTTACTAGTGAAAACCTTTGCACTTGCAAACTGTGCAAAGCTAAAGTCTTGCAACACCACCAGGATGCTGCCAGCAAGCTCACTTTTATAATTTATTTTCATTTGCAATTGTGTGGATCTTTCTGTTGCCTACATCTCTATTTCCAGCCTCAGCACGGTGCTACGTATCACAGAAATTCACAGCACTTCACAGCACCCTCTTTATCTCTCACTGAACGCAAGAAGTCTTGCTCAGGTTACTGTTGCTAAAACACAGGACAACTGGCTGGGATGCACTTTAATCTGGAAGAAAGAGGGCTTTGGAAAAGACTCATTCATAAAGCAACTGTCAACAGACGGGAGGACTCGGTTCTGTCCCCCTGCTTAAAAACCTAATCATAGGTTTAGGCTTGTGCAACTTGCCAAATTCATAGCTCAATGAGCAAAGAACCTCTATTATACATTTCATTGTCAGCATTAACATTTCAGGCAAATGGAATGCAAAAGCTACTAAATTAAGATAAATTACATGCTTTTTACTTCCTATTTTAAATTACGATTCAGGAACTGAATTCAGGATTATTTGCATGGGATGCATTTAAAAGTTTCTTCAGTCCCACTGAAGCAGGATTTAGGAAATGCAAACTGACCAGCCTACACTTAAGTGCTGCTTTGAGTTCGATACTTAATCATGTACAGAAACGCACAAATTCTTTTGTGATTCTTCATACTGAAGAGAGGGTGAATTTACTTAACCTATTTCATCCTCTTGAAAATTGCCTGGGATTTCCTCAGGCCTTTCCAAGTGACAAGCAGGTAAGAGCTGAAGACACTTTGGGTGAGTCCTTCTCTTTCAGTCCATGTTCAGTTTATTCCTGTGTCTGTTCTAAACTCATTTACGAAGCAAAAATAATTAGGCTAAAATAAGCTAGATACACACCAAGAGTACTTTTCTTTCTCCTCTTAATGCAACCTTCTGGAGAAAGCCCGAGTAAATGGGTAAGCCCGATTGCATGCACTGGGAAGGGTGGAAACCCAACCGCGTTTCAGTGCCCTGAACAGACTCTCTGGGCTGTATCGACTCTGCCTCTATCTTCAAAAAAGGGGATGCAAGCAAAGACTCCCCTGGGCCCCTGCATCAAAGAGAACGGACAGAACATGGAGAAAGCCCAGAGATGCTGTACACCCTCTCAGCGATGATGCCAGCAGAGGAAGGCAAGCTGTCACACATCCCCAGCCTGGGGAGGGGAGCGATGCCCGGGGCTGGCCCCCAAAAGCATCGTGCACTGCCAACATCCCACCGAGCAGCTGCTCACAGCTCCTTCCGAAAGACTTTTGGATGCTGGGGAATAAATGCAGCACCCATCGCCTTACTGAGGGCTGATGAGCAAAGTGCCTGTGAAAGAAAAGTGCCGTTCCACCTCCTTTCCAAGCTCTTTCTTTTAATGTTCATTATTTCACCTGTTTCACATCCTATTATAAATGCAGACTTGCTAGACATCACCTGAGAAAGCTGGGCAGGGGTGAAGTGTTTGCACTCTACAGCAGCACAAAGTCACCTTGCCTATCCTGGCTCAGGTACATTAGCTCTTGGTGTTACTTTAGCTCATAATGTTCCACTTTCATTGTCCTGAGCCCATTCCCCACCCAGTAACTCCAGGAAGAGGTAGGTCTGTGGCTGGCTGTACATCTATTTGTCCAGGCCCCAGCTTTGCTTACGAGTCTGCTTACTTGGTGAACCATGCATGAAGGACCCGTTGCCTTTATTCCTTGGACCCATAGTCCAAACCACAGCATAGCCCTCAAGGCGCTTGGGCAGGCAGCTGCATCCAGCACTAGCCAAAATTTCTAAGGATATCACAGAATCACAGAGTCACAGAATGGTAGGGTCAGAAGGGACCTCTGGAGATCACCCAGTCCCACCCCCTGCCAGAGCAGGGTCACCCACAGCAGGTGGCACAGGAACGCGTCCAGGCGGGGTTGGAATGTCTCCAGAGACGGAGACTCCACCACCTCTCTGGGCAGCCTGTGCCAGGGCTCTGCCACCCTCACAGCAAAGAAGTTCCTCCTCATGTTCAGGTGGAACTTCCCATGGTCACGTTTGCGCCCGTTACCCCTTGTCCTGTCCCCGGGCACCACTGAGAAGAGCCTGGCCCCATCCTCCTGACACCCCCCCTTTCAGTATTTATAAGCGTTGATAAGATCCCCCCTCAGCCGTCTTTTTTCCAGACTGAAGAGCCCCAAATCCCTCAGCCTTTCTCCATCAGAGAGGTGTTCCAGTCCCCTCAGCATCTTGGTAGCCCTTTGCTGTCCCCTCTCCAGCAGTTCCTTGTCCTTCTGGAACCGGGGAGCCCAGAACTGGACCCAGCAAATGTCTGCAACGTGTAAGGCAGCACAGGCAAAAATCTTCAAGTTAGCTCCAGACAGTCTTACAGCCCAGGTTTTGCGACGGGCGGCTCAGTGCTGGGGGCAGCTTCACCTGGCTGCTCCCGCTGCCCTGCGCTGCAGCACAGGCGCAGGTTCTGCACCGCCCCGCAACCACCCTGCGCATGGACCCCAAGGGTCCTGCACGTGGCTGCTTATGCACTGAATTCAGCAGTGTTCACCCACCCCACCTTTAAATTCACCCACCCCACCTTTAAATGAACTGATTAAACCCAATCCAATTTCACTGTGGATTGTACTACCTAGAGGAACCGTAGCAGGCTTGTCGGACGTGAAAATTTGTTTTTAACAGATATTCTTGTTATATTCACGAGGAGAGAAAGTACATTTCCCTTTTTTTTTTTTCTGTTTTTGCTTTTTTCCCATAGGCTTTTTCCGTGGCAAGCTTCTTCAAAAGTGGCCCCTGCAGCACCCGGACATCTGAAATCACATTCCACTTTTCAGGCAGGCAAAAACCAAGCGAAGTTCAAGCACCTGAAAGATGCTTTTCCTTGCAGTACAGCGCTGGAAGTGACAACCGCTTTATAAAAGAAAAGTTAAACATGAAATCTTTTAAGACTGCATTTTATCCCAGCAAAAAAGGCAATAGGGCAGAGGAAGTGGCCACGCAATTCTTCTGACCCTGCCCCAAATGTCCCTTTTATAAAGCACGTTGAAGGAATTCCCCCCAAAATATTTTCCTTCACATAATTCCTGGTATTACAGACTCATCTTGCTATCCCTTTTCCTTTTCTTCCCTATTTTACTGCTGCTTTATTTACTGCTTTTTGTCACAGTGATACCAAAGTGCCTTCTGTTGTGCCTGCTCCTCATTTACTGTGACTCCAAACTCGGTCGCTCAGGACCAGCAGCAGCCCGAGCGTGGCAGAGCACGACACCGGCCGTAACGCCTGCTCAGGAGCAACAAACACCTGGCTGTTAGCCTGCCTTCAGCTCTGCGCGGCTCCTCTTCACCCGCCACCGGGATTGGAGCGAGTTTAACCGCAGCAACTGCAGCGTCGACGCGTCAGCTCTACTGCCTGGGTTTTCCTCCCGCAGCCTTTGCTAATGCTGTTTTCTGCTTTGTTTAACACGGCAGTTTTATGGTACCATTTGTCTGTGTTACCGTCGTTATCGGCATATTGATACGTATGCAGCAGCAATGCTTCAGCATCGGAAGCGGTGGTATTCCGAAAAATGACTGCTCATTTTGGTCACTGACCAACCGCAATGAAAGACTTCTGTTTCCCAGTAATCATTTATTATACTCAGGCATGCAGGCCAGGGAAATTCATTTGAGTATCCTCTTAAAAAATCCTAAATGAAAATTGGAGTAACACTATTATTCATTAAGACACGGTTAAGATCGTGAGCCGCATTGCTTACCTATGGATATGGTCCAAACTGCAGCAATTTTCATAATAGCCTTGGTGCGGGAATTGAAGCGGCTGTGCTCAATGGGATTGCGTATTGCTACATACCGATCAAGAGAGATGGCACAGAGATGCATAATAGATGCAGTTGAAAAGAGCACATCTAGGGAAATCCATATAGGGCACAACTGTTTAGGCAAAGGCCAAGCATAATCTGAAACATAGAGAGAAAAGAAATGAAAGGAAAAAAGAAAAGGAAATAATCTGGGAAGCTAGGCCATCATTTCTGAGTAACCGTTGGGATATTTTAATTCTACGATACCACTAAGGGGCACGTGCATGAGGGGTGGACAAAGAAACCTCTCCGGACACTCCATAAACCCGTAGCCAGTTCCCACACATCTGTTTTCCATGACCAGCAGCTGAAGGTAAAGGAACATTAATTGGGCAGTGCCTCCAAGTGACCGTTCCAGCTCTGTTCCTTGCTCTTAAGCTTTCCCCCATATCCTCACCCAATCGCATACGACATTCACTTCTGATTGCCTCACCACGTTCTTTTCACGGATTGCACAGCGCTATGTGGCATTAACTTCACTCCGATCCCTTCTACAGCTCTCTCGATAGGTACTTCTCAGTTTCTGTCTGCTGAGGAGAAAGGCAGCAGACAGTTTTTCTACACAGTCTAATAACTAGCTAAATGACGCTACTTCACCGTAAATATTCTTCCCAGGCGGTGTGCCTTAATAACAGAGGAATACTCGTCTCCTTACAGCACAGCTGGCATTGAGGGGCTGAAATCTGAAAACTGTTTTGAAGGTAGACAGAGCCGAGGATTACTCTTCACAGAAACAAGTACGCCAGCACACCGAACGGACTAGGTAGCTACATCTGGCAGCAGCTGGCACGCAGCTAATTTGGGTGCCTGCATTTATTAATCAGCTTACTCGGTGCTGAAGTACAGCTTGAGAATAAAAGTGACCCAGAAAGATCCTCAAGGGGCGCTGGTATTTAAATTAAAGATCGGAGAAATTGATTTGTGAACGGTACTCCCATGCTAATGCCCAGAATGGATCGCGTGAATCAATAACGTGTCCTGCCAAGCTCTGGGCTTCTAACACACTTATCAAAACAAATCAACAGTATCTGTAGCAGCTGAAAACATGGGAGACTTCATAATAGTTGAATAATGAGATATTCTTGTGTCTTCATTCAGAACACAGATATCTAAAGCAATCTCTCAAAGTTTACCCCAAGGATCAGAAACATCACTCTGCAGCATCAACGTTACATTAAGAACAACGCGGCTCCATCCTACTGATCTCGAGAGGAAAGGGAGAAACGTTAGTCTCAGCAAGCATATTTTGAAAGGAATCACCCAGCCAAGAGACACCCAGGACACCTTACACGTGCAAACCCGAGATGAACTAAACCAGAACAGATTATTACAAATTGTCCCCGTGAAGCCCAGGAACCCTCCACAAAGAGCGGGGCAGGAGGAGATGGCCACGTGAGCTCATCGTACCAGTGGGAAACCCACGGAAGAAGTGCGAGGTAACTCATGAAACCCACACTACACGACCTCAGCTCTGGGGAGAGAAACCATTTATTTCAGCACGTTTGCACCCCCTACTAGACAGACTGTAAGTGGACTGAAATCCAAAGCAGCCAGCACTGAAGAGGTCCTTGTCAAAAGGAATAAGTAAAGCACTTTGTGGCTGAAGCATCTTTACTTTAGAAGGCACCTCTGCTCTACAAACGAATTGAACTTGGTTAAATTATGACTCATCCCTTTATGAAGCTACGATCAAATCCTGCGCCTCCTGCTGTCGTTTTGCAATAGCTCAGTTGCCATCAACCTCCAACGGAGCTCAGAGCTGCAGCTAAGCACCCCTCTGGTCTGCTGGCTCTCCAGCGATGCCTCAGCGAATGCTCCGGGGAAGAACAAGTCCGATCTCCTTCAAGTGGTACCTGTGCTCCCTGTACAGCCCCAGGCTCTGCCGCCAGCCCAAGATAAACCGCATTCAGTCATGCTTTGCCCCTCACTACTTGTCCCTCTGAGTTGCTAGAGCAGCTTTCTGGTGCAGGCTGAAGCGAGCTGTGAGCACAAGACCCCAAGGAAAGCAGCGGGGAGCGTGCCCTGCCGGCCGGAGCGGTCCCTGCGAACATGCGTGGGGGCGATGCTGACTGTGCGCAGAGGGACGGGAACGGGGATGGCGATGGAGATGACAGCTGCTCCCCTGTCAGGCAGACGGCCAGGAAACCTCCGGTGTCTCCAGAAAGGGCTGCCAGGCTCCCTGCGCGTGGGGGGAGTCTGATCTATGGCGCCGCAGTGGGTACCGTCTGATTCTTGACATTAGCTAGACCTGGAAGAGGTTTCTACAGCAACCACCTTTCCAGCAGTATTCGATGAGGAACAGCCTCTCTCACTTCTTCCTTGGAGCTGCCCGAACACTTCCCATGACTGATTCCCCCCGGAACAACTTCTGCTATTGATGTGAACGAGGCAACGGCACCACGACCAAAAGATTAGCAGAAGCAAAAGCGACAGCAAACGTTCATACCCACGGCGTGAGGTTAGTAGGTGTCGCCTGCTGTCAGCCCTGGCACTGCAGGAACCACAGCCACCATCAGATCAAAGTCATGCTGCCCAGAATTACTGTCAGGCAAGCTGTCAGGATGGCTTTAAAGACAGGAGTGATCTGAGAGCCCTCCTAATGGCTCATCCTTTTCGTCTTTCCCGTCCCATGGCACTCTGTTATGCTTCTAGCTGAAAAGGCAGTTAGATGAGGAGACGTTTTACTTTCTCAGGAAGTTTCCGAAAATGATCTGCAATAATAAAATGTCACTCTGGAAATTTGGAGAAAGGCAGCTTGTAATGCATGACTATAGCTTGATAGGAAGGGCATAATATATATCCTGTCTCAAAATGCAATTACTTTAAAGCAAGCATGGTGTGTGCATTTGAAGAACACCTACACAGCCTACAAAGGCAGTAATCCGTACAAAAAGAAGTTTATTCTAATTCTGTTTCAAATAAACATACAAACCACAAAAAACGTGCCCTGTGACTGTGCCAAGATGCAAAGAAGGATTAAAAAAGCCGATTCTGTTAATGATGTTATACTTTTAAAACAATCTTATCCTCAGAAATACCCTATCTGCAGAAGGTAACATTTCTCTAATTTGTTCTATTTTCTCTCATTTCGTACACAAAGAATAGCAATTACCATATATTTAGAAGTGCAGATGACGGACTGAAATGAATTCTTGGACCCCAGTACTTCTAAGCTTTAGTGATTGCATTTCCAATGGAAAGCGTGCATCTCAGTCCAAATTTGGCTCCAGAAAGAACGAAATGGTACTAAACACCTGGGTAAGCAAAACCCAAATTCTTTGTAAGAAACTCGAATTAATCTGTGCCCTTAAAATCAGTCATACGTTCAATGCACTGGCTGGGAGACCAGACAGGAGAGTGCTGAAGGGAATGAGATGAACGCAGCGGGTCAGAAGAAAAGGCGATATTTCTTTAGCCGGCGTGTAATCAAACTGCAGATTTTTTTTTTTTTGCCTCCAGACGTTTTGTGGATGCTAGGAGTTTATGCTGGACAAATTCATAGAGAAAAGCATTTGGAAGGCTATTGCAATGATATTACTTTGAGAGCAGTGTTAGCTTCTGGCTCTGATCAGGATAAAAACACTGTGTGTGAAATCTTAGAAGGAAACTTCTGCAGAATGCCTGTGTATATGGCTTCAGCCTCCAACACTGAACAGCATCTCGTGGAACCCGAGACGCTGCCATTCTTCATGGGAAACGTGGGTCAAACACTCATATTGAACCCAGCGTCATGGTCCATAGGTGGGATTTCACCTCCTGCGCCGGGATGAAAAAGCAAATCACAGTTCCCGCCTGTCACCGAACCACTGAGATGGGCACAAACCATTGGCAGCAGAATACAGAAACTCACAAGCATTTTGGCAAAGTCGCAGACCATCTCTGTGTGGAGCTAATTTGCTGGCGGATGAGAGTTCCCTTAAATTTTTTGTGCTTTCCATCAAGTAAGATGGCAACAATGAAATTTAATGGCTTTTGTCAGAGGTTTTACGGATAGAAAGTGTTGTATAACACTGCTATAGAGGATCGTTGCGCTGTTCACTGCACGAGAGTCAAAAAATTACCAGCCGCTGCAGCAGGAGGTGACTGAATAACCCAAAACACAGCAAATGGAAGCAAAATTAATTATATCGAATGGTAAAACAGAATTACTCCAGATTGTAGGAGAACGGCTGAGCTGAAAAAAAAAAAGAAGTGTTAGAACCTGTGGCTGAAAAGAAACTGTGGGGCTGCAGAATAGATGGAGGCTGACGCAAACCCCAGGATTCTCCCCAAAGCCTCAAACAAAATCTCACGAGCTTTGCCCAGCTTTTTGTGCTCAGCTGGGGTAGCCAGGAGTCGTGTGTATGCACACGGACAAACGTGCCCTGCGCTACAAATGGACTGGTTCACTATATTTACATTTAAAAAAAAAAAAAAAAGACTATTGCTTGTACATGTTTACTACTTCTGTAGCACAATCTGCCCCAGGACACCTGCCGGGAATATGCAGTGCAACACTCAGGCCAAAATCAGGAATAACGGTGGCAAAATACCTGCTTACCCAACAATAAAGCCAAGAGTTATGCAAAATGCATCCCCGTAGCCCCAGAAATTTTTCATGGCAAACTCACAGTAAGCTGCGGCACTTATTTCTTTTCCAACCTTGAACAGGAATTTGGAACAGGCTTCAGAACACATTCGTTGTGTTTAGCCAGTGCTTTGTATCTACCAAGAGGGATAAAAGGGTATAAAAACCACCCTTCAAAATCACACACGAAGAATAAGGGTGTATTTTGTGGTTTAGGCTCATGATGACATTTTATATATATATATATATGTATACATACACGCACACGTATGTATAATGTATATATACATATGCATACATATAGAAAAAACCAGAGTTAAGAGATGCAGTTCTTACTAGAGATGCCTATCTGTTCAAATACAGCCTCTTTCAACATCGCTTATTGGCTCGGCCAAAAACTAAAACGCATGCAGTATTTCTCCTTTTGGGGTTCTAATATTTACTGCCTTTTACATTTCGCTTTAACTGCTCGTAGGCTTTGAACGAATGGAACTACAAGTGGTAGGAAGTCATTGTGTTTGAATGACTCTCGATCCCAGCGCAACTTCCCAGCAGTTAACGCAGCCACCCAGTACGTGCTCGAAGCACCTCTTGGCCACCCTCTGGATCTGTTCCAGGCCATACGCTGATCCACTGCTCTCCGTAGTCCCCTGACCCTCGGAACGGTCAACGACAGATGTCCAGGAGATGCCTCACCTAGTTCCCTAAGAAATGAGGGTACGGCCTTTCGAAATGAGAAGAGTGCAACACTGGGTACCGGCGCTGCCTCAGGTTTCCTTGCTCTAACTCAGGGCAGCAGGCGATGGGAAACCGCAACCCAGAAGATGTACCTGAAAGCTGTCACTTTCTGACAGGTTTTCCAGCTTTCGAAGATTCTTTCGCACGTTCCAGGGAAATCCACTGTTGCGGGCTGTGGAAAAAAGCCTACCCTTGCCCACTGCTACAAGTCTTTTTACCCCCATTGCACCATTAACGTATTGCAAGTGAAGCATTTTATACTAACCAGACTTCCCAGGATTCATTTTAAAGTTTCATAGCTGCCACAGGCCTTACAAAAATAGAAAGCAATTACATACAGTTTTAACATTACTGCATTGCATTATACCCAAGGGAAGGAAAGAATTTAAATTATTTTCTTCTCTCTCTCTTACCTAGGAAGTAAAGTATTTCTTAGCCTGAAATACCACACCAGTAAGTGTAAAGCTATGTACCTCTTTTTTTTTTTTTTTTTGCTAATTTATTTCTTTCAGAATTACGTAGACAAATGACTCGGAGACATCTGTATCACCCTGAGAGTCACACAACCGAGAGTGCTGAAAATCTCCATCGTGCCCGAGAAGCACAGAACGTTTTGGTTGACCCCCCCACAGCCCGCGGCGATCCCCGGCCTAGAGCAGCGGCTGGGCTGCAGGGCAGCACTGCCAACGCTTCCGATTTTATCATCAGCGGAGTGGAATTTAATGTTTTTCTGACATACTGAACTCCTGGGCACTGGGTTACATGAGAAATTGAGTTTACCTTTAAGTTTTTAGCCTGCATTTTTTCTAGAGGGAAAGAAAGTCTATCCTAAACTATCTGGACCCCTTCGATAGCAGATACTCTAGCACAGCCAAGCCCAGGGCCATAATCTACACGCAAAGGATGAAGGTGCCTTTTAGGAGAAGGACTGTATTCTTGAATGCTGCAAGTCCAAAAAGGCTCAGCAACAGATGCTCAGCAGAGGATGGGCTCTCGGGGGGTACGATGGCTAAGAAGGTGGGAGAGGCCACCAAGTAAGAAAAGGAGGGTGATGCTGCGGCCAGACGCGGCGTTGGTGAGACCACTGCTGGCACCCTGCCCTCGACTCGAACCTCTGCGCCTAGAAGATGCTCTTTTGCCACAGTGCAACACCGCACGAAGGCTCTGCCTGAGCCTGTGCCACCGATCATATCCGAGCGGGGCTGTGCCACCGTTCACTCAGCTTCGGTTTTCCCCTGAGCGATGCGTTTTTCGCCCCGCGGAGCCGCTGGCGTGGCACAAGCGGCCCCGGGGCAGGGAGCAGCAGGCAATGGGCACAGAGCAGTGGCGTCTCCTTCGCAAACCCCCCACCACCGAGGGAAGCCCCAGCAGAGCAGATGTGCCTCCAAAGGTCTGTTGGGTCTTGCCTCACAAGTTACAGCGATGAATTGATGTGACTGTATTTTATTGCAAATTAAACAATTGCGCCCGTTATGCTGCTGTTTTGAGAATTTTGACTAACTGTGGTAGATTTTGCTTTCTATCCAGGACGGCAATGACTTGCAGCCTTGACAGGACTTGTAAGAAAGAAGCAAATTTAAAGCCAGAATGGATGCAATTATCTGATCTAGGGAAAGGTTGCTTGAGTATCATTTAAGTAATATTTTAAATGCAAGGAGCCAGCTTTATCACGCACTATACTTAAAACAACCCTAATAAATGCTAATAAAATGAGATGTTTGCCAAGAAGAAAACACAGAGAACACTGTTGCCACCCTAAAGGTAGGATCTCTTCTCTTAGAGAAGTATCAAATTATTCCGGGGTAGTCTGTCATTCCATGAATCCGTATGTTACCTTCATCTTTCAACTTACTGGCAGAGCCTAAAACTACGTGTGAAGCTAGAGGAAAAATTTCTAGGCCCAATCATGTTCTTTGCTCGTAGTTTAAGCATCTGGAGCTATATCTGGAATTTTTATGTGGAGTGATACAGACAGTTAATGAGGCAACAGTATGATTAATTGAATTGTATCACCAACTTTGTACAAAGGGTTCCTCGTAGCATTTTAACCCCAACACAGATATGATCTCTCCACACAATTCTGAGACAGAAATTCTTCATAATACTTTATCGAAATGAAACCTCAGTCTAATAAAACATTCACACCAGTAAACATTTTTTTTTTCCTGATGTTCTGTATGGCAGCACAACGGCAGGATGGTGGCCTCTCCTTTAATTTCCTTCATGTGGGTTTCCTTCAGCCTTCACCCATTATTTAGGCAACTAATAAAGCAACAGTTGAACCACCAGCACACTGGAAAATAAGCCCGCGAGCAAACACAGACCCCAAATGAATACTGTCTAAACGTAAAAATGTAAATATTTGCTAAAAAACTGTTTCACCACAAAGTACACAAACATGTGACAATAACAGGTGGTTTTCCCTGGTTTTTGATGAAATTGAAAAAGATCCATTATCACAAGAAATAGCTGCCAGAACATACAGATCATTTGAGAAAACTAAAATTCAGAACTGCAAATGATGCGGCGCTGCTCCGATTACAGCTGGCTGCTGAGCAGCTACCTTCCTTGGAGCAGAGCAGTCACCGGCGCGAACCCAGAGGTTTTCCTGCCAAATAAAGTTTAGACTATGGCTCTACCCCGGGACTGGCTCTGGGGCTACTGAGAGGACACAAAACCATACAGAGGGGATTTTTTTTTTTAGGTCTTCCGTTTGATTTCAGCAGAACTCTGGCAATTCAGACGTCCGTGCCATCCTGACGGCTGCCTGGGAGCCTACCTGGCATTAATCCTCCTTCTCAGCTCGGGCTCCCTCCTGGCAATGCAGCTGAACAAACTGGCCTCCGAATCCCAATAAAACGTCTGATTTCGGAGGGAGACAAAATAAGGACTTCCTTCATTTGATGTCAAGGGTTCCATATTCAGAGAGCACAGGTCTGTCATCTTTAACTAGCCAATGCTTTTACTAAACATTCCCAGGAGATGGCCAATTTAATCAGAATTGACCTGCTCACTGTAAACCAACTTCTGCAAGTCACCAGCATTAACTTTGAGCGGAATGCGCAGATGTTTTCAGGAGTTTTGTCAGTCTGGTATACCTTGCATGCCTGGTCTGTATTTTTTTCCCCCTATGTGGGGGGAAGCAAATAACTGCATCTCGGGATATAACGTTGAGGCCGAAGCAAGAGGTGCAGTTTGAAAAGCGGCCGTACTTTTGCCTCCCGTTTGCTCGCAGGCTGCGGGAGGGGACCGGGACACAACCACCGCTTTGGCCCTCGTTCCCCGCAGTGCAACGCTTGCAGGGGGCTCAGGCCAAGGGAAGGTGCAACCCACGCGCAAGCGCTTTGATGAATTTAGGGATATCAAAGGAGTTCGGTGAGTCAGCTTTCCTTCTTACTGTCCAGTGCACCTTGCCCAACAGCAGGAAAGCTATTAGGGAGAGTGGGTTAATTGTCTGGCTGAGCGTCATGCCTGTGTGAGTCACAGTTTCCTTGTCTGATAAGGTTAAAAGCCAGCAGAAGCGGAGACCGACAATGGCAAGAAATCACTTCAAGCCAAGGAAATAAGCCATATTTTGGTCACGCTCAGAGGTGTTCATTTGCATTTCTGATATTTCTTAGAGCAAAGGACTTGCAAATTGCATTCCCTGGTTAGCTTCCTCCAAGCCAATGGGCATCTCTCAGTCTTCGTGATTGTACGAGTAGGAATGCCAGCATGAGAGCGCTCGACAGATGCCACTGTAAAAAGAAGTTATTTGGGGGTTGCTAAGAAGCCTAAAAATTGTGCTCCATATCCTTGAGTGCCACCTACTGTCCTCCTGTCTCTGAATACCTTAGATGCAACCCTCCCGCTTGCAAAGCATTTCTGCCACCCTGCCCAGGCTGCTTCTGACCAAGGCCAGGTACACCCTGCCTCACAGGAGAAGTGTCTCCTGGGGTCCATCACGTTGGAAACTCTCCCTGGGGGAGTGTGAAAGGTGACAGAACAGCACCTTCAGTGGCTTTCTCAAGGAAGTGGTTTGCTGATGAACACTATGACAAATGCAGTGATCCTGCATATTCCGGCTTGTATCAGGAATGCGTGGCCAGCAGGAGCAGGGAAGTGATGGTGCCTCTGTACTGGGCACTGGTGAGGCCTCACCTCGAGTGCTGTGTTCAGTTCTGGGCCCCGCTGTATAAGAGGGACATTGAGGTGCTGGAGCGTGTCCAGAGGAGAGCTACCAGGCTGGTGAGGGCTCTGGAGACCAGGTCGTATGAGGAGAGGCTGAGGGAGCTGGGCATGTTTAGTTTGGAGAAGAGGAGGCTGAGGGGAGACCTCATTGCCCTCTACAACTCCCTGAAAGGAGGGTGTAGAGAGGTGGGGGTTGGCCTCTTCTCCCAGGTGGATAATGACAGGACCAGAGGAAATGGCCTGAAGCTGCGGCAGGGCAGGTTTAGATTAGATATTAGGAAGAATTACTTTACTGCAAGAGTGGTCAGGCACTGGAACAGCCTGCCCAGGGAGGGGGTTGAGTCACCATCCCTAGAGGTGCTTAAGAAACGTCTAGATGTGGCACTTCAGGGCATGCTCTAGTGGCAGAGATTGTAGGGGTTGGGTTTTTTTGTGTGTGCATATGGTTGGACTTGATGATCTCAAAGGTCCTTTCCAACCATGAAGATTCTATGATCCCAAGGAAACCTGTGAACACGGGAGCAAGCACCACTCTCTTCTAGGAGTTTCACGGCCACCACGTGCCATCTCAGCACAGCAATCTGTGCACGTGCAGCCTGCCCCAGTTAAAAGGCAATGCAACGAAGAATCCCCTGAAACAGGAGTGGAACAGAATTCATCCAGTATGTAAGCAAGATTCAAGTATTTAAATAATTCCAATAACAATCTAGAAAATGCATGTATTGCTAATCAATTCTATACTCTGCAGGAACAACCTGCTGAACCATGCCAGCCTGCAAACAGCCCCCGCACTGCACCCAGAAACGTACGGTTACCCACCAGGATTCCCGCAGCGGCACGACCCAGAGGTACACTTTGGGGAATTTTGCTGATAACTTTCTTTTAACTGAGGAACAGGATGTAGAAATGAGGTGAAGCAAACAAGCGCAGCTAAACTCGACTAAGTTACTTAACTGCTTGAGCTCTTCTCAAATCTTGCATGATACTTGAAAAATAACATTTCAGTAGCTGTTATCTTCCAGTACGTTTCAAACTCCTGAGTCCCCTTCACTCCACAGTCAACCTTAAATACCCGGCCGTCCTTCCCCACTTCTTCCCCCTGTTATCCCACAATACTGAGATGTTTCCCCATTTTGCCAGGCCATAGGGACCCTGGAGGCTGCTTTCACAGGCCTGGAAAATAATTTTCCACAGCAGGACTAGGTCTGGAAGCTTTATGGGCAGACAAGCCAAACAGCATGGTGCCTGCTGGAAAGCCAGATTCTCCGTCAGCGGCACAGGAGGTTTTCCTCGACAGGCCGGACACCTGCAGGACACGGACATGTGAGCGGAGAGGCCCTGGCGTGATCTGCTCCACTTCCACCCCGGCAAGAAAGTGCGAGCTTTAAACGCTCATGTTTAATCGAAACACTCTGCGGGAAAGCACGGACAGAATCACAGCCTGGGGGTGTCTCTACATTAATCCTCAGAGGGAAGGCGGCGTTGGACATCGCCCCGGCATGTTGCAGTATTTCTTCCTTTCTTGTCTGCAGAGCCTGCAGGCGAGTTCTGTCCCCAGCCCGGGCGCAGGCGGTGCCCCGGACGAGAGACTCGGCCCCTGGCCTCCCACGGGACTGGAGCCATTCAGCCCGGCTGGGAACCCGGCTGGGAACCCGGCTGGGAACCCGGCTGGCAGCCTGGCGCTCAGGGAGGACCGCGGGCCCCGAGCCCCTTGCCATGAGCAGGGCAGGTCACCCTGTCACCAGCGTCCTGCACCCACAGCACCCTGAGAGAGCCGGCGGCGGGGAGGCTGCGCACGGGCCAAGCTGCGCCGTCCCGCTGAGGAACACGGGGCTCCCGCGTCCCCTCACCTCGTCCCACGGCCGGCAGAGCCGAGGCACCCCCAGGCAGCCCAACACAGCACCATTTTACATCAGCCTTTTACTCCAGGCCACCGATTCGTTATTCGATGTGACGGCCCAACTTTTAAAACCACACGGTATGATTTTAAGGATTGAGATTATTGTAGTATTTTGTACACAACTTGTTACTAATGAAAACTGCTCCCTGCTAACAGAGTCTACTATAAAAGTCTTGAAGTTGGAGGAGGATTTCATCTTAGGTTACGGTGCTTTCATACTGCAGCATTTACAGCCTATGAAGTGCCAGGTTGTCGTCAAGCTGCTGCACGAGGACACGTAAGAGTCAACTCAGCACAGCTTTCCTCACAGACCCAAGGATTTAGGGACCCCTCAGGCTATGCCAACCCGTGTACCTTCACCCTCGTGTCCTGGAATCCAGGCGACATCCCTCGGCCAAAACCAAAACAAACAGGCAGCAACATCAGTCCTGCCCGCCTTGATGTTCCTCACCGACCCACGATGCAGCTGCGAATCCGGAGGAGGTCTGTGGGACGAAGTGACCCCGCTTCCCATAACGATGGGAAACATCCCATAAGGATGTTTCGGCATGCGGAATGTGTTCCAGGTGGGCAACAGCAGAGGCAAAGTGAAACTTCACGTCTGACCACTACCTGGGTATACTCGTACTCCTTTATTTTTGAATTTTGCAGGAATTGTAGGCCTATTGTGCGTTTCATTAACACGAAGTAGAAGTTTAATTTAATAGGGATAAATGAAGTGTGGGCGTACTGATATATTAGAAAGAATATTATTACCCAGAAAATTATAGTGGTCTCACGGGGTGGAAAAGGAAACTAAAGAAATGATATTTAGTTAAGTTATACCACTGGGGTTTGTGATAGACTTGTTTTTGCTTTGTAATCACGTGCAACATTATTTTATTAGCATGGTTATACTATTGTTACAGTGTAATCTTGCACTTGATTACAAATCAAAACCAGGGTTAACTATGATAATAAAATAATGTGTTAACATAATAATCTAGCAAAACATAATAAAATAAGTGTTGCCGGAGATTTAACAAATGTAAATGAGTAATATGGGTGTCACGGTAGAACTAGTTGCTCCCAAAACACAAGAAGTACTTATCCCAGTATGGACTAGAAAAAGCTTAGAAAAATTATTATGGAAAGTAGATACAGTAAGATGTAAAGGGTATATTAAAAGGACTTGAAAGTTGTTTTTCCTGTGTTCGTGCTTGTCAACATCAACTCACCATATCAAACGAATAATCTTGTTCTGCTGTTGTGCGCCGTGGATGGAGACAGCCAGCTAGATTCACTAGCCGGAAAAGGAGATTCGCGACTTTTGGCTTCTGCTGCGTTCAAAGACAATCTCTCTTTCCGTTCATTTCAGACCAGCTAATCAGAAGCAATCAACAAAAGCTTAAATGGTAAATTCAAAATTTTACCCAACAAATTCAAAATTTAAATAGGGGAGTGAGAAGTCATTACCATTCAGAACAAACGCGCGGACGTAAGGGCAGAGCTCTGCTGCCTCCTAAAATGAGCCATCAATATTCATAGGTGTCAGAAACGCATTTACAGTCTTCTGCATCCCAGTGGGTGCCAAATAGGTATGGTAAAAGCCTGTCATGCAATTTCCATATCTCAACAGCACCAAGACCTTTTTCTACAGCTGCTGCCTCTGATTGGGGATGGAAATACAAAAAATAGACTTTTATAAAAACAAGCGAAACACCCAAAACTTACCTAAAATAAACACATTGCAAAAAAAAGTTATATGTCAGAAGGTGGAAACGGATTGGTCAGGATAACACCTGGTCTGTCCTGATAATTCCAGCACAGCTGGAGAAGAGAGCCTGCTGCCAACACGTCAACAGGAACGGAAATCAAACCGCCTGAAAAATAACGGAGAATCAACAGAACCTTATCGACCGTCCTGCCTTGCCCATAAAATCTTGCACCTAAGAGTTGATAGAGGAACCAGGCGTTTCATGTTTGTGTGTTACTCGTTGAACTTTGCAGTGCTGAACCTTTTCCATCTAGGCACCGAGACGGCATCTCGGAGGAGAGAGTCACTCGCTGCTGTCAATGTGCTTATCAGAGTTCCTGCAGGAATAATAGAGTTTTCCACCAACGAGACTTATTACAGCCAGAAAACAGAGAGTGCTGGAAAAATGGAATATATATTTGAAACTGATGCATGAAACCAAAATGTTGATATAGCACATATTGGTAATCACAGCCTAGGCTCCGTGACAGGCTCATGCACAAATTCCCCTCATCTCATTAGCATCTTTAATGACAATTTTGGCAGAAAAGCTAGTGAGGATCCATTCTGAATCTCCTGTGAGTTGTCCATTCAGAAAAGGGTTGTATTGCGTCAATAAGGCAGCGTGCAAATTAGTGCAAGGCAGAGCAACTGGCATGTGGCCGCTCTTCCATCAATGTAATTTCCATTTAATTATCATCCAAGCAGATGAATCACATCAGAGCCTCTTTCCCAGCATGTGCTGATAAAACACAAAGTGGGAACTTAATGCTACTCTTAGCATTAGGTCTAAGGGAAGCGAACGAACCTACAAGAGTATTTGTGCATATTTTAATGAATATTAGACAACTCCAGCACCCGAATTTCAAGGCATATGTCATGTGAATTGGCGAGAGACATTAACATCGTAATTTGCTGAGCAGAATTTAATGATATCAATTCAACAGACAGATGTGGAAGGAAGTAGAAAAAAAATCTGAGTTAATTCTGAGTTAATTGACCCAATCCTGGAAACATTCATAATTCCAGCTAATGTATTACATTGGTATATTTGTCTTACAATATATCTAAGTGCTTTTCAGAGATTTCACCTTGCTTCTCTGTATTTCTTCCCATCTCGTGTAAAGCAGATATCTATATATGTAGGGGCCTACACAACGGCAGTGATTTTTCCATACTTTTGAGCTCAAAGGCTGGGTTGGCCCATTAAACGCACCTCTTCTAAAAATGCACTAGTCTGTTCCTCAGGGCTTGGCATGTCACCATCACTCAGGTTGAGCCCTTAGGCAAGAACTTACAATATTATTGTATTAATCACCCAAAGAACATTAAGGTTGAAATGAAATCCTACTTATTTTCACAAAATGCTGCCCCTAACGCAAGACAGTAAAAGCAACAAATGCGGCAGGATGGACACCAATAAACCAAACAGCAAAATGCTGACATAAGGCATCTATCCGCATGCGACAACAGACTTCCCGAGTGAATACAGGGCATAATTTCCAAACAGAACAAGGGTGAAAGAGTTTTTCAATTACACGTTAAATCAAGACGGAGTACAGAAATACAGCCGACCCTCCTTGGAGTCCTTCTGCGTTTCCCCTTACGTTCTCCAATATCTGCAGCTGCGGCCAGCACAGGAAAATGAGCCATATGTTAATCTCTACAACAGACTGCAAGTAGGACCGTGCCTGGAAATTATAACTGATCGTTGGCAAGTGCTGAGAAACACGTGCTACTAACCGGTTCCTCATCCCAGTTTCGCTCTGCTGGGGTGAGTGAGAAGAGACAGCAAGTTCTCAGCATGAGATAATACGTCCTAGATATTTGGTGTGTGAAAGTGTTGCTGGATTTAGCCGCAGGCACCTTCTAGGAGGGGAAGCAAAGGCCTTTATGGGTAAGAGAGAACAGAAGTAAAAGCAATAACTGGTCTGGGGTGTTCAGGACGGACAGAATGGATGAAGCCATTGAGATGCATTCCTCTGTCACAGCTCAGGCCAGGCTGCTACGGCCACATCTGTGTTTTAAACTCTAGGTCACACATATGATGCTTCTAAATGGAGAACATTTTATTGCCCACTTTCCTAAGTTAATTTAATGTTTGGGTAAAAATTAAGAGGAGTTGCTATCCTTTCCGCTCTGCTATTCCATGGCATTTACTATTTCTCTCTCTCTTTTGTTTTCCCCCTTTCTTTTTTTTAAAAAAAAAAAAAAAAAAAAAAAAAAGAAAAGATGACACCGTTTACAAAAATCCATAGAAGGAAATGCCAGTTCAGAGGCAGCTCCCCTGCTCACTGAGCAGATGCTGCTTGAGCACCAGGCTCTGCGGTGTGGCTGGAGAGGCGGCGCCCATTTTATCCGGGTCTTTCTCCAGATGGCCAACGGATCCTGAGAAGGAGGGAGGCCCAAGCTCCAGCTGACGCCAAACTCAGGTGAGTTTTGCAAAGGGACAGCCAGGCTGGGACTGGCATCCGTATGTAAGGTAAAGCCCCCGTAAGAAGCTATCACAGGTCAATATCCACGTACAATGACATCGCCCAAAATGAACTCAGTCTTGGTAAAACGTCTGCGATTCTGGTTAAACCTTTCTCTTTATTTTAAAATTTAAGAATAGGGGATGAAACACACCTAAGGAAGACCGGGTGGCCGTGTCTCATGTGGCCCCAGCGCCCGGAGGCGGTGCTCTTCTTCCTTTCAGATGAGGCTAAATCTATCTCTGGGAAACACATTAGCTCTCTCGTTATCTCGGTGATCCACCTGGCACCTTTCTAAAGCAGCAAATTTATCTCTGGAACAGTTTATCATCACAGGGTCTTTCTTTTTATACGTAACAATTCTGCTTCTCTCATTGTCTTACATCAATTTCTGGTTAGCTACAAAGCATGTAAGTTTATATTTCTTTTCAACTAAACCCATAAAAGTTAATTACAATGAGGCAGTGCACTTACAACGCTACTACTGGATCTAACAGGCTACTGTCATAAAAAGTAAACAAAGATTGATGCATTTTAAAGCACATTTAGCTTCACTGGTCTAGAAGCGAATTGGGCGCGAGAAGATTGCACTGACAGCTTTGAAGCTGCTGCTGTATTTAAACCGACATCAGTACTCCCGTGAAACAGAAGTGTAGCTGTACACGCTCCAGTTTTGGGGGGTTTTACGCTCCTGTGAATTTTAAAACCCGTTGCGTCTTCCAAAAAAAAAAAATTTAGCTAAAGGATTAAATAAAAAATATAATTGGACCAAAATCTTTATTTGCATCAAATAACAGCATTTAAATTTGTGCCATTCAAAATCATTCTAATGAGTCATACTTGAGCATAAAAGATTTATTTTGGATGAGCGATTCTCAATTACACTGGGCAGGCAAGACATGCCTGTCCAATTTAGTGTCTAAAATATGAAAAATAGCTCCCTGATTGGATGCAACATTCATGCTGTGGGTAAATTGCAAAACTATAAGGCCATATGTTCAACTAGTGTAAGTAGGAGTTAATCCACTGAAATCATCTAGAGTATTTTCACATTTCCCTTCACCTCCCCGGAACTTGGGAGGAGGACAAAGACAGACTCTGCCGGTCTTTTCTGCCGCATTTGTAGCGGCTGACACATCCTCACGAGATGCCGGGGTGACATTTTCCACGGTCAGCGCTCACCGCGGACTGCTTCCAGGGCTGAGACCACAGCTCCAGTCGAGCCGCGGAGCTGCAAAAAACCCGCCCCCACTTAGCAAGTGCCCACCCAGGCTGCCTTAGAGAAACCTGCTCTGCAAACACGCCTTCATCGCCAGTTCGCGTCTGGCTTTATTTCAGACCACAGCCTTAAACAGTTCACAGAATATGGGCCTAACTGCCCCGGCGATGACTTCTTGTGCCCTGGTAGAGCTGCGGGACAGGAACTACTGAGAACAGGTTCCCCTGACGAAAGCTGCAAAGGGGAAGCAGCCCGGTTTGTCCACTTTTGAAGGAAAAGCTGCAAAGCACATTTACTTCTTACAAAGTACAAAGGTACATGGCGACTCTGCTGCGTTAGGATTTTCTATTTAAAAACCGCTTCCCGCAAGAAAGTTGAGGTTGGCAAAGAGACAAATTTTTTGATTTTGTAATAAGGTGCTCAGAGATTTGTCACGGCTTTCTGTTGCTCCACACTGACACATACAGATCCTGGCTTCGGCATCCCAGCAGCAGGCGGACCTGGAAGGAAATGCTGGAAGATGTAAGATAGGACTGCAGTAGCTCGCTGTCTTACTAATACTTGGTAGCAAACAACAGGACACAGCGAGTCAGAAAGTCCTTTTCACTCCTGTATTCCTGTGGGATCAGGAAACTCTCCTTAGAATCTCTTTGTGATTTCATTTTCCTATTGGGATCGTGTTGTTCAGCAAAGTACAATTTCTTTCTCTAAGGTGAATTTGCTTCCTCTGCCTTTTTAAAATTTTTTTGGTTTTTAACCCAAACCAACGAAATAAACAAAAAAAACCCCTCACCATCCTCAGCCAACCCAGAAGAGAGGGGTTCACTTCACTCCTTTTCCAGCAGGCAACGTGGAGTAAAAGAGAAGCACCTCGGGGAGCAGCAGCCTCGCAAAGCCAATGCAATGGCCATCACAAGGAGCTTTTCATCCCAAACCACGTTAAGCGAGTGAACGGCCACTGAAACCCGGGTGAGGATCAGGCCCTGCACGGGCTGGGAGCACGCTTCAGCACCGAGCTGAACGTTCCGCGCCACGCAGCAGTAAGGTCGTCTGACCTGAGCAAACACCAGCGCATTTCTCTTCCCTGTGCGTACCTTAAAGCTTTAACAGGAGAGCGGCTCGCGCTTTGTGTGATGACGCTGAAACCTAATCAACAGCAACGCCCCGAAGGGAGCTGGGCTGCAGCGGCGGGAGAGATTTCCTTCGACTCAGAGGAGAGGAACAGAACACGTGGGACCCTTCCGGATGAAGGATGCTGCCATAGTCATGCCAAGAGCCACAGCCAGGACCAGGCAGGAGGAGTGTAAAGAGGGTCGGAGGAGGCAGAGAAGTGATCTGGCAAAAGCCCTAGCCTCTCTCAACTTGCTGCCAATGGTCCCACTGATTTTAGCACGGTCTCCCCTGGTGCATTTTGTAGGAAGCCATTCCCTAGGTCCACCTGTAAGCACAGGGGAAAAACCACACAATGTTACCTACCTGCAGCCTTCTGCCACAGATCAAAGCAAAGGAGGCAGTAGCACACTTAGAAAATAAAATCTGGGGTGTTTTTTAGCATTCCTGCTTTTCATTTTTCTACACTTAGGGGAAAAAAAAAAAAAAAGAACAGACTTCTCTTTTCTACTTGGCAGGTCACCTTTTCCCATCTCAGAAATACGGATTCATGCTTCCATGCAGCATTTTCCGGATCAGCCCAACCAATTTTGTTCAGGCCTTTCTGCAAGAGGCTCCGTCGGCGAAAACCCCTGTCAAACCCCCAGGGCAACCGATGAGTCTCTGCAACACCCCTCGCAATCTGTGAAAATCGGGGCCACGAGCCCACTTCCCCGCAGAAGGCCGGGGTTAGCTCTCAGCCCGGCGGTGCCGTGACGTGCAGCGGCTGCCGAGCGGCGCAGGCCTGGCTCGCTCGCGCCTGACGCCCACCCGGGATGCTCACGGCCCCCACACCCTGCTCTTGAGCACACACCCAGGGCTCCCTCATCCCCTCAGCCGCTCCGGAGGGGCGTTGAATTAAATCTAACACGAGCTGATTCAAAGGGTGCGCAATCAATAAATGCTCTAGCAGCCCTGCAGCCTTCTCCACCACCAGCCCTCATGATGAAAGCTACCAAACAGAAGCTGTCGGAAGCTTTTGCGCCGTGTTCATCTGTGCTGGACTGAGCAGCCTGAGCTCCGCCTGCAGCAACCTCAGCTCGGGCAGATCACAGGCGAAAGGCTCCATTAACCCACAGTAGGCAAAGCAGCTGGTTGCTCAGCAGCAAGAGGTTAAGAAGAACGGAAAACCATGTTTACAAATGCGAAATAGTTATCGTTCTCTGGTGTCTTCTCCTAGAGCTGGCATATGGACAGGATCCTCTTGTCAATGGCCATGAACGCGGGGAGGGCAATAAAGAATCCCTCTGCCTCCGCCGCGCGGCAGGGTGAAGCCAGAGCTGGATGATATACTGGTGGCACAGAGTGAAGAAATAACAAGAAAGAGGCAGGTGGTAAAAAATTAAATAGTCACAGCTCTGCCTCTGTATCTGACAGCAAAAATTAGTCCTCAGAGTCCCGTAACTGACGCTCCGCAACGTGGATTATAGCTGAGCTCAAATTAGTCATAAGGACCTGGCACAAAACAGCCAGGCCCCATCCCCAGCGGGTAAGAACGGTGCCATCCAAACTCTCTCTTAAGGCTGGCGTGATTTACTCTGGGGAAAAGCCTCTTTGCAGCAGCAAACCCTTTGCTACACCATCCAGAGCTCAGCAGTACGGGAAGCTCGGTTAGTCACCTAAGGCAAGCGGGTCCTCCGCTCTCCTCCTTGGAAAAAGAGACGAGACTTGCCACGTGCAAGTGAACCCAAGCAATGCCGAAGGGATGGGCAAGGAGCTGCCGGGAACAGCTCGTATGTGAGCTGGGGCATCCCGGGAGCTCGGGCGGAGCTGTCTCTTCATCGCTGCCAGAGATGAAGCTCCTTCCTGGGACGATGGCGCTTGCCGACCGCAGGCTGCTGCCCGCAAAACCCCAGCCTGGAGCTGACGGCGCTGGAGTGGCTCAGGGTGTTCGAGCACGCTGCAGGATGGCATTTGAGTTTCTCAGCACTGTTACAGGGTTGGCAATTTGTTTTCATATGGCATTAGACTAAACATGAGGAGATTTTTGCAAGAATAGAGTTATGTTAAAAAATACACATTCTCAAGACAGAAGTTCTACCTTAGAGCTTGAAATATATTCCAATACGCCCTAGTGATTATTATGTTACTGGCTAAATTTTTAATTTTTTTCTGTGCAACAGACGATCATGAAGCTGGCAGAATGGGGACTTGGACTCCCACATGCTGCAAAAATACTTCACCAGCAACAAGAATAATCCCATTCCTCTTCCAGCTTCCCAGGAGAAGCGCTGTAGACATGGAGACACTTCCACAGAGTTTTCAGTTTTGGCAACGCACCGTATTTTAATAAAAAATGTATTTAGACAAAAGTTCTCTGAGCAGTCTTATTTGCCATGACACGCTCGCTCAGGATGCTACGCGTCTCCAGAGCAGTGGCCGGAGAGAGCCCTTGCTCCCCGCTTTTCTGCAACGCGAGGCATCAGGTGGTGGTGTAGGATAAGGGAGTCCAGGTCCCACCAGATATGGCAGAGCAGCCACAGGAGAGAGGGAGCTTCACCGAGTACAGCATTCATTTCCAGAGCGTTAACGAAGAGCAACAGCATTCATTTTCAGAAGGAAAAGCACAGAGTAGTACACCTTGTGGAACGTGACCTTCATGTCCATAACCGAAGTTAATGAAGCCTTGCCGAGAGCCCAGGAGGGACACTCGCGCATTCATTATAGCCAGTTATTAACACCCCGGTCACTTGTCCTACCTCAGGTAACAGATGGCAGTGCAGGTAAGATGGATATCGGAATATCGTGGTGGCTGGCTGATAGTTATGGCCGGTTGCACCTAGGCACCGCTGCCCCACCAGACTTGCTCTGACTTTGGCCCCTACACAGACCATACTCGGGGTGCACGGCCGGCAAGCCCTGCCTTCTCCTCTCCCTCCCAATATTCTGAAATATATTCCTGGCTGTCGCATCCCGCTTGCCACGATAACGCTGCAAATTTACCAGCTGCTGTTGCCGCGCAGGGGCCTGCTAAGGAAGGGAGAGATTTGTCCTGAGGGAGAGAAAAAAGAGCTTCCATACAGATTTACAGTGGGTCCCACGTAATTTTTTAGGAGGAATTTACAATGCAAGCCAAGGTTTTACTAAAATCTGAATTTTTATGGGGACGTTTCCTATTATATTAAAAGCCAGAAGCCTTCTAAATCTGTCCATGGAGCTGCAGCACACACAGGAAAAACAGCTCAGTTACTGATAAAGGACGTTACCATCTGCCCAAAGAAGTGATGGCAGGTCAAACGCTGAACACTGTTATAATTTAATCTACTAGAAGACAGACGTACCCTGCAGATGTTAGAAGTGATGCAAAATTACTTTCCAGAGGAGCTAATTGCACTCTGTAGCACTTCTTGCTCTACCCAACTTTTAGTTTGAGAGAGTGTTCAGAAGTCAAATCCAACTCAAAGTAATGCTTTAACAATTAAAATAAACCTCCAGATTGACAACAGCCTGTCTGCAGGCAGCAGAGACTTTCCTGACTTGCTTCCTCCAATTTATACCATTTATTTATGGATTGTTCCCTTGCTTGCAAGCCTCGAAACCAAAATCCTTGTAGTGTCTCAAAAGGAGAAACTCATCAGAACAAAAGCCACGATGCAAGCTTGACCATATGAGCTTGACCAGGAAGCTTTTCCCTGTCTCCTTCCTAGACCAGAACCTCACCATCAGTGCTGTCTACGCAGCTTGTTTCACTCAGCACGGCAGCAGCTCAGCACAGAAGAGGTGGAAATTACCCTTCTCCAGTTTTATGGGCTGCTCGTTTTAGATTGTTCTCTTACTCAGACTGATGAGGACAAAAACTTCAAGAGGGCTTCGGAACAAAGAAGCCGCTTCAGTCAGATGAATGTTCCCAGACAATAGGATGTCCCAGAGAACAGATGTTACCAGTGACGTGTTATTTCATCGAACATAAAAACAAGTTTAAGCCCCATGTCTCTCTATCCAGGGGCAGCTGTCACTTAACTGCATCCACGGTTTGACGTCAGCTGTGCTTCCTCGACATTCCTAGGCCACCCAATATTCTTAATTCTCTTTGGACTGTTGCACAACCTCTTGGAAAGGAAGACAACAAAAAAATTAAATCCCTCAACCCACCTTCACCAAGGGATAAGCCTTTTTTAAATTATTATTATTATTTTTTTTTTTTAGTTTGCATAGCTATTACAAGACTGCAACATGCCTTCCAGGGGAGCACCCAGCAGTTTTTTCTTTGAAATTAAATGAGAAAATGAAAGACACAGAAAGAAAGATAAGGCATTCATGCTCATTTCATACAAAGTATTTCTCTTTATGGAGAGTATTGCACTAGAGTCATACACAACCTGCCTGTTGAAAAAGTCCTGTGTATAGAGCTACTCACATCAGTTAGATACAAAAAAAAAAAAAAAAAAAATAATTCCAAATGACTGTATCCAGCTCCTATCAGTGCCATTCTGCAAATATCAAATTTGATTTCTCATCTCTCACAACAAAAGAATACAGAGACCTTGAGGACATTTTCAGAGAAGACATCAATAAAAAAACACGTCAAAATAATGCGGAAAGAATAACAAAAGGCTAGAATAAGTTAAATTCCTGTGACAATTTTTAAAAACAATTCTGCCGCAATAAGAGTAGCAAGAAGATGACTCTGAAGGACCGTGGAGCACGACAGTCTTTATTTCAAAGTGCTTTGCACTGCTCAGATGATGACGCTTCCTCCACTTGTCTGGCTTCCAGTCCTTATTGTGCAAAGTCCAACATTAAAAATTTAACCAAAAAAATATAATAAACAAGATAAAAAGCCAAAAACAAGACACGAATAATCTCAGATGAGATCAGAAATTAAATTAAGAAGAAATATTATGCGTATGGATGTCCTGGTTTGAACGACACGGGATTAATTTCTCTTTCAGTAATTTTATTTTACAGTAAGGTCTATTCTAATGGCTGGGAAAACTGCACTTTTAGATGACTCTAGTGTCTGAATTGGTGACAATATTTACTTTACAGCCAGCTCCGGGCTGCAGGTTTCAAGGTCTCCGTGTTTCTGAGCTCCCCAGGTGCGGGGATGAGGAGCAGTGAGACCCAGGCACTTGCCCCAAGCTGCCAGCGGGATTATTTCATACCATGAATGGCACATTCCATAGACATTAGAAAGTTTGCCGAGGAGTTCTCACTTGCTCGCCCTCTCATACCGGAGCCCTGAGCCCTTCCCTTCCTCCCGCAGCCGCAGCACTCGCAGGGTCCCACGTTGGCTGTCCCTGCGGGGAGTGACCGGCTCCTGCTGGGGAACGGGCTGGGGACAGTCCTTGTGTGTTGTATATTGGTATCGGGATCAATACTGGTTCTTCAGTGTTATTAATGTTAATTATTTAGTCTTATTCTATTAAATCTGTTTCTATTTCAACCCTCAGGTTTCCTTGTTTTTCCTGATTCCCCTTCCTGGGTGTGGAGGGGGCGTCTGGTGAGAGAATAATTGCCTGAACGACAATAAATTGTTGTGGGTTATTTAAACCATAGCAATGGAGCAAAGCCAGCTTTCAATATAAGGATGAAAAGCCAGAGGCTCCTACTCAAAGTGTTTTGGAAGAGGCTGATGTTAATACAAGTGACCAAATTTAATCAGTGCTGAGAAAGGGCATCACTCCCTCCTTCGACCAGGTACCGTCACCCTCTCCAGCCCTGAGCTCCTGCGCGGACTTCAGCTCTTCACCTTTTGACTCACTTGACCAGAAGCCACCAGTTTTCTACCAACGCAAGCTAAAGCTACCCTAAGGCCCTAATGCGATTTCCAAACGTGATCCAGCAGAGCGTCATCACAGGGTGCAATATATTCAGGGGCTCCAGGAAATCCTGCAAGTTAACATTTAGCTGTCTCAAAATATTTTACAACCAGGGTCCCGTATTCAACGCGATACAGAGAGTATGCAAGAGGCTATTTGGCCTTCCCCCCTGCCAACTCTAAGCACAATTTAAACCCGGGGTAGGAGAAGAGAAGCTTTTACATGGATTCAGGGCACACCATAGAAAGCTTTCTTTCCCAACAGCAACACAGATGTGCCACTACTTAATCCCATTTGTCACATTAGGAAATTAGGCACTTGTTCATGTGGGGAAAATTCAGTATCTGAATTAAAGTTTTCTATGCATTTAATAAGCTGGAAAGAGGGTGAACAATGAGGTCAGGTGTTTTTAGACGTCACAGAATTATTTAGGTTAGCTGAGGTTACAGGAAAGCCGTGGGTACTTCTAAAGAGAATAAAAGCTGCCGGATGAGCACGTCGTTTAGCAGCCGATGGATTTTACTGATGGCAAAGATAACAAACTAATACACGCTGTTGGATATAAATTTCATTGCACACATCCCAGGTACAAAGTGCCGCTGGAGAGCAAAAAAACCCCCATCTCTGAGCTTATGACACAGTGGATAGTGCAGGCAGCTGAGGTGTTTCCATTCATTCACACCCTCGCCGAAGAATAAACCGTAGTGGTTACTCAGTACAAACCGAAGAGACACACGTTTAAAATTAACATGCATGAAAAATAATTTCTGAAAATAATGGAACTGCCACCTGGAGCTCGGTGCAGTCAAGAAGCACCTAAGGCCATGACTTGGCAGGATTTTTAAAATTCCTAGATACCTGAATATCATGCCACAAAATGCTAAACAAAACCTGGAGACACACAGACAACTGGGGATAGAATTCTCGTAACAGAGGGCACGAGTCAGACACCAGCCAATACAGCCTAGGAGAAAACACCCCCCTTGAGAGGGCTCTTCAGTAAGAGTCTGGCACGGGAAAATTCATCACTTTGCTCAGGCCCCGTCAGAGACAAAATATTCGTCCAGTTGGACCTCGAGTCTGATTTGGTCTGGCAGTTATACTCCAGACTCATTCTCCAGGGTCTTCCACTCATTAAGACCTTAGTCTATATTACAGATAACAGCAACCATTTATAATTTGCTGTTGCCTTTCTTATTTTCATTGCAGCTGGTGGTAGGCGTAGGGTCCCTCTAACTATGTAGTTTGGCTTTTTTTTCCCCCCCCCCCCACAGATTTTAAATCATTCCCTCTCTCTTTTCGTTGTTGTCTCTTTTGAAGGGAAGTGCGTCTCACCAGCACCTCCTCCCATGCCTGCGGCCGTCCCCAGGCCTCCTGGGCCACCTTCAGAGCACCCCTGCCCATGGCAGAGCGTCACCTGCACCAGACACCGGGGTGCCCGTTCAGAACCGCAGCATTTGCCTCTGGGGATCAGAGAACTGAGGCCCACCTGCATCCCTAAAAATAATTTCCTTATAAACGTCCCTGAACTGCTGCCGAAATCCAGTTTCCCCAGGGCAGAGGTGGGTGTCGACAAGGCTCCGGGAGGCTCAGCCTGCTCTGGCTCACGCGGCGGCTGGGCTGGCGGCCCACGGCTTTTACCCTCGCCTCCAGGGGTTTGCTGCAGGCATTTGCCTTGTCTTCACTGCTCTTATGCCAGTCTCCGGCTTTGCTTTCTCTTCTCCTTCGGCTGCTCTCCAAGGATCCTGGTTATAAGCCATAAAAAACTTGCTTTCCCTCTGTTCCTTCCCACCACCCCAGCTCACCGATCAGAGGCAGCACTCACCTACAGGAACCAGCACTGCTCCGTACCGGCTCCTTTTGAGCGAAGGCACCTCTGGCATCATTTGTAAGGGCGTTATTTTAACAAGGTGAGATTTCACCTTTCTCCTGACAGTAATCATGTTAATACTTAATATCAATCATATAAATATTTAAAACTTCACTACAGCATTGAGAGAGGCAATTAGTAAGTATCTGCGTAGCCCTAGGAGAGCCCAAATGCTAAACCTGATAAATATTCATGTTAAAAGAGCTCCTCGAGCTTCCACTGTGCCGGGAGACGTTGCCGATGCTCTCTGGGGATGAACCCTTGGTGATACGGTGCTGGCTTTCACTCTTTTGCTCAAGATGATGTTTCTGCTCTCCACTGCCGTGCCGCCAGCCCTGGCTCGGCCCATCGGCCAGGCTGGGAGGGCTCCAGAATCCCAGAACATCCAAATCTCCGCTGACCCCCTCGCTAGCGGAGCTGAGCAGTTACCACCGGCAGTAACACAGACCGTTCAACCAGCTGGGAGAGGAAGGGGTGCCCCCTCAAGTCCTCCCCAAGATGTGCAGGTGCACATCCAGCAGCCCGGCCCCAGCGGGACGGTGCCACCCCGGCACAGGAGGCCAACGCCAGAGCGGCGCGGTGGGTGACGGGCAGGGACAAAACGTCCACTGCCAGGGCATGGATTTGGGGTTTACCATTTTTCCAGATCACTGATGTATTTTAAGCATGTTAAAATCACGCAGGACGATCTCACCAGTTCACTACGTCAGTCACAAGCCAATGACTACATTAGATAATAATTAGCTACAAACTCAGGAGTCTGTCAGAAGGGGAAGACCGTTAATTAATCCATGTGGACTGACACATACACACAACTGCAGTCATTTAACTCACAACCATGAATACACTAAAACAGTTAAGGAAACTCCAGTATAAGAAACATCATTTCTTCTTTTTTTTTTTTTTTTCTTTTTTTTTTTTATTTTTTTTTTTTTTTTTTGTTTGTTTTTTCTTCAAAACACCACGTGTACTTAACTCCTTGTATCCCCCCATAGAGCATTTGAGCACAGGTGCCTATGGCTGGTCGGCAGCAGTAAATACTAACTAGTGCCTCGAGAGTCATCACTAGAAATCAGTAGGGGAAAAAAAAATTAAATTAAAACCATAAAAACCTCCCAAAAAAGAATGAGACAGCAGATGGCCCCCAGGTGTTGAAGGAGCACATTGCTTCTTGCTGCAGCTTCAGAAAATACCCGGCGTCATGGCGGTGTGCAGCATGTCCCGGCACCACAGAATCCCAGACTGGCAGGGGTGGGAAGGGACCTCTGGAGATGACCCAGTCCAACCCCCTGCCAGAGCAGGGTCACCCAGAGCAGGTGGCACAGGACGCGTCCAGGCGGGGTTGGAATGTCTCCAGAGACGGAGACTCCACCACCTCTCTGGGCAGCCTGTGCCAGGGCTCTGCCACCCTCACAGCAAAGAAGTTCCTCCTCGTGTTGAGGTGGAACTTCCCATGGTCACGTTTGTGCCCGTTACCCCTTGTCCTGTCCCCGGGCACCACTGAGAAGAGCCTGGCCCCATCCTCCTGACACCCCCCCTTTCAGTATTTAGAAGTGTTGATAAGATCCCCCCTCAGCCGTCTTTTTTCCAGACTGAAGAGCCCCAAATCCCTCAGCCTTTCTCCATCAGAGAGGTGTTCCAGTCCCCTCAGCATCTTGGTAGCCCTTTGCTGTCCCCTCTCCAGCAGTTCCCTGTCCTTCTGGAACCGGGGAGCCCAGAACTGGACACAGCACTCCAGCTGTGGCCTCCCCAGGGCAGAGCAGAGGGGGAGGATGACCTCCCTCCACCTGCTGGCCACGCTCTTCTTGATGCCCCCCAGGGTGCCATTGGCCTTCTTGGCCACAAGGGCACATTGCTGGCCCATGGGCATCCTGTTGTCCCCCAGGACTCCCAGGTCTCTTTCCACAGAGCTGCTCTCCAGCAGGTCACCTCCAACCTGTCCTGGTGCAGGGGGTTATTCCTCCCCAGGGGCAGCACCCTGCACTTGCCCTTGTTGAATTTCATAAGGTTCCTCTCCACCCAGCTCTCCAGCCTGTCCAGGTCTCTCTGGATGGCGTCACAGCCTTCTGGTGTGTCAGCCACCCCCCCCCAGCTTTGTGTCATCGGCAAACGTGCTGAGGGTGCACTCTGTCCCCTCATCCAGGTCATTGATGAATATATTGGAGAGGACGGGGCCCAGTACTGACCCCTGGGGAACACCACTCGTCACTGACCTCCAACGAGACTCCCTGCCCCTAATCACCACCCTCTGAGCTCTGTCTTTCACCACTGAAGATCTGCATTACCCGCGCCTCGCGCACCCTCCGGCTGTCCTTTCGGGTACCGGCTGTGCCCAGGAACTTATCCAGCAACACCGCGTCCTTGTCCCCGCCGATGAGGTCTCTCTGCAGGACACCCGCTGCTGAGAGCAAGCACCAGGCAGGGCAGGCAGCGCGGGGCCGGGGGAAATGAGGCGGCAGAACAGACTGTTCGCTGACAGCCCGTCCCCCTGCAGGGGAATAAACAGCCAAGTCTGCGCAAGTGCCCAGCACATCTCTGTCAGCGCACAATAATGATGATAATTATCAATAATAACAATAATCTGGATGTAAAGCTGCTCCAGCAGTTGGGTCTAATGGATGCTGAATCTCATACCAGCCTTCCTGGAAGCCGCGTCAGACCGCCAGCGCTACAGTGGCATTTGAAACCCAAAGAGAAGAGAGAAGCCTGGGCACCTGGAGCGGCAGATGAGGCTGTTGGCCCCTTGTTGGCCGCACTCTGGCAACTCGCTCGCAGCTGTGAGCCCGTTTCATTAGAACGAAGAAAGTTTAATACCACCCGTAATTTCCACTCAGATCAGCCGATGAGGTTCTCTCACGTTCCTTCACGAGTCCTCGTAGGCAGAGCGCAGCCCTCCCTGCCTTGCCCATGAGCACTAGACACGGTGCAAACCCACCACTGCCTGTCCCAAAAATGCTCCGAGGTGAGGAGACAACCCCCATGTTCTGCCAGAAGCTCTATTATGTACAGAATATCTGATGCCCTATCACACCAGTGTTTTTTATTAATCAGAAGTTTCACCATTGAGATTAAACACAGTGCTAATTTCTCCTTTACTCTCCCCAATACATGCTTACTAATTAGCATACTAATTCGCTTAGTTCTTTAGGAAGCGCATGCCATGGAAAACGTCCTAAGTTGTCAAATGCAACTCATGGATTAGTCCAAGACATTTAAGAAAGACTAATTGATAAGTATATCAGAGCGCTGACTAATTGGTGAAAAAAAAACAGCATCCCTTCCTTTGTAATAAGATTCTTGAATTTACTGGCAACTTGATTTTTCCTTCTTTTAATTAAGAAAAGAAAACCACTGAAAACCAGAAGTCTTTGTGGAGGGTGTCTATTCAATTTGGTGGTTATGCTTGAAGTGAAAGCTACTTCATCTGCCTAATTGCTGAAAAGTAGGGAAATGAACCTACTCTGCAAACCAGAACTTACCACTGGGGCTGACACAGCTGATGTGGGAACTTAAAAGCCACTTCATCACTTTTCTACTCGTTATACGTATTCTTTAATATTCCTTTCTGATTACATAAATTAAAGGTGACTTCTACAAATACGGAAGAGAGGTGCTGCATACATTTCTCCATACGGCAGCTTCTGAAACAGCCCAGTGTCACAATACGTAGACTATAGAGACTGCACAGGGTAAAAGATGCAGAGTAAAAGTGACCGAAGGTTCACAATTACATCTCCAAGCAGTAATGCTCTCCCTGACGGGCCCATGGCCATGGACCCAGTTACTCTCAGAGGAATTCCGCTGACGTGTGAATCACTGACACTGGTTTGTGCGCTACCACCCGAAACAGAATATAAAACCTTCCAAAACATTTGTATATGTTTGGATTCCTGACCTCTAGCTCTTAGGAATCAAGATGAAGTCCACTGTCCTACTGGCCACTGTGGCATCCAGAGTGCTTGCAGGCTGCTGTAAGAACCATTTTTCCAAGAACTACAGCTCAAAGCAACCCAAGCCAAGACACCCTGTGGTAGACAAGAGGCCAGATTTTGCCCTCAAAACCAGCGTGTGCAACGGTGCGGAGCTGCTGCTTACGACACCAGATGAGACAGACTCAGGAATAAGCGATGGTTCTCTGGAGGCCGTTGGTTATAGCAGCAGCGTTTGTTAATGCTGCGACTCTGCCAAGAGCCTTTCCAGCTGCTGCCTCCTGTTGCTGAGTATAACACAGGAGAGACCCGCCTGCCCTCCCTGCCAAAGCTAGAAATAGGTGGAGGGCTCTGAAGAGTTGGTGGCTCCAGCACACGTGAAGCCGAGGAAGACCCAGCTGCCTTTGGTCCAAGTTGTAAGTCGTGATGGGAGACAGACTTAACCTGCTACACCACTGGGCTCTCGCACGCACGTTTTATTTATATGAACCGCCAAATGCTGAGGCTGTTGATGTGCCCTGTAAGTCTTCCATCCTAAATGATTTTTCTAGATGCCCGTAAAAGCGCATCCGCATGTTATGGTGGGTTTAAAGAGCAGTAATACCCTTGACGCACCAACAGTCTTTTTCCTTTGGTCCTCTCTCAGACATACCCAGTCAGTCCATGCCTTTTAGCTTCTGGGTATCAAACCAAGTGTTTATTTTCAGGATGCATTAGCATCTCTTGGGAGAGAGGACAGACTTTCCCCACTCCCTCTTCTCCCTTGCTGCTGGAGTGGCACAGTGCTGGCTGCTTGCTTCCACAATTAGTAGCTTAAATAATACAGAAAAGGGATTTCATAGGGGTCCTATTCGAATCAGCCCGCAAGTTCCCCAAACGGAGCTTTTCCTCTTCCCCTGGCAAAGCCCGAGGGCAGCATTCCCGCTTCGCTCCAGCCCAGCCAGGGCTCCCGACCTGGCCCAGGGGAGCGGCACCAGCTCCGGCGGCCTGCTGCCTCCCCCAGAATAACCGCAGCTACTCTCCCTTCTCACGGCATTTCCACAAATTTTCCACGCCTCTTCTGAAATTATAATTTTTGCCCCCAGTAAAATCTGTTTAGTGCCATTTGCCTGCAGAGAAGCGTTTGGGCCATCAGCAGCTAATACTGGTGCTCTGGTAGAAAAGAGGAATAATTACAATTCCTTTTCAGATCAATGATATTTACTTGCCTCTAAATACGCAGCATGGTTTACACCTTTAAAGGACCTTAAGAAATCATTTTCTAGGCAGAACAGAAAATCCATTTCCATTAGTTTCCAAAGACTCAGAAAGTATGTATGTAGGAAGATCACTTCCATAAATTCACCTTTTTAGAGTCACTGGGTAACCCAGGATTTATGCAAGTGCGGGTCAATCAAATCATTCAGTATTTATACGCTCCCTTTCAAGCTCCAGGGAACTGGAGTAAAATGCTAAAAATAAAATACACATGTTGTAATACGTAGAAGATTTAGAGATGGGACTATTCTGACAGCCCAAAATAAAAAGCTTTATGCATAAGATCTCAATGGCTCAGTCTGTACCTAAATCACGTATTGATTTAACTCACTGTAGACAAGTTATATAAGCTTTGGAATTATGTATGCTTGATCAATGTGTTTTAGAAATGAATCTCTGTCCAACTTAATCATTTAGGCAAGGGAAGAAGTCACATAAATATCCCTACATTTTACTTTATAGGACAGTAAACCAATTTCTAATCAAATCTGTACGTAAACAGCATTATTTGTTTCCAAGAAGTATCAATATTAAAAATAATTTTCAAAGAAAATATGAAAACAGACTTCAAAAATGATTAAGTGTTATCTATTAAACATACACACACATTATATTGATACACGAGTATACAAGCACTAAGGTCGGAGATACAGAGGCGAACGCAATATCCCTTTGCAATACCCAGGGATGGAGAGTCCTAGCACCGCACCCAAAAAAATAATCCGATTCAGAGTCTCAGACAGACGAGAAAGTTGGACGTGTCGGATATTTTACTCCTTTGAAGTGCTAACAGTGATTCTGCGCTCCAGCGCAGGAGCAATGCCCCGCTTCAGCGCCCCCCCCGCCCCGGTACAGCAGGGAGCAATACACGCTTGCACCCACGCAGGCACACCTCAGGGTGTTTTAAACAGACTTTTCGGGGTAGAGATAAGGAAACTGAGGCACAGAGTGGCAAAATGACCCCCTGAAAGGCACAAGGCAAGCTCAGGTATAGAGTCAAGGCTTTTATTTGAATGCCGAATCTACTAGCACAAACCTCCTTTCTTAACCACGTTACTGCTCAAATCCCACTGATACCAGCGGGAGCTCAAGGACCGATTCCGACCTGGCGTAGAGCCGGGTCGCTCAGAAGCACGCTCCTCGGCTTTTCCCTGGGCTCTGGTGTCCTAGCTGATTTGGGGGCAGTCCAACCAAAAGGTAAAAAGCTGACTCACTGTTGCAGTTTTTTTTTCGGTGGCCTCAACACTAAAAAAAAAAAAAAAAACGATGCCGGCACTGTTCAGGGGTCATTCCCGGCAGCGCGGAGACAAGCTCTGCTCCCAGCAGAGCATCGCCCTCACCCAGCGGAGCACGAACCTCAGCACAGACCCGTGGCCGAGTCCACACTGATACTCCCCAAGCTACCAACGCGTGAAAAAAACGGGCAAAGCAAATCGCTACAGCCTTGGGGGATTCCCTGCAAGAGCGTATAGTCAAACAAGGAGGGAAGCCACTTACCGTACAGGACTGCAATGAGGGACACGGGCATGACCAGGATACCCACCAGCATGTCTGCCACCGCCAAGGACATCAGAAAGAAGTTTGTGGCATTCTGCAACTTCTTCTCCAAGGACACAGCCATAATTACCAATATGTTTCCCCCAATGGTCAGCAGGATGACAACCAAGATCAGGAGGGCCGGCCAGTTCTTCTCCCTCACGGACATCCGAGAGACTTCACCCTTCTCAGAGGCATTCAGAGGATCAGATGTAGGCAAACTCTGATTCAGAGTCAAATTGCTGCTTAAGGACCAAGCCATCAGACCACCATGCAAACTAAAATCCAGCGTAACAGACACTGTCGTTAAGCTGAGTAATATTCCAGTGCTACTTAAAGTGCTCATCGTCTGGGACTGGTTTTTCCGTCTCTTAACCGTGCCTCAGAGATGATCCCTTTTCCAAACTGCAGGTCCAGGGCAGATGCCGAACTTCACAAAACCTGAGCCAGAAAACAACTTGATCTTCCATAGTGAAACAAGCCTTTCAGACGTTAGCGTGGAGCTCTTCTAGTTTCCTTGGGTGTGGTGGAAGGTGACCACTGACCAGCAGCCTCGAGGGAAAGGAGACTTTGCGATCTCCGGCTGGTTTCCAGGTCCACCATTCTGAAAAGGAAAGAAAAAGTATATCCTTCACTGAAATCACAGTGTACACACCACCTTCTTTATCCCCATGCAAATCACATTCTTATTCTCTCCCTTCCTGCTGGCTAGGATGTTCTCCAGACTGCAAGTAATTTATCTTATGGGTACAGACTATGCCTACAATTATGGGGGAAGAGAGGTAGAGAATCACATCAGTGTGCTCTGGCTGGTTAAAAGCTGATTATCACTAATTAAATGTTTTGTGAAACCTGCAAAAGCAAGTCTGAAGAGCAAAATATGTTCCAATTGATAGCCACTTGACAGATACTCTGCCGCCGCGTAAAATAGTAATTGCCTGAAATTCCAACCAATCCAGCTATCGCAGCCAAAGCACAGCGCAAACCATCCCCTTAAATGGAGGTGTTCGGATACATTTTGCATTTTCTGAGATAAAGCACAGGTGTTGTAAAAACCCTCAGATGTTAACGATTCACCATCCTGTAATGATGAAGACTATCGTTTGATTTTTATTGGTAAATAAATGGTGGATAAGACACAATATATATTAGGTAACATAATACGATACTACGCTGTCAATCTCTCTGAACAAAGGGATAACAAAGAGTTAAAAGAAAGAACAACCTTTCATAAAATCTGGGTAGCTCTTTCTGCTCTTCTCCATCTGCTTTCATGCCACTGTGCTGCCATGCCCATCACCGGCACGCAGCGGGGCCAGTAAGCCCAGTCCCACCAGCCTGCCACCCAGCACGTGCAAGTATCAGCACCCTCACCACGCGAGGGGGGTAGGATGGATTCCCTCAGAGTATCTCAGGTGATTTATGCTTCTTCACAAATTAGTTGACATCCCCTGACTGCCCATGTAATACAGGCCAGAAAGCATCACGCTGCTGCCTCTGGAGGAGTCCATCAGCCTCAGGCGTTGACCCAATTCAGCAAATTAAACATACTCTTAACTTCAGGCACGTGCCTATGCCCACCGAGGCTAAGGGCATGTATTCGCCAATCCTGGCTAAATTACATCCTCAGGAACTCAATTGTTTTGACTGCCAGACCCATATGACTGATGAAAACAGCAGCTTTGCGTTGTGTTTCCACTACGTCAGAGTCAGGATCCCAACAACCACGCGCAGCAGAGGACTAGAGCACAGAAGTAAAGCAGTTAGTAGAACAACAACAACAAACATGGACATGGACCTGTTGGAGCGGGGCCAGAGGAGGCCCTGGAGATGCTGGGAGGGCTGGAGCCCCTCTGCTGTGAGGACAGGCTGAGAGAGCTGGGGGGGTTCAGCCTGGAGAAGAGAAGGCTCCGGGGAGACCTTCCAGCCCCTTCCAGTCCCTGAAGGGGGCCTACAGGAAAGCTGGGGAGGGGCTGTTGGCAAGGGCATGTAGCAACAGGACGAGGGGCAATGGTTTAAACTAGAGCAGGGTGGGTTTGGATGAGACATGAGGAAGAAGTTCTTTCCCCTGAGGGTGGTGAGACACTGGCCCAGGTTGCCCAGAGAGGGGGTGGAGGCCCCATCCCTGGAGACATCCAAGGCCAGGCTGGATGAGGCTCTGAGCAACCTGCTCTAGTTGAAGATGTCCCTGCTGACTGCAGGGGTGGGACTAGATGGCCTTGAGAGGTCCCTTCCCACCCAACACATTCCTTGATTCTATAAACCCCACACACTGTCCGAAGCTGACCAGTAAGTAGAATAAGATCAATAACATGCAACTTATGTTCAGCATATCTGCATTTTTTTTGTGTAGTCCACAGGAAAAGAGCTGTTCTCTCTCTGTTAAATACGTAACAAAATAAAAGGCAGATTTTAGCCCTTGAATGCACGGTGGCACACATGTGACACAGCAATTTGCTACCAAGGGATCAAAAGCTAAATGCAGTGCATGGGATTACATTAGATTTTATGTAAAATAAGAAGTGCTCTGAGTCCCATAATAAAATGTTTAACATTCATGGAGGTTTTGGAAACTTACTAATGGGCTTTATGCACAAAAACATGTCTTAAATGAGCAGTGTGTACAATGAACCCAGATTTGCTTCTGCATTATAGTTAATTACTCCCAAAGGGTCTCTAAACCTCATATTTAGGAAGAAGTTTTGCATTATGAGCACAGAAAATAATTTTGCAGCTGCATATGCAGATGAATTAGCAAGTAGTCACTGGACCATTTATTTTTCCAACTTAGCTGGTCTGAAAAAAAGTCTCTAGAAAGTTTCAAAATACTTCTGAGTTTTTTGGGTTTGTTTTTTTGGTGTCGTCTACCCCCCCCCCTCCCCCTCCCCCCCCCTCCCAAACACAGCTTTTACTTTAAAGCTGAGAAAATTAACCATTTTTTCAAATCGCCCTTCCACAGTGCAGGAGACACCAGGCAGCTTTTTGACACTTGCACTTTGCTGTGCAGGACACCCCCGTTTAAAGCCAGTGGGAATTTCTGGGTCTCCAGAAACTCCCTCTCGTCGGCTCCGTGACTCTTGGGCACTCCTGATCATGCCACAATAATACTTTGGGGCAGGATGAGCCGAAAGCTCATGCCCGAACATGAGGACACGGTCAGACAGCAGGACGCCCAGCCTTGGTCTTACTTCTTCCCAGGTGTGAGCTGTCGGAGGTTTCGGAGAAGGTGAGGCTACCACCACTCTCCCCACAGAGAGCTTGATGTTCCTGGCACGTGCTAGTTGGCGTTGCCAAAGGAGCACGGGCAGGGAGACGCCTCAACTCTAGATCATAAAAAAAACCACCCCAAACCCAACCTAACTGCAAGACAAGATTTCGGAATTAAAAATGTCTAATTTTACAACCGCTCAGGACTCAATTCCAAACTGGTCATTCTCTCGTGCGTTTCACAAATGTATTTGCAATAACATTTTCATCCATGAATGATGCTGAATCAAAGCATGGATTTTAAAAAAATAAATAAAAACCAGCGGGCAGAATTTGCACTTGATAATTCAGTAGTTTTAATAATAAAAATAAGAGTTATGTTATCTGGCTACTAACGTATGGCAAAGCATGGGGTTCCAAAATTATACTAGTCACCAAATACAACTAACTTTGAATTAAATTATCCTTGGGAGAAAAATCGGTTTTGTCAGAAAGGTCTAAGAAAGGGAGACTTCAAAATTCATTTGCTCGCTTTAACCGAGCAGTTTTCAAACACACACACAGAGACAGACTTTGAGCAAAATGCTTTCTACACAAAGTAAATTCTGCAAGTCTGGTACACGCTAACTTCTCAGCAAGAAAATCACATTTTCTAAAGTCTAACAGATTTCTCAATAATCCTCCCCCCACAATCCTGTCAGTAGTTAAAAATGTACATGTTCTACATGCAAGAGTAAAATTATGCTATGATACTGAGAAACTAGATTTTTTTGAATTAGGACTGTAATGGTAAAAATTAATCTCAGACTCACAATTCCACCTTTGCTATTAGAAGGCATTATGGTTTTGGGTTTTTTTTTTTTAAACTTGGCCCATTCACCTGTCTATTACACAGAGTGACTCATGAAGAGAACCATTACTATTTTTGTGCGAATACAGAACTAGGAAAAGAAAAGGAAATCACAAAGACACGTCAAAAACCATTTTCCAGGTGCACTTATGGAAATGCAATACCTGAAATAACTGGGTACATGTGGAGGAGAGATGTGTAGAAAAAAAGCCATGACACTGGCAGGAGCTCTGCCTTATTCTGTGGCCCCCAAATTCCTGGTTTAGATGGATCGAAGATGCTGGCACTGCTCTGTGCGTCACCTTGTCCCTGACGGTGGCCAGGAAGAAGTTGGCAGCCCTTGTTCTTGCTGCCACCGACAGCCGCCCCTGGGTGCAACCGGGTCCCCGCGCCTGGGAAATGGAAGGAGGAGGAGCGAGGAGCCAATCTCTCAGACCAGAATTGCGTCACATTGTCCTCATGGTGCCTGCATTCAGCCATCATCAGGTCTGGCATAAACAGTGAGAGACCTTCTCCTCTTACCTTGGCATAAACCGGAAGAAAAACATTACACGCAAAGGCGACCCTTGGGTCCCAGGCAATGCTTCTGCCTCCATTCTACCCCACTGCTGTGAAAACCCCTGCACTAGAGTCCTTATCGAGTCTCGTTGACTCCCTTTTTTCTATACGGCTTTTATTTATTGTTTTATTTTCCGTTTTCACTGCCTGGAGAATCATTGTCATTCATCCCAGAACAGCATCAGGTTCCCTAGTGGCAGGAGTACCTTGGAGAGGCCATCAGGGTAACGAAGGTTTCAAAGGTGGTATAGGCTTGATCCAAGACTATAATGGTTAAACAAAAAAAACAACAAAACCCCACACACCACACACACCCCCCACCAAACAAACAGCCTATCTCAGCCGTCTTAAAATCAATAGAGGAAGCATTTTGCACATTCATTTTGAAAACCGATACGTGGGAATTCAACTACAGCGATGCTCAAGATTGGGCTCCGCCTGCAGAATTAACCGTCCCATTGCTTTGTTAATACTTTTATATTATTTCGCATGGATTCTGGATTGAAGTCATCACTTTCTTTTTCACTGCATCCCTCGGTCTCCACAAGGTAAAACTTTATGACTAATTCCTTCAGCTACAGTCTTCTAAGCACATCACTGTACCAGAAAAATAATGCACATTTTATTCATGAATTCTGCATATATTTAAAAAGTATCTCCACAGTTTTAAATTAAAACCTGTGCCTACCACAGATTTTTTCCAACAGCTAACTTCAAAGCACACATACTGAATTTTGTGGTCAGTCATCAATTCCAGTGCAATCTACCGCTGACAATCCTTAAAATTAGAATTTAAACATTCATCAGAACCAAGTTCTTGTCTATGCCACTCTTGTACTTTGGGCACGTTTCCCCCCCTGCCCCAGTCTTTAAGTCCAGTTTAAAATAAACTGAAGCTAGATTCTATCAAGAGCCCATGAATTATTTAAAGCAAAGAGTTCGGTATGCTGAAGTTTTCAGATATCCCAGAAGGTTAAGTCAAAGGGAAACAAAACCTATGGGGTTCACATGCCTTTGGGAGTGTTTACCACCATTACTCTTGCTAAAAGGGAAAAAACAAACCAACCAACGAACCAAACTTTATTGGAATAAACACAATTATTTTTTCCTTTGAATTAAATGCATTCGTCTTTAGTTGTTTTACCCTTCAAAGCTCAGAACATTTTTTCCTGTAGAAAATCAGCCGCCTGCTGAGAACTCGAGACGTTCCCCGGCCCCCAGCCAGGATCCTGCCTCTCCCGGACAGACTGCAGAGCTCCTGCGCTCTCGTAAATCATTTAATAACTCTCTGGGACTCACAGCCTGAATGTTAACAATATGCATTTCAAATTGGGTAAGAAATCAAGGGTTGTCAATTTAGCCCCAAAAAAGAACCTGCGTCTCAGGCAGACTCAGAGAGGAGAATAATACATGAATTCACGGTGAGTCTTGCTGTAAAAAACAAAAGTCCGTAGTGATCAAAAGCAATGACTTTCTGCAGTTCCCTCCCCGCAAGAAAAATAAGCAACATCCGATGGCTTGTCAACGGCACAAAGGCCGTATGTGAGCAAAAGAGATTTTTTCCTCCTAAACCATCAGCTGTATTCAAGTCTCTGAGTCGCACTCACATCTCGTTGGTAAGAAGATGAAAGCCAACAAGTTGTTAAAAATCAAACACATTTTTAAATCAAGTTTTTCCTTCAGCCTTGGCTTTGATGGTAGACCTCCATAAGGGTAAAAATAAATCTGAAGTCGAGTAAACTGAACTGCAAGTACTGCAGTTTTTGACAGGAAAGCAGTTGCGGGTAGTTTACAACTATCTGAGCCAGATAGTCAGCTGACGTAAATTGTTATAGCTTCATGAAGGCCTTTATAAAATGGCAAATAATTTTCAGTTATATAATAGGATACACGGTTTAGGCTCAAGAAGGTAGATTTAAGGCTTCATTCTTCACTCTAAACTCTGTATTTCCTGCTATTTGCATCTTTACTAAATTAGTCTTTTAAGGCACTGCCAAATTCGTTTTCATTTTTCTTTGGAACAGAAGGTTGCTTTAAAATACATCTTTTCATGACACATTTGCAAGGGCCCCTTTGGTTTTAGTGACTGCATAAAATCGTATTTTTTGTATTTACCCAATTCTGAATTTTGGGCACTTGCAACTCGTCCTTCTCCTTTTTGTAGCAGTGTTGAGACGCATCCCTATTTCTGTGCAGATCTATTTCCAAATGGTGTGGGAGAACACCGCACGTCCAGCGGAGACCAGCGAGGTGAGCAGGGCTGAAGCATGTTAAATACCGAGTTTGTTTCAGCCCCGGATTTGCTCCAGCCCAGAGAAGAGTCACCCAACAGTGAGACTCTTCCAAGAGCTGCACAGCAAAATGACAAGAAGCAACTGTCGTGGGGACAGACCTAAGGAAATCATGTATAAAATAGGGAAAAAAAAAAAAAATAGACAAAAGAACTCACGGTGAGGGTGGTCAGACAAGGGAAGCGGGTCACAGAGAGACTGCGGCATCTCCATGCTTGGGGATGCTCAAAACACAGCTGGGGATTGCCCTCTGACAGCCCGTCTGACTTTGGAGTGAGCCCTGCCTTGAGCACGGGGTTGGACTAGAGAGCTTCAAGAGGTCCCTTCCAGCCTAAATTATTCTACGATTGGATCAGGAAGGTGCTTCTGAGCAAAGCTGTCCAACCTGGGGGCTTTTTTGATCTCCGATCCCCGGATACGCACCCTATGCTTGTCCCTACCACTCAAGCCCAGGCCAAGACCAATGCGTCCCGTCCCCTTTTGTTTCCCCCAGGCCAGAAGCAAGCTGCGTGCCCAGGTGGGAGAGACAACCGCGGAGGACCCTGGTCTGCACGGCGTGGGGACCAGGGCCCTACAGCCGCACCAACACGTGTCCCTGCCACACCATGGAGATGCACACAGCGACGGAAAGTCCTCGCCTCCGGCGACCTGGCGAGTGAGGTCACGGGCGTCTGAGGAACTGACAGTTCAAGTAGATTCTGAAAAGCGGCAATCGTAGAAAGCCCCAAGTCTTTTTAACCACTTGGCAGCACCAGGAAACCTTCCTGTCTTTTGAGAGCAATCCAGGCACCACCACCACAGACGCACGTTTTCACAATCGTTGCAGTGGGAAAAGAAAAATCAAAACCTACTGGTTGATTATCCTGCAGATACCCACTTCAAACTTAGCCGAAGATGCAGTCCAGGGAAGTGCTTATGCCTAATTTTAAGTATTTAAATACTTTCCAGAGCCACTCTTGAACTGGGGACCATATCACCAGCAATTTGGCTAGGGACTTTTTTTCCAGGGATGTATTTGATACTCCCTCTTCAGTTTTGCAAGAAATGCTGGAAGCTTTCCCAGCAGGTACTGGAGCTATAGCAGTGTAAAAAACACTTAATAAAACCTTAGGGAAACCTCCCCAAACACAGCTTTTTACCACTGTTTTGTTTTTTTTTTTTTAATTCCAACACAGAAAATAACTATTTAATTACTTGCAAACTGAAAAAAAAAAGTATTTCACTTTTTCACAGCAAGAGGAAAATGGATTTTCTCAGACACAAGCTCAAGTAATGATATTTTGTAGGGTCATAATAATGAATCAGTACCATTCTGTCCAAAACCAAATAGCATTAATTTCCCTCTCTGTATCTTCCCTCATACTGAGTCAGAAAAGCATTAATTTCTTTTCCAGACATTTCAAGGCAATACAGGCGCACAGAAGAGATCTTCATCGACCTTCTGGCGCTAGGACTAGCATCCTTATTTTTTATTTTCCCTTGGTGGAAGAGCACCTGGGAACCTCACAAGAAGATGCAGAGACCCTGCCGCCCCCTGCGACGATAAACTTGCTCTCTTGGCTCCGACACGCAAAAATAGCAAAACAAAGTACCATTAAAGTCTTTCCAACTTACAAGAAAACCCCTTTTTCCTCTCCTCTCTTAAATGCTTTGCGTGACGGCTCGTTGTTGGTTTGTTTTATTATGTTTTATTTTGGGAGCAAACGTTGCAAGTGCTCGTTTCCAGACCTTAACACTGTTAACACAGACACTTGCCTGGCTTTCCGTAGCTAACTTATCGCGAGTTTTAAAGCCACACCTATTTAAAACACCAGAAGACTCCACAATTCCCAGCAGCTTTTGCAGCATGGTGCTCTCTCCTGCCTGTGGTTGAGTATGCCCATAATTCTAAGTTACCACATACATGGCATTTGTTACCAGTATATATGCACAAGTAGGAAAACACACCTAAATACATACGTACATCTAAATAAATAAATAAAAAGAAATAATCAAGAAGTGATTTATTTTCAAATTATGTTTTTGGGGAAATCTCACATTCAGCAAACATGAACCTGCTATTCTCAAATTATTGTGTACACTTTGCGATAATAATAGAGAGCAGCAGTCCATCTGGAAAGGAAGAACGTGCATATTCACCAGGGCAGATCACGAGCCATGGCACGAATGTACACACGCCATTAGATAAAACATATGTGCCCATTTTTAGGGGAATGGCGGTGACTCATCGATTACTTAATAAGGCAGATTTCGTAATCAAGCAAGATGTTGCATGTGTAGCTTCCTTGTCGCTCCAGCTCTCTGTGCCTTCTGAAATCACGCCAGTTGGGTGACATCACTCATTTTCTAATGAAGAAACTGGATTGTATTAGGCAGTGACGTGGGGCACACCCAGCACCACACGGGGTCCAGGGAGAACATCCCCTTGGCTTCGCACGGAGACCCTGGGCTGGGGCAGCGCCACCCGGGACACGGCTCCCCGCGGGGCCACATGCCCCAAATCACTTCTCCCTCAAATCAATTTTCCCTGTACGCACCCGAACCTGCAGAACCCTCCAATTCCAAGCTCAGAGAGCTATTTATTTTTAAATTATAAGATGCTTAGTAGAGGCCTCCTACCTAATGTGCTGGTGCATTATTAATATATGCCACTGAGCGCCCCTCCTGTTGTCAGCACTGCCGGAGCGTCTTTAAAAAAAAAATAAAAATAAATCACAGCATCAGATAAGCCAGGGAATAATAATAATAAAATAATAAAAAGTGTCCCTAATGAACTGATAAACACTCAGGGCTTTTACTCCAATAGTATAATTAAGTATGTGTTTTCACATTCCTGTACAACGTGGGAGAAGGGATTATTGAAATATTTGCGAGTGGCTCCATTTCTCTGTATCTCATACGTAACAGCAGCTGATATAAGAACAATTACGCAGAAAATGCAGCTATTCACGGCGAGAGCAGCCAAAGGCGAGCACTGCATGGCACCGTGGAGTGATCCCAACCCAGCCCTCGGCAGCGCGCAGCCTCCCGCGCACCAGCACCCGTGTCCCACCGCTGCACCTCTTCTTTAAGGTCCATGGGGACGCTCTACTGCCTTCCACAGCGGAGAAGGGGAGCGTGACCCGGCAGCTTTATTTCTCCTCTTCTTCCAGTTTTACAGGCTCTCACATGGCTATTTAATATGAGGAATACATCGCATTCTAGGAACGTTAGGGAACAAAGACTGATAAAAAGTAAGTTCCATAATTCCTTAAAGAGATTTAAAAAAGCAACCAAAAAAAAAAAAAAATCAACACCACAAAAGAAAAACCAACCAACCACAGACCCAAAGAACTCTGCAAAAATGCAAGGTTTGGGTCTGTTGTTGTTTCTTTTTTTCCCCCTTTTTAGAGTGGGGGTTTTTTTTGGTTTTGTTTTTTTGTTTGTTTGGTTTTGGTTTTTTTGTTTGGTTGGTTTGGTTTTTTTTGTTTTGCCTTTTTTTTCCCCCTTGGAAAGCTGATCCATATGGACCTGAAAGGGGATGACTGATGCTATAAATTCAGAAAGCAAACGCTTCTCGGTTCTAAATGTATCACAACTGGGTATTCTGGTAAGTCACACTAAGGGAAACCCCAAAGACAAAAGTAGGTAGAAAAGAAAATTCTTAACATTAATTAATTTAAAAAGGAAAAAAAAAAAAAAAAAAGAGAGAGAGACTCAGACTGAACCACTTAGAAGAACTGGTCTGTGTGGCGCCTGCATTTGGAGACAGAGAGTGATCCACACAGTTATAAACCTCTTAGCTTGACCTTAACCAGGACAAATTTCAGACCAGATTTAAAAGGAAAATTAAAGACATGAAGATACACGGAAAGTGCTATGAAGCACGACATGAGATTCCCAGATATACTTTGTAAGAGTCTTGACTTGGTGTCTTGGGATTTTGTTTGTTTGTTCTTCAACACCCCATTCTCCAGGTAAAACAAATGCAGTGGTTCTAATTTACACGGAATTCATTAAACCACTTGATACAGTGTCACCAGAGAAATTATTAGGCAGACTCCAGAGAAAAAGACACACAGAGCAATCGTGGAACTGCCATGGAATTGGCTGCAGAGGAGATGAAAATGGATTAGGGTGCAAACGCAAACCCTGGGAGGCTGGCAAAGTTTGACCTTGATAGCCATTTCATTCCGATTTTTTTTTTTTTTAAATGATGCCAAAACAAGACATTTACTTTGGGAATTAAATGTACTGATGATTCAAAACCAGGATGCAACTCCCACATGGGGAAAGGCTGGAATGTCACACAGGAGAAGCTGAATGCCTTTGAGGGCTGAACTAATCACATAACTAAAGATTAAATATAATAATACAAACTATAAATAACTAACCGAATTTGGCCGTAAACTAAGAGTTTATCAGTTGGACAAAAAGCCATACATCAGCATAAGAGAGACATGAAAGAAACAAATATAATCTAAGCTATATATACTCCAAGCAAGGGATTTCTCGTAAAAATAAGGAGGGATTAATGCCACTGGCACAAGAGACTTGAGTCCTAATGCCTGTAGTTTTATTCACCGACCTTCTATTCTCAAGAAAGAGGATTCAAACAGGAACAAGCCTGTGCGTTCGTGGGCGGCAGGCCATGGGTGTGCTGCACCAAAGACGGGTCAGTGCCCCAAGAGGCTGAGTCAGCGCCGGAGGCTGCCGTGCCGTATGGACGCGCAGACCAGCGCCAGCACGCACCCAGCCGGCTCAGAGCTGGGCAAAGCGAGCGTGGCTGGGCTGCTCTCCGCCACGGGGACAGCAGAACAAGAGAGTCATCTGAGAACACATTAAAAGGCTTAGCTCGTTTAACCGTACAAGGGGACAATATGTGGGACTCCAACGTGTCCGCCGCCGTCCCTGCGGCCCCACTGCATTTCTTTCCGCAGGCTCCAGTGAGGCAGGGTCATAGTCACGACTCTTGCTCTGAAGAAAGGAGACTATTTGCACAAGCGGGTTTGTGACACCTAGGCGAAGCCTCTCCAACACATTGCTGAATTCCAAGTATTCCTCTGCCTTTCTTGGTACGTTCTGCGTTTGCAAGAAAGTACATTTTCTTCTTCAGCTACATCCATCATCTCACTGGTCTTTAGCATCTAAATGACTGCACGGTTCTCTGCCTACCAACTTGCTCTCGCCCCCTTCTCCCTCACCGTTACAGTCCTTGTCCTGGCTCTCTCCATCAGTTTTCACCTGGTTCCTCCCTCGCCTGGGGTGGTACCCTGGGGTCACTCACGGCCCTGCTTGATGACCCTCCCATCGACAGGTGCCCGCACCAGCTCCAAGGAGGCTCACCCACAGATTCAGCCCAAGAAGCCGTCAGTGCTCCCCGCCTCAGGCCAGTTTTCCTCCCCAAATCCAGGATCCCAAGTTTCATCCATTTTCCCCTTCCCTCTCTCTCTGACCAGCTGCATCCCTGCACAGGCACCTCGCAGGCCTCCCTCCCCTCTTCAGCATGGCAGAGGAACTGCTTAACACTATTTTTAATTTGTTCTAACACGGCTTTGTGATTAAATTGCATTATTGAGACTTTTTTTTTTTAAAAAAAATCTTATTAGCTTGACTTTTTTTTTTTCTTTAAAAAAACCCAACCAAATAGTATATAGTGTCATTTCTTTGATTCTAGCTTCTTTCCCTTCGCAGGCCTTACAGCTGAGAGAAAGAAAAGAGGGGCCAGAAATCAAAATGTTTGATCAGCTTTGGGTTTAGTAATAAGGAAAGAAAAAAAAAAAATAATAGTAAGACTATTAGAAGTCTTAAATTACTTTTCTTTTTCCCCAGAATTGTTCTGGGGAAAACACACTCCGATATGAACTGGATTTGTTACTGATTTTCTCAATACAGTGATATGAATTTGAGCTCCCCCCCCCCATTCTGCTTATTGTTATCTAACTTCAGTTAATGCCCTACTATTTCATACTCGTAATTCAGTGTTAATCCTCCTTAGACTGATGCGCGACTCTATTATAAACGGTAGGGTTTTTTCCCCTCCATTCCCTTTCACCCTTTTGAGAAATACAATACCTGACATCAAATGTTTTTCTGTACGTTCCACCACCCTCAAAGCAAACAAACCAACCCCCTCATGCCGACTGCTGCGTGCCGTGAGGGGTCACTGTAATCGGGATGCCTTATTCCAGGTAAATTCTGCGCCGTGCTGCTGCTCCCAGACTAAGCCGGGGCAGATTCTGAGCTCTTACACTGTAGTAAGTCACAAATACCTTCAATTAAACGAGAAGGCCCAATTGCCTCCCTGGTCAGATAGGTCTCACCGTAATCACTCGCGATTTGTACTAGAGAACAGGCCAATTGCGTTCAAACATCTTCAATGAGATTAGAAGCAGGCTCTTTATTTAGAGAAATAATTTAATTTTCAAAGCATTTGACAATTTGAATAGACATCATCTATGAATAAGTCAGGGTGTGTAACGTGCCTGAAGCAAGAAGAAAAAGGCTCATTAACTTTGAGAGAATAGACAGATGGGCACGTTGGGGTAGAGCTCTGACAGCTCCCAAATTATGCAAGAAGTGAAGAGCAAGGAGTCGGATGCCGCGCGCACGTGTGCAGGAGTCATCTCCGTGGGAGCAAATTGCAGTGACACAAACTGCCATCTATGACATCAGTAAATGAGTCAGGAAAAACGAAACGAAGAAGGAGACGAAACATAACACGAAACAGTTCAGTTTCCAGCATGACATGAAAAGCAAAAGGAGGTCTGTAAAAGTCGGTGCGATTTGGATTAACCCCGCTGTCCTTGTGAGCGTACACATGAGATGAGGATTTGGTACCATTCGGATTCTCACAACAGCGGGCGCGGAGGCGCTGAGCTGCGGCAAGGGATGTGTCCGGAGTGGCCGGCGCTGCAGAGAGCAGGTTGGTGCTGGATGTGATGGGCAAAATGGTTGGGACCACGGCAAAGGCAGTGAGAACAGGAGGGAAGCTGAAGACAAAACCAGGATCATAACGATGGGGAAAACAGGAAGGCTAAAGACCAACAAAGAAGCAGCCACCGCAACGCAAAGACAAGCTCTGGGCTCAATGACAGTCTAGGAAGGAAAACCAGCATTTGGAAGTGAAGGGAAACTGGTATTTAGAAGTGGCATCATTCAAACGGGACCCAAAGCAGCCATTTTCTCTTTTAAAGGAATATTTTTCCTACCTTTAGCTATCTCTCTCTCTCTCTCTGAATTCTCTTAGTGCCAGGAGGCACATAAGGCACGAACAACAATCTTCCAATTGGAACAATTGTTCCAATTGTTCCAATTGGATATTGTTGTGTAGCGTTTCTGCAACTTTTTCATTTTTTCTGGGAGGAGGTAGTTAGCCTCCTGCCCAACCCCCATAACTTGGAGGGCCAGTGGTTTTTTGTCAGGGCGTCCTTCCCTTAGGCTGCGTTGGTTCACGGCACCTTCTTAAGTTTTAACCGGTGCACCCGCCAGAGGAGGATCCCCTATCCACCACCCAGGGGACGCGCCTTCTAGCCGTGCAGCCCCAGCCGAAGGTACCTTTAGCTATAATTTGGGTGAAATTTGTCAGGCGCACCAGCAGTGCTTTCCAGGCAGGCTGTGGGTGACCGCCGTGTTGTGGCCAGAGACCCAGCGAGAGCCGTCCCCGTGTCAGCCGTGGGTGACGGAGGCCAGCCTCTCGTCGCGCGGGTCACGCCAGCACGAGCAGATCACAGAGAGGTGGTCAAACGCGCTTTTAATAAACTCAACTAAGGAAAAAATAACGAAACTATCAAAACAATTTATATATGAATCAGGTAGTGCCTGCATTTTAATGGCTGGAACAAAGACAACTGAACTCTAACGGAGTCAATTTTCTCTTGCAAGCAATTACTAAATTGCTTTCAGTTTGTCAGCAAGGTAATATCTACGTGAACAGCTCGGAGGTAGGGAAGTAACAAACTGGCAAGTGGGGAAAAACATTTTTTTTTTTTTTTTTTTTTGCCCCCCTCTTGGTAAAGCATGTTTGAAAGGGAAACGCTCCTGTTCCTCCGGTAACCAGAAGCCCTTTACAGGGCGGAAACACTCCAGCAGAAACAACAGGGCAGGTCCATCGCTCCTGGCTTCTCATCTCCAACAGTTTCAGTCACCACATACCAGAATAATTTGGGTGCTGGCACTGCTGATCATAAGCGAGCGAGAACTTTGCCACCGACTCCAGTTAAGCTGGAATTTAATTCTTTTATGTTTCGTCTCACAAGGAGGAAAAGTACGTTGGAAGGGCACGACGCCTTTTCTGCCACCTGAAGTCTTTAAGGGAAGAGTGGCTCTCTCGCCAAGGAAGAAGTTCAAGCAAGCTAACAGTTTGCAGCAGAAATGACTTTAGTTTGTGAGTAGCAGACAGCAACGCTGCGTGGAGAGGCATGAGCTGAGGCAGGGGAGGCAGCGGCAGAGACATCCCTTCGGCCGCGCGGCCTGTTAATTACGTTGCTGATCGATGTGGGGACGAGCGCGACACAGCCACGGCCAGGCTGTGTTGGGGGGTCAGCTCTGCCTTTGACACTGGCGCCGCGCAGGCACTCCTGCTCCATCCGCTGTCGTTCGGCATTCCCCATACGCGCACGCATTGCGCCAAATACATACGGCTTCTGGGCAGGCTGGATTCATTAATTCTGCTGGCCTGTGGACCTGTTAGCAAACGGGAAAGCCAAGGAGGAGAAGCCCGAGGCCCCCCGATTCCTGTATCATTCCCGTTTTTTGGCCACGTTTCCCGCACGTCCCAGCTGGAGGGAGATCTGCCCTGTATCAGCAGAGCGGCATTTGGAACGGTTGCAGGAATGGGGCTTGGGGGTATTTGTGCGACAACAACGCCAACACCTCTCGAGTTCTGGGACAGCTAAAGCGCATCCTATATTTTTGTTTTCTAAACCCATCACCAACTAATACAAAGAACTGATCGTGGGAATATTTAAGAACAAGTAGCGTATTTTAAGCAGCTTCACAGCAGGCAGTGTAACCGTTACAAACGCATTTTGATAAACGGCAGCACTTTAAAAACGAAACAATTACGTTACTTCCATTAATTAACAGGCAATAATAGACTTCCATGTGCAGATGAGCTAACAAATGTCATCATATAATTTTTAAATTACACTGGCATCATTATTCTCTCACACGCATCTGACCCTCAAGGAAGATTTGCCTATAAAGGTCAAAGAAGTAGCAAACACATTTCTCAGTTCCCAGTTTTATTACACTAAAGCTGCACAAAGAGCAATTAGAAACATCAACTACTGAGTGAGGCCAAAATCAGCTTCACTCAGAGGGGTCAGCAGGAGCACGACCCCCCCCGCTGATGCTGCTGTGAGCCACGGTGCCTTGCTGGTGGGAATCAGTCTGCGGGGCTGAGATTGCGCCCTCCAGACCAGGGGACGTGCCACGAAGCCCTGCTGTCACCACTACTCGCTATCTCCCCCATCATTTGGGGAAAAAGCCAGCGAGCGGGCCAGTCGTGCTGGCTGATCCGAGAGGTGCAAGGTTTTGAACCCATGACTTCAGCTTGCAGGCCCTTTAATGAACGGCCTCTGTAACTGCCCAAAGTCAAAACAAATTCCCTCCTGCCGCTACGTGATCGTTATGCAAAGATGAGGAAGGCCAGAGGACACAGAAGCCCATAACACAGGGCTACATGAACATCTGAACCTTACTGAGGGAAAAATTCCTGTGTGGAGTGTGACCCAAGCCTTGTTCCCAGTTACAACATAAAAATTTCCACAAGATTGCCCCAGGTAGACCTAGGTTTTACATTCAGCTCCAAAATTAACAGACCTCTCAATGTCATTAAAAATAATATCTTACTCAAGCACTTTGTCCTGCAAGTCTGAGCTGTCAAAAAACCAAGGAGTTTAGTACAGATACTGACACAAACTGGGATGGTGTTTCTCTGCTGGAAAACCCCTTTGGGCAAGGAGAACATCAATAGGCAGCAGAGGGCAAAAACCATGCTGGTGGTGATGTGCTACTGCACAACACTTTGCAAGAGCTTCAAAGAACGCAAGGAGGTCTGACAAAACAGGCGTCTGAGCATTATTCATAGAGTCACAGAATGTGTTGGGTTGGAAGGGACCTCTCAAGGCCATCTAGTCCCACCCCCTGCAGTCAGCAGGGACATCTTCAACTAGAGCAGGTTGCTCAGAGCCTCATCCAGCCTGGCCTTGGATGTCTCCAGGGATGGGGCCTCCACCACCTCTCTGGGCAACCTGGGCCAGTGTCTCACCACCCTCAGGGGAAAGAACTTCTTCCTCATGTCTCATCTAAACCCACCCTGCTCTAGTTTAAACCATTGCCCCTCGTCCTGTCGCTACATGCCCTTGCCAACAGCCCCTCCCCATCCTTCCTGTAGGCCCCCTTCAGGGACTGAAGGGGGCTGGAAGGTCTCCCCGGAGCCTTCTCTTCTCCAGGCTGAACCCCCCCAACTCTCTCAGCTTGTCTTCACAGCAGAGGGGCTCCAGCCCTCGCATCATCCAGATTTGGAATGATCCTCAGATCATTCCAGACCAAGGCAACAAAAAGACACACCAGGGAACACCCATCAGCAATACTGCACCAGAAAGGAGGAGTGGAGGAGGGCAGACACGTTCACCAAAGTGGGGGGAGCACCGTACAAGCTGTTAGAAACCTCAGGGGTGGGCAAGGCAACCAGCAGTCGTTAAACGTAACGGGCAGAAATGTCAGGTTACGGCCCCCGAGCAAAACTGAGGATTTTGGACTCAGTGTTTATGTGCAGCTGTGAGAGCTGTTGAGATGCAAAGTGTTAGAAACCAAATGCCTCCAAAACACTGGAGAAAGTCACTTAAGCAGCTGATGCAACCCAAGAAATCCTCTTGCAGTAGTTTGTCTCCGCATCAATCAAAAAAACCTAAGGAACACGAAGGGGGTCCTGTCTGAGCCAAGGGCAAGCGCAAGGTAAGGTACGTGATCTTCAACCTCTTTCATTATCAGCCAAGTTGTAGGACTTCATGTTTGCTGAGGACCAAGGGATGGTGTAAGTACTATTCCTATGGCATACACTGACCCAAGGCGCAGAAACTTCACCAAATGCGGTGCCCTGAGCCCCACAAACCCAGCAGGTAGCTCTGCCCTGGGCACACAAGAGAAGAGCTCTCAAAGTAAGGAAACTGGAACTTAATCCTGCTTTCGCTTCCCCAGCAAAGTTGTGTAGGAGGACAGACATTGTTCAAGCACAGAACCGAGGAGGAAAGAATGAAAAAAAAAAAAAAAAAAAAAAAAATCAAACAACCGAAAACTAGAGATTGTAACTTCATTAAGGATTCATAAGGCACAACAGCGCCAAGCAAAATTTTTGATATTTGATGCTTCTATAGCATTAAATTCATTTCGAAGACTGAAAGACGTAATACTTTTCACTTTCTAGATAAAAGCACTATCGCAGTCATTCGGACGTAGAAGGGCTTTACTCTGCCAAAAATCCCGGCACCACGCGGCAGCGCAGGAGCCCTGCGACACCCCGAGACCCAGCGCCAAATCAGAGCAGCCGATTCACTCGGAGGCACGGGTGCTGCGCTTCTCCCCTTCCTCCCGCTCCCCACGCTGCCGCAGCCCACCGAGAACAAACACATTCTGCCGCTCGTAGGGCAAGGGAGACAAAACCACCTCGTCCGACTGCTTACACGAAGGGTCGCCCCTCGCCCAGCGCCAGAAGGGCTGCGTGTGCCAGCAGCGCCGCTGGGAGGGCAGGGTAGAAAGGCTGGAAGAACAGAGCGTAGCTCTCGATAGAGATGTTTTGGTAGCTTGCTCGTTATAATAATATGCATATTTAAAACATAGCAAGAAAAACAAGACCCAGGAAAAGCAAGAGCTCGCATCAAAGCCACATACGCCACGCAGCTCGCTCCCAGGAGAGAAACAGAGAGAGCACCTCACAGGCCTGAATCTTAGCCATGTAACGGGAAAAATACAGAATAAGGTTTTTTTTTTTTACAGGAATGACTGAAACACAGGACAAAGCCAGAAAATCAAAGTTATTTTTTTTAAACAACATTATAAAGAATTCTGATAAACATCTTAAAATACTTCTTGCTCCCACTTGCTGCTATTTAATATCAAATCACGTATTTTTAAGCCACAGAAGCACAGTCCAGTTCAGAGAGGCAACACCAATACGAGTTACTCACATTCCTGCTTTCATATGACTTTGGGAAAAACGAAACTAGCCTAGTGTTGCCAACTGTCAGAGGGTTTCCTCGCCAGCCTGTTAGTGTCTTGTGTCTTGGGGTTTTAAATCCCAGCCCTCTGAGACAGTAGGTCTCACGGCTGCAGACAAAGGATGAAAAATACATCTCCTAAAGGCTTCAAAACCAGAAAGCAAAATACAAGCAAATGATATATATATAAATAAATATATATATAAATATATATAAAATAAATAAATATATATAAAAATAAATATATATACATATAAAAGCTGAGTGTATTATTTTCTGAATTTTCTGATCTCAGGCACTTGACTCGTGGTTCTAAAAGGCTCTCCAGGCCAGTGACTTTACACTTCAATGAGAGATTCTTAAAAGCATCCAGAACAGTTAAAATTTAAGGAAAGGGGTTGACGCTTTATATTCGACACCATCCTTCCACCCCAGCGTTGTCTGCAGGTGTCCCCAGAATAACAGGCGGTACTCCCCAAAGCTCGCGCTTAAGTTTGCGGGGTTCCACAAGGCTGCTCTTTCCCAAAGCAAAGCCACCCGTCTGCGCTGTGCCAGCCCCACTGAGGTGCTGGGCGGCAGGGCAGGAGGCTCCCGGACACCGTGCCATGGGAGGGACGCGTACCTCATCCCTTCCAGCCAATGCCAGTGGGATCCACAGCCTGGGAAAGCCACAGCTGGGGCGACTCAGTCTCCGGGATGAGCCAGATTCGGGGCAAGTGTCTCCTATAGCACTATGGATGTTTGCTCCATGGGTAACAAACAAGTTTTTAGCGTCACAAGATGGTGAGTAAGCACTCTTGGGCGGAGAGGGGAATTCACAGCACAGTCTGCAGCTGGGAGCGAGCCTGAAGCAGGGCATCCCACGGCACCGGGGCATTCCGGCCTGCAGGAGCTGCTGGTGCCAAGAGACCTCATTGGCATTGGAAAACTATTTATTCTTTTTTAAAATATCGACAGAGCATCCCAGAAACTTAACATGAGCCAAAGTCTATATATATAACATGCCCAGTTTGCACGAGAAACCTAAACCAGGAGTGTTTTTGACGTCCGCAAGCCTTCTGCCTACAGGTGTGTCGGCGGCCAGCTGAGCATGCTTCTGTACTAGCGAGAAGATCCCAGATTGGAACTGTTTTGGAGAGGGAATTAGTCTCTGCTGCCAGCATCACAACCCAAATTCAAGTGAAAGGCCCAAAAAGAAAAAAAAAGTCATGGGCACGCAGCAAAAAAGGCAAACCCCCACCTCTTAACCTGCTGTCCTTTGGGCCCGCCAAGAGCAGCCTCCCGCGCTGGCAGCCAGGGGCTGACAAAATCAGCCGCCGGACCCACGCTGTTTTAACCCAAGAGGCTGCGCTGCCTCGTTGCGTTTTCCCCAGAGCTGAGCAGCTGATTGCATAATTTTTTTTGTTTTTCCCCTATGTTTTTTCAATGACAGAAAACAGGGGCTCTTAACAATACAAAAAGGCACACAAATAACACATGAGCAAAGCTATAATCCTAAACAAGTCTTCTGGACAGGACAAGGACATGAAAGACTTTTATAAACGTCCTCTTACCTCTTCTCTCGCTTGGATAAGTGTTCCTTAGAAGACCTCTTTATCAACACAGGCAGCACAAAGCATGTTTGCTCTGATGTTCTTCTCACAGAGCTCTCAAAACCAAAGCCATTTGTACCCAGGTGTGCCTGGTGTGCTGATTTTTATGAGCTTTAGCCTGATTTTTGAGTAACAGCAGCTGTGCACTTCAGCCTCTTCCTCTCTTCTCCCTGTGCCTCAACGTGCCTCACTCGCAGAGCTGATATGGCGATAGCAGCAAACCATCAGGGAATTCCTCCATGCCAGCAGTAGCCCTTATTTTAGGAGATTTTTTTGTGTGTGTGTGCGCTTGTGACATCTCCCACAGGCTACCAAGCTCTGCGCTGTTTTGTGAGATCTATAGAACAGACCCTGCCTGGGCCCTACCAGCACGGTTTGCCGTTGAAAACCAAGATTTCTTACCAATTTACCACCATCCAGCTCAGGCTGGAAGGTAATAACCTTTTTGTGTATAAATATATATATATGCATATTTTTATATATGTGCACAAATATATATATATAAAAATCCATGCATGATTTCTATCTCAATACATTTGTCAGTAATAAATAACTCAGTAATAATTTCTTTTTCTAAAAAAAAATAATCCAGGGGGAGGAGGGAAAGGCCGGAGAATAAAACCAGACTCCTGAGTTTTGGGTATTTCCCCTATCGCAGTCTCTGCCTCCAATCCCCGTTATCTGGGGAAGGACCTTCCTACCTGGAAGAGGGTTTGGGCAGAATTCGTAGCTGAGCACCATCTTCCTACATGACTGAAAACAGTGTCTTCCACCATCCCTTTTCCCAGTGGCAGCTGTATCCTGGGGTACCACGAGGTTCTCTCCAAACCAAACGTGGTACATTTATCTTCATTTATTATCATTTATCTTCAAAGCTCGTAGCTTAGAGTTGCAGACAGAAAATACATATAACAAGGGAACATCTCCACTCTGTCTTCCTGCAGGCTGGAAGAGTTCCCTCAGCTGCGAGGAGGGAGCTGCAAATTGCCTGAGAAGGTTGAAGCAGCATCCCCAACCTCAGCTCCATGTTACGTTTCTCTACGAATCTGGGGGGTCATCATTGGTTTTGGTGAGTTCTCCAGCTCCTGCGGCAGGAAAAGTTTCCCTTTCCCCTAGGCAGAGGAAAAGGCTTCTGCAAGCGTGAAAAAACCAACAGAGAACTGCAGGAAGGGTTGGGTTTTTGGTTTTTTTTTTGGTTTTTTTTTTTTTCCCCAAAGTACCCCACAAAATCCCCGCAGTATGTGTCACAGGTGGTGAGGTTTTATAAAAGGTTTTATAAAAGAAGAGCAGTCAAGCAGCAGCTCCTGCACGTAACTTCCCCTGGGCCCCGGCACGGGCTGGGTGTGTGTTGGCGGGGGAGCTCCGGGACCTCGCTCCGCGGAGCAGCATCCCAGCTCCCCGCTCCTGCCCACCCCGGTCCTCCCACTGCCACAGACCCACGTCTGAAAGGGGATCGGAGATAACATACCCAACCCAGAACAATTTAATTACAGAGAAACAAGCTAGGAAACTGCAGATAAAAGGCACTTTAAGTACACGAGTGTGGTTTTAATTCATTTTAGTAGTAGTAACTTAGCAGTTGTTATGTTTTACTGTAGTTTTCTGCATCTTCTTACCTGCAGAATTTGGGGTTCTTCAAAATGCAGAAACTAAGGCTAGCGAGTGCACAAGCCATTGCTGTAGACCCTTCTGACATTAAAACCACCCTTCTCTGCATCTGATGGGATCAGGCATGATCTCATGCTCAACGGTCAACGATATGCTCAATGGTCTCCACACCAAGGCTTGGGTGTCCGAGGGCAGGGAGACAATTTCCCCCCAGATCAGGGCAGTTCGGGGTGTCACTAAACAGAAACAGGAGTTAAGCCTTTTAACTGTGTTGGTCTCAGGGAGGTTATAGGTAGCGGGATGTATTTATTAGGGTTTCTCCTTCGTAAAGAGGGACTAAACCAGAGGTATGAAAAAGTAATTGCTAGCTTCTAGAAGTATGAGATGGTTCAGTTCTGCTACGTCCATTTAATGACTAGGACAGATTCTTTATTGTCTCCTATGCTCTTGTGCCATGAGGGCTGTCTTATGTATGCCCAAAGAAAATGAATCTACTTTTTCTTGACACCTCTGATAAATTCTGGCTGTAGCAATCCTGTTTACTTGTTTTGCTTGTAAATGGTAAGATGTAATGAAGGGAATATTTATTACCAGAGTTGGTTGGGAATTGTTCCACAAAACTTTTTTTTCTGGCCAAAGAAATGTGTTATGTCAACATAAAAACTTTTTTTTTTTTTTTTTTTTTGCACGGGGAAACAGTTTTGATGCGTTTCTCAACAGAAAGTACCAGGGAAAAATGTTGAGAAAATTTCAGTTCTACAGTTTGAAAACAAAAACAATCCTGAAGTTTGAAATGACATTTTCGTTTTTATATTTAACAAAGTAGCAGCAACAAGAAAAGCCGTGTTAAAAATTATACAGAAATCAAACATTTCAAGACATCAAAACGACCCAAATTGACTCAAACTTATTTCTTGTTGAGATTTTTAGTTTACATAGGCCTCTTGACATTTTTACACTTCCTGAGATTTCACACAGGAAAAAAAAATGGACTCCTGAATAACAGTTGTGGGCTAGAAAAGCTGTTTTCCACCTCGCACTCGTTGTGTTATTAGGCTAGCAGTGAAAGAGAGAGAGAGACACCACGCTACTCTCTGGAACTAACAACTTCTTCTATCACGCTAAGATAAAAATGTGTGAACGTCAACCACATGGAATACAAGTTCTTTGTTTTTCTTTTCCTAATGAACTGTGCAAAGAATGCAACATAATTATGCCTTCAAAAGAAACTACTACACTACCAGAGACACTAAAAAAGCTCCGTTCTTTGGCTGGCACCCATCTCTGCAAATGCTGTCACAACAGTCTCCAAACTGTCACTTCAGCAACTGCCCCTCATGGGAAAAACATATTTCTTCTAATTAGACAAAATTCTAACTCCATGTTTGAAGAGTATAATTTGATCTTTTCTCTGGAAACTCATTAACCACTTGAGTTCAATTATTAACATTTGCTTTAAAAATTCACTGAATTAGCCACCAATTGTGTGAGCGCAGCTACTGCTTTGTCGAGATGCTGCTCATCGCTGCAGTACGTGGGCATGCCACCAGGGGAGGTGGGGTGGTCCCTGTCCACCTCAGAAACTCCACCCAACGTCGAAGAGATGCAGCTCCTACCCCTGGGTCTGCCATTGGCTCCCTGGATGACTTTGGGCAGGTTAACCCCTTTTCCTTTCCTTTCAAAATCTATCTAGCATGGTTAGGCCATGAATTGTTTGCAGCAGGGACTTCTCCTGCCCTTTCATAGAATCACAGAGTCATAGAATGTGTTGCATTGGAAGGGACCTCTCAAGGCCATCTAGTCCCACCCCCTGCAGTGAGCAGGGACATCTTCAACTAGAGCAGGTTGCTCAGAGCCTCATCCAGCCTGGCCTGGGATGTCTCCAGGGATGGGGCCTCCACCCCCTCTCTGGGCAACCTGGGCCGGTGTCTCACCACCCTCAGTGGAAAGAACTTCTCCCTAATGTCTCATCTAAACCCACCCTGCTCTAGTTTAAACCATTGCCCCTCGTCCTGTCACTACATGCCCTTGCCAACAGCCCCTCCCCAGCTTTCCTGTAGGCCCCCTTGAGGGACTGGAAGGGGCTGGAAGGTCTCCCCGGAGCCTTCTCTTCTCCAGGCTGAACCCCCCCAGCTCTCTCAGCCTGTCCTCACAGCAGAGGGGCTCCAGCCCTCCCAGCATCTCCGGGGCCTCCTCTGGCCCCGCTCCAACAGGTCCATGTCCTTCTTGTGCTGAGGGCTCCAGAGCTGGACACGGGACTCCAGGTGGGGTCTCCCCAGAGCGGAGCAGAGGGGCAGAATCCCCTCTCTGGATCTGCTGGCCACGCTGCTTTTGATGCAGCCCAGGATGCGATTGGCCATCTGGGCTGCAAGTGCGCATTGTTGGCTCATGTCCAGCTTTTCATCCACCAGGACCCCCAAGTCCTTTTCCGCAGGGCTGCTCTCTATCACGTCATCCTCCAGCCTGTATGGATAACTCCTCCTTCAGTCCCACCATGCTTAATAAAGTGCCCAATACAATAGGACACTGAGGTCATCACTGCAATAATAACTGCCAGCAAAGAGGGAAGGCATCAGCACTCAGGGAACATGGTCCTGATGTTGCGTCTGGTAAAGTGAAGCTCCCAATATGAGAAAAAAGTAATGTAAAAATTCATGCCCAGACCGGGCTTAATGGCAGGGTTACTCAGGCTGGGGCTCCCGCAGGGCCCACAGCGGCAAGAAACCTGCTGAAAGCTCTTGGTCCTCTGGGATAAAACTGAACGATACTGGTTCCTCAACGGAAACCTTTCAACGTAGGAATCCATGATTTATTCAGTAACCAACAGCGTCGCAAACACCAAATGTGCAGACACGCGCTTCCACTTGGCCTCAGTTATAAAATGTGGTGATTTACAAATCCAGGACACCCAGGACGCAGTGGGGTGATGCAGAGTACAGGAAACTCCTTGTTTTCAAGTGCATAAACATATTGTCAGAAAGCCATTTTCTCACAAAAGCTCTTCAAATTGATTTAAAAAAAAAAAAAAAAAAAAAGAAAAGGCAAAACAAAACAAAACAAAAACCACCAAAAAAGCCCAAAGCAAAAGTAAAAACCAAACCAATCAAACAAAAAAAACCACAAAGAAACCCAAAAAAACCCCAACAAACAAGACACACACACCACCCCCCAACTAACTACTTCTTTTGGTTTAAATCGTGAGAGTACGTGCGTTCAACGCTTCTCTTAAAAACAGAGACACAACCTTCTATGGGGTTTTTTTTGGTCTCCTGGGGACCATTTCTCCTAGCATCTATGGGTGAGTACCTCGATGTGAAGGATCTCCCGAGTCCTTTCAAATTCCCCAGCTGGTATTTCCCCAGCAGTGTTTTGGATATGCAGAAATGTGTGAAACTCCCGAGGAAACCGAAGAGCTCCAGCACCAGCTCTCTGCTATTTGGATACCAGCTCCAACGTTTTTGCTTCACAGCAAAGGAATGTAACAAAACTTACTTTTTTGTTACCAGATTTGACACACTTAAAAAAAAAATAATCAGTCATATGAAGGAGCTAGATGAAAAATAAACCTTTCCAAGTTCCCAGTGTCATATTTTCAGATGAATAAAGGCATAAACTTATGCAAGAACTTCTACGCATAAACTATAATATCAGCCTGCATGAAACTCAGGTGCTTTTGTTATTTCTGCAGTGGGTAAATTCAGGCGTAACAATTCCTGAAGTCCTTCGGCTTTTACAAACAGCTATGAGTGACAGCCTCTAAGTGCTCTGCTTTTCGTAACAGCCGTGATTGACAGCCCCTTGGTGTATAGCCCAGTCAGCCTAACAATGTCATTGTTCTCTAATAATTACCCGATAATTTTTTTTTTTCTTTTAATGTGTTGCTGTTAGTTATGGTTCAACTAAGTAAGAGTCCTCGGAACTTTTCAAAAGTTTATTTAACTTGCGTTGATTTTGGGCTGCCTTTCCGCGAGCCTGATTCCGTGGCAGCGCTGGCGTTGCAGACATTCGTGCCTGAGGTGTGTTGGCTGTCCATCTACCTGGAACTGATGCTTTCCCCGGAAAACAGAAGATACGAAAGCCCACATATGAGACAATCTGCGCATCGTTTTGGCATATATCACTCACACAGTTTTTGTACAAAGGGAAATGTTTCTTAACTTAATAGTCCCTGGAGCACAAGGATGTAGCTGGCAGTTTGCACGCCCCCAGGGTCAGAGCCTGGTGTGGGATGCGCCGGCGGCTGAGCTCAGTTCAGCACACTTTATTACTTCCAAGCAGTGCGTTGAACTTCTGCTGAAAGCAGTAATTGAGAGTTTTCTGTCTTACAGAAAGGTCATCCTCAGGAACACTCAGCTAGGGGACCGACTCGTGTGGATCCCCAGAGGGAAATCATGACCCAGTGGGGTCACTTCTCTGAGTATTTTCTGGTACCTATGAAATAAAATGAACTACATCCTTTTTACGGGAAGCAAGTCAACCGTATACTAGAGAACGGCAATCCCAGTTAGAAAATGCTCTGCCCTTTTACCCTTGTGCTAGGCATAAATCCAAGCTGGCATTCTTCCAAAATTCGGAAGTGTACCTTTTTCATCTCTGCCTTGATTTTCAGATAGGATGGAAGCAGGCAGGGCGGAAAAATGGAAACCCACAATTGTCTCAGATTTCCAGCTGAGGAAGACTCATGAATCTCCTGCATTTTTGCACGCCTATAAAACTGAACTTGGCAGAGAAGCTTGAACAAAATGTTACTCCCACATCAAAGCAGCACTGGGAACGAACCTTAGTCTCGGTGGCTAGTTTGCCAGCTACAAACCGCAACACCTATTTTGGAAACTTTGGGGTTTTTCTTAAGGGTGTTGAACAAAATGATAAAACCCACCTACCTTGCAAGAGAGGCAAAAAAAAAATAAAAGATTTCTGTCAGAGGGTTATTAAAAGTATAATATTATATTTAGTTACTCTTAAAAGGACCAATAGAAGAAAAAAGCCCTTGAAGAAGAAAGCACGCTCAGTCTGGGTTTTCCCAAACTTTTCCAGTTCTGCACAGGAGTGCTGAAAATAGTAAGTAGTAACGGAAGCAAAAAGCTAAGTGTCCTTCTGGGGCTTTGCTTTTTGAAACCAGAACTGCGGACCTTGAGCGCAGTTTTGTAGTTCACCCGTTTGGTTGCCTTTTCAAGAACCATTCTAAAGTTTGGCCTCTGCACCAACGTTCACTGGGCCTCACCAAACATACTCTAGATCCTGGGCTTGGATTTGCATACGTAACACTGGAATATAAAGGTTTTTTGTTCACATTTACTGCAAACAAAAGCAAGTACACAATGCACAGATTGTATAGCCAAATGGGCTAATTCTGCTCATAAAGATTTGTTCACACAGATTTAGGGGCTACGTTGGGGCCAACTGAACAGTTGGGCCTTTATTCTTTGTTAATCTGCTTTCCAGTATTCCTGAATTTTACCAACATATTTATAGAACTGGCCATTTCAATAATGTTTTATCTACGGCCCTGACCCCAAACCTCTAATTCTCCACAGAGCTGGTTCCATTATCGAGTATTTTTCCCATACGGTAAACATACAGGGCATTTTCTAGAAGTTGGGTTTGGGATGATGAATTGTGTACAGAAGTTCAGTGAGGTAATGAATCATTGCCATGACAGCGCACTCACTACAGACTGAGGAAACGACTCATTGCATGCTAGATACAAAACAGAGGACAAAAAATTCAGCCATCTGTAACTTATGCAAACACCGTGAGCAAGAGCTAAAAATGGCTTCTCACAGACCTTAAGTCAATGGTCTCACTCCTTTTTTCAAGGACTTTCAGGATGCCTTACTGAGTTCTCAGCCCATCATCCTGCAATCCCTCACCTCCAGGCTTGGGCCCAGAGACTCCTGTAACCCCACGCAACCATCTCGGCGCATCCGGAGTCTGGTTTGGCACCTAAAGCTCTGTTCTTCCACAGGAACACAAGATCCAGTTGCTCACCAAAATGGGTGTTAGAGAACAGAATAACCACCACGCAGGAAACCCCTTTTTGGGGCACAGAGAGGGCAGGGAGGACCCATGGCAAGTGCCTGGGGACCTACCCAACCACCAGCAACAAGAAAGAAGTTTCCCAACAGATGAGAGCAATGTGCTTCTCTGCTACCTAACGCACAGCGGCGTGTGGGGAACCGGCGCTGAAAACCCAGCGTTTTCAAACTGGCAGAGATGTTGGTTTGCAAGGAGTGACAGTCCAGTGTGGATCCAGAACTTTTTAAAATCTTTAAAGCAACTAGTCTCCTTCTGGTGCTTCATACGAGACTCCCCGACATTTCCCTAGCAGAGACCGACCCCCACCAGGCACTTTGTCTAGTGGATCCCGTCCTTCCTACACTTCACAGATGCATGGTTAGCCTTGGGGCAATTCTGCTGCGCGGAAGAGTAAGATGAAGAAAGTATTTCATGTATTTTTAGGATTAGACATGAGGAACAGAAGCCACATCAACAGCCAGTTCTTCACAGACCACCAGCTGTCCACAAACAAGCCGAAGAAAATCCTGCATACGGAAGAAGTGTTAGCACCATCTAACAACAGCTCATATCAAACAGCTACATAACCACGGCGTGTGTCGGACCAGAAATATCAAACTGGGACAAATTAATGCTCAGTTTCGAGGTTTCTTCTCTGCAGTGGGTGGGATAAGCTTTTCCTTCAGCTTTTGCTGGGTTCCAGTTCGTTTGCCTCGTCCCGCTCCCACCAGTTCTACCCCGCCATCCCATACACCCCAGATGAAACTCCAGAGAACAATTAGATAAACTTATTATTTCTTACTCAATGCAAGTTACTGATTCATCTGCGTTTATTCCACGTGTTCATGGTCCTCACAGGAGTTTTGACGACCCCCACTTTCACTTCAATTTTATAACCACAGAGAAATCTTTAGCACTGTGTTATGTTTCAGTGTGGGACAAAACTGAGTACCGTCAGTTAAGGCAATCTTAAATCTTGACTCAATTACTTTTGTCCTCTCTAATTATTACTTTACCAGCAGATACACTTCCAGCATTCATGTTTTCTTACAGTCACATTCTAAAAGCAGATGCTAATGGATCAGAATTCATCTAATTTCCAATTTCACTAATTATTTATCAGATCAGCTAAATCAGTTTCATTTAGAATTATAGGCTTAGTTACGTAAGACGGATTTTTCTCTCTATTAAAAATGTTAAGCTGCCTGAAAGTAACTAATATACTAAATTTTAATCTCTGTTCAGGGTCCAAATATATTATTAATAAGTGATCTTAAATTGGCAAGAACATGCTTAATTCTAGACATATCGTTTTAATTCAAAATTAATTAAACCAGAATGGAAAAAGCAAATTGTGTCATTGAATATAATAGACCCTGCGAAGTCACACACGAAAGCATTTAATATTCCAGAGACAACACTGAAACCAGCCCGGTTATGTATCTTCAAAAATGCTACGATATATGCACACACGACAAATGAGACAGAAGTTACGGTGCCGAAAGAGGCACAGACCTTCACCGCCAGAGGCCGGCTCCAGAGACGGGAGCGCTGTAGGAATCATGGAGCGGGGTTGGCGTCAGAGCCCGGCAGGCGGGACACTGCACCGCGTGGTGACACCAGCTCTGGGAAGGGGCCAGCGCCAGCGCTTATCGCACACACTTCCTCAATTAGATCCCGAGAGCCTTAAAACGTTGTTTTTTAAAAGCTCTGTTTGTATTATTGGAAGAAAACTACCTTCCCCTGTGACAAACGATAGGGGACATCAGGTGCGCTCCCAGCCTACAACCACAACCCAGCATTTCCCCAAATGGCTCCTGCTGCGTTTATCACCTGCACTTACACTTTCCGACATTTCACGCGTGGGAAGGCAAACTAAATGACCACAGTAACATCTTCTGCTACCATGTCTTTGAGGCAACAGCCTTCCACCCTTACAGGTTTCCTAAATCTGAGGCAGGTCTGCAGGGAAGCAGCGGGCACGGTGCACAACTGGGCAGCGAAGCTCCTTGGCTGGAGAGGGAGCAGCTCGTCCCGTTAGTTTGGGGGTCTCCAGCCCTGCTCCCCCGCCGTGCATCGCTCGTTCCCGAGCAGGATCTCCGCCTGAGGCAAAACCACACCACTTGCTCTTTGCACTTTGCTCTTCCTTCCGTATTTCTCTGCTTCAGTTCACCAAGCAAGGCCAAGTACTTTGGGTCCTTCCATCACCCCAAATCCCATCATTATTAACAACAGAAACACACCGCTGGGTTTTGGGTTTTTTTTGGTTTTGCGGACCGTTTTCCTAGCCTGGGGATCTGTGGGCATTTCAGCAAAGTGGAAGAGAATGGAGCAATGACGTTATTTTTGTCCCATTTCCAGAGAGAGTGGCAGAGAGACAGTTCTCAGAATTCTTCTGAGAAGCCAACTGATTCACGCTTGTACCAAGTCCCAGCGTCCTTGTGAGAAGCTGTCAGAGGGCAGCCAAAATAGTGCAATTGCTTCACCTCCTGCCAAACACAGAGGAAAGGCCACTCTGTTCCAATCATAAACAAAACCAGGGCACTGTCACAGAGCAAACAGCCTTCCCCGACATTCAGACTGCACCCAGAAGTTCACCAATCAGTTAGTCACTGCTGTAAATCAACACAACTCACCAGCTCGCCTCCGCACCTCACGGAAACTCTGGTGTGTCTCCAGCAGCCTCTGGAGCTATGGGTTGGTTTGACCCAAGGCAACACTGACTGCACACCGTGGGGTGGAGAGTCATGTTGAAGAAGCCTCCCCACAAGGTCCTCAGCGGGCTTTGATTTAAGCCAGGCTTGAAGGTGTCCTGTGGCTAATGCTGCCAACTTTCCACTTACACACCGGGCCAGTGGCAGGAGCCGTGCAAGCTGCCAAAATGGGAGGGGAGGAAAGAGCAAAATGGGGAACACCACAGGCTGGGTCACTTTTGGCGCCGCAGTCTTAGAAACCAGCCTCTGTCAGATACAGAGAGAAATGGGACTATAATTTAGACGTGTTCTTTCTTAAGGTGAACTCATTCACCTGGCCATATTTCAAAGCATCCTTAAGACACCAGCGCACCGGTGTATCTCCACTGGAAAAAATCTACAGAAAGACTGGCAGCTAATTTAGCAGGACTCCTTCGTTACAAGTGCTTACCCAGCAACTCCATTATCCGCAGACTCTCAGACAGCCTTTCAGCTGCACAATGTCTGTACAGCACTGGTAAACACGTTTATATTCAATTTACAAGTAGATAAATCAAGACCTACTATCTTGGAAATAAAATCTGGGAGAGGCAGCAGAGCAAACACCATCCCCCAGCTGGGTGCATGCCTGCTGTCTCACTCCAGCGAGTCTGGACTGCGCATACGCAAAGTTTTCAAGCTTTTTTGCTCATCCAAAGCACACCCTTCTATATAAACTGGAACTATTTGATAACCACTCTGCTTGCCAGACTGGAGGCAGTAATGGAAAGGCACAAAATAGAGGGAGATGATAAAATTAAGATAGTCAGGAATGTATTTCAGAGAACTTTCATGCTTCAGTGCTGTTCTATCTGATACGTGAGGGAAAGCATGACTCTGGGCATGTTTTGTGCTGGGTATTCATCATGCCTGAAATTCATCACTTGGCAGTAAGCTGCATCAGTTCACCAGCCCAGCTTTTTCTCTTTTTTTTTTCCTTTTTTTTTTTTTCTCCCCACAGCTGGAATATTCACTGTCTAATTAGCAAGTTGAATTAGTTCACTAATGGGTTGATTGAAGGCAAGAGCTAATGGAAAAGAAGTGCTGGGGACACCCAGCCCCCGTGAAGGCAGGGTGGGGAAGCCTGAGCCGCACCACCCCTTGCAAGAGCAGTTCCGCGCTCAGCAGTCGGTTGAGCAGAGGAGTCCAACTCATAGAATCACAGAATCACAGAACATGTTGGGTTGGAAGGGACCTCTCAAGGCCATCTAGTCCAACGCCCTGCAGTGAGCAGGGACATCTTCAACTAGATCAGGTTGCTCAGAGCCTCATCCAGCCTGGCCTTGGATGTCTCCAGGGATGGGGCCTCCACCTCCTCTCTGGGCAACCTGGGCCAGTGTCTCACCACCCTCAGTGGAAAGAACTTCTCCCTAATGTCTCATCTAAACCCACCCTGCTCTAGTTTAAACCATTCCCCCTCATCCTATTGCTTCATGCCCTTGCCAACAGCCCCTCCCCATCCTTCCTGTAGCCCCCTTCAGGGACTGGAAGGGGCTGGAAGGTCTCCCCGGAGCCTTCTCTTCTCCAGGCTGAACCCCCCCAGCTCTCTCAGCCTGTCCTCACAGCAGAGGGGCTCCAGCCCTTGGATCATCTCCGTGGCCTCCTCTGGCCCCGCTCCAACAGGTCCATGTCCTTCTTGTGCTGAGGGCTCCAGAGCTGGACACAGGACTCCAGTCTTATGCAACTTCAATGTAACTTGAATATCATTGCTGTCCTAAGCAGCCGACGTGGAAAGATATTCCCTACAGCTGCCTGGCAGAGCCTGAGCTAGATGCTTGAACTTCAGGAGCACGAATGTCTGAAAACCATGTGATGGCTCATGGACCCCTTTCATTTGACTTCAAACCAATTATACTGTCTGAGACAGTTTCTTCAATGCTCATAACTGAATTCAAATTAAAAGCAACAGGAAGAGATGCAAGCCTAAGCATCTCTGCCTGAGGCAGAATAATTGATATATTAACTAAAGGATAAGGTGGAACACATCGTACCTCAGGAAAGGCATTTGCTCCAAACCCCATTAAGGCTGTCAACAATTTGGCTTGGCTTTCTACAGCACGGTATACAAAATAAAAGCATTACCGTGGCACAGTATGCAATAAAACTGGTCTTTAGCACTGACAGCAATGCTATAGAGAGGAAAGGTACATGGCCAGCACCTAAAATAAAAAAGTCCCAAGGTCGGAATCGCAAGGGATTAAATTTTATAGTTTAGGTGATGTGAAAGGGTCAGATTAGACCACAAGGTTTCTTCTGGCGTGAGAAAGTATGGTATGATCCTGCTGCTCATAATCTATTACCACTGTTCTTCGTTTCTCCATCACCCATGTACCCACAAACACGTCTGTTACAGTGCTGTCCTCGTACGCGCCCCGTCCAGCGCGGGGAGTCCTTCGGCCGAGGGAGCCAGGGCTGCCCGCAGGGCTCCACGCCAAGAGCGTGAGGAGCAGAACCTGGGTATGGACAAGAGCTCTGCGGTAAAGGAGCTCAAGGCTTTGACAATCAAAACAGAGCTCATACTACAAATTGGGGCTCGGCTACATCTTTTTATTAACCAAGACATCTAAAGTAAAATAATTATTTAGTATTCCAGGACAAAACTTGCTTGTTCTACTTAAAGCAACAACCAAGAAAGAACAAATCAAGGCATAAAGAAAACTGGAGTGCATTTTCTATGCAGGAGAATAAAATTTCCTGCTCAATGGCACAGAATAACTACTAAATTGGAGGTAGGAGCTGCATTCAAGAGACATCTATATAGGCACAAAGTGGCATCATCCATAGCTAAAACAGCCATAAGTTATATGGTATGTGAACTATTAAGTTCATAACAGCATTATACTACTGACTGCCCAAAGAAGACATTTATCTCTCTAGGAAATTCAATAAATAACTGTTCACCTCAAAGGTTTTCTGTTTTCCCATGAAGAGCCAGGAGTAGCCAATACCAGTGACATGGCAGTAAACTAGAGAAATCCACCAGTCACCTACAGAAATCCTCCAATACTTCTTTTAATAATGCCCTGTTAAAACTATTGGACTCATTGCCACAGTGTGTCATGGATACTACGTTTTAGATGAGTTCAAAAAACAATTAAACAAAATAATGAGAGAAAAAAAAATAAATCCATTCGGGGCTATTAAACAGGATAATACCCGATCTGGCTTAGGAAGTCCCTCAGCAGAAATTGCTGGAGCCTGGGAGATTACGGGGGCGAGGACTGTGCTTGCCCTTGGCCCCCGGGCAGTTCTTACTGGTCACTGTTGGAAACAGGACAGCAGGCTGGAGGGACCTTCGGACTGAGCCAGGAGAGACACTCTAATGCCAAGAGTGCACAAGAGACGGGCAACTCAGTATTATGCTGCTTTAATATGCAAACAGCCAGATTGGGTTCTTGTATAGAGTCTAACGAAGTCAAGGGAAAACGCGTCCCTGCTGCCTAGGGGTAGAGTTCACCGCAGCCGAGAACAGAAGTGCGCTCTGGACATTTAAATGACATCTTTTTGCTCCTCTATCCAACCTGTTATGCTAAAAATTCGACCAACAGAAATCAGTACGTGCAGCGGATGACAGTTTTGGGGAGGGGAAGGTGGGGTGTTTTTTGTTGTTGTTTTAAAGAAACTCACTGAAACCAAGACAAATCAGAGCCCTCGGCTATAAAAATAACTTCCCTCCCTCCCCCAGGCCAAATAGTTTCGTCTCCTGGTAAGAGGAAGAAGTCCAGATTTTCTGTCTGAATGTAAGAAGTGATGCTTGGAGACCACAGGACGAAGCTCACGCTGTACTGGAAATATGTTGTGAGCGGCGCCCTGGGAAACCGCTCACTCTGTTCCCGGCAGGGTCTGACTCCCTCAGCGAGGGCCGGGAGCAGGAGAACAATCCATACTGCCAGGGGTGATGTTTTTTCACTGCTCGACAGTTCAGCTCCTTGGAAGCTTCTCTTCCCCATTGCTTACTGCTTTAGTGACCTTCGAAAATGTAGGCAGAGATAATAGAAGCAGAATACTAAAAGGATTATTGCTTTTATTATCCTACTATTGGGAAGCTGATTAAAAGCACGTATCCTTTCACAGGCTACCCTGGGTATTAGCACTCTCAGCTCTCTTCTCACAAAAGGTCACTGGACAGGATATTAAATGTAAACTTAAGCACTGAGCACTCTGTTTCCAGCACAGGTGTCCTTCTCACGGCAAATGTTACCGGGAGTGGTCCGTCTCTAGCCCAGGAATCTCTTTTCACGTCTTACTGAAACGCAACAAGAACAACATGGATTTTCATCACAAAATGCCACCGGCCTTGAATGGTGGTGGGTGGTGGATAGTTGCATAAGGAGCTGCAACTCCAGCTGCAGGATTTCAGCCAGATGTCTGGTTTGCGGTTGTCCCTGTGAGCCACTCCACCAGGCCACGCTGAAGACAGGCAGGAGCTGGCTCAGTCCCCTCAACGCTTCCCTGCTGAGTGGCAGTACAGAGCCAAAATAACTGTGTGAGAACCACCAGAGATAGCACCTCATATTTTCACAGTGCCAAACTAAGGACATTTTACAAGGTCTGAAGATCGGGCCTTTAGTATTTCCCCATTATAAGAGAAGCTGCTTTCTAATGTCATGCCTCATGTAGCTACCAGCTGCTTTGGCAGGAGGTAGGATCTCCTAATGTCTCCTCCTACCATGTGGAAATGGCAGGGCACGAACCGTGATGACGCTTCATGTCAAATAGATTCTCCCAAACCCAGAAAGAGGGAGAATGTGACCCTGGTTTTCTTAGCCTGTACAAATTACCAGTTACAAAATCAGTGTATTTAAGAATAGGTTGCGGTGGTCATCTGCCTAAGCACCTAACAGCCTTATTGCGTGGGTTGCACATCTCCTTCGACATAGGAGTGTTTATTTCATACCTGTTTTGGGTTGCAATGCATATGCTGGAACACCAGGGCCATGTGGTGTTTAATTGAGGATAAGAGCAGATTGCCAAATGGACACAAATAATTCACGGCAGCTGAAGCTATTTTCTGCGACGCTATCTAGCCCTACTCTTAACACATCCTTCCTTTCAGGGAAGAATCCCCCACAAGGTTACAGAGCCCCACGAGTCAGCGTCATCACTCAGAAGAAGACCAGGTGCGGGTCAGCTGTTCTCCTGGTGTTATTGGCCCGAAGCAGTGAAGGAGTCCTGCTCGCTGACAGTCCTTACGCAACAGAGATAACCCATCTTCCTGCAGTCCTTTGTGGGTGTCAGGAGAAACTAAGAATAAACCAGGAAAAGCCTCCGGAAAGGTCTGCTAAGAAGCGAGCTGAAAGAAACATCTCTCAAGATACCATTCGCTTTGGCTTAAAACACATCCTTACGCAACTGCTGCTAGATGGCTGCAGGTCATAATCACATACTGCAGTTAAAATTACTGAGTAACTTATCTAGGAGGTGTTAAAACTAGCAGAGGAAAGTAGATGTGAGGAGCAACAGTTACATCCTTGTTCATACGGGATACACTAGAGTTGCTAAGCTTAAGAAAATAGGTAGGTCTCCCCCCCCCGCTCATTGCAGGAAGTCAGGAAGCAAATGGCAGCATTTTTAAATCCTGCTTATCCACAAGCCAGATAAATTAGGATTTCTTTCTTTCTTTCCTTCTTTCCTTCTTTCTTTTTTTCCTTCTTTCTTCCTTCCTTCCTTCCTTCCTTCGTTCCTTCGTTCCTTCCTTCCTTTCTTCCTTTCTTTCCTTTCTTTCCTTTCTTTCCTTTCTTTCCTTTCTTTCTTTTTCTTTCCTTCTTTCTTTCTTTCTTTCTCTTTCTCCCTTCCTTCCTTCCTTCCTTCCTTCCTTCCTTCCTTCCTTCCTTCCTTCCTTCCTTTCCTTCCTTTCCTTCCTTTCCTTCCTTCCTTCTTTTAATAGCTTCTCTCAGAAGAGCTCCAGATATACGCAAGCATACCCAGCAGAGGAAGCAGGCCAGCATTGACCCTCGTTCAGAAGGAGAGGCCAATTGGGAGGTAACTGGGCACTCCTGGTCAGGAAGACACTAGGGAGAAAAGGAAGGAGAGGGGCAATGTGGCTGCCTAAGGACAACTGCCCTCCCCGGCCAGAGGCTGGGGCAAATCTTCCGCTGCTGCGAACGAGATGCATTTCATGTCCTTGCTTGCAAACTGAGGAAGCATGCCATGATCAGACCCTGGAAATTAAAAAAAAATAAACCTGCTCTCGTGCCACCTTTAAGCTTCTTGTTTTCCTTGTTAATAAGATCAAGAAATTTCCTTGCAAGAGAAAGCTCTGTAATTCTGTACTCTTAACAGAAGTTTGTGACAGACAGGATCGCTGCTTATCTCCTGAATTAATGCTGAAGCTCTGGGACAGTCTAGCAGCTAAATCAGTACTTAAATGGGACATACAGGTCAGGATGCAGAAAGAACTGTTAACTCTTCTGAGACATGGAAAGCAAGCTTGCTATCGAGGTCTTCAGGACCACAGTAGTCCTGGGTTTGGTCCCACTTACTGTAAACCCAATGGAATTGCAGCAACACAAAAACGGAGAGAACAAGACTGGAAGCAAGCCCAGGTAATAAAGGGTCATATCAAATGAAAAGCTGACCTTCACTTGGTTGCGTCTGAATTTCTGCCAAAGGAAAAAATTGCAATGCCTTTCAAAAGAAAATGTAACGTGTAATCTAACCCCCACGCTGTCCCAAACCGAAGGTCAATAATATTAATTGTACTGTTCTACATTGCCCCCCTAAAAAAATGAATATACTGGATCTATTGAAGGGTCTAATACCAGCTAGAATCAAGAACAGCAGAAGCCAAATTTGGATGAAAATGTCTCTTCTGGAAGTCACCAGATACTGGCTTCTTGCAATATTGTCCAAATATCTATATATAGAAGAAGCTTTTAATTCAATGCAGCAGTAAAGGCTTTCAATGAAATTTATTTCCGGGGAAAAAAAGAAACAAGCAAACCTCTGCTCAGCATAAAAAGCAAGGGTCATTGTAGTGGAGCAGAAAGACTCATCCTCTTCTCTTTTTTCAAAGAAATAAAAAGCTCTGTAACTGCTGAGCACATCAGTAATCTGAACGCCCCCGATGCTCCGATTGACTTGGCCTCGCCATCGGTAGGGAGCTGGGACAAAGGAAGGTGCAGAACGAGCCCGTCACTCAGTAGCCCACTTCCAGGCACTACTGTTGGCACCAAAACCAGGACTGGTAAATATTTAGCTCATCTGCTTTCACAGAGGACAAGCAACAGCTATTCTGCAGTGCATCAGCTCTTAAAAAGACAAGAGAGAAACCACCCGTCCGCACTGCTGAGCATGGACACAAATCAAGGGAGAGTAATGAGGCCTGACTGCCTGTTTCAGGCATCATTTATGGAGCTGGGTACGAGTCAGAAGGACGTGGTAATGGGCGTATCGTCCCTAGGACCAGCTCTTTGGCAAAGCAAAGCACTGCTCAGAAACCTAGACGTTTCATGATTTGAATGCAAACTTTCTTTTTTCTGCCCCCCCCCCCGCAATTACATGGCTGGTTCTACGTACCTGGTGATAAAAAAGAACCTGGGGGTTTCATGCGGAGGAAAAGGAAAAGGGATTAGCATTTCCAGCTTACCAGTAGAACCACCGGGTTCCTACTACCATTGCTTGGCAGAACACAGGAAGCCTCATATAATGAAGCAACTAATGAAGGGTCAACAATATGTGTAGCCTCAGAACAGGACGGGAACAGAGAAGGAACCTCAGATCAATCTCACAAGCATCAGAAATGGGTTGTGTAGACAAAGAAGCAATAAATAGCATGTTTTGCTGGGTTTTCCTTGCATTAATATGTCCTGTTGCCTGGACAAGAAAACTGCAAGCGTCCGTTGTTTCCCCCTGGGTTTAATGAACGACTCACATACCAGCTAAAAGTTTTCAGCATCCCCCCACTGAGGCAGGAGGACTGGACCCACTGTTCGCCTGTTCGCACGTTTTTGTTCCTGCTCCATATACTTCCAAAACGGTGATGCTGCAAGAAGTTTCCCCAACCAACTTCCATACAGATATTTCTTTAGCTGCAATCGCTTTAGGAAAGTCCAATACTATCTATACTTCTTCATTTTATTTTTTTCTTTTTTTTTAGGATAGAACTAACTAGAAGCGATCAGAACGCAGCATGGTTTGTCCATATTAGCCAGGTCTGTCTTAAGGCTTTGGCGCTTTGTTGTAACTCTCGGGTTTTTGAAAGGTGAGCCTCAAACTGCTGCTGCGTGGTTCAGTCTGTACGGAAAGTCATCGCACAACAAAAGAATAAACTGCAAAGAGATGTGGATATTTTAACAATTACCAAAAAAAAAGCTGGCTTCTTTTTTTTTAGTCGTCATGTTCTAAGAAAATTTGCTGCAAATAACAGAGCGAAGTCGCTGCCCTGCAGAGTTCAGACTAGGTGCACAACTGGCTTAGACTCGGCTTCAGAGCACATCAGAAATAGGACATGCTCATTTACGATGAGAATGTTTTGAATTCAAGGAAATTAACTTTTTTCTTTTCCAAAAATTATCATCCTACATCTCTATTTGAATCCACAAATGGTTCCTGGTAGAATAACACGTTGATTAAGTCATCAAACAAAACGCGCTCTGGCACTGGTAGCAGCAAGGCAGCAGCTGTTTCCAAGAGCAATTGTATGTCAAGTGGAAAAGCTGGCAAGCTTCAAGTTAACATTTAGCTACCTGACCAGGTTACCTTTTTCAGCAGCAAGAAACGTGGAGTCAGCAGGAATTTTTCTACCCAAAGTACACAGAAGGAAAGGAACCTCTGCCTTTCAATTCATAATTTAATATACTTGATGCAACCCTTATGTTCACAATCTGTAGCTACACTGAGAAACAGAAGTGATCCAAAACCTCCAAGGACCTTAATCGCTACAGAACACGCAGGAGGAACTTGTTGACAACAGCAGCAGCAATTTAAATCTGCTGGCACTTTTGGAGACAAATAGCCCTGTGTGAAATTCAGCTGGAGGTGGCTTCCCGTCCCCTCGGTCTCTGAAGGCTGATGTCAGGACGTCCTAACCTACATCCCCTGGGCGATGAGGAGGGCAGTTGGTAAATCCTGGAGACGACTGCGTGGAGTTAGGGGAGCTTTCCCCTCTCCTCAGAGAAGCACGAAGCAACTCTACTGCAGCTGTCACAGGGAGAAATGCCCCCCCAGAAACAACCTGTGTGGTTCTTCACAGCATCTTTACTGCTAGAGAGCAGCCACGTATTTTCCACGGAAATACTTAACCCTCTCCAAAATTGCCAATCTTCACTATCAAAATCTACAAGCAATAATGGGTCGGTGCTATTAAGGGGGTTTTTTTGCGTGTTTCTCCACCAGAAAGTTATTTTCTCATGAATTTTTAGACAATTCTAACAAATTATTCCCCTCCCTGCCAGGAGAGGAAAACCAAATGTTTTCCTCGAGCAGAACTTGCATAACAGCCTCCGCATCCTCTTTAATGCCATTTCTGGAATAAACATCTTTTTAAAGTTTGTTCTTTGATGGACTTGTCCAAATAGCAGGAATCTCTCAAAGAACAAAAGAAGAGCCTACCTTTTGGAACACTCGCTGGTTGCCTCCGCTGCCAATGCCAGCCCATTCGTCCCTGATTCTTGCCCTACCTGTTCTTGAGAAGTCTCTCTCAAAGTAAACTCTGGCCACTTGGATCTGCTGCTCCCCGAATCGCTACAGAATCAAGGACTCGTTGGCAACGCTAGGAACCACGCCGAGCGCTGGGGCAAAAAAAAAATCCCATCTCTACTTGCATCAGCGGAGGGTGGGCTGCAGCGGCCGGAGCCTTCACAAGTCTCCCGTCACCCATGAGCCCCCCCCGGGGTCTCGTCCTTGTGTGCAGACCTCTGTCTCCCCTCTTCCTGCTACAGCGGTGCCCGAAGCATCCTCCAAGATTGGTACCTACCAGTTCTTTAGTCTGTCAAACTGCAAAACACTCTTCTGGATTTTAAGGGACAATGGTAGTACGTTAGAAATCAAGAGGCTTAAAGACCAGACTATGAAAAGGAGATAAACCATCTTTGCTAGAATTTTTTAGATTAAGTCTACAGGAGTTTTTATGAAGCTAGTGAAAAATCTTCTAGATGAACTTTTAGCCTCAGTTTAAAATCACTTTCTTTCTGCTCCCTCCTCACTAATATTGCTCAAAAAACAATGCTGAAAATAATTGCCAGCAACGTAATCCAGCCTGTGAAAGGCACCGAAAAGGCTCCTATGCCTGCAAGTAACAGCACAGCTCCTCCAGGCACATCACGTCCGCTCCTTGTTGTATTTTTCCATGTTTTTCATTTAAATAGAGAGTAACCTTTATCGCATGAAACCAAGGTGGCAAAACAGTAGATCTGATGTGCGTGCTGGGCCTGGCCTGCCTTGCTGCGCATTGCAGGAAAAAGCGGTGGCTTCAGATTCCTGGAGTTTGAAACGGGAGAACCCCTGTCGCTTGTCTCCCTGCCCCCAGCTGCAAGGGAAGCTCTGCCCCATGTCTTTTCTCCCCAGAGCAGCCCACAGCAACCAAGTCAGGCGAGCAAACCCCTGCAGAAGTCTGGCCTCAACAAGATGGGACTGTTGTTGGCCCGCAGTGAGGAGCTCCTCAGCCCAGCTCCAGGAACTCCATCCGTACCCTCGTACTTGTGCTTTCAAAATAGTATAAACAACTGATAAGCAAAACAAAAGCAAAGCTAAACCCCACACAGCTAAAAGCTTGGGATGAACACTGCAGCCGTAGAGCAGCCTACCCTTCACTTGGCTTTTATGCAGCATTTCACACCAAATTCGATGTTTGCCAGGAAACTTTTCAAAATGGAAAGCAGTTTGTATTTGTGCAATATCAAGCACCAGGGGACCCTGCTAGTTGGAAGGTACAGAAACTGCACTGTTAAATCTATGTTCAAGAACACAGATGAGCATTTTCTTTTTTTTGCAGTAAGAATAAAAGCTTTAAGATACGTGCCTGAAGTCTGAGATGAGATAGAAGTTCTAAGAGTCACTGTACATATCTAATCAGCAGAAGGCACAGAAACACTGAGCCACCGATACTTTACAGGAGAGTGAGAAACATCTGTGTTTGGGTGAGATTACCTAGAATCGGCACATCTGGAGGGCAGGGTAGGAGACCAGTGCCGTTCCAGAGGCACTGGTGGGTTCCCAGGGACACCCACAACCCGGCGCGGGCTGGCAGACGGGGGGTGCAGGCCAACAAACTCTTATCTGGCCCCTTCTTCCCCTTCAGAGAAGAGAGCAGAGACCCGGGTCCATCCCTGCCCCAGAGGGAGGATGTACAGCGCTGGGAAGCGCTGGAACACTTGCTGCCCGGCAAGGTCCTCTGCACTTCCCAATGGTTTTAGCTGCTTCGGTCTGCAGGGAAACTCTCAGGATAATGTCTCTGCTCAACGTTCGGTTCGGCAGTCTCAGGCTCAAATTACAAAGTATTTCTAAGGCAGGACCACAGAAGCAGATGCAAAACCAGCTCAGTCCTGGAGTTGCAGGGAAGAAGAAACGCTGGCAATAATGGAAAGGCATCATCAGTATTATTATGATAAGATGTCTGTAATTACTACACTGGCAATTTTTCCAAATGAGTTGGCTTAGAGACAGGTCTCTTGCACTGATTACTAAATTATTTTCTTTACAAAGGTCTAAGTGGCTCTGTTTTCCAGATGAATAGCCTGAAGCCACTTGGTTCAGAGCTTTAGTCCCCTGAGATTCACCTTGGACAGTAAAGAAATGAGACAGATGAACACTAAACTATTCTGTGTACGAACCCAGCAGCGGTGTGGCTGATGAGAATGCTTTAGGTAAAGTACCTTTCAATTTCAAACAACGACAGAGAGGAACTGGGGCTAGTTAAAAGTCACAAGGAGTCAGAAGCAGTATTTGCTAACAAAGCATTTTAAACCAAGTAAGCTTTCCTAAAGAGAGTCTTGGGCTCACCTCGCCTCGTCCAGGAGAGCTGCCTTGCCGGGCAAACTGAGGGCAGTGGCATTGGTATTTGGCAGTGGCATTGGTATTGGCAAACTGAGGGCAGTGGGTTGGCATTGGCACTTTCCCAATCATAGAATCACAGAATCACAGAATGGTTCGGGTTGGAAGGGACCTTAAAGATCATCTCGTTCCAACCCCCGGCCCTGGGCAGGGACACCTCCCACCAGCCCAGGTCGCTCCAAGCCCCGTCCAGCCTGGCCTTGAACCCCTCCAGGGATGGGGCAGCCACAGCTTCTCTGGGCAACCTGGGCCAGGGGCTCACCACCCTCACAGCAAAGAATTTCTACCTGATATCCAATCTAAATCTACCCTCCTTCAGTTTGAGGCCGTTACCCCGTGTCCTATCTGATCCAGAGTCCCTCCCCAGCTTTCCTGGAGCCCCTTTAGGGACTGGAAGGGGCTGGAAGGTCTCCCCGGAGCCTTCTCTTCTCCAGGCTGAACCCCCCCAGCTCTCTCAGCCTGTCCTCCCAGCAGAGGGGCTCCAGCCCTCCCAGCATCTCCGGGGCCTCCTCTGGCCCCGCTCCAACAGCTCCGTGTCCTTCTTGTGCTGGGGGCTCCAGATCCCAATCCAGATCTCCAATCCCGCCAACCCAGCCGCTGCCAGGCCGCTGACTGCCCTCTCCCCCTCGCCTGCCCCCAGGGAGCAGCATTGCTTTTATCCCATCCTACTTTTGCCCAGCATTTACTGACCAACACTTACTTTTTCCTTGAGAGGGAGCACCTGAGCTCAGGGAGGGAAGCTCTTTGCAGCCGCCTGCACATCTGGTGCGTGGGGACGCAGCGCCGCTGGCGGGGACGGAAGCAGGGCGAGCGTCTCACTCTCACGCAATGCCACCTAGACACAGGTTTCCATCAGTCTTTGCTGACTCAGAAAAGGTCCCGGGCGGCACCGCAGGAAACAGCAAAAGTTCAGCCCCTCTGGCAGCTGCTCCGAGGAGGGTTTGAGGGCGGTGTATGGTGCCCGGTTCCGCCTGTGACTCAGGCTCTTGCTCGCATGCCTTCAGTGGGCTCTTTCGAAGCACTCTGCCCCCGTGAATGGCACCGAGCTGAACTGCTCACCAGGGAGGGAACTCAAAAACGCCAGGGAGACCTTTGGGGGAAGAGAGAGAGAGAGGGAGAGAAAGGGAGAAATGAACAACGATGTTCATCCTTGAAATTTAAATCTGTCTGTGGCTTCTATTTCAAACATTTCCATTAAATTAGTCCATTAGATAAAATCCTATTAATTGGATGACTTGGTCAGCTGTGGCTTACTCAGAATTTGTTGTGGTTTTAGTGTTTTATCATCAAACGCAGTTCTGGGTAATTCAAATCTCACAACACCAAGGAAAAATTGCCCACAATTAACAGCTTCAAATACAAGCAGCTTTCGTCACACAAACACCAGCAAGAGCTCACGCCACTCTCCAATCCGCTCTACTTGTTTGTTTAGCCTGGTTTACATCTTAGTTTCTTCTGGGGTTCAACTGACGCAAGCTTGCGCTTGTTTGAATTGCTCCTCTGCAAACACAACAAACCAGCTCCAGCCATGGAGCTTTAAGCCATCACCAAAGTTTTTCAACAATCAGATCCCTAAGCATTAACTTTCGTGGTTAAAGTAGTGTATCTGACAAATTAGCAGCAGGGAATATAATGGCATATTTCTGTGCAACGGGGAGAATTTCTACCTTCTGCAGTTCACTGGTGGACTATCAAAGCCACTACAGCATGACACATGATGTTGCAGCATCCCCGGGCTAGAAAAGTCAGTAATCTGAGTCACCCACAAATAGAAACAAATTCAAAGGGTCATTAAAAAGCTACTAAAGCTCACAAAATTAAATAAATACATCAATTAATTTAAAACTCCATGAAAGAGCAGAGTTGAATTTTGCTGTAGTAGTATCACATGGCTTTGGAAATGGCCCTTCAGTAATCCAGCTGGACCTTGGCGTGATTCCGTCTCCACTTATTCTCCCTGGTTATGTCTACGGCATCAGCACTGCCTGTCTGAAACATCAGAAAGACATGAAAAACAGAATGGAGGGACTGAAGAAAAACAAACACTAGTATCCAGCTTTACTGTTCTTCTCATTCATGAATCTCAAACTCATGTATCCAAGACAGTGAACACTATCCTTCTGCACACATTAATTGCAGCCATGAGGCACCACACGTATCATGGAACACGGCATGGCTGGCAAGGGGACCCCGTCCAGCTCGGGAGCCCAGGCCAGGGAAGAGCACGATAGTTTGAGGAACCGAACAGCTCTCGCTCCAAAACATCACTGCTGCACAGCCTAAGAAAATAAACCGACAGAACTCAACAGACCCTACACGCTCACACAGACCCCAGGGCATGGAACCAGCACCAGCCAAGGCTGGCTCTGCCAGCGGCTCACGGGCATCCGAGAAAAAAGGAAGTCTCTGCCCAAGAGTTTCCCATGGATATCTAACACAACACAGAAGCACCAAAGGAGCGGGAAGGAGGAGGAGAAGCAGCAGCGGTACAAGGAAGGCTGTTAGCTGGTGTGTGCTGGTTGCAGCACAGTGTCTGCGCCAGCAAACCAGCCCAAAGCAGGACCGGCACAGAACCAAGAGCGTAGTGGAGGCACTGACATCTATAAGCATGGAAACAGGGGAAAGCTGCTGGATGTAACTGACCTCAGCTAAACCACAGACATACAGTCATGTCAGCACACCAAGTACCAACCCATCGGTGCTCTTTGAAGAGGGGAGAAAGCCAAGCATGAGGCTCAGGAGACTTGTACAACTGTCTTCTTCCATAAGAGGATCCTGTGGTGGAACAGGATTGCATGTTCTTGGCTCTGCATCACATTGATGACACAAAGCTGGGGGGGGTGGCTGACACACCAGAAGGCTGTGATGCCATCCAGAGAGACCTGGACAGGCTGGAGAGCTGGGTGGAGAGAAACCTTATGGAATTCAAGAAGGGCAAGTGTAGGGTGCTGCCCCTGGGGAGGAACAACCCCCTGCACCAGGACAGGTTGGGGGTGACCTGCTGGAGAGCAGCTCTGTGGAAAGAGACCTGGGAGTCCTGGGGGACAACAGGATGCCCATGGGCCAGCAATGTGCCCTTGTGGCCAAGGCGGCCAATGGCATCCTGGGGGGCATCAAGAAGAGCGTGGCCAGCAGGTGGAGGGAGGTCATCCTCCCCCTCTGCTCTGCCCTGGGGAGGCCACAGCTGGAGTGCTGTGTCCAGTTCTGGGCTCCCCGGTTCCAGAGGGACAGGGATCTGCTGGAGAGGGGACAGCAAAGGGCTACCAAGATGCTGAGGGGACTGGAGCTTCTCTCTGCTGAGGAAAGGCTGAGGGATTTGGGGCTCTTCAGTCTGGAAAAAAGACGGCTGAGGGGGGATCTTATCAACGCTTCTAAATACTGAAAGGGGGGGTGTCAGGAGGATGGGGCCAGGCTCTTCTCAGTGGTGCCCGGGGACAGGACAAGGGGTAACGGGCACAAACGTGACCACGGGAAGTTCCACCTGAACATGAGGAGGAACTTCTTTGCTGTGAGGGTGGCAGAGCCCTGGCCCAGGCTGCCCAGAGAGGTGGTGGAGTCTCCGTCTCTGGAGACATTCCAACCCCGCCTGGACGCGTTCCTGTGCCACCTGCTGTGGGTGACCCTGCTCTGGCAGGGGGTTGGACTGGATCATCTCCAGAGGTCCCTTCCCACCCCTGGGATTCTGTGACCACTGTCTGTTTCTAAGTACCACAAAAGGTTTGTCTTTGAAAAGTCCTTTTTCCAATAAAAGTGACTCTAAAATGTCACTCTCCTTTACTCAGGCCACCCTACAGCTATGGAGTAATTTGTACTGCGTAGAGATCACAAATCCCAGCAAAGATTTTGCTGTGCTACTGGTTCGAGGCCGAAGGCGCTCCCCTTGGAGACCGAAGTCAGCCTACGAATGGAGAGCAGGCTGCAGCAGCTGCCTTCGGGCTAAGGCGAGCGACGAGCCCCCAGCCTCAGCGCCGCACGACGCCTCCCCTTGGATCTGTGACAAAATGACCTTTTAGGAACACAATTTCCAAAGTGACTAGTCTTGCTGGTGACACACAGCTAGGGGAAACAGAGAATTCACAGTGATTTGAATAGATCAGAGTTATGGACTGACAACGCAGATGATGCAGTGAAGCAAGGAACGAAATGTAACGAGGCCGAGAAAAAATTAAACATGTGTTACATTCCAGCCTAAACAGCCGTGTACAAATAGACAGGAAATACAACCTAAAACAATTCACATAACATTTAGTAGCATTACAGGAAAACCAGAAAATATCTTGCAGCTCTTACAGACTTGATAATATGGCGCAAAAACCAACGGAAGGCCGTAAGGCGCGTTAAGACTCTGAACACTTCTGTCGGAAAGGCACAAGGAGCCTTTCAGCCTCAGGAGCACTGAAAAATGTGAGACGCTGCCAAAAAGATCTCCAGAAGGTTCAAACCCAATCCGGAAAGATTTCATAGGTATCAGGTTATTTGGGCAACATTAACATTTTTGCAAGATGAAACCTACCGTTCCATTAAATCACCCTACAGCCCATAGGATCCGATCACCTCTAGGTATGCGACAGAAAATGCAATAGGGGAGGTGTCTCCCCAGGTGAGGAGGTGCGGCAGGAATGAAACTGGCTTTGAGAGAAGGGGAGCGAGAAGCCAAGGGTCTGAACTTGTCCCCGAAAAAGCCTTGCCACTCTGTTAATCGTGGCTGAGCCGTACTGGAGGAAATGCTGTGTCAAACGGCATACTGGATTAACAAATCAGTATTGATGGGGGGAATCCTGTGATAGATTTCAATGGAAATAATTTCTTTATAGACAGGAACATCCTTCAGGTTGTAAAAAGGTTGTTTATGCAGGCTTATACTGAAAAAACATATATACTCCGAAAATGTTTACATACACGACTAATTAAAATCAACTGGAATAATCACGTGTTTCGATTCAACGTGTTAAGCATTATAAAAATCGGGTGGATTGGCATGTTGGTACATTTTCATCTCTCTTTGGTTCACTACATATTTTTTGCAGCTGTATTCAGAGTAACGGGACGAACTGCAACTCCCAGAAAGCAAAGAGATGATGCAAGATTTTAAAATGCCATCAGAAGCAACAACATTTTTCTAAGACATCCCTTTTACTTGAGAGCACGCATTTTCAAAGGCCCTCTGTATACACATTATAAAGTATTTCCTCAAACACAGCAACTTATTAGCTCCGTTCCTGCCTAGTTTCTTAATTGGGCTCAGAAGTAAAATTATCATTCAGATGTTAGCAGTTTTGCTGTTCAACGTCTAATCTATCTTGAAAGCTTGAACAAAATCTATAAATATTTAAGTTAAATATAATCTGCATTTGCTTAGTGATTTTAATTAAGAATTACGTTGCTGTTCCCCTGAAATGTGTAAATGCTTAAAGTCAGTGCAGTAGCAGGATAATATCAGGGTATTTAAGATTCCGTACCATTATGAATACATTTTTCAGTTTAGCGCTGTAGCTGAGCTGCTACACCACTACTCAGAGTCATCTTTAAAAAAAAAAACCCAAAAGACAAAAAACTACAAAAAAACTAACAAAAAAAAAAAAGGGAAACTTTAATTTTAAACTGCTGTGGCAGAAGAGGGTTCTACTCAGGTTTTTTTTCCATTTTTATTGCTACTTTAAGTCCGGGTTCTCCAGACCTTCCTTTCCACAGCCCAAACTCTGAGCCTCTGACTTTGAGCCCACTGCGTTTCTTCTGGGTCTGACGAAGGAGCCTCACAGAGATTTTAGGATTTTGGAAGAAAAGCCACTGATGCTGACTTCACACTATTCTTTCAAAACGAGCCAGTTACGATGCTCTTTAAGACAAATATTTATTCCTTGCAGGAGGGTTACGATATCTTCATCCTACCCGTGGACTCCCCCAGCACTAAGTAAACCCAGGAGGACCAAAGGGCAGCCCGTCCCCCTCAGCACGTCCCCGGCACATGGAACCCGCGCCGAGGATGCCCGTTTCAGAGCATCCTCCTCAAGCCAGGAGCGCGTGCAGGAGGCACAAATGTCCGTGGGTACGGAACCGGGCTTCCCCGGCGAGCGCCGTGAGCTACGGGCTGCGGTGGGAAACGCAACCCAACGAGAGGCGCGATGGAGCAGCTGCCCACGCCGCAGGAGGCGACCCTGCAGAAGGGCACGCTCAAACCCAAGGCGCCCTGGACGACTCCCGCGTCTTGCTGGATACGGCAAAAAACACGCGCCTGTTTCCCCTGCGGGAAGGAAGAACCTTACACCCGGCATTTCCAACCCAACCCTAACGCAGGCTGAGGAGGGAAAAAATACATAAAAGATGCAAGACCCTGGATAGCAACAAATTAGGTGCCTAAAGTCCAGGACTGAGAACAAAACCATTAGAGATATTTAATTAGAAAACTAGCTATTAAGGTGGACTGCAGTTTATTAAGAGTTTGTCAGGGAACTAATGTAATTAACTGCTGGACAGAAATGGGGACAAAACAGTGGTTACAGATCTCGGGAAGAAGTAACTAGAGAAGAATGAACTGCGAGGGTTATAAATCTCAGATTCAACTGTGAGCCTTTTTCTCTCTTAGTCCAGAAACAATTAAAAATGTTACTTCTATTTGTTCTAATCTTTGAAAATATGACTGTGTAGACTGCAGTGGCATTTTGACCACAATATAGACACTGCACTGGACACCTTTTTCTCTGCGTGGCTCTGCACGCTGGTTTGAGGGACAGAGCCAGAGGCGGGGTGATGGGCTTTGCCTCCCCCTTACGCCAGAACTGCTTCAATGGGATCGAACTGGGAACCAGCAAACAGAACCAAAAAAAAAACCAGAGGGAAAGAATATTTAAACCCGGGTTCAGTAATACTGGATGTTACCAACTAAAGCAAAGGAAAATTATTATTTTACAGAAAATGGGTTTCGGTTTTCCTTTGGATGGCTTCATGGCATGTACGAAGACGGTAAGAAGATACCTGCGTACCTCTGGAGGCCTGATTTAAAACCTCTAATTCATAACCAACAGCACGCTTGGTGACCTAGGAAAAAACCCACCACAAAAACCCAAACCAACACCCCACAACAGAGCAATTCCCACACGCACATTCACAAGAGGGCAGAAGATTAACCTTCATGGTGATCTTTTGACAAGAAACAGCACAATTTTGACACAGAACTGCGTTTTCTGCAGTGGACACAGAGCAACTCAGAGTAGCACAGACCAAGAGAGCATTTTCAACCTGCCACCCGTCTAACTTCAGCCTGTTATACCGATTCCACTGGCGACATCTGAAGCCCCAACGCATGACGACATCACTGTTTCCTCATTAAAAAGTCAGCATAGGCAATTTGGGGTAAGTCCATTTTATAGAACACTCTTAGGAAAGAGAACAGAATAGAGCAGAGCAAAGAGTGAACAATCAAGCTCTTTTCTCAGCCAGAAAAAGCAAGCAATAGTGTTCAAATTTTCATCCCGTGGAAGTTGGCCCTGGGCTGAAATTAAACCGGGTGCGAAGTAGCAGGTTCTCCACCACCAAGGCAGGGTAGAGCGAGCACATTAAACCCCCAGCAATTCTACATGGCTTTGGCTTTGCCCTCGGTCGTTTTCCCTTTTACTGCCGTCCTTTGCCCAGAGAACGAGACAGATACGAGCATCGCCTTTCGCTCTGTCCCTCAGACACCTCTCCTCTGACATTGTCTCCAATTAGCATTCCTGTTTGTTACCCAATATATCACCCGTAATGATTTCGGTGCAGTCAACCGGTTCCTCCGCGTATGGAAGGAAGGTTAATGATGCTTTCTGCTAGTGTTACTATATGCTTTGCGTAAGAAAGGGAGCGGATCTCTTAAACAACGGCAGAGGACATTCCTTCCCCGAGATGCCTTGGAGCAGAAGACTTCCCTTCTGCACCAGTGAGGTGCAACGGGACTGCCCACGTCTTACCAGGTCAGGAGTTGCTCCCTGCCCCGGACACACAAGTACCCTGTGGCCACCAGAGAGGTGGCCCAGGTGTCTTCAGTCTAGATCCTTTTCTGTAACGGAGCAAAACATTGTCCCTTGAAAAGACGACGCCAAGTCCACCAGTGACGAAGCCTGTGGCATGGGGGCACTGCCGCTGTTGGTTTCTCGCTTCCCCTGGACTCAGCCCAACCCTCAGGAAGGGCCAGAGAGGCCCCAACCTCCCCCTTTCCCCCCCACCGAGAGCGACACACGCTAAACCCGGGCGCTGAACGAGCAGGACACGTCAGAGGGAACGCTACGCAAAGCAGAATTATGAGCTAAAGAGAAGATTGAACTGGGAGCCACCGGCCGCAGCCAAAACATTTCCATTTCAGTAACTGATGTTAACCCTCTTGTAAAATCCCAGTTACCTGTTAACCTTCCCCCAAAGGAAAAGACGGATTCTGATAGCCTGCTAACAGTTACCACCGGTCGTATCATTACAGTAACTTCACATTTTTTCATGCTCATAGCACACCGTGGTTTGCAACTACACTTTTTCCTAATTCTTACATTTCTTACTTACTGAATGATTAACTTTACCTGCAATTTGAGTCAAACTGCTTTCGGACAGAAGCTGGAATTCAATTAACAATACGGGGGGGAAAAAAAGTATTTTAATAGGTGCACTGTCTACAAAAGAAAACATCAAACATGATTTGCACTTAAATGAGAGTCATCATATGAAGAAAATTATCTCCATAATTAGTGACTTGAGCCAATTGTTGCTGATTATAATACAACAAAAGGGCTAGAAAAGGCCTCACCTCACCTACACTTTTGCCTAAGAAAGGATTGACAACAGCCGCTCTACCGAACTACAGTAATTTGTGATTAAGCATAATTTCATGTGTTTAGCCAAAGAATTCCCTGGGTTGTAGCTTTCTTTACATGTTAATGGGAAATGTTTAATGCTTAAATATTGGGTTTATGTAAATTTAAGATATTGGGATGGTTTTAAATCTTAATATAGACCTGATGGGATGTCATTTTAATTCTGAAGGGGATTATTTCAAATATTTTGGTACCAAATACAAATACCAGGTTTAAGTTAAAAAGACAAAAAAACCAACCCCAAACAAACAAAACCACCATGAGACTTCACTCCCCCTGGAGATGGGACTGATCTGTAGGATGCCATCAACAAGGACAAGCACAGGGCAGATCCAAAAACTCACTCCTCAACGGCACCCAAGCAGCTGGGGCAGGAAACGCAGTCCAGCACCCCACACGCCCGACTCGCAGGAGCAAAGGGGTCTTGCCCGAAACAGGAGATGTCGGGCCCATCTCAGCTCATTGCCAGGCTCAAACACCCACTCCTCCAGCCTCTGTTTCTCACAGGCTCCCACTGACCCGCTTGCCAAAGTGGGAAAACTCTCCACGTGCTACTTGCCCGGGCGATTTTTGCCACGTCGTTTTTGCTCAGCATCACAAACGTGACCCGTGCTGGTCTCGGGAGGGTCCAGATACTCAGCAGGGCTCGTCCCCGCACACCAGGATGTCACCCCTCCAGCTGGCGGCCAAGCCCGTAGGCCAGCAGGTGCAGGGCAGCCCGGGAGAGAGCTCCTCCCACCCCATCCAGCAAAGCTCTCCCCCTGCCCCGCTCCGGGCTTGCAAACCAGCCCACAAACCCACCGCCGGCTCGGCCCCTGCCCCGCTGAACCCAAGTCCTTCGGCAACGACGATGGTCCCTGAGCTCAGCTCCCCGCCGCCACAGCCATGGTACAGCTACAGTCCTGCAAGGTCTGGCTGAAGCTCCCAGCTTTAGTTCAAACAGGAATTAATTCAGGGAAGCCCTTAAAGATCCCTCTTGGCTTTACGATCTCTTAAAGCAAGCATAAATGACTAGCGTTTTGTCTTGGCGCCAGGCTTCGTACTTACTTTGTGTTACCACGAATGACTGCCAAAAGCGAAGCGAGAGGGACTCGGGTCCATTAGCCATACTTTATTTTTTCATGATCTTCCCAGAAGTCATTGCCCACACTGCTCTGATGCATCTTTGCAGTCCTCATCCAAGCTGCTGAAAGCCCTCGCTGCAGCCCTGGGATATCTACGGCTTTTAATCCTGGGTGACAGCAGTACAGGCAGCCAAAGGAGAGCCGAACCTCCAAACCGTATCGCTGCGGAGAGTGAATTCCACCTTAGCTTGCTCTTTTCTTCCCAGAATGACACCCACTGGCCAAGCTGCAGACATCATATAAGGTACCGGCTCTGAATATATGCAAAGTGAAGGAAGTGGCTTTTCTATCAGCAGGAAACATTTGGGTCGAATTTAAGACAACTGTTTAGGAATGATCAAGCGTACTTAGCCCAGGAGTTCATAGTCACAAGTCTAATTTTGTCACCATCTAGAAGTTAGAGCCATTTCTATTAAAATAAAATGGGTGTGCTTATTTCTGTCCCTTCAGGTGGGACTCGCCACAATAATGGGCCGAGCGCTCACAGAGGAGTGAAGAAACACAGACCGGGGCCTCTGCTACAGCCACTGCCTCTGCAAAATGCTTATTTAATGTTTAAAGACTACGAGGCTACACTTTGCACTGTTAGCTTTAAGACCTAGCCTGCCTAAGACAGGAAAAGTGCAGCTTATTTCATTGAGTTATTAGTCTTTCAAGATACGCTCAGAGAAAGTTCTTTAAGAACACCAAGCAATAACAACTAATAATATCTGAGTCACTGGGCTGGATTGGGTTTAGATGTTAAGGGGTTCTCTCTGGATTTTCCCATCTATTAGTCTTTTTTTTTTTTCCCAGATTAGAACATTATTTTTATAATTACAGTTGCGAAATGAATCTCTTACGAGGGTTTTCCCCTTTAACGCAGGGTTCCAAAGTGATTTGCATTGAAAATTATGAAGCCTTAAAAGTTGAGTTTCCTCTGGGAAATACTCTTACTGCAAGGTCAGTACCGATGAATAATATTTAAACCTCATGGAAATACATTTCTTGTGGGGCAGCCAAAACGCCGCAGTCCCCAATGACCCGTGTGACGGGACTAAGAACCGAGCAGCTGCGTCTTCCAGCAAAGTTCTAAACATCACCCAGGGCAGGGGAGTTGGGACAAGGTGATCTTTAAGGTCCCTTCCAACCCAAACCATTCTATGATTCTAATTTGGGAATTAAAAACTCTCTTAAATTCATTATGGTCAAGACTTCGAGTGCGAGCGCGACGGGCATCTCTTCCCCTGAAGCGTGCCATTATGAATTGCACATATAGAACTCTGCTTTCTATAGTTAAGATTTCCTGAAATCCTTTTACATGAATCGCATGTAATTGTGATAAATGCAACAACAACAACAACAACAATAACAAAAAAAAAAGCCTCAGAGAACTCATTTACCTTTCCCAATCATTTTCTAATGACTAATTTTGCAGGCACACGGTACCCGCTCCGCCACACAGGCCACTCAGACGTAGCGTGTGAGCGGCCACAACCCCACACTTCGAAAAGCCATCACCCTACTCCCCCCCCACCTCCATTCAGGCCAAAATACGCTCTTTATTTAAAGCTTTCGCACAATTTCAGAACGCTGCCCAGTGTCGCACAGATAAGCCGTTCCGCGGAGGAAGGGGCAGCGGCGGGGGAGAAGGACGGGCTCCGCCAGACGTCCGCCACGGCACAGCGCGCACTTGGCAGGTCACGGGTGCAAAAAGGGACGTCAGGGCAGCCTGAAGAACCACACAACGAAGGAGCTGCTGAACATCTGCATTTTACACCCGGATTTACTCAGGTTGTAAATGTCCACAGCGCTCTGAGTCTCACAGAAGTCATGTTTTGTAATCGAACGACCAAGTGGAAAATTCTTGGGAGCAGGGGGAGGGAGGTTATTCCCCATGGCTGAGAACCAACAACTGAAAATAACGTGATCCTAAAATGAATAAAACTTACAGAAGTAGTTAAAAGAACCATTAAAACCCCCTCAATGTAAAGGTGCTGAGTCATGGTTTTTTGAGCATGTGCCAAGACTGCGCCGCTCAGAAAGCAGACGAACTCTTTAAAAAAGATCTTTCATAACTCTTCTGAAAAAGAATTTTTATTTCAGTTCACTGGCTAAAAGTTCCGCCATGGACAATCCAGAATGGGACATCCAATGCTACACTGCGCTGTGGTGAAGCTGCTCCTACCTAATGCCTGGTCAGAACCCCTCATGGACGTCAGTTATTATCTAAGGAGATTAATTAAACATGAAGATTATTTATTTCGATAATACATTTTAAAGATGTATTTACTTGTACGTGATGAAACTTTTATTGTTTTTGCTTGGGAGATAAAAGGGTCTGGCTGCCTAGTGTTAACATGAATTTCCTAATTAGCCTTTAACGAACCTTGCCAAACCTCTTGATGCAGCTTTCTCGCTTTTAAAGATCCCTCACGTCCCCACCTCGGGAAAGTGCCGGCTGTAGGATGTAAAGGGCTCCCTTTTACTGGCAGGGCTGTGCACGCGCGCTCTTCACTTCAGCCAAGGGCAAAATAGTTTTCTTTTCAAAATCAACAAGAATCAACGCATTAGCCAAATGGAATTACTTTACATCATTTTAGAGAATGCAAGGACTTTATTTACATTATTTCATTTGCGAGGGAAAGCACTTAGGAAAAAGAGAAAAAAAACCAAACCAAACAACAAACAACCAAAACATTGCCAGTTGTTGGTAGAATAGCAAATTCTACATTCCAGAAGTATTTGTTTCCCCTCGGGGGGGAAAAAAAAAGATTATTTTGGCTTCTCAAAAAGAGATCACATTTTGACTAGTCTGCTGTGACCAAGGTTATGACAAAGGCCTTAAAACTGGCAGTAGGTTTATGCTATTCACACTGCCAGGAAAGCTGTTACCGCATATTTTAATTTTTCTTTTTTTTTTTTTTTTTAAAAAAAACGCAAACGTTACGATAGCAAAGGAACATTGTGTGTGATTCGAGTGGGAAGCAGTTTCAGGCTACACTGGAAGTTTGCACATGCCGATGTCAGCGAAGGCAAAGAGGAGAGCGCGGACGTGCTCCTCTCTCACCCGTGCTCCCCTCGGCTCGGTCCCTCCTCGGGGCTGCAGTGGTCCCTGAGCACCGCAGCGGGGCTCCCGTAATAGCCCCAAATATTCTCAACAGTAAGGCAGACGCGGCTCCCTAGTTTTGCAGGCCTTTTGGAAACATTTTATTCCTCTTAATGTCAACCTTTTCCTCTTACGATACATCTTTTCCTCATGCCTCAAGGAGGCTTTTATAGCCGCTGCGTCTCGCGTTATGGATCTGAAATGCCAAATCAGGCTGCAACATTGCAACGAATTATTCCCATCAGTCCCATGTTACAGACTCAGGAATTCAGACTGCTATCATCGTCAGTAGCTCCAAAATTAATTAATATAGTTTATGAGCACCGCTCAAGTTCAATTTCATTACCTTTCACCAAAGTTGAGATAGGGAAAACCACAGCTTCAGTCCAGAAAACAGTGCACTATGCATCAATTTACCTCTAATCTGAGGTTGGGCAACCGCTTTGCTCTCCTGCCTCTGCTGTATCAAAGGCTTATGTCGTATTCCTGCTCTTTTAACAACCCCCCCACACCGCCCGCCCCGAAAATCCTCATTTAATTACATCCCTATCCCTAAAAGCCCCTTGCTGCTTTGTAGGAATAAAAATTTCCTAGATGTTAAATAGGAACATCGTTCCAAAGGAAAAATAATGGCAAGCATAAAACCCCATCCATGAAGAAAACTAGAACTTCATCTAGTATTTTAAAGACTTCATTAACAAAATTCTTTGTGGGTATCTCCAAATGTTAAATTAAGATGGAGACCTTAACAGTTTGTCAGACAGATGAGCACATCAAAGCATTTCAAAAAGCAAGAACCTGAGACTTGAAAAGCTGTCAGAGAACAGACGTGAGAAGAAATAAAGGCTAATGAAGGAACTGCAATGCCTGAAGAAATGTCTAGAATAGGTTTTCCTCCACATTATCACCCTCTGACCTTAAGAGGACTAAAAATGAGGGTAAATTCACTTTATGAGGCTGAATTCACTTCATAACATTTGATATTTTATTACACAGAGGTGCACATTTCCATAAAAACCTGTTCTTCCTTTTTTAATCTCTTCACCCTATACCTGAAAGAACTCTTTGCTGTTATTTCAAAGCAACTCGTCACGCCGGGAAACAGCAGAGAAAATACAGCGCACGTTCCCATAACACTGCTGCAAAGATGCTGTAGTCCTGGGGCGCTGCCTGGGCCGGCTCCGGCCGCTCGCCGCAGCCCCGCGCCTCCGGGGATACCCCCCGTGCGGGGGGCGCTCCCCAGCCCTGTCCTCCCCAAAGCAACCCCCAGCCTGTAACGGCCCGCGAATGGATACCTCAGTGGCCATAGCGAGGGATACGATCAATCAGAAAGGTCTACGCCCCTGGCCATGGAGTGGCTGAAGGCATCAGACAGATGCACAGAGACGCTGAGCTGTATCCCAGAGGACATCCTCCTCCTCCTCCTCTGCTGACTGCAGCACAGCCCGAGGGCTTCTCTCTTCACTAGAAGAGAGGGATTAGGATAGTGCGAGAGAGGGCTCCTTCTTCTTCTTCTTCTTCTTCCTCTTCTTCTTCTTCTTCTTCTTCTTCACTAGAAGAGAGGGCTCCTCTCTTCACATCAGACTCCTCAAACGGTGAGGCAGGGAGGAAACAGCCCGCTTTCTCCAAGTAATTCAATCTCTCTGAGTAGTTTCATGTAAAGGAACCTCTATAAATATCCAAAACAAATAAATCAAACTTTTCCTCACCTGTAAGCTAAGGCTCAAAAAACAACACGGCACCTTCGTGGTGCAACGTCTCCGTGCTTCAGACATTAGCTGTGGCAAGCAAGCAGCCACTCCGGCATGCAGCGTGGTACAATGCTGTACGTCCACCTCTCATCACCCCCCAAGGCAAGCGTAGGAAGAAGCTCAACAAAAAAATGTCTATTCATTGTTGACAGTAACGAATTTTTTGGAAGAAGGAAGTCAAGTTAGCAACGGACACCAACTCTAAAACAGCAGAGCCTGCAAGAGCTATGTAGGCATCCTTGGATCTCCTCTGCAAGCTCATACACAATTGGTATGAGCTGTTATCATAGTTCCCTTAAGTTTTCAAAGTAGCATTTTTTTGTACTCATCACGATTTATAATGAATGCCCATTTTTATCTTGTGTAACACATGCTGAGTTTGTGCCCGGCGTGCTAATTCTTTCAGAGGAACAAGATTTGAACCCCGCATGGAAAGGACTAAATCTGCTGTGAGCATTGGGATTAATCCCTCTGACTTGCCAAAATCTAGTCTCAACCCCACCTCAGGGTGCTCATTGCTGTGTTAGCCTCCAACACCACCTGAATTTTAAATTTACTTGCTGCAAGAATATTGGTAGATGATGCCTTAGTTGCTCGTTTTCCTGAGTGTAATGCTTTCCAAAATACGATGGTTTTGATGCATGACTATTTGAAAACCCTGCTCCTAAGATAAAAGCTAAATGAACAAACATTGAGCATGGACCATTTGGGAACACTACTGGAGACGCATACAAAAGCACTCAGTTCTAGAGACGCGCAATGCACCCACGCCTGACCCCAATGGCGAGCGCATTGCTCGGGGAAAAAATTGCCGTGGTCAGACCGTGGCCATTTCAGTGAAGAGGCTGCAAACCCCCAGGCACCAGGGAGGAAACCTGCTGGAGCTGAAGGAGCCTTGGCCACACGTCCTGGTTTGCAGGCTCAGCGCCCACCACCCCAATTCCTTGCTGGGCTGGATTTCTCAACCTGCAGCCCCAGGAAGGAAAGTCCCTGCGCCCCAGGAGACAAGTTTTCATGGCCAAAATCTAGTTCCTCAGGCCCTGGAGCCTCAGCACAGAGGAGCAGAGAAGGTGGAATTCACTTTCTAAGTCCATTTGATGTGGGAAAAGGAAGATTGTGCAGGATGAAGATGTCACCGATGGCAATTTGTCATCATATAGTCGTGGGTGGCCGCAGCACAGCCACCTCCCCATCGCCATCTCCCACTGCAAGGGTTTCACAGAGAGACCCCTACCTCTTTTCAGGGGCACGGGGATAGATAACATACCCCTAAACTCATCTTCCCTCCAGTGAAGCACAGAGGCAGGGCTCCCAATTACCACAGAGTGCATTTTTTACCTTAATGCTTGGTAAAGCATAAACCAAACAGACACTATCAGAAGCAAAAGCGCAGTCACAGACCAGCGTTGTTGCCAGTTGGAAATTACGTGATGAACTGCCTGCAAGCTCACTACCACCCAGCTTCCAAAATAAATTAGAAATTTTCAAAACCAGAAAGTTGAATAATCAAGGAAATTCTATAATGTCATTTACTGAGGAAATAGCATTACGAAACAGTCTTTGCTGCTGCTGCAGATTGACTTTAGCCACGGAATTTATTAACCACTGATAAACGTCAATCATGTTTCCCCCCCCCAAGCAAAGCAAACCTCAGCTGGCTCACTAACGCCGTGCTTAATGCTAGGGGTGAAAAGAAAAATGGGATTCAAAAAACAGCATTGTTTCTAAACCTTAATAAAAAGAAAGCCACCGAGTACAAACCTGAGTAATTACTTCCGCTCAGAAGAAAATTACTCAGGCAGTTCCCCAGTTTAAAGCACTTGGAGAAAAAAAAAAGTTAAGCTAGGGCTTGTTTTTATAATTGGGCTGTTTTGCAAGTGCATGACTAAATAAATAACCTCCGCGAACAAGCAAACAGGATCCATGCTGGACAAGTGCAGCTACCGCTCATTACTTTCAACTGTATTTTTATCAATATCTCAATCTCCATTTTAAAATCATATCTTTCACTGGTAGTCCCAGAAAGCTGCTCAGTTATCCCAAAGTTACTCTTATTTTCGCAGAGTATCGTTGAGGTTAATCATACCAAAGAAATGTCTCTCGCAGTATCCTGAGAAAAAAAAATTCTTAACAAGAAGTACTAGATAGCAGCAAGCAAATTATTCCTTTGCAAAATACGTGATATTGCAGTCGACAAGAAGTAATAGGTGAGTAAAACTTGTTGAGAAGAGGCACTGGAATGTCCCCGTGTCTATTTATTGAAGTTGGAATGATATCAATAGATATCAATATTGCCTTTGGGGACAAATGTCCGTAACTAGGTAATAGCTGTGATCGCTTCCCGAGGGAGTAAAGCGAGTTCTTTGCCTGACCGTACCCACCTCAGGGAAGGCGCCCAAGGCAGTGCTGATCTCAGAGGGCTTGAGGTGTCCGGGCTGCGGGTGGCAAACTGCCAACGCGGAGGTGAGGTGAGGCACTGAAAAAATCCCAGTCTCAGGTTTCCGTACCTCGGAACAACGCGTTACCGGGACAAACCTGATGATAAAGCACACGGCAGGGGTGATCGTGTAGTTCTGTGCTTACAGAGCATCTATCTCTAACTCCTAGACGTTATTGCAAAAGTTGGCTTGACTGCTAGGAGATGGACAGTGGGAGGCTTCTCTTTTAAATGCTGCCCGTGACACTGAACCAGGCTCCAGGCCTTGCTCCAGAAGCGACTGTTACCTAGAGGCCCAGAGGGTTTATTTGAGGAACGACCGAGGGAGCTGGGGTTGTTTAGCCTGGAGAAGAGGAGGCTGAGGGGAGACCTTCTCACCCTCTACAACTCCCTGAAAGGAGGCTGTAGAGAGATGGGGGCTGACCTCTTCTCCCTGGTGACAAGTGATAGGACGAGAGGAAATGGGTTCAAGTTATGTCAGGGGAGATTTAGATTGGATATTAGGAAACATTTTTTCGCTGAAAGGGTTATTAAACATTGGAATAGGCTGCCCAGGGAGGTGGTGGATTCACCATCCCTGGAGGTGTTTAAAACAAGGGTAGATGGGGCACTTAGGGACATGGTTTAGAAGTGGCTTTTGTCAGGGTAGGTTAATGGTTGGGCTTGATGATCTTAGAGGTCCCTTCCAACCTCAGCAATTCAAATTCAGATTTGCTAAAAGACAGTTGCTGGTGGGGAGGCTCCGTGGTCGGCACGATCTGCAGGGTCTCAGCACTCCTTTACGGTCACACGCTTCAAATAATCACATTTCCCCCTGCTGCCAGGCGTTGCCAGAGCCACGGCCGGGAGGTACGCGGTGGTACTTCACAGGCAAGGGCCGCCTTCAGCTGCGTGGTTCTGGCACCTGGTCTCTCTGGGAGAGAGTTCTCGTTTTTCCATTTCAGCCTTTCTGCTTTACTCCGTTGGCCATTCTTCTCTTTTCCCAGCCCCCCCTGCTCTACTCAGCAAGACGAATCAGACACCCCACCAGACACATTTCACAATGCCACAAAGGCACCCCCAAAATGGCTGAGCTCGCCATTTGCCTGTCTCAGGAAATTCTCGGCTATCCCAGAGCCTTTACGGCAGCTCGGACCCTGACCACCTCCGGGATGCCACCACGGGGCTCATGCTTAAGGCTCTCTGGTCTCCGAGGGAGCCCCACCTGGCCTCCTTGACTGCGTTGGTTGGGTTGGTTCAAACTGCAGCTGCCATCAGACAAGCAAGGGTGGCCAAGTGGTTTGGGATCAGAGCCCCAAAGACTGTTTATAGCATTAGCAGCTCCGGCCGAGAAGCTCAGTGATAGCGCCCACATATTTACAGTTTAAGGAAGAAATAGATCCTCTCGGCAAACCGGAGCCTGCAGGAACTTCGCAGAACATGTCAAGTTCCACTGATGGAGACAGGTCGCATACAGATGAAGTAAGTGACAAAGCAAGTAGCTGCAAAATGGATGTGAGGGCCCCGTACACCCACAGCTGAAATGTCACCCTGCATATGAAGTAGTTTATAATCTCCCATCGTGCCCAAGGAAGTCAAAATGCATGGAAACGTGATTTATTTTAAACCACAACAACCAAAGGAGCTCTCACAGAAGGGAAAATTTTCAGTGTTTTTAAGCAAATCTGCTCAAGTATTTGTGCTATTTTCAGGACCCCGTGTGTGCACAGTGGAAAATCAAATCATTTCCAAAGTCACTTTGCATGGCACCATATGTAAACGAGAGCAGTTCAGATGACTTAACGCAATCTGCTCTTTAGTGCTCTCCCTTAGCTTTTGTCTCCGCTATTAATTTGACAGACTGGCACACGCATGTCACCCTTGATCTCAGAGTTCGTTCCATTCCTACCTCCTTACTGCTATTTGTCCTCCTCCTACGGTTTCTTTCACCAGCATGCTGTCAACTCCACAACTACCCTCAACAATTCCCAAGATAAAGAACTTTTGAGTAAAAGGAGGGGAGGGCACGTGCGCATTCGCACTCAGAGCCCCTCTGAAGTCCACTACTGGGACTCTCCTGTACTGGGAGAGACGACACCAGTCCATTTCTGCCATCTGCTTGTTCGTACTCTTCAAAATGAAGGGCTGTGCTCCAGCACAGGTACGTTGCAGCCAGGAAGCCTGTGTGATGAGGGGTTTAATATTGACGTTGTCTCAGGCCCAGTATTTAGAAATCAGTCATTAGGTATTCCTCCTCAGTGCCTTATCCACAGAATTCACACCGCTTGATACCGCCATTACTTCTGCATACTCGGACAGTTTTCGAATTTCTACTGGCGTAACGTAGGGCACGCCAAATCTTTTTGCTACACCTACTTCTGCGATGAGTTGCAGTGTTCCAGTTTGGTGAGACAAAGAGCATTTGCATGTGAATAGTGCTGCGCTCCCGGAGCAGCCTGCTAGCGCTTCTCCATGGCCACCAAAGCACGGGGCTTTTTGCAGTTCCATGTGCTGAAGGCTGAAACTATTTTTAACAGTCAATGCTGCTGCGTGATAGAGCACCAAACGCATAATAGCAAGTCCTAGATGCAAAAGCAATGATTTTTCAGCTGACCACCCATACCATCACAATAATTGCCAAAGCATGTGAGGCTCAAGAAAGGGGGGCATCAGCTGCAGATTCATATGAGGAAAGGGCAAGAGTGTTTCACCCACCCCTTGGCACCACCCAGGGCAGCAGACCAGCTTCCATGGCACGTAACCCAGCTCCCGCTCTCGAGGCCCTTTCTCCTCACTCAGATCCGGGTCTGTGCCAAAAGACCTTTTAGACCCAATAGAGAGCCATACCAGCTGCAGTCTTCTAGAACTTCTCTATAGCCCTTCCAAGGGTTTTCCTACAAAGGGATCTGAGCCAGCCAGCGTTAACGTATCCGCGTTCTCAAAATCCTCTGCAAGCAACGGAGATTTATTTCGCAGTTACAAGGAAGGAAACAACAGCACAGAAAAAAATAAACATCCTGTTTGCAAGGGCATGTAGCGATAGGACGAGGGGCAATGGTTTAAATTAGAGCAGGGTGGGTTTAGATGAGACATTAGGAAGAAGTTCTTTCCGCTGAGGGTGGTGAGACACTGGCCCAGGTTGCCCAGAGAGGGGGTGGAGGCCCCATCCCTGGGGACATCCAAGGCCAGGCTGGATGAGGCTCTGAGCAACCTGATCTAGTTGAAGATGTCCCTGCTCACTGCAGGGGGGTGGGACTAGATGGCCTTTAGAGGTCCCTTCCCACCCAACACATTCTGTGATTCTATGATTCTCAGCACCGCACAGTGCCAGTCGCGGAGTGGCGAGACAACCCAGACCACAGCTCTCAGCCTTGTGCCTCGGTCACCAGGCACCTGCTCAGTCCTACGCAGTCAGGGACGAACTGCACAGGGGATACAGCTTCATCTAAACCAAGGTACCACCCAACACAACACACAAATACAATGTCCATAGATAATGAAATGACCACGGTGATGCACCTAATTGAAGCCCCCGGCAGGAGCCCGACTGTTAGAGGCTCACCGTCCCCCACCAATGTGGGTGCCAGCTCACTAGGTAACTTTTGATTATCAGGTCTACAAGAATTTATGCTCTGTAGGGTCTTACAAGAGAGATTATCTGTGTATGTTCAGGTCTGCAATACTTCCGCACAGCAAAACCGTCACAGAAATGTCCTGAACACTTGCCAGGGCGCACAGCTACAGAAAGGTACAACTCTTCAGACAAAATGCAGCTCAGGTTTCAAAGGGAACATTTTCCAAACCCCTTTAATTTCTTACAAATTACACAATGATGCATCTTTAAAGGGTAATAATTAAGATGCTTTTCTACTAGGAAAAAGACCCAAATTCTTGTCAAGTATATGTATGTTTATAAGAACACTTGAGGCTAACCTAGGGAAAACGTTAACAAAGTCATTTTTTCTGATGATTAGAAAAATGAGGACAAAAGAAGCCTCGGGTTTCCCTTTTACTCTAGCTTGTGGATGGCCTTTTCGGTGCCCAAATGTTTTACCTACCACCTCGTTCTCTCTCACATCAACCCGGTTCGTGGGCACCGACTTCACAATTGAAGGTGAAAAACCTTGAATGAAGAATTAAACTTGAAAAAAAGAGCTGGTGCTAGGGCTACAAAGGGGGAAATACAAGCCTTTCTCTCTGGGATAGAACCTTACTAGTCTTGGGTTTGTCCCCATGGCAGTGGGAGCCCTCAGTATCGCCTCTTCCAGCCGTGCCCAGACATGACAATTCACCTCACAACTTGTGCCTTACGTGGGCCCTGACCAGGCCAGCTCAGCTCGCCAGGGGCACGACTTGCCTCAACTAGTCCTGAGGCAGTAAAACACCACTTACTTAGGCAGCTTTCCCAGTTAAGCTGCTACTTAATAATCAAATCCTACCCGCATTATTTTGATGTTTGTGTAAAATCATGTTCTCTAACTTCCATAATTGGGCAAGGTAAGGGAAGATTCTTCAATTATACAATGAAGGATGAAATTCTCCAGCCTTGAACATAATCCAAAATTCGACTGGATTATGCCTTGAGAGAGCTCATCTAATCTCGCCCTGCTTGCAGCAGGGGGTTGGACCAGAGACCTCCAGAGGTCCTGTCTGACCTGAACTACTTCATGACTTTATGACTCCAAGCGCTTGGACTTTGCTGATTCTGGGTTTGAATCCAAGTATGCCATAAACTCACTTGGGACTGAGTTTCCCACACCACATAGCAAAGCAGAGCCCATCATCCACCACTACCTATCACCCACCCCAGTTGTCCACTGCCTTCCCCTCCTCACTGCAAAGCCTGCTCCCATGCCAGCCCGTAGAGCCTGACTACGCTACCTGCCTCCCACCCTGGAGCTCGGGGGCTGGAGGGTGAAGATGATCCAAGGGCTGGAGCCCCTCTGCTGTGAGGACAGGCTGAGAGAGCTGGGGGGGTTCAGCCTGGAGAAGAGAAGGCTCCGGGGAGACCTTTCCTGAAGGGGGCCTACAGGAAGGATGGGGATGGACTCTGGATCAGGGAGTGTAATGATAGGACACGGGGTAACGGCCTCAAACTGAAGGAGGGGAGATTTAGATTGGATATCAGGAAGAAATTCTTGGCTGTGAGGGTGGTGAGGCACTGGCCCAGGTTGCCCAGAGAGGGGGTGGAAGCCCCATCCCTGGAGGGGTTCAAGGCCAGGCTGGACGGGGCTTGGAGCAACCTGGGCTGGTGGGAGGTGTCCCTGCCCAGGGCCGGGGGTTGGAACTAGATGATCTTTAAGGTCCCTTCCAACCTGAATCATTCTACGATTCTATGATTCTATAAGATGTCCCAGTATCCAGTGATGGTTTTGTCAGTGGTAGGTGGATGGTTGGACTCAATGATCCGAAAGGTCCCTTCCAATCTACACAATTATATGGTTCTACCCCAAGTTTATGAATCACCAGATCCTTAAGTGAGAAGTGCCCAGCAGCTGCAATTTCCCACCAACTCCATCAACAGACAAAAAAAAAATTACATCACTTCAAACATTTTTTTTTCCCAAAGTTGTGAAGAGAGAAAATAAGAAAACTTTATTGACACAGAATACAAAAAAAAAAAAAAAAAATCCTCCTCCAGTGCTGAAGCAAGGAGCTCACAGCCCTGGCTCTCTGTGCTTAAGTGAGAACTCCTGCTATTGAGGTAAACCAGGACTTCTTTGTTAAGGTGCCAATGCTCCCAGCTCAAGCGTGGAACATCTCTTCCCGGCTTAGCAGGGCTTCCTCCTCCCCCGTGGCTGGTACTGCAGTGCCCGCCCCGGCACCGCACACAGCCTGCCCGCGCAGGATTTACATACTGCCTGCTAATTAGCACATTCTCCGCTTCAAATCACTCGATTCTGGTGCAGCCTTCCAAAGACGACAGATAAAAATGTACACATCATGTACAAAGTATTAAATGTACGGTCACCTCGTTAGATTCTTCACTAATATTGTTCTGTAAGCATGACAGAAAACCCGATGATGATCTGGTGAACCTGGCAAATGGAGACCTTGTGTGAGGGCACCTGCCTTCCCCGGCGCTGGCTGCGCGGCCCCCTCCTGGGAGCCCTTCCCAGGCGGCAGCTGGACACCCCGCAGCCAGCGGGGGCTGAGCTGTGTGAAGGCACGATTTCAGCTTGCAGTAAAGAGAAAAGGGAGTTAAAGCTGCATTTAAAAGCCAGCAGCGTTTCCCACAGGCTAAGGGCTCCTATACTACAGCTCAGGTGATGCATGGTGAACTGTAAAACTAATCACGAACCCCAAACCTTATCTATTTACATTGCGGCAATGATCCCCGTCTGTCCAAAATTCTCTGGAATCAATGCAAACTCTCTCTGCATTCAGTGCCTTATGTTTCCCGCTACCGACACGTTATTTACTTTGATTAATGATCACATTGCGTACTATTAGCTGAGCAAGCAAAGTGTGACTCCAAACACCTGAAATAAGACCAGGGAGATATTAATGCCTACAGCACAATCAAATGGCCTTGCAGCTCCCCACCGCCTCCTTCCCAGCTGCTTTTTAACCAGCTCTGAACTACAGGATATATTTCCTAAGAAGATTCCACAGATCCCATCTTACTATGGAAATAAACAATGGTATATAGAGCCCCACTGAGTTGTTATGAACAGCATTCCCTAGCTTCCGAATTTCTCCCAGACTACCAAGCTAGCAGCGCTGGAGAAGTGAGCCAAAATGCAGGTATAGGTTACTGAATGGCGTACCATAGATAAATCATCACTTACTGCAGGGAGAGCTTCAAAAGAAAATGATGGGCTAAATGTTCCCACAGTACCAAGAAGAAAGGGAAAAAAAAAAAAAAAAGTAGGAAATTCTAGCACTACCTACACATATCTAGCTTAAGTCAGAGATACTGTGTCCAGTTCTGGGCTCCCCGGTTCCAGAAGGACAGGGAACTGCTGGAGAGGGGACAGCAAAGGGCTACCAAGATGCTGAGGGGACTGGAACACCTCTCTGATGGAGAAAGGCTGAGGGATTTGGGGCTCTTCAGTCTGGGAAAAAGACGGCTGAGGGGGGATCTTATCAACGCTTATAAATACTGAAAGGGGGGGTGTCAGGAGGATGGGGCCAGGCTCTTCTCAGTGGTGCCCGGGGACAGGACAAGGGGTAACGGGCACAAACTTGACCATGGGAAGTTCCACCTCAACATGAGGAGGAACGTCTTTGCTGTGAGGGTGGCAGAGCCCTGGCCCAGGCTGCCCAGAGAGGTGGTGGAGACATTCCAACCCTGCCTGGACGTGTCCCTGTGCCACCTGCTGTGGGTGACCCTGCTCTGGCAGGGGGTGGGACTGGATCATCTCCAGAGGTCCCTTCCCACCCCTGCCAGTCTGGGATTCTGTGATACAGGGCTTTGGTGCGACGGTTCACGAACCTTCGTGGCCGCGGTCCCAGCGAAAGCATGGCTGAGAGTCTGAAACAGCTGAACGAAAGCGAACGCTCTCAGTGAGCCTGTCTTCCCCTCTCAGCTTATTTCAGTACAACACGCAACAATTATGCCCTTTCTCTTCTCCCAACACAAAAAGCAGCAGTAAGCATCTTTCTGTAGAAGAGTTTTAATCAGAAAGTTTGTTCACAAAAAAATAAAGCCTTTAAGAATATTTCTCCCCCAAACCACCGGATCACATAAATGCAATGGCTATTTATGAAACGTATCAGAGATCAGCAATTGGGTCTTTTACTGGGGAAAAAAATAATCACGTAATGAAAACTTTGTAGTCAGAGCCAGGATTAGACTTGGGCTGTCCTTGGCTACAGTCTGAGCCATTTCCTTCCCCAAACTCTGCCCAGCTCTGCCCAACGCAGCTTTCTCATGGCTTGGAGCTTTACACAAATTCCCCAACGATTTCTCACTAATACATTTACAGACATAAGAGGTTAACTGTCCTTTTGCTACCGAGGGAAGGGGAGGTGGAGAGTGCAGTTCAAGCTTTCTCAACCTCTACCAAGGAAATGTGCCAAAATCACGCTGCAGAGCTCAGCAGCTTGCTACCTCCTGTGATTAGCAGCCCATGAAGTGCTAAGGAAAGCAAACCAAAAAGAACCCCCAAAACACAAGCAACCCAAATAAACAAACAAAACCATGTGCAGAAGTTTTAGTGACTCTCTGAAACGGTGGAACATAGCTGTACGTGCTTCAGAATCTGATCTCGTATCTACCCCCGGCCACAGGGATGTGTTTGCAGAGCGGAGCCCCCGCAGCTCTCACTGCCGCCTCTCTGCTCACCTTCCCTGGCGCGTTCGGAGCCCTTCGGTAAAGGGCCAGTCAGAGAAAAGCGGTCACCAAGAGCTGTGCATGGGCTCACGTAGACGCAGACGCGGAGAAACGAAGAGCCACCTGCACCACATGCACCACTGGGTTGCTGCTGATGCAGAGCCAAGATGCTCACGACAACCTTCAACCTCAAGACTTGGCTGCGGTTTCTGCAGCCTGAAAGGCCAGGGTGGCGAGCGGGTCCTGTCCGAAGCCACCTTTGAGAAAGTCTCTATATAAAACCCAACAATTTGGCATTTCCGAGATGGAACCCAGCTTTTAAGATCTCCGGATGATACCTTTCCTACCACATCGCAGAGCCTACAGACATGTGCTTTGGTCAGAAGTGCTAAAGCTGCACTAGGGATTTGCAGAAGAGGTCCAGCGTACGTTTACAGAATGGGCTGAAAAAAAATCACAGTTTGGACAAAAATAACCCTAAAAGAAAAACTGTCAGAATACATAGGAACAGAAATCTTTCAGTTCTTAGAAACACAGCCTTTAGTTAAGGTGAAAAACTCTCAAAGTTCTATTTTAAGCTTGAAGAAAAGCACGCCCTGGAACACTTGAGAAATAAATACCATCCTTTGATTCACAAAGGAAGTATTCCCCCCTTTTATCCCCCTGTAATTCACAAAGAGGAAAGCATTTAGAATATTTTCTTCCAAAATAGCACTCACTTGGTTATCTAGATCAGAGGTCTGCCTACAGAAATGATAATGAAACTGCAGAACTATTTCGGTACAATCTCGGCTCCAATAAATTACGTGGCTACTTTAAATAGATGTTATGCACCAAACTGCAGTTCTCAATCATATTTTAGCATAACACTACATTCCTACAATATGTTATCCACTAGTTATGTATTAGACTTGTAGTTTAAATCAACATACGAAATAAAAACCCAACTATTGCAAGACTTGGTTATTCTTGTAATCAAAGCGAAGCGCAGAAGATGAAGTTCCTAGAAAGCAAGGTGTTGATAAGAAAGCTGAGAACAGGGAGGGGTTTTGCTCATTTGTTCGTTCTGTGTTTGGGTTTGACCTGTTTGGCGTTTGCGTCCCTCGAGTACCCTGAGCTATAGGTTGCTCCCGTCCCGAGGCCCAACTCCGGCCCTTGGGAAGGGGAGGGGTGTTGGAGCCTTCAGTCCTTCACCTTGCAGACAGGAGCAGTGTTTACAGGGGAGATACTGCTGGCGCTCCTTCTTTTCTGAGAATACACTACGTGAAATTCTAGAGACAAGAAGCAACTCTTCATGCACAAGAGCAAATCTCAACAACTGCCCATAAACCCCAATTTGAAAACCCGCTATCTTAAAGAGCAGAGCGGTTCAAGCTGTGGAAGTCTGCAAGCTAGAAGTCAGAGGCGAACAGGGCAGAACGGAAAACTAACAATTTCCAAACACAAAAGTAGAAGGTAAAAAGCCAAAAAGCATTAACTGAAATGAGACGAGGGTGGTTTTGGTGAGCTTCACAAGTCGTCGTGCATCACGGAGGTGATATTCACATCCAAAGCGTATGTGGGGGGGTTGCTTCATTTTGAGAATCGTCATCTTCATTGGCAGAAGAATCGCACGGGGCTTCAGGCTTTGATGCTTCTACTCGACCTAAAGGCTTCAGTACTGCCTACTGCCTTCTTCCCTCACAAATTGGTCTTATGAAACCTACTGTAGCCTTTTCTCCACCTCTTTTACACCACATACATTCACGGTCTGTATACAGCTCTCAAAACTTCATGAAAATGTGCTAAAAACAGTGACTTAAGTCACAACGAGGGCTTTTTTTTTAAAATAACACGTTCAATGCTAGAGGAAATCTAAGGTCACGTAGGTTTAAGCAGTAATTAGCAATGATTTTTTTTTTTCTGAATTTCACTTTTTTCTGCTTGCAAAAGAGGTAGGAGTAGTGCAAAAAGGTGCCAAATTCAGCATTAGCTATTAATTCCTTTGCAAAACACCTGATGGGCCTGCATTAGCAAACCTGAGGTGGAAATACGCAGCATTCAACCTTTTAGGCACGATTTTGTTACCAACGAGATGCAATACCAAGGCAGTCGTTAGCAGTCAGCACAACGCAGCACCTCTTCCCAGCAATCATCAAATACATACGCCGGATTTCACATTGACAAAATATGAATATTTGAAATTAAGTTGGTTTTACATGAACGTCCCTGTTACAAAAACACTCACGGATCCCTAGGCAGCAGATTTCCAAATAGTTTTTCCTTTAATATTCCAAACTGAATTGCAGTACTTTAGACACACGAACACCTCTAATGCTTTCTTATATATGTATTTTCTATATACATATCAAAAGCCTGTGCTGGCAGAGTGGCAAGAGAGTAATAAAGTGTTTTCAAAACAGATAGATTATAATTGCCATGCTGACGATTTGCTTAGCCTAGTAAAAGTTAGTGGAAAAAGCTGCTGTTGTGCTTGAAGGATTTGACGCTGGAGACCACGGGAGAGCTGAGTTTTGCCCCGCTTCTCGGGCTCCTGCTGCCAGCTCCGGCAGGGCTCGCCCGCCGCCTCCGGGCATCCCTCGGGCCATGGCTCCTGGGCAGCCAGCAGCTAAGGAAACCCTGCTCTGGCTGAGAGACAGAAAGCCCAGACTTTTACCAGACCATCAGGACTGGGGGTGGGATTCATGCAACCAACTGCAGAGGGCTTCAAAATTGATCGGGGAAGAGACAGATGGATGAGAGAGACTCCTGGCTCCCCGCGGCGTCAGGCAATTTGTACTCGACACATCCCCTTTCCCCTCTGCCGACATCCTCTAAACTGGCTTTGTGTCAGCGGCAGAGTCTCTGGATACATCTTACTCAAGGCGGCTTGTGGACTGGGGTTTCTGAAGTAAACTTTTCCAAGCAATTCCGAACGGAGGAAGTTTTTTAAAAACAGCGTTCGATCCCATTCAAACCAAAACCCAACATAACGAAAGAAAACAGCCAGCGGAATAAAAGAAACCCCCCAAAAAACAAAACCCAAACCAAAACCCCAGAACTCGCAGAAATCCTGCTATTTGGCCCACTTTATGCTTATCTTTCAATTCAGTATCCCAGATAAATTCACACTTGACCCACATTTAAATGACGCCAGTAATTTTAAGAGATTTTTGCATAAGCACTGACGTTCAGTCGTTTGAGAGGCACTTGGGACTCAAAATGTGTTTCCTGGAGGCTGCTCACGCTACATCTAAATCCATAGTTTTGTCCCCAGCGCTGGTCCTCTCCCTGAACGCGGGAGCGGATCTACCATGAACGGTCAGAACTACTGCTCCTGGTCTCCACGCAACCGTGCCGTCGGCTGCCTCAGCGGGACCGCGAGCTTCCTTGACGTGAGCTGTCAGTTCTGAGCCGATGGGGAAACGGCCGTCATCGTGCTTTATGGCCGCAGGAAAACAAGCATTTTGAACGCGTAGAAACACAATCAGCTTCCCTCTCCAAGTGAGCCCGCGGAGCAGCGTGGACTCTGGCTCAGGGCTTTGCTCCAGCACGCTAACCTCCACCTCTCCGTTAAACAACACGACATGCGCAGAACCCAATCCACGCCATCATCCGCAGTTATGGACAGGTGTAAACGTTAACCCTGAGAACTTATTTTTCAAGCTTGTAAACAGCCTTGTAATTACAATACTTTTGATTAGGTTTCAGAAATAGCCATCAGTGCATTTTTGCCCACCAACGCAACAGAATGTAATTTCTCTCCCCTCAAAAAATTAATTTGCTTTTGCTATGTCCCTTGTCACAGCACTGGTCATAAGCCCCTGAACACCAGCTCAGAGAAACACTCTAGAATACATTTATTTTGTCTCCAAAGGAAAAAAAAAAAAAAAAGACTAGAAAATAAACCTCCCACCCTTCCACCAAGCAGTAACTGATTCAGAACTCCAGGCCTTCACCGCTTTCTCTGTGCTCCGAAGTATTTCACCCATTTCCGACCCCCCTTGCCACAGGGCCGTGACGTGCCCTGTGCCCGTGGACCCGAGCCCAGGGGGCACTCTCTGCGCCTCCCCACCCCGCAGGATGAAACACTGCCGCTTCCTAAATCCAGACATCTGTTATTTCATGCCACTCATCCAAGAACTAGAAACTTCTCCACTTGTGCTTCACGATCGCCTCGGCTTTTATAAACATTTTAATTTTACGTGATCTAACATTCTTTTGCGCTCCCTTCTGCTGTGACTTGCTACAATGGATTTAGAAGGGTGGCTGATAAAGCATTAATACATTTATCTGTTTTTATGCAAACAGAAACAGCAAACTTGCTTTTTCATGCACTGGAATTAAATTCAATGTGATCATAAGAATATGTTAACATAGTAAAATCTCTGATGAATAATTCAGGCTCTTAGGAGTGAAACGCTGAAGGAGACATTTTCAGATGACTGTGTTGACAGGCTCTGATGTCCAATATGTTCAATGCATTGGAGAATGAGTTGGAAAGCCCATGCATGTCATTTTTCTAGTTCATTTACTTTTCATCAATAATAAATTCATTTTAAATCCCCTACTGGAGAGACTGGAACGTTCATGCTAGAAATGAAAAGCACATCACAATGACGTCAATACCTAGATGCAGGAATGAGTCAGTGGCGTGCTTCTGACCGCGACAGCATTGACAGCAGTTAAGAAAAAAAAATGCCCATACGACCACAATATTTACAATAAGGAGAGGTCACGTGGGAGTTATCTCCTCTGCTGGCAAGCTCGGGTCGGTACGGGATATGCTTTCTCCGCTGCCTTTAGGTCCACGCGAGCCTCTGGCCAGGCTGTCAGAGGCAGTCTGCAAACAAGACGTTAACCAGCTCCTGTGTTTCTTTGCACGCAGCCTTTTATCTCTCCCGGGCTCAGATTATCTAAAGTCAAAAGCAATTTGCCTGGATCTCAAACATTTTAAGTGTTGGCCTACTGACTCTGATTTCGCAAACAGAGACCAGGCAAACGCATCGCAAACGTGAACAGCAAAGCATCAGAGTTAAGCTTCTTTACGCCAAACAAACCTTTGAAAGACTCTCTCACACCCCCAAGATGCTCAACAGTCAAGTTCATCAAACCACAGTCATCATTTTAAATATTCTGTGATTTATGTAATCACACACGGGTCTGTTGAGCACAATTAACCTATGCTGACACATCTCTCAGAAAAAAAACCTTTCACTGTTGCACTTCTAATTAATATATAGTAGATTTCTCTAATTGCTAGAGAAACAGAGCTCACCCATCATAGCAACAATGCTGCAGGTCGGCAGGCCGTACAGCACGAGGGAGAAGAGGCAGCTCAGCACGGCACACACCCGAAACGGCACACACACTCTTTTCCCAAAGTGGACACATTACACACCTCTCTAGCGTGGCTCAGGGGTGTTCCTCAGGCGGGGACATCTCACAGGCTGCTGAAAGCTCAGACCTGCCAAATCCCTTGTTTTCCCCGAGACTGCTGGCCTTCCTCCGAAACCCCGGGCAAAGCAAAGCAGAGTTACACGCTGCGGTGGGCGTTGCTCGATTGCCTCAAGCATCCATCGGCGGCTGCCAAGGCAATGTAAAACCATTCTTGGTGCACATCCAGTAAGAGGTTTTCCCTGGGCCACCCAGGACTCGAGGGCAGACAGACACATAAACAGGACGGTGTTACCCATGCTAGCAAATATCCTGGTTTGAGGTAAAACAGAACCGAGTTTCTGTTCAGTAACTATACTTTTCAGTTAAGCCTGTTCTAACTGAACTCTGAAATTAACGGCAGGTTTTTCACACACCGTGCACCTCCAGAGACTGATAAGACCTCATGTTTATAGTTAATGCCAAGGAATGGTGTGCGGAAAGGCTCTTGCTTATCCTTATTCCCCTAACAACCAAGGTCAGCCCAATTTATGTGCCCCACTGGAGGGTGGGAATGGGAGAAGAGTTGAGGGGCCGCACCTGCGGGGAGGAGAGGACAGGACAGGGGACCCAAAACGGGCCAACTGGGTAGTCCATCCCATCGGCATCGTGCCCAGCATAAAAGCTGAGGGATCAAAGGGTCAGCCTCTTCTTTGAATCACAGAATCTTCATGGTTGGAAAGGACCTTTGAGATCATCGAGTCCAACCATACACACACCAAAACCAAACCAAACCAAAACAAACAAAAAACCCCAAACCACAAACAAACAACCTACAATCTCTGCCACTAGAGCATGCGAATGGCTGGTGTCTGAGGAGGTGTCTGTTCGTCTGCCTTCGATCCCAATCTGTACGTTCCTGAATCCAGATACAGAATCCAGCTCCTGTCCATCACTGAGTCCAGTCTGGGACTTCCCCAGTGACATCATCGTCACCCTGGGAGCTTGATACGGCCTTGTATACAGTGTGTATATTTCATTATTTTCTTTTTTATTATTTTATTGATATTTTCATTAAAGTAGTTTAGTTGCTTTTAAACTCATAAGTCGCTGTCTCTCTTCCTCCTTTCCCTCCTCTCAGAGATATCTGCCATTCGTTTCAGCAGCTGGTCTGGCCCAAACCACCTTTTTTAAGGAGAAAACCAAATGCCCCCTTCCTAGCACTGTGAACTTCTCCAGTCATCCCACACTCCCGCGGGTAACTCCCGGCACACGGGAGCCTCTTGCTATTCACAAACTCCCAGGCTGAGCCAAAGCTGGCCGGTAACACGGCAGCCGGTGCGTGAAGTTCACCTCTCCTTTGGCTTCCCATCAAACATATACAGAAAACACGTCACAAATCACAAAGCTGAAGCGCAGAGCAATGGCTTCCAGATTTGTGTGAGATGGAAATCCTCACAGACGGGATTTTCAAAGGCGTTTTGCCAAGCAATGCAATATTACCAGGCAGCTCTCGGCACCTGGGGGTCTGGCTCGGTGACTGTCCACATCGGTGCCCCCTGAGAAACATTTTCCAACTTCGCCCCTTACACATAGAGCTGTCTTTCCAATACGGCAAAATAAAACCACACCTGGCTGTAGTATAAAACTAACTAATTTGATGTTTTGACCATAAAACCATAACTCTGACAAAGACATAAGATTTAAAATTACCTTTTGTATGATTTCAATAGAAGCTTATTATCTAGATGTCAGCTGCAATCAATAACATTACCTTTTGGTATATCCCAGTGTACATGATTTATTTGCAGTAATGTTCCGTAATTACAGCTGATACAAAATGACTAATCAACTTCACATTTTGACACTAATTCATCACAGTTAACCATTCGATTCGCCACTTCCCCCCTGTCTGCTATTTAACACATTTTTAAAAGCAGTTGAATGATCCTTAAATCAGCCAGTGAAGGACGGGTCTTTGTGTAGATTTTTATTTATATGCGTGTGTACGTACACCTGTCCCCACACACACACAGAGTAGTGACCGGTGCTTTCTGTTTGCGCATTAAAATATTTTACAAACTCCAAGAAGTGGCCGATTTTCAATGCAACTCACAGCAGGCAAAATGACTGAATATTTGACAAGCGACAAAAATTAAGCCAGTTTCTACTTCCTTTCAGCTCGTGTCATTTATTTTATTGGATTACAGTTATTAGAAGCCGGGGGAGGAAAGTGGGCAGGAGAAGGGGGATTAGGTTTAGTTGTTCAGGCGACAATGTAACTTACTCATTTTGGCACGTACCGCAATGCCTATTTTTACGCAGCCCATCGCTCCGCTCTCCCCGAGATGTGCCTTCACCCACACACCACTTGTGCACCGTACAAGTCACATTCCTTATGTAATGGCAACATTTTCTCTCGGATACGTGGGCTTGTGCCCGAGCCTGCGAAAGGGGGAGCAGCCTTGCGGAGAGGAGCCAGCCAGAGGCAGCGGCACGGGGCAGGAGGAGCTCCCGCCGGGGGCTGCTGCGGACTTTGAAGGTCCTCACCAAAAGCAAAGAGGAAAAGCAACCTTGAGAGCACAAAACAAAACCATTCGGTATGGCCGGCAAGCATTTATGGCATGAAAATCTCCTTCCCGACATTCGAAATGGCCAGCGGAGTTTTACAATGGGTTGGTTGGGTTTTTTTTTTTTCTTTTTTAAGTCCCTCCATGACAAGACCATATCGTGCTACATACGCTGCTATAATTCCCTGCTTTGGCACCACTGATTTTTGCTCCCGTTTAAAATTAAAGGGAGTTTCTCCTTTTTCCTATAATTTAAAAGCTACAATTATAAAACAGATATTTCAAGCTTCAGCCAGTCACATGGCTTGCTTCCTCACATCGTTTAAAAAAGGATTGATTTACAAGAGAAATGAAAACTAAAGTCAAACCAGCTTTTTAGTGAGTTTTCTTCTTTTTGCAAAACTATATGCTGTCGTTGCTCTTGTGAAAATCCTAAATGGGAAGTTAAAACTAGCTCAATAAATCATTTTACATGGTGAAACTATGTTCTTGAGTATATAAATATATTTCATATAACCATTTTAAACTGATGGTGTTTTCTTTCTGGTGCGTTGGTTAACAACCACGATTACTTCCCCGTTTCAAAATTTTCATAAATACCATTCTAGAGATCTTAAGCAGTTCATACTCAAAATATAAAAGATTTTAATTACCTGTATTTGCCTTTATGTGTTACTGATACAAGAAGCAGAAAGAAAAAAACCCCTGTGTGCCAGTATAGAAAAAATACAGAACTATTTTAACCACCAAACTTACACATCTCATAAAACTGCAGAGGGAGGGGTGGAACTGAAAAAGCTCCGGACCTCAAAGGCTGTAGGTTGACTGTGGCCCCCTTCCGCCAGGCCACACACTGCAACCCGCCACCGACCGACGACTTGGCAGCCGGACACCAAGTCACTAATTTCTCCGCTGGAGTCCCCGCCATGACTCCTACAGAACTCACGCAGAGCGGATGAGATGCGCGATCACGCCGTCCGCAATTACTCTGCACATTACTGTCAACTAGATTCAGCACTGCATACATTCCCGAGAAAGGCCAGTTAAACATGCCGAAATATCATTATTAAATGATACAATAATTTAGATGACAAGCACAAGAGACGGCTTTCTAGATACCCTGCAAGGAAACCAGCACGCTTTTGTGCGCTATCTAGAGAAACAAATGCATACAAATAACTAATAATAGTAAAGCAGAGTCATTGAGTAATTCAGAAGATACAGAGGCTCTCCTTCCTACAGAGATTAAAATTATATAATAAAAATAAGATAGTAATGAGCTAATTCCATCATCGTCATTATTATTAGCCTGTACGGTTTATGTAAATGTTAACAAGGGTTGTCAAGACAGTTACATGATAAAGCATATGCAGCAGACAGATTCGTTCAGTTTAGCATCTGAATTTACATTTTAGCTAAAGAGAACGATTTAAATATGGATTTCATTTGATTTTCATAAAAAGATCTTGTTCCCTATAGATCTATAGGAAAAAAATTGTCATCAGAAGAGAGTTATTTTAGCAGATTTCTTTCCAAAAAGACAGGAGATGGATGATATGATAGCGAACGAGCCCAGCAAAGTAAACCGCGAGCACATTGACTTTACGCCATGCTTTTCCCAGGGGCACGGGCAGACTCGGACACGTCTTGCTGGGTGAATTCCTGCGTGTGATGACCTGCGTGGTCCTGCCCGCCTCGTCCCTCCATGGAGATCGCTGCTCCGGAGAGGGGGCAGCGCCGCGGGATGGCACCAACGGAGCAAACCAGCTTCACGCAACCACCACCAGCTCCCAGACAAACACCTCCCGATTTCCACGGGCAGGAGCGAGTGGGGTTTGCACGGCGCTGGCTGTGCCAGCATCGCACCGACAATCTGCTAGGGGAGCTCCGTTGCCAAACGCGCCGGAAGTCAGGCTCTGCTCTTTTTTTGCCTTTTGGGGATCCTGCTCTGCGCAGAGATGGGAGGGGCACGAAGACGAGGAAGAGCCGGCCGGTGGCACGGGACCCTGCCTGGCTTCTGGCCATGGGGGAGAACGCCGTCAGAGGTGGCCCAGGAGAGCTGGCACGGCAGGACCCTTTAGAAACACCCCATAGCCCAGCGAGGGCCTGCAGACTACAAAATACACGATTTTTGTAGTTTGCCATTTAATCTCAATACCTTAATAAGGTGAAATAGCGCCTGCTTTTTCTTTTTTCATGCCATGTGGAGCAGTACAAACATCCTCTGGGGCTTTTTTCCATTTCTGGAGAAATCCTAATATCTTCTACAAAGTCTAGGCACAATTTTCACAATGTAAGCTCTAATTAGACACCAATACTGTTGTTGTTTCCAGAACAGACAGCTGTTGTCAGCAAAGAAACCCTGTGCATCTGGAACATGTTCATATGTTATTTGAATAGAGTTTTAGTTTTAGAAAAGCACGAAGTTAAGTTCAGTTCTATGGTTATCGAAAACCTGGCTGCTTCAGGCAAACTGAAACGCTGAAATGTTTTGTCCTTGCTTTTGAACACCCTTGGAATAATATTGGCATCGCCTCCATACACGGAGCACACTGCGGAACAGGATAGGAAGGTAATCTATGAAAACAGACAAAATATTACCTCCAAATGAAATCAGTGACTTCAAGTACTGCTAATTACGATGTCACCGAAAGCCATAAATTCAGTCAGCCAGAAGAAAAGATCGATTGGAAGGGAAATAACCAACAAACTGTGGCAATACTCAAAACGGAAACACCTAAAAGACTGCGAGGCGTTTTCCCGATGCCTTAGGGAACCAGCAGACACCTGTTCGAGCTGTGCTATATCCAAGGGCACACGATGTTCCCAGCCAAATCCTGCAACCTTGCACAGTTCCTTAGGCAGAACACATAGCAACATTTTCAAACTCCTTTATTTCGGCTCCTACACCGCATGCATCTGCGCTCTCTCCTTGACGACTAGGGGCGTAGATGGGATTTCCAACGGCAGTCCCTCCGGTGCGTGTGAACGGATGTGGAGAACGCTCAACTGGAAACTCCGAGGAGAACGAAGGAAGCCCAGCTCCCTGGAGCTGCACCGCGCCACGGCCACCTGCAATTGCTGCTGCATTGAAGTTCCTTGTTTCCATAAGGTGCCTATAGCCATTTTCCTACTGTTCGTTGCAAGTCTTCATGATGTGGATGACATCAAAGTATTAAATCTTTTTTCTTACTCTAACTGCATAAAAGAATAAAATTGGGATTGTGTATGCTGGCAGCCACGCACTGTGCATCTACAGGTCATAAAAGCAACAAATCCAGTAAATTGCAGTCACTATTTTTGCCAAGCAAAAATGAAATACATCATCACTTCCAGAAAAAACAAGTCCACTAACTCTTGAAAGTCATTGTTGTATTTGTATAAAAGGTGATCTAAATATTACCTTTACATCCAGGATGAATTTGAGGAAAAAAGGTATGAATTTTAATTACTCTGCTACCGAGAGATACCTAGTGGTAATTTTAAAGTATTCTGCATGTTTGCTGAAAGGTTTTACACAATTGCAAAAGATGTTTTGCATTGCAGTCCATTACTGTATCCTGACCTGGAAGCATACGTTTCCCAGAGTTGCCCTACTCCATATATTTACATGTTTAAAATACAAGATTTTAAATGACTTTTTAGTAACCACATGAATATGGGAAAAAAATGCAAATAAACAAAAAATGCCCCACTATGTGCATTTGGGAGATAAGAAGGGGTAAGCGTTTTTAAACAAGAACTGTGACCTATTGTAGAGTAAAGCTCACTCGCACATGGAAGTCCAGGTGGAGCCATGGGCATGGAGACCTAGGCAGCAGTAAGAGCTAAATTCAACTGAAAATAGCAGTGCAGAAGAATCAAAATCAACAGGTAGATGGAAAAAAAAAAATAATCGATCCACAGAGCACAGAGGATAAAAGCAAAGACTGGGAAAACATAATATAGGAGGGCACCGGAAGCATGGAGAAAGCCTTCTTAGGGTAAGGAAGACCATCTGCCATGCAGGAGACCCCACTGTCACTGGAGCTGGCTGTGGTTTCGTGGAGACACCTACAAGGGATTTTGCAATGTATAATTCAGATGTGAAAGACAACTGCAGCTGACAAATACCAAGTCACCGAACTCAAGGTGTTGACCTGGAAAAGCATAATCTAAACACGGTGCTCTCACCGCTCAGCCACGACAGTGAAGTTTTGCTGACTATCTACAATGCATAGAAATTGCGATAAAAGAAGAAAGACTTTGAATTTGAGCTTTGCTTTCCTCCACAGTGCAAAGCTTTCCTGTGACGACAGATGCTCGCTAAGATTATTGTTAATTTAGTCGCATTAATCTTCGCTCTGAAATTTGCATTTACATTTTTATTTGTGGAGCCAAGATGAAGAAAGACATATTTTAAGAACAGAAAAAACAAATTCAGTGAGTTTATTACCATGTTCTATTAATAGAGACATAGATATCTCAACAGCAAAGCAAGAAGAAGGCCTAAGGGGGGCACTTCACCATTTGAATTTTCACGCTCAGCCTCCATTTACAGGACTTAGCTTTGGAAAAAATATTTAAAAAGAGACAGAAATGAAGGTTTGCTCATTAGCAATTCCTGCTGAGGTTGCATAAGCCACAGATTTATAATGTTAATGTTTTCTGCTTCCATAGATATGACAAATATATAGCTTGTAATTACAAAAATGAGATATAACTAATGACACAGTTGAGTTTTAGATAATGAGATAGTATCTTGGAAAGCATAATTAGAGGATCAAGGGTGAATCTGAGGCCTTCAGTGCCACTCCTTTTCTAATGGCTCCAAGATTTCCATTTGTTAGTGTAACGAAAAAATTCAAGTTAAGACCTAGTAAAAATTCAAGCAAGCGTCGAGGTTGCTTCATATCCCTGAAAATCCCTCTCCATTGCACTGATGAACAAATGACGGTGCAGTGCCAGTAAAAGAAGGGGGGGTGCAGCAGAAAGAGCAGCACCTGCCAAAGCGGAGAAATGACAAAGCAAAACCACAGGAAAACAAGGAGGCGAGACCTGCGCCACAGTACTACCGAAATTCTAGCTCCTTTGCCAGCCCCGCTGAGGCCTACTGGCGCGGGAGCCCAAGGATGTTCAACTGCGGGCAGAGGTGAAATTACACCATGTTGAACAGTTAAAATACTGTTCGTGGTGCAAGCCCAAAATGCCCGTTAATTAGTTGTTCAAAAGTAAGGGCAATGAAGATGAACTCTTTTTGAAAACTTACGGCAAGTCTGAATTATGACTGCTTTGTACAGTAAAGAGAAACAATGGCGAAACAGAATCAAAACCATCTTTCTGGCCGCCTTTATAAAATCACAGTTACGTTCCGGTTTGGGGAAAGTCCATGAGGACCACTTCACTCTCTGCATTGCACCATTCCTACAAAGGCAGCTCTATTATTTCTCATAAGTAAAATTTATTTTTGCTCTTGGCTAATGGGATGACTGCGTACTGGTAATTTATCTTCGTCTGTAGAAACACTTCCTGACACTGCATCATGATGTGTTCTTTAAATGATGCTACTTTCCACTCTTCCATTATCTCTTCCGCCTGCACACCAGTGCTGCTCCATGGGGCTCTCATCCTGCTGCTCTTACTCAGGCAAGACTCCAGCAATGCCTCTAACGTTCCCACATGAGCAGGCTCGCCGCACACAGGAGACATTTTATTCCTTCATTATTGAAAAAACAAGAGGGAAACAGTTTTCTCTTTCCCACTTAGAGCACTGCATTCAAAAGCCTCAAATATAATTAAGTGCCCACTTCAGAGTCCTTCCTTTTAGTTCCAGTCTCTCTCCTCTGGTATGGTGGAAGACGTTTTTATTAATTCTCCTCTATATCAAAGATAATTTTTTATTACTAGGAACTGGGCAAAACCATCGTGTACGCAAACCAGAGAGCACGGCTGCAAACCTAGAGCTGCCCAGGGCACAGGCTCCCTCCACACCTGATGGCAAAGGACCCAGCAAGGGGTCCCTGTTGGGTGGGAAACAGGTCTGAAAGCGTCCGTGCTTCAGAGAGGAGGGAGCACCCCCCCACGCCACAGGGCGGAATAAGCCAGGACCGCTGTAAGGGGCAGTCAGTGTTTTTCAGGACACCGATATCCAAGGGGCACTAATGCCACCCAATTAGCCCTTCCCTCTTGGAACATCCAGCCTGGTCCGCTGCCAGTTTTAACACGTGAGCCGTAAGCTTCCCAGACAAAAGCTGGCTGAAGCCAACTGGGACCAGTTTCAGGGACGATAGCTTTGCTGCTTGTGCCAAGCTCCCCCCTCCCAGGGCTCCTCTTCACAGTTCGGACAAAAAGTTTCCAGAAAGTCAAACTGTATTATTTTGATAAACGTTTAACAAAGGTTTAATTAACTGAGGAGATGAACAGGAGCGGGAGAATTATAAAAATGGAAACAACATCTTCTGTGAAACACAACTTATTTTTGAAGAGCCTTCCAAAACCAGTCACTTCTTAGGAATGAGTTTTCTGCAGAATAGCTCCTTTGTGACCCGTTGAGAAAGCACAGATCTAGCGAATACATTATAGTCATTTGGTGTGTGGTTAATTTCCCTGAATTTTCAAGCATAAACAAATCCCTAAGGGGCAAAAACTAACCTCATATGAAAAAAAAAATAAAAATCTAGGTGGACTTCAGACAGATTATTTTCTACATTACTGACATTTGCTTAAATTTTCTGAAGAGCCTGGAATGTATGCTGGGGAGAAACGAGGGAATAATCTGTCTGCATTCTCCCTGCAGTTTGTCAATTTTATCACTTTGACCGCACCACAATCTAAACCATTATCAGCAACATCAGCATCTTTTGCAATATATCTGATTTTTTGCAACAAGTCATTTGAACCCACGCAGAAGTATCCACCAGTAGCTGTACAGTCCCAACTATGACTCATTATCACTTCTAAAGATGTATTTTTGGACATCGACAACGGTAACGCTGATCCTATAAAACAGATTAACAGCTGGATGTGTTGATTAACATCCCAGTGCAAGCCCTTACATAAAGATAAGCAGTCCAAAGGAGCTGGAACGTTTACAAAACTGGAGCCAACAAGCCAAAACAAGGGCACTGTTTTGCTTATTTATATTTAACACATTTAATCCACTCTAGTTATCCCCTTTCACCGTGTATTCATTTTTTATTAGGCTAACAATCCATTTTTTACTGCCACATAATACTCTTTGCCCACATTGAGCCAATATAGCTGTTATTATCACTTTGCGCTTAAAAGCATCATTTCTGAAGGACCGAATGAAATACCCCAAGTTAAATTCGCATTCAACCACCTGTCACTTTTGCCATCCCCGATGCTAAATGCATCCTTTAACTCTTGCTTTCCAACATGTCCGTTCAGAGATCCCCCCTGCAGCCCACACACACTTACTTCTAGTGTTTAGGCTTTTCTCCGGCATCACCATCCTCTCAGTTTCTATGTGATTTGATCCTGCTTCACAAACCCGATCGCCTCGATCTCCTCCTATGACAAAGTGACCCACGTGGCAGATGAGGGAAAGGCTGTGGATGTTGTTTACCTGGACTTTAGTAAGGGCTTTGATACAGTTTCCCACAACATTCTCCTGGAGAAACTGGCTGCCCATGGCTCGGATGGGAGTACTCTTCGCTGGGTTAAAAACCAGCTGGAGGGCTGAGCCCAGAGAGCAGTGGTGAATGGGGTTAAATCCGGTTGGCGCCTGGTCACAAGTGGTGTTCCCCAGGGCTCAGTATTGGGGCCGGTTCTGCTCAATATCTTTATCAATGAGCTGGATGAGGGGATCAAGTGCCCCCTCAGTCAGTTCGCAGACGACACTGAGTTGGGTGGGAGTATCGACCTGCTTGGGGGTAGGATGGCTCTGCAGAGGGATCTGGACAGGCTGGATCAACAAGACAAGGCCAATGGTCTGAGGTTCAACAAGGCCAAGTGCTGGGTCCTGCACTGGGGTCACACCAACCCCATGAACGCTCCAGGCTGGGGGCAGAGCGGCTGGAGAGCTGCCCAGGGGAAAAGGGCCTGGGGGTGTTGGTCACCAGCCAGCTGACTATGAGCCAGCAGTGTGCCCAGGTGGCCAAGAAGGCCAACAGCATCCTGGCCTGTATCAGGAACAGTGTGGCCAGCAGGGCTGGGGCAGTGACCGTCCCCCTGTGCTGGGCACTGGTGAGGCCCCACCTCGAGCGCTGTGTCCAGTTTTGGGCCCCTCACCACAGGAAAGACACTGAGGGGCTGGAGCATGTCCAGAGAAGGCCAACGGAGCTGGTGAGGGGTCTGGAGCACAAGTCTGGTGAGGAGCGGCTGAGGGAGCTGGGGGTGTTCAGCCTGGAGAAAAGGGGGCTGAGGGGAGACCTTCTCGCTCTCTGCAACCCCCTGAAAGGAAGGGGTAGCCAGGGGGGGTCGGGCTCTTCTCCCAAGGAACAGGCCATGGGACAAGAGGAAACAGCCTCAAGTTGTGCCAGGGGAAGTTTAGGATGGATATTAGGAAAACTTTTCACACTGACAGGGTTATCAAGCATTGGAACAGGCTGCCCAGGGCAGTGGCTGAGGGACCATCCCTGCAGGTATTTAGAAGATGGGTAGACACAGTGCTTAGAGATATGGTTTAGCTATGGTTTTTGTCAGAGTTGGGTTGATTGTTGGACTTGATGGTCTAAAAGGCGATCCTATGACTCTATGATTCTATGTGATTTGATGTGATTCCTCCCAGTCCATCCCACTAGCTTAATTTCCTAACAGCCTCAAGCTCCTTCCAGCCAGCTCCCTATTCTCTAAAGACTGAACTTTTGGCTCTTCCCAGGAGCACACCCCACCACAGACTCCCTGCGCTGACATTAAACTTTCACGATATATAATGTATAGACCTATATAATAATATATAGACATATATATTAACCTGCCCCCTTCCACAAAGGTGCCTACAGTCCCATAATTACCTCCAGAAGTTCTGAGACATCACTCTCCGAAACACATAACAGCACACTAGTTGGTGGATCACCTGGGGAAAAAAAATGATTGTTTTTGTCTCAAATTATGGACTTTGCCTCTTCAGCAATAAAACAGCCACTGCTTGAACAGGACAATGAGTAATCATACCATCAGGAAAGACAGTTTGCCTGTGAAGACCTGCAGGTTTAAATACTAACATAAACTTTTTAGCATCAGATAGATGTGCAAACAGGAGTTTAAAGAACATGAAGTTGATGAAGAATGCTCAATATCCGAATGACACAAACTGCGAGTGTTACAGGAGACAGAGATGAAAAAGAAGAGGCACTTCTGTATTTACAGAGAAGAAGCGAGGTGGCACAGCACACCACAAGACCAGTACGTTTGGAAACCTGAAAGGCCACCCATGGAAATCACAAAGAGCTCCGCAGCGCAGACATGCCTGTGAGTCAGTGGAAAGGTAAACACCCACCTGTTTGCGTCTGACGATCTCTAGAGAGAGAACCGTTTTGGGAAGCCAGGAAAATACGTGCCTCCCTCAGACGAGATGTCACAATCTGGGAATGCCCAACACGGGCAGAGCAAAGGGAAAGGCAGTTGCAATAGCAGCAGGAATGCTCCAAGACCCGCAACCTACAGCAGCTGAGCTGCCAAAGTGCCTTCCTGAAAGGATTTCAAAAAGGTCTGCACCACGTCTCACCTTCACTGGGATTTGAGGAAAAACAGTTCCTATATTCGGGAAGTGGACAGAATGGGAACGCAGATCCAGACATAGCCGCTTGCTGTATCCAAGTAGGGAAGGGACCCCACTGGGCTACAGCATCTTGTGTCGTGAGCAATCCCTAATCCCACCACCAAGGAAACGGAAAAGTTTCCTAGGTATTGTGCAGGTTTTTTTATTGCGCATGACACACAACCTGGTAGTAGCTGTGCTCCATCCCCTGACAAGCAGCTTTGGCTTGCAAGGATGAAGCCCTCAGCAGCAAGGAAGATGCCTTCAAAAACAGAGGCGAAAGCCTACAGCATGACAAACAGGCAATCATTTCTTTAAATGCATTACATTTGTTGCAGCCCTAAGCTTGCCAGAGGCAGAACATAAACTTCTCCACAGCTGTATTTTTATGAGCCCCGGGGATGTCTCCGCTAGAAGCGGCAACCGAGCAGTAGAGAGGAGCAGGGCAAATTCCATTGGCACGTAGATACCGGAACGGCAGAGGCTAGAGAAAATGCATGAGCAGGTAAGTAAATCAAGCGCATAGATTAGATACAAAGAATCAAACCCGGATTTCCTCCATTTTGACCAAAAATTATTAAAAAAGCACTCCTGCATTTTCCTTCCAGCCCAAACTCTCTATTAACACCACCCTTAACAACTGCATGAAGAACTGAGCTGGGGTGGGCTGGGGGAGCTGAGAGCTGGAGCAGGCTTCACTGCTTGTAATTCCTTGCTCCTAGCGTTTGGCTTTCTAGTCTTTAAACACAACTAGAACAGAATTCTATTCAGTCGCTGTCAGTAGGAATTAAGGACAGATGAAAACCAGAAAGGATAGGAAAAGAAAAAAAAAAAAAAAAAAAAAAGGCACATTTGCAAGAAAACTGTAGTCCTGACATCCAGTACAATAAATTTAGCAAAAGCGTGCAGGTCATCAGCAAACACGCTGCTGCCTATCTGTGTGTCTTTCTTCATGCACTCTTACTGTAAATTTTGCTTCCCAGGTAGGGGTGGGACAATTTGGAAGAGAGCTCAACCCCAAAGACAGCGACCGAGCCCATTCATAAACACTCACTAGACCGACAGCACGGACCCCAGCGCATGGTTTGCGTGGAAGGGTAAGGATCGTTAACAGGAACAAAGACACAGGCAAAACTAACCTTTTTAGCCTCATTTTGTCAGCCACTGAACTCCTCCCCGGCACAGGCACCAGCTACGGCGGTTGGTTGCCAATGCTCCAGTTTGATCTGGGAAAGCAAGTTACATCCCGCCGGAAACTCCCCAGAGAGCTGCCTTCGATGACTTGAATTAAAAACAGCGAAATAGCCCCACCACCTACAATCCGAAACCGAACCAACTGCGACCCATCCAAATGGCCCCAGAGGACTCCTCGTCAAATTTTCTAGCCTTAGCACGGTTTATCCCTGCCCAGAAAACTGGGAATAAACAACTTGCACACTGCTGTACAGGAAAGAGAGGAGTTGAGGAAAAACCGTCAAACTGAACACTTCAGAGCCCCCCCAAAGCACACCCCCTGCAGATGACACGCTGGCTCTCATGGCAAACAGATGCTAAACCTTCTCCCATCCTTCTCCCTGCGCTGGCCCCCCCTTCCAGCCCCCAGCTCACCCCACCACGCCAACGCAGCTCTCGTGGGAGCCACACTGCACGGCAGGAATGAGCCACCCTGCAAATAACCTCTGCTTCCCTCCCCCCAGCAAGAGTTTACTTTCCCCCCCTCACCAGCATTAACAGCACAGTCCCCATTGGAAGAGTCGACACACCATGGCACCCCGGGGGAGCTTCTCCAAGGATCTGTGTGAAGTCTGAACTGACGGCGAGACCATTCATTACATTCTAGTCAGGCACCTTTTTTAACATTAATTTTATTTTTTTAATTCAGATGCCTTTTTTTTTTTTTATGTTGGGCTTTTTAAAACAAAACATAGACCATCAAATTTGGAAACAAACAAGGAGCCCAGGCTACAAAATCCATTCTCAGCTGTGCTGTGCATGGCTGGAATTGCCAAGGCCCCTTCTTCTGTCTTCCTCTGGCGCGCTCTGAGACTATTCATTCCCAACACAATCATTCACATTTCCGTTTTTATTTTATTATACTCAGATATGATGCAACCTGTATTTAACAATGCATTACCATTTTCAAGGGCAAATATTTTTCTGTAATCCCAACTATGTCATTATTCTCCTTCTATTACACATACTTTAAATGTCAAAATCCATCTCCTAGAACTAATCAAATATAAAACAAGCCTAGCAGGAGAAAGTGAGCTTGAAAGGGGTATTCCAGATGAAATAAAAACTTAAATGTCCTTTCTTTAAAGAAGACCTTGCCTATTATTTGATTTACTTTCAGGTTTTGAAGATGTCTCCCAGGGACAAGATAGGGTAAACCAGGTCCATGTCTGTCATAGCTGTGTTGAAATTACCCCCCGTCTGGGGCTGCACGTGTTACACGGCTACGTGTTATATATATATGCATGGGTTATACATATGGCTAAGTGCTGACGCAGAATTAACTTGAACATTATGAAAGAGGGAGGGAGGAAATACATCCCCATCTCTGATTTTAGCCTCTCTCTTACTCCCAACAGGCCACTGGGACAAGTAAAAGTACAAAGAAAATGTTAACGCAACAGAAGACTGTTTTATGAAAATGGAAGTGTGTCGACAGTGGATGTCTAAGTGCCTGCGATTAAGCTCGTGAGTTACCTTTTCCATCAATTCCTTTCCCTGCACAGTTTCCAGAGCTCCTGTACTCTTCCAGGAGTGGTTTATTGCCAGCGTTAATCTTACATAATGCACAAATAATTGGTTATCTTTTAATGCAGCTGTTAAAGTTTATCTGATACTGCAATACGCTTAACTAATTTTACATTTGTAGAACAAAAGTCTTTTTTGGGGTTGGTTTTGGTTTTTTGTTTTGTTAGTTAGTTGAGGTTTTTTTTTCAACACGAAGTCCCAAAGTAAAACCTCTCTCCATGTTGATATAATTCTCTTCAAAGTACTGAGCAATTAAGATTGCTTTTGCTGCTTGAAGATTTTAAAGTAGTAAACAAGTTCAACACATAGCTTTTATTTTTCTGACCTCTTAATCAGTTCAGAAAGCATTTCTCCATAGGGGCACAGTTCAGCTTCTGACAATGGGTCACCAACACCACAGACCCTTTCCCGGCTTAGCAAGGACAGCGTCTCGGCTGGATAAAATGAACAATCTCTTCTGGGATTCCACAATTTCCATGGAATTCAACAAAGTAAATGGTTTGGCTCTTTCTAGCGTCGAGTTCCTGCAGCGAGTCAAGAACTACATCAAGTCTTGAGACGTCTGGAGTCTACTTCAAGGCTACAGCTGGGATCTTGCTTCCACTCCCAACTTGATGGGCCCATTTAGGTTACAGACAAGACCCTGTGCACTGGTCCCCAAACGCTGGATAACACCCGATAGTATATTTCTGTCCAATTTACCTCCTTCTTGATTCAGATAAGAAGCTTGATATATTTTGTATTATACTTGCCAGGGTCTTCATAATCCAAAACCTCTGATTTTCTCCTATTTTGTACGCTCACTGATAAAAAAATATATTTACTTTTGCAGGATATCATTGATAAAACTACAGCTATCTTCTCTGCAGAATGGTACTTTGGCCTGTATTCGCTACTAAATTTAACACTGACTTGCTTTTTTGGAGCAGCTCTGGTGTCGTCTTTGGGTGCCCTCACACAGATGGGAAAGAAAGTGATACCCCGGGTGGTGCTATCTAAACCTACAGCAACTCTGTAAATATCTATTCCTCATCTTAACGTGCAGATGGAGAGGAGTCGAAAGCTGACAGTGACTTCAAATGGCTGTCTCCTCTTTTCCCCAGCTCTGAGGCAGGATAAAAAGCATATATAATCTTCCTTTACTAGAAATCATCCAGCCAGCTTTTAAGCTGCAGTGAATTAATCAGTGAAGCAGCTTTCACAGCCTCCACGAGCAGCCAGCTCTAACGCTTCACAGTCTCTGTAGTTTGAAAATATTTCCCAAGTCAAAATTCATTATTTACTTCTCTTATTTTATGCAACAGCCAGACAATAATTAACAAAAATTCTCTTCATAAGAATCTTTTCTATACTGCAAAGTCACAGGACCCTTCTTTAGTCTAAAGAAACCCGGTTCCTTCAGCCTGTCCTCTCCCGTTACCTACTCTGTATCTCATTCCTCCACCCTTCGGACACTTCTATTTGCAGATTTCTCAAAGATGAAGCATAAAACTGTACCTCTTCAGGATAATACCAAAACTCTTGGGGTCACCACTCTGAAATTTTTAGTGGCGATGTGACACGGTTCCTTTATATCTGCACAGCATTCGCAGTGTCAATGGACCTAAAACCCCAAAGTTTTTCACTCGAGTCAGTCCAGTCCCTGCTTACGGGAGCCCCGTGCAGGGTAGTCAATACGATTGCCATTGGCAGCATTCCCCACTGGGTATTCCTGCCGAGTTTACAGCCGATTTTAATGTGCATGAACTTTTCATGAGGCTCTAAACCTTGCATACTACAATAGAGATCCTTATAGACATTCCCTGAATGTGCAGTGAATCCTGTTACATTACTGCGCCTTCCTCCTCAATACATTTTAAGATACTGATTTGGAAGACCACCTCCAGTACCACAAAATAATTTTTTATTTTTTTTATGCATTACAGGGCTCTGTTCATTACAAGTTCTCTCCCTCCTTAACCTCCCCACTAGTCCCAAATGCCCGTTTAACACAGCTGTTCCCAAAGACAGACATATATTCCTTAACACCATGAAGTTAAGTAATTCTAAGCAAAAATGAAAAGTCCTTCCAAACTGTAAAACTCTCAAGCACAACTTCAGTAACGAACAAGACAAACAACTTCACTTGCTTCCCAGGAGAAGGTGTTTCAATGGTACAAAATCCTGGCACTAAATACATAGTGATCCAGGAGAAACACCCCTGCCCTTCTCGCCTGACAAATACGGCTCCGATTGCTGGTTTAGGCACAACATTGCCACGGTATCCAAAGAAAGGGGAAGCACTAGTAAAAAAGAGAGAGCACGAGTAAAAAGAGCATTCCTAGGATGGAGAAAGATGCCGTTGTTATTCCCGCATCGCTCCAGAACCAGCTGAAGTTACTATGCAGCTACAAACACAGGCAACTTCGGGGCCAAAAAACCCATGACATGGTAAATGAATTGATGGCAGGGGTTTGCACGGTCAGGAAGATCCCTTCTTATCTGAGGCTTCAACAAGTGAGTTTTGTGAAGCTCCTACAAGTATTTATGGAAAGATAATATTTTTTAAACAAGAAAATTATGCACAGCCACCTGGCTTTCACACCAAGTCATTCTGGAATTGAGTAATGCACTTGAGCATTTCTAAGATTATATTTGGCGGTTTAAAAATATACTCAGATCCCACCAACCACCCGCGTACAGCAAAATCACATCCGTAAATATGTCAGGGACAAAACAGAAGCAAAGGACAAGGCAAAGGAAGAAAGCAGCCAACAGGGGAAACTGGGAAAATAAGCAAGGAGAAGATACGGCTGTTCGTGGCTACCTGTCATTAGGTGGCACCAACTTAACTTCTCCTTCTAAACATCGTCTCCCTCTTGAACCCGTACTTAAAACATGGTGCGTGTTTTGCCACCTTCAGAAAAACCACTGACGTGGTTTTGGAAACGGGACCGTCCCCTGAGGCAACTCTGTTTGTTCGAGAGCTGCTCCTGCGAGCACACGGGCTGGGTTTAGGAGAGGGCAGATTTCTGCAGAACAGATATTTCCCGTCCCCTCTCGGGGACCTGGCACTGCTCGTGCTGCAGCGATTTAGGCTCCCTTGTTGCTCACCAAAGGGGGCAAAGCACGCTCAGAGCCATCAGTGCAAGAGAGAAAATGAGAGAGAAACTGATGAGAGACTTGCTGATGAACGTAAATTAAAGAAAAGGCCCTTAATCTGCCAACTCAGTCTCTTTGAATAAGGCGAAGTAAAAGGTGGCACATTGAGAAATATAATTACTTACCTTCCAGCTGAAATAAATTATAAGCTCTTAAACCTAGCAGACAGTTCTGAAGCCTGCAGGAGCAGCAGGTAAATGAAAGGTAGCTGCTCTGCAGGCTAGACAGTTCTTAAATCTCTTCACATTCTTTTCTACACTTCTCTAAGTTGCAAAGGGGTGACTAGAAGGGCATTTTCTTGAAAATCACGACAGCATAAAGTATAAGAAGCCCAGCAAGAAGAGTGTTCTGACACCAGCCTTGCATCTCTCTGGACACTTTTTTCCTTCAACTGAAGCACGGGATTTATCATTTTTTGGGAGACGACTAAATGGAAATGCTCTTTCCTTCACTGCAGCAATGAGTCACCATCCAGACACCACAGTAAACTCAGTTACGCGTTGAGAAGAGGTGGCTCGTCACCCTCAGCCTTATCTATGGCCAACGGTGAGGAACAGGCCACCTTCCAGCACCTCTAAATCAAGGCTGATTCACAGCTATGAAGGAACCCGTCTCAGGGAGCCTACAAGGAGCTTTACCTCCCAAACCGCGCATCCTGCTAGCAAATGAGCACAGGATGATTATTTCACCTGGAATTCCACGGCGTGCGAGACAAAGCAACGCAACCCAGCGGGGCTCATGGACTCGTGGTGGCTGAGGGGCTGCAGTCCTCAGCGACCTCCCAGCAATGCAGGTGACCGATATGTCGATTCGCTGATTGTGTTTCAATTTACCTTTTTCGCCTTAATTTCTGCAGATTCCTTGCTATGTTGGCTACTTCCCAACCGAACCGAGAAACAGAAAAGAGGAAATCAAATGGTGTTAAGTGAGATGCTTAAATGAAATGGTTGAAGAAGTGACATAAACCTGGGGAAATTAATTAAAAAAACTGTCATCCAAAATGTCATCAAGAATAGAGTCACACATATCCCAAGGCCTTCGCTAAAGAAGGTCTAATACCAAATCAAGAGCAGGAGGAGAAAGCAACTTTCAACATTTCACATGAGCTGGAAGCTAATCAAAATTCAGCCGGGAAGATGGCATTTCCATTAAATGAGTTTCCCTTCAGCTTGTCAAAATGGTGATAGTTTTAAATACATTGTACTTTGCAGTTTAATGACTAATGGATTATGTTTTGTTCTTTGGTGGTCTTTAATTTAGTGTAGATATTAAATTAACATAATAAAGCAAACAACCATCCTTTCTCCTCTTAAGATCTACTTGTACAAGACATTAGAAATATTACCAAAAACTTCTGAAAAGCCTAAAATTACTGCATGGCAAAACTTCTAAATAAACAGCGTAAGTGAACATTTCAGCATTTATTATACACACACATAAATTAGAGTCATTATTCCAATAGATTCCTGGGCCTGGAGCCACGAGGCCACAGACTCCTTTCTCCTCCGCGTGCTCGGAGCTAGAGACACCGGGATTTATTCACTGCTGAGCAAAACTTCAAGGAGCCGCTCAGAAGAAAGCAAACCAGGCTTGTCTTTCCAAAGAAGAAAGTGGGGTTCTGAGCTCCATCTCACACCAGGAGATGACCAACGACAGAAGCCCAGCACGCGTCTGAACTTCTGAAGGGGAGCCCCAGGTAGGAAACCTGGGGACTGAGAAGCAAACAGAAAATAATAAAAACGCCAGGGAATACGGACTGCATGTAACCTGCAAAGGGTAAGATTATAAGAGTCATGCTCTGAGAAGCAAAGCCTTGTCCTGTAATAAATCAAATTTTTTTGAAAAAATTTCTCTTCAGGGGAACAGAGTGAATTTACCCTATCAAATTATACCTTCTCCAGGAATAAGGTGAGTGAAATAAGGGACAGGAGAAATTTGGTGCCTGCCCTGTGCTTAGCCAGGTCAGGCTGAAGCTGCAGGTGTGCTCAGAGCACGGATCTACTGCTGCTAAAACAGCCCTACGTGCTCCATAGCAGGACAGAGAGTGTGCAAGTACCAGCAGCGGGAGCATCCCTTTGGGGACGGAGGAGGCGAAATGTCTGTGCTGGTCTGACAAGGTTCTCTGCCATCCCCAGCACTCTGGCCAAAGGATCAGCTTAATCACACGCGACCATTAGCAAGAGCGGCCCAAATAATGGCTCGCCCCCTTTTTTTCCCCCAGAAGTGCCTAGAATTTCCCTAGGATTGCTGGAGGAGGGCTCACCCGCTCAGGTGCAGCCTCCTTGTGCACTCCATCCAGCGTTTACACAGAGGCTTTTCTGTCCGTGCAGCAGCAAACGCCAGGTCAGGCGTACAGACATTGAACTCGGCTGATACTTTATCCTGGCCCTGCATCTGCCTAACAAAGAAAAGCAGTCCCATACCTATGATGCTGTTAACAAGTAAATATTATTGAATAAACAAATAGAAATGGTAGGTGGAAAAAAAAAAATCTTCCCAGTATCTTAAAATGCCAGAAGAGAAGATTAACTTAAAGGGGGCCTACAGGAAGGATGGGGAGGGACTCTGGATCAGGGAGTGTAATGATAGGACACGGGGTAACGGCCTCAAACTGAAGGAGGGGAGATTTAGATTGGATATCAGGAAGAAATTCTTTACTGTGAGGGTGATGAGGCACTGGCCCAGGTTGCCCAGAGAAGCTGTGGCTGCCCCATCCCTGGAGGGGTTCAAGGCCAGGCTGGAGGGGGCTTGGAGCAACCTGGGCTGGTGGGAGGTGTCCCTGCCCAGGGCAGGGGGTTGGAACCAGATGATCTTTAAGGTCCCTTCCAACCCGAACCATTCTGTGATTCTGTGTAATCTCTTTCTTGGCTTGGAAGAAGGAGAAGGTTTTGGTTCATATTCACTAAAATTACAGCAGGATTTTTGAAGTATGTACCTTGGAAGAGAGAATAATAATACATGGTTACCGCTTACTAGCGGCAGCCTCAGAGGACGTAAAAGAAACAAAAAGCAACGACCTAAGGAGAGCAAAGAGATGTAACATCAGAGGTACCACCCAATGGTCTGGATTGACAGGAAGGTCATTTCCAGTGCAAGCTTAGGTCCCTCTTCTGAACCAAAACAAAGATTACAGCAGAGTTTGAAAACCCATAGCAATGACTCGTTGCTATGGCTATGAAAGGGAAAGAGCTAGCTTTCCTCAAAAGCATACTCAAATATGAGGAGAAGCTACCATGATTACAAGCAATACAGAAATGTGCAGTTTTAGATTATAAAGATGGTTTTCAGTGTCTAAATCAGACGCCTTCCCCCCTGCTCTGGTAAAACCAGAGGCTCCAGGCTGCCCCAGCAGCAGCAAGAGAAGTAACAGGAACTTTATGAGACAGTCCCCGAACACATGCGACCTCGAGTGACCAAACTGCAACACGCTTGGCTTTTTGTTCTTTCCACACACATTCATTCTTTTTATTCATTTGGGCTTTTAAGATAGCATCTGGATTCAAGGCTTCATGCCCCCACGTCTAAGTAAATTCTTAGTCACAGTCCCAGGAGAGTTTGATGATTCCCCTCCTTTTTATTTAAAAGATTGACTTTTGTACAAAACACCTTGGTGAAATCCTGGCTCTCGTTCACATTTGTGATCAGCTCGGAAGTTTCTACAGGGGTTTTTGTGCTGTTTGTCTGTGCTGCCAACTTGATTTACAGAATCGTAGAATGGCTAGAGTTTGAGGGGACCTTAAAGATCATCTCGTTCCAACCCCCCAGCCCTGGGCAGGGACACCTCCCACCAGCCCAGGTTGCTCCAAGCTCCCTCCAGCCTGGCCTTGAACCCCTCCAGGGATGGGGCATTGACAGCTCCCCTGGGCAACCTGGGCCAGGGGCTCACCGCCCTCACAGCAAAGAATTTCTTCCTCAGATCTCATCTCAATCTCCCCTCTTTCAGTGTAAAACCATTCCCCCTCGTCCTATGGCTCCACTCCCTCATAGAGTCCCTCCCCAGCTTTCCCGTAGGTCCCCTTCAGGTATTTGCTCCTTGTCTCGTGTTGGTGACCTGGCTATTCAAACCACAGACATGCAGCCAGGATCCCCGCGCTGATGAGCCCAAGACTCCTACCTTGGAGGCAATGACCAGCAACACTTTTGGCCTGGTGGACTCCAGGCAGAGGCTGCGGACATTCCCACTCCAGCTCTGGCGCTCCCCCTGGCCTAGGAGGCTGCTGGGTCACCATCTCCCCACGCCTGGCACCTTCAGATCCCTCCCTTGCCACATGCAACCTGTGTTCGGCACGATGCCACCAGAGTCCGCTGTGTAAAGTCACGCCTCTTGCCTATCGTTGGTTCAGGATATTTTAAATTGACCTTTATCTCAGAAACACCACCCGTCAGAGAGGCCCAGGCCCGCGATTCAGCTCTCCCCGGCACAACCCACAGGCAGGGCGAAGGCTCGGGCACTGGATGGACCACATCACCCCAGGCACCCGCCCCAGTCGACAAGCATCGAGCCCAACATGGAGCCCATCCCATCGAGCAATACCAGAAACGGCTCAAGTTTTGGCAGGGTTTCTGTCACAGGCTGCAGAGAGGTTCACGGGCTCCTTTTGTCTCTGAAATGTGCCTGTCCCCAGCCTGACACAGCCCTGAATGCAGGAGGCACACACAAGCCTAGCAAAGCTAAGCCCTCTGAAATCAGTTTAGGTTTTGCCAGGATGGCAGCAGCGATCCCTCTTGCAGTCCAGGCTAACGTAAGGTTTGGAATAATCCAAGTTAATGTCTGGACTGAGATCTCTGTACGAAACCTTCTCCTGGCAGAACTGATGATGCCTCGACTTTGCCGTGACCTTCTGTCCAGCTCCCTGCTTCCGCTCACACAGCATTCCCGCAGCACAGTCCGCAAAGGGTTAAAACGCACCCACAGTCCTAGAGCCTGTTTTCACTCCCTTGGGAGTTGGTCTGGAGCAAGAAAGGCAATGCTACACCATCTCATCCCAAAACGCTTTACAGCCAGGATGAGACAACGCTCAGCGTGACACAGCAAACACCAGAACAGCCTGCGGCCGAGCACAGCGCGCGTTGCCTTCCCCAAAGGGTCGGAGCTCCACCACAACTGGCAAATTAATGATTTACATTACTGAAGGAAAAAAACCAAACAAACCCTACACAGCCTTGAAGACAGTACTGAAGTCTCTGACTTCCAAACACTAAAAATTATAGTTTATGCTATTAAAACACAAAGCATGCTCAGTGTTACACACCAAGACAATAAACTTACAGAGCTCAACACACGGGATTGAATGACAACAAAAAATAATTTTTCTGTCCTGAAGATTGGCAGCTTCTCTGCTCTAGAGGGAAGTACTTCTGAACAGATTGGTTTTTATGTGAAGAGAGGGATAATGTTTCCATATAGAAGGCTGGCGTTGTTTGGGTTTTGGTTCATTTTGGTTTTTTCTTTTTGGGTTTTTTTTTTTTTTTCCTTAACTGACGCATGCATTTTGAACGTAGCAGTAAATTAGGCATTCTCATGAATGTTCACAGCGGCGTGCTTGGCACTGAAGTGTTCAGATGTGAGAGAGACCCACAAACCACAAATACTGGAAACTACAGGTCGAGAACTGTTGTCCCCACCAGCTTCTGGGCAGCATGCTGCCTGAAGACCAACCACCACTGTTCACAACTCTGTTTTGCTTTCTATGAGTAAGTTTTGCTTCAGGTTGGGAAAAAATCCTTTCATGGTTTGTAACGTGATCTGTCCCAAGCCGTTCAGCATTCTCTAATAACTGAAAATCTTAAGAGAGTGTAAAGGGAAATCACTGCCTGGGTCTTACACCTTTGGCCAGCGGCAGCATTAGTAGAACAGCCGCCCAACGCAACCGCCCAGGAATACTTGCAGTGAAGGAAGGAACGCCTCATGGGGCATATATGTCCTTTTCAAGGTAACTGCCATGAGGTACTAGGGTCTGGTCTTCCCCACAGAGATCATCTCCACCACAAAACGTTTATCCCCGGAAGGGAAGGAACGGATACAGTCAAATTCCAAGAGAGCAGTCCTTGGAGACCCAGGGAGGGACCCAGCCACCATGATCATGGCCTGAGTTCGCATGGCAAACGCAGTCTATATAGGATGTGGAAAGTATGAAAAAAAAACCCCCAAAGATACTGTGTATTGCAAGTAAGGAGGTTGAGCAACCATCCAAGGAGGAATCTGTTTTCCTCTCTTCAACCACAGTTTCAGGAATCTTGCAGAGGGCAAAGAGTAGCCAGAGTCTCTACTAGTGACTGATGAAACCAGAAGAGAACTAGCCATCACAGCAGTAACAGTCTTGCAAAAATAGTAGTGGGGCAAAAAATACAACATCTTATGGAAACTGATCGTGTATGAAAGTGAGATCTGTTCCCCTAGACTATCAGGGACCAAATTCATAGATGCAGAAAGCTGTATCCTCTCCTAAATTCCTACAATTTTTTGTTTGTTTTTTTTTTTTTTTCCTAGGCTGTGATGATTAGCCAAAAATGTGACTTGCTGATGGAAGTCCCTCAGGTCCACCACTCTGGGCTAACGTGCTTATCTTCCACATGGAGAAGCAGCGTTGTTTATTTTACCTGTTCCTGCCTCCCACCTCTTCCCCCTGCCTTTTATTCACCACAGTAAACCACAATTTTCATTTCCTTGCCTTAACCCTGTAGCAGCAGTTCTGTAACTACCACAGAAATGACTGCAATCAAAACAATTCCTATTCTACCAGCTCCGGTAATAAAAGATCAGGCTACACATATCCTGAACATATTCATAGCTTTGCTTAAACCTTCCCTTCACGCCTCCCACCTACTGAAGGCTAAACCACACATTTCCTGACAGAGATCATCATCTCTTGTCTACCATCCTTCATTAGCTAATTTCAAAGCAATTTACGAAAAAAGAAAAAAAGGTCCACATCAACAAGCTAATGATGGCTCAGAGAAAGAGGGGACTTGTCTGTCACGAGGAAGTAAAATATGGGTAATTTCAAGAATGCAGGCCTGCCTACCTTAGCAATTTTTCGCATCTGTCTGGCAAATCTGGTTTTTAGTTTTAGTACATAAATGCCCTCTGTCTCTTCTGGGATTTGGCTTCCAACTACAGTCCTTAATTTCACGAGGCGGTTGTAGTGGTAAGCTATACGGATAACAAGTTATCATAATCATTTCCAAATATTCCAAGCCGTGTGCGCGAAGAGGAAGTTAAGCCACCGCAGCTTTTCACGCAGAGCTAAGCCAAACCAGTTGAACGCTTACGTACGGTCACAGGTATCTATGGCAACAGCAAGTTATATCACATTGCCATCGTCCTCACGCATGTTCCTTCCTTGGCTTGTATGCAATCTACGGGCTGGGACTGAAGGGACCCACGAGGGCATCCAGTCGACACCCCTCCCAAACTGCAGCCCAAACGGAGCACCTCAGCACGCAGCAGGCTTTCCAGAGCTGAGTATCGAGGCAGATAGCAGAAGTCCTGCCCTCGCACCTTCCTGAAGGGACTTCCAAAAGTTAACACGCCTTGCGGTCAGCAGCTTCGGTTTTGTTGGTTTTTCGCCGTATGGTTTTCACCTCCTCTGCCCTGGTTTTTCCTCTCCGTTTAAGGCACTTCCCTCGGCTCTGCCATTATCGGCTCGTACACCCACGCCTGCCGACCCCAGAAACGCCTCTGGTCCCGGAGTCACCGCAACTCCTCCCAGCTCCCGTCTCTTCCCTAACACTTTTCTAACGTTGCTCCCCCAAATTAAGCTGCTATTCTAGACCCGCTCTTGCTATCACAGAAAGCAGCGTTTTGCTGCTCCTTTCTTCCAAGGCTGAGCATTAACACGTTATTATAGTCGGCGGTTCTGCTGCCTCATCATGTCACGCAGTCATGCCTATTTGTTAGTCCTTTATCACCCCTACATCTCCCAGAGCTTTATTAGCCTTCCCCCTCTCGGTTCTGATTTATTTATCTTGGATTACAAGCCCTAAATTCATTAGCTTGTCCTTTCACGGAACGAATCTCAAAGTAGTTTTTCAGCTGCATTTGGAATTTCTCTAGATACCTTTGAATTTTTTCCTTGGCGTTTAGAGAGGTATCTAATTTACTGTAATCTGCCACTTTTAATACAGCACTGTTTGTTCACTCCTTTAGATCATCAAGGGACATATCAGCACCAAGAAAAATGAAAAAGAGATGATGAGTTACTGAAACTCCCTTCAAATCACCCCAGGAGTGAACAAGACATCCTCTTTTTCATGGGGCTGAAGGCGCTGAAGCATTTAATGGGCACTGAAGCCAGGGGAGGGCACAGCTACGGTGGCGATGCTCACAGACCCCCCAGCAGACGTTCAGACATCCTCCCAGAGAATTCAAGACATACGATTTTGCATTTAATTGCCCTGATCCAGAAGACGAATAACAGAAAAACAGAACTTCTGGAAGTGTAAACTCAGGATTGAAAACAGTAACTCTGTATTGAATGCATTTTCATTCCAGTTATCAGAGCAAGGGCCTGTAAGACACAAGAGGGTAGTTTCTTAAATATTCAGGAGCAGAAATAAGTCATTAACACTGTACGTATTACTGATGTTTAGAACTTCTTAGAAATAACGGAGAAATTCTCCAGGGCTTGCCATTTACCCAGGTATGACTTACTGCGGTGTGAAACACAGGCTGCATGGGAATGTTCAACGTGCAGTCGCGATTATCCGCTCTGCATCTTTGAAATGACACTCCAGAAGCTGGGAGAAGCCACGTATTTTCAGAGATAACTTGACAAAGTCCAAGATGCAAAATATCTTGCAATTATAAACAATATACACATCAAAAACAACGCCAAGAAACCTTCCAAGCTAACTGACAGGAGAGAACACGTCTTTCTGAAGATTAGAATGACAAGTTAATAAATTATTTTAAGTGATAAACCCAGGCAGGAGCAAACACACACAAAAATCTTAAAATAATCCAGGATAATTCGCAGTGGCTCAAACATACTTACAAAACGTTCGTTGTTCACTTGCTCAGAATGCTGATTAACAGATTACAAAATGTTACCAAGCTCCAAGTTCAGATCCCCCAAACTATTCCAGAAACCACTACACTCACGAAAACTAAATGTGAAAGAATTTTATGTTCTCTCCTCAAAAATGGAAAAAAGACTTAAAAAAAAAACCACCCCACAACAGCGCATCGGTGACGTCCCACACCGTTCAGAAACCACAGCTAGGCAATACCTGAGCACCCCTGTCATCAGAGCAGGCCTCAGGAACAGCAGAGCGCGCGGTTCGCTTTTCAGCATTCACGAGCCAATCACCAAAAAACAAAGTCAGACTTTCCCAGATTTTCTACAGAATATTTCGGATTTCAGTTCTATTAAATTATTCTTTTACTGAGATACTCCTAAACGATAGCCACTACGTAGCGCTGAAGTTTGCTTAATTTCTCCTTATTACTGGCCATCTTCAAATCATTACCCTTTCCTCAGCATTATTTATGCAACCCGTTATTTTCCCACCAGTCTCAGCAGAATCACAATTCCTCAAAAGCTCGTTTAGCTAATAGGGGAAAACGTTATTTACCAACTCACTGTACCAAGCTTGGCAGTACGTAAAACAGCGAAGACACAGTTCGCAGCCCCGTGGCCTGAGCGTACAAGACGCTGACAGTAAGTTACAGGCGCAAAAGAGCATTTCAGTAAAAACAGATAAGAAGGTGCATGCACCGGGGTTTTCATGAGTCTTGAGAGTCCAAGCTGTCAGTGCCAGCAGGGTGTAAGGTGATAACTATCCATGAAATCGAGCTTCTGCCTGCCAAGTTCATTTGCTGCGCAGCTTCTACCCCGCAGCACATCGCGTAAGGGGGACACTAAGAGGGGGGGAAAAAAAAAAAAGAAGATCCATGACAAAGAGCGGACAAGGAAAACAGCGAAGAGAACAAGCTGTTATTTCACCACTGATTTTTTTTTTATTCGGCTTTTCTTCCAAGGAAGTCTAAAAGTAACATTTATCTCTGTAAAGTCGCACTGCTGTTCTTTGAAGATACTGCTCAAACGCGGCAGTGGCCCAGAATTTGGCAAAAACAACCCCCACCAACAGTTTGGAAATATGGCCCTGCTCCTGCTGTGTCTTCAACCACCTTCTCTTACACACACATTCAGCCTAACCTGTTTGATCTCTGCCTTCAAAAATTTCATAAAATCCAGGATTAGATGCTTCTCCAACAAACCGTGGGTGCCAGCCATTTCCAGAGATCGCACCCTGATCCAGCTTTTCTGGAATGACACATCCCACCTCCTTGTACAGCTCTTCCATACATATGTCTTTTATCCTACTCGGCGCGTAGGGTCAGCCCAGAGGGAGGCTCCGAGGATCAGCCACCCAGGGAGGTAAAATAAACCCCATTTATATTTACCAGGCACCTCAGAAATGATTAACGGATATTCTCAGGTCTTACGTGAAGCACTTGCTGCAGTTCCCAAGTTGTTAGAAGCAAAAAAAAAAAAAAATATAAAATAACCATCAAACAGATTTAACGTCTTGGGTCTGAGACATTGCAGATCTCACGGCTGCGGAGATCAGCCGCTTCACCGACCAGATCGGGCGCAACGGTTCCTCCTCGCAGTACTTCAGAGCCTCACCAACAGCAGTGTGGAGGAACACAGTGCCTTGAGTTGTTTCTCTACTAACGCAGCTCCTTCGTAATGACTATACCCGAAGTTCTTGAAGTTTTTTAAGAGGAAGAAGTGAACCTCCCCCCAGACGTGCAGCAGTTTTGACGTCGTGTGCTACCCACCACGTTTGAAAGCTTCGAAGTGCAATATATTGCTTTCCCCTTTCACTCCATCTCGCCTGACTGCAATGTTTTTTTCAGCATCTACAATAAGACCGCCTTCCTTACAGCCTGGATAAAAAAAACAATGACACCAATTCTTCATTCGGCTCTAGCTGCGAATTTGGATCCCTTGCTTGGGACTTTAAATGAACGTGCCCTTTCTGAAACACGTGAAGTGCAGAGAGCAAGGGGTAAAGCTGCACGGGAACACCCAGGCAGAGCCATGACATCTGCTTAGATCCCAAGTACCTGCCCAGTGCTGGCAAACTCATGGAAGCAGCTTGGAAAGCTGCAAGGGTTTCAGTCCTGTGGTTCAAAACCACACAAAGCGCATGTAAAAGCCGTATCACAGAATCACAGAATGGTTCGGGTTGGAAGGGACCTTCAAGATCACCTAGTTCCACCCCCTGCCCTGGGCAGGGACACCTCCCACTCCAGGACTGGATAATCTGTATTTTAGGGTCAGCCAGCAAAGCATATGGAAGGTGTTTTCCTGAAGCTTCTTAGGATCTCTCAACGCCTCATTTCCTCAACAACATGAACTCCACATTTAACTCTAAACATTGTATACAACACGCAGGCATTAAACCTTAAAGGGAGCACACAGCACACTCTGCAAAGTCTGGGATCTTCTAAATTAACATATGACATGGAAATACCATTTACTGAATCATTTGAAAACTTGGTTCAAAGCATACAGACATGTGGTGGTAAATTCCTACACAACTTTCCATCCAAAAGCACACTCATTTCTATTATTTCTGATAACGTAAGATGCCTGGAGATAGACCATTCCCAGCCAGAACAGCAACATACCATATTTATTGAGCCCAGAAACAAATAATTCTCAATGACGTGGCGCGTTTAGTTTTGTTCTGCTGAAACAGCCCTGTGCATGCCCCTCTTTCCAGTCAAGGGTCTGTAATTGTCCCCCATCAATCAGCTCTTGCTTTGTCTCCTGTGGACCGACAGCCAGTGCCATCTGAAAACTTTCTTCCGCGTTGCTTTGCTTTTCGGTTTTCTCCATATTCGTTATATTTCATAGGGCTAGGCAGGACAGTCATTCAAGAACTGAAGCGAAAAAACAAGAGATCTGGTGTTTCCCAGTTTCTCAGCTTATCCGCTCCTTGTCTCTCTTTCAGACATACCCAGACCTCCAGAAAGCCAGGGGAGAAGAGTCTCTCTTTCTTCGTTGCCTCTGCATTTTTAACATAAGTTTCTGGAGTGAAGGTTGTTCTTTTCTCAAATTAAGTTTTCATACGGAAGTTTAATGGCTTCTCACAGGTCCCTTTTATCACCTTTCCTCCAGACCGGCAAAACCAGGTGACTCTCCCCATCCAGCTGCTGTGGGTCAGACCACTGGAAGGAGCTCATCTTATGGGGCTCTCCAGGGTTGCCAGTTCAGGAACTTTTCCAGGATGACCAACCTGGCCAAGGAGGCAGGATAGGGCTCTGGTCTCGGGGAAAGGAACATAAATTTCTCCCTATTCAAGGAAAACACAAACGAGAGCAGAAAAGTCCCAGTGTTGCACGACGACCTAGTTCTCAGAGGTCAAAAGTAATTAGGCAAACTGAAGGTCTTTTAGTTCGCTGCTAAGGGCTAACCTGCACATGGAAGGGTTGGGCTGAAGGCAAGGGTACCTCAGACAAAGTGAGCGGAGTCCTGAATATCCAGGAGAGCGGGTCTTCCCTGGAGGAATTGTCCAGTGATACGTATAAAGGGAACGCTGGGTACGTACTTGCATACACATATACGGGCAGTAAAATATATCTCACATACGTACATGTACACACGCACAGATGCGTGTATATAAAAACATCCCTTAAAGTTACTGCTTGGGTATTTCAGTTTACTATCAATTTCAGTATCATCCTTTATCTATGGCGGAGCCAAAACACAAACCATTTAAACCAAGTTGTGTTTAACTATTCAGCTGTTACATTCCCCCAGAGGCAGCAGTATATAGCAGATTTTTGCTATTACAGACTTAATAAATCATATTTTATATCAGTGCTGCATTGAAAACCCTCCTTGGATTTATTGATTCATTCTTTTTTCCTTAGGTCAAGTTAAAACTTTCTTGTGCAGATAAATACAGCTTCAGAGCTAAAAGACGACCTGAAGCACATTCAATTTGAAGTTTCTTTCTGCGTACTGTCTTGCAGGTTATGCTACCTGATGGCCAAAATTGAGAAGCTAAAATCCGTCTTCAGAGATAATTAAAAAAATTCAACTGTGAAATGAAAGGATCGGCATGCCACCTTTTAACTAACAAGATCAGAGTTACAAAAGCTGTGAGCTTACACAGTTCTCACCACTGTAAGTCCCTGCGGAACCGGGAGCTTTATAAAGGATTTCAATCCAGACCCACAATATTTGAGCACGCCCGAAACGCACAGAAGCAAGTTATTTTATTTTATTGAGGCATCATACCAGGAGACACCACCAGACCATCCAACATGACAAAAACCAAAGACTTGTCGGATCAAGGACTTAAAAAGCTATGACTACACCTGCAGCACACTCCTGTAACCTTATTTTGAGCTCTTCCTCTTGCTTTTAGTGGGCTCAGTGTTACAGTGAAAAAACGCACAAAACCACGAGTTTTTCCACATCCCGCTTAAGCAAAACACAGAGTACCCAGCTCTTAGGCACAACAAGCCTCATGAAAATAAATGCTAAAGCAGTGCTGAATCATTTATTAATTAACCACTAGTGCCCTACCTGGGCTTATCGTCTTACTCATAAGTATCCAAATACTTTTCTTGTGCGTGAGCGTTTTCACCACATCCATCTCCAAATTTGGAAAATTAAATTTCCGTCTTTGATTAAAAAAAGTAAAATATAATTCCCCCAAACCCATATATATGTTGGAAGGAAGAGGTTTCTGTTTCAAACAAACTTTAGCTTGCAAAGTACCTTTTCAGCGACACAGGTTCTGGAGTTCCTATGGAGTCTGAAGCAACCGACAGCGCTCCCTGTACCGGGAGGCTGCGCACCTTTGGTTTGTTTGGTACAGAAGAAAGAATGAATACCGATGGGCTTTTGGACGTGAACTTACTGCCCTGCACTTGCAACACTGCCAGCTACACGGGAATCCATCGCCGAAAAGTTCTAATTTAAGACTCTTTCAACACGCGCGGCCCCGGCACTCACTCCTGCAGTGGACTGGGATAAACAGTCCCAGTGTAATCCCGGTGCGCTGACAAATGTCAAATGACAAATGGCTGACAAATTGCTCTCCGGGATCCCAGCTACACTGCTGCGGCCCTGGAAATCGTCTCTGGGACGCTGATGTTTACTGCATGGTTTTGAGAAACCCAGTAATACAAGCCCTCGAGGCGGAGAGTAATGGAGCTAAACAACAAAGGTCAGCAGCTGGAAATTACTCTTGAAGGAAAAACAAAAGCAGGATCGCACAGAAAGACTTCATCATCTCCTGGAAAACCCCTCTTACAAAGTGTGCTGCAGTAGTAAGGAAAAGCCTTAAATATTTTGATGATGCTTCAGTTTCTAGCTTTCTGTTTACTGCTTTAATAAATACACAAATTATGTTAATACTTTTAAATGAAAAAATCAGTTCTTTAAATAATCTCAAAGCCTGTAGCAAGCTCAATTCCTTACTCTTTAAAAAGCAGCTTTGCAAAAGGGGCTGAAGTTGTTTGTAGGGGTTCGATGCTGCCGTCGGAGCACAGCCACGCGGACAGCCCAGCTCCGCGCCCAGCGCCCTGCGGTGCTGACACAGCAGCTGGGCCGGGCACCAGGAACACTGCCGGATCACCAGCTCTGCCCCTGAGTTTGCGTACAACAGGAATAACAAGATTTATTCTCCCCACCAAAAGAACGCACTTTGAAATCTGTCGCTCGCTGTAACAGCATAACCACCTCCCTCAGTTATCCACGGAATTAAATGAGGTACGCTTGCAAGAATCCCTACCGAAGACAAGATGACACTCAAGCCTTCAAAATAATACCTTTCAACTCCTGGGCACCCTGGATTACCGCTGCCATGCATATTCGATGGGCTTGTACCAGATATAATAATGAAAATGCTAAAAACCCCCAACCACTGGGGCAGCTGCCCCATGCGTGCGGACATCCTTTGCAATGGACGCTGCTGCAAAACGCCAGCTGCTGGCAGTCACCATCTTATTTTATTGGTGTCCTCATTCTCCAGGCAAGTCAGCCACTGATTTCCTGATCCTTTCCCGCATTCACCATTTCCCCCGTGCCTGCAACATCTGAATTTTCTTCTTGGCAACCACAAGGCTCTGTGACATTCGCACTTCTATCTTCATTTCGGAAGCGTTTGAGGAGCGCCACAAGAAAGTCAGAGGTACGGTGAAGCAGAAGGAAAGGCAAGTGCCTCCCGGTCTGCCCCAGGGATGGATTGCCATGGAGATGGCACCTCCTGGCTGAGGAGGCTTGTCTAAGCACATGGCCGCTTGGTACTCGTGCTCTTGTGACGTGCTCCAGCTGACTTGCCATCGGCCAGGATGCCATCCGAAGGGACTGGAACAAGTGTAGATGGTTAGAAAATGTTCTTCCCATAAATCATTTTTGCTGGTGGCAGCAACATTTAAATGGCACTCCTTCCTGTTCCTGAAGAAACGGGTCAGGGCTTGATCTCTGCCAAGTTAACTGAGCTCTGACACCACAGACTGGCTCTGCTGTTACTGCCCATTCTCCTGCCGCGGCGGCACGGCACACCTCACCCGCACGCTCCTCCGTGCTTCCTCGGCTCCTGTGTCTTTATGTTTACGCTCAGGACAGAGAAGACAGGTTTCCACCAAACTCAGAGGGAGCGAGTAGCTTCGGCAGAGGGTGCGTCATAGCCCATTTTCTAGCCTGTTTGATAGCCGATGCACGAGCATGTCCCGTGGCAGCCTCCACTGCTTTGCTCTGTATTCACCGGGTCGGAAGTGAAGGGTATTCATTTCCTTTTCTTTCCCATCTCCATCCAGACATGTTCTTCTCTCCTTCCTCTCTTCAGGGTCCAAAATGCTTGTGATGACATCCAAAGCAGACACAAGGATATGCACAAGCAGATAGCCACCAGGAAACAGCAGTCAGTGAGAAGATGCTCTCCCAGAGGGCAATGCAGGCAGGAACCCTATTTGCGTTTCCACATCGCTCTCCGAAGGTGCCTGCCTTTCTCCGTGCCACAGCTGAGTTAGTTCAGGTGATCGGCTCCCTGACTTAAGACACCACAAATGCCTGAATGTTGGGGTGCCATCTCCCTCCACTCCAATCAATCTCCAAAAAATCCTCATCTTTGCCAAGCCTTGTCTCTAAACAAGGGCCCTCCCTCCTTAGACAGCTTCCCCCAGACGCACTTGCCCAGGACAGATAATGCTCTGTACGACGACACAGAACATTATGGCGAGAAGGAAAAACACACTAAATCAAGGGGAAATCAGGATCCTCCCCCATGCACTGAGACTCATTACAAATCCCCATTAAGACCATGATTTTCCAAGCAAGCAACATCTCTTCTACAAAAGAATTTGAAACGTAATGATGCCTCTTACAACTCAGGAAAACAATCACCGTGGCTAATTAAATCATTCGTAATAAAAAAAAATGACACATTCTGACATGCACAAGGAAAGTGCGAGTGTTTAATACCACACCCTGTGATAAGGAACAAACAGTTGGCTCGTTCTGTAATTTCAGTCTTAGAATTCAGAGCAGTTGATGAATATGCTTTTGGGCAAAGCGCACGGTAACCGGTTACCTTCCCGTGGACAGCAGGAAAGCTGACTCACCGAAAGCGCTGCTACCCCGGCATCATCCAGCATCAGCCGGCAAAAATCACACACACAGGAGGGGGGGCAACAGGCTGCCCTGAAAAGGAAAAGTTTCGTTTTGCTGAAGGAAAAAAAAGAAATCAATGTATCCTCAGTAATTTCGAAGCCATCTGACACACATGAACTTTAATTCTAGGTTGCTAAGTCAGAGCTATTAAAAACCAGGGCTTCTTGTAGCGATTTAGTGACTTGCACTGTTCTAATTTCAGCCCAAGTTGGCAAGGAGAACTGGGGGAAAAAGCAAACAAAATATCTATGCATCCATGTGATCTTATTTTTTTTCCTAAATAAAAATTAGTTCCCACACATCAAGTCAGATTCTGAAGTGCCACATTCATTTTTGGCTCCTAGCAACTGTTACATAGATCTGGTCCAGAAACAGAGCAGTATTTTTGTACGCATCCCCACAAAATTACTCTTTTGTCTGTTCCAGTTCAGAATTGTATCAATACGAAGAAGAACAAGATTTCTCAGAAATGTCCACCTATTAAAATGTGAAATTTCATTGAAAACATCCCTGAGATGGCAAATCTTCTCCAGTTTCAATCAGCCCCAACAACTGAGCAATAAAAAGGAACAGTCACCCCACTTCCTCAAGGTAGCAAGATTTCACCTCTCCAAAAGTGACCGACGACCCAGGCTCTCTATTACATCCCTTTGCAGGCTCTCTCCTCCAGAAGCAGTTCAGTAGGACACGCCGTTTGTCCTCCACTCTCTCCATGTCTATACCATTCTGCAACATTCTGAAACCATACCTCTGATCAGACGCCCATTTCCCCTCCTGCCCCAGCCCCCACCCTCCAACAATCCAAAATGGAAAGGCTGGGGGAGGAAGAAACGAAGCCAAAAGCAAACCTCCTCAGGCACGAAATTTTGGCTCTGGCTCTTACCATCCTGCAAGGCCACAGCCACCCCAGGGCGACGTGACAACTCTGGGGGCATCTCCTCGGTACGCACCCACCGGCGCCCGGCAGCGAGCATCAGGAATCTTTGGCGAGCAGGTGAAAGAAGAGGCTGGAAAAAAAGTAAATTGTGGCTCCAAGGGAGAAGCGTAAGCTCACTCTCGGGCGTGAGATGATGAAATGAAATGCTGAACTTCACCCTAACGATATGAATCACGGATTTGGCCCTCAGACAAACGTCTTGTCTTTCTTCGCTATTTAATGTGAAAGCATTTTCACTGAGAAATCCTGCCACACAGCAAGGTCGTACTTCTCCGAAATCTTTCACACGTTCCAAGTAAACACTCAAACACAGTCTACCTACCCAAACCACGTAACCTTTGCGAGGGAAACCACGCAGCACAGCTAAGGCTTTTTTACATGACTGATACCCTGAGCACATGAGCGCGGATGAGACGGTATTATCCGTCTGTGGGCGAGAGCTCTTTACAAGCCAGAGGAACTCTGCAGCAATCCATGCTGGAGCAGAGACCTGCCACCACAGGCTCCGGGAGGGCCGTGTAAGCAGGTCCCAGCCAGCCACCAAGCTTCCCCGGCTTTGAGCAAGTCGTATTGCCACCAGTTTCTCCCTGGCTGAACCAGTAAAGAGGATGTTTCCTGGGCTATCTCGTGATACCACAACAGAGCCACACGAACAGCAGTTATACCAGCACAGCTGCTTTACGTTAACACTACACTGCCCTAAAAGCAGAGGGTTTACAGCAGAAACTACAGATATCATGATCTGTGAACTTACAAATAAGTGAGTTACAAACCACATGTCCAGGTCTTTCCACGATCTGTGATTGAAAGAGGGTAAATTAGCAACGACGTTGCAGAGGTCATGCCTAAACGACTCGGGAGCCTCCGCTCCACTTACGAAAATGACAATTAGCAAGGAATCACAGGAATGAGAACCGCCTGCAGGGAGAGAAGCGCGAGCACGGCACATTTTGGCAGCCCTGCGCGAGCTTTAACGGGGCAGCTGTCGGGGAGGAGCAGCATCGTGGCGACAGAGGGAAACGGGAGCTCCTGATCTCCCGGGTGCGTGTCGTCGCATCGAGCGCGGCCGTTTGGTTATCTTCCCAGGGTGAAACGCTACGCTGCTGTTCTGTTCAAGACAGCAGCAAGTCTAATCTAGGTCTTTATTTGCCCTAGACATACTCCTATCTCTGTCCTGTGAAAATGTTCTCTAGTGCTCTCAGCGCTAGGAATCGGCAACACAATTCCTTCCTACAAGCAAGTCAGGCTGCGGCAAGAGCTAAATAAATCCAAACCAAACTGCAGGACACGTACCTCTGCAAAGGTCTCCTCTCAAAAGTTCCTAAGAAGCGGTATCTGGAATGGAAAGCAAGAGAGGAGCACGGCAAAGGAGAGGAGGGGGAGAAAGACAAGAGGGAATGATACCATTTCACTGTAGGAAATGAAGAGTGAATGAGCATACACTGCACGCTGAACATGCTGAATGCTACAATAAATGCCAAAAAATGGGACAGATACAGAGGACACAAAAATACAGCGTGTTCCCCTTAATTGTGTGCTATTTTGGTGGCAAACAAAAAAGAATAAAAATGAAAAATTTACTTCTTCCATAAACTAGACTTGTAACAAAAGTCAGGGCCTGGGGTTTGCCAGAGCTCAGCGTGCCGGGACTCCAGGCGCCCCAGGGAGGTAGGGAGCCCCTCCCCAGCCTGCCATCTCCACGTCGCTTCCTACGCGACCGCCTTGCCCCAGCATAAAGTACCGGGAGAAGCGCGCTCTGAACGGAAGCCACACGTTACCGGCGGGGAGGAGGGATGAAGCGGGCAGGAGCTGCTCGCAGGCTGAACAAACTGCCCTCGAGATGGACCACAGGCGTAGCCAACAAACCAGCCCTACAAGGGAGGCCTGGGGGCAGCAGCAGCCCCGGACAAGACCCTCTTCTGCCCACAAGCACAGCTCTTCCCTCTAAAACGTGTTTAGAGGTGACAAACCCACCACCTCTCCATCTGACTTTCACCTAGATTCCTGGGTTTACCGGTGGCTTCTACCTCCTGGCCTGCCCCGAGGCTTCCTTTGGGGAACCAGCGTCCAGGTTGACATCCAGAGGAGCAGAAGGAGACAGAAGTGGGCTGGTGCTCCTGCCAGTCCCCGTCCCCTCCAGTCCCCCCACCTCCAGCCTGGCCGGGGAGAGCCACGCGGACGGGGCTGCTGGAAGGGCCGGCCTCACCCTGAACTGCCATTACTTTGTTCCTCTCTCCCAAAATACCTGCTGGAGCCTGAGCACGCTTCTCCCCTTGGCTCTTTGTAATCCTTGCTTGCATTTTTTGTCTACAGATGTCAATATATTCCCTCCTACCCTCTCCACAGAATGATGCATATGCACAAGCCCTTACTTTCCCGCCCGCCCCCCCCCCTCAAATTTCCACCTCTCTTTCCTTCTATCAAAGTACTTCTGGTCCTCTCACCACCTCCAGCGCAGAACAGCACTACATTTTTAGCACACAATACTTCACCTCCCCATTTATGCTTTTCTTTTTGTTTAGTCTATTATGTCTAGGGAGAAAACATTTCCATTAACGGACACGGCGTTAATTCAGACTCAGAAAATTTTAGTACCCTGGATGCCAAATTCTCATGACGATGATCACTCTTCCACAAAAAAAAAAACCCTACATGAAATAGGAAAAAAATGCACATACGTGCATACGTAGCGTGGCGTAGAGTGAGAAAGCACAGGAACAGAGTCCCCAGGAGCAGGAAAAGCGCTGGGCAGAGCTAAGGCAGAGAGGCTGCGCCCAGGAGCCCTGCCCTGGCTTACGACGCTGCTGCTCAGAACGTGGCCGGCGCCACTCTCCGGGCACTTGGGCACGTCTGCGCTGTCTCACTCCACCTTCGCTAGCACCCTGCGTGCAGCACTCTGCCACACGGTTATTTTAACCCGCCGCTGCTGTGAGCTAATTAGCCCTGCTGAAAGTCAAGATGGTCAGGAATAATAATTAGTGCTTCATCACTGAGGAAAAGCACCATGTTTTTGCAGCTGCCTCAGTTGGAGCTTTCTGACCACAACCCCCACAGCCACCTTCGTCTAAGAGTAGTCCAAGCCCTGCTTCGGCTGGGAAACAGCCTGCCACCGCGGGAGGGCGTAAAAGCCAGCCCACTCCTGGTTGCCAGGAAGCTGCTGCGGAAACCCCAGGCGGCACCCAGAGCCCTTGCCAGGGGTGGTACAAACCACCAAACCTCGCCATCTCGGCCAGGGTCACAGAGCCGCGGGAGGCGCTGAGCGCAGACAGACAGCGCTCCCGCAGGGAGACGAACGTCCTTCTCCTTCACCACCCCCTCGCTCACAGCTCCAGCGCTTTACGACGGGCACAGGGCACCGTCCCCGACCTCCACCAGCCCTGGTAAGGCAGGCGTCCTACAGCCTACACCCTGCGGGCGGTTCTTCCCTCCCAGGGGCTGGCAGTTGTGGCGGCAGCAGACAGTACGGCATCCTCCAGGAGCGCGGGAGGCAGAGGAAGACCCGTCCCCTCCTCGCTCTGCCCACGCACGCACCCACCGCAGGCAGTGCGGCCCACGGAGAGGTGGCCTGGGAGGGATAACGGCAGAGCACATCCACGCTACAGTCACTGTTAGGATGCTCAACAGCAAGGGAAAACAAGTTTAATCTCCTGTATTCAAGGCATATGTTGCCTCAGATCTAGAAAAACAATAGCCGCCATACTTCACATAGAAGAACAGAACCACCGAACAAATTTAGCAGTTATGCCAATTCTGTGCAGACGTCCCAAAAAAATAACAATTTATACTACACTGCATACTGTTTTGCCATTGTGTTATCTGCACGTTTTTTCATATAGACATTGAGTACAGCATTTCCAGCAATATACGTGGACTGTAGTATCTTCTCCATATGGAAAGTACCAAGATAAGGGGCACTTTTGAAATATGGCAAAGGAACGAGACGAGATGCTGACTGGTTAGTGCAATTCTTGAAACGTCAAGTATTCCTTTAAAGTACTAGATGAGCTTCTTAGATAATCTAATTATTGCATTAAGACAAAAACATTAAATATTGTATTTCTTTAGGGCAGGAGCTTCAAGAACACCCGAGTTATTGGGCAAGGCAACAATTACAAGGGTTCACAGTCCTTGCAAGGCATTCCCTCTCCTCCCCTATTCTTTTTGTGCCGTGATCTACAAACTGTTAAAACTTTCCATCAAAACATATTTGCCGACCATTCACGCACAGGGAAGCGCCGGTCGCGTCACCCCGGCAGCGTCCGGACAGCCACGAGAGCTGCTGGGGGAGGCGCAGCCTGCGCGGGGGCAGGTGCCCGGTCCCGCTGCCCGCATCAATCGCGACGGTGTCGCTCCTCCTACGGAAGACAGCGCTGCGAGTCACCGTGCCATCCTCAGGCTTTGATGGGCGCCCAACTGAAATTCAGCTATGATAAACTCGGGTCTAATCCTGTTAAGTTTTGGTATGGACTTTAAAGGAGAAGGAGTTTAATTCTTAACTTCGTACTCACCGCAGCACTAAGTATATGGGTTAATTACAGGCAGCTCCTTTTTCCGGTTAGTTTCATTTTTATTTTGCATATAAAAATCAATTCTCCATACATATAAGCACGCTACCTCTGGATTCCCTGACCAGGGTGCGGATAGCAGCAGCAAGGGAAGTTCAAACAAGAAAACCATTTGCACAAGCACTGTGAGAAGTCGGAATAGCTGCACCATAATGAAAACGTGTTGGAATGAATTCATTGCCATCTGTCTTTATTTTGCTAACCAGCTCAATCAGACACCACAAATATACTCAAACACGAGAAAAATATTTAAATTATTTGTGCTACGTCATTTTTCAACATGTAACTCTCAGTGTCCCTGTTTTTGTCGGTATTGAATGCCCATCGATAGCGGTGAATTCATTCGTGCACAGCCTTTGGAATACACCTATGCAACTTCAAATCCATGTTATCAGCATAAATGCAAAAAAAGCCCCCAGTAAGAGCAACAACATTACAAATATTTTAAAGATATTCAAGGAAGCATGACAAAAAAATACCCAAAGAAACACTGTGCCTCAGTGTCAGAGTAATTAAAGAGCCCTGCAGCTTTTGTAATTGTTGGATAGCAAAAAGCCCCACATAGTTCTACCACAACAGCTCTCATCCAACGTGCAACCCTCCCGAATGAGAAGGAAACGATGGAAGCAGACCCATTATAAAAAACACTAGAAAATAGTAAGGAGAAACTGTCTGAAAACAATTAATGGAAGAGGAGGAAATAAACGCAGAACTCTGCCTCCGCAGAGCCTGCAGGATGCTGCCCCGGGCCAGGCTCCCCCCGCACCCCGTCCCTCACCCGCGGCCTTCCCGGGCAGCCCCCAGCCTATTCCCATCCACGTGGCGCCAGGGCAGGAGAGGGAGGAGGGCTTTGAGGGGAGACGACGCTGCCCGGATGCACTCCTGGGGAGACGGGGGTTACTAGACAACGTCAGCCTCAGCAGCTGCCCCGAGGCAGCTCATTCCTTTCCATCCTTCACACTGAAAGGCAGCTTCGGCCCTTCCAGCCCCCAGCCCGCGGAGGCAGAGCCGGCAGCGAGCGCTGTCCCCCCTGAGCAGGCGAGCTGGCCCCCGCGCATCCATCACACAGCCACGGCTGCAGCCCGGACCTACGGAGCTTCCATTTCACTGCAAAGAGGACTCAGCAGCAGACCGCGGCTCCGCTGCACGCCAGGTGGGAGGTCGTGCTCAGGAGCTGGTACAGAGTGAGGGTTTATGGCACATATGCGTTCCAGAGCTCAACTTACGTCAAAAAACACAGGTGTAACATTACAAAGGTGAAGCGCGTCCCCTCCTCGCAGCACACCATCACAGTTGTCTTCTCAAACGCCAACAGGCACCAAGCAAACACCAAACTCTTCTCACACAGACCCACCTGCCTCTGCTCAATGGTCCTCCTCCACCAGGACACCAAACAGGGCGAATCTTCAGCAAGAGACAGCAATTTGAAGGACGCAGGACGACGGATTCCTAGCAGCAGGCAGGCACGCACGTGCACACTCACAAACCACCCGGCACGGCCCGTCATCCCAGGCTCATACAGTCTGTAGAGGGCTCGCTGGCAGAAATACAGCAGCCGGAGCGCAGGCAGAAAGCGAAACCCTTCTGCTTCAGCTGAGCCGCTGCCGGCAGCTGCCTGCGAGCCAGGGCACAGGGCAGCACCTCTCGCTCCCTGGCACGAGGCATGTATAGGGAGAGTGGGCTGGGAAAACCCACGGGGCTTGGTAGTTCAGATGCCTACTCCACCTTCGGCTTTAGGAAAGGGGACTGGAGTCCCTGGGGAACAGAGAATTGCAATCCTGTTCATTAGCGGTTATTTTGGGCAAGAAGCAGAGTCTGAAGTTCTCCCTGTCCGAGACACCTTATAACAGGCTTCTGTGCCCAGCACCCATTCCCTTCCGCCAGCCGCGCACACCAGGAACGCTGCAGCTGAGCAGGACTGTTGACAGCAACAAGCCAATTTCGTGCTGTACGCAGCAGAGCTGCAAGTGCATTAGCAGAGGGAAAATCAGCACTTCACGGAGGTTCATGACTTTTACAGTGGAAATACACGAAGAAAAGCTCTGCTGACTCTTGGCATTTCTCTTTTTTTTTTTTTTTTAAGTCTTTTTTCCTGAGTTTGTATTTTCCATCACATGCGGACAATACTAAATTTGGAATTCTTCAGCTGCGCACAGCAGTAAAAACATGTAGTCCTCTAACGCTGCCTCTTGTGAAACCTTTGGGTTTCTGGCACAGCGTCGTTCTTCCTAGCACAGGCTAGAGATACAGAGAATTCCTCAGCACAACCTAGAGACTAAATTTGTTTTGTGTAAATAAACATTTCAAAATAACTTGGATTAGTGGCTGGAGCTATGGCGGCGGGCACCCAAGAATACAGTCACCACTGCCAGGCTGAGCACGAGCAGCTGAACCCCAGCACGGAGCAAGAGCTCCCAGAAGAGACAAAGGAAACACAGGAGCTGGTACGTCAGCGCCTGCCTGGGACACCGACAATGTTGGGTACAAACAGAAAGTTTCCCTAAACACGCCAGAGAGGAAAGTCACCACTGGGGAATGTGACGCTCAAGGGCAGCCTTGGCTGGAGTGACTAGGAGGGTTCAAGATCCTTGGGGCAGTGAGGAGGGCACACAGCAAGCTCACTCCCCTGGATGTCAGAAGAGCAGACTTTGGCCTCTTCAGGGATCTGAAGAGCGGCAGAGTACCATGGAATATAGCCCTGGAGGGAAGCAGGGCCCAAAAACCTCGTTAATATTCAAGAACCACCCTCAGGAGCTCAGGAGCGATGCATCCCAAGAAAAAGGAAGTCAGGCAAAAACACCAGGAGGCCTGCATGGATGAACAAGGGGTTCCTTGGACAAACTCAAACTCAAAAAGGAAGCCTACAGAGGGTGGAAGCGAGGACAGGTAGCCTGGGAGGAATACAGAGAAATTGTCCGAGCAGCCTGGGATCAGGTTAGGAAAGCCCTGATAGAATTAAAAGCCCTGATAGAATTCCCCGATAGAATTAAATCTGGCCAGGGACATCAAGGGCAGCGAGAAAACTTCTATAGGTAGGTCAGTGGTAAAAGGAAGACTAGGGAAAATGTGTGCCCTCTCCAGAAGGAAGCGGGAGACCTGGTCACCTGGGATATGGAGAAGGCTGAAGTACTCAGTGACTTCTTTGTGTTGGTCTTCCCCAGCAAGTGCTCTTGCCCCACCGCCCAAGTCACAGAAGGCAAAGGCAGGGGCTCTGAGAATGAAGAACTGCCCACTGTAAGAGAAGACCAGGTTCGAGACCATCTAAGGAACCTGAAGGTGCGCAAGTCCCTGGGATCTGATGAGATCCATCCACACGCCCTGAGGGAACTGGCAGATGAAGTTGCCAAACCCCTACCCATTATATTTGAGAAGTCGTGGCTGTCTGGCGAAGTTCCCACCGATGGGAAAAGGGGAAACATAACCTCCATTTTTAAAAAGGGAAAAAAGGAAGACCCGGGGAACTATCGGTCAGTCTCACCTCTGTGCCCGGCAAGATCACAGAGAAGATCCTCCTGGAAACTCTGCTGAGGCACATGGGAAATAAAGAGGTGACCGGTGACAGCCAACATGGCTTCACTAAAGGTAAATCATGTCTCATAAATTTGGTGACCTTCTATGACAGCGTTACAGCATTGGTGGATAAGGGAAGAGCAAATGACATCATCTACCTGGACTTGTGCAAGGCGTTTGACACTGTCCCACCTGACATCCTTGTCTCTAAACTGAAGAGACATGGATTTGGTAAGGCCACACCTGGAGTCCTGTGTCCAGCTCTGGAGCCCTCAGCACAAGAAGGACATGGACCTGTTGGAGCGGGGCCAGAGGAGGCCACGGAGATGCTGGGAGGGCTGGAGCCCCTCTGCTGTGAGGACAGGCTGAGAGAGCTGGGGGGGTTCAGCCTGGAGAAGAGAAGGCTCCGGGGAGACCTTGGAGCCCCTTCCAGTCCCTGAAGGGGCCTACAGGAAAGCTGGGGAGGGACTCTGGAGCAGGGAGGGGAGCCATGGGACGAGGGGGAACAGTTTTACACTGACAGAGGGGAGATTTAGATGAGATCTGAGGAAGAAATCCTTTGCTGTGAGGGAGGTGAGCCCCTGGCCCAGGTTGCCCAGAGAAGCTGTGGCTGCCCCATCCCTGGAGGGGTTCAAGGCCAAGTTGGACGGGGCTTGGAGCGACCTGGGCTGGTGGGAGGTGTCCCTGCCCAGGGCAGGGGGTGGCACTGGGTGGGCTTTAAGGTCCCTTCCAACTCTAACCATTCGATGATTGCTTCTGACATCCAAAAAAAATCAAGCACATGCCACAAAAGGCCACTCCGAGGAGAGCAAAGATCACAAATAAGCTGTTACTGGAAGGAAAGATTCAAACATCTTTCTGAAAAGGAACAGGGAAAGCAAATCAAGGAAAGAAAAGGAAAACTGAAAACATCAAAATACCTAAACCAGAAAGAAACAGCGAAGAGAGTTTACTCTTTCTGTAAGTCTTTCCGCATCCTCTCCTTTACAGAAATCTCATTCAATTCGAAATGACAGAGATGAAATGAAATACCTCCCATTTGAAGAAAGCAAAGGTCAAAGAAAGTTTCAATCTCTGGATTAAAAGTAATAATACTAAGTAGCTCTAGCCCCTACATTGATTTAATTCTAAAGAGGTAATTAAAAAGTGCTCTACTTGGGAAGACTTACAAAGCAGGCTTGCAAACTGAATATCCAGACAATTGCACGCCAGAAAGCCGGGCGCAATGTCATGAATAACGGGATGGCCGAGAGCTGTTCCAGTTTGCTGTTTTTTCTTTATCCAGATAGGGGGTTGATGGAAACTACAAATGCAGAGAGGATATTTGATAAGGGAGTGCTTGTTATGAAAAGATGGCTTAAGATGCAGATGTTGAAGACCGGAATATGCCCCAATCCTCTTACAGAGGGTAATTCCCACAGTCCTTGTGCTCTGAACATCCGGCTCACAAACTCTTCTTGCTTTTGCAATGGAGCTAGATTAGCTCCTAAAAAAAAAAAAAGAAAAAGAAAAAAAAAGAAAAACAGTCTTTTTTTGAGAGAGAGGGCTGGTGTCTGTGGTTTATGATGTACGTAGACAGGAGGCAAACACAAGCAGAAGTTATCTACTATAAAATATTGAGTAACCAGCCCATTATCAGACACTCTCATCATGATAACAGCCTCCCAGCTGAGACTGGGGTATTAATATTGGGACGTTGATAGCTTCCTCTAATAACTTTGGCCTAAAAACACATAAGCCGCTTTTACATTTTTAATTACGGCTGGATTTTATTCTGGGCCTATAATCCTTTTCCAGCAATTGGATTAATGCAAATAGCGATTTAAAGGAAGGAAGGGGAAAAAAAAAAAAAAAATCCAGTGAAAGCAAAACCGCCCCGGCAGAGGAGAGCCACAGCCCCGAGGAGCCCTCGGCTGCAGCGGGACCCACGGAGCGAGGGCAGAGCGGAGCTTCCCACGGCCACCACCAACACCCGCAGGACTGAGCTTGGAGGGGCTTACGCGCCCAGGCCCCTAGGAAAAATACCTGGAAGTAAAGCACTGCTCTCACGGTACCCTCTGCACCGCATGCACTTTTTTTCCAAACATCAGAACCTATTTTTCACCATCTCACGTTGGGTCTTTATTTGTATTAATGTAGACTCAGGGCAGGCAATGTGACGAGGCTACTGAGCCGATACCACCATCTTCTAATATTACTACTGCTCCATCAGAGGTTTCCATAGCCTAGGAAACGTCTTTATTTAATTCTTTCTGTTCACAGGGATGTCTCTGCACAGCGTACACCAAGCCTGATGAGGGGACACAGAACAAACTCAGAGGCAAGCAAGTTTTGTTCGGTCTGCGGCTCCTGGAAGACCTTGGGAGCGCGGTAAACGAAACAAAGCACTGCGTGTTAAAATCACCGTCGTTTATGCGACAAATCCGAGGCAGGAGAGCACCTCCCATCACTCCTGGTTCTCGCACGACCGGCCGTGCCGACCGCAGCACACAGCCCCTGCACGGGGCCGGGGAGCAAAGACATCCCCTGCAGCCGGCAGCTTTAGCCGTTTTCGTCAGTCTTCTCCCCCGCGTAAAACAAACAAGTGATCATACAAAACATCATCGTTAGTAATCCTATGAAAGGCAAAGCTCCCAAAAACTCCCACTAAAGGTAATAATGCTTTCAGTAGCAACTGGAATTGGAATTGTGTTGGAATTGAACACAGTGCAGTTCCCCCGAGACAGCTGTTGGCATTTCCTCGCTGTCCCTGAAAACACGTCCCCTATCACCCCCACCCCCCGCTTTTAAATGTAATTTCAGCGCCCCGAAAGAATCACAGTTTTCTATTGCAGTTCCTGTTCTTGAACAGGGCTTCAGGTCTAGAGAGCAGGATTTGGCCCATTACAAATCCAGACTACACCCAGTTGAGAACGGACTTTCATTTTTGCAGCCTCCCCAGGCCACTTTAGGTGCGATATTTGCCCTTGTAACAATTTCTGCTTTTAAATATCCAATTCCTTAAATTTTTAGCACTTACGAGGATAGCTACTATTCACACAAACATTCAGTTTGTCAAAATCACTGAATGAAAAACCTCATCGTTTGAAAAGCACCAGTTCAGGGCAGAGAAGACACAGAACGTGGCTCTGTGTTTGCTGATGCAGACGGGTGACTCCAACTGGCCCAAAAAACCCTGCAATCATTAAAGCGCTTTTCAAGACATAACATTTTCAAAGAATAGAATAAAAATGAAAGGTTTTTAAATTAAAAACAAAACCAGAATGTTCAGTTTTACTTTGCTCTTTTGCTTTACCAAAAAAACCCACAAAACAAACCCCCAAAAAACCCACAAACAACCCCCCAAACCATAGACGTTGATACAAGATTTACACAACGTTTTCCTGTTACATGAAAAAGGCAATTTTCCCACCAAACTTTAAGTGATCAATCAAAGCACAGAATGTGCCCAAAAAAAAAGCCAACAACCCAACACAACAAGAGTGTCAGTATATATGACCCTAAAATGAAGACTTTTTTTTTTTGGAGATCTGGAGAACTGCAATGACCCTGCAAGTTCTTGCCACTGCCTTGTTTTCACTGATGAACTGTAGCAATTTTTGGCCAATTTTTGGACCTCATGTCATACACAAGAATAGTATGAGCAGGACAAGAGGTAACGGGCACAAACTTGACCATGGGAAGTTCCACCTGAACATGAGGAGGAACTTCTTTGCTGTGAGGGTGGCAGAGCCCTGGCCCGGGCTGCCCAGAGAGGTGGTGGAGTCTCCGTCTCTGGAGACATTCCAACCCTGCCTGGACGCGTTCCTGTGCCACCTGCTGTGGGTGACCCTGCTCTGGCAGGGGGTTGGACTGGATCATCTCCAGAGGTCCCTTCCCACCCCTGCCAGTCTGGGATTCTGTGAGCACGCACCAAATAAATAAATTTTAAAATCCTACAGAAAAACAAAAACAACAAACCCAACACCCACAACATTTCTTGCAGGTATTTTGTCTCCTTGTCAGGCGTAAATTGAGCTCCGTTATGTCCACATTGCATGCGCTGTGTACGTGACAAATACACACAGCATGTACAATGAGGACACCATGGAGCCAGAGCAGAGGGGTCACAGCAAGTTGCTTCACAGAGGAAAAAAAATCAGCGTCTGGTGGCCCAAGCACCGCGGCAGTGCCGGGAACTGGTCTCCACTGGAAGAAGAGCTGATGTAGACAAAAGCATATCCCAAAGATTCAGCTGTAGAGGAAAGTATCTCAAATCTGGTAAGTTAAAAGAACAGGAGTACCTCAAAAGGCCTTGTAAGAAGAAAGCGTGCAGGAAATAATCTAAGTTTAATTGCACTTATCAATAGATCAGTCTAATGGTCCTGCGGTGTTACTGGAAGCCAACAGATTTATCAGCGCATTAAGCAGAAGTTTTAAAAATGGCTGCGCTTGCTTTTTTTTTTTTTTTTAAACACTTGTTCTATTACGTGGATCTTTAAAAATGCATTATTGATAATTGCTAGGAACACTCTGCAAAATATGAAGAAAATCTCCCGATCCTGTCAACTACAAAGTATTTCAAACCTTTTTTTGTAAAACAGCGCTAAAGGCATGCTTTCAGAACTTTGTGCTTCAGGCTTACTATAAAACTTCCTTTACTTAAGCCCACAAGTGCTTTTATGGTTATTGCAACTAGATATTTATAAAATCACAGTAGAAAAGATGGGCTGGAGACATATTAGCAATCTGTGACAAAAGACGCAAGAGATACATTAATCAAGTTTAAAATAAAAAAGACCAGCAAAAATAAGATTAAAAATAGACCAATACCACAACACATTTCCTCCTTCCATCTCTCACTTTGTCACCGACAACGTGAGAAAGATGAGATCTGCCGCCCGCCCCGGGGGCTCACAGAGCTGTTCTTCCTGGCATGAGGGTAGTGGCAGGGTGGGTTCCAAATGGAATGACCTTCATAAAAGCAATATTTTCCAGAAATTTCTTCCCATTAAAGTTCCCTAAGAAGTCTCCTCCTTTTTTTGTCCTAACGGGGAGGAAACGTCACACGGAAAGCAGTACAGTATTCTTAGCCTTACAGTGTTTTCAAAACCATCATCTGTTGCCAGCTTCAGTCCTCTCCTCAACTATTAGGAGAGCAGGTCAGAAACGAACAAGAAGTCATAGGATTCTTCGTAGTTAATATTAGGTTCTTGCTATTTCCTCACCTTCCAGAAATCTCCTTTTCCGTAGCATCTTTTGGTTTACTTCTCATTATGTAAATCAGAAACATATAAGCATCTTTCTTTCACAAATGAGGATTTAAGCCAGAGAATTTGTTCTTTCTTACCATTCATCGTAACCTTTTTAAATATTCTTCAACACAGCTTCGAGCACACTCAGCAGCCTGAATATCTATTCACAAATCTGAGTCCCCGTACGGTAACACGGCACGGCTGCTCTCACACTCTTCATCATAGCACGAAGGGCTTATCTCAGTCGAGCCTGTTTCTTGAGAGTCAAGGATACCCCTTTACCTGAAACAGGGTCAGGACTGCAGGAGCGAAGGCAGAACCCAGCTTTGTTATGCAAACACAATCTCGTTCAATAGTTGGTTTAATTCGGTTTTTCTAATAACCGGGAGATTTCTAACTCCTTGCGCTCCTATGTTGCTATGGCAGCGTAAGATATAGTATAGCAGCTTCTATGAATCCGGTCAGATTCCAAAATGCAATTCTTCTTTCCAAGTATTAATTCATGGAATGATAAATAAAGTCAGATTAAAATTCATCCATTCACACCAAACAGTAAGAAGTGCAAGTTTCCTATTCTTGACCTAGAGGAGCTGCTTGACCACCCTAAAAACAGCGTTCACTGGAGTTTCAACCAATCTCAGATGTAGTGTGTGCTCAGCCAAACAGCTGCCTTCCCGGGTACCCATCACCAGGTCGGTGAACCGTGGCGGGTCCTCGCCCGAAGGCAGCCTCTGCCAGGGGCTGCAGGAAACGGGAAATCCGAAGCGGAGGCTCCTTTCGGCAGCTGCTGATCCTCACGGTTACCCACCTCGGCCGCGTAACGAGAGAACCACCCTACTGCAGAGACGACTGTTGGTAGCGCACAGCACTCAGACCGGAGCGCATCTGCCCTTCATAACGCCCAAGTCCCACACAGACTTGTCACACTAGCAGACGAGGCAGGCGATTTTTTATATTCGGTCAATTAAGCAGCTGAAACCCATACTCTTAAAATGAAAAGAACTGTAAAGAACCCGTTACTATCTACATCGCCCATTTCTGTATGTCCTTCAGAAAAAGGCTCACGTGCTTATAATAAACAGAGGCTGCAATCTCCGCAAGTCAGTAAAATGCAGAGGATGACTCCAAGAGTGCAGAAGGGTTTGCCAGAAGTCCAGAACCGATACCCGATTTGTGCCCAGCACCAGGGACGCAGCTCCCCCCTTCCCCCAGGAACCTCTCTCTCTCAAGAATTCAAAAATTCTGAACCGCATCTTCATAAAATGCAAACAGAAGATGGTGTTCTCTTTTACCAGCCTTCTTGGCAGAAAAAGATTGAAATTTATATCAAGTGTAGGCATATGCAATTACCCAAATATATTTTCTATATCAAGCTGATAATAGGTCCTATTCAGTATCCATTACATTCGAATGAACAAATGCAACCACCGAATGCCAGAAGTACATTCAGAATATTTAAAATTTCATGTAGTGAAGCCACTGACAATTTTTGAAATACTGAATTATGAATCCTTTAACACCTCGGGCTCACGGAACAGAAAAGGATGATAAACTATATAGGTTAGGAGGTAATTTTAAAGGTCATTTGAAAACTTTTCATATGTTTCCATAAACTACCAGAAAGACAGAAATGAGAGCAAATCAAGGACTTCAACATATATTAATCTGTCATGTTGCCATATAGAGTATTAGCTTTGCAGTTATATAATGCCTATACACATTCAGTTTCTAATTTTATAAAAGAGGCAGCTCTTCTTATTCTATCTGAAGAGCACATCCATCTACAGGGCAGATTAACCATTCGGTTACTCTCAAACCTGTTCATCAATCGCACACGATCAGGTTGCTAACAGCTTTCGGCACTCACGCTGACCTTTTTCTTTCTTTTTTTCCCCTTTTTTTTTTTCCCCCACTAGAACAAGGAAAAGCCTGGAAGGCTTCAGCCCACGGCATGCCCCACGGGTGCCAACACAGGGTATGCGCCCAGCGACGGGCCTCTGGAAAGCAGAGATTTACCATGCCCCAAACTGGAGATGTCGCACGTGGTCAGGTTTGTGTGTCCAGACTCCACGTGGCAGGGAGCAACTGTGCCCAGAGCAACTGCGGAGGGGTCTCTGGGCTACAGACTGGTCCAAAGGGCTATTTCAGACCCACACCCCAACCTTGAGCGGAAAGTCAAAGCTCCAGCACCCCTAAAAAGCTGGTCGTGGGCGGGCATGCGTGAAAGGGTCCGGAGAGTCAGGAGAAGGCCAAGATCTCTCACCCACAGTGAAAGAGGAGATGCAGGGAGAAAAATACCCCCTGGCAAGGGAAAGGTGACAAAGGGTGCCGCTGGCAAAAGCTTCACAGCTAGTGATGACCACTGGGAGATGGCTGCTGGAGGACAATATTCAGAAAGCCACCAGGAGCTGGTCATTTTGACCTTCTGCTTAGTGCAGCGCTGGCAGTGATACGGGCTCCCAAAGGTTCCTGAGCTCACCCTTGGCGTCATCCCCAGGCCTGGCCGAGCTCACCTCCTGGCCTCACACCCTCAGGCCACGTCGCTGTGCTAGACCCAACGCTTACACCGCACTGTCAGTACGGCCCCGAAAGACTCCTGTTTCACAGCACTGACCTTCGGAGTGGCCCATCTGCTCAACACTGCTCACACCTCCTGAACTGGAGAATTGTTTTAAGAGATGGAGAATTATTAATGAAAACTAGAAAACCAACATAAAACTCACTTTTCTTCCAGGGCATGAATCCAAAGTCTAATAGTTAATATTTCCAAGCAACACTTGAGCCAGCTCCAATTTTACTAATTAATGAGCAGCAATGCTCCTTAGCCTTTAAAGCATTCTGGCAACAGAAATCCCCAAGCCCAGCTTTGAGGAGGACATCATGCCCAACCTGTCGCTCACACCAATGGACACGCTTGGCCTCCAAAGCTTAGGGGAGCATTTTCTTCTCTTCGAACCAGCGCAAGGCTTACTTGGAGGGCCATGCTGTGGCATCTGCTCTGGGACGGAGCGCAAGCCAGCGGAGTTTAACCATGCCCCAAGGTTCCACCGTGGCCTTCATCAGCCATCAACCCACGGCCCTCCATCCATCGCCTGGGAGCGGGGATGGGGAGGCCCCCGCATGCTCTTCTCTTTCCAACTCCTGCAGCTCTTACCTGCCCACACACGGATCAGGTGGCACCGTCCACAAGGAGAAGCAACTACTCAGTATCCCAACATCTACTTTTATGAAAGCATGTCATTTCACATGGAAAATATTATCCTATTAAATAGAAAGAAAATGGATCATTCTGAGATCAATCTAATTTTCTTTCTGCAAACAAATTTTAAGAAACGAGGACTGGGAATGCTAAAACAATTCTCATTCCTGCAATGGAATTTGAACAGACTATGATGAGTAAACAGAATTTCATTTAATGGGGTTTTTTTTCCTAAACTCCAGTGCTATCAAGCCTCATTAGAAATTCCAGAGAAGTCAGGTCCCTGATAGTTTTTCTCTTTCTGGGATTTCATTAGACCTAAAAACGAAGCAACTTTTGCATAAATAATTTCATCATACTAGAAAGCATCAGTTTGAGTTTGCTTCTAAAAACAGACAAGTATCTGAAACACTTTACTCGGCCACCAGGCCTGTCCACCCAGCGCCCAACGCTTCCGTTACCATCCTAAAGCCTCACAAAATCACCAGGTGAATACAAGCAGCCACTCCTTCCAGTCGCAGCCTTTTCTTCATGCCCCGATTTAGTTTTCTTCAGCCACATCTTTTGTTCTAAAATAAAACCAAGAACTCCTCACAGAAAGTGACCGCAAGCAGGCCCACAATAAAAAAAAGTTTCTCCCAAACACGCGCACGGGCAGGACCGGAGCACCCTCAGCCCCTGTCTGAAATCTGGCTTCTGACTCTATCAGAACTTACTGCTCCCCAAAAAAGACACCTCTGACTCTATCAGAACTTACTACTCCCCAACAAAGACACCTGACAGATTCAGCACAGCTCATGGATCATGAGTGTTTGTGAGTCAAAACAAAAGGACTCAGAATTTACAGTACTCTCTGTGCAGGAGACAAGGCTTTAATAGACCAGAGGCAGGAAAAAAGCAAAGCCTCTGCTCTTTAAGGAGAACCTACGGACCATCTTGTACATGTGGAGGGCAGTCACATATTATATGGGCAAAGCAAAATATCAGGAAACCTAAAAAAAACCCTTCATATCCACAATAACCATTCTTTCAAAAATACTCAACAGAGCACGGCTGTTCTGACAATCGGTTACTAACAACATGCGCCATATTAAAAATATTAGTATCTGAGCACCTAGGGGCAGGATATCTGCTGGGTGAGAGACCACAGCTGGGAAATTTAGCTGAAGAGAACAGTGAAAGCACTGGGCAAGTGCGTAATCTTTAAAAAAATCTTTTCCCGCACCACAGGAGAGCTCTAGCACGTGTCTTCACTAAGCAATTCGACCTGGCAGTAAGCAACGCCCAGAGAAGTCCATCAAAGCACGCCTTTCCCCAGAGCACGCAGCAGCGCAGAGATGGCGGTGCCTGGCTCAAACACCCAGCGCCTTTCCCCAGGCGTCAGGGGGCCGGGACAAGAGTCACCAAACTCCCTGCCACGCTGCCCACGTTTGGTTTTTCCATGTTGCCTTCTCATGGTCCGCCTGCACCTGCCACCACGCTGCAGCCGGAGCAGCGGGAGAAGCTGGACGGTGCTCATCGAGGAAGGAAGGAGGGGCAGGGACTCGGCAGAGCGGCCATGGCACCTGGCCTTCAGCTGGAGCAGACAGAGCAGTGCCGCACACGCTGCAGTCACGCCTTTGCCCTAAGAGCACGGCATTTGATGGACATCAGCTCTACTCCAAAGTGGCGACCTTCATATTCCTCAAACGCATCTCAACATTTTGCATTTCATAGAGTCATAGAATGCGCTGGGTTGGAAGGGACCTCTCAAGGCCATCTAGTCCAACCCCCTGCAGTGAGCAGGGACATCTTCAACTAGATCAGGTTGCTCAGAGCCTCATCCAGCCTGGCCTTGGATGTCTCCAGGGATGGGGCCTCCACCACCTCTCCAGGCAACCTCTTTCCCCAGCTTTCCTGGAGCCCCTTCAGGGACAGGAAGGGGCTGGAAGGTCTCCCCGGAGCCTTCTCTTCTCCAGGCTGAACCCCCCCAGCTCTCTCAGCCTGTCCTCACAGCAGAGGGGCTCCAGCCCTCCCAGCATCTCCGGGGCCTGCTCTGGCCCCGCTCCAACAGGTCCATGTCCTTCTTGTGCCGAGGGCTCCAGAGCTGGACACAGGACTCCAGGTGGGGTGTTTCATTCATTTATGACAGCAAAGAATCAAAGCTCCAGAAGGAAGATCGGCATTTTGATGGTTAGGGTAGACACTGATTAAACGCTGAAATCATCTTGGAGATGGTCATAAATACAGCAGCTACTTCACAAATACACCTTTTGCAAAATGCCAGCCAGGCTAAAACCTAGCAGTTCAGTATTTATAGGCACCGTGGGCTATATACCAACAATGAAGCACCTGGAATGCTCAATGGTGAACTAAATGCTTCCCGAAGAAAAAGTGCCACTTTGCGTAAGCTTCTGTAAACTACATTTTATAAATCTCCTTTTAAAACCTCCTTTTCTCAAATGACGCCATGTTTGGTAAGCCATATCTTTTGGTGCTTTTTAATTCCATTAAATTGTAAAAAACAGTGATATAATGGGAAAGCCGAGGAAATCCAGTGCTGATGTACTACTACAATTAATTAGAAATATCTCCAAGTCATCATCACAGGGCAAACCATTTTGAATATGCAAGGTTTGCAAGTTTCAGTGATTTGTGTAAAACTATCAAAGACTTTCTTGCTATAGAGCTTTAATTCCCATTTCAGAAAACTTGGAAGCTGACCTACTTTCTTCATTATTAGGTCAGCAAATACACCATGCAAATTACTCCGGATGAATGTGTCAGTATTTCCATATTAATAGGTTGCATCCACAATGTATAACATCATCTGTTGGATAATAAGAAGCATTGTTATTATTTTCCAATGCGCTGGATGAATATCTGCACCTAGTAGCACTATGGAAATGGTAATTAATTATACTTCAATAGAACAAACGGAGATACATAGTTGATAGTACCTACAGTATGTAGTTGAGTTAGGTTGTATGGGGCTACAGTACTTGGAAAGGATCCTTTTCTCACGATCCAACTATTCACGAGACCGTTTGGACATCGCATGGTGCTCCTGGAGGTCAGGGTGAAGATGGGGGAGGCAGGGGGAAAAGGCTGAGCACATTTCACAGAATCCCAGACTGGCAGGGGTGGGAAGGGACCTCTGGAGATCACCCAGTCCAACCCCCTGCCAGAGCAGGGTCACCCACAGCAGGTGGCACAGGAATGCGTCCAGGCGGGGTTGGAATGTCTCCAGAGACGGAGACTCCACCACCTCTCTGGGCAGCCTGTGCCAGGGCTCTGCCACCCGCACAGCAAAGAAGTTCCTCCTCATGTTCAGGTGGAACTTCCCATGGTCACGTTTGTGCCCGTTACCCCTTGTCCTGTTGCTGGGCACCTCTGAAAAGAGCCTGGCCCCATCCTCCTGACACCCCCCCTTTCAGTATTTATAAACGTTGATAAGATCCCCCCTCAGCCGTCTTTTTTCCAGACTGAAGAGCCCCAAATCCCTCAGCCTTTCTCCATAAGAGAGGTGTTCCAGTCCCCTCAGCATCTTGGTAGCCCTTTGCTGTCCCCTCTCCAGCAGTTCCCTGTCCTCCTGGAACCGGGGAGCCCAGAACTGGACACAGCACTCCAGCTGTGGCCTCCCCAGGGCAGAGCAGAGGGGGAGGATGACCTCCCTCCACCTGCTGGCCACGCTCTTCTTGATGCCCCCCAGGGTGCCATTGGCCTTCTTGGCCACAAGGGCACATTGCTGGCCCATGGGCATCCTGTTGTCCCCCAGGACTCCCAGGTCTCTTCCCACAGAGCTGCTCTCCAGCAGGTCACCCCCAACCTGTCCTGGTGCAGGGGGTTATTCCTCCCCAGGGGCAGCACCCTACACTTGCCCTTCTTGAATTCCATAAGGTTCCTCTCCACCCAGCTCTCCAGCCATTTGATTGTGAACACTCTCTGTTGCAATGCAGTTGCACGGTAGGACCTGATTCAGAGTCTCCTCACGCCAGCAGGTGAACCCAGCCTCCAGCCCGAGGGGTTTCACGCAGAGCGGCACCAGCGCTACTGCAGCAGCGGCTTCACGGAACCATTAGTGACTGCGCACAACAGGGGGATGTGGACCCCAAGGCTCAAAATGAAGAACACCACGGGGTCACAGTGCTGGGCTCAGCAGGACCTCCGCCCCGCCAGCAGCCCCCTGGGGAGCCCAGCAGCTCCTGGCTGAACAGAGGGAGCCTCCATACACCACCTGGAGAGATCGTTCCTTGGGGAATCGCAGGTGCTGCCTGCTCCTGCTGGGCTCTCCATGCGGCGGAAGGCTTCAGCCCGAAAGCACCATCTCCCACAGAGCCGGCAGCTTTGGCAGCCTTTTGCCATGCTGCAGGGACTCACCAGGACCAGTCATTCCCAGGCTCCCACCAGCATTCCCAGTGCAGGCTCTCCCCACCCCGAAGCGGTAGTACGGCACGCTACTGTGCAAGTGGCCCATGTTACCATCGACAGCTGCCGGTGGACATAGACGGAGAGGCAGTTGTCACCGTTAATGTCACCAAGGCCCTCCCACACCACAGCGCACCACCTGCAGGATCCCCCCCAGCAGCCGTGGGGGCACCATCCACTTTAGGAAGCAACTGCTGAGATTTCAGCACGGTGGCTTATACAGGCACGGGGAAAAGCAACAGGAGGCCATCCACAAAAACAGGCTCTGGCTCGGCCAGGAAACAGTGCTAAATGGCGAGTTAACCATGCCACTCACCCGCTACTGTCCCGAAACAGCCTGAGGAAAAAGGAGGTTTGCAGGCACAGTGCCCCCAGTCCATCCCAGAAGGAAGGGGACTGGTCCCAGTTGCAGGAACAGCCTTTCCAGCTGTCACACCGCAGGGCGCGGAACGTGCATTTTAACCCTGACTCTTCTGGTGGCGGTACAACAACCATCCAAGTGCGGTAGGAAAACACCAAAGCCCTACAGGGGGACACCCAAGCCGCTGCCGCTGACAGCCGGGGACCAAATATTTCCTTGGAGCGGCAGGGGCCAGCACTCGTGCTGCAGCACTGAGCTCGCTGCAGCAGCACGGACCGAAAAGGGTCCTCCATCTCACCCCTCATCTGCCCCGGCACCTGTAACGACGCCTGCATTGTCATTTGCAGTGCTGTAAGCTACCAATGGCATTTTTCACGGCTGTTGGTAAAACCACCTTTAATGAGTCAACAATGCAGAGCAGGGTCTCACAGTGATACTTTTACAATTCCAGTGAAAAGATGGAAAACCGTGCAGTACTCAGTGCTGATCAAACCAGATCTCTTCAAAACCAGCCAATCCTAGAACATGCAATTTTGTTCTCTCATGGCATTCGTGTAACTTTGCCTTTTACTTCACTATTGCTTTATCATCTTCTCTAAAAATTATTCCTAAGTCACAGCTCCCAAATCAAACATCCTCCAAATTTATTTTATCGTGTAAGTTAACTGAAAAAACGCACATTTAGCAATAACTTCATCGCTGTATGGTTTCCCTCGTGGCTGCACAATATGCAAACGCATATTTTAGAACAGAACAAAACCCACTCAAGCAGAGCGAGCACGAAAGAGTCACCAAGCGCAATCACACAGCATACAGCACCCAGTAAATTCCAAGCACTTTGCGGAAGATGGGATATCTGTCCTAAACAGGCAAGAAAACCAACTCTCACTGCCTTCAAGCCAGGAAGACTAGAAAGGTTATTCCATCTCCAAAGACACCGAGCACGTTATCTCATAAACACTCTTTATGGAATACAAGCATACACTCCGTAGATCAGGGAGGAGAGAAAGGAAAGGAACATTTCCAGGATTGCCAAGGCATTGCTGCCGGCCTTGCTCGGTACCAGAGCTCCCGACACAGGTTTCAACGACGGAGGCTATCCAGGGCGTTAAGAGGCTTTCAGATACTCACTGGAGAACAATTCATCCCAACGTCTTTGCAGTAATCACTATCCAGTTTGGAAAATCAGAAGTACATCAACACGAGAAGAGAGCTGGAAGTGGCAGATGAACTCATAATCAGTTAATAGAGACTGAATGTCAATCAATAATTTAGAGTCACACTGGAAATGGGTAGCTGGGAGCAGGGGCTCCTCCAGCTATTGCAATGTCCCTTTTGAATATAAATAACGTCAACCATTACACAGATGGCTCCACACTGGGTACATTTTAGCAAAACAAATTACGCAGTTTATACATCGTTGTTTGGAATGTTAACTAACAAGGTAGAACAAAGGGCTATAATTTAAGTGATCTTTCAATTTTGCAATTTTTTTTTTTTCTTTCTGACTTTATTCAGAAGGGAATTATCAAGCAATCTGCAGCCTGTTACGCGTCTACACCACTGAAAACATGAAATGGTTTCAGTCAACTCGGTCTTGTGGAAAAATACGTTCTCATCACAAACAGAAAGAGACTGTCAAAGACGCAGCTCGGTGGCCGCACACAAAAACCAGAGCTACATGGAGACGATCTTGAAAGTTATCGTGTTAAAAAGCGGTACAATGTAAATGTTTTTTTTGAAACTGCAGTGGAAAAACATTTTTACAGAAAAAGCTGTTAGATGAAAGCACCGGGGGCTATTAATGCATACCTGATACTGCAGCATGCTTTATTTACCTTACAAAGTATCCTGAATATAAGTAGAGTATAATGCTCAAAATACTACACAAAAGTTAATCCTGTGCTTTACAGGGAGACAGCTGATAAATCAGGTTAGCAAAGCAAACGCGGCACAGGAGACGGAGACGCAGAGTGAGACGAGATGAAGCTGGGCCGACAAGATTTCTGCATCTGGTCCCAGCGCTCCTCTGCCGGGAGCCAGCAGGGTGCCCGGCGCGGCACCAGCAACCTCTCCAGCACAGACCCCCGCACGCCGGCAGGTTTTTATCTTATCTCGTGTTCATACCTCCTCTGGAGCCTACCGACCGTCACTCCTGCCAGTCGCGGTGGCGGGGCAGGCACGGACGCAGAAGTCACCTGCCCGCCGTCCCCCGCGCTTCCTGCAGTCCCGGGCAGCCGCGCTGCGGGCACGCAGATGTCAAGGTGAGGATCATTCATTTGGAAATCAGGAGCACGTGATTACGTTAAGCTGCAGCCCTGTCTATACCTGCAGTACCAAAAATACAACCCCTTGCCACGCCAATCAAAGCAGCGCGTACGGCGGCTGGAAGAAAGCTGCCCACCTAGCGTGGCTCAAGGTCACAACCCGCCTCCCCCCATCTGCGAGCACGTCCCATGCCAGCTCACAGACTCCCCTTTCCACTCAGAAAACAGGCCAGAAAAAAGTATAAATAAATAAATAAATAAATAAATACACCACCCCCCTACCCCATCCCCGGGAGCCCTCATATTTAAGATACTGTAGGAGAAAAACCTGAGAAATGCACGCACGCCTTCCGCGCACGGTTGCTCTGACGGCAAGTGCACAGCTCTGCCCCGAGAAAGAATGCCAATAAACAAACCTCGTTACCCTTCTCAGCCTGCCAACGGAAAGCATGGTATGTCCTAATCTGAAAGCGAGATGCCTCTGCAGTCTTTCTGGTCCACCTAATGAGGGGATACGGAATGGCAAAACCAGCTTTATAGTCGCAGAGGGAGCAGTTCGGATCCACTAAAAGCATGAGGTTCAACTTCATTTATATTTATTAAGTTTGTTTCTAAGCAATAGGCCACAAACGGATGCCTGAAAGTACCTGGCATGTTTTAGAACTGCAGAAATAATCCTACTATGGTTTTAAAGAGATCCTTCTATAACACAGAAGACTGCAGAAGGAGCTGAACTATCATTGCTTTTACTCTTCCAGCTTCACGCTCTACGGCACAGAGGTAGGAAAGCTCTAATCCGCTATGCTGCGTTAATGCCTACTGTACAAGAAAGCTGTGAAAGTCAACATATGGCTAGATATTATTTATTACCATTAAGAAAATTCAATTAACACAATATTGTAAATAACAGGAAATAATCAGATTGAAAGTGCAGGCAGACAAAGCTGGACTATTCATTACTGTATGTCGCCAAACGGGATTATTCACTCCCTGAATTACCTGGGAAACAGCTTTCCACGGCAGAAATGTCTCCTACCACTCAGCCCAAGTTCTGTACTACCTCTGCGAAGGTTTGTGTGCAAGACTCAGTGGCAGGTCATAACGTGCTGTTTTGAAGATATTCAACAGCGGTGATTCTTCTGCCACTGTTTGTTTTTCAACATTGTCCAACGTTATCAAAACAAATGCTAGAGGGTGCCACTCGAGAGCTCCCAAGCCCACTGCAGTCTCAGAACATCAGGGGAGTTCGTAGCTACATTGAACCAAACGCTATTACACGATGATAAAAGGGAAAGGATGAAGAATACAATCCTCGTTATCCATACAGGCTGGGGGATGACATGATAGAGAGCAGCCCTGCGGAAAAGGACTTGGGGGTCCTGGTGGGTGAAGGAGCTGGACATGAGCCAACAATGTGCACTTCCAGCCCAGAAGGCCAATTGTATCCTGGGCTGCATCAAAAGAAGCGTGGCCAGCAGATCCAGAGAGGGGATTCTGCCCCTCTGCTCCGCTCTGGGGAGACCCCACCTGGAGTCCTGTGTCCAGCTCTGGAGCCCTCAGCACAAGAAGGACATGGACCTGTTGGAGCGGGGCCAGAGGAGGCCACGGAGATGCTGGGAGGGCTGGAGCCCCTCTGCTGTGAGGACAGGCTGAGAGAGCTGGGGGAGTTCAGCCTGGAGAAGAGAAGGCTCCAGGGAGACCTTCCAGCCCCTTCCAGTCCCTGAAGGGGCCTACAGGAAGGATGGGGAGGGGCTGTTGGCAAGGGCATGTAGCGACAGGACGAGGGGCAATGGTTTAAACTAGAGCAGGGCGGGTTTAGATGAGACATGAGGAAGAAGTTCTTTCCACTGAGGGTGGTGAGACGCTGGCCCAGGTTGCCCAGAGAGGTGGTGGAGGCCCCATCCCTGGAGACATCCAAGGCCAGGCTGGATGAGGCTCTGAGCAACCTGCTCTAGTTGAAGATGTCCCTGCTCACTGCAGGGGGTGGGACTAGATGGCCTTTAGAGGTCCCTTCCAACCCAACACATTCTGTGATTCTATGATAAGAATATTATGACACCAGAAAACCATATATTGCAGGAAGGGCCCTTTGACCACACCACGGCCGGTTCCCTTACAGGTGCCTTTGTGAGAAGGGATTTGCTTAAAAAAGCAGGACATGGCTCTCCAGGAGTCCCCACGCAGCAGTGGGCATGCCCAGGAGAACCCACGCAGCCTGACGTTCAGCAATCAACTGCTGACCTTATAAAAATATTTGTTGAGCAAGAGGTACATTTATTCCTTTTCTTTTTAGGTGCAGAAATAAAAATAATGAAGGAAAGTGATGTGGAGAGGCTTCATTATAATCAGTATATAAAAGTGCCACTGTATACTGATAATAACATCCTTCACATCTGACATTTTATTTCTTTTGCAGTGGTATCACAGAACTTAAAAGCCGATGCATAATAAGGAAAGCAATGATAAAAAATGAAGTTTAAATCCGTGAAGATTCTTTTAAACGTTTATGAAACAAGGGTTTTAAAAATCTATCTATTCAGGCTCGTTGTTCTATTAAAAAATATTGCCCACAATGTTTTTGTTCTGCTTCCCTTTTGAGCGGCAGAAAAGACTTTGATATTCTCGAAGAGAGGTGCAGGGTACTATTTTAACACCATGCTCTAACACTTGCTTTTTCTGCTATTTGTAAAACAAAGAGTGGTCCTAACCTTCCCAAAATAAAGGCACATCTTTGGTTTTCCCAGTTACTGAAAATAGTTGCATTTGATTTTTGAGCTTGAAAAAAGAAAAAAAAGGGGGGGGGGGGGGGGGGGGAGATAAGAGAGCACCCTGTCAGCGTAACATGAGATGTTCTCTCCCCAAAAAACAAAACATCCAGGGTGGATGGCATTTTTTCATTGTCTAAAGTAATTTTTCACAGTCACAAAGTAATGTTTTGAACATTTCAAATCTGGAGCTGAACACATCGGTGCTTTGAGAAATCTCACTTCATCCTCTATTACTTAAGAGTAATGCCTCCTGTTCACACTCTGAAGAAGTCTGGCGATCAAACAGAATAACAATTTCCAGCCTTTCCACTAGAAAAGACCAACACTGCTGTGAAACCTGTCTGTACGGATTTTAAGCGATTACGCCAGTACATCATTACACCAACAGAGCACAGGTACAAAGTACAACAGAAGTCAATGTAAAATTGCACGTCGAGGGAGGCGATTCTGCCCCTCTGCTCTGATCTCGTGAGACCCCACCTGGAGCACTGTGTCCAGCTCTGGGACCCCCAACATAAGAAGGACATGGACCTGTCGGAGAGGGGACAGAAGAAGCCACAGAGATCCTCCAAGGGCTGGAGCCCCTCTGCTGTGAGGACAGGCTGAGAGAGTTGGGGGGGTTCAGCCTGGAGAAGAGAAGGCTCCAGGGAGACCTTGTAGCAGCTTTCCAGTATCTGAAGGGGGCTACAGGAAAGCTGGGGAGGGACATTTTACGAGGGCAGGTAGTGATACGATGAGGGGTAATGGCTTCAAACTAAAAGAGGGGAGATTTAGATGAGGTCTGAGGAGGAAATTGTTGGCTGTGAGGGAGGTGAGCCCCTGGCCCAGGCTGCCCAGAGAAGCTGTGGCTGCCCCATCCCTGGAGGGGTTCAAGGCCAGGCTGGACGAGGCTTGGAGCAACCTGTGCTGGTGGGAGGTGTTCCTGCCCAGGGCAGGGGGGTGGGAAAGAGATGGTCTTTAAGGTCCCTTCCAACCCAAACCATCCTATGATAACAAAATAGGCTTGGGACGTGCGGCAAGAGCCCTGTGCCCGTAGTACACCGCATACGAGGGGGCAAGAGCTGCCGAGGCCTTTGGTCACAGCCCTGACCTACCTGTGAGTTTGCCAACCCAACAGTGCATCGCCTGGATTTGGGATCACCAGGGCTTTGGGAAGGAAGCCAACGCATCTCCTGCTTGCTCCTTCATGCCTGAACCATCCAGGCACACCAAGCCCCGGGCTACCCACGCACCCCACTCCTGCCTTGCTGCTCGCTGCCTTTCCGTCTGCTTCTCCCCAAACAACAGTCTTGTTCATTTGGGTTTTTCAAACAATGTTTAGGAACAGAACAGTCAGAACTGAAAGACACAAACTCATGGGACATATTGATCTTCTGCTTTGTGGAACACCTCACATTGTTCTGCAATTTGGTCCGGCGGAGTGGGGGAGAACTTTTATCGTCCCCATTTTGGCAGACGGGGAATGAGCCACCAGGCGCCTCAGCTCCTCACTCAAGGGCACGCACATCGGTTTGCGCAAACCTGTGAGAAGGTTGACTCTGGATCTCGGAGCTCCCAGGCTGACATCCAAACCCTTCAGCATCTGGTCCCTTCAAGGGAAGGACTAATGCCCAACTGACTGGCCATCTTCTGACACAAAGGGACTGAAGGCTTTGCAGATTTGTCCTGTGCTTTTTGTAAACTCAGCAAATTAAGCGGGATTAAACGTTAAAACCCCAGTGTTAAAAACTTTAGTTTTGTTGCTTTGGTTTTTTAGTGTGTAAACTTTAAAAATGTCTGAAGTTTATTGAAACTTAAATGGTCAAACATCATCATTTTTTCTGTCAGTATTTCATTGGGATTTTACTCCATATATTTTGGTTTGCCTATTCAAAAATTTTAAGTTACTCTAGAATTCATTATGAATTACTCAAAGTATAGAAATAATTCTATTAAAGGCAAAAGGGCCAGACCAGTTCTGAGTTAACTTGTACATCAGTGTATCTAAAACTAAATTGTACCTGTGATTCACACTTGAGAAGAGTTTTGAAGGGCAGTGAACACCTCCTCGCTGCCCTCTTGCCACCCAAAAAAAGAAAAGAAGAAAGTGGTGTAACCAAAAAAGCCTAGCTCTTTAACTTCATATCCCGGAAATGTAAACTGAAAAAGTAACATTTGGTGGTTATCCCTTTCCAGTGCTTTCCCACGTGTACCCAGTTTGATTAAAGCTCAGGGTAAGAGGTGAAAAGATCATCACTATCACGTAGGTGTCTGTGGTTTGTGCCTCACTCCCACATCTACAGCGGCATCTGCAGTGGCAGGACAATTTCTGAGAGTAGCAAAACACACCGTGGCAGCACTCTCCTCTTCCCATTTGCCCTAATACTGAGAAGCAACAGTTCGCCTTTCACTGCTTTCTCTGAATTTTTTTTAAAAAATCCTAATATAGCAGCATTTAGACAACGCTTTGTCTAAAGTGTTTTTAAAACATTTTCAACATCTGGGCAAGTGGGAAAATATCTTCCTATTAAAAGACAGCAGATCTGTCAAGGGACCTGCTGCTTTATTGACAACCGAGATATCCCAGGGAGGCACTCCAGCAGACCCACCCGCTGGGGGACACACAAGTAACTGGGAGCACTGGGAGCAGAAGAGGGGCAGGCAAAGAACCTCTTCAGAGAAGGCAGGGCTGAATCCCTCAGTCGCTTACAAATTTTTCTGGAAAGTTTCCCCGACTACAGATCTGCCTCTCTTCTTCGCAGCCCCACGGGTACGGACAAAAAGAAAGCCTGAATTGTCTCATATGGCAGAGTGTGCAGAACTTCAGTGTCCTACTGCAGGATTATGAGATTCAAAGTCGTGGAGTTTCTTCCTGAAGCTACTTACATTGACCGCTAATTAGTTTAGCATCATCATTTTTCCCTTGCTAAAAGTAGATAAATATCAACCCAGCAAGAAAACAAAAAAAATAAAAATCCATCAACCCAAAAGAAACCAAGATATATTTAAAAGGTTACATTTGTCTTGCCAGCTTAGGTGGCTGGCAGTGAAGACAAGCACTTTTGACAGTCACTTTTTAAAACCCCCCGAGTGGATAACGGCAATACTCAGCTCACCACACTGGCTGTGCGCGAACGTTTCCCGGAGCACTTGCGTTGCTTCAGGGTTCAGTAAAAAGAGCTACTCCACATCCCAGACTCGCACGGGAAGGTGAACGCATCACTTCACACTTCTCAGAAAAGCTACGTTAACTCTTAATTTATGTGGCCCAAATCCTGAAGAAAAAAAAAAATTAATTAGTTTTTGTTAATCCCTTTCACTCTTACAGAGATTGTGGGCAACCAAAGTTGATCCTTGGAAACATCCAGTGTAGGACTTGGCATGGCACGTTCTGCTGTAAGAGGTAATTAACCTCCTAGAGAAGGCATCTTTCGTCGTACTGAATCACAGATCAATTTGAAAATTAAACATTTTGGCAGTGGATAAAACCACCACCAGCAAGACCCACAGACATACCCTGTGCAGGTAGCCGACTGGAAATCCCACTGGTTTGTGCTCTCTCCTTGGGTCAGCACCGAGCAGCAGCCGGGCTACGGCTCTGCCGGGTTTGGCATCGGGGCCTGGGCCGCCCCCGGCAGAGGATGGCAGGGGGGTGATGGCAGCCAAGGGAAGCAGCAGCCCCATCGCTGCAGGAGGAGAAGGAAGTGATGGCAGCAGTTCAGCTCAACCCAGAAATGCCACTGCTCTAATGGATTCGGGAAGGGAGGGCAGCAATACTCAGGAGGCAAAAATGCAAGGGCAAGACTTTCAAATGTACCTTAAAAATGACATAAATCATAGAATCACAGAATGTGTTGGGTTGGAAGGGACCTCTAAAGGCCATCTAGTCCCACCCCCTGCAGTGAGCAGGGACATCTTCAACTAGAGCAGGTTGCTCAGAGCCTCATCCAGCCTGGCCTTGGATGTCTCCAGGGATGGGGCCTCCACCCCCTCTCTGGGCAACCTGGGCCAGGGGCTCACCACCCTCAGGGGAAAGAACTTCTTCCTCATGGCTCATCTAAACCCACCCTGCTCTAGTTTAAACCATTGCCCCTCGTCCTGTCGCTACATGCCCTTGCCAACAGCCCCTCCCCAGCTTTCCTGTAGCCCCCTTCAGGGACTGGAAGGCCGCTATAAGAAATTTTAAAAATATAAAGCAAGAAAAAGAACAAACATAGCCCATTCAGGAATTCAAAGTTCTTTGTAATGGAATTTTTCTTTTTTACTTTTAATATTTACCCCGCCTATATAAGCTCATGATCAGCGTTTGATTGTCTTTTTACATCTCCTGATTTCAAGGACCAGACCTCAGGTCTGCCAACCCTCAGCCCCAGGCTGGCAGCTCTTTGTACGTCCAGCTGCCCACTATCAAGTCATTGAAATTTGTCAGCTGTCACATACGAGGAGTCCTTGCAGCACACCAAAGCTCTGCTAATGCAAGCATTCACTTTGAAGGACCCTACCAGATGTCAGAGGGGTCCGTTCCTGTGGCTATGCAGGGATGGGAAAGTTACACCTTTCACCACGTAAATCGTCGCCTGCCACTGGAACGAGCAGCACCCGAGCAGCAGGGGCTGTGCCGTCCCCTCTGGGCCTAAATGCAACTCTGCCAGGTAGGGAAAAGTAAGGGCGAATGAGAAACGCAGCCACAGCTTGGCAGAAATTAGAGGTGTTACAAAGAAAAATGATTTGCAATGCTTTTGTTTCTTGTAACAGAACAGTCTATTTTACATAAAAAAAAAAACCAACCTCAACACATTTCACTTAAACACTGCATGATAACTCAACAAAATGCTGAAGTACCCCAGAGGAGGGGCAATTTATACAAGCAACTAAAGCACCGGGACTTCCCCAGACGTTCACATTAAGCTAAAACCTAATGTTAAACAGAACAAAATGAAAACAAAACAAACAAACAAAAAAAACCCAAACAACAAAAACCCCAACCAGAAATCTGGTAAGAGGGTGAGGCGATAATTCATAAAGACAACTACTAATTTTTGCTATGATTCACTCAGTGAGTAACCCCCACAGTTGCGGCTCTCCGAGCAGCAAGGAAAAGTTGATTAGGGTACAAAATAGCTGCATGATTAAAGAGGTTCCTAACGATGCTGTGGGATCTGCAAGCACCGAATTCCGGGGCGAGGAAGGCCCACGGCTGCGGATCATCCACCTGCTCATCCTCAGGGCAGGCGAGGAGCGACGGCCGGTTTCCACAGGCAGGTTCTGCTGGAGCCGCTGCCTGTGCTCCCCGCAGGACCAGCACGGCGCCATCAACACCCCTTGTCTCGGGGTTGCTGCAAAGATGCCAACTCACTTTTGGGCATTGTACCACTCCCCTGCTGTGGTGTCACATTAATACTTATGTGAATCCCTCACCTAAGGAGGGACTGAAATTTTAAGTCACATGCAGATACTGCCTGGCTGCTCCCGTGAAGCCTACCCAGCAAAAGGCTTTTCTACTCTCAGCACTATTCCAACACAGTAAGGACTAAGCTTTCTGACTTCACTTTGCTACATAGATTTAGCTTCTTTAGGGCGTACAGTCTCAAAAAGTAACGGTCACACAAACAAAAAGACGTTTTTTCAGCAGAAAAGCATTTAGAGGGGCACGAGGGCAGAGCGGGCCGCCCCAGTGTGGAGCTGCCCCAGGGCCGCGCCGGGTGCCCAACCTCTGCTGCAGCAGCACCACCGCCTGCAGGTCTCATAACTAACCCACGGCAGACATCCCAAACCTCCTCCTCCAACCCTAACCATTAAATCCTAAGAGATATTCGATAGAGATGCGGGCGTGCACAAGAAAACAGTACACACAACTGAAAATAGCTCTGCTACGGATCATACAGATCTAGAACAGGATTTCACTGAAGCCAGCTTTGCTACTGCTACTCATCTGAATACACGAAGTTTGGGGGGAAAAATATGTAAAAAACCTTTAGATACCTGTTTATTAATCCATCACTGTAGATACTGGGTGTGTCACTCCAAGTCTCTTCTTCCTAAACTGCCTGCTGGTAACAATTCCTTATGCCCAAAGCATCCTGAATGCAGCAGACGCCCCTGGGAGCCTCTGCCCCTCTCAGACCACTGCCATTTCCAGCGCTTTGAGCCAACCCAGAGTCCCAGCACAGCACCAGCCACCTGCCCACGCACCTGCCCAGGTGGTTTCACTTGCCCGAGCATTTACACCTGAACACCAGGGGTAACGAGCTGCAAAGGGACCTGCTGGAGCCCAGGTTGGTAGTGGGGCAGGAGAAAATCCAGGCACAAGCTGTGTTTGCAATTTTAGAAGAAAACATGTAGTCTGATGAAAACAGGGAAGGAAAGTTTGTGGGTTGGTTTGTTGTTTTTTTTTTTAAGTGAAACAATAACCTTGTAGCATTCTTCCTGCAGAGAAAGCCGCCTATGTGCCTGCATGGCTAGGGAGGCAGACAAGTAGGGAAATGAGGTCTTTTATTTCTTGTCTCCTTCTCAGGGTCAAAATTCCTTAGTACCAATTTGTAAAACGAAGCTGGGAGTCTTGCAGCCCTCAGGATAATCAATTGGCTGACAAAAGTGAAATCACATCTTCCAGACTCGCTCATTAACAGAAGTAGAGCCCCTGTTAGAGAAGGGTTTGCTTCACCTAGCACTGTCAGCAGACAGCCCCACATCACCCCTGTCTTCAGAGTCGGGTCTTGCTTTGGCTTGGGTCAGAGGAAAAGCCAACTATGGCCTATCACTTCTATTCTTAAGACTAAAACTCCCTTTTGCTGAGCTGACACACATTCAATTATCTACATCAACAAGACAGCAGGAAAAGGAGCTGCAGACACCTTCGAGCGCCGGGAATTGCACCCCTGGCATCTCTTCAGGAGAGCTCTCTTCAGGCTCGGGCAAATGCCACGGGGAAGGCAACGCAGGACCCTTTCCCGTCATAGCCTCTTGCCAAGAATTTCGGCTTCAGAGCATCCGAACTGGTGAACCAAACTTAAAAAAAGACGCCATCAGCAAGGAGAACAGAGTGCTGCTGCCACCACCTGTCAGAGGCACATTGCGAGCTGGGACGGTGAAGTGTCCCAGCAAGAGCACAGCTCCAGGGCACGAAGCCACCACATGCAGGCTCCTTGGTAGAAGGAGCACCAGCAAACAGAAGACAACTGCTGGGCACCAGCTCCTCCGTACCACTGCAGGCAGCTGGCATGGGCGCAGAGTCCTCACCCAGCAGTGGGCAGAAGGTATCTCCAGCCAGCCTGGAGCATAATGGAAACGGAAGGAAAAAACTTCCAAACAATAGTTCCCATCCCCGAGCGGGAAAGTTGAGCTGAGCTCAGGGACTGCAGAGGCAGAAAGCTGTTCAGACAAATATATACAGAAAAACCTGCGGTACAGAAGCCAGCCCTTACCATGACTTGAAATCAGGACATGGAAGAGGGGACCAGAGGTTCTGCCCTGCCATGGTCTGCAGGCTAGAGGAGGGCGGTGGGAGAAGGAGAGAGAAAGGGAATGGTGGAAAGGTGAGCCTAAGAGGCGGCACAGAGCAAAACTTGGTGCCCGAGATCCTATTCAATACGTATAAGCACAGCCTGGCCCACAGGTATGGTCCCTGCACCGCTTTGAGTGGCACACGTTCTCACTGCGACGGCTCGCATGGACACCCACTCCTGGGAGACAACAGCAGCAGCTCTTCCCATGGCAGAGACCACCGTGTCTCAGCGCTCACGCCAGGGCAACGCTTCAGTCCCAGCCATCCTCTCTGGAGTGCTACAGCTGTCACATCCAGTCTCACCAAGGGCAGCTTTGTGGCAAGTTTTTAGAATCTAAAAATAACTCATTAATTTTCCTAACGTCCTTTAAAGGATGTGGTAGGGTCGCTCCATCTTTCAAGCTGCAGTGCACAGTGGATGGAAGGATTCCATCCCGACCTGGTGGGCTACTGGGGACGCATCTCCACCAGCTGAGCAGGGATGAGAGAGGAAGGGAGACAGTTACTTACCAAAACTCAAGGGGAAAAACTTCTACCTGGGGTGAGGAAAGAGCTTCGGAGAAGGCTAACTGCTGGGAGAGCCGTGAGAGGTGACCACAAGCCACCCCGAGCCAGTACAGGAGGAAAGAGAAACTAACAGGACACCCCGCTGGCAGCTGGGCATCACCACACTGGGCGGGCGCAGGGGGAACGCCAGGTGGTGCGTCCCATCCCGCTCCTCCGCTGCGCCCTGCGCGCCTGCGAGGAGGCAGCTACTGCGAATGCAGAGATAAGCAGGGAGAGGCAGAAATATCCTTTTTCTCATCTCCTGTCGCTGCTGTGACAGAACATTCGTGCTTTCACTGAACAATTTACCAGTATCGGTTGAGAAGGCGAAGAAGCAACTCAGAGTGGAAGGAAAAACTGAGCATAGAGCCAGCTGGAAAAAAGATTTCCATAAAGCTAATTTTTAGCCAAAGCCCTTTTTTTCCCGCTCCACGTACAAATCTCTGTAGGAGACTTCAAATAGTAATCACTCTAATGAATTAGTCCACGGGAGAAGAGGCAAACATACACTCCAGTACTTGGCCAGTTCTAGCTGATACACTCTCCAGAAGAACAATACTTAGCATTTTACACTAATGGCTTGCATCCAGTAACTAATTAATCCTCTCAACGCAGAGGTATATGTTGGGTTTTTTTCCCTAATGTAAAAGGAAAGAAAAAAAAAAAAGCTCACTGTCTCATGCCAGTCTGCAATGACAAAATGTTCACTGCTTTACCAGAGAACAGGAACGCTATTTTAGGGCCTGGTGCTGCGGGTTTGCACCAGCTCCACACTTCCTCTGAAAGATGGTACTCGCTGAGAACCAGAGCATCGCGGTTAACTGCTGCCGGTCCTCTAGAAGGCCAGATGTTCAACAAGAAGTTAGCTCCCTTCAATCCATTCCGGGAAACAAGATTCATAGTCTCGTTTCTCTTTAAGGATGATGATGTTTATTTCCCCAGCAAGGTCTAAATTAAATTCAAGCACATTTGGAATACACAGCAGCATCTATCATGGTGGCTTCCTAGCCAAGTGTTGATATAGTTTATAGTCTTGCTGTCAGAAAATATTGCTGCATGTCCATCAGGAGGAGACTTCAGCTCCATCCCTGAGGCAGGGTATTCTCTGATGGCCAATATAGCTGTGCCTCTGCAAAGCTCTGTGCGCAGCCTCCTCGAAGCAGCCAGAAGAGGGTTGAGGCTCTTGCCCATGGCTTGGGCAATGCTAAAACCGGTCTTTGCCTGGCAGTACAGCAGGACTGCGGGGAGCAAGCAGAGGGGACAGATTTAGATGCTGTTTCCAGGGCAATAAGTGGCTTCAGTGTCACAGAGCGAGTCACATCCCCAGAACTGGCCCATCATTAAACATCACAGAACCCCCACTGTCGGCTCCCCACAAAAATCAAGCTGACCCACTCTGCTGCTTATGCCCGGGCTGGTGTTTATCAAGGAGGTCATCAGAAATGGGTTAAAGACCCAAAAAAGACAGCAGCTCACGTCTCCGACAGAGACTTCAAGAAGCCTCCAGGGGATTGCGTGTCTCATGCTCTTACATGTACGTCCACAGCGGCAGTTAAATGTTTTATTCTTCTAAAGGTTTGAGAGGAGGTTTTAGGGCTTTATATTTCTGACGCAGTAATTGTTTGAATATAAAAGCAGAGGCCATATGGCACTTCCTAGGATGCAATTCACTTTCAGTGCAAAGCTGCAATGAATTTAGGTAAATTTTCATGAATATGTAAAAGGGTGATTTTCAAAGATGCACAGACTGAGTTCATAGAAAATATCCTTCTCGGCCAGGCCAGGCAATGACCATCAGGCAATGACTCACATCCTGCACACTCAGGTTGGCATGAGTAGTTTTCAGCCCTCCCATATGCGAAATGAATCAGCAGAAAACTTGCCAAATTGCACCCAAAATCTAATGCAAGTCACACTCAGAGTTAAAATCACAGACAGTGAATATTAGATGTGTATCCTCCTTGGTAAGAAATTCTTACCATTGTAAGTTTGTTGTGCAGACAGCTAACAGCTTGAGAAAATTCCCCTAAGGTCAAAAACTGAACAGGTACAAAACGTTTCAAGCGTTAATGTGTTGAAAACCTCAAAATCTTCATTATAAAACCTCTTCTTTCTTTCGCCCAGATCTCGCTAGAACAGGACACAGGACCGGAGGGTTTCAGAAAGACAAAGCATGCTCAGAGCAGCTTGGAGAGCAGATCCTGACAGCCGTAACCCACCACCACACTGTGCCGCTCAAGCAGTGCGCTGACATTTCGCTACTGGCGGGGAAGCTGGCCGAGACCACACAATTTCCAGCGAGCACTGCCCAAAACAAACACGTTTACCAAACCCGAAAGCAACATCCACCAGTGTCTTACAGTGAGAGCAATGCATCAGATACCACCACGCGACAGAGAGAGAGAGCATCTCTCCATAGAAGACCTGAGTGTGAAGGCATAATGAATTCTATCCCAGGACAACACCACAACTCTCTGTCTGAGCAACCCCAGCTTTGAGGCGAGAGAAGTGCAAGAGGTATGCTGGGATTCAGGCAGGGAGGCCGGGATAGGGTTGGGATACCTCCGACGCCCTGCTGTGGACAGATGAGCAGAAAGGCAGAAGGTGGAAGTAAAAGAGGATGAGGAGTGAACACAGAGTGGGGACGCCCCGTGGTGTCAGACAGCACTCGGAGAGGAGACGCGAAAGAGAAACAGCTAAAGAAGGTGCAGACATGAACAAAGCTTTCTAGGAATAAAAGTGGGGGACAACCCACCAAAATGGATGGCCCCTCAAAAAAAAAACCCAACAAAAAAAAAAACAAGACCGAAAACCCAAAGCCAACCAAACAAAAATTAACAAAAACAACGCAAAAAAAGAAAAAAAGAAAAGAAAAAAGAAGAAGCTGAAAAACAGTCTATAAAACCATAGAGCCACTGACCAAATTCACTCAGGATTGTTGTGTATAAAACCCTGCGACCCTTGAAGCCACATTATTTAAAGATGCTTTGCACGTCTATTACAAAAAGTACATGCAGTTACCGGCTGAGGACAACTTATATTTTCAAATGATTGTTCAAGCACACCATTACTCCACTGACAGTTTTCCAAAAACTACAAACCTCTCAGTCTCAAACTGGGAAATCAAGACAACGAGCACCGATGCCTTCAGAAGTAAGGCCCCGCGTACATGGAGGAGAGTGTTAAGAGTACGTTAAGAAGTACAGCCAGAAAAGTGTGTGAAATGATGGCAAAGATTCTGCTGGGACCTCCTGAAAGTGAGAAAGATTAGAACCACGGCGTCAGGTGGAGGAGGAAGGTAGAGATCTGATATAAGAGGGATGAAAGGACAGCCCACCCCAATCAGTACCGCTGGGAGAGTCAGTAGTAGCTGGAGTGATCCAACAGCCTGACCAAGAGCTCCCTTCTTTCTTTGCTAATGAACTGGAAAGGTTTTCTCTTGTGCACGTAACAGTTTCCGCGTTTTGAGCAGAAGCAGAGAGCTCTGTTCCAACTGATCTACCTTGCTGCCTGTTCTAGTAAAGAAATGCAACATCTTTTGCCAGCAGCGGAAGAGGTCACCATCAGAAGTTGACCTGCACCCTGTGACTGCTTTAATACAAACAAGACTACTGTATTTTGTATTTTTTTAGCATCTTACTGAAGCCAGCATCAAGGAGGAAACTAGAAGCAGGCACATGCTTTGCTTTGCTCACATCTTTCTATCAGCAGACGCCAGCGCTGATCAAGATGACTTCATCCAAGGCAGTCCCTCAGCTGGCCCAGACTGAGAAACTGCCCCCATGCGCTGGATCCCTGAATCATAGGAACGTTTGACAAGGCTTCAAAGTCACTTCTTAGGCTTTGCTAGAAACTCTGAATTAATTTTTCCCTCCTCTGCATAAGGAGAAGTACTAATCCTTATTACAGATCCAAAGAACCATCACAGGATGAATCACCTAATGAATTACTCAAGTATTTCTCTGCAGATGGCCCCGCTTCCTACCGCAGCTCCCCACATGCTGCTCTATTGCTTTCTCTTTGTGGCTTATGCAGTACTGTAAGCCAAAGCGCAAGTCCTGGTATCCCGAAACAAGATAATAGAAACATCAGTAACTGGACAAACATTGCATTTCACCCTGGAAATGGCTTGTACTGCCCTGTACTAACCCCTCGGACACTGCTGAAACATTTACTACATAAAGCTCAGCCAGCCATAACTATGAAAAGTTCAGCCAACCCTAGAGAGCTGCATTATAAAGTTTTGTGGTCATACAGTTCAAACACGATACGCTTGCAGGCAGCCATGCAAAGCCCAGCTGGAATCCAAGAAGGAAACGTTGATCTTCTGTTGCGGTGGCAGCTATGAAAACCACAGCCATAGCCATTGCCCGCCCCGGGTTTAAACCAACAGGTTTAACTTGTTCTACCCCATCCACCCTCAACTGTCCACATTCAGCAACGTCTTCTCATTCAACGCCAAAAGAAAAGCAGGTTCCCTTGCACAGAAAGAATAAGCTTTGCCCGGCGGCATTAGCAGGCTCTTACCACTTCCACAAGCCAGCACAAGAGGGGCACACCATCCTTGACATGCTGGCTCCTTTCTGTTTGTAGAATGAATTCAGAATGCCAATACGGACCTGATAAAAAGGCACGCTTTCTTCCACTTCTACTTTCAGGACAGCCTCTCAGAACAACACCCCCTCAAGTCAGCAGAAATGAGGGATTTTAATTTCAACATTACATTATCCAGAGGAAAGAACAGCCAGAGAGCAGCAGGAAAAGCCAGCAAGAATTACACTCGATAAAGAGTATTTGAGGTAGTAAATGCAGACAAGCGAAAAACAGGTCACTGGGAAAAATAAAAGCTAAGGTGCTACATGGCAGATATTCTGAAACCATGTAAAATGCATTGCAGAGCAGTGTCAAATTTGCCACAAGAACACAGCAAGTTAATGGAACAGCTATAAATACTAATGCGGAGCACCACCTTCTTGCTTCTTATCCGACAGGCCAGAGAAGACACTCCAAGGAGATCTCAACCATGCTGACTGGTGATGTTTTGGGCATAAATAATGAAACTCATGTGAAGAGAGTCTTAGATCAGAGTAGTCAAGTAAGTATGGACTTCAAGAAATACTCACAGAATCATAGAATCTTCATGGTTGGAAAGGACCTTTGAGATCACCGAGTCCAACCAAACAACCTACAGACTCTGCCACTAGAGCATGCCCTGAAGTGCCACATCCAGACGTTTCTTAAACGCCTCCAGGGATGGTGACTCAACCCCCTCCCTGGGCAGGCTGTTCCAGTGCCTGACCACTCGTTCAGTAAAGTAATTCTTCCTAATATGTAACCTAAACCTGCCCTGCTGCAGCTTCAGGCCATTTCCTCTGGTCCTGTCATTATCCACCTGGGAGAAGAGGCCAACCCCCACCTCTCTACACCCTCCTTTCAGGGAGTTGTAGAGGGCAATGAGGTCTCCCCTCAGCCTCCTCTTCTCCAAGCTAAACATGCCCAGCTCCCTCAGCCTCTCCTCATATGACCTGGTCTCCAGAGCCCTCACCAGCCTGGTAGCTCTCCTCTGGACACGCTCCAGCACCTCAATGTCCCTCTTGTACAGCGGGGCCCAGAACTGAACACAGCACTCGAGGTGAGGCCTCACCAGTGCCGAGTACAGAGGCACCATCACTTCCCTGCTCCTGCTGGCCACACTGTTCCTGATACAGGCTAGGATGCCATTGGCCCTCTTGGCCACCTGGGCACACTGCTGGCTCATGTTAAGCAGGTAGGAGAGGACAGCCCTGTCCCGTCAAGAGAAACCGGATTATTGGGTGCCATTTCTGTGTCCACCCTGCTAATAGCAATCCTGTTTGTAGTGTGCCAGCTGCTGTTAGGATTACTGTTTATCACAAGGATGTTAGTGGGTCCTGGATGCAATTCTGCAGCTTGTTAGAACAGGGGTTGGTGCCTTTTTGTTGTATTGCACGTTTAAGCAGAAGGTCCTTATGAGCCACATGCCCTTCTGACATGCCTTTCACTGCTTTTGTTAATGCTCCTTGAGAGCAGTCACGTCACTTATACATGAGATGTTGTAGTCAAGAGTATAAATATCTGTGTCAGTCTATGTGGTTGCAGCAAAAACTGAGCTGTGGAACCTCTGGGGGAATATGACTCCGCAGGGACTCAGAGTGAGTCCCTGTGTCCTGATATAAGTCTGGCTTCTATCAGGAACGCGTGGCCCGCAGGAGCAGGGAAGTGATGGTGCCTCTTTACTGGGCACTGGTGAGGCCTCACCTCGAGTGCTGTGTTCAGTTCTGGGCCCCACTGTACAAGAGGGACATTGAGGTGCTGGAGCGTGTCCAGAGGAGAGCTACCAGGCTGGTGGGGGCTCTGGAGACCAGGTCATCTGAGGAGAGGCTGAGGGAGCTGGGCATGTTTAGCTTGGAGAAGAGGAGGCTGAGGGGAGACCTCATTGCCCTCTACAACTCCCTGAAAGGAGGGTGTAGAGAGGTGGGGGTTGGCCTCTTCTCCCAGGTGGATAATGACAGGACCAGAGGAAATGGCCTGAAGCTGCGGCAGGGCAGGTTTAGGTTACATATTAGGAAGAATTACTTTACTGAACGAGTGGTCAGGCACTGGAACAGCCTGCCCAGGGAGGGGGTTGAGTCACCATCCCTGGAGGTGTTTAAGAAACGTCTAGATGTGGCACTTCAGGGCATGCTCTGAAGGGCAGAGATTGTAGGTTGTTGGGTTTTCTGTTTGGTTGGTTGGTTGGTTGGTTGGGTTTTTTTGTGTGTGTGTGCGTGTGTGTGTGGTTGGACTCGATGATCTCAAAGGTCCTTTCCAACCATGAAGATTCTATGATTCTATGATTCTACCTGAAGCTGTGCCCCAGCACTGCCTCACCAGCTTGTCACCATGCCTCCCACCAGACATTCCATTTCTCTTCATCCATGTGAGCTGCTTGTATCAACAGTCCTTAAACTGTTCCAGCAAAACCGAGCCTGCTCAGCTTCGATCGTCCCCTTCTTGTTAAGGGAGCTCACTCAGTGCTCCTTCAGCCCTTCCACCACAGGCTGCTCAGGCAGAAGCTCGGTGTAGGCAGCTGCTCGTCACCCGTCAAAGCTGTCAATGCAGAGGTTGCATCCCTGATGTAGCATTGGCATGTCTCATAACACCTATCTTTCTGATTAACAAAATTTAAGACATTCTTTAAGAAAGCAAGATTTATGACAATGAAAATTAATTAATCTTCAGGAGACAGCCTTTGTCCTATTTTTATCCCCACCATGCCAAGCCATTTACGTACCTCCAGGCCTCTGTAACCATTTGGAGGTCTCAGTTGTCCACAGAAAGCACCACTGTTAGGTCTGTCTGTGGTCTTTGCCGAGGTGTTCTGCTGTTAATCGACCCTCCCCCCCGGCACGAAAGCGCTTGTTAACAGTAGTACGCTTGGTTTGCTTTTTCTATAGGGCTGCATTTAGACAGGTTGGACAGTTTTCTAGTTTTGCTTCAGCTTTTCTTCCAACAGATGCTTTAATACAAGTTACCTCAAAACTGACAGCCTTTCCCCAAGGTGCAGCGCGCACAACCGTGCCTTTACCCTTCCAAGCGGATTTCTCTCCACCCCGAGTTTTCGCGATGCAGCCTCTAGCCCAGCTCAGCTCGTCACTGCAGCCCGGCCTTTCTCGAGCCCTGTGGCAAACCAAAGACAGAGAGGGGACACGTGCAGGTGCCATCCCTGCAACTGATGATCCACGAGAAACTTTTTAGGCATCTTTCCACTCTTACCCACCCCTCCCACCTCCACACTGGCTCCCTGTGGTAGATCCTGGGGAAGCTTTTCCCCCTGCATGCCTTAATCCTGTTTGGGCTTTGCCCTGCAGCCCAGTCTCCAGAACTATATCGCACAGACAGAGAGTTACTCTCTCCCTATCCCTTGAAAACCAGTCATAATTGGTACAGCCATCAATTATTAAGTAGGCAAAGTGCTAATGTTTGCCTATAAGTGTATTTTACATACGGAAATATAAAACAGGCATTATTATTTCATAGAAGTGTAATTATTTTCTCCTGTTTCACCAGGTGTCAGTACCAGTGGTTTGGCAAAAAGGCCACCAGCAGATATATTCTAAAAGGCAGAAAGAATAACGTTACAGATGCAGCAAGGAGAGGACAGTACGGGCTGCATGAAGTTACCAGCATTTCAGCAAGCAGTGAAAGGCAGTGAAAGATACGGAGCCAAAGAAATAACTGCAAGGGGATCAGCTGGGTAGAATAACCACCAGAAACGCACCCGGAGCAAACGACGCCACACAACTGACAGGAGGTGATGAAGGGAAGAGACACTTCGGTAGACAATAACTGACATTACAAAGCCATAAAGGCTCAGCCAAAGGTAGGGAAATAGATCTCTTGGGGAAGAGATGTTAGCCCTCAAGCAGAGGGGAGGTATTTCACAGAGAATTCCTCTTCCACGGGCTTATTCTGCTTTACAAGGAAGCGCAACTGATGCTGCTGCTCCCCTCCTGGCTGCACTGTCCCACCCCAAAGCCCGTTGAGGCTCACGCCTTCCTACTGCTGTAACAAGCTTTAAGTCCACAGCCTGCAGGAAGCAGGGGAGGAAGACAGAGAAATGGGGTTTCCGAACAGAGCAGAATTCAGGACAGTGTAATTCCTTCCACTCTTCAACCGGGGCAGCCCCGCAGCTGCAAGACCAAACCGGGGGCTGCTCGTGCCAGGTTACACATCAAGATGCAAGACCTCGAACACCAGAAAGCCAGACACAAAAGCAGTTGCAGAGAAGTAATTACAAACAGAAATACGTCAGTCTTCTTTTCTCCATTCCTCATCCAAATTTTGTACCACAAAAATCCCAGATGAGTCAGTAGCCCTAAAAGGAGTTATTTCACGAGTTAAAGCCACGCAGGCACAGGCAGGGAGGTAATACCGTGCCCAATTTAGATCCAGAGCAGGTGATTAGCACTCTGTGCTACGCTAACCTGTGCTTTGCCTCCTCTTTCAGTCAACTCGCATCTCTAAGCATCTTCACAACCGCCTTGGACAGAGGGAAAACCTCACCCTTACCTCGCGCGGGCGCAGGGACAGGCACCACGGAGCTTCCTGAGCACAGGGACCAGCCCACGCGCTCTCCGCTGCTCCCAGCCGCTCTTCATCTCTGCCCTCACTCGCACAGGAAACTAAGCCTCTTCATACAGACAAATCCTAAATATCGACAGCTTGTAAAAGGCTTAGTGCTGAGGATCGCTACGAAGTATTATTTCACGTAGTTTGCTTTCCAGAGCAGCTCGCCTTTCCCTAGCAGAGCAGAAGCTACCGGAGATTCAGCGAAAGCTTCCGAATCGCAGTCCGGGAGGAAGCATGGCACAGGGAGCTGGGAGCGAGCTCTGTTTGCAAGTGCCAGGCATCTGCCAAACACCCAGAAAAAAACTATATACACCCGTATAGGAAAGTATAAAGCCAACAGCACTCCCAAAATACATGGTGTCATGCACCATGTGTATGAGGATCACTGTGCGCTTCAGGTGTAAGCTAAACCCAAGCAAGCCTCCCATGGAAGAAGAGCTATTTTTGATTTTGATCAGCTTCTCAATGCAGTCGGCCGCCTGTGTGAGCGCACGGGATGGAGCACAGCACGGACCGGAGTGCGATACCGAGACCGGTTATTTCAGCGTCAGTGCGGACCTACAGTCTGCAGCTGACTTTACAGACGCTGCTTGGTTTTCTTTCACAACTTTCACAGCAACGTTTCACGATATTCCCCTATTTAGCCTTTTATCACCAAATGCTAACGCCTCGTTTTCAGAAGCAGACCCTTTGTAAAATGGATTTCGCTAAGCTGATTATTTAATATGTCAACTTCGTTCTTGGAGTGACACTAAGTATTTTCTGCCTTGACATTTCGTGGAAAGCACACACCATTCACGTCTGGATCGGGGACTGACGCTCCCAGTCCCGGCAGCTCACCGCGTCCTCAGCCACAGCGGAACAGCCTCCCCGCTCCAGAGGGAATGGACATTTTGCAGCAACAGATCTTATTCCTTGGGAACCGCATGCTTCAGAAATTTTGCACCAATTTGACAAATTAATTATAAAGTACCTCACCAGTTTCAGCGAAGTACTTCTGATTTGCATTTGTGTAGCTAAAAATAGGATTCGGGGGAAAAGTCCAAGACAGGCCCAGCTTGATTCAGTTCCCTGTTTATTCCCAGTGCTAAGTGAGTCAGCTAATGAGAAGCTTATGGGACAGCCAGTGTCACTGGCCTTTTCGTGAAAGTCCGCTTGGAGACAGATGCAGTACTGCAAGAACTTGAATCCCGATCTTCCCTGTTCACGTCAGTTCTAGGCAGAAAACATTCCAGACACGGGAGGATTGACTGGCTCCCACCAACGCAGTGGCCCGGGAAGGTTTCCTGGGGCAGCGACAGTGCCAGGTTTCCGTTCTGCTGCTCAGCCCAGTTTCGTTCTCAGCTCGTTCCCACCCTGCACAAGCTGTGCATCTCATTTTTGACATTTCTAGACATTTTACTTAAATCCCGTATTATTCACATCCGCAGACTTCTCTTGGAGGACACTCCAAAAATCAGCTGTCCAGTACGACACTGATTCAGGGGTTCACTGTGGTCTTTAGATCAGCATAATAAGAACTGAGACTTTAGATCAGCATAATAAGAACTGAGAAGGTACCACCCGCAAATGAATTAGTTACACGCATACTCACGCTCTTCTCGAAGCTGAAACCCTCTTTACACCCACTGCTCACAACACAGCAAAAATACCCCGCTTAGCCCAGCAGCTAAGATATGCACACCGGTACTTCAAGCAGAGGACATTTCTTCTTGTAGACAGATATGAGGAATGCATCTAAGAAGCAAACCAAAAAAGTTTGAGAAACTTCTTTCCTGAGCGTGAGTCAACACAACAGAATGAGTGCAGCGTTACTCAGTGGATCACCGTCTTTCATCGACCTACAAAGCACATTAATTCCATAAATTAGAACTTGAATATTACTATGTCTGATGAATACCATAAAAGAAGTTGCATTTGCCTGACTTTTAACAGTGGGCAGCGGTAAGACGCGCACAACAGCAGTCTCATCTAGATCGTTTCCATACTTTCTGCTATGTGGGACAAGGCACAGCCCTGGCAGCGCTCCTGCCTCTCCTCATGTCTCTCAAGCCAGAAGGTTTCGTAACTCACACCTGCTCATTCACCACCCATTTCTCATTACTCCTCCACCACAAAACCGGGCAGCTACAGCGATAGCTGGGGCTCGATGTCCCCTATTGTGAGTGACCCCATCACCTCACTCGCTGCAGACCCAGCTCCTCGCATCCTCACCAGCTCTCCCAGGCACAGGCCGTTTCCATCGTGCGTTTATAAAGTTGCATAAAGCTTATAAAGTTATAAAGCACAATGAGGTCTTTGTTCAAGAGTACAGTTTCTAGGGACATCAGTAAAACAACATTCATTGATATGCTGCATTATAAAAATCCAACCGCACACCCAATGAAACTGCGTTTAGTAATCCTAAAATTACTATAAAGGAAAATATTTACAATGAGAGTTGGAGAGGATGAAGGTCAGAGCGCGCAACAACAATGACAGAAACCAGGGGGAAATGCTACATGCATAGGAAACAAAAAGTTGAAGGAAGCTTTGAAAAGACAGCAATGAAAACCAAAAGTTGGTATAAAGCAGTGAGGAGCTTACAGACACTGGGCCAAAAATGTCTAGGCGGCTTCTCCCTCTTGTGCTATGAAATGAGAGAACAGTCACAGGGGTGAAGGGCCAGCAATTTAAAAATAAATATAAAATGTCGGCTAATCCACTGCAACTTTGTGCCAAACACCAGTGGTTGACGCTGAAGCAGGTTTCAGAAGAGGATGGGGCACTGACACCAGCTTATGGGAACAGCTGGGTTTCAGTAGAAGAACCAACACTCTCCAGCGACTGCAAGGCCCTGATTGCCTCGCAGGGGACCATTAGCTCAGTCTCAAGCCACCTGTGTCATCCTTACCTGCAGCTGGCTCCTTGGCACTCCCCCTGAAGCGAAGCTCTCTGACACCAAGCAGGACCAGGATCCGGCTGAGCCGAGGTCTGACCCAGCTCCGCAGCTCCCATGCTCCAAAAGCTCCGTAGCTCTGTCCCAGAGCGCCCGCAGCAGCCCTTCGTCCCAAACTGGGATGACACATAATCCTCTGACTCAGAAAACCCCTTCACTACTGGTATTACTGGATGCTGAGAGCGCATGGTGCTGAGTCCTTGCAGATTCCCTTGGGCTGCCCTTGGGCCCTGCGGGATGCTCCCAGGCTCCATGGGCTGTGGGCACCCCTTCTCACGGATCCCGCCATCATCCTCACCACACGCCAGTGGGAAAGAGGAGCGAAGCAAAGGCAGCAAGTCGAGATAAAACCTCTGAAATGATCACCTCCAACAAGAGCCCCTCCGTTTCTCCGATTCCCACCCGTACAAAGTAACCGCGCACGCGGAGGCAAGTACTGCCTTCCCAAACCAAGGCAGCAGCAGCAAGAGCTGCTGTGTGGGAATTTTTTTATTTGGTCATTTTCTCCGGTGGGACCCCAGGGAATTCTGACTTCTCCCAGTCCCTGGAAAAGCTGTCCCGTATCTCGCCGCCCCAAGCAATGCCCAGCCTGCGTGCCAGGCCCCTGGCCAAGGTCGGGGTTGGAACTGGATGGTCTTTACGGTCCCTTCCAACTCTAACCATTCTGCATTCTGTGACTCTCCCATCACTCAGCCTTTACCTGGGCTGCTGTTCTGCTCACAAAGGGCTTCCAGCTGACATTGCTCGGCCCACTGTAGTGGCACAACCTCCCTCCTATTCCCCGTATACCACCAGCCGTAGCTCCCCATCGTGGTCCTACAAGGCACAAACAGGTATTTGAAAAGCAACCGGTCTCCCAACACAGGGTCCACTCAAGCCCAAGCTTGGCCAGATGCAGCCCATTGCTGGGACCGGAGCACTAAAGTTTCTGCAGCTCAGATCGACCACCGCCGTCCCTCCTGATAGACGGGGTAGTCTGGCTGCAGGCCTGCTTTCACTGTGTTTTAAAATTGAAACCAGTAAAATTTATTTCATTAGATTTGCAAGGTATGGAAGACCTACTATATTTTCTTTTATTATCTTCAGTTGCAGTTTCCTGATTGTTCCGTCATCGAAAGAACGGAGTTACTACAGTGCATGTTAATTTAGAACACATTTGTCTTTATTAGAAAAAAAGAAAACTTATTTTAGCCGAGACCGCAACAAAGGGCAGTGGGCTCTGGCTCAGCTTTTGAAAGGACCGAAGCATTTCTCTCAGCTACCTGAGTTCATGCAAAAAGCTCAAAGGGTGGTTGTGAACGGAAAGCTCTTCCTCTCCCCAGGGCTCACAGAATGCTTTAAATACTCAGCTTAAAACAACAGTGGGATGCTTTTGTATACTTTTCAAAAAATATTATCCTGTTCAATATTCCTTTTTCATAGTCATGCAAGAAAATGTCAAGCAACAGCTCGTAAGCAGTACCTGTTCTGTAACTAGACACATCTGATTCCACGTTCTGTGGTGCTGCCAAGGCAGGAAGGTGTCCCTCTTTCTGAAGACCAAAATGCACTTCGGAAAAGGAACACAGAGAAAATTCAGTCAAGTATTTTTGGCTTCATTGCCCAAAAACAGGCTGCCCAACTTACACCCGAATCAGACAGGAGAGGAAAAGGTGAGAGCAGCCCAGCGTTAGGTCCTCGGTGTCCAACCTGTGAGCGGAGGCGGAGGTGGACGGCTCACAAAGGGAAAACCCAGGGATAACAAGGCCAGGCCGCCTTTGGAGCCCACGGGGATGCACAGGGCAGCCTGTGTGGGCATGCAAGTGTGCCTGAGTTTTGGGGAGCTAAGCCTAGCTAAAACCGCAACACCAGGGCGTGCATTCAGCCTTAAGGAAAGTAAGACAGATTTCAACCCTGAAGGGTAATTTTTGGTTTGTGGCTCTCACAGCTTAACACAGATTCACTGAGCAACAGCAGAGTTACACAGCGTAAGACTCCAGAAGAGCTGATTTAGGAAATTAAGAAAATTGACATCATCCGTACCAAGGTCTAAAGGCAACGAGATGTTACAAAGCCCTTCACAGGTCTTACATGTTGGGCCTTCTGCAGGTAAGGAACCCGGCAGGGATGCAGCCATGACCTCCCCGCAGCGACCCAGCCAGGCCATAAGGCAGTACTTCCACAAATGGAAGCATAACAGCACTAACGATCGTATTCTCATCAGAAACCTCTGCCTTTCAATAGCTCTGTTTCTGGAGGATTCCCACTTGCGCTTTGCAGGTGCCCCAGAGGTAACCGGGATTTCCTCGGGCTGCGGCACACCAATGGCCAAACCTCTGTTGAGCAGACTCTTCTGTTCCAAACCTCGGCAGCACAAAGAACACAGACCTTTTACTCCGCTGTGGATTTAGAGCATCCCAGCAAGTAATCTCTGAAGTAGCGAGTCCCGTCCGCTCACGTCTGGCAGCAGATGACATTGGAAATCCAGCCCAGAGCGCTCCGTTTCCCTGTAAGGGAAGGACCGTGCCCAGTCTTGAGATAACCATCAAGCCCTTCGGGCATCTCAGTGCTTTAGCATTTTTCTCATTCTTCTTGTTAAAATACTGCTCTCAAAATATTTTGCATGCTTGGAAGCTAGGAGCACAAGTTTAATCCCTCCATCCATCATCAATTCGTGCAATTATGCCTTCCCTTGGTTCTCAGTCAGCGTTTTGCCCCAGTATCCCAATGTCGATGCTGCAATCAGCACAGCAGCCGGGACCTCGCACCCCTCTGTAGCCTTATCTCCACGGGTAAGTGCAGCGAGAGGGAAAAAGGCAGGCCCTGCTGCAGTATTAAGAGCAGACCCAGCAGCAGGTGGGAAGACAGAGGGAAGAGATAATAAAAATAAAGATGTGCATAATTCTTCTCCAATCAGAAACAGCAATCACAGCTCACCACCTGCTCTTAATGCTCTTTTTCAGCGGACCAAGCCATCAGAGCAGTTTGCTGATGACTACAATTAGTTGTTTAGTTTAGGCAGCCACAGAGATTACAGGGCTATAGAGATTACTGTGCAAAGAAAGCAGAGCACACACGTGTGGAGCAAGCAATCACGCACGGGGTGCTAAATGCTTTGAGGGGGTTGCAGAAAGGAACTGGAATACATAAGAGGTGGGAAAAAAAAACGGGGAAAATTAATCAAAGAAGAATGGAGGGCTGAATGTCAGGCAAGCCACAGAGGTTTATCTCTTCCCATCCTTGGGAGAGATGCTCAATGGAAACGGCGCAATAATCTCCCTAATCAGAACAGGAAAAAACTGCTCTGACATACAGATATGCCTTTTATGCGGTAGAGGAAAGACCAAAAAGTCTTGTCTCATCTCCAGTTCTGATGCTATACGAATTATTTCGCACCTAAACATTGGTGCTATAAAAAACACAATCCCAATCCCAATCCCAACAGGTCAGTCAGAACCCTGCGAGGGCACCAACCTGCACGCAACGCTGCGTCTCTCCCCTCCGCATCCTCTGCTTACGAGCCAGCCTGCCTCCTCCTTTTAAGCCATCAGGTTTTTATTTTCATTTTTACCGTTTGGCAAGAGGGAACCTTGTTGCTAAAATAACCGCCTTTAGAAATTACAACCCAGAAAGCTGCCTCTTTGAAGTCAATAGGTTTCCCAGAAACTTTCCTTTTACTTTCACTGGAACGCTACCACCACATCACCTTGATTTCTTCATTCACGAGCACATTGCTAAGCGACTATTCATATGCTGGGAAATATTTTGCTAGATGGCAAGTCTGTCAAACAACAGTAATATTTCTTGTTTGCAATGGTTACACCACATGAAGCATATTCCCAAATAAAAAAACGTTTATAGGTTTTTCCATCCTATTCTTGTCAATCATTACATACCAGACTGGTTAGCTCTGTTGATTTGTTCTTGTTTTCCTTTGAATGTTTCCACTGTTTTAAGCTTTTTTTTCATAGACACAGTTGACATCGTTCTAAGTTGATCTCTTTATTTTTTCCTTTAGGTTTTGCAGAGACTTCACAAATAAAACCGCAGGTTGCTTCTGGCATTCAAACCCCTCCTCCTTCCCCTCTCCTCTAGCTCACACCATCTTTCAAAGTGTAATTTTAAGTCTATTGGTCTTGGCCATACTGTAACTTCTTCGTGGTGATTTTTCTTCAAATAGACTGTGGATCCTTTTATCTATTTCTTCTTCAAAGCTATCAGTCAGGTTTAGACCTATCTGATCTTACATTTGGTACAAGATGACCTGAAGGTTTCATACCGGACTCCCCGAGTTGTCTTACTCTTTTTCGCATCCTGGCATGGATGAAGAGCCAGAAGTCGTTTAGAGTTTTAATTACAGAGGCAAACACAAGTTAAAAGCAGCTGCTGTCTGGGTGCAGCGAGGGCTGGGGGCTCCCTGGGGGCCCGGGCGCTTCCCACCAGCCCAGCCAGGGCGCAGGGCAGGCCCAGGGCATCAGGCACCTCCGTGGGGACAGGGACAAGCTGAGGCCAGACCGGGACATCAGCCCATAGGTGGCTGGGAGATGTGGGGCAGAGGCAGGACCGGGATTTCTCTTTCTCCTCCCCACTCCTCGCTGGACCCTGCCCCGTGCATGTTACCCAGGAGGTGTCCCAGGGACCTCTGCCTCGACGCTGCCCTACTGCAGAAGTTGTGCCACATCTTTCCATCCATCTCATCATTCAGCACTTTCTTCCGGCACTCGTAAACCATCCTCCAGGGCCCCAGTGTCCTCACACCATGAAGGGAGACGATTTCGCCTTGTTGCCACACGCAGGCCTGGCACACACATTGTCTCCAAGCTGTGCATGTGCTGCTGAGCATAAAGACGTACCTCTATTTCCCCCACCAACGTTTAACGTGAGTAGCTTTTGTTTGAGCTCATCTAGAATTAATCAAGATGTAGGCATTACTTGTATACAGATCCCCTTTTCCTGAAGCCATCTGCAGAATGACATTAAGAATGGCAAATTAGATACTGATAAACCATCTAATTTGCATTCCCAGCTACTGCAGACAAGAAGCTGTTGGGCTACAGGTAAGATCCAGCACTGCTTTTAATCTCTAACGTCAGCTCAAGAGAGAAACAAAACAACACCATCCAGTGAGGAAGTACTGAAGAGATCTCCATAGGATAAAAGAAACTAGACCTGAATGCATAATTCAGATACACGAACACTTTACAGAGTATACTCCAGTCATCAGTAAGTGCCCAAATTAAGTATGCCTCAAAATGGGGGTGGGAGGGCGGGGAGAGCAAATACTAATTGACTAATTGTGATGACATACACCAACAAAAATGTGGGGTTTCATCAGCGCGGTCCTTCCGACGACTCCTGCCAGCCAGCACTCCTGGGATTTTCTGCCCCAGCAAACTGCTCCTGGGAAGGTGATGCCCAGCAGCACACGATGCTGCTGCACGACGGGAAGCGATCTGCCTGCTGGCGTTTCATTGGAACTGGCTTCTCTGAATTCTCTAAACTACTGATTCCAGAATCACCGTATCTAGCTGCCTCCATTGCAGATCTCAGATTTCCTCGCTAGGGCAGTACCAAACTGCTCTGCCATTCATCAAAAGGCAAAACCGCTGTGATCGTTATCCAAAGAATCCTTTCTCTCCTTTATATGTACTCTTTCTAATGATACCATGCACTACTTTTCGTTAGTTCTTCTATCAAGTATGTATCGTCCACTTGTTTAATAAGTGTTTCATCCATATGGTAAGTACGCACGCAACCTCAGATTGTTAGTAGTGCTATGCCTTTAGTTCATGTTATGTATCGTTCAACATTATGTTTAGTCCTCTCCCTGTCTGCACATCCTCCTCCATGGAACATCGCTGGTGCCTTGTGGAGACGGCTAATCTGTTCATAGATCTACAGATATTATGGATATATACAGACATATATTAGTAATATCTAATATTTTTAACTTAGCCGCTATGCCCTGTAACCAGAAGGGCACAAATTTGCATTTATGATGTATCAGGCCTTTGCCAATGGGTGTTATCCTACGCTGCAGAGGTGAGGCAGTGGGAGGTGACACCGCTCGCAAGAGACGGTCGCTCGCGGAATTACAGGCGATCACTGGGTGCCCCCTCAGACACGCACAGCGGGTGTGCGGGTGTGAACTCCCCCAGCGCCCAGAGCCCAGCCCTGCTCCCATTACTTTTGAAGTTACAGCAATAGTAACTCCCTCCTTGCCAATGGGAATCTGCCTTGTCCGTACACATGGAAACACAACTGCAATGATTTTCTTTTGACTATACGAAACACACAGGGCTTATACTTTAAAGCTAGCTACAGCTATCACCACCCCAGCTCCGAGCTTCATTTCAACACCGCAGCGCCTGTATTTAACACAGAAAGGACTTTTCAGATTTTAAGCAAAACGCAACACGCAACAAACTCATACATGTTTGGGGGCACTGGATTTCCAGAACATTTCAGTCTCCTGCTGCTTTAGGGTCACAACAACTTGGCGTTTTCCAGCCTCAGGAAAAATGTTAATATAGGATGAATGAGCCCCTTAGGAATTTCTATCTATTTACCCAAAATAAGCTGCAGGTCACGTGAGCCGCCATAGTTCCTCTTGCCTCAATCGGGAAATATTTCCTTCGAGTTTCTCAGGAAGATGAGCAGAAGCAGAACTGACAGCTCGCTGCCGTTAAAGAGACAGGCCGTGAGGTGCTAGCAATGGGAAGCGCTATGCTCTGATTAATAAGCATCGTCGCCAATCTTGCTCTACAGCCTGATTAATGGATTTGGTGGGGATTTCCCACAAAGGTGGCCAAGCTCTAAAGTGTAATTATGGACCCTGGAGACATTGAGAGTCTGCACTATCCCGCTAAGGAAAGCCCAGTTGCTCCCTGGCTCAGCAGTTTGGAGAACAGCTGCAGAGGCCGGGGCCGTGCAGGCAGAGATGTTTCTATCGCACTTGGAGAAATAATACTTCATGGTGCCTGGGGTGCTCCATATGGATGCCCTGATGCTGCACAGCGCCTTCCAAAACGTTCCTGGTCTCAGCAGCACAGTGACTGAGGAAGCACGTCAAAACCTCTGCAGCTGCAGGCTGGGGAGCCCTGTGGAGAGCAGAGCGGAGAGGCAGAGGAGCACATGGACACGTGGCACCGGCCGTGGGATGGGCTGGAGTGTGTGCATGGGCATATCCAGGAGACTTGTTCCTGGGAGGCATACCATTCACAGCTCCCATCCCTCTGGCTGGGAAAACACTCAGGAACACAAACATACCCTGCCCAGTACAACAAACTAATCAAGCAGCGTAGGGTGGGATAAACTGGCTGTTCAGACGGGTACAGAGGTACGAGAGGACATAAAGAGCAACGGCAATGGGTCAGAGGGCCTCATTCAGGGTCTGAGAAGAGTTATGATTTCTTCTGTCCCAGTAAAAAAAGACATAGTTACGCTTGTGCTTGCTTTGGTTGGTCGGTGGGTTTTTCTAAGATACCTTTAAATTGAAGCATTTGCAATTCTCATGTTTCCTGTGGGCGCTGAAACAAGCCCACAATATGGCGAAACAATGAGGCTCCCAGCACAGGGGGAAAGGGCAGATCTCTGGGCCGGGGAGATGAAGTCCCCTGATACGCTAATGGGCACACGAAAGCCACCCCAATGTCACTGATTAGTCAGATGCATTTTTGCCATTTCAGGCACTGAGGGAGATGATACCAATCATCCAGCTCCGGAGAACTGCCAAAAAATGCCTTGGGAGACGCTGAACTCTCTGTGCTATTTCCAAACTGGCAGATACGCCAGGTTTCTGACGACTCATATAATTACTTTTTTAAAAAAAAAAAAAAATAAAGGTCTTGGCCTATTTTTATAATTTTTTTAGCCAAGAAATCTGCTAGATGCTGCCCTTCTTCTCAGAGAGCCTGGTGACACGGGTCTGACACGGAGAGCCCAAACCAGATGCATTTTTTTGCTGCTTTTCTCCCTCAAGAACCTACTCCTTCTTCGTATTCCCATTGTGCGGGCTGCTACAGAGCATGGAGATTTGGGGCATAAGATCAGCCAGGAGCTGAGACGTGCTGGCCCTGCCTCTCCTCAAACAACTGAAGGTCTCAAGGATGAATGATTCACAGCTGTCCGCACCATCACCCACTCTCTGTCTTCAGAGGAATGAAGTCTTGCCTCGGCAAAAAAGAAAAACAACTGCATTTCTACCTCCTCTTTCAATATTTTTAAATTTTTCTTTCACTTCTGTTCAAAATTAGGTGTTTAAAGGATAGGCTTAAAAACAAGGTTAAAAAAAGAGCACGCAAATACTTTCACATACCATGAGCAACTGCTGAAGTAATTTCATGGCTTTTTTTTGGTTGTTGTTTATTCCCATGTAGGAAACATACTGAAAATTGTCTAAAATGAAAAGCAGTGACTCTGAGGTATTTTCCCATTAGGGGAAAAAACCCAAATGAAAAAAAAAAAGTATGAAAGAAAGTAGGAATTTTTTTATTACTTGGAAAAATGCAGTATCTCTTTGGAAACTGTGGACACAGTAAACTGGAATTCCTCAGCAGTGGGATCGGAACACAGAATCCAGGGCCAAGGGTGGTTAAACCAAACCCAACCCAACCCTTTCTAGGTTGGAACCCCGATGATGTCACTTGCTTCTCTCCACTTTAGTGGACGTGGTGCAACAGGAAGCCCAAAGGAGAAACTCTGGGATCCAAATTATATTGGTGCTCTCTCCTGGCTGCACAATCAGCAGGGAAAAAGGCAACCTGTCCCTTGCCAAGGCAGGTGTCCAAGAGAGACAGAAGAAGCCTTCCAGAGGCTCCAGGTGGACCCGGAGGGCCTGGCCGAGAGGGGGGCAGCTCGGGAGGGCACTGCTGAGCCGCACGCCCGGCAGAGCCCCCCATCTCCTCGGAGCAGGCTCCTGCTCCCTGCGTATCAGCCTGGGTAAAGGAAAACAGACAAGCAGGAAAAAAAGAGCAAAGGGAAAAAAAGACCCAACAGGAACAAGATCAAAGGGGAAAAAAAGACTCAACATACTCTACCATTTTCTAGACTAGAAGAAAACAATTCTCCAATAGTCCTGAGAGATACTCAGTCAGAAACAGGCTTCTAATTAAAGGTAGGTCTCCCACCCCCCATGAGACCAAAAACCCCTGTGCCGTGTTAGTCTGGAAAACAGAACCGCTGATGATCCCTTTAAGAGTCAACAATATCTTCACTGAGAAGAGGCAAAGTTACTCTTACACATCAATGGGACTGCGTACGCTCCAGCTGCCCTGCGGGCCACGGATCCCAGCTCTGCACGTTGTGACTCCACATCGGCAAAGCTTCCTGACACGTCTCAGAGCCTTTGTTTAAGTTAAGGGCGCTTATTCAGCTGCACAATTAAATCCATAAACGGGCAGATATTCACTAGGTTGAAGGCTTTTTTTATAAGTATAGCTCTAAACATTGCTACTTATTCAAGGCCCCCCTTTAACAAAGGAGACTAAAATACATAACCAAACCCTTATACAAGAACATTCAAAGTGTTACAGGAAATGCTGTTATATTGCCATAATCAGTCCTAATCAGGAATTTCATGGACATTCATGAACATCCATCATCTTTCTCGTTAACTATCTATACTACCCCAGCACCTTGGAGTCACCATCAGGGCTCCAGTTCTAAGCACTTTACAAACACAAAATGGAACGACAGCCTTGGCCGCCAGTTTACAGTTGACTCCTCGTAAGCTGTGTCTCTTACAAGCTTCATCCACTCGGCAGAGCACCTCACCCCAGGCGTCTCCCGTTGCTTGTCCCCAGAGCACGGTGCCATCAGTTACTCAGTCTCTGATACTCTCCATGTCTCCTTGGGGTAAGAGGTGATTCTGCAAGCCGCTGAAGGAGGTTATTTTTAAATGATTTGGGTAAGTAGCTCTCCATTAGCACTGCAGAATTACTACGCAGTTGTAATTCTTTTTGTGAGCAATACACTGTCGGCATAGTCTTCCTTCAGAGGTCTGTTTGCAATATTTTCTGCATTTATTTCTATGGGAGAAACATTTCAATGCGGAGCCTTTGGGATGGACGCTCTCGACCCCTTGCCCAAACTAGCGCGAGGCTGGTACAGGTTCCAAAGGAGGGAAAGGCCAGAGCCGGAGCCGGGCCAAGAGCTCCCCTGGATTCAATCTGTTCTCTGAAAACCCACAAAGGAGCAGAGTGACACAGTGAGCATCCACGCATATGAGCATGGAACATTAACATATGAATAGTGAGTGGCTTTTCCAAGACTGATTTATCCGGGAACAAAGAAAGTTGTGGGCACAAGGAGTCTCATGCATCCCTTTCCCATCCCATGTAATTTGACTTCGAGCCAACCGCTTTATTCCATAAATATGACAGCCCAAGGGAGCCTTTTTTGAGCTCTCCCTGCGCGGCGGGCATCTCCCCTTGGCTGGGACACCTCTCAGGGCTGCTCCTCAAGGCAGAGAGGCCTTTTGCCAACAGCAGGTCTTTGGTAAGTGACTGAGAGCAGGCGGAATGAAGCAATACTAATCCGTGTAGCTACTGATTACTACAAACTTTGTACGGATAATTCCGTTAGACATACACCATTGTCCAAGTTTGAGACTAAGGCTGGACCCAGCTGTACCTAAGCTCCACCAGGAGTTTAGAAGGCAAGGAGGTCCACTCTGGACCTCATGACTCCATGGGAGGGTCTTCCTTACCCTTTTGCATCTCTGGTCTCTGTGAATCACTCTAACTCGACTCTAACTGAATTTTCCTTTGTATGTTTCTTCCATACAGCAATAGATACGGTGAACCTTGCCATCGAACTTATTGAACCTTGATAAACCACTTGTTAAACTTTGTTACATTCCATTGAATTTACTGAATTCTGTCAAGCTCTTATTTTTACCTCCATAAAAGATACTGCAGCTTCTCTCTTCTGAGTGAAGTGCCCTCCACACTTTCACAACAGCCTATTGTTCATACAAGTATTTAAACAAACCAAAAATTCTCTGATGGCAAGTTTTACACGCAGGGCATCAAACATGTAAACAGCACTGAGAGCAGGGCTACGAATCTATCTAAAACTTCTGCAGTTTGTATCTTTTCCTCTTACGAGAACCCGTAAAGCCCCAGAACCTCCAATGAAACCTGCCTCTGGGTTGCCTGCCTCTCCTTAGGGTGTCCTGTCCTCAGGAACAAGAGCTGCTTTACCAGAGGCTGCTAAATTTCTCCAGCCCTAACATGAAATTCCGTAGAGCCGTCCACTGCCGACCACTCCCGAAAGAATTTCTGAAATGTCTCATCTGCTTCCTATTGAGATGGTGTATGGTCCACATTTTAGCATTCGGCTGCATTGCACAGATGAGCTGTGGAAGCGAATGTACGTTGTTAGACAAAACACATAAATCCCAGCTGAATTTGGTGATCTGATCTGCTATTCATTTAGAGCAGAGGTAGCTCCCCCACTTGCTTGCTACTATCTGTATTATTTTCACACTAAAAGTATTCACACTTCTTTTTTCTTCGCTTAACACTATTTAATTACAATTATTAAAAAACCAGGGCCCCGTAAGGTGAACAACGTCATTAAAAGCCTTAGCTACTGCAATATTGCATGGCATGGCGGGATTTCTAGTGCCACGTATGTAACAGCCTAGGGCATAACTTCTCCTGAAAAGTTCCCCACTGTAATGGAGGAGCCGGTGAATCAGCTACGGAGCTCATCTCCTTTCTACAGAGCGCTGCATTCCCTGTACCTTTGTCTTGTCATTAGCATCTGGGAGTGACACCAGAGAAGCCACGGTGCAGCTTGGGCACAGGCTCTTTCTCCTAAGGAGCCATTCACATAATTTCCCAGCCTGATTAATTTAACGATGTGGCAGAAACTCTATGTGCTGCAAAGTCTGCTTAATACCCCAGAACTAGACTATTCAGAGGTTGCCCCACACCCAGGGCAGACCTTACCCCCGTACCTCCCCCCCACAGCAGGGCTATGGGGCACCAGAGACCCTCATTCCACAGTCTCTCGAACTGCCCTGCTTCATGGAATCATAGAATCATAGAATCATAGGGTTGGAAGGGACCTCTGGAGATCATCTCCTCCAACCCCCTGCCAGAGCAGGGTCACCCACAGCAGGTGGCACAGGAACGCGTCCAGGCGGGTTTGGAATGTCTCCAGAGACGGAGACTCCACCACCTCTCTGGGCAGCCTGTGCCAGGGCTCCGCCACCCTCACAGCAAAGAAGTTCCTCCTCATGTTCAGGTGGAACTTCCCATGGTCACGTTTGTGCCCGTTACCCCTTGTCCTGTCCCCGGGCACCTCTGAAAAGAGCCTGGCCCCATCCTCCTGACACCCCCCCTTTCAGTATTTAGAAGTGTTGATAAGATCCCCCCTCAGCCGTCTTTTTTCCAGACTGAAGAGCCCCAAATCCCTCAGCCTTTCTCCATCAGAGAGGTGTTCCAGTCCCCTCAGCATCTTGGTAGCCCTTTGCTGTCCCCTCTCCAGCAGTTCCCTGTCCCTCTGGAACCGGGGAGCCCAGAACTGGACACAGCACTCCAGCTGTGGCCTCCCCAGGGCAGAGCAGAGGGGGAGGATGACCTCCCTCCACCTGCTGGCCACGCTCTTCTTGATGCCCCCCAGGATGCCATTGGCCTTCTTGCTCCTCTGGAACAGGCCAGCTACCTTGTCTCTTGGCTACCTATTCCCAAAACAGCAGGGACACTTAATGTTTCAGTGCTGTTACCACAGGTGTTTGCTCGGTATTTCTGGTTCCATGATTTAGTCGCATGCGCACACACACCGCAGTCCTTCGGAAGGCTAATTTTTCCAGCAGAGCACTCCCCCGGAGCAGGGAGCTCTTTAGATCTCGGCGCAGAGCAGCAGCAAGCAGCTTCCCCCTCGCAAAGCCATCCCGTTATCAGTGCAGGCAGTCGTTGGAAGGCCACCTGGTTAATTTTTCCTTCAGGCACAGTTCTATTGATATTAACCTAAGGCAAAGGAAAACAAACAAAAAACAAAAAACCAAAAAAAACCACCCAAGCCAACAACAACCAAAAAAACCCCATCAACAAAAAAACCCACCAAAAAAAACCCAACGCAAAAATCCCCTAAATACAAAACACCCACAAGACCCCTATGCTGATCGCTTTTTTTTTTAATCAGATTTTTTTTTTCCCTCTTTCATTTGTGCTAGTATTTGAAGTGCTTTTTCTATTCAAACAAAAGACAAACAGCAGCCAGCTGTTGCGTTCACTTGTCAGCATATCCGTCTGAAGCCAGGAGCGTTAGCTCTGTTCCCTGTGGCATCCTGACGCTCCAATAGCCGGAGAGAAGGTAAGCAGCCCGTGCGAGGCGCAGCGTGCCGCTGGAATACAAAGGCAGTGCAGAGGTGATTCCAACCCACCCCAGTACTCGTCTTGCCAGGCATTCAGACCGACAGCAACGTTTTCAGACCATCCCCCAGAAAACAGCAGGGTCACGACGGCGCCCCCCACGCCCCCAGAGATGCGGTTTGGAGCAGGACTGGGCAGCGGTGTGAGACGCACGGCACTGCTGTCCCTTCCAACGAGCTCCCCGCCCCGTCCCAGCCCTCCCCGCTGCCAAAAGCCAGTTCTGTGCCCTGCGCTGCTCAGTAGTGTGGAGCATTAAGACAAATCTCTTGCTAATGTATAGGTTTGACATTTTCAGATTTATTCAGACATATTACCCATAAAATGGATCTAACACAATCAAAGGACATTATCAGAATTGTCTGTTCCCAGGATGCCTGGCACTCCGTAACTCAGATGCATTTAACTCCTCAATAACTCTTGTACATTTGGATAATTTGCTGCAGTAATGTATAATCTTGCCTAGAGGATTCATCCCTTAAGAAATGTAATAAATTAAATAGAAACCCGTGTAGCCCACATTTACTAGTCATTGTCCCATTGAAAAGACCACCCCAGGGTGTCAGCACGGCGTGGTCTCACCGCGCTCCCCGCAAGGCAGTGATGCTCAGCCAGCCCTCCACGCCAGGGTCCCTGCGGCAGGGCGGGAAGTCAGGAGTCATCCCAGTACCTCCCATCATCTGCAGGCTGCTCCAGGCCAGAGGCAGCAGAGATCACTTTAGGGTCACAACTCAACGTAAAATCACAGAATCATGGGATGGTTTGGGTTGGAAGGGACCTTAAGGATCATCTCATTCCAACCCCCTGCCCTGGGCAGGGACACCTCCCACCAGCCCAGGTTGCTCCAAGCCCCATCCAGCCTGGCCTTGAACCCCTCCAGGGATGGGGCAGCCACAGCTTCTCTGGGCAACCTGGGCCAGGGGCTCACCACCCTCACAGCAAACAATTTCTGCCTCAGATCTCATCTAAACCCACCCTGCTCTAGTTTGAAGCCGTGACCCCATGTCCTATCACTACATGCCCTTGCCAACAGCCCCTCCCCATCCTTCCTGTAGGCCCCTTGAGGGACTGGAAGGGGCTGGAAGGTCTCCCCGGAGCCTTCTCTTCTCCAGGCTGAACCCCCCCAGCTCTCTCAGCCTGTCCTCCCAGCAGAGGGGCTCCAGCATGTGGTTTCCAAGCCTCTCCACACTGGTCAGAGCAGGAGTCCAGAGGCAGATAGGGAAAGAAATTTCCTTATAGCACCTCTCAGTCCCCGAGCCCGCGGCAGGGTGTCAGTCCGGTCCCTGTCTGTGCAGACGGATTTCACTTCCAGATGAGCCTCACCTGCTGATCTCCAGCACGGGGCGCTACATGGTGGGGCACTCCACCTTTCTGAAGAGTGCTTCATACCCCCTCCTTTAAACAAAAAACTGCTCTGGAGCGCTCCGCAGAGACATCAGGGACCATATGAACCGAGGGACTGCCCATGTGGGAAATTCAGTGGGTCCTGGTACCCACAGGGGCCCAAAGTGCACCAAAGTCCCCATCAGAGTTCATCACCCACCAAAAGTCTTCCCATGCCTATCACAATGCAGCTTGCTCCTTCTCAATTCAAGTTCCTGCCTGCTGTTAAAACGGATAAATAAACGAAAATAGAAACCCTCAGCATGAGCTGACATCTGCTCCTGGGTGCCAGGGCTGCTCCCAGCCAGGCTGCAGATGCCCATCTTTGAGGCTCCTCGGCAGCTTCTGTCCTTAGAGGGATTGCTGTGTCCCTGACATCTTGCACTGCGACGCTAAGCTCCTGCTGAATTTCACTCAATCGGCCTAAAGGTTTTAATCTGAATAAGAATGTAACCCTGTAGAGAGCGCCACAAATTCAGGTCTCATCAGTGCCTTAATTACACTGGGTTATTTGACTTGTTTGTAGCTCTACCAGTATGAGATAATTACACTAATGGGAAAGCGACACTTATGGTTGCAAACACTTACCATCAACATGAGCAGAATCTATAAAGTCAAAATCCACCCGGAGAATGCTATTTTATTTCAGTTCTCCTCCACTCCACGCTTCTGCAAGAAAACTGTAATAAAGACCGTATGGGCCCTGCCTCTCCGCGACTTTCCCAGCCCAGCGCTGGGCCAGGCTGCTCCCATCACCTCTGGGGACAGGATTCCTCCCACCAGTGCCAGACTGGGCAGTGAGCCAAGGGATGACCACGGTCGTGCAGAGCCCTCGGCGCCTGCTCCCCTCTTGCAGAAAGCAGGGCCACGCTGCTACAAGGGACTGGGGTTGGGAACTGGCGAAAAATCCACGTTATCTCTGCAGAACCGTACAAACGTTACAGACTCCACTCTCTCATAGCAAAACCAGCAAGGAGAGAGCACCTGCACACGCAAAGCCAGCACCAAATGGATGCTATGCCACACGTCTAACCCCCACCGCAGACAACTCACACCTCTTCAAAAGATACAGGGCTGGAAAAATTAGCCTGCTGTAGACAGCCGTATTTGTTTCATGAACCACTTGCTCATTTATTACGAAGCAGATATAAAAGATTCTTATAAAAGAAGTTCCTTTAAGATGCTTTTGTTGAACTATTAGGCTTCTGAAGAGCTCTGCCAAAGCTGGCAGCGTCCATTGATCACCACGACAGCTCCTTTTTCAGTATTCCCTCAAGTATTCAGCTCTTTTCTTACTGCGATTTCTGACTTGAAGATGTAAGTGATGATGCTTTTAGGGTCAGCAGGCGCACCAATAACTCATTTACCAGGATGCTTCACTCATTCTTCTGCACCTTATCTCAGCCCAGAGAGACATGGATTTTTATTTTCTTTAGGTATTAAAGATTATACATGTAAACAGCATCAAAGCTGAGAGTAGAAATCACCGCGCATGGGGCCATCTGTTGCACTGAATTTTCAGAGCATCAGAGGAGGAAAAATGTTCCGTTGTCATAAACTTTGATGAGTTCTCTTACAGCAAAACCTTGCATTTCTGTCCAGCAGCTTCTTACAGGAGAAGAATCCCAATCCGTCTCCCATACCAGTCAGATGGTATTTCTCAAGATAGGTTGAATACTCAGTGTCTGCTACAAGATCTCATGCAATACAACAAATTCGGGTAAGAAATGCAGAATAAAACCATATCAATGGAAAGGTAGCTAAGCAGAATATAATTAAGCAGACTAGAATTTAGCAAGAGTACTCGTATTAGCATATTAATATCAAGGCTCAAATGAAAGCTTGGTGAATACCGCCCAAGAATAGCGCACCAGCTGTAATAACTACCCACTGCCGGGTCTCAGGTTGCGATGTCTTCCAGAAGAAAGAGCTCTCCCTGCCATGCCAGCACCTTCGCGGCTCCCCCCGTGCCATGGGTCCGGTCGAGCCCGCGCCAGCTCAGCCCCGGCTCCTCAGGCCCGACCGGCGTGCCCCACGGCCCCCCAGCCAGCCCCAGAGCCCCGTTCTTCACTCGGAGCCCGCAGCCAGGACGATACCAGGGCTCCGCAAGAAGACCAACAAATTTTCCTGCTGGGTGTCACAGAGTACGCTGAAAGAATTGTGTGCATCAGTTCCTTGACAGACACAGAGACTGACCTAATGTGCGCACTAATACAACACCCGTTCATTTCTGAAAGCTGGTAGTTTAGAGTCATTGCTCCTGCAGCGTATTCCATTTTCAAATATAGTTCATTCCACAGTTTTAAGTTTTTAAGTGCAAAAGCTAGAGCCATTCAAAAATCAAATCCGAAAAACTGACTTTTGATTCTATAGCAACAAGCTGTTCTCCTCATAGTAAACGTCTTGGAAGAAAATTACTTACCTTCATTTTTTTTGTGAGACTTCAGTGCAGAGAGTTGCTTTACGACTTGAATTTTGGATGACAAGTTTCAGTTCCATTTGAATTTACAAGGCCAAACAAACAACTGTTGAAAACAGCGATTTATAGTTTAAACACCAGCTTTATGAAACAGATGCTGTGGTGAGAGGGGGTGGTCAGGCCTCCAGAAGAAGTGCTTAGGCTTCTCAAGAAGTCCACAGGACATAATACTTTGAGTTTAAAACATCTTAAAGTCTGGCACGTGGACAAAGATGGGCATTTGTGGAAGGTGACACACTTGGTTCGTGCCCACCATCTCAAACGTGACAAGAAGTTAATTTCTTATTACTTGAAACTGAAGCCCCAGAGTCCCCGTGCTCTGTGCCCAGGCGCGGGGTAGCAACAGCGCACCTAACATCGCTGCGGGAAAACAAAATATGGCTTAACATCTGAAAATTGAAACCCAGAGAACTACTCGTTATGAAGAATATCCGACGTTAAATAATACACTCGCGCTCAGTGCTCTCCGGGTTGGCGGTGCAAGTGCTGGAGACACGCACGGAGATCCTGCGAGGTGCCGACGCAGCACGGAAAGGTCTGCCCCACAGCACGGAAGGGTCTGCCCCGCAGCACTTCTCTGTGTTTGCTAATCCAGGAGGCTTTTCTCTTGCAGGGCCTACGGTAGAAGAGTACCCTTATTCCTTACAATAAAATACATGCCACGTGCAAAACGCTGCAGGTTTGTTTGCTATGAAGCAGTTGCTGTATGAAGTATGAGGTTTATCTATAGGAAGCACAAAAAGCCAAGCATGGCTCAAGTGGCAAAAGGGAATTTCCCGTGAATCCGGAATTTCCCCGGAGCTTTCAGCGCCATACCCAGGAGGAGGAAACGGGAGCAAGGCCCGAGCCAGCCATGGTGACGAGGTGACAGCATGGGCCCTCCAGTGCCACTGGGCACAACTGCCTTTACGGTGGGCTGAACATTATTCGCTTTTCCTCTCCAAAAAATGAAGCTTCCTTTGTAGAAAGAACGTGGGAACCATATGATTTAGGGAACGCGAACTTGATTCTGGCGTTTGCTTATTACAGGCAACTGTAAAAAAAAAAAAAAAAAGAAAAAAAGATGCTCCAGCAGAACTTGGAGAAGATATCCAAACCGCTGCTCTACAAAGCCCTGGATTGAGAACAGGAAGCACGCTGCCCAACAGCGCACAGCAACGGAGGGACCAGCGACGGGAGGGAGACGGCATTCACAGCGGGGCGCGTGGGCTGGGTCAGCACAACCTGCGTTCCTTTTGCGGCCAGAGGTATAAATTAGCACAAAGTGAAGCGGCGCAACATAAAGGGAGCTGCAGACGGACAGTGCGTTAGCTGCTCGCTGCAGTCCCTGTCCTGAGCCCCGCCAGCGCCTGCCCAAGCCCTTCTCGCCGCCGCACACCCTGCCTTTGCCCGCCCTGAGTTCCGGAGCCTCGCGCGGGCTGCGGCCAGGGCAGCAGGAGGAGGCACATCCTGCCTTTCAGGATCCATGCTCTTGGCAAAGCAAGTGAGTTTTGGAATCAATATAAAAATCTTAGCTGAGCTCAATAATCAATGAAGGGTAAATCTCAGCCTTTTGCTCCTGGGGATGATGCTTACTTGATTTTTGAAAAATACTCTTGCTAATAGGTGGATTTGATTATCTAAGCGTTGCGCTGGTTGTACTTCATGAGCTTTATCCACTGGTTCTGTGGACTTACTTTCACATTTATTTGGGTAAATAAAGCTGAAATCTAGGCACGATCACAAGACAGGTTCTGCTGAACAACTGTCATTCTTATCAAATGTAAATCGCACAGAGTGTGCTTGACACAAGAAACTCATTGCAACGAATTACTATGATCATTGTTATTTTAAAATGAATTTTGACAAGATCCATTATTGGTAAGCCATTAACCATTAATTTGTTCTGTTCTCCTAACTGTTTTTATGGGACACTGAAATTACATATGTCATTAAAAAAAATGCTCATTTAAAAGTATTATTAAAACTTAATGCAACGGCAATAAAATTATCCATACTATACAATGTGTTCATTGTTATGAAAAACTGGTAAATTGCTAAATACATAATAGGCTTAGTGAGAAGGAAAGGAAATTTGTATCGCATAGGAATAAATCTACTTTACAACGTGTTGTCTTATTTCAGTACTTCCCCGAGAAAACAGAAATGAGGGGTACAATAAATTAAAATTACGTATTTTTGCAGGTAGTCAAAAGTTAACAACGTGTTGGAAATTTCCATTTCACATTAATATTTTCTGTAAAGTTTCATAAACAGACGATGATCTTGTGATGAGGCAGTAACGATGTATCTGTGGGGATATCCAGACTATCTGCATGTGTCTTCCTTAGGATAAGCCAAACTGGGAATTCTCCGCGTCTCAGCCGCTGAGTCCGAGCTGGATGAGCTGCCCCCCGTGGGAACACCGGCCGCGTGTCCCCTCTGCTCGTGCCCAGGGCGCAAAGGAACACGCTGCGCCACTCCAGCAGCAGCCCCTGCCTCCGACGGGAGCCTGGGGATCTGGCGCAGCGCAGCCACCTCCCGCACCCACGGGAACGCACTTGCCTGCTGACAAAGTATTCGGAGGTGAACGATTCTGCTAAACGCAGGCAATGCCAGGGGAACGCTTTGCCCACCTTTCAAGGCATGAGCGTATTCAAGAACTACTCCAGAACTTAACTCCAGATACCTGTGGGAGATGCTGTTTAAAGAATAAGCAAGGATCACGTAGCAGAAAATGCACATTATTCGTATCAATTAATATTAAACTTCAGCACTTTCTTTGGACCGTAGCAACAAGCGCCACGTAATATAAAGATTCAGATCCCATGAGTCCCAGTACTGAAACGTACTGGTATCCGCTCTTTGCTGGTAAGAGGGGAGGCGACACCGAGGTTTTATGGAAGCAGTGCAGTGTATCAACTGCCGCAGAGCAGAACATGCCCAACCTCTAACTAGCACATCATAACATCAGTCTCTCAGCATTTGTTCACTTTCTTGGAAATTATCCGTTGTATTTGCATTTAACCAGGTCTAATGCGCTGCCACAGCAACACAGGATCCTTCAAAGAACTTCCTTGGCTTCACAAACAAGATGCTGGACTAATAAATTTTCCCACCTTTCATTATATTTTGAGCAACCTGTGGAGAGGAGCCTAGGGTATACTCCAGGAAGCACTGGCGGTATTTGTTCCACCAGATTAATTGATCCCTAGGGATCCAGCCCCAGTTAGACTACAGGAGCGCTCGCAGTACTCCAGACACCAACACATTCCCTTTTCCCTTTGCAAGGCTGATCTAGAGCTATTATGACCGTAACGATGAGCAAGCGGATCTCAAACGCGGATGCTCCAGGCATATTTGGTTGCTACAACTGTTCAGCTGAAGTTCCTGATGCTACTGCATCTATCCCAGTAAATAATCCAGAGGCGCCGTGAGGAAAGCCCAGCACACAGCATTGCTCCTCGGGGAGCGCAGACCTCGCACCCACTGGCAGCAGCTTTGGCTTCTCCTGCCCAGTCTCTGCAGCTTAATTTTGCGTGGTCACCACCCACAGGTATCAGAAACACCAAAACTCGGTGTCGGTTTCTCTCGGTGCCGAGAGAAAACTCGGCAGCGAATGAAGGCAGGATAGATATTGATGATACCTAACGAGCCATAGCCTCAGAGCTTTAAGATGGAAGTGGAGAGGCCAGAAGCTTAACAAAAAAAAAAAATAAATTGCTCTTCCAAAAAAACCCCCCATTTTATTTCAAAGAAAATAAATCAAGATAAAGAGTTTGTAAAACTCTTTCTGTGCTGACATTTCCCTCACAAACAGGTGACAGAGTAAAGAGGACAAATTGAAAGTGAACACTTACTATATTCCTCTGAAGAAGTCCTAAGTGATTTTATAAAAATTGTACTTAGCCAAAATAAAGATGTTTTCAGCTCCCAAAGAATATCTGATCAGTACATTTCAGCTGTTCTATTTTCCAGTTGAACACAAGAAGCAAAGATACGGAAGAAATCTGTTCCATGAAAGATAAATTATTGCTGAGGAATCTGAACTAAAAATCATTCGGTAAACAACATGCACAATAACAAAATAAAATGCTACTAAGTTATAGGTCATGCGAAGGTACATCTCATTAGCAATCAAAGAAAAACCCCTTAATAGATATTTCATCGCTTTAAAGATCTCGCCAGCTCCTCAGCAATCACCACTTGCTGTGCACAGACCTCAGCACCACTTCGACTTGTTAGAATTTCCCCCAAATCCACTGGGGATTTCCTGCAAGTAAAGCCGAGTGCTTCTGTAGCAGTCCAGAAAGAGATGAGCAACCCAAACTCAGTGTTCGATAAACTGTTATTAACTTCATTCCCCAAATTCCTGTTGCAGAATATAATACACAGAAGGGGCAAGAACTTCCTCAGCGCACCACAGACAGTAACACGTTTTAGGTGGAGCGAAAGATAAAGCGTTTCAAGACTTTAATACCTCACACAAGCATGTGGCTTCTTGTATTATTTTTCACCCAAAAGCCGGCATTCCTACGATCAGGATATATTCACTGCAGCGCTGGATGCAGTTGTTTATATTTGTTGTATTTTTCAATGTATTACAGCGATGGAAGAGAAAGGGAGCCTTGGGAAAGAAAGGAGGAACAAAACACAATTTACAATAGAGAGCAGCCACTCCAAGCTGGGTTTTTGTGACCTTTTATTATTCTGCTAATTTATGTTAATACCGAGAAGAGGAGATTCCTCACCAAGGAACTTAATAAGAAGGTAACGAAGCAAAACGCATATAGCTTGTTACTGTACTTTCTGAGTGGTTGGGGTGCCACCCGACGTGGAGCTCCTTTTACTGGCAGAACAGGCAGCTCCCTTTATGTGGGGAACAAGTATTTTCCAAAGACTGTCAGACCATCTACACAGGATCCGAATAAAAGAGAGGGGGTATTAATAAAATTCAGGTCCCATAAACATTGGCAATACTTTCTCTTATACATCCAGCTTATTGCAATGTGTTTCTTTCAATTTTCCACACACAGATGTTAACTATGGAGCAAAAGTATAAGGGAGAGGACGAAACTAAACGAAATCCCGGTAGAAGAGCAGATGGAGAACGGCACGCAGCCAGCTATTTGCCCAGTTGTTCCACGGACATTTAAGAAGGCAAAACACTCAACACGGCACGCTGAGAATGAAGCCTTTGAGTTACACAAATGAGCTGGAACCAGCAGGCTCTCATTCCTCAGCCCGCGGCTGACCATGTTTGGAGCCTGTTGCTCCCGGTTGTGCCAGCTGTGGGACAGTGACAGCTGTGGGACAGAGCCAGCTGTGGGACACAGCCAGCTGTGGGACGGAGCCAGCTGTGGGACAGTGACAGCTGTGGGACAGTGCCAGCTGTGGGACAGTGATGGCTGTGGGACAGTGACGGCTGTGGGACACAGCCAGCTGTGGGACAGTGATGGCTGTGGGATGGAGCCAGCTGTGGGATAGTGACGGCTGTGGGACAGTGACAGCTGTGGGACACAGCCAGCTGTGGGACAGTGATGGCTGTGGGATGGAGCCAGCTGTGGGACAGTGACGGCTGTGGGACAGTGACAGCTGTGGGACAGTGATGGCTGTGGGACAGTGACGGCTGTGAGACAGTGACAGCTGTGGGACAGTGACAGCTGTGGGACAGTGATGGCTGTGGGATGGAGCCAGCTGTGGGACAGTGACGGCTGTGAGACAGTGACAGCTGTGGGACAGTGATGGCTGTGGGACAGTGACGGCTGTGGGACAGTGACAGCTGTGGGACGGAGCCGACTGTGGGACAGTGATGGCTGTGGGACGGAGCCGGCTGTGGGACAGCGACGGCTGTGGGACGGAGCCAGCTGTGGGATGGAGCCGGCTGTGGGACAGTGACAGCTGTGGGACAGTGACAGCTGTGGGACAGAGCCAGCTGTGGGATGGAGCCGGCTGTGGGACAGTAACAGCTGTGGGACGGAGCCAGCTGTGGGACAGTGACAGCTGTGGGACAGTGACAGCTGTGGGATGGGGCTGGCTGTGGGACAGTGACGGCTGTGGGACAGTGATGGCTGTGGGATGGAGCCAGCTGTGGGACAGTGACGGCTGTGGGACAGCGATGGCTGTGGGACAGAGCCAACTGTGGGACACAGCCAGCTGTGGGACGGAGCCAGCTGTGGGATGGGGCCGGCTGTGGGACAGTGATGGCTGTGGGACAGTGATGGCTGTGGGACAGAGCCAGCTGTGGGACAGTGACGGCTGTGGGACAGTGACGGCTGTGGGACAGAGCTGGCTGTGGGACAGTGACGGCTGTGGGACAGTGACGGCTGTGGGACAGAGCCAGCTGTGGGACACAGCCAGCTGTGGGACAGTGACAGCTGTGGGACAGTGACAGCTGTGGGACAGTGCCAGCTGTGGGACAGTGATGGCTGTGGGACAGTGACGGCTGTGGGACACAGCCAGCTGTGGGACAGTGATGGCTGTGGGATGGAGCCAGCTGTGGGATAGTGACGGCTGTGGGACAGTGACAGCTGTGGGACACAGCCAGCTGTGGGACAGTGATGGCTGTGGGATGGAGCCAGCTGTGGGACAGTGACGGCTGTGGGACAGTGACAGCTGTGGGACAGTGATGGCTGTGGGACAGTGACGGCTGTGAGACAGTGACAGCTGTGGGACAGTGACAGCTGTGGGACAGTGATGGCTGTGGGATGGAGCCAGCTGTGGGACAGTGACGGCTGTGAGACAGTGACAGCTGTGGGACAGTGATGGCTGTGGGACAGTGACGGCTGTGGGACAGTGACAGCTGTGGGACGGAGCCGACTGTGGGACAGTGATGGCTGTGGGACGGAGCCGGCTGTGGGACAGCGACGGCTGTGGGACGGAGCCAGCTGTGGGATGGAGCCGGCTGTGGGACAGTGACAGCTGTGGGACAGTGACAGCTGTGGGACAGAGCCAGCTGTGGGATGGAGCCGGCTGTGGGACAGTAACAGCTGTGGGACGGAGCCAGCTGTGGGACAGTGACAGCTGTGGGACAGTGACAGCTGTGGGATGGGGCTGGCTGTGGGACAGTGACGGCTGTGGGACAGTGATGGCTGTGGGATGGAGCCAGCTGTGGGACAGTGACGGCTGTGGGACAGCGATGGCTGTGGGACAGAGCCAACTGTGGGACACAGCCAGCTGTGGGACGGAGCCAGCTGTGGGATGGGGCCGGCTGTGGGACAGTGATGGCTGTGGGACAGTGATGGCTGTGGGACAGAGCCAGCTGTGGGACAGTGACGGCTGTGGGACAGTGACGGCTGTGGGACAGAGCTGGCTGTGGGACAGTGACGGCTGTGGGACAGTGACGGCTGTGGGACAGAGCCAGCTGTGGGACACAGCCAGCTGTGGGACAGTGACAGCTGTGGGACAGTGACAGCTGTGGGACAGTGACGGCTGTGGGGCAGTGACAGTTGTGGGACAGTGACGGCTGTGGGATGGAGCCAGCTGTGGGACAGTGACGGCTGTAGGAGCCACCACGGCCCGCCCGGCGCAGGGCTGTGCTCCCTCCCCGCACCCTGAGCACCGGGAGCTCTCTCGCCATCAGGCTGCTGGGCTCATCCTTCTCCCGCCCGGCTTCTGCTGCAGCTGGGCACTTTTGTTGACTATCCAGAACTGGAAATGTAAATTTGATAGATATCTGGTTTTCCACATCTGCTTGAGCTCTCCCTGCCCAGTTCCTCCATGCGTCTGTGTTCGTCTCATTTCCATTTCTTGTCCCAACCCCCTTCATGGCGGGGGGCAGCCTGAGCCCGGCTCAGCACCCCAGCACTGCCGAGTCCATGGGCTTAAACACGCACCTCCAGCCTGCTGGAATCCCCTGCCACACAAACCCGATAACCAGTCGCTGAAACCAACTCCCAAGAGAAGAGATGCGTCAGATTCTCTCAATTCCGACATTTTCAAGTGAAGGGATTCCTGCCTTGGAGATGGAACGTGATGGCCTCCATGATTCGAGAAACCACACAAAAACAGAGTGGACCCTTCTGAGCCTTACAGGTTGATGTATTCAGTGTTCGCCTTACCCTGGTAGTGGTAATGCCATGGTACACAAGCTTTTGAAATGCTGCTGCTCAAATTCAGAGCAACTTTCACTGAAGATTAACATATTTTGCACAATAGCTCAAAAAAAAGAATCAAGCTAGCATTTAAAGTGGCTATTATGAATACATCAGTTCTACTCTGCTTCAAGGTTTATATCCTTTTATAGTTTAACCTGAGATAAGAGAACTAACTTCATACGAGAATACGCCAGTATTTATTAAACACTAATTTTGAAGAGGCTTGAATAATTTATCAAGGCTTCTTTCCCAAAGAGATGGACACCACTGTGTAATTTAATTTTTAAACTTGTCATCACAAAGGACTCCAAACACGTATTTTCACACAGACATTATCATAGCATTCTGCAGTATCGAAATATCCCGCAGGAGGATCTATAAATGTTTATCTTTTGTAAACATGAGCAAATAAAGGAAGGATCTTGGTGCCAGAGGCACGGACACATCCTTAGACATCTCAACATCTTTGTACCCAAAAGCTGAGGGTTCCAATGGGAAGTGTGGCAGGCAAGCCATGCCGAAATACACTGAATGGGATTGGTTCTCTCCTCAAAAACACAACGCCAATTAAAGATCCGTTCAAATGTAGATCAATTAAAACCAAATTTTCAACGGATAACCGAATACCAGAGTGGATGACACTTCCTTCAAGCTCAGCTCCCCGGCACCCAGCGCCGGCAGCACGTGCTCACCCTCCACCAGTCGGTGCCCGGCACCGGCACCCCCAGTTACACACACCCATCGGTGAGACAACTCCCAGCACGCTTTAGCCCTCCATCATGATGGTGACTTCTGTGACGGGTGTTTAGCTGGGCTTTTTATTGCTCTAGCACTTACAGAAGATGAGCTTTTACCGGCTCAGGTCCACAGCGTTCAGAGAAGCTGTTTCAGGGCCCTGTTTGTACCAAATTAGTTTGGGGGTGGGGGGTGAAGCGTATTTCAAAAATCAGCATAACTTCTGTGCGGCGACTGAGTTACCATGCCAGCCCCCAATTCAGGGACAGCTTTACACCGCATGATTATCAAAAGTGATAACGCCAAAATAAAAGAAGAAATATCTTGAAAGTAACAATGGATTTAGAGTAGTTATGCAAACATACAAGGTACTTCGTTGATAACAAACGAAAAACTCTCTTTTTTGCAATCACGGAAAAGCTCCTTGTGACCTATAACTATAGGACAGCAAGAGAAGACCCATCACCTGGGATAAATAAGTTGAGTGGGGCAAAACAGTAATAATGACACACACAACTGGAATATCCACCACATGCAAGGGACAAGAAGTCATTTCTCTACCTTTTAAAAACATCTGACACACAATCCATCTGAACAGGTAAATTGTTCCTAGTGCAGTTTCACCCTTTTCAGGTACTAAAAAAAAATGCCAGCAGAACGTGAAGGTTAGGAGCACAAGCTCCTCACATCCTTGCTTCCCAATAACCCAATGTCCTTTGACGACAGCTGTGAACCCGCGATGCCCCGAGCGCGGACACCACGAGGCGACGGGCTGCGGAGCTGGTGCCGCTGCAGCGCCGAGCTGGCCTGCCCTGGGGGCACCCAGTGCCAGCAACCGGACGCATCCGTTGCTCAGCGCCACTTCAGCAGCCGGGGAAGAAAGCAAGGGCAGTTCTCCACTCGGTCCCGCTTAGTGGGACGGTGACGGTGGGCTCACCATGTCATGAGCGAGGAGCGTGAAGGCACTACGACACAGCACGTACGACGCAAAAGGCACCCATGAGGTTGCCTGTCTTGTTAGATGCCTTGTGTACGGGAGCCCTACCTTCCAATCAAGCCATTCGCTTCGCTAAAGCAAAGACCACGGGGTCTGCACTTGGGGTCTGCGAACGCCTGCAGTGGGCCAAGGACCACAACCGGGAGGAAGACTGGAACCTACAGAGCAGCTGGATCAGTAAAACAAAGCACCACGGACCTCCAGTGGGAGTTTATATCGTTCTCAGGGGATATTTAAGCCAGGCACGTGGGATCCACACAGCTCAAAAATTCCCAAGCAAGCCGGGAAGGCCCCAGCGTCAGATGTTTGCACCCCAACAGCACCCAACTCCCAGCTACAAATATTTACTCTGCGCTGCCTCCTTTGAAGCACACGAAGCTTTAGGGCCGGCTGGAGCAGCTGTCTCACACACACCGGCTGCAGAAGAATTTCACTTCAAGATGAACGAAGGATTACAGGATTTGGCTTTTCCTCTTTTTTAAAGTTGCTTTTATTAGAGCATAAAAAAATCTATAGGTTGCTCTGGGGCTGATGCTAGATATACGTATCTGCACCAGACTTATTATTACTGGGATTCAGTGTTGTGCAGCAGATTGGATTTCTTCCTATAAAAGAAATTAATCGACAAGGAATGGATAACATGCAGAAAGAAGGATTGCATCTTAATTCACACACTAAGATGCCTGTTGTTTTTCTACGCTATTTACAATAAACCTTGGTGCTGCAAAACTTGTACGCAGTCTTTTACGTTGCAAATGTCCCGGTTTCTGCATTGCCACATGTAATCAAACAGATTGAGGAACGGATTGCTTTGAAACCAGCAAGTCATGATTTTATTAAAAATATTTAAGGAGGACTTCAAATATATCTCTACAGACATTCCATCCACCTCCGCCACGAATGAGAAATATGATTATGCACTACTGCCTGTATAATTCAGCATCATCTGCTCGCTTCGCTTCCTCCCCACCGATAGCCACAGAACACAGACAGCCGTGTAACAGCAAGGCTGGGTCAGGGACAAACCTTTATTTGAACCTCCCAGGGATATACTTAAGTACCACCAGCTTCCAGTCAAGCCCAGGAGAATTCAAGATGCTTATCAAACCTACCCTCCAGGAATTAATTTCCATGTACCTCCTTCTGGAACCAGCTAATGCGACACTAGCAGCACCTTTTTTGATGATCCTCTACCACCTTCCCACTCCATCCTCCTCCGCTCACGCATCGAAGGACAAGACGAGCCATCTTAGCAACACTGTCACCAAAGCTTAACTTCCATTTGCCTTTCACCATAACCTCTCAAGATGTTCGGGGTCACGGCTTTTAAAATCACATCCCTTACACTGCGAATGGGGCCTCCAGGAAGGATGGGGAGGGACTCTGGATCAGGGACTGTAATGACAGGACACGGTGTAACAGCCTCAAACTGAAGGAGGGGAGATTTAGATTGGATATCAGGAAGAAATTCTTTGCTGTGAGGGTGGTGAGCCCCTGGCCCAGGTTGCCCAGAGAAGCTGTGGCTGCCCCATCCCTGGAGGGGTTCAAGGCCAGGTTGGATGGGGCTTGGAGCAACCTGAGCTGGTGGGAGGTGTCCCTGCCCAGGGCAGGGGGTTGGAACGAGATGATCTTTAAGGTCCCTTCCAACCCGAACCATTCTGTGATTCTGAGAGTGTGGTCCTTTGGGGGGGTTTTGGTGGTCCAAGGCCATACCACTGACCTACTTGGAGCCACCAGCACATGGCAGAGGTGACTGAGCCTACAGAGCCCGCACCGGCGTGCACACTTCCCAGGGAGAAGAGGGGACATTTAGCCACCTTCCTCACCCCTCTGCCTGCCCCATCTACGTGACAAATGCTAATGAAGCACCGCAAGGAGGGGTTTGCTGCCAAAAGAGAGAGAACCGAAAAAAGAAACCCAGAATATCACTAACACGGATTGCAACGCCTGCATTTACAAAAACCAACCCAAAAACATTTAGGCAAATAAAGCAGGCTTCTGAATAGGACCCGTGAGACAAGCAAGCACAGGCAGGTGTCTGCAAAGCACGGATACAGATCTGCCGGAGGGCGAGCACAGGAGAGTCTCCCCACGGCTCCCGGAGCGTCCTGCCGCCGCCGGGGGGGACAGCAGCCAGGAGCCGCTGATTCCAGCGCACCCGGGACGGCAACGGAGCAGAAAGCTGTGCAGGCCCTCAGGTGGCTCTTTCTCCAAGAACCTGGGCCTGGACCCATGCACATAGCGCTGTCTGAAACAGAAGCTGAGGATGTCTCATCCCAAAGGGGCAGCTTTTGCTACATGGTTTAAAGGGAAATGATCAGATGAAGGACCATTAACTTCTGAACATTTTTGATCTGCTGTAGAGATGTTCCCTTAGGATATGAAATTAAATGCAAAAGTGGTTGGGCTCAGAAACAAATAGCTGCCTGTAATTTACTGTCTGTCAGGATTATAACCTACGGTTTTATTTTTTCATCAATACCAATGCAGAGCTGGACCCCATCCACAGAACGTTCATACATACTTGGTTTCCACTGCCCTTCACAGCTATTCTCCCCTACCCTTGAGCAAGACAAACGGAAGTTTTCATGAGACTTAAGCGAAGAAGCAGCACATCGCGTGCTGGGCAACACTATCACGGCAAACCGACTGCCTGAACTCCTCACACAGGGCACACGGCAGCAGCTTCTCCCTTCTGCTTCACTGGTGGGCATCCTTAGGGGCTCCAGGGCCAGAGCCGTGGAAGGGGCCATGAATTTACCGCTCTGTACACCTGGCCGTACGATTTGCTAAGCCCAGTTCCCCCCCTGCCTCCTGCGAGGTGTATTTCATAAAGAGTAAACTACGGTTTTAATAAAAACCCAACATCAAGATTACTTTGAGGGGAAGCGTCACCCATTTTTAGAGTTGTTAGCTCCAAATTAACGCCTTCCCAGAGAAACAAGCTAATTCCAAGGAAAGCAGCGAATACAAAAGTCAGCAGCGAATTCAAAACTCAGTTTTGTCACATTTTCCATGCAGAAATAGCTATTTTGTCAGTGTCAGGAGAATTTGACATTGATGAGTGAGATTTTGACAGGAGACATTTCATGCAATTTTTGTCTTTAAAAAGCACTTTTTTTGCAGTTATAAATAGACTCAAAACCTCAGGAATTATTTCCGTTATTCCGCGTCCTTGGCAAGTTGTGGCAAGCGTCTCAGCCCCAGTCGGTGCAGCAGACAGCAGCAGCACCCAGCTCCGCGGTGGCCACCTCCCGCTCCCCGGGCCACAGCCCAGGCTCAGCGAATAGCCAGAAATTCAGCCGGTCACAAGGAGGTGGGGTATATGTTCTTTAAAGAAGAAACAAAAACCAAATAGCAGTATTACACACCACACTGCATGTCAGCAGTTATGTTCCACAACAGCAGATGATTCGTTCAAACCAATATAAGGAATTATTTGAGAGATTATCAGCTAAAGAACAACCCAATGAGAATAAAACAGAATACCGGCAAAACAGTAACGAGTTGAGAAATCATATTTTTCTTCACTCTGCAAGGACTTCAGATTAAGGCCTGGACTTTACTGCCTGGGACTGCCCTCTTCAGGGGTTTTTATTTATTTATATTTATAGGAAATGGCCCTTGGAACGTTGACTCTTACGTGCTTCCAAAAACTTACAGCCGCACAACCCCGACGGCGTCACACACAGTGTGATGATGATAACGCCACACGCGCTAGATCAGTCACCTGCAAAAAACTTCTCTTTATAAGAAAAAGGCTTTCAAAACAAAGGAGTAGAGGTGTCCTGTATCTTTAATGATTAATGCTCCGAATCAAGAAACCTTGCCTTTTTCAATTGCAAAATCCACTCCTGGAAAGAGAAGGACACCCAGCACAGCAAATCTCAGCCCAAAGTGAGGGCCCTGATTTCTGAATTATGTACTTTCGGAAGAAGGCAAAGCATCCTACCGACTAGGAAGATGTTCGTTTTTGACGGCAGAAATACACTCCGTGTTACAGTCCCTTTGACAAACCAGCAGCTGCACCAAGGCTGCAGGGTAAGAAACGCCACATGGACTTGGGGAAAAACAAAACACAAAGGACAAATGGAAGCTGCGGACCCGGGAGGAAGGGAGCGTACAAGGGAAGGATACTGCACGGCACAAACCAGGGGGAATTATCTCGCTCTCGTCTGCAGCAAGGACTTCAGACAGATGCTTTAGTTACAAAACGTGCACAAAAAAACCACCAAAAGGCCAATACACTCATGTTAGCACTAAACTAAACGGATGTTTGTGCGGTGTCTGCAACACAGACAACCCCCGGGATGAAGCGCCGTGCAGCCCTACCTCAGCACCCCAAATCAAAAGGATTTCTGTTGGAAGTGGAGCTGAAATTTGCCAGGAATCACGTATTACCAGTTCTAGGCACACAAATCTTATCTTCCCAGTAGGCTAAGATAGCTTTGTAAAGTAGAAAAAAAGTAGAATTTTGTGAAGAAAAAAACCCAACACCAAAATTCTGTATTTTAGATGCTTCAGCTTTTAAATTATAAAAATCTCGGAAAAATCAGATTTTAAAAACAATTGGAGAAATGGCTGCTGATCTTTGCAAAAGCTACCGTTACCTACTGAAATCTCAGGAAAAAAGCAGCTCCCAAGATTTCAGCACAGTTAAGCGCAGGTGCACATTAGAAAGTGCTCGTCGGTCTCAAAAGAATTCCCAAACAGCACAGCCCCTGAAGCGCGCCCGCAACAAATACCCGCGCAAAACCAGCAAGAGCGAGAACCGCTATGGAAGGAGTCAAGGTAAGCATAAGGAACAAACATTTCTCAAGGGAAGGGCAGGTTTTATCCCAGCAAAATGGCAAGTATAAGGCTGGAAACTGGAAAGGGAAATAACTAACCACCCCTAATAAAGCTGCAGCGGATCCTGTTCACCGTTTCGCTCCCTCCGGCAGCACCAGGGCAGCGGGGATGCTCCCGGGCACCGCTCTGGTCCTCAGGCTGCAGGTACCTTCCAGATCACCCAGCGCCTGTATTTCGGCTTTACATTATACAGTGTGCAACTTAAAAATAATCATCATCATCATCATCATCTGTTAAGCTCTAATTCTGCTTGCCATTTTCTTTTAAATGCACAGACTCCCTTATTCCCACTTACCTTTTTGGATTGCATCCACCCCATTCTCCGGAAGCCTCTCTGGGCAGTTTCTCTGCCGAGGCCGGCGTGGCTGATTGCACGTTGTGATTTTGGTAGCTCATGAGCTGCTTTGCTTCTTCGTTCCATCTCGTTCTCTGCTTACTGCATTTTTTCTCCAGCAGGAAGGGGCACATTAAGCCAGTTTAGTTAAATTTGTGTGATTCTTAGTCCTGTATTACCCATATGCTGCACTTCAACAGACACGTTACTATCGTTAAAAGCACCGGTCTGCAGTGCTAAGAGCATCAGCCAGAGAAGGACATCCCAAAGCTTTATTAATGCCAATGAAACATTTTGAAGCCGACCGAGAGGAGTAAAGTACTGTTATTATTATTTTCCAGAAGTACAATTCTGTCTGGCATTAAAATGTCATCCATTTGGATTTTGTGACGCTGCCGCACTGACCCGCGCCCTCTGCTTCTACTGAAGCTGAAGTCTTTCAGTGCATAAAAATCTCCAAAGCACAGGCAAGCCTGCCTTGAGAACATCATATTTCAAAACCAAAATCACTTTCTGTTCTCCAAAGCGTGTAATTTACAACGAGTTAAGGAAGATGCAGGACTTAAACTGGTGCCACATAGTGCCGGGGGGTGATCTGGCTGCGTGGCGTTGGAAGGAGATGGCGCTTTCAGCTGGGCATGGTATTACCGAACTGGAAAAGGGAGAGTGCTTCTCGAAGGACATCACGCATAGAACATTTATTCAGTTGTTCCGTAATAAATACCGTATAAAAAAAAGTAGCTGTAATCTCAAAACGGTGATCTTAGTATAAAATCCTATTTGCAACACAGGTAGTGACCTGTAAATCTGATAGCAGCTGTTTAAAGGGAAGTAAAACCTGGGAAAAAAGAAAATCTTTCTGATAATTTCATACCTATTAAATCTGTGATCAACATCTAAGATCACTACAGCTTAAAATGGTGAAAGAAAAAAAAAATATTCCTCACCTATCCTTCCTTTCTTCACTTATTTAGTATGTGCTTTTCAAAGGGGTTTTATTAAAGACAGTTTCATTGCATGCCCAGAATATTTAGCTAGAGATTTTGCTCTTGGGAGAAAACATAAGCATCAGCAAGATAATTTTATATATAGTTAAAAACATTATACTTAAAAGCTGCTCCAACAAAAAGATATGCTAAGAAATATCAATTTAAAATAATGGACATTAACAAAACAATTAAATCAAACTAGCAAAGAAAAAGAATCCTTTTTAAAATCATCGTGTCCCAGAGCAATCCTGGGCAATGTAGCCCGGATCCTTACGGGAATTAGCACCTAACACTGTGATTTTGAAAGAATTTTCTCCAAAGCTCACTCACGTCAGTGACTGCCAAGTGCTTGGGCTGTAAGGCCAAGAGCAGAGAGTCTAAACATTTCCTGTGGTCTGGCACACCATATAACTGGGAGACCTTTAATCCCAGTCTCCTGCGGCTACCCTGGAAGTCAGCAACGTGCTGACCTTCAAAACTGCTCTGTTCCTCAGGACTTTTGGTGATACACATCCACTCCGTTCTTAGGTAAGGTTTTTTAGGGTTACACTTCTTCCAACATGTATTAGTCTAATTTTAGCTTCTGTCCACTGATTTGTACAGTTCCACTTTTGCCTATTAGTTCAAAAAGCCTCCTGCGACTGTAAATCTCCTGCCGTAGTCCTTGTACCATTCTGGCAAGTATCCTCTTAACCTTATTTTAACTGGACTGAGCCTCCCATTAAAAATGCAGGTTTTACAGACATCCAGTCATTTTTGCAGAACTTTTCTGAACCCTCTACCAATTGCTGTAACCCTTTTTAAATGGCGTTACCACCGGCGCGGGGCTGATGGCGAGGTGGCCATCCCATCAGCGGGGAGCGGGGCAGCCAGGCTCTGTCCCCCCCAGGGCCGCGCGGGGGCCGCGTCGGGCCGCAGGGAGAGCCCAGCTCGCACGCGACCAGGTTTCAGCAGGACGCCCGCGTCCCTTTCAGCATCACGGAACCCTCCCACCCCGCAGATGCAGGCGATGTTCTTTGTTCCTAAACGCCTGACCATCGATTTGGCGGCATTAAAATGCAGAGGAGACTACGCCGATTACAATGGGCTTTGAATCAGACTTCAAAAGAAAATGTGCTGTGAAAAATGGGGCTTTCCAAGGACCAGAAGACAGGCGTGTTAAGAGCTTATTCCAACAGCATTGTGCAGCAGGAAATACTTATGGAGGCCAAAAATGATGGCCAAACGGTAGTCTGCAGCAGGGCCCAGCAGGAGCGGTCACAACCCAACCGATGAACGAAGCCATCGGAAGAGCAAGCTGGCACCTGTATGTCGACAAGGAATATCTGCACCTGTTAGCACAGCCCTATTTTAGGCTTCTGGTTCTGGCAGTGTTCACGCAAAAAGTACATCCTATCTCATCCATTTTAGTCAATGCAATAAGTTAATGAAAAACAAAAAGTCAACACAGAAACCTGACAGATGCTACCGAGAGGACGCAGAAGAACAGAGCTGATCCGCACCGCTGAGTGGGAAGATGCCATCCCGTTACAGAACGACGGTGCACGGCTACAGTTTTACAGAAGAAAAACGGAAAATCGTTTTACCTGGTATGTGAAGACGGTTCTAAGAGGTAGAGTTGTGGGCATTTTGCAATAGTTCCAGAAAAGGTTACTGTTCTTGCATCAGGTAAGAAGATGATCAGCAAGTCCATGACCTGAGCACCCCGCTCCACGCCACAGCAACTCCTGCTGCAGGCCCCACGGGCCCGATCCTGCTATTTGAGCATGATCCAAGATCCAATCAATAAATAATGAGCCCCTCGCTCCTTGAGTTCAGGGGGCCCTAAGGCAGTCCTCAGGCTGCGGCTGTGTGACTGGCGACGTGGAAAGGAGCTTCTGAGCACCAAAATCTGGTGTCCATAAAGCAGAGCAGCTGCTGATTTACGTGAAACAACCTCCTGGCACTGACCACTTTCCAAACTGATGGTTTTCTTTTAGGGTTTTTTAAATGTAAAGTGACAGCCTTTTAAAAAAAAAAAAAAAGGCGATAAGAAAAGTAATACCCGTTCTGCATCCCTGCTGTCCTCCCTCTTCCACCTACTGGCTTTCACTGGCTGAAGACATTATCCCACCTCTCGGAAGACAAGGCTCTTCTCTTCTCTTTCTCTGCGACGCCTGACCTTAGCGTCTGTCAGAGCAGAGACGACAAGTGCGACGGGCCTGAAGCCTTCTCCAGCCTGGCAATTCTTTAATTCCTATACTACGTGCCAGCAAACAAATAACCTCCTCCAGTTTTTTTAATAGCAATAAATTCTTCACTTCTCCATGTCCTCTGAAACACCGTGTACGTTCACATCTCTCTCAAAGCAGTAATTGTGCAAGTTAGTAATTCTTAATAATTACAATGAAGATGCCTAGGCTATTTTTGGCTACCAAAATTGAAGTCCTTGTACAGATGCAAATATCTTATTTTTAGAGAGATGCCGAGCTGCGTTTTATCTCACAGTCTAACGGCTCTTCCTTAAGGGGCTGCAAATTCTCTTATGCGCTGTGTTTTTGTCCCGCTAATGTGGCACTTCCTAAAAGTGGTTACCGATATAAGAGTATCTGTAAAGCTTCACAAAGACAGGAAGGGAAAAACTAATTTTTTAGATCCAGTACTCTTGTCTCTACGTCATTACAGTAAGGTTTTTTCTGTTACTGATGTTCTCCTTCAATGACAACAGTAGGGGTGGGATGAAAGGAGAAGACGAGCAGTTTATGTTATGCCAGGGTGCAAGCAGGATGGGAAATATTAATGCTAATCAACCATTCTTATTCATCGCAGCACTACGGACACAAAGATTGCCTGGATACCTCCCAGGCATATTTCCCTGCTCAGTGACAGAAGTGATACCTCACTTCAAGGCACGCTTTGTGGTTAATGCGTTTTTCCTGGAAACGTGTTTTCTGTTTAACTTTTGTACTACTGTTGTAAATCTGTTCCTTTCAATATGAACTTTGCAGACAGGCTTTTACATGTAACCCAGGCACATCCTTTTGAAAATGGCAAAATACTCCTCCTTCCCTATGGATGTAATTGTCATGGGCACAACAGCTTTAAGGAACACCAGGCAAAGGAACCTCCGCCCCGGGGGTGCAGCTTCCCCAGCTCTGCCAAAGCTCCCAGCAAGGTTTGGTGGCCAGGTAGCGTCTCCTGCCACCACACTGCCTGCCGGGTAGGACACACGACGAACAACCATCCGGAGCTGAGAACGTTTTCTAATGACAGCATTAAAGAGGTTTATGCACCTGACAGTCTTATCATTTGAGTTAGGTTGGGGAGTTTCCATGGAAACAAACATGACACTAAGAAATAAAAGAAAAAGCAAACAGATTTGAAAAGAGGGTCCCAGGCTGTAGCCCACTGACAGTCTGGAGGGACTCCAGCACTTGTCACAGCAATGAGAGAGGAAAATAGGGATAAAATAATTCCTTATGAAATGGTATCACCCTGTCACGCTTCAGAGCTACTTCGCCGGTGCTGAGCACAGTTTGGGCAAGAGCAACACGACCTGTACCACTGCGTAGGCAGCAGCTCCAGCCATGCAACAGGCAGCGGAGGCAGCACTGCTCAAAGCCCAGCCACGGCCAGTGGGGACTCACAGCCCTTTCATGTCAGATTCAAACATCTCGGAAATAAGCTTTGATCTTGCAGACTGAAATGGCAGGGTCCCCAGCTTCCGCACGACGAACGCCGTCCTGCGTGGTACACGAGCTATGATCTCCGGTGCCCTGCTGACAGCCTGAAGAGAAGGTGGGTTTGCTGAGGCTGCGTGTCCCAGACAAGGAAGCTCGGTAACCCTTGGGATGGAACAACTGGCCTTTTCCTACTAGCGACCACTCCGGGGCATAAGCGCAAGATGGCTGGGAATCACCGCCAGCCACTTCCATCATTTGCTCTTCTGCCACAGAGCCAGAATTCTCATCTCAGCCCAAGCACTCCAGCCAGCCTGAGGAAAAGGATCGCTGAAATGCAGCAGTTGAGAGAGAAATGTTGAAATCTTAATGCCATCATTACAGCCAAAAGCAAGCGAAGAACCATCATCTTTCTTTTCAAACACACCCACCACCTGAAAACTATTTGCAGAACGAGCTGCACTTTGTTAGGTCTCGATGGAAAAATGGGAGCTTCGGCCCATTTCTCCTAGAATCCCCATGCCTAAGGCATAAAGAACACAGGAACCCCTGCCAGTGAACCTGCAACTCCCCCAGCCCTGAGCAATCTCAGGATGGGACAGAGCTGAACAGACTCCTGCTGCTCCTCAGCTCGCTGAACACAGACATCATGCTGCCAGGGTGAAACACCGTGCTGCACTACCAGCCCTTCAGCTAGCTGCAAAAAAAAAGCTATTTTCAAACCAATACAGCTCACGGTTGCCTGGGGGGTGTAGCTTGACTCCTGAAAGCTGCATAGCCACGGAGTTCTTCACACTCTTCTGCATCCTGAACAAAGATGGGGCACAATCTGGCCATTACCCAGCTAGCAAATACAGAACTCGGCATGAGACGAGACTTAGAAGACTGATAAAGAACAATAAGTTCAAATAGGGAAAAGTAGGTCTTGACTTTGCACTCGTTCCACCTGCAGTAAAACACTGGCTTCAATGGTTGTATGTATTGTTTTCTTGCATTTATCTGATGAGTTACTGCTCTTTGTGCAACAAACTCTTACTCAAAAATAGCACTGTGAACAGTTTTCGGGAATACCTGTGGAAGACACTCCGCTCTGAGGTCTTTGTAACTTCTTACTCTATTTGTAGAGACACGTGAGCATGGCTCGAATGTGACGAGTCTAAAGGATGAAGGTTCTTGCAGGAAAAGACTGGACTGCTCTCCGGGAAACTCACAGTCCCATCTCAGCTCTGCTGAGATGCTCATCCTGGACACATCATGCCTCAATTCTTCGCATGCCTCTGTTCTCCAACGGTAAAATGAGAGCAAAGACAGCAAGTGTGGCCAGTAGAACTCCCTGAGGCATGTCAAGAGGACAGGCCCTTGGGGACAGCCTTCCTTGTACTCACCCTTGGCCCTTCTCATGCCTTTTGATCCTAAAACCTTCTGCCTGGGTATGGTATTTAGCATAACAAGGGATGTCACAGAACAGAAACAATAAAGTCAAAAACATACTTCAAAAGAAAAAAAATATCCCATCCCTTTAGGTTGCTTCATAAATATCAGTTCACATATTCTAAAATAATCACTGGATTTTCAGTTCTGCCTTGAACTGGAACAGCGCCCTCCAGTTTCACCCTCAGCTCCACTTTTGCTAACGCTGCACCCCCTCGCCCCCCAGCCCTGGCTCCCCTCCACACCTGCACCATCGCTTTCCCATCGTTGGTCCAGCCAGCACCGAGAGTCAGAGGCTGGGGATGATTTACACCATTTCCATCAGGCAAGTCCCCCTGAGGGGAAGTCACCACGTCCTCAGCTAACAACCATCTCCCTTTCAGGGAAAGCAACAGTGATGGTGAGGGCAAAGGAGCTCCTTGCCTGGGAGCACCACCCACAGGGGTTCAAATCCAAGAACCCTGCACCCCCGTAAGGCCAAGGGCCAGCACTGAGCATGTCCCAGAGCATCCCATAGTAGCTCACAACATCCTATGCTCAGATTATAGTAGAACAACAAGTACCACATCCTTGTTTAAGAGACGCATGAATTATTGATGATGTTCAGGAGCCCTATTAAACTGTCTAGTGGGCCAGCAAGAACATTCAGTAGTTCAAATGCATCAAAATGCATAATAAAGCTTTCTATTTTGAAGTTTGGCCGTTAGAGAAAAGAACCCTGGCAAATATATAATTTTGTGTAATTTCACTTGGATGCTCACTGTAATAGCCGTAGTATTTATGACACTGTGAGTCATAGCCATACTCTCCTCACATAGCAAAGACACCATTATCCACACTATTTAAAATCAGAGTCCTTACGCAGGCAAATATTCTACTAAAGGCAAGGCCTGCTTATTTGCCTTAAACTATAGACTTAGTCTATAAATATGTACTATTTCTGTACGTACATCTGTGTCAGCCATGAAATGCCTATAAATAAGTGTTATAAAAGGAGAATTGTCAACATCATGAGAAACACCTTCTAGTAATTCTTGTTTAGCTCCTGCCTATAAAATTGAGAATTCAATTAAATTGCCTTCTTATTATGAGCGCAGACAAGCCCTTGTCATGCAATAATTAAATCATAAAATAAAGCCTCTCAGAAGAAAAGACTATTGCATATTCAGAACATGATATTCAGCCTCATCCCGCCAGCATTTGTGCATTTCATTGAGTGCAATCAGAAGACAGAAAACCAAGTTAGCATCTTTATTTTGAATGTAGGATAGAGTGGGATAGAGCTGTTCTGAGGGGCATTTTCCGCAAGCTGGAGACAAAAGCGCCATTTCTCCATTCAGCTCTGGCAGGTATTCAGCCGCAGGCGTGAGAAGTTCCTGCGCTGAGGGTCAGCCCCTCTCTTTCTTCCCTCCTCTCCCCATAACGCGTAGGAGACTGCGGCTCCTGAGGACGTCACCCCTTGCTGACTGTCACCACAGTTTTCACAGCTACCAGGGACATTTCTGGGTAAGACACCGCGCACAGCTTCTAGGATTTCACACGTTTATTCAGTGCTGTTAATAATCACACAGTGTAAACCTAAGCAGTAAAATATTTATTCTGAAAGACTCAGTGTCTTGATTTAAGGAACCCTTCAGAAGCTTGGGACTCACAGTCCACCTCAACTACTGCAGCTACAGTGAAACACTACCCGGTATTTGGAGAGGTGCTGTCGCGTGTGGTATTCAAAGGCATTTAAGGGGATGTAGCTGCTGTGTAAATATTATGTCGCTTTTATTCACTAAATCCATTTACAACTTCCCTTTTTAATATCCTTCCCTCCTTGCTTGCAATCACCATCCACATAAAAGTCACTAATTTGGGAAAAAGTTTAATCTGGAGATGCTAGATTCTGTGACAAGCCTCAGGGATTGCACAGAAACGAACCGTGTCATCCAAAAAGTCAACTCTTTGCAGAGCTCTGCCATGAGCAGTAACTGCCCCGGACCCCAGGAGACAGATGACACAATCTGTAAACTCCGAGCACTCTCAAAACCTTTTCTGACAGCCAAAGAACTGTTAACAAACAGGTCGTTTAGCCTCAGAAGTCATTAAAAACCTAATGCATTTCCAGAATTACACACACCCCAACACTGCCATTGCAATGGATATCCATAGAGAAGTCCAGCAACAGCTAATATAAAAGATGGGAGCAACAACTCCAGGCAGCAGTTTGTCCTTGGATCCTCATCCTTTCCAGAGCCAGCATCTACATTTGTGCAAAACAAGAAGAGGATAACAGGGCCTCTTGTCCAAAGGGAGCTATCTCTTCCTGTCATCTTTAAAAAAAAAAATTAAAACAGAAGGCCTCACTCTTTTCTTCTATTTCCTCTCCAAGCAAAAACCTATCATCCTGATTAAACTGAACTATCTTCGAAAATTCTATCAAGATTTTCAAGCTTCACCTCTCAGCTGCCCATCCTCAAAGAAACCGCTGCCATTAGAACATACAGCCAGCCCCTTACGATGCTTTTCATACTACTAGGAAGTTTGGTGTTCCATTTAAGTATTTTCTCATTTTTCCTCAATCAGCCAGAAGCAGAAAAATACGTCCCTGAGCAACACAGCGAAAGAGAAAATTCTGTCTCAGCGTGCACAGTCTTCCTCCCAGAAATCTCAAAACAAAAATCAGAGGTGAATACAGCTCTATAATTACTATTCACAAAGTGTTTCCAGCGAGCTTTTTACCGGTCTCTGGGAGATGCAGTCTCCTGCATCAACATAAGACAAGACTGTAAACCCACCTGCAAACTCTACAGAGGGTTCTGAATTCACCGTTGCTCGGGGCAGTGATGTGGCTGATAGTCATCTCCTGATCAAAATTATCTGCTGGAATCCATGGCCCAGGACACCACCTCTGCACGAGAACGCTGGCGCAGCTGTAAGGCGATACTGTTTAGAGGGTAAGAAGAGGTTGGGGCTTGTTTCTTTTTTTATTACACATATACTGAGAGTCTTTCATTTGGATTCTGGATTTAGTCCTTCCTTCAGCCACAGCTAATAACTTGATGACAAACAGAGCATTAAAGCTACATGACTAGCTAAGCTTGTAAAGCCTTAATTAAGAGATCCTTTGGACAGCGCGGGAGAGGCGTGCTGGGAAGCATTACACAAAAACTGAAATGTCTGTTTGTCTAACAGCTATGGCAGGTCACTTCACTTCTCCTAGCTTCATCCCTCGCAGGAGGGGCTCAGGAAAGTTAGAATCATAGAAGCATAGAATCATAGAATCATAGAATGGTTCGGGTTGGAAGGGACCTTAAAGATCATCTAGTTCCAACCCCCCTGCCCTGGGCAGGGACACCTCCCACCAGCCCAGGTTGCTCAGAGCCTCATCCAGCCTGGCCTTAAAAACTTCCAGGGATGGGGCTTCCACCACCTCTCTGGGCAACCTGTTCCAGTGCCTCACCACCCTCATGGGGAAGAACTTCTTCCTAACGTCCAGTCTGAATCATCCCATCTCTAGTTTTAATCCTTTCCCTCTAGCCCTACCATCGCCCGACATCCTAAAAAGTCCCTCCGCAGCTTTCTTGTAGGCCCCCTTAGGATACTGGCAGGCCACTCTAAGGTCTCCTCCGAGCCTTCTTTTCTCCAAACTGAACAACCCCAACTCTCTCAGTCTGTTAAATCCATGACCATTAATCATGATAAGTTAAATCTGTAACCGTTAAACAAATAACACGTTGCTGAGATAGGCACAGATCCCGGCTCCACTCTCCATCATGCCGTTTTACACATGGCAGTGCTACGGTCAAGGGATGTTTGTCATGGACCTCACTGGCTGCACCGGTCAGGAAGGTTCATTTAGCACATGTGCCATCCGACAGACTGAGGGAAACACACGGAGCCACCCAAGATCTGCCACCAGAATAAAGCTCAGCTGCGTGGCATGAAACAAAAGTCTTTTTCTTTTTTTCCTTTCTTTTTTTTTTTCCCCTCCAAAATGCCAGTACCGGGGGAGCAATAAACACTCCCCGAGATCAGCACAGTCATTTTACACTGCTCTGCAAGTCACTACGCAACACTTAGATGGCAGCGTGCTGAACTGTGCACTCATCAGGGAAGTACAAACTTTCCTAATATATCCTAAGAACAGCTATATCAAAAATGTGAAAATACCTGTAAATATTAAAGGGCTGTATTTCAAAATGTAAAGAGCTCAGGCAGTTTAGCTCTTTGTGCCCTCAGGAAGAGTGGCGATGCTAAGCAGCCTACTGTAGAAACAACACCCTAAAGTTTGGATGGACTTAAAAATGTCAGGTTAAAAGAAGAAACCCAGAAATAATTCCAGTGCTGGAACAACAAGAACCCTCCTCAGTCTGGTTACCCACGCCCAGGGGTCATCTCACGGCCTGGGACAATGGCAGAACTGCCTCTCGCCCTGCCACGCGGCGTATGCACGGACTGAAGCGTTTACACGGCACGACAATAAAACAACTGCTGCAAGCCATCTCCTCCCTCTAAGATATACATTAAAAAAAACTGTGACCTTTGAAACTGTGTTTTCTGAGAGGTGAGGATAGGGAGAGGAGGGATAGGGAAGGAGTCACATGAGCCCAAGCAGCAATGGAAGGGACACCTGGGAGCACACGGGGTTTCGGCTTCAGCAAGGAAGGAGGAAACTTGCCCTCCTGGGTATCTCTTCTCCCAGAGCAGCATCATTAGCTCAGTATCCGCTTCTGCTCCTTCCCAGCGTACAGGAGGATCCAGTGCAGGAAGATCCAGTATTTGCCCTGCCACAGCTGAAAGAGCCAGGGGAAAACCATACCTCATCCCCTGCAGCTCTTCAGAAAATTCACTGGAGGCCCAAGATGAGCCAAGCTTCTCCAGCCTCCTTTGACAGGCGGAATAACACAAACTCTACAACACGAGCTGGAGAAATGAAAAGAGAACTATCACAAAATCTACAGCCAGCAGTGGCCAGGGACAAAGCTTAAATCTCCAGTTAATACACGTATTGCTTTCAGGGCTCACGGCAGACTAAAACGTTTCATCTCACCTTGGAAAAAAAATGCTGCTTCTCAGGCGGAAAAGGGGAGCTCGTCCCGCACTCCCGTGAGCTGACACTGTCCAGACAGCAGCCTTTTGTCAGGACTGTGCCCTAATCCACATTCCGATACTTAAAACATTAAAAAATGCACGGTTACCTTTTAATATATAGAAAGGTGTCCTTAAAGCTAGTAAGATTTTTTTGGTTTAGCGTTTGCACCACGACACATCTGCACTCCAAGATGGCAGCAGTAACTCCAATCTAACCAAATTTAGGCTATCACTTCAGCGAAGGATTTTATAGTATAATGTCCAGACAGTGAATAACCTTTAGAGAAGTAAAGAGCAGGGGCAATAAACTGCCCCACACACACACAGGCAGAACGGCTTTCTGTTACCCTTTGGCATACTTACGGTTTGGTTTACTAGAAAGTTCGGAGATTTCTTTTTGCAACATTTATTTTTATTCAGCTTTTAGAAAGGGTTACGCTCTTTTGTACGCACCATATCGGCATGAACAATCGTTAAAGTAACACCCGCTTACCAGGCCCCTGCTCATCAGCCTCACCGGAGACCTGGCAGCACCGCGAGCCGTCGGGTTCTCCCCACGGGCTGCGTGTCCCTACACTGGACAGGCAGGGGGGTCCCTGCTGCTAACGTACCCATAAAACGTGCTTTAAAGAGCAGAATTCATCAACCCAACCTAGAAATGAGTCTAAAGGTTCTTAAATAATCACAGAATCTTCATTTTGAAGAAAACCAACTTTTAAGCATCCAAGGCTTGAATATTGTTAAGGCTTCTAAGAGAAATATGCCACAGCCCCAACAGAGCACATATTTTATTCAAATTAGCATTACACCTAAGAGCTTTAGCACACATTTTCTTCTCAGGCAGTCCTTATTACTTTGTGACTGTTTCGTATCACCCCAAATAACACTGTCACTGGCTAAATGAATAGTGTGCTGTACCAACAGATGATTTATACAGAAATAAAACACATATCGGTAGGCATATTTCTACCCCGAGTCTCTAGATGCAGTTCCTTTTGGCATCAAAGAAATTATGTGCCTTTCTGCCCTGAATTTATAACAGGCTAATTTACATATGCACAGACTCCTGAGCTCTGGCACGCACAACTTCGCAACAAAGTTGGAAACCTCCATGGGGGAAAGGCGGACCGCGTGCTTCACCCTGCGCTCCTCAACATCCCCGAAAGCCACGGCGAGCGTCACGTGGCACAGCTCATGGCAGGCACTCCTCTACTCCTGGGAGAGGAGAGGGGGAAAATAGACAGGAAGAACAATGGCTGATCTTATTCAACAATCCCATGGCACAGCGGTTAGAGCTGTAGGGACTTACGGACTCCCCTATGCGAATAGAAAAACCCTTACCCTTACCGGTGAGGTCAAACTGTGAAGAGCTGTGTACTGAAGGCCAGTCATGTCAATAAAGCGCCCGTGTCTTCCCATTGGTCTTTTATATGTTATCCTACAGAAGTTCCAAGGAATTCTTCAAAAATTTTGGAGACAGTAATGAACAAACCAACAACCACAAAAAAAAAAAAACAACAAAAAAACCCAACCAAACAAAAAATCACGTGAAGAAAATACGACTCTGAAATAAAATCCTTCTACCAGTACAGCTGACCACGAGCTGAGGAGAAATCAAACTACGGTACGCGTGTTGGCTGCTACAGCAGTGATGGTAACAGAGGAAGCGCACAACTGAAGAACTAGTAATTACAGGTCTAACACCTGCAACGTCACTCCTCTGATTTAGCTGCTCAGTGCCCTGGATAATATATTCCACTTGCTAATAGGGAAATTTTTAAATGCAACTTCAAACCTAGCATTTTTAAAAATTAAAATATATTTTTCTACTTGCTTTACACAGTTCAGACCTTATTTCAGATTTAAAGGAACATCAGAGAAGTTTTCAGAAAACAAATAATCTGGAAATAAAGAACGAACCCCAAATTAACTATGAAGACGGAGACAGAAAAATCCCCACAGACCCCCCACAGCCATCCTCCTACGACCTGGGCTGCTGTAACACACCACGGCAAAGTCCATATCCTGGTAACCCTCGCAGCCCGCCGCGTGCCGCATGTGAAGCCTTGTATCTCCTCACCATGGATGGGGAGGAGTGGCGGTGCAGCCCGTGCTGCCTGGCCACCGTGCCCACGGCTGGTCGTGCTCCCAGGCAGGGCAGACACCTGTAACCTCTCGGGAGGTGTGAGATGCTGGTTTGGGTCGCTCCCTCCCCTCTGTGGCCACGATTTCCACAAAATTTTTTGCAACATCACACTTCCAGCTATGTCCGCTTGTGTTACAACTAGCCAGAGCTTGAAAGCTAGAGGAACCTGTCGGGCAGCGCGATCATCTAACGGCTGGTAGCCAAACGCAAGGACTCCTCCCTTCATCTGGACACTGCAATCGTCTTCTCAAGGAGCCTCCAAGGGAGAGAGACACAAGCTCCGGCTCGCTCGGGCGCGAGGAGCCCTGCAGAAGGCCAGGCCTGGCTCAGAGAGAAGCGTGGTGCTGCCCACAGCAAGGCCAGGCCAGGGCAGCACTCCGGAGAGAGGCGGCTACGCAGGGAAATTTGCCATCTTGTAAAATCATCCTTTCCTCACCCACATGGCTTTAGGCATTACATCCCCCACTGGGCTGTGCTTAAACACATTCACAACACAGTCGGGCGTACGTGACACTGATCGCTGCTGGCAGGATGTATTAGGGTTATTATATTCTCACCCTGTTTCTTATATTATTCTCTAAGCATCTGCTATTTGCCACTGTTGGAGACAGGATACCAGGCTGTCAGTAACTGTTATGTCAAGGGAACAAATGGACTGTTCAAGAAAAAACTGTGAAAAAATGAAGATGGCAAAAAGAGAGAGAAAAAAAGTAATCAAGGTGGAATCATAGAGTCCCAGGCGTAAGGACAAGGGGTGCTAAAAGAATAAATAATACCAGGGTGAGCACTGAGGGGACAGGAAATCAAAAGCACCACCAACAGCAAGCGGAGGAGGAAAGGCTTTACTCCATATTCCTGCTGGAAGGGAATTACTTCAAGGGAGGAGCAGCGGAAAAAGAACGATCAAACAAAGGAAAAGACCCAGATGCCAGCAGTGTGAGGGGAGGAGCTGAACGGGAGAGTTTTGGATGGATGACAAAGGGATATACTGCCCCAGCATTTGTAGGGGGTCAAGCTGGTTACCCAGCCTGGACGTGAGCCCCAGATCAGCATCACAGAGCAACTGCTATGGGACCAAACTCCTACAGGACCGAACTCCTACGGAATGATAAGTAATTAAGTTAAACACCAACAGGAAACCCTAAAATGACAAAAAGTATGGGGAAACAGAAGAGTGATCAAACACCAGATTTGTAATTTGCTTTATCTTTGTCACAGGTGTTTTATGAATACCTCAACAGCAACAGAGGTCTCCGCTGCCTCTCCTGGAGAACATCACCCAGTGGCCATCAGGAAGCAGAAAGCAGCAGAGACGGCTGCGACTGCAGGGAACCCTGTACCTGGATGTGATGGGAACCTCAGTCAGCCCTCTTGGATAATCCTGAGGTGATTTTTAATGCACTTAATAAAGCAAGTCAGGAGGAAAAAAAATAGCAGCTGTACCAGCATTAAAGGCTTGTTTTTTGCAAACAGCTCAGTGACACACCACATACTGACTGTAAGAATATCGTTATACGAAATCACTACAGAATGCTGTAAAAACCACTGATAATCAAAAAAACATAGTTTTGATGAGGAACCATCATTGAATGGAAGTACTTTTAACTGGGCCTACAGACACAACTTTCTCGGCCCAATGCAACTCAGATCTGGATTAAGTGATAAATATTGCCAAGCCCAGATGGCGACAGACAAGCAGCTCAAGTCCCCTTCGTATGCCTGGCCCTGTCAAAGATCAAACACCGTAATGCAGGAAAACACAAGCCCACTTGCCTAGGATTGAAGAATGCAATGGTGAACGATCTACCCCACTTACAGGGGGATGGACTGTATGTTGGAAATCAGAGGCTTAAAAAAACATGTGGGAGTCAGGGCAGGTGAATGGAACGTGAGGTGCCTGGGCCATGCTGGAGCTACAGGATCTAATGACACACTTGGATGTTTGAAGGAGGCAATTTTGTCCAAGGTTAGAAAGGTGATGTTGTTTCTGCGTACGGTGTTAGTGAGAATATTAGTAGAACGTGGTGTTCTGCTGTCCCAGAACAGCCACTCCTCATGTCCACGGCTCAAAAAGATGATGAAAAACTGGGAGAGAAATGCATAGGATTTGAGGGCCTGAAAACAGATTGTGTGGACAGAGTTTAAATGATATGATCACTTGAGCAAAAAGAAGGCTGAGCAACGATTTGTCCACATCATGGGAAATGATTTCCATTACTAGCGGGCTCCTTAATTAAGTAGACAAAGGAAGAAGAAGATTCAACATATGGAACAAGGAAATAAACTCAGATTGAATATATTTTTTTTTAAATCACTGGAAATAATTACTCACTGAAACAACTACCCTCAGGACACCTCTGAGTCCCAGTCGTCTGCACTTTTTAAATAAGGCTGAATATGCTTCTGACAGGCAAGGAGACATTGCTGGATGAGATTTTCTATAGCCTGTGTTACCAGGAGGTCAAACAACACGATCCTAACAAACACGTACATCTTTCAGAGCCAAGGACTGCTAGACAGTATCTGCCATATCCACACCCCAATGCTCAGACTTACACGTTTACATGAGGTTTTATATTTGCACACAATTTTAGAAAACAGAGAAGGTGGTGATTAACATTTAAGAATAGGTACGTTATGAAGGCAAGAGACCTCTTTGATACAGATATATTCACATTCATTCCAGCATTGAACTATGATTCCATTGTCATAAGCCAAGCACATAATACTCGGTACCATAAAAGCTAAAAACACAGGCTTTTCCAAATAGACCCCACGTCAAAATTAAACCATAACTGTAAGAGTTTCAGTAGACCTACAATAGCCCCCGTTAGAACCATTAAAATTACAGTCTTTCAGATAACAGTGTCCACAATAACTGTTTGCAAACCACTGTATACATTAAACTGTAGATAATTAATACACCTCTGCAATCTTTTTTTATTTTTTCTTTGCAGGCAATAGCTGTTATAAAATCATACATGTCTGCCCAGAGCTTCCTGAGTGTTGCATATGCTTAAAAAGAACGGGGCTAGGCAGCGGTGGTCAAATGCTGCAAGCCCTGGCATGAAAACACATTCCTGAATTCCACAGTACGGCTGAAACGAGACTGCTGGGTAAATCCCAAATATAAAACCTTTTACGGGGCAAACCTCATACTACCCGTCTTCTCTCTGCAGGAGTAACTCCCTGCATAAAATGAAGGTGGTGGGAAAGTGGGCAGGAGCAGAAGATCCGCAAAGCCCACTGACAGACACACGTACCATCCACATCAGCCTCTAAGCTGACACAAATTTTCCCACTTCAGTTTCACCATAAAGCCTGGAAAGTACAAGTCTGGAAGATTTTATCGCTATTTAACAGCGGGGAAAAAGCATGACTTGTAGTACCAATCAAAGAGATGATATTTACAGTCAAGTAGCAACACCAGGTCCTAGTGAGCAGGAACAGGAGGGGTATCTGCTATTGGGATGCTCGGTGGCAAACAGCAGCGTGTGCCTCACAGCCACACTCGATAATACGGATTGACCAAGCGACTCAAGTTCAGTGAGGCAGAGTTAAACCTGCAGGATCAGATCCTCCACCGCGCCTCTCACATTTCCACCAGGCCCCTCCAAGGAGCCCGGGGCAGCCCAGGTGGAGCTGAGCAGTCTGCTGGATGAGGACTGAAACCATGGAAACCTTGGTGGGCTTCATCTGACTTAGTGCTGAGCCACCCTCCGAGCCACCTGCGTGACCGGGGAGAAATGGGCATTTCTAGCCTGCGATTCACCTCACGTTACCGTAGATTCTGAAATAAGCAGGGGTAGTGGCTCCCTCAGAGTGCATTTTCCTCTGCTGTGAAGAAAGTCAAACCAATGAACTCCGACGTAAGCGTTTGCAGTGTCAGATTAATGCCTTTCTGTCTTTCAGTGCCAGGTAATTAGGTCCATAATGACCAGTGAGAACTTCCCTAATGTCACCACCTCAGAAATAAAGCTGGGACAAGGCAAGGAGACCAACTTTGCCACTGCTTGAGTTGGAACCAAAATACCTAATATCCGTGGCAAAAAAAAAAAGACCAAAGTACCAAAAATTGGTCTAAAAGGAACCAGGTTACCAGAACCTCACCGTATCGGTCCCACTGCCCAGGAGACTGAAGTGACCATCGTGTGTCCTGGTTGGAGATCAGACTATGTGAAGTAGCTTCTGTGCAACTTGAGTTCACAGACTGTGGCCCGAGGGTGGAAATATTTTGGGTCACAGTGGGGATACCTGTAGCGTGTCCACTCCCACCTGGCTCAAAAATAAAGTGCAATTTTGGCGTGCAACAATTTCCCAGTTTTACCTGCCCCCTTGTCTACTGAGCAGAAACCTGAGAATTCGTACAGTTTTAGTGAAGAAAGAGTATTTCGGCGATGGGGGAGGTGGGGTCATTTCTCTAGCGCTTGTCAAGTTATGGCTAGAAAGTGCCATGCAACAGCTGAGGAACGTCCCACTTCCATTCATGCTGCGTTACGCAGAAGCGCACACGGTACCATCCACGCCATCTGAACAGAGGCACCAGGATGCTCCAACACGTGCCACTGCAGCTCTGTAGTCAAATTACGGTCCCTCGAACATTTTATGATCTCCGATGATTACGGCATTTGCATCGGGCTGATGGTTCAAATTAATCTGATTTTCCAAAGTTACAGCGTTTAATTAGGATTAGTAATAAAAAATTACAGCATTCCAAAGAAAAAGTATTACGACAGCAGCTGCCCTGAAACAGGGCTGGGGTGGGGAAACCAGCCAGGGTTTAAAACAAAAATAAATTAATACTAAGAGTGACTAACAACCAAAGAAAATAACTTCCTGGAACAATAAACAATAGGTAGCAGCTGCCTCTTACCTTTGGGGTGGAAAGTCACTCGATAATTTCACACCTCAAAACGTTTTTACTTCGACGTGCTGCAAAACCCACTCTGCAATACAGGTCCCTTTCTGCGCCTTCTCTAAGCGACTAAATCCTGGCACTCCATTTTGACTTTTATTGCTTTTCAGACTGGTGAGAGCCATATAATGATTCATCATTAAAGTAATCTTTAAGCAGCTTTGTTCCTATTTGCTGCTATATATATTAAATAGAAATTGCTCTTTGAATTCACCTCTAAAGTCAGACTCAATTTTTTATCTAACAAGAATGGTATCTCCAGCCATCATCTGAATGCAGCAAAGCGAGAAACCTTTTGCATAATATAAATATCTGCATTCACTAAGAGGAGGCTGATGCCACCACCTACTGTGAATGCATTTTATAAGTGCTACAAAGCCAGATAGATTTCAAATGCAGCAGCGCAGTTTCTTAAAGACACTCCAGGCGCTATCAGAAAGGCACAGATTTCTCTCTGATGCAACAGTTTCTGGACCACAGGCCTTCATCACCTGTAGCTGGTTTACAAGCAGCATCCAAAGCATAAAAATGCTGTCGTCGCTGAAAGACTGCAGGCACCTAATGACATTTACCTCCCCACAGAAACCAGGGAAATCACTCCCTAGCAAATCGTTCTTGAAGATTCAATATATGCCCTTTGCCCTTGTCTGTTCCCCGTGCCCTGCACTGCCTGGGACTGCCCAGCAGCACACGACGGCCGGCTGTCCCAGCGCGGCTCCCAGGCGCAGCGCCTGATGGCTGAGGCCAGGCATTTGTCTCCGACAAGACAAACCCCCCCCCGGGATGCCGGCATCGCTGCTGCCAGGGCACCAGCGGGCCCTGACAGATGCCAAGCGCAGTCCCATCTTGCAGCGGAGCAGGCAGGGGCGCGCGGGGAGCCCCTGCTCGGTGGGGCGGGGGGTTATATGGCTGTCAGGCAGAGCACAGCACCAGTACAGCACATCTGACACGCAACGCTGGCCAGTCCCCAGTTAATAAATTACAATTTTAAGAATTACCATTATTAACTCCAGCAAATAGCTCTCGACTTCCACATGATTAGAGTTTAATGCAAAACTTTATTACTGACCAGAAAGGCTGCTTAGAAATAATCAGTAGTTCAAATGTACCGGTTTGATTTCCTGAGCGGATGGGAGCACGGCTGTAAGGCACGTATTCCCATCCGCTCCGTCCGACCACAGCACACCTGAATACGCTCCGACATTTTCCTGGTTTTGCAAAAATACTTTTTGAAAAATGCACTTGTTGGAATAGGGGCACAAAGACAAGTGAACCAGCTGCTGGCCGACAAGCACCAAATTAATTTTGAAAGCATATTTGTGAGAAGCATTTTACTTTAATTCAGCCGGCTCCAACCACCGTTCTGCCTCTGTGCAAATAGCAGTAAATGGGATGACTACCATATAATTTTTCTACTGTTTTCCTGCACAGGCAATTGGGTTATTTAACACTCACCACCTTTTACAAGTGCTCCTCTAGAGAGAAGTCATTCAGAAGACCTTACACCAGTATTGCACTGGTGAGACTCTACTGGGTGGTCGTACGCTTGTGTTTTCACCTCTCTGAGTGAAGCCAGGAGATTTCTCTCCCCTTTGTGGGAGAAAGGAACGTTGCCATGGAGCACTGCTGCCCAGCTCTACATCGCACGTGAGTAAGAAGGGACCCTCTCTCCCAGGGGAGATGGGCACCTTTGCAGCCCCCATCCCCAGCAGGGCTCGTGGCTTCTTGGGTCATCCACAGCAGCGGATCCACCAGACCCACTCCTGCTCCCCACCTCTAACACGGAGCTCTTGCAGAGCAGTACAGGATCCCAAAGGAGGACACACAGGTGTCCTGATCTGGCAAAAAAGGGAAACATGTTCTTGCCTGCATTTGGGCCCAAATTACAGCTAAAAAGGGGGATTCTTCTCCTACGAGACACATCAGTGCTGAGTCAAGCATGGCACAACAGCCCTGGGGAAGACAAGGAAGTGATAATAAATGTTCTGACCAAACTGCTCAGGTAGCAACACGCTCCAGTCAGGAAGCCCCGACTAAAGAAAACAAAAGTGACTAAAAAGGTTTGCAGTGCAGACGACAGTCCTGCTCTTTTTCCTGAAGAGTGCGGTTATCAATGACACATTTGTTCTGCCAGGATGCCACAGAAACACTTCTGAAACTGTTACACGGCAATGGCACCGTTAGCTGTGCTCTCTCAATAGATCTGCAATGCCAGAAACGTGCACAAGCCTCTCTCCGCGTGACCCAGGCACGTAATCCGGGCAGCACCCACCTATTCTGCACGGCCAGGTTTCCTCGGCAGGGCCTGCGCTCACGTGCTCAGGAGCCAACATGCAAACATACATACGTACGTCAACCAGGAGAACCAACTCACAGAGGTATCCAATGCCCAACACCCTGCTTTTCCAGGGGAAATTGTTTGAAAACTTCCCTTTCAGCTTAATCTTTACAGAGCAAAGCTCCCACTGGAGGTCTCAAGACAAACCGAAAACGCACGCCCCGCCGGTGAGAAAGGAACAGGATTAGCTGCTACTGATTTTGGTAGGGATTTCCCAAGAAGGCGCCTTCCTAAACAAGCCTAAGGAAATCTGATGGCACTGGCAGTTTTTCCCCCCCAGGTATTGGTGGAAAAAAATCCTCGAGCAAAGGTTGCAGGCAGTGAAGCAGAGATGAAAAAAACTCCTCTCCACTCGCATCCAGGCTGCTTCTAAAACAAATTTCCTTCTCTACTTCCAAACACCAAGATCAACCCTTAGACTTTAGAATTCCATCTTCCTCAGGGAAAAGCACCTCTCTGCTTCCTTTTGGTGTAATTTCGCTCCTCCAAGACGTACCACCTCCCTTTCAGCAGCATTTTCTCTCTCTGTGTGGGTGTCCTCTGTCCTCCCCAGGTCCAGGGGAGCAGAATGAAGGGACCTGTAGAGTGCACTGTGTCCCTGTTTCCCAAGCGAAGCGGAACCCAGCATACTGCAGCCACCCCCTCCGAAAGGTCATATGCCAGGGAGAAGCAAAAGCTCCCAGGGGCATTCCACAGAGACCAAGGCAAGTTTGTTCCAATTAAGTGCAACAACTTTATTGCCAGGCATGAAAGGTATCACTCGGGCATCCTTTGGTCTCTCCTCCCTGCTGCACACACAAAACCCACACGTACATACTTCTGTCTGGCATTAAACCCTGCAAATTAAACCCTGTTCCCACGGAAAGATGTTTTTAATTTTATAGCCCAGGCTGAGGAAAGGACTGTATCCCCCCAGCAAAGATCACGGCATATTGCACAGGCAGCAGCACCTACCTCAGCGAGCCGACCGAGCCAGCAAGTCAACATAATTCCTCTTGGCCGGAGACATTTACCCCAGCTCAGAGAGCCGGGGCTCCGCTGCCATGCCTGGCGCTTCGGACACACCACGACAGCATCTTCTGCCAGCAGCGCGGCTTCTCTCACACCCCGAACTGCAGCAGCGGCAGCCTGGCAGAGCAGCAGCAGTTGAATTGCTGCACATGTATCTCTGCAGATTATTTCCTGCTCGAACACTTGGCGTAAAGGCAGATGCTCTTAACCCTCTGGAGGCCTATGCCTCTGTGCCCCCTCGGCAGGGGCGAGCAAGCAACTCCGAATATTCTGCGGGGAGGCCAGAGAGGAGCGACTGGAGACACACAGGGCATCCTCCGAGAAGTAGTCCCAACCTGGAGTTAGTTGCAGTCACTTTGCGCTGGGGGAGCCAGGTGTCCCTTCGGTAGCCCGCAGCATCCCCGGCCAGGCACCACGCGCCCCCGCTGCATCGCCCGCTGCAGGTCCCCAGGCACCAGCGAAGCGGGAGCCCCTGCCAGGGCCGCTGGGGTGGGGTGGCCAGCACTGGACGCACGGCTGGAGGCCAGGGCCGTGCAGGCGAGGAGGTGAGGGGCGCAGGTGACGTGATGAGCCCGGCAGCGTCACCGAAACTCAGGCGTGCAGGATTCCTGCTTCTGGCACAAAGCTCTCCGGCCCCAGGCGCTGCCCATCACCTGCGGGCACCCACGCCGCCGGCGAGCGCGGCACTCAGCTGGCGAGCTTCAGCGCGGCTCCCTCCACAGCCTGCGAATGTGACTGGAAAGCATGGCTGAAAAACATGCTACAATTAACAGGAGGGAGGGAGATACTATTGCTCTCCTGCTAGTCTTAAAGGCACATTGCTCGCATGTGCCTGGTGGAGATGCAAACACCCACAGCCCCAGCATCTCACCCAGCTGCAGGAGCCCAGGCAGGAGCCCCGTCCGGGCCAGGGCCAGGGGAGCACCCGGGAGCCAGGAGGGAAGGGGCAACTAGCCGGAGAGCCCCCCGTCAGGGTCTGGAAGCGAGGCCTCCCGCATCTCCCGGAGCCCAAATCAAGTCCCCGTCCCCCAGCTCAAATGCTTACCCCCATCGCTGGCCCCTCAGCCAGCAGCCCGGCCAGACACAGGGCAGGCTGGCCACCGCCGTGCCATAGCCCACACACCGCCCCGGCCATTGTCGCGGCAGGCAAGGAGGGCCTGGCACACCATGGGGGCATGGTGCCCCTCTCCTGTGCCTGGCAGGAGAGCCGGTTAGTGGCACTGCTCCCGACGGAGACGGTGGCCAGGGCTACAGCAGCAGCAGGTATAGTTTTGCATGCTGGTGTTACCCAGAAAGGATGTCCCTTCTGCAGCTCCTCTCAGAGCCAAGAGCTGCAAGACACTGAAATACAACGTGCCACACATGCTAAAGCTGTGATGAGTTCAGCAGGTCTCAGACTGGCTGCTGGTCCTACACCCACCTCCCTCCTGCCCCAGGGCTGCGGCCAGCGGGCTGCGCACCAGCCAACAGCCACGTGTTCCCTCTTTGCTTCTCCCAGTACCCTCTCTGGAGCACTGGTTTGTCCTCCAGTATGTCACAGCTCAGATTCAACAAAAACAATGCCAGGAACTCCAGCTCACATCAAACTTTTCCTTCCCCTATCCCCCAGGCAGCTGAAACACCCTCTAGAAGTCTCTTAAACAGGGAATTCACCCCATTAAAAATCTCTCCTTGTTTCTCAGGAGTGGTGCTTGCCGTACACAACACACTGCTCTGAGCAGGACCGAGTCGCGTGAAGCCCCGGACCTTGTTAAACCGCTTTGGGTCACACAGCATCCCGTTAACAGCTCTGATTCCCCAAGCCCACTGGAGGCACCGAGAGGAACCTGACCGATACCTGCCTTCATCGCCGCAAGGGAAGCTGTTAGCAGCGTGGGCATTTCAGCCTGATCACGCAAGGACAAAACTAATTACTACGGTGAAGAAGCTGTAAGTTAAGCATAGTTTAACTTTGGGCTTTTCTGGAAAATAGCCTAAAAGAAGAGGTACAGACTTTATACTATTAACAGAGAATCCGTGAAGAGTTACTGCTGATGCCAGCGGGCACCACAGCACAACAAACACCTGCGTGCCCGAGTGCCAGTGCAGAGGGGCTGTTAAAACGTGATCACCCCACGAGATGAGCGCAACGCAAACTTCACCGCTTCCAGGCCGTGCAGCTTTGTGCAAAAACATCACAGTGAATGAGTTCAAATGTGTCTTTATTAAGCATCGCGTGTCTTAAAGAAAGTCTTTTTGACACCAGACCTACAAAACAGATATAAGTAGCAATCAAAACGCTAGCAGAGGCACTCAAGGCTTTGTACTGCTGAAGTTTTTCCCCTGAGTATCAAAGATTATGTTTGTTCTACAGAGCATAGCTGAGGATTTCTCAAGCCTAATGCTTCATGAACTCCTCTGATCAGTACGCACACACAGCACAGTGACTGCCCTCACCTCACGACAAGTATCTGCCCCAAAATGTAGCAGTTCCCTGCAGCGCATTGAATAGAAATAGTCTATGTATGGGCATTGCTATTTTTTTTTTGAAGTGCAAGACCTGAAAAATCAATCAAAATTAAATTCAGTGGAAAGATCTGCCTATTACATTAATAAGATCAAATGCTGATTTGAGTTATTCCGTTGTGTGTAGCGCAGTGGTTTGGCATGAAAACCCCAGGCCGGCAGGGTCACACCTTCCTGTCAGCCAGCGGATCTGTCACTGAGAGTCACGCGCGTGTGTGTGAGGGCAGAAGTGGGCTACGCTTAGCTGCAGCGAGCACATTATCTCTTTGATTCAAAGCAATACGATACTTCTTTTTAGAAAAGATTTTAGTGTAAGGAAGACATCATGCCGTGAAGGGTCATGCTAAAGAAAGACGAATCATTGGAGATGCCTACAGACCACTGCGAGACCCAAAATTCACATTGTAATCGTACTAAACTGTATGTTCCACCAAAAAAATGTATGCCAATTAGAGTACTCAGCTCTTCACACAAAGAAAAACGCTGCAGAAAAACGCTGCAGAACAACCCTTCCCAAAGGCTCTAAATGCGTAATAAGCAAACGTAAACCTAAAGAAGCACAGCCACCATTAAAGGGGTTTTAAAAGAACGAACCTTGGAAGTCAGAAACCTAACTACAACTCTTCAAAATTTCTACAAACATATTTTAAACTGCATTCCTCCCTTATACCCTAGCAATAATAATGCAAACTGTAAAACCTTTTGAAATTCAAACCCCTCAGGTGGCGGATGGGTCCATGTTGAAGGACATGCCTGGCAGGCAAAAGGCGCGACTATCCATGAGACAGCAGAAGCATTCAAGAGCATCCAGCACGCCGCCCCTACGGACTGTGCAAGAAACAGCACCACCAGTTTAAATGGCTGCTTTAGGAAAAAGAAAACAAAACAAAAAACCAAACAGGCAGGGGCAGGAGGCAGACAGAGGCCTGGCAGGACAAGGCTGTCCCCAGTAACTCACTTGCATGGGTCCTGCAGAACACTGCGGCTATCTGCCCGCAGACCCTGGAATACTGACCTCAGTCGTCTTCGTGTTACAAAACTAACCTGCTCTACTCCTGAAATTTAACATCTCACCTCCCTTTATCAATTATTCTTCTACTACACTCGTATAGTGCATGAAGGCTAATCCATCTTCTAAGAAATAGTTTGTCCATTTTTCAGGTAAGTAAACAATTCATCCATCTAATGCCAGCACATCCTTCAGGTGATGCGTAAGAAAATCCTTACAAGTGGGAGGAAAGGGCTTCTGTCTAAAAATCAATGTCAGCACAATCATTTCAGACTTCGTGAGGGTGACGGGGGGTGGCTGGAGTTTCACTGTTGCACTTCATGCACTGAAGCGACTGCGTAGGGACGCCATGTACACTGCCACGGGCAAGCACCTGAGCTCCTGCGTGTAACGATGGCAAGAGCAGCCCTGGAAGGAGCCAGGACACCCTGTGCAAGTGGCAGGCAGGGACACTGTCCCTCCTGAGCTTTGCATCCACTTTTGGAACACGCAGTAAGAGCCGTACTCAGTTTAGTGAATAGCTCCTGCACAGACCACAAACTGACGATTTCTTTCAAGAAAAAAACACTTGCCAAATGGTGAGATGATGCCAGACAGCTAAACTCCTTTTAGAAGGACATTTCACACACATGCTCCAAAACTGTAAAGAGCAATGTCCAATTCTGTACTCCCTACAAGCTCTTAGCTACAAATAAATTAAGGAGACCCTGGGATATGACAAGCCTTTCACCCCAGGGTTCCCCGCACTTCCCTCTTCTCCAGGCTGCTCACAGAGCAGCTCCCAAACATTTTGTACCACCAACCACTCTTCAGCTTTTCTCACCGACCCCTACCAGTAACCAGCTACTGAGCACGCACCACAACCCCACAGATGTCTACAGTTGGGAAGTGCCGGGTTGATAGCAAGGGGGTTCCTGCCAGAAAAGAGGGCTGGAGAGGGGGTGAGGTGCAGCAGCAGGTAACAGAGCATGGAGGCTGAGACCACAGATACAACAGGTACAAAGGTGTGAGGCTCTGGATGTGGAAGGCCAGTCAATGGATGATGTGGACAATGGTCCATCTCCAACAAGTGTTGCCAAGGTCAGAAAGCCCTACCCCCCGTATCACGACCACCTCCACGAGGAGGAAAACATGGGTTATATTTGTAGGTGACTCCCTTTTGAGGGGAACAGAGGGTCCAATATGCCGGCCAGACCCTCCTTTTAGGGAAGTCTGCTGCCTCCCTCGGGCCCCAGTTAGGGCCATGACTAGGAAACGTCCTAGCCTGGTACGGCCCTTGGACTATTACCCATTGCTGCTATTCCATGTGGGTGGCGATGAAGCCGCAACACGTAGTCCGAGGAGGATCAAAAGAAACTTCAGAGCTCATTAACAGAGCTTTAAACTGGGCTGGAGGTGGGAGAGAAACAATATCAGGCTTGCCCATGACAAGCTGTGGGATGAGACACTAAGGTTAGAGGGAAAGGGTGCCAGCAAGGGCAAGCAGCCTGTTGCTCTGAGTCGTGCTGGCTACGCTGCACCACACTTGAAGCCTTACAGAGATGAACCAGGGGCTCCCGAGGTAATAGTAGTCAAAAGGGAAACACCAGTGAAATACCTCAAGGAGTTAAGGGGCATTCCACCACGAAGGTGACACGGCCGACAGCCCAGCTGGAGTGCCTCTACACCAATGCACACAGCATGGGCAACAAACATGAGTTGGAAGCCACCATGCTGCTGGAAAGCTACATCCTAGTTGCCATTACTGAAACTTGGTGGGACAAACCCCATGGCTGGAGTGCGGCTATCAATGGCTACAGGCTCTTCAGAAGGGATGAGCAAGGAAGGAGAGGTGGAGACGTTGCCCTGAACATCAAGAAATGGATAGAGCGTGAAGAGCTATCTTTGAAGAATAGCCACAAGCAGGGTGAAAGCCTATGGGTAAGAATAAAAAAACAAGGCAACAAAGGGAAGTTTGTGGTTGGCATCTACCACAGACCACCCCATCAAGGGGAGCCTATTGATGAAGGCTTCTTACTCCAGCTCCAGGAGGTGTCACACTCATAGGCTCTCGTCCTGCTGGGGGACATCAACCACCCTGACATCTGCTGGAAAAGTAGCACAGAGAGCTGTAAGCAATCCAGAAGACCCTGAAGCGCATTGAGGATAACTTCTTAAGGGCAATAGACAGCCCTACCAGAGGAGATGCAATACAGGACCACAAGTAAGCTAAGTGGTGACGTTCTCTGGAATTCTGTAGGGCCTTTGACATGGTCCCCCACAACATCCTTCTCTCTAAATTGGAGAGATATGGATTTGATGGGTGTGCTGTTTGGTGGATGAGGAACTGGTTGGATGGCCACATCCAGAGGGTAGTGGTCAATGGCTCAATGTCCAGATGGAGATCGGTGACAAGTGGTGTTCCTCAGGGGTCCGTACTGGGACCAGCACTGCTCAATATCTTCATCAATGACATAGTGGGAGTCACCCTCAGCAAGTTTGCTGACAACACCAAGCTGAGAGGTGCAGTTGACATGCCTGAGGGATGGGATGCCATCCAGAGGGATGTGGACAGGCTCCAGCAGGTTCAGGACAGCCACAAAAACAATCCGAGGGCTGGAGCCCCTCTGCTGTGAGGACAGGCTGTGAGAGTTGGGGAGGTTCAGCCCGGAGAAGAGAAGGCTCCAGGGAGACCTTATTGTGGCCTTCCAGTACTTAAAGGGGGTTTATAAGAAAGATGGGGACAAACTTTTTATCAGGGCCTGTGGCGATAGGACAAGGGGTAATGTTTTAAACTAAAAGAGGGCAGATTTAGACTAGATACAAGGAAGAAATTTTTTACGCTGAGGGTGGCGAAACCCTGGCCCGTGTTGCCCAGAGAGGTGGTGGAGGCCCCATCCCTGGAGGTGTTCAAGGCCAGGTTGGACGGGGCTCTGAGCAACCTGATCTCATAGAAGATGTCCCTGCCCACGGCAGGGGGGTTGGACTAGATGGCCTTTAAAGGTCCCTTCCCACCCAAACCATTCTATGATCCTAATTAATGGCACTGAGCTTTAACGTACAGCTTTCTCGGAAACAAACTCCCAGCAAAGCTAACAAAAGGAGCAACTAAAGCACATGCAGTTTGAACACTTGCACACATATTAGCATGGTGAGCTGACAGTCCTGAGGTTTATTTACACGGGGAAAACTTCAGAACTTCAAAAAAGGCATTAGCATCCGAGCCCCATCGCAAGGCACCTCACTGGGGAACATCACAGGACCAGTCTGCAATGTTTACCCAAGGAGAGGCATGTGGATCAGAATGGGAGTTTACCGGAGGAAAAGGCTAGGGCCACCAGAGACCTCAATGCCCTTTCAAACACCACATTTGCAAGACAAAAAAACGCCCTTGTTACCTGGACTGTTTAGAAGCAGATATAACTGTTTGTGTATCTTTAACATGTCAACATTGCTTTGCCTTTTTTTTTTTTTTATAAATCAGCATTTATGTTGTGCTCATATATGTTTACATTCTGTTGTATTTAGAAATTAGAATTTCACAGCCCTCCCTGTATCTGTGATGCAGATATGGAAGTATTTGCTCTGTGAGAAGGGTCTGCAGAAATCAATGAATATGTTGGCACAGGGTCAAGAGAGCGTGTTTGGACAACCTGGGGATTACAAAGTCCCCCCAGCTGCCTTTAACAAGCTTGTTGGTTTCACCTTTATTGACGCTTCCTTCCTGAACTGTTTTCGAGAAGTCAGTCTTGATTTCTCTGAAATTTTCACACGGATTTGAAAAATGAAACATTAAAGTAGGACCATAGGAATAATTCACCAGACAATAATCTTCCTTATACTGAATGCCCTGCGCAGTCAGAGACATCTGGGCTGAACCACCAATGCCAACTATGGTGCCTACGAGCACAAATCAGTCTATCCCGAAATGGGAGTTCTCAAAGAAGAAAAGGCATCATTCAGCAATCGGGGGCCATGGTTCTGACTGTCGGTCCTTCTCCTGGTTCAGTGACAAAACAAAGGTAATGACCAAATGGGTAACGGGCTGTAGCAAAGTGTGGCAAGACTGCCCACCTGAGAACTGAAAGATGAGCTCTCACGAGAGTCAGGTGCAGCAAGAATGATTAGGCATCGACGCAAACTCCAAACTGCAGGCAGTACATCCTGTTTCCTGGTGTAGGCAAACTGCAGCTAGAAGTATTTCAGGAAGGTAAGCACAGGTAAGAGCTTTACTGTAGGGATAACTAGGTTAAATTGAGCTGCGTTATAAAGGACAGACTGAATTACTTAAACTTCCTTTCTGGCCATATGTGCTGTAAATGGCTGATAAGTCGTAGGAAGAACGTGCTACTTTTTGATCTCTTGACTTCCCTGCGCCAGGGCCCTTGTCTCCTGCTGAGCAAAGAGGAAAGGAATGCTTATTGTTACCAGGAAGCTGGGAAACATCACTTCTGCCTCTACCTCTGGTGCTGGCATGACAAATTACTTTGGGCTAGCCACTGAAGTTCATAACCCATCCTTTGAAACAGCCCTAATGATTCTATGCACATTTGGGAGGTGCTTCGGAAAATGGCGATGGTACATAGATCCCATCAGTGTCTGCCTGCAACATCACAGACCCCAAAACCAGAAAAGTCTGCCCAGGCAACCATGATGACGAAGGTCTGTGGTCATCTGGGAGATACAAATATTGTGGAAATGTTGTGAACGGACGTCCTGAAGAAACACTGCAGTTGGTGTCAAATGGTGAGCTTGTGTGCCATCAGCAGTGATCAGAGCTGCACGGGCTCGGGACCCACAAAGCCGTGGGAGCACACCAGCGCCTTGGGGCACAGGGAGCCACACCAAAGTAACTGGAGGCCTTCTGGAACCCTCCCCCACCTCATGCTCCTTCCAGGGATTCTCTTCCTAATGAAATTCTTCCTTTCATCAAGAATTTCATAAAACCTTATACCCAAGTTAAATTCTCTATTTATACCCATTTTGCTCATTCATGGTTTTGGAAGAATTGTAAAAGAATTCTAGCCCATACATTTGCCAAAATTTGATAAATACGGTTTCTGTTCAAAGGTCCACACTGAGCACCATGGAACAGACCCGTCAAGGCCACACTCAGACCACTAGCTTCACTCCTCCACCTTCCTCTTCACCTGTGGAGACCACCTCTGATATGTGTCCAGAGCATAATCTCCACCTTTCCTTTGCCTTGCTGTTCCCTGCCCTGCTGCTCCCAGGCACAGCATCCCTTCCCTGGGAATCCGCTGCCCTAAATACCGGTTACGAGACTTCTCCATACGCAGATTCTCACATATGGGCACTGAGGACCTTGCGAAAACCAAACCCATATTAACACCAGAAAGCCGTCAGGTGACTGTGGAAGTCACGGGTCTTTTCTTCGCACAAAACTACACCAGGAACCTGCTGGGGGTGTACCTCTGCTTCTCAGCTGCAGCATGAGCCCATCCACACTCTGGGCAGTGCCTGATCCAGTCAGAGCACAAAGGAGTCATAATTTAAACCTGGATTCACCAGCAAGGTCCAGAAATCCCAGTGGAGAATGTGAGAGAGGAGCGAGATATCACAGCTGCCAAACCACAGCAGCGAAGGGGGACCTGCTCCTCCTGCACCTCCTGGGGCTGAGGAGACAGTTTCTCATACAGCAGCTGTCAAAACCCTGCTCTGAAATGGCTCAGCAAGCTTTGCCTCAGCCTTGTCCGAGCTTGGATGGCTGGGGATAGCTCTGGGCACTCTCCATTTTCCCCGGGAGCTTCAAGAGCTCATGTGCACCCAAGGGCCCTCCTGGAGCACCAGGAGGAGGACACCATCCCCTTATGCACACATGATATATTGGGAAGCCCCCGTCTTCTCCTCCGCCCCCCTTTCACACTCTTTGCCAGTGGCTAGCAGAGCGAGAGGGGCAGAAGCCTTGCAGAGGAGCCCAATGGCCAGCACACCTACACAGCGCACGGTGTCCCCATCTCCGCTCTTCTGGCACACCAGTGCTCTGCGCTGGGCTGCCGGGATGCCACAGCTGCTGCTCCAGCCACGGGCTGAGGTGTCAATCCAGCATTTTCCAGCTGGCTGGAGCCACAGACTTTGTCTCCCGGTCCCTTTGCAGGACACTCACTGGTGCGTTGTGATTGCTCAGCCTGAACACATTAACCCAGGAGCACTAAAAAGGCTTATCAGAACTGGGGCTAGAAGGAAAATGACTAAGAAGCTTTGGCAGGTGGGGTGAAACCTATCATTAATTTTAGTAGTGAATGATCTAAAATATATACACACGTCCTTTTTATAGAGGGACTGGGTTTCTCTAGTGCTGCTTTAAAAATGTCATGCTAGCTCCACCTAGCACATTGAATGCTTATGCTAGCACTGGTGAATCATTCAGGATTAAGTATGGTCACTTTTGTTCGGTTTGATCAACTGGTTATTTTTTGCAATTCAGACTAATGCTTCCATTTAATTCCTTTCACAGTCTCCCACAGGAAAAATATGGCCTACAGCTAATCTCTTAAGGGTACATTTACTAAGTATGCAAAAGATTTTACAAATAACTGAGGGGGAAGGCAACACTTTGTTATGCATCACATGTATTTTAAAAGTCCATTAGAGTCCTCCAGATTTATCATGATAGCAGAAAACCCAGAGGGATGTTTAATACAATTTAAAAGGTCAATGCAGAAATCCAACTGAATGATCCGAAACTGCCTGGACAACAGAAGTGCTCAGGCCACCCCTTGCAAACACTGCCTAATGACTCATACTTTGCAAGCTCTGCTGGTCCCAACTGGATCAATATTATCCCATTAAAAGTTTCTGTTCAGTAACTGCACAGTACAATCGCTAAAGCAGAATTCCTGGAATACTAATTCCAAAGGAAAGGCAATCAGACATCATACTTCTACTACAGCCTGCCTAATTTTTTGCAATTGGCTCTGCACTAAATTTAACAAAAGAAATTGGCAATCGCCAAACAGTATTTTTGACAACAGACAAAATAAAAATGGCTTTGGAGAAGGGACGAGCATTGAGGTAAGCCATGTGCTTACCCACAGAAATCCAGGAGGGATTTCTAACAGGACAACTTCCCTTCTAGCAGCGCTAGCTCCTTTAAAGGCAGGAAGACCTTCTGCATGCTCTGCTTAGTCGTTCAGACGGAACGGATTCTTGCTGAGCATCCCAATGTGAGTAAGCAAGGGATAAATCATTCAGGGGATATTTTCCAATGCCTTTGCCACGTGTTTCAGAGAAAACTTCACTGCCATTCAAATGGCTGGTCCTACCGGACAGACCGTGTCATCTAGGACATATTCTTTTTTGGCTTCTCTCTGAGGAAGTCAGAAAAGGCTGGCAAGATTCAAGGCATGGTATGAAGTTTCCACCATTTGCACACCCCTTCCGTGGGCTTGGGGCTTTGTCATTCAAGTGGGTTGTAGTTCAAGTCCATGGGCTTTCTCATCAGAAGGATCATTCCTCTTTTTGCTCGCAGCTGCGGCATTTCAGGTGGGACCAGCATGGCCCCAGGCAGGGGGCAGATAGAGCAGGGGCATCCAGAGAACAACCTGAGTCTCGCCAAACACACGCTGCAGCCCTGGCCAGCACTAACTTCAAGCACTTCTGCTTAGAGGCCAAACTGAGGATCTAGGGACACAAAGATGTGTTGAGAAGCCCACAGGCAAGGGGGGAGCAATGGGCAGAAGTGACCTGGATTTGTGGAAAACGGGGGCTAACGCGGGTGGCTCCAGAGCCTTTTGCCATTACAACAGCCGTAGGGAGACACAGCATAGCAACAAAGACATTGCAGAAACATGACAGAAGTAATCACGTATTCCCAGTACAGGATATTACCCACAAAACCCAGACTCTTCTGTATATACACTATTAGCAATCAGATTTTTAAAGCTTTCCTGTGAAAAAAACCCTAACCAAATAGGGGAACTATTTTGAAGATTAGGCCTTCTTGCAGAGATGGGGAAAAGAGCCAATATGGACCTTTGTCACAGCACTGAGTGATACCGAGAAGAGCCAGAGAAACACAGACCAGAGCAAACTCAACCTACGGGGATGTAAAAAGCAACTCCCAGGCCTGAAAACTGCGCTACCCTTCCTATGCGGGAATCCTGTTCCTGTTTGAAAAAAGCACCGTCTCTGCTGCACACACTTGGAGCAGAGTGAGCCCATATGCTTGGGTGGCTTCGGGCCCACACCGAGACACGTGCCAGTTCCACTAGGGCAGGAGGTGCTAAGTGAATCCGCATGCAGATGGGGAGGATGCAGAATGCAGCGAGCGCCAGCTCTTTGGCAGGATGCTGCTCGGCTGAGAGGGCGATGCCATGTTGGTAGCAGATGCTGCTAACACCTGTTGATGGGTACAGCACTCCCTTTTTAAAAGCAGTCAACCGTGGGAGGCAGGAAAGCATGGGGCTTGTAGGCACTCAGGGGACAGAAACAGATAATTGCTTTTCAGGTGCCAGCGGGCAGTAAACAAAAGAAAACATGTGCGGCAAGGTTACGGAGCCAGGCAGGAGGTGAGGGAATCCGCAGCAAACAGCAGCACTGGTCTTCCAGGAAAAGAAACACCAGTTTCTCCATGTGCTGCAGGACCCAGAGCAATGGACCTCACTGCTTCACGTGCCGCAGCAGCAAAGCAGAAAACGTAAACCCTGCTGAGTGTCAAAGGGAGCTGGGTTTAGCACAGAGACCCCTTTGCCTAAGCCATGCTGTGGGCTGAAATGAAGGCAGGCTGAGAGAGCTGGGGGGGTTCAGCCTGGAGAAGAGAAGGCTCTGGGGAGACTTTCCAGCCCCTTCCAGTCCCTCAAGGGGCCTACAGGAAGGATGGGGAGGGGCTGTTGGCAAGGGCATGTAGCGATAGGACGAGGGGCAATGGTTTAAACTAGAGCAGGGTGGGTTTAGATGAGACATTAGGAAGAAGTTCTTTCCACTGAGGGTGGTGAGACACTGGCCCAGGTTGCCCAGAGAGGGGGTGGAGGCCCCATCCCTGGAGACATCCAAGGCCAGGCTGGATGAGGCTCTGAGCAACCTGATCTAGTTGAAGATGTCCCTGCTCACTGCAGGGGGTGGGACTAGATGGCCTTGAGAGGTCCCTTCCAACCCAACACATTCTGTGATTCTATGATTCTATGATTCTATGATTCTATGATTCTATGATTCTATGATTCTATGATTCTATGATTCTATGATTCTATGAAATGAGCTATGTGAAAAAAGAAGGATTAGGGCTGTGTAGACAATAAAGAGGAAGAAAGAACGTTTCTCTTTCTGAATAACTCAGCTGGGAGACTGTAGGCTAACTGCCCGAGACTACCATTTCTACCTAAACATGTTGCCACTGTTCCTGTAACACGTGCGTATTCTGTTCCGGCTACCTCCTATTCACTAGTCCTTCATGCCATTCTGCAGGCCCAGGACAGAAACATCAGCCCGCTGCACAAGCTTGTGGTGCTCAGCCAAGCAGCTCTCCAGGTGTGAGCCCGCAGACTTGCACTAGACAAACCTGGAAGGCCACACCACCTTCAGCATTCCCCTGGGGAGCACTATTGACTCATGGCTTCATTTTTCCACCGAATTTTTTTCCTTCATCCGCACCCCTAGATAGGGAGCGTCCCAGACCTCAGTAGTACGTTAATACAACATAACTTAGGAAGCATCCACTTAATTACTTGTACATGGGACAAAAGAGGATTTGCTTCTGGCACGAAGCAGATATGGTGAATACATGCATTTTTACTTCTTTACACCGAGGTCTCCAAGAACATAAGAGTCATATTGGGCCATGACAAAAGTTCGCCTAGTTTAGGCAGATGGCAAGGGCAGGGCATAAGGCAGGGAAAGCAGATACACCCCCCCTTATACTCGACTGGCATCCAACCATTTTCAAGCCAGCGGCTTTCTAAGACAGATAGCATTTTTACACATTTCATAAACCTCATTGGATCTTGTCCCTTCTGAATCAACGTAAACGTCTGTGCTTGTGACACCTCCGGGCAAGGGCTCCCCTGGCTTGCTGTCCATTGCATGAAGATCACCAAGCCCAGGGCTCGATACCTTCACTGCGTTGCTCTCGGAGCAGCACTGTGTCAGGGAGAAGCCATCAATCCCTGCCCATCCTCACTGCTTTTATATTCCTCGACACTGCTTTTATACATCCCTCTCCATGCCATCTCTTTTTCCGCACTCATGACTACAGACTAGTAGGATTCATTCGAGGAGTGTTAGCGCTTCTTTTTCAGTATCACATTCTTAAATATCCCCTCTGCTCACTCTGCTTCAGAAACTCTCTCTTTACTACCTTACATTAAAGGAGTCTTATTTTTCTCAGTCTGGTTCAGTTGCAGCCCTCGGATAAAGTGTTGAGGTAGGAAAGGAACCACGGCTCCCAGAGAATAAAGCTCTCCTCTCCCGAAGCAGTGCCAAAAGGAAAGTACAGACCTGGGCTGTGGCTCCAAAGGACTCCGGCAGCAAACAAGAGGCAGAGCTGGCCAGTCAGCTCTCTGCGTCAGGGCTGTCAGGACCCAGTTTGCACTAGATAAAATAAAGCTCGAAACAAGTTTGTGTTAGGGCACGCTCACCGTGCACCTCAATTCCTTGCTTCCTGCTACGTTCATGTCAATATACTCTCCCTCCACTGCCAATTTCTTTTTAAATCCCTACTCGGCACTGCTGCGATAAAGGGTGTTTTCATTACAGATTCTCAATTATTACTCAAACCCCCAGATTTCAGATAAGCGCATTCCTCTTTTCCTTCAAGATTCTATCAAACAGCATCCCAGCTAATTATCATCTGCTGACCAAGTTTCAAACATCAGCTTGTTTGACGCTACAGAAGCATAAAATCCAAGAAAAATAATTCTCTGGAAACGCTATCCACTGCTGTTATCATTTTAAATTGGCTTAGTGCTTTCATTGAAACCATCCTGTGGGGGGAAAAAAAAAAAAAATTGAAATCCAGCCCTTGGGGAGAGACTGCAAAGTTGAGGAAGCAACAACAGAAGAGAGGGTTTTGGAAGGAGCACCTCTGGCTACCCGAACAATAGCTATTGTCAGTGCCCAGCTCCAGCGGCACAGGCAGCCAGCTGGCTGCAGAATTTAACATACATCAGCTTCTGCATCTTGATCTTATCACAACACTTTATAGAGGCTAATGGAAATGGCAGAACAGAGTTTCTCCAGCTAATATAGGGCTTGCTTTGAAGCGCCGAGGTTTACACTGCGTGCAGTCAATTACCTCTCCGATGGACTGAAATCTACTGTCAAAGGAAGCAGAAAGTAAAATACGTTTAATAAATGCATGGATGGAATGGAGATCCGCTGACTGTTCGGCCCTTCTTTTAAATCGGTAGGCTTTGTAAAACCCGCACGACGACGAATCTAATGCTCTCAGAATTAATTTTTTAGAACTCCTTTTTTCCTAGGCTTGCTCCTTCTTCTAAGGCTTGCTGCTGTAAAGACAACAGCACATTTTAGAAGCAAATAATAATGCTAGCAAATCACTATGCTATATATTTTTATTGCACAAGTCTACTACAGAAAATTTTTTGTATTTTGCCATAACTAAGAAAGAACAGAGAAGTGCCCTTTGCCCGCCTTTGGCTTTTGTCAATTAAAGCCAGAGAGGATTTCTTATTTATTTACTTATAATTTTTGAACTGTCTAGCCAAAAAAAAGTCAAGACACTGAAAAGAACGCCATTGCACAGAAGCAGCATTGGAATTTCATATTTCCAAGACTGCTTGTTTGAACCAAGCCCCAGTCTGGCAGGGTAGACATCGTGCCCCGAAAGTTGTTTTTCCCAGGGTGAGAACAATCCCTCGCACTCTAGCTGTTCTGACCTCGCGATTTTCCCACACACAGGGAAGTTGACTACATAATTTGTAGAAAATCTCAAGTTATGGATGCTTTTTTCCCCAAAAAGTTAATCCCTGTAAGAAAAATGGATCAATGTGAATCAGCTGAATATGAAGAAAACAGGGCTGTTGCTAAACATACCAGCTCCAAGAAAACCGCACTCACTGTAATAGCCCATGATTATCACCACGACTGTGCAGACGATAATTATTTCCACTAAGATGTTGCAACCTTTTGCAAAGCACAGATAGATACTTCCACTTGGAATCACCAAGCCTAATATCTGCGTTTTTATTGAGCTATATGACAGGGGACAGGTAAAAATAACATGATTAACGTCTTGCATTCTTTTTACAAGACTTATGTCCTTTCCTGTATCTTGGCCTCCACATATGCCATAAATCAATGAAAGGGAAGGGTAATAAAAGTAGAGATAGACAGAAAAGATGAAGGACTAATATTCAAGTCCTCCCATGGAAGGCAGACAAACGTCCATGGAAATGTGGGCAGATTTGTGTTAAGAGGAGGAGAATGGAACATGAAAAACATCAGCCAACGAAAACAATGGAAAACCCCCAAAACATACTTACATATGGATGGCCCTGGGAAACTGGCAGGGACCTCTCTGCAGGAGTATTGTCTGAGGAACAAGGGGTCTCAGGGCTTTTAAGTCAGAGCATCCAACCATGAGGTACCAAAGCCTGTCAACATCCAAAACTAGCACAATGGTTGTAAAGGGAAAGAGGAACTAGGACAAACTGATAAATGTAGTAAAACCACCCTGAAAACACAAGAGCTAAGAGATTAGCAAGCCAGACAATAGTTTTTCCTCCACACTGTCATGGTTGATTGTTTAAAGCCTGTCAGAAGCTCCTCTGGGAAACCCTTCGCAGATATACTGAGAGCAGTGAGAGAGCAGGGAATCAGTCAATATTTAATAACTTTATTACTCAGACAGTACCATATGAAATTAATAGACAATTACAATGACATTTGGGAAAAAAGTGCTTTTCTTTTGCAATAACAATCAAGTAGCCTGAAGTATTTTGAAAAGGTTTTCTCTTTTTAATATTTAAGAGGCCCACACCTGTGCTAAAGCTGTAGCAGAATCTTGAGGACACTTCAACTACCAGAGAGTTTCCAGAAATACTTCCGTTGCCAACGCCGAAAGTTTTCTTTTTCCCCGTCTCACTTTCTTTTTCCAAGTCATGAGATAATGTGCAACGGCACTGAAATCATTAGCACCACCCACCGCGCAGATCCGCCTGGCACCGCACGCTCGCTCCCCGAGACAGACAGACGGAGGCTGTATCTGGCCAGCGGGGACGGGGCTCGCAGAGCACCAACGGCCTCCGCCGCGCAGGCTGCGCCAAGCTTCTCTCTCAAGGAAGACAGACAATGTCAAAAAGGAAGCCCAGGAGCGCATTTGGGTTTAGTTCCTACATCACAGTAGTGAAACTACCGTTGGAAAGCTGCACGCGTAGCGGGAAGTTCACAGTTTTGAAAGAATGATGGAACATGAAAAAAAACCCTAGAAACAGCCAAAAAGCATTTGAGAGACTATGCTTCAGAGCGAGACACCCAGAGAGCTTCTTACAGAAAAACCAATACCGAGCGGTGACTCGTAGAAGTGCATGAACAACCTTCTTAGAAAACATGCACGTGTCTAACTACTGACATAGACAGCGTCCGTAATTCAGCAGGGAAAGCAAAGGGGGAAAAAAAAAGGGGTCACAAAATTGAAATTACCGAGTCCGGCATTAAATTCTACCAATCGATACACTCCCAGTGCTCTCAAATAGCACATGTCTCCTGGAAGACTGGGAGCACTTCTTTCATTGCTCTTCTGAATCTGTCTTCCTCCAGCCAACTCTCTGAAGAAGGTAAGTCTTTTATATCTTCTCTCCTCATGCACCAGGCTCTGAATTGCAATATAAATTTAGTTCTCCCAAAGAGCTGGTAATTCACCTGCCTTTGCTTGCCCCTATCATCCTCCAAGGAGGGAAGCCGAGCAGTGGCACTCTCAGAAGTTCGTTTGATTGGCAAATGCCTGAGGTTTTCTACTGATCTTTAAATGCCCTTTGAATCTAATAAAAGCTTCAACACCAGTACTGGAATGTTTCATACACTGCCGTTTTATTTCATTTCTTATTTATCTGACTACTGCCAAACAAGAGAATATTCCATGAAAGCTAATACAGCCCTAAACGAGATAAGAACCGTTCTCAAAATACTCTGTACGTGCATGCACATGAGTCCACATATCCTACTGTTTAATTCTCAATGAAGACGTTTGCTTTGTTCTAAATATTCTGACTGAAGGTATTCTGCTTCAGAAACATCTCTATAAATATACCCAGGAGGAAATTTGACATATACAATATAATCCCTTTGCTATCTAAATACGACCCTGCATAGAAATCGTTAGTTGCGTTAAAAATAGAATAGTTGCGTTAAAAAAACCCTACAACAAACATACATACAAAAATCAAATCAGATTCTTTTTGCACCCTGCTTAGTATTTCTTAAATTTGCATTTTTTACTGTGCGTGTATAAACCACAAGATCATCCCGAAGTGATGTTATACTTCTGCTCAAAAAACCCAAACCAGCCCTGCCACCAAGGCATGCCCAGCTCTCCAGAGAAGCCAGGCGTAGAGGAGGGAGACGCCAAAAGCAATTCTTTCGTTCTGCTCTGCTCAGGGAAGGCATCAAACAGACCACCCAAAGCTCAAGAAGAACCAAGAGCAATAGAAAAGAGTTCAGAGGAAGTAGTCAGAAGAGTAAAAAAATTTAACTTGTTGGGAAGACTGGAAAAGGTGGGTGGCCGCATTGGGGAAGAAGAGGACTGGGGAGAGGAGGTGCTGCAGCGGCCTTGCTTGCTACAGAGAGCGCACAACAGCCAGGTTGGAAGGCACCGCTCCGAGGGATGCAGGCTGCTCCCTGACCCAGGGACATCTCTGATCTCCCAGAGCTGTTTGCTTAACTTGACCTTCGCCAATGAAGGCTGTAAATTTCCCTGAGCAATAAATTCTGATGCTTTACTACTGCTCCCTTAGGAGGCTTCTTCCTAGCATCCGACCTCAATCTCCCTTGTCACAACTGAAGAGCTCTCTATAAGGAAGGCAGAGAGGAGAGTATCCTCCTCTTCAGAGCAGCGGCATCGCCACACCACCCATTTTCAGGTCCTGATGCCAAACAAGCCCAGTTTGTTCAGTTCTCCCTGACAGCCATACTTCCTAATCATCAACCAGCTCACGTTACTCCCTTCCGGACCCCTTCCAGTTCGCTCCCAACTCTCTTGAAGCACAGTACACACAGCTGGAGGATATCTGTTATCTTCTGGGCTACTTTTCCATTTATCCTCCCAGCACAGCGTTTGCCTGTTTCCAAGCAGCGAGGCACCCGGGCTCCCATGCAGCTGTCACCCATCTGCTCGTCCCACCCCGTCCTTGCCGCTGCCACCCCACCGGCCGCTCTCCAGCCTGGGTGCAGCCGGCGGTTGCTGCCCGGCACAGCGGGGGGCATCCTGCTAAACTGCATCCCCGCGTCTCAGACCACGTTTGCAATTTCTCACAATTTCTGGTGCTATTCTCCAGCACACACACACATCCCTCCCGAATGGCTCATCTGTGTATTTGGAAGAATAAAAGATCAGGTCAGATATTAAGAAAATCTTTCAGAGTAATTATAATGGAGCACAGTCAGGGATCCTGGGGAACCTCCATCCTGGAGGTCCTTAGGAAAAGGCTAGTGAAACTTGTGTTTGAAAGACTATAATTACACGTGACCCTGCTCGGGGTGGAGAGATGACTGGTGGAGAACCTTTTGGACACACTTCATGGGGACATGTATAATGATAGGACACGGGGTAACGGCCTCAAACTGAAAGAGGGGAGATTTAGATTGGATATCAGGAAGAAATTCTTGGCTGTGAGGGTGGTGAGGCACTGGAACAGGCTGCCCAGGGGAGTTGTCGATGCCCCATCCCTGGAGGGGTTCAAGGCCAGGCTGGACGGGGCTTGGAGCAACCTGGGCTGGTGGGAGGTGTCCCTGCCCAGGGCAGGGGGTTGGAACGAGATGATCCTTAAGGTCCCTTCCAACCCGAACCATTCTGTGATTCTGTGACATGAAAGCAAGGACTCTTCCTCCAGTCGCACATTCATTTCACATCTTGATGCTGTGTCAGTGACAACCTGCTGTGTCCAGTTGTGACAGCTGTCAGCAGCAAATGCTCCAAGCGCCAGTGGAGCTGTAAGAAGCCTGTGGATGGAGCAAGAGTCCTTGCTTTCATGCCCTAAAGGTCCCCCAGTTTTCTCCAAAAGTGACATCGGTTTCCAGGAGAGCGGGGGAGTGAGAAGGCTGGGTGCTGTTCCCAGGGACCACTCGACCATCTCCACATGTGCAGAGCCCTTTTGCTCCCACATCGTTTGAGCACTGGCTCCCCGCTCCTCACCCTGTTCCCGTTCCTCCAGGTCTCAGCCAGAATTTAGCTTCTTTTCCCAGAAACCCCTCGTTCCTGCAGATTGATGGGTTTTGTCTTGATCCCTAATCCCCGCAAATTTACTCCTCTCTTCCAAAGGAAGGCTCATGCTTCACTCTTAATCCAAGGCTCCAACTAACAAAAGCCATAGAAAACCCTTTGACCTGCTGGAAGCAATAGCCTATTGATTTAACATTTTGTTCACTGCTACCAACTAATCAAAGGATGAAACCAAGCCACTGTACCACGAACCGTCACCAGCGGCTCAGGAAAAATCAGATCCCTTTTGGATCAAGAGAAGCATGAAGACTCCCATCTCCTGCCTGTACTGAATTGCAGGCAGCACCTCAAATCCCTCCCCTTCACCAGTTTTCAGCCCCCATCCCACTCCCAACACGTGACCAACTGCACTCAGAACAGGACTAATGACAGATGCGATAATTAAAAGGCTTTGAGTCATCTATCAGTAAGTGCATGAGTATCAGGGTATGTCAATTAGTAAACTTATAAACAGAAGGGCTGAATGACAATCTGAATTATGGCACATGATCTCCAAATTCAGCTCTGAAGTTTTAAAATAGCCTGCTTGTCACCCTTGAGCACCAAACAGCCATTCCCAAAGCTGGATATACATTAATCAACAAATCTCTGCTCCTGCCTTGTCCTAATTGATGCGTTACCTTGAGTTGTCACATCCCATTATACATGAGGTGACACAGGACAACATGAACAATGTACCCCACTTGGATGTGAACAAATTCCTCAGATTAGCTTTGGGGAAGAACAGGAAAGCAAAAATGTACTGAGCAGTAGTTTACCTGAATCATTGCTAGATTATTATTATTATTAACAAGCTTACTTCCCCTCTCATTGAAGAGAAACAAAAAAGACAAAGTTAAAAAGAAATTTGTTTCCTCACAAAAAGCATGTAAGAAAGCTTCCACGGGCCTTTCTTTCCAAATCCTACAGAAAATAAATGGGTCGCTTTGGCATCGGTTGGCATTGAGTTATTGGTCACCAGATACTAACAGACCGTCAGATACTAACAGACCGTCTTCGTATTTCTTTTGAGAAACAAAGGACATGAGGAAGAAAGGACCTTCTTTGCTGGCTTGTTCTTTGACTAAGCAGACTAGCCCCCCTCCCCCGTTGTTCTACAAATGGGACATCCACAGATACCGGAATCTAGGCATTAAATCAGAGAGCAAAAAAAAGCTAATTAAATCTCTTGTTAATTACAATCTGAGCTAGCGAGCTTCCTGCTCCCTGGTGGGGAGGAGGAGGACTAGCGCGTAGAGAACCACAGCTTCCCGAGCCCTGCTCCCCCTGGCCAGTGGTCTGCCAGAGCACCCCAGGGGATGGTAAGAGCAGGGTACGATCCCGTCTCTCCGAGCACATGCATAACCCCTCACTCTTCTAAGAGCAAACACTAGGCAAATTCTCTTGCAGGTCTCTGGACTGTGCTTCACCCTCATTTGCATCCTCGGTGTTCCCACCAGGGTTCGTGGGACCTCGCGCAGATTAACCAAGGAAGGAATCCAACCCGCTGCTTTTATTTTTACCCGTTATGCTTTCACCAGAGCTGGGTGAGTGAGAAACCATCTGCTTCCTTGGGATGAAGAGGCAAGAGAGGGAGCTACAGAGGAGTATATCTTTCAAGACACAGCATCTGTCCTTTCTGTTCCTTCAGATTTATAGGGATTTTGGTTTGGGCCAAATTCACTGCTCCATTAGAAATGAGAGGTACCTAACCTGACACCGTACCCAGAATGAATTTGGCACAGCGACTTCGGCACATTCGTTCTCAGGGGCGATATTTCAGAGCACTTGATCCGTGCTGCATAGTAGGCAAATTTACACTGATACAGTCGGCGACTTTCTAATTTCATTTATACCCAGACCATCCTGTTGCCTGGTATTACAGAACAGGTTTTAGCTGAAGCTATTTAGTTTGAAGGGTTAGATAACAAGAACATGTAACTTCCATAATGAGAAATAAGTTCTGTTAGGATTTTGCACAGGAACATTATTAGTGCAGCAGAGAATCTCTGGACATCCAATTTGATAATCCCTCGTGTTTGAAGGCAGCAGGAGAAGCAGCATCTGATTTAGAGACAATTAACTTTTGACTGAGAAAGAATGATGTCAGGGGAGCAGTCAGAACTAGAACTTAATCTTTCCGATAGATATGAATTTCAAGAATTTTTCAGCTTGAAAATTGTTGTCGCTGTTATAAAAAAGGGTTCCAGGCAGATGTATGAGACTGTCAGATTTCCCATATCACAAATATAGTAGCTGCAAATGCAGTTCAAATAACAACCTTATCTCCTCACTTTCCAGATAGTTGCCAAAATTCCAAGTCATCTTTTTAAAGCTTCCTTGAGATCTTCCTCAACTTCATCGCTGAAAATGATCTGAGAAAGCCTAATGAACAAACTAACTGACTCGCGCTCTCTTTTTTCCCTTCAGTTAGAACAGATCTTTGGCTTATTTATGTGGGAGTCAATGCCCAGATTTAGTCATAATTGTGATTCGTATTAATATTTGGCCTTTGCAGAGGAATGTGTATTATGCTCAACACTGATCCGCCCAAATTCTGAAATCCTCATTCTTCCTGACGTGATGCCAGGAATGGCGTGAACAGTAACCGTGTTTGGGGACCACAGAGCCGGGCTGATGGAGGTGGTGGTCAGGGCTGTCCACCTGCTGCTGGGGCAGGTGGCCTGGATGTCTCCCTCACCCTGCTTCCCTTGCAGCCAGAAGGTCTGCAAGATTCCTGGACAGGAACTAGCTCTGCCCTAGCTAACGTCAAAAAATAATTTCTCCTTAATGACTACTTACTCCGTGCTAAGATTCGCACTTACTCAGAAGAGTTTAGCACTTGGCACCCTGATATACTGTTCTAAGGTAGGTTCCTGTCCAGCTTCTCTAAAAATTGGTGGCTTCTACCAACATTTTTTGTATCAATCTAAGGCTAAAACCATTATCTGGTAATGCTGCAGATGGGCTCAGCCACGCAACATGGTTGGCAGCTTCACAGCAATCCCTACCTTTTCAGGGAAGCAAAACCGAAAGCTGTAGTCAAAGAGCTTGGCCTCCCAGGCCAAGGACTCGATTTTGCCCAGGAAATCCCAACTCTGCATTAATCTGGGTTCCACTCAGTGCAAAGGTGCCAACACGGAAACTGCGATCAATGTGTCCTTGCGCAACAAACTCCAACATCAAAGTCGGACAATCTATACTAGGTCTGCAACAGGTTTACAGCAAACAGCATGCCCGCTCCTACACCCTGCTGTCACTGAGGTTTTCGGTGCCGAACATTGGTTTGGACCCCCAGCAGTAACCTGGTCCGGTGGCGACGCTGAACCATAGTGAGTGTTAGGGTTCCACCTGGTATCAGCAGTAGGGCGCACACCAGAGCCCTCTGCAGCGCACGGCCAAGGACCATTAAGCACCATCCCCAGTGCCCCCTACTTCAAGGCTTTCAGGAAATCAAAGGCGGGACAAGACTGCACAGAGCTTCCAAAATACAAGAAATTGGGCAGAGGCTCAGCAGCTGAACATCCGCCACAGACGTCCAAAATGAACAACACATCGTCAATGAGGGCACCAGAAATAAATCGCAAGAGACATGATGCAGTGAAACAAGAACTAGAGATGAGCAGAAGGGAGATTTGTTACGATAGAGGCAAAATGTGTGCAACTTGGGAGCAGATTTCAGACCCTGGCAGTCTCATCTAGGCAGAGGATTTAACCCAAGCGTATTAGCAAGTAACAATCTTAATCTGAGTCCTTTGAGCAAGTGATAATGTTGACATCAGCTAATCCGTGCCACTACCAGCTCTCTGCTTCCTAAGCTAAGGCAGAAAGCCCACCAACTACAGCAACACTTTCCACATTCTTGGACCAAACTGCAGGCAAAATTCAGATGTCAACACATGTCCAGTGCTGGCTGAGACCTCCTTTGGTATTCAAGCCACCTGCACGGGGCTTGCAGGGAATGGGACTTCTAGGAGATCTACAGCCTTTCCAAGCAGCCGCTGGAAGCCAGGACACCCGCCAGGACTAAAACTAACAGGAGTCCCACCCTGAATGTCTGGGTCATCTTTATCCAGAGCTACCATAATTTTTAGAAAGATATTTTGCCAATAAGATTTTCTATACTTGCTTAAAAATTTGCTTAGCAGGTGTTTTATGCAAATCTGCTGTGAAGCACTGGTATTCTCAATTAACCCTCTTGGCTTGGACGTGCCTCTGGAGTGAAGTCCTTGCTATGCTGTCTGCCGTCTCATTACTTAAGTCCCTTTATTGCTAAGGGGATAAGTACTGACTTTGCCTTTTGTGAGGAGTGATGGAAAGAATATAGATCTGCAACTGCCAAGAGAGGCTGCTGAGGTACTTTCTTTGGCAGGGGATCCAGGCATTCATCTTCCTGCAAGGAGGGCAGTGCACAGCACTCCTTACAATTGTAGGACACAGCAACCTGGAAACTACAAATCCGTGTTAAACCGGGCTCCAACAGAAGCATATTTGTGATGCAGTGGCAGCTAGGCTTTGCAGGATTATTTCAGAAAAACACCACCTAGCTGAATTTTCAGTATGCTTATTCCCGTCATTCACTAATATACCTGCTGGCTAAAAATGACAAGGGACTTCCAGCATAGCTAATATGTTCTCTGTTATGGAAGAGTCAAGAATTACTATCTATCATGGCTGGTGCACAGCTGTCTGTGCTCCTAACTCACTGGTAATTAATGTCACTGAGAAGTAACATTAATCCCCCATACTGGCAGAAAACAGGGAGCAAGTCTCCTGGAATTTATGCCCTTCCCCAGCTAAGCAGGGGGAAGTTTTGACTTTGAATTGATTCAAGGCAGCTGTGACAATAACAGGACCTGGGGAGGTGATTCTCTCACATCTGGATCGAGAAATGAGACACAGAAGTCCAAAGCAGACCTGCAGAGACATTAAATTTGCTCATTCTCAGTGGAGATAAGGATGGCACCTAAATATACCTGTGAACTGCATATTGGTTCTGAGACACGTGCCTCCTAAATAGGTTTGTCTGGAATAAAGAGCGGTGCTTTATCAGGATGGGCTTGTCCCTGCCTAACTGCATCATTGCCCCTACAGCGGGGCAGCACGGCCATCGGCGCAGAGATGACTGCAATAACACCAGGAGTCTCCATCTTAAGGCCCCGGAGAGAAAGAGATGCTGGAAAGAGTTCACCCAACGAGAAGTGGTGCGGGAAGGTCTGAGAGTGATGATTTGAGCCGAGTCACCTGGAAGTTCAAAGCTAGGGAACTGCAACACCTTCAACCAGAAACACGGCAAACCTGCGTCAGAACCACTTCATCCCGTTACCTGTCGGCATGCAAGAAAGAGAGAGAAGGCTTTACAGCTTTCTGGAACCCAGAGAATTTTCAGTGCATCTGACAACACTGTTTACTAATGATTAATAATTATTTAGTTTTAGAAACACTAAACAATTCGAATAATTTTGCCCTAAAGTAGTTCCAAATCTCATAATCTCCCAAAGACCCTCCGGTTGCTTGGATTCTCATGAAGCATATTGTTCCTACAAAGTAATGTTGGTTTACCACGCACAGTAAGTCACATCACGTTTTCAGCCCTCCCTGCAAGCATCAGCTTGAAAATAACCCCAGGAGAACCCTCTGCGGTTCCGATTTTAGAAGTCTGAGCTCCACACGAGGGAGCGTCCCGCCGTTCAGCTGTGGGCCCGCTTGCCAGCCATGAGCTCAGCAGGCGTCAGACCCACCAGCCCTCTCCAGGGCCAAGCAACGCACCAAGCCGTTACTGTACAGACTCATTCCACCTTTGCCTGCAAGAAGGGCAGTCATCTTCTTTCTGTCAGTAGCATTTACTTAGTAGATCAGCAACAAGGGAAGTCATGAGATGAATTTCCCAGCCTAAACACGGTGATGCTTCTTGAGACCTTCCAACATCAGACTTGCACAAATAAATGGTCAAGCTGAGCCCAAAGACAACGCTCCCTGTGTACTGTACTCCCTCTGCGTCACTAAGGGGTTTCTTCTAGGGCAATCAGTCCGGCACAGACACAAACTGGCTTCCTATGTGCTGCCCAAAGTGGACACACCACAAGTTAACCCTCTCCACGTTTGAAAATGAACTATGGGGTGGAATACAATATAAGTTTCCATCTCTGCCTCCCAGTGTCTTGTATCACTTTGTCTCCAAATTCTTACCCCTCCAGACCCTAGCTAAGAAATAGGCTTTTCCATTCCATTCTATTGATTTCTGAATTTCAAATGAATACATTTGAAAACCTTCCATGTCCAACAGTGATAACAAAGGAGGATGTACGTTGCCCTCCGGCTGCCCTTCGATTCTGAATTGGCCCTCCAATGCATCTGTGTGTTTTTGTGTCTACAGTCAGGAGACATTAAAAGAGGCACCTAAAAGATAAAGCTAAGAAAAAGATTTGACCTCACTGCTTCTAGGTAGTCAGAGTGCAAATCACCATGGAAATCGAGGCAGCGGATTCGGAAGCGCGCTAGCTGAGTGGATGCAGAACAGCCCACAGTGACAAACACATTCTCCTGAGGACTGTGCGATTTGTACCTTAAGAGTTTTAGTTGGTACAGCTGTAGACGATACTGTGAGTGTTTTTAAAACCCCATTCCCTACCGTCATCTCTCCTTTCCCTGTTACAAACAGGAGTGAGAAATTCTGGAGGATCTCATCTTCAGAAATGAGCCAGGTCTCAGGGAAGCAGAGGCTGGTGTTCAAAAACAAGACAGACATCCAGCTGCGTTTAGAGAGGGGCTTCTACTGAGAGCGTTTACCATATAATTAACTTTGGATTCAATAAGCAGAAGAGCGATTTATGTTAAACTTCTGATCCAAGTAAGTCAGGCACACCGAGGCTACTCTCCAAGACAGCACAATCCCCAGGGAAACCACGTCTAGCTGAATGCATGTGCTCTGTGCGTACGGCACTGCCCAAGAGGGCCAGAACCCAAATTCCTCTAGCTGTAGAGACTGAAGCCGAAATATGAATGACCGTGGCTGAAAGTGTAGAGGAATTCTCGGGCTGGTCCCAGTGTAGGAGTATCAGGACCTTGCGGAGATGCAGAAAAAGGGCTGCCTGTCTCCACCGGCTGGTGGTTTTTTCTTCTGGCCTTCAGGGATTACATCAGAAGCCTCTCTGAGCAGGATACAAAGAGAAACTGCTCCTTTATACAATGAACTGCTGTCACAGTTTAAAAAAATCCTAACTTGATCAGCAGAGGCACAATTTTCTATAAGTTCAGTTCAGCTCTTAATGGGGTTTTTTTAATTATATTCAGAAGACTCTTCATAGTGTGAGAAATAAAATATTTCTAAAGGATTCCCTTCTCTCTAAAGTTAAGATTGGCAGTCAGGGAAAGGACCTCAGAGGACAGGTTTTCAGAGCACATTTTTCAGGATTCTGTTCAAATTCCAAGCTACGCCTACCTCCCAACACAGGGACTTCACACTGAATCATGTTTGTTCATAAAATGCACACGTAATTCTGAAAAATTAAGAATAAAACAATCCTTTATTCTTAATCAATGATACTCGGGTGTGAACAGGTATATTTAATGTCCCAAATGGATTTAAGTGTGCCTAGTTCTCTTCCAAAAAACAGCTCTGACATTTTCTGTTTGTCAACTCTCAATACTAGTACATGGAGAATTCTCTTAAGACTATGCTTAAAAAATAAATAAATCAATAAAAAAGCCTTGCCCATTCCTCTATATATTTATTTATTAATTAACAAAGAAGCGAAAGGCTCGTTGATCATCTACCAGTTGACAGTTTGTGGTGGCGTCAAAACAATGTTTTTCTTACAACTGAAACACGGGCCAAACCCAAGCATGGGATCGCTGTGAAGGGAACAGAACTACTTGAAAGATGGATATCAAACCGCTTGTTCGTTATACAAGTTTTTGTATCACAGCTTGGTCCGCAACTGGGAAGGAAGTTGAGAAAACAGTGGATGTAATTCACAATTGGAGCAAAAGAGTATTGTGCCTCACGGACTCCTTCCCAGTAACTGTAATCGAAACGACACCTTTGGGTTGTAGCTATCCAGAACAGCAGATAGGCTGGAGAGCAGTGCACGGCAGGTTTTGAGTAACTGGTAGAGATGATGCCACTTCTCTTCAAAAAGCAAACGAAACAAAACCTCCCATACACACAAGGAAATTTAACGCACAGATGTTTAAAAAACATAAGCTTCTCCACTTGCTCTCACCTGTATTCCTTCCCCAAATACAACCACAGAGACTGAGAAAAGAGGTCTGCAAGAAGTCTGCCTTAAAAAAAAAAAGAGTATCTTTTTTTTTTTCTGCAAATCCTACTAGTTCTTGCGATAATGGCTTATGTGAAATCAGAGAGGCAACAATTGCTGAGAAAAACACCTCTGATGGTTTCAATTCTCTATCTCTTTCCCAGATCTCTCATTATCTGGAAGACCCAAACCCCACAATCTCTCAGAGTAAAGAACTGCGAGCAAATATTTCCTTTTCTTCCTTTTTCAAAAGGCAATGGTTCCCAGCTATCTCACTTTATTCTATGCAAAGATATCATAGGTCCTCCTTTTTTCAGAGGCTCCCCAAAGCTAGATTAAATCAAAACGCAGGGGTTTTTTGAGGATACGATACAGTTTAAGGAGCACTTCTGTGAAGACCAGAATAGGACTGCAACTGGCTCAACAATAGAAAAAGGCATCCATTTCCTCTGGCTTTTGGCCATTTTCAAGTTAAAAAACCAAAACCAGAGGAAAATGTAATGCCACACTGAAGGGTAACTGTTAGCAAGTCTATGACTTCTCTGTGAGAAATTGCTGTTGCAAGACTTAGCAAATAACAAGGAATTTCACGAGGCAGGCTAAAAGTTGAGCCAGGCAGAGCAGCACCTGGCATGCCGGCAGAGCAGCACCTGGCATGCCAGCAGAGCAGAGGGAGCAGACACATCAGCAGAGCCGAGCACGGTACCCAACACACCTCCTCTTGCTGCCCAGGGCGCTCCCTGATGGCACACCAAGCCGAGACGGAGCCACGCAGCAGCAGCTATGGTAGCCCCCAGGTATCCCATGAAGCTCCCAGCTCCCCAAGGCAGCAGCCAGGCTGCTTCTTGCACAAATACGGGGTCAATCAACAGGTTTGAACAATCACAGCTTGTAGGCCTGCACTTCTGGCAGGCTGGACAATCATAAAAAATGTTGACAGTTTTGTTTCAGTTTTATAGACAACTAAAACCGCTGACCCTCTGTGGTGCTGTTTACGTAACGTAAGAGACTTATTTCTGTGCAAAATGGCATTTCTAGCAGAAGTTACTTCCATTACCAGGAATCCTTGGCACCAAAACATGCTCTTCCAGAATACCTCACTTTAGAGAGTCCTTTAACAGCATTATAAATAGACCCACCACTCTCAGGAACCATATGAGAAGCAACTCAGGCAATAGAAAATATATTCTTATTAGCTAATCTACATTAATTTTATGGCAATAGTGCGACACCTATTAGCAACTGGTCAAAATACAACGCTACGCAGATTCTGACTGTAACTTCCCAAGGTATGTTTTCTTCCACAAGTATATCATTGCGCATACTGAAGCTCACTTCATTTGCATGCTTTAATACCTTCATCTCAGTAATTAGGTAATAGGAAGCATGCAATGCATGACTGGATAGAAAACTGCATCCATCCATTTTAGGGTTTGTGCTTTATTTCCTTTTCCCTTGTAGGTAAAGGGTCTGACATCTGTTGTTTTGCCCAGTTAAAGTTTGTTTCTCCCTTGAAATTTGGCAGCCCTGCTCTAACATTCATCCAATTAGGAGAAAAAGGGCTTTATCTATCACACTCATGTCATTCACCCAGGAATCGCCGAGGCACGGCTGTATGGCTTCTGGAAAGGAAGTCCTCAGATCACACCGCTGGAAAGGCAGCGACCCCCAGTCGGTGCGCAGCATGCTCCGCTCAGCACGTAGCCTATCTGACAAGCGCTGCCCGGAGGAGCCCGTCCTCCTTTTACCCTTTGAGGAGAACTCTCCCATTAATCTATTTTTACTGATCATCGTGAAAAGTGAACAGTCTTTCCTGAAACGTTTAGCTGGGTAGCAGCACCAGCCGGAGCGAACAGGATGGAGATTGTTCATACAAAATAGTCTTGTAATTATTGTCTTTGATAGTCAGCAGTGAATACGAGAGCTATTCTCATTTTAAACTAATTAACCATGAAAAGATGTCAGGCTCTTATTATCCATCTCAATCACTCAGCAGTAGCAATACTTGCAGATAAGGTCAGAATGTACTTCCATTGTCTCCAAAGACAAAAGCGTGCTATGGCATGGACAAGAAGAGACATCCCTGCAGAACCGATTCCCAAATTCGGCTTGCTCGGGTGCCATCGCTGGCAGAACAGCAATGGCAGCAGTAGCCACCCCTGGCTCTAGGACAAGTTTCATGTGCTGGCAAAGAACTGCAGCTTTCTGGGATACTTATGCAGATTTTCAAATAACCTACAGCCCCTGAGAAGTTTGGAAACTCCCTGTCTGAAGGAAAACTAGGATGCTCCTCCCTTGAAACCAGCATGCGGTAGTCACATCCTTCCGCTTATGGCATGGGCAGGAAAGTTCTGACTGTTCCGTAACACTCCCAGATACCTGCTCTGGATTTGCCCTGGCCTTTCCCTGCTGCAAGCAGAGCGCCATGAATTAGCTTTAAGCACAGGCAAGAGATGCCTGAGGATATTTCTGGGCTGTGGCCATCTGAATCCACAGCATCCCAGAGCCATAGATGCCTGAGGACCCCATACATCCAAAATCCCGGGTGCGGAAGCCCGGGAAAAGATAAAACTGGGACTGCCAGGACACTGGCACCAGAGAAAACAGTCACCACGCCAAGCGGATTTTATGGCACATCATAAAGGCAAGCCAGCACAGCAGTAGGCTGAAAAATTAGAGGTTGGATTCCCATGCAGTGGTGTAACCCTGAGCACTGCCAGGTCCCCATAGACAGCTTCTGCCTACGGTTTCTCTGGACACGGACCTCTGCTGCCTATGGATTTGCCAGTACAGGGTTATTTGCATGCAGAACAAGAAGTTTCCCTGCTGCTCAAAAGGATTTTCCCTGCTGTCCCGAAGCACAACAACTGGTAGTTTGTTGGTTTCAACAGAAGTGCAAGAATTTTAATCCAGTTGTAACATTTACCCTGGTTTATAAGTTAAGGGAACGTCATACCCAGCAGGTACATATACAAAACTGGAAAGAATCTCCTAACCAATTCACACAACTGAATTTTTTAAAAACTTCTCCAAGATATATTATCACACCTCTGTCTCCATATCCAAAAATAAATAAGCAGTGAACACTTTTTATTTCGTGCTCCAAGGAAATGCCAGAGAAAGTAGATGAGGTTTACTGACTCTTCATTGTGACTGGGGTTGTTATTAAAGCCGCATGCTCTATGAAGAACTGTTTTATGGAAAAGGTCAAGCAGACTGAACTTCGTTTTGTGAGGTGTACTAAATATCACATGCATCTCACAGCTTGGATCCCTTGGTACAAATAACCTAAAAGGAGCAAGTTATTTTATTAGGATTGCCTGGTGACCTACAAATCACTGCATTTCAAGTGTCAGTTTGCCGTGCAGTCCCCTCCCTTTCTTAAATGATGCTGGAATCTTGTTCTCAGGGTAGAACGGAAACTGGAAAACCCACCCAAAGCAAACACTATAGATCTTATTTGGCAGTTTTTATAGCAGCAGTTTTATATCGAGACAAGATGCTAGATGGTGATGCAAGTGTTCTGCTGTACATGCAGTCCCCAAGACCTTCAGGTCTTGCAAGCACTTATGCACATACGTAAGTGGAAGCAATTTCATTAAAAGCAGAGGCACTGTTCTGATGAAAAATGCTATATCTGTCCCTAAACATTTGCAAAATTGGCAAGCCATAAGGCCTCTCATAGGAAATGGTCTAGCTTCTGTCTCAGATTTATTAGCTTTTTTGGTTTGGTTTTGTTAATTGACCACTAACACCCCAGATACCCTCAAGCAAGGAGCACGGTACTCACAGACTTCTGAAGGAAGTGTCGTTCTTTAGACATGATGGGGTCATAGGCATATAAGCATCCTCCCGGAACGATCACGGTGCAGTACACGGCACTAATTAACTGTCCCTTTGGGTTGGTAACCTTGCTGTAATAGTACAACGCTGTTTGATCAACACATTTGTTTTATCTTTTTTGGTAGAAGAGCAGCAAATGCTTTCTGAAGTCCGGCATTTTGGTTATGAGCCTCCAAGACCTTGCGAACCTCTGCTCACAAGTTTCTTTGACACTAGTTCTCCAGGTTTGTTTTTCATCATCTTCCCAAACATGTCCTAAAGGCCCGTAATGGCAGGTATGCAAAAGGAAAAAAAAATCCGGTTGCAGTACTGTCAGAAATTTTAAGTTGCAGCTGGCAAAATAACTGACATCAACAGAAGTAAAGGAGTTATAGGACGGATGGGGGGAAAAGCAGAAATAGTCACCACAACCATCTCATCTTCCTCATTCTGATTCTTCACTGATAGGTAAGTACAGTCAGGAGAGAGAGAAGAGTACAATGAGCCTCCGTTACACGGAAAGCAGGTACTTCTCATCTAAAAAACCCACCACGTACAGAAAATAGGCACACAGCACTGTAAACACATTTAAATTCACAAAAGGAATTGAACTGAAGATTAATCTGCAAGACTCTTGCAAATTAGTTGAATTCAGGATGTGAGATTTTGAGATGCTTATGTTTTGTGAGTCCTTAAAAATCAAAATGATTTTTTTTTTGACTGATTAGCAGAGATAATGCTCTAAACTTGCAAAGACAAGAGCTGAGGAGTCCGTCCCCCTGGAATCCCTGGAACAATTCCTGCCATTCTGTGAAATGCTGGATGAGGCCTCAGGAACCTGATAACCTTCATGTACTTCAGGAAAAGCAATTGTGCTCTCTAGGGCAGCCCCGTTAAGCTCCAACTTCCACTATTAATCAGGAAGAAATTTTACTGAGCCCTAGAAAACCTCAGAGCTGTTTAATGAACATGCTGCCCCGGCTAACAATACCATTAACGTGCACTATTGATAACGTGCTCTCTTCAGCTGCTGAAGATGCTGGAGCTCTCAGAGCAGTAAGAGGCAGCTCAGCAGCACGGGCTCATTCCCAGGGAAGCTGCAGCAGGAGCAGACCCTGCACCGACACGGGGCTGGAGGGCTGCACGCTCCCGCACTCGGGGGAAGCCAGCTCTCGGAGAGCAGCCTCAGCGCACACGGTGACAGGCCAGGTCCCTGGGGATGTCCAGTGGTCAGGGAGTCCAAGAGCTCTAGTAGGTGTCACTGAAGACAGACAAGGGAAGAGAAAAGCCCCACTAAGCCCCTTGGCTGAAACGTCCCTTGCATCTGCCGGCACAGATTGCCATTCAGCAAGACATTCATCCGTGTGAGCGAAGTTTCTGCCAAGGGTTAGGCTTTGGGGAGCGGCACAGCAGCATCCTCCTGCAGTCGGACCCATCCAGTCACTCAGCAGAAGAGTATTTCTCAGGAAGTGAAATCACCGCACATAAGGAAGCTAAATATTAACGTTTATCCAGCCCAGGCAGATGGCAGTTATTAGGCGGGTATTACTCCATTATTACTCACAACTTGATACTGAAGAGGCAGGAGGCTGCCTTTGAATCCCCCAAAACATATGTTATTTCCGAAACGGTGAAGCTCTGCTAGCACCTACCTCGTGGACACGTAAAGCGGGATAACCCTGCTGCCAGCAATGCCAGGCTTGCCCTGAAGACAGAGGACACAGTCTGTTAAAGCACAGGAGAAAGCTTTGGTGCCTTGTGGCACACAAATGGCTTCTTTCTTAACCCCCAGGGGCATCAGGGCTTAATACAACCAACCAGACAAACTGCTGCTGCTCCCCACACCACCTGCTTAACACACCTGAGGCAGCACATGCTCTCCAAGACATCTTCCTTGGCAGCAGCCTGTTCCCTCCCAGCTCAAAGACCACCCAGGACCACAACAGCCGCCCGAGGACAGCTCTGCCCCATGTCCCGTGGGGGACCCTGGGTGCAGGAACACACTCCAGGCCACAACCCGACCCCAGGCAGCACGTGCACGTTGGGCATGAGGGGTGGCGTTTCATCAAATGGCTGTTTCTCTTCCATTCTCATGTGAGCAGCAGCTGCTCCCCGTATGCCCTAAGTAACAAACGCCAATGCAGGACATGCCATAGGTCCTGGGAGAGTTTTGTCTTGAAACAGGCAGAGGCAGGTATCTGCCATAAAGTACACGGTGAGAGTGCCGCTCTCTGACAATAAAAGTGTGCAGATACACTGTTTAAGGAGAAATGCAAATGTAAAATAAAGTCAGGAAAAAATATACTGTAAAACAATGGATACGGTTTGCTTTACTGCACGTTTTAAGTACAATTACCCTGGTTTCAGATCGTTTGCAGGACTCCAGCAAGCTAAGTGTTTGTAGCTACGAGCCACAGCCTTTCCACAAGCATTTTCTCTTTGTGCCAAGACTAAAACAATCAGCACGCTGCACAGAAATGCGGTCGCACCTTTCGGCAGCGCGTCTGGGGCAGCCCAGCCAGCGGCGAGCACCCCGGGAGCGTCCGGGTGCTGCATCCACCCAACACAACGGTGAGAACAGGCACCAGCACAATCAGCCCCAGCTGGAAGACTGCTACAGAAAAGCAAAACTGTTATCTAGAAGCATGAAAACGTGGCCTTGAGCATAAAACCGCAGTCCGCTCTCCCCCCACCTGTTTTTTCCTCACTTATTTATGGTCACACGTGTTGACCGCAGCTTTTCTCAGACTGAGAAATCCTATCAGAGGGGAAAAGCAGCTGGTTATTTTCAGAAAGGAGAAGCAGAGCTGCCTGTGAACATACTTTTCAACGGTAACATCAGTAAAACTATAGAAATAGTAAAACCAAGCAATGGCTCTGTTCACAGGCGCACAGTGTGTACAATCCCAATAGATTTTTCTAAATTAGTGCCCAGTGAACATTAACGGCAGTGCCTACCGAAGCCCAGAGCAGGAGAGTTTTTAAGCTAAGCTCTTGTTTCTCTGCCACAAGAAAAAAACTGTATTAAGCACAAAGTCACTAAGATAACGAGACAAGACATCTCATTGATAACCGTAGTAGCAAAGGAAATGCTGAACTGCAAGGTAATCTTATTCGAAAAGAATCAAGTTCTTATCTTGGAAATATCTTCTTTATGGGAAATAAGCTGCTACAGCAACTTTGCAAGAAAGTTGTACTGGAAAGGTTAAAAAAGAAATAAATTTTAAAAAGCAAACTGAGCAACAGAGATCTTTGGTTTGAGTTAAATGGAACATTATAACGTTTATGCAAACAAAAGCCAAAACAATTCGGGTATTTTCTAAAGCTTGATGTTACAACTTAAATTTTAATTTAAAGTGAGTTTTCCTTACCACATCTTCACGTATAGCAGCCGCACATGCACATCTAGACCATTCTTACTATGCAGTCTTTCATATTGCCCAACATCTTCACCAAAGAACACAGCTGTTGCCAAGGTTCACCCATTTCCAGAGATGTGGGACCTTCCTGTCCTGTCCAACAGAAGATTCCCTGTCCTGGCGCCCGGGGCAGCAGAGAGGTTACGGACCACACGAGTCACTGGGAGGGCATTTGGATGGAAACCAGCACCAGGCAGGCGCAGCTCTCCTGCCTGCTCTTTCAGAGCTCTCCTATACCTAAAGCTTTTCAGGACACACCACTGACCTTTGACTCTCCAAAAGACCAGGTTAACAACACCAACAACAGATTTTGATCAGCTACTGCATCTGCTGCTCATCTGAAACATCCACGAATTTCCACAGGTGCCACCTGAGGATTTTGGTGTCCCCTACAAGCATGCTTCCAGGGGTCAGCTATCAGAGCACAGCTGTGGTACAGATTCTTGGGGACTTCTAATATTTAGAGCCATGATTACAGCACTCGAGGCAGTCAGAGCTGGCAATCAAAAAGGGAATCTGTTCTAAAGAGAGTCCGCAGGAAGGCAAAAAAGTTTGTAAGATGCACATGCTGTCAGCTAAGACAAGATTACTTCATTTCCATCCTTCAACTATGTGATGAGAAGTTAATTATGAACATTCACAAAAAAAGTTGAAAGTGTGGCTACGGAATTCCTTATGCGATTTCAGTCTCACAAACTTCAGTAGACTTGGGTAAATGATGTATCTTCGCCGTATTTTATTTGGGAGAGAGATGTGATATTTTATTGTCCTGCAGTGCATGGTGAACATTAAATCAGCACAGGATCCGCAAACACGAAAGGACAAACAAACACAAAAAAAAAAACCCACAGAGAATTTGCCTGCAATTAAATTATTTTAACTCTGTAAAATATATTTTTCTATAGTAGCAACAAGCTTTTACTCGAAATGAAGAATAAATCATAGGATCATTTAAGTTGGAAAACACTTTTGAGAATGAGTCCAAACATAAAGCTAAAACTGCCAAGCCCACCACTACCCCGTGTCCCTCAGCACCACGTCTACACGTCCCTTAAATCCCTCCAGGGATGGTGACTCCACCACTTCCCTGGGCAGCCTGTTCCAATGCTTGACAACCCTTTCGGTGAAGAAATTTTTCCTAATATCCATTCTAAACCTCCCCTGGTGCAATGTGGGGCCGTTTCCTCTTGTCCCATGGCCTGTTCCTTGGGAGAAGAGACCGACCCCCCCTGGCTACCCCCTCCTTTCAGGGAGCTGCAGAGAGCGAGAAGGTCTCCCCTCAGCCCCCTTTTCTCCAGGCTGAACACCCCCAGCTCCCTCAGCTGCTCCTCACCAGACTTGTGCTCCAGACCCCTCACCAGCTCCGTTGCCCTTCTCTGGACACGCTCCAGCCCCTCCATGTCTTTCTGGTGGTGAGGGGCCCAAAACTGCACACAAACCTCGAGGTGGGGCCTCACCAGTGCCCAGCACAGGGGGACGGTCACCGCCCCAGCCCTGCTGGCCACACTATTACTGATGAAAAAATTAAATTCCTCTATGCTTTAACCAGAACAGATGGGTTTGTTTATATCTGAAAGCATCTAACTAGTAAAATGCTGTCATTGCACAATTTATCAGAAATCTATATTATTCCGTATTAGAAAACCTACACAGTAGAGACCATGAACAGAAATAAAAGCCGGCTGTCTGGCTGCCCAGTGAAATAGATCTTAGTGCGTCTCCAGGGAAGGAGATCTCACAGAACGTATCGATAGTATTTCAGAAATGACAGGAACTGTCGCATCAGCTCCCGTTGTTGTGCAGGACGGAAGAACAATGCTTCATCCTACCAAACACCATGCTGGCATCGAAGGGATGTTATTACAGTTTAGAAGCGGGCAACTTATCACTTAGCTCTGCAGTATTGAATGCCAATCAACCCAGATATATCATTTTAGCACTGGAAACCATATATACTGGAACCAGAACACTGGAAGCAGCAAAACCAGCGAGAGAACGCACAACATTTAAAAATCACAGAAAAGAATGGAATTGTAAGTAAGGCTATAGATCTACCAAAAAAGTAAGACACATGAACTAGCGAAAATTCTGTTTTTAAGAGTGTAAAATTTAGGATAACTGTTTAAGAAAGTCATTGAAAAGGATGCAGAAAGCTAAATTTTGCAGCATCTAAGCTAAAGATGCTAAATCATCATCACAGATCACGATTAAAAAGAAACTGTAAAGTCTGTTCTTCTAGCTGTGAGTTACTCAGTTCTGGCAAGAGTGATTCCCAGAAAGGGTGATATTCACTTATTTCTATTATTTTGATACCTAATTACATCATGAACCATTAAGATCATGCCTTATATATTTGAAAGATTTCATCCTAGGGAACAGTAATGCAATTCCGTAGTGCTTAGAAAAAGAATTTTCGGACAAATTCACAACATTTTTACAGACCTTCAAACAACTGGGGAGTTTCTTGTTCTCAGCCAAGGGGAGCCATGAAATATCTTAGTGCTGCTGGTTATTATTAATGAGCTTTCTTTATTTTATTAGAAACATATACAGATTTGAGACTACCAAAGGTCAGGACAAAGTCATCAGGCTTCTTACTGCAACTGGACTGAACAGAATGATTTACGTGGCAATTATGGGTCTTCCCAAGAACATACCTAGTCCGGTGCTAGAGACAGGAGAATGGCTGCTGGGGACTCTCACCTGCCCTCCCCAAGGACTTGAGCACCACAAGAAACCCCCTTTTGAATAAATGGAAACAGAGACATCAGCTCTGTTCACTGCAGCAGAAGCTTAATTCTTGCATAAATATTTCTTAACAGAGAGGTAAAGGGGTACAAAGACTTACTTTTGTGCTGATGTCCCTCTTACCTAGTGACAAGATCTGACAGCAGCATCTTTTCTGATACACAGACAAGAGATGTAGCTTCTTATCAAGGCTCCTTTCTCCTAAATTATGCAATTCCTTAGCTCTGGAAAGACTGAATGCCCCACAGAAGAGAAAAAAAAATCAAAAAAGAAAAAAGAAAAAAAAAAAGAAGCGGAGGGGATGGGATAGGAATAGATAACTCTGTCACTAAATAGCCCTGATCAGCTTGCCATGCCAATTCCACATTAGAGAAGTTAACAGCTACATGAAATGCTACCTTCCCCCTTAATCAGCTAGATATAAAGTTAAAATTCATGTTTAAAGTATGAGATACACCACTAGAAGTGACCACGAAGCGTGCACGTGTACAGGCTCATGAATGTGTTTTTTCCGGTTTTATGCACTCCAGGAAAGTAGGAGTTCGGTGCACATGAGGGACAGGAGCAGCTCACAGGGATACGCTTCAGTCTGTCCTTATTTTTGAAAGTTCAGTATCTCAATTTAACTCTTGTCCTTCCCAATTGATCTTTGTGAAAAGATCACAGCAAGAAAACACAATAGCTTTTTCAAAGCAGCTAAGAAACTATGTCTTCTCTTAATGTCACGTTGAAAGCAAAGCTAATTAAAAAAGACTCTTTGTAAGTGCAAAAAATGATTGATTTCTTCTGTATAGTTTTAGTGCAGTGAATGCCATCCGCAGAAAAATGGAATCGATATAAACACAATGATGTTTGGAAGTTTCTATTTATGTAATGACATTAAGTACTCCGGAATTTAAATTGTATTCATTTCGACTGGGGTGACATTTTCAGATACAAGAGAAGTGTTTTAAGGGTATATGAAATATGTCTTTAAAACAAAGTATCTTTAACACTTGAAGGTATACTCCCTACATTAAAGCACTGCTTCAAAAAGCCTATATTTCAGAACACATTTTTCTATTAACGCATCTAAGTTTGAGACTGTGTGTGTGTAATAGGTATGTAGAAATGTCAGCCCTGAGAACCAAAGATCTCTGACCTACCTTTAAGCATTTGGAAGTGCCAACAGGTCACATAAAAGTAATAGAAATTATGAGCAAATGGTGGAAATAGGAACAGGTTGCCCAGAGAGGCGGTGGAAGCCCCATCCCTGGAAGTTTTGAAGGCCAGGCTGGACGGGGCTTGGAGCAACCTGGGCTGGTGGGAGGTGTCCTGCCCAGGGCAGGGGGGTTGGAACGAGATGACCTTTAAGGTCCCTTCCAACCCGAACCATTCTGTGATTCTATGAAACGAGCTCTTCCTTGCAAACAGTTGGGACAGGAAATACATTGCTCTAGCTAGACAACAACAGCAAGAAAATATTACTCTCATTCTCTACACAAACATGTTTGGGTTCATTTTTTTCTTTCACTCAAAATTTACTAGTAGCAATGGTGAATACAGGGCAGAGCCAGGAGCTTCGACGATTCTATCAGGCAAAGAAGAAAGAAGGGGACTACACAAACTAACAGCTCTATCGTTCTGGCACCCTGCTGCAAGCAGAGGGATTTTTCTCTGAACAATGAGTTTGCATTAAAGTTCCATACATTATTTTTATGCTAGTCAGAATAATAATGCACATTTCCATACAGTAACATCTCTTCGGGACACGAGTGTGGGCAGTTTATCATTGACGATCGGATTTTTGCACCGGTAGAGAGAATTCAGCATCTGAGTTGAATCACCGGTCTCTGGTGATCAGTGATGGTGGTGAGCCAAGTAAGGGAAAGGAATAAAAATCTGTGTACAGCCCAGACCAGAGCACAAGCAGCAGCTTTCACAGGCACTGCAGAAAAAACAGCACAAAGTATTTTTCTGGTTTATTTAGGCCATTTCGCTGCATTATGACACGTGCACACACACTAAAAACGTGTGGGGTCAAGTTAAATATCACCTAGGACTGGGGATGGGGCGGATCCAGAAATCAACGCCTCCAACGCTATTTATGCCACAACGTGTCCGTCATGTTTCTCAGCACTTGTGTTACCAGGAATCCGTATCGCCACGAGAGCCAGAGGGAGCTGAAGATGCTCGGGGACAGTTTTAAAATATTTCCAAGGTCTTGGAAGCTCCCCTAAATGTAAAACTATGTGATTATTGCTGGAGTCCCAGTCCCGTACAGCAGGGCATGCAGCAAAGATTAGTCTCTCTTTCTCCTCTGCAAGTGAAAAGCAGTTCCAAGTTTTCATTTAAGAACAAAAACTAAGAAAGGAAAAGGGGCCGGAACAGAGGGTTATCACACGGGCCACAGCTAAGAGTGGCTGGTGAGGAGCAGGTGGGTTTTGCCAAGTGACCTTTTTTTATACCCCAAAATGGTTCTGAGAAACTCCCGGGCCCTCTTAGCTAAGTATGTTTTAAAAGACTGTCACCAGAGCTACTTACACACACTTTCGGTGGAAAAGCATGGGTTTTCTTAAATATCAGAAGTGTTTGGGTGTATTCAGCTGTCCCTGAAAATACATGTACCCGCTGTGATCCAGGAGGGCTCTGGTGAGCTTGCCAGGCTTAGGTCTGTCTTCACATCACGCTTGCCTTGAACATTCACAGCTATTAAAGAGATTTATGGGATTCTAGAAATACGGCTGTTCTGACAGAACTAATATGGTTTGGTTTCAAGGACTTTCTACAGGTATTTGTAGTATCCTTCTGATAAAGACTATTCCAGATAAACATTTAGAAGTATTCTGCCCAGACACTGTAAAATACCATACGCTACCGGGGAAAAAAAAAAAAAAAAAAAAAAAAAAAAAAAAAAAAGCTCTTTATTTTTCTTACTGTCCATATCTTTAAAACTCAGAGTCAGCTCCCCAAATGTCAAACTCAGGGCAACTAAAAAAATTGCAACTCAGATTAGAAGATGTTTGAGATCCTCCCTTTTCCTCCCGTAACTCCCAGTCATCAGTGCCATCAGAGTCCTGCAACAACAGAAACTCGGGATCAGCAGCCCCAGACTCCTGCAAAACCCCAGTTTGGCCCCAGATGAAGTTATTCATTGAGCAAGGAGTGAACCACCGCCCTCTGCACAACACAGCAGGAGCCCACACAATACAAGCTGTATCCTAATGCACATGCACAAGGGGGAGGCATTTACTAAATTTTAAGTGCTTGAATTAGGAACCTTAATACTAATCCTTTAACGTGGTGCTTTGAGTGCAACATGTGGGGGGTCTCACACGCCTCAGGAGCTGTGCCAAGTCCTCTCCAGTTCTCATTTGCCCCCAAAGCTCAGGATAGCTAGGTGGGTCGGCACAGCAGAATTTGCTGTGCCATTGAATCCAGCCCACGTTTATGGCAGCATCCGTGAGCAATCTCTGCTAAACGATCCCTCCCATCCAGCCTCCGAAGCTGCCACGCACCAGACCCAAAAGGCACCACCTTCAGCTCTTGGCCTCAGCTTCTGCAACAAATGAAGCGCATCAGACCTCCCGACCAAACTCCCTCAAGCAGCAGACTATGTCAGAAAAATCCTTTTAAAAATACATACTACGAGTGAATCCATAAAAGCCCCCAATATTTAATAGTTACTAACCAGTTGATATTCTCCTGATAGCCTTTGATACATTTTGGAAAAATTTATGGAAAAAAATTTAAAAAAATAATAAAGCAAAGCACCTGCTATAGACTGCAGTTTTTACTACCTGATAATGGCAGCTAGGGTCACAGATGAGACCAAAAGCCTCTTTGGATATTCGTGCAAAGCAAGGAGCCATTACCTCCCCGGAGAGCTTACAAACTAAATGAATGAGAAATAAGCAGAGGAAGAATTCTAACCTGTCATTACAGGCAGGACATGAAGGAACAGAAGAAATAATGTGTCCAAAGCCATATCAGAGCCTGCAGCTGAGCTGAAAAAGTACAGTTCAGTACCTGAACAACAACAACAACAAAGAAACGTCTGTTGTGCACCTCCTCTGTATAGCACCGAACAACCCAACAGCATCATCCCTTTGTCACTGTACACATCCCTGAAGGACAATGTGCACAAGGTTTATATTTATACAACACATCCAACACCAGACACGCTCCAGAGCCATGGATGCTTTCAGCTCAGGGGTTCCTCGCTCACAAGAGTTCTGCAATACACCAACGGGGACTTTATTCCAAAGCTTTGAAAACCATTTCTAATGTTGGTCTTGCCTTAAGGACTGGAGAGGACTCCGTGTTCCCTGTTCACCTGAGACTGAACTACAAAAGTAAAAAGGCAATAGCCCTGAAAGCCATTACATCAGGTTGTTTAAAGAACAGACACGAATTCTACCGAGGTAGAAAGAAACTGAGTTAAGCGATTAAGAATTTGATTTTGGTTTTAATATATAAAGAACAAAATTCAGACGATGAATTCACTTTGGCAGGTTTCCATTTTTTGCTGTACTACTGCAATGATGTTATAAGGCTTGACACTGAGGGCACCAGTCTCTGAAAATGACTTTTATGTCATTAATATTCTATTTTTGAGCTTAAAGCGAGTGAAATGACATACAAATTGTGGCAGCAGAGGGATGCTGTAGGTCAGGTCATGCAAAACCAACAGGTACTTACTTCCGTCTGTGTAAGGTGGAGTATTATCACTTTGCAGAAGAGGTAAGATAATTGGCCATAACATTTGAGTGAAAAAATGTTGGCTCTCACCCATGGCCCTTCCCCCAAGGATCATGCAACAGAGGAAGAAAACAGAACATCACATTAAACTATGAATATCTGAGTAACATCCTGCTCCAAGAGCAGCCCTACCTAAATCAATGACAACAAACCCAGGCGACATACACGAGGTAGGTACTGTCTTTTCAGCTGACACATAAATAACTATGAAAAATCTTAGTCTGAGAAGGGGTCATAAAAGATGTAGTGGATGGCAATACAGCGGTACTAAAGAGAGATGAAACACAAGGAGGCTAAGAGATGGGCACAGAAGCACGGCGGGGAGTACCAGCAAGAGAGTACAGTCAGGGGAGTCAAACACCACCCCCATTCAGCTGGCAGACTGCTCCCTTTAAAAATTGCTCTGTTGTCCTTATGGTGTACACGAAATTTTCTGGAAGAAAAATCTGCTGATACTATGCTTTAACCATTTTCTGAGAAGCTACACAAAACTTTTGAATCTAAATTTTGACTGAAGTTATTTTGAAGACATTGAATATATGGGTTGGCGGGGAGAGGTGTGCGGGTTTGAAGCTATTAGCTTTACATGGTAAAATTATTTTAATAAGAAGTTCCACAAAAAAAGCCCCCTAAGAACAACAGTACTGGCTGTATGTCTTCTTTTCCTGTTAAAAAAATCTGTACGCTCCATCTCTAGTTCCAGGTATTAACATTTATTTAGACGAATGAGTTCACATCCATAATGAAAATTAATTTTCCCAGTTATCCTATACAGTTCCTAAATCCTATAGGAGTTTGCGGGTGTTTTTTTGCAGGAAAGCTAGTTTTAAGATCCCCACAACTACAGACTGTGCTGCCTTAAAACTGCATTCCGAAGATTATGTGAAATCTCGTCCCCAGGCAGTGACTGGTTGCTGGCGGCTGGTACCTCAGGCAGCCGTACAGCACGCAGCGAAGATTAAGTGCTTTCTGGCTCCTGGGTGCTGTTGACTTGCATAAACGTTAGAAGTAAACGGAGTAGTTTGAGGTAACAGGATTGTAAATTAGGTGGGAAGAAATGGCCTGTCATAAACTTTCTTAAAGATGGAAATTTCAGAGCTTGTAGATAGATGGTGCCATATTATACGTACCCGTATAGGGTACACTCTGTCCCCTCACCCGGGTGGTTGATGACTACGTTGAACAAGACCGGCCCCAGTACTGACCCCTGGGGAACACCGCCAGCTACAGGCCTCCAACTGGACTCTGCGCCGCTGACCACAACCCTCTGAGCTCTGCCATCCAGCCAGTTCTCCATCCCCCTCTGCCCACTCATCTAACCCACACTTCCTAAGCTTATCGTCCCTGTTCTCTCTTCTCTCTGGCGCCAGCCTTGCTCGGCCACCTTCAACACCTTTCCTCTCTTGCAGCTGCTTGGCAATGGCTGCTGATGGCAGTGACAGGCAAGGCTGGGGCTTGGGGGCGCATTCATAGCGAACAGAGCTGAAAGCATCACACCTGGAGGAGCAGGGGCTGGAAGTTAGAGCAGAGACCTCTGAAAACAATTTTCTCAAGGTGCCTAAAAAAAACCTTGCACGTTCAACAGTCTCTTTTAACGTTAGATGCAATCTCTGCATACTCACATGACGAACAGTGAAGCATGGCAAACAGAAGACCCACCAACACTTTCTGAAGACATCAACCCTAGTATGAAAAATATTTTCGCTAGCACTGCACATGGTCTCACGTTCTAACGTCACTCTAACAGGCTCATTGTTCTAACATTTATCAGAGAAATTGATGGTCCTTGGAGGCACGAATACATTGCAGAATAGCACCATCATCAAACCTTTCACAGTACTTGTGTCGCTTTCCCCATGATATGCCAAAATATTTTCCATTCAAACACTTCTTGAATATAGCAGCTGCTTTAATTGCAAAGTAGTTCTGCAGGTCGAGAAAAGAACCAAAATCAGAGTTGAAGGATAATAAACAGTCCTAGTCATAACTTCTTCTCCTTTGGCTCCTTCCAATGTAGTTAGCATTCTATTTATTTGTGCACAACAAAAGCATGCAGACAGGACAAAATAATGTTCACGTTCAGGAAAGCCCGAAATCCAGCGCAGGTTGAGGCAGTCAGAGAAGGAGAGGAAGCAGAAAACGCCAGGTAGTGACACTCCCATGGTGGGTAACCAAGACGAGGTGTGGAAGCAGTAACTGTGCTCAAATAAGTGGAAGAAGCAAGCAGGTAAAAGAACAGGGCAGAAGGGCTTCTCCGAGGCAGAGCTGTCGCGAGCTCTTTTGGAGACTTTGCACTACCTATCGCGGTGGACAACCGGAGAGAGAAATAAACTAGCTCTTCCACGAAGAGCAGGAGGAGCTATGAAGAAAAGCAAGGCAATTGCTTTTTTCTAGAAGCCCATTGTCACACAGGGCCTGCACTGGGAAACGTGCTCACGGCTAATGCTGCTCTTCTCTAAATTCACTGCCCAATCGCGCTGCTTCTTGTCTGAAACAGAACAACACTTCCACAAACGTGCCACTTTTCCTTCCCTCCTCTTTCAAAATAGCCTCTGTGAGGCAGAAGCCACGAGGAGCCAGAACTACCGCCCAACCTGCCAGGGCACTGAGGAGCATTCCGGGGTATAAGATTTGGGTACCGCAGTGGGTAAACTGAATTGTTCCAGAGAAAATGCAATTGTCTGAGACCTGAAGAAGAAAAGCTATAATATTTATGACATGTAGATTAAGCACTGTTCGATGAAACTGAAAACATCTGAAAGGAATACTTTTGTTTAAAACAAATATCCTTTCAGAGTCCCCTGGTTTTGAGATGCTTCTTAATGGATTTATCTCTGTCCAGTAAAGGCAGCAAGGGAACGGTCAAAGTATTTCCCTCCCCACCCACCCCCCCCCCCCAGGGTGATATTTGTTTAAATAACTGTCTGCTGAGAAAAAAGCTGTGTTTGTCTTTCGTAATTGGATTTACATACAGAGAACAAAAAGAGTGGGACTGTTTAGTGCTTTTTTGGCTAGAAATCTGTTTGTTTAATGAAGGATAGCATGGCAACATGGGTTTAAAACTCTTCAGATTTTTAGGGCTCTCTGCTCTTTTTCACCTTTTTTTTTGTATCACCTAGAGCTGCGAAGAGTCAAATTTGGAGCCATTATGGCAGTACAATCCCAAGTAATGAATTTTTCATTAATAGAGCAAAGCACAGAAGCCATTCACAGCATTTGACAAAAGATTTAAAAATGTGTTTCAAAACCTGCATGGTTTCAGGGGTTCAGTTTTGTGCCCCTAATTCCATATCAGTCTAAAATGACCTTAACCATGCTTTTCCAAGCAAACATGCAGAACACCTCCTGAGCCCTGGAAAGAGAGCTTAAGATTCATTTAATGTCATAACAGTCATGACAAAAAATACAGTTCAACTGTAACAAATACAGGAAAATTATTATTTAATAAGGGAGGCAATATTTCCCAGTCTTCTTTGGGTTCTGTGTTCCGCTTATGCTCAGTTTCCCTTCTCTGAAATAATATAAGATATTTTTCATCAATTAAAAATCCCCTTGTCTCCCAAAGAGATTTAATCACCATAATAATTCTGCTAAAAACTTTATTTTCTTTCAGTGGCAATGAAGAGCATCGTCTTGGTCCTATCACCGCTATAGATTCCAAAACTGAAGTAAAGTTACAGCTTCTGATGTAATGTTATAGCTACTGTCAAAGAAATATAAATCAGATTAGCAAAATTGTGATCCCAGCTCCACAGACACCTTCACAGCTTACCCTTTTCCGAGCAGTTCATTCGTCCCAGTGGCACAGCGGCGAGCCGTGCGGCACGCTGTCCCCGGAAGCACGCCGAGGGAGGCTCTCGGAGCCCCGCTCCTCTCCCTGCCAGGGAACAATTTGCAGTTCTAGCAAGAAACTTATTTCTTAGACTAGTACATGCTCCCACAGTCCTCTGCATTAGCTACCGTTCCGACAGCTAGGAGAGGCATCCAGCCGCTGCACCTAATTACAGGAACTAATTTATCTTTGACACCTCCTTATCCGTGGCCCAGATGAAAGCAGCTTGATTGGTACAAGAGCAGTCACGGAAATATAATGGGAACGGGTTCAAACATCGCTACTGGAACCACACGCTATAAAACAATGTAAAAAGTCCTCTCTTTCCTGCTAGCTGCCAGATATAATGTCTCTTTGTGACTGCATCAGAAATGCTACCTTGTAATTTTATGGAGGCTTCAAAGGCCTTTAAATTGCAGTAGCCTTGCTGCAGGAGTTTGATGGAAGTAATCCGCAGCGCACGGATACTGGAGGATGCTGGGGGCGGGGAGGGGCGAGGGTGGTGGAATAAAATCACGGGTTGATTTTTTCATTAGAAAGGGGAGAAAAAGAAAGAGAGAGGGATGTAACAAGAGGGTAGAAATTATAATGAGTAATTATGATTTAAAAAAAAAAAAAAAAAAAAAGGGACCTCGGGAGGTCATCTAGTCCAGCCTCTTGCTCAAAGCTGGTTCAAAGCTGAATTCACCCCCAGACCAACTCCGAGCCCAGGACAGCAGCTCTCTGCCCCCTTCCACACACACTCACACCAAGAGAATCCATCCCAAACCGAACAAGACAGTTCACAACATTAGTTCCCTCACTTCTTTATACAAGCTTATTTTTACTACAATAATACAAGAATAACGGCGCAAAAGAAACAGCTGGTGTGGAAATACAAATCTTGACTCAACTTCCTGAATAGCTTTGTTTGTTTTCATAAAATAGTTAATGGAAACAACAAAGTATGAGCTACAGGACCAACAATGCCAGTAGGTTTGTGCCTTGTGGTTGGACTCCCTGATGTGTAACACATCGCTGGCACAAGCCAAAGCTTTGTTATATTTGGGATATTTGTATTTCTTTCACAAAAATTCTCTGACGAACTCAAGGGCTAAGCACATGATGGGACATTTCCCTTCCGGACACTAACTGGGTTGCTTTCCTTTAATTAGACATCTGCTTTCCTAAAATCTGAAGGAATTCCATAAGTTCGATATCTATCTCCCTGACAGATTTTACCAAAATCTGACAAGAGATTAAAAAATTATCAAGTGAACACAGAGGGACAGACTGACAATGTGCCTGAATAAGATTTAATTCCTTAGGAAACAAGGCTAAAATAAATGCAAAATTTATAATAGCTTCTGAATTCAGGCCCACTGACAGGCCATAATGCAGAGCTCGGGAGGAAGGACAGGAACCCATCAACACTTCAACCATTTGTGAATTTTTGGGGGTGAAGGCAGAGCAAACACCACTCCCACAGATGCGAAGAGCCCCTGCTGGATGGATGGGCAGACAGGACATGGTCTGGAATAGGTAGGAGGTGGTAGGTCAGGCTTTTTAATCCTGAAGGTTGTCGAAATGTTCAAGAAAAATACATCCTAAGCTGCTCTTTACTTCACTTAGCCTGCACGGAGTTAATTTTCTTTGCTAACCCCTGACAAGCACCAGACAGTCTTTAGAATCCGACAGCAATCTTGCACGGCACAGAGGAAAAGTGGTAAGATACTATTATTATCTATGTCAACCCACACTGATCAAGAAATGCTCAAAAAAAATCCCTACAGTTCACAATAGTTTAGACTATGGCATCATTGACACAGATTTTTCTTTTTTTTCCCCCAGCAAAATTAGAATCATGATAGGCAACAAGAGACCTCTTGCATTCAGAGGGAGAGGCTGGGGGAGAAACACAGCTCTTCGCCAGCTGGCAGGTCAAGCAAGTGTTCTGTAACCACCCGACTTCATCTTTCTGAAGAAGTGTCCTTGTAATTCAAATATTTTCATGTAGCTGCACTGAAGATGCTTAGTTTCCTGACTTTCATCTATTTTATAGAAGATCACTCAGTTTGCTGGGCTGTCACAAGAAGTATCCTGCTCAGGACATGTTGGTAAGTCAGAATGAGAGTCTGCCCCTTGGGCACTGCTCCTTCTCTGCAAGGCTGGGCACCAGAAAGCTCAACCATAAACGGATCCTCACTCAAACTGCAAGAGAACACACAATGAAAAGGGGGGGGGGGGGGGGGGGGAATCACAATTAAAAAACAAAATGCTCAATTTCAGCAAGACACCCAGAAGAGTCACATTTTCTGTTGAGATTTTTTTTTTTTTTTAAAAACCCAAAAACACTTCAGGGAAGCTTTCCTTCTTCCTTCTATATAAGATTTATACATATTTAAAAAAATAGATACATACAGACACATATATAAAATACAAAATTATACTTTTTGTTTCACAAAGTTGCAAAGACACTGTTAGGAGCAACTAAGTACAGAGCCATGGCCAAGCCAGGCAGTGAATCCAGCCGGGGCCTGGCAAAGACTCATTCGTGTCAAAGAGCTGTTTGATGTGATTGCTCCGCGCAGCTCACTGAGTACCCTGAGCACAGCAGGGTCCCACACGCATCATGTTCCAGAGGAACTGGAAGCACAAAGGACTTCCCCAAAGCATGGGGAGAAGTTTACAACAGAGACAGGATTTTCTTCCCCTTCTCCCCGGTGCCACAAACCAGTGATCACTCCACAAAGTCCCTCAACAGGTCTTGCTCATCGCCCCTTCTGAGGGAGCTCAGGCAAAGCTCAGCTTTGCTCTTCACCGCTGGCCCAGGCACGGCCAGAGTTATTTACCCGTTCAACAGTTATTTACCCATTCAGCCTTCACAAGCCTAAAAGATCACAGCACCGCCAGCATCCGAGCAGGTAACAGCAGTTTCTCTCCCAGAGCAGCAGGTCATGCTTAGTCCAGTTTTACAACGTGGCTGCTGTTGCACACCTTGTTTGACACAGACAGTTCCACCCTACAGGAAAAAGGGAAGCCTCAAACTAACAAAACAGCGTAATTTCAGACAGCTTTAGGCTGTGCGCATTGGTCTTCCCCAGGACACACAAACGCTGGACTGTGGGTAACAGCAGTGACACGGCCTAAACCATCCTTTGCTTTAAAACTCTCCACCTAGTTTGACTTTCAGAAATCCAAGACAATCCATGGGATCACTGCAACTTTGTCATTTGGCAAAAGCGGAAAAGACAAAAAATAAATACCAGCTGACAGCAGCAGTACCTTTGTACCCATGGAGGGGCTCAAAGGGGACATGGTCTAACCTTGCCAGAATCCCTCAGGCCTTCCCCAGCTGTGTCCTTGCTGAACTGCCCCCCCATAGCCATAGGGAACATCGGCCGCACTTGGAAAGAATAATTCTGCCTTGCAGAGGAAGAGAAAAGAAATAAAAATAAAAACACACAGACACAGACAAAGCCCAAATGCCCCATCTTCTGTGCAAGTCCTGGTTGTGGAGCAGTTTGATGTCGGCCCCTGCTTGACGACCCTCGCAGCACAAGTAGGTCGCACGAGGCAGCGGTCCCAGTGCAGCCCACCAAGCCCATTCAGATCCAGAGGAGGGGCGAACTGCAGAGCTCTCCATCACCCCAGACTCCTCTGCTTCGCACCTGGGGTTCTGCCAGCTCAATCCGCGCAGCGGCACAGCACTACGCTCCTTGCTGAGACAGCTCCATTGTCAAAAAGCCCCCATTACGCCTGATTAACCTGTAGTGATAGATTCTCTGCCCTCTACTAATCTGGTATAGAGCTGATGATTAAATCCTCATTTGTAAGGCAGACCACATCTCTCGCATAAAGAGATCGCTGCTAGACAGCTCTACCACATACCCAGTTAATTATGATTTTTATAATTTGGGCTCCTAATGGTTTCTTAGTCAGAAAGCAGTTATGGAAAAGCTTCAGTACATAAATACTGCATAAATTATCATAATTTAAGACAAAAAAATTGGTTGGCGTTCTAAAGCTGACAAACTGCATGTTACAGTATTTAGAAAGAGTACAGAGTTTATGTACAACCTGCACGGAAGCACGTATTGCTCCTATCCACTTCTTACGAACTGGCAATCACAGATGGGCTCATAAAAGACTTGGAACAGAAAATAGATCTCTGCATTTGGAATGTGCAAGTTCTACATCTACATTAACAGATTTGTAATTCACAGCATGACATTCAATGAAAGACGACACGGTAAGGGTGTTGTACATTTTAACATACTTATGTAATGAGCAATTATGTTGAATATATTCAAAAATAGATTTTTCTGTAGGTTGGGAAAAATCCACAATTAGTAATCGTTTTCCTTTCTAGAAATTCTGATACCTTGGATGGCTTACATGAATTTCTTGGTGCATTGATGCTAAGCGTTTTTCGTATAACAAACAGCAAACCCAACATGGAAAAGCAAGTTTTAGTTTGGAAATTAAATAATCTAACAAAATATTGTGATTCTACCATACCTGACAGGAGCATTGCAAAAAACCCATTATGACAGTGTATTGTGGTTTTTTCCAGTCATCTCAAAAATGCTGATTTTATTTTGTTGTCAGGAGCAAAAATAAGGGCCTACTCCTTTTCCCTTGTTAGGCAGCAAAATCCAAAAGGGACACAAACTCCCCTGCCGATGGAATACTGCTGTGGCAGGGAGACGGAATGGCCCGAAGAAGAGAGGAGCTACTGAGATGTGGGAAGGAACTGCCAGCCTGGTGCACCCATTCCCCGCTACCTACAGCGAGAGCACTGTCGTGTGCCCAACAACCACAGCGATACACACCAACACCACCCTGGTTTAGAATAATTATTTGAGATGTTCATCAGCTCTAAAATTGTCCTCCCAGACCCCACGCCATCTGCATGCAGTAGCCAAGCAGGAGCACAAGGAAGGGTGCGATTTTGTTGATGGAAGTGAAAAAGCTGCTATTAACTTTGTTATCCTTTGGTATCAGTCATTCCACCTCCAAAAGTCTTAGCAGCCTATGTGTCTCAAGGATGGAGGACTCCATGGCAAGTTTGAAATTAATCCAAACCAACGCCACATGGAGTCAAAGTGACCTTATTCCAATCAGCAAGAAAGGCAATAGAAAAATCACCTGCGTTTGCAGTCACTTGTAGAAGCTATTTGTACTATAAATCATTTAGTCAATAATGATTCATAACAAACAGAGCTAATTTTAGTTTTGTTACTTACAGCTTGAGCTTGAAGCTCAGGCGCGTGTAGACAACTTGCTTCAAGTAGCTTTCTGTACGTATGGGACCTGCTGCTGCTGCTCCCTCCCCTCTGCGTTAGGCTCCTCGGGGGCACCCGCAAGTCCTGCGGCGTGTTTTATTTCTGACCTTCCTGCTCAGGGGATGGTTGTAGTTGTCAGTATGTTGGGCTTGTTGCTGTTTTAAAGATATGAAAGCAGCTTTGTGGCTTCTGCTTCTATGTGTCAGTGCTTGTTATGAGCAATCGCTTTAAATAATAACACTTTGATAAAATTTTTCGATTCATTTTGTTCTTGAGCGCACAAGTGAGCGTGGCGATTGGTGAGCTCCTTACAGGACCTGCACTAAAACCTGCCGTCATGCCAGCGCAGCTCATCTCCATGCCATGGTAGCCGTCAGCCCCCCGGCCAGCCTGCTGCTCAGCCAGGCCCGCGCCCGACCCGCGTGGGGAGCGGAAGCGCTGTGAGCCCAGCGCTGCTCCCCGTGCTGAGGAGCTGGTAAGTCACGCAGTCGTTTGTCATTCTCTCAGGTCAGAAGGCTGCTTTGCAAACAGGATTTAGCCCATGAGTCACTATCTGGCCTTCTGTACTCTAGAAAAATCAATTATCAGCTCAGATTGCCTTTCCTCTGTGACTCCGAAGCATCTCGGATGCCTTTCTTCCAGAGCAGGAAAAAGAGAAAACTATAGCAGCACTATCGCCCCCTTTGATCTTTTCCTCTCTATCAAAGTTCTTCAGTACCAAAGTGCAAAGAGCAACAAAACCTTGACCTTCTGCAGCAATGGACTACATGCTCCCTGCATTTATTGGCAGGGCTTCTTTGACTCTGATGATTAGTACAGAAGAGATAAAACTATATATAAACACTTACCCTTGACTTCCTCTGCAAGGGGCCACTTTTGCCTGGGAAGCACGAGCGAGCGAGGCACCTCTAAATAATCCCAACGAGCAGCATTCGGCGGCAGCCTACTGGAAGCACATTAGAGTTAGTCAGCAGAGCTGGGAAATTTTTTATTCAAAGTTGAGTATATTCCTCAATCATTCAAAAATGTAAGGAAGCAATGCAGGCCCTGCACCATCCGGCTTTTGTCTCCCCTCCCCAGCAGGGCTGCATACGGAAGTCGCACACAGAAATGCTTTCCAAATTAGTCTCATTGAGAATTCGTTAGCAAAAGTCTTCATAGCTGCAGTAACATTAGTAAATGTAAAATGCATTTTCCTAAGTTTAACCAACTAATTTAGCATGGGCAAACTGAATGACTCATTTCACAAGTGCTTCACATTTATTTCTCAGCAAAATCAATCCCGAAGAAGGAAAGCTGCTTCTATAGTAGGTATTAATATACTTAGCATCGTACTTCTTCCACTCTGCTTTGCCTCCTTGGTTTTATATTTTCCACACCAAAGAAAACAAGTGACATACCACGGTAGAGTAAGAAGCTGGTGTCAGTTTAAGCCCCGTTTGAAGCACTGGGGAGTTTTCAGCAAAACTCCAGGTTGTTTAAAGATTTCCCCCACGTCCCCTGTGTCCTGAAATCACCCCTGATGTCCCGAGTACTTTGTTCACTACAACTTCAAAGACTCGTGTATTTTCACGGACTGAAAGCAGACACGTTTGCTCTTATCATAGGAAAGAATTGTGAGGGCGCTGAGACGGCCCTCATCCTCCCCACCAGCCCAAAGGCAGGGGGTGAAGTGTCCCCCATGGGACAGAAGACGGTCGTTTAATCTTCACCATTACACAGAAGAGAAACACAAATTACATACAAATACTTAAATCTGATTTCTCTGGTGAGTCGTTTCAGCCCAGGGAACCTGGGCAGTCAGTAAATACAAAATTCCACATATTTGATTGGATAAGGGACAGCAGAATATCACATTAAATAAAATCCACTTCCCAGTATCAGTCTGACAACATGACATTTGGGCTGCAGACTGGGAATTTGTTTTAAGAACAGAGACATACAATAACTTCAACGCAAATTCACTCGTCCACAGTCAAATACAGTTTCTCTTTGCTCAACAGGCTCTCACCTTACCCTTGAGAATTATAAAAACCTCACTTTCAGGTGCATGCCTGCGTGTTAGCAAAAAGATGAATTTTGGCACTAAATTCAAATGCTTCCCATGCAACTTGGGAAATAGGAAAAAGAAGAGATGTGCTTAAATTCAAAAAATCACCACACCCAAATGAGATTTCTTTGAGCAACCTCTTCAGTTAAACCAAAGCAGAAACACCGCTAGCCACCAATTTTCCTCCTTCTGGACTCAGCACCATGAAATCAAGTAATTTCAGAGAGATGGGACCACTCCTTCATCCAAAGTGTAGTTTTCCCTGGCTGGTGTTTGACAGCATGCCGCCAAGGAATTCTTTGCAAACATCCATACAGCTGCAGGTTTCCAACAGGAAACACAGATGGAGCTTAAGCAGGCGAAGCAAAAAAAGCCCCAGCACACGCACTGCACACAGGCAGAACTGCTGGGGAATTTGTGCAACCACCCCCCAACTCTGGTTTTGGCCGTACGTGAGCTAACCGACACTGGCAGGGGGAGCAGAGGGACCCAAACCTGAGCTAGTTCCCGCTCAGGCCACTGACTCCAGCATGAGACTTCTTGCCACCGGAGTCACGACAGAAAGCGCTAAGCAGTCTGACTCAACCCACCCGTACGAGCCTGGAAACAGGAGAGGAAAAACTGTCAAGTAATTTCAAAGGCTAGAATGAGTTTTGATTTGGTTTTCGTCATTAACAATACAGCTTGGAAACAGTTACCAAGGAATGAAATGTGCATTAATAGAAGGAACTGTATTTTTTTTGCATTTAGAGCATTCCTTTTTAAAGAGCAAAGCAGAGAAAGTTTTTTTCAGGACAGAGGCTCTCTTGTGCTTCCCCCTCTTATAATCTTTCTCAAGATTGAGCCATTCCTTTATTCCACCAATTCTCCTGCAAACCATATCCGTAGCAGCCTACCTCTACAAAGCCCAAACAGTATGATGCTGCTTTTCATGGCATCGTAAGTTTTTACAAGGCTGATGTCCTATGAGAAGCACGAAGCCAGCCTAAGCAAAGCATTGACTAGAAAGAATTACTGGAAAGTTTTCATTTTTAAGGCAATATTTTATATAATAGTAAGATTAAAAAAAATCAAGTAATATACCCAGCTCAAAGCTATTCCAAAAGAAGAGAGACAAAGCATGCAGACAAATATCATTGGCTTCTAGACAAAGCTGGTAACTTCTTTTCTGAGAGCAATTCTGTTATTTCAAAAGAATTCTGAATCAGAATAAAGCCTTAAAGACGCCTCATTTCCTGCAGGAGCAAAATTGTGAATAATATTCTTCTGGAAACTGTAGGTGCTTTTCCAAGAAAATGAAACTGTGTGCTTTTCCCAGGAACAGGCGCATCCTTCAGCTCCCAGCTCTGCTGCCCCCAGAGCTCCGACTCTGGCTGGGTCGGGGTCTGCCCCACAGCGGTGTCAGCTGTGACCCCCAGGCCATTACCCAAGCTGAAGTAAGTCTGCCAGGCTTTCACGGGAACTTCATGTAAGCAAAAGAATTTTTCTGCAAAAGACCTTCAGATACGGACAAATCTTAACTAAAAATATTTTTTTTAAAAAAGAAAAGCTTTAAAGCATTTTGCTCAAAAACTCCAGGTCTGTGCTTTCAAATGTGCTGATCGTAAAGTTCTCTGCGTTTCCTAAAACACTGCTGAACTGAAAATGCTCTAAAGGAAGCCACCAAGCCAGCACGTATCCCAGCTCTATCAAACACAAACCACCGACATCCATTTGCCAGGGTCCTGGCGAGGAATAGCAGTGCTGCCTTTTTGATCAACAACTTCTAAGGTTTCTCCAGAGATGCTTTCATCCATCGGTTTCCATTTGCGAAGATTAGTCGATCAATCCCTTCTCTAACAGAATCTAACATTAAATGCATTTTAATGTTAATGTTTCTTTTCCATTTCTGGAGAAGTGAATTGAGTAAATGTCATTTTCTTCATACTTTTTTTTTTCCAGCTTCCATTAACAGGTAAGAAACAGAACTCTGGAAATGGAAATACTTTCAGATCTTTGCCCAACTAGCAATCAAAAAGTGGTGAGAATGCCAGAAATGTGCTTTTTTCTAGCTCTATGGCACAGATGTACTTTAATATCCACGTAGATGAAAGTCCCACTGCAGGCCTGGATCAGTTATCGGGTTGAGTACAATCTTGTCTTGTGCTATCAGCGCAAATTGGGGTTTCTGAAAGAAACAAACTTATTTTGATATAATAATCAAGACTTCTTGTGGAACTACGCTCCTTGTACAACGCACTCAAGAAGGGGCTGCCATTTCAAATGGCAAGGAAATTGCTTGAACTTCGAAATTTAGAACTGGGTGACATAGCCCAGGAACTTCCTCAAGCTTTTTGGGAAATAAAGGATAGAATTTTCTCTTCTGAAAACCAGAAAAAAAGAATAGCCCTTCAGTTTCAAGCTAAATAGCATCTGGGAAACAGCTTTTAGCTGAATTAGGCTTAGGATGTGGTGTTTAATTAAACTAATCTGAAAGCTGAGGGCTATTATTTAATAAAAAAGGTTTCACCTTCTGAAGAAATCACTACTATGCTTTTTGGCTGACAGCAATTTTGAGCAATCATCACTCTAAAAAGGCTGCGGATTTATAGTTTGCAAGGAGGAGGTAAGTGAGAGGCCACTGGAGCAGGGGGGAATCAAGGCAGGAAGTGCATCATGGCTACAGCTTTGGCATGATAATTTTTAGTAACTTTCACAATCCAGGCACAGAAAAAGTGTTCCCAGAAAGGTTACCTGGCAGCAGAGCTGCTGGGAGCCGTGGCTCAGCCCCAGCTGCTGACCGCCTTCCCTGCAGCTCCAAGCTGAGCGCTGGGGAGCGGCCGCCCCTGCAGGCACCCTTACGCCCCAGGGCATCCTCCGGCCCAGCTACAGGGTACCAACCCTGCCAGGGCTTCACATCGGCATCTCCAGTGCACGCAGACCTGTGCCAGTGCCAAGCCTGGCACGGCTCGCAGGGGCTGGGGTAGGGTCTGGCTCCGGCAGAACTGGTGTGTGTCCACCATAACCTACAGGAGACACAATTACCTACAGGGGCACCTGCAACGGCTCCGCACCTGCCCCACAGTCTTTCAGTCCAAAGAATTTCGTTTGCCCCAAACTAAGAGGAGCAAGAGCAGCAGCAAGCGCAGAAGAGAAGCACGGCCAGATACTTCTTTTTACTGTTTCTCTGCCTGGTTTTAGACCCCTGTTTTCTTTCCCTTATTTACTTTTCCGCTTTGCTCCACTGTTCGAATACCTCTCTATCCATCCTGGGTCTCCGTGGTGTTCCTCAACAGGATTGCGTTTCTGTTCTTTGCATGGTTCTTGCTTTCACTCACTACACCAAAACTGCACTCTTAACTTCAGTCAACAAGGTTGTTCCTCTTGCTGCCCTTGCACATTAACAGGACGGGTGCTTACAAACAGCAGAAAATATTTCTTATTTGTCCTTGAGATATAAATGTTCTCAGGCACTACTGCCTTGTATTTAAAAGCTCTTACAAGAGTTTACATCCCAGCTTTCCCCCACCGCCAACTGAAGAAGCTAACAAAGACTCTTTCTCAGGCAGCAGAGGTTTGTTTGGGTTTGTGAAGATGTCAATATTTGCAGATGGCAGGGCTCCAGCCCCAGCCCAAATGTCTTGTAGGGATTTTTGTCTTTTGCTGTAGCTTATTTCCACAGTCCTTTCCGCTCTTCCCCTGTAAGTCTGATTCAGTCCAAGAGGCATCTCCAGGTTCCTTCCACCAAAGCAGGAACCACTCTTTCCAGCTTGGAAGAATTTAGAAGGAATAGTTTGGTGAAGCCAAGAATCAATTTTTTCTGTGATCTTTTCCACAGATGCAGGGCTCTCACCCGCACCAAAAGGGGATTCCAACCATCAGACACAGCAGTTCCCCACGCACTGGGGTGACAATTTGTGGTAGTGGCAGGACTTTCCTCTTCCTTCTTACTCTTGCTGTAAGAAATTACAGCCTGTGGGATGCCAGGAGCAGCAGGTGCCTCTCTTGCAAGGGAGCATGCAGAGGAATACCTCGGGATGAGGAATGCAGAGGTCGAAGCCCAACCTGCAATTTGGTTTTGAGTTTTGCAAAGGAGTAGTACAGCAAAGCTCTGAACATTTTATAGCACTTCTGTAGGAAAAATTGGTTCTGTATGTCCGTCCTGTTGCCCATCAGCATCACTTAGAAGACAGTTCAGGAGTTTAAGTCACAGCAGTCTGCACACTTCATGTGTCAGTTCAAGACACAATCTACAGAGCACTTTGGAAAGCAGCATTTTACTGCAACAAAGCTTCACTATCAAAATTTATTTCCATTATTTCATCCTCTGTTGTCAAACGCTTCCACCTCCCTTCAGAGGAATTTAGTTTGTCAATAATTACAACGTAGGACTAGAATAAAAAAAAAAATTCTTTCATAAGAGTTCCCTTTTCCTCTTCAGCCAAAAAAGCTGATAGCAGAAACTTCACAAGTAATTACTGTAACCGAAGACCATCTTCAGTAAACTCCGATGTGAATATATCACAGCTGGGTCAAGAGCCAACTTTGTTACAGCTCTCTAAGCTCCGCGCTGCCTGGAAGGGTTTCCATCGCCCACAAGGGTTTCCAGATGGCATCTGGAGTTTCTGCCTGACTCGGCGCGAGGAGGCCCTCTCAAAGGGGAGCAGTTCTCTTTAGTGTTTATAAAGAGCTTACCCAATGGAAACCCCTTGAAAACATTGTCCATGCACCAGATTCTGTGAATGTAGGATCAGTTACAACAACACATTTGCTGAAAGGGAATACCAAATCTCCAGGGGATGATTTATCCCACGCTCTAATGGATCTATATTTAAACAAACCAAAAAAAAAAAAAAAAAAAAAGGAAACACGACGATGAGATTAATCGTTCAATATGTTTTTCCGAAGGGATCGAAAGCATACAGACTTCACTTTTAAATGTGTCCTGGTTTGAGGTAAAACAGAACCAATTTTTCTGATCTGTAATTTTACTTTTTAGCTGGGCCTCTTCTAACTGACTAAAGCCTGAAATTAACAGCCTATTGTTCAGACACTGTTCGCTCTCAGAGTGATCAGACCTGATTATACCACGGAACAGTGCACACAGAGGCTCTTACTTAGCCTTACTGCTATAACAACCACGGTCAGCTAACTTCGCTGCTTGCCCCGTTAGAGGGTCGGAAGCAGAGACGCGCAGAGGGGTCCCACCTGCAGGGAGGAGCGGACGGGACAGATGACCCCAAACTGACCAACAGGGTATTCCATCCCATCTGCATCACGCTCAGTCTAAAAGCTGAGGGATCAAAGGGGACTCTGGCTTGCTTTTTCTTCAATGACCAACATCTGAGGAGGACCCTGTCTGTTGTCTGCCTTTGATCCTGATTCGAGCACTCCTGACTCTAGTTCCGGAATTCAGCTCCTGTCCATCGCTGGCTCCAGTCTGGGACTTTCCCTGCGTCTGCTGGTGACGCGATCGTCATCCTGGGAGCTGGATATGGTTTTGTATATATTGTATACTTTTTTCTTTAATTTTTATTATTCTATTATTATTTACTATTTTCTTATTTATTATTATTTTCATTAAAGTAGTTTAGTTCTTTTTCTAAACTCGTAAATCTCCTTCTCTCTTCCTCTCTTCTCTGGGGGGGGGGAAGGGCCATCTGTCGTTCTGCTTGGCCAATCCGGCCAAAACCACGACAAAATGTGACACTTATAAATGTCGAAGTTAAAGGAGATAAAGTCCACCCAGCAACCATTTCTAAACCATTCCCAGGCACTGCAAGCCTCCAAGCCATGCTAAAGGAGAAAGGTTTTCAAATTGTAGAAAAATGCTTTAGTGTCTGTATAATAACTCAAGACATCACACAAATCTAGGAACTGTGACTGCAGAAGGGAGAACCGGGAGTGCAATCACGTTATGCAGTCAGGTCGCTCCAGTGCTCCAGATAATCGCTCTTCTTTCAGCTCCAGGTTTCTCATAACTGATACACAGTAAGAAGTGTGATTACCAGCAGTGACCATTTACTGCCAGACACAAAAACATCACGAATGGACAGGAAAAAAAAAAAAATTAGATTCTTTCTCATTTTGGAGGCAACCAGGATGATTACCACTTCATCCATTTATTGCTACTTCTTCCTTTCTTATTACCGCTGCCAAAGAATCACAAGTTGCAGCTTGCTGCATCACAGTATTTGCTGTAAGATATATAGCTACAACTTTGAAAATGGGTTTTCCTCAACAGCATGTTACCAGGAAGGCTTTGTGGCTGGATGTACGCTGAAATATGTGACAACGGACCACAAAAGGACTGCACCAAAGGCAAAAATAAGAGGGCAGCGACTCCCAGGCAGAGACAAAGACAGCTGCTGGAGAAGAGGGATGCTAACACCCCTGCAAGCAGCACAGAAGCAGATCTGCACACTGGGCAGAGGTGGGAGCTGCGTTCTGCCGCAGCTGGTGACAAGTTTCCAATACACCCATATCATGGCTCCATTTTCACAGAAGCAACAGCAATCTCTTCTTTACTGTAGCGTACATGAAGCAGGACATGGTTTAATAGAGCTTTGCAGACCCCAGACTGAGCGAGTTTCAGGGTCTGCAACTCTCCCGTTGGCTTTGTCATGCTGGCCAATTCTTTGAAGCCCAGTCTGCAGCTCAGAAAGCAGCTGCCAGCTTCCCAAAGGAGCTCCCAGATTTTTCTCAGAACTATTACAGACAGGAGGTTTTTTGAACTGGTTCAGGTTACCGCCAGGTACCAACACCGCAGGTGGCTGCCAGCAAGATCTCAGGAAGGAAGACGGGCTCTCCGGCAGTAAGAGCTGTACATGCTGTAGCCTACCATAGAGCCACCGCAGCTCTTCCAACATTCTTCACTTCCTCTGCATTTCCATATCTTGCATATATTTGCCTACCCTTACTTCCCTCTTTTATAACAGGAGCAGCAGCCCTTGAGCCTATATTTGGGGTTTATAGCGATCATACACCACACACCATCTAACAAAAAAACAGACAATAGAGCTCTTGCTACGTATTTGGTAGCGAAAAGACGCAAGATCCTTTTCACATACAGGAAGGTAATCCAAAGCGAGGAGTTCATAGAACAAAAGCGCTTGTGTGAGCATTAGTCCCATATTCCATTAAATTCAAAATTTAATGTAAAGTAACAAATGCAACGTCTGATAAGCAACATTTGGTTCCAGTGAAGGTCTCATTCCAAAGAGTTTAACATTTGGTAAAGTGTAATAAATCAGATGCAAAAGATGTCTTCACTAATTACATAATGGCTCATTTAATTTACCACTGGTATATCCTGCCAGTTCTTTCTAGGTAATGTCCTGGGTGAGATTTATTTATGCAGCAGGGCAGAACTGAACCAATGGATTACAAACGCTAAAGAGGAAATAGACTTTTTTTTCAGGGGAATCCTGAGGCTGGAGAACAGGAGCAGTAGGAAGGCAAGCTGGAAGATTTAGACTGGGAACATACTGGCACATACTTGCATGCTGTAAATGGCAAGCAAAACCACAGTTACTAAGTGAACTAAGAAGTCCCCGCAATGATAATATAAATCATGGATCCATGTAGAAAGACACTTGGAAAAATTACAGCTTGATGCCTCTTCCCTTGTCATTTCTCAAGCCTGACAGGTGTTGTTTCCCTCAAGATAAAACCTTTCGGCAACAGATTTGTTACGATATCCTCTTTAAATGATGGGACCAGCACACCACACACCATTCAAGATACAGGTACACTAATACCTTTATACGTAATGCTTTCTATCCCTTTCCTTATGAACCCTAGCATTCAGTTTGCTCTTTTGGGTGCTGCTGGCATTTCATATTATTATTCATGATAAATCCAGGAGAACGCTCTTCAGCGTTAATAGCTAACCCAGCCGTACTACTAACCAGAACAAACAGGCTCTGGTTTCCGGATGCAAGGCCAAATAGCAAAACCTGGCCACCTGTTGGGTCACGCAGCACTGAGCCTCCCCTGGACCTTCCATGATGCCACTGCAGCTGTAAGACAAGACCCCGCAACCCCAAAGGCGTTCTGGGATCGGTGACATTTGAAATAGAAAGCGCACAGAGCGCTGACACATCCCTAACAACCCCAGGGACCCAATGTCCTTCTTTTGAAGTCAAGAGCGGAATTTGAATGAATTTGACCTCAGCTTACTATGTCACTGAAATTTTAAGTTCATTAAAATATATACTTATGCTACTGCTTGTGTGCTGTAGCAAAAGAACTATTGTCTTTATAATTTTAAAGAAACAGCTGCAATTACAGTGTACTAACGAGCTGCAGTTGTTATAACAACCGGGCAAGGTTAAAGGCTTGGCAAAAGCTGTACCCACCGGAGTTTGTGATCTATAGCAAGCGGGAATGCACTAAGAGGACAAGGAACAGCTGCTGCCTTCCACTTAAAGGGCTTTTAAATAAAGATGCTCCCCCCCCTCCCCAAAATTTCCACCCTCTTATTGCTAAGACTATTGTCTTCAATCACAAAGCCCCATTCCGCCTCCTTATTACAGAGCTGAGCAAAGCTTAAAAGGAGTAGCAATGAATTCTCTGGGGCTTGTAAGTCTGGAAACCAAATGAAAAAAGATATATTGAAAAAAATATATTTTAAAAAAAAAAATCAAGCATCTTTCACGTACAATAGAGCGCGGTTTGTAAAGTAGACTAAGAAGTTAGACATAAAATTTACATATAAAGTTCTATCAAAAGAATCACAGCTCACACTGTCTGTTTTCTAATCACTACTACACAATTACACTGCGCTAGACTTCAAGTGGGAGAAGGGTCCCATAAGGCACTCTACCGACAGATTTACAGGGAGCTTGCAGTTACCAACGGCAAATGCCTGGGGCATATTAATAAGTTTGCCTCCTTTAAATAATTAAAGGCAGAATCACAGTTTTCAGAACGTTCCAATTTTTCTTAATGTTTTCTTTCAAGATTTTAAAGGAGCAAGAAGTTAGCACAGCAGACAGATGCATAGCACCAGACAAAGTTCACGAAGTACTAAAAAGCAACAAAGAATTTAAAATATACTTCTTTGCTTTAAAACAACAAAAACCTAAAACCAAACAATAAGGCAATACCTAGTTTCACATATTCAAATTACTTAAAAATGAAAACATGCTGGGTAAGTGCAATGCTTAGCTCTCCAATCTTCCACAGCCCAGTTCTGGCACTGGACTAATACACCTGCAGACCAGTCCATGCTCTTGCTGACCATAAAGCTGCCATTTATAGAAATATTTCACTCAAAAATGTTAATTCAGCTAGAAACATCTGAAGCTATGAGCAAGCGGGCAAGCGTAGCCCAGAGCTGGCTGGTACAGTTATGGCAAGAGACAGGAGGCATCCACGGTTTCCTAGAGGAAAACTCCAGCCTTTAACCCAGTATATTGCACAAGAAAAATTGCTCATAGATACACATACCGCAGCTTTAAAAGCTGACAACGCCAGCCTAGAAAATAATATGGGGGTTTCCATTTTTCCACCTCTCTCTTGCATTGACGCAGTTTGTTTTCTAAGAAGGGCCTGAGGAGAACTCAAAGAACACATCCCTTCCCAAAGAAAAAAGATTTCACACTGTATCTCTTGACTCATCACAAACTTCTCAGCCACTCTAGTTCTTAGAGACCCTGGGGATTCTCTTCTCTGCTTCTCCCAGCCCCAGCAGATTTGAGCCATTACTCCAGTTATCCGGACTACGATCCGTAACTGCAGCAGGTCCAACAAACCTTGGACAACGAGCATCTTACGGATACGCTCCTCCACAAACTTGGAGTCACTGACTCCATACTAGATGCCTGCCCATGCTCAGGGGACTGGGATCAAGACTACGGCGCGCTTTGCAGAAGAGAATAATGCACCATATGCATTAGGACTCAGTAACGAGGCATTCCACACTTCATTTCCAACTTTCTTTTAAGGCATAAGTAAAAGCAGCTGTTAGAGGTGTCAAATCTTGAGTCCACCATAAAACCACCTTCCTTAATAGAGCTGCAGAGTACAACTGTTTCTGCTCTGATTTATTAATTAACACACACAGTGCAATAGCCTCTCCTAGAGCACAGCCTTCCAACAAAGCAGAACAGGCAACTTTAAGTTAATTACCATCATTATGCTTCATCTTGCAGAAGTCTGCACCAAAAAGATAGGTATGAGCTCTCCCCTGCTTTCTGACCCTTTTAAGTGCCTTGGTTAACTTATTGGAAACAACTAAATGAGAAATACAGCAGCTCACTAAATACCTATCACATATATACACAGTTAATGCAAACTGCTTTTCAATTAACATGAATATATCAGGTACTTTTAAGACTTTCCTTGGATATACATCAGGATCTTGAGCACACAAGTTCTCTATTAGTGCCTAGATCTGCCCATAGACGAGGCAGTAACAGCCCACCCAGCTCACTCAACTACCCACAGCCTTTTCCCCCCTCCACAAGAAACTCAACAGCTCCTCAGCAAAACAGGCCCCCAAAATTTGCTTTTAGCCCCTGCTCCTTCTCCACACAACTTCAAACCTGAGGCACGCATCTCCATCGCCACAGACCTCCACGTTAGGCCAAACCCATGGCTCCTTGAGCCATCACAAATGCTGCAGACGGAGCCACCAGCAACCTCAGTGCCATCCAGCTGCAGCTTTTTTGGGCACTTCCCCCGACCAGCACCAGTGTGGTCCCCACCCTAATTAGTACCCACCCCACCCTCACTGTTAACACCACCTCAGGTGGAAAGCTGCTACTGAAAGCAATTGTTCACAACAGAAACAGCATTTTTCCTTTATGTGCCTTCCCAACAACGCTTCAGGACTATTTAAATTCTCAGTGCAAACTTGAAAGGTGGATGCTGGAAGCTGCTCTCCCTCACTCTGAGCTAATGTGAGAGAGCAGAGACTTGCCAGTCCTCACTGTCGTCTGCTCCCGACGGCTTCAGCTCAGAGGAAAAAGCGGAACCAAACACGTGTGCTTGAACAAAGCCTGGTCCCGCTGAAGTTTAAACTCATGAGTCCTTGACATCCATTCTCACACATGCATGTAGCACCTATCGTGTGCTATTAAATACTGTGAATATGGGTGTTGAATATTAATCTTACTGCTTTTTTTTCTCCCCTTCTGTCAAAAATTACGTACTTTGACCCCACAGTCCTCAGAAACAGAGAACTGAAGATATAAATTAACTAGGACTCTCAACTTCCCAAATTTAAAACAAGCTGGCACATTGTATTAACTGGAAGACTTTTAGGATCCCAATTACTGAGGTGGCAGTTTGTCAGCTGCAGCAGGGGATTCCTCTCTTAGCTGCATTCTGTCTGCAAGGACTGATCGCACCCTACTTCATACCACGCTCTCCCTCCTCCTTACAGGATGTCAGGAACTTCCACATCTTCCAGCTACATGAATGTTTGTTTTCCTTCATTTGGTTTTATTTGTCCACCTACGTCACCGAGGCATCTTGGTCTGACAGTGACATTTGCATGGCTGGTGAACAAAAGGGAAGAATTGGTTTAAATTTCAAATAGTGTCTGCTTTTCTGGCAATAAATAGCCACGATTTTATTCTACACCCAGAAATGCTCCAAAATAAGGCTTTTCCCTGACTTGGGGTAGAAACAGTTCATACACCATCTACCTACATGTTGCACATCTTTACGTGCTTTTCTGTTCCCTCATATTTTCTTACCACAAAAAAATCATTAATCAGATTTCTTGATAGCAAACATAGACTGAAGCTATTTGGGGCCACGTCCATCCTCTGAATCAGCAGAACAGGAGCCTGCTCCAAGCTGGAAGATGTTTTGCCACACTAACCCGAGCTAGCGCGCCTGGTGACAGCCATGGTATTTCATCTGTGGCATAATACCGAGTTCCCATGGCTTTGTGGTACGCGGAATGCCCATGGGGTATACGGCGGCACGCTCGGTTGGGCTCCATCAGCAAAAACACAGAATATGATTAAACATTCCGGAGATTTACGATAAACCGTAGCTTTACCCACAACTGACAGCACAGAACACTAGGGAGTTAACACTAGGAGTTAAACACATTTGTTTTTTTTAAAAAAATTACATTTGGAAAAGTAATGCAAGCGTTCATTAAAGATAGGTATGAAGTTTCTCTTTCCAAAGATAAATCTGTTGGCATTAGGAAGCCACCGGTGACCTGTACTAGACAGCACGAGAAATGTCCCCTTTGCTATTCCAAGTTGCTAGAACTTGAATAAGCAGCCGTGATTACCATGCAGCAAACCCATAACGAGGAGAACAAAAGCAGAGAGGGTGACTATAACTGCATCACGGGTGCTTGCTAGGGGCTGTTTAGGACACCCAGGGCACCCGGGGCAGCGGTTAATTCAGGACACATTGCAGAGGGCGCTACTCCACCAGGTCACGGTCCAGAAAGCCTTATCCAATTTATTCAAACTCAGAGACTACTAGAACAAACAAAAACCTCAAGGCAGATTGTATCAATTGGCACGAAATTTTCAAACACTTCCTCAACTCTAGTCCTGTACTCCATACTCAGAAGTCAAAATAAAGTTTCCAGATTTTTCCGGAGTAAATGGCCCAGGGTTACTACAACAAAAATTAAAAGGTTAAATCATGTAAATATTACGAAGTTAACTTCTTCCTCTGATGACAAGAGGAAGAAACATCTTCAGACAATGGTTATAAATGTGACATTGACCCAGCGATGGTCTATTAAATTAGAAAACTACTGCAATTGATTGAGAACACTTGGACTGCACCTACACAGAAAGTTCTGATAGGATAAAATATCTTCTCATCAGAAAGGTCAGGCTTTTGAAAAGATGATTTATTCTAAACAGAAACTTAGTGATTTTTTCCACTTCATTGATCAAATATATTAGAACAAAAATCCAATTACTCTTTATGATTGATTTATTTGCAGGTCTTGGAGGCCTCATTCCAGTGAAAATATTATTTTTGTATCTTCCAGACCAGGAGGATTCACAGCTTGGAAAAGCAGCCTTCTGTCACAGAGGAAGTATTAGATTAAATATGAGAATAGCAACATGTTTTTGTCAGCAGAACTTGCTGCAATGCTATATTCGGGCATCTGAAGTATTTTTCAGCACTGCAGAGCACATTAAGAGATGAACTCATGTCACTGTACGCTGTATTAAATTCGGGGCGAAGTCATTTGCAGCAGATATCACATTTCCTACTTGTTTTGCACAATGTTAGCAACCCGAGCCTGCAGTAGGGGCCTACAGTGAGTCAGAAATGTTTTAGTTTTCGTACAAAAATGTCAGTTCAACGAAACCAAATTGTTTAAAAGGCCATATTCCTGTTCTGTAGCATTATGGGCCAAGGCTAGAAGGGGGGGTGAGATTTCCTTCCCAAAGTCCAAGTCATGCCCCTGTCCTCACTGTGCTTGAGAACAAAGCCAGGCTCATCGGAGGCAGTGCAGGTGTTTCTCTGGCTCCAGTTCCTCCCTGTACCAGGAGCGATGGAAGGAGAGAAATCCTGGAGCTCTATGCTCTCCACAAACACAGGCTGAGTGCCTGGGCTTGCAGACGCAACACGGAACACAGATGCTGCCATGCGTGGCCAAGTCCCACCGTGCCACAGTACTCCTTCCCCTCATTTTCAGTCTTGCTTGGAGGTCACCAGAAGACTCATCTTTTTTCAAACTTTGCCCAAACCCGCACCTCAGGCATCTGACTAGTTTCACAGCAGGCATCAAATCACTGCCCTGTGGAGACAGTTCCCACCGCAGAGGTGATGCTGGAAGTGAGTTGGTCTTCTGGCTGTGAATTACACAAACCTGCCTCATTCATCCCTTGAAAGAGAAATTTAGAAAAACCCCTTCCAAAGGAAGCTGGCACATGGAAATGGTTCTTTATCCCAACCATGCTTCTCCAAGCAGCAGCCATTCTCCTCCTGCTTCCCCTTCCCAAAGGAGGGGTGCATTCAAGCAGCACACACTTCATGCAGCTGCCAGTATGGCACGCTCCCAGCAGCTGCCAGCTCCGTCCTGCCCGTGGGGACAAGCTAATCAAACCCAGGATGCATAATGCTGTCACCGAAAGAAAAGCAGCACCTTTCACCAGGCTGCAGATCCTGCAAGGTGTTCACTGGAGATGAGATGCTGACTCCAAGACATCTCGCAGACCACAAGCAGAACTGGGGGGGGCTGCAGGAAGGCATTATACGTGACCAGCCCCTCAGGACCTGCAGGGTCAGTGTCTCTAGAGGAATCACATAGTCACAGAATAGTAGGGTTGGAAGGGACCTCTGGAGATGATCCAGTCCAACCCCCTGCCAGAGCAGGGTCACCCACAGCAGGTGGCACAGGAACGCGTCCAGGCGGGGTTGGAATGTCTCCAGAGACGGAGACTCCCCCACCTCTCTGGGCAGACTGTGCCAGGGCTCTGCCACCCTCACAGCAAAGAAGTTCCTCCTCATGTTTAGGTGGAATTTCCCGTGTTCCAATTTGTGCCCGTTACCCCTTGTCCTGTTGCTGGGCACCACTGAAAAGAGCCTGGCCCCATCGTCCTGACACCCACCCTTTAGATATTGATAAGCATTGATGAGATCCCCTCTCAGTCTGCTCTTGTCCAGGCTGAACAGACCCAGGGCTCTCAGCCTTTCCTCAGCAGAGAGAAGCTCCAGTCCCCTCAGCATCTTGGTAGCCCTTTGCTGTCCCCTCTCCAGCAGATCCCTGTCCTTCTGGAACCGGGGAGCCCAGAACTGGACCCAGTGCTCCAGCTGTGGCCTCCCCAGGGCAGAGCAGAGGGGGAGGATGACCTCCCTCCACCTGCTGGCCACGCTCTTCTTGATGCCCCCCAGGATGCCATTGGCCTTCTTGGCCACAAGGGCACATTGCTGGCCCATGGCCATCCTGTTGTCCCCCAGGACTCCCAGGTCTCTTTCCACAGAGCTGCTCTCCAGCAGGTCACCCCCAACCTGTCCTGGTGCAGGGGGTTATTCCTCCCCAGGGGCAGCACCCTACACTTGCCCTTCTTGAATTTCATAAGGTTCCTCTCCACCCAGCTCTCCAGCCTGTCCAGGTCTCTCTGGATGGCGTCACAGCCTTCTGGTGTGTCAGCCACCCCCCCCAGCTTTGTGTCATCAGCAAACGTGCTGAGGGTGCACTCTGTCCCCTCATCCAGGTCATTGATGAATATATTGGAGAGGACGGGGCCCAGTACTGGGGAACCCTGGGGAACACCACTCGTCACTGACCTCCAACAAGACTCCGTGCCCCTAATCACCACCCTCTGAGCTCTGTCTTTCAACCAGTTTTCAGTCCACCCCACTGTCCATTCCTCCAACCCACGCTTCCTAAGCTTTCCTATGAGGATGCTGTGGGAGACGGTGTCAAAAGCCTTGCTGAAGTCAAGGCAGACAACATCCACTGCCCTCCCCTCATCTATCCATCCAGTCATGATGCTCATCCTCAGATTTATTCTAGCGAGCTTCTTCTCAGACAATTCTGGTATGTAGTATTTCTCAGTTATTTGTTGAATGCAATCCCACGCACAAATGCAGGCTGGGCAGAGAATGGATGGAGAGCAGCCCGAGGACTTGGGGGTGTTGGGTGATGAGAAGCTCAACAAGACCCAGCAATGTGTGCTGGCAGCCCAGAACCCCCCCCCCCCCCCCCCGCAGCCTGGGCTGCATCCCCAGCAGCGTGGGCAGCAGGGCGAGGGGGGGATTCTGCCCCTCTGCTCCGCTCTGGGGAGACCCCCCTGCAGTGCTGCCTCCAGCGCTGGGGCACCAACAGCAGAAGGACACGGAGCTGTTGGAGCGGGGCCAGAGGAGGCCACGGAGATGCTGGGAGGGCTGGAGCCCCTCTGCTGTGAGGACAGGCTGAGAGAGCTGAGGGGGTTCAGCCTGGAGAAGAGAAGGCTCCGGGGAGACCTTCCAGCCCCTTCCAGTCCCTAAAGGGGCTCCAGCAAAGCTGGGGAGGGACTCTGGATCAGGGAGGGGAGCCGTGGGATGAGAGGGAACGGTTTTACACTGCAAGAGGGGAGATTTAAATTGGATATTAGGAAGAAACTCTTTGCTGTGAGGGTGGTGAGCCCCTGGCCCAGGGTGCCCAGAGAAGCTGTGGCTGCCCCATCCCTGGAGGGGTTCAAGGCCAGGCTGGACGGGGCTTGGAGCAACCTGTGCTGGTGGGAGGTGTCCCTGCCCAGGGCAGGGGGGTTGGAAGTAGATGATCTTTAAGGTCCCTTCCAACTCTAACCATTCTATGATTCTATGAATGACGTAAAAAAAAAAAGGGGGGGGGGGGGCGGGGGGCAGGCAGGGAGTGAATTTATTCCTATTTTATAACAGTTTTTACTGAAGGACAAATTACTCTTAAGCCCAGGCCTGTGCTAGGTGTTTTGGGTTGCCCTAGAAGAATAATGGCCAAGAAATAACTCTGGAAGATACAAATTAACCAAGCTACCGGCCTCTCTCAGCAGATTGATGCTGGCTCCCCTTAACCAGGCAGGGGACCATAGGCTATAACAATTCAGCTTCTTCACTGGAAAACTTTCTTCATTTCCATAAGCAAATTTTGGAGAGATCAACTGCTTTTATGCACCAATTTAAAAAAAAAAAAAAATCTGAAACTTTTTAATCATGGTGTCTAAAAAAGCTACCAAAATACTACTTCTCAGTAAATTTCTCATATGCAATATCAAATTGAAGTACATCAAGCCGGTGTCACCTTTACAGTGTACACAGTGTTCTGAGGCTCCTAAATTCATATATCTCTATGTAACACCTTTTTTCCTATAAGTAAATAAATATTCCATCATAGCCACTGAACTTTTCTCCATGTCTAACTATTTAAGAAAGAAGTTAGAAGAAAAAATTGGAAAACAGAAAACTAAGTTACTTGTCAATGTTTCTTCTTAATCGCCTTGACTTTTCAGCACTTCACCTATTGGCAATACTTTTATTAATGCAATCTTTATTTCTTGAAATTGAATTCTTTTTCTTGACTGGAATAAGCTGGGATAATTAATTTCATGATAATACACTAATATATAGTACAATTTTCAATTGCTTTTAACTCTTCATGCAAACATCTTCCATTCAAAAGTTGCAGGACGTACAGTCCACAGAATGGCTGCAGACCCCGACGTACAGCTGTAAGTTATCCGCGTAACAGGTCAGGAAATCAAAGTAAACCTGCTATTCTACAGTGGTCCATCATTTCACACCTGTAAGTTTACCAGGAGTTGCATTAAAGCTCTGGGGCAAATAAAGTGAATTAACAACTCAGAACTTCAGAGGATTTTATTTCGTGCTAGACAGAGTGTAAATTTGCTCGGAGCGTGATATATTTCTTGTTGATTTACCCATGTCAGTTTAATGTCACTGATATCTTTGGCTGCCAGAAATGGTAAATAAATGTGATAAACAACACGTGCAGTCTAGTCAAATATACTCACATTGCAATGAAACAAGGGAAATGTTATAAAATATGTTTGTGGTCAGCACAGAATATCAACCAGTTGCTGTGTTACTAAATTTTAGCGTGTACTGTTATTTCACATATCTACACAATTTTATCCACAATATATCGTTTTACTGACAATTTTTGTCAAAACAGGTATTTCCTTCTTGCTAAAATTACATTTTTCTCAGGGATTTGATCTCTGACGTACAATTTTGCATTTGAAAATTTCCACTTGCTTTGGATGAAAGAAGTGGGGCCCAATGAACCTGGGCAAAAAATCGTGAAAAGGCAGAAACCATTATTGTCAAGTGCAGATAATCCACATCTGAAAGCTGCTAATCAAAACTGTTCAAGCATGGAAAAGACATTGACTGCTCTTCCTATTATCTTGCAAAAATAAACAGATTCATAGTTCTGCTGAAGGCTTTGCTCATTAATTCCCTATGAGAGTTAAAGTTGATAACTGAATAAATTGCTCGTACGTTATTTTGCTACCTTATAAAATTCTAAAGTGCATTAGTCTAATGATGAAAAAGCTCTGACTAATAGAGTTCGAAAGCAAAACGCATGCTTCACATTCCTGTGGAAAAACCCAATAAAGAAAAAAAAAGTAAATAAAAAAAAGTTTAAATCTGCTTATGACAAGGCAACAGGCCCAATATTTGACCCTTGTTCACCCTCTTAAGTCTAACTGTTTCCATGGCTTTACACAAAATAGTAGACATCATAATTTTGATATACACAAAGCAATTAAAAGATAAGTGTTTCCTAAAAGGACTCTCATAGCTAGGGCTGGAAGGGGCTGAGCTCTAAATTTAAATGCCACAGACAGCCAGGGAAAGAATAACTCCTGACAAAGACCCCCCATTCACCTGCAGTCAGATGGTCCTTCTCTAAAAGAAATTGGAAGAAACAAGGAAAAAGAAAAAAAAAACCCATATATCAACAGCTTAAGCATTCAAGCATTGCCATTTTCTGTAAGTCAGGTGTTACCCCGGGGCAGTGCCGCAGGTACCCGGCAGCTCTAGCATGGGTTAATCACGAGCAGGCAGCAGAGGTTCAGCAGCCGAGGCCGGAGCTGCTTTCAGGTGCTGCACTCCTGCCCAGAGCAGGGGGTGATGCTCAGAGCCCATAAACCCCCGAGCCAGCCTCGTGTCCCCTGGCTGCTTCCTTGGGGAGGACCACAAGTTACTCGGCATCGAGCAACCTCTTCAGGAAATCTGAGCATGGAAAGGCAAGTGGGGTGGGATCACCGCCCCTGAAACCTCTGGTGGGAAACTCGTACCAGGGTGGCAGTCAGACCCTTTGCATGGGGACATGGCACTGGATTACAGCTTCTTAACAGGCAGAGTAAAGGGTAAGCTGAGAAAGAAGAAAGAAAATAAAGGGAGACCTTACAGCAGCTTTCCAGTATCTGAAGGGGGCCTACAAGAAAGCTGGGGAGGGACATTTTACAAGGGCATGTAGCGATAGGATGAGGGGTAATGGCTTCAAACTGGAAGAGGGGAGATTTAGATAAGATATTAGGAAGAAATTTTTCACTCTGAGGGTGGTGAGACCCTGGCCCAGGTTGCCCAGAGAAGCTGTGGCTGTCCCATCCCTGGAGGGGTTCAAGGCCAGGCTGGACGGGGCTTGGAGCAACCAGGGCTGGTGGGAGGTGTCCCTGCCCAGGGCAGGGGGTTGGAACGGGATGATCTTTAAGGTCCCTTCCAACCCAAACCATTCTGTGATTCTATGATTCTACGCAAATCCAAAAAAACAGATCAATACAGAAGTCTCTTCAGACTTTGCTGGAATGATAGCTGACTGAAAATCAGCAGAAGAGAAGCAGAACTTGGCTGAAGAAGGTTATTAGCTGGCACTGGAGTAATGTAATGTGAGAGACAATCCAGGAATGCATGCTGGGTGAGACCCAGAAGCACACATGAACTCCAGAAAAAGCTTGGACTAAAGGAGAAACCTTTGTAATGGCGATGATCAAGACTCACCAGAAAAGCTTTCATGGCAGAAAACAGAATAAAAATGAACATACCACACAGATTTCATGTAGAAAATGCTAGGAGCTGCGTACTATGGGCAAACCAAATTTGGAACCAGAAGAGAAGAGGAACAACTTTGCACCACTGACAGTGGAAACCGGGCAATCCCCATCCACTCCATGACCCCATGGCTCTACGGACACAAGCTGACAGTGATGAGAGCGTGTAAAAATGTTTTCTGACCTGTCTTTAAAAAATATGCTTCTGTAGAACTAATGAATAGAGAATCAGCTGAGGGTTGTTCTGCATAAGGCTCTACAACGTGACCTTTTTGAAGCCATGTAGCTCCAAGACATTACCTTAATTGAACAAAAAATCTTTAGTTCTGATTAAAAAGAAAAATTCAGGTGGCTGGTAAATTCAGTGTCCAAATGTGAAAAGAGACAGAGAACAATGCTCTGATCATGTTTTGTCTTGTAACAGTACTCTCCATCTCTTCTGATCAACTTTTTTTTCCTTTAGAAAATACCACACATTTTTTAATTGCACAGCCTATGACAACAAGATTAAAGAGAATAATGATGTATTTGTTCTGAACAAGCTGAAAAATACATGATCCAAGGTTTCTCTGAAGCAGAAATCAATTTTCTGTAAAACAAGCAAACAACTACACCTTGTTTTATCAGACAGGGTCTTCCTTTGATAGTAAGAAATACCAGTACCAGTACACTGATGTACATGTAATCAGTCTCAATGATGAGGTTCCCTGCTAAACCACGCACCTCTAACCTCAGAGGAGAGCACAGCACAACATCAACAAAATAGAAATAAGAGGCTACCCATTAATTAGCAGTCTTAGTTGCCACAAACCTCTAGGGACAGGGAAGGTATCCTTGAGGGAGTCTCACTCCACCACTGCATCCTTTTCTGGATAGCATAAAAAGACCTCCAGGATAGTAGGCTAGACCAACCTTCAATTCAACCACGTCTGGTCAATTCTTATGTAATTTAAAAAGACTTATTTTTTTAAGTCTTTATCTACATACATTATTTAATTTACATAAAACCCGCAAGATTTCTCTGCTTTGATGTGCACTTAGCAGACACAGTGGACCTGGATATATCCAGAATGTGCAACAGCCTGCAGCAGGGCAAAAGCTGGCTCACCTCCAGCTTGCTGGATGGCAGGACAGGCAGTAAGTGCAAGCCGGGAGGGGTGTGCAGGCAGCAAGAAGGGAGGGAAAGGGATGAGCAGCACATTCCCATAGCTAGAACATCTGCCAAAAGGCAGCCTATGCAGAGTGACAGCGCTCTGGGGGACAGAAAGCAGGGAGACTCCTGTTGAAATACGCTGCAGTGGCCACAACAGTGACTTATGTATTGTTTACTTCTTCTCAGGGCCACCACTGGGTTCCCATCAGCATCCTCTGCTGCATAAAAATTACAATTGTGAATCATACCTTAGTCGGGTTTCATTAGGTTTATCAGTGAACTGAGCCATTAAGGACATGGGGGATTCAGATCACTCTCAAAGATCAGTTATTGGAAATACAAAGCAGCATATAATTAAATTTCTCCTTTTCCATGCAGGACACTAATTCATCAGTTGATGTTCCTGAACAAGGGCTATTGCACTGGCACACAGACTGAGCTGCAAGTTTTCTCTCTGAGTTGCTTGTGTGAATGCACAATGTTGTCTTCTCAAGCTCAGCCACGTGTAAGCCAAGGGCAGGCAGTTTTCTTCTGGTGCTCTAAATTAAGCTCCATAATCTACAGGAGGACCAGAAGCCCTTCAACCTCCATAAATCCAGAGCTACCACTCTGGATGTACAAATACCTTACAAGTCAGCCAACCTATATGCACCTGTTTATATATAGATTTAAGAGCCCGACTTTATCACCCACTTTAAAAGTGCTGCCCTCTTATCCGATTAGTAACTGTTCTGCAGCAGAAGCAGAGACAGATTGCATGAAACATGTTGTGATTTGCAAAGTTCTGTAAATATAAGCTAAGTCTCAAAAATGTGCTAATTAAAAAATAAAATAGATAGCCCAAAAAGTAATTAAGGAAAGTACGCATAACAAAACAAGTTAGATATAAATGCTGCACAATTCCAGACATGGTATAAAATAAATAGAATTTAACCACTTTATGTAGGATACTAAGAAAAACTCACATTCTGTTATTGACAGATGAAGAGGATTTAATTAGCAGCAGGGGAAGAGTGGATGGAAAAGTATCCTCAGTTAGATGAGAAAAATTTATTTTTAGTACTAAGAACATTTAAAACTTTGACGAGTGTAAGTTCTCTTGCTTCGAGTCTTTATTCAGCTTCTCACTGATGTAAGGAGGAAGCAAAATCCTCTGGGGCAAGCTATTCTTGTATTTCTCCATCAACATTTCTCACATTCTCCCTTGAAAAAGCTGGTCCTGACTATCACTAGAGAGAGTGCAGAGACGGGGGACCTTGCTTTTATCTCATGTGACAACTCCTATATTATAAAATCCTAAAAACAAGGAATCATGAGGCCTAAAAATCTGTGTATGCTCAAATGTAGGGATACAAATCCAACAGGAAGCATTAATAAAAGTCTTTTTATTGATTTCTGTGGACATTACGTGGGACCCTAGAGATCTCAGTACAGATGAGAACTGTAAAATATATTCACAGTCCTGTCAAAACCTGAAGACTAATAACCTAATGCGAAGTTGCTAAATTGGAGATCCAAAGATATCCATCAAAATTTTATTGAGGCACGAACATTTCAAGTGACATCAGGGTAATACGAGCTTGTAACGCAGTAAAAGGGTATGTTTCCTTTTGCTTTTCAAGCCCGGTTAAACACTGTCATCCTCTACAGAAAAGTTACACTGATAGGGAAGGAAATTAAATTCACAACTGAAAAAACGTGTAAATCCCCTGAAAAGTGAACCAGATAGAAACTTGTGCATGAGCCCGAGCAACACAGGCTTGCGGAATTCTAGGAAGCATCATGCAGGAGCAGTCACCTCCAGCCTGTCTCACCCTGCCCCAGGAGGACCATCTCCTAGGACGACGAGGAGGTCACCAGCACCCTGTGCCCACCCCACTGGTAACGCAGGTCCCCACAGCAGCCCACCTTCCAGCAGTACTGCCTCCCCATCTTGCCACTGCCGTGCTCCCAGTCTAACAGCAAGCCTAAAGCATGGAGTAACACCAGTAAGCGCTGGGAAATGTGCCTGTAAAGTTTCAGATGGCACAGAAAGCAAACCACACAAGAGCGGCTTAAAAGAGGCTTTACATGGATGAAGCAATTCATTCTCCAAAATTACTTTGCTGTCCCTTGGCTTTGGGCACCTGTCTTGCAGTGCATGCAGGCAGAGCCTTTCTAGCAAACAAAGATCAGTAACCCCGCGTCAGTTTTTATTTCCTGTCCTAAGGTAAATCCATCTACCAAAAGTTTACAGGTACAATAAAATTCTCCTTATTATGTTGGTTTAACATAGGATGTGAACCCCATCCTTGCTTTTGTATAGCATAGTTCATTAACCCTCATGAAATGCCTGGGCGAAATCGATTTTCCATCTTTGAATTTTCCAAAACTGATATAGCAAACTTCAACTTACCATCTCAGAAATAAAACCAGAATGATTACATTAAAATACATCTAGAAACTGTCCTAGACATTCAGATTCCTATGGACCTGCCAAACTGCCAATGCCGAGACACACAGGTCTGAATTTAACATGGTGTCTTCTTTTCCTCGAGGCATCGTCTTTAGTTCATGTCACACTACATAGATTTCATAGGGTTACGCTGACACATGGCATGAAATTACACAACAGAACGTGACTCTCAAACTCAGGTACATTTAAGGAATAATAGCAAGTCATTAATTTTAAGGCGCCAGACAAAGTTTTGTTCTACATAAAGCTGCACTATAGCATGACTAAGACGACTGACAGGTTTTGGTATATTCTTTAACAATTGCTGTGTATTATCCTCAGTCATGGCATGTTTGTTATAAGAATAGTTTGTCTCAACAGAGGTCCATGGGAAGAAAACAAGGAGGAAAAGATCAGGTTCAAGATAAACCACTCCTTAACAAACAGGTTAAATTTTAAAGACTAATGCCAGGGTCACAATTTAAAAAAAAAAAAAAAAAAAGCAAGCTTACCTTTCTGAGTTTGATTAAAGCTCAGAAGCAGGAACACAGAAGATTTGTTGCCAGGTTTTAAAGGACTTTTTCTCATCAAGAAAAAGTTGGCAGTGATGTGAGGGAAGATGAAATTGGCACAGAAATGTAGCGTGAGCGTCTAAGAACCTGAGTTTGCAAGTGATCATCAGGCAAGGTTTCAGATACAAAAACATCATATGTTGCTCATAATTCTTAAAAGGTAATGAAAAACCCACAATACTCTGCATTTATGGCTTTTGAGAGGATCAGATCTTCTCTACTAGTCAAAATCTTTTTGACAGTTATAAGCAGGGGAGGCAGGACTCAGCTGAACTCCTACCTGCAACAAAGGCTATCAAGGTCCTTGGCTCACACTAAGAGTACGCGAATCGTAAAATTTTATCCCTAGAGAAAAAGGCACAAGGACTAAACGTGGGCAGCAAACACTGGGACAGAGGAAAAAGGGGAGGGAAACGTAGGCTTGCCTGCAACACTGGGACACAAACAGCAGATCAAGAGTCTGCAGATAACTCAACAAGACTTTGAGAACTAATTTTTAGCCACATCAGCAGTAGAGTCAGCAGCAATGAGTCCTGCTCTCTTTTCTACAGGTTTTCAGAAACTGTTTCAGGCTCTCGTGGAGACTAACAGAATATTTTCTTTTCAACCAAAATGCACAAAGCGGGAACAGGCAGCAATGCTCCCTTTCCTGAAACTGGATAAAGCTAAAGGGAGGTTTTGCAGACACGGTTGTCGTTCTTCCACATTTAAGGGACTTCACATACAGCAGATAACAGAAGCTCTTGCTTTCCTGTGAAATATCGCACCAGAGAACATGACTGCGCGTGTCAGTAGTTTCCTCCCGTTTCCAAGACTCCATAAACTATTTAAGTTTCAGTGCTGGCATAAACATGCTCTGAAAATATTTTTACCGTTCACATGTAGAACATCAGACTGCCCCAAGGAGCCCAATTACAACTCACTGTGTACCTTAAGCCAAATTCCCAGCAAGAAGATGCTCACTTAAACCAATCAAAATAAATTTTGATCAGGAAACAAAATGCAGTTGTGGACTGGCTATGTTTCGGCTTTGTTTTCAAGTTAGAGAAACTGGTTCATCGGCAGCACGTCTATCGCAGAGCGAGTGTGCCACAGCGCTCGGTCAGAAAGGCTTCTGGCTTTCTGATACGCTCCAAACAAGCTGTGAAGCCTTCGCTAGGCTCAGTGAAGCCCCAGATTAGGGGGAGTGAATGGTGCAGCTGCTTTCGTGGCTGGTTCACAGCACGCAGATTTCTCAATAGGCTCAACCACGGATCTCAACACACTCATTCCTACCCAGAGAAACAAGGAGTTCCTGGTCGCAGGTGTAAACTGAGACCAAATCTACTCAATGTGGTGTTAAACCAGATTAAGCAAGGTCAGAATTAAACCATTAACACCTGCAATACAGGCAAAAAGCAAAACCAAAATGAATATACTTATTGTCAGTAAAAAAGAAAAAGTTGACAAGGAAACAGGGAAATAATTCTTTCCTTAAAAAAAAAAAAACCAAATCGGGAATCTTAGTGTATAATCTACACAGCTGTACCATTTTATAAAACAGAATTTCATGATTCCAAAAGCCTGACAATAATTCTCTATTTTAGACAGGAATAACAATTCTTTTGTTCTGGTTGCTCTTCAGCTGACGCCTTTCAAATAGGGAACAATCATTTTCAGTTTCAGAGGAAGCCAAAAGAGATTACCTGTATTTCATCTCATCATCAAAGCTGTCCTATTTGTAGTATGATCTATATTTGAATCTTATTTGCCTATGTGAAGACACTTCATATGCATTTAGCTTTATACCTTGTATATTACTAAAAACCAAACAAAGCAGAACCATATTCTGTTTCCTTGACAGTAAACATAATTTTTCGCTTTGATTTCAGAGATAACAGCATTGGGTCCTGAATGCAGACAGGAGGTATTATGAACAAACAACACGCGGTGGCTCTCTAAAGCACAGGGAGGTGGCACATAACCTTCTAAAGCCACTAACGGTCCTGACAAACCTACAGAAAAGGCTCTAGGAACAGTTTCAGAAGTGAACAAAAAAAAAACCAAAAACAAAAAACCACCCCAAACCATCCAAACACCAGTGCACCCATCAGCGGACTCCCATTAGAGAAGGAATGAACCGACTTCTACCCTGCGCTTCGCTCAGTAGGTGTGTGCTGTGGCGCAACCGGGTGCGACGTTCCTTCTGTCCATTACAGCCTGCCGGTTCCAGCAAAGCTTCATCCCACCTGCATTCCCTGACACCAACGTGTGAGTGGTACCACTGATCTGCTTCTCAAATCATCACAACATTTTTAAAAATGGCATCTATTGGTGTAGTGACTACTACAACCAAGTGTTTCTCTTAATGTTCTTGCACATAATATAAAAGAGAATCTATTTCTGTTTCTTTACTCACTGCACACATAAAAATTTTATGTTTTTGTAAATATACTGTGTACAAACACTTTGGGATGATTATCCTCAAGGATTGTCTTGGGATGTAGATAAACTAGAAGAAAATGACGTTGGAGCATTGCTCACTGTAATACTATGTTTGACTGTGAACATGCTTTTTCCTCCATAACTACATAAATTCTTGTCAATCAAGAGGGATTACTCATTCAAACCCAGAAGCAGCTACACCACCTTGAGAACTGGGGCTGAATTCAAACGTTTCTTTCTCTCCAAATTTTGCTGCCATCTTGCAGCTGAAGATAAACAAGTGGCAAACATTATGTGGCAAAAAAAACATATATGTGCTATTCATCAAGGAAGTATTTTTTTAGTTGAGTGCTGTATCTACAGCTCAGCAGATAAAATCCAAGCAGTCCTGGCAGTGTTCTCCGCTATTCCACAGAAGGTTTTATACTACCACCAGCACCACAATAATTTCAATGGTGAGAAAAGCCATGTTAAGCAGGTGGCTAATCAGCAAACTCTATGAAATGGTTTGGCAATTTCCACCTAGTTCTTGGTGGATAATCATGCATGTCACACAAGCTGCCAGCGTGGCTGAGGATCCAGTTGGCAGGCGAGACCAATTAAGGAATGAGAAGATGAAGACATGAGAGAAATCTTAGATTAAACTCCGATTGCCTGGCACATTTGATAGGAGGTAACAGGGACGCAAGGCAAGAGAACCCAGTCCTCAGGGGATTTTACTCACATAGCAACAGTGTGTTCACTTTCCTGCAGCAGCTTAAAATATGGGGAAGAAATAGAGCGGTCAGAGGAACTCCCTCTCGCCAGAGCAGCGGTGGAGCCAGAAGCATCTCTGCGTACTTCACTCACCCACTGCTCAAGCTCAGGAACTCGGTTCTGCCTGGCTGGCTTTAGAGTGGTAAGTACAACGGTTGCCACTAGCACTGACAGTTCTATACTTTTAACTAGGCAAGAAAATACACAGGAAGAACGAGGTGGTGAAAATCTAGATAGGTTTCAAGTTTTGATCACCTCTGTTGGGCATTCGGAAAATCGCCTCACAAGTAACAAAGTCAAATGTACTGCTGGCAGCATGTAGGGAAAGAATCATCTTGATCTGATCACATAAATATTCAACAAAACAGAGTTTTTGACTTTCTGCAGAGCGCTCGTTACACAGACCAACTTTTAGTCTGATTGCTTCAACCACTGTACCTCTTAGCATAATTTATATCACGCCACAAGCATTTTAGCACATAAATTAAGCTACCTCTGAACAGACAGAGATTAAATATGCTAAATAGCTTTTTGCAGGTATAGGTTGACTGAGTCATTCGTTGCATTTACAACATTGTGCTACAAAGTAAACATAAAATGAAAAATATAGTATGTCAAATAGAAGTAAACAATCTGTCATTTTAGACATTTAAGCAGAAGCTGAAACGCATGCTCAAAATAAACTGACATCAAAAGTTTATAACTTTCTAGTGAGTATTTCTTGCTTTCTATTATGTCATTGCTTTGCAAAAAGACATCTTGAGAGGTATTTGGTTGTAGGATTAATTGCTTTTTGAATAACAGCTCCACTTTATTTCAAGCAATATTTTTGTGCTTTACATCAGCGTGATCTAAGTGATTGGGTGCAAGTTGTACACCAGAGTGCCTCTGTGCTGCTCTCGCGGTGACGTCCCAGTGAGTCTGTGTCAGTTTACACACCACATCTTACAACTTTTTGAGAAGGACTTTGTTTGCAGAAACAATTTATTTTTAGAAGATACACTTGCAGTTCAAACCTGTAGCTCTCTCTGTCAGTCATCATCTTAGAAATGTAGACACTCCTGAAGGACGCTGTGTCAGAGTGGGACTGAGACAGTCTTCCTGCGATGGCACTGTGCGTGACAGTGTCACCTATCTGAGAGAGCAGAGCAGTTATTTTCCTTTTTGCCTCCTGCCAAGCACAGGGCTCTCAATTCCTTTCCAAAGACTTGGCAAGGCGGCAGTTACTCACAGAAGTAAGACTCAATAACCCACCAGTGGGTTGGTTATTCCTCCCTTGCCCTGAATTAATACATGGGAGAACTAAGACATCACTCCTAACTCTTATTTTTTTATGGAAAAGCTTAAGTGTGCACCTGAGACAGTAACTGTTAAGAAATTGTAATTCATCCAAATGCAAAAGTTGTCACCTAGGACCAGCAAGCTTTATTTCTCTTTCACTACATTTCCAGGCCTAGATTTTCCAGTCTAAAGAAAAATTGTGTTAAAGGCTTCTATAACAGACTTCTACTGGGACTACTGCCACGCACAGAGAACAGCAGGAGTCCCACAAGGTAACACTTTCTTACCCATTATGTAAACGTTTCTCAGAGAGAACAAGTTTTAAGCAAATACACAAGCAGTTCAGGACAAGGAACAGAGCTTTCAGTTTGGCTTTGTAATTGCCATCAGAAGACAAATTGCAATCAATACCTTTCCTTTCCCATTTCCAAGCGCAGACTTTAGTTAACCACTTCTCTGAATCCCATTTTCCCAGCGTAAAACACTGCCCTGCTACTTAGATTTCTGCCCAGCAGCTGCATCTGCTCAGAATTTCAGACTCGCTATCAAAACTAAGAGCTACCAGGGGAAAGACCTTGGCACAATAGTTATTACTCTCTGACCTTGGCCAGCAACGTGACAACGAGTCACGGTTCAGGATGAGAACACTTCGCTGAGACAGCCAAGTAGATATATAGGCTGTTTCCCTTCAAGGGTGTATGTGTTTTGAAAAACTGAAGCCTTTCAAGACTTTTGCTACCTAAAAGTTGAAAATAATGCGAGATGGGACAAGGGGCATCAGGGCACCAAGAAGCCTGCTTGTGAAATGTAGATGCTGTTCAGTGAAGGTACAGCAGTAGAACTGGTTGAAAAATGAAAGCAGTCACAAATGATTTTTCCATACATTTTGCTAAGGCTTACAGGCAGGTACATGTTTAGATTTTTAAGTGCATTGGGCAGATCTCTACAAAGCCCAGAACGCTCAACTTGTTCACTGGCGTCAGCTGTTCTGACCAAACTTGACTTGCTTTTCAGTGGATTAATCTGTCCTACAGCCAGAAAATTGCTTACCTAGGGAAACAAAAATAAAGCACACTAACCCCAAACATAACAGCTTTCCTAACCCCAAAACTGGTCAAAATAATTAGCCAGGTTCATACTTCCCAGTGCCCTGAGTTTTATACCACTACCACATCTCTCTATCAGTCTACCTACCATCACTCCAGATGCACACAAGTTCTTGGCACTCAAGGAGGAATATTAAAATTCTCAGCACCGTTCACTTTTGTTCTTCTAGAGTCCAAATCAAAGTACATCCATCATTCCCACTGTAAAACATCAACTTTGCCTTCTTGTGCTATTATCAATCTAGCACTAGCACAGTAATTGGGGCTCTTAACCCCACAGAGGAAGATTCCAGAAGCAATCAGTGAGGTCTGGCACAGATTCATCCTCTGGGAAATGTCCATGTCTCAGATGTAACTAAGCCCTAACCCTTCAAAGATGCAGCATATTCCTCAGAACACAGAGCGACATCATTTTCTGTGCCTTGCCACAAAACCCCAGAGACACGAGGAGAATCAACCTCTGCCTTAGGTCCCTTAGTCATCAGTTTTGTCCCCTATAAATGCAGGAAAGCCTGTCTGGGACCAGCAATGACAGAGCACAGCAGGACTGAAGGGCAGCAGAGAGGGATGAATCTGGAATCACTAATGTCACAAAGAATGCTCCGTAGCAGGTCACCTCTATAAAGCATGCAAAGCTTGGATCCCAGTCTCTCATACAAAATGCAGAATTCATTTTGGGGCAGTGCTTTAACTTAAGAGACAGTTTAAAAGGTACATCAGCAGGACTGAAAGCAGTATGCATTTAAAGTCTATGGTACTATTATTTTAGAGAAAATCCTCTTCCAGGGATGACTTCAAAAGACTGAACTGAAAATATCACAGGAAGTAATTAATATGCAATAGGATTCTTTCCACACAAGGGAATTGGCTTGATTTCCTTTTCTAGATGCAGAAGTAATATATTGTTATAAACATAGATAAGGCTAATTTTAGAATATATGGACTCTGCCATGTGGTTGTTTACTTAGATAGGGTACTTTAATTTGTCTTGGCACTTTCTAGTGTTTAGGGTGTCTTTTAGGATAAGGATGAGATGTATGGACACATTGTGGGCTAAGATTGAATATAATTAGAAAGCAAAAGCTTTACAAGATCCATCTTTATTATATCCACAACACTGAACACATTATCTAGCTCTGTAGCCTATAATAGAACACTCAACATATACTAAAAGACAAACCAAGAATTAAAACAGCATCATGAACAGTCCTCCATATGTGTTTCCAGTGAGAAGCACCATGCAAAGTCAAGTCAGCCACAAAGAAACCAAACGCGTGACTATATTTCATATATCAAATCTGTCTTATGTGGTTAGAAAAAACATTAAACAGATCCCTTAGGAGCTCCCAGCAGCATCTTGCTCATGAAAATAAACAAATATATGCTAAATATAGCAGTTATAAAACTGTTTATTCACTAAATATAGGTCTACAGACTATTTTTCTCAAAGACCCATAGAAAATGAGTTAAGACTCAGGCATAATTGAGGCAAACCAGCCAAGATAAAGTCCTGCAGAATACAGATCATCTCTATACGTCCTGGGACCATGACAGCTGCAGAGGAGAAAAGGGAGGGCAAACACCTGAAAGAAAATACTCAGGTTTGACATTAGCGGTTGCTCTGCAGAAAATTTTAAAAAGGTTTTCTAAAAAAACCTACATGTTACTGTCTGGCTATGCCAAGACCTAAGGGCACATCAGTACACTCATTTTAAAAGCGCCTACTTAATTTTTACCCAATTAGGCAGCTGAAGAAAGTGCACCAACACCCAAGCCAGCATTGTAACTTAGGCAGCGGCAGAAGGAACTGCTCAAGGCTTCAATTCGCGGGTATGCAGCCGTTTGAGAAGCACCACCTCTCAGCTCATTGTACAAGAGCGTTTCACCTCTTCAAGGCTCGCAGACTTCCATGCCAGGCACTTCTCTGCTGCAGCAGTGCTGGCCTTGGCCAGCAGTTTCTGGCTCCAGCGCAAAACATGGATGATTAAGTTAAACTGGCTTTGCCTTAAATGAGTGTTGAATGGGAGACCCCTATAATAGGTGAGAGTGCCCCACGGGCAGCGCAAAAATCTGTGTCCCTCTTAGCTGTGTCTGTCACTGAACAGTGCAGCAGAGCACAATTCAAGGTAGAAGAAATGCAGACTTCAAAAAAGGAAGGAGACATATTCGTGTAACTGCACCAAGATGGATATTGGGCCAAAAATGGCATAGCAGTATTTTAATGAATGAAAAGACAGTTGCCATCAGGAAAAAACCCTGCCACACTGTTTCAGCAGAATTGCAGTTAAAATCAGTGCAGATGAAACCCGTACATGACATCTTCAAGTACTGTTTCCTGAGGTCAGCATAAAAATTCAGATCAGCATTCTGCTAAGTCTGTAATAAAAAGCATGAGCTAAGCCAACCATGGGGACCGAAGAAATAAAAATACTCTGGACTTAGAGCCATGGTTTGGGGTATGCTCCCTTGGAGCTGCAGAAAGCTGCATAAAAAATAGCTGTGCAGACAGCCAGCAAAGCGCAGACCTCCGGTCCAGGAGAGATATCCCTCAGAGGTATAAACCTACAAAAATTGTTGCATACTGAATTCTTCCCTACATTTCTAGTTTATTATTTTAATACTTCGTTACTGTTTCAGAACGTTTTAGCACATCGCAAAACATAGTTACCTTAGTCTCAACGGTGTCTAAGAAGTAATATTACTATAAGCAAAGACTATGCAGTATGATTCATCAGTGAACTTCTCAGCTACATAAACATACTCTGTGTTTAAGAAGAATCCAGAACCACGTTGGTCATCTGTTTTGCCAATATAGATCTGTTTTCCCAATATAGAAAATAAGATGAACTCCTGATATTGCTAGACTAACAGGAACATTGTTCCGATAACTGCTACAACCTGGAATTTGTATACAATTATGAAACAATGAAAAACATGAGCAATGGAAGTCACATCTTCCGTGCAGGGAGGGGTCGGATGGAATTGTAATTCAATTGCCTTCCCAAAGAGGAAGGTAATCGTGGTAATGAAAATCAGCATATCAAAGTGTGTTTGCGTATCAAAAGGCAACTCAGCCCCAGATAAACAATGTTTCATTTGCATTCGTACAAATTCCCAGAATTAATCAAGGCACAAAATAAAATTTCCCTAACTTAATTAGCATGACCTAAAGGGAAGTGGAAGTCCCTGCATACTGCTTTGAAGACTCATTAGTGCTCAACAGCGCCCTGGTAACGTTCAAGTGCAATTAGAGAGGGGTACCAGCACAGAATGCATTGTGAAAGGCAGAGCCATGGAGGCAGAGCACGGAGATACCGCCAAGAGACGCTGCAGAGAAACACCACGTCAGATAACAGCTTAATACCAGGCAGAAATGCTGCTTTTATTTCAGGCTTTTTTTTTTTCATTCTTTAAATTTGTAACCACTTCACTAGAATAAAATTTACCACTCTGATTTTTAAATTATCAGCAAGAAGAACTCCCACATACTTTTACTTTCTTGAAATGAATTCTAATCATATGACGATGTCAGGATATTCTGTAGCTGTCTGAAACTTGAGACAAGTTTGGAAAGTGGACAAGTTAAAGTGCACCTCATCTCCCATTAAGCTGAAAGGGTCAGTTTGAGAACTGGTGTCACCCAGTGACAACTGTAAGGCTTCACTATGAGATACCTCCTAACAGAAGACAGGGGAAAAGTAGCCTGTGACAACAGTGAAAGCTGCAACATCAAAAGTAGGACAAAGTTTAAACACAAAAAACATTTATCTTTAAAATTCTTTCAAAAATCCATGACTGCGAAACTGTGAAAGGAAAAACAGCATCACTGATTCAAAACCCTTTCCTCAGGAAGATTTTCCTTTGCCTAAAGGGTGCAGGACGTATCAACACGATAAGAAACCTGACTTAGAAGTACACAATAGTCAAGCTGTTGGACATTTTCGGGAAAGAAGAATCTGTTAATTTATATTGGATAAAGGACTTTGGGTTAGGATTATGTGATGTAGTTAATTTAAAACATTTGCAAACCATTAAGAATGTTGACAGGTCCAGCCTCCAATTCTTCAACAAAATATTCAATATCTATTCCATCACTTCCATCAATGAAGAAGCAGAAATACCTCTTGCATTAAGCAAAACCTTTGTTACAGCCTTACCAGTAGGAGATTCCTTACTTCATTACTTTTGTTTTCATTGCTGCTTATGCAATCAATGGGAACGAGCATTTCAACAACTTGCTGAGCATCCTATCCAACATAATCACAAAGATTTGCACCATGCACCTAGTTTTTCTTTAAATAGGTAGCAACTAATCTTCGTTTTTATTATTGAAACCCATGTTGAAATTTAGTAGAGCTATTTTCTCCCTGTCCTAATTTTGCTGTCACCAACCTTAATTGTTTCTTTTGCATTTCTCTTTCAATATATGGTTTTTTGCTTTATAAATTTTCAACATAATGATGTTGTTCAGGCTACCCCAACTGCATGTTTGTTTAGTTCTTAAAAAGTGAGCTTGTTTGGGATGACTATAGCAGTGTGTTAATGATATTTTTTTAATATTGAAGATACATCGCAACATCTGAAAATAAGTTGGGATGCTGGCAGAGACAGTGGATTTAGTCTTCTCTGGCAAAGGATGTTTTCTATTCTCCCTATAAAATCCCATGGGAATTTAAAGCTATCTTAGGCACAAGCAAAATTCTCAAATGAACTGCAAAAAACTGGAAGTTCATTTCATTTTTTATTGAAGCTCATTTAAAAATGACATACCAGTTCCTGATGTAACATTTTGACAAAGCTAACAAGCCTACAGAAACTAAACAGACTCTTAAAAGTTAGCCAAGTGGGATAATTCCATCAGCACTTGCATTCCGTAGCTCTTTCCTTATTAACTACTTCCACAGCCAGTTATATAAAACAACACACCAAAACCAACACTTAGTACCATGCCAAAATATTAACTTAAAACAGAGACTGCACCTACTAAATCAAATCCTTCCTTCTGCAGTGTGTTAGTGACCAGGAATTCCCAGACTGGACACAAGCTGCTTTCCTTATGAGCGTGAGACAACACCACAAGTAAGCATAACCAATCCCCAGCTGATTAAAAACCAATTAAATGCAAATAAGTATTCTTCTCATCCACCCATCAGATTTAGGAATTCACAAACCAAGCCCTGCAAGGAGTCAGGAGAGAGAGAAACATGGCCTCATTTGAGGAATATTTGTACGTAGATTTAGGCAGGTCCATGTGGGCATGCTATTGGGGAGGGAGGGGTTTAAGCACTGTCTTAAAAATAAAACAAAAAGCTTATAAAGCACATGGGTTTAGTCAGCCCTGAGGATGTACATGATTAGAATGGTAAAGCCTGCATCAACGCAAGTGCAAGGTGCTCTTTTCCTCAAGGGGTTTCTCCGGTGACCACAGGTATTTCTCATCTGCATTGGGTTTACATGGCGAGGTTTTGGTAGCAAGGGTGTGAGCAGAGACCAGGGGCTGCCCCCATGTTGGAGATAGTTCCAGTTGGCTCCAAGACAGACCCACCACTAGCCAAAGCTGAGCCCATCAGCAAAGCTGGTGGCACCTCCGTGATAACAGATTTAAGAAAGGGTAAAAAATGCTGTGCAGCAGCTGTGAGAGAGAGGAGTGCAGAAAAAAAAATGTGAGACAGTGAGCTTTGCAGGCTTCAAGGTTAGTGCAGAAGGGGGGGAGGAGGTGCTTCAGGTACCAAAGCAGGGATTCCACTGCAGCGCATGGAGGAGACCACAGTGACACAGGTTGTCCTCTTGCAGTCCTTGGAAGACCATGTTGGAGCAGATATCCACCCTGTAGCCCCACTGTGCTGGAGCAGGTGGATGTGCCCTGAAGGAAGCTGCAGCTGCGGAGAGCCCACACTGTAGCAGGCTTCTGGCAGGGTCTGCAGCCCATGGAGAGGAACCACGCTGGAGGAGTCTGTTCCTGAAGGACTGCACCCTGTGGAAAAGGACCCACGCTGGAGCAGTTCGTGAAGAATTGCAGCCCATGGGAAGGACCCACGTTGGAGAAGTTCGTGAAGGACTGTATCCCAGGGGAGGGATCTCATGCTGGAGCAGAGGAATGGCATGAGCAGGAAGAAGCAGTAGAGATGATGAGTTATGAACTGACCGCAACCCTCTTTCCCATCCCATTGCACCACTCAGGAGGTTGGGAGGAGGTAGAGGAGTCAGGAATGAAGCAGTGAAATTGAGCCTGGGAGGATATGGGGCATGGTGGGAAGGCGGTTTTAGGCTTGTATTTGTTTCTCACTATCCTACTCTATTTTTGATTGGCAATAAATTAAATTAATTTTCCCCAAGTCAAGTCCATTTTGCCCATGATGGTAATTGGTCACTGATCTCCCTGTCCTTACCTCAACCCATGAGTTTCTTCATCTTTTTTTCCTCACCCTGCCCTGTTGATGAGGGTGAGCTAGAGAGTGGCTGGGTGGGTGCCTGGCAGCCAGCCGTGGTTAACGCACCATGCTGTCCCAACCCCAGTCTCGTGGTACACTTAGAGCAGGGTGCCAGAGCTGACGATGAAGCACAGGGCTCAGCCAGTCCCAAACCAAGGCCTTTGTTATTCTCCAATTGATTGCATAATTACCACTGCCTGCATCTTGCACTTCTCCCACATTCGTGAAGGCAAGGACTCATTTACAATGGAAAAGCAAACAAGAAATAACATCTGCATAAAGGATCCATCACATCCTCAGTTATAAATGTTTATACAATTATTCTACCTGTGAATAATGCATTACTTCGTGTGCATGGCTGAGAGGTAAGGTATACTATAAAAGCAGAACATTAGACATGATGCTCTATAAGATTAGGACTGAGAATAATATATATATACATATGTATGTGAGATATGTATGAAGCAAATACGTTTTTAAGCAGATTAATTGTCATGGGCTTAGATTATGGGTGTATATGTCATGGGCTTATAAACTAGAGGAAAACTCACCCAACACCCAAATACTTCTGGTCCTGCAATTTGGTTTTATGAACTGGTCCTGGTTTCAGCTGAGAGTCAATTTTCTTTCTAGCGGTTGCTGTGTTTTCAGATTTGGTGTGAAAGGAATGTCAATAAAGTGTATTGTTTTAGTTGTTGCTAAGCCATGTTTGTACCAGTCAAGGACTTTTTCCAGCTTCCCATAGAAGCTAGGAAGGAGCACAGACAGAACAACAGAATGGCCAGTGGAATATTCCATATCACGGGCATCATGCTCAGTATAGAAATGGGGCTTGGCCAGGGGCAGGGGGAATCCGCAATATCTGCTCCGGTCAGGCTGGGCAACCAATTCACTGTGAGGTGAGAGTGACTTGTGTCTTGTATATTCTTTTAACATTATTATTATTGTTATTTTCCTTTATCATTACTGTTCTATTAAACTGTCTTTATCTCAACCCACAAGGGGTTTTTTCCCCTTTCCCCTCCTTTTCTCCCTACCCTTCTGGGGGAGGATAGTGGGGTGAGCGAGAGGCTGTGTGGTCCTGGTTGTTGGCTGGGGTTAAACCACAACAGAATTCAAACAATAACTACCAAATACAAACTCCATTTTAACTTGCCCTGGTAGAAAAACCTTCAGAGCAGTCTCAGTGCTGTGCTGTAATTGCCACACAGGGGTACTAGAGATATCTATTAAAGCCTGAGAAATTAGTCCCAGTCATCGCTCATGCTGCAGCGGTGCCAAGAAACTTTCCTGAGCACACTTTTGTGCTTCGTGTGGCTCAGGAGTGCACTTTTGAACTGAACCTCACAAACATCCCCACTTAAGAGTGCTCTGGTGCACACTGTGGCATCTCAGAGCATGTGAACCACCTCCCTTTTAGCTGAACATAGCCTAGAAATCCACTCCAGCTGGAACACAAACCCAGGCTAGAGCTAATCTGAAGTTCAAAAAAAAAAAAATCAAACAACCCAACCCGAAATTTGTATAGCATGGACATCAGGGCCTGAGCAGCAGTTGTTTCACACTGCATATCCGTTCCTACTGGCCTGCGAATGCAGACTAGCCACTACACCCTACGTTCCCACAGGACTCCCTTGCCCATTCTATACCACATCAACCAGTTATGTACATGGGAGTCCACAGGAGCTATCGCCACAACACACACAGACCTTTGCAAGTCTGTGCCAGGCATCTTCCTGATGGCCTGCAATGCCATGATTTTGCATCCCGCCCGGTAGCACCGCACAGCCCACCCAGGGAAACCCACAGCTGCCACCACACAGCCTTGGTGGAGCCCCACCATGCCCACGGAGCTGGGTGCATTTATGGATACAGCAAGCCCTGCAGATGTGGAATGCTCAGCACCTTGCTGCAGCTAAAGGCGAGAGCCTAGAAGAGTTAAATAGCTTAGCTGTTTCACAGAGAAGCTGCTCTGCAGTGGAATGAGTGGCAAGCAGCTGGAGAAGAGGGCATTCCTGAGCAGCCAGCAGGAAGGAGGAAAAAGCAACAGAAATTTGAGCTTGCCAAGAAAGAAAGAATCAAATTCACAGCCTGGGAACAGAGCAAAAGGTTCATTCTAGAACATACATTTAATCCAATAATTATTCAAAGTACCCCGTATTGAGCCACAGGCCATGGGATGACCAGTGTACCACAGAGAAGACAGTGTTTTGTAGTATATTAAATATTGTACAAACGGTGCCACTATTCAATCGTAACTTGATGAAGCCACTAACTGGCTTTTCAGCAATGATGGCTCCAAGCTATTTAGCTAGATTTGCTAACAAAAACACAGTCAAGGCAAAACCCTATGAAATAATTTAGTCTCCTTCTTTATCAAGTTTATCCTTGCTGATTGCAACAAATCCTAATTACTTCAGCTAAGCTACTTTAATTGAAAGCACAATCCTAGCCTGCTGGGTTAGTAAAAGAAAAAATAAATCATATGTCTGTGTGCAAGAGAAATAATTTTTTTAGGACAGCTGAGCAGTTTTGCTGTGGATATTCTGTATTTTTCTGCAGTGCATTAATAGTTGTTCATTTGCCTTAAAAGGACACTCCAAAAATAGAAGACGGGTCAGAAAGCCATGAACACACCGATGTAAAAATAGAGAAACTAGCAACTCCATCTTTCTGTTGACAGAGGATGTTAAAACAGCAAAGAAAACATAAAAACCCATTAAGTGTGATGGAACAGGAAAGCTAACAGTGACAAATAAAAGTTATGAGTTCAAACATATGTAAACAACCCAGGAAATAAAAGCAAACCAATAAGATACCAATAGCTAACACAGAGACAATGAAAGTGGTGCACTTAAGGGAAATAAAGCGTTTTAAAATACAGTGAGAACAAAAGGAATCTCAAGTCAGACAGAGCTTATTGCTAAATGCCGTTGGTAAAATCCTAAACAGGGATACAGACTAAGGAAAAGTACAGCAGCTACTTGTGACCTGTTGTTTTTTTAACCAGACACACGTGTATCCTGCATATCACACACGCAATATAGATTACTGTCTCTAACAGAAGGAAGAACCCACGTAGACTATGCATTTTCAAATCGGCACATCCAAAAGATTCGCATCCATGAATCTGTAAAGCATCGCTTAGGTGAACAGAGAAGCCTTCTAAACTCCTATGCTTAATAAATCCAATAAACTGAGGAATCTCACAAGTCTTGAAGGACTCCCCAGGCAGTTTCAAGATGTAAAAATGGCAAGATGGACACCCAGGGAGTTACGGTCTGGATAACATAATACTACTCCCACAGAACAGTTACTGTGAGTTTCACAAAAGAATTAGAAGCTAAAATGCAACTAATGACAGCCAATATGGCTTCAGAGTCTGTCTATGCCTTTCTAAGTCTTCTCAAGCAAACCTGTTACAGCTGACAAGATTACTCATCTGGTGGATCAAGGTAGCTATTTTGACATGTTATATCTGAATTCCTGCAAGCTGTTAGGCTTAATTCCATACAATGCAAGTTTTTTAGGTTTGGGTTGATTTTTATTTTCCACAAAGATACCAAGTAGTACTAAAAGGATACATAAAATAGATTAAAAATTGACTTAGTATCAGGTCTTTAATTGAGTTGCTAATGGAAAAGCTTCAGTTAACGTGAACATCACTGGTGGTTGTCCCAGAGATCCGTGCTTGATCAAGTGCTGTTCAATATTGTTACGAGTTACATAAAATCTTTGCGGATACAGTTTGCAGTTAACACAAAATTCAGTAGGGTAATAAATGAAGACAGGTCACTGACACAGGACCATCTGACTTGTCTACTGAATAGTCACAATCCAACCAAACCTGTTTTAACAGAGCCAAGCACCAGGCAATAGCGGCAACATTACAGCGCCCAGAGACAGTAACTGGCTCAGCCGGATCTCAGCGTACGTCTGGAGCATCCTTCATGAAATGGAAAATAGCCTTTAAAAGCTGGGTAATGACAGCAGTTACATATACAGCACTGGTAAAATATTGCTAGAAAACCACATCCATTCAAAAAATGAGTTACACAAAGGACAGAGGAACACAAGAATGAGTTCAAAGGACACACATAAAAATTAGCCAGAAAAGCAATTTTGATGGTAAGGGGCAAAAAAAGCTGAAGAGATGTAAAAAGGATATGTGATTACCCTATCATAATTTCACAACGAAGTAAATATAACGGTAAGGCGTTTTTCCTTCTGATGCAAATAATACCAAAATCCAATGACTTAAAGTTTAAGCTTGCAAAATTCAGTCTTGAAGTTAAGATTTCATTTGCTAATGTAGGAGGTGAGCAGTGGCATAAATAAATGGGAAATACAGTGGAGGAAACAATATCTGTTCAGGTCTTTGAGGCAGTCAGTTCATTTGAATTCACCTGCACAGATGCGTGTAAATGAACGAAACTGGTGTTGGGGAATCCTGAACACACACTCTGAACGTAAGGGAAGACACCGAATGCCAGGAGACAGAGGATGGACAGTAGACAAGTCTCTGCACTACAGTTTTATATTTGAAAAATTCTTGCTCATTTTGTGAAATCTTCCACCTCCTGATATTTGCAGTAGCACTGTTAGGACTCAATATTACAGACGTAACAGAAGAGATCTGATAGTTTTATGTTGCTCTAAAAAGGATAATCACAGCTGAGAGAAATAAGCATATAACATCTGATCCCTTAGAAAAATCTTTGAGCAATTAACTGACAATACAGGTGAATCGCTGCAGAAATACTGCCACCCAGCCGTAGCAAAGCACAGGAAGAGCCTCAGCTCCCAACACAACTCAGCTAGCAAAGTGCCCTTTTCTTGCTCCATTTTAGTTTCCAGATTTGGCTACTCTCTGCTGCATTCTCCATCTTACCTCCTTGTGCTTCAGTCAATACTGAAAGAAATACTGTGGAGCCCAACTTGGAGGCGAAGATCACACACAGCCGTGAAGAGATAGCCAAGTCTTGTGACATAAAACAAGATGTGTATCCCAAGTGAAGGAGTGACCAGAACCAGGCTTTCCCGCTGTGCTGTATCATCAGACAGTACCAGGTTACATCCCTGGTTAGAAGGAAGACCTCCACACTCAGCGTTAACTCTGGCCCTACTGAGGCCAATTCTCCAAGGCAGTGAGAAGGGATGGTAGTTACCTTGTGAGCATGTTAATTCATTCCGGAATCCTCTCCCAGGGAATGTGCTTGTGGTGGCTGTAACATCTGTGTGATCATTCAGACGACTCGGATGAACTGCAGTGGAGCAGCGCCCAGGTCCGCACCTGCACAAAAACAAAGGAGCATGAAGATGACGTGACACATGTTTCTTCACCAAGCTCGTTTCCTAATTCTCCTCCAGGGTGACAGACTTTGTAGTTTTGTACCAGTAGATGATGCATCACCCAGCTACACACCAAATTCTGCCTAAGGAATCTAAGTTTAAGATTTGCCACTATATGAAAATAGCTAAATGCCTTTCTTTTGGAAGTTTTTGAAAACAAATTCAAAACTTTTTTGGAAGTTATTAATTACATAAGCTTACCATTACATTTTTCAATGTTAAGAGTTTTTCTCTCATATCCCCATTAACTGGAGCTTTCTAAGTTGGATGGCAGCTTTCTTCTCTTTTTGAGGCATTTAGCAAACTTTTTCATAACTAAAGCTCACTGACTTTTAATTATTTGAGCCTTTGCTGAGAATAGCAGTAAAGATTCATAAAAAGTTGGGTTAAAATCAGTTCCGCCAAAAAAGGTGAGCATATGTATTTACTTACAATACACAAACTAGGTAATCTTACAGACTCTGTGAAAACTTCTGAACACACTTAAGATGTACATCTGATGTACTTCCCAATTTTTTATTATATGCAGTAAAACACCCCTTTCATCCAGCCACTATATTAAAAAAATCATTTTTAAAAGCCAATGTAATTTGTGTAGTGGCAATGTACTTCATTTGAGAGAGATGAAAAGGTCCTTTTTAATGAGGGGGAAAAAAAAAAGTTCAACCCAGGCTTCAAATCTGTAATGATATTTAGCACATAGCAAAAACAATTTCATTAGCATTACTTAAAAACCTCGATTGAGGAGGCAATTTCCAGACCAAATTAGTAACTCGGTGATGACTGTGAATGCCTGAGTAGTGATTGGAGAGTCAGATGTTTTACTTCCGTGTAATTCCAAGATAATTTAGAGAACAACAAATAACAAAGACTCCATCTAGCACATTTAAATACTAAATCTGAATTCTTTTATTCAAACCTGGCATTGTAGACTAGAGAGAATTTTCTTGTACTCTTGACTCATTTAAAATAAAAATCAAAGGTCAACAAATGAACAGTGAACTCAGAATCTGAAGTTACTTCACACTGCTGAGTAAATCCATAAGATGCAATTATCAGGTTTTCCACAAATCCTGTGCTGAAACTAGACAGACAATAAAACAAGTAGCTCCTGAGCCAAGGTATAATGTTAATGCAAATATAAGGAAAACCCAGAGTAATAATTCCAAGATTAATAATTACTTTTCACTTTCAATACATAACGCATAAATAATTTTTAAAAAGAAAAGATACAATAACAACACAGATTTGCAATTAAAAAAAACCCATAACTGGAAAGGCACAGTGGGAATGTATATGATCATTAAGAACAAAGGCTTATTTTTCAGTTAAAATCCCAGAACTGCAAAAGGCACAAGAGCCATCATCACCGACGGTGGCTCACAACTGCAGCGAAAATCATTGTCACGGCTTGATAATATGTGTGCGCACAGATGTATGCACACAAACCCTGGGAGTTGTGTCCTGTCCTATTTTCAGTGGAGGACAATACACACACACAGGCTACGGACAAACGCTGAAGGGAGAACAACTGTAAACAGAACTCAAAATCCTACAAGGCTCAGCGCTGGGACCCGATCATCTTTGCACCACAACCCCAAAGATGAAGGCAGAGGAAAGTAAAGAAGTGTAAAAATCTCATGCTAATGGATCTGAACAGTGGGTCCACCTTCAGGTACAATGATGATTTGGGAGAAATGACAGGAGCAGTAGTCCAGCCACAGTAAGGTACTAAATTGTAAGAGAAAATAGGAAATGGAAGAGGGATTAAAGGCAACCTTTGTACAGATTCCCCACAAGAGCCCTTCTGGAACAGCGTGCACCAATCTGTTCAGCATAGCGAAAGCTTGCCATGTAAACCCAACACACTTACCTCGCCAAATTTATCAGGAGACAAGCACACGGAAAGGAAATGCAGTGGTTAAGCAGTGTTCTGCTAATGAACAGCACCAAAGACAATAATGCAAACACAAACTAACCAAATTCAGCCTAAAAGTTGCAGATTCCCTAGGCACCTGCAGCGGAGGTGCCAGAGTACCAAAGAGCTTCAATACAGCAACACACACACTCTACAAAACAGCTTGGCAGCACGGGTGCAAGCCTCTGCAGAAGCTTTACGTAAGTAATCCAAGAGATCGCACCTAGTCTAGTGCTCCCACAATACTTGAGCCTAAGTTAATAAGAAATAAACTATTAGTGCACACGTGCTTGCTCCTCTTTGGGCTCCTCAGTAGATGGCAGGCACCTTGTGGAAAGCACTGCAGATTCATCACGTCCAGCCTGCTCCGAGAGTCTGTGCTCCCACACAGGCAATTACAATGACAACCAGAGGACCAGGAACATGTGGTAGCTCCTTCCTCACCATCCACAAAGCCCTTGAAAAATTCTTCACGAGCACAGAAAAATGTGTGATTACTAATAAAAAAGTAGAGGAGGTTGTACAGACCGGCAGTTTAATATCTTATTACTTTATTCTAAAAGAGAGCAAGAAGAATAAATGTAATTCCATGATTCATTAACACAGTAACTCAAAAGGGTCAGGTTTCAGCTACAGTTCCCTCCATGCCAGGCCTATCTCAGGAAATTCTTATTTTGCGTCCTTACTGCAATTGTATATTGTATGTAACGAAGATATGCTCCCTTCTACTAGAAGTGTTCTAATTGCAATGCTCATTAACTGGTAACCGATTAAATAAATTTCACAGCTTCCTACCAAGTGGAAAAGATTAGCAACAGGATAATAGGCTAATGTCACTCAGGAACACAAAGGGCTACAAGTCTAAGTGGCGATGATTACTCACTGTAACACAGGATTATTAGTGCTGGTAGCACACCTACTTGACTGCTACCTTTCTCAGGAGAGTTTAGGCACATGGCTGTATCCAGGCAGAGAGGATCACAGAAGCACGGAATGGCTCAGGCACCTCCGGATCCTCCGCACAGAGCAGGGTTATCCAGAGCAGATGGCTCATGACTTTGTCCAGGCAGGTTTTGAATACCTCCAAGGATGAAGACTCCACAGCCTCTTTGGGCAACCAGCTCCAGTGTTCAATTACCCTCACCGGAAAAAATAAAAAAAAGAAAGAAATTCTTATGCTTAAACATCATTTCCTGCATTCCAATTTGTGTCTATTGCCTCTTGTCCTTTCACTAGGCACCACTGAGAGAGCCTGCCTCCATCACCTTTACTTCCCCCCGCATCAGGCATTTATTATGCACATGGATAAGACCACTCTGAGCCTTCTCTTTTCCAGGCTGAATAGTCCCAGCTCTCTCGGCCTCTCCCTGTATGTCAGACACTTCAACCCCTTCATCGTCTTCATAGCCCTTCACCGGACTCACCCCAGTGTGTTCATGTCTCTCTTGTACTGGGGAGCCCAGTGCTGGACACAATTCGGCCTCACCAGGGCTGAGTAAAGGGGAAGGGTCACCTCCCCTCGTCTGCTGGCAACGCTCTTCCCAATGCAGCCCAGGAGACCGTTGGCCACCTTTCCCACAAAGACACATTGCTTGCTCATGGTCAACCTGGTGTCCACCAGGAGCCCTGAGTCCTTTATCTGCAAAGACGCTTTCCAGCTGGTACCGGTACATGGGGTTATTCCTGCCCAGGTACAGGACCTTGCATTTCCCTTTCTTGAATTCCGTGAGATTCCCATCAGCCTGAATGGCAGCGCAACCATCTGGTGTACCAGCCACTTCTCTCAATTTTGTATCCTTTGCAAACTTGCTGTTTGCAAAACAGTCATAATATGACTCTGTCATATTATCCAGGTCATTAATGAAGATACTGAACTCTACTGTTCCTGACCTCCGGGGTTACACCACTAGGGGGGCCTCCAGCTGGACTTTCTGCTGCTCATCACAACTCTTCCAGACCACAGTCCAGCTTGCATTGCAAACCACTTTGTTTACTTTTCAAAAGGCACTGTTTTCAGCAAGGCAGATGACAAATGCGTTTCACCTTCTCCTACAGCCTCACAAACGCTGACTCAAGGCAGCACTACTAACGGCAGCTCTGTTGATATTTCAATTTCTTCCCAGCAGTTAAGAAGCAACCCGTAAGCATCAGACACAGCTTTAAGTGGTTCATGCGTAAGAACCTGCATTATCTATTTCACCAAAACACCAGGTATTTATGACTGGTGACAGCTTCTGTCCCATGAACATAATTATCCAGACACAGCAGTTCCGTGCAGAATCAGTGGGATCTTAATGACAGGTAGTGACACTCATGCACAGCATTAAGAGATGGATTCAGCCCCCCAGAATCTATGTGATTCCTCTGCTCCAAGGAACAGGGAGAGATCCTCCAGCACCTTCATCCAAATAGAGAGGAAGGAGTGCATCCAGAGGCGATGCAGTCTCTGTGGATGTGGATTTTCATCCTTTTATCTCATACAGTACTTTCCCCGACTGAAAACCACGAGACTTCTCTTCTGGGGAAGACTTTTTCCCCTACTAGGCAAAACTGATTAGGACTTATCTGCTTCGTTAGGAGATCAGAATTATGCAGTCCCTTTTGGGAGGCTTAAATTGTATTCATACAGCATCAGATTTTCTTATGACAAGCATTGCTTTGATAGCAAAGTAGAATGGAGCAGGGTTAAAAACATACAGACAGAAAATGAACATTTTAGTTCAAAAAAAATGCAATGGCAAAACCCAGGAAAGCTTGCCTAGTTTTTCTACTATTCTCACAATTCAGGAGATAAGCCACAGCTCCATCACATTTCACACTCATTGCTTTGGGCAGTCAACAATTTATGTGCTTAAATTAAGGAACTGTCAGGAGCACAACTGAATGATCCCCACACAGAAGCACGGAGAACAGGACACGCATCAGGGCACACCCTGGCCGAGATGTCACACAGTTCATTATCCACAGGCAAAATTGTCAGGGGCATTCTAGGAATTTTGCATGATTTTCAGTAAGCTCTCACAAGCCGCATCACAGGCTACACACTTTAAGCAACATTTCCATAAAAGATGAGCTTTTCCCCAGTTCCAGGACTATATGTTTGTCATAAAATCCCATAACAGAAATATCTTTAATAATCTAAGTACTAAATACATGGGTTCTAACCATGGGGCTCAACCACTTTGCCCAGACAAAACCCAAGCTACTTAACACAGTAGCCCAATACGCACCTATAACCTTAAATTGACGTGTATGTAAAGCAGAAAGATGTAGCCATAGAAGAGAACGTATTGCAAAAAGCACAAATACAATTACAGGAATGTTTCAGAGAATAACCAAGAAGTCTGTTGATTTTTCTAACCGAAGCTGTGTTGCAATCCAATCCATTTTCTCAACTTGTTTTCATCACAACTGAACCTACTTAGCCAAAGGAAATAGAGGTCAAATGACATATGGTCCCACATGGCACAATCCAGATGAGCTAGAAGGCAAGTTCTTTTTCACAATTCTGTTTACAAATGACATATTTTTCACTTCATTCGTTGATCCCATTTCCTTTGACACATGCAATGGTTTTAACTACCACCAGCTATGTTGAAATAGAGTTTCAGCTGGGTTCCCATGAAGCTAGAGGACTAAACAGAGAGCTGCGATATATTCAAGCTTAGAGTTACGAGAGAACTGCTGTTTTTAGGAGCCCTGTAGTACAGTATCTTAATCTATTTAAGCAATAACAACACTGCTCACAAAGCACCACATTATGCTGCTACCGAAGCTGTTTTACTCAATCAAAAGGTGTCCAATAAGAGTTGGAAAAAGAACCATCTGCTGCCCAAGGGGTGCATCATTCCTCGGAGCTATGACTGAGCGCCACAGCACAGCGGGACCCCGCACAGCACATACCTGGCAGCTCAAAGCATTAGGATCTATTCAACCAAATAAATCCAGTCCTGCACACAGCAGCTTGAAGCTTCTAAAACAGCCTACCTCATACAAACCCCATGAAAATGTTCTTTCCGCTTGCATTTCATCAGCTAGCTCCCCCACTATACTCAGTCTGCCATAACTTTCAAGCTAATAATCACAATTCTTTTGTTGACAGGTTTTTCAGATTTTCATTTACATGAGTGGCAACAAACCAAAAGAATCCATCATTTTCTACCTACTGTTCTGTTCACAAATTCTGCAATTGTGGTGCATAATTTTTATTCCTTGTTATTTCACTAATTGTTTCTACCAGATACGTACAAAGTTATTTTGCACAACAGCTGTAGAATTATAATGTTAGACTCCCACTGCTGATTACTAATTATTTTCTGCCATTTCTCAGTGAGAAAGTTGGAGTTGTTAGAATGCACAAAAATACACTGTAGCTTTCAAACTGTGATTTCTTTAGCACAAAATTCAATATGAACACACTTCCATTAGAAAAATGTTAGCCACATTTGAAAACAGAAATTGGGTGAAGAAAAAATGAAAGCTCACATCCTCGGCATTATACACAAATCCTGGCAAAGCATTTTGAAGCGTTCTGAACACAAGTGGCATACCTGCCAAGAGAGGAGTGTGTCAGCCCAAATAGTTTCAGGACCAAAACAACATTCCTATTACATGAAGCATTACCGAAGTATTACTGATACTGCAATAGTATGAGAAGCAAAAGCCACAAACAGTAAATTTATCTCTTTTTAGTCAATGGGACAGAAAAGACCTCACTACTGGAACTACTTGGGGCCCTTTGGAAGTACATGAAAAAACTGACTGAAGCAACGATCCTTCAGGGAGAAGCAGCACACTGTCGTATGGGATAAGCCCAGATATTATACATTAAGAAGTTATTTTGTGTGGGTGAACCTGAAATTTTAAGTTAGCAACATTTTATTTATCAATATATTATTCTTATTTCCTCTGTGTCTGTTTGAACAGGTTTTATGATGGTGGACTGACTTTGAAATGGGGGAGGTGTATGCATACATGTATGTATATTCAATTAATATTTTTTTTAAACAGCAGCAGCTTCTAGTCTCGAAGACAAGACTGATCATTTTAATCAGAGAACCTGCACATTTGCAGACAGCAAAACCATTTCACTAGTAAAGTAGGATCTGCAGTCTTTAAATATTTAAATCCAGTTTTAATGCAATTAATGGCTAAGATGCAATCGAGCTATATAACCCAGAAATTTCATGTCACACATGCCCTTGAAGGACGGGAACAACTTCCTGCCATCAATAATTGTGTAGAATTAAGTAACTGAATCAAAAATAAGCCTGTAAGCAGATTTAAAACATGGCAAAGTCCTTCAATAACAAATAAATAATTCAGCTCCTAAAATGAGCAGGGCCAAAAGTAGCTGAAAGACGTTCTCCTCTGAGACCAGCGTTCAACATTCTTGGTATTCACTCTGTGCAGAAGTCACTGCTTGGACCAGAGCAATACTTCTTAGCTTTTTACATTGATTATATCTCTTCCCACGCTAAAACTCCCACTTTTTAATTAGGAACCTAAGCTAACCAAAGTCTTTGATTTGTCTTTTTGCCATAGAGTGGCAGAGGGAAGTGCATTAAGCACTGGCACCCCCTAGGCAAGTTGTGCCGAATGATCCAGCTCACGTGGTGCACACCACAGCAATCTTCCCAGGCCCCCGCCTTCCTGCCAGCGCCGCAGGCGACAGGGCAGCCACCGACTGAGCTCAAGCACAGCAAGCCGCTTCAGGAGGAAGGTGCTTCTCCGCTTAGGAGCAGAGGATCAGGCCAAACAGCTTTTGTCATTAGCAAGAAGGATCCTGTATAAGGTTTGCTAGCTTGTAGATCAATACTTTCACTTCTAGAATAATTTCTGCTTGATGTCTTCAGCCACCTCTGCCCCCGCTTGATTTTTGTTACATAAGGAAATTCAGAGATCTGGGCTAGGAGGGAGAATCTTTGTGTTCTGAAGAATGAGTTTATTAGACAGTGGCAAACATGGCCAAACAGTGACCGCTGTGGAGCCAACCAGGAAATCCACAACGAAGGACACTCCCCATCAGTGCTCATTTGTCTAAAAGCCATGCACAAATGGGTGGGTAGGGAGCACCCAATCCCACTTTTAAGTATAGTTCCTTCATCTTGGCTGACGAAAGCTAAAGTTTTCAACATTTCAGCTCTCCATGCAGGAAGCCACATCCTTGGAGAGCAGTACTTTGTGGTCAGAAGCTTCTGGAGCTTTCACCCTTAACATACTGCTCTGAGAAAACATTATTAGCCATAGCCAATCCAGAATTAGCCATTTCCAATCCAAAGCTGTTGGCACTTGGGCCATTCCCCTTTGCCTCTGTGCACGTTGAACCAATTTCTCACCAGCACGAACACAAAGCCTGGGAGTACTTCTTCCCTTGGACTCCTGGCCTTCCTTTGCTGCACGCACAAGGGCCGATGCTTTTCTTATGATCACTTCAACATCCAACCATAAAATTCTAGGGGCAACCTCTCACTCATAGGCCATCTCCAACATCAGAGCCCCTGAACAATCAATGACAGCATGGTTGTCCCGAGGCTGCAGTAAGCACACCTGGCCAAGTCACCATGTCCCCCATGGTCCTCACAGCCCACATGGTGCTGCTGCCAGATGCTCAGAGAGTACGTGTGAGCCTGGGGAGCATATCAGAATCTGTATTTCTTCTGGCAAAACTTCAGAAAGGGCCATCACACAACAAGCCTTATTGGCTCCAAAGCAACTCTTCAGCTGGTTCCAGCTGCACTTAATGAGGGAGGAATAACACAGCTCCAAGTAGTGTTATTCTGTGTTGGTGTTTCAAAAAATACTGGGAATGGGAAAAATATTAGCATCTCCCACAGTTGCTGTGTCCAGATGCAGTTGACAATAATCTTTTACTGCCTCTTTTAATAGTAACTGAAGCATTTGCAAGGCACTTAAATCTTCACATTTTTCTCCCAGCTGAAGAGTTTAGTTCAGCTCTGATCCAAAGATCCAGAAATAAGAGAGAGCATTTTAGCTTATGGATCCCAAACAGATACTGGCTGTCACAGTAAAGAGCTGCAGAATTTCCCAGACCCTGAGAATCAGCCCCCACTACTGCAGGCACCATATCATAGTCTCCTTTTCATGAACCATCCAAGTACCATCTCAAAAGCAGTTAAAATTTGTGTCACCCTTGCCTTTAGTATAAGTCTTTTCCAGACTTCTTGGGCTAATCTATTTTTAGGCTGATTATTAGGGCAAGAAGATTTAATCATGCCTTATTTATTTGTACCCACCTGTACCTGTGGAAATGCTGTCTTCTAATTTGACTTTTTTCTTTCTTTCACTCCTTGATGTACCAAAGAAAGGAACTATATTCCTCACCTTTCTTTTTGCTAAGTTTTAAAGGCCAAGCTTTTCCAGTCACTTAGGAAATGGGCAATCCATTCCCTTGGTCATCTTTCTCTGTACCTGTTAAAGTTTAGACTTTATCATCCTTGTGTATAGTGTACTGGAAGTACCTCACCTGATGGACTGCAGCTGCTTACTTGCATAGCCGCTTCACAGCAAGTAAAGAAACCTTGTTCTTGAAAGATGCAGCCAGACCTCACTGTCCTGTTCAGCACATCACCTGGGGAATCTCCGTAGGTATGAAGGACAGGTAAGCAGCCTGTGCTCTCTGCTTTTCAAACGTCTCCCTCAGGCACCTAGCATGCTAAATAAAAATGGAGTTACGCACATGGCTATTGCAAAGCACATGCCCAAGTGCTTTGAGGAATAAGAGCTTTAATCAATACGTCCCTAATTTTACAACAGGCTTCAAGTAAGCAGAAGATCTGCCCATGAAGCTCTCACTGTGAGGTCACGGCCAACATGAGAGTCACTATTGACTTGAGCACTGAGTAAGCACCTTCACAACAATGTGTTAATTACAAATGAAAACTGACACCATCTCTGTCCTTGACTATAGCCCAGTATGTTCGCTGAATGTTTAACTAGCAAGTTTGCCAGCTGTAATGTTGCTCCGCCATATTTGCTGTTACAGTGAGTCACAAAATGCGCTATTCATACCTAACTACATGCAACCATGTGGGAAACCATTTCTGAGCCTAGAATCAATTTAAACAAGAGTACAAAAATGTGCCAAGTGATTTCTGCATCTCAACAAAACTGTTCAACTATTGAGTATTTCTCTCACAAAAAGTTCATGTAGTCATGCGGTCTGAAGACAGACTACGGAGGGGTTTTATCAGAGAGGTATCCAAGTATCCAGGTAGAGCACAGGGTGCATTTACTGTGCTACGAGTTTCTTCACTAACATCAGTAAGGCCAAGATTTTCACTTTGACAGTGAACTTGCCCGCACTCCTGGACAACAAAAACTATTAGTGTGAACTGTAGGGAAATATACTACTGAGAATTCACAGTGAGAAATGAAAAAAATTCTTATACTTCAAAATGCTAGGAAAGATGCATCACTGATGCAACAGACACAGATAAGAAAGGTCTCTTCAATCTTCTCAGCCCTATAATATCAGGTGGCTTCTGTCTGAAGCTTTGGCTATCCTACTGTTTTTATTAGAGGCCTGAAAAGCCTTCCAAACAAGTTCTTCTCTCCTCTATATTCTTCGTATGAAATTCTAATTCTCAAAGTAGGAAAATTTTCCCTTGTAGGGACCAAATATGTACCCAAGCCTTTGTTCAGCCCTTTGTGCAATCACATATGCAGGTTACCTAAGGAATTACCCCTATAAAACAATTAAATGTAATTGAAAGGCAAAACCACTCATGTGCACATCAGCCAACAGAAGTTCTGTTGCTTGGAATTATGACAAATGGTGGGATTATTAAAAAACCCACACTGTTAGTCACTACACTGAGTTGGAACATCCATATGGACCTCTTCCCTAAATTCTGTAAGAGACACTTTGCTTAGATTATAGGATTTGCATTTTATATTCAGTGACAAATCTGATTCTTGTTTGGTGATATGGGAGAGTTTGGTTGTGACCTAGCCATGTTACCCAATTCGCTATACGTTTGTGGTTTCATCTTTTTAAAAACGCAAGTTTTAAAATACAATTTGAGAAGCGTTAGACATGAAGCTGTTCTAAATGGAAGGTGTATGATCAAACCAAAGCAGAGCTGCAGATTCATCACACATTTCAGGATCAGAAAGAGCCAACCTGAATAACCAACACTGCTAAGAGGAGCTCCATTTGGCTTCACCTGAACAAATAACCTCAAAGTGGCACAGAAAGTCAAGAGGGAGGAATCAAGGAGATGGGCAGCGGAAGAAAGTTTGGAATGAACGTGAAAAACTGGGGGGCAGAAAGGGAGGGGGAACATAACACATGTTTTAAAAAGAATAGGAAAAAAGGATGATAAAAAGAGGCACTAACTGGGCCTAGCAAAAGTACTACAACAAAGAAGAAACTGCAAAGTGACATTGAGAGGTTCGCTATCTGTGCAGAGCCAGCTCTCTTCTGCTATTCTCACAAGTATGGATGCACGTTAATTACTGGCACCATAACATCCTTGCGACCACAGTGCACACATAAGCTGAGCTGACACATCCACTAGCAGCTGGCACATTGGATCAAAGCATTTTCCCAAGAGATTTCTGTGGGTCATTTGTATTTTTCTTTCAATTTCCTGATTGGGCTCCGCATTTTTTTTTTTCTTTTGCTTGTGTGATTTACAAGCTTTGCATGAAAAATTGTAAAAGAATTAATCTTTCAGGTGATATGCAGTACAAAAACTTTCATAGAGAATTGGGTCCCCAAAGAGAAAAGTGTTCCAAGCTGTAATTGGTAAAAGTGACGATTATACCAGACAGATATATTATCTTTTGTGAGAGATGTCTTCTGTTGAGACATACATTAGCTTTAGCTACTGAAAGAGAACATTTGTTTGCCTCCACTGAATCTACCCGGAACCATGCCCAAACCATAAGCTTCCCCTTAACTTCCCACTGAAGCCATAGATTAGCTAACTGCTTTCCTCCCTGGCCTTAGCCCTTTTTTTCAGACCCCAGTTAATGTAGGTTAGGAACTGCACGCTTTTGAACACAGACTACTCAACAGAAAGCTGTCATCACCGTGTAGATAAAGACACAGCTGGACTGACTTAACTTTCTCACTTTTTCCCCACATAGTGCATAACAGCAAGGTGCCTAAACACGCTCCTGGACGCGGCACTGCATCTCACACCGAGAAAGCACATGTCTACCAGGACAATCCAGTGCAGGTAGTCCAAGGACTACACTCCGACTTGACCAATGTTATGTTCCTTAGGAGGCTATTCTGTTCCTCACCCCACTCTGGGTTCCCCAGGTGAGTAGAAGGGCTTAGGGACCCTCAAAGGAGCTGGCAGAGGATCTGCCCTGCTCTGTTATACAGCAGTGCAGAGGGGCAAGGGACCAGCCAGGGATCCAGCCCACTCCAGCAGCCAAGAGGCCAGACAGAACAGTCAGGAGATGTCATAAGGACTGGCTACAGACAGACTCCAGGGTGACGTAAAGGCACTTAGACCTTAAAGGACAGCAGAGGATTTTTGTTGTTCATTGAGGTTTAGTTAATTTTTCCGTTTTTTGTTTGGAAGAAGGATTTTTATAACCTGGTTATAGACCTTACTGCCTTAGGTTAGCAGGAAAGACATTGTGCACCCAATAAAGTAACTGAAAAAGCTCAGTTCCAAGAAACTTCCGTTTCTTCTTTTTCAGGACCAAAGCTTTGCTCAAAGTTTCTCATAAGCCTCTTGTAATGTTTCACAGTTTCTCTTAATCCTGTTCACCTTTCTCAACCCTCTGCAAAGACTGTGAGAATTACTTGTTTACAGATGCTTCTTATAGGAATAGGTATGTGCTCAGTTTCTCTAGGTAGGGAACCAAGCAGACATATACAGCAAGAAGCCACTGCATCTCACAGAGACAAGATCCTCTGAGACACAAAGTTTCTGCTGACTTCACGTACAGATGGAGCTGTAAACCAGACACAGGATATCACTTCGTAGTATTTTACCTTGTAAGAAGCAGAGCTTGTTCAGTAGTGCCTACAAGGATTCAAGGGAGAGCAGCTCTGTCCTACAGTCATGACTATCCGTACAGCATGATGTGGCACGCCAGATCTCAGGTGTCCTGGTACAGACCAGGCACCTGAAACATTGCTTACAGGTTAGAGCAAAGCAGTTGGAAGAAGCCAAGCATAGACTAATTGCTTACAGAGATTGCTGTACAGACACGCCACAACTGCCCTTGCTTTGACCTCCTCCTACAGTCACCCTTCACTCCAGCTCTTTCATTAAATAGAATTTATACAAGGGAAAAAGCTAGAATAAACAAGCGTAAGAATGGTCATCTCCCCTGCACTCCCCAGGAAGCACCATTTCCCTGCTGTATCGTGTGAGCAGCCAGTCCCTCAAGAATCCACGCACTTGCGGCATGAGAACATGCTATGCTGATACTCCACTATCACCAGCTGCTAGACACTCAGTGCAGAACCTCCATCTTTTGCATGTGACAATGATGTGGAAGAAGTTTTCATTAACAAGAATTTATTTAGAGGAAAAAAAGAAAAACATTAATAGGACAGTATTTGTTTATCCTGAGGGGTATCTTGAACCTCTGGAAGACGCCTTCTAGTAACAGCAACATTTCAAACACAACTGAAATGCACACTTAAAATCCCTCCTTACCCAATCTAATGGCATATAGTAGCATCTCTTTCAGGGTACGCATGTTCTCTACCAGCTGTTCGACTGCTTGATGCAGAGCTATGATCGATCATCATAGTCCATCACTATGTTCTCACACTGGCTACTCCAAGTTATATATCTCCATAGGACTAAAATAAAAACCTATGCAATCTTCCAAAATTCCCTGATAAGAAACTGTTAATTTTACATGCAACTCACCTTGGGAAGACGCAGTCTGAAATAAAAACAATAGCTGGCCTGATGCTCAAAACTGTCATACAGCTCAGTACCATGGCGGACCACCCAGTCAGTGATAAAATGTTTTCTCAGCCCTAGCTGCTATAATAAATGTAAAAGCAGTTCTGTAAATTTAATCACTTATTGTTGGAAGAGCTGAAGAAAACCTCTCCATTTGTTATCCTATGTTTCAAGAGGAAAAAAGTTTGGCTTGTAAATTATGATGTTACAACACTATATAACTAATTCTGTAAATTCAGCACCTTTCATCAAATTTCCATTATCATTTCTTGACTCAGAGCCACTCACCATCTCAGGTGGGAGCAGTCCAGTACCTAATGCAATGACTCTGCTAGCAAAAGTAGTACATTATTTTTTACTCACTTTGGGATTTTTGAATTACCACAGTATGCTGCAGTACAAACATACAATAAAGTACAAAGAAGGACAAATAAGTAAATGCTCCCAAATCTCCAGCTAATGCTAATAAGAATATCAAAGTAGCACATAGATATGCTTTTTTTTATTCAGCAGTCCAGCAGCGCAGTGTAAGAAGGCAATTTATTCAACAATTTACTCAAGAGACTCCTGCGACAACCATATATTTGACAACTCCTGAGACACTCTTACCAGTGGTGTTTGAAGATTGTCTATTTATGATATTTTACAATGGCTAAATAGAACAGAGGTTAAAATCCCTGGCTGTGTCTTCCCTGTCTTGGAAACAGGGAAAAACATATCAATACTGCCCTGAATCTGGCTCCCCATTGCAAGCCAGAGAGCAGCTGGCACTGCTGAAAAGCTAAGAAACAACACGGGGGTTTTGCTGAACAATTTCAACATAATTCAAAACATTTTGCAGAAAATGAGGTAAATTGAACAGCAGTTTAGCAACGGTGCATAATAGCAGGTGTAATGTGTAAGGTTAAGAGGCAAATCAACTAAAAGCCAAAAGAAGAGAAAATAAAACAGTGAGGAATCTCAGATGGGTCTGATGTCTCTGGCAAAACAGCAAGTACCAGCCTTGATGCTTCATCACAACCCTGACAGCGAATCCAAGGAGAGGAACAAGTAGGTCCTGCTCCTTTTGCTGTTTATTACCTTTCCTCTGCTGCCTCTTTATGAGCTTCGGTACGTTGCAGGTACTTTTAGCCTTTATACTGTCATGACATCAATACAGTGTATTTCACCGTGATGTTCTGACCGCAGTGTAATACAGCAACTGTTGCACTGGGTTCAGGGCGCAGTTAGTTTCAAAGTAGTTTAGGTCATTAATAATCCACTCACGTCATTCTCCTAGTGACAGGCTGACCACACACTCCAGGAATAAGGCCTGTGTTGAAGGAAAACTTATGTGTAGGTGGTTTGCCTAGTATGTACACTCAAGGAATAGGGATATACAGGGAACTCAAGGAGATGCAAGGTATTCGTACCCTCAGGACTCTCTTATCTCTACAGAAAGCAATGCTACTTGGTGCAGAAGATATACACGTATTAGAAAGGTGCTCTTTTAGTATGAAAGCAACTACATAGGGCTGGCAGCTGTCTCCACACTAGTGGATGATCTGGATGATCTTAAGGACCTTTACTCACCCAAAGGGAAGGAACCCAGCTACAGAGCCTTGTTCCGAGGGACGTGCTTCTAGGACCATGCTATTTACGGGAACCAGGAAAGTGGAAGAGAGACAGCTAAGGAGATAAATGGAGCAAAACAGGAAAACTCAGCCACGGTCCAGGCAGCATACCCTTCAGCTTCCGTTTCTGGCCCTGTGTCTTCATGTTTCCCAGAAACAGTGTGAAACAGCTTCAATCTCTTGCTATCTCAGGGTGAGCTTCCACAGGAGGGGCTAGCTCCTGGGTAGCGTGGGTGGAGATATTCAGTGGAGAAACTTTTCCATGCATATGGAAAAGCTCTGATGCAAGAGCCCAGCCAAGCATGATCATTCTGTGGTGTTGGCTGGCACAGCACATGCAGAAGAGGAGGATGCACACTGTAGAGCTGCACTGGTACTTCCAGGGATGCTATAACGCTAGCTAGCTTGGCACTAGCGCAACATTCCGCTGGTACCCTCATTCTGGCTCACTCTGGGTTTTCACACTCACACCATTCTAGTGGGAGGAAAAAGAATGACAGCCCCTGACAAGGAAAACAGTGTCAAGAAACACCACTTTGTTTCAAAGACTGATCGTGGGAAAGGAGCACAGTACTGTGCTAAAAAGCACAGCCTAGGGACTAGACTAAGACACCAAAGGGTACTGGTCTCATTGGTTTCAGTGACTAAGAAATTCACACTGTTCTTAAGTGCTTTTTTTTAAAATCCTATTAGAGAGACTTGATCTTTAGGTATTTAAACAGATTTAAAGATCAGATGCTTGGTCATTTGCTGGCACATAAATCCCAGATAATGCCTGCATCCCCAACGGTTACTTCGAGCTGTGAAGTGAATCACCAGCATCTGCCCACTGCAGCAGGACACTTGGCTGCACCTGCTAGTAGCATCCTTCCCAAAAGCCACCCCCTGGCACTGCAGTTCCCATACGGACATACTACCAGCAGTAGCTTGTACTCCCAAGCAGGTCTCTGCAGTCCAGGACCCTCTAGATTGCCTGCACTCTTGTTTAACTACATGCTGCTGAGGCTTATCTCACCTGAAGTCTCTATGCATAGATATTTGCTTAACACAGGGAAAAGGCAGCTATCTGCTTTCAGTAAAGACCACACACTGAATTGGTGTTAAGACACCAGACTCTGGAATAGAAAAATTGCCTGATGAGGTCTCCAACACAGCAGCTCCCTACCACAAAATCTATTTCCATTTTGGGGGTCCTTCCATTATAAAATTATTCATATCTAAGGGTCCTAAGGTGCATTTGCTGCCATGATATTTTTAGGAAGTATGAGAGTTAGATCCCGAATGTGATGATGATGCTCCATGAGTCAGAAGAGACTGCATCCCACAAAGTTGCTAAGAAGTGGTGCTCAGAGTACACAGGATTATCAAGACCTACTAAAGGCTGACTGAAGAAGAGTCCATCTGAGCTAACAGCAAGTGCTCTCCATTGTTTCGAGCCTGGCTCAGAGCTCACACTCCTGCCTCCCTGGCCCTGCAGCACCAGCCAAACCATTCTTACACTTTTCCCCAGGAGCCTGCTCTTTCCTGCATGAAGGCCACTCCAGCCTTTTGGAGAACAGTTTCAGTCTCACCCCACTTCTGCTTCTCCAGTAGCATCGTCCAGGACACACGTGTCTCTACAGAGAGCTGCTTTGCACCAGGCCCAACGTGCCAGTTCCAATGGCACAACACATCCATATGCAGGGACGAGGTGGGAAGGTGTAGGAAGATTGTAACTTGTGTGAGGAGTCTAACAAATACCTCTGCAATTACTCATGCTTATTTCTTTCAAAAAGGCCACACCAATACGCTATTGAATTCACCAGCCTACCACATGCACTCTGGGAAAAAAACCATTCATTTGATATAGGATCATTTTTAATATAAAACACTCTATTCCTTCACAGATTAATAATTGAGCTGAGCAAGTATACTCCTTAGTATGTATAATTTTAAATGGTTTCATCCTGTTAATTTCCAAGCAAGTGCAACCAAGTGATAATGTAAGCGATAATGCAAGCAATAATGCATGCTGCTCCTTGAAGTACAGAAGTTTTGAATAAAAAAAATTAATTTCATCATTAAGAGCAAATGTTTTCTCAAAGTCAGAAGAATCAATATAATCTGCCTTTTGACGCTCTACAGACGCTCAGGGAATAAGTATCTCATCCGTCTTAGTTCTTTAATTTCTTTAATTTAAGGCCCTGGCAGCGTTCCAAAATTACTTACATTTCTTTCCAGTTATGTATTTCTAAACTTTTCTATCCATTTGTTCAGAGGTCTTCTATTCAAGTAGAGTAGACTGGAGTTCCAACTTCCTTCAAATAAGGGCTTGAGTTATTATTCTTATTGCTTAATGATGAATTGAAAAATTAAATAACCAAGGACAAAAGTTTTGTCAAGACTTGAGATGTTGGCACCTCCCTCTGGCAGTGACAGATTAGCCTGGAATCTATTATTTGTTTACAAATATTCTGTTACTGTAAAAGAATGCATTATAAGTATTTCTGCTTGTTGTTGACTTTAACTGCAAGAAGTGTCATTTATTTTGCTAAGATCTATGCAAGTTCGTCTTGTGCCATCTGGCAACCTCATTTGCACGTATCACATTGTATACAGAAGCATCACTAAGTATCTGTTTAAGTTTCCTCAATATGGTACTTTATTTTTATTATCAGAAACTGTTCTTATTCTGATCACCATCGGTAAATCCATGTATTTTCCAGCTAAACGTTATTTCACATTCCATTTAATCTCAGGTGAGTTTCTTTCAATATGCTCAAACAGACTGAAATTTAGAATGCAGATGTCATTGCTTTTTAGAGCCCTGGCCTTCAAGCACACACACAACTTTATACACACAGAGGCGAAAACCAACTGCCTAACACATTTTAAGTGCCTGGGGCACAAGCAGGATCCATGCCACACATTTCAAGAGGCAGCAAGGGAAGATTAACACGTTCACGGCCAACAAAGGTTGGCAAAAACACTCCCTTGACTTGGAACATCCCCAGGAATGGCCTACGCTCTTGTACAAAAAAGTACCTTTGTTCTCAAGAATCGCATTTGCACTCCTCATAGGATTCCCTTCAAGGTCTGTAAAAGGGATAGCCAGGCCCTTCTCCAAAGGGAGCAGGAAAGGACAATTCTGGTACTTCAGTAACACAAGACACTGGGGTAGGAAATTACCAAAGAGCCAGAAAGAACCATCTGGGTTACAGGTCCCCTGCCATTTAGGAAGACACTCCAAATGCTTCATCCCTCTGTGACTGAATGCAACTATCTTCTTGAAACAAAAAATTCACCTGACGTAGCATTTGCAGTCAGGCTGTTACCTGCCTCCCCTCCTTAAGCCACAAGATTTAGACCAATACCCTGTGGTAGGAATATTCAAGGTTTTGCTTTTTCTATTTTCTTTCCCACATACCTATAGAGACACAATATGCTCACAGAAGCCTTGCCCTTCCTGCAAGAAAAATGGATTGCTGATTTTAAGTGGTTTAGTGTGAATAAAAGGCTATAATGATCTCAGCTTATTGATTAGATGTATTAATATTGCAGCCAATCAGCAATATAAATTAACATTACCAATCTTTCATTGGCAGCAATGCTATAGCAGATTAAACAAAAGGTCAGCACGCATTTTGAAGTAACCCCGGTTATACCCTATTTCTTCACAAGACACATCTCCCATCTGCTTATCTCAAAACCATAGGTATGAGAATGCTGAAATATAAGATATAATCATTCCTATTAACAACATCCATCCAGGTATTTTTTTTCTTTTTTCACAGAACTAGAAAGTGCAACACAATTATCTAGGCCTCACACAAAGGAAAAAAAACCTTCAGAAACAAGCGATTAAAATATTTCACAGAATTAAAGGTCACATTAACTTTAACTAGCTCTGTTAAAGTGACTAACATTGTGGGAGGCCCGTCCAGAATTGAACATAATACATAACACCTACATAGTGCACAAAGTAGTTAAACATACATTATTACTAAGTAAATCCTCCTAAATACCTAAAAATATGTGCATTAGCCAAGAGTCTTGATCTGAGAAGTTAAAAGGTTCCTTGGCAAACACGCCCAACACCAAACCAAAACTTTTTGCTGGATTCAGCACTCCTTTGTATATTTGCAATTAGCTCTTCCATTTCAGAAACGTAGGAGGAAGGAACTCCAAGGGCACAATGGATAGGGAAAGAGAGATTTTTATTTCATTTTTTATTTAATTCTCAGAAGTAAACCAGAGTAGGCAAAGAGACAGGAACTGATTCACTCCCTGAGTTGGGGGACGCTGTATTCAAGACTGTCCCAGCATATCTTCTTTTCTAAGCATCACGAGATACTTGGCTGGCGATAACCAACACAGAGATGAATTTCCAACAGTTTGCCTCACTTGGAATCCTAATCCTTTATTTCAAATTTGGATAAATTTTACATGACCTTTCAAAGGACTTTACATAAGGCATACTGCAAAGAGTACATATTCAAAATAAATAGCATTGCCCATAAGTCACAGTACCTAAATATTTATGATCTTTAACTCCTTGAACATGCCAACCTACAGAACATTACGGATAAGCAAAGCTCCACAGGCTGACTCAAAGATCACGTATGACCTCTAATTTCTGGTCTCCAGAATTAGGAGGGCCATAGCTAGCTCCCATTGCTTCACCTCTTACATGGTGCCTCCTACCCTTAAAGGAGTCAAGGCAGAAATAGCCTCTTCGATCATTTTATACACCTCCCTTAGGGCAATTTACTGACTACAGCAATTGCTAAATACTGACATTTGCATGTACTTGAAATCCTGTAACTGCTCAGCTGAACAGATTCACGTTGAGTGTTATCTTTACTCCTGGGACATTGGAAATGCAAATTCCACAGTGTATGTGCCTACCTCCTAGCATTCAAGAACCATCATATTCTCTCTAGCCACATCAAGAACTGCTTTTCCACTGAGATACAACCATGTGTTCTAGATCATGCACAGCTCTGGCCGAGGTATTTCAATCAAAGGTTTACCAAATTGCCTCAAATGACAAAAATTATATACAGAGGATTTTTTTCAAATACTTAAATTTGGAAGAGGCTAAACAACACACCACATGCTTTTACAAGAATTTCAGTTCTGAAGCTCTTCCTTTGCCTTCAATCAACTATCTCAATCATTTGAATTAATCCACACAATCACAGCTGACACAAGGCATTGAATCATTCACAGGTCTTCATTTCACTTTTCTTTAAGATAAGATTTTATAAGCAAATATGGGTAGAATATTTTTGTATTTCCACTATTCCAATGTTACTCTTAACACTGAAGTCCTAGTTCCATGTTAGTCATTTCTCTACCAGTGATGTCACATCAACTAATTTGAACTTCAGATCAGGGATTAGAACAAAGAAAGAGAAGAGCGAAGAGAGGAGAGAGGAATAAATCACATCAGTACACAGAGCCTGAATGCCCAAACTGATACTACTGCTGTGTTTGAGTTAATGGATGACTACCTTCCCCAGCCATGGGACCGAAACTTCCCCTTCATGCTGAAGAGGCACATTTATCAGTGCCAGCTGTGCCTCTGTACCACTGGATTCAGACTGTTCAACAGATTGTCCAGTTCTGAAGGGTTTTATTACTACATTGAAAGACAGGAAAGTCCACTAAAAATGAGGTTAACCTAAAAACTTGCTGCACCTCTGCCTGCCTAAATTGTCCATATCACTTAATTGCTCTCCCTCAACCTTTCCCATCAGGAAAGAGAAGGTAAAGAAAGGACAGAATCCTATTTAGCATACAGGTATTTGGTGTTTCGATTAACAACCACTGCATTTTATTTATCTCAAAAGGAAAACGATTCATCCAACTGCACAACCATCCATCATTTCTAGCCACAAGGCTTTCACACTGTAATGCCCCCTGAGTACAAGCCAATTGGCAACACTAAAACAAGAAGTGGGATTTCACCTTGTTGATAGTAGCTTCTGGGAGAATTTGAATATTGGACTCTTTCCTGCTCTAAATATAGACACTTTCAAATCAAGGCAATAACTAGTTTGCTCTCCAGAAGAAATACACTGTAGCGTTAAAGAGCCTTTTCTACACAGTTTGGAAAAACATGTTGGAACCTTTTACTGTAAATATTACCTTGCTATTTTTTATTTATTAGGTCATGTGGGACTATTCCCTACTAAATAACATTTCAGGTTTCCAGCATGATGTGGGAAGGTAAACAATACATCGAGAAGATATACGGTATTCATCAATATAGTAGAATCAAACCTATTTGGAGAATTCTGGCACATTTTTGCTTCTTGGGCATAAAAGCCACATTATTAAATAATTTCAGGCAGCATTATAAACTACTTCATAGGTATATTGTATATAGTACAAACAACCCCATGAAAGCAGCCTGTCAAGACTTCTCCTTCCATAAAATGATGCACAGAAATTTTCATCTGTAGTAAGAGACCGCTGTGGTGGCAGAATATTTTAACGCAAAACATCCTGCAGCTTGGACTTCAAAAGTGCAGGGCTGGATTCACAGACTGCAGAAACTTCTGCTGAGAAAGACAGATTTTTCGTTTGATGGAGTCCATGAGATGAAAAGCAACACTTTTTTAGCTTTGTTCCTTATCCAGTGAAAACCACTTTCCAAGTGGCTTGGCCATGACTGAAGGTGAGTACTTAGGCCACGTAAAATCCCTTTCCCACAGAGGTGTCATGGTTCAGCCTCAGACGGCAGCAAAGAACCACGCGGCCACTCTCTCCACCCCGCCACGGCCGTGCGGCAGGATCGGAAGAAAAAGCCAAAACTCGTGGGTTGAGACAAAAGCGGTTTAACAGAACAGCAAAGGGGACAGGGAAACAACAGCAATAACACTGACAGAGGAATGGACAAACACAATGACGGTACCAGCGCTCACCGACCGGACCGCGACGCCCCAGCCGGCTCCCAAAGGGCCGCTTCCTGCCCTACAGCCTGGGAATGGCTCACAGGGGAAGGAATGCCTGGGTCCCTGACAGAGCCCGGGGAAAAATAACCCTATCCCGGCCGGGACCAGGACAAGAGGGCACTGAGAAACTAAGCTGGATGTCCTCTGCCAGAAAGCAGAGCAGAGCAAGGAAGAGAACCCAAGGGTGCTGGGTCTCTATTTTGTACCTTAGGGGTAGGAGCAAAACCTAGAGGCGTCACCTCTGTGCACGAGCAGCTTTGTAGGGTGAGGAAATGCTCAGGTTATTTGAAGGCTGTACACGTTCTCTTTCACTAGCATCTCCTGCATTAGTTAATATCAGCTTAAAGAGTATCAACAGCTTTTCGACTCTACAGATGCTCTCAGATGGGAACTACTCAGTCTAACTCAATTTCATAGTCAACATGCTCTCCAAAGCGCAAGAGAGGTACAAGGAAACCCGCATATAACCAGTGAGCTGCCTTCAGTATGCTGAAAATTAATGCATCATTGCAGATGGGATGGGACTACCATTTTTTCTTGATTCAAGCAAATGTGCCAAATAATCTTAAAACTAAGAATGCGACATGCAAAAAACATCACATTGCTGCATAGCCCATTGTTCTGGGCAGTCCAAGGCAAACTCCCTCCCAGGTAAATCAAATACTTGCTGCAGAAAGGGCTTTATTTCAAACAGTTTCTTCCTTCTCTATATATGCGTGTGCATACACACAGAGAGAGGATGAGAGATCTGGCATTCTTAATGGAATCTTTTTAATTACCACTTAAACTAATTAGAGAAACAAGAAAGTTGCAACTGGGACAGTTACTTTTATACAGTGAAGCTTAGTACAGCCTAGCAGTTGTTAGAGCACTTACAGCTATTTCTAATGTTGGCAATAGAACTTGCCCGCTCTTCAAGACTCTTATACCTTTGTCAATCTCAGTGACAGCAAAGTTAGGGGAGGTGAGTTGAGTTGCACAGATGGGCATTAAAAAAAAATAAAAATTGATTCATTGCTCTACGCCATATGAAAAGCTTCACTGTGAAACACTACAAATCTGAACAGATAATTTAGAGAAAGTCTTTATATAGTTTTCTGAATACACAGCAGCCTTGCTATGCCCCGCCAGGAGCTTAGGCACAAAGCCTTCAGCTGGAATAGAGACCTATCAGCTACCTGTCAATGGAAAAACTGAATAAAACAAGCACGGGATTAGGACAACCAAGATCAGTTACTCAAATCAACCCATTGTCAAACAGCCTGCAGTCATACAAGAACAGATTACCCACTGGACCATGGACACTGAGGTTCCTTTTTTTACGGCAGCTCAGACAAGTCCATTGCTCTTCTCCCTGGTTCTTTAGTATAGCCTTCACTGGCTTTGTTACTGCCTTTTCTGTTTACCAGTTAGCATTGTAAACTGTGTTGTTGTTCTTACTTCTGAAGTGACTTATATCCTCGCTGCCTGTGTGGATTACTGACCAGGCCTCTAGCCACTCCCTGATCTGCTGACCTTGCTGGTTTAACCTGCTGGATCTGCTGCTGTGTACAGCTAGCCATAGTCTAACCAAAGAACTCAAATGCCTTCCTCCAAGAATTCTAAAAGTCTCATTTCACACTGATATGCACAGCTAATGTCTACATCATTTATTCCTTCTAAGTGCAGGGTCCTAAGATTTTTTTTCTTTGGACAGCATAGCCATTTATGCCAGTTAAATCAAGGTTAAGACCATAACGTTACTCCAAGGCTCCATAATCAGAAAAAAAAAGTAGCTTTCCCCACCACCAGCCAGGACACGACAGCACTGCTGCCCAAAAAAATGATACTTGCAGCCTAGGCAATGCGATGTTGGTCACTTCCACTCCTCTGACCTTTTTGTTCCAGTGAATTGACTGTTCCTGTGCCAGGTAGTGCTCTTTTGAAAAGCCTCTTCTGTCCCTCATTTTTAACCATTTAATACTTTGTCTTGAGCTTTTGCAGCAAAACCCATTCTCTCAAATAATGCTGTTGAGTTCTGGTAATGTCTACTGGAATTCAACCCGGCTTGAATTTCTCACCTGCTACCTTTTTTGCAAAATCTGTTTTTCTCAATATTTAGAGCAGGACTGATGTGATAACATGCTTGTAGTTAGAAAAAAGGTTTCATTAACAGCATTTAGCAGTCCAGCTGTTGATGTCATTAGAATAGAGTTATCGAATAACTCAAGGAAATACACATTTCTGGTAGCAGTAACCTCAAGTAGTATTCTTATTAGATTAAAGCATTTCTAGTCAGGATACTTGTAAGGCACCTGAAGGAGTAGTTTATATACTGCAGAAGTGACTGTCAAAACAGTGCAAATTAGCACAAGTATTTGCACTACAACAGAGCAGAACAGGAGTAAGCCAGAGCTTGCAGTTAGCACTGTTTAAGTGATTCTTAGCCTAATCTCTCTAACACTCCCCAAAGTTTATTCAGCTGTCCAGTTCAAACATAACAATTTATGATCACAAAATTGAACGAAGATGATAAGGAGAATCTAGCAAGCACCCCTGTAACACCACAAAACATGAGAGGGACAGTTTGGACTACACTGTAGTGAGAACCATGCGGTAGCCTCTGCTATCCACAGACTGGATCACAGCTGGGTTTCCAGAAATCCCCAGAAGGATTGTAAAGTACCCCCAAAAGCTTTCTGCATGCTTTCCACTATTTTTTCAAATCACTGACTACCAACAGCATTCACGAGCAGAATGCCAGTGTCACATACAACTCAGTCTGGACACAAGGCCCCAGCAATATCCATCTACACTTTGCAGTTTTATTCCTAACATTCTATCACACAACTAGAACTCTCAGCTTAAGCTTCGGTCACTGCTGCATCCCTATTTTGGGCTTGTTTCATTCATAGTCATCCTGAATGTTTTCTCCTATACTCTCCTCACCACTTCTTTTGTTTTGCAAACAAGCATGTTTTGTTTTCTCCCATGCTAGCCTTCACATGTGGGGACTATCTCAAATACAGGCAGCACTCGCTCAGCTTCTGTATAATTCTGCAGAACCTAGAAACAAAGCCTGACAGTGACAAAACAGCTAGAGTGCCAAGACAAATGCCCTTCATGCTGAGCTATGCAGATTCTCAGTTTGTCATCACCATCTGTCTGTAACTGTACCCGACAAGGCAAGCAAGTGCAAGTACCTGAGGCAACAATCACCTTCATCCTATAGCTGTACCATGTCTAATGCAATGAGGTTCAATCTGCGACAGTAGCTCCAAGTATGACAGCTGTAAACTTAGAGAATGGCATTTTTCATCTCAATATCCATTTCAACCATTGAAGGTCCTCTCAGGACTTGCTCTTAAGCCTTTTCTCCAGGTGTGCTTCTTTTGTCGGTGCTGGAGATAAGGACTTTAAGCAACAAATCCTCCCACATCAGCATCACCCTGCAGCGATCAAGAAGGCAGAGCACCCTTTTCATGAACTTCACAGATTCTAAACCCACCGTGCACTTTTAAGTCATGGACCAGTGCAGTTCTGCCAAACAAGAACAGAACCTCTTCTGAGCACTCACGCACCTTCTTAAAATAAAGGTAAGTTTTGTGAATAGACATCAGATCTCTGTTTGTGTTATCTAGCGAGCAATTCCCAGGGATGCCTAGAAGTTCTTAGTGAGTGCATGTCTGCTGCAACATAGGAGACAAGAATTGCAACTCTGTTTTCATTTCCTAATGAAAGTTACATTCTGTTCTGGACACAGGATCAAATACTTAACAGCAAAATTCAAGAATAACTTAGCAAAAGGCATAAAAGTGACTTAAGATTTTATCATAAACTACATTGTGGGGGAAGGCAACTGACATGTCCTTTAACTGCACAAGCTAGTTAACTGCATGAGCTTTGCATTTGAGTGAAATATAGGCAAGCTTGGGAAAAAAGGACCAGACAAAGTAACAACTGTCATTGAGGAGGTACAAGTGCAGAACAACAAGTAGTTGTTTGGAAACCACCCAGAAGTTCTTCAGATTCATGCCTGGGTGCAAGATGATTCCCAGTAAGCCATCAATTAACACTAACAAAAGAAAGTAAAACCAATTACAGAAATGACCACCTAATAAACAGACAGCTAGCCAATGCACAACTAAAAGCTAGTGATACTTCAGAAAGCTTAAAGAACACCTTGATGAGTTATGCAAATGGTAAATTAATTGCTTATAATATTCCAATCTATTGAAGTAGCTAAGGGGAAAAAATTAGCATAAAGTTCATTATAGGTAGGCATTAGTGTCATATTCCTGCCTATATATCCTACACACGTGAATCCAGAGTCCCAAAGATATACACATGCTGTTTTAAGTACCACTACCTGCAAAGTTAGTATTTATCTGGTCTTAGTAACATCTCAATCTGTGATGCTTTTACTGACTCAAAAGCAGAACAACCTAGAAGTATGACTTTTTTATTCTAGTGTCATTTCCAATCATCCATTAAAACTTAGCAGGAACAAGCTGGTGGGCTTCCAGGTAAGCTGCGAGCTAATAAGCTTAAAAGAAAGGATCACATACTTGCCTACTTGAAAAATCATTTCCTGAGCAGCTAAGGATGCGCCTGTAACAGGGATAGCCCATATGTACACAAATTCAAGATACTACAGTACAAGTCATTTAAGCTGTTAATACATTGCCACAGTACATTCTCTTTGCTCGTTGGAAAAGGTATTTAGTTATTCTAAAGGTTCAAACAGGCACAGACACTTCAAACTGCCAGCAGAGAAACACTGATTCTGGATACTATTTACCTGCACAAGCTCTAATTTGCCAGAACCAGTCATTTCCAGCAGGTCCCTCAGGTAGAAGGCAAAGCACTGGCATAGAATGGGCTTTGGCAGACTAAGGTTTTTAGATTTTGAAGTTCTGCCTTACAGCTGAGCCTCTCCACCACCACAGGAAATTCAGTTTTCTGTTGTCAGAAAACAAAAAAATCAAATAGCTTTCTGCTATACTTTCTAGAAGCAACTCTTCATCAGAACAGCTCAGCCACAATGTCAAGCCTCTCCATGCTGTCAACTGCTCCATCCAAAAAAGCAGGAAGTGTGTCTTGCAGCCTAGGTTCCAGAGAAGAAGGTCTCACAGGTGGCAAGACAAAAAAAAAAAAAAAGGTTATACTTGCACTTTCCTAACTTCAAAGCAAACAAAGCCTTTTTTTCCCCCCAACCAACATGGGATGTCAAGAAAATGTTACCTTCACAACCCTACAAATGCCTTCTGCAGCCTGAGAGGCAGACACTTTTTCCCCCAAACATAAGGATTTTGTCCATAAACACTGAAGGTGAGAAACCACAGGCAGCTAGACACCACGCCCCAGACATACTGATTACACAGCAGGTCTGAGAGAGCACAGAGAAAAAAAACACTTATGCGGACCACCAGCTAGAAATCCCCCACAACTCCTTGTACTAGTTAAAGGCTTAGAAGAAAATTCACATGGGAAGTTACCAAAACAGAGCCCTTATAGATACCCACAGTAGGTATCTGTAACAGCATGCTGGTTTTGGTTGGGGTAGAGTTAATTTTCTTCACAGTAACTAGTACAAGGCTATGTTTTCGATTTGTGTTGGAAACAGTGTTGGTAATACAGGAATGGTTTTGTTATTGCTAAGCAGCTTTTACACAGAGTCAAGGCCTTTTATGCTCCTCACACCAGTTAGCACGCTGGGGGGGGGGGGGGGGGCACAAAAAGTTGGGAAGAGACACAGCTGGGACAGCTGACCCCAGCTGCCCAAAGGGATATTCCACACCATGCAATGTCATGCTCAGCATATAAAGCTGGGGGAAGAAGAAGGAAGGGGGGGGACATTCACAGTTATGGCATTTGTCTTCCCAAGTAACTGTTACACATGATGGAGCCCTGCTTTCCTGGAGATGACCAAACACCTACCTGCCAATGGGAAACACGGAATGAATTCCTTGTTTTGCTTTGCTTGCACACACAGGTTTTGCTTTACTTATTAAACTGTCTTTATCTCAACCTACAAGTTTTCTCACTTATACTCTTCTGATTTTCTCCCCTATCCCACCAGGGCAGAGTAAGCAAGTATCTGCCTGGTGCTTAGTCACCAGCTGGAGTTAAATCATAACAGTCCTTTCCAGCACCCAACACAGGGCTCACAGGGTTCAAGATAACAACAGATTTGATTGGAATGTGCTAGATCAAATTTATTGCTGTTTAGCTATTAGTTGTCAGGTTCCCACACTTGCCATGGGGCTTACTTACCTTCCTGTAAATTACAGTCTTATGCTCATTAGTGTCCACTTTTTGCTTTTGCTGCTTACTGTACTGCCTATCATTGTACTCTGCTGTTCCTGGGGACATTTTGATAACAGCAATGGCAACAGAGCTGGGCTAGCCAATGGCCAGGGCACCACTGCTGTACTGGACAGGCTGGAACTCCCACGTGAACTCAAGTCCAAACAACTCTGCAAACACCCAGGTCAGAGAAGGAAGGGGAGAAGGTGCTCCAGGCACCAGAGCGGAAATTCCCCTACAGCCCCTGGTGAAGACCATGGTAAGGCAGGCTGCCCCCCTACAGCCCATGAGCATTAATAGTAGAGCAGATTTTTTGTGTTGGGGGGATTATTTTTTTTTTTTGAGGTAAAAACCAGCTTAATAGGACAAAGGAAGAAAAATAACACCAACAATAAAAGAATATACAAAACAACTGATGCACTATGCTCACCACCTGCTGACTAACACATAGCCCATTCCTAAGCACCAGTTCCTACCCCCCAGCCAGCCTCATTTATATACTGAGCACATATATCCAAAATGTATACTGAACACAAATCCAAAACATAGCCCCATACTAGCTACTATGAAAAAAGTTAACTCTACCCCAGCCAAAACTAGCACAATCAAGTAAGAAAGCAGACAATAAACGGTACTACAGACTTTTTTCTTTAACTACTACAACACTTTAGCTAGAACCTTTACCTAAAGGCACTTATGAGTGAAAAGGCTTTAAATAGGTACAAGAAAATAAGCCAAACATGAATAGAGCAAGGAAATAATACTTACAGAGAACAAAAAAGCTAAACTAACTACCCTAGACCTAATATGTTATCTTCTTAAACAAAAACTAGTCCTCTGTTAATAACTCTATACACCAGCTCCACTACAACACAAACCCTACCCCAGCCTGGCCACCTAAAGCCACACAGACACCACCTCCCCACCAGATCACTCCCTAGCAAGGGCCCTTTATATAAACCTACCCTCAGCACAATGCTCTGGAGGCTGGTCCTATAAATATGGCAACGGTACACAGCTGCTGCTTGTATACACTAAAGAGTTTGAAACAAGAAACTGCTTCTGTCTGGTAAGTGTGCCAGGTTTAGGGCTTTTCTTGTGGTTTTTTTTTGTTGATTTTTTTTAAGCATTTAAGCTTATAGCAATTGTAAAATGTAGGATGCAGGCAAGCTACACATGTGGGAAAGCTGCTTTTATCAAAGTGTCTAATATAAATTAATTGTCTCTCTTAAGGCAACAGGAAAGGTACCTGTAGTTCCGTGAAGCTATCTGACAACAGCTTGTACATATTAAGACAAAAAAATGTAGTAGCACTGCAAGTACAATAGGAGTATTACTGTTATTTATCCTCAAACAGCCTATCTGACAACAATGAAGTAATAATAAAATAGCTATGCAAGAGGGTCTTGTTCTTTCTGCCTAGATTTGTAGAGTAGAGAGGATAGAATCCTATAACAGATAAGGCTAGTAGGGGATCAGAAGTCATAGTCTTTGAGCAAGGACTGACTTGAACCACTATCTGTGTTGATACTTGAATACAGAGCAAGCGCTTGTAAGTTAGGTGCTTGGGAGCTTGGGCTGTATTCTAACAGGTGCTTGTTATAGTTTGAGAGTTGAGCTTTTCTGTGTCAAGCACTTCAGCTTGTTTTTGACATGAACGCTCACTCAGAGCCTTATCCTACCTAGACTGCTGTTAGCTCCTCAGTAATGCTATAACAAAGTATGCGGCTTAACAGTAACATCAGTGAGCAGTTCATGGAAGGTTTCTGAAACAATGAGAAAAGAAAGCAGCTCAAGCAACAAATAGGTTTTTGTGCTCCTTAGCATGTCTTAACATAGTGATCTTGCAGCTGCTTTTATATCCTGAAAGGGGTGGAAAATGCTGTTCTACAGTAGCTATAACTCTGAACAGAAATTAGAGATGCATCAGGAGCAAACGCTCCATAGCAGAGGCTTATCCCAGTGCAAAAATAATGGTATGTCTTAAAAGTTAGTAAACAACAACAAAAAAAAAGGCTAAATACAAATGTTTCTGTAGTATAACAACAGAAATAAGTGGCAGATAAGATGTTTCATGCTTGCAGACAGGGAAATATTATATTTTTTTTCTGGGAAAAACACAAATATTGGTCAGAAAATAACACAAACCACTAATACTGCTTGAATATGTTTTTCAATGCAAAGCAAGTGGAACCAGATCTGCAGAGAATCAGTGTTGCCCCACTCAGTAAATTATGCCTACAACTTAACTTCCCGTAAAGCTAACTTCCCTATAAAGGAAACAGACTAACTAGAAAAAACAGTTCTGCTATAATTAAACTAGTCAGCGTCCTTTGTAGATGATACAAAAACCAAAAATATTTGCTTAGTAGTTTAAGATGCAAAATTGCATGTGAGTATACCCTATGAGCATCCTTGCTGTCGTATCTTAAATGTAATACTTGAGACTTGGCTTCAGTTTGTTATTGTGTGGCTCCAGTTAAGTATGCAATAAGGCAATTAGGAAACGGGAAACGATAAACATCTTCAAATTCTGAACTAGTTCAAGTTCCAAAAAAAGCAGCTACATCTGAGCATAAACAACTACTTCAGTCCTTGAAATCATGAATGAAGTATAGCACGTAAACTTTACCAGACAGATATCTGACAGAAATATCAGGATCTGGTAACTAATTTTTTTTTAAATGAAAGCAAGACTTGCCTGTTTGAATTCCTCTTTTTTTTTTTTTTTTTTTTTCCCCAGGGAGCACAAGGAGTCTTCTTTGCCTTATCAACTTTAGATATACCATGACACCATACCTAAAAAATCATTTCCTAATTCTATATATACAGTATAGTGCTTACTGAACAGATTACCTTCTGCTTTCCTACTGTGCTCTTGTAAAAGTCTGTTCTCTGCACGTTAATAAATGTATCTCCACAAACCCTTGAGGGGTGTTAGATTCCCATGAAAACAGTGGGGCTAAACACTGTACTGGGGCAGTGCCCAATCTAAGATCTGCTGTTACTGTGCAGCTTGAACTCTTAACACTCGTTAGCATTTGATCCTCAGAGCTCCTATCATTCATCTCAATTACAACAATGAATGATTAGCACTCCTGAAAATCAGCCCCATGCTGTTTTCAAGTACTTAGGAAATTAAAACTGTAAGGACCACCCATGAAAAGTTTGGGTCAAGTGATTTGCCTCGTATCATACAAACTCAGTGGTAAGAGCTGAAATAAATACAGTTCTCCCCGGTGGTTTTTCTCATGCTGAACAGTACTCTCACCATCTGCATTCCTGATCTCCTCAACTAGCCTACTTCTGGGGGAAAAAAAAATATCTCTGATTCAAAGTTTGTTTGCCACAGACTTTAATTCCTTATAAGCTTCTGGCCTTTATGAAAAAGTAAACCTAACTAATGAGACTAGTGCCATGATCCGTATACCCTCCCTTAAGTAGGCATTTTACCTTCTGAGTAGCTTTTTCTGACAACTTAATTTCTTAATATGTCCATGCAAGATATCTTTAAAAAGTAGCAAGTTCTATGTTACTGCAGATTATCAGCAAGTAGAGATTTTTAGATTCATGATGGAGAGATCTCTGCCTTGGCCTACCACTTTATGTAGGTCAGCTACTAGCTGGGGTAGAAGCACAGTCTGTGCCACTGGCTTTTAAAGTTTTGACAGCAGAGGAAATGCACTGAACTTTTGTTGTCCATTACAAGTTGACATAGTAAAATAATGGTTACAGAAACCTGTGTTGCCTTACCCTCTTATCTCAGGTCTTGAGTCCTATGGGAGATTACATGAAGGGAAAACATTCCCTAAAGCAGTCAAACTTAAAAGCTTTATTTCTTATAGATTACCTGCAGGATAGTGAAAAACAGTAACTGAAACAGTGGCTTACATCTTTATCTGAAAAGACTGGTTTGTGACCAGTTCAGTTGACAAACAAGAACATAATATAAAGCCATTAAGTCACTTCCATTTGTTGAAAATACCTTCTCTGCTCCCCAAATAAAAATCTAGGGAGATAACTTCAGCTGAACTATAATATACTAACATAAGTTTCCTTGCTTGCTTAAACCATTCCCCTGTGCGTTTGGTTTTGTAACTTTACTAGAACTTGAAAAAAACCACTTACAGATGAGACTGCTCACAAGTGAAGGCAAGGCACAAACCTTGCTTACAGCAATGCAATGCTTGATGTTGTGTGTGTGAGCTGATTCAACTGTGCTGATAGGGACGCTATTTTCTGTCGTCTTCCCAACTAATTCTGGCGTGTCCGACTTCATGATGAGACAGCTGTAGAGCTAAGCTAGCTTGACCATGCATTCTGGTTGTCAGCTTTAACTGTTCCACTGTGACTTGGCTCCTGGAGATCAGACCAGCATCTGAGCCGGCAGAGCAGGGTACGCCTGGAATGCCCCTGTTCAGGCGGTCTGATGGACTGGGCCACGATGCATCCCTAAGCTCAGCTCCTTCCTTTTGGTGAAACCCTGATCTGGATCCTGTGCCGGAGCAGGCCCGGGCAGCTGGGACCTGCCGCTCTGGTGAGGTGGCGGGAGGCAGATGTCCCTCATCACACAGCAGGTTCAGCTTGGTGAGCTGCTGACTCCCATTGGGTGAACACCGACCACAGGAGGGCCTAAAATGCAGACAGAAGTGAACCAGATGTCGCTGCATGTCACCTCCATTGGCCTTTTACAACATAAAAGCGATCTGAGCCCGAGTCACCTGAGGTGGCAGGCAGTTCCTGGCCAGGGCTGTGCTCCGGGGGCCTGCAGCTGTGCAAGCGCCCGGCCCAGGCCCGCCTCTGTGGAAGGGGGAGCCCGAGGAGCCTCTCAGGCGAGCTGCCGGCGGGGAGCGGCCCTGCGGCGCCCATGGAGCCCGGGCCCCCGTGAGGCGGCGGCGGGGGGCGGCCCTGCGGCGCACATGGAGCCCGGGCCTCCCTGAGGCGGCGGCGGGGGCAGCGCGGGCCGAGCGCGCCCCCTGGCGGCGGCGAGCGGAAAGGGCTCGGGCGGCAGCCGCACGTGCCAGTACTCAAAATGGCTTCCCGCCCCTTACAGGCACCAACACGAGTTGCCCTCGCTCGATATGGCTGCCTCCTGCCGGCAGGCGGCGGGCATTAGAAATGGCTGCGGCTTCCCGCGGCGCTGGAGCTCCCCTTCTCCGCAGCGGCCTGTGAGCGGGCGCTGGCGGGCAGGGCCGAGAGCCGGCGGCGCCAGCGCCGCCGTAGCGCGGGGTGGCAGCGCCCTCTGGCGGGCGGCGGCTGTAGGCGGCGGGGCGACGGGACGGGGCGGCCCCTACAGGTCCAGCTTCTTCCGCGGCGCCCGGGCTGTCACAGTTCGGCCTTGGGGAGGAAAGGGGGGAGCCGCCCGGCGCGGTTGGACGGCGGCCGATACCCGGGGGCATCCCCGCCTGTCCCGCTGCTCCGCCTGCCCGTGGCTGAGGGGCGCCTCTCCTGTCAGCTGTGCCTCGCACCCCTGAAATCCACAGCGCTGGGTCTGCGGTCGCTCCGCTGCAGCCTCCCGTCCTCCAGATTCGCCTCCGTCCCTTTATTCGTGCTCAGTTGTCCCCTTTCAGCTGTTTGTTGGCTTCAGTGGTCCTTCACCCCTCCCCACTGCTCACTCTTTCACCTCCCCATAATCCGCAGCCCTGTCCCCAACCTCAAATATCTTTAATCCAGCAAAACGGGCTTTCTGCATCCCGGGGCTCTCCTGGGGCACAGTCCGGCTGGGCAGACCCCCGCCTGCGGGCTCACTCTGCCCCGTGGCCCCGCGGTGGGTCTGTGCGGAGGTGACCCTCGCCGCGAGCTGCTCGTGGCTGGCAAAGCGTGGGGTGCAGAGCCGCCAGCTCGTCCCAGGGGCACCCCTGGCCATTGCGATGCTTTCAGCTTACTCCTTGGGCTGCGGGGTGGTGGGTGTCACTGCACAGCCCCTCCTGCAGTGCTCCAGACCCTCCACAGCTCAGGCCTTGTAGATGGACCTCATCAGCACATTTCATGGAGCCATTCAATGATTTGTGCCAAGGCTGCTAATGGTGGTGCGGAGTAGAATCAGCTGCGAGGGTGAGTGCTGAGGCTTCTGCCTAGGCTGGCAGTTGCTGTGTCACTGCAGGATGCCTTCGGCTTTCTCAGCTCCTTTGCAAGTGGCAGGAGATCAGAGGTCCCATGAGATCCCGGGCAATGACGGAGCAAGTTGCTGATACGGAAAGGTCCGAGCGTCCATCCTGCATCCTGGCTCACCAGGGGCTGGGCCTCTGCCAAGGCCTGGAGCGGAGGGTGGGGGCTGTGCCGGGCCATAGGGAGGGAGCTGGGGAGATGCGGGCATCGCCCCGTCCATCTGCAGGTGGCATCAGGGCCCTGTCTCGGACCCTCCTTTCATCTGCTGCTTTAGCAAAGTTTGGATGCCTTGGCTCTGAAGCATTCAGGACCAGAAACCACCTTCACCTCTATACTCCCACCTTCAAAGCATGTCCCAGTGAGTGTCACCTGGGCCAGCTGCAGTGGCCTGGGATGTGTCTGTCGCAGGCTTCCTCTGCAAGGAAGGGAAAAGTCTCCCTTTGACAGAGGGGCTCCCAGAGCCCCTTGCTCGAAGGCCCGGCGATGCACAAAGCTCTGCCTCCATCTGCCTTCCCTGCTCCCGGAGCTCTATGCGGAGCTTTAATCCGCCTGGAGCGTGGACTGCCTGCAAACTCCTCTGTGCTGTGGCGCATGACGCCCCCCTGGGCCCCTTCTCCGCTTTCCCAGTGGCCACGGAGCAGAGGCTGCGCCGGGGTCGGTGGGGCACAAAGCCTGCTGCGGGCAGCCCGCCTCTGCCAGCCTGTGCAGACCTGCAGGCGGCACGGGCAGCCCTGCCGGGCCACAAACACACCCAGGAGGGTGTGAGCAAGCAGCAGAGCAGGGCTCTGCTGCGTAGGGACGCCCAGCTGAGAGCCCAGCCCCAGCACTCACCTGGCCTGCCGGAGTCCCAGCTGCGGGAACCCGACGTCTGCAGGGAGCAGGTATTTTGTCCGCTTGGCTCGCTGCCCCGGGGTGGCAGCCCGTGCCATGGGAACTGTGGGAGAGCTGTCAGAGGGGCACAGGGGGGGTGATCGTCCTGGCCCTGCCTGCAGCTGAGGTGGGGAAGGAAAGGGGCTGCCGTGCTGTTCCCGTGCTCCGGAGAGAAGGGACAGGCAGCCCAGAGCTGACTGCATGGGGGAGATGTAGGGCATGAGGCTGGGAGTGGGAGGTCTGGGCCAGGCTGTGCTGCTCTGGCTGTTTTGGGGTCACCCTGTTCCCCATGCTGATCCAGGAGCTCTGCCCTCCCTCCTATGAGGTCAGGGGGCAGTGGGGCTGGAGTGAACTCACCTCTAGTTCACCTGCCTGGTGGCAGGCACCGGGGCTGGCTCAGCTCTGCAAGGGCAAGGGTCTCTTGCCCTGCCCATGGCCACCTGGTTGTCCTGTGCCACCACCCCTGAGGCACAAAGGTTTCTTGCGGGGCTGTGAGCACACGCTGCTGTGTTGGTGACTGTAGCAATGGGTTTGTCACACCTTCAAGCCCCCTGTGTCCCCGACACTAGGGCTGGGGGTGTGCCATGGGGGTTGTTTCATGGGAGCTGAAGGAGGGCTCCTTCCAGCCCTGATGGACCTCCAGCCCCCCCTTGGAGCTGGAGGAGAAGCTGAGCAGGGTCTGCTGCGTGCCCAGTCCAGCTCTGTTTGGGACCGGTGCCCTGTGCAGGTGTGTTGCACAATAACTACTGGCACCGCTGCTGCAGTCCCGCTCTGAGCTGGGGAACAGGGTGACATTTTCCCTTAACCCTCCAGACAGCACCACTAGCGTAGATTTGCGGCCAGTCCTGTGCCGCTGCTCTGCCAAGCTCCAGTTCTGGCAGCAACAGCCCCTTGGAACAGCTGAGTGCTGAAGTTCGGCTGATGCCCGCAGCCTCTCCTACTGTACTTTGCACGCTGCGTGGGAGCCAGGCAGGGTTTCCCTCGGCAGCTGCTGGCACCGGTGCTCTGCCTGTGTGAGCAGTGAGGCGAGGACAGGGCAAGTCCTGGGAGATGCTGGCTGAACCCTCTGCTCCCTGGTGGAAGTGATGCCTCTGCTTCTGGTGACAGCAGGGCTATGAGCCTGCAGCCAGAGCCCCTGGGCATCAGGGAGGGAAACTGTCTGGTCCCGTGGCTTCCTGCTCTTGTGTTAGGGCTGGCTCCTTCGCTGCGATCACTGAGCAGATCACAGCTGCGGATCTGATCCCTAGAAGATGGAGGGGGCAGTGGATGACCTGGTCACCACTGTGCTGCTCAGCATCCCCTATGCCTTGGCTGTCTGGACCTGCCGATGGCGGCCCCCAGACCTCCCTCAACCTGGAGAAGCCAGCTGGGCAGGTTAGGGGTCCTGCTCTTGGATTGGTACCTGTCTGTGCGTGCCCCAGTGGTCACTCTGTGGGTCCTGGGGGAGACTCTGCACACTGCCCCTGAAGACCAACACACTGTGGTATTTGGGAGCAAGGTGCCGTGCTGGGGTGCTGCTGTGTCGCGGGGGAACACCAGGCTGACCTTGGCTGTAGCCAGGACATGGCAGAGCTGCTCTAGTGTGGCTGGCTGGGACTGGGAGCGCCTGAGCTAGCTCTGCTCCCCCTCTCCAGGGTCCAGGTTAGGATGGAACGTGGTTCTGCTAGGCACACCCTTGCCCCCAACATTGGAGAGGATGTGGCTGGGAGGACGTGGTCAGCTGGCTCCTGTGCCTGGTGCAGTCATCGCCGTGAAATGAGACTGGTTTAATCTGTGGGGTGATAGTGTTGCGTGGGGTGCCTGGCCTGTTGGGGAGGTTGGGATGAGGAGGGGGGCGGCTCTGCCGCAGGCAGGCAGTAATAAACACGGCATTTCTGGAGGTGGATAAAGGGACACCTTGTTTGGGGCTCTCTGCTTCCTCCAGCTGAGATCCAGGAATCTAGGGACCACAGCAACGCATCCTGTCCCTCTCCCCTTCCCAGTGCATGAGGAACTCAGTGGTAGCCCTGCACCCAGCCTGGGTGTCCACGACTCTATCAGTGTGTTCCCCCCCGGTAACTGCTGCTCCCCCACCCCCCATAGTGTTTGGGCCAACAACCACCCAGTGCCCGTTCAGCTGCAGCTCCTCCAGCCCCCCTGGGTACCCCTTGCTGTGTGAGCTGAGCTGGAGGGCTGCCAGGATGGTGCCACCTCGGTGGGGACCTGGGCTTAGGGAGGAGGACGGGGACTTCCCAGGCTGTTGCATGTACCCCTGGCTGCACAGCAGGAGCCCCGGGCTGCAGCATGGTCGTTGCAGCCGGGCTACTCCCGAGGAGCCTGGGTGCAAGGTTGTTTCAAGCTGGCTGGTGACACTGACATCCCCTGGAGCCTGCACGATACTCCTGGCTCCCAGGAGCAGCACCGAACCCTCGGCTGAGGAGCAGGCCCTGCTCCCTGCCAGCTCCAGGCCTGCTCCAGCTCGTTGCCATCCCAGGGCAGCCTGCGGAACAGGTCGGGCTGCACCCTGTGCTCCCGCTTTCCCTGGCACCACGCCTTGCGTGGGGACACAGCCAGCAGCCCGCTATGTCCCAGGGCTCTGCGGCAGCCGCTTGCCAGGGTGCCTGGACCCAGGATGCTGCAGTGCCCCGTCCCCATGGGGCGGTGGGGTGGGACATCTGTGCCAACATGCTGTGTGCATCCCCTGCAGGACGCCTGACCGTTGGCCTGGGACAGCCCGGCACTATGGCAGATCCCCCTGGCTGCTGCCACCCCTGTGCCACCTGCCTGCTCTGCCTCTACGGCTGCCACTGGGTCACTCCCAAGAAGAGGAAGGGCCTGAAAACCAGCAAGGTGATACCACGGGTGATGCTGAGCTGGGGCTGGCCAGCCCCTGCGTGGGTGGCTGGGGTGGGGAAGGGCTCCAGCTGGGGGGCTCAGCCCAGACATTGGGCTGCTGACCCCTTGCCACTGCTCCTGAGCCCCAAGAGAGCTGGGGTGCCACCTGGCACCCTCTCTGTCCAGGGAGTGCCCTAGCCTGGAGCGGTGAGAGGGTGAGTTGTCTGTTCCCGCTGGGTGACGAGAAGGGTAGAGCAGCGCTCTAGCAGCAGCGAGGCTGAGCCACGGCCGTCCCTTGCCCGGTCGAGCGTGTGTCTGCGGCATGGCTTGCGCGTGCCTGGAGCCCGATGCTGTGCTCCCCGAGGGCTGAGCGTGGCGGGCAGGTCCCAGGGCGCTAAGTGCCTGGCAAGGCACGTGGAAGGCACGGTTCCTGGGCTTGGGTGCGGCCCCTGCTGATGGGGTGCTGGAAGGGGGTGTCCCTGGCAGTTTGTAACCTGGGAGGGGTGAGGCCCTGGGATTCTCTGAGGTCTCCAACTCCCAAGGGAGTGGCTGTGCCGCTGCTTGTCCCATCTTGCCTGGAATGTGCAAGCTGGTCTGGGCTGCTGAGTGTCCCGCTCAGCACCTGTGGCACCCCTCACCTCCCTGTGTACGTGGGGCTGGAGACCCTGAAGCTGGACCTGGCTTCGGCTGGGCAGGCAGGAGCAGTCTGCAGGCTCACCACTGTAATGGCAGCTCTGAGGCGCAGCACCCCTCTCCGCCCAGCCCACAGATCACCCAGCTAGAAGGGAACAGGACCCGGCTCCCTCCCCCTTCCCATGTCCAAAGTCCCAGCCTGCTCCCAGGGGCTGCTGCATGGGAAAGGAGGCTGTCCTCCCCAGCCTGGCATAGGCAGCTTTTTAGCTTGTTGTAGGAGATGCTGGTTCATCTTCCTGTAGCATGGGTCCAGCCGAAAGAGCTCTCCTGGGGAGCTCTGTTCCCTCTCCATGGGGCAGCACGGTGCTGGACCCATGAAGCCAGTGCCTGCTGCACCCTGCTGCAGGCTGGGTGCTCCCCAGAGGTCTTGGCAACCTGGCCAGGGGCTAGATGCCCTGCAGGTGTGTGCATAGCTGTCATCTCTGGCTTTCAGTGCGACTGCAGCTGGTTCCTTTTCCTCTTCTGCGTCTTCCTCTTCACACTTGTGTGGCTCTACTTCGCCATCGTCATCCTCAACGATTTCCACAACTTCAATGAGTGAGTAAGATCCCACGTCCAGCCTTACTCCCCATGTCCCCCCTGCCCCTTTGACCATCTCCTTTGCTGGCAGGTTCATCTTCAAGCAGAGGAAGTTGTGGCTAGACTGGTCCCTGGTCCTGCTGATAGCTACGGCCACGCTGATCACCTACTCGGCTGTGCTGCTGGTGAGCCCCGCTGATCCTGTCTGGGCTGGTGGGGGTACAGAGCACAGACTGGCTGCCATGGAGCCGGCAGCGTTCGCCCTGCTGGAGCTGTGTCAGCCTGAACGTGGCCAGAGACCTTGTGGCCGAGTCCGGTGCCCTTAGAGGGCTGAGGTGTGGGGTACAGTCCGGCTCTGACGTCTCCTTGTTCTTCTCATAGGTCCTTGCTTTGTGCCTGCAGCTCTGTGGCCAGCCCTTGAAACTACACTGGCTGCATAAGGTGAGAGACCGGGGGTGCAGGGAGATGGTGTCAGCCCTGGCTGCCCTTGCACCTTGGGAAGCTGCGACCCACCTACTGGGGCTGCGTATGGCTGCTGTGACCCCACTGAGTGGCTGTGTGTCCCCGCCGAGCTGGGCTGCGGCTGTTAGTCCCCCAGCCACACGTCTCTGCGACGGGAATATTCCCCCTGCTCAAAGCATGGGGTACAGAGCTCAGCTGCAAACCCAAATGGGGGAGGTGGGGTGTCGGGACTTGCAGGGGCTCAGGAGGAAGGGATGAGGAGGACTCTCCCTGTCCAGCTGGCCTGCAGGGTGCTGTGTGCTCCCCTAACTGCCCTGTGCCCTGCCCCACAGATCCTGCTGATCTTAACTGCCCTGGTGGTGGCTGCAGCCTTCACAGGGCTGGGAATAAAGTGGGCGGAGGAGTGGAGAAGCGCACGTATCTCCCTGCAGGTGAGTCACCTCGATACCAGGGGCTCCCCCGCTTGTACCCAGTACCTGGCCTGGGGGGATGAGTTGAAGGGTGGTGACTGGAACCCCCAGCATGTCCATGTGCCATGGGAGTTAAATGCCCTGCCCTTGACTTCTGCTGCCTGGCCAGGCGAGGTGCTCCTCCTGCTCTTGCAGTCCTGCCTGGAGCAGCTGCAGTCAGAGTGACGAATGGTGGCCTGACCAGAGCGAGGAGTCTGTTCAGCCTGTCCTTCCCTCCCTAGCACTATGGCTCTTCCAGCGGTTCTGGCTGCAGTGGCAGATCCCTGGCATGGGAGCATGTGGATTTTGGGGACAGGGGCTGTGCTGGTGCCGGCTGACATCCTGCCTTTGCCTCTCCAGGCAACAGGTCCCTTCCTGCACATTGGAATCGTGGGGGGAATGACGCTCCTTGCCTGGCCCCTGGCCAGCTTCATCTACCGCACCCGCAACAAAGGTAATCCCACTCCAAGGTCTCCATCTCCCCCCTCGGCTGGTGCCCTGCCGAGGTGCCCTGCTTCCTACCTCCCAATGGAGCAGCACTGGTGGCACAACGGTGCACAGAGAGAGTCGGTACAGTGGGAACAGGTCCCCAGGACTCAGTCTGGTAGCAATGCCTGCTCTTGGTTGCTGCTTCTTGTGCCCAGCCCTTGGTGGGCTTTAGCCCTCATTGCTTTGCAGTGGATGGCAGGACTACAGATGGCAGACTGAGTCCTGTAGAAGTGCTGGGTTGGGATGTAAGGACATGTAGTGGGCCAAGAATAAATCTGCAGTGTCCCTGAGGCTGGGGATGCAGTGCCTGACCTAGGGCAACCATAAGTGAATGCCAGGTGAATCAGCCTTGGCTTATTCCTAATGGCCTGCAAAATACTTCCTCTGTACCTCACCACTCTATCTTCTCTGCCTGCAGGTCTCAAAGTATTTCTGCTGCTTGTGTACTGCGTGGTGATGATCGCACTCTATCTGGCTCCTCTGGGAATCACCTCCCCTTGCATCATGGAGGAGAACCAGCTGCCCCCTAAGCCAGCCTTAGTTGGCCACCGAGGAGCCCCCATGGTAAGTGACCAGCACCAGCAGCGTCCTGGCACAGTGGTCAGGGTGGATGGGGCAGGCTGCTCCGCCAGCGGAACCCAGGCTGTGCCTGGTGGTGGGGCACCGGCATCTCCGACCCTTGCTGCTGCAGGCCCAGACGAGCTCTGGCGACCCCAGTAGAGGGACCCACAGCAGCCAGGGCAGCACAGGGCTGGAGGACGGGTGAGCACAGGGTGAGGAGGGTGGGCAGAGCTGCTTGCTGAGCGCTGCTGGACCAGGAGCAGGCGACTCTCAGCGGAAAGCCTGGCTGCGTGGTGTGGGCTGAGAAGCAGGACTGGGCAGGCTCTGGCTGTCTGCACCCAGCCCTTTTCCATCCCTGACCCTACCAGCGTCACCAGTCTCATTGTGGTCGCCCTAGAGCTCAGCCAAGCTGCTGGGCGCAGGCAGGCAGGGGGAGTGCCTGCCCCCGGCCCCTTCCTGCCTGTGCCCTCTGCACTGACACTGTTCCTTTTCCAGCTGGCCCCCGAAAACACCCTCATGTCACTGCAGAAGGCAGTGAACTGTGATGTGGAAGTCTTTGAGACAGACGTCATGGTGAGGTAAAGGGGCAGCAGGGACTCGGAGGGAGGAAGGGGCCTCTGTATCCTGGGATGTCACCTCCCACATGGGGCATTCTGGAGGACTGACATAGCCTGAATTTGGAGGTAGCTCTGTTCAAAGGGCTCTGCCATTCCCACCTTTCCAGTGTGGGACTGGCTCCAGCTTGGTGTCCCAATGATCTGGGAGAGGTTCTGGGTTTCTGTCCTCCCCACGCGGGTTGCCTTCCAGGGCGTTGGGAGGGAGGCACCATCAGGGAAGGGGCACTGCCTGGAAAAGACCCTGGCTGTAGTTCATCTCATGCAATCCTGCTATGGGGACAGCTGTCGGAGTGAGCAAGGAACTACTTGGTTCCTGACTTGCTCTCTAGGTGCTCCAAGGTCTTTCCAGACACTCACCTTTTTGTGTAGGAGACCACAAGTAGGCATAAGGGTGGGGGTTGCTCTAGCAGCGTGTCTGGGAAGGGGCAGAAATGCCAGAGCAGGGTGAGCAGACAAACAGCTTGCAACACAGAGCTTCCCTCTCTGCTCCTTTGCCAGTGCTGACGGGGTCCCGTTCCTCATGCATGACGAGGAACTCACCAGGACCACCAATGTGCAGGCTGTGTTCCCCGAGAGGGCTGCCCTGAACAGCACCGCCTTCAACTGGACAGACCTCCAGCAGTTGGATGCTGGCAGCTGGTTCCTGGAGGTCAGGATGCCCCTGGGGTGGCTGGTCGGGGACGGGTGCATTTGTGTGTGAAGCATGAGCCCTGCCCTGGAGAAAGTTCCCTCTGCAGCGCTGGGCCTGGCAGACACCTGGACAGGGTGCAAAAGCACTTTCACGCCTGCATGAATCCCTTGGGTGCGGTTATGCCCGAAGCTGGGGTTTGTTCTGACTCCTCAGCTGAGTCACGGAGGAGGCTGGTTTGAGAGGAGATGTCTCATGCGTTTGCTCCGAGCTGCACAGCCTGCCTGGGCTTGGAGGCAAAGCTCTTCCCAAGAGCTCTTCCCAACTGCTGAGCTGCTCTGAATGCCCACAGGTGTTGGGGCTGCTTGAACTGTGCTATTAGTGGGGAGAAGGGTAGAGGCGCCCCGTGGATGTGCAGAGGAAGGATCGCTGTGCCTGCCTGCACTGGAGAGCGTGTGGAGAGGCCAGTGTAGGAAACCGGGAGCCAGAGACAGGGATCAGTTTGGGAGCTGGAAGCTGGAAGCTTACAGGTGGTCTGCCTATGATTACTAACTCTGTCTCGCCCTTGCAGCGGAGGCCTTTTCCCACTGTGCAGAGTCTTTCTGCCGACGATCGCTACCAGGTGACTAAACAGAGGATCCCATCCCTGGAAGAGGTGCTAGAGGAAGCCAAGCAGAGCAATATCTCCATCATGTTCGACCTCCGGCCCGAGAACCACAGTGACTACCAGAGCTTTGTCAATGCCACCCTGAGAGTGATCTTACAGTCACGCATCCCACCGCAGCAGGTGAGCCGGCCATCGCCCCACCACCGCTGGGCCCTGCTGTCACACCCCTGCCATGGTGGGGAGGTGCCACGCCAAGCCCACTGAGCATCCCTGCCACTCCATACACCACATCCCCATACGTCATCCCTGCTGGGGAACGCGGTCCAGGCATGAGGTTCTCTAGCTGGGGGAAGTTGCCAATAATTAGGGGTTAATGCCTGCAGATTCAGACCCCTCCAAATACTCCGGTTTCCCAGCACTGGCCACCCTGGTGCGTAAACAGTGACTCAGTCTAGGGAGGGGACCAACAGTGCTAGCAAGATCAGGAAAACAATGCTCAGGCTTCCACCTCCCTGTGCTGTGCCACACCTCTCCCTGCAGCTCTTGAACTCCTGCTGCAACCTCCTGTGTTGCCTTTGCACTTCATCCAACCTCTGCAGCACAGGGCACGTGCTGCCCTGAGGGGATGAATTAGCCCCCAAATCACTTTCCCTTCTTGGCTTTTTGGGAGTGCAAGAGCAGGAGGGGAGATGGCTAAGCTCATACTGTAGTGCTGATACAAGGTGCATTCTTGCTGCGGACTTGGGGCCAAAAGGATGCGCTGCTTGCTTGATCCTTTCAAGGACCCAGAAAGGACGTAACTGCTGCAGCTTTCTTAGGCTGGAACGGCTTTCTCCCCTCAGTGGGGTCTGTTGTGCTTACTTCTTGGCTGGGACAAGCTCTTAGGAGGCTGTCCTGGCAGAGATCCTCATGGAAGAGCCGAGCGTGGAGAGGGGGGCAGGAAGCCAGGCCATGTGTGCCTGGACCTGCAAGGAAATATTGGAAGGGAGCAAGCTCTCTGGAGTACCTCTCCTCTGCATGTGCTCTCTGACTCTTGCCTAGGTCCTCTGGCTGCCGGATGGGTTCAGGGAAGAGGTCAAACAGCGAGCCCCAGGCGTTCAGCAAATCTATGGCCGGAAGAGACTCCAGAATGAGAAGGAGCCACTGCTGCATGTCAATCTGCCCTACCAGGACATGAGCTCTGAGGAGATCAGGTGAGAGTCCTGTGCCCAGGACCCTGGGAGCTGTGGGGCCTGGGCACTGCCCCAGCTCTGTCCCAGGGGCCAGCAGAGGCGTGGGCCAGCTGAGGCTGAGTGCCGGCACGGTGCTGGGAAGGGCAGGGTGTGTGCTCCAGCCTTGCGGACAAACATGCCTTACCAGGCAGGGCTGACGCAGGGGATGGAGCTGGCTGCAGTCCTCTGCCTTGCCAGCAAATCTGCCCTGGGTCTGGCTCTCCAGACAGATGCTCCGTGTGGTTGTAAATGCTGGATGACATCCCAGATATACAGTCCTCTCTGGCTGTACGCTGAGCATGCCGGCACCCTGCTGTCTGCTGCTCTGACCACGGCTGTCCCTATGCAGGCAGTACCGCCAGGACAACATCTCTGTCAACTTGTACGTGGTGAACCAGCCCTGGCTCTTCTCTGTGCTGTGGTGCGCTGGCGTGAGCTCTGTCACCACCAACGCCTGCCAGGTGCTGAAGGAGATGAAACACCCCATCTGGCTGCTCGTAAGTGACCCCTCCATCCTTCACCCTGCCCCACAGCCCTGTGCCCCAGACACTTGTGGGTCCCTTTCTGCAGCAGCCCTGGGCAGCCAGCTGCCTGGAGGGTGGCTTTTGCTCAGTGCTGTGCTGGTGTGGGAACGTGTGACCCTGCAGAAGGGACCGCTGGCACAGCAGACTGGGCTGTGCCACCAGCACACCACCTCTGGCTGGTGTTCATGGCTTGTCTTGTTGCCTTGCAGCCCAGCAGCACGTACCTCATGATCTGGATTGTTGTAGACTGCGCTTCCCTTCTTGTCATCTTCTGGGCCTTCCTCTTGCTGAAGTATGTTCTGATGCCTTTCCCCCTCCCGGGGCAGGTCTGTTGGGGGAGGCCATAGTGTGCCCTGGGTGGCTGGGACATACCCAAACCTGGCTGTATCAGCTGCCACCCCCCTCTGGACTCAGATCTTTGGGGGTCCTCTCCTGCCTGGCTAAGAGAGACAGCAGTGTGTGGAGGCAGCTTTTATCACCAGGCTGCAGCTAAAACTCTGGCCTGACCCTTCCTCACGCTGCTGGATGCCTTAGCTCACGCTTACTGGCTCGCTCTGCACCCCAGGGCTTGGTGGGCTGAGGCCGCGGGACCTTGGCCCTGCTCCTTCTGCTCCTTTACCAGTGCTTCAGGCCTGGAGAGCAGGTCCCCGTGGGACTGTGTGTCCTGTGGGGCCCCACAGCCTCCAGCTGGGAGCTTGGGGGAGGGAAGGGGGAGGCCAGGCTGACATACTAACATTGATCATCTTCCATCTCCTAGGCAATGCTCCCAGAGAAGACGGGCAGCGGGTGAGTGCGTGCAGATGTGAGCTCCCCTCCCTCGGAGCCAGGCTCTGCCCACGGGATGCTCCCTGGCAGGCAGGCTTTCTCCAGCTGAAAATGACAGAGTGGTTTGGGATGGCTGGGGGAGGGAAGGGAATCCCAGCCCAGGGAGTTCCTGTTCTGCCTTTAGCAAACAGCCCTGTGGGACAGCGCTGGGGAATCCCACATTCCCCAAGTCTCCTCAAACCTGCTTTTCAGGTCACTCTGCTTGTCCATGCGGATGGTGGATACCTGCGATGACTCTTTTTTTTCTCTCTGTCTCCCCAGAGTCTGAGACCGACGTGCTTCTCACAAAGATCAACAGCTTGATGCAAGAGTGACCCCTCCAGCCTGCGCCAGCCAGCGGAGGGGCAGCCAGAGCCCTGCACAGCTCAAGTGGGGAGCAATCCTCAGGCCAGCTTCAAGGCTCCTTTCCTTTGCAGACTCCTTCCTGAGCTTCCCGTCCCCTCGTAGCCTTCCTGACTCCTTGCGTGGTGCACAACTGCCCTCAGCCGAGAAGACCTGGAACTGGGTTCCCAGCTGCCGCTGACAGCAAGGAACTGGAGACTTTGCAGGGTTTTCCTGGGCTGAGTGCTTCTCCAGCGGTGCTGGGGCTAAGGCCTCTGCCCTGGGGTTTGGACACTAGTGGGGGATTTGAGTCGCTGTTTGGGGCAGGGGAAGGGCAGCCTCAGCAGCAGCAGCTCTGCAGCCAGTCATGGGAAACCTTGTTTAAAGCGCTGCTGCCCTGCCCCATGGCTTGAGGAATAGGAAAGGGGGCGCGGAGGTGGCTTTTCACAACACGGAGGGGGAGCTGAGCTCTTCCCACGCCCACGCTGGACACAAGTCCTGCCCCTGCTACTGCTGGCTTCATGCTTGTGGGGCAGGGTGCTGGCACCCCGTGCAGCAGCGACTGCCTGTTGCTCTGGGGCGGGGGGACAGCGAGCTGGGGGGGGTGGCGGGTGCCTGGGGCTGGCAGGACCACGGTCCCTCTCCTGCTGCTGCCAGGCTTTGGGGGTGTGCGAGGGAGGGGGGCGGTGGGACTCTGCCGTCGGTCACTTTGCAGCAGGGCCTTGAACTTGGAAAGGGGGATCAGGTCCGTTTTACTTGTCCCTACCTATTTATGTCAATAAATCAGCGGAGCGGTAGACAGACCCCGAAGGCGCGCTGGGCAGAACTGCTCTCCCCCCCTACCCCGTCTCCCGCTCCCCTGCAACCCCCCCCACCCCGCCTTCCCCCCGGGTCCCGGCTCTCTGGGGCAGCCGCAGCCCAGCCGGTGCCGGGGCGGGCGGGATGGCGGCGCGCCCGTGCCATCTAGTGACGGCGCGGGGAAGCGGTGTGGGGCCGGGCCGGGCCCTCCGCAGCGGGGAGGGACGGGGCGGGCCGGGGTTCCCCGGGGGGAGGAGGAGGAGAGGGGTGCGCAGGCCGAGCCGCCCCGGGAGCCCGGCGGGCTGCGAGTCGGCGGGGGGCGGCGGGGCGCTCCCGGAGGCGGAGGCGGCGCCGGCGGGGGGCGGGCGGGCGGGGGCGGCTCCTCGGCCGGTTTCCCGGGGCGGGGCGGGGCGGGCGGTGGCGGCGGCTCGGCCGGTCGCGGGCTGGCACCGAGGGGAGCGGAGCGATGATCCGCCGGGAAGGTAAGGAGCGCCCTGCCCTGCCCTGCCCTGCCCGCCGCGCCGGGCACCGCCGCGCTCAACAAGTGTCTGCCCTGCCGGTACCGGCACCGCGGTCGCGCCCGGTGCCCCGCGATCCTTCCCTCCCTCCCCGCCACGGATCGGGCCGCCCTGCCCGGTGCACCCCCGGGGGTTGAGACCCGAGGACCGGGAGCCCCGGCTGGCCGCCTTCCCCGGACTGCGGGACACCTGGCGCCACCGTGGCTCGGAGCGGGTGGCCGTGGGATGCTGCGCTTGCAGCACCCTTGGGTGCTTGTGGGGAGGGCAGGTGTGGGGGTGGGGGCCCTGCGGGGAAGGACCTCCTGTGAGTGGGACTTGTAGCTTGAGATGGGCCCTGGACGTCACGTGCTCTTTTTTGGGTGCTGCAGGAAGGGTGCTGCGGTCTCTACCCTGCGCTGGGGGCACAGCACTTCCCTGCGTTGGGTGGTCCAGGGCCAGAGCTCCCCTGTCAGCCAGTGCTGGTGGCCGTCAGCGCAGGGTGCATGGCCCTCTTTCTGTGCAGCCTGGACTGGGGTGGGACGTTCACACCAGGTTCACAGCCTTTGTGTCCTGGTGTGGTGGCCCCAGTTCTCCACCTGCCTCTTTAGCTTCTGCTGATAAGGTCAGGAATGACCAGGCGAAGATGACTCAACCCTGCTGGGCAGTGTCTGAAGCCACAGTCTGATCTTGCAGAAAAGGAAGCCCTTAGTGACAACACAGGGCTGGGATTCCCATAAAGCCCAATAAATGTGGAGCTTGGGGACGTCCTTGTTTTTCCTGGAGCCAGTGCGGAGCCCAGCTCTGAAGCAGGAGCTATTCACGCTTCCCCAGGCTCCTTTCTCTGTTCTGCTCCCACGATGAGTCGGTGTGGGCCGGTGACACAGGCAGGACCCCCTTCCCCTTTCTGCCAAGGAAGAGCCAGGAGGGGAGCTGGCCGCGTGAGCTGGGACAGCAGGTGGCACACACCCGAGCAGACACAGGCCCCCTTGTTCGATGACCTGAATTCCCTGCCGAGAGCCCTGGGATGAGCAGGGTCATCCTTTCTGCATGAGTTCCTGGCTTAAAAGATGAGTCCCCAACAGTGGCGGGACGGCTCCCCCGCCTCCTCACACAGACGCTCTTTGTCTGCGGGCCGCCTGGGTGACAAAGGGAAATATTCACTGATAGGGCTGAGACAGGCTCAAGGTCCACAGGCGCTCCCCACCCACCCGAGAGATGGGTCACTTCTGGGGCTGGAGCTGGACTGGCAGCTCCAGGCGTCTGCCCAGAGAAGCACGGAGGCCTCCTGGCACAGAGAGATCACAGCTCCATTATTTTAGGTCCAAGGTTGTCTCACAGCTATGGTGAGCCCAGACTTTAACCAAAGCATTGCTTCGTGGCAGCCTCCAGCTCCCCTCCTGGCCAGCAGCCCTCCTGGATGCCCCAAGGCGTCATGTTCCTTTCCCGCGGTGTCTCCTGCTGACCCAAAGCTGCTCGCTGCGTGGAGCGATTCTTATGCTTCACCCTGTAGAAACCCAAGTGTTGCCACCCGTGTAGCTGAGCTGTTTGCAGTGTCTTGTGCTACGTGAGTGGGGTTACGCTCAGCTTTGCTGCAGCCATCTGGCCCCGCGTGGGAGACTGTAACTCCTGCCCTGTGCAACCGGGACGAGTCCGGCTTCTGAGCGGCTTCTCCCCCTGGGAGGTGCCAGAGGTGCTGAGGCTGCCCTGTGCCGCGGGGTTCGGAGGCGAGGGAACCTGGGTTTAGCCCCTGATTTTCAGGGTTGAGTAGGGACAACAGGCAGAACCACCTCCTCTCCAGCCCTTGCCTGTCTCTCTGCCGTGGCCCCTCTGCACCTCGCAGCAGGGTTAGCTCTTCCAGGTATGTGTAAGGAGGCTGCTTTTGCGGCTGTCTGGCTCTTAAAATTCCAGAGCGGGAAGGCAACTTGAGGCATCATTCAGGTGAGCCCTTTGCACCGCTCCAAGGCTGCACTCAAGCCTTCCCTGAAGACGTCTGTCCATCCTTCAGTGTTAATGCCTTGTTTCTCCTGTGCTGTCTCTGCAGACACCGAACGGGCAGTGGAAATTCTAACCAGATACCAAAGCACCCTGCGGTCTCCGGAGGAGCAGGAGCTAAAAGCCTCCATTGGAAAAGTCTCGCACATCTTTCAAAGTGAACTCTTCCAGGCTCTGCTGGGTAAGCCCCTGCCTTGCGGTCCCTGGGGCTTTGCGGTCAGTGGGCTCTCCTGGGGGCTTGATCCTGCACCGGTGCCGGGCACTGACCAGGCTGGGTGCTCCCGGTGCAAACGCGTGGGTGCCAGTAGCGCCGGGGAGCTGGGGCTGTCTCTCCCCTCCAGGGCTCGGGCAGGAGATACGGGGGTCGGGGCTGCAATCGCTGGGTGTTTGCGACATCAACGGGATTCCGCGGTCGGGTGATTGTGGGCAAGGGGTAAAGCCTTCTTCATCAGGCTGTGCCAGACCTATCCAGCGCCCGCTAAAGGACGCTGCGATGCCTTGAGCACCCTCTGCGCAGTGCGGGCGCGGGGTGGCCCCAGCCACCGCTGGGTTTCCAGCTGTGCTGCCGCAGCGAGGACACCCCGCCACTGGCCTCGCTCCCCCCTGCGCCCCTCCGCCTCATCACAACCCGCTACTTCCCGTTCCTGGTGCCGACCCAAAAGGAAACTAAATTTTTTCTGTCTTTGAGAGAGAATATCCATGTGTCCCCAGCTCCTGGTGGGGTATCCTGGCCTTTCTTGCACGTAGACCCACGAGCGCTTGTGAGTAACACACTGTGCCAGCGGCTCATTTCACACAAGAAACAGGCTCAACACTGAGGCTCGTCTTGGGGCCGGCCACCAGAAAATGCTGTTTCGAGCGCAGGGTAAAGTTCTCCGTGTGGATTTAGGCAAACACAGCTGGAGTCTCGCCGGACCGCGCAGCTTCTCCGTGCAAGAGGCACGACTGTCTCGCTGAACAAGGTCATTTGAAAATGCACTTTCTTTGCAAAGTATTTCTCTTAGAAAAACAAAATCTGATGGTTTTGGAATCTGAAGTTGCTCAGCTCCATTCCCTGCCAGAGCAGACCAGATCCTGGCTGTGTGCGTTCACTTAGGGAGTGAATTTTGGAGGTAATCCTGGAGAACCGTTTGCAGAAGCTGCAGAGTGCCGAGAGGGGCAGGAGCTCCCGCTCAGCTCCTCTCCTCAAGTCCCGCTCGCTGTGGGTCGTGGGGGAGAACACGCAGCCCCGGCCTTCCTGTTCCCGGGTGTCCCGGGAGAGAAGCCGAGTTTCCCTGCTGGGAAGGAAGGGAAAGCACCCCAGAAGCGCTGCACCCCGGAGGAGCACCCGGGCCGCGGGGTGCAGAGCTCCATGCGTGGTCTGCGCCTCATTCTTGGTGTTTTGACCCGAGGCTGTCTCAGCCTCTCCCCCTCGCCATCCGTCTTCTCGCTTGGCAGCTCTCGCCGTTTTTTCACACCTCTGCAGCCAGAGACCCATTTCTGTGCCCGCGGAGCCCTGAGTTGCCAGCGGCTCCTCTGTGCTTCAGGTTACCCATTCAAAATGAAATACAATTATGGGATGGGTGGTGTGCCCTGAGCTATTTTATTCTCTCCTTTTCTCGTTCTTGCTGTTGGAGCATCACCTGGAGGCTTTTGGCCCTGGCAGGGCTTGCGCTGGGACGTCTGTGCCATCAGCAGCAGAGACACACGGCAAGGGGCCGTGGGCAGAAGGGACCAGCGTGCACCTCCTCTTTCCTTGCCTCTTCGTTTATACAACCCGCTCTCAAAATGGACCCCAGGCCACGACTAGCCCCACGCCGGAGGCAGTGATCCCTAGCAGGGCTGTGATCACCTTGGCAAACCTGACACGAGCCCAACGCTCCTGCCTGCATTTGTGTGCTCCCCCAGCCCTCCCTGGGGCTCGGCGAAGGCAGCGAAGCAGCTTTCCCGAAGCCTCGGGGCTGTTCGTATCAGCGCAAAAGTGTTGTGGAGAGCGTGTAGCCGAGAGAGCCCGGCCGTGCCACCCAGCTGGCCGCAGTTTGCGCGCTGGCACGCGGATGCTGCACAGACCTCCCAGCTCCCTGCTTTAAGCCGTCCGTCTTGGTGTCCTGTCAACGCTGGCACGAGGGAGTGTCGCTTGATTGCTGGTGACCTTTTCAGCTGGTTTAACAGGATATTAGTTCCCCGTGCCAGAGCGAGCTTTCTCTAAGATCTGTTTACCTAACTAGGAATTTGCATTCATTACTTCCGCCCCCGCCGCCCCCGGAGCGTGGGTTTGTGAATTCCTCCGTCCCTGTGTGGACACGTGTGATGCCGCGTCCGGCTGCATGCTCGCTGTGCCTGCGCACGGCTGGCACGCACCAGACTCGCTCCGTCTCCACGGTCCAGACCTGCTGGAGTGCGGTGACGGCTCCAGGAGGACGGTGGAGCGTTTCTATTTTATTTACTTTTCGCCCCACCTTTTCCCGGTGGGCTGCCGTGTGCCTGTCTGAAGTCTGCTCGGAGTCGCGGAGCTGGTTCAGAGTTTCCGCGAGGGAGGAGGATTAGCAGGAGCGCCATGGGTGTGCCTCCCAACGCAGAGGCTCCCGGCCCACTGCCCCTCGCTGTGCCGGGTGCTTCTGGCTCCGGAGAGATCTCAACCCAGAGAGGTCCCTCCTCTTGCAGCCTTTCAGCAACATGGGCCCGCTTTTCTTCAACCCCTGGGGAACATGAATGCATGAGTGCGGTACCTCCCTGTCCTCAGATCGCACGCTCCTGCAGGTGATGCTCTCCTACGACGCGCATCGGCAGGCTTGGGTTTGAACTAGAGCTACCAGAAGGGCCAAACAGCATGGAATTTTCCAAGTTAAAGTCCACATGAAAAATGCCAGGGATATGGCTTTCCATATTCTTTTCTTTTCTTTTCTTTTTTTAAAGAATAAGCCATTTTATGGACTTTAGAAGCCTCCAGAGACCGCAGTTTGCCCAGCTCCAGGGGAAGATCTGCTTTATCCCAGATAAAGCGGTGTCCCAGCTGTGTGGTGTCCAGAGCTGGATGTATCTGTTGCCGTCAACGTGCCCAGTGTTGCTGCGCACGTGCGCCGGTTTCTGCCAGACTCCTCCGTGCACAGCACAGCTCCTTCGATCCTTGTGACCACTGTGCCGGACTCGACTCCCTCTCCCAGGAGCTGCCCGTGCCCTGGGGCACGCAGACCCTGCCAGGACGGCTCCTGGCCCGCGGCGGCTGGCCCGACACAGCGCAGCCATGCGGGAGCTGCTCCGTGTTGGAATGCGCCAGCCCCTGCTCCGTCCGCACAAACGAAATTCCTTGGCGGCGCAGAGGGAAGACAGACTGTGCTGGCTCGCTCCTCCTGGCCCCTCTCTCCCTGCGTCTGAGGCTGCAGAGCCAAGCGTGTGACTTGCAGGGAAACAGCCTGGCGAAAGGAGCCGGGCTCAGGGACACCGGGGTGATGGTGGCCCTGCTTTCCCTCTGCCCCCCAGAGCCCCCTCGGGGAGATGCTCGGCCTGGTCTTGCGCCGCCGGGGAGGACGGGGCTGGCGTTCAGAAGCAGCTCCCTGACCTTTCCCTCCCGGAGCCAGGGCTGAAAGGGGCCGTTGTGGCCGTTGGGGACAGGCAGGGCTGTGTGCGCTCAGCCGCCCCGGCTGCCAGCACCCCGACGGCAGCGCTCCTCCCGAGAGCCTGCCAGGGCTCGGCTCCTCTCCTGAGCCATGGCCAGCAGACCCCAATGAGGTCCTGTCCCCTACGGCCCCTTTCACCCCAAAAAAGGTTCCTCCCGGAGAGCGCTGCTGCCGTGGAGGCAGGAGCAGAGGCAGGAGCAGAGGCAGCCTGTGGCTGACCCACGGTGCTTCCCTGGGGAAAAAACTACGTCCGGGAGCTCGGCGCTGCTGGGGATGGCGGCTGCGGTTTCACGGGGTGGCTGCAGGAGCCAGGGTGGAAAAGTGGAGGAATCTGGAGGATTCCCAGCCCCGAGGACGGATGGAAACTCGTAGCTTGGTTGAAAGTTCTGCGGTGGCAGCGGCAGCAGCAGGACCAGGGGCGGGAGCCTGGTGCGAGGCCGGAGTTTCTGCCCGGGGTGACTCTGCGGTGACGCGGCTGATGGCAGTGGACGTGTCAGGGAAGAAGTGTCATTTTCTGGAAGTGCACGTGCCGGCTGGCACAAGGGCACTGCATTAGCCCTCGGATGCTGGTGCTACAGAAATATTTAATGACTCCTATTTGACGTATTGTCCCCAGGAGGAAATAGTTAGACAAATTCTAATCTCTGTAAATCTCGAGTTACTCTTCCTTATTAGATCCAGAGCGGATTTACACTGCCATAAACCAGAAATTCAGCTGTAAGCCAGAACACGCAGCACCACCTTCTGCTACCACGGCGTTCTCTTACTGAGGCTTTGCAGGTAGCGCTGCTCTTAAAGCGCACGGCTGAGGCAGACTGGGGTGCAACTTGTGATGCCCATAAGAAAGGAAAGGAACCAGCGTATATTTAAAGGATCTTTAATGCCACTTTAATACCTCTCCTGTGAGGACAGACTGAGAGAGTTGGGGTTGTTCAGTCTGGAGACAAGAAGGCTCGGAGGAGACCTTACAGCGGCCTACCAGTATCTTAAGGGGGCCTACAAGAAAGCTGGGGAGGGACTTTTTAGGATGTCGGGCGACGGTAGGGCTAGAGGGAATGGATCAAAACTAGAGATGGGACGATTCAGACTGGACGTTAGGAAGAAGTTCTTCCCCATGAGGGTGGTGAGCCCCTGGCCCAGGTTGCCCAGAGAGGTGGTGGAAGCCCCATCCCTGGAGGGGTTCAAGGCCAGGCTGGATGGGGCTTGGAGCAGCCTGGGCTGGTGGGAGGTGTCCCTGCCCAGAGCAGGGGGGTTGGAACTAGATGATCTTTAAGGTCCCTTCCAACCCGAACCATTCTGTGATTCTGTGACATGCACGGATGTCCTAAAATGTATTCGTGTTACGGCCCGCCCTTCACTGCGTGAACCCCACCCCCCAGTTGTGAAACTCCACTAATCCCCGGTGCCAGCAGTTATCCCCTGTCCCAGCGAGCGTCCAAAGTAGGCCGAGGGTTTGGGAGGTGGAGAGTGGCTGCTTCCGAGGACAAGCTTCCCGCTCCAGCCCTGCCAGCTTGGCTGCCCCGGGCTGTGTTCCTGCAGCAGATGGGTGACAAACAGGGATGCCGGCAGCGGTGCACCCCCGTAACGGGACTGTTCAAATCTTGTTTTCATTTTTGCGAAGTTTTGTGCGTTCCAAGCGTAATCCGCGCAGCCAGGAGCTCCTGCTATCCCATTACGCAATGACTATTTTTATAACCGGAGGGAGAGACGGTTTTGCACGAAAACAAAGTCCCGTTTGTCTGGCTGTGTGATGACTGCTTGCTGTGACCTCATGTCTGATTTGAGGGGGGCTTCGGGGGCTGCCAGGGCACGCTCAGCACCTGGGGGGGCTGCAGAGGGGACGCCCCAGGTGCGGTGGCTGGATCTGGGGACTCCCACTCCTCCCGTCGTTGCCGGCTGCCCCATTTCTCCCAGGGCACAGGACAGAGCCCGGCAGTGACACAGCACGAAGCAGCAGCTCCAAAAGTGGCATAGACGCCAGTGGCAGTGGCACGGTGCCCCCCGGCGTAGGGTGGCTGTGCTGCCTGGCTGGGCCCCCCGTGGGCACAAAGCCGTTCTGCTGGCAGCCGGGATTTACAGCAGCTTCTTCCCCGCGGCTGGGAGGTCACCAGGCAGCCCCTGGGTGATGGGGGATGACGCTGCTCCCCGTCCCGTCTGCAACACGGATGTGCTGCTGGCAGTGCCTGGGCACGGGGTTAGGCACCAGGAGACGATGGGGGCTTACGCCTGGGAGCGCGACCCTGCTTTGTGAAAACCTCCCTGGGAAGTAGCCTCGGGCAGCGCTCAGCCTGTCCCTGCTTACACTGCCCAGCGCTCACCGGATTTCCTTTGGAAATCTTTACACAGCGGGCATTTAATACGCCACGGTGCCTCGGCGGGGCACAGTTTCGGGTAAGAAATTGCACATTGAAAGGCTGGCTCCGCCTGGAGCTCCCAGGGAGCGTGGGGGCATGGCCCTGGCCCCCGGAGCTGAGCCCGCCGCTTGCCTCGGGGCTGCTCGCAAGCAAGGGGCTCCCCAGCCTCCGCTGCGGCAGGCGCGGGTACAGAAAATGAACTCCGGCTCCTGCTGCAGCTTTCCCCACTCCCAAGTGCTTATTTATGCTGCCGTGACTTTTTGGCCCGGCCGACTCCGCCAGGCTTCCTGTTTCCCAGGTGCTTGAAGGGATTTATTACTTCTTTATGCCTTTTGCAAGGCGTTTACCAAACTCTTTTGGCCGACCTTTTGGAGCTTTACCTTTAACCTGGCAGCATTTACCATCCTTTCTGGTTTTCTCATTTGGACGCAGCTTCGGCTTTTTAGATGAATGTCTTCGCGCTTTTAATAGCCTCCCTTCCCTGCGGTCCAGCCTTGCTTTCCTCCCTCTTCCCTTCGCAGTATCCTCCGGCCAGGCACCCTGCGTTTGCTCTGATGTCCCGGTGGGGTCTCTCTAAATAGGCTCGGTGCCTCCCACAAATGTTTTACCCTCTTTGTTACCCCTTTCAGTTTCTTTGTCAAAAAGCTTCTCGCTTTTGATATAGTTCCCTTTGTGAACTTAAACGCTTCTGCCGTGAGGATATTGGCTTTCGTTGCTCCTATAGAGGTGCTGGATCTGGGGGGCTGTGTCTGCCCTGGCTCTGGAGATGAGCTGGGGGTTGCAGGGGGCTGCAGCTGCCTGGGTGCGTGGCAGTGGGGGCTTCCTTAGGGGGGAGCAAAGCCCACTGCAGCCCTGCTGTTCCCTGCGATCCTCTGCGTGTGACCGGGAAAGGGTAAAATGCTGCTGGTAGGGGTACGAGAGGGTCTGGGCTCCCACAGCCCCTCTGGAGCTGCGCCCGAGCAGCAGCTGCCGTCAGGTCCCACTGTCACTCCAAAACTGCCCCTGGAGCCGCGAGGGCCGGGGCACCCCAGTCTCACACCTCTCTCCGGAGCCACTGGGACTCGTGGCAGCAGACCCAGGTCCTCGGAGCACAGAGTGAGGGTACCTGGCACCTGCTTGTGGCAGGTAGTATCGTGCCAGGTGGGAAGAGCGAATTTATCGGGGAAGGAGCTGGAGATAACACAGCTGTAGCCATCAGCTTTAGGGCTTGCACGCCCTGAGCCTGCTGCACTGGGGCCCTCTCTGCCTGTCCCCATGGGAAGGGAGCCCCTCCGCGGGCCGGGGGCGATGGGGAGCAGCGATGGGGAGGGCAAAGCCTGGCAGCGTCGGGGCAGGCAGGGGCTGCCTGGCGCGGGAGGCTTCTCCAAGCAGAAGGGACATGGAAGGACCACACGTGGGGCTGGCACAGCCTGGAGGAGAGCGGGATGGGGCGGGTTTACGACGGATGTTGCGGAGGACGGTTTGCTCTTGGTCCCCGTCAAGCGTGTGGTCATTGCTCCGTGGAAAGGCCCGTGGCTTCCACAGCCCCGGGGCGCTGTGCGCTGAGCCAGGCACCCCATTGCAGAGCCAGCAGAGCCCGGTCCCACCCATCACCCAGGGACAAGCCTCTCACAGAGGGCTCAGACTTAGGATGCGGCAGAGCGGGCGGGCACGGGTGCTGCACCCCACGCAGGATGCTGGCATCGGGCTGCCTCCCCGGTCCTGTGGATGTTTCTCATCCTGTTTTGCAGATATCCATGAATTCTACGATTTCACGCTGCGCTCTGCACCCCTGCAGCCTCCCAGCCCGGACGCACGTCGCGGCACAGCCAGGCAGCAGCGTGGGGCCAGCGAGCCCGGCTCCGCGGTCGCACCCAGAGAACCCCAAAACCTCCCGGAGGTAAGAGCCACTCCGGCACAATGCCGCGGGGCCAGACCCTGCGCGGTCCTGCACCAAACGGGAGGCAAGGGGCACGGGGAGGCTGCTGGCCACCGCAGCCCGGCCAGCTCACGCCCAGAGCATTTCCACACCTCCTCTGTCATAGCTTGTCTCATTAATGAGGCAACTTCTCTGGTTCACAAGTGTTAATTGAATTACTCCTAACGCAAATAGCTTCGGCTTCAGCTCTGGTTCCTGCTCTGCCGTTGCAGCTGGATTAGTTGCTCCCATCTGACGCTGTCTCCCACGGAGACATTTCGGCTCTCTGATCTAGCCACCTCGCGGGCTGCTTTTGATAAGTGAAGTAGGTTGAGTCTTTTAAGTTTTCCTTTTCAGGATTTTTTTCCAGCTCTCGGATAACTTCTGCCTCTCTTATTTGCATTCTCTTTAATTTTCCTTTTAAAAGCCTTTTAAAAGATGGGGCACCAGGTGGGGAGGCAGGAATTGAGCAGTAGGGCCTTAGCTATCCCAAAGGCACCAAGGTAAATAAAATCGCCTCATGCCTTTGCGGACCCTCTTCCCGTCCCCCTCCCACTGCCTCGTGCCCTGCCAAGGGATGCTGTGGGATCCCCCTGAACTGGGGATACGGAAACTTTTGCGCGGAAATGCAAAAATTTGGAGATATTCCTCATTTCATTAGATAAACACCGTATTTCTGCCTCAAGGACTGAACTGGCTTCCCATCATATACCTACGGGGACACCAAATCTGAGTGGCCCAGGGGGACAATGGAGCTGAACGATGTCACCTAAGGAGGAACTCTTCAAAGGAGTTTGATGACCAAGAACAGGGGGCATAAAGCTGCCCACCATCAGTGCAGGAGATATCTGTGTCCCTCTGACTCAGGAACGATTTTAGTACCTTTTTTTTCTGACCCCCTTCACATGGACAGTCCCGCTGTTTAAAGGCAAACCGGCACATCTAGTCTGTGTTTATGAACATATTTTTTAGCGATGTTACACCGTGGGCAGTGGGATCCCGCTTTGGTTTTTTTGGGTCTCCTGTAGCTTCGATCCACCCACCGGCGAGCTCTGCATGGCCCCCGGGAGATGTGACACTCAATGAGGACATTTAAATCGATGTGGAAGCAAGTGGGGAAGCAGCGGTGGGCCTGGCGCAGCCGGCAGGAGGGGTGCTCCAGCTCCCCCCGCGGCGCCCTGCATCCGGGGGGGGATGAGCGAAGCAGCCGGTCTCGGGGCGTCCCCGCACCGAACACAACCCAAGCCCATCATAGAACCATAGAATCATAGAATCGTTTAGGTTGGAAAAGACCCTTGGGATCATCGAGTCCAACCGTCAACCCTACTCTACAGAGTTCTCCCCGACACCATATCCCCCAACACCACATCTAAACATCTCTTAAACACATTTGGGGGTGGTGACTCCACCACCTCCCTGGGCAGCCTATTCCAGAGTCTGACCACTCTTTCTGTGCAGAATTTTTTCCTAATGTCCAGCCTAAACCTACCCTGTTGCAGCTCAAAGCCATTCCCTCTTATTCTATCGCTAATGACCTGTGAGAAGAGACCAGCACCAACCTCTCCGCAACGTCCTTCCAAGTAGTTGTAGAGAGTGATGAGGTCTCCCCTCAGCCTCCTCTTCCTCAAACTAAACAGTCCCGGCTCCTTCAATCGCTCCTCATCAGATTTATTCTCCAGGCCCTTCACCAGCTTCGTTGCCCTCCTCTGCCCTCGCTCCAGCACCTCGAGATCTCTCTTGTATTGAGGTGCCCAGAACTGGACGCAATACCCAAGGTGTGGCCTCACCAGCGCTGAGCACAGGGGGACAGTCACCTCCCTCCTTCTGCTGGTCACACTATTTCTAATACAAGCCAGGATGCCATTGGCTTTCTTGGCCACCTGGGCAAGATGACATAAAATCCCTCCTTTCTCCAAAAATGCGTTTCTCAGGCATCTTGTGTTGCTGAAAAATGAAATGCAACAGGGAGCTGCCATGGCCCCCGGGGTGCCCTGCCTGCAAGCCTCCGCCGTCCCCCGCTGTGACCCCACTGCCCAGGGGCCAGGGCAGGCTGTCACGGGCAGTGGGGTGCTCACCGAAGGCTGTATGAGCCCCCTGCATGGGGCAAAGCTCATTTTGGCCCTTCCAGAAGCCGGGGTGTGGGGGGGCCTGGAGGCAGCTGGCCTGCCCTACCCGCATGTACCCCCTGTCTCGTTTCAGGATCCGTCCTGGGATGGTGAGCGGAGGCTTCCCGCAGGGGCTGGGGATGGCGTGCCGGGGACGCCGCCGCGGCTGGTGAGGGTGACGGCCCGGAGGACGGAGGCGCCGGCCAGCGTCTGCAGCCTGGTGCTCGGCTCCCGCAGCGCCCTGCCCCAGGTGAGCCTCCGTGCGCCCCACGCCGCGTCCCACCCTGCCAGCCCGGCTGGCGGCTGGCACCGAGGGGACAGCACTGGCGCCCTGTGCCCCTAGCACCGCGGGGACGGCGCCGGGGAGGCGATTTCCTCCCCTGGGGCTGGCAATGTTTCCTCATGGTGATGCTCAGGCTGGGAAATCTAGCAGTCACCGGTGCTGGGGGCTGGACGACGCCAAAATCGTCCCCTCGCGTTAGCATTTCCCATGGCCCAGCGTCACCCCCCGGGGCTGGGAGGGCAGATGGATATGGCGCAGAAAGAAAGAGGCTGCATGGAGCTGGAAATCCTCCCAGCCCCGTCCCTCTCGCCCCCAGCGCTGGCACACTCCCACGTTGCAGATTTCCGTTTGTTTTTTTTTTTTTTTCTCTGAGCTCTTAAATGGCAGGTCCATTTCTCAGCTTACCGGGAGCTTTTTCTCTGCTGACTTATTTACCTGGAAATGCCGTTTATTTGGATGCGCATCGTAAATCTCAGCCTCCTCCTGGCGCGAGCGCATCATTTGGGCTACGCATTTGAGGGGAGTTTTAGGGACGAGCGAAGGGCAAAACACGCTTTGGGGAGGGATGAAGTGGCCGGGATGGATGGAGCTCACCACAGATTTAAAATTATATGAAAATGTTGTTTTCCTTGGCATAGTTTGAAAAAATGCTTGTTTGCTAAGTTAAAGTCTTCTTCCAAAATATTTTAAATACAAGAATTGCTCTGCTTCTTTTCTCTCCTTTTTAAATGTTTCCCTTCTTATTCTGGACTGCAATAAAATGGGTAACACCCCATTTTTTTCCCTTACTGTTTAATTTCTCCTTTTCTTCTTGCTACTCTCTGTGTTTCCAAACATTCACCAAATCTTTACCAGTTTTGGAAGGGCGGATTTCTGAACACGCCGGGAGGATGAGCTGGGCTGCCTGTCTCTGTTTGCCAGTGGGAGGGGACCATGACCGCGGATGGTGGAGTCACAGGGGAAAACCCACGAGGGGCGAGAGCCTGATCAGTCAGGAAGAGTCAGATTTTAAGGGATTTTCTTCCCAACTGTCCCAGGCTGTGGAGCAGAGCAGCTCTTGCGTCCAGCCCCGAGTGTCTGGCTGAGGGCTGAGCTGCGATGGCTCCTTGAGCAGCAGCCCCCTCACTTCGATTTTCAGACGTCATGCGATGGGGAAGCTGCTGCGTCCCTAGCCCTGCTGGCCTGATGGTTATTTATCCTTCCCATTAAAAATCTGCACTTTGCTGTTAGCCTGGATTTCTGGCGCTTTAGCTCCCAGCCCCAGGAAATTTTGCTGCCTTTGTTTGCTAGGATAAAGGACTGTAGCAATCAGAAATGTTCCCAACATGTAGGTATTTATAGATGCGTCTAAGTTCCCTCTTAACTTTCCCTTAGATAAACTAAACAGATTGGCTTCTTCACTCGCTCAGTGTGAGGCAGGTTGTTCTAGCCCTGAAATAATTCCTGTCATTCTTTTCTGAAGCTTTTTTTATTTTCAGCCTCCTCCTTTCCTGGCCGGTGTTGGTACAGGTCCTGAGCTGGTCCTCGGTGCCGGGCACTGGTGCTTTGGGGGTTGCCCATCCACGGGGACCAGAGCTGCCAGCCCGGAGCGGGTGTCACTGCCCCGAGAGGGGACGCGGGTGGGCAGGAGAGGGCTCTGGGAGGGCCGGGCTCTGGCAGAGCTCTCTCATCTGCAGCCTCTTCCATCCCAGAGGATGGCCACTTCCCAGCCCGGCTGCAGGCAGAGCAGGGACCCGGAGGGGAAAATTGAGGCTGGAGTCCTCAATGCAAGAAGGACACGGAGCTGTTGGAGTGGGGCCAGAGGAGGCCCCGGAGATGATCCAAGGGCTGGAGCCCCTCTGCTGTGAGGACAGGCTGAGAGAGCTGGGGGGGTTCAGCCTGGAGAAGAGAAGGCTCCAGGGAGACCTTCCAGCCCCTTCCAGTCCCTGAAGGGGGCTACAGGAAGGATGGGGAGGGACTCTGGATCAGGGAGTGTAATGATAGGACCCGGGGTGACAGCCTCAAACTGAAGGAGGGGAGATTTACATTGGATATCAGGAAGAAATTCTTCACTGTGAGGGTGGTGAGGCACTGGAACAGGTTGCCCAGGGGAGCTGTCAATCCCTGGAGGGGTTCAAGGCCAGGCTGGACGGGGCTTGGAGCAACCTGGTCTGGTGGGAGGTGTCCCTGCCCAGGGCAGGGGGTTGGAATAAGATGATCTTTAAGGTCCCTTCCAACCCAAACCATTCTGTGGTTCTGTGAAAAACAGTCAGGATGGTAGTGCTCAGTGCTGGGCTCAGCCATGCCCGTAGTCCTGCCTGAAATTTGGCTTTCTGTGGAGATCCAGCAGCTTTCCTGGAAACGGTGACCCAGCGGTGCTGGGGTGCTGCAGCCTCCTCTGCAGCAGCCCCTGAGCTGGGATGTGGGGGCCTGTGACACCATGGTGAGCTTGTTCCTCAAGACGTCGTCTTCACTGAACCGCTGCACACGGGCTGTGCCCCGGCAGAGCGGGAGCATTTCCAGCAGTCCCGCGTGGCAGCGATCTGGACCGGGACACGGAATCGGCCGTGCCTGGGGGCAGGCTGTGCCAACGGACCGCAATGCGGGCCCTGCTTCGCATCCCTCGCTCCTGCACGAAGGCACTGAGGACGCCTCGGCTCCCGTCCACCGTCACCTCCAGTGTCAGTTGTCAACAGCCCCAGCCTGCAGGACGCCATGGGGGCTGGGTAACGCCTCCACACCCAGCTCCTGCCCACCTCCAGAGGGACGCCTTGCTCCCCAGCCTTCGGTGTGTGTTTTTTGCCACAGGCATTTCCGAAGTGGGTTTCAGGAAAACACTTGAGATGGCAAATGTCACTTGGAAGAACCGGGGAAGCTTCTACAGTAGGTGGTATTTAACGCTAGGGCAGGAAGGCACCAGCTGTAGGGCAGAGCACCCCTGGTGCTGCCAGCCCAGGACAAGAGCCCCAGCGGACACCCTGCCACTGAAAAAAAGGTAAAATGATGAACTGGCTTGTCCTGCCTGAAGTCAGTATAATTCTCTTATCGTGGCTGTCAATGTAAAAGTTTTCTGTTGTCCCGGCTTTGTCCCCCCCACTGCCTGCAGCCCTCCCCGGCAGCGAGAGCCCAGCAAAAGCCACCGTAACCTGCTTTAGCCGGGAAGACACGTGAGAAATGAATTGCCTCTCTGCAGACACGCTTCCAGGAACAGGATATTTTCCGTCTGCTGGCGAGGCTGCGTGTGCACGCCGAGTAGCCCTGCAGCGTGCGAATGGCTGCTGCAAAGGAAGCGGGGCTGGTAAATACAGCAGGAACACGTGCTGCCGGACGGCGAGGCTCAGTGGGCTGAGACCATCCCTGCGGGGGCAGGTGGACGTTCAGCTCTCGACGGAGCAAGAGCAAAGGGACTCGGCCAGCTGAAATGCCCTGTTGAGGCGCTCAGAGGCACAAGCCTGCCTGAGCTCTGGGGTTTGCGGGGTTTTATTTGCTGAATCGTTTCAACCTTTCCCCGAGCCCCACGGTTGCCCCAGCAGGGCTGCTCAGGGCTTGTGTATCTGCAGTGGGAAGACCCACGAGGACGCTCCCGCGGCCAGTGCCGCTCGCCTGCGCTCACAGGCTGGCAGGAAGGCTGCTTCCCTCGGTAAATGCCGTTCTCATCCTCCGTGCGGGGAGCAGAGAGCGGCCAGCTGTACAGATAAATGAAAGAGGAACAATGCCGCTGATGAGCAGAAACTCTGCGCCTGCGAGGAAGTGCTGCTCTTCCCCTGCCACCCTCTCCTGCCTCCCGGCATGGCTCTGCAGCCACTCTGACTTCATCCCTGTCACCGCGCCAGTGCCGTGCCACCCCTCCCGCGGCCGCCTGCCCCCGCGTCCCTCCCTCCCTCCTGCCTGCGAGGGTTCCGCTGCTTCGCTGCCTGACGCCGGCGCCGCGGCCCCGTCCTTGCTCAGCCCAGCAGCTGACATGGAGCAACAGCGGGTCTTAGCGTGATGGAGAGGGCGAGCGGGACTGCTTCAGCGGACAGACGTTCCCCGCCTGTGCTGAACTCGCCCGGTGAAGAGGCAGCCTGGCTGGCAGAGGGTGCTGCTGCTGCAGCTGCGGGTGCGTGGGGTGCCGCTGAGCGTGCCCGCAGTGTGCCAGGCGCAGGCTGTGTGTTAGCCCTGCTGGGCTGAGGCCACAAATGTCCCCCCGTCCCTCCCTGCGTCCCAGCTCTACAGAAAAGCCTTGGCAGGGTGTTAGGTGCCCTCCCTGCTGCACCGGCCGCTGAAGAAGATGCGTCCGTCTGTCCTATAACCCACAGCTCAAGTGCCAAAAAGGTTTGCGGAGCTCCCCGGAGGATCTGGCAGAGCAAGGCAGGCTGTGCCGCCAGCGCGGCGACCGGCTGTCTGCTTCGCCCGTCCTTCTCTCGAGTGTTTTTTCCTCTTTCCCGATTTGCCTTTGGCCGAAGAGAAGGGCGTTCCCGTGCTCTGCGCCTTTGCCTGGCGGGAGCGGCTCTGGGCCCCCGCAGGGGATCGGGATGAGCCTGGTGTGTGGCGGATGCTGCAGCTGCAGAAACGCCCGCTGCAAGCTCCCCGCTCCCCCCTGCCCGGCCCGCAGCCCCGCCGCTCTTCATTTTCTCTGCGAGGTGTGGGAGAGGGGAAGCACCAAGTACCTGTTTGCTGTTGCAAGGAGCGTCAGGGAAATGAAGCGGGTCCCTGACGTGGGCGAATGTCTGACAATGACTGCAGCCCCCCCAGGAAGCCCCGCCATGAGGTTGCTTGGTTGCACGTGCCCTGCTGTCCCCGCCACCCCGTATCCTCGCTGTGGGCTGGCTGGGCAGGCAGCCGAAGCCATCACTACCGGCCACTGCTTTATCTCAGCTTGAGCCTGGCAGCGGCAACCCTGCGACCCCAAAATCCTGGGAAGCAGCTAACGCTCAAGCAATGGCAGCAGAGGAGAACCAGCTGCCGGAGGGACCCCCCCCCCCCTCCTTATTGCATCCCCATGCACTTTTGAGAGCCTGTTTAATTTTTGGAGAAGCGGAGCAGGAAAGAAGCAACCCACAGCCCAGAGGCCCCGGCTGTTGCCCCGGTGTCGCTTGAGCCGCTTTGTGCCTGGAGGTCGCTTCAGAGCTCTGCCTTCAGATGCTCTCCAGCAGTTTTGTGGTTCGACATTGCAGACACAGGCCTGGAGGCCCAAGCGCTGAAGCCAGGAGGTCAGACTGACCCACAGATCAGCCCTGCGCAGCGGGGATACTCGGCTGGGCAGCCGCCTGCCCGTGTCCCAGGGATGCTGCTGCTCAAAGCGGGGTCAGCACGGGCTGTGTCAGTAAGAGCTGTCACTTCAGTGGACGTTTTGGGGTTGAACGGCCTCGGCTTTACTAGAGGCTTTTGCTATTCCTGCTGCGGAGATGAACGAGGAGAAGCTTGGACCTCAGTTCTCCCAGCTCAATATACAGCTTCAGCAAAGGATGAAGGAGTCAGTAGAGCCACCAGGCTGTCAAACCAAAGGCTCATGCCTGGCCACCTGTTCCTACTCTATTTCTGTCTCAAACCAGTGGCAAAAGGAAGATCCTCGGCAGACCCCAAGGCTTTTCTGGCTGCACAGCATAGGAAAGCCCTGCTGGACACAGGGCTGTTGGTCTGTCCGTTCATCCAAGTCATCGTCACTGTTTTGAAGTTATTTCGGGATGGTGCGATTGCGTGCAGCGCTCCCCGTGCAGTGGCGGAAAGGGGGTGGCGAGTGGGAGGCTTTGGGGAGTGTCCTGCAGATGGCCACGCTCCAGAGTCATCCAGACAAGCCTGGAGTCCATCCGTCCTCCCTCCGCATTCATGGTCCAGCTTCATTTGCCTCCGTCTAGTGCAGGTGTCTGCCCATCCCCAGGGGAGCGGAGCTGCTGGCACGACTCGCACACGGAGATTCACGCTGATGGGTTTCACGGGTGGCTCTGAAAGCAAGAACTGAGACCATCACAGGCATCTCAGCAGGATGGGGACTGAGCAGGGGGCAGCCCCACCGGTGCCTTGGCCAGGAGCTCCGTCAGCCCCCACACTGTCCCCGCAGGGGCTCTGTCTGCTTTGCTCCTCAAGTTTCCAAAATGAGCAGCACCCAGGTCCCCCCTTCCCTGCTTTGCCTTGTCGGGTGTCCGACCACGTTCCTGCTGCAACACAAGTGAAGCGCTGGAGCCCATCTCCCGTAGCGCCAACCAACCGGGGGCTCTCAGAGTGCCTCCGTGCCCACAGCACGGGCTGTGCTGCCCCGACCTCCACCCATCCACGCTCCGCTCCCCCTCGCAGCCACCCCAGCATCTCGGGAGACCGAGGACAAATCTCCTGGGTGCGTTACTGCAGAACAAACGGGCTCTCCTTGCCATTTTTTAAAAGAACAAACCAAGCTTGAAGGCAGAGCCTGGCAGGCCAGCTGCTTTCTATCTGGAGTGCTGGAGCTTGGGGAACGTCGCTGCATCTTAATGGCATCGGGCTGGACGGAAATCAGGATTCTGGTGGCAGAAGCAATACCGGCACTGTTATAAATAGAGCAGCCACGATAACTGCTCGTGAAGGTTTTTAGTCTGTAGGATTTGGAGGATCAGTATCAAACTACGCTGAGAGATCCATTATCCTCAGCATGGGTAGGAGGGAGGGAAATTGCAGGGGAAGGAGGGCAGTGGATGAGTGCGGGTTTGGGAATAATCCCTCTTGTGAATCCGGGTGTGAGCCCTTTGAAAGGTGCTCTCTGCTGCCTGCTGCCTCCTCTCGCTTCGCTCTGCCTGCCCGGGGAGGTTAGACCCTGTGTGGCTGCAGCAAGGCAAGCGTTTCGAGCCAGCCCCAAGCCCTGCTGGAGGAAGCACCGGAGCTCTGCAGCCCGCAGGTACAAAGCACCTTGCAGGCGCCTCGCTGGCACCGCACCTAAAAATTATTCCAAGTATTGAGACTCAGGCAAAGGCCTCCTGCGGTCTGTGGCCTAGATAGCTCTCAGGGCTGGCACCGCTCAGGCACGCCGGCGTCTGTGCCCGAAGCACCAGCATGGAGAGCATCATGCCTGGCCGGCATTGCTTCCCCAGCCTCACCACCAGCTTCCCACCTGCGTGTGTCCGGGAAACGTGGCCATGTCCCGCCGGGCCGTCCCCCGCCTCTTAAGGGGTATTTTTAGTCCGGATCATTTCACAGCCCCGCTACAGCGGGCCGCGGGAGGAGCTGTGGTGGAGCACGCGAGGGGGCACTGCACTGCGGGGCAGGGGGAGACCCAGGCTGGTCCCCCGGCTGGCTTCATTGCTGAAGCCAGGGGCAAGCTCTGCCGCTGCTTCGCGAGTGCGTTGCGGTCCCGTTGCTGCACTGTTCATTCCCGCTCCCTCGGCACGTCCCGCGCAGCGCTTTCCCCTCTGTGTGGTTTTGCAGAGCTGGGTCTCACGAGGTGTTTTTACAGAAAGGTTTGTGAGCTTCGGGGCTCTGCTGCTGTGGGAGCTCTCCCGCGGTTCCGCTCTGGTTCAGAGCCGGAGCCTGGGGATGGAACCGCTCTCCCGCCTGCTCTCACTGCACCGTGGCTCGGTGGCAGAGCTCACGGCCCGCCTTCCTTCGGGGTGAAACTCAACCCCGCTGTGTGCTCTGACCCCTGTGGATGCCTGGTCCTTGTCCAAACCAAGCCCTGAAGCCAGGGTGAGGGAAGCGGCATGTCATCCCTGGATGTCACCCACCGCCTGGGTTGCTGGTGTGTCACCCCTGAGGAGCACGTGTGCACGGGTGTGCCTGTGCCTCGGGAACGCCACCGCACCCCACGCCTGGGTCCCGCTTTGAAGGTCACCTCGGGGCTTCCGAAACGGTCGGGTCTTCTTCAGTCGTGCGGGCGGCGGCGGGGCCAGGCGGGTGGGGACACTGCGCCTTTAAGAGACGCCCGTGCGCCGGCTGCGGCCCTGCGGCAGGCGCGCTGATTGGCGGAGCGGGCGGCGGGCGGGGCGGGGGCGGGGACGGCCATTCAGAAATTTCCGAGCAGCACTTTCTCCCTTAAAGGGGACAGGTCAGTGGCGACAGGGAAGGCCAGGGCCAGCCGGGCGCCCACGGCCCGGCCCCACCGCGGGTGCCCGGGGCTCCCAGGGACACCGGCATTCATTTCCCCCCCCGAGGCCGGGCAGGTTCCCACACCGGAAAGCGCATCCTGGGGCAGCACGGCCCGGACGAGGCACCAGTATCCCTGGGTGGGGGCAGCGGGAGCTGCTGAATGGGTTTTGCTCCATCTGGAAGGGGCAGGTTGGAGCAGGGCTGGCCAAGCAAAAGAGAGAAAGTGCGGACCCACAGAGCTCCCCTTCTCGTCCACCACGTAGAGTGGGAATAATCGAGGAAAGGGCATCCCTGGGCGCTGGGTGTGGGGGAAAGACCCTCTGGGCAGGTCTGTGCTGGCCAGATCTGAGCAGAGTGGTGCTGAGCCCTTGCAGCACCACTTTCAGAGCCATATGTTGACCCCCTCTGAGGATGGGACTGGTTCCTGCAGGGGTGGCTCCTGGTGGGGAGCTCCGTGAGAGCTGACTTGTGGGGCTTTGTGTCCCCAAGGACACATCGACGTAGGGCCAGGGCCAGCCGGGAGACCTCTGACAGCCTTGTACAGCATGAGCAGGGTGTGTTCAGCTGCCGCTAAGTCTGAGTGTGTAAGCGCGCGTGTAAGCGCGCCCAGGGCCAGCTTGGGAGTAGCAAAAGATGCAGGGAAACAGGATGTCTGGTGGGGCCATACTAGGCACGATGGGCTGGAGATCAAGGTACAGGACCAAAAAAAATATCAACCGATTCTCTTGAAGACGTGAGACTTTGAAATACCTCGCTTTGACTCTGGCTTGGGGCGGTGACGTTGTGCCTTGGTCACGTTTGCAAACCTTCCCTCTGCTCTGTCAGGCTGGAAACATGCTTTGTTCTAAAGGGAATGAGGCACCCACAAGGGCTGGGCACCCACAGGCCCCACGACACGGCAGTGCTGTAATTGCCATGCCCGTGCAGCAGCAAAGCTCCCCCCTTGCGCCCTGGGAGGTGCCGCGGGAAGGCGGCCCACGGCCAGCCCATGCTTCAAGTGCTCCAGCACAAGGCAGGAGCCTCTCTGCCGGGTGATGGGGAGAGCGGCCGTGGGCGTTGTGAGGCTGTCAGGAAATCCATAAAGCCTGCTGCAGTTGATTGCTGTTAAATAGAGCCTCCAGGCTCTCCTTTACGGGGGAGGGCTTGGGCTGTGCTGCAGGAACCTGCCGCAGGTCTCCATCGCTCCTCTCCCCGACCAGTGCAGCCGTGGAAGACATTTAGTTGGCTGTAATTTCAATGGCAGAAAGCAAAATTTCAAAAGCAGAAGGCAAAATTGGTGTTTGTTGAAGACTCTCGCGCTGTTGCTGCCACAGGTGAGGGTATGGGAACTGCACAGTGGCACTGGGCAACGGATCAGGGATCATTAATAGAATGAAAATGGTTTTGCCCTGGAGGAGAATAATTTCTTTGGCAACTGCCCTGAGAGCGCTGAGAGCTATCGGTCCCTTGGTGTGCCTGGTTATTATTATCCCAGCTGCACATTTCCTGGCGTGAATCGCTGCTGGTGGCAGGGAGGAAGAGTCTCAGCACGAGATGTTCATTATCCTGCCCCTTCCCACTCACCCGTGACTGCGCAAACCCTCCAACGCTCCCGGGAGCCGCCGGCCCCGTTTGCCCACTGGCTGCACAGCTGGCTCGGCGGAGCGCCTGTTCCGAGTTTCATTTGGCAAGCCCCAGACACAGCAAATTGCAAATCCCTGCTGGATGGGGGTCCGTGGTAGTGCTAAGGAACCGACTGGCGGACTGAACCGAGTTCGGTTGGTTTCTGCCTTTGCTGCTCACCTCCCCGTGGCCCGCTTCCCCTCGCGCATTTACCTCCCGGCGCCGCTCGCCCTCAGTTCTCAGGGGGGTGGCTGCAGACTCCACCGCTTCCCCTGCGCTTTGGATGGGGGGTAGCTTTTTGCAGGCGCTTGCCGTCGAGTAAGGTACCTCCCCCATGCAACACTGTCCCCCACCTCCTCCCCCGGTGTTACAAAGATGACCCCTTCCCCATCCGCACCCAGGCTCAGAGCTAACGCGTGGCTTTGGTTCCCCTGGCAGGACCGAGCTCCGGCTCAGGCTAAAGAAAGGAGCAGTGTGACGGTGCTGGTGTGACCGTCGTCTCCTCAAGGAGCTGGCTGCCTTCAGCCTGCCCCGTCTTCTGCTCCTAGAAAGGCTGTAAGTGCAACGAACCCCCAGCTCCTGGTCCCTCACACTTGCCTTCCTCTTCCCGCAGGACTTCATGTGAGAGGAAGGAAGAGACAACAGGGGCCGAAATGCCGGCAACGCCAGATAAAACCTAGCTCCGTGCCGCCTTCGTGCCGTGTAAATAGCACCATCTCCGGGGATTTCTTGACACTTTGCTGAAATTAGCACCTGTAAAAAGAGCAGCTGCCAAAGCAGAATTTAAATAAATGGGCAGGCTTCTGGTAGGAAGAGGGTAGATGATGAGAGAGCTCTTGGTTTCCTTGAATTGCTTCTCTCCATGAAGGCACCTGCCTGGAAAGCATCTCCCAGCTCCTTTAGCCCTGCTCAATGCCCACATCACTGGGGCGAGATGCCCACAGCTGCCTGAAGGCGCTGGGCCTGCCCTGCCGGACTCTGGCACACCCAGGTCTGGGCACCCCAGGGCAGGTGCCCGTGCTGTTTGGGCTCGGCAGTGCTACTCCCAGTAGCCAAAACGCCGCTACTCACTGAGGCAAGCTGGAGAAGTGCGGGAGGCGGATGCCTGTGGCCAGCCGGCCCCGGCTTCCTCTCGAGCTCAAAAACGTGTCCCGAGCCCCGCGCAGCGTTAGGGAGCATCGCAAGCAGGCGGCAGCGACCAGGGATTATGATTTTTTCCTTTTAATTGGGGCTAGCGGGCAGCACATGCAGTTCACTACAAATGAGTAGGAATTAAACAGCTAGGAATTAAACAGTAGGAATTAAACAGGAATTGTGGCAGCTAAAATGGGACGTAGGGGTTTTCAGGAGGGGAGCTGCAAGCAGGTAGAGAGGATTCCGTCAGAGCCGCTGCGGCTCAGGGCCCCTGTGTTTGCAGGTGGCAATGAAGCACGGGCAGATAAGAGAAGTGGGGGAAGCAGCAGAAGGTTTTAGATCGTGGAGCCATCCCTGAGTTTGCAAGCCGGCCAACAGAGTGGGGAGGAGGCAGCAATCCTGGCACTCCGGGGCTGGCAGCGAGGGTGTTTCCCGTGTGGGCATGCCCACTGCATGCCCGGCTGCCCCATCTGCGGGGCTGCTGGAGACCAGGCAGGGAGAGGACCGGAGACCTTCCTTGTGGAGGACACACTCCAGTCTGCCACGTTGAGGGGGGAGGAATCAAATGCTTCTCTTAATTGCTCACTCAGCTCCTTATTAAAGTGCTTTTCCCTAACAGGTCTTGTCCTTGGCTTTTGCACTTCCCCCCCTAAGTGAATGCCCGCGTCCCTGCCTGCCCCCGCCACGGGGCTGGGAGAAAGGAGGAGATGTGTCTGGAGCAGGGCAGGTGCGAGCAGTTGCGGTTACAAGCTCCGCATGTGCCCATCCCCGGTGCTCTCCTCCCACCCAGATCAGCCTCCTCCAGACAAGGGTCTCCTGGTAGTGGCGGGGCCCTCACTGGGTGGCCAGGGAGGCTCTGCGCTGCACGGTCCCTGCAGCCGAGCCGTGCCATCCCAGGGTGCGGACGGAGATGGGAGGAAGGTTTGCAGCTGGGCTGGAGCGGTCATTAGTTGCGGTTGCGTTACAGGTTCTGGGCACATCTCGTTGACGAAGTGACTCAGATCTCAGAGGTGCCACAGGGTGGCAGATGGTGGGTAGCCAAGATGGACTTCATGTCCTTTTATGCTCATGTGGGAGACCTGGCCACTACAAGGCTGTTTCTACAAGGCTGATTGCTCTGCTTTGGTGCAGCAACCCCCTACTTCAGCTTCATTCCTGCCCCAGTCCCTCCCCTCCTTCCCTCCTCTGCCCTCACCCTGCAAGATGCCCTCTCCCCACGGATGACGTCCCCCAGCCCCCTGATCCACCCTGGCTGTCGAGGAGGTGCAGCATCTCCCCCGGGCACAGGGCTCGTCAGCCAGCGTCCTCCTGCAGGGCCAGCACTGGGTGCTCTGGGGGACGGCACAAGGAGCAGTAGAAGTGGAGATGATCTTAATTTCTTAAAGCCTGAAGTGTAAAGTTCCCTGTTGATGCCAACACCGCATGCTTTCCTTCTGTGCACGCAAACGCAGTTTTTCATTGATTAAAATAACTCTGAACACGCTTGCTTTGCATGCAGGCACCCAATCCTGCCTTGCCTTCGCGAGCTCCTGGGGTCTGCAGTGTCCTGTGGCTCTGAGCTCTGCAGGGCAGAAGCACTTCCTTACGCGCGCCGTCGGCTTCATCTTGCGGCATCTCTGGGTCGTTGGGTCAGTGCCACAGCGCGCCCGGGTCCCACCACTGGCTGTTGCTCAGCGAGACCCTGAGAGCAGCAGGGTGAGGCTCACCCGCCGAGCTGTTTCCGAGGGCTCAGCAGCAATGCGGTGCTTGGGTGCTCCGGACCAGCATGGTGGGGACAAGCTCTCCAGACTTGCTTATCTGGGACCATTGTGACTGTGGCTGGGGAAACTTCAGTGTAGTGTATCTGGGCTACAGCACTGCTCCATGGCATTAAGCATGGAGCAGCACATGATCCTGTGACGGAGGTAACCTGAGCGGCCCAGAGGCAATGAAGCGCAGGCAGGGCTGGAAAGGAGATGCTCTGCACCGCACGGTGGGGACCGTGGGGCTTGGGGACAACGCGGATCCCAATTATGGGGTGTCTTCTGCCCCCTCCCCTTTGCCCAGAAGCAACTGTTTCGCTTGGGAGCCAACACTGCAGGAGCAGTTGGTGGTGGTCAAGCACAGGAGTAATTTTGTGTTGCGGTTTAAAGAGCTAAAGAAACAAGGAGCGGGCAGGGGCACTCGTCTGACCGGCTGTCACATGCTGCCTCTTCCCACAGCCCCACAGCTTGTGAGCAGGGCCCTGTCACGCCGGCTGCGTGAGGCCAGCAGGAGCTTGCAGATCTTGCAGCCTGAACTGGGGCGTTGAACCACCGTGTCTTGCGTCTCAACTTGTGCCCCCTCCTGCTTCTGTCTCATTCCTGTACCCGTATCCAGCGGGAGCCCTATTGCACACCTTTCATTGCTCTTCTCTTCTACATATTTATGTACCGTTTCTTCAAATAATTCTTCACCCACCCTAGTGTTTATTACAACCCTTAGGCATTAGGAGGGTTCAGGTTCTAACTGGTCAGAAGTGAGTTTCTGTAATGTTTTTTCTTTCTACCCTTCAATTTGTCTGGGTAACTCTGGTCTGAACTTCTTCCAGCCTGGCACTTCCGTGCAGGAGGCGAGGGACTGCCTGAGCTGCGCTGGGAGCAGTGCCCTTGCCCTGCCGCACCAGCCGGCATCTCTGCTCTGCTTGTGCCATCCATCCCCTGACGGCAGTAGGTGGAAGGCCCAGCAAAAGCCCTTGGGGTTTCTACACCCCCAATGCACCCATGGCTCACGGGGCAACGGCAGCAACCCCAGGGTGCTGTGCTGGAGCGCGTGGTAACGTTTCATAGAATCACAGAATGGTTTGGGTTGGAAGGGACCTGAAAGACCATCCAGTGCCACCCCCTGCCCTGGGCAGGGACACCTCCCACCAGCCCAGGTTGCTCCAAGCCCCGTCCAGCCTGGCCTTGAACCCCTCCAGGGATGGGGCAGCCACAGCTTCTCTGGGCAACCTGGGGAAGCGAGGCAGGGTGAGAGCTGACGTGGGGATGCAACAGAGATGCTGCTGCCGGGCTAGTGACCATGGTCCAGGTCTGGAAAAAATGATTTCATACCCCAGTGGGGCTCCCAGCTGATGAGAGGCGAACACCGCTTGGTGCCAAGCCCAGGGCTGGCAGGGCCGCCCCCCGCCGTGCTGCCGCCAGAGGAGCGACATGCCCGGGGCCGGGGAGAGGGGGAGGCAGCCGCAGGTGATGCGGGGGGCTGGGGGCGGCGCGGGGGCTCCCGGGGACCCGCTGCCCGGGAGCGGCTGCGGCGGGCGGGGGCAGGCGCGGCGGCGGCGGGCGGGGCGGGGCGCGGAGGCTCCGCCGGCGCGGATTGGCCGCGGGGGGGGGGGGGGGGGGGAGGAGGAGGAGGAGACGGGGGATGCTTCGCGCCGCCGCAGGTGCCGCGCTCCCGAGCCGGGCCGGGCCGAGCAGTACCGGGCCGAGTCGCCCCATGCAACGGAGCCGGGCGGAGCTGCTGCCCCGCTCCCAGCGCCGGCAGCGGCCCCGGGAGTGAGCGGCGCTGCGGGCGATGCCGCGGCGCGCCCCCGCGGAGATCACCGCTCTGTAAACCACCACCCCCCCACCCCCTCCTCCTTCCTCCTTCCTCCTCCTCCTCCTCCTCCTCCTCCCGGGGGCGCCGGGCGGGCGGACGAGGAGGCGGCGGCGGGCGCGCCTTGCGCGGGGCGGGGGCCGCTGCCGCCCCCCGAGCATCCCTCCCTCCTTCCCTCCCTCCATCCCTCCCTCCGCGCCGCCTCCCTCCCTCCCTCCCTGCCGGCTCTATGGTGTGAGGGCAGCGATGCACAAGCACCACCACTGCTGCAAGTGCCCCGAGTGCTACGAGGTGACGCGGATGGCGGCCCTGCGGCGCATGGAGCCCCCCTCCTACGGCGAGTGGCAGCACGAGCAGTACGGCTACGGCGGGTACGGCTCCCAGACCCTGCCCGCCCCCGGGGGGGCCGCGCCCGCCGCCCGCGGCAAGGCCAAGCTGGGGCCCCCCGCCCGCGACCCCGCCGCGCTGAAGCCGCCACCGCCGCCGGCGGCGGGGAAGAACGCGCCCAAGGTGAACGGGAGCGGCCCGGGCTGGTGGCCCGAGTGCACGTGTTCGAGCCGCGACTGGTACGAGCAGGTACGGGCCAGCCCCGGGCAGCGGCTCCCCGGTGACGGGATGGGGCGGGCAGCCGATGGGGGGGGGGTCACCCGGGGAGAGCGGCCGGGTCGTGGCGGGGTGCAGCGTCACCCCTGGGGCGTCGCGGGCGGCCGGGGTGGATGCCGGTGTTGTTGCGGTTGGCCATCATCGTCGCTCGCGCTGGCCACCGGCGTTGCTCAGGTTGGCATCGCCCTTGCTGAGGCTGGCCACTGTGGTCCTGCCCAGCGTGGGAGCTCTGCATGGGAGCAGCTTCCCCGGGGCCGAGCTGGGCCGGCTGGGTCTCTGCCCCGCACAAGGCAGGTGTCTGGCGTGGTGGTTTTCGGACCCCCCACCCGAGGTCCTCACCGCTTACGATGCCGTTGCCTGAAGCCCCGGCAGTGTGGAGGGCATCCTGTCAGCCTGTGTTTGGCAGGCGCGGGGCGTGCTGCTCGCCGGGCAGCCTCGTGGGCTCGCGGTGCCGCTTGCCAGCGCTCCCAAACTGGCACCCGCTCTCCATCGAGTTGTGGTTTCCTCGCTCCGCTGCTACGTCCCTGCTCCCCGAGATCATTACGTAACCCTGCTCTGGTCGCTGGCGTGCTGTGTGCTTTCTGCCCCATTTCACTGCCTCCATTTCTTCCCACACGCATTCATTTTATTAGTGTTCTCCTCCAGGACCCATTCTCAGCCTGTGTCTCTCTTTCTCCCCTAAATGGAGAGACCAGTCTTGTTTTGAACCCACAAGCCAGCTGAGAAAATGGTTGGAGCTGCTTGCAAAGCATTAAAATGGAGGCTAGACCCTGCCTGAAAAAGAATTTACCCTGCTTTAGAGAAAGGTGTTTCAGTTTGCTGCTTCTGCCTTCTTCATTCATTATCTTCAAACCTCACATTATTTCTTATTGATCCTTCTAATTATTATTTCAAGACGCTGTAGCAGGCAGACACATGGGAATCAATGGGAATTCTCTCCTCCTTTCCCCTCGGAAAACACAACCCTCTTCTTCCCTTCCCCTGTTTTTTCTTCGTTACTGTCTCAGTCTATGGCTCTGGTTGAAATAATTAGATTAAAAGCTGCTACGCTCAGATGATGTTTACAGAAAGCACCCAAAACCCCAGCCACCTTCCTATCAGCCTGGTCTTGCTTTCTGTCTCTTTCTCTGCCACTCTTTGCATCAAAATCAGCCTCGGCTCTCTCTCGCCTGCTGATTCCTGGCAAGCATTCTTCCATCTTTCCTTCGCTATCTCTTTCCTTCCCTCCATCCAGAGCAGCAAGCAGGAGCAGGGAATTGGAGCATGTCTGCTCCCTCCTTTCAGCTCCTGCTTGCAGGAAAGGTCCGGCCCAGGGCTCCTGGTAAGACGATTGCAAGCAGGCTGGGAAGGAAGCGATGCCAGCTGCATTGCTGCCGTGGCAGGCTGGGCACGGGAGCCTTTCATGTTTTTGCAATGGTGGAAGAGAAATCATTGTCTCTTTGTGGTGCTGCCACGGAGCCCCAGGGCTTGGGATGCTCTGAAAGTCCACGTTGGGAATCTCTGCTTGGCCTTAGCCTGCCTGAAGATGGGGGGGGGGGGGGGGGCGAATAAAAAAATCAAAAGCTCCTCGCAGCATTGCGAGTGACAGAGGATGGCAGTGTGTGAGGCTACGTGAGCATAGCGGGGTCTGCATGTAGAATATGACGTGTGTGGTATGTGCGCTGCCTGTGTCAGAGCAGGCAGCATTGCTCCCTGGTGTGTAACAAATGTATGCAATGAGTAAAGCTTTGCAGCAAATACCTCAGCAACGCTCCCCTTTCAATCCAAGGGTGCCCGAGCCATCAGGAATCCATGTTCTTCCCAGTCCAGTGGTGGGCAGAGGGACAAAAGGTGGTAAAATGGGCACCGCTGGGCACGGCTTGCGCTCAGGCAGACGGGTTTGGCTCTGGGAGGCCAGGAGATGTCAGGCTCTGGGTAGGTTTGGCTGGATGCTGAGGATGCGAAGCTGCTCTCCTTCTCCGGAGCTGAGGAGGAGCATCCTAGACAGCCTCGGGTAGAGGCAGGGCTGCCATTTTTCAGGGCTGCCCCTTTAAATGAGCTCCCTATGCCTGGAAGTACTTCCAGCAGCAGAGGTGGGAAGGGGGGTGCGGGCCAGGAGGCTTCCCCGGGAAAGCAGGGATCTGTTCACCTTCCGGGGAGCTTCACCGCCTCTCACTTCAGCCTTTTTTCCTCCCCTTGGTTCTTCACACGAGCAGAGGGGAGCGCGCACCGCCTGCGCGCACGGATGCTCTGACATCGGAAACGTGCTCGCGGTTGCATATGGTGGTGTATGTTCTCTGACATCATGCGTACTCGCAGACCCTGTGCGCAGCTCCGCGGCGTGTGAGATGTGCCCACACGTGCTGCCCAACACACGGCACAGTCCCAACGTCAACCCGCACCTCCTCCCACCTCCGGTGCCCCGTCGGTTCTCTCCTGCTGCCTCTCCCCTTCTCTAGGACACAAATTAGCTTGCTCAGGCAATGCCAGTAACTGAGAACCCCTAATCCTCACCGGAGGGAGGGAGGAAATCTCTGAGCTCTGGGTTTCTCATTTCTTTTTGCTTTGCTTTTCTTCTCCCCTCTGAGATCTCTTCCATTTCTTCTCCCTTATCTATCCGTGTCCCCTGCTCATTAGTCCCAGCTCCCTGTGCTTGCTGTCGTTGCTGTCCTCCATTGTTCCCGTCGCAGTCCCTGTGCCCTCCTCATCCCCCCCTTGCTTGCTGGTGGCGGATGCGAGTCCTCCCCTGCCTGACTGGGGTGAGAGGAGGACTCCCGGCTTTGGGGGAGGAATGGCAGCACGATCCAGGGAAGCATCCCTGATGCGCAGCGCTAGAGGAGCAGAACACTCAAACCCCTCCTCTCCCTGCACGCTGACGCCCACGGACTCTCAGGAGAGGAGCGCTGAGCTGCCCGGCCATGCCCGAGCCCCTTCGCCACCACTGCTCCCTGTGCTGGGGGTCCGGCACCAGCCGCCACCTTGCCCTCCCGAAAGGGACGGTCCAGCCCTGGGGCTTAGCTCACCCCAAGGTCCCTGGAGTCGGGCACAGGGGCCAAAGCAGGGCCCCCCCCGTGAGGCTTCCAAGGGTCTCACCGGCATTTTCACGTGTGTGGGGGGGTGGCTGGGGACGGGTGGCACCTCTGGTGGCTGGGGAAGGGGCGCGGGGCAGTGCAGTTCCCCGGCATGTGGTTGGGAAGCGCCCTCCGCCCCCGGGGCTGCCCCAGGTTTGCTGGCCCTGCTTGGCCAGAAATGCGATGTCCTGCTGTCCCCCCTGCCTGCAGCCCCTTTCGCTATCTCTCTCGGGGGTCAGGGGGATGCGGGGGGGTGACTAGAGCAGCATCGCCGTGAGTCCCTGACCACCCGCAAGTGGCCGGAGCATGCCGGGCTTGCGTGGGCCCCCCCCAGCAGAGGTGTTTCATGGCCAGGCGGGGGGGAGCAGGGGGACAGGTCCTCCCTGCCTGTCTTCAGCAGTGAGCGTTTCACCGAAGGCGGTGTTTTTCCATGCACAAACATTGCTCGTTACAGTTCCTCCTGTGCACTGGGGGATTACCTGGAGTAGGTGAGCACAGGGTGGCACATTTTGGCGGAAGCACCCGCCTTTGCCGAGCTGCTGGGTTTGGGGCTCCTGACTCCTGGGATATGGGTGGCGGGTGGAGGAAAGAGCCTTGGGGAGGCCATGGGGGTCCGGGCTGATGTCTGAGCGATGGGCAGGCATGGCTGGAGGGCAGGAGGGAGAGTAGCGAGGGGGCAGGCGGGAAGCCAGAGGCGGGTTGCTTGGTGGGAAATGGCTGAAGCCCCAGATGTTCCCTGGGGAGGTGCGAGGGAGGGTGAGAGGAGCGGGGTGCCGGGGACACGGAGGCAGTGGAGGTGGTGAGGTTGGCAGGGTGATGTTGCTATGGCTACTCCTGTGCTATTCATAGAAGAAATTAGCTAAATCTTTGCACTGGAAGGTGGAGGAGGAGAGAGGAGGAAAGCGTTCTCCGCCTTTGGATGGAAGGAGAGAAGCCAAAACAGGAAGGGGGTGAAGTTTTCCTCCTTAGCTCTGTTCCTGCGCCGTGGAGGGGCATTTGGGGGCACCACCGCAGCCTGACCTGCCCAGCGCTGGCAGGGCACAGGGGGACACGGGCAGAGAGGAGCCGCTCTGTGGGAAAGCCCCCCCCGCAGAGTGTCCCCGCAGAGCCCCGCGTGGCAGGACGAGCTCTGCATCGTGCCAGGAGCACAGGAGACATCCTTTTAATTAAAGGCAGCCAATCTGTGAAAGGTATTTTTGGCAACCTAAATGTAGATACAACTGTAGTGAAACTTGCCCTTCGCGTCTGGCTCCGTCGCCGAACGTGGTGCTTGTCTCTTCCCGACCCCGTCCGACTGCGTGGCCCCTGCTCTGCGGCCGCTGGTGGTCCCCCTGCCCTCCCTCTACCTCCGGCGTCTCTTCCAGCGTGTCCTCCCGCCAGCTGGAGTCCCGGGAGGGTCTTCCCTCTCCACCACTCCTCATGTCACTCCACTCCCTCGTTGTGAGAGTTTGATTCCCATCCCACAGACCTGTTTGTCACCTCCTCACTCACGATGTGTAAATTTGCGTGTCTGTTCCTAATATATCTCCCTCCATCTGATTTCACCTCTCAGCTTGTTTCTTGGGCATCTCCGTCTGGTGATCCTGCCGTCATCACCCAGTTGAGTTGCTATAACCAGGCGCTGAGCTGCTCTCCTCCCCCCGGATCCAGCCTCGCGCCCGCTCTCAGCCCCTTGCCCCGTGGACATGGGAGGCAGCCCGTATTTCTGATGGTCCGGACTTTTCTTCCCTGCGGCCCAGCTGGAGCCAGGGCCCAGTTAATGCTTCATAAAGTCATTCCCCTTCCCTCTGCGTCTCCTGGGGAAACTTGTGCCTTAACACCCAGATGCCGGGTGAGCTGGTTCCCCTCGCCCACCCCGGAGCATCCCATGTCCTGCTGTCACCCATCCCCTGGACCGGGCTGCGGAAGGTCAGATGTTCTCAGTGCTCCTTCCCAAAACATACCGAGTTCATTGAGGAGTGGACAGCTGAGGACATTTGTCTCCTTGGTTTCTTTATTCACCTGTAAGACTTTTCCACCTTCCCTTGAGCACGTGAATCCCTCAGCCAGGGGCTGTGTGCTTGTGCCTGCTGACCTTTCTGACACATCCCATTAATTCGGTAAGGGATAACGTTGGAATTAGAGAGGGGACTTGAAGGACTTGAGTTGAGCTCCTCTCCAACCGGCCCCTGCCTGCTGCCTGCTGGCCAGCCCAGATGCGCAGACCGCGGTCCCGGAGCTGCACCCCACTGCTGCTTTCGGGGTGTCGAGCTGCCAGGGGGACCCCGGGAGCAGCACAGGGAGAGGTGCTGGGGCTGGTGTCCAAACTGGCCGTAGCAGAGGTGTAGCTGCTGCTGTAAAGGCGGCGTCTGAAGCTACATAGGTGGGAGAGACCCCAACGGCGTAACACGTGGAAGAAGAGGAAAGTGCCCACCAAAACCAGGAGGATGTGGCCCTGCCACGTGCCCAGAGAAGGGGGAGGAGAGTGTGTTGGTGATGCAGGCAGGGCCACGCACGGGCAGGTTTCAGCAGGGATGTAGCCGATGTGGAAGAGGTGGCTCCTCGTGAAGACCCTGGGGGCGGCAGGAAGACCTTCAGCCTCCCTCACAGCAGCACCTGTTCTTACCCCAGCCAGAGGGATGTTCCCCGCCCCCCCCCCCACGGCTGCGCTTTCCTCCTGGCTCTTGCCCCGCCATGGTTTTGGGTGTTACATGGCTGGGACCTGCCTGAGCCCAGTCCTGACCGATGCCGGGACCTGCCGGCCATCCTCAGGGTGTGTTTGAGGGAGGGGATCCCACAGGGGGTTGCACAAGAGGGGAACCCAGGGGACGGCCGTACCAGAGGTCCCATCCGGGTGTGGAGGTGGGTGGGAGGTGGAAACGAAACAGAAGCCGTCGCCATCTCTGGCGAGCTGCCTTGTTCGGGTAAGCTCCTCGGCGTGTCGTATGCCATGATGGGAGGAGAGGAGCTTCCGCTCCTTCCTTAGCTGCGGATGCTCATTTAGAGAGAGGAAGTCATTAAGACTAATCAGGCCATAATCAGCCGCGGCCATGGCTGCGTGCTGGGCGCCCGTGGCACACAGCCCCGCGCGGGGTGCTCTCGGAGGGGAGGGTGGTCTCTGGGAGAGCAGGTCCGGCACCGGTCTGCGCTGGGGCACAAGGACCTCGGTGTGGTTGGGGCGCGGGGGCTCTGCCTGCCATGCCGAACCCCCCGCGCTGGCCAGAGGGACAGTGCGTCCCCGGCTCGGCATCGCAGCTGCGATTCGGGAATGGGCATAACCCTCGCTGTAAGGTCATGCCGGCGCTGTGTGTGCAGCGGGCTGCGCTAACGCTCGCAGCTGGTTTTAACACATGCAAAGACGGGATGCTACAGGGATCCCTCAAGGGCCCTGCCTGCAAATCCAACAATATGCTGTGAGCGCGTATCAGGGACCTGGAGACAAAAACTTCTAATAGAGCATTTAACAAGTTCAGAATACCCGAATTTGAAATGAAGCTCGCAGTTTAGCCTGCAGAAGCTCGCTTGGATGGGGCTCGCTGAAGGACTGCTCGGGGGGTGTAGTTATTGTGGGGGGTGTGCAGTGCTTCAGAGCACCCCAGACCAGTCCCTAAATACCCTCTTGCCACCTTCATATTAATTGGAATGTAGTCTGAGGCTCTGTCGATGCATCTCGGTTTGCTTTTCTCCCACAGAAACGTGTTTCTTAAGACTCTGTAAGTAGGTGTGCTCTGGAACATACTGGAGAACGGGATATTTGAATCCTAGGGACCAAAGAAGTCTTTATTTTAACATCCACCCTTATTCACTCTTTTCTTTTTTTCCCCGGTACATATGTATTTCTCTAAGAGGATGTGGGGGGGAAAGCACGTGAGTCTTTCAGATGATAATAACCCTTCCTGTGAAAAAAAAAAAGGAATTGCCTCAATTTTATTTGGTACCACCAGGTCAGAGGGAAGCTACCGGAGCCCAGCACCTCTGCAAACTGGGTCACTTATTTAAGCGGGCTGAGCCTGGAACAGGATGTCTAACTTTCAAGTATGAACACGTTGGCCTTAATGGTTTCTAAATGGAAACTTAGACTCCACAGAGCTTCTGTTTGGGGAAGCTTTCTTCCTTCCCCGCTGAGTGAAGGCTTTTTTCAGTCCCCATTTAAGCTTACTCTTAAAAAAGAAAAAAAAAAAAGGCACCAAAACAAAGATAAACCCTCAGTAACTGCTTGTGTTCACATTACACTATGGGCACTTCAGAGGCTTTGCCAAAGGTCCTTGTGACCAGGGACCTTTCAAGTCCCGCGCTCCCCGTTTCCGGATGGCCGTGGTGCTTTGAGCCGGTGCCGAGGCGCAGCCGCCGGGCAGGGTCTCTGCCGCCGCAGCCCCGGAGCCTGCTCACGCCACCGGAACGGCCCAGAGGAGCGTCCCGGAGAGGAGGGCTGCTCTCGCCCACTGGCCGGCACGCCGGCCGAGAGCCGAGCACGGGGACACGGGCAGCAGCCAGGGCCTGGCCAGCCGGGACTGACACAGGGGGGTCCGGGCACCCACAAGCTCCATAGTCGGCCCCGGCATCATTTCCTACGTCGTTTATGCCACATTTCAAGTTGTGCAGGAGGAGGGCACGGGGTCGGGCTCAGCCCGTCGCTCCCCTTTGTGCAGGCACGCTGCCGGGTGGTGTGTGCCCCCCTCCCCTTTGCCCAAACTGTGCCAGCCAACAGTCTCTCTTGCGGTGGGTGAGAAAAAAATGCAGAGAGAGTTATTTTGTCCAGCCCGGTTAAAAGGGAAGGGAGACTCATCTCTGGCCGTGAAATTCTTCAGCCCCCGAGAACTTTCCAGCCTTCATTTCCTTTTGCTCCCTTTCCCCGTCCCGGCCCGTGGGACCCCTGAGGGACGCAGCTCTCCCTTGGGCTCCACAGCCCTCTGACGCTCCCGAGCACCCTCGGCTCCGGCTGCCACATAAAGAGCCTGCGAAGGCAACAAGAGGTGAGCGCAGGGAGCCGTGAGAAGGGGACCGGCCTCTGGCAGCGGTGTGGGACCTCTCCCCTTGAGAAGGGAAGGGAGAGGAAAGCCAAAGCGTGGATTTGGTATTGAGATGTAGGAAAAGCCCTACATCTTGTGGGCCGGCTGGGAGTCAGGCTTCAATCCGGGAAGGGACGTGCTGTGCGTTGTTTCTTTGATGGGAGGTGTGTGAGGTGGCTTCCCCGGGCACGGCCAGGTGAAAGCCGAGGGCTCTGTGGGTGCGCAGGTGTCGGGGGGGGCTCGGATCAGCCTGGAGTGAGGGTGCCAGCACCCTGTTCCACACTCGGCTTCTGCGGCAGAGGCAGGGCCGGGGCTCGTCTCCTCCCTCGCCTCGGGCACCAGAGCCTCAGGAGCGGGGTTTCTGTCCTGCCTCACCCTCAGAAGTGCCCACAGGTTGCTGTGGAGGTGCCATGTCATCTCAGGTGCTTTTGGGAGGTGAGGTTTTTGGCAGCCGCGTGCTGGGCTCTGGGTTGGTGCAGGAGGCAGCCCCGGCGTTGGGAAAACCAGCGTCTGCGCGAAGGGCAGGGAAGTCTGGCGCGAAGCAGACGAGCGTGTCGGTGCTTATCAGGGTGAGCGGCGCTGAGTGCGGGCTCGCCGGGTGTGCTGCGCCGGCAGGACCGGGGCTCGCTCCTGTGAAATTACCTCATTCGCTCGGTGCGAGCCTGCTCCCCACCCCCAGCCCCGGCAGCGGGAGCCTGTCGGTGCCCGGGCATCCCGCAGCCGACCCCGCTGCCATGGCAGCATCGCACCGTTCCTCGGCGTCCCCGAGCCGGTACCTGTGTCTTCACAGCTAGCACCCGGCGCTGGGGGGTCCTGCCACAGAGCAGCTGCTTTCAGAGCTGTAAATGCACAGTCTTTTCCTTGGTTTAACAGCCTTTAAACAAAGAAAAATCAAAGCAGACGGAGCCGGGCTACAAGCAGCCCAGTGTGTCCAGCCTGTTTAGATGCTTCTGTTGGGCATCTCCCCGCTTAGCCTCTGCCCCTGAGAGCTTTTAGAAGGATGTAAAGACTGAATTTCACTTATCTCCTGAGCCATTTCCTTTTGAGCGTTATTATTATACCTCAGATGGCGTGAGCAAAAGGTATTAAAAGGCAGATTGACTTTTCACTCTGATCCAGTCAGGGAAAGTTGCAGAAATAGAGGGGTTAAGTTAGTTCTTTGCTTCTCGTGCACTAGCCCAGCATCGCAAATAGTCACCCTGTTCTGCGCATCCCTCAAGTCCGTGACACATGGGGCACACCAGCCTCCTGCGGAGAAACAGCTCTGTGCATGAGGCTTGGTATTTGTCACCTCTGGAGGCTCCTGTTTGAGTCCCGTTGCTCACTAAGATGGAAATGGGTTTATATGTGGGCACAATCCAGTTGCCGTTGGCCTGGGATGTCTGCAGCGCATTTATTTTGTCTGGAGGAGGTACATAATTCCCCTCCTCTGTGGGCTGGCCCCTGTGCCGGCTCTGTGGAGGGTGTGAAGCTCTTGCAAAGCTTCGGGATTTCAGTTCTGGAGAGAATATCTTGAACTTTCAGTTCAGATTCTCCCCACTCGGCTCCCCTGTGCCAGCCCTGGTAGCCGTCCTTGAGGAAATGCCGCAGGGCAAGGCTCGGCCCTCGGAAGCAAGCCAATGAACGTCCTCTGTTTAATTGCAGCTTTTCTTTAGGTTGGAACTTTTGGAAAACCAGCACGTTTCGCGATTCCTGCCTCTGCCCCAGCAGATGACAGCAACAGAAACAGGGGAAGGGTGATACCTATGGATGTTTGGGGGCTTGGCTGCCCCCGGGTGCTGACTGCCAAGGGCAGTCACCCGTGGGAAACACAGCCCCAACAGCAGCGGTCCCTCTCAGACGACTGCCCAGAGGTGATACCTAAACGTGTTCCTGAAGGGCCGCATCCTGCCGCTGAGGCGTGTCTGAGTGCCGCCGGCTCTCCTGCTGCTCCCGGCACACACTGCAGTGGAATCGCCCCGGCCCGCGGGGGGCTGCGGGCTGCCGGGGAGGAGACATCCCTCCTGCCCCGCGTGCAGACCCACAGCTTTAGCCAGGGAGGCGGCTGCCCCCAGAGGGGCTCTGGGCTCTCCCAGGGCCTCTGCAGGGAGACAGCCCCTCGCTGGGGGCTGCAGGGGGCAGGTTGCAGCTCCCTCTGATAGCACCCGGGCCGGGGCTGCCACCGGGACTGTCGGGTGGTGCTCGGCTGCTGGTCCCTCGACACAAGTGAATGCAAGGCTCTGCTTCTCTCAGCCCCTGTGAGACCAGTGAGCTCTTGAATCGTGACCTTCAAACCTCATCCCCCTTCACCGCTATTCCCTTCAACTCCTGTTGCTGCCCAGATTTTCCCAACAGCTGTCCTCTGCCTCGCTGGCTTTGCGCCTAGATCAGTCTCTCTGCATCTGTGTAGTGACCCCCCCACCTCGCTCCCCAAGGTCCTCCTTGAGTCCTACCTTCCCCGCAGCCTTCAGCCCCAGAGCCCAAGGACCCGAGCGGCCCCCTGCGCCTCTGCCTGATGGAGAGAGTTCAGGGCACCTCCAGCTCCGCTGGGCTTTGGTGGTCCTGCTGCCATGGGCTGAGCACCACAGGGCTCGGACCTCTTCTCTTGCCATTTGTAAATCCCCCAAGCACAAACAGGCCTTGCTAAATAATAACAGCGTGATGAAGTGGTTTAGATGGAAGAGATCTGACAGCCCCCATTGAATGTGACCTGAATGCACAGCCCTGTTCCCTCTCCTCCCCGCATGCAGCAACCCCCTGCTCCTTAGGGCATAAATTACTTACCATTCCCTATAGAATTGAGGACATGGTTAATTCACTAGCATGTTCCTGCTGCCCAGTGAAAAATGATGTGCTCTCTCCTCCCTTGGCTAGCAGAGGGATTGGCACATGTGCCTGCTTGAGGGAGGGAGGCAGAGGCTTTTCATTTTCAGGCCCTCTGCTTATTTCTGAGTCTTAGGTCTTGTCTGACTCTGCAGGAGAACAGGCAAGATGCAAATGTTGGAATATTTGCAAGTGGAAGTCAGAGCTAACATCCAAACACCTTTCTTGTAGTAGCTGAAATAGCTGGCCACAGGAGGCAAGCGGGGATTTCCTGGTCTGAATTCCTCCTGACCATGTGCGACTTTGTTTTAAGCAGCCACTCACATTCAGCATCTCCTGGGTCCCATCTGGAGCCTGAGTGGGAAATTGTGCTCCTAGCAGTATTTTGAGATGTAAAAATCACTAGTGTGGAATGGCTGCGAAGGATGCTCTGTGCGCAGTGAGCAGGCTAGACAAAATATGTCCTCAGGGTTCACCAGTGTGTGAGCGAGGCAATGCGATGTGTGATTTGTGGGCTATTAGTAATTCTACAAAGAGACTGATTGCAGTGGGGCTCAGTGGAGGAGTCAGGCTGGACCTGCAAGAGCCTCTATAACATTATCATACAGAGCACTTCTCCCTGGGAGGGTTCCAAAGCATCATTTGTGGAGTTGAATTCATGTCATAAATCACGGGGCACGTGACGGGCTACATTCACGGAGGCTGCCTCTTCTGCATCCTTCCTGGAAACTCATCTAATAAGAGCTGGCCTCTGGCACATCAAGGTTCAAACATCCATCGTTTGTTAATTGCTGGCAGTAGAAGTGCTTCTTTTTTGCCTTGAAATGTGGAATCCCTTCCTAGAATTTCACTGGGGACTAATAAAAGCCAGTGCCAGGTTTAATATATGCTATCTCAAAAATTATCTGGATTAAATACAAGGACTGTGTACTGCCAGAGAGGGGATATTCCCAGCTTAACATTGCTTCTGGGCCATGGAGATCCCAAGACATTGGACCTGAAAATTGCAATTCTCTTATATGTGTGGGAGGGATTTGGCAGGAGTGCTTGGAAGTGGTCATATTTGCCTGAGCTAGAGAATTAATTGCCATAAAAACTATGGTTTTGTAACCAATAGTTACAGCTGCAGGAAAGATCAGAAAGCATCTGAATAAATCAAATTAACTACCTCCTGCTCCATCCGTATGAGAGCAGAACCTTTCAGAGCATGATTTAAACCACAATCTGGTTGATCCCTAACTCTCCCGCCTATGAAAAGAGGAGAGTGAAAAGTCCAGAAATACGATCAACTAAAACGGGAGACAGCGGGGACTGCCATGCTGGGTTATATGAGGAGGTTGGGCTCTGTTGGGGACGTATAAACCCAGAGGAGGGCAATGAGGAAGTAGTCTGCTCCTGCAAAAATATCAGACTCACCGAGACCATTGGTCTGGACAGTCCAACCACCCACGTTACTAGACAGACAGTGGTTCCTGTTAATTGCTGCACTAAACCCACACCTCGACTTGCTCACTGCTGACCCCGACTCTGATGTTTCTGATGCCCTAAGGCAGAGGTTCACCTCCACTTGTAGCTCATGTCTCTTAGCGGTTCCCCATCTCACTCTGGCTGTTGTCCTCCACAGGAGCCTTGGAACAATGATGTGAATCCCGACTTAGAGTCATAGAATCATAGAGCCATCTAAGTTGGAAGGGACCTTTAAGATCATCGAGTCCAACCATCAACCTCTTACCCCATCTAAAAACCCCACATCTAACAGGCACAACGCAGGGAAAGAAGAGCACAGTTAAAGCTGAAAGACTGTTAAGAAACTATGGTTTTTTGCTTTATCCTCCCTCATCCCACCTCACACACACACCCCCCACCTGCCAGCTTTCTTCACATTCTGCCTTCGTTTCAGGCTCCTCATAAAAACAATCCCCCTAACTTACCCCCAGATTTACCCCTGACCTTCCAGGTTCTGCACCACGTGCTGTTGCGTGCCGGCCACGAACGTCGGTCTTGTGATTAACCTTAAATTACTCACTTTTCGCCCCTTCTCCCTCCCGCTGCCACTCAGAGGCAGATCCCTCCCCAGCTGCCTGCCGTCCAACCCCCCCTCCCCGCGCAGCCGTCCGGGACGGGGCGCGGCTCGTTCAGGAGGTTGCGGCGCTGGACAGCTCCGGCGCAGCGGGACCCCGCGGGCGGGGGGAGCCGCTCCGGCCCCCCCCGGGCCCCTCTCCCGGGAGACACACACACCCCTCCCACCCCACTTAGGACCCCCCCCCGCCTGCTCCTGCCAGCGCTCGCCCTCTGCGCCCCTCTCCCTCCTGCGGGGTGCAACGAGCTACCGAGCAGCCCGGGAGGAGGGGGACCCCGAGGGGGGGAGTCCTGCAAGAGAGGGGGGATGCAGGTGGGGGGGGGGGCGGGGATGAGCCGAGCCTGCCGAGCAGAGGGTTTACCCCAGGGGCAGCGAGGGTGAGGGACCAAACGGTGCCACCTCCTCTCCCAGGGCATGGTGGCCCCGTGCTTAGGTGGGGCGGCAGCAGCTGCTGGCAGGTGCGTGAAGGCTCCGGGGCTGGTCTGCTGGCACTATATCCTTCCCTCACAGAGACTTCCTTCCTTACTCCTATTTCCTAATCCCTCAGGAATGTGGATTCAAAGTTACTTTTGGTGCTGGTGGGATTCTGGCCCGAGGCTGGGAGAGTTTCCAGTCTTCCCTGTCTCCTGCCCAGCAGCCAAGGCCACGAGATGTTGGGAGCACACCAGGCCTGAGGAGACGACCGATGCCCAGAGCCATGCCATGGCTCTGCTTCTGTCTCAGAGCTGCTGGGCACCTGGAGAAGGGACAAGAGCAGAGCCCTTCCTGAATTGCTCTCTTCTGCCTGTGGTGGCACAGCCAGGGGAGAGGCAGTGCGCCACGAAGGGCTGGCTTCATCGCTCAGCTCAGTGACATCCCGCTTTTGTCTCCTCACAGGCCAACCCTGCTCCCATTATCGTGAACACAGACTCGCTGGAACAAGGGCTCTCTGTAAGTCTCCCGGTTTTGTTTCGCTTCCTTTGAACAAGCGGTGCGTTTTCCCTGCTCAGCGGTGCAGGGAAGGCTCCTCCAGCCCAAGGAGGCTCCAGCGAGGTGGCAGAGGAGCCTGGTGCCTGTGCCACGTCCCCACAGCACATCCCACCCCCAAACCTCGCTGGGGCTGGATGACACTGAGCAGAGCCAAGGCTAGCAGCAAGTGATGCTGGGGACTCCAGCGCAGGGAAGGTACAAGGCAGTAGGCACTCAGAGGGGGTTCAGGGTGACCCACACAGCCATTTCCTCCGCTTCCAATGCATGGTGGCTGCAAGGCTCTGTTGGGGCATCCCTTACCTTCCTGCACTGCCTCAGCCTCCTTCGGCAGCCCCGGCCCCTCAGGATGGAGGCAGGACACTCCAGGCGCTCGCTGACATCGCACCCACTGGTCCTCATGGCAGCAGGACCCATCAGATGCTGGTTCTCTCCCAGCAAAGGCTGCCAGCAGCTGAGCAGTGCTTGGTGACTGTGAGTGTTTGCAGCCACAGTGCATTTGGCACTCTTGGCATAGTAATGCCATAGATAATCCTCCTGGGTTTGTTGCAGAGAGGGTTTGTGCGCTGCTGCATCCCTTCCCAGAATATTTGCAAATTATTCCTGCCGGGGAGGGGTGGGGAGGGGGGAGGAATGGAAGGAGCAGGGTGGCCAGCGTGAATTTCTGCGGCGCTGGCTCCGTGCTCGTGGGGTGCTCCCCTTTTTTTCCCCAAAGGGAGCTCAGTTGACGGCTTGCCAGGGCTGGGGTGCTTTGCACCTGGTTTTCTTCTGATGCAGCAAATTTCAGCTGCCTTCCGCATGAATGAAGCAGCACCAGGACTGGGAGCTGGGCTTGGTTTGTCTTTGGAGTTGTGGTAGGGGGCTGCAGGTGAGTGCTGGTGGTTGAACCTTGCTTGTAGAGAACCGCAGAACTTGGCCCACAGCCTGTGGTGGGGTCAGTGCGCACCAGAGCTGTGCAGGGCTGGTTGGGCAGGGCTCCGAAAAGGAAGGGACACCCAGATGAGACCTCTGCAACCCTGGCTGTATGGTTTAATTATGCCTTGAGTGCTGAACCAAAGCCACCTGGCACTGGAGAGGAAGGCGATGGTGCCTCTCTCAGCACGGTGGTCCTGGGTCCAGCAGCCTTGTATGAACGTGGCAGAAGAAAGTTGCTGTCCCCAAAGGTTTCCTTCTCCAAACGCACGGCATGGCAGGGTGTTTGTGGGGTTGGAGGCTTCTGGTAGCGTGCTGGGCACCGCGGCTGCAGGGCAGGGCCGTGTTGCAGCTCACTCTCCGTGCTCACCCAGCTGGGGCCCTTCTACAGGGAACTGGAAAAAGGGCCATGTCTCCTGGAGAGGAAGGACACACCGCAAGGTCGGACTGGGGCGAGTGAGGGGTGTGCTGTGGGCAGGGCAGGGAGGTATTCCTGGGTGGAAAGTTTCTGCTTTCACATCTGTTTTGTACCCTCCCTCCATTTGGGAGACATTGCCTGCTCGCCATTGCAGCCACCAGCGCCACATCCTTCACCAGGCTCCAGCTGTGCCTGTCCCTCCTCCCTGCCTGCGTGCCCAAGGGCAGCGAGAGGTGAGCCCGAGGGCCAAGGACAGGCTCTGTCACCCCAGGTGGGCTCCCAAGCCTTGCAGAAGCAGGCAGCAGGGAGCCCACCCGTGGGGCCAGCAGACGCCTCCTCCCACCACAGTGCACTCCACTTTCCTCCTGGCTGCCTACCCCTACTCTAGCTCATTAACTCCATGTCCCTCCCGCGCCTTCTCCCTCCACCTCGTTAGCTCCGTATCCCCATCGGCGCCTTCTCCCTGTGCCTTGGTCACAGCTTCTTCTTGCTGTGCTGGGTGGGAGCTCCCTTCTTTCACCTGGGGTGGGGTTGGCTGGGTTGCGGGAGCTGCTCTGCACCAGCATCACCCTGGGGGTGGCAGTCACCTACCCCGTCCATCCAATCCCAACAGGACATGCCAAGGAGGAGGATGGTGGAGAACTGCCCTGCGGTGGTCAAAAGGAAGGGGCAGGTCATGGCTGTCATCTGCTGGGGACCACCAGCCCCATGCCCATGGCAGGGGAGACACCTCACTTTGATTCCTCTCAAGCCTGAGAACTCTCTTGCCTTCTACTTCATGTCACACCAGCACAGAACCGAGTCCTGCTCCGTCCTTTCCTTCTCTGGGGAGCTGGACCCCAAAGCACACCCCAAAGCCTCCCGTTGGGCAGTTTCCCAGGTCAGCAAAGGAGCCACACCAGGGGCTTGCTGCAGAAGCAAACCCAAAAGCTGAAGCCTCTTGGTACAGTCTGTATTTGGAAGGGTTAAAGTCACATCTTCCAGTCTTTAATTACTTAACTATTCAATGCTTTCCTTAATGATAAACAGATGGATGTAGTCTAGTTCCTTCCTGTTCTAGCTCCATTGATTGCATCGGACTAGCTGCTGGGCTGAATTTGGCCCCGGCTGTTTATCAAGAAGTCTGCTCCACATTTCAATCTCTCTGTCCACCCACCTCCATCCCCAAGAGCATGTGGCACCAGCAGCACCGTAAGGCACGAGCTGCAGCACCAGGTCCCACTTGCCACCAGGGCCGGGGCTCAGCTCTGCTGCCTGTAGCCTGGGAGGAGGGAGCTGTAAAACCCAGGGCGTAAAACCCCAATTAAATCCTTATAAAATTCCTGCTGTATTAAAAGCATCCCTTGATGGGTAAGGAGGGGTGCCAGGGGGTATCACCCGTGCCAGCTCCGGGTCACTGCTCACGGTTTCACCCCTTGGTGTATTTTGCCCAGCGGGTCCATAGCAGGGAGACGGAGCATCAGCAGCCCAGTTCCCATGGCGGAGGGGGTCTCTGCATTTCAGAGCTGCCTCTCGGAAGCTGAAACAACTTCTTGCTGCCCAGGGTGCGTGGCAACTGCTGCCAGGCAGTCCCGAAGTGAGCAGGGAAGGTCACTCCAAAGCCCTCGAGGAGCTGAAGGTTTCATAGTCTGCATCCCTGGAGCCCTCTTTTGGTGCCCCACTGCCCAGCGGCGAGATGCCACCACCTCCCTGATCTCTAAAAACCAGGTGTGAGGAAGCCAAGTGCTTCCCAGGCCCGATCCTGGTCAGTGAGCACCATGGGAGCCCCAGGCTCTGCCGCTGGTGAGCGCAGAGGCAACCTCCCTGTGCAGCACTGACTGCTGCCAGGGTCCCCAGCCACAGTCACTGCAGGGTCGGGGGGCAGCAGAGATGGCCACCACGGGTCCGGTGCCTTTGAGCAGGGTGAAATTTACTCGTAAGGCTGAAAAAAATAGAAAAAAAAAAAATCAAAACTAAACTGCCAGCCTCACGCTTTGGTCCCAGGCGCTGGCAGTGGCACATCCCGCTGCCAGTTCCCACAGGCAGCGTGGCTGCGGAGCCCTCCCAGCTTGGGGCGGGGGGGGGCGAGGAAGGGGAGGGCTGTCAGCCTTCACCCCCCTGCCCTCTGCCCGAGCTCGCCAGGCTTGGCCCTCTGGCAAAAGACTTGACCAGAAACAGCGTTTATTTACTCTGTGCGCGTGGCCAACACCGTGGGCAACGCACGCAAGGGGGTTGAGGCCAAGGGTTAGCTGGAAGCGAGTCAGTAGGTCTCGGCGCTGTGGCAGGACGCGTGGATGCCGGGGCGAGGTTGGGGGGGGGGGGGGTGAAGGGAGGGAGCTCTTGACCTATTTTCTCTGGGCCCCCTGCCATGTGCAGGCAGGGAGAGCTCTCCCTCGCCAGCGCCGCCGGTGCCCGCGCCAGCTGGGACGTGCCCATCGCTCTCGCTGCCCCGGCACCGGGCTGCTCTCCTTTCCCCGCGCAGGGGGAGGCGTGGGGCATGCGCCAGGCGCCCTCCATCCCCGGGTCCGGCTGGCACCGCCACGGGCTGACCCCCCGCCCAGCCTTCAGACTCTTCATTATGTCGGTACACGGCTGCTCCAGCCCCAGGTCCTGCTGCCTGTCCCCGTCGCGTCCTAACGACGGGATACGGGCTAGATGCTGCTCCGCAAGTGGCTGCGGGCAGCGTTATCCTCCCTGCAGGTTATTTCCTCCCGCAGCCCGATGGGCTATAAGGGTTTGGTTTGAGGAACCCCATCTTAGTCTTCTAAATTTGGCCTCTTTTTTTTATCAAAAAAAAAAACAAACCAAAAACCCAACACCGAAACCAACCCAAATCCTGACTCTCTTAGCAAATTGCAGAGCGGGTTCCACGTGCGCTGGTGCGGTGTTGGCCAGCAGAGCCTGCAGACAGCTTGCAGTAGCTCTGGAAGGTGTGCGCGCTTCTGTTTATCAAATGAGTGTTAACTCTGCAGCCTTCTGTTGATGATTTAAATGTCATCATCGCTAACTGTTTCCCTGCTGCTCAAAACACGAAAGGGAAGCGAAGGCCAGTGATGGGTGCCTCTTCTTGAGCCCTCAGGTCGGCTAGCTGCATGGGAAAGGCTTGGAAAAAACGCCCTTACTCTTTTCCATGAGGAATCAGACGGTACTCAGGATTGGGATATGCCGGGAAGGGCTAATTAGCCCCCAACACCCCCGTCGGCTCTGCAGGCATTACGTGGGGAGACGGGAGGAGGGTGGGGGGTGCTGTCCTTGCCCCCGGGCGATGGAAGTGGGCATCTCCCTGCCGAGCCCGGAGCACTGAGGTGGCCCCAAAAGGGAGCTGGGGGGGCATGCAGGGCACCGGCGAAGGAGAGGGGGAACAGGCTGCAGCAGAGCCGGGTCGCGGCAGCGCCGGTGGGTGCCGCGGGGAGGTTTTGCCGTCAGTGAGTGACTGGTATTCAATTTTCCGACGCTGGAACGTTTGCTTTGTTGGCTTGTTCCCTTGGTTACGTGGTATATATTAAGTTCTCCATTTGGCTTCCTTATGCAATTAACTGGCGTTCTGTTGCGTGGATTTTGGAAACGTAATGGGAGCTGAAACTTCATGGTTGGGCCTAGCTGACCCCGAGGTGCCCGGCTGGAGCAGGCTGCTCCCAGCGCACCCCGCGCCAGCAGAACGCCGGCACCGCTCGCTTTCAGGGAGTGCTGCAAAGCGCCGCTCAGCGTCGGCAGCCCCGAGATTTGGGGAGCGGGGATACCCCAGTCTCCCCTGCCCGGCGGCGGGGTGTCTGCCGGGGCTGCCTGCCGGGGTGTCTCTGCGCCCTGTGGCCACTCGCTTTGGCGGGGCTCACGCGCTGCTGGCTCTCTCCGCGGCTCACAGATTGTCAAAGTTTTCTGCACATCCCCATCCTGTAGGTATGTATGTGCTGTTCCTCTGCGGCCGTGGGTGTGCATATGGCTGGCTGTGTGGCAACTGTGTTGAATGCCAAAGCAGAGAGGACAATGTGTGTAGTAGCGAAGGGTGCCAGGAATGCGAGTTGCTGGAAAGCCGGGGAGAGGCGACGCCGCGCCCCACGCACCGGGCTACCAACTGCGGAGACGAGATGAGCCCGGAGGCTGGAGCGAGGGTGGCTGCGGGGGCGGCGCGGGCCAACGAGCCGGCTCCACTCGGGATTAGTCAGTACAGTAGGATGTGGGGAGGGAAAAGCAACCCATGGCAGAGGGGCAGCCTGTGGCGAGGGAAGCGATGCCGCCCTGCCTGCGGGAGCACGGCCTGGGGTGATGCTGTGGCAGGAGTGGCACCGGCCTCGTGTCCCTGTCATTCCGAGGCTGTCGAGGATCCTGCTGTGGGTGAATCCCACCACTCCCAGTGCTTTTCTGCAGAGGGGTCCTGTTCAAGAGCTGACCGAAGCCTCTCCCAATGTGCTGGGAGGATCAGAACATCCTAATATTGGAGCATCTGGATGTCCCGACCCTGAACTGTGCCCTGAAATCTTCCCGTGGCTGAGAGGCATCAGGCACGGAGCACATCTGAGGAGGGTCAACCCTCGCAGCCCGTGTTCCCTGGGGCCCCCATTCCGTCTTTCCACTCCGGACCCTCCCCAACCTCATCCTTCTTGAAGCGCGGTACCCGCAACAGGGCATGGGATTGCTTTGGTCTCACCAAGGCTGAACCAGGCAGGGGATGAGGGTGCGTGTGTCGCGGGCGGCACAGCCCCGTCCCAGATCCTGGCACGCGGAACTGCTTTTCCACCTGGGCACCTGCTTATTCCTGTAAGAAAGGCAACTTGTTTCTCACATTCCCACCTGGAAAAACTTACGTTTGCTCTTCCTACCTGTAAATAGGGCCTCACCGCTGCCTCGCTGAGTTTCCTTCCGTGGTGTCAGGTGATGACTTTAGCATACATGAGGTTTGCTGTCCCCTCTGTCTAGCGACCCAGCACGGTGGGGTTTGGGGGCGGATAGCAGGGAGCTGGGCAAACAGGACACGAGCGGCGTGCTGGTGCTGGGGAAGGGGACCTACATCCAAACAAAGCCACAGCAGCTCCGGTTTGGAATATGGAGCGTGCACAGAAAGCCGTCATCTAATGGGGGATGTAAAACCCGCATGAGGAACCCTGCACAGGGCCCGCAGGCAGAGGTGGGGCGGCGGGACGGGAGAGGCTCTGCCGTGCCGTGCCGTACTGTGCCGTGCCGTGCCGTGGCCGACCCACCTGCGGCCCCTCCATGTCTCCCAGAGCAACTCCAACAGTGAGGTTGAATCCAGTACCCTACAAAACCGTCGCTGCTGAGTGTAACAGCTCTGGATGTTCCAGTAGCCAATTGCTTTGCAAATCTTGCTAAATTTTAGACCTCGGTGGCTGTTTGTGGTCTGATCCTGATGACTTGGAGTGAAACTACCGCCTTATTTTCCTGTGCATTGTTGCTTATGGGGAAAATGGAAGTTTTTGACCTGTACATTTACCATTTCTTACTTCAGAGCCTACAGCTGCATCCGTTTTGTTTTGTTTGACACTCTGGGTATGGAAGGTTTTCAAGCCCGGGGATCAGGGCGCCGTACAGCACCGAGACTGGCTACACCGTTTTTTTATACGAGGGCATCACAACGTTTCCCCCTCTTACCGTGCCCCACACTCGCATCTCGTTTCCTTTGCACCCAACTAATTCGGTAGGATGAATTATTCTGAATTCCCCGTTAACAGAGTCGTGCTACTAAAAGATTTTAAAAGATACAAGCTGTTAAAGGTGTTTATGGTGTTATTATGTACAGACATTATTTTTTTTCCTTTAAATGGACCGACCCCCTTTCTTTCCTTCCTGCAGCAGTGAATTCCCGAGGTTAATTACATGCTGCGTAACAAAGGCGTTATTTCTTTTCGTGCCTTCGGTTGTGTTCCTTTTCATGGCTGGAGAAATGAGCCGGGAGAATAAAGGCTTTGCGCTGAAGTGCATTAAAATCAGTGGGCTTTGGCTCGCGCCCAGAAAGAAAAGCAGCGCACGGTTTAATTCCAGGGCAGGCTCGAGCGATTGCGTTTCAGGTTTTCTTCGGTGGTGATGGTGCAGCTTTTGGGTTGGGTTCTTGACACACAGCTATCAGAGGGGAAAAGTAACCCCCCCCGGACCAGCCCAGAGCTGTAACGCGCTGTCTCCCTCTCCCCAGGTGAACGGCAGCGATGGGATGTTCAAATACGAGGAGATCGTCTTGGAAAGGGTAAGTGTTCCCTCCTCACCCGCCGGCAGCTTTTGCTGCCTCTTCCCACTCACCCTCCCACCGGCGCAGCCGGCACCCCCCGCATCCCCGCGCCAGCTGCCGGCGGGAGATCGGGCTCTGCTCCCCGTGCTCTCCACGGGCTTTTGGGGGTGTCGCGCTTGCCTTCCCCGCACGGCCCCCGCAGCGCGGGGAGAGGTGGGCTCGCTGCTCCCCTCCCCACACACCCCTCCAGAAGGGAGGGAGGGAGGGAGGAAGGCTTCTCCCTCGCCTCCCTCGTTCACACCCTCGCCCCCGCAAACCCGCCAGCGCGGAGCTGGGGGGGGGGGGGGGGGCCTCTCTTTCTCACCGCCTTTGCTGGAAAATGGGGGTGCTCGTGCAAGCACGCGAGCGGGCACACCCCCAGCCGGGCACGGGGGACCGATGCCTCCCCGCCACCGGACTCCCCGTCACTCCGGGGTACGCAGCCCAGGGATGCTAAGCGGCAAGGACGGGTTTTTTTAGTAAACCGGAGCGCAACGGGGGGAGTTTCTGCTCGAGCCTTTTCTTGTCCGTTGGCAACGCGGAGCTGATGGCGAGCACCGCGCCGGCTGTGGCTAAAATTAGCTGGGGCAGCATCCGGCACCGCGCAGGGCAGGGAGGGCTTTCCCCTGTCAGGGATGGAGGGATGGGGAGGCAGCAGGAAAAGCTGGCCCAAGGTTTGGTCGGAGAGGTGGGCACAGCCTGCGGAGCGGGGATGGCCGGGGCGGGCGGCCGCCCCACGGCACGCCTGGCCTCCTCTCGCTGCCGCGCCGGGCGGCTGGGCCTTGCTGCGTGGCCGGCGTCGCAGGGGAAGACGCATCGCTCGTTCTTCTGTTCCTCTCTGCCTTTAGTCATCTCCCTCCTCCCCTTGGCTCTGCATCATGGAGGTGGGTGGACGGAAGGTTATCTGGGGCTGCCGCCTCACCCACCGCTTCCCCGGCGTGCCTGACGAAACCAGCCCAGGGGATGCTTCCTTTTTGGGCTGAGTGCTTCTTGCTCTGGGCCCAGTTTAGAGGCAAAAGCCCTGCTTTCAGGGGTTCTTCAGAGCATCCTCTGTCCTCAGCCCACAGCGGGGACAAGGGGGGAGCTGGCAGGGTTGCACGGAGAGGCAGCACTCGTTGCTGCCCCTATTTCAAAGCCCCGGGCAGAGATTCCCTCTCCAGCAGTGCGGAACCGTGAGGGAATTTCAGTGTTTAGCAGCCAGGGCCAGTGCGGACCTTCCCCAGGTCCTTCCCCTTCACCTGGTCCCCAACGGGATCCAACGGCCCCGTCTTACTGCAGGAGGAGCACCCTGGTGCGTGCAGGCAAGGCTGTCCCCTTGCTGGGTGTCTGGCTCCCAGAGATGACGCCTCAGCGTACCCCAGAATTGCTGCTCTGTCAATGTCCTTGTTGTCCAAGAGCAAATGCAGCAGCATTTTGGGGGAAATAACCGAGGACACGCTGTCTGCAGAGGGACGTGGCTTTGGGTTTACCCGCCACACATGTGTCCGCAGCAGGAGCTGCCCCCGTGTCTGCGTCAACCCTGACGCCAGCTAAGAAATCCCTTCCATTTCAAGGCTTATCAAAATAAAAATAAACACCTCTCGGATCATTTCCAGGTTTTGTCGCTAGCATCGGAGCGCATCCTTCCGTAGACAGGCGCAATGAATGGCTGGAGGCTATTTTGCACAGTCTCAACCTGCCTTGCTGGGGCCAGGCTGGGTCTCCGGTGACAGTGAGCTTTTTGGAGCTGGGCACAGGGTAACCAGAATCCAGCTTAAAAAAAGGAGAGCGGCCTCAGACCTTACACCGTTGAGCGCCTCCTCGTCACGTGCTGGCCAAATCCCAGCCGGCAGGAGAGCATCCGGGAGTGTTGCGTAGTGAGAGTGGCTCCCGGAGGTGCCACGTGCTGTGTCATGAACGGCATAAAGTCAGAGCGGAGACCTCTGCGTCGCCGCAAGAGCTGATGCTGAGCCCAAATTGCGGGGGAGAAGCGTGAGCCCCGGCCTGCTGCTGGTGCTAGAGGATCCCGGGGAGCCGGAGCCCTCCTGGCCACAGGTCCCCCCCGAAGGGCAGAGCTCCCCATCGCCTAGCGCTGAGCACTGGGGCCGTGGGCAGCCGGGAGAGCGCTTGGCCCGAGCCCGCTTGTGTACGAGAGAGGCAGGCACGATAGGATGTGACTAAGTGTCAGCTCTTCCGCATGAGAAAACAAGGCGAGGAGCCATCTGATTTTCAAGGCAGAGCAGAAAAAGCAGGAATTGTCCACTTGCATCAAGCCCGGAGCTGGAAGCAGCGCCTGCGAGTGTGTCACTACCGGGGATCCTGAGGGGGGAGAGGCGGCGCAGGGCCATGGCCGCTCATCCTGGGATGCTGCCGGGATGGGGCTGGAGACGCGGCACGGCCCTGCGTTCTCCCCGGGCAGACTTCAGCAGGACAAGTAATGCTCCAAGCATCCCCGGGAGGAAGAAGAAGCAGAACTGAAGATCCCACTCTATCCAGACAGCCCCCTCCACCCAATCCTGCAAATTTTGGCATCAGCACTGCCGGCCCCCGGGCTGGCTCCGTGCTGGGGCTGCATCGCAGTGGGCAGGGGGGCAGGAGTGGGATGCTGGTGACTGGCACAAGCCCCGCTGCTCCGCGCAAGCTGCGGCATCAGTGTCTCCTCCTGGGCAGCAGCCAGCAAGGGGAGGTTTTCTCCGCCAAGGACCACCCCCTCGTCCCCCAGCTCGCCGCTTGCCTCAGAGTCTCTCGGTGGAGACGCGGCGGCGAGGGAGGTCCTCGGCGGCTCCCACTCTCCCGCTCCATCTGGTTGGTGCTCCGCACTGCTGCTCCGAGCGCCTCGGCTGATGAGTGCCGGCCTCCCCTCTGGCCGCGCATCCCTCTGCCCCCTCAGCCAGGCACCCTGGGGAGAGACAGATGCTGTAAGGGCTCCCGCGCCCCAGGCAGCCGGGCTGGGAGAGAACTGCTTCGGGAGGGCCGGCGGCAAGCGGTTGCCCACCAGGGAAAGACGCAGTGTTTGATTTCCCACAGGGTAACTCTGGCCTCGGCTTCAGCATAGCGGGAGGAATCGACAACCCCCACATTCCAGATGACCCGGGAATCTTCATCACCAAAATCATCCCCGGGGGAGCGGCAGCCATGGACGGCCGTCTGGGGTGAGTGTACGGGGCCAGGGGAGCAGCTCCATCGGGGTGTCACCCGGGATCTCCCTAGGGACCCTCTAGGCAGCTCCTGCCCCCCCTCCCCTGGTCCCCTCCCCACAGCCAGGTCCCCTCAGTGCAGGGATGCCCATGGTCCCCTGCCACCAGCCACCCCTCCCTGCGCCAGGCTCCGGCTCCCATCCTTCCGCCTGCAGCCTGGGGCAGGGTCCAGCCTTTCCCCTCATCTCCCATTTCCACCAGGGTCACGGCGTGGGGACCAGCCCCGCTGCCTTCCCCTTCAGGGGGGACCCAGCTCTCACTCCGGCAGGGCACGATCTGGCCAGCTTGAGCAGCTCTTCTTCGCACAAGGGTCTGCGTGGACGGAGGAGGGTGGCAGAGGTGGCCGGAGGAGAGTGGCACAGGCTGGCGGTTCCCCAGGGGAGCTCAGGGCCACCGTGTGCCTGCAGGGTGAACGACTGCGTGCTGCGGGTGAACGACGTGGACGTCTCCGAGGTGGTGCACAGCAAAGCCGTGGAGGCCCTGAAGGAAGCGGGCCCCGTGGTGCGGCTCGTGGTGCGTCGCCGGCAGCCCCCACCAGAGACCATCATGGAGGTCAACCTGATGAAGGGTCCCAAAGGTGAGCCCCTTGCTCTGCTCGTAGCACTGGGGTGCCCTGCTGCCCCATGGGATGGTGTGGGGTGACTCCTCAGCATGGATCCCCACAGGATGCAAGGCAGCGTGACGGGGAATGTGGGATGCGAGGTGGCACCACCACAGCGCAGGGTGACGCAGGGTGGTCCGGCAGCATGGGATGCTGTGGGGCACGGGGTATGGGACAGCCCCACGATGCAGTGTGTGGTGGCTGGGCTGTCCCCGCACAGCAGCAGCATGGCCGGTTGCCTGAGGGGTTTGGGGCAGGGTGGGAAGCCCAGTGACTGCAGAGGGGCCGTGGTGGCAACCCAGGGCTCCATCCATCACCCCTTACCTGCCCTCTCGCTCCCCCACAGGCCTGGGGTTCAGCATCGCGGGGGGCATCGGGAACCAGCACATCCCTGGGGACAACAGCATCTACATCACCAAGATCATCGAGGGCGGCGCTGCCCAGAAGGACGGGCGCCTGCAGATCGGGGACCGGCTGCTCGCGGTAAGCCCCATGCTTGCAGACGGTCACGAGGCGAAGCGGGGCAGTCTCTGCGGTGCCGATCCTGAACCCCAGCACCCCTCCCTCCAGCAGCCCCGCGCCCCGGCCCTGGGGTCCCTGCTGGGACGGTGCTGTGGGACGGGCAGGTGCAGCACCGACTGCAGGCGGGAGGGCCAGACCCATGGAGATGGGACCCCTGTCTCCAGAGCTACCGTGGCACCTACCCCGCGGGAAACCTCTCTGCTCCCGCAGGGCCGCATTAGCCCCTGCCCCCCAGCCTGCGGCCACGTCACCCAGCCCCTTCCCTCCGGCAGGTGAATAACACGAACCTGCAGGACGTGCGGCACGAGGAGGCGGTGGCCGCCCTGAAGAACACCTCCGACATGGTGTACCTGAAAGTGGCCAAGCCCGGCAACATCCACCTCAACGACATGTACGCGCCCCCCGACTACGCCAGCAGTACGTACGCCGCCGGCCGCTGGCGCAACAGCCTGGGCACCGCAGGGCTGTGGGGGGGACGGCGTGTGCTGGGGTGGTGGGCAACACGGGGCTGGTCTCCACATCCGCGTTGCAGATGGATTTCTGCTCCTGATGCCCTTCTCCTTCCCTGCAGCCTTCTCATCCTTGGCTGACAACCACATAAGCCATAACTCCAGTCTGGGCTACCTGGGCAGTGTTGAGAGCAAGCCTGCCTACCCCGTCCCTCCCCAGGTGACTCCATCCCGGTACTCGCCCATCCCTCGGCACATGATGGGGGACGAGGACTTCACAAGGTGAGTACCAGGCATGAGCATCCCTAATCCCTGCTGCTTCTCCTTCCTTCTCTCCCTCCCTGGCTGCTTGACCTCATCGCTGCTGTTGGTGCAGAGCCTCGGCCAAAAACCCCTTTGGGGGTGCGTGGTGCAAAGCTTGGGGGCCCCGCGGTGAGCTCTGTGCCCACCCCCCCTGAGCCCAGCCCTGCCGTGTTGCTCCCTGGCTGGCTGCATCCCCACCTTCCCCGTTCGCCCTCCTGCTCCTCTCCAAGCCTTACGTGTCTCCATTTCAGCTTCGTTCTCTTACTTGTTTTACCATCCCTGGTGGTCCCTGCCCTTGCGGTGCCACCCGGTGCCAGGCTGCGAGCAGGCTGTCCCTGAGTGGAGCTGTGCTGGGGGTGAGGGGCCGGGGGGGAGAGACACAGCACTGGATAGGAGTCGGGGTCCTCCTCCCACGCTCCCCAGCATCCCACGCCACCTGTACCCGGGTGCCATTTCACGGGCTGCCAGCCCCGGGCTTGACAGCCTCCTGCACAGCCCTGGCACGGCCCCCTTTTCCCCGCTAGCATCATTTATACTGCACGAGCAGGTTTCTCCCCTGAACCCAGGAAATAAAAGAGGAGCATAAAGGAGATGTTTCTCTGAGCCTAAACGCAGCGTAAAACTTCTCCAGAGCTTCAGGCTGAGGACAGGAGAGCGAGACCTGGCTGGTCCTGCTCTGCTTGTCTGGGCTCACAGATTTCCCTCTGCTTGCCACAGCCTCGGGGCCAGTGCTGAGCCTTCTCCGGGTTTGGTGTCCCCAGGGCCGGGGCTGTAGGGCTCAGGCTGTATTCTTAGGCTTAGGGCTGGCTCTGCGGTTAGGAGCGAGGTCGCAGGCTGGTTTCGGGGTTGCGTTTGCGGTGGAAGATGCTGTAGCCCCGGCTGGGCTTGTCCCGTTCTGCCGGGCACTGGTAGGTGCCAGGGTGGGAGACCCTGACTTGCCATGCGGCGTCAGGTCTGCTCTCCTCCCAGAGAGTGGCTGCACTCCCCTTCTTCACGGGGGTTTCTCGCGTCTTGGTGCCCGGCCGCGGCCGGGTGCCTCTGTGCGCCGTGACCTGTGCAGGACTGGCCTCCGCCACGTCCCGTGTTTCCTGCCTGGTCTCGGCACCAGCGATGCCGGCTCTACAGCCTGTTCCCAGCGCTGCATCCTCGGCAGGGGCAGCAACTCCTGTGCCATCAGGGCCCTTGGGGGATGATGCCACACGCAGGAGCAGTGCTTTCTGCCATGACGTTGCACCACAGAAGGGACTGAGTCCCGGCACTGCGAAAACACACCATCTGTTTCTCGCCAGGGACCCCGGACCCACCAGGGTGTCCCTCCCTACACCCACTGACCTCCTCATTTGCGGGCCAGAGAGCAGCCTGGTCTGGGCTGGACCCGGCCCAGTGGCAACGGCACAGCGATGGCTCGGTGGTGGCTCAGCGGTGGCCCGGCAGTGGCCCTGGTGCAGCACGTGGTGGTGGCCACTAGAGGATGGTGCTGCCTTGCGGAGGGCCCGGCGGCAAACAGGCTGGCACCGCTGGGTCGCAGTCCCCAGCCACAGTGGGCTCAGCGCCGCCCGCATCCGTCCCAGGCCAGCCCTGCAAACCTCCTGCGCGTCACCGGCCTCCCCAGGACAGCCTCATCACTGCGGGCCTGATGGCTCATGCACCTCCCAAGATTGTGCACTGGGACCAGTGTTGTCCAAATGCATCTGACTGGTGTGGGGAAAGGCGGCGACTCCCCTGAAAAAGCAACTGTCTCCCAGGAGGCTCCTGCCAGCCATTTCCCAGGAGAAGCAGAGGACCTGGCCTGGATCCAGTACGAAGCCTCTTCCCTTCCCGCGGGCACAAGTGCTGCTGCAGGTGTGGACGTGGTTCCAGTGACCCTCGCGTCCTGCAGGACCCAGGGCTGGGGACCAGATCATCTGTTTTCCATGGCAACCCAGACCCGGCACGGCCCCCAGGATCCCGGCAATTGCTCTGTGCCGAGGTCTCGGTGGTAATGCTGCAAGGTCCTGCATGGGCTCTGCCTGTGGGATCCATGTTCTGCCTCCCGGGATGAGGACCAAAGCGGAGAGTGCATGTCATGACTGAAACCTGAGATGTACCTGTCTGGGGCTTCGTTTCCTCTCCTTGGTTCCTGTAGTGTCTCTCTACCTTCCACCAACCCATCTGGTCCTCCTGGGTGCTGGGGATGCTTCCCACCGGGCTGGTTTGGGGTGGCAGTTCCTGCACTCTTGGGCTTGGGCAGCAGCAAAACCCAAGTGGCAGAGCAAGTTCATCAGCTGGTTGGAGACAGGGTTTGCAGACCAGAAATCTGGCCCATTTCTTCCCCTCGAGAGCTCTAGCCCTAGGCGCGGCTTTGCTGCAGAGGGATCGATGGCTGCAGCCCTCCCTGCGCCCTCACAGCCCCCCCGAGCCAAGCACTGGTGGCATCCTGGGGACTTGGGGTTGAGATTCTTTTGACTCCAATGGCCTTTCCGTGGTGTTTCCCTGGTCTCTTCCTGGTCCTGGTGCATCCCAGCCCTGTGTTACAGCCCCGCTTGGCTCAGAGCTCCAACTCGTCCGAAGGCCATAAGGATAAAGCAGGTATTTTCTGGAGGTCGCAAGGTAGATTCAGCCTCTGCCCCCTCAGAAATGCGTAGCTGGAGTTACCGCTTGCCGTACCTCTGCGTTTGAAAGCGCGGGGCTGTGGGGATGCACGGTGTGCGTGGAGCTGCAGGCATGGGGACCTGGGCTGTGGATTTGCCGTTGCGTGGGTTGTCCCCCCCGGTCAGGGCTGTGCTGTCCGTGCCTGCAGGGGCAGGAAGGAGTTAAGTCCGTAGAGCTGAGCAGAGTGAAGCCTGCGTCCTTTCAGCACTTCCATAAAAAACTCTGCATGTGGGTCTTGGGGAAGCCACTGGCCCCTGAAAGGCAGAGACAGGCAGCACGGGGCGGCCGCCGCGCAGAGCATTCAGAACATTCCTGCCCCTCGCGCCTCCCGGCCGCCATCGCGCCGCAATGTTCACCGTCAATGTCTCCTCGTCCATGTCCTACAGGGGACAGCCGTTCCTGTCCCCTTCCAGGCAGCAGAGAGGCCACAGAAGCAAGTGTGACCAGAGGTAGGGGACCGGGATGCTGCTGTGCCTGGGGGGAGGCGCAGGGATGGGGACAGGAGTGGCTGCGAGAGCCGGGAGGGTTGGGCTGTGCTGAGCCCGGGGCCTGGGGAGGGCAGGAGCCCACCAAGACCTTCTTGCAAGGCATCCTGCGCTTCTGTCTGTCTGTCTCCTGCTCCTGTTGCTCCGTATAAGGCGGTTGCTTGGAACTAAGTGACATTCAGCCCATCAGGACTCCCCCATGGGGAAGGGTGGTGGGAGACTTTTCCCGGGGTGCTGGCACGTGTCCCTAGAGGTAAATCCTGCCACCTGGAGGTGTGTGAAAGCACCAAAACATTCCCCCGCCTGCCCTGGTGATGGCAGTGATGCCCAGGGGGCTGAAAAAAGATGTTTTCTTGCAAGAGTGGCGTGAGAGCACGCGGCCAGGCTGCGGGGCTTCATGCTGCCTGCTCAGTCAAACTTTGTTCCTCTGCGTCCCCGCTCCGCTCGTGCCGCCTGAGTCCCGCTCCTTCCCTGGCTGTCGCTGGCAGCCGTGGGGGGGCCAGCTGGGCCGGCCAGCCCGGTGCCCCAGGCTCCCCTTAGCACAACTCTGCCAGCATTTTAGGGTCCAACGCAGGTGCCATCATCCGGTGCCATGCCTGGGGCTCCAGCATCTTTCCTACCACTTCCCAGACACCTCCCTCTGCTCCCTGGCAGGCGCGGGGTTGATCAGGCTGCTGAGCTCACTGGCAGGTCCTCAGTCCTTGCAGTATCCCCCGGAGCACCCGGGATCCAGCCGGTCACCTCAGTGGATGTGCTGATGGTCCCCAGTGTCGTGTTGGCTTACAATCACTAGCCTGTGCTAATTGTCTGGCGTCGTTTAGTCCTTATTTTAATCCAGCACTTGAGCTGGGAGCTGCCGTTGTTCCCATCAGACTTGTTTTTTTTTTCCCAGATGAAAATTGAAGCAGGATTTTTGCCATGCCAGGCAGTTTTTCTGCCTTTGCCTGCCTATTGTTTGAGCTGCAAAAGAATTAAGTCATCATCGAAAAATTCAGGACTTCTGTTGATCCGCTCGGGGCCCGTGGCGTGGGGGTGCCTGGGGTTGCGGGCACGCTCACCGTGCTGCACGGGTGCGGAGGGGCTTCGTCCCCCTCTCCTGGCCCAGCCATGCCGTCCTCAGTGCCCAGGCTTGCGGCAGCCACTGCCGCCTCTCAGTCTGACGTTTCTGTGCGTGATTTCACAGCGGATGCTCTGTCTCCATCCGTGCTCCGTCTCATGTCACTCGTGCAATTGCCCGCACTTCTCCCGGTTTATCAGCCTCCTCGGTGCCGAGGGCTGAGTCACGCCAGGTCACACTTTGGGATGACTCCAGCCCCGCCAGTGTGCCGGGAAGCCCGGGCACAGCCAACCCTGTCGCCAGCTTCGGTGTTCCTCACCCTGATGTCTCCCTGTCCCATGTCTGTCCTTCCAGGGAGCCCCGGAAAATCATCCTGCACAAAGGCTCCACTGGTCTGGGCTTCAACATCGTCGGGGGGGAAGATGGCGAGGGGATCTTCGTGTCCTTCATCCTGGCCGGAGGCCCCGCCGACCTCAGCGGGGAGCTGCGGCGGGGAGACCGCATCCTCTCGGTGAGCGGGGAGGGCTGCCCCCGGGCACGCTGCAGCGGGATCCGGCTGCGACCCCAGTGTGGACGCAGCCCCTGGGTGCGCAGGATCGGAGGAGCCTCTCGGGATCTGTCCCGCGGTGCAGGGGGGGGCTGGCCGGGTCCCCGTCCCCGGTACACCCCCAGTGCCCGGGCTGGCGGGGGGCGTGTACCGGGGATGCTGGTACTAGAGCTGCCGGTACCGAGGTGGTACCGGGAGCACAGGGCCTGTGTGACGAGCCACTGAGGGTGTGGGTACGGCGGTACCGGGGCGGGGGCGGCAGTGCCGACGGCCGGGACGCCGGGCAGGCCCGTGGGTGCGAGCCGCGGTCGGTCCGGTCCAGCAGAGCCGCTCTCTCCCGGCAGGTGAACGGCGTGAACCTCCGCAACGCCACCCACGAGCAGGCGGCGGCGGCGCTGAAGCGGGCGGGGCAGACGGTGACCATCATCGCGCAGTACCGGCCCGAAGGTACCGGCGCCGGCAGCCGGGAACGGGCGCGGGGGGCGGGGCGGGGGCGGGGCGCCGCGTGCAGAGGAGGGGGTGGGGGCGGGGCGCCGCCTGGCGCGCGGGCGGGGCGGGGCGGCCGGCGAGGCGCCGATTGGCGGGAGGCGGGGCGCGGGGGGGGGAGGTGCGGGCGCCCATTGGCCGGCGCGGCGGGAGGGGGCGGGGCGGCCGCGTCCCGCCGGCGGTGCCTGCGCGGCTTTGTGTGCGGGCCGGGGCCGCTGCCGGGGCCCGCCGCCCCCTCCGGCCTGCAGGTGAGCGGGGCTCCGCCGGGCTCCCGGGGGACCTCGCTGGGCGGGGGGTCGTCTGCGGTGGAGGAGGTGGGGGGCGAGAAGTGGGTCTGTTTGCCGGAGGGCGTCAGCGCGAGGCCCCGCTCCGCGGGGGTCCCCGCTCCGCCGGGTCCCGCGGGCCGTGCTGGGGGCTCCGTCGAGGCTCACGGGTGCGGCGGCCGCCCTGGGGGGCTCCCTTCCCCCCCACCCCCAGCGCGGTGGGCTCCCGGCACCCCTCTGCGGCCACCGGGCCGGCGGGGCTGGAACCGGGGCCTCGGTGCTGGGTGGGCGCTCGTCCCCGGCTCTGAGCGTCCCGCCTGCCGCGCTACCCCGACCGCCGCCTCTCGTTAGCGCCGGCCTTAGTTCCCTCGGCAAAGGTGCCGGGGGCCGGTGGTCCCGCCTCGGGGGTGGGCCCTGCTCGGGGCAGCCGCTGGCTGGCGGCAACGGGAAGGGGCCTGGCAGCTCCCTGCCGAGACCCTCGCCGGGCTGGCAGGGCGAGCAGCGGGGGGGGGCATCCCACCGGCGGGCGAGGGGCTGGGAGCTGCTGCGGGGGCTGCGGTCCGTGTCACGAGCGGCACCGTGCCGGGATGTGGCAGCTCGTGTCCCCCGAGGGACGTGTGTCTGTCGTGGGCCCCACTGGTTTTCTGCCACAGCAGCTCGGGTCCTCTCCACCGAGGCCGGCGTGCTGCCCCTCGCCTGCCCCTTGCCTTGTGCCACCTCGGTGGCATCGCCAGGCAGTGCCCTGCGGGTCCCTGTCCCTGCTGTTCCTCCTCCGTCCCATGGCAGAAGCAGCGGAGCCGTTAGTGCTGCTCAGGGGTGTGCTGTGGTTTTGTTTGTTTTGGCTTTTTTTTTTTTTTTTTTTCTTCTTTTCTTTCTCTCTTTCTTTCCAGGAAGCACTTAATGTTCTTGTATTTCTGGCTCCCTTTGCCACTTGAGATTTGGCAAAGACGCCAACCCAGAGTGGTTCCTAAATGTCAAACAGGACAAAATGTTTTGAAACCCCATTAGACCGAGGCTGAAATGTCAGTGCTTTGTAGCCGGTGGCTTTCCGGGTCTGTGATGGCTCCTGGCACATGTGGGCAGCAACACCCAGCACAGGGGCTGCAGCCACCCTGGGAGGCAGCGCGGCTGCTGTGAAACACGGACTGGTGTATCTTGGGGGTTGACCTCAGTGCTCTGGAGGCTCGAAGGCCTGGGAGCCAAGGAGAAAGGTCTCCCCGGCGTGAGCCCCGTGTGTGGGTGAGGCTGGCTCCCCTCGAGGGGACGTGTGTGCATCATGGCTGTGGAAGAAGCGGGAGAGCTGGATTGTAGGATGCCCAAAGGAGGAGATGCTGGTGGAAAGGGGCTTTGAGAAGTTCCTCCCCGGTAGCAGAGGCAGAGGATGGCACCTCTCTGTTGTCCATGAGTGTGGGCAGGGTTTCACCGTGGATGAGCGCACGCATGCGCTGCATCTGACCTCTCAGGTGCTCTGAGGGAGCAGAGAGGCTGCTTGCACAGGTCTTGGGGAGCGAGGTGACCTCCCTCTGGGGTCCTGCCAGGCACTAGGAGTGGCAAGGAGCAAAGACAAAAACTAGGGAAGGATAGAAAGAGGAGCAACCATCCTGCCTTTCTTCTGTACACCTGTGCCTGGCACTGCGCCTCTGACCACTGCTGCGTGCAGAGGAGGAGGAGGCGGCTGCTCCCCGTGATGGTGCCTCCGAGCTGTTTGTGAGGCCCCTTGCCTTTGTGCACTTCTCCCCCTGACCTTTGCCGGCTGCTATCACCAGCGCTTGGGTTTGGCAATTCCCCCTCCTCACGCCCCGTGCAACAAAGCCTTGGTATTCCTCACCTGAAAATACAAAAACTTGCGTGACAGCATTTCTCTGAGCTGGCTGCTCCAAGGGAAGTGCCAGGGCTGCTTTTAAAAGCCTCCAAGCTTTCCCCATGGCCGTCCTCCCCTCTGTCCTCCCCTCCGCTCACATGTGCCGGGTACAAGGAGGTGTCTGTACTTTAACCCCGGGGCTGGAAGGTGTGCGGGCTCAGAGCTGGGGGCAGTTTCTGCAGGTGGCTGGGTTGGAGCCTGTGGATGAGTATCCCTGGGCTCTGCTGGTGGCCTGGCAGAGCCGGCCTGGCCCTGGGCAGGCAGGTTTGTGTGCCAGACAGAGCAGGGCACGTGCAGGAGGCTCTATGCATGCTTGGGGGCTGCTTTCCGATGCAGCTCCCCTCTCTGCCAGCACTTTCTCCCCTTGCACTGTCTCCTGGTGCCCAGAAATCGACTGCAGACCCGCCGTCCCGTTGGCTCCGCTGGGTATATTTGCAGCTGCACCATGCGAGCGTGTGCCGGTGCCGAGGATCCTCGGCGCAGGCAGGATCCCTGCCTGATCTTGACAGGCTGTGAGTGGGGCGTGCAGGGCCGTATCCTGCTGCTGGCGCCGCGCTCGTCCCGTGGCATGGGATCAGGCGGTTGGAGGTTGGAGCGGTGTGTTTGTCAAGTCGGTGAGTGGGAATAGCAAACGTCCTGCACACTCACGGCAAGAGGCCCCGGGTCACCTGTTGCATATTTTTCAGTCTTGATAAGTGTGTCCTGAATGCGTCCGGCACCTAGGTCCCATGGGAATGCCAGTGAGGTGAGGATCAGCTGTGGCTCACCTCCCCACCACGGGCAAGCTTCCCGGGCAAGTTTTGTCAGGATGGGAAGGCAAGGCAGCTGTGAGCTGGGAAGCAAAGGCAGGAGCGTTGCTTGCTGGGGGTTATCTGTCAGTAATTGTCTCAGAGGCTGCTCCAGCACCCAAAGAAAGGGGGGCCGGTGGCAGTTGGGAGCATCCTGTGCTCTGTCCCGGGGTAACCTTACCTCCTCACTGGGAGGGAGGTGTCGGGTTTGCTTTTGGGGCTGTCCGCTCCTCCGGCCTGTGCCCTCCCGCAGGCAGAGCGAGTACAGGTTGGTTGCTCCTTGGGAGACCATTCCTAGGACAGGATTTGGCTTACTCGCCAGGGGATGTAGCCAGAGCAGCCTCTGGGTCCTTCGGTTTGCTGCACCCAGCCTGGCTCGTGCTTCTTGTCATGCCAGCAGGCTTTTCCCAGCCCTCCAAGCATCACAGGTGCTCCAGCAAAATTTGGAAAGTCCCTTTCCATGGAGTGCCCTGGCTGAGGCGGGGGCGTTCAAGAGCTCTGCCCTTGGGTTGCACACAGGGGACGCGATTGCTGGCAGGGTGGTGGCACCCAAAAGTTGCCCTCCCGACATCCCCGCCCTGATGCCAGTGGCAGCTAAACCTGCTTTTGCCCTTTGTTGCCCGCCCGATCCTGGTCTCCATGCCGGCCTTCTTGGGAAGAAGGCTGTCACGGGAGGGATGCGAGCCCACGTGGCAGGGAGCAGTGGTCCTCTCGGTGCGGGGCGGGCAGAGAATCTGTGCCCCCATCGGGGCTTGGGATGACTCAACTGGGGACAGGGGCTGTAGCACCCAGCTCAGCAGCTTTCCAGGGGAAATAGCCCTTCCGTACCAAAGAGGGTTTACGGAGCAGCTGTACTCGCTCCTGACAGATGCTTCTCTGGGATACAAGAGCTCATGGGCATCTTGAGGCAGAATGAGCTGCACACAGATGCTGTGGTTCCCCCCCCACAGCGTGGGGTGAAAGGCGCAGAGCGGGATGAAGCTCATCTCCCTCTGCCGGGAGCTCCTCAAAACCCCGGGGCAGGTCGGCGAGCGCAAAAGCGCTGCTTTGGTGTCAGAATTCAGCTTTCTTGTAAAATAAAGCCTTACCCATGCCTCGCTTGCTTCTGCGTTTCCCTCCGCTAGCAGGAAGGCAGGCGGGGGCAGTGGGTGCCCCTCGGCGCAGAGCAGCCAGAGTTGGCGGGGGGCTGGTGACCTCCACTTTGAGCAGCTGACACTGCCCGGCATGTGGCACCCCGTCGTGTCCCGTGGCAGGGGAAGGAGCTTCACGTGGAGTTTCTGCGTGTCGCTTGGCGGTTTTTGCATAGATCACCTTTTTTTCTGTCATTAAGTATAAATGGCATCATCTGTGGCGGCTGGGCACAGGAGGGGGATGCCCAGGCGGGCCCGGCTGCGGAGAGAGGGGCTGGAGAGCCAGGGAATGCCGAGCTGTAGAACCCCGCAACCCTGGCCCGCCTGGGTCTGCACCTCGCAGCGCGTTGCTCCCGCTGCCCCAGCACGGCACAGCTCCGCGGGCTGGGCACAGCCTGCGCAGTCCCCGCGCTGCCGGGGGGGCTCTGCTCCGCAACGAGCGCTGGCCCCCGCTGCCGAGCTCCAGTTCACACCAAAAAAAAAAAAAAAAACCCCAACCCACCCAAACCACATCTAAACTGCTGGGTTGTGGAGAAGGCTTTCTAGCCAAGTCTTAGAGCAGCGATGAGACCGGACCCCCGTTGCTGGGGCGCGGGGTTCTAGCTGCAGGGTGTGCCCAGGGGACAAAATCGAGGGTTCCTGGTGGGCTGTGGTGGTGCCAGCACCTTCCCCGGTGCCGCCAACCAGCAAAGCTTCCCCGGTGCCTCCACCCTCTGCTTGCCAGCCCGACCTTTACACCCAGCTGAAGGTCGCGCCGGTGCAGCGGCAGGCGCCGGCGTGGTGGCTGCTCCTGTCCCGCCGCCTGGAAGGGAGGTGACAGTGGCTTCTGGAGGGTCCCCTGGCTCCTCCTGCGGGTCTCTGCCGCTGGGATGTAGGAGCGAAAGGTGAATTCCTCCTCCCTGCTCCCCTTCCGTGGGTGGGGGCCGTGCTTTGCCTCCCCTTTTCCCGTGCCTGCGGGGGAGAGGGGCTCCGCTGCTGGCGGAGTGGTGGGTTGGGGACCCCCTGATGGCTCCGGCTGGTGGGTGCCAGTCTCCTGGAGGGGCTCTTTCTCTCTGCACGTTTTCAACTGCTCTGTAGGTTATCGCCTGGCTGAGCCCTGCCCAGCCGTTCGCTCGCCGGGCTGCAGCTCGGTAGTGGAGGTCTCGGCAGCCCTTGCCCAAGCTGCCTGCGCGGGGCTTTGGGGTGGGTTTGGGGGCAGACGGTGCTCTGCCTACTCCGGGTGCTCTGCCTGGAGTCCTGCAGGGTGCTGCAGCGTCTTCGGCTTTGTCCTCCCTCCCTCGTGTGCGGGGATGGGCGGGCTCATGGACAGGCTGCCGTGTCCTCTCTCAGCGCTGACCTGGGGGGGCAGCCCCTGCCCGCGCTGACCCCCTCTCTCCCCGCAGAGTACAGCCGCTTCGAGTCCAAGATCCATGACCTGAGAGAGCAGATGATGAACAGCAGCATGAGCTCCGGTTCCGGCTCGCTCCGGACAAGCGAGAAGAGATCTCTCTATGTCCGGTAAGGCTCAGCCCCCGTGTCCCAGGCGGGTGGGATGGGTGTATCCCCGCAGGCTGGGATGGTGCCGCCTGGGCCGTGCAGCACCCCTGCAGATGGGTGTTATGGAGGCCAGGGGAGTGTGATCGATGCATCCTGAAGCCGGGGGGGCACAGCAGGGAAAGCGGTGCTTTTGCACTGGTTTACTGGATGCTTTGCACTCAAGTGCCTCTTCCGAGGCCTGCTCCGGTTTGGAAAGCGCTGGTGTCTCTGTGGAGCCCGGGCAGCTGCTGGCCAGGCCGACCCACTGGGAAACTGGGAAATGTCAGGCATCCAGCGCCGCTTCCACTCGGGGCAGCGTTCAGGGCGCTCTTCTCGAACCATTCCCTGCTAACAGGCTCTCCCCGTCTCCTCCCGCCATTCCTGCGGCAGGATCTGCCCGGAGGGGAGATGAGCTCTTAGGAGGATTATTTCCCTGAGCCCTTGGTGCGCTTTTGGTCCAGGGGCAGGCAGGGGTTAAGCAGCCATGCAGCCCTGCTCGCTGCCTGCCTCCTGCCACCTCCTGCCCACCACGGCAGGAGTAGGGTGACAGCTAATGAGTAATTTTAACTTGGCAATTAATATAATCCCGTAAATCCTTGCCCTGCACAGGCTGTTGCGGGTAGGGGCTGGCAGGAGCAGGGGGTGCTTCTCCTTCCCCGTGGGAAGGATGACAAGGGCTTGAGGCTGCAGCAGCCTCAGCCTGCCTCTCCTCCCACGTGGCTGGTCCCTGCAGAGGGGCTTCAGGCTGTTGCCGGCCCTGGTGCAAGCCCGGCCTGGCAGGAGGGGAGAGCTGCAGCTCCGTGTTCCTGCAATTCACCCCTTCCCATGACATTCTGCAGGCGTCTTGCTTGGTTTAGCATCTCAGGGCTCCGTGCTGGGGGTCTGCAGCGAGCTGGAGGCCCTGTTGAATAAACATCATCTTGCTAGTCCTGTCCTCGCTCCCCTGCTGTCCTATGGACGCCCTCGTGGGTGGTGCAGGGTTTAGGCTGGGTCCCGCTTGAGTTGAGCCTGTGAGTCTCCTGTTCCCTGCCTCGATAGGTGCTGCAGGTATCGGGCATGACTGCGAGTCAGAGAGCTCCAGGCTGCTGGTAGCATCTCGCATCTCTTGATGCATCCCTCCATGGGGCTTTGGTGGCCTCTGCAGTGCTGTGTCCCCCCACGTTCGCCCAGGTGGCTCCAGGCGGGAGCTGAGAGGGTGATCCCAGGACAGAGCTTTCCCCCAGCATGGCCCTTCCCGACGCGTCCCGGCTCTGGCAGCCGTGCACCCCGCAAACGTGCTGGCGAGAGCCGCCCGGGCTGCCCCAGCCCTGCTGGGCGGGGTAGTTTCGAGCACAGTTTACCCGAAACCAGCTGAGCTGCTGTGCTGCGGACAGGACATCAATTACAGGACTTACTACCCAACTGCTTGAGTCAGCCCCGTGAGGCTGCGTTGCACCCCTTGTGCTGTCCACGGGGCCGGAATCGGGCAGCTGAGTGCCTGCCGGAGCCCATTTGGGGGTGCTGGTGCTTGCCGTGTGTTTCGGAGCCGCAGCTGTGTGGCACGGGCAGGGGCAAGGCAGGTTCCTGCGCTGCCGCAGGGCAAAGTCCTCCAGGGCCGTGCCAGGCGGTGATGGGGCACAGGCAGGCGTTGTGCCTGGGCGCTGGGAGGATGCCGTGCTGCGTCCCTGGCACTGCTCCCCTGCCCTCCAGCCAAACCATCTGCTCTCTTGGCTGCGTGTGCAGGGGGCAGAGCGGGGTGACCGCGCTGCTGTCTGTCCCCTGCATCCCAGGGGGCGCCCAGCCACGGTGGGTCCTGGGTGCCGACACGGCCAGGGGTTGGCCTCCAGCAGCATCGTGCCTTGGGGAAGCAAATGCCTCGTGCCTCTGCTTTGCAAGTGTCTGGCCTTCGCGCAGATCCTGCTGTGGGATGGAGGAGGCAGGAGCCAACGCGGGGCCGGCGCTGCTCTGCTGGGCAGGGTGCAGGTGTGGGCAGGGCACCCGCACCCGCCTGGGCTCGGGAACCGGCCTGACCAGTTCCCTGGGGCCTTGGCTCCGGCTCTGCTCCTGACCAGGGCCCTGCCGGCCGCGCACAGCCTTATCTTTTGGCTGGGAGCTGCCTGCGAGGGTTGCTTGCCTCCTGCCAAAGTGCCCTGTGGCGCTTTGCTGCCGGCTCCAGCGTGCTGGGGGCCACGCTTGGGTGCAGAGGGACCCAGCACGGGAGCTGCCCCAGCCCCCAGCAAGCTGGGAACGGGGCAGCGACCTGGTGGCTGGGGGTACCTGGACGCGTAGGGCTGCGCTGGGTCTCGTCCCAAAGAGTCCTCCTTGAGCCCATTTGAGATCAGCTGCCTGAACCCATTCCCACGTGACTCCAAAGGTTTCATCGCCCGGCGCTCCCCAGGCGGTGCCGAAGCAGGGATGGGGCTGAAGAAGTGCCTTCCCAGCTCTGCTGCCCCACAGGGACCTGCCGCAGGGTCCCCCAGCCCTCCCCTTTGCACCATGCGCTCTCAGATCCCCTTCGGAGCCTCTGCAGTGCCAGGGGTTAATGAGCAGGGCAGAGGGTGTCTCCTGCTTGAGGAAGGCTCCTTAGTGCCAGGATTAAACCAGTGTTTGTGGTGCCTGGGCTCCTGTCGGGCCGTGGGGCGAGCAGAGCCAACGTCCCAGGAGCCAACGCGGGGCTTCTGCTGCCAGCAGTGGGGCTCTTAGTCACTGTCCTCTTGGCTTGGTTTGTTGCGAAGTGGATGTATCGGAGCAGACAGGGTTTGAGATACGACATGAGTAGGACGAGTTGCACGTGAAGCCGCTGAGAGCAGCTCGTGGCTACAGGCTGCGGCGGCTGCCTGCGATAAAGTGTGCGCAGGAAGGGTACTAGTGCTCCTCTAGTTTAAAAAAAATAAAATAAAATAATCTTTTCTGTAGATAGTTTAATATCAAAGATAATTAACTCAATAAACTGTTCTCAGGGGAAGTATTTAGGCGTCTGAAAAGGACCAGTTGCAGAAACAGATATATATGCTCAGAGGTGTTCCTAATTCACGGACTCTGGAGTAAATTACGCCTGTAGGTAAATACAGTCTGTGCTCAAAGCGCCCCGCGGTCCCTGCCCGTGTGGCTGCCCACCAGTGGGGTCTGACGTTCCCGCTCCCGGGCCCCGCAGCCGCCGGGGAGGGGTGACGGGGAGCAGCCCCGGGGCCTCCTGCGCCGCCGCTTTCTTGGGGCCGCCTGAGCTTCGCCTGCTCGCTAACCACAGCCGCCTTCGCTGCGCCGGTGGCTGCTGTGCCTCTCGCAGCTAAGGTCAAGAGCGAGTTGTTTTGGCCCAGCACTCGTTCCGGCGTTGCACGCTTCGGGGCTTGCGCTGAGCCCACCGGCGGCGGGGGCCGGGGAGGGGGGGAGGATGCTGGTGGCTGCGCGGTGCTGCTCGCCTCGGCAGGAGGCTTCCCCAAAGTTTGGGTTTAAATCCGTTAAGGTATGAAGGTGGCAGTGCCCCGGGAGGTCGGCAGCGCTGCTGCCCTCGCTGCCTGGCCGTGCACGGGGAAGGCATCGCTCCTCTCTCTGCTTCTCCGCAGAGCCCTCTTTGACTATGACCGGACCCGGGACAGTTGCTTGCCCAGCCAGGGGCTCAGTTTCTCCTATGGGGACATCCTGCATGTCATCAACGCCTCCGATGATGAGTGGTGGCAAGCCAGGCTTGTCACGCCCCACGGCGAGAGCGAGCAGATCGGGGTCATCCCCAGCAAGAAAAGGTGAGTGTGGGTCAGCGGGAGCTGTCACGCCTGGTGCCTCCTGGAGCTTCCCAGCCCCCGCGAGCCCTGCAGCCCTTGGGGGGTCTGCTCAGGGTAGGGTCTCCTTGTGGTCCCAGCCCACCTGCCCCTCCATGGCTGCACAGCGTGAAGGGCGCTCCGGTTGCAAGCCAGAGCTGCGTGCGGGTCTCCCTGGGGAGATGTTCTCCAAAGCTGGGTGAGACCCCAGGTGAGGAGGGGAGCACTCAGCCCCCTCTGTGGTCCCCCGTGGGGTGGCGTCCCCATGGCTCCGAGTGAGAGCAGAGTCACGGCACTGTCCTTGTGTCCTCTGACAGCCTGCCTGGCTCTGCGAGCCAGGTCCCATAAGATGGGAAGTCGCAGGGAGCAGAGGAGCTGGCTGCCAACTGCCTTCAGGTCTGCAGCCAGCCCCATCCATCTCTGCCCTCCATCCCTCCTCTCCTGGGAAGGCTGGCTTGTCCCTTCTTCTGCTCCTGCAGACGCTGGCCTTGGCCCGGCCCTGGGCAGGCAGCTCTACCTCCATCCCTCTCTGGGAAGGAGCTGCCCTTTGCCAATGGGGCCAGCACCTGAGGGTGCACGGAGCTGCCTGGGGAGGCAAGCGGGTAGCACAGAGGGAACAGGTAGGGGACTAGCAGCTCTTTCTCCTGTTTAACCTCCAATCAGGGTGGAAAAGAAGGAGAGAGCGCGGTTGAAAACAGTGAAGTTCCACGCCAGGACTGGCATGATTGAGTCCAACAGGGTAAGTGCCGAGGCGGGGCTCACTGGGGTGCCTGGAGCCGGTAGCTAGCAGGGGGCAGGATGAGCCCAGCAGCCAGAGCTCCTGATGGGGCGCCTGGAGCAATCCCAAAGCGAAGAACAGCACGACTGGACCTCCCCAGGCCAGCGTCTGCTCGGCACGAATCCTCCGTGGCTGTGCTGGGGGTGAGCCGAGGAGCCCGGGATGGTGCGAACGCGCTGGGGAAGGACCCCTGGTTGCAGCGGTGGGGGAGCAGAGCCTGTCCCACTGCAGCCCGTGGCTGGGCGCTGCTGCAGGCAGCTCATGCAGGTGAAGGCAGCTGCCCTCACCCGGAGCGCTTAGCGAGCGGACACGGAAGGGAGAACAGCCTGGCTACCCCTGCAGAGCTGCCGATTGCCCCGTCTGCTTCCCAGCATCCCTACCACATGTTTTTCTCCATGCTTAATTTTTTTTCCTGCATTATAGTGTTCATGTAATCTCCATGATTTCATTTGAGGGTAACTGCCCTGACACAGCTCCTCATTGTCTCTTCATTTTAATTTTTCCCACATGCGTTAAACACCATTGTTTTTTCTGTCCTCCCTTCCATCTCCATGTTCTTCAGTCGATCAAAACGAAACGTAAAAAGAGTTTCCGCCTCTCTCGAAAGTTTCCATTTTACAAGAGCAAAGAGAACCTGGCCCAGGAGAGCAGCGGACAGGAACGTAAGTAGCAGCTGGCCAGAGAGGGCAAGCGTGCGATCCTCAGGTCCCCTGCCTCTGGGGCAGAGATTCGGCATGTGTTCCGTGGCCAGGGATCCTGGCGTCTGCCCGTGTTCGGGTCTGCTCCAGTCGTGCCAGCAGCTAGGGAGAAAACGGAGCTTGAAACGAAAGCAGCGGCTGCGGGCTGGTGCTCTTTTTCTCTCTCTCATTTTCAATGTCTTCATCCTTTCATCCAGCTTCACACCTGCCTGACCCCCTGCTCTGCCGCCTCCTCCTCTCCCTCCTCTGCTGCGGGCTCTGCTCCCTCCCTCCGCTGCCATGGGCTGTTCCCCTCCAGGCGAGGGGCTGGCCACCTCCTGCAGAGCTTCTCCTGTCCCCGCCAGGGCTGAGGGGCTGGGGTGGTCCCCATCTCCCTTAGACACAGCTCCGTATTCCCATCTGAGAGCCCTTCCCATGGGATAAACCCTGTGGGCAACAGGGGAGCCGTGTCCTTGCTGGTGGAGGCGCAGCCCAGCTGAGGGCACGTCTTTGGTAGCACCGCACCAGCCGCCTTGCGGGGGGTCCCCACCTTTCACCTGGCAGCCCCCCGGGGCTCCCGGCAAAGGCCGGGGGACATTCGGCTTGCTGCCCTGTATCCTGACGTGGCCAGCACTAAAGCTGCTCGCCAAACCCAGCCCCTCCTCCTTCCAGATGCTAAACTGCAGCTGCTGGATGGGAAGCGTCCAGGCAGAGCACCGTGGTCCTCACACCTTGGGGAAAGGAGGGGGGCAAGGCAGAGCCCTGTCTCTGCCCGGTGCCAGCGCAGCGAGCGTGTCTCCTCCCCGGCGGTGGCTCTCCTGGGGCTGATGCGGAGGCAGGGGATCGATGCTGGGCTGCTCTGGGGGCTGCCCGCGTCCCTCCGCTGCCTCGGCCAGGCTGGCGCCGGCTTCCAGCGAGCTTAGCAGCCAGCGCGAGCCGCTGGCCCGCAGTGGCGGTGAAGCCTGTGTGTCCGGGTATCTCTCATGGTGCCTGGACGTGGCTGGGCTCCGGTCAGCCCCGTGCGGGAGCTGAGGGCTCTGTGGGGCGCTGCTCCGGGCCAGCCCTGCAGCGCAGTGACTTACGGCATGGAGACGGGGCAGGCAACGCTCTTTGCCAGCCCGTGTCAGGGACCCGCAGCAGCTCCCTCCCCTGCTCTGCCACCGTCACCCCAGCTTGCAGCTGGAGGGGGGGGTCCTTCCCCCGCGTTTCCACAGCCCACGCAAGCACTGGCCTGTGGGCAGCTGACACATGCAGGTGGGGGAAGACGTGCCCTCCTGGCGCGCGTTGGAGGGCTGGCTGTGCCGCGTCTGCCCCCGGAGCGGCCGGGCTGTGGCAGGGCTGCACCCTGGCAGCGCACCCCGCCAGGCACCCCGGGGAAACACCTCGGCCCCGCTTGCCAGCCGCTCGGGGCTGCCATCGCTCAGTGCCAGCAGATGCAGCCGTGGCCACCTTCCCCAGACCCGGGGTGGCCCTCGGGGGCTCTTTGGCAGAGAGGAGGTGGGGGGGGCGGGGTCTGGCCGCGTAAGGCAAGACATTGGCAAGGGGCTGACGGCCTCAGCTCTGAAAACATTTAACCTCACTTGCAGTTGCAGCTCTGGGCCATTCTGCACTCCTGTCACTAATGCTGGTCTGGCTCTGTCTCCCCCATCCCTCTGACTGCCCTCTCCCGCGCTCTCTTCTCTCCCCCTCTCCCCCTTCTTGCTGTCTGTGAAATCAGGACTTCCCTGGGTTAAGTGACGATTATTATGGAGCAAAGAACCTGAGTAAGTCGAATTTCGATGCGCATCGTTCACTTTCCGTCGCTGGCATGCCTGGTTGGAGCCTGGGGAACGGCCGGAGCCCGGCCGGGGCAGCTGCGCTTCTTTGGGTGCGGGGGAGGAGGAGCCCCCCCGGGCGCTGCCCCGCTGCCGGGGAGCCAACGCCGCGGCTGCCGGCAGAGGCTGCTGGGCTCGAGGTGCTGCTGCTGCTGCTGCACGCGGGGCGGATGGGGGGGTTTGCTTGGGGATGCTGGCCGTGCCCAAAGTGCCCCCAGCTGAGGGCTGCCTGCCGCACCCGGGGCGAGCTGTGCCTCCTCATCCTCCTCTTCCTCCTGCTCCCAGCTGGGCTGGCCGCTGGTTTAGCGCTGGGAGACTCGGAGCAGCTGCCAGTGCGGGTGGGAGGTGGCTGTGACCGTGACGGGTCCCCTCTGAGTGGGGCAGTGACAGTGTTTTGAAGCGTTGCCACCTTCCTCTGGGGCACCACGTACCCAGAGCTGCAAAACATCACTGGCGGGAGCCCCTCGGCCCTCCCAGCTGGGTGCGAGTCCCCCACCGAGCCCTGCACCCCCCTGAGCGGGGCAGGCTGGGGCAGGCAGCGGCCAGCAAGCCCCTGTGGGGCAGTCGCAGCACTGGGATCAGCCTGAGCACGCAAAGCCCCGAACTCTGTCCCATCCTGTCACTGTCTTGTCTCTGTGAGTCCCAGTCCCCTCCCCAGAGGTAGGCTCCCCTGTCCCCATGCCGGCGTGGGGCAGTGCCCTCCCTTGCCCCCCGTGTGCATGCTGCACCCGCTCCCCCCTGCCAGCACCCCCCTCCCTGGGCACTCCACCTTCCCTCCCTCGGCCTGGGAAGCCCATCGCCTGCCCACGCCTGCTGGGCAGCCCCCTCCTGGCATCCCTGCCTTCTCCTGGAGGAGCCGAGCGTCCCCCTGCATGTTCCCAGTCTCCCAGCAAAGGGCGAGAGCTGCCACCCTGCCCGTACGGCGCAGGCTCGTCCCAGCGGGTGCTGGGGCACAGGTTTTTAGGGAGGCCGCTGTTGCCCTGCCCTGGGTCAGTAGCACTTGGTGACAGCCAGGGTGTCCCCGTGCCCTCTGCCCACGCTCCTTCTGAAGGGGGTCTCTCTGGTTGTTTTGCAGAGGGCGTGACATCAAACACCAGTGACAGCGAGAGCAGTTCCAGTAAGTGCCTCTCGCCTGCTCTCCCACCCCCGTGCACGTCTGTGTGTGTGTGTGTGCACGCATTTTGGCACCTCCATCTTGTCTTGTCCCGGTGGTGGGTCTGTTCGGAGGCTGGTCCTTCCTGCTGGTGACGCCGAGATGCTGCGGCCGGCTCCCTCCTCGGGGCTGGGGGCAGGAGCGAGCCTGCCTGCTCCCTTGCCCTCTCCTGGCTGCAGGGCTCCGCTCCGGGGCTGCCTGGTTGTTCCCACGGTGGTTCCCCATCCTTGGTGCCTGCTGCGGCCAGCAATGGCCAGAGGCCGGGTCTGTAGCATAGGTACCTCCTGGAGCCCAATCCTGTACAAGAGCGTGGGGGTCCAGCTGCAGCCCACGCTCCCGTTATCCCCGGCAGGTTTCTAAATATCTGCAGCGCATCCACCCCGCGGGGAGGACAGTGTGTCCCAATGGGCCCCGAGCCGGGGAGGGAGGGAGAAGGCTTGACCTAGAGCTGGGACGTGAATAATTAACATGGATCGAGGGCTGGTAACTGCATGCCCGTCACGCTCCGCGTCAACTGGAGCCTGGAGGTGTCCCCAGGGCTGCGGGAGGCTGGCGGGCGCAGGAGCCAGCTCCTCCCGGGCGCGGAGGGGCTGGGAAGCTGCTGCGAGCACTCACCTGCCTTTCCCTGGCTCCCTTACAGAAGGACAAGAGGACACCATCCTGTCGTATGAGCCAGTGACGCGGCAAGAAAGTAAGTCCTGGTGCTGAGCCCGCTCCTGTGCAGGCACCTGCGTGCCTGTCACAGCCAGGGCCACCGGTGCCACCTCCTCCCCTCCTCTGCCACGTCCGCACCGCGCCGGGTCAGCACGAGTGGAGTGCAGCAGGGAGCCAGGCGTGCATGGTGCCCCGCGGGGCTTTCCCTGCCCTCCGTCGCCCCTGTTTAATCAACAGAAAGGACTCGTGACCTGGTCTGCAAGACGAAGGGAGAGATCCAGAGCTAAAACTGAGCTGGGCTGAGGACGGGATTATCCCTCCCTGTCTCGTGCCAGGTCCCTGCTCCAGAGCAGCTTCCCCCGGGCCCTCAGCGCTTAGCCCTGCTCAGAGCTCAGTCATAGATCATGGAATGGTTTGGGTTGGAAGGGACATTAAAGACCGTCTCATTCCACCCCCCTGCCCTGGGCAGGGACACCTCCCACCAGCCCAGGTTGCTCCAAGCCCCATCCAGCCTGGCCTTGAACCCCTCCAGGGATGGAGCTCAGTCCCTGCAGACCCTTCACAGGCTGAGCAGGCCCAGCCTTGGAGGTCTCTCCTTGCCAGAAGCTGGATCAGACTCTTAAGCTCCCATCGCTCCCGTGGCTCCGTGGCACCCTCGCCCAGCTGTCCCGGTTCTCTGCCTCCTGCCCCAAGCAAGGGAGCAGCTTTGCTGATCCGTGACCTGGGAGACCCGCAGCACCTTCCCGGGGGCTGCACAGATGGCTTGGGTCAGACGGGAAGGAGACATTGACCATGACCAGGAGGAGAGAAACTCACACGGAGGCAGCACCTTTGGGTGCCTGTGTGAGCAGGAGCACCCACTGCCAGCAGGGAGAGGGCAGATTGATGCCAAAAGCGCAGTGGGGTCAGCTGCCCGCAGCGCGGACGGGGGCCTCAGGTGGTGGCTCTTGTTCACAGTTCACTATGCGAGGCCGGTGATCATCCTGGGGCCGACAAAGGACCGAATTAACGACGATCTCATCTCCGAATTCCCACACAAGTTTGGTTCCTGTGTGCCACGTAAGTCCCGGCTGGCGCTCGGCCCCCTGGCTGGGGGGGAGCGGTGGCCCTGCACTCGCAGGGGTGGGGAGGGGGCCGGGAGCACGGGTGGGTTCTCTCCCCCCAGGAGGTGTGGGGTGCATCTGGCCGGGTTTGCTCATGATGCCCGCTCTCCTCCAGACACCACCAGGCCTCGGCGCGAGAACGAGGTGGACGGACAAGACTACCACTTCGTGGTATCCCGTGAGCAGATGGAGAAGGACATCCAGGACAACAAGTTCATAGAGGCTGGGCAGTTCAACGACAACCTCTACGGGACCAGCATTCAGTCAGTGCGGGCGGTGGCGGAGAGGGTGAGTGTTGGGTGGCGTGCCTGGGACTGGGACGCATCCAGCCTGAGCCCAGACGCGGTCGGCAGTTCCCCTCCTCGCCCCGTTTTGTTAACAAATGGCTGTAACCACATTAAGCAAGCGTGGCTCGAGCCTCTCCTCCCTCCGGAGCCCTGCCAAGCCACGTGGCTGCTTTTCTCAGCCGCGTTACTCCACCTCAGTGTCGTTCCTCTGTCATCCAAACTCCACCCGAGAGCCCGGCGGTGGCGGCGCCAGCCTCGTGCTCGGCAGCTCGCGGGGCCAAAGTGCCCGGCTGCCCTTCTCGAGGCAGCGGTGTTCCCTCCACAGGAGTACTGGGGCGTAGCGAGGGCTTGTAAATCGTTTCACGTGTTCGGAGAAAGATTCAGTCCCTTTGCCCTGCTGCCGTCCTGCCCTAAGCAGGCGGGAACGTAAGGCCACTGGGAGTTGGCTCGTGTCTCAGAGTGGTGGTTCATCTCTGCGGCTCCTCGCTTTTGTCGGCACATCTGTGTGAGCAAGCAGTTTTCTGCGCGGAGTCGACTGTGTGGGTAGGTCTGATCCCCATCGTCTCCTTTCCAGGGGAAGCACTGCATCCTGGACGTGTCTGGCAATGCTATCAAGAGGTTGCAACAAGCACAACTTTATCCCATTGCCATTTTCATCAAACCAAAATCCATCGAAGCTCTCATGTAAGTGCAAGGCCGTGTTCTGTGCCCCTCCAAGGGGGAGCGGCTCTGGCATGTCGGGGGGTTGTCTGTCTGTCTGTCTGCTGCCTCTGCTTTTTAGAAAGCAGGGGAGGTTGCTGCTGGTGCTGAACTTGTCCCTCGTGAAGAGGAGCTGGGCCCACTGCTGTCCCTGTGGTGTCCTCCACATCTGCTGCCGTGGTGCATCCAGGCCCCGTGGATTGCTCTGGCTTGAAGCCCTTAAGTTTGCCCCAAAGAGGATTATCCACGGCACATCTATAAACGCTCCCCAATGTGCCTGATGTCACCCGCTCACCCGGGCCTCGCTGCCGACCGCTCGCAGCGGTGGATGGCAGCTGGGTGGTGGCTGCGCCAGGCCGGCCCCGGGGAGCAGAGAGAGGGGACGTTTCCCACGTGCCTGAGGGGGACCTTCTGCTTGTCCTGCTGGTTCCGGCCCTGGGCAGTGCTGGATGCAAAGGACGTGAAAGCTGAGCTTGCAACTCCTCCGAGCAGCAGAGAATATGGTCTGAGAGGAGATTTGGTAGCTAGAGATGGACTTTCAGATCGGAGGAGACTCTGCTGGCACCGAGGGGTCTGGGAAAAGCCCTTCTCAAGCCAGAAGGGGTGGAATTGCTTCTTTGGGTGTTGTACGAAGATGAGGGAACCTACGCAAGGAGGGTGGTGACAGGCTCTGGAAAAGCAGGGAGACTTCTGCGGTGGTCTGGCAAATTCGGAGGATTGTCTGGGTGCGAGTGCCCTGCTGTGCTCTGCAGAAGGGGGGGGGGCGATGGGGAGAACTGTCAGAAGCTGAGATGAAATGCCGAGGCAGCAAAGAGCGAGTGGGGACGGGGCCTGCCCATGAGAGCTGGGTCCTGGGCAGCTTCCACTCCCAGTCTGCAGAGGCTTCCCAGGCACCCCGGCTCTGGGGGATGTTTTTCCTTCTGTTCATTACTAAGAAAAAGAGCTGAGTTTTCATTTTTTTTTTTTGTACGCGGCAGGGAGATGAACCGGAGACAGACGTATGAACAGGCCAACAAGGTCTTTGACAAAGCCATGAAACTCGAGCAAGAGTTTGGAGAGTATTTTACAGGTGAGTGTCCTGAACAGGCTTGTATCCCATTCCTTTTGTTTTGGGGGCTGGCAGCTGTGACCTCTCTCCCAGCACTGTCTTAACTGCAGGGTCATGGGAAAATGTCCAGCTTCATCAAAGCGAAAAAGAAAGGGCACTTTGCCAGCAGGGCTCTGCGAAGGGACTGCTCCGAGATCCGGGGATAAGAGTAAACCAGCTCTAGAGAAGGAGACAAGTTGTCAGGCAGGATTTTCCGAGTTTGTGAAAGCTGATCGCCAACTTTAATAATCATAAAAAAGGGGGGGAAAAAAAAAAAAAAAAGAAAATCCCCAGGCAGGGTAGGCACAGTGTGGGTGGGTTCAGGGTGCTACGAGGCTCCAGGAAATAAAACTCCCTGCACAGGGGAAAGGTGAACGTTGTCTAAAAAGAGAAGAGAGTCATTTTAAAGAGGGAAGATTAAAAAATCAGTGACCTAAACGGTGGAGACTGTCCGGAGTTATTACAAAACATCTCCCAAAAAAAGACTGGAAGTTTGGCTGGCTTCCTAAGTAGTCTTTGCTGCCGAGCCAGTCAGGGGCTGCCTGGCACTTTACTCCTGCGGAGATGAGCTGCTCATGACACAGGCATCCTTGTGCGTTAAGGAACTAATGTTTGTAACGTGGTTAATCCTGGAAAATCACGGGCAGGCGAAGGGGCAGAGAAACTGGTCTTCCATCTTTCTTCCAGTGCAGTAACTGTTTCTTCAAAAGCTGAGGAGTGGTAACCCTGCCAAACCCTGTATTACCACTCAACAGCTACCGGGAAAAATCCCAAACGGAATGTTTTCCAAAAACAGATCTCAGCTGAGCAAATGTATGGGCGCAAACAGGGTAAAAGCTTTCCCCAGAGCTGCCGGCCGTTCTTCCAGGAAGAGCGCAAAGGATGCGCGCCACGGTTTTCCCAGACCCTGGGCACGCCACGGTGTGCCTGGACAGCCAGTTTACAGTCGACCTGGGGAAGGAACGCTCTTGGCCGAAACCCGTTGTTGAAAGAAATGGGTAATGGGCAGAGAGACGGTCGCTGGAGTGAGTTCCGTGCCAGAACTTGTAATGAGGGAAGAGAGGTGCTGAGGGATGGGCCTGGCTGGGCTGCAGGCGCAGGCTGAATTACTGGAGAGCTTTGGTCCTCCGAGTGCATCGTCCCCCTCTGATGTAGGACCTGGTGTTGTGTTGTGTCCGTACTAAGCAGCGAGACCCTCGCTGATCTTTGGGCGAGAGCTACTACCGGCAGTGCCGGCTGTAAGCTGGCCTTTTCGAGGCTGACGGTGCTGGGATTCCCACCCCCCAGCAGAGGAAGCACGAACTCGAGGAGCCCTCTGCAGCCGACCAGAGGGGACGGACGAATCCGGCCCTTCGGGGCAGGCGCTCCACACGCACCGGCTCATCTACCCGCAGCCTCCCGGCGGCGGAGCAGCTGCGGGGCTGGCTGCCCGTGGCGCGACAAGGTTTGCAAAGCTGATTAGCTGTGCAGAACCCGGCCGGCACCTTGGGAGGAGCTCTGCCAGCTCTCGCTAATCCCCTCGGACACGCTGGGTTAACCCTCTGTGTCATCGCGCGCCTGCTACAGTGCCTTTGACATGGGTCATCTCATTCATTAATTTGCCGGCCGTGCCACACCGGCCCCTTCAGTGCAGACTGAAGGCCTTTCCCGTAGCCGGTGGTGGGGAAGGCACCCACCGTGCCTGCCTGATGCTTATGGTCTTGCTTGTTCTCTCCTCTTCCAGCCATCGTACAAGGAGACTCTCTTGAAGAGATTTACAGCAAAATCAAACAGATCATTGAGGACCAGTCCGGGCACTACATCTGGGTCCCGTCCCCAGAGAAACTCTGAAGATGTCCCCCACCTGCTACCCTGTGAGCAGAAGATCTCCGAAGTCCCACCCCACCCGAGCCCTCTGCCCCAAGGAGGGGGGATATGAAAACTATTCCTGCCCCCTTTTTTTAGATCGTCGCAAAATTGAGTTTTTCTAGTCCTGTTTCTTTTGTTGGGATGAACTCATTCATCACGTGACTGTTCCCACCGTTCCTGCATGGACCTTCCCACTGCTCCGTTAGAGACAGATGAGAACCCGTTCAAGGTCGTTTTTTATTATTAATTATTATTATTATTATTATTATTAACTAAACCAAGAATCAAGATGGGAGGAGGCAGCTAAGGACTAACGTAAGAAACAAGCGAGCCAACGGACTCTGAGCACCCGAGCTAGTATCAGAGCTCCAGGGGCATTTTTCCAAGTGTGACTGTCTAGCAGCTCTGAACAGTGCGACAGAAAGGCAGCAGAAAGCTTTTTATTTATCTGTATATGTAATTTATATATAATATAGAGAGAGATATTATATATATATTATATATATATATATGTATGTGGACTAGGAAACCTGAGGGACCTCTCTTAAAAGGTATTGTATTATTGCAAGGATCTTTCAGTTTCTCTGTCCCAACGGCTGGGCGTAGGGAGTCCACTTGGGCATGAAGAGCTCAAAACGGTACCAGGTGCTTGGGAAGCGTCTCCCGTGGGGGCAGCCTCCTGCCCGCCGCCCCGGGGTCTGCGAGGCAGAGCAGAGACTGGCACGCTGCCTGCGCAGGAGGGACCAGGGGTCCAGAGTAACGCGGCAAGGAGAGACAGAGACTGAGCAGGAGGCTGCAGAGCAAGAGAATGGATGATGCTACATATTAAATTGCACATTGTTTTACACACCACCTTATGTGTTTGCATGAGAGGTTTCCTTTTGGTTCTATTTTTTTAAGCCGATTTTAAACCAAAAACCATATTGTGTCACTGTGGTGTTGGTTTTTTGGTTTGTTTGGTTTTTTTCCCCCCATTATTCCATTTTTTTTCTCTTGTTAATAATGAACTGAATGGGTATAAAATCCATTTTTTTTTTTTTTTTTAACTTATTTTTTAAGCTGGCTTAATTGTAAATAGAATCTAGATCTGCGGTGTTTAGTTAGGAAATACTCTACCGGCCACATGGAACAAATGTACTCGCTGGCCTGCGTTGCTGTGGAAAACCTGGGATGCTGGGCTGCCCCTGTACCCGTGGGCGCAGGGGCAATGACCCACTGTGGCTCGCGGCAGCACGCTGGCATTCCCTTCTGCGTGAGCCACGGGCAGGAAAAGCCCCCAGCTGTGCCTTGGATGGACGCTCACACTTTTCCAAATCAGTAACAGAAGTGAAAAACTTCCTCCCTCTCTCTCTGCCCTGCTCCACGCCAAACGCGGTGGTGGTGGCGGCCGTCCCAGCACAGCGGGGACCTCGCCTGCCGCCCGGGGCGCTGGGGCTCGGCACGGCTGCCTCGCGGGTTCCGTCTCTTGCCGTCTCTGCCTCAATCCTCTTTCTGAAAGGGGGCTCCGCTCCCTCTCCCAAGGTCACCTTAGAACACCGAACTGGGTGCCCCGTGCTCACAGGGGCAGGGGATGCGGAGCTGCACCCGCCTGCAGCCCCCGGGGATTTTTCAAGTTGGTGCCGAGACAGTTGGCCCTAAGCTGAGACATGGTCTGTCTTTAAGGACACTTTGGCTTCCGCGCTTGAATGGGGCTCCTCCATGGGACCGGAGCCTTGCGTGGAGCCTGGGGGAAGCCTTTCAGAAGGAGCTGTGTTGCTGGGTACGCGCAGTGCAGGTAGAAGAGTGTTCCCACCTTACAAAGAACTGCCAAATGCCGTTTCTCAGACCCAGTGCCAAGCACCAGCAGCAGAGGAGGTCATCACACGAGCACCAGCAGGTAAGTCTTGGCCCGTTCTCCCTCGCCCTATTTTATAGGGATAAGTGAAGGCATGGGTGCTGGTCCCCTTTCCCGAATGTCACGGTTATCAGTGTGTCGGTGCACGGCGCACGCGGGCCACAGTTTTCAGTGCGAACGACAACGGCTGGGAGACTGCACGAGTACCGCCTGCTGAGAAGCCGTCTTCACTCCTCCTCCATCACACGGAGCCCTGTGGGGACTGAGCCGCCTCCTGGGACAGAGAGCAGTGGGGGACAGTGCCGCAGGAGAGACGCAGGGGCGGTGGAGGGCAGGAGGGATCCCACTGCCAGTGGGAGCAACCCTGAAGGAGCGAACTTTGGGAATGGGTTCCTGTTGGGCAGCCAGCCCCTGCCCCGCTGGTCCTGCTACGGCTGCTAGAAACTCTCCCTGGAGAAGTGGAGTAAGTGAAACAAAAAGTCCTTAAGATGCTAGTCACACCGTTCCTGTCTCTTTTTTTCTTCTTCTTTTTTTTTCTTTTCTTTTTTTTTTTTTTTTTTTTGGTAATAGCCTGTCTCCCTCTTATCAAGTCACATGGAGAAAAAGCTGATGTACTCCATGGCATAGCTGACAGTATCGAATCGATCATGACAACACTAGTTGGTTACCAGTGTTTCTTCCAAGGAGACATATATTTTTAATAAACAGAGAGTTGCAAAGAACGCTGTCTTTGAGACCTTCTTGTAGAGTCCTTCATTGTCTGCCAGGTTTTTTGGCGCTGATCTTAGCAACTATTGCTATGGTGTCTCCACGGCAGACTTAAGTGTTGACAGTGGTTTTAAAAAAAAAAAAAAAAAAAAAATTTGCTTTTTTTAGTATAAGGTGGTCACTGAGAACTTGCTGGAAGGGAAACTAAAAAAAAAAAAAAAAAGGAAGTGGGCTTATTTACAGCTGTAACAACGGAAAAGCTCTTTTTGTTGGGTGGTTGTAACAGGTTGACGCTGGTCTGATGACACCGTAAATGTATTGTGGGTCATGACTTGAATTGTGGGGAGTTTGCTTTACAAATGCAGATCAAATGATAGGGTTCACGCGCTGTTACAGAACTGTTCCTGTACTGGATATAAAGACAGCAAAGTAAATATATATTCCAGTTAATATAGAGCATCTCTTTACAGCGTAACGTGCTGTATAGACAGCAGAGAGAAGAAGAAAGAAGTTGTAAAGAACAACTAGTATCTTTTTCTGGCACCTTTAAGTGCAAAGGAGAGGAGTGGTCACTGGAAGACAGACGCAGTTAATGGCGTATCATTACACATTCCTCTCTGAATTTGCTTTGGCATTTAGCTGAGCTAATTGAAAGGTGACAGGGTTTTGTTTTTTCAATCTTCAATGTCTTTTTCCTTTCAAGAGAAGTAAAGTGAGATTCCAGGGGAACGGGGGTGTTGTAGCGAGCACGGGCCTATAGTTTGCAGACAGGTCACAGTTTCCGAAGCTCGGTGGACAAATAAAAAAGCTTAGAAACTCCTTGAACTGATCAGATCAACAGTCTTGTGGTGGTGGTTGTCCATAAAACACTGGAAGATGTGTTGCGAAGCAGATCCGCTGCTAGCATTACCTCTCCTAAAAAAATCAAGCTGTTTCCTTACGTGGTGCCAAGATGTGGAATGATGATGTTGTTGATGGAAAGCGCCACAGGAACGTTGTCGGTTGACAGCTGCCGTGGTGGCTGCCAGGTTTCTCTGTCCCCTCCGTGGCGTCCGTGCCCCTAAGGCTGAGTGTGGCGCGTGGCTTTGCAGACGCAGCTCCCGGGATGGTCCCTGATGTGTCTTCACCTGCTCCGACGGGGACACGTGAAGGTTCCAGGGGGGCCAGGGACACTGCATTCTGGTCTCAAATCCCGCCGCTCCTGCCAGGTGGAGACAACCACGGGGAGAGTAACCCACGCGTGTGGGAAGCAGGAAAGGAAAGAAGAACTTGCTCTTTTGAAGCTTTTTAAGGAGCTATTTTTTCTGGCTAAGAACAAGTTCCTCTGCCTCCCAGGACCTCAGCAAAGCCCTTCTGGACCATACAATAGCAGAGCGTGGTCCTGGCTCACTGAGAAGGGGAGGGGGGTCTTTTCCCTCCCAAGATGTCCTGCTACAGCTGCCTGCAACAGGCATGGAACTAATCTGCCCTAAGACACTTCTCGAAAATTAGACCATAAGCTGCTTGTGCTACAGAGAAACACGTCTCTGCTTCTGCCTGCAGCTCTGGGTAATTAACTGCCTTGCTCCTCGTGAAGCAGAGGAGCACAGGATCTGTGAGGCTACTGGCAGAGGGGTTTTAAAGGAATTTACTAATAGTTCTCAAAAAATTTTCTCCCTGTTGGTGCCTGGTTTGCAGGCACCTGGAGACAGCTGTCTTAGATACGGCTTTTTTTTTTGCTAATGATGCCTGGCAGCATGGAGCTGCTTTCCTCAAGCTGTAATCCCGGCACTAAATCATCTGCCGTGAAGCAGGTAAAGTTGTCATCATGTTAAAGGTGTCTCTTGCCTTGAAGAATCCTTAGGTTGCCCCCTGACCTTTAGTGTTTATTTACATCCCGTCTCCCAAATGAGGGTCATGTTGTTTGACTTCAGGGGGTTTTTTAACCCAAAGGAAAAACACGAAGTTGTTTGGGTGGGGCATCTGTTAATGGGGCTGGCACACGGAGCACTGTGGGACCAGCAGGGCTGTGGTGGGGCCACACTGGGCTCACCGCAGGGGTAATGGGCATATTTCCTCCCTTAGGTCCAGTGCACCACCAAATCATCGAATGGTTAGAGTTGGAAGGGACCTTAGAGCTCATCTAGTGCCACCCCCTGCCCTGGGCAGGGACACCTCCCACCAGCCCAGGTTACTCCAAGCCCCGTCCAGCCTGGCCTTGAACCCCTCCAGGGATGGGGCAGCCACAGCTTCTCTGGGCAACCTGGGCCAGGGGCTCACCACCCTCCCAGCAAGGAATTTCTTCCTGATATCCAATCTAAATCTCCGCTCTTTCAGTGTAAAACCATTCCCCCTTGTCCCATGGCTCCCCTCCCTGCTCCAGAGTCCCTCCCCAGCTTTCCTGGAGCCCCTTGAGGGACTGGAAGGGGCTGGAAGGTCTCCCCGGAGCCTTCTCTTCTCCAGGCTGAACCCCCCCAGCTCTCTCAGCCTGTCCTCACAGCAGAGGGGCTCCAGCCCTCCCAGCATCTCCGGGGCCTCCTCTGGCCCCGCTCCAACAGCTCCGTGTCCTTCTGCTGTTGGTGGCCCCAGAGCTGGAGGCAGCACTGCAGGGGGGTCTCCACAGAGCAGGACAAAACCCCCCACCCCGACCCTGCTGGCCAGGTCAACTGCTGGCTACTTGACAAAAGCTTCTGCCCAATCCTCTAATGAGCTTCAGCCCCCTTCTAATGTACCTTGATTTCTGATTACCGTGATCGCTTCAGTTCTCAGTGCCCGTGGCCAGACCAGCCCCTCTTCCTTCCTGCCTCTCCAGAACGCTCTTCTCAAGCTGTACGGTGGGAGGCAGCCCCAGGCGCACCCCAAGCGCAAAGGTGCCGGAGAGCCCGTGCTCCCGCTGCAGGCGCCGCTGGGGGAGAGGTGGCAGAAGGGGCTCAGCAGCTCCGGCTCTATGGCCTCTGCCCGGCCCCGCACCCAGACTCTTCTCAGCGAGGACTTTTTTTTCCTGGGCAGGTTCCCTGCAGCCACGTTCCTAGTGGCTCAGTGGCAAAAATACCCTCTCTCTGGACCCGTTCTCCAAGTCCCATTGCAGTTCCCTTGTGCCTCCAGACTGTTGCTGCTTCCCAGTTAGGAAACTCTTAGATTAGGCAAAAAGGGCATAAAATATGGGCTAGGGAAAGGGGGAAAATTTGTGAACTACTGCCCGAGAGGATCCATTTGTGCTCTCGGAAGCAAGGAGGAACTCTGCAGTTACAGAGCAAGCGTCCAGCACACCCTGCAGCTTCCACGACGGTGTAAATCAGACAGTTCTGCTGCAATGCCACCCTCTGGAGCAACCTGCCAACAGCTCAGGGTGAGCGCCCAGCCCCAGCTGAAACCATGCCGCAACAAAACAGTGATCAATTACAAGCAAAGATGGGGGAGGAATGAGCAGCACTGATTTCCCCCCCCCTCCCCCCCAGGTCAGCTGTTGCTGGCTTAAAAAGATTTCTATCCCACAGTCATCCTCAGCTGGGCTACTGAACTATAAAGCAACATTTAGGCTAGTAAAATAAACACTGGACCAGCCTGCACCTACACGAGCAACCTCAGTGCACTACCAACCTGCAAAGCCGAGTGATCGCACGCAAACTACCTCTTTGGAACGGTCACTGGAAAGCCAGCTAATTAAGGTCTGATTCAACTAGGAGAGGAATTCTTGCCCTACTTAAAACCTATGGTCAATACCAAGCCTGGAATAAAAATGTACAATGCAAAAATGTGCAGGGAGGAGGCGAGAAGTACGATCCAACAGAGTCTAACAGATCTGATCTGGACTCTGTAGCATAAAAGAAATCAAACTGAGCATCTCCAAGGAAAAAATGCGAACAATTCCATCTGTAGACAAAAATCACATTTAATGCTTGCTGCCTTCTACGGCGGTATGTAATTACCTGCTACGCTTACTGGGCAAACATGCCCTTCTCCTCTGGTACAGTGTGACACCTTTACCTGTTTGTGTTTGTGCAGGTCAGAGCTGAGAACAATAATTAAAGCTGGCCCAGCAGGCACCAAGGAGGTACTACAGGCAGCAAAGGACACCTCTGCCATGGGTGACAGGCCCCGCAGTAACGTGAGGCAGCACACAGCTCCAAAACCATGACTCCAAGAGAATTTTACGTGACATTTGAGGCCTGGATTTTTATGGGTTCAAAGGTGTTTCTTAGTTAAACAGACGGCACATTGTGCATTAACGATCTGAAAGCAGCAGCTCGCAGAGATCCAAATTACCCCTGAGCGCACTACGTGGAGAATTTAAACAGCTCCATCCTCCTTTGTGTGTCTCACAGGAGCCCTCTGCACCCAGCAGCCTGGGGGATGTGTCTGGGTGCCAGAAGCAAACGCCACTGAGGGTCAGTGGAAGTAGCTCACACTAACGCTCCCCCAGCCCGACCAACAAAGGCCCTGTGGTAGACCTCAGGAATAAGAACACATACATAACCTCCACCTGGACACCATTATTTTTGCTTTCATCTTTGCATCCTGCTTGACTATTTCCACAAAGCACCTTCCTGTCTGTGCCCATACGCAGTTCTGGCTCACCGAGCCTGAAGAGCAACGGGATGCTTCACACCCAGCAGGGCACAGCTCGGGCAGCACCAGCACCGTGCCGTCACAGGCACCAGTCCCAATACTTCCCTTCACTCTTTTAGGGAGCCCCGTTCTCCCCTCCACCCTGGGGAGGAAGAATGTCAGGCACCAGTACAGGTTAGGGGTGGACCTGCTGAAAAGCAGCTCTGAAGAAAAGGATCTGGGGGTCTTAGTAGACAGGAAATTATCCATGAGCCAGCAATGTGCCCTTGTGGCCAAGAAGGCCAACGGAATTCTGGGCTGCATAGGGAAGAGTGTGGCCAGCAGGTCAAGGGAGGTCATTCTCCCCCTCTACTCTGCCCTGGGGAGGCCACAGCTGGAGTGCTGTGTCCAGTTCTGGGCTCCCCGGTTCAAGAGGGACAGGGAACTGCTGGAGAGGGGACAGCAAAGGGCTACCAAGATGACTGAGGGACTGGAGCATCTCCCTTATGAGGAAAGGCTGAGAGAGCTGGGACTCTTTAGCCTGGAGAAGAGAAGGCTGAGGGGGGACCCGATTAATGTTTACAAGTATCTAAAGGGTGGGCTGAAGGAGGATGGAGCCAGACTGTTTTCAGTGGTTCCCAGTGACAGGACGAGGGGTAACGGGCACAAGCTGGAACATAGGAAGTTCCGATCAAATATGAGGAAAAACTTCACGGTGAGGGTGACAGAGCACTGGAACAGGCTGCCCAGGGAGGGTGTGGAGTCCCCTTCTCTGGAGACTTTCAAGACCCGCCTGGATGCAGCCCTGAGGGATGTGCTCTGGGCAATCCTGCTTTAGCAGGGGAGTGGGACTGGATGATCTCTAGAGGTCCCTTCCAGCTCTGAAAAACTCCGTGATTCCATGATTCCATGCACACTGCAAAGCATCAAGTACACTATGTTCCTACTTAACGTAGCTGTAAATGCCCAGCTGACTGACGGGTCTGCGTGCGCCTGCCTTCAGGAACCGACCCCATGGCTGGCTGCACGACAGACACGGGGACGGGGCAGCTGAGGGCTGCTCTCTAGCTTCAGCCATGGGACGCAAAGAGGTGCCTTGTGCACACAAAAAAGCAGAAAGCACTAATATTTGGGTTACTCACATTACGAAAAAAGACAGACACAGAGCATTGATAGAGACTGCACTGCAGCTGAATTTTTTAATTACTGCTTGGCCCTGACCACTGCACTAAGCACACTCCCAAGTTCTTCCTCCAGATCGTGTCAGGCTTTCAGAATGGACGACGACTAACGCAATTCCTTCTTGTCTATAGCCACAATCCTGCTGTTGGTGGCCCTGTCCTCTGTCTGAATAGGCTTTAATAATCTGGTGCTAAGTAAAATGTATATTTTTAGATTTAAAAAAAAAATCAAATAAAACTTAATCTCAAACCAGATGATCTTATAGCTGAAAGATACTGCTCTCCATCAGCCCTGCCTTCTGTGTAATGTTTGTAAAGAATAAGCAGAACACTTTTAGCTCTCCAGTAAGCAAACCAGAGGACCTCAAATGGCTGTTACAGTGCTCCCCAGGGTGCCTGAATATCCTCTTAAAGAAACAGTGAAAGAATCCATTTATAGGATGTATGCCCAGTTACGGATCATGCAAATGTCTATGTGGTCTGTCTCCAAAAAGACAATATATTTTGACCTGCCTTGGACCTGCTTCCTGAAAAGCAATCAGCGTCCATCTACCAGCTGTGACACCTGCCTCATCTTCTAAGCAGGCAGCTGATAGCCTGAATCTGTGCTTTTTGCTCAAGCACCTTTTTTTTTTTTTTGAAAAGGAAAACTACAATACTAAGTACAGGCTCTGCCAGAACCCACAGCACTGCTCCCCAAGCACTCGCGGGGCTTGCTTGGAGCGCACCGTTGCTCCCTCCCACCCCACTCACCTCCACTTCCTTCCAGAGAAGGGCTGGGCGTGCTGGAAGATGCGCGGCCTTGTGCTCATATGCAGGCGGAATGCAGCCACAATTTGTCCCCCGGAGTCAGGACACCAAAAGGTGTCATGGAGTACATCTGTGCCACAGTTCAGAAGACAACAGTCAGGCCACCTTTATTCTGACTTCTGAACCTGCTCGTGAAACAGCAACAGTTGCATAGAAGTAATTATGTTTCTTAACCCCACTCCACCTCTCCCCGCTTCTCACTGTCCCCACAGGATTTCAGGTGGGAGAGAGTTTTTCAATCCAGTTGCAGTTAAGATCCATCCATTTATCAGTCTATGTTTTTATGTGGATTTGGGGGGATTTCATGCTGAACTGTGACCGGTGTGTTACAGTTAGTACTCTATAAACAGCATTAGCTTTTTCTGTGAGTGAAACAGTACCTGCTCTGTTTTATTCTAAATCATCTGTGAAACTGGCAAACAGCTCTGAATTCTTGTCCATCCTGAAACAGACTGAAAACTAAACAATCTGATAAATATTTATGTAGCAAGGCAGCTACGACAGCCAGAGGAGATGCCTGGTCTTGGAATACTTTTATTGTTCTCATTGCAACAAACTACTACAATCTGGTTTTAAACTAACCTGTTACAGAACAGCAGATACATCTCATGAAAACGTTAAGTATTTATTTCTGTTATACAGTTCCAGAGAATGAAAATTATTCCTGCGAGGAAAACAATTACATTTATTCAATAAATATTTCCTAAAAAGTACATAACTTAATCGCCAACAAGAAGGAGATCCTGGTTTCTTTTCCACTGCTTCCACGTCCACGTGCCTTTGCAGAGCTAATGGCCTCCTTCATTCAGCAGAACATTTCCAGGAGAGACTGCCGTCCTCTTTTTTTGCAGTGTGGCTTGTCATTATTCTTCTACATTTGGAAGAAACCCTTTTGCTCTGTCCAATTTGTCCAGAACCTCACTATAAAGACCAATCATCTGGAGAATATAAGCACCATAGTTGTCAAGAAGGATGGATAAAGTTGTACCACTCAACTAGATAATACAACAAAGTGACAGGGAACAGAAGCAAAGGAATAGGTGGGAGACTACTACCAGCTTCTCAACCTAAAATTTGAGATCGATGTAAAGATTTTGGCAGAGATTAAATACGGTCATTTAAGAAAAAAATAGTTAAATCAGTGCAACCTAACAAAGGTGGGTTTATTTATACTAACATAAAGCATAGTTTATAGCTGAGCCCTACATCAGTGAATAAACCTATTCACAGAATCACAGAATGGCTGAGGTTGGAAGGGCATGATCTCAATTCTTATTGTCTTAACAGACGTACTTAAAATGGTATAAAAGTTGCAACCAGCTCTTGATTGCCCAGCTCGCGCATAAGAGAATGCACGACGAACTGCATACCCCAGCCAGGCTGCGCTGTGTTGCAATCAAGGTAGAAGCACCAGCCAAAAACTGCAGAGAGAAGCTGGCTTGTGACAGAGCAAGAAAAAGTGTTGTTGCTTTCTACAGGGTTACTAGCCCTGGAATTTCTCCCTCACAGCAAGTGGCTAAGCTACACTGGAAAAGATGAGCTTTAATGACTTTATTCACATCAGCTTAAACCCTATTTATAAGAATGCAGATTCTATTAGAAACCAAGCTTGAAAGTATTCATACAACAGCTGATTTAAGTAAGCTGGTACAGCACCTTGATTTCAGTGAAAGCAGGCGAGGCACAAGGGTTCTCCCATGGCCACAGACAGAAGTTTGTTTCCAGTCAGCCATTTACACGATCCTTCCAGTAAAAGGACACTACATTACCCTTCCTAAAGGCTATCAAAACTTTTCTGGCCTTACTTTGAAAAAATCTTTAGCATCAAGCTCCCCCAAAATATTTAGGTACCATGCTTCTCCTGAAACTCCTTAAAGATCATCTAAGGTGTTTTTTTCACCCAGATCCATATCTCAAATTCAGACCAAACATCCAATCCCACATCCTCAAATCCATCTGCTTACACTTACGTGGCCTTCATAGCTTTTCTTCAGCGATCCTAGGTGATTGAGGAAACGCATTCCTAATCCACACCACTGCTCAGCTTCCTTATATTTACCAACAGTATATTGAAATATTCCTGTATTCCACGCTCTTGTCATCAACCAAAGGATCTCCATCTCTGGGTAAGCATCCTGGAGTAGCAAACAAGAAGCAGCAGCTCATCAGAAAATAGATTCTTCACTTTAAACCTGACAAGTCAAGAGTGCATTAGAGTTTAGTTTTAGAGTGGGAAAGCAGCTGGGTTTCTTTTTTTTCTCCTAAGCAAAGGGCAATTCCTTCAGAGCCATCCTGTACTTCACAGTTCATCAGCACTACTGTCAAACAGCTTCCAACATGGTAAATCATGTTGCAATTACCTATTGGTAGGTCCAAAAATACAAATCTGTGGGACTGGGAATGATGCTAGAGTGGAAGTACGCTTTCCAACAGCCTATTTGCAGACAGACTGAACTTGCTGCCATGACACTTTCCAGTTTATCCACAGTACTGAATAGCAGGGCAGTTGCTCGCTACAGATTAGAAGCACAGTTCTTATGTCTTCAGAATTTCTCTATGCGCTGTGGCAATGGCTTGCCAGAGTGAAAGCTGCCCTTATAACCGCAGAACAGAAGCCAGAATACCCAACAATACTTTGAACCTGGTGGGGCACTGATTCCATTGGGGAAGGGAAGGACGAGCAATTATTCATTTGCCATGCAAATCCTTAAGGGGAGGCTGGAAGGACTTCTTTTCCCTCTTTGAGAGATACGTCTCATCCCAAGTAAGAGGGCCCAGAGTGAATTTCTGAACTGCAGCATCCAGTTCTTAACAGGAGGTATATATCATGAGTGGTGTACCAGCTTTCTAACTGCTAACGTACTGATGTGATGCCCCAATGTCCTTCTCCTAGCATGGTACCAAATTAGTACCTGCTGCCATGAGCAAGACTGCAAAAGAAAGCCTTCCAGCACTGTGAAACTTTGCTGTTGCGAGTATCAGTCCACATTACCATCTCATTCGTATCCCTCAACAAGAACACTGTCAAAGTTACAGATGACAACTTCGGTGAAAGGCAGGCATGAATGCGGAAACATTCTTCTTTTTTTTTTTTTTGTGGGAAGCCAGCAACAGCGTATCTTTCTGATGCTTTTATAAAAAAAGATACATTCAAACCTGACTAAAGAAACAGCCATGCAATGGAATGAAGCTATGAAACACAGTATTGGTATCATTAATCCCGAACAGGACTACTCCTTAACTGATTTCTACCTATGAAATTCTAATTCTGTACATTCTGAAATTCTAATTCTGTGAACTGCCTTCACTGTACAGCATTATGCTTCAGGCCTAAAAGGAGCAGCAGAAATGCTTACTGAAAGAAAGATTTTACTCTCCATATACCTGTCCTCACAGAAACAAGGCATATGGTGCCACAAGTACTGGCAGCACAGGAATCTAGTTCTAGGTCATTTGGAAAAACTAGTAACATAGTAAGTTCCCAAATAACATTTAACAAAACAGAGCTGAAAAAAAAGCAAGACTGGTATCCAAATTTTAGCTGGCGTTAAACTGATCTGGAAAAATAAACTGCATTTAAAAATCCATATTCAGCATAAGAATTTAGAAAGCAGGAGGAAAGCTGGATGGTTTAGCTCAATATGTTTCTAAAGCAGGCACTGAAAATTTGGCCTTAAATGTCTCTAAAAAGCCCTTACAAAATCCAGGGAAATTCATAACTCAGTCATAAATATCTTTTACGCATTGTTTACTGAAGAAGACTTAGCTGCTCCATAACTACCGCTATATAATGTTCAGTCTACTAACTATTCTCATTCTGATGAGAATTTTTTTTAAATGTACCCAGAATCATCTCCCAATTTCTTGTTTCCCCGTTCAACTTACTGTGCTGCTGACTACGCTCAGAGCATCTTCAAAGTAGTCCCACGCTTCCTGCAGTACACAGGCATCCAAGTCCGTTAATCCAGTTGGCAAAGAAAGATTAATCAAACTATGTAAGCATTTGCTGAGAATTGAAACACAGCAGAAGAGGAAACATTAAATACTATGTGCACAAACAGCTACTTTTTAGTATCAGCAGCACACTAACTTATGTCTCTAAGATTGTCAGACAGACACATCCACCTCGGTGGACTCATACACCCATATTCTTACAGCAGGAACATGCATTTTCCTAGTATCAGATCTCATTCATACAAACTGTGCAAAAAGAGAGCCAAGAGCAACAAGGATTTCATTATTTTCATTGCTGGGCTTTAAAGTATCACAGAAGAAAAGACATAATATTTTCTAGGGAAAAATTTTCTAAGAAAAAATACCTTTTCTAACTTCATCAACAAGAAACAAGCAGTCAGCATCCTCAGAAAATCAGTGACAAATACATGGTTTCTGAAAACAGGTCTTTCTCTCAGTGTGAAGTGAGAAAGGCAAAGGCACTTGGCCTTTGCCCAGTGGTTACTGCAAGAAACTTGGAAAGGAGGAAAAATTCCTTTATGGGATACAAGCGAGAGAGGAGGACACACACCAGGTTGTTTTTCAGATTCCATAAGGTAAAGCTGTTAAGAGCACCAGTTACCCAGCAAAATAAATCACATATGCACTATGGCATCATATCACTAACCTACAACTCATGGCTTTCTTCTCAGCCCTTAATTCCCCCCCACTTCATTGTCTTTGAAATACCCAGTTCACTACTACAGAGTAACATTTGAAATGAACATCTTCGTCATAAGAAACAGTCAGAGACCTCTTCTGGATCCAATTTTCATTTTCCTTCCTCAATAGATCCATTTATTGGAAATAAGACTGTTCAGAAAATATGCCAACTAAACAAATTGCAGTTAATGCATCCATTAGATAGTCATACTTGAGAGGTACATTGGCTGGCCAGCAAGAAGCAGAACCTTGCACATAAACTAAAATCCACTTTTTTCACATTGCAGTCTTTATTCCCTAGCAGAATTTCCAGTCACAGGCTCATGGCAAAGCTATGTGATAACACTAACCTAAATTTCTCAGCATCAATGACAGTCTGCTTTCTGTGAAGGTTTAGTGCACCCTTGAGAGCTTTCTTACACAGCACAGGATACCGAGCTGGAGATTCCATTGCTAATGCTTAAAAGCAAAAGAAAATAGAGAAGAAGAAAGAAATGACAGGAGACAGACTTTAATCTCATTAGTCACTAAAATAAACTACCGCATTTTGCCAGATCCCTTGTGATAAATAACTGAAAAGAGATTTGCTTCATGCCTGGATGCTCGGGCTGGTCACAAGCTAGTGCTTCTCTACACTGTGCACCTCATCAATGAGGACTACAAGGCACAAGCACAGCAGATTTCATAATTTACAAGTACTCTCACTGCTGTTTACTTCTGGGGCAGTAACCAAAAATATTGATCGGGAGAGTCTAAAGTAGAGTTATTGTTTTGTTTGTCTCCTTGAATATGAAAATTTGGATGGAAAAATCAGGCAGGAGCAGGATGTCAGTATGGTGTTTCCAAGCCGAGGTGCGTACTCCCTCAAGACAAGGGAGACAAGGAGGTGTTTATGCAATCCTACAGAACCCCCTCCAAAGATGTGGCACGGTAGTTCTAAATTTTACTCATCTTCCTTGGATCCTACTAGATTCTCAAGAAGGTATGACTAGAAATTTGTGACGAAAGTATGGTACAGTATAGAGAAGTGTGATTTAAAAATTAACTACACTAACTTTAAGTTGAAACTGTGCATCTATCCAAAGTCCACACCCTAAAACTTCTGTATTGGGGCATGAATCAGCTAGGGTCATTCTCTGGCCTTTGCCAGTTTGGAGCTTGTAAAAGTTTATCTGACTAATCTAGTCCAGACTCACAACCTATACAAACGTCTCAGCGTCTAGAAACAGAAGGATGTAGCAAATTTCTGGTTCATCATCCACGTAATACAGGATTTCAAAATACAGATCTCCTAATGTTGCTGATATCCTAAGCATCTTTGCTTCATGACAAATTACATAAGGTTAGACCCATTTTCTGCATGCTGCACAATATATGATAATCCCGGTCACCCCAAATGAACAGGAAGAGCAACAAAGGCTGTTTTTCATGACTTGAAGAACTAAGAAAGTACAAATGCAGTCCTTACATGCAATGATTTCTAGTGTCTTGACCTCTATTTGTGGTTGCTCCCATACTGACTCCATAAGGTCGTGGAGTGTTGGATCATTCAGCTTGGATCTTGCTTCAAATTCATAAAGCAGCAGCAGTGTCTCTGTTGGGTCTTTAGCAAAATCTCCTACAGAAGAAACAGAATTGCCTGTCTGCAATGATTCACTGTCTTAAAGCCACGTGGTGTACCATAAGGTGTAAATTTTGCTTCCAACGGTCAGGAAAACCATTAAGGTACTCTCAGATTTAACAGTATAGCAAGTGAGAATATGAAGCGGTCTTGGACAGAAACCTCAGATGTCCAAAGCACAACCCCACCAATCATCATGCCTCCCCTCCCCCCAAAAAAAATAAAATCTGGATTCTCTGTAATTGTCTACATTCATGCAACCCTCCTAGGCAAGGTAAGAGCTACTAAGGAAGCCATTTTCATAGACAGGTAAAAAAGGTAACAGAAGGCCACCACTCAGAAGGGCAGCATATGAAAGAAGTTATCATCAGCTTCAAATTTTTTCTATAGAACTTATCCCCTTTCTTGAAAAGCCCTCAGGAAATCCTTAAACACAGAAGAAGGGTGGGAGAACAGTAGAACTGCTAGGAAAGTGTAAACCTTATACAAATGCCAAACAATCCTTTACTAAACTATCACAAAGACCTTTGTTTTTACATCTAAAAGACATTCTCAGCTTCCTCCAGAGCAACACACTTGCCCACACACTGGCCAAGGCCTAGGGAAGACATAACGGAAGCATCAGGCCACAGCCATTCCGCAAACCTCTGGAAGAGAAACTCCATTATGTCCCTGTCCTGAGATAATCAACCCCTGGATTTTAAGGATGGAAAATTAAAAGGGAATAAGTCTTCCTGAGTTATTCTGCCTTCAGTGCAAAAAGGGCAAAGAGAATCCCAAAACCAGGCCACATGATGAACCTGAAATATTCTGAAAATTCTAAGGGGATAAAAAACCAGCAAGTAAATTCTTGACAAAAGTTAAATACTAATGGATCTTACAATGGAAACTCCACGGTGTCCCAAACCTATAACTGAAAAGAAAGCAGACCACAGGCCGTAAAAGGAATGCCTAATGGAATTTTTCTACCAATATCCTACCAAAAAAGTGAAGCATGCATCCTCTAGGCTAACAGGCACTCAGCATCTCACCTGTCAGGTGAAAGCACGCCAGTCTCCAGTAATATCTGATCTAAATTGACATGGAATAGTCAGGGAACAGAGGATGGGTTTTGGCACTTCAAAGTATGGTAGCAGGACTTTCTGTGCGGGAGATGCTAGTAAAACCATTAAAACAGTGCAAGAGTGACTCCACTCTAGAGCAAAGAGCTTGGAGCTTCTCAGCATTTAAGACAGAACAATCAACCCAAATTCACTCTGAAAGGTTCTGTACTTCACAGCACCTACACAATAAAAAGCCTGCAATGACATACAAAAAATAGTGGTTGGCTTTGCCAATTCTTTCATCATATTGCCATATATCTGCTTCAACACTTTTCAGCTGAGACGGAAATTCCATATGCCCTGTATTTTTCATGAATACAGTGACTAAGAATTACATGTGCTGAAAAGACACGCTTTGTAGCTTACCTGTTAATTTCAGAACTTTCCATATCTCCTTGCACACCTGGAGATGCTGAAGAGCCTGAGTCAAAAGCTCCGTCTATTTTACAAAATTTAAGAAGTTATTTTTGTCATAGTTTCAAAAGCAAAAGGAATATACATGTCACAACTAACAGGATCTTTATACCTAACTATAACATAAATTAAGAATCATCTACACCAGTTACTGGTTTTGGGTGGTTTTTTTTTTCCTCTCTATTTTTCAAAGACCTCCACATCTCAAACAAAGCCTCTTCACATTCAACGTTCCGTTGGTCTAGAAAGAACCATATGGGTTCCTATGGGACATCATTTGTTTTAGCACCCAAGCATAAAACAGTGCTCTTGAGACTGACACAGCGCTAAATCCCACAACAGAAATTGCTGTGCGTTGCTCTCCACAAAAGCAAGTTGCTACAACAATCACTGTACAGCAGACTTCCGTACTTCCCTCATAACCACTGTACGCTTCCCCTAATCTTCTTACCACAGTAAGTACAACACCCCCAAAAAGGGATGTATGCCTAAAGAATAAAAAAAATGGTGAGCTTTATCACAGCCACACTGGTAACTACTTTCAGCAATGGCATAATCTTAAAGATGCAGTAATTACCTGCCTGACTGGCCAATGCTTAGCAGCAGACTCCTCACATAATATGTAAGGTAGACTGAAGTTCCTCTAAGAGAAGGTACTGCCATGACCTTTGCTGATATAAATTTGTTAAAATCCACCGAAGTCAACAGAACTAATTTACAGAACTCCAACATTTACAATTGTCTGGAAAGCACCAGATGCATTGATTCTAATTAACTATGAAAGGTTCCCATGCTTACATTCTCAATATCCTGTTCTGAGTGAAACTAAGATTTCAAAATCAAAAGAAAAAAATGCTACAGATACATACAGAAGCAGTTAAAAGGGCAATGCCCTACCTGTTTAGAAGGTGTTACTTCTTGTCTCCCCATTTCCAGATCCACTGCAGCTGCCATTAGCAGGCATGTCTTCTGAGCAATTAGAACAGCTTTGTCAGAAGGACAAAACTGGGACAACTGACACCAAAAATAGGAAAAGGTAATGAGAATTCTGCCCATATAAAGCAATTTGCTCATGAACAGATGATTGCTGAGTCTCTTCTATGGCACTTCTAGTAATCAGTCATGAACAGTATATATTCATATTGCAATTTTACTTATACGATCACACAAAATCACTTAAAGTGTAAATCAGTGTTGGAGTCCCCTCTCTACAAACACATACAAAACTGTCAGTGTTGGTAGAAGTTCTGTATGGAGATTAGGACTCGAGTGCTTAACATGTTTGTATTAATGATACAGTTTCCAAATATCAGAATCCATTGATTTTATGAAAGTTCTCATTGAAGTCTAAATTTCTTATGACGTCTTTAAGCAAGGGAATATAAAGTATGACAATAATGCTCACATTTTATATTACAAGTCAATCTCCTCCTGACAAAAGTGCTCCATCTTCAGAGCATACAAGCACGTCTCCCCAGAGACACCTGATACTTGGATGTAACTTTTCACAGAACTAGACAGATGACAATATTCCTCAATCAGAGATACTATTAGCAAGAGTACGTACCTTGAAAGACAGGAGAAAAAAATCCCTCATCTTTTCAGGGTAGTCCCTGAACTGTACAGCCAAGTTCCAAGCTAACAAAGACATAAAAAACAGCAAGTAGAATAAAAATCTTCAACCTTATGGGTATGCCCATCTAATCTCTTGTAATAGGCAGTTCACATTCCACAATTCAATTTCTTCATCAAAATATCATCAACAGCTCATTTAATAACAGCAAAAAATACCATTATTAGTGATTTGTTAAAATAGCTTAGCAAGAAATACTGTTATTAGTGACTTGTTAAAATAGCTTATTCGTGCTTTCAAATTGTGTCTTAATAATTTCATCATAACCAAGTATCCATTCTACCACATACCCTACCCACAAGGGCATGGACTGGAAGAAGCATCTTCTTATGTTAGTAAAGAAAACTAGTATCTGAATAAAAGAGTTGAACAATATTGCCAAGGCAAATTTTAAAAAAAGGGAAAAAACCAACACAGTTTTGAAACATTCTCCACTGTACATGGCACTTAAACACACAATTCTGATTAGTAAATGGATGAGACATCTAAAGACAATCAAGTGATTTATGTATGAGAATCTGACCCAATTAAATGTTTACGTTCCACAGTGACTTTGCAGATTCTAACTTTCCTGTTAATTCCCATGGGCATGTTTTTGTAGAATCCAAGTTGTTTAGTCCGTGAGTAAGAATGTTGCCTTGGAAAGCTCATGGTCACCAGAGATTCCATTCACACTCCTGTTAGTATATTTGACCTCTGCTGCTTCTCTCCCTCCTTGGTTACTCTTTATCAGAGCACGGCTGCACTGTGAGCATGTGTGCAGAAGCCCATCGTGGCTGATGTCTTCTGTTATTGATTTAAACTATTTTCTCTTTGGTATGCTCTGGCAGAGGCAAGAATTTGAAAAATTGCTTCAACGCGTTACACTACACTTATATTTTTATTTATAGACAGCAAATGCACTGACTTCTTTAACAAAACAGTGGAACAAAGGCTAATAAATGAGAATCCAGAGACAAGCTACGGAGAGTGCCTAGGACAGCTCTATGGGAGCTGCATTTCCTGACAGAAAACGCTTTATTTATGATAATGTTGGCTGTTTAGATTTCATATACTGTAGTTCAAGGCAAACTCCAGGACTGCTGATTTAAGGAACTAATGAAGACATTCTATCTGGGTGGCAGAGGTAAGCTCTTCCTGCACCAATCAAACTAGTACACTCATCTGAACGTCCTAATTCTCATTTTGCCTACATGAGAATGTGCAGGATCAGCATAAGGGGGGGTTTTATTGCACTTTTTTTTCAGACATTGAATTGACCATTATTCTTTTTATTTGCCTTATCTTAAATTTTACTTCTGTAACAGAGTCTTGGTAGTGAAGGGCTACCTAAGAGAAAAATGAACTCGGGGCACATACAGCTGCTCCCATGGCGAAGGGAACACTGTATCAGCTATCCCATCAGTCAAACAGACCGTGTGCGATTATTTCTCTTGATAAATGACTTAAAATACAAGCTGTATCAGATAGTTTTAGAAGACAGAAAGTGCCACAGAACTTTTGTTAAGGCAGCGACTGCCAAAGGTGGCAAGTTTTATAAATCTACTACATCTTTAAACACTTCTTTCTTCCTTAAGGTCTGGCTAACTGGAGGCGGAGGGGATTCAGTTTACATTCTGAGAGTGCAACCTACCAACTTTTCTAAACCAGTGAGCATCAAGGATCCTCATGTCCCCTGTAAACTTCTCTTCTGTTAAAGACCCAGCAAGTCTCTTGTGAGCTGCAGAAAACGTGTTGTTCAATCCATAAGTAACACTTTCTGAGCACAATAAAAACAATTCAAAGTCTAATAACTACACTACAAAACAGAGGTTTCCAAAAGTCTCGTATAATTCCTGATGAAGAGTTATTCTCACAGCTTAAATCTCATATGCTTGACCAGAGAGGCTTATAAAAAACATCAAAAGGCGCCTCAAACAGCATGTTAGCTAAGGTATATAAGGCTGCCAACAAGTGCTGCCTCTTCAAAGTTTACTGACAGGGAAGTCTAATGCAGAGGAGTTTTACTTAATTTCCCAAAAAGGGTTTTTTAATTTAATAACAGGTTTGAGGCCTTTCCTCAGGGAACCTTTTATTAATTTAATTCTAGTCTTCATTCTCGTCTCCTCGTTGCAGTAAGAATGGCTAGTGTAAAGTTCTACAGTCTCATTAGCTTTCTTGCCCAAGATAGGAAGAGAGGGGTAAAAAGCATGTAGTGAAACTAAGTATTTCTTCAGATGGAGAAAAGTCTTCTGTAAAACTCCTGTACCTTTTCCAATGCAAACAAGATAATTCTTTTTCAAAGGACACCACAACTTAAAAGTGGGAACCAATTTTGACAAGTCTCTCCCATCTTCCGGCAATTTGCTATTACTCCTTGCAGTTTTCTAAGCCTTCCAGAGCAAAAAAAAAAAGCGCATTAACTTAATTTAAAAAATGCTCCCTTTTAAACAACTAGAACAGCAAAGACCACCATTGGCATTTAATTAATGCCAGTCGAGAGTTACATTGTTAATTCAGTTTACAAAACCAAACTTCTTCCTCCGGTGGTAGCCCTGCTACTAAAGATACTGACTTGGTTCCTGCCAATGCAGTCGGAGTAGGAGACTGTCACTTGAGGCCACCCAGGCTGTGGCTCATACACACATATCTGCTGTTTGCATGCATGGCCTTACAAGAGATTAAAGGGAAACTCCCTAGAAGAAACTGCCCCTTTGTCTGAGAGAAGGTCCCAAGCACAGACTTTACTAGAAACAGTTTTTCCAACACTAGCGTGCAAGCTTTCCACAGCAAAAACCTGCAGCACTGAGATCCAACTTCACAACACCGTTGAATCTCCAGTGTTAATTTTCACTGATTTCAGTGGGAAGTTGGGAACCTAGACTGAAATAAGGAGTCTAAACATATGGTTGGTATGGACCTAATCAAATCATTAAAAGTTCACAGATGGAAGAATGACAGAAAATGTAAATAGAACAAAAGCATACCCAAGGCCAAGTAAGTCAGCATTGAGTCGACATCTTCATCCCTAGAATGAAGGAAAAATTAAGTTTTAGAAAACTGTTGCTTAACTTTCTTACAACAGAACACACTATTTATGTTGAAATACAAGATCTCTGTAATTATGGATATAATCATTCTTCCCCTGATGAACATCTCAGGCATTAGAAACTCCTAATATTTGAAGATGCCAACGGAATACCGAAGGCCTGCAAAAAGTTTTACTGATCTGCAGCAGTGAAGGTCATTCTAGACGTGCAGCAGGAGATTTTCTCAGTTGTTGGGGCTGCAGGTTAAACTTCAAACCCCACTGTCACTACGCTGTTTTCTTGACAGTCAAAACCCAGCAGTACAATTCTACTTCTAAGCCAACACACCATTTGCGAAGTTGCTAGCCTTCAGCAAGGGAGGCCCCACTCAGAACTTCTGAAAGATATCACACCCTAGTGTCAAAGTTAAAAGAGGTTGCTTAGCTCACATTCCCCATCAAAAACACCTGCTGGTCTCATGCATTAATAAAAGTGGAAGGCAAAGAACAAATATTTAAAGGAAAGGTTATACAAGTAGAAAAGATGTTCCTATGTGATGTCATTAGGTTAAGCTGGGAAGTAATATGGGTGGACTTTTTACTAGCATAAAAACTAATCTCTTGATTACTCTGCAAGAAAATAAGCCCAGCAAGAAAACATTACACCATCTGTACAACCCATCCACCATAAGAAAATGCTTTTGCAAATGGACTTACCTTTTCTCTTCGTTTTCTGCCATGACCTTTGACAACTTAAGACGAACCAAACATCTAAATATGAGAAAAACAAGTAATGAAGAAACAAGAATTTTTTTCCAAGTTTACCTTGTCCTAATTTTCCAGAAAGGATTCTACTTTTCTTCCTTATGCTATCAGCCCGTGCAAATCACAGAAGAATTCAAAGTTTCAAACTGAGAATAAGATTATACCACTTCCCACCCTATCGCCTTACTTTGTATACCACTTTGTTAAATCATGTTATAGTAAGTAAATAAATGTACTTTAACAAAGTAACTTGAAGCAAATATTGGAATAAATGCATCTGTCTCACAACATTTGTTTTTATAAACATGATGGAATATTTCAGTCAGAAGATACCGCTTCATCAGAGGATAAAAACAAACTGCTATTTTCACCAAATATATTGTTGCAATCTCATTAGAGTCGCTGTTGGTCAACTGTCCAAATTACAACGTACTCATAAAATTCAGAGCAACTAATAGTATTTGCTTGGGAGAGACCTGGAACATCTGTAGATATTAAGAGTTTAGGCTTGAGGTACATCTGCAGCATCAAAAAGACTGCTAGCTAATCTTCCATCTACTCTATTTTCCACCTTCCTCAATTTAATAAATTATTTTTGAAAAAGAAACCAGAAAAAATTCTCTTTCCTTGTAAATATATTGAATACTCACTTTAAAGCTGCAAATAATTGTTGGCAGTCTTGTAAATGTTCAGACAAATACTCCAAAGCTTTGATAGCCACAACTTGTTGTTCATTCTGAAAATAAATTAAAACATGTTTAGTATAAACTGCACTACCTCAGTTACCATGAAATAAATAAAAAAACCAAAAAACAAAGCAACAGCATATTCCAGAAGTCTGCGCAGTGTTCTAGCAGGAAAAAGAACAAAGGACTCTGCACAGAAGTGCCTCAGAGCAAAGAGAAAACCATAAGGAGAGATCATACATGCACAAAGAGCCTATGGCAAGAACAGGATACGTACAGGTTGGCAAGGCTTTCGCGCCTTACAGGGCTATGAACAAAGCCCTAAAGGGCATCCAAAAGCCTCCTCTAATTATGCCAATGTAATCAGCCAGTTCAGACATCACTCAAGTCACCAAAGGCAAACAGGAGAGACAAGTGATTTTTCAGCTTTTCATCGTTGACTTAGGTGTATTTTGTACACACTTTCCTCTAGCATGTCAAAGATCAAATCCCAGAGGCAGAAAAACACCTAACATTTTGATAAGGGGAATTTTAAAGAAATACACCATGTCATTTACAGATACCAACATTTATAACTCAGAATCCTTTATTTTCTCAAAGAAATATTAAAAAAATACAATTGCTCCATATGTGAAATCGATTTCCATTTTGCATTAAACAAAAAATTTGAGTGAGACCTTGGTCACGGGAGCACAAAATACTTAGAAATGCATGAAATACATAGAAATATTAAAAGTAAGCCAGGTTACAAAGGTTACAGCTATCCTACTTATATCAATAAAGCAAAGCAAAGACAATGTTATCTGCTCTACCTCTAAAGCAATTTGGGCCGCTAAACTCAGGAGGTTAGTGCCTGTATTTTCATCCACTCTCAGCTTGTCTTCATGTTGAGATGACTTTTCTGCTAGCTTCCCCATTTCAATAACTGTTTCCACAGCTGAAATATACATAGGGAAACATTAATTGTTTTTTTATAGAAGCAATTGGAAGGTGTTTTAATGAGGCTTTAGAAACGACTTATGAAAGGCTATAATTTTTTTTTTTAATATGAAAAACCAAGACAAGAAAACCTGACCATACCAGCACTTCTCCACAATTACGCATTTCTTCCTAGAGAGGTGCCAAAAGGTTTTCCAAGCTACTAATCTAAGGAAACAAGGATGCCATACAAATGAAACCTATCTCACATCCTTAATCTTGCTCTGCTAAATAACTGTTTGTCACTGAAGACAGAAGACTTTCTCTAATACATTGTCTGGGCGTGATTCCAAGCTCCCACATCTTGGCTTACGCTAAGGGTGCTGCGGCTTTCATGTTCACGCTGTGCTGTGATTCCCACTCTATATTATGTGAACAAATTATGCTGTCATTAAAAAGATGTATAGAGAACAATTAATTGGCACAGAACTCATTGGAAAATAAGCTCTGCATGTTACTCTGTATTCTAAGTAAGTATAGAGTCTACTTCCCAATTTCCACTACTTGAGCTAAGATTCTCATTAAAATACGAAATGGCAGAACTCATTATAAAGAGGAAAGAGTCTACAGGGATATGTCATTCTGTAAGTTATCTCAGTAATTTCTACTTGTCCAGAGAAATTAAGAGCAGCAATAATGGTTCCGTTAAGGTTCATTTAGCTCAGTATCCTTTTTTTGATATTGTATATGCATACAAAGGAATATTAGAAACAGTAAGTATACAATGATTCTCACCCTGAGACGCTACTATAGCTTCTGCCCATGAGAGGATTAGAGAGGTCCTAGCCAGAGGTTCCATCCAGACAATATCAGATATGGCGACGGACTCCACACCTTACATATTGTGTGCAAAAAGCATCCCACTCTAACAGTTTAAATCTACAGCCTGACAGTTTCAATGACTTTACAGACCCTTCTTCTAGCTTCCCTCTATTGACTTTCTCAAGATGAACAGTCCAAATCTGCATAGTATTTTCTAATATACTCAGCACTGCTGCTCCTTGTAGTGGACCCTTTAAGTTCTACCTTTATCGGTATCTTTCTCCATCACTGCAATTTTATAGACACTGAATTTAGTAAAGATGCTGTTTGGATCACACCTCTTTGCTTCTTTAACTGCCTCTTTAGCCTATTCACAGAAGAGATTAATGGAAATCAGTACAATGACATCTTGAAATCAGTAATATGATTTGCAATAGAAGAAAGCTAAAAAGATACACAAAATGTTAATGGTTACACTTATGATATTTATTATAATTACTCAAGATATAATATTATGATTACTGGAGAAGTTTGGTTTGGCAACACCTTCCCCGGAAAGTAAAGTGACAAGAGCAGAAGATGGCACTAAAGGCTAACAAGGATCAGACTGAGAAAAAAGCCAATTCCTCAAAATTAGAGCTACAGAATCAGAAAACAAGAGAAACCCTAAGAATGCTGAAAAATTAAACTCCCTTTTGTCCCTTTGAACTGTGAAGTTTAACACCCCAAAACCAGGAGGCCTAGACAGGTAAAGCAGGTACACTGCTCTGCAGAGGTGAGGTCTAACACGCTGTTGTGGGAAGTTCTCATGAGACAAGTCAAACATTTTTCCTGCCAAGGCTCATCTGTCTTGAAGAAAGGAGGACCTCTAATCTGAGAAGAAATCCAATATACCAAGGCATGGTCACACAACTTGTGGACTGTTTCCCCCATTGGAATGACAGGTGATACAAGAGGCCCCCACAGCAGCTAAGATGATGAATGACATCTCTCCACCTGATGATGCAAGATAGGCAAAGACAATTCCCTCTCTCAAAGTAAAAAAGGTACAGTAACAAAAGTGTAAATGAAGTCCCAATGACATAGCTACAAAAATAAAAACAATGCAAATAAATAAATATTTATCCATATGTATTATCTATACCTTGTCAATTTGTTTCAGATGAAGATAGCAAGAAGCCATGTTCCTCTGCAGCTTAGCCAAGTTCTGATCTATCTGCCCAGGTGTGTAGAAGCTGACAGAATAATTGTACCAGTGAAGAGCTTCAGAGTAGCTTTTTGCCTAGGAAATTTAAAAAACAAAAACCAAACCAAAACAAATCCAAAAAACAAACACACCCTTATTTGGGTGATTAAACTGCCTACCTTACCCAATTTTTTTTTTAAAAAGGTCATAGGATATGAAAGATTCAGATAATCAAGTATACTCTAGTGTAACCTTTCCCCCAGAAGAGCAATCATTGGTCCCACAACACAGGTAATATTCATTAGGAGAACTGACACTTTACCTACTCCTACTCTTCCCTTATTCTTACAGCCATTAGCAAAGACAGGACACTGGCCTAGATGGGTCATTCATCTGACCCAGAAAGGACACTCTTATAATGAAATACAAACCAGAAACATTATTTCAAAAAAAATCTCTCTCTTCATGATGCAAAGCAACTGAAACTAAGAGAAAAAGACAAAAATGTTTATCCCATTTAGACTTGAGTCTTGATGATACTACACTGAAGATGCTGCTCTCAACTATAGTTCCAATTTGGACAGAGAATTTATTTTAAAATGAGAAGGGAGAAAGCTGTGTCATTAGCAAAATTCCTTCTTGACTACACAGATGATAGGTAATAAAATGGCACATGTGTTTTTCTTTATATATTCAAGAAACGAGCATATGACAGAAGTACAAGAGTAGAACATAAGCTCATCTTCTCCAAATACTGAAAAAATAAAAAGGTATCTGGTTTTGAATAATGGAACTTATATATGCTCACAGTACGAACGTATATGAACTAAGATACAAGGTAAGCATCCAAAGCTACTTCATATATAGGCTAAAAAGAAAATCAATGTACAAATGATAACACTTCACACTCCTTAAAGCAACAACTGACCGTCAGACGGTAGGAACTGTAAAATAAACAGCTCAATGTAAAGAATATTTTCAGGTTTTTGATACCCTTTCCAGGACAGAACCAGAATGATGGGTTGCACAGGTTTCTTGGCTGATCAGTTCTGGACATACCTGTTCCCATGTACAAACCCTGAGATGAGGCTACCTGAAACTTGATGTTGTAACAGAAAACAGCACCCAGCTGGATAAAAACAAAACTAGTGTGGGGGTCTTAGTAACAGCGTGCACTCTGACCAAAACCAGACATACCAAAGGGGTTAGACAATGCAGATCTTCATTTTCACCGATACAAATAACAACACTACTGTTTGGTCCCAAACCTCATAATGTTTGGCAGCTCTGTCCCACAAGATGATGTGTAGCTGGTTCAAGGCTTCAGGCAACAGCTGTTTCCCAGTATAATGACCTGAAAAGATATTGCAAATCATCACTTTACAAGAACTTTAAGAAGCACACTGAGAAACACTTAAGAACTATCTGAGACAGACCATCCCATAGCCTACATCAAAAAGCACTAAACGCAACAACAGTTTCAGCCAGGACCCAGTGTTTCATATCCTGCTTCTGAAAAAACAAACAAATAAACAAAAAACCAAACAAGCAAAAGCCCCAAAAACGGTGGGTAAGAGAATAAATATTTTCATGCTTAAACAACAAAAATGTGGCTCTTGCACCTGCACCTAGCTTGATGCTACATAAAATACAGTCTGATTTCCTGCAGATCTGTCACAAAATACTACAGTGCTACAGGTGCAACAGACCAGAAACTGTTCTTCAGCTGCTCAAATAAGGGTATGCAACCTGTTTTAATACTGACAAACAAAAACATATTGGGCTGGATGGACAAAATATTAACATTACGCAGAACTTCTCATAAATGTTTCTAATCCCACGTGTATCAGTCACACACGGTCTACACTAAGAAGGAGGAATTGTTCTAGCAAGTGAATTTAACCCTGCACTTTACCATGATTGTCATTCATTATGGAAGCTGAGAGTTGCCATGCAAAAGAAACATAGAAAGAAAGATGAGATAAGCAAAACAGTGAAAATCAGAATTCAAGACTTTAGCCAACTAAATCCAGCTTTCAGTAAACAGCAGCAAAAGAAGGATACAGACCTATAATAATTTCTTCAACCTTTTGCTTAGCAAGAAGCTCCCTCTTATTCTGCAACAGGAACTCGATGTGGAGCAGGGTAATTTTTCCGAGGTCGGGTGAAGATTCAAATCGTTCAGCAACAGATTTCAGAAAATCAAAACCAACTGATTCCCTATTCACACAGATGCATTTTTAAGAGGCTGCACAAGAAGAGCTGTTAATTTTCCATTCTAAAAAATAACATATTCACACCGTGCAACATGTTTCTCATTTATATTACTGGCACACGATCACACTGACAGAGTGAGTCAAGGTATGAATTTACTGCACTTCATCTATTCAGCAGTAACTTCCTATTAGCACATGCTTGTTCCACAGCCTTCACAAGAAAGCTTACTCCTCACAATGAAAAGAGTAAGAATTTACTGCAAGACAGAAGCATTTACATAGGTAACCGTGATGCAGCATTCAACAGTCTGAAATTTCAAGCCTCGATTTATTTTGCAGTAACTTGTTCATCCTTATACCGCTTTTCACAAAAACAATTCTAGGACTCCAAACTCTTTCATTCTGAGGGTATGGAAGACAGATTTCAGTCAGATAATTCCAGACTCGCATATATATTATTCCAGATATATATTAAAACTACATAAGGAGAATATTATCATTCCAAAGTAAGACTACAGTATTGCAAGTTGCCACACAACATTATGTCACACCATGTTCTGCTGCTGCCATAATCACCTTGCTATAGAAAAGACAGGCTCCCTCTCAAAACTGTTCACCTACCTCTGTGAGTTTTTATTTAAAATAAAGCGTCATTGTAAAATAGATGTTCTTTGCTTATAACAGAACACCTATAAAGCCCAAATATTGTGTTCACCCCACTTACTGATGCTTTCATACCTTCCATGCTCCAGCAGCAGTTTGGCAGTATTCAAACAAAAGTCTAAAGACATCTCATGGTGCAGGAATTCTGCAACAGCTAGACAGAATACAAAGCAGGTGAGATTATTTAATCAACTCAGACACTTAACTGCTCAATTTACCATTTATCTCTTACAGCTTCTTTGAAATAAAACCAAAACCCAATATAATAGTTCTAAAACAACAAAAGGAAGAATAAAACATGCTTATTGTGCTTTGACTTTCCTTTCACTGTACAATTAATGTAGTACTACAGAAAGGTGAGTAGCCCTGGAATTCTAGCCCTGCCTCTTTAAACAGAACAGCACAGGCTTTTGTAGCACAAACTTTTGCCTCGAGCTGCTTTCCATCAAAATGTCTCATCCTTATCCAGCAGGAACCACTTAAGACTGAGGTCAGTGCTCAGGCTGTGCCGTGGTATCACATGCCAATGGGAAGTACTTAAGCCTAATACTTTTAGCAGCATCAGCTGTTGAACTGACTGGTGCTGATAAGCATGCATCAGTTTTAGACCACTCGGATAAAGTTTAAAAACTGCTAGACTGTGCTGGATGATTCATAATAAGATTTATACATTTGTAGCTTGGATGAGATCAGAGAAGGAACACATAGGAGCAGTTGTTAAAGGAAGCATTGCTAAGGCACCTGTGTACAACTGCACAATACAAGATTTTAGTCAAATGCCTACAACTCAGCAGGAACCTTCACTCGGAAGAATAAGAAGCTGCAGTGCACAGACATAACACTCTCTTCTGCCAGCCATACAAGAACAGACAGACATCCACTCATTAATAAACTTGCTTGAAAAACTGACTGGAGTCTTGGTGCTACTAAATATAAGCAGAATGTGTTTTAATAGGCAACACTATGGCTTCACAATTCAAAATGTGGAACAGAAGCCAACTATTGCATTGGTAAGTTTTGAATAACTGTCCACTTGAAAGCTGGTTGAAATTCCCCAGGAGCAATCTGGAGTTTTCATTCCTGCTAGTCTGGCAGCATTCAAACCATTCAGCTCTCTGCAAGAAATTCCTCATCTCACCCTACATTTATTTCTCAGAGCATTCATTACGCATCTGATGCTTTCCAACCATGAAGAGTACAAAGCCTCTCTTCCATAAGATTTTATTAGTTATGGCAATAAATTTCTCCTGATACATTACCCTTTCTATATTAAAGTCCCCCCCAAAACTTTCTTCTCCTCTCATGCCAATGGAAAAATCAGTTTTCTTCAAATGACAAGTTGGAGGAATAAGGAGAAAAGAGTTTATATGCCCTAGGTAAACTAAACAAACTCTGGTAACACAGGTTTATAACAACGCACTGAGCAGCACTTGATGTCTCTTGGCCAAAATCTGCAAAATCACACACAGAGAACAGCAGTGTTTCACAAGCCTTTCTTCTACGCTGACTGCATAACAGACAATCCACCTTCACCCTTTTTCAGTAACCTTAGGCATATGTCTAAAATAAACCATACCTTTACCTTATTATACTTTCACTGTCTTCATTCTAACAGCCCTCAGAGTCTTTCCCCTTCCCCATTTCCAGCAAATCTATTTAAATTCTCGACAAAAATTAAATCGCGCTTAATTCAAACTTACATTAGTACCTGGATAACTCCTCTGTGAACACTGACTACTGTGTCTCGCACTCCAAAACCAGAACAACATTTAACTAATGAAGTTTCCTCTAAAGCACACAAGAAAGGGATTTATTTTTTTCTTTTCTATATACAACTCAGGCTGTCTGCTTGGATATGGAGTAGTATGACCTCATTATGAAACCTGTTCAGAGTTGTGGTACCTGAGTTGATGTCTTCATCTGATGCTCCACTTTTAAGAAGAATTTTAATTTTCAAAAAACATCCTGCTGGATGCAAATTCTCCTGCACGATGAAAAACAATACATTATTTGGACAGCTGTTTGTCGAATACGGATCCTGTGAGAGTCCAGCGCATTTATAAACAGACAAATATCAGGAAATCACATACACTCCACTGTATTCTTCACTTCCATTTTAATGGCTGAAGCAATAGGTAGGTAACTGGTAATATTTTCTTATGAAATGAAATGTATATCTTTATTATTTATCCTTATATTGCCAAAACAGCATGAGGACAATGAAAGTAAGATTCTTATTTTGCTGCGGCCCATTTCCGATACTTTAAAATGGAAGCTGAACAATACTGATTGATAGAAACATTTCCTGCTTTTCTGTGTGTGAATTGGCTGGATTACTCAAGAATTAATATGAGCAGAATTCAAATTAGCTTATAATAATATGAAATTTAGGAGAGAATAACAATGGGAGCAAATGCAAATAATGGAGACTGTATAATACAGCTCTTGCTAAAACACTGCACATTTCAGACTCCAGAATAAAAATTTTCTTCTACTTTTCCATACCCTCATACAATATCAAAACATACGTTATCAGAAATTCTGATAAAAACACTTTCCACCTCAAAAGCTCTTGCAAAAGTAAACACAATAAAAACTGCAAAGGTCTTAGATACTGTAGTAGCACGTTATGCTATGATTAAAATACACTGCCATTTATATCTTGATCTCATGAGCATGTGCATCATCATCTGTCTGAAAGTTTTAACAGTATGTAGAAAACTGAATTTAAGCTTTCATTTAAAACAGGATTTTGTATTTAAAACTTGTTTTGTATGAAGCAGATAATGGAAATTTTAAAATGGTCAACCAAAGACAAATGTAATTTTTTCAAATTTAAGTTACTCTAACTACCCTGAAAAGACAGAAGCACAAAATTAATTCAAGTCTTTATATAGGAAATGGAATTTGTACAAGCGCACGGGACCTCACTGAGGTGACTGCTTAGAGATATATGAACTTCTTCAGGGTAGCTGACACATTTATACAGCTCATTTTTCAGGTTCCAGAAGAAATACAGTCATGTTACTAAAGTGCAATAGCGAAATTAATTCTTTGAAATAGGACTGATGTAGCATGGCTCCATAGCTTTCAAAACTGAACTCTGTTTGGTGCTTCCTCAAATATTTGTACAGACAATGAGACGGGGACTCAAAATGTAGTATGGATATATCCATTATAATCCAAAGCAAGACAAAAGGTCTGATACGTAAAAAGACAGCTGCTGTGAATCTCAAATGGACTACACTGTAGTTTATTCTGTTTGTACAATTTTCACGAATGCGTGCCACAGAAATTTTAGTCACAGAATTGCAGAATCACAGATTGGTTCGGGTTGGAAGGGACCTTAAAGATCATCTCGTTCCAACCCCCTGCTCTGGGCAGGGACACCTCCCACCAGACCAGGTTGCTCCAAGCCCCGTCCAACCTGGCCTTGAACCCCTCCAGGGATGGGGCATTAACAACTCCCCTGGGCAGCCTGTTCCAGTGCCTCACCGCCCTCACAGCAAAGAATTTCTTCCCGATATCCAATCTAAATCTCCCCTCCTTCAGTTTCAGGCCGTTACCCCGTGTCCTATCATTACAATCCCTGATCCAGAGTCCCTCTCCATCCTTCCTGTCCACCCCCTTCAGGGACTGGAAGGGGCTGGAAGGTCTCCCAGGAGCCTTCTCTTCTCCAGGCTGAACCCCCCCAGCTCTCTCAGCCTGTCCTCACAGCAGAGGGGCTCCAGCCCTCGGATCACCTTCGTGGCCTCCTCTGGCCCCGCTCCAACAGGTCCATGTCCTTCTTGTGCTGAGGGCTCCAGAGCTGGACACAGGACTCCAGGTGGGGTCTCCCCAGAGCGGAGCAGAGGGGCAGAATCACCTCTGTCACCCTGCTGGCCACGCTTCTTTTGATGCAGCCCAGGATGTGGTTGGCTTTCTGGGCTGCAAGTGCGCATTGCCTGCTCATGTTGAGCTTCTCGTCCACCAATATCATTATCAAAGGACATCACTATTAATAGATAGCAAGACAGCTCTACATCTACGTGCAAAGAAGTATTTCTCTATAAAAAAGCTGGGAACACCAAAACATACTTAGGAGTCTGAAAACCAAAGCAAATACAACACATCTCTGTCTGATGTCAAAGAGAACACCCCAGTGATTAATGTGGTCCATATTATTATGTTAATAAATGCCTGAGTTTTGACTGTCGCACACCATAAATACAGGAACACGCTACTACCTGATTTGCCAAGCTTATAGCTTTCAATGCCTTCTCAAGATACAGATTGCAATCCCACTCAAAATAGGCTGTAGCTAACAATCGCAGCACTTTAGCCTGGAAAGAAAAGCAAACGGGAAGTTTAAATGCCATCTGAAGAGCAGAAAAGAAACATAGCCAGACATGAACATACATATGAATACAAAAGACTTAAAATCTAAGGTAATGAAAAATAATAGCTCTCGGAGTCAAAAGAATGCCTGCCTGGTATTGTTGAGGGATATTAGTTATTTAGCGAAAATAAGTAAATTTTAATCAGAATAAATTACTTAGGATTATAATATGGTGTGATTTGTGCTGTTTGCCTAGCTTTACTTAGCATGAGTAGCTGGATCTGCTGAACCTTTAGGCCACGATAGTTATTTTTCTTAGTAATTTTCCTAGCAGCTGGTACAGTGCTGTGTTTAGTCTCTTAGTATGGGAAAGATGTTGATGTCACGCTGCTGTGCCAGTGAGTGCATGTGCCCGAGGAGTGTGAACCAGGAGACAGAGAGGCTCCAACCCTCGCTGAAACTGCAAATCAACATGGTAAGAGCCTGCCTGCCTGAACACAGAAAAAGAATCCAATTAGATGTTAGAAGACCCCAGACCAAAAGATACACGGACAGCACATGAAGGGCAGGTGTGTGGATCACAAAGGTATAAGTGCCTGGTGATTTCTTTGTTCAGGGTCCCTCTCTTTGGAGGCAGCGGGCTGACCCTACTGCTGTACCTTTCAATTAAATCAATTATTTTATAAAATCTGACACCTGAGACTCTGCTGCAGGAAACCTAGGGTTGAGCCTGAAGAAGGAAGCACACCCAGGAGTAAGTGTGTGTGTGTGCAACACTGTGAATGGTGCATGAATGCTCAGGCAGCGGCTTTTCCTTTAACAGTATCAGACATATAAAGTGACTGCTCAGTTCTGAAGCGTATCCAGTCTTCAGCACTGCGCTTCACACAGGACATGAACAACTAGAGTTCAGAGAACAGAAGGGTAGCAAGGAAAATCAGAGATCTGGAAAAAAAAGAATGAAAGAAGAAACCGAAGAAACAGCAGGTACAAACTTCAGTGAGAGGGAAAAAAAAAACCACCAACCCAAAGATATACATGATGATGGCCTTCAAATATATAAATAATTTATATACAGAGGAAGAGATTAAAATCTTCTCCATATCCACTGGGGGTAGTAAAAGGAGTAACAGGCTTATGAATGACACAGACGCACATCTATCAGAAATGACAGAGATGTAACTAACGATGCCTTGAAAGAAGAGGGGGAAGGAAGAAGAGATGGCCTTTCAGGGTCTACTTCAGCCTTACTTTCTACAATTTAATTTCTGTGACATACTATATTCAAAAGTGATTCAGGGACACCCATTTGTGACTGAACACTCAGACTGATGCTCATAGTGACTAAACTTGCAACTTTGCCAAACGTCATAGCAGAGAGTATTAAAGTGGAGGCCAAGAAATCACTGGTCAGGTTTGGCACAGCGGAGGCAGATGATACAGTAGAGTCAGGTTAACAAAATCCTCCTATTTATAAACCTCATTTTCTCTATTTCTTACCTGCATTTCTTTGCCAACAGAATATTTCATGTCCATCTTCCCAATGTCATAACTCTGGCTATCAATGATAAGTGAAAGTTAGAATTAAATGGAATGACAAGGATAAATTCAGCCAGTCTTCTGATATATGCAACATTCCTATCCTTTTCCACTTCTAGCCAGTTAGAAACCCATAAATCCCACAAACTAATCTCAGTACTCACAACAGAAAATTTTGTTTTCTTTCTAAATCCTCACATTAAAAATTGTACTCAATCACTTTCTTTAACCTGTTGCACCACCTTCTGTAACATCTTCTATTCAAACATTTCAGTACGCTTTATCAGTTTTAGCCACAGGGGTTTTGAAGAAGCAAGTGTTCTCATTCCCACCTGACATATAACATCATCATACACAAAAATTATACATGATCTGGTCTCAAGATCACAGAAAATCAATAGCAGAGACATAAAAAGAAACTGGGAGTCAAGATTCCCCATTCTTTTTCTAAAAGTTAAATGATGACACACAGGACCACCTAGGAAAAAAGACAGTAGTAATTCCACAAAACCAGATTCGATTGCAAATGCTGTGAATGAAGAACTGTTAGAAAGAAAAACAATAACTGGGCATTTGTTTCCTGATCTAATATAGTCTCAGTACAGAGAAATCTTAACCCACTAGATGGAGCTACACCTCCTTCTCCAGATAATTACTTGCGCTTTGCAAAGGTTTATTTCCTCCTCAAATTTTGTCATCAGGACTCAGTATTTCATTTTCCTCAAGAACAAAATAGAAAGTAATCTCCAAGGCACCAGCTGTAATTAATTCTAAGCATTTCTACAAATCCTCTTTGACAACATATGTGACCACAACTATTTTGAATTTGATATGTTGCCATTCATTTTCTTCCAACTATTTAAAAAGAAGAAGAAATAAAAGCAGATTTTCTGAGCTGAGGCTGTGACCTTGGCAGGAGGATATGCTTCCTGATAGCCTACATTTTTTCTTCCTTAGTAGTACCACAATACTTATTTGGATCCTACCCAAACCATCTCTAACTATTCCTTTTTCACCTTGATGTCTGTGTCTTTCATCAGCCAATGACTTGCTCTCAATGAAGCACCTCATTTATGAGAAATACTGTTTAAAACAAATCCATTTAAAACTGGTCAGGGGAATTCATCTACCCTTTTCCAAAGTTTTCAAATCCCTTCACTATCACTTATGAATGGCACAAGAACTGGGAACAGCCTGTTCCTAACAGTAACCTCTTTGGAAGGAGCGTTAGGGAGAGTATTGGCAAGAACCACAGGAAGAATGTTCTAATGACATGAAAATCAATGTGGAAAGCAGGCTACAGAGTACAACATTCACTAAGTATCTGCTCAGCTAATTTGGTGCCATTAAAATCTTGTATTCTCACATTTTTAATTAAACCTCTACTTTCCCTTGCTCCCCCCTCACATTCACACATATTTTTACATCTCAAAAGCAGGATTTTATTTTGTCTTTGCACATTACCTGAGCCAGAAGGAGCTCTGTTCATACCTCTTCCATTCATAGGTTTCCACTCCAAAATTGTAACAGAGAATTGATAGGTAACAGGTCTGCAAAAAAAGACTCCTGCTTCTATAATGTTCCTGTAGAAACACCATTAGATCTATGGACTGCAGTCTCAGGTTCTTTAAAACGCATTATCACTTCTGACCTTATACAAGGGGATACTGAACACGACTGAAATGGAATAATAGTTGTGTGGGAAAGTAAAGCATCATTAGCCAGACCAGAACACACAAAACAGCAGGATTCTTGAAACACATGAGGCAGAATAGTTCCTCACGAAATCACACTGAAAGCACTAGGACTGTGTAAACAATAAAAATTAAAACTTGAGAGGAAAAACTGTAATATTATAACTTCGTTTTTAAAAATGAAAAAAAAGTTTTATATAGTTAAGTGAAAAGGATTGCCTCTTCCATGGTAGGCTTCTTCCAAGTGTGTCTCTTTGGGGTTAAAAAAGGATGATCCATATTACAAGTTTTAGGAAAAAACTGTTTTTGAATGCTTCGTTATTCAGAGCACTGTTGCTTTCTGCTTTATCAGTCAGTCCTGACAACATCTGTTCATAACAACCTGTCTTTCCTTTGAAATGATTTGCAGCTGTCACATGTCGTCCAAAGAAGAGACAGAAAAGCCATTTTATATGCTAACAGGCTGCCAATATTTACATCCATTTTGCCTCTGCAGTAACTTTCTTTTAAGTACTTTCTTTTCCAAGCATAAATGATGTTTTCTGCAAGTGACTACACATTTCGAATCCTCAAGCAAGAATGAGAGAGATAGCACAGCATCTTGCTTCAAATTTATTGTTTATCTCATTGCGATCCAGAGGCAAATGCACAGATTCAGTATGCATGAACAAAAAACCCAACCACCCTCAGATGTGAAACCCTTACTTTTGGTAAGTTCATTTGTGAGTTTTTTCTTTCCAGCACAGAAAGTTTACTGTATTGAGAGGGTTTCATGTGTTTAGCATAATGCTGTAGGCATACTGTGGCATTCCCCATTCGTCTACTTGCATGCGTGGGAAAGAATTATTTCAAAGGATAATTAAAATACTGTTTCAGTGAATGACTGTGTTCCAGGTGTCAAGTGTAACACTAAAATATCCCCATAAACCTGGCACCTCTCTGAACAACAAGTGTTTGGAACAATTCCGGCATTTCACCCTGTAGGGCAAGAGTTACCGGTAATGGTTCATAGACCACTGATGATCCACAAGCTGCAAATCCTCTCCAGCCGATCCGTGGTACCATGCAATACCATAACGCAACAACCTCCTTGTGATACTCTGCAGGTGCTCTCTGGTACAATGGGAGCCTGGAACAATTAAGGACTGATGGCTACCTAGTGGTCCAAAAGTTTTGAAGTCACCCAGCAACCACTAGCTCTTTCCTTTTTCTTACTGTTTAAACACCACTCTTTAAAGCAGAAGTAAATTGCGTCTCTCATGATCAGAAACCTTCTCCTTGTTTGCATCAGTGCTCCTGCTTTGTGAAGAGCATTCATCATGGGAAGTTTAATATTATTTAATGGAGGAGTTTAAGCAGAAAGCATGAAATTCATTTAAAATGAAATGAGGAACAGTAATGCAAAGTCCCCAGTGAGCATCTTCAACAATTCACAGCGAGAAGCTCTGCTTTTATGATTCAGATCAAAGCCAGACCCCTGCAACTGACTGCAACAGTGCACTCGGATGCACTGAAGAAGGCCAGCAGATCGCAAAAACCAGTTTAAAATTTGTTGGAGTTTATTTGGTTAAAAACCCAATCAAACTCCAACTGTATTTCCCAGATTTTCATTTCAGAATTCACATCTACCCCTTTGAATTTTACTACCTGTACCACACATAATAAAGGAACAAAATGTTTCCTAAATATTGTGAAAACATTAAAGTAAATGAAATTAAACGTGGGGAAGTATATTCTCATATAAACATATTAGACTTTTATCTTTGCAAACAAAGAACTAGTCTGCATATGCTAGAGTCTGTTTTCTCTGGACATTTTTCTCTGACACAAGAACTACAAAAAACACAGTTTAGTGCAATGGGAAGCCTCCATTCATGGCTCTGTAGCTTCATGAAGAAGATCAGTACTGAGGGTAGTGACAGACCTGCATATCAAAAACTTAGTAACTCAGCTCTGCTCTTCTCCCATCTGGCTCCAGACAAAACTTCACATAGGTACAAGTGAAGAAGCAATATACAAGATCAAGATGTAAAAACGCAGCTGGTTCTGTAGACGAGTAGGTTGTACATTCAATTTAGAAATCTTTTTGCCTTGCTTGCTTATTCTTTAGGAAGAGTTTATCCTTCTATTTCAAATGCTAAAGTCTGAGAAGCATGAAAAAATGAACTTTGAAGAAAAAAATTGCCGTTTAATGCAAAATTTTTAGTGAGAAAATCTCAAAGTAGCAACCAACCACAGAAAAGACATAGTTGAGACTACTTTTCAAAATTTTATATGGCATATGTCATTCTTTAACATATAGAGAGGAAAGCAGATTTTCAAAGTTTGGAATGATAAAGAAAGGATGATTTCACTTACCTCTTTTGGTAATTTCATCAACATATCTTTGCAGCGCTGCACACACATCACCGCTTTCTGAAAATCCCCTTTAGCAACTGCCTAAGCAAGCAGTAGAGCATGCCAACAAACCGTTAGTGAGCAACATGTCTTTAAAATTCATTAAAAGAATGATTCTTTAAAATAGCACTTGGCTTTTTCATGTTCAGTAAAGCCAGGTTTGGGATTAGATATCTGTCCTTACAGTGGTACAATAATTCTGCATATTTCTACACATTGCCAGATGATAAAGACATCCAGAAAAGCACTGCAGTCCTTAGGTAGTGTGAAAAGGCCAGAGGCCTTTTCATTCAGATGTTAAGACGATACAACAGTTCAGCAAATCTTAAACCACGTCTCCAATAATTTAAGGTAATCCTTTGTCTCCATGATCAAATTAAAAATTTTGGCCACTGTTTAAGGAAGCTCTTGAGAATTTTGGAGATAGTACACCCCTTCTAGATACTGAGGTCAGTGGTGTTATCAACAAATGCAGGCAACTACATTTTTTCATATTTACACCCATATGTTTATAATACTCTATAGCATTGATAAAAGTACTCAGAAACTTCAGTCAAGTACAACAATGCTTCACAGAACTTAGAATTTCTAAATTACATACTTTGAATTATTGTAATTTGTGTTGTTGATCCCCTAGAAAACCTTTAGCACTTTTTCAAACGTCTCTTATATTGAGCTAGGCATTTTTTTATAATTATCACTATAATTCCTACCTCACTGTATGATGCCAGAGTTTGAGACTTTAAAGAAAATATCAAGTGTCATGGAACTCACTATTTCCAGATCTTGTCATTTTATACTGATTCTCCCACTGTTTAAAGCCTTTATACGTGGAAAGCAGCATGCACAAGGTCATGGAAGAGAAGGTATTCGTGCATAGAAAGATCTCTGATGGCATATATTAACAGCTTTGATGATGTTCATGAGTTTGCAGAGCCATGAAAGTTGTAAGTTACAGAAGACTTTGCACATGTAGCTTATAATATTTACTTGTTAAGACACAAACCTTGGCTATCTGCAGTCATGATGAATACTACCTTCATGTATTTTCAACCAGCCTGGCTGCAAATACTAGCACAGTATGATGAGCACTCCAAGGTGACTAGTCTTGCCGTATACATGTTACACAAATGCAGTTTGGGGGACCCAGGCTCTACACTGCTCCTATCCCCCCTCTTCAGTCAAGCACAGGACACCTTTGGAACTGACACGTTCATGATTCTGAAAGGTGGCTGTTTGTACACTAAACAGCCATGCTGGCCAAATCATAGAGCAACAAATCTGAACTAGAAGATATAAACACCACAGCAGAACTGACTGTGATAAACTAGGCAAATTAAAAATCATTAAATGATTGCAACACTGAATGCAAACACGAGATCTGCTATCTTACATCTAAGTGCGGGAAATATATCCCTCAGCAAGCCTTCAACAGCAAGCATTCATACATGTAATAACTGGGTCAGAGTTTCCCTCTATACCCCTAGCGACTTATAAGGAAAACTGTGAAGAACACGTACTGATTCCGCCTGATAAGAGACTACTTTGAAGAGGTTCTTCTCCACATCAGCTTTGTGCACGTGAATATCTGTTTCACCATCGCTCCCCTTAAGTAACTTTGCATACAGTTTTTCTATACTCTGGAAAACAAAGCACAGGCATTACCCATGGAACTTACAAATTAAGCGCATTTGTAAGAAATTAAAACTGGAAAAGGACTTACACTCATGGCAATCTCCAGAAATCCATCAGCAAGATCAGCTTTTCCAATATCTATCCACCCTTTCCCAGTTTTCATACACATCTGAAGGAGAAAATCACAAGCGCTTTGTGAAAATGTAGTCACTTTCAAGAAAGGCAATGTTAGATCTCATTTCATTGATGCATATATCTAACGTAGGAGAGGGGTATTTCAGCTCTTCAATTTGTGACAAGCGCCTCACATCTGAATGAAGCCCTTAACACTTAACGCAGCGTAAGACTTATGGTGCCTTACTACACAATATTCTAAGATACTGAAATAAATGAACATGTTGCTCATATAACAACTTACCATATGACAAAGCAAGGTAGCCCTGTCATAATGCAGGTCGCCCTGCAGCATGTCTGTTCCTCAGAACTACAGGTATATTCCACGGCCTTTCCAAAGCAACACTAATAGGGCCTGAAGGTTTCCCATGGCGATCAACTGTACTTCGTTGCTCACCCACCATTAGCCTTACCAAAATTTGTCTTCGAATAGTTCCCTCTGGAGGATCGCTGCCTTCACAAAGGCATACCAGTCTGCAAGCAACAAATCGTACTGCAAGAAAACAGCACAGACATTCGCCAGTTCCCTTTTCTCTTCTTTGTTTTTAGAAAATCAGGCCCTGCCATATCTAAAAGACCACTTGCCACTTTAAATTACAAGAGAGAAAAATTGGAAAACTTCAGGAGTCTGAATTTTAGCCAACCTGCTTAAAATTGCTTTTTAGGCAGTAAGAAAAAAAATATTCTCATCAAAATACCTATTAAGCACTTTAGAGAGAGTTTAAGTTAAATACATGGTATTCAAAGACTTAATTACATTGCAGGTGCTTACAGTAACATGTTTTGAGAGCTTTAAAATAGCCTCCAGCAAAATAGAGAAATTAAGTTTAATAATCTTTACATTTTCAAAGTAAAAAGCAAAAATATTTTCAGGCCTTCCTTATACATCAGGGATGGAAAAGACACCACTTAATGTATTTAAAATAGCCTCTCCCTGGCCCTTCAGCTGTGATACAAGATCTGAGAACATTATGCTCTACAATTACTACTTATTTTGTGTAAACTTACCCTTTTCCCTTTACCTGACATAATTTATATGATGCAGATTATACATAATTTTGACTATAATCCCTCAAGACAAAAATGTAGGCCAGATATTGCAATCCTGCAGAACCACATAAAGAACAGATGGAGGGAAAAGACCAAAAGCTCACTTATGCTTTCCCCCAGCCCTGCTGCTGGCTCCAACCAAACCCACCAACTGTGTACCTGGCTAAAGCAGGGAAGTAAAAAGAGGATTTAGAGTTCTTCTGTATGTAAACATTGATAAAATTGTTAAAGAAACAAACTCACTTGATATAAATTAAGCAACGAACAGTCTAAAATTTACATCTGTGTTGTTTCCGTACATTTTTAAATTAAAACCATAGCATAGAAGGCAAATTACAGCTTCCTTTGGTCACAACACCCCTTTCCTGATGCTCTGGCACAGAAAGGGGGAGTAATAAGAATGCCTACACTGACTCTGTGTCACAAGGAGATCATTAATACACCAGCATGCTCCTTCCTGAGCTGTTTATACAAGCCCAGATGTGTATCTTCCTCTGGCTACACCCTAACAAATCCACAGCACTACATATATGCCTCTCAGCAGAGTTTTTCCTCTACAGCACGCAAAACACATTTAGGAAGGTACAGAACACATACGTACACTTAGCTCGTTGTTCATCATTGACAACAGAACCCGTGTGTTTCGTCACAGCCCAGTTCCACAGGTTTATTGCACTCTCTTCAACCTGAGTAGGAGAATTCCATTAGATTTAATTTTGTTCTGGATTTGGGTCACATTGAAATTTACACCATCTCATGTGTATCACAGTAACGACTTGTCCGTACATTTGTGGAACTTCCTTTTATGTTGGAGTCAAAGGTGGGAGTTTTCCATAAAACTGTGACATCATCCCACAAGGAGATTTGGGATAGTGACCTGAAAACAGGCACGCAGAACAGACGACATTGCATTTCTTCAGCTAAAAGCATGGATCATTCTTTCTATAGATCCATCATTTCAGAGGAATTATAAGCAGCTGGCAGGAAGCACATACTCTTTTCACAAGATATATTCAGTATCATGAAAGGCTATTTCACATCTTCTGAAAACATGAGAGCACTTCTAAGATGAAGCAAGGTAAGAAAGAACATAACTGTAAATCCCAGGCTGACAAGACCTGAAACTAAAACGAACTAATTAACCATATGACCAATAGCAAATATATGTCACATCATCTACCAGTGCCTTCAGCTCCAGTTTCAAATTATGCATAACAGCAAATTCTGTAAGCAAAGTGATGGACTTCAGAAATATTCAACTATGTTCCTAAACAAATCCCATTAATCAGTCATATTATTGAAATGTCCTAACCTGTGTTTCTACCAAGTCCTTTTCCAGACTTAGCAAAACATGACCTCGCTTACCCTATCCATCTGGGATGAAGTTTCCTCACAAACATTCATAGATACAGAATTTGTGCGATAGCACATCACCATGTCAAAAATACAACTGACTCAGTGGCAGCTTTCAGAATACATTATGTACATTTTAAACAGATGTTGAAAAATTTGAAGGAATTGGAAAAGAGCTGGAAGAATTATATCAGGTTTTAAAACTTATCTATAGTAAAGCTTCACCTCTTTTGCCTATCAAAAAGAAAACTAAGTAGTTTAGTTATTTTAAATACCTACATCAGGAAACATCTGTTATTAGCAAACAAAGAACACAGGCTACTGACTATATACTTTTGTTAAAAAGATGATGGAGTTCTACATAAAGGCAATAAGCTCCTTTATCAACCCACCTTGATGGGCTGCCCTTTCCACCACTTCAGATCCTAGTTTCCATGGCAGATCTTGCCTACAAATACACCCTTCCCTAACTAGGAGACATTTTACAGTCTCTTTTATTGAAGAGATCAGATTACAAAATAAGGATTTCTCCTTTCTTTAAAAATAATTTAGCCCAGCTGATTCAGGAAGAACTGAAGGAGACCGGTTTTATGCTCCTGTATTTCTTTACAGACTACACTAAGCATACTTTCTGTTGAGACACTTGCCAACCTATCTTGCCACTTGTCACAAGCTTAGGACTTTCAAAATCAGTCTTCCTTAGATGAAAATCGTTAGGAGTTAAATCTCTCTTCAAAACATAATTTTGGAGGAAAAGGCTGGACAATATCTCAGCTGATCTTGTTTTCATTCCAGATTCATGGAATTAAAAAAAAATAAAAATCACCTACTCATCAGAATTTTTTTTGAAAAAAGCCTTTTAAAGTAGATGTTTACTACTTCTTAAGTACTCCTCTGGAAGAAATACACAGAAGGGAAAAAAAACTAAAATTAAAAACATGATAAGCAACTACCTAATTCACTTTCACAATATATAAAATGAGTACTTCCCACTCTAATATTATGTCCTGGGTTTACCAGGCAGTTAAATGACGCGCTTGCTTATTTTCTTCTTCCTCAAGTATCTGCTATGGTTATCGGGATGTGTGTTCAGGATGAGAAGGACCTCTCCTCTGAGCCCCTACCAAACTCCCAAGGCATCAGCGTTCCGCGCTTGCATTTTCACTTGAAATTACAGTTAGATACTTACCAGAGAATGGAAATAATAAAAACTTTAACATCACTAAGATACCAGGATCTTTTCCCACTCTAACACACGCTTTTCCACTTTGGATCAGCATTGTGCATTTACTTTTTAAATGTAACGTTTTCCACTTTATTTTGGACTTTGACGCCATTGGGTTCAAAGATGAAAAAACCAAATGGCTTTGCCCACATCCCAGTTCTGCTGGCGGCCGAGGCTGGAGGCCGCGCCGGCAGGGCCCGCCACCAACCTGGGCGAGGGGAGCCGGGCACTCAGGGGCACCGGGACCCTCCGTTTCCCCGGGGGGGATGGAGAAGGGCGTCCCAGCCGCGCTGCCGCCCTCGGCGGAGACGCTCCCCGCCGCCTGGAAGAGCTCCTCGGTGAGGGCGGCGATGCGGGACGGCGCCTCCTCCCTCAGCAGCTCCCGCACCAGGCCTGTGAGACAGGACGAGATGGAAGCGTCAGGTGCGGCCCAACAACAGGCGATCACCGGGAGGTGACCCGGGCCCTACCCTCCACGGCCGCCAGCCGCGCCGCCTCCATGCCCGGGACCGCCCCTCAGCGCCGCCCGCTGTGAGGAGAGCGGGCGGGAAGTGGGGTGGGGGGTGGGGGGGGCGCGGGGGAGGTGCCCCCGCGCACGCGCAGCGCCGCAGAGCATGCCGGGCCCGGCGCCACCGCCGCGTCAAACCCGGCGCTCCCGGCGGCTCGGCGCGCCGATTGGCTGTCCGGCGCTACCGCCCCGCCTCCCCGCGCCGAGCGGCAGTCGCCGAGGCCAATCGGGCGGCGCGGCGGATCGTCTCCTCAGCTCGCCGTCGGGTGGGCGCCGCGGCGGTTCTGGAAGGATCGCGGGGTCGGGGCCCGGCCGGCGGCGGGCGAGATGTCGGGGCTGCTCCACACCACCCTGAGCGGGCTCAACAGCGACTCCTACTGCGAGATCAGCCAGTATCGCGACCAGCACTTCCGGGTGCGGACGGGCCCGGGGGCGGTGGGACCCGGGGCGGCGGGGCCCGGCCGGGGCGGGCGGGAGCAGCGACAGAGAGGAGGGAGGGAGGGCCGTCGCCGGGGCAGGGCCGTGCGGGGAGGGCGGTGCGTCTCGGCGGCGGCGGGAGGGGCCCGCTTGCGCGCTCACCCCGCTGCGCGCTCCCCTCTGCCCGCAGGGTAGCAGGCAGCTGCAGGAGAAATCCCTGAAAATCTCCTCGACGCTGTATGTCGGCAACCTGTCCTTCTACACCACCGAGGAGCAGATCCAGGAGCTCTTCTCCAAGTGCGGAGACGTCAAGAGGATTGTCATGGGGCTGGACAAGATCAAGAAAACCCCGTGTGGCTTCTGCTTTGTGGAGTATCTTTTCTGGTTCCCTGCTGCTGCCAGCCCCATGTGTGTGGTGTCCGCCTCTAGTTCCTCTCAGCACAGCAAGCTTAGCCGTACTGCTGTGGAAAACCTGAAAAGGAGGGACAGTCAAGTGCTTTCTACCAGGCGCCCCCCGTCCAACCTTGCTACTTTCCCACCACCGCCTGAACTGGGAGACAGACTGTACAGCCGTGCTGTAGGTGAAACGTGCTACCGCAGCTGTACTTTCTGGAGGTGGCAGAGAGCTCCGTTAATATGTTAATTTCTGTAATGATTTTAGGACCAAAATGAGAACTGTTAAAATCGTCAGTCTGAGCTCTTGTGTGGCCAGAGCACATATTCGTTTTCTCACCTTAACTTTACACCTGAATAAGCCATGGCAGTATTCCCAAGCACAGCGTACACGCTTGTACAAGTTGTACCATGAACTATCTTAGCAAAGCTCTCCTGTGAGGCCTGCCCCTCTTGGTCAAATTCAGTCAAGTTTTATGCAGTATAAAAAGGCATATTACAGATTTCTTGCCCTTAGCAAGGCGTTAACATGTTTGTTTCATCTGCTTGTGAAATAAGTGATCCAAAGCTACTTCTTGTCTGTGCAGGTACTACCATTAAAGTTCAGCATCCTTTCTGAGTGGCAGCTGGTTTTAGCTGGGATTTATATGAGCAGTTTTTGGTCCTGTAGAGAGAGCAGGAAGAGTAGAAAAGGCTGGAAGGCAGGGTTTGTCTGCTTCTCAAATACAATAGTTCTCTTTTTTATTTTCCGTGTACCCAACAAAATAGTACACTTAATTCTCCTTATAGTATGCTTCAGATACTACACAAGAGCAGACGCTGAACACGCGATGCGATTTATCAACGGCACACGGCTAGATGACCGCATCATTCGAACTGACTGGGATGCAGGGTTTAAGGAAGGGCGACAGTATGGAAGAGGAAAGACTGGAGGACAGGTAAAGGCAATACCAATTCATACCTTGAATTTGATCCCCCTGCGACTGTTTTGCTAGTTTTGTCTCATGCAGAAAAATGTGTAAAGATCTGATAATGAACTTTAGCCATTCCCAGGTTGTTTTGGTAACTGATGCCTGATGTTAAAAGCTAGAGATAGAACCTAAGGCCCTTTCTGCCCAGGACTCCAAACTTCCTGCAATGCAAGCAGCATGTTCCGTATCCCAAGCTAGAACTCTTAAAATGGTACAGAATTTGAATGGAGGGGCATAGCATAGCTGCTAGGCCAATCTCATAACGCAGCAGTTTGCCCCGGTGTGAAGGTGAGGTTTCTTTGCAGATTTCCAGGTTAGAGAGGGGAAAATGTTCTGGAGGCCAGTCCTGGCAATTCGGAAAGCTGAACTGCAGAGCTGAATGAAAATCTTTTGGGGTCTTCACAGAATCACAAAATGATGGGGGTTGGAAGGGACCTCTAGAGATCTTTGCTTCTTGTTTAAAAAGACCTCAGCCATCAGATAGATCCTCATTTGTCATTTTCAACCCAGTTACCACTTTTTTTGAGGATTATTTGAAGAGTTTTCAAACGAGTCAAAAGTGCTTCTAACCTGAACTTCAGTTCCCCACCAACTGAGCAAGGAGGGGATGATGATTCTGAAGTCTAGCGGCAGACAGGCAGTGCAGGGTACTAATATCTGTGTTACTCCTGTGTCCCAGGTGCGAGATGAGTACCGGACAGACTACGATGTGGGAAGAGGTGGCTTTGGCAAGATCATTCAGATGCAGAAGGCAAATCATCAGCCCGCGATCTATTAATTGCCTCGTGGCTTCTAGCTCGTAGAGGACTCTGTCCTTCCAGAGCTAGCTCTGTTCTCGCATTTTGGATTGGGGTAGGGAGGGAGATCCAAGTTCCAGCAAAAGGTGACCCTCCTTAGACTGTGGATATACGTGTATTCATTCCCCCTTCCTTCTGGGCTAGAGAGGATGTTCTGTGCTGTTACAGGGCAACAAAGGAAAAAAAATGGACATCTCTGCAGGATTATGGGTAAGAAGAAATGCAGCATGTCACACACACCTTCTGCTATGACATACTCTTCACGTTGCAGCTAAGCAGGTGGCTTCCTCCAAGCGACGGCTGCAGCCATGGTTCTTCTCAAATGGAACTTCCTAAAAGCTTACCACCATCAGAGCCCTGGGCACCTTGTGGGGATATGCAAGAGATTCAGGTTTCTAATTTACAACCTCATCTGCTTACAAAGCAGTGTTGCTGTTTCGATGAGAGAAGTGGAGCAAGGTCTTAGCATCCACTTGGAGGTGCCTGTCTGCACACCTAGCCCTTGGGTTGGTCAGGGCCTGCAGAGCATTTCTCTTTATGATGCCCCCAGTGCTGCCTGTCTCTTCAGATCCTCACTGTTCAGCATGATTTTGTTAAAAGTTTCTTTTAATTTTTTAAATAAACAGGTTTTTTGGGTGTGGCTGAGATGGGAGTTATTTTTCCCCCTAGCAGCTTTCATAGTGCTGTGTTGTGTGTCAGCAGTGGTGGATAACACACCGGTGGTGTGGCTCCTGCTGAGCAGGTGCTCCCACAGCATCAAGGCTGTCTCTGCAACATTTCACCCCCCTTGCCCGCTATGCTGGGGGTGGGCGAGGTCTTGGGAGGGGCAGAGCCAGGACAGCTGACCCAGACTGACCAAAGGAATGTTCATACCATATGACATCTACTTGGCAATAAAAGCTAAGAGAAAAGAGCAGGGGTGTGGCGTGGGGGCCAGTATTTTATTATTACGACATCTGTCTTCTGGAGCAAGTGCTATGCCTACTGAAGCCCTGCTTCCCAGAAAGTGGCTGGACATCACCTGCTGATGGGAAATAGAGAATTAATCTCTAGTTTTCCTTTGCTTCCATGTGTGGCCTTGCTTTTGCTTTATTAAACTGCCTTTATCTTGACCCACGAGTTCTTTTCCATCTTATTTTCTCCCCCTCTGTCCTGTTGAGGAGGGCAGTGATAGAGCGACTCGGTGGGCACCTGGTGTCCAGTTAGGGTCAACCCACCACAGCCCTTTTTGGCACCCAACACGGGGCACAAGACAAGGGCAGTTTTGTATGAAGCGTAGTAGTAGCTGTAGTAGTCATTAAGTAGCAAGGTTCTGTGTGGGTGACGGATTTTGTTGGCTGCACTGCTTGTCTCTATTTTGCAAGCTTGGGAACGTGCTCGTACAACAATGGCTGTGTGCTTTGCCCTGGCATTTGGTGGCCTTGCTGTGCCACGGGAGCTATCTTGTGGAGGGGATCGGGGAATACGTCTCCCTCTTCTTAGCCAGGATTGATGTGGGTCGGTTTATTATGCAGGCTCCTGAGGTCCTTGTTCACCCTTTCACAAGCTGCTTAATACTACTAATTAATACCGTTACGGGGTTTGTGGAATCTGGTGTCATCCTGGTGTAAAAGACAGCTTTTGGGTGAGGCGATACTGAAGCGTTCCCTGAGGTGGCCGGTTGGTCCCCAGATGGCAGGACGTGTGGAAGGATTTGGGCAAGTGCCTAGGGCGGTTATCACCTCCATCACCTGGGACTTTACACCTGAACAGGCAAGTAACCCTGGCAAACTGACGCGCCACCTGGTCGAAGGGTGCCGTGCCTACCAGTGAAAACCAGCAGTACTGGTTTGTTTCAGCTTGGCCTGTGCCTACTGAACCACAGTTCACTCCTGTCAGAGATCTGTAGTTAAAGCAGGGACCCAAACCACCTCTGAGAACACCTTGACCGAGCGCAGGGTGCAAGCTACATCTGAGGACATGATAGTAGAGATAGGGACCCAAACAACAACAACAGTTGCCCCAGTAGTGAAAAAGCAATGGTGGACAAGGAGGTCAGCGGATCCGTATCAGCGATTAGTAAGGGAGGAGGAAGAGGAGGAAGGGTTTGATCAAGAAGCTGATCCTTTGGCAAAGAAATTGGAGGAAGGAGTGAGAGGATTCAGACAAGTAGTGGAAACTACCCAGTCTCTGACCTCATCAGAACTTCGAGACGTGTGGAAAGATGACCGCCACCAGCCAGGTGAGTGGATTGCTGCCCCGCTGCTCCGATGCTGGGATAACGGAGCCGACAGTCAGCAATTGAAAGGTAGGGGAACCCAACAGCTGGGATCCCTTGCTAGAAACTGGGGAGTTGAGAGAGGAATTGGAGAAGAGGCAGCAATTTGCAGTCTCTGGAGATGGCTCCTCTTTAGTGTGATGGCAAGATACCCATTCCGGAAAGATCTTGTGAACTGCCCAGGAAAGTAGAGTACCGCAGATGGAGGCATCCAGTGCCTGAGAGAATTAGCAGTGCTGGAAGTCATCTACAGTGATCTAGACGATGAGGTCTCCAAAGAGCCGGAGAATGACCTGTGCACATGGGCCATGTGAGGAAAGTGCCCCAGCGTCACGTTCTAACAGCTTGGCAGCGATGTATTGCCCAGGTATGGATACACCAACTGCGGAGAGAGTGTCTTTTCGGCTCCAAAACTGAAGAAAATCTCTGTCCCTCCTCATTCCCTATGACAGGCATTCTTCCCACTCCAAGAGCGTGGCTAACGCTCTCTATCCTGTTCTCAGGGTCCGAACAAGGGCCCAGGGGAGATGAAAACCCTTTCTGATCTGTCCCCAAGAACCTCTCACATCGGGCAGGTAATTCCATTGAACAAGTTAAATTCTGTCTGTAAATTGGGTTTGTATTATGTAAATAATAGGGGTTGATCCCTGCCCAGTAATGTGTAATCGTGATTTTTCATGCATTATCTCATCCCAGATAATGGAAACTGTTGCACACCCATCTGCAGACCAGGCATACAGTTTAAATTAGTTTAATCCTCACATTACCCCAAAGTCTTGATAACTGAGCGGGAGGGGGTGTTACATTTAGTTTGTTGAAATGTCTCCTACCTGTTTGTTTTGCAAGTCAGGTCGCTCTGCCTGTACGGCTGTCAGGTCTGGAAGGAACTGCATGTTTAGCCTTCGGCAGGTTTAAGCAATGACAAAGCGTTGAGAAGCCTGTGATGCGGGCTGCCCTGGAGACGCAGTGAAGAGGAGCAGGACGTTGAGTCAAGAGCAAAAAATACAAGCAGTCATCTGTCCAGCCTGGCAAAGCAGCATCAGTGCGAGGTCCCATGTGGAGAATATGAATTACAGAGGGCAAACACAGCAGGGAAACTTGGAAAACTTAAGGAAGATGGGGAGACGTATTCGCTGTGAAACTCTGGGATTAGCAAAGGAATCTCTTGTGTATGAGGAAAGGAAACCCAAGGTGAGTTTTCAGTTTGCTCCTGGAAGAGCCTGGTGTGGCCTGTTGGACACGTCGGTCCTATGGATGTGACAGAACATGCAGAAATCAGTTCAGTTCAGTCAGGTGCCTGGGCTGTTTTATGACTGGAGAAGGCCCCAGTCCCTATTTTTGCAAGATACTGGGATTTCAGCCCTACTCGGATCTCCCTGTCCCACTCACTTCGGCCTGGAGGAAGAGTGTCTCCTTCAGCAAGTCCCAAACCAGAGCTAGCAATCTATGCACCCCTTCCTCTTTCAACATAACCTTTGCAGAGATTTGTGCTGACTTTTATTCAAATACATGTATTTGCCTAAAAGAATCCACCTTAAATACTGCAGCTGCCGTAAATGTCAGGATCCCTTCCTTCTACAGCAATCCCAAACAGAACCAGAGAGAGATGAGAAAGTTTACAAGTCAGTAGGTGCCCCCAGCCCTCAGCGCGTGCTGGCGCGTGTAGGTACCCACATGGCACCATGCTGCATCCCTCAGAAGAGGTGTCCTTGCCAAGAGCGTTCCCAAGCACAGTGACTACCAGAGCCCTGGAGCAGCCCCTCCCACCCTGGCCGGGCTCCTGGCCACGGCACACTCTGTGCCCAGAAGACTCAGGCTCCAGGGCTGCCTTTCAGACACCTTTCATCAGCACACAAAGGTCCTGTTAGGAGAGAAACCCCTTTGTCCTCACATTGCTGGGGCAGTGCCAAGCCGGGCAGCACAGCCAACAGAGCGAGAGACCCGACCAGACCCAGGAGAAAGCGGGTACAGCTTAACAGCAAGCACGTGGCTGCCTCTCCCACGTCGTGGGCCGTTGACATGCTGGAAGCGGAGGCCTCTTTCCCTGGCCCACAGCCAAGCTCTTTCTGTAAAGAACCCTGATGCTGAGTTCATGCCAGCACCAACCAAAGGAGCTTAAACCACTCTTCAGGCTTCCCGGCACATCAGGACTTGGGCTCCAGTGGGTTTCTGCTGGATCCCTTGTGATCTGTGGAGAACCTCTTCCTCCATGACAGAGAACAGGATAAAGTGGAGCAGCTTTGCCAGGAAACGCCGCTCTTCCTCAGGCCCTTTGGCTGGGCTCTTGCACAGGAACACCACACTCGAAGCCATCTGCGCTGGGGAGGGGAAGAAGCAGGCTGCAGTTCTCGTTCAGACAGCTTTTAGAGTCCCCTTTTGTCCAGTAACAAATCTGAGCAAGCTTTAGAGCGCTCAGACAAACAGCAACATTATAGTTGTGGTGCTCCACAGCCACTTCCAGCCACTGGTGCCCTGAGAAGACCCTGATTACCTTCCTCTACCTTTTGTGTCATATGGGGCCCCACTCTTTGCCATGCACCTGGACGCACCAGGCCTGGCATCACAGCGCTGGTAAATGAGGTGGACCATCTCGTCCTCCACCCCACAGAAGCACTAGACCAGTTCGCCCGGCTGGTCACTGTCAAACCCTAAGAAATGAATCCTCCTCCCAGCCATCTCCCAGGCACAAATACAGGTTGGGCGGAGAATGGCTTGAGAGCAGCCCTGAGGAGAAGGATTTGGGGGTGCTGGTGGACGAGAAGCTCAACGTGAGCAGGCAAAGCGCACTCGCAGCCCAGAAGGCCACCCGCGTCCTGGGCTGCATCAAAAGCAGCGTGGCCAGCAGATCCAGAGAGGGGATTCTGCCCCTCTGCTCCGCTCTGGGGAGACCCCACCTGGAGTCCTGTGTCCAGCTCTGGAGCCCTCAGCACAAGAAGGACATGGACCTGTTGGAGCGGGGCCAGAGGAGGCCACGGAGATGCTGGGAGGGCTGGAGCCCCTCTGCTGTGAGGACAGGCTGAGAGAGCTGGGGGGGTTCAGCCTGGAGAAGAGAAGGCTCCGGGGAGACCTTCCAGCCCCTTCCAGTCCCTCAAGGGGGCTACAGGAAGGATGGGGAGGGACTCTGGATCAGGGAGTGTAATGATAGGACACGGGGTAACAGCCTCAAACTGAAGGAGGGTAGATTTAGATTGGATATCAAGAAGAAATTCTTTACTGTGAGGGTGATGAGGCACTGGAATAGGTTGCCCAGGGAAGTTGTCGATGCCCCATCCCTGGAGGGGTTCAAGGCCAGGCTGGACGGGGCTTGGAGCAACCTGGTCTGGTGGGAGGTGTCCCTGCCCAGGGCAGGGGGTTGGAACGAGATGATCTTTAAGGTCCCTTCCAACCCGAACCATTCTGTGATTCTGTGATCTCCTCTGCTGCCGGAGCTGCCAGCAGCTTCATGTGCAGGCGCCGACGTGGCCTACGCAGCTCCAAATGGGTGCAATCATAGTCCATGCTGACCGAGCCGGGGCCTCGGATCCAGCCCGCGGGCACCTGCGTGCGCTGCACCCGAGCTCAGCACATCGCCAGCCTCCCCATGCTCGTCCTGTTGACAGCACCCTGCACCGGCATCAGGAAACCCACCCTGATCTTCTTGGCCCCCTTCACGTAGTCTTTGCTGTTGTGAATGCAGTGGGCAGCGGTGAGGAATTGCCACTCAGACAGCAGCGTGCCTGTGCAGCCCACGGAGATCTTGATGGTGGCAGAGTAGGGGCAGTTTATCAGGAAGTGGCTCCCACTGATGGAAAACCACCTGTTTCCACCATAAATCTGCTGCTTGTGTCACACGCGCCACCGCCTCCGCCATCTCCTCTCCGCGCTGCCCACGTGGGGACTCGCTTCCACCGTGGGAGGGTGGGGGTGCCGCTGGGGTACGCTGTCTCGTAAGAGAAATACTCCTGGAGGTCCTGCGGGACCAGGGAGGCCTCCCGCCGGGCGCAGGCAGCATCACAGACTAATGTCAGCTCCGGGATGGGCTGTGGCAAGAACCACACTGTGGCTTGTTGCAGCGTGGACCAGGAACGAGAGCAGGAACCAGGTCACCAGCTGCAGTATCATAGAATCACAGAATGGTTTGGGTTGGAAGGGACCTTAAAGATCATCTAGTTCCAACCCCCTGCCCTGGGCAGGGACACCTCCCACTAGATCAGGTTGCTCAGAGCCTCATCCAGCCTGGCCTTAAAAACTTCCAGGGATGGGGCTTCCACCACCTCTCTGGGCAACCTGGGCCAGGGGCTCACCACCCTCATAGTGCAGAACTTCTTCCTAACGTCCAATATGAATCGACCCACCTCTAGTTTTGATCCATTCCCTCTAGTCCTACCATTGCCCGACATCCTAAAAAGTCCTAAAAAGTCCCTCCCCAGCTTTCTTGTAGGCCCCCTAAAGATACTGGTAGGCCACTCTAAGGTCTCCTCCGAGCCTTCTTTTCTCCAAACTGAACAACCCCAACTCTCTCGGCCTGTCCCCATAGGAGAGGTGCTCCAGCCCTCGGATCATCCTCGTGGCCCTTCTCTGGACACGTTCCAGCATGTCCACATCTCTCGTGTAGTAGGGGCTCCAGAATTGGATGCAGGACTCCAGGTGGGGTCTCATGAGAGTGGAGTAGAGGGGGAGAATCACCTCCCTTGCCCTGCTGGCCACACTTCTCCTGATGCAGCCCAGGATACGACTGGCTTTCTGGGCTGTGAGTGCACACTGACGGCTCATGGTGAGCCTCTCGTCCACCAGCACCCCCAGTACTGGGAAGAAAGGAGAGTAAGAGAAGAGCAACCACCTGGCAGCAAGTCATCGTGCCAGACCTGCAAAGGCAGAGCAAGGCGAGCATTAAGCCTGCACGATTAGAGACCCGGCCACCTGCCGCAGCTCAGGGCCGGGAGGATTATCGGATGCACGCAGCCTCCTGCCAGCTCCCGGGACGTGCATGCTTAAGCTGTTACTGCAGAAAGCAGAAGGGTTGGGACCTGCCTGGAGCCGGGTGAGTAAAAGAGCGATAGAAATCTCACCCAGCACTGGCTTTGATCTCCTGGAGCTCTTCTGGCCGGTGAGGCCCTGCAGCACAACACAGCGCCGCTGCAGAAATATCACGAGCTGATGAGTTTGCTCTGTTGCGCCAGTAACCCCGTCTGCCCCGGGGTGGATTCCCTGGATTCCAGGGCTCGCGCCCCACTGATGGATGCGTCCCACCCGGCAGCTGCTGCAGCTCCGCTCCCCCGGCCCGTCACCTGCAGGGAGGAGGATCTGACGGTACCTGCTCTCTGGTCCGACAGGGAAGAAGGCGGCGCATTAACTCCTCAGGTTGAAGGACACGTGGCAGTGCGTGGGGTTATGAAAGCCGCAGGGGACCAGCTGGAGCCAGGCGGGGAGGGAGGTGAGAGCCACCAGCTGTCTGCACCATCGCACCCTGTCCCGCAGTGCTGCGTCCCCGGCATGGCCCACGGCCACAGCGCGTTGCCGTCGGCTGGTGGCCGCAGCCGGGTCTCCGCTGCAGTGCTGCCCCGACTGCCTGCCCCCTCAGCACGGCTGGGGCCAAATGCAGCTGGACCCAACAGCCCTCCGTCTCCCCTTTAAATCCGGGGGGGGGGGGGGGCAACAGGGAGATCACAAACCAAGCCCGAGGGGGCCTCCCTGAGCCTCCCCCCTCCCTGGGCACTACATCCAGCAAGAGAGCACCAACATGGGAGCCAGCCCTGCCCACGCTCCTGCCCGTGCAGCAGCACCGGCACTGGCACCGGAGCATCTTCAGGCCTGTTTGGTTCCCCCCAGGGCTCTGCCAGCCGCGCCGCAGGGCTGGAGTAGCCCGGGACCCCCACTCTGCTGCCTCTCAGGTGGAAACTGTGGGTCCGGGGGGGGGGGGGGCAAAGCACAGTCGGCTCTGTGCAGGGCTGGGTACCGGGCCTCTTGGTAGAAAAGCTGGGTTCTGCTTTTTGTGCCTTTTCTCAAACCAGAAAACGATCCCTTCCAGACTGGCACAGGAGGGAAAAGCCCACCCTGCAGCCCCCCAACCCCTGACACCCAGGAACGTGCTTCGCTCCCGGCCCCGCTCCGCACAACGGAGCTATCGGAGCATCTCGGCAGGCCGCGTGCAGGCTGGCATGGCAGCAGTTAAAGCTGTGCCGAGAACACGCTGGGGCTCCTGTTGGGTGTTATTCACACTCCGACTGATGCACCGAGATGTGCAGCAGCCGGAAAGGCAGAGGCACTGCCCGGGGGAGGACGCGGGGCCACCCCTGGCAGCTCTGCCAGCCCCGACGGGGCGGAAGGAGGCTGTGGGGAGAGGGAGGCGGGGTCCCCCCACGGTGGCCACCCAGGGCTGGGGCGGCCCCCCCCCAGGCCGGCAGCCAAGGGGATGGCACCCGGCCGGGGCTCCGGGGCGTATGGGACTGCTGCGCTCCTGCCAGCGCCTGCAGCGGGACGGCACCGACCCACCGCACGGCACCCGCACGGACTGGCGGCTGCCAGACAGCTGCCGTGGTGGGAACTGCCGTGGTGGGAGCTGCCATGGTGGGAGCTGCCCAGGGCTTCCAGCACCCTGCTCCATGTGTGGAGCTCTGCCAGCCCCAACGGGTGCCCAGGATGGGATGCCAGCACTCCATGAGATGGCCTGGGGCCAGGCAGGGACATACCCGTGGGCACAAACAGACGCACGGCCATGGGCATGGACACGCACACGTGCACGGGGACGCAGGCACAAAGGCATGGGGGGGGCTGCAGCGGTGCTGAGGCAGGGGGTGAGGGCTGCAGCCATAGCACGGGCCCATTGCCCACTAGGCTTGGGCAACAGCACCCAAACCCGGGTGCATGGGTGCCAGGGGACTGCGGGCTTAGGGCTCAGCGGGGCCCCATGTGCTGCTCCCGGCCAGAAGATGTCCACCGGGCGGGGTGGTGGGACCCAGCGCAGCACGGCATGGCACCGGCACCAGTGGGAAAGCTGGAAGCACCTGCGAGGAGCCAGTGCCAAGAGTCAGCTGCGCCTGCGGGCTGGAGCCTGGGGCTCTGGAAGGGCACCCCAGCCCGGGGCAGCAGGGCAGGCAGCGCCCGGCGCAGGGCCGGAGCAGACATCGCAGCCCCTTTTTCCCTGGGCATATCCCCGGGGCTGGGCTCGCAGCTCCAGCCCGGAGGCCAAGCGGAGCTGATGGCGTGGGGCCCTCGCTGCTGACCGTGCAGTGACCCTGCTCCACTGCCAGTAAACCCGGAGAGATGCCGGAACTACACCAGATCTATCTGCCCTAAATTAGTTTATTTTGCAAAATTATCCATCAGGGCTAATTTAGACCAGATCAGAATCTGGGAAATCATCATCTTTTCACATGGATGCAGACCAGCTCCCCTCCAACGCTTCCTCTGCAGGCCATTGCTGGAGCACCCAGGAGATATTTCCAAGGTCATTACTGCAGCCGCGGCCCCGGGACCTGGCGACACGCTCCCACGCAGCGCAGGGCGTGCAGGGCAGGGCCACGGCAGGCTGGTGTCCTGCCCATGGGTCCCAGCAGGGCTGGGCTGAGCTGGCCTGGGAGCACTGCTCCACGGTTCCCAGGGGACAGTGCAAGGGCTGGTGGCCCCAGCTGGCAGGTTTGGGGCAGGGAGCTCAGCCAGCTGTGGCCGAGCCCCGCTCTGCGCTGGCACCAGCCTGGCACGTGGGGTCCTGCCCGAGGCTCTGTGGCCACAGGGCATTAACACGAGCTGCAGCAGGACCAACAGAGCCAAGCAGTTAAAAACCATTTAGTTTAATAGGTATAAAAAAAAAAATCGACATTAAAACACCAATTATACAAAGGGATACGAGGTTGGAGGCTGGCACAGCCACCCTGTGGACATCTTGATGGACATCCGAGCTGGATGCTCACCCCAAGCAGCATGGCTGGGGCAACGCAGGGCTCAGCGTGGGATGCAAATCCCAAGCACAGAGAGGGGTTTGGCTGGCTGAGCCCCGCGCTGCCGGCAAGTACCGGACTGCTGGCGGTATCTGAATGGCCGCCCCAAGCCTCGTGGCACAGGGCTTGGAAAGCACAGGGAGGAGGTGGTGACCACGGCCACATGCACAGAGAGGACAAATACAGCTGCACCATCACGCGGGGCCTCCTGTGCGCAGGGAAAGCAGCATTTCTGACAGCAGCTTCCACGGCGGGAGCGCCATGCCGCTGTCACTGGCCCTCTGCAGGGCTGGGGGGATGGCAGAGACCAGCCCCGGCCCAGCAGTGCTCCCACCCGGCCCAGGGACTCGTCTCCGTGACCTCTGCTCTGCGAGGGGAAAGGCCAGCGCACGGCCCGGCTCGGCGGTCCTGACACTGGGACTCACTCCCTGCAGGGCAGGGGATGGATGTACCACGCGGATCATGATCTTGTCCTGAGCGGGAATACTGGCAGAGGTCCACGGAGCGCGGGTGCCTGGTCTCTCAGACCGCAGCAGCCCCAGGGCTGAGGTCCAGTCCAGGGTGGCGCAGAGGCTTTTCTACTGTCGCACAGGCTTCCTCTGCGTTTTTCCCTTCCACGCTGTTCCGAATCCCGTAGCCAAAGTAAATCATAAAACCTGCAGGACAGTTTCCGCAATGAAATGTGCGGCAGCGGCGGGCTGCCAGCGTTAACAGCCCCCAGGGGAGACCCCGCGGGGCACTGTGCTCCCCTCCGCAGGACACCTACCCACGACCATCCAGATGGCAAACCGCACCCAGGTGCCAGCGCTCAGCTGTACCATCAGCAGGATATTAACGAAGATGCTGAAGATCGGCAGGAGCGGGAGGAAAGGTACCTGCGAGGGACAAGAGCTGCCATGTCAGCTGTGACTTGAGGGACGCAGCTGGGCTTGAGGATGCTCCTGGCCAGGGAGGGATCCCACCCCTGCCACAGCCCAGAGAGCACTTTCACCCCGGGGACTGCGCCTCGGAGAGCCACGCCTCGAGGCCCTGGGCTCTCCTGGACGGTGACTGCCTGGCAGCGAGCCCTGGCAGACCCTGCAATGGCCCAGACCCTACCGGGGGTCCGCGGGGGTGCAGACGCTGAGCTGCTGGGGGCTGCACTCACTTTGAAGTTCAACCGCGCGTTGCTCTGCGGCTGTCTCCAAACGATGATGGTGGGAATGAGCAGAGCCACGAGGAGCAGCACCAGGGCCACGATCCAGCCCACGCTGGCATCCTTCAGCGCGTTTACCTTGAGGGTCAGGACGACGCAGATGACCGTGATGAGTGTGGCTGCAAGAGACGGGGCAGTCAGGCGGCTGCATGGCGCGTCGCCTCTTGGGGACCCCAAGCTTCCCCAACGGCTGGGCTGAGGCACCCACTCCCCTCAGTCAGGTACGGTTCCAGCACGTGCTGTCTCCAACACCCACCCCAAAGCCTCGGGAAAGTACTTTGCGGGGGGAATTCACCAGCCCAACAAGCCGAGGGGAGCCTGCGCCACACCTGGCTGAGCCGCCCTGTTCTGGCAGCACAATGAAGCCATTGATGGATGGATCAAACCTTGCTGGCTGAAGCCCAGCACTCTCGAGGGGCTGGGGAACACCCTCACTGGGTGGCCAGCCTGGGCCGGGCTCATCACAAGGAACTCCCGTGACCACCCGCATGTGCCCGGCTTAGCCCCCACATCCTCCATCAGCCCCCACGCACCCCAAACCCCAGCCGTGCCCTACGCTTGGCACCCTGCTCAGCACGGAGCAGGTCCCACGCCTGCTGGCGCTGCCAACAGTAGCTGGCAGCCCGTGCTGCCCAGACCCTCTCCTCCGCCTGGAGGACCCACCATCCGTCCCTTCCCGGCTCGGCGGAGATGCGCCAAAATGTCCCGGCGCGTGGCAGGAGGGCGACATCAGCCGCTGCCTCCTGCTCACTCACCGATGACCGAGACACAGACGTAGACAATGCGCCCCGAGAGCGCAGTGGGGGTGTTTGTGGGCGGGTTGAAGAGCGTGGCCAGGGACAACGTCTCCTTCTGCTGGGTGCTGGCGATGGTCGGGTTCATGATCACCCTCTCCTCCTCGTTCCCGTTCAGCTCCAGCATTTCCACGGCCTTCGGGGAGTTCAGCTGCCCAGACTGGTACCTGAGCAGATGGGACAAGCTGCAGCACAGCCCCAGGAACTTCCCCGCCCAGGGGGACAGTGGGCAGCACCCTCACAGCCCTCCCGCTCCTCTAGCCCCACGTGCTGCGCTGGCAGCAGCCCCGTGACGGCCACCCCGTGGATGTGCCCGGAGACAACACGCAGGCTCTTGTGAGCAGCCTCCATCACGGGAGCTTGATGCTTCCCCAGGCTGCGTCCCCCTGGGACAGAGCTGTGGCCACGAGGCCTGGGCTCGACGCAAGGCACATCCACCCCAGGCACCACCACGCGAGAGGAGGCACCCACCGGAGGATGAGCACGCACACCGCCACCAGGGAGTAGGCCAGCAGCGTGCCGATTGACATGAGGTCCACCAAGTCCTTCAGGTCAAGCAGGAAGGCCATCACCGCTGCAACGAGGACATACAGCATAAGCACAGCTCCGGACCGCCACGGGGGCCGAGTGGGAGGCAGCAGCCAGGAGCCTTACCCGCCAGGAGCCCCGAGGTGATGGTGGCTGACAGAGGGGTCTTTGTGCGGCTGTTGATGCTGGAGAGGAACTTGAAGAGCAGCCCATCCTCCGCCATGGCATAGATCACGCGGGGCATGGGGAACATGGAGCCCAGCAAGCTGCCGTGGGGAGAGCTGGCTCAGGGCCTGCCAGGCCAGCTGCGCGTGCCCACCACCCACACGGGGACGGGACCGGCTGCGTGCCAGGAGCAGGAGAGCAGCCAGACGGGGCAAATGTCATTTGCCCCGGACCAGCCGGGTCCCCATGTCATGCCAGGTGGTGTCAGGGATGGAGCCAGTCCTACCTGGTGGAGAGGGCACAGAGCGAGCCGACGGCAACGGCGTAGCGGGCGGGCTCCCAGCCCACCGCCTTGAAAGCCTCGGGCAGGGGGCTCTCCTTGTTCAGGAGGAAGTAGGGCACCATGAGGGTCAGGGCCGCAGAGACCCCGAAATAAGCCACGAAGCAGATGAGGAGGGACACAATGATGCCGATGGGGATCGAGCGCTGTGGGTTCCTGGCTTCCTCCCCTGCGCGGAGACAAGAGGCAGCGTCCGTCCCCGCTCCGTGGCACAGCGTGGGGCAGCTGGCCCCGGGGGACAAGCCGCAGCAGGGACTTCCCATGGCAGCGTGGGGCTGGGAGCGGCGGGGGGGGGGCTGTTGGAGAGGAGGGGTCTCCAGCCGTGCTGCTGCACGGCCAGAAGCACGTGGCTGCAGCCCTGGCTTCCAGGCACGTGGCTGCCCAGCAGCTGGGCTCGCAGCCCCCCTGCCATGCCGGCCCTCTGCCCCCACCAGCAGCTCCCGCTCCCTGCGGAGCCCGCTGAAGGCGGATACTCCATGCCGGCGGGTACAGCGACGCAGCCGCCATGCCCTCTGCCCCCAGCCTTTGCCAAGGCGTGCTCTCCTGCTGCACCACGCTCTCGGCAAGGGGCTCGGCGGCCGGCGTAGGAGGGATGGAGGTGGCTGCCAGGCAGCCCCTGGGGGCAGGGAGGCACATGCAGGGAGGTCAGGCAGAACAGCCTGTACCAGCCACCCACTAAGTAGATTCCTGGGGGAATGAGAGGAAATTAAGAGGGCTCCCTGCGCTCCAGAGAGCGGCAGCTCTGCATGAACTCAGTCATTTAGAAAAACGTTGCTTGAGGCTGGGAAACAAGCAGGAGGCACCAGCAATTCCCAGGGCTGTTGCAACCCGGACTCGGCAGCGGAAAGGCTCCCCGCTGCCCCGGGAGCTGCCTGCGCAGGCAGGGTGCAGCCCCGCTCCCACCACGCGGTGCTGGGAGCCCCTTTTCCTGGGGCAGGGCAGGCTGTGAGCCCTTTTGTGCTGGCCCAGCTGGGGACAGAGCCGCCGCGGGGAAACCTCCCAGGAGCAGTGGGACAGGCTGTTTCCCACGCCATGGAGCATCCTTCCCAGCAGGTCCCGGCCAGCCGCCGGCCGCGCTGGGGAAATGCCCACGCCGCCCTCGCCCAAGGCAGTACCTGTGGTGGCGATGCAGTCGAAGCCCACGAAGGCATAGAAACAGGTGGCAGCGCCAGTCAGGATCCCTTCCAGTCCAAAGGGGACAAACCCACCAGAGCCAAAGTCTATTTTTCTGGAAAGGAGGGAGGAGAGCAGCTGCCGTGGGGTGCAGGGACAGCGGGGCTGGTGCCAGCCCTGTGCCAGCCCTTGGCCTGGCACGATCACTCTCCTCACCTGACGTCATCAGGCGGGTCCGGGTACATGCTGTTGGTGTAGTCCTCCTCCGAGAGCTGCCAGTTCTTGATGTCTCCCTTCACGAAGCCAGCGATGATGACGAAGCCCAGCACCACCAGGTTCACCGCCGTGAAGATCTTGTTCACGAGAGCGGATTCGCTGACGCCAAAGGCCAGCAGCGCTGTGGGGACGGAAGGGGTGAGGGGGGACCCGCCGGGCTCCCGTGCCACCACCCGCGGTGCCACAGAGCCCCTCCTACGCACTCACCGGTGAGCAGCCCAATCAGGATCAGGGCGAAGAAGTCCGGGCGCTCCGCCAGCACCCCCGGCAGGTGCAATGTGGTCTTGTTCATGAAGAAAGTGGAGATGTGGTTGCCGATGATGTTGTCGAACGCCGCGCTCCAGGCTCGCGCCACGCTGGCCGTGCCTGGTCGATGGCAAATCTCTGCATCACTCCAAGTCCAGGGCAGAGCGGCACTGGCCACCCGCAGCACCCACCTCCCTGATGATCCCACCCCACACCCTGCTCCCACAGCACCGCGCGCTGCCCCCGTGAGCCCCCCCACGCTGCCAGTGCGGTGCTGATAGGAGCGCACGTGCCAGCACCCTGCCCAGCCCCGTACCTATAACGTAAGAGAGGATGAGGTTCCAGCCAGTTGTGAAAGCGCAGATCTCGCCGACGGTGACGTAGCTGTAGAGGTAGGCAGAGCCGGTCTTGGGGACACGGGCCCCAAACTCTGCGTAGCAGAGTCCGGCCAGCACCGATGAGAGAGCAGCCACCAGGAAGCAGAGGACGATGGAGGGACCGGCCGTCTCCTTGGCCACCTCCCCAGCCAGCACGTACACGCCAGCCCCCAGCGTGCTGCCCACCCCCAGGGCGATGAGGTCCAGCGTGGAGAGGCAGCGAGCAAAACGTGTGTCCTCAGAGCTCAGGTCCACCACGCGCCGGCGGATCAGCTTCTTCCCAACACTGGTCATTTTTCCCCCAAACATCTTGTCCTCTCGTGGGTGGTGCTCAGCTGCTCAAAAACCCCTGCAAGAGAAGGGACCGCAGGAGCATGAAGCCCAGTGTCCTTCAGGCCGCAGGACCCCCGCTGCAAGGAGCAGGGCAGGCAGCGATGCCCACGGGAGCTGTGCCTGCTACCAGCTGACCCGCCGGCACCAAACTCCTGCCACACTCATGGGGCAGACACCATGGCGGCTCCCTTCAAGGCACCGTGGGGCTATGCACCCCCCACCTGCACAGCTCCTGCGCCGGGGGAGGCGAGCGAGCCAGGGATGAACCCAGCCAGTCCACGGTGGGAAATAGGCTCGTTGCACAAGCCCTGTGTGGTCCCTACCACGGGGCCCCTGGGCATGTCCCAGAGCTTGCCCACTGTCTCCCAGCAACTCCCCACTGATTTGGCAGCCTGGAGATCCCTCGGCCCAAACTTGACTGCTGGCACATCCCTCCGGCCTGGCGCGTGGGCGTGCGCAGCAGCGATGGCAGGGAGACAAAGCATTCCTCCAGCGGAGGATTTGGCAAGCTGGGCTGACTCACTGGGACGCGGCTGTTCCTCCTTTGCTCTCAGCATCTGCACTACACCCTCGGCAGGGGTGCGTGGCCAGACACACAGCGCAGGCCCCCGGCGCGCATCCCTCCGTGTGATGATGATGATGATGGCCGAGCCCGCACGCTCTGCAGGCTGCAATCGCCCTAAACGTGCGACACCCACACTCCCCTTGCTCACAGCAGCCACCCATCCCCAAAAAGCTCCGGGAGACAAGCACAGGCAGCCGGCACAGGGTGAGAGGAACCGCAAGGAAAGCAGCGCCCGATGCCCACAGCCACAGCTGGCACCCCGTGCCCAGTGCTGGACCACTTGCCCACCAGCACCTTCTCCCCACCAGCTGCTCGCTTTGTTGGGAAACAACACACTCCCCAGCCAAGCACAGGGGCAGGACCGATGCAGCACTGTATGGATCAGCGTAAATACACACAAGGATAACTTTGTGACTTTCTTCCACTGAGGGGGATCACCAGGGTCGCAGTGGCAGCCACCAGCTCAGCTGCTTCCCCCTAACCAGCAAACCAGCCTGTTTCTGGGGAAACCTCCTCCTGAGCCGGTATGTGCCACCATTCAGCCTCAGCCCAAGGAGCCATCCCGGCCCAGGGCAGCCTCTGGGCCAGGTTTCAAGGGAACAAGTGCCCCAGCGTGGGCACCCTCCCCAGCCACTGCCTGGCCAACTCTGGCTGCCTTCCTCAGCCCTGCTTGATTGCTCCAAGGATTTCTGATGCCCGACGGGAGCTCTGCAAACCGAAACAGCTCTGGCAGCTGAAACGTGCTCAGTCCTTATCCCCAGAGCAGCGCAGAGAAAAAAGCGCGAGCGGTGCCGAGCAGGAAGATGTGGGACAGCCTCCCCTGCCTAACCCCCGCCGGCCCTGCTGCCCTGGGATTTACCGTGCCCGCTGCAAGAAGCACGTTAAGCCCCCAGACCCCCCGCCCAGCACCCCATAGAGCCGGCCCGGGGAGAGCTGCTCGGCGGGTCGGCTGCTCCGCCGGGGGGGAAGGGGCTCAGCCCACGGCCGGAGAAGTGTCTCGCAGGAAGCCACGCTGTCGCCCGAGATGGCGAACATGCAGCGAGCTACGGGGGGGCAGCGGAGAGGAGACGGAGCGTGTCGGCCGGCAGCTCCCGCCGGCAGGACCCTCCGGCTGCCCGCCGCATCCCGGCCCCCACCGCATCCCCTCGCCCGCCGCATCCCGGACCCCGACGCATCCCCTCACCCGCCGTATCCTGGACCCCGCCGCATCCCGGCCCCCACCGCATCCCCTCGCCCGCCGTATCCCGGACCCCGCCACGGCTCGGGGCAGCTCGTCAGCCCCTCTCGGGACCCTCACCCCGGCTCCCCCGCGGGGGCATCCCCAGCCCCGGGGAGCTGCCAGCCCCGCTCCGTCCCGCCGGGGAGCCCGGCGCTGCCCCGGGGACGGCGGGAGCGGGACGGGGCGCCTCGGCAGGTCCCGGTCGCCTTCCACGTGCGGGCGGCGGCTGATGCAAGCGCGGCACCGGTTGCGCCAGGCCCCGCCCGGCCCGGCGGCGGCCCCGCCGCGACTCACCGGCGGCTCGGTACGGCTCGGTACGGCTCGGTACGGTTCCGTATGGCTCGGCTGGCGCCGGTGCGACCCCGCTCCGCTCCGCTCGCCCCGGGACTGCCGCCGCCGCAGCCGCCGAGGGGGTTGAAGGACGGCCCGGCCCCGCCCCGCCCGCCGGAGCGCACCGCCCCGAGCCCCGGAAACGGGTACCGGCGCTCGGCCCCCCCACCTCCCCCGGGCGGCCCCCCCGCTCCCCGCGGACCCGCCCCGCCGCCTCCGGGGCAAGCGGCGGGCGAGGGGGACCAGCGCCGCCGCCGGTGCGGGGGAGTCCGTCCCCTCCCTGCCCCACCCGCGCCCCGCCACCCTGCCGCCCCCCGGGTCACGGACTGGAAAAATACATAAATTCAAGAATTAAACGGCACCGGGACGAGGGCCGGTCCCGGCTCGGCTCCGGGAGTGCGGCTGCTCGCGGGCGGCGCCGCCGAGAGCAGGGCAAGGGACCGTGCGGCCGGAGGCATCAGCTGTGCCCCCCCGCCTCCCCCGGGAAAGGCCGCCGAGGGGGCGGCCGAGGGTCCCCCAGCCCAGATGTGCCCAGATGTGATACTCCGGGGGTAGGAGCCAGGCGGGGACTGGGGCGGGGTGGGAGGCCAGCCCTGTCGGGGGGCGTGCGGGTGGGTGGGGGGGGGTCCGCCCCGACCCCCGTGTGCTCGCAGGGAGCGAGTCCCGGCCCGCGCTGCTCCGCTGCAGCCTCCTCGATTCCGGGAGCAACAGGCAGCTCCGAGTGTTGGGAAACACCAGTTCCGGAAGAACCGTTTGGCAGCCGGGCCTGCAGCCAGGGGAGAGCGGGAGCCGGCACCCATCTCTCCAGAAATCTGCTCCTGATGCAATCCAGCGCTCGCGTGTCACGAGCACCCATTCGAACAGGCAGCGATGCCAGGCAGGGAGCCAGCCCCTCCCTGACATCACGGGCCAGGCTCTGCTCCAGCGCCACTGCTGAGGATGTGGAGGCAACAGGCTGGCAGCTCTTCGCAGAGCAGGGCAGGCAGGAGCGGCGGGCAGGGTGCTACAGGCCCTGCGCTGGGTGCTACAGGCCCTGCGTCGGGTGCCTGCGCACCCCGCCTCCCCCGGGGGTGCACACAGAAGGGCTGGGGAGGCAAAAGGTTCCACTCGGCAAAAATGACCTCAAAGTGACGGAAAGCGCAAGGCGGGCTCCTGCGAGCGCAGCTGCCGGGCAGTGACGCAGGCTTTCCTCCCGCTCTGCGGATGAATGAACCCTCGCTCAGCAACGCCCCTTCCCCTCCCCGGCCACACGCTCCCCACCAGAGGAAGGAAACAAGCCCAGGATGAAGATACAGAAATGCCCCGCAGCTTTCGCTGTTGGCGCCCGGGCGCTTCCTGCTCCTTCTTGGGCCGCCTGCAGCAGGCAGGGACCCGGCGTGGCCGGAGCCCTGCTGCCTCCGGTGCCTTGGGCACAGCAGGGCTCTATGGGGGGATGTCCCAGCCCAGCCAAGCAGAGGCCGGGTACCCAGAGCAGTGAGGGGGGGGTGACACCAAGACGCGCCTATTCCCAGAAACCCTCTTGCGACAGCGGCTGTTGGGAGGCAGTTCCGGGCAGGGAGCAGCACCGGGGTATTGCACATGGCTCCATCTCCCAGACCTCACACGCAGCTCCACATCCATCTTCCCAGTGCCCCATCCTCACCTCCCAGCCTACCACTCTCCCCTCGCCCTTCAGGGCACTGATCCAGCAGCAGGGGCCAAGGGCTGGGAGCAGGCAGAGGCATGGAGCGAGCCAAGCGCACGTTCCAACAGGAGCGGCAGGAAGGCAGACAGTGGCAGGGCGCACGTAGGCAGCGCCAAGGAGGGTAGGAGGTGGCTGCAGCCCAGAAAGGGAGCCAAAAGCCCTGCAGAAGCAGATCCAAATCGGGCCTTGGAACGCCATCACCTTCCACCACTAGCGCACAGAATCATGGAATATCTCAAGTTGGAAGGGATGTATAAGGATCAAGTCCAACTCCCCGCAGGACTACTCAACACTAAACTATATGACTAACAGTGTTGGCCAGATGCTCCCCGAACTCTGCCAGCCTTGGTGCTGTGACCACTTCCCTGGAGAGCCTGGTCCAGGGACTGACCACCCTCTCTGGGAAGAACCTTTTCCTAATGTCAAATCTGACCTTCCTCTGATGCAGGTTCATTCCATTCCCTTGTGTCCTGTCACTGGTCACCAGAGAGAGGAGATCAGTACCTCCCCTCCACTGCCCCCCTCCAAGAAGGTGCAGGCTGCCATGATGGCACCCCTCAGCCTTCTCTTCTCCAGGCTGAACAAACCCAAGTGACCTCAGCAGCCCATTGTAAGTCTTGCCCTCAAGACCTTTCACCATCTTGGTCACCCTCCTCTGGAAATACTCCAATAGTTTGATGTCCAGGCACCCAAAACTGCACACAGTGCTCAAGGTAGGGCTGCACCACAGAATCATAGGATCGTAGGGTTGGAAGGGACCTCTGGAGATGACACAGTCCCACCCCCTGCCAGAGCAGGGTCACCCACAGCAGGTGGCACAGGAACGCGTCCAGGCGGGGTTGGAATGTCTCCAGAGACGGAGACTCCACCACCTCTCTGGGCAGCCTGGGCCAGGGCTCTGCCACCCTCACAGCAAAGAAGTTCCTCCTCATGTTCAGGTGGAACTTCCCATGGTCACGTTTGTGCCCGTTACCCCTTGTCCTGTCCCCGGGCACCACTGAAAAGAGCCTGGCCCCATCCTCCTGACACCCCCCCTTTCAGTATTTAGAAGCGTTGATGAGATCCCCCCTCAGCCATCTTTTTCCCAGACTGAAGAGCCCCAAATCCCTCAGCCTTTCTCCATCAGAGAGCTGTTCCAGTCCCCTCAGCATCTTGGTAGCCCTTTGCTGTCCCCTCTCCAGCGGTTCCCTGTCCTTCTGGAACCGGGGAGCCCAGAACTGGACACAGCACTCCAGCTGTGGCCTCCCCAGGGCAGAGCAGAGGGGGAGGATGACCTCCCTCCACCTGCTGGCCACGCTCTTCTTGATGCCCCCCAGGATGCCATTGGCCTCCTTGGCCACAAGGGCACATTGCTGGCCCATGGGCATCCTGTTGTCCACCAGGACTCCCAGGTCTCTTTCCACAGAGCTGCTCTCCAGCAGGTCACCCCCAACCTGTCCTGGTGCAGGGGGTCATTCCTCCCCAGGGGCAGCACCCTACACTTGCCCTTCTTGAATTCCATAAGGTTCCTCTCCACCCAGCTCTCCAGCCTGTCCAGGTCTCTCTGGATGGTGTCACAGCCTTCTGCTGTGTCAGCCACCCCCCCCAGCTCTGTGTCATCAGCAAACGTGCTGAGGGTGCACTCTGTCCCCTCATCCAGGTCATTGATGAATATATTGGAGAGGACGGGGCCCAGCACTGACCCCTGGGGAACACCACTCGTCACTGACCTCCAACGAGACTCCGTGCCCCTAATCACCACCCTCTGAGCTCTGTCTTTCAACCAGTTTTCAGTCCACCCCACTGTCCATTCCTCCAACCCACGCTTCCTAAGCTTCCCTATGAGGATGCTGTGGGAGACCGTGTCGAACGCCTTGCTGAAGTCAAGTGCAGAGCGGGACAATCACCCCCTCGACCAGCTAGCAACGCGGTGCTTGATGCACCCCAGGACACGGTTGGCCCCTCTGGCTGCCAGGGCACACTGTTGACTCCTGTTCAACTTGCCGTCAACTCAAACCCCAGATCTCTTTCCGCAGGAAAGCTGCTCTCCAGCTCCAGTGTCTGGGGGCAGGTAATGGGGAAGCAGCGCTTGGGACTCAGTCTCCCCCTGTTCCCGCCTGCCAGCACTGGGAGCCCTGCCCTGCTGCCTTCTCTCTGTGGTAGGCTGAGGAAGGCACCTTGTCACGCTGCCTCACGTCTGGGTGAGGCCATGGAGAGTCCCACTTTGGTGCTGGCAGCACCCCGAGGCTGGGCGGGGAAGGCTGGCCTGCTCCGGCTCCCCGTTATCTCTGCCTGGTGTTCCCGGCTGCCCCGGTGTGCCGCAGGCAGCCCGCACCCCTTCCTGGGGTGGCTGCCATTGACCATGCGCAGGGGTGGCTGCACAGGGATGCTCCCTCCGCTCTTCCCCACCCCTGCTCGGCACTGAGGCGAGCCGCTCCGGTGCCAGCCCTTTGGAGAAGAGCTGGGCAGCACCGGGCACTGGCGCTACCCCAGCAGAGAGCAAGCGTCACTGAGAAAAGACACCTTTATTTTAAATACAAGGACTTAAGAAATTCTTTCATTCAAGAGCTCCACAAATATCTGGCGCAATGGCAAAGGCGGCCCGACGAGTGGCTGTTGTGATGCCTGTCCCCGTGTGCCAGCTGTCAGTCTCTCCTCAAATCACCGCTCTCCTCCACTGCTGCATCCTCGGGACAGATTCCTGGGGAGCGGCAATGGCGGCATCACGGCCCTGCTGCTCCCACCGCTCAGCACCACCAGCTGCGTCCCTGCCACCTGGCAGCCCTCAGTTCCACCGGCCAGGCATCGCCAGAGCATCCCCGCAGCCCGCCCAGGCGCGAAGGCTCGCCCCAGCGAGGGAACGTACCTGCTGCTCTGAGCTGAGCCTGCAAGGAGGAGATGGTCCGGCGATAGGCTTCACACTGGGCAGTCTTGTCAGCTGCAGGCAGGAGACAAGCAGGCGTGTGCCCAGCCCGTCCCGAACACCTCACCCCCAGAACCCCTGGGCCGGCAGCTGGGATCCTGCTCCATCCCGGAACAAGAAGCCAGCCTCATCCCCATGGAGCCGCAGGCTCCAGCTACAAGCGCAGGGGGTGTCATCTGGATTGCAGGTGTCCCACAGCCCCCGAAACAGCCAGCCCCACGTACCAAGCTCGCTTTTCACTCGCTCCAGCTCGTTCTTTACACGCTGCAGCTCCTGGGACAGCTGATCACCAGCAGCCTGGCAAGGGCAGGGTGTAAGTGTGAAGCGTGGGGCGGTCGCCCCAACGCAGTGACCTGCAGCCCAGCCCTGCCCGTGGAGGAGCAGCACACACACACCAGCGGCTCCTGGGCTGGGGGAGCCCCGCTCACCCCCCTCAGCATGTCAGGGCAGGGCCCTGTTTTGACATTCACCCCTGCTTCAGGAGCCTGGCGACGCTGCAGTGCAGCCCAAGCGACACCCCGAGCCCAGCACCCGCGGCACCGCTGCCAGGGCGCGCGCATCGCACCAGCCCCGCCTGGCAAAGGAGCCGCCGTTGGCTTGTCAGCGAGCAGCTTCCAGCGCCCGCGGGTCACACGGATGCTTTTGGCAGGTGACAGCCGCAGAGCGAAGAGCTCCAAAACTGCTGGCAAACAAACAAATGTATTTTGCAGGCAGGAGACTTCACACCTTGGAGCCTCACCTTGCTGCGGGCTCCGCTCACCCCATGCTGGGGACATGTCCCACATGTCAGCAGGTATAAAAGCGACACCACAAGGCGCAGGGGCTTCCAAAAGCCCCTTAAAAAAATTAACTAGACAGAAGCCTGCAGTCCCCTGAGCACTGCAGAGGTGATCAAGCCGTGCAGCAAAGGCACAAGGTCTCGTGTAAACCCCAGGGGAAGGCGAAAACAGCTCAGGTGCCATCCCAGAAATCGGCAGCCCCAAGTCCCATCACCTCCCACCTCCAGCACAGCTACCTTGGAACGGTGCTCCGTGGTGCCAGGACACACTGACTCTTACCTGCTCAGCAGGGACGGCATCCCCGCACCCCGGAGTCGGGCCAGGGGTCAACACGCTGGAAAAAGAGGACCCCGCACACACCCACGTCTGGTCAGCCTTACCTGTGAAGAGAACTGTCGCCACTAGAAACGTAAACGCCATCCCCGGCCCCTCGTCAACCAGGCCACAAGGCAACTCCAGGCCAGGGGCAGAACCTATCCAAGGGAGCCAGAGGTCTCCGAGCCCCTCCAGCCCAACGGCTGCTGCTGGCTTGGCCTTCTCCCGCTGGGAGAAGTTGCTCCTCCATGGCTCCTGCTCAGAGTGCGCTCGCCCCAGCCGGGCAGGGCTGTCCCAGCTGCAGTGCCTGGGGAAGGCAGCGCGGCCCAGAGCAGGCTGGAGCACCCCCGGTGCCGTGTTCGGCGAGGACCCTGCTGGCGAGCGGCACTGCCCAACAAGCAGTTTCCCCATGCTCACCCCGACACGAGGCGAGAATCCACCGGAGCCCAACGCAGGAACGCAGACTCGCCTCACCGCGGTACACTCAGTGGATGCTTGGTTTTCAGCAGGCCTTTGGCAGTCAGGAGCCAGGAAAGCTCCAGAGGGGCTCCTCTCTACAGGGGAGCAAGCACCAGCTCCCTACCCCGGCGCGGGACCTCCGTACTGCTCACCTGCTCCCAGGACATTCCCTGCTGCAACCAGCCCTTCTTTGCTCTCACCATCTTTCTTCAGCTCCCAGGTCCTATTGCATATCAGCTTCTCCACAGGCGATCCTGAAGCGGAGTCCAGGAAATGAAAGCAAAGAGCATCAACCCCTGCCCAGAGAGTGCCCTGGCAGCAACACAGTCACAGACTGGCAGGGGTGGGAAGGGACCTCGGGAGATCACCCAGTCCCACCCCCTGCCAGAGCAGGGTCACCCACAGCAGGTGGCACAGGAACGCGTCCAGGCGGGGTTGGAATGTCTCCAGAGACGGAGACTCCACCACCTCTCTGGGCAGCCTGGGCCAGGGCTCTGCCACCCTCACAGCAAAGAAGTTCCTCCTCATGTTCAGGTGGAACTTCCCATGGTCACGTTTGTGCCCGTTACCCCTTGTCCTGTCCCCGGGCACCACTGAGAAGAGCCTGGCCCCATCCTCCTGACACCCCCCCTTTCAGTATTTATAAGCGTTGATGAGATCCCCCCTCAGCCATCTTTTTCCCAGACTGAAGAGCCCCAAATCCCTCAGCCTTTCTGCATAAGAGAGGTGTTCCAGTCCCCTCAGCATCTTGGTAGCCCTTTGCTGTCCCCTCTCCAGCGGTTCCCTGTCCTTCTGGAACCGGGGAGCCCAGAACTGGACACAGCACTCCAGCTGTGGCCTCCCCAGGGCAGAGCAGAGGGGGAGGATGACCTCCCTCCACCTGCTGGCCACACTCTTGTAGATGCACCCCAGAAGACCACTGGCCTCCTTGGCCACAGAGCATCGGGCTCTTTGCTGGGTGCCTCTCCAGGGAAAGGCACTTCGCCTAAGCCTTAGTGCTCTGCCTTTCCCTTCCCCTCCCCTGAGCACAGCACACGCTGCCCTCTCCTGTCCTTTCCCCAGCATCACCCTCGACTCTGCAGCCCAGACCTGCGTGTCTCCTCCAGGGCAGCAGCTCCCCGCTCCCACCACCCCAGATCCCCTGGCTCCCCTGCCCACCTCCACCCTTACCTGGGCGTAACCGCTTGGGGGAAGCCGCTATTCCCAGCGGACGCAGCTGGGAGCAAGATGCCACGGTAGGAATCGGTCTGGGGAGTCTCTGGGAGAACTCTCTGTGACCCCCTGCCTTGGCAGCAGCTGCAGGGGACAAAGATGAGGCACAGAGGTCACCTCGCCGGAGCAGCCACACCGCACCCTTCCCTGGGCAGCCCCGGGCTCGGTCAGGCTGCCTGTCCCAGGCCCACAGGCACCGGCACCCCCGCGAGTCCACAGCAGCATGGCTGCTAGCCCATGTTAGCGGGAGGCCAGAGCGTGCTAATTAATGCAGCGCTTGGGGCACGAGCACGTTTCCCGGGCTCCAAACTGCACCGCTCCCAGGGACTCCCAGGCTCCGTCCCTGTCCCTGCTGCAGCCCAGGCCTCCCCTTTCCCCCCGCAGCATCAGTCCCCCCGAAGCCTCCCCGCTCTGCCCGAGATGCAGAGTTACCTTCTCCCCTCCCCGCGCCCTGGGGGGTGGCTTTGGGGATGGCAGAGGGTCGTGCCGGCTGCAAGGCCCCTCTGCGACGCTGGAGCCTGGGCCTGGCAGCCTCCGTCACCTTCGTCCCGGTCCCTGGGGAGGGGAGAGAGGTTGGCACCCGGGGGCAGCAGTGGCCGCGCCGGGGCTCCCTCCAGCCACCCGCCTCACCTGGGGACCGGAGTGGTCTCGTTCCCGGGGCACCGAGCGCCTTACCGGCCCTGGGGAGCTCCGGAGCCGCGCCGCCGGCCCGTGCCCGGATGAGGGACGCCCTGCCGCCGCCGCGGCCCGGGAAGCTGGCGGAGGCGGTGGGGCGGCCGGCGGGGCCCGGCCTGGCGCAGGGCTGCTGCCCGGCATTGCGCTGGGCCGCCTTTCGGGGCAGGGCCGGGGGGCGGGCGGGCTCTCCGCGGGCCGGGCCCGGAGCGGCGGCGGACTGGCAGTCACCCGTGCCGGGGCGAGCTATGGTCCCCTCGGCGAGAGGCGGCGAAGCGCCGAGCGGCGTGGAGGTGAGGAAGCCGGTGCCGTCGGGCCAGGGGCTGCTGCACTCCCAGGGGCCCGGCGAGGGCTCGTCCGCGGCGGCGCCGAGGTGCAGGCGGCCGACGATGGCGCGGCACTCCTCCTCGAAGAAGCTGCGGTACAGCGAGGACAGCGGCGGCTCTTCGTGCCGCAGCAGGTCGGGGCGCCCCAGCGAGCCGAGTCCCTCCCGCGGCTGCTCCCGCCGCCGCATCCCGCCTGGCCGCAGACCGATCCCGCCTCCGCCCCGCGGGGAAGCGCCCCCCTCCCCTGTCCATCCGCCACCCCCCCGCCTGCCCGCCCCCCCCACCCGATGCCACCCCCCCCACACACCTCTCCCGGTGCTCCCCCCAGTCCCAGCAGGACGAGGCAGAGACTTGGCTTCACAGTGGTTTAATGCGAACGGACGCGGGACGTTACAGTGCAGAGGGCGAAGAGAGCTGGGCGGTGGCAGCCCCGCGGGACCGGGCGGGACGGGACGGGCGGCAGCGGGGACGGGGCTCAGGGCACAGCCGCCTCTGCCGGCAGCAGCCTCCGCGCTGCCCCACCGCCCCTCCTGCCCCGAGCCCGCCCCCGCAGCGCTGCCCTCCCAGCTTCAGCGACTTCTCCTATTCCCCGAAAGCCACCTCTCGCCCGGCAGCGCCAGTTCCTCACCAGAAAACCCAGGAGACCTTCCGGGGGCCGTGGGGGACAGGCTCGGCAGGGACAGGAGGGCAGTCATGACAGGCCTGTGCTCCAAGAAAGGCTCAACTGTGCCTCCAGTGTGACCAAGAGCTTATAAACCAGCCAGCGTTGACCTGAGGAGCCCCCGGGCCGAGGCCCAACCTCACTCACGGCATCTGGAGCAGCCTCCACAGGACAGTTCTGCTGCAGGGAGTCACAGCCACGCAGTCCCCCCTCAAGCTCTGAACGCCTCCCTGACCAGTCTTGCATGCTCGCTTCCACACAAGTGACAGCCTAGCTCACTGCAGAACAGGGGAGAGCACAACAAAAAGCCATCGTCACTTCACCTGCTTCGTAAGCAAGTGTCTAACCAGGACCGATCGAGCATTCTCTGCCGTCCCTTTCTGGAGAGGTGGCCCCACCCCAGGCCCCACTGTAGCAGCCATCACACTACAGCAGCCGCCCCAGCCCTCCCCTGCTCCTCCTCAGCCAGACCCGTCTCCTCCCCGCTGCAGCTGCAGCACAGGACAAGGTCACCACCGCCCAGCTGAGCAGGGTGCCGCTGGAAACACCACCACAACAGCCTGCCACAGGCTGCGGTGTTGTTTAAACCCTGGGCATCGCAGTACACACTGCTACGGCCCAGGCTGTCCCAGCTTCCACATGCCAGGCTGCCCGCGCAGAGCACCATGAGAGCACACGTCATGGAAACCCCTCGAGCTGCCAGCAGCACGGTAGAAAGGAGGGGGATTAACACAAGTACACCAACCGGGTCTGTAATGCAGGAGGCCGAGAGCGGGGTTAGAGTAAGTCTTGGATCTCAGCACTTCCAGACAGTGAAGAATGGGGGTTTCATGCAGGGTGGGTGAACGGGGTGGACAAGAAACCAACACACCCAGGCACCTACTCACTGTTTTGGATAAACCTTACTACAACTCTAATACCCGATGGGATCACTGACCAACATGACAAACTGCTATTCTTCAGAGTCTCCTGCAGAGATGCTCGGGGCTGCACGGACAGGGGAGTGAAGGTCATCTCATACCTTTCTGTACAGGGAGAGAGGCAGCTCCTACACCATAACGCCATGAGCAAGTTCCTGCTCCACACCTATTCACATCTGCCCCCAGGTGCGGGACAACACGCTCACTTGCATACATCTTCATATCTTTAGGCCAAGACCACAGCCCAGTAGAACAAGCTGCTGCCAGTTACAAAAGAGGAAAATACTGAACAAACTGGGAGGTTCAAGAGAGGAAAAGCTGGTTCAGAGAAGACAGATTTAGTGTAAAAATAAATGTCATTTTTGCAGGAGGGAGGGTGGAATGGAGGAAGACAGTGCCAGGTGCTCCTACTGGCGCACTTTCCCTGGGACGTAATTCCTATCAATAGTCTCCTCTTGCAGGAACATATGTAAGCAGCGCTCGTTCTGTGCCAGTGGGTGTCCAGCAATTCTGGAAGAAAAATCAGATGTGGAGGTTAGCACAGCCACCACCGAGACCCCTGCACCTCCGCTCTCCGTAGGGAGCGAGTAAAGCAGACCTCCCCGCCAACAGGCGGCCAGCTCCAAGCACACCCGCACCGGGCTCAGGCCAAGGTCGCCAGATCGGTGTGCAACAGGGCCAGCACAGGGCGCTTGAGCACAGGGTGCTCCCTCCCACGCCATGCCCTGCAGCAGGGCACGAGCATCCTGAACCAATGCTACCCCATCAGTGGGTCTTGGCCGCACAGCTATTCTGCTCATATTTGCTTCACCCTCAGAAGGGAGCGCTGAACACGACCCACGCTCAAGGCAGAACTCGCTTCAGAACTGCGGTTTCATTACCCGGCTGCAGGCACCATCCTTCAGCACGGCACCTGCCTGCAGCAGGTCAAGACTCCTTCCTGGTCAACCCCCAGCCTTCTTCCACCAGCAGAAGCTGGAAAGGCAGCACACAGCAAACCCAGGACATCAAGCTTACTTGTTAATAAATTGTTCTAGTCCCTGTCTCCGCTCCTCAATGAAGGACTCCTCAAAGATGCCTTCGTCTCCTCGGAAGGGAAGCTGTCGTTTCAAAGCTTTTCCAGGCAATGGCGGCACTACAATCTGAAAGCAGAGAATCACCCTGTCAGCAGAATGGCCACCTGGTTCAATATCCTGGGCCGTCTGACACTCTTCTCCAGCCCCACTATGTGAACAGAGATCAAGCCCCAACAGCTGCCCACCACCACAGCCTTTCTTCTGCGCAGCTCAAGATTATCACTACAACTGTTCCCATATGTCCTAATTTCAGGAACAGGCAGGTCTGAGCCAGACCTCACCTTACTGTCTCGTTCCAGCTCGTTCTTCAGCCATTCAAAGTCACTGTATCGTCTTCTCACACACGACTCCTTCAATTTGAAGATTGGGAGGTTTGTCTGTAACAAAGAGAAGTAGTTAATTTGCAGGTTGCTTTGGAAGCCAAGTAGTATTTCAACACATAATTGAAACCTGAAGCTGCGTTTAGAAAACCAACCCCCCCCCCCCCCCGAGAAGGAGGCATCACGAGAACACCCAGCTTCTTTATTCAGGACAGAGCACAAGCACCGAAGCTCTTCAGAATCAAGCAAGCCCTTGCCAGGCTACTCGGAGCCAACCATTCCCTCCCCCTCAAGTGACTATTTCAGGAACACACCCCCTCCCAGGGGCACGTGCTGGAACCAGGGCTCGCAATACAGAGAAGGCTGCTGTTTTTTTCCCCTGAGTTCACTCCCTTTTGAAGCGATCTACAAGAGAGCTTCACAGCAGCCTGCAGAGCAGAACAACTTCTGACACGACACTGGCATTTCCATGGAAGAACTAAGGGAGAAAATCTTGTCCCAGCAACTGTTCAAGGCCAGACCTTGTGCCACAATCTTCTCTCCGAACAGATCGCCTGTCCTGGCAGGCGAGCAGCTTTTTCATATCTGCCTTGTGTCACTGGAGGAACGTGCAGCAATTCCCCACCCTTCTCCCTCGCCACTAGAGTCTAAAGACTGACAGCTTCAGTAACTTCTCCTTTATGCTATCAACACAGCCTGAAACCTTCAAGGAACTGAGGTAGCAAAACCTGCTGACAAGCAGCACCCAGATGAGCGCAGGTATTGCTGCACCATGTTATACTATATTCTTATGAGGTCTGCGAAATAAAATCAGCTGCTTTCAAAGCATCTTCCACAAGAGCTAGTTTCAGTGGCACTAAGAGGTCCTCATTGCCACCTGCCAGGTGCCCTTTGGCAGGCTGGTGGAAAACAAGCTTCAGAACAGAAAGAAGCAAACACCCAATACTTCTGAAAGGTGGTGGAGACTTAGCAGTTAAATCACGCAATGAAGAGAATTCAACACCAGCACTGTAACATATGCTAAAGGTAGCTTGTTTCAGGGGAAGCTCAATTTTACTTCCTTCAGCTATCAGATGCAGAGCTGTGAAGAGGTCCCCAGTTCGGCTTGGTTAAGGCCCAGTTGAAGAGCAGCCGGCAAGAAGCGCTCAGGCTGCTGTGCATCCTCCTGGATCACAGTGATCAAGCTGACTCAGAAGGGGCAGCCAGACTGCCCTGTGACCAGGTCCCAAAATCCTGCTAGGCATCTCTCCTCCCTTGCTCGAGATAACCAGCTGGGCGCAGCCATGCCCTGCTCAGCATCCACCCAGCGGTGCCAGGCCCTCTGGAGAGGGGACAGGAGCCTGCTGAGGCAGCACCTCCTCGTCCTTGTGCATACCAGCCCTCGCTGGATGCTGCAAGGCCCGGGCAAAGCCCACGGCTGGTACCGCTCTGACCTTGAGCCAACCGGAGAGCCGCCGGCAGGCTGCCAGCCCCGGCCGGGCACTGCCCGGGGCTCGCCTCCACGGTCGCAGTTCCTCCAGCCGCAGAGGAGCACAGCCCCTGCCTGGCTACCCCAAGCCCCGGGGGCTGCAGCAGGCCGGGCTCCCCGGCCCCACCGCGACCCGCCCGGCACGGTGTACCGAGCGCTGCCGCCCCTCCCAGGGCCGCCCCCGTCCCTCCCAGCGGACCCCGAGGCCTGCCCCTTATCCCCCCGCTCCTCACAGCGGGCCCCGAGGCCTGCCGCTCATCCCCCCGTCCCTCACAGTGGGCCCCGAGGCCTGCCCCTTCCGCGCCGGCCCTCACGGCGGACCCGGAGGCCTGCCCCTTCCCCCCCTTCCCCCCCCCCGGCCCTCACGGGGGTGGTGGGGGGGGGGCCGCACCCGCATCCGCAGCTCGTAGCTAGTGTATCTGGCGCGGCCCATGCCCACGGTCTGCGGGTTGAAGATGTCGATCTCGAGGAAGTTACTAGGCGGCCCGTACGCGTCCGTCAGGTCCTGCGGCTTGGCGTTCAGGCGCCGGGTGTCCGCCACCGCCGCCTCCGACATGGTGGTGCCGCCGCCGCCGCCCCGCCCGCTGCCGCAGCCTGCCCTGCCCCGCCCCGCCCGCGCACAGCGCCGCGCCGCCCGCCCGCCGCCTGCATAACGCGGCGGGTATTCAGGGCGCGGGGCCGCTCAGCCGACGCCCCGCCCGCGCACCACGCCGCGCCGCCCGTCCGCCGCCGGCATAATGCGGCGGGTATCCAGGGCTCGGGGCCGCTCAGGAGACGCCCCGCCCGCGCAGCACGCCGTGCTGCTCGCCGGCGGCCTGCATAACGCAGCAGGTATGCAGGGTTCGGGGCCCCTCAGCCACCGCCCCGGTCGCGCCGCCGCCTGTATAAGCGGAGCGGGTATTCAGGGCGCGGGACAGGCGGTGGTGCGGCCCCCAGAGCCGGCGCACCGGGAGCCCCAGCCGGGCCCCTGCGGGGCGGGGCAGAGCGGAGCGGAGCCAGCGGCAGAGGCGGCGGCACCGGATGTCTGGGCCGGGAATCGGAGCGCGGTGCCAAAACCCCTACGTTGGGTCTGCGCCGTATAGCGCTCTGGGCGGGGCCAGCCCCAAGCGCCGCACGGTTTAGGGAACGCCGGGGCCCCGGAACCTGGTTACCGCGGTTCTGACGAACGGACCGGGAGGCGGGCCCATCACGCCTTACACTAGGGCGTGCCCCGGAAACGGGTTCCCACTCGCGACGGGAGGGAGCAGCGCTCCCGAGCCCGCGGCCCCAGAGTGCTGTTCCCCTCCCCTTTTCCCGGCGCTCCCGGTGCGGTCCCACCCGTGCGCCGTAACCGGGGAGGGGAGCGGACGGGGCGGGTTATGTAAGCGCGGCCGCCGCGGTGCCCGCTGGGAGCTGTAGTCGGGCGGGCACGCCGCCTGCCACGCTCACCCCGGCCGCTCCGCCCCGCCCCCGCCCCCCGGCGCGGGTGACGCTGGGTATTGTAGTTCGCGTGGCGCCCGGCGTCGCCCGCCGCCACCCCGCCAGGACTACAACTCCCGGCGTGCCCCGCGCGCGCAGGCGCAGGGCGCGGCGCTGCTCGCTGGTAAACAGAGCGGCGCGGCGGCGGGCCCGGGTCTCACAAAGGGCTGCCGGGCCGGGCCCATGCGCGGCGGCGGCGGAGCGGCTGGCACCCGGCGGTGGTGCTGAGGCGGGCGCCCATGGCGGAGGCGGGCGGCGCCGCGGCGGCGCCGGACATCGACCCCGACTTCGAGCCGCAGAGCCGGCCGCGCTCCTGCACCTGGCCGCTGCCACGGCCCGAGCTGCCCGAGGCGGGCGGCGCGGCGGGCGCGGCGGAGGAGGGCGCGGGCGGCGCGGCGGCGGCGGGGCCCGGGCGGGTCGAGGGGGCGCGGGCGGGCGGCGCGGCGGCGCGGAAGGGCGGCTCCCGGCGCAACGCCTGGGGCAACCAGTCGTACGCTGAGCTGATCAGCCAGGCCATCGAGAGCGCCCCGGAGAAGCGGCTCACCCTGGCCCAGATCTACGAGTGGATGGTCCGCTCCGTCCCCTACTTCAAGGATAAGGGTGACAGCAACAGCTCCGCCGGATGGAAGGTGCGCGACGGGACGGGACGGCACCGGGCGGGAGGGACGGGCCCGGCCCTCGGCGGGGAGCGGCTGCCCGCTGTGCCTTCCCGCCGGGCCCGGCCTTGGCGCGGCGGGCCGGGGCTCGGCTCTGCCGTTTTCCCGGCCGTGGGTGCGGGGCAGGGTCCCTCCGAGCCGGCCCCAGCTCCGGCGGGCGCAGGGAGGAGCGGGTTCCTCTGGGGGGGTGGGCCCGGGCCGGCCCGGGCGCTCCTTGCGCCCTTTGTGTTCGAGAGGTTTTCCAGGGAAAGAGCGAGGGTCGGTTAAAAGGGCTTCTGTGCCAGGCGAAGCATCAGTCGGAGGGGTTTTCAGTACAAGGCCACGGTTCTCTGTCACCTGACTGTGCTAAAGCTCAATATAAATAACTGTTTCATAGCAGGCATTCTTGGCTTTCGAGAGGCTCCCTGTGAAGAGGGTGCTGCATCCCGGAGCCGTGCTGGTGCTGCGGCTGTGCCCGGGCTGCGGACTCTGCGGGCGTTCGGAAAAGGGAAAGCAATATGCTGCTCCAAAGCCTCAACGCTGTCTTCTCCTCCCACTCTGGGGAAAAGGCACGCGTAAAGTTCTGTTAAAAGAGCTAAACTCAGTTTCCATCCTCTGCAGGTGGCAGCCTGGTGTTCCCGTTCTCTTTAGTCAAAGAAACTCCAGCAAAGAGAAAGGGAGATTCGAGAGCTGGCTTGCGAAATAGCCTCTTGGGCTGTCCCGATACATCCATAGTGACTGGAGTCTAAAGAGGGTGATCCATTCCTCTGGCTGCAGACTGGAATTACCCTCCTGTTTGCAGCGTACCTCTCCGTTTGCGGTGTTGGGTAGCAGCTTGTCCATGCTGCAGTTCTGCAGCAGTGTGAGCCGGCGTGGTTTGGGGCATTCATGACTCTAGCCACGCGTTCCTCTGCCTGCATGACCCAGCAGTAAGTCAGTACAGAGAGTTAATTTAGAGAGAGAGAGAAAAAAAAAAAAAAAGATAGCTTTTTCTGGTAGGTTAGCTTTCAGCTGGCTCATCTCTCTGAAGTGGCACACGGTGTGGTTGCATGAATGCAAATGTTTGCTCAAGAGAGGGTAAGAACGTGGTGAGAGAGATGCAGCTGTCACAGCTTAGGCTGGCACCGGTAGATACAAAACTTTTCAACTTTCCCGTTTATCTGGCTCACTGGCAGTTCCAGGAGAGCGCACGTAGTTTGGCTAAGATTGGTTTGTTTGTTTGTTTTCCTTTGCGCAGGTTGAATCCTCCTTATTAAGTTCTGATTTGGGACGGTGCTCGGGTGCGTTTTCTTTCTCTTCAGAAGATTTGTGGTCTCGCTGGAAGGTGGTTCTTGCTTCCTCAGGCTAGGCGTGCTGTTCTGATCCTGCTGTTGCTGTGTGGCGTCACAGTATTTTGGCAGACGATTTACGGAACTGGTGCATTTTCTGTTCAGGAGCGTGTCTGGATCTATTTGCCTGAGACTGGAGTTCAGTGTGGCTTCTGAAGTCCCAATCTGGTGGGGAAGGTGGAATATAGTAAAGTGTCCTGCCAGCCTGGATGCTGAAATAGGTAGACTTTTGGCTGGATTCAGTATGTCTGTTCTTTTGTTACGTTCATTTTTGCGTAACGGGACTGTCAGTCCCTGGGTTTGCTCTGCGTTTTAATCTTGTATCGCTTTTGGGAAATGTACAGTTGGATTTAAGCTGCAGAAAGGCAGAGATGAGAATCGGCGCACGTACGAGGATTGAGATCCCTGCTCAGACGCTGTTGCTGCTCTGTGATGACTTTTCACTGTGAAATTCGTTTGTAGTTTTTCAGCCCGGGAATGCACTAACTCAGGCTGGCTTTAGTAGGAGAACAGAACAGAAACTTCTTGCCAGGAAAAGATGAGGGAGGGCAGAATGACAGCGGCTGCGGTGGGAATCGGCCTGCCTTGTAATTAGGGCAGCTTAAAACCCTTGACTTTAACCAGCAAACAGAAAACCATGACAGAAGTGCAGTTGAAACTGTTTAAATGCCAGGGGAAGTTCTCATAAAAAAAAAACAAACAAACTAACTTGTTTTCATTTTTAACCAATATTGTCAGAGGTTGGGGTGGCATGAAGGGGGTACGCAGTTAATCTTGCGTGCCTGGGAGAGGCAGAGGGGGCTGGGGTGTATTCCCTCTGCTCGCTTTTCTTCCCTGCTCGCGCTCTCAAGTCCCGTTGGCAGCGCTTGGCAGGGTACGTGCCCCATCACGCGTGGCCGCAGAGCGCTGACTTCTAGGCTTGCTTTATGTTAATATACAGTTATATAGATTCGTAAGAGCTTTTGTTTGGTTTCCTTTAGTCTGTCTGCATCGAGGTGCACTAGATGAAGGCGGGTTAGACATTTCCAGTTTTAAAGGTGTGGAATCAAGAAAATCAGTTCAATTTGATTTTAATTGACGTAAAGTAAATCTAATAGGTGCGTGTTTTAGATTTAAGACAAACGGAATAACTAAAGATGTCTCTTCAGTTGAGGAATGGACCTGCCTGGTTTTTTTGTTTTCACTGTTCGTTATTATTTTTAGAAGCTCTGCTTGTGTGTTTGGTTTTTTTTGTTTTAGGTTTTTTTTTTTTTTAAATTTGTAAAGTAAAAGAAAAACTTTTGGACTTGTCTTAGCTTTATTGATTTCTCGGTTTTGAACTGAATGAGTTTGGGTAAAGGAAATTAATGTGGCGCTGCTGCTAAATGCTGATGTAGCATTTTGGTGCCTGTTAAGATAGTCCTACAGCTCCTAGAGTGCTGGTGTTTCTGTGTTGTTTGAGCAGAGCCATACGGATGATATGTGTTATTTATATGTAGTGTAGTTTTAGTAGAGAATTTTAAATGGGAAAATAAAAGAAATGTCTCTTTAAAAGCTTTTTTTTTTTAAATCTACTTTAGTTAATATAAACTCCATAAAGTCATTGTTGCTTCATAATTACTTTACAGCTGTCCTACTCCACTATACAATTGGGGGAAATACAGCTGTGACAGACTGCCAGGGTGTAACCTCTGTGAATGCCGGAAGAATCCGTGTTTTCGAGGAAGGTGGTGTTTGCTGTTCTTGAAACTGCTTCAAGCGCTTTGTGAAGGACGGATTTGCTGGGTGTGCAGCCTGTCCTTTCCCTCTAGTAATTCAGCTGAAGTTAAGAATTAACCAGCCCGAAAGGCAGAAGTGTCCTTGCAGGGGTGTGCCGTGGGGCTTCTCTCTAATCCTGCACGCCGCGTTCCGGATAAGAGGATAATTCCTTCTGGCTTTGAGATTACTTTGGGGAGGAAGGTTTTGAGGGTTTTGAATGAAGTAGAAGTACATAAGCCCCGTTGAAGCAGTTCGTGCTGGACGGTGCATTGCTCGCATCCATGAGGATGAGCAAGTTTGACACAGTGAGGAGCGAGGTGAAGGAGTAGTCTTCCTCAGGGAAGCGTTCTGTGTGTTCTCCCAAAGCCGTTGTCTTTGCCTTTGTAGGAACATAATTAGCTTTAAAACCATCCTTTTCACCCTCCGAAGACACTTCACTGAAGTAAAAATCACAGAATCCCAGACTGGCAGGGGTGGGAAGGGACCTCTGGAGATGACCCAGTCCAACCCCCTGCCAGAGCAGGGTCACCCACAGCAGGTGGCACAGGAACGCGTCCAGGCGGGGTTGGAATGTCTCCAGAGACGGAGACTCCACCACCTCTCTGGGCAGCCTGTGCCAGGGCTCTGCCACCCTCACAGCAAAGAAGTTCCTCCTCATGTTCAGGTGGAACTTCCCATGGTCACGTTTGTGCCCGTTACCCCTTGTCCTGTCCCCGGGCACCACTGAGAAGAGCCTGGCCCCATCCTCCTGACACCCCCCCTTTCAGTATTTAGAAGCGTTGATAAGATCCCCCCTCAGCCGTCTTTTTTCCAGACTGAAGAGCCCCAAATCCCTCAGCCTTTCTCCATCAGAGAGGTGTTCCAGTCCCCTCAGCATCTTGGTAGCCCTTTGCTGTCCCCTCTCCAGCAGTTCCCTGTCCTTCTGGAACCGGGGAGCCCAGCACTGGACACAGCACTCCAGCTGTGGCCTCCCCAGGGCAGAGCAGAGGGGGAGGATGACCTCCCTCCACCTGCTGGCTACGCTCTTCTTGATGCAAAAATCAGATGTTTCCTATGAGTGTAATGTAAAGGAAAGAAAAATGATTCTGCAGCATTGCATTAGTTACAGGAGGCTGAAGTCGCACCTCTGCATTGCTTTCGCATTCGCTTCGATTCAGATGTGTACGTGTATATACACATACGTATGTGTGACAACTCAAGTAGCTGTATTACAAATTAAAAATTACCAGGCATTCTGCTTGTCTGAAGCAGAAGGTGTCATCCATCTGGAAACTCAGCTAACTCTTAATCTTTATTGCAGTGGGTGGCATTTTAATTGAAACCCTTCCATTCCATGCCTGTGTTATACGCGTGTTGCCCGTCGTTGATGTTAACTGTTGACCCGGTGGATCAGGACACCTGGCTGAGGGCTCTCAGGTGCTTCCTTGTAGGTACCCTGCAATTTCAGTTTATGATGGTAGAATGATTCCCTGGCTTCCAGTGCCATCAAGCTGGCTCTGAAAGTCCCCGGCCCCTCCCAGAGCTGAAGGTGTTTGACCTCCTGGCAGAGCTCCCTCAGGCTGGAGCAGCTCCTCATCCTGTGGCCCTCTGAAGCTCCTCCATGAAAGAGTAACAGGCCAGCAGACAAAAGCAAGCCTGTCCATCCTCTGGCCTATTTCTGCTGCGCTACAGCTGGTAGGTTCTGCTAGGTTATCCTTACACCCTGCGAATAAATTCCAGTTCAGTGGATACAGTATTATGGGAACACTTGTTTTGGTAAAGATGAAATGTCTATCATTCATTGACGTGTTGACTACTCCTCAGCTAGTTTTTTATTTTCTTTTTTCCCGTAGTCAGATCTACAAAAAAGCAGTGGTCAGTTCTTAAAATAGTCCCATTAGCTGTTTGTTGATGTCCATCTGGACTGTGCTGGAGTGGCCCTGTATACTTGAAGATTTTTCTTGGCTCAGACTTCTCGTAATCGTAGCTTCTTAACATGGACAGGTAAGGGCCCAAATCAAAGTTGGAAAAGCTTTCTTTAATCACAAAGAAACCCTTTATCTGGAAAGGAACATCTGGTGGGAACGCTTTCCACAGGTTTGCTTTTGACTTTTGGTAATGATGATTTCAAGATGGTGCTTTGAGAAGACATTAAAAAATATTGCCTGGTTTTGCTCACTGAGGCATAACTGGGTTGATGCCGTAGAGCAAAAGGAGACATAAAACTGAAACTCGGCATCTTAGTTCTGCCTGACCTTCAGATTTGTGCGGAGGGGAGGCTCAGTCCAGAGTCGCTCTTGCTGCATGGAGCCATCGACCTGGGTCTGTGAAGAAAGAAGGCTGCTTTCTGTTGGCCATGCTGAAAAAGCTCGTGGTGTTTACTCCGGAGTTCACGTGCCTGAAATGATACCATTCCCTATTAAACCTGACACTGAAAGTGAAGTATTGTGCATTCTAAATCGAATCGGAATAGTGATGTCATTGCTGTCATCGTTGGTACTTAATTTAAGTCCAGTTAATCTTTAGTGGTGTTGGAGGTACTGCTTTCTGTCAAGTTGGGATTATTTTGCTTTCTTGGAAGTTGCTGCCCTGCAAGGGGAGGGAGGGTCTGGCTGTTGGAATCCGGAGTAGCTGGGGGTGGGTGGAACCTGCTGGACTCTTGCCATTACCTCGTATGCCCCCAAATGCGTTTGTGTGGTGTGAGCGATGCGCTTCATCCTGGCAGTGGGGAGATGTTCTCGGTCCCAGCTGCAGGCAGCCTAGCTGGGTTTCCTTAAAGTAATGGGGAAAATAACGAACAGAAGCTGAGTGACAGTTGTTCAGGGGCTATAGTGAAGAGTCTAGTGCGGGAACACTGGCCCAGGTTGCCCAGAGAGGTGGTGGAGGCCCCATCGCTGGAGACATCCAAGGCCAGGCTGGATGAGGCTCTGAGCAACCTGATCTAGTTGATGTCCCTGCTCACTGCAGGGGGGTTGGACTGGATGGCCTTGAGAGGTCCCTTCCAACCCAACACGTTCTATGATTCTGTGAAACCTGAGGAGCACACGTGGCTTTTGTCTGTTGGTCTTTCCTTTAACAGAATCTTTTGCCTTTTAGTCCCATTAGTCCTTAATGGTCTGGCCACAGCCAGTGCCCTGGCCCAGAGGAGGGCCTGGGGAGGGGGGGAAGGCACGGCCGGGTGTTCTGGGCGGGAGGACGGTGAAGTGCTGGGTGTGGAAAATGAGGCCGGTGGGAGTGCATGGGAGCAGAGCGATGGCGTGAGTGCGGGGTCACCAGAGGTCCTGTTTTTCAAGTGGGATAAAACTGATCGACGAGTGGTTAACTGTGGTGAGAGCCCACCATGGCAATGTGTCGACATACACTTAGCCCTCGTTAAAGCGGCATTAACAGCCCGTTCACCCAAACGAGATGTAATGCCCTGAGTAAGTATGGAAATGCAAGATCCATTTTTTTCATGTGAAGCCTTAGAGAGCGTAGCTGTCACCCTCAAAAGCAGGGGAGAGTTCATCTTTTGGCGAAAGTCCCTCCGCCATGCCAGTCAAATTACCTCAAGATTTTGCTGCTGCTCTTTCCTGCTTCCTGCCAGTTTGTTCTGGAAAGCTGCTTTGCTGAAAGATTATTCCTTGCAGCGTGGCTTAATTTTCCGGGCGCTCCTTGGAGAAGTCTGCTCCTGGGCTGCTGGTATTACTTGTTCCAACAAGTTTCTTCTGCTCTATCTAATCCTGAACAGCCATTGTTGTATATGCCTGCCTGTCTTGGTAAACTAGTAAATCATCTCAGTCTTTGCTTTTTAGAGAGCTAGGATTTTCTTCTTCCGGGCTCCCACTGAAAGATTCCAGAAAGGAAAATGTTCTTCCTAAGATGCAGCTCCCCGTCTGCTGAGCTTGACGTCTGTGCTCACGTGCGCCTTCTGGAAGGGGATTGCTGGGGAGATGTTTTAGCTCCCTGGATCTGGAGCAGTTGTTTACTTGTTGGAGCGTAACTTTGCAAAATCTCCTCAACAAAGACTTTTTCCTGAATCCTTTGGAGCCAAGTGGCCGGGTGAGTGCTGAGACAGGCACTGGCAAACGCAGCAGGCAGGGCGTTCTCCCCTTGCAGCCTCCCAAGAATGCCATGGCAAATGATAATTCGGCACAATTACAGGCCTGGCTTTGGAACATGGCCCTGCGCCGGGATGTGACCACGTTCTTTGTATGCCTCCCAGGCAGTGAGAGCGTACTACAGGCAGCTGCACTAATTGCATATCTTTTTTTTTAATGTCACTCATTCTTGAGAGAGACTTTCTGTTAAGAAATCTGGTGCCTCTGTGGTTTGTAATAGAAACTTGATGTTTCCGCTGAGAATGGCCCCGGCTTTAGGGGGCAGTGATTGGAAATCCAGGCAAATGGGGGCGAGCACAAAATTTTCAAGGATAGCTGCTGTTCCTTGTGTCTTTCTCAGCACAGCTCGTGCTTGGCCCCAAGCGCTCTGCTAGCGCGGCTCGTGCGCCACCGCGGCGTGGACGAGCTCCTTCGGGCAGGGCACAAGAACCACCTTCTGCTCCTGTCACATCAGTGCTTCGAAGAAAGTACATCACAGGAGGGTGAGCTTAAGCTTGTTTTTACTCTGAGGAGCCTTAAAGTCCGAACGTTCTGACCTGCTCCGAGTAAAATTTCAGTTTGATGGTAGATAACCTTGGCCCTACCAACAAAGCTGTACAGTCCCCCAGGAAGGCTGTCACTGGCATTCTGTCTTCTGTATTGACCCACTTGTGTTTTCCGTAGTGTCTCGGTGTCTGTGGCAGCTCGCCGGGAGGCTGATGGGGCAGGACAATTGCTTGGTGGTGCCGCCAGCTCCCGTGGCTGATTTCCCATCCAGAGACCCAAGCACTGTTCGGTAGGCCTGGTAACGATGGCGAGGAGCGTGCCTTTAAGTAGGGCTAGGAGATTTTTATCAAAGGAGAGGATTTAATGTTGCAATAATTGAGATTTAGGAAATAGTTTGCGTATGCTGCTAGCCTCACTTCTGTGGCCGGTCCGTCTGTCCTAGCTTGTACGCACTAGTGCTTGGGACCTAGTGAATGGGCCACCCTTCAGTCTACAATAAATTTCTCTAGCCAAAGTTTAATTTTTTGCATAATATCTGTCATTACTTTCAAAATGGTTTTTGTCTGAAGGTGGTTGACAGGAATCATCTTTGATGGGTTAGAGACACAGACTGGCGTTTTTTCCACCGCGATACTTAATGTACAGCTGTAAGAACCTCTATAAGAATAAACAGCAGTAACCACCCCTAACTAGTTGTTGAAGAGGTCCCTAAGGATTTGAAGGATTCCTGCCTGTGCCTCCTTCTTCAGGTCATGCTTCCTTATGGTCAAAAGTGTCGCAATGCCAAGACCTTGTGTGGATTGCAGGTGCTCAGACCAACTGGGATCCCCCCGCACTGCTGAAGTTGAGCACATGAAAAGTTAATGTCATCTATATCTTTTTGGTTTCAGTTGCTTAACACTGAGAAAGGAAATACGTCAGGGTTGCCTGGGTGACTGAACTCTTGTGATTTCCTCTCCTGTCAGCTTTGACCTGGAGTTCTGTGATTCTTTTAGCGTAATTGATTTGTCCCTCGCTTTTTCAGTGAGATTTGAGGGCGCCCTCCATGTGTTAGGTGCATTAAATCATTCTAGCAGATGCATTCTTCCGCTGGGGAGCGTGCGGTATGTAGGTGTGACTCTCCCGTGCCATCTCGCAGCACCCAGGCCGGTGGGTGCGTCGGTTTGGTTGTATTTTGGGACTCCCTGGACTTGAGTCCCCGGTGTGTGGGCGAGCTGGGTCACACAGGGGTGTCAGGGCTCTGGGGGCTGCGGCGGCGAGCTGCCTCGCGGGGACTGCAGGAGAGGTGCCAAAGCGATAATTCAGGCATTGCAGTTTTGATAGCAGTTAACCCTAATGTAAGAAGCGTTTGGGTTTTTTTTTTTTTTTTCCTCTGCCTCCAACCACGCGTTCTGTTCCTTAGTTCTCAGGGCTTGACCCACAGTGAGGTAGTTCAAAAACCAGGCAGAGATAAAAGAGGCAGGAAAAGGAATTTTTAAGGAGGGATAGGGCTGCTTTTCGGTTGGGTTAGCTCTCTGAACCAGCTGGTGGGGTCACAGATCTTGTGTTACGGGAGGAGGAGAGTTTGAAGATGAGGAAGGAAGGAGCGGTACAGCAATTATCCGTTTGTACAGTTATTAGCTGTTACGTCACTTTAGCAGTAACACGTAAAAGCACTTTGAGACTGTTTCATTAAAGGTACTAGGCTTCGCCTGCCTGTGTCCGTGTGAATCCTAGTCTTGTTCCAAGATGTCTTGCTTCAAGCTGCTTTTCAGACATAAAAACTTAGGAACCCATTTACTAAAATTGTCACTTTGATACCCGAAGTGGTGCTAATTTTCTTGAGGTTTCAGTGTTACTGAAGCTCCTGCTTTTGCTGCCGCAGGGATTAAAGCCTGGCTATAGCCATGCGGGAGAAGAAAACAGAATATAGTTACTTGTGAAATTTTGAAATCCTGACCCTATTGGTTTCAAGTTCCATTTTAGTAACTGGTGGTTATGAGGCTCCAAATGTATACTGCGTGTACAAGCTACTGGGTCATTCCTCACAGGACTGGGTGTCATCACGAGTTCACAGATGACTTTCAGGGAATAAATGAAGAAATAGTGACAACCTAGTGGTTCTTATTGCAGCAGCACTATGCATTCAAAGTCATGCACGTTGACCTGGGAAAAGGGGGGGCATTCTTTGGAAACGAAAGCAGCAGCCTTCCAGGAGACAGGGTACCAGTCCGAATTACTTTTTTTGAGACTTGAAGGAAAGGAAAGCTTTATTTAGAGAAGGTGCCAGGCAGGAGTGTTGTATAGCTATTACTGTGAACAACTCCAATCATAAAACTGTGCAAGAGCATGGACTGATGCGTGGTCCATCAGGCCCTGGCTCCGCAGTAACCCTCGGGGTGCTCTCCGAGTAAGAGTGTACGTATCCTTTGGAAGCAGTCACAACAAGCAGCTGGTCTTCTCTGAGTCCTCAGCAGCCAAAGGTTAAAATGAAAGCTCTCTCACATCTCCTTCCCTCTCCATGAGAACTTTCATAGAATCACAGAACGGTTCAGGTTGGAAAGGACCTTAAAGATCATCTCGTTCCAACTCCCTGCCCTGGGCAGGGACACCTCCCACCAGACCAGGCTGCTCAGAGCCCCGTCCAACCTGGCCTTGAACCCCTCCAGGGATGGGGCAGCCACAGCTTCTCTGGGCAACCTGGGCCAGGGGCTCACCCCCCTCACAGCAAAGAATTTCTTCCTGATATCCAATCTAAATCTCCCCTCTTCCAGTTTGAGGCCGTTACCCCGTCTCCTATCATTATGCTCCCTGATCCAGAGTCCCTCCCCAGCTTTCTTGTAGGACCCCTTCAGGGACTGGAAGGGGGGCTCTAAGATTCAGGCTGAACCCCCCCAGCTCTCTCAGCCTGTCCTCACGGCAGAGGGGCTCCAGCCCTCCCAGCATCTCTGTGGCCTCCTCTGGCCCCGCTTCAACAGGTCCATGTCCTTCTTGTGCTGAGGGCTCCAGAGCTGGACACAGGACTCCAGGTGGGGTCTCCCCAGAGCGGAGCAGAGGGGCAGAATCCCCTCTCTGGATCTGCTGGCCACGCTTCTTGTGATGCAGCCCAGGACGCGGGTGGCCTTCTGGGCTGTGGGTGCACGTTGCCTGCTCGTGTTGAGCTTCTCGTCCACCAGCACCCCCAAGTCCTTCTCCTCAGGGCTGCTCTCAAGCCATTCTCCGCCCAACCTGTATTTGTGCCTGGGATTGCCATGACCCGGGTGCAGGACCTTGCACTTGGCCTGGTTGAACTTCATGAGGTTCACACAGGCCCCACTTCCCACTTTGCCTGTATTGTTATCTCCATCTGCTTTTTCTAGGGTAGCACTTTTGGTGAGGTGGCCAAAATGAGCAGGGTGCGTGCTTGGCCGAGAGGAAGAGGGTGGGGATAGGGAAGGCAGCAGGCAGGAAAGAACTGTGTTCAGGGGTGGTGGGAAAGGATGACAAAAGCACAGTTAACTTTGTGCAGAACTGAGAGAGCATACGTGTGATGGGAAGGCTGCTATATACCTTTTTGTTTATATGAAAAAGATGTTGCTCTTGGTCTGCTGTTATGCTACCAGGGAGGCACCTTTTAACAATGTGTAATTTGACCATCTGAGCAAATTAAATGCAAATATCAAACAAATGGATGACCCAGGCTTCAAGGGGAGTTTGTGGAGGATCTGCTCCAACAATGAGACTATTGCTTGCTGATTCTAAAATACTGGCGAGTTTATCAGTTGTAGGATGAAAATTCAGTTTGATGGTGGTTTGATACGTTAGCTTGCCGTTTCCAGCAAAGTTAAACCAAAAGAAGGGAGTTGGGTGAGGCAAGGAATGTGTGCCTTGCCAAATGAAAAGATGGGAGAGGCTAAAACCGACATGTGCTCTGTGGGAGCGCGCTATCTGTTGAATATTTTACCCCATTAGAAAGCCTGCTGCCTCCCGCTGGGGCCAGCGAGGCTGGCAGGCTCCAGGGCTGCCGGGACTCTTTGTTCCACCAAGTTTCTCTCTTGTTCCTCTGGGTTTTGGGATGAAAATGGTAGTGGGCATACTGAATTAGAGGTATTCTGGCATTTTGCTTCGCCCAGTCTATTTGATTCACTGCTATGCTGTGCTCAAACCTGTCTGAAAGCTAGCCGTGTAAAAATTAAAAACTTCAACTTGGCTTATGCGGGTAATGGGGTTGGCAGAAGGGTGGGAGCAGCATTAGCTCGAATTCAGTTAGGCTCATGTTGAAGTTGCAAGCCGTATTTGGGAACTTGCTTACTTCTTCTGTGGTACGCTTAGTTTTTGCAGATTCTGTATGGTATTGAAAAGTTCTTTTGTGTTAGTATTTTGCTAGCTGGAAGCTGCTAGTTGTCATGGTAGTTTCGCCCTTGGTGCTGCGGGGAGACATGGCACTGCTTGCTAGGGCTGTCAAACATGTTCAAGCAGAAATAGCAGGGTTTTATGGATAGAAGAAAGTTGTAACTTTCTTTCCTGGATACTGTCTGAATGCGTTTATGCTTGTGAGGTTTTTGGGTGGGAGGTGTGTCATCTGTCAAGTCCTCATCTCTTGTTGTTGGTTGTTTGGTGTTTTTTTTCAGAACTCCATTAGACATAACCTGTCCCTGCACAGCAAGTTCATTAAAGTTCATAATGAAGCCACAGGGAAGAGCTCTTGGTGGATGCTCAATCCTGAGGGTGGTAAAAGTGGAAAAGCACCAAGGAGAAGAGCTGCCTCCATGGACAACAGCAGCAAACTTGCAAAAGTCAGAAGTAAAGCATCCAAAAAGAAGCCTCCTCTCCAGTCTGCTCCAGAATCCACTGCTGACAGTCCTGGCTCCCAGTTCCCCAAGTGGCCTGGGAGCCCGTCCTCAAGAAGCAATGAGGACTCTGATGTGTGGAACACCTTCCGGCCTCGAACCAGTTCCAATGCGAGCACCATTAGTGCCAGGCTCTCTCCTATCCTGACGGAGCAGGATGACCTCCACGAAGAAGAGCTGCTTCCTTCTCTAGTGTACTCCAGTGCATCCAGCAATGTTCCACCAACTGTGACTGAGGAGCTTGAGCTCATCGATGGGTTGAATTTGATGTCTCCCAGCACATCTGTGTTACCTACCCAGCAGTCTGCCTCAAGTGGTCAGATCCAGCGAGATTCCAGCTTTTCCTTGCGGAGCCCGAATGCAGCTGGTCAGACCACGACGTTTGGCAATTCCCTTTTTAACCCTGTTGATATCTCGCTGCAAAGTTCTGTCAGCCATTTCTCTGCCCCTCAGACCTTGGAAGCTCTTCTGACACCCAGCTCTCCGCCTCCAAGGGATGTTATGATGACTCAGGTGGATCCAGTTCTCCCGCAGACTGGTAACAGGATGAGCAGCCGAACTCTTCTGCTTCTAGGTGGACAAGCCGCCCAGAGTAAGATGAGCTCGGGCAATCCACGAGGGAAGCCAACAGAGCAGCAGGCAGAAGCAGTTGGTGCCAATGTTTTGCCATCAACGCTTCCCATAGTCACATCTCCTCAAAACACCGCCAGCATCACCAGTTTGAAGGCTCCAGTTTCTGCAACAACTGCCCAGTCGGTCCAACTGGGCAGTCCACTGCTTCTTTCTTCTGCTAGCCCTGCTCCCTTGGGATTGAACCAGGACAGGCTGCCCATTGACCTGGACATTGACATGTACATGGAGAACCTGGAGTGTGATATGGATTACATAATCAACAGTGAACTGATGGATGGAGAAGGACTGGACTTTAATTTTGAACCCATGCTGTCTACTCCCAGCTATCCCAGCACCTCGCAAGCCTCCAACCATACCTGGGTACCAAGTTAACTTCAGGAGCACAAAAAGGTAGGTGTAGTTATGTAAAATGCTACAGCTCTGTAATGGGAACGGCCCTGTCTGGGATGGTTCCTGCGCCCAACTCTGCAGCAGTTAAAGACACCTGTTTGGAAGTACAGGTGCTCTTAGAGTAAAAAGCTTCTGGCAGAGCCGCATTCCCTTTTAGAAGGAGAAAAAGCTGTGTAAAGGTAGGTAGATTTAACTTACCAGGTAGTAAACTCCTTTATGGAGCAGAGCAGCAACCTGACAGAAACTCCTTGTTGTCTCTCGTTACCAAAGATGTCTGCGTTACAGGATGTCCGTCTCTGCCATGCAGTGACTATAGCTCTAAAGCTGACATGAGAGCATATGCTGATTCCCTAAACAGAGACATGATCCTATATATACAGAACGGTTGAACTGAGCCAAGCACACGCTGGGTTTTTCTCACTGAATCACAGAATGGTAGGGTTGAAAGGAACCTCTGGAGATCATCTAGTCCAACCCCCCTGCCAGAGCAGGTGGCACAGGAACGCGTACAGGCGGGTTTGGGATGTCTCCAGAGACGGAGACTCCACCACCTCTCTGGGCAGCCTGTGCCAGGGCTCTGCCACCCTCACAGCAAAGAAGTTCCTCCTCATGTTGAGGTGGAACTTCCCATGGTCAAGTTTGTGCCCGTTACCCCTTGTCCTGTCCCCGGGCACCACTGAGAAGAGCCTGGCCCCATCCTCCTGACACCCCCCCTTTCAGTATTTAGAAGCGTTGATAAGATCCCCTCTCAGCCGTCTTTTTTCCAGACTGAAGAGCCCCAAATCCCTCAGCCTTTCTCCATCAGAGAGGTGTTCCAGTCCCCTCAGCATCTTGGTAGCCCTTTGCTGTCCCCTCTCCAGGTTGTTAATATTCTTGCAGAATTATCAAGTCTGTGTAGTTGCAAAGCAGGTCTGTGTCATGACTGTCTTGTCACTGCCCTTTGTGTGGCAGGACACAGTCACTCCCAGTTATCAGACCTTCTGCCTTTCCCTGATCTGGGATAGCGTCTGTGAAGTCTGGTGAGCTGGTCAGTCAGCATTAACCGCTGAATTGCTTATGTATCCGTTTTTGGAATGAGAATGGGAAACGGGAGCACGCAGTGTGAGTGGGGATGGAAGGAGGAAGGATGCGTTAGTGCTGTCCCATGCCTCTTCAGCGACCTTTCATATTTGCATAAAAATTTCTAGAGTCAGTTTATCAAATAGTATGTATGAGAACGAGACTTAAAAATACCTTATTCTCTGAAGGTGTGACACCCTGATTTGAAGCTCTTTAACCCCTGAGGCAGCTGAAGAATTAGAGAAATGGAGCTGGAGGCATGCTTCGCGTTTGGAGCTCGGCTGATAGAAAATGGGCAGTTTCTTGCAGGGACTGGAGCGTAGGCTGGGCATCGGCTGGAAAGTGGAAGCCTTGCCAAGAATTATTTCCTGGTTAGGAGGCAGATACGGTATTTGTTAGCGTTGCAAATCCAACCCCTAATACTGGCCAGCTCAGCAGGCAGAAGTCAGGGCAAATTGCAGATACTGCTTCAGTTGTGGGAAGCCCTTGAGCTTCAAAAGGACGGAGACAGAGTGAAATTATCATGTGTTTCACCTTAATACTCTTTCCTAGGCACTTGAGTAACCTGGGGGTAGTTGGGAGACCCGTTTCAACCTAAATTTTCTGGTGATTTCTCCTGCTGTTTACGCTGGAGTCCAGATACTAAATTTTTCTGCTCTGCCCCAGGACAGCTGTTCTAGACAAGCATCTTGGCTCGAGACAAAGTGAAATGCTCTCCTTTGAGCCGGTGGTACTTCAACCCTGCGAACGTTTTGATACGCCTCGATATATTGACTTTTTAAGCCCCATTTAACTCCCTCTCACTCCATGTCCCACCACGCTGCTTAGGATTTCATTTATTAGTAACGTTCTCCTGTCTGTACTTAACAGATCTCTTTACTGTAGGGAGAGGGAGGATCAAGCACGCTTTTCTGTTTCATTCCGGGGCTTTTTATAGTCTTGTGCATTTGTTAACTGCGTTCTTGCTGAACTACTGAGTCTTAAATTGAATATCCGAACTTCAGGTGGCATATGGGAAGTCAGCGTTGATTTCAAAGACAAATTTGGTTGACAAAACTTTGGCATCCCCCATCCGTGTTAGGACTGTTTGCAATTTAGTGGCAGAGGCTGTGGCCTTTTGAGCAGTGTTTCCACTGCGTATTCTTCTGAGCTTCTGTGGTGGTTTTATTACCGTTTTTTATGCCATGCTAGGGCAGACCATCATATTTGGGGGAGTATGTTGACTTTGCAGGCGTGAAATGTTTTTCACAGGAGTGTTTTCTAAACGTATGCAAGTTGTCCTGCAGTCCTGGGTGCATTAATTACCTGGGCTGGATAGACAGGACAGAATACCAGGCATAGGTATTTTTTTAAGAATGTAAAGCGGAGAAGCTGAGGGAACGTTTATCAGAAGGTAGGGTCTAGTACTGGTGAGGATGTGGCTGTAATCAAATGCTTAAGAAGGAGGACGTGAGTTCTTAACGGTATGGCTATGTTCTTGTTCCGTATTATTATTCCATACTTAGCATGTGAATTGCTTAATCAAAACAGAGGAGCCATCTGATGTTAAAAACCCCGGATTTGCTTCGTTCCATGCGTGAAGTTGAAGTGATGCTGCTTTCTGGAAAACATGCTGCACGCGTGCTCGCTGAGAAAGGAGTGAGATCTGGAACGAGTTCTAAACCAGTAGCTCCCGGTAGCTCCTCCACACCTTGCGGTGAATGGTTCTTTACAGCAGTACTGCACTTGGAGGAGACGGGACGCCCTGTTTGGCATGCTGTGTTTCGAGCCTTTTATTCTGTCCCTCGATTATGTTTGCTTTTTCTCAGCTTTGCAAAGCTTTTCGGTTTTGCCTGTATCCTGGAATCCATGGAGTGGGAGAAAGGGGAGCTTCTTCCCTGAAGGAGAGCAAGTATTGTGTAAAACGCTGCCAAGATGGAGAGGTGGGTCAAGATTCTAAGAAAAAGGGAACAGCGTGCTCGTGGAGAGAAATAGGAGCGTTTCGGGAGGCCAGGAAGAACCCTAGGAAAATCAGGCAGAACGTTTTCTCAAATTTACAAATTCCAAAACCCAAGTGAGCTGCAGACACCGGTGTCTGTGAGGGGGTCAAGATTGTGCCATCTTTCCCTTCTCTGAATCTGTTACTGCAGTGATTTATTGAAGTCCCTGTTTGGAATTCGCTTTCCTGGGAAAGCATGGCTGCCACTATATATGTTCCGGTGTGCCGGGCTTCTTTTCTTTCATGTCCTTTCTATGTATGTGTTTTTGCCATCTTCGGTTCACATTGGCAAAAGCTGCTCTAAGCGATTGCTAACCAAAAGCTGTCCTCCTGAGTACCTACCGTGTGCTTAACCTGTAGCCTTCTGGGTCAGTTATGGGTGTAACGCCCAGCAAACAGTGCTCTCCGATAAACGCCAGTGATCACGCTCTGCCATTTGAACAGCCAGGATGAAACTGGAGCTGGGGAAATCTTTCTCTTTGCCGGCAAGAGAAGATGTTTAGGAATAAGTGCGTAGTCTCTCAGCAGCATTTGGGAAGACACCAGCTAGTTGATGTTACCCATGGTGCTCAAAGCTGACGTGATTTTATCCCCTTCTGCAAGTTAAATGCTAAAGAGCTCATCCACAGTTTCACTGGGAGTCCTCTGTCTCCATACTCAGAGTTTAGACATCAAACATTGAAACTTTGCCTCTGCCCAGCAGCGACGCACCACCCACAGACCTAGCTGTTACCCACAGAAGGAAGAAAGTCAGCGTGTGAATACTTCTCTTGACTAGGAAAAACATAAATTCTACAATTTCTGGTGCCGTTGTCCGGTAGCTGCGGCTCACTTAGTTGTAAGTCTGTGGTTCGCTGGTTAAGGCACGGGGTGCGCAAGCCGTACAGCGTGACTTATGGGAGCTTTAGTGAGCAAGGTCATGGCAAAAAGGTGACCACAGCTGGGAGGAGATGGTGACGTGCAGGTGCTCAGTCACAGGCAACTGCTCTTGCCTTCAGCGCTTCATGCAAGTGTCCCCCACGGTGGTTGTGGGAAGTGGGGGTGGCCACCCGGCTGTCTCTGAGCAGCTCAGGGACTTTGGGCTTGCTCACCTACCTCTGCCGTGTATTTCTGCAAGCCAGCAGGAGGGATGCCTGGGAAAAGAACTGCCTCTTTTGTACGGTGGTACCGTTTGCACCTCACTGACGAGCGTGAAGTCCATCCACTCTTCCGGTGGACGTTAGTTAATGCTCTTTAGTCGTTCAGTTAGACTCCCTATAGCTTCATAGCCTGGAGAACTCTTTATCCCTTGCCCAGCTTGGGCTGAACTCATGCCTTTCTTGCTGTGCTCTGTCTTAATTCCCTTTGGTCCAAACACTGTATTTTTGTCTACCAGAACCACTAATAAATAAATAAAACCCTCATCAACTTGCAGTTTCCCAAAGTAGCCTGTTGCTCTGGCTTCTGTTTTAAGTTACTGTCTTTTGTTCAGGGCTGATTCCCGCTTGTGGTTTCTTTCCCTTTCCAGAAGTTTGTTTCATGCTCGCTGTTACTGAATGCAACAGATGGATGCCCTACATTTATCTCACTATTCTGCCTTCCAAAGTGGATCATAGACGTATGGTGGAGGTTTTATGTCTGTGTCTGAAGGCTGCTTAGACCTATTCCAAGGCTTGTTTGAACGAGTTGCGGCAGCTTCGTTGACGTGAGGAAGAAGACCTGAGAAGGAATCTTTAGACTTGCGGGTGAATGAGATATCTAGAAATGTTTATGTATTTATAGATAGATACGGATTTCTTTCTGTGGGTGAGCATAAACAGTTTTAGTGTGTGATCTCTAAAAACTCCTCCTTTAATCTTTTCCCTACCAATTGGTATTTGTGGTTGCTTAAGGTGAAGAGTAATTTGCTTCTTCCTTGCTGCTTTCCTGCAATGCCTCTGGTGTTAGCCAAGTCCTCCCTTAGACCTCCTTATCTTGCAGGGCTTTGTTGGTGCCATCAGCTTACAGGAGGAGCGCTTACTTTTGACCTTTGTGCTTTTGTTTTGTCTTTCTGTCTCAGTCATACTCTGAAGCTTGGAGCTGAGCAGTTGCATCCTCCACTTGACTCTCCATTGATCAAGGTCTCCTGATCTATGTTTGTTCCTTGCTGGAAGTTGGCATCCTTTGAGCAGCAGGGGCTGATTGATAGTAATTACCTCATCTGTGCATCCAGGATTCCCGCTGAAGCTGAGATCTAACCGTTCACTCTCTTTTTCTTCTTTCTAGTGTCCTTCAGGTTTTGAACATCGGGTTCTGACTTCACTTCCCACCCCTGGCAGAGAAAAGAATGGAGCACGTTGGATTCGGTTTCCCTGCACACCACGCCTTGGGCAGAAGGGGCTGCCCACCTGGGAAGAAGGGGCAACCTGCATCTGGCTGCAACAGGAAGAGTTTAAAAGTAATTAATCCTGTTATGTGCCACGGCTCTTCCTACAAACCTGACCCTGCCTTGGACCATCTGGAGAAACCCTGGGCTGTACATGTCCAAAGAGGAGCCCTGGTAAAACCCTCGGCCGGAAGAGTCTGTGCCGGGCAATAGCATTTTCCCATGTGAAGAGTTGGGTTTGCTGGAGGAATATCTCAATGGCTATCCTCTCTCTGCTATGGCAGAAAGTCTCCCAGTGCCTCGGACTGGTGAAGGGCTGGCTCTGCTCTCACTTGGCTTGCCCTCTGGGGCAAAGTAGTTGGACGTTTTCGTTAAGCCGCCAGATGTGTGCTCGGTATCCCACAGACTGGCAGAGGAATGGGAAGGAGCTTGTTGGCGGAAGCCCTACGGGGGAAAAAGGGCGTGCTGTTTCAGGCGTTGGTTTCAGTGGGCCCGTCTCTGGAGCACCCATCGTTGTTCTGCGGGGAAGGGTGGCGGTTGTGGTGTAGAAGGCTGCTTCTTGTCCACCTGAGTGGAACAGGAGGACTCGGAGTTTTTCACTGTGCCAACTGAGCCCCATTGAATCAGAAGCATGTTTCGAGACGTCCCTATGCTGTTGTCGGCACTTTCCTGATCCACCAGGCTGCTGTAAAATAAGCACAGGTGCTAATCGCTGTTTCTGGGACATAAAAACATCATTTTGGGTTTGTTTCTGATCTGTCTTGCTACAGCAGAGAAATGGAAAGCCTGGGTGTGGCCTTAACAGAGCCCTGGTTGCTTTTCAGAAGGGCATTTTCTATAGATGAAATATTTTTTTACTAATCTGGGAACTTTCTACAGCGAATATAAAGCCAATGTTAAGTGTGTCCCCATTAGGCGTATTAGGCATCTCTCCCTCTGAGGAGGTACCAGTGACAGACTTCTTTTTCAGAGCTGTATTAGGAACGAACACATTTGATGTTCGATAATGTATATGACTGAGGGGAAAGAATTGGCAGGTCCCTGTGGTTTCAAACCACCTCGGGGAAGAGTTGTACATTATTGTAATCTATATGTAAAAGTAGCTGCAAATTACATAGAAGCTTTTCTAAACCTTTTTAAATATATATTATATATTTTAATTGAAAATGAGATTATTGGAAAAAAAAAAAACCAAACACAAAACACCGCAAAACAAACACATTTGCTGCATCTGTCCCCTTGATACGGGATAACACTACAGGATGGGAGGGGACAGGCCTAAGGCATTTCGGGCCAAGAAGCTGAAAATGCCGTTGGAAAGGTGGGAAGGGCACCACAGGGTAACTGGGGAATGGCTGCTCTCCCAGCACAGGCGGTAGGCGCTGCGTGGCGTTTCAGCCACAGCTCCTCAGCCTCTTTCCTCGACTGGGTGCTCCCGCCAAGCCAAGAGTACGAATTTAGGGAATGCTAATCATTAACAGCGCGCTCGTTCTTGGCTAATCACTTAAGTAGCTGGACTACGGCTGATACACAGGACGGATTCTCTATTCTGCTGAAAAGGTGGTGTGGGATCACATTAGATGATGCTCTGGGTAGCCCTTACGGAGGGCACGTATTTGGTAGCTCGCTTTTTGGTTTCCGAAGGTTTTTGTTTTCTTGCTGAAGTTTCTGCTGCTGCTGGAGAGCTTGAAGCCTGTAGGCACGCCCTTGGGGACGTGCCTGGGATCCTGCCCCATCTCCGTGCTCTTGCAGGACAGAAGCTAGGAATCAAGGGGTTAGTTCAGAGCGTTAGGCTGGCATGTTCCTGTCACCTCCTTGGTGTTCGCAGTGGCGAGATCTGTAGGAAACATGGTGCTTTCGTGGTGTTCTGGCAGGCTTGGTCTGGCAGAAAGGCTCTCCAGTCGTTTCTGAAGGTGTCGGTGGCTTCCGTTCAGAAGGTTTTTATCATGCAGTGCAACAAGCCATACTGTTCTGCCACCTCGTCTGCTCTGCTTTCATGGGTTTCATTTCATTTTCTTTTGAGTAGAGATTGGAACAGGAGTGGTTTGTCTGGTTGCCTGCCACAAGGAATCTTCAACAGCCTTATCTCTAGCATGCTTTGCCATCAGAGCCTTTGAATAGCTTGATAACTTTTGCTTTGAAGGCTGTCTTCACGGCAGGCCTCATGGTTTTAAATTTTGTTTATGTTTTAAATTTACCCGCAATCTGCATGTCTGGCCACACCTCATTGTCACAAGGAAACCAAAAGGCAGATCCTAAGCTGGGATCCCAGGTCTTGCAGACTTGAGTCATGGATGTAGATTCTCCTGCGGTTAGTTCATGACACAAACGGATACATAACCCTTTCTGGAACACCTCGTGGTATGTGCCGCACATAAGAATTGGCCGTTCTGGAGATCTGATGGGATTTGTGCTGTTTGGCACATAATATGCCGGTTTGTCTTGAGGGGAAATGAATCCCATGATCTCCAGAGCAAGTTGACTGGCTGCCTGTGCTTCACAGCCATGCATCAAAGGACAAGGCGCCAGTACGCGTGGTCACGTTGTATGTGAATCTCCAGCCTGTTTCTCATCAAAGTGGAGCCCAGAGAATAGGAAGGACAATTTTAGTAACCAGCGTTTGAGACCTGCAAATCCATGGTGAGCTGTGGCTGGGTTGGGCAGTGGGGAAGAAGTGCTGTCTTCAGGCTCTTCCAGGGTGTCCCCGAGGTGTGACAGCACTGGGGACCTGGTCCGATCCCTGGCTGCAGAGAGCCTGGCCCCGAGCACTGGGGTAGCGCCAGGGGGATCATGTGAGTTCGTAAGAGACCCTGTCCTATTATTAAGGAATAGAGCACCTATCCATATTTTTTTTTTTTTTTTTTCCATACTCCCAGGAAGTCGCCTGTCCCTGGGACAGGAGCACCTCTGGCTAGAGCCCTGCTGTGCCACTGGGCCGGCAGTGGTGTCTCTGGGAGCGCGCCAGTGCCGAGGATGGTGTTTGGAAGACTAAGGGTGCTCCGGGAGCGCTCCGTAAACCATGAATGTAACGTTGCCGGTTCAGGCAGGCAACTTGGCTTCTCACTTGCTTGTGTAGCAGGATCGTGGGCACAGAGGGCAGGGATGCAGAGAATTCGGGAGTTCTCCAGCCCCTTCTCAAATAACTGCCTTTTTATAAACCTTGAGCTTTTCTAGCCTGGGATATTTCTTCATAGGACACCGAAGACTTTAAAGTTCCTCAGTTGCTGCTTGCTGAAAGGCTGTATCCCTGGCAGGAGGTTGCTCAATACTTGTCCAGTGTTTTGTATTTTTGCCCAAAGTGTTTGCTGCTGGATTCAGGATCTTGGTGGATCTTCGTTCTGCGTTAGCACGGCAGGCCCCGTACTCGTGGGCCAGTTTTTTGCTCTGATGAAGGATTGGGCTGGGGTTCGGAGTGGAGCTGTGAGCCGGGTGGGGAGGGAAAGGGGGGAGTGACATATGGGGAGTGATGCTCCTGGAGAAGTGCCTGAGGGGGGAGCGGGCAGGGGACTCCGGGCACGACGCCTTACACTGCGCTGTGTGCGTTTTCCTTGTCCTCACCGAGCTCACAAGTTTCGTCATCTCCGGAGGATCCAATGCCATCTTTCACAGCGTGGAGCCACCGTGCAGCTCTGGGTTGTGAAGATTTCGGGTAACCAGGCGGACTCCTTGCTTTTATTTAAACCTGGGTTTAGCGAATTGCTTGAGCCTTCTTTATAACTTTAGCACATTTTACTATACTCCCAGCTTCCTGTGAGAGTTTGGAATATTGAAAGCTTCTTGGAGCCCTTAATTTTTCTTGTTGGTGTGTCTAAAAATATGTCATCCCCTACCTACCCTCTGCTGCTGTAAAAACAGCAGTGGAGTCATCCTGGTAAGCGAGAGGAATGAAAGCAGTGGGAGCGTTCCAGAGCCCGGGTGTATTCATAAACGGGGCTCATACTAGAAGCAAGTAGCACTAATCAGCTTTTCCAAAGGAAATGCCTAGAAAGCTTTTATGTAGATCATCATTTGTTAATTTCCTTACTTAGTTGCTTATTTATAGCCACGCTCAAATGCTTCAGGGCTCGCCTTGCTCCAGGAATGAGAAACCTGTTTCGGGTGCCACGGGTAGGAGTGCCGTGGGAGCGGTGTCCTGGACTGTCACCAAAACAATGTGCAAGTTTGGACCCATTATCAGGAAAAACTCACAACAAATCAATCAACTTTGGGACGTGAGTGGGAACACTTGGGACGGGGGACACGAGGGGGTAGCTTAGGGTTTGCCTCAGTTGCACGTCTAATGAAAAACATGTTCTAATTAATGTGGGGGAGAAGCAGGCAAGGGGTGACTCCTAAAGCCTGAAAGATCTGTCCGTGTGAAAGCTCGGTAGCACGTGGTAACCCATCACCACACTTGCTCGCCCTTCAAGAAAGGGATCCTCTCTCTTCAGTAGCCTTTATGTCTCTCCCCGCACCCTGGTGTGTCTGTAGTCGACGGAAAACAATTTCTGATGGAATCAAAATCACAGCTAATACCATGGTGAAAAGCTGGGAGAAGAGGCGGCAGAAGCTGAAGGTGAAGGAACGGATGGCGTTGCGTTTATGGTTCTCTGGCTAAGGCGGTGGCAGTGGTGGTGTGTGTGGTAGAAGGGGATGTTCGCAGCCGGTGCCGTGGTGCTCCCCAAGGTGTCTTGAGAGGTTCGGCTACGTAGAAGATAGGTCACTTCTCCTGAGAGGAGCCTCCTTTGTAAGGCAATGGGGATGGTTCTGGGAAATGGTGCTTCCAGCACAGCGGAGTCTTCACCTGGTGGGATCCCAGGAAGGGTTTCTGCATTGCTAGCACAGACGTCTGCTGCACGCAGGGCAGGCACCACTAGCTGACGTAGTTTCCACCCCATCCCCTCTGTGCTCTTTCACCCATTTCTCACAATAATTTTTTTTTTTTTTTACATAATAAATCTCTGCTTTTGTTTGCTCTCGGTAGCAGTGTAACTTCTGAACCATTACAGGCTCTTTGTTACCATCTGTGCTAGCAAGACTGTAGAATGTGCTAGACTAGGGGGGAATGTTTGACAAATAAAAACCTGTAATCCTCTGCTCTGTGTCTCATGCAGTTTGTTCTTTTTCCCCGGTGAGGAACATTTTTTTGTTGTTTTTTTTGTTTTGTTTTGTTTTTTTCCTTGCCCTTCTTTCCTCTGCTCTCCTTCCCTGTTAGGACGCTCCCTGGGTGAGATGCCCCTTGGCTGGCCAGAGGCGGGAGGGTGGCAGTGTGACAGCCCACGAAGGCTCCGGGGTGCTCTGCAGTGCAGCGCGTGCATCCCCTTGGTGGCATTTGCTGGCAGTGCCTGGGGACCCGTGGGGTTCCCAAGCCCTAAAACTGGCCCTGGGGAGTTTTTAACTTCTGCAGGACTAGTCTAGAGGCATCCTAGCCCCTCGGTCCCTTGCCCTTCTAGGCCTGAGCGCAGAAGATGACTCTGGTTGTTTTTATATAGCTGCATTCAAAGATCTTTGAGTGTCAGCGACTCTGCCCCTTATCTCTAGGAACAGAGAGAGATTTGCTGCTACTCTCTTATTTCAGCTACCCCATCAACCAGCAGGTGCTGACGCTTAATTAGGACAGATGAGCATGTGAGAGGGCTTTTTATTTTTGCTGGCATACCCCAAATCCTCCATCGGAAAAAGGAAGGTTATTACAGCTGGGGAGCACTTTTGATAGTAGAAGATGATGGCTTGGAGCTGCCCCTCAAAGGAGACAGGAATGCCACGGCGGAAGCCAGGAGCTGGTCATTCCTTGGCTCTGCTCAGAGGTGGGTAAGAGGCCTCTCTGGGCAGGAGGAGGCTTCAGCTAGGTGCTTTAAGGGATCCTTCCTTGACATAAGGCAAGTAGGAATGCGGAGAGAGCCTGAGCCAGGGAAGCAACTTGCAAGTAACGTGGTGGAGCCCTTGAATCAAACCAGCACGTCCTTCCCAGCAGCTCTGCCTTCCCGCAGCTGGGATGAGGCTGGAGAATGTGCTGTCACCTCAGGGTTGCTCCGCAGCTCCGGAGAGGTCGTGCAGAAGGTTGGTCGTGTTACTTCAGAGCGGAGGCAGGTGAGGAGATCAGAGAGAAACAGGGGAAGGGGTGTAGAGCTTGGATTCCCCCGGCCTCGTTAGACACATGGAGAGCAAGTCAGGGAGGTCTTTAAAACGACTGAGGAGAAAGTCTCATTCATGAAATTGCACCGTATGTGTACAGGCAGAAAACTTGCCTTCAAAGACTCGGATACTCAATAGTCAATGATATCTGATACAGAATACACGTTGAAAAGTAACAAGGGTCAAAATAGTTAATGAAATAACCCTGGAAGGGCTCTTAAGGCTCCTGCTTCAAGATTTAAGCCAATCTCCAAAAACGGTGGGTTAGGAGGAGATCTTTAGGGGATCTCCTAGGCGGTCTGTCCCTCAACTGTTCCTTGGGCACTTCTTAGTGCTTCCTGCCAGGACGTCATGGTGGGTGCTGCTGGAGAAACAAGATGCCGAGGGTGGATTTTGCAGCTGTTGATAGGATCTGCGGATGTGTTCAAAACTTGGCATAGAACAGGGGACCGTGCGTTGCCCCCAGTAGCCGTTAATACTTTTTCTGCTGATTTAAGCATTGGCCTGTGACGCTTAAGCATTGCCAAGGGGAGCAAGGCACAGGACAGATGCCAGGCTGGGACCTGGGTGTCTTGGCTCAGGGTCACTTTTGGTGCGTGTGATGCCGTCTGCAGTAGTTGCCCGGAGTCCTGCCGTGTCACTGGGTCCTGCTGTCTTCTGTCCCAACAGCTGCGGAGGTTCAGTGCACCTTCTTTGCAGGAGCTCAGCCTTTCTTGGAGATCTGGTAGTTCTCCCCCAAGTTGTCACCATAAGCGTTTTGGCCCGTGGAGTAGCTGCCTGCGGAGCGACGGTACCTGAAGTCAGTGCAAAAACTTCACCAGCTTTCCTGCTCAGCTTTAGGTTCTGGCCAGAGACCTGCTTTGCCCCGGGCACGTGCTGGTCGATGAACTCTTCTGTGGCCCCAGTGACGGGACCACCTGTGAAAACGCAGCGGGGAAGTTGCCCTGCTTCACGCGGCTCTTGTGGTGGAGCAGCCGGTGCATGGGGAGGGCAGGCTTGGGGATGGGGAGATGGCGGGGTGCACGCTGCCGGCTCCAGAGCTATCCTGGTGGGACAGCCTGACCCCAGCTCCCATGTACTAGTTTTTTTCCCCCTTCTACTGCCATGGTAAGACCAGCGGTCGTAGGCCTGGCTTTTAATGGGTGGTTTGTAGGAGCTGTGACAGTGCCACTGCTGCGGCGCGGCTTGCTGTTCTCTGCAGGCTGGGACGCACCATTCCTCCCACCACGCACCACGGGGACGGCTCGGCTGTGACAGCAGCAGTCCTGGCCGTGCCTGCCAGCGCGCCTTTCTGCTACAGGCTGTTGCACGAAACTCGGCAGCCGCTTTGGACGCGTGCCTGCATCCTCTCCTCAGTAACGCCGGGTAAGGTCACAGTGGCCTGGCTCCCGCATGGGTGTGCTGGACGCGCTGGAGGGTTCCTGCAGAGGAGAGGGAACCCTGGGCTCTGGCAGTTTTCCAGCCACAGGGCAATAGAGAGGAATATCCTAGTGGGAGCAGATGAAGGGGGCGGGGGCACCGGGGCAGGGTCCCAAGCATTGAAGTTGCCAGGCTCATGGCGTGTCGCGTGGCTTCCCTCAAACGGTGTGGTGCCTGTGCTGCCCTTCCCGGGGAGCCTCAAAGCCTGGCCTCGGCGAGCGCAGCAGCTTCGCGGCCTGGCCGGGCTCGGGAGAGGAGCAGAGCGGGGTGATAAGGTGAAGGACCAGGTCACGGGTTTCAAAAGCTGAGCTGTGGTTACTGGTGTTGGGTGTAGAACTGCCTTGAAGTGTCTGGTCAACGAGACCCTTACAGGCTCCTCCAGTGACACAACCCCCCATGCTTGTTACCTGCTACAAGACCTACCTGGGACATGATGGCAACTGTGCTGGCTGTGCAGGGATGGAGTGGGTGGTTGCTTCATCTCTTGCTTTCTAGCTCTGAGATCATGTGGGATGTCTTCTGGTGAGGGAGCTGAGGCTGGCAGTCTGCCCTGGCCTTGCCAGCAGCTCTGCTTGTTTCTGGCCGGGGTTGACAGCTCACAGAACCCTTCGTCTTGATGATGAGACGGGTGCTTGTCCTGCAAGCTGGAGGTGCTCTTCGTGCGCAAACGGAGAGAGGTGGGGGGCAAGAGGGAACCTACTGCACGTAGAGAGTTGGGCAAAGAGGAACCTTATGAAATTCAAGAAGGGCAAGTGTAGGGTGCTGCCCCTGGGGAGGAATGACCCCCTGCACCAGCACAGGTTGGGGGTGACCTGCTGGAGAGCAGCTCAGTGGAAAGAGACCTGGGAGTCCTGGGGGACAACAGGATGCCCATGGGCCAGCAATGTGCCCTTGTGGCCAAGGAGGCCAATGGCACCCTGGGGGGCATCAAGAAGAGCGTGGGCAGCAGGTGGAGGGAGGTCATCCTCCCCCTCTGCTCTGCCCTGGGGAGGCCACAGCTGGAGTGCTGTGTCCAGTTCTGGGCTCCCCGGTTCCAGAAGGACAGGGAACTGCTGGGGAGGGGACAGCAAAGGGCTACCAAGATGCTGAGGGGACTGGAACACCTCTCTGATGGAGAAAGGCTGAGGGATTTGGGGCTCTTCAGTCTGGGAAAAAGACGGCTGAGGGGGGATCTTATCAACGCTTATAAATACTGAAAGGGGGGTGTCAGGAGGATGGGGCCAGGCTCTTCTCAGTGGTGCCTGGGGACAGGACAAGGGGTAACGGGCACAAACGTGACCATGGGAAGTTCCACCTGAACATGAGGAGGAACTTCTTTGCTGTGAGGGTGGCAGAGCCCTGGCCCAGGCTGCCCAGAGAGGTGGTGGAGTCTCCGTCTCTGGAGACATTCCAACCCCGCCTGGACGCGTTCCTGTGCCACCTGCTGTGGGTGACCCTGCTCTGGCAGGGGGCTGGACTGGGTGATCTCCAGACGTCCCTTCCAACCCTATGATCCTATGATTCTGGGGATGGGCAGCCCTTCACAGGGCTTCTCCCTTCCCTCTCCCGCGCAGTGCGGGGTGATGGCGGGGGGTGAGGATGCTGCTGCCGGGAGCCAGCCCCGGGCCCCACAGAGCTGCGGATGCGCTGCGGGAGCAGCGAGCCCTGCGGAGAACTGGCTGCTGTGGCTTGTCCCAGCCCCGCAGGGGACAGAGCTGCTTTCGCAGGGGCAGGGGAAAGGCTGGCACAACGGCCGCCAGGCAGGCAGGCCGCCATGGTTTATTGGAGAGCAGCGCCTGAGTGCGAGCAGGACACCCAGCTGCCCCAGTGTGTGCCCAGCCCTCGCTGGGGCTACGTGGTGCAACAGTGGTGCCCGTGCCAGTACGGTCGAGTACACCAGGCCTGGTGGCAGCTGTCCCAGCACCAGTCACCCCAGCAGCAGCGCTGACTCAGCCGGTACTGCCCAGCACCAGTTGTCCTGGCCCTTTACTGCCCAGGCACCAGCTTGTCCCAGTACAGGCTGGCCCAGCCCCGGCGCAGGTTCCTCCAGCCCGTGCTGGAGGGATGAGTGATAGAGAGCAGCCCTGCGGAAAAGAACTTGGGGGTCCTGGTGGGTGAAGAGCTGGACATGAGCCAACAATGTGCACTCACAGCCCAGAAGGCCAATCGCATCCTGGGCTGCATCAAAAGCAGCGTGGCCAGCAGATCCAGAGAGGGGATTCTGCCCCTCTGCTCCACTCTGGGGAGACCCCACCTGGAGTCCTGTGTCCAGCTCTGGAGCCCTCAGCACAAGAAGGACATGGACCTGTTGGAGTGGGGCCAGAGGAGGCCACGGAGATGCTGGGAGGGCTGGAGCCCCTCTGCTGTGAGGACAGGCTGAGAGAGCTGGGGGGGTTCAGCCTGGAGAAGAGAAGGCTCCGGAGAGACCTTCCAGCCCCTTCCAGTCCCTGAAGGGGGCTACAGGAAGGATGGGGAGGGGCTGTTGGCAAGGGCATGTAGCGACAGGACGAGGGGCAATGGTTTAAACTAGAGCAGGGTGGGTTTAGATGAGACATGAGGAAGAAGTTCTTTCCACTGAGGGTGGTGAGACACTGGCCCAGGTTGCCCAGAGAGGTGGTGGAGGCCCCATCCCTGGAGACATCCAAGGCCAGGCTGGATGAGGCTCTGAGCAACCTGATCTAGTTGAAGATGTCCCTGCTCACTGCAGGGGGTGGGACTAGATGGCCTTGAGAGGTCCCTTCCAACCCAACACATTCTATGATTGTGTGCTGCAGGTGGCTGGGGAAAGAGCTGCTTCTGGTTTCTGGCCTTGCTCCCTGGGCACCTGCTTGGGAGTGCAAGCAAAATGCTTCTTCCTCAGCTTCCCTCACCCACCCCTCGCCCACCTGTGAACAGGGACCTGGCAGGGGAGAAGCCAGTTCCTTCCCCTGGCACCCTCCTCCTTGCCAGAGCACCCCTTGAAAACCTTCCCTCTTTTCCTATTGAACACGCGATGCTGCGGGAATTGCTCATGAGCCTGTGAAGAGGATAGAGCTGAGCTGAACAGGACAGGTCCAGCCTGCACCCAGCTGCTGGCCCCGGACCCCACCGTGGCTGGGCACGCTGCGTTTCCTCGAGCTGGAGCCATCTGGGGGCTGCAGGCAGCCAGGCCCTGCTGTCCTGCCTTCAGAGCAGCCCTGGAACTTTGGATCCCCTTCCCAACGTCTGGCAGAAATAAAGCACGCGTCCATGTCAAACATAATATATTTATAGCAAAAATAGGCTTTTTCTGTAGCTTCCATACACAAGTTTTTCTCCCCGTACATTTACGCAGTAAACAGGTCGACTGAAGCAGCGTGCGCTGGGCTGACTCGACGGCTGCCCTTGCTTCAGGCTCCCCTTTCTCCCGGGTGGCCTCGATCCCCTTTCGTGGTGGCTCTCCAGAGCCTGCGCTGGGTCCCTCATGTCCCCCCCCCTGCCCCCGCCGCCAGCCCCAGGGCTGTGGCACGCTGGGGAGCGGTGGTGCGGACAGAGGGCAAGGCTCGGCCATGGGCTGCCTCTGTTCAAAGGGGGCCAGCCCACGGCGTTCCCCCCAGCCCAGGGTCTAGGAGAAGCTGCCCCTAGCTCACCCGTGCCCTCCACCATGCTGTTAACCAGCAAGTGACCGGGCACAGGACCTCAGCCCTTTTGATGGTGGCAAGAAGATAGGAGCCACGTTAATTCAGGAAGCCTCCCTTGTTCCTCCTGCCCCTCCGCTGCCCGATGGGAGGCAGAGGAAGGAAGGGGTTTGGGGCGAGCTCCCCAAGGGCTGCCCAAAGGCCCCCGCAGAGACCAACCTCGAGCCTGAACGCTGTCAGAGACCTCCTCACCCCGCTGTCGGAGAAGGCAGAGCACCAGGGCACCCTGCCAGAAAAAGCTTCACAGTTTGGCATGCGCCTGGGGCATCGCTTGTCCGTCCCCGAGGGGTTTGGCACATAGACCTAAAGGAGGGGGACACACGGGCCGCAAGCGCGTCCCCATCCCATCCCAGGCTGGGGAAAGGGCCCTCGCTCGGAGCCGGTGCTTCTCCCACCTCAGGACGCCGCAACGCGCCCGGGAGCTGCCCCGCCGGCCCCGAGGGAGATGCAGCACCCCGCCGAGGCCAGGCGCTGGAGGGTGGCTCGCAGGCAGGGCAGCCACTGCAGCAGAGGGAAGGAAGCCAGCTCTGCCTTCCCTGCGGTGGCCGAGGCTCCCGCAGCAGCCAGGCGAGGAGCTTCTGCTCGTGGCGAGGCCGGGGGGGGGGGGGCGGGCGTCCATCTAAACTGGCCCCCCCAGTCCCCTCCCGCCTCCCTCTCCCCATCTTTGGCAGTCCTCCTCGGCCGTGTTCAAGTCTCCAGCATCACACTGACATCTCAGCAGCACGCACTTGCCTCACAGTTTGGTAATTGCACGTCCCGGGGCCACTCAGCGAGCCCCGCAAGGGGGGGGTCGTGTGTGTGTGTAGGGGGGTGGTAGAGGGGGAAGGAACAAGACAGTCAAGTAAACTAAATTGAGTCATCCCTCGCCGTCCATCCCAGCGCGACGGGTCACGCACGAGTCCGGGGAGAGGACGCTGCCCGGCCCTGCCGCAGCGCAGCTCCCCGCCGTTCTAGGAGATCATGTACTGGGTGATGGCCTGCAGCGCGTACAGCAGCTCTGCCTGCATCCGGGCTTCCAGGATGAGCAGGTTCACGTGGACCTGAGGGGGAAGGCAAGAGGGGTTCAAGACGGCCACGGTGCGCTGCAGGCTGCGGCGCGAGGAAGCGCCCATGGGGGCTAGCGAGTCTTTTGGCAGGGGACAAAATGCCACCAATGTTTCTAGCATAGGCAGCTGCGCTTTCCCGCCACGTTAAGCCCAGCTCCTTCCAAACAGCCAGTTTCCATTCCCCCTTACCTGCCTCAGACCAGTTTTGGTGGCTCAAAGGTTTTACCACACGCCTCCCGAAGCGCCCCAGCCTCCAGCCCCTGCCCGCTCCCAGCCCCAGCGCCGCCGGTCAGAGCCAGGGGCCGGCTGTCCCACCTTTTCACTGTGCTTGAACTGCTTCCAGAACCTGTCAAACATTTCCGAGTTTGTCTTCTCTGGGTAGCAGGTTACAGTTTTAATGTAAACTTTGAGCATTCGCTCCAGGAGCTGATTCACTTCCGCGTAGTCGTAGTCGTCGTACCTGCAGGGAGCACAGGAGCGAGTCACGGCCAGCACTGTGTCCCTGCGGAGCACCTCGCCTGCGGTCTGCCCAGGGCACGGCCCCGGCTGCGGAGCAGGGGGACACATGGCAGTGGCCACTAGGCACTGAAGCCCCGTCCCCAAAGCGCCCTGCCCTGCCCAGAGAAGCTGAGCATCTCTTCCCCTGCCTGGCCCGACGTCCAGGCGGGTGATTCACCTCCATCTCTTTTGGAAGCCCACCTGCAAGACAGCCCGCGTGCCCTACCCTCCTCCCGCCTGGGTCAGCTCAGTTTTCTCCCCCGGACCGCGAGGTTGGTTTCCCTACCTAATGCCGAACATGCAGTGGATGTAGTTCCAGATGCCCCGCTTGAAGACGGAGGGTTCGCAGCCCTGCCGCTTGGCCATGGCACTGCTTTGCAGGCCATCCACCATCCGAAACTTCTCATCCAGGAGATGCCCAATGTCAGAGTAGAGCCGGTTGACCAGCGAGAAGCCGTGGTCTTCCCAGGAGTAATCCTGTTGAGCACAGCAAGAGGCTTTTGCAACTGCAGAAAGGAGCCTGGGACACGTTCCCAGGAAGAAGGGCTGGAGACCTGGGCTTGCAGCAGAATTCAATAGCTTTTCTCTGCCGCAAACCACAACATCCCTCCGCAGGCAGCTTTTGAACGATGCTGACCCTTGCCTCCGTGAAGGCGATGTGGAAAAAGCCAGCAGCCCTTGGAGACAGACGGGACGGGTCACCTCCCTCTCCCCAGGCCTCGTGGGGCAGGTCCCCTCTCACAGCTGAGCTTCCCCGCTCGGGCATTTCACAAAAGCAGCTGTCCCAGATGTGGGCTGCACAGGCACCCCCGCGACCGCCTGCTCCCCCCCCGGGAGCGGAGAGGAGAGGAGAGGAGAGGTGACAGCCCGGCTGCTGCCCGCCGAGAGAGCAGGAACCTCACCTGGACTCTGAATACCTGCGTCTGATCCTCGTCGCGCCGGGCAAAGTCCTGGTATCCAAAGTCAGGGTCCTGCATGTAGCATGCAAGGTTGGTGGCACCGGTGACTTCCCCGGCGGCGTCTGCGAGAAGGGAGAGCCCCGCGGAGGGGTCAGAGCGATGCTCAGCTGCCCTGTCCCCAGGCGCAGCAGGCGTCGAAAGCCGGGCCTTGCTGCCCCTCAGCCGCAGCCTTCTTTCCCCCACCCCAGCACCCAAGGAACCCCTCTCCGAAACGTACATCACAGAAAATATAAGTATGGACAGGGGGGGAGCAGCACCCAGGTTTGCCACACGAACTCCCATCCTGCACACCCACCTCCGCTCCCTGCCCCTCACCTTCCTCTCGCTCCTGCTGCAGCAGCCTCGTCTCCTCCCTGCCCTCGGTCTCCACGTGGATCCGCTGCATGCGGTCCCGGAGGGAATCCAGCTCCATGCAGGAGTCCAGGGACTGCACAGACACAGGGGATGAGGGCAGCAGTCCTGGCCGTGCTCCCCATCCTTCCGTGGGCCCCCCCCCGCCCCTGCCAGGTGCTCACCCGCTTGCGGTTGATGCGCAGCAGCTCCTGGCTGCAGCTGTTGGCGGCGGTGGCTTCGCAGAAGCACTGGTTCCCGGGTGATAAGGGCTTCAGCGAGCCCCGGCCCCCCGGCCCCTCATCCTGCTCGCAGCCGCAGCCGAAGACGAAGCTGGCGAGCGCGTGGCAGTGTGCCAGGAGGACGACGGCGTGCACCAGCTCCGCCAGCGACCAGCTCCACTCGCTGATTTTCAGCAGCTTCTGCAGGACACGGATGGACCAGCGATGCGACGCGGGCAGGGTGATGGCACCCTCTGGGGATGCTGCTGTCCCCACCGCTGCCCTCACAGAGTCACAGACTGGCAGGGGTGGGAAGGGACCTCTGGAGATGACCCAGTCCCACCCCCTGCCAGAGCAGGGTCACCCACAGCAGGTGGCACAGGAACACGTCCAGGCGGGGTTGGAATGTCTCCAGAGACGGAGACTCCACCACCTCTCTGGGCAGCCTGTGCCAGGGCTCTGCCACCCTCACAGCAAAGAAGTTCCTCCTCATGTTCAGGTGGAACTTCCCATGGTCACGTTTGTGCCCGTTGCCCCTTGTCCTGTCCCCGGGCACCACTGAGAAGGGCCTGGCCCCATCCTCCTGACACCCCCCCTTTCAGTATTTAGAAGCGTTGATAAGATCCCCCCTCAGTCATCTTTTTTCCAGACTGAAGAGCCCCAAATCCCTCAGCCTTTCTCCATCAGAGAGGTGTTCCAGTCCCCTCAGCATCTTGGTAGCCCTTTGCTGTCCCCTCTCCAGCAGTTCCCTGTCCTTCTGGAACCGGGGAGCCCAGAACTGGACACAGCACTCCAGGTGTGGCCTCCCCAGGGCAGAGCAGAGGGGGAGGATGACCTCCCTCCACCTGCTGGCCACGCTCTTCTTGATGCCCCCCAGGATGCCATTGGCCTCATCCCTGGCTGGTGCCCCCCACCCCCGGTACCTCAATGTGGTCCTTGGTGATGAGCCACGGCCGGTGCGCCAGGATCTTGTTGATCTCGTTGAGGTTGCGGAGTTTGGGAGGGATGAAGTCGAGGCCGCGCAGCCACTGGGGATCACCCCCCGCCCGCAGGAACTGCAGCACGTGCAGGTTCACCAGGTAGCGGCACTGGTGCCGGGCGGCCGCCTGCAAGAGCGGCACATCAGCATCCCCGCCCCGTGCCGGCGGGACGGGCGGCCTGGAACCCCGCGCCCACCTCTCGCCCGACCTCCGGGACATCGTGACTTTGGCCTCTGCAGAGAAGCCGGTATCACGGGCCGTCAGGTGGAGGGAGAGCAGGGAGCCTGGTGGGGCGGAGCAGAGCCCCCCCGGCCCGGCAGCTCCTAGCAGGGCTCACCATGATGGCGATGTAGTGCCGGCAGTCGAAGGGCAGCGGGCCGTCCATGTGCAGTAGGTAGTGCTGCGTCTTGAGGAAGCTCTCGAGGTACTGCGGGTGGTAGCCCATCTGCTGCGTCACCGCCTCCAGCCGCCCCCGGCTCGCCAGCACCTTCACGAAGAGGAACTGGGGACGCTCGGGGTCGTTGCCAGACATCTTCACTACCTGCGGGGAATGGGCTCGGCTTAGCTCCCCCCCGAGCGGCCCCCACCGCAGCAGCCCACCCCAGGCTCCGCGAAGGGCTGGGATCCCCTCTCCTGGCTGGGTGCTCCAGGAGGGACACCGTCAGGTCCAAAGCCACCGCGGGAGGCTCAGGCTCAGGGACGGGGAGCTGGGCAGAGCGCTGCCCAGAGGGGTCGCCGCGAGCGGGAAGACGGGCTGCAAGAAACACGGCTTGGTCTCTGCCTGGGAGAGGGGTGAGCGGAAGCAAAGGGCAAACTGGGAGCGACGGTTCCTTGCAGCCTTAGAGGCAAATGCAAGGCCAGAGCAGGAGAAACACGAGAGACGAAAGCCATGGCTGCCAGCACCGAGCCCTCCCGCCCAGCGCTGGGATGGGGGAGAGCTGGGGAGCCAGCGTGGAGCCGCTCCCAGGCTCCCGCCCCGGCAAGCCGAGGGACGAGCAACGTCCTGGCACCCGCCCCACGGTCGGGAGCACACGGAGGGGCTCAGAGGTCTCCCGCAGCGTTGGGAGCAGGTCCCGCAAGCACACGGGTGCGTGGCACAGCTGGCACCGGCTGCACCCACCAGTGAAAACACAGACAGGCAACTTGTGGAGGGGATGCCATACGTCCCCAACAGTGCCCGCCCCAGCCCCGAGCCCGGCCACCCCAGCTGCGGTGGGACCAGAGGGTGGGGATGAGCAAAAGGCGCCCGGGCAGCGGCTGCACCCAACAGCCCCGTTGCCGTCGCCCACCCGACAGCGGAGTCTGCACCCGCAGCCCGTCCGCCCCGACGTGGGGCGCAGCGGGCGCTCACCCCTGTCACACGGAGTCACGGCTCCCGCTGGTACACAGGAGCCCAGCAGCACCCTCGGGTGCAGGGGGGGCACCTCCCCTCCTGGGCTCCAACCCAAATCTCCCGTGGGAGCCACTGGCCCCACTGACACCGCCGTCACCTTCCTCCCGCCCGTCTCCCCTGCGCAGTCACCTGAAGGCTGGTGACCAGGCCACAACGGTGGCACAGCAGCAAAGCAGGAGCGCGCCTGCAAACCGGCCCGTGCTCCACCATGACACCGGGTTGTCACTGCCGGCCAGGACGCACGCACAGCCCTCGGAGCCCCCGCCAGCACCCCCGATGCCCCATGCTCCTCACCTTGCCAATCAGAGGGCTACATCAGGCCTTAATTTCTGCCCCAGCCACCACATTTCATGCCACCACGAGGCGACTGGCGGGGACAGCAAAGCTGCGGGGCGCGGAGCAGAGCACCCCGGGGCTGAGCCGCACGGCTCGGCTGTTTCCTACCCTCCTGCACTTCTGCGGAACGCACCACGGCTCAGGCATCAAGAGATTTACTTGATGCCATGTGGAGCTTCCTCTTTGCTTTTGGCCGAAGGGGTTAAGAAATAAAAACCCAACCCCAAAATTAAAATGGGGAAGGATGAAGAACGCTGGCTTCTCTTGTCCCACCGGAGAAGGTGCAAACCAGAAGCGACCTGTGGAAGTCCCCCGCAAAGTCCCTCTGCTCGGGGAAACGAGCTGCCCCGGGGACACCCACGGGGCTACGGCCACTGGTCTTCCCCTTCCGATGGGCAGAGGTGGAGGAGCCGGGGGGGACCTTTCTGCTCCCCAGGGGAGAGCGGTCCCCAGCGAGGAGCCATGCAGCCAGCCCACCGCTCGGCCTCCTGGGCCACCAGCTCTCCTCGCTCTGCTTGCCCGGGTGAGGATGGAGCAAGCCACCAGGCAGACACAGCTTGCAAGGGAGGATGAAGGAGGGTGCAGGGCACCCCCACCTCAGCCCTCCTCCCCCCGTGGGCTCTTCTGCCAGCTCCCCGCTGCACCGGCACCACCACCCACCTCCCCCCAGCCTTGCCTCTCGCATTGCCCCCGGTGCCACCTTCCTCGCCCTCCCCGGCCATCATCATCCTCCTCCTCCCCTGCGCCTACTCGAAGCCCTGGGTGGTGGGAGAACATCAACCTCCCTACCCGGGGGGGGGTGGGGGGGGTGGGCCTTCCGTGTGTCCAAGCCCCCCACAACAGGCCCCCCACCACACCGCCAGCCTCACCCCCTCCCCGCCCGGGCAGGTGCTGGCCGGCCAGCCAATTGCCGGGCAGCAGTTTGCATGTAAAGCAGGCAGGAGGACGGAGGAGCCCGGCCGGTCCTGCGCCCTGCGACCGGGAGTGAACCCGGGCTGCTCCGGGAGAGGGGCTGGGGTCCCCCCCCCGGCCTCGTCTCCTGTCCGGCCGGGCAGGACCCCGCGGTGTGACACCCCCCCCCCGCACCCGCGGGGCTCCGTTCCTCCATGGGGTGAGACCGCGGCTCCGCCGGTACCGGTGGCTCCGCCGGTGATGCTCGCTGGGGACGGGGACACGGCGGGCACCTCTCGCCCGGTCCCCAGCCCCGGTTCTCGAAGGGACGGGGGACGCACTAGTGCCCGCGGCAGGGGTCCCCGCGGCGGCGTCGGGCCCGGTAACCGGGGCTCCATTGTGCGGGCGGCGGCGGCAGCGCCCCCGGTGCGCGGCGCGGGCAGTGCAAGCGGAGAGAGAAAAACAAGTTTGATTGGCAGTGATGGAGGCACGGCGCCTCCCGCATCCCGCACAAAGGGGACGGGGACGGCGCCGCCGCACCGGCACCGGTACCGGTACCGGCACGGGGCCGCCGACCAGCGCACCGGGAGAGCGCGGCCCCGCTGGCCCCGCGCACCGCGGAAGGGCGGCGGGAATGCCCTGGCCAGCCGGTGCCGCAGCCCGACCGGGCCGACGGCGGCAAGCAGGGCCGAGCCCGGTGCTCCGGTACCGTCTCCGGTGGCGGCGGGGCGGGTCCTACCTGCCCCGGCAGCCGCTGGCACCGGCTTCCTCGGGGGTGCTCCACGCTCTGGGGACACACGATCATGGTGAGCCCGTGCCGTGAGATGCCGGTACCGGTGCCGGTCCCGCCCGCCCCGTCCGGTCCGGTCCTGCCGGCGCCGAGCCGGGCACCGCGGCAGCCGGGCGGGGGGGGGGGGCGTGCCCGCAGCTCCGCCTCCGCCAATCACTGTCGCTGGGGGGCGTGCCCGCCGCTCCGTCTCTGCTAATCACTGCCGTCAGGGGGCGTGACCGCCGCCCTGCCTCCGGCAATCACCGCCGCCAGGGGGCGTGGCCGCCGGCGCCGCGCCCCCAATCGGCGGCGAGGGGGGCGGAACCCCGGCACACCACGTGGACAGGGGTGGAAAGTTACCCGTCCGTCAGGCTCGGAGGCCCCGCCCACCCCGGGCAGGGGCGGGCCCGCCTGCCGCTGGGGGGCGCTGCGGGGCAGAAGGTGTCCCTGCGTCCCCCTTTACCTGTGTCCCCCTGTGCTCGTGTCCCCCTTTCCCCCTGTCTCTGTGTCTGCCCGTCCCTGTGTCCCCCTTTCCCCCTGACCCCGTGACCCCCTGTCCCGGTGTCCCCGTGTCCCCCTGTCCCCCTGTCCCTGTGTCCCCCTTTCCCCCTTTCCCCATGTCCCTGTGTCCCCACGTCCCTCTGTCCCCCTATCCCTCTATCCCTGTGTCCCCCTTTCCCCATATCCCCCCGTCCCCCTTTCCCCCTGTCCCTGTGTCCCTCTGTCCCCCTATCCCCCTGTCCCCATGACCCCCTGTCCCCGTGACCCCCTGTCCCCGTGTCCCCATAGAATCATAGAATCACAGAATCATAGGGTTGGAAGGGACGTCTGGAGGTCATCTAGTCCAACCCACCTTAGACCAGGTGGCACAGGAACACGTCCAGGCGGGGTTGGAATGTCTCCAGAGATGGAGACTCCACCACCTCTCTGGGCAGCCTGGGCCAGGGCTCTGCCACCCTCACAGCAAAGAAGTTCCTCCTCATGTTCAGGTGGAACTTCCCATGGTCACGTTTGTGCCCGTTACCCCTTGTCCTGTCCCCGGGCACCACTGAGAAGAGCCTGGCCCCATCCTCCTGACACCCCCCCTTTCAGTATTTAGAAGCATTGATAAGATCCCCCCTCAGTCGTCTTTTTTCCAGACTGAAGAGCCCCAAATCCCTCAGCCTTTCTGCATAAGAGAGGTGTTCCAGTGCCCTCAGCATCTTGGTAGCCCTTTGCTGTCCCCTCTCCAGCAGTTCCCTGTCCCTCTTGAACCGGGGAGCCCAGAACTGGACACAGCACTCCAGGTGTGGCCTCCCCAGGGCAGAGCAGAGGGGGAGGATGACCTCCCTCCACCTGCTGGCCACGCTCTTCTTGATGCCCCCCAGGATGCCATTGGCCATCTTGGCCACGAGGGCACATTGCTGGCCCATGGGCATCCTGTTGTCCCCCAGGACTCCCAGGTCTCTTTCCACAGAGCTGCTCTCCAGCAGGTCACCCCCAACCTGTCCTGGTGCAGGGGGTTATTCCTCCCCAGGGGCAGCACCCTACACTTGCCCTTCTTGAATTCCATAAGGTTCCTCTCCACCCAGCTCTCCAGCCTGTCCAGGTCTCTCTGGATGGCGTCACAGCCTTCTGCTGTGTCAGCCACCCCCCCCAGCTTTGTGTCATCAGCAAACGTGCTGAGGGTGCACTCTGTCCCCTCATCCAGGTCATTGATGAATATATTGGAGAGGACGGGGCCCAGCACTGACCCCTGGGGAACACCACTCGTCACTGACCTCCAACGAGACTCCGTGCCCCTAATCACCACCCTCTGAGCTCTGTCTTTCAGCCAGTTTTCAGTCCACCCCACTGTCCATTCCTCCAACCCACGCTTCCTAAGCTTCCCTATGAGGATGCTGTGGGAGACGGTGTCGAACGCCTTGCTGAAGTCAAGGTAGACCACGTCTACCACCCTCCCCTCGTCTCTCCATCCAGTCACGCCATCGTAGAAGGCTATCAGATTAGTCAGGCATGATTTCCCCTTGGTGAATCCATGCTGAGTACTTCTGATAGCTTTCTTTTCCTCCACATGCCTTGAGATGACGCCCAGAATGAGCTGTTCCATCATCTTTCCAGGGATGGAGGTGAGGCTGACTGGCCTGTAGTTTCCCGGGTCCTCCTTCTTGCCCTTCTTGAAGACTGGAGTGACATTGTCTTTCCTCCAATCTTCAGGCACCTCACCTGTTCTCCAGGACCTTCCAAAGATGGTGGAGAGTGGCCCAGCAATATCTTCCGCCAGCTCCCTCAGCACTCTTGGGTGCATCCCATCAGGGTCCATAGACTTGTGAATATCTAACTGACCTAACTGATCCCTCACTTGATCCTCCATGTCCCCCTGTCCCCACGTCCCCCTGTCCCCACGTCCCCCTGTCCCCGTGTCCATCTGTCCCCCTATCCCCCTGTCCCCATGTCCTCCCGTCCCTTTGTCCCCCTTTCCCAGTGTCCCCCTATCCCCCTGACCCCCTTTCCCCCGACTCCGTGTCCCCCTGTCCCAGTGTCCCCATGTCCCTGTGTCCCTCTGTCCCCATGTCCCTGTGTCCCCCTGTCCCCATGTCCCTCTATCCCTGTGTCCCCCTTTCCCCTGTCCCTGTGTCCCTCTGTCCCCCTATCCCTCTGTCCCTGTGTCCTTCTTTCCCCATGTCCCTGTGTTCCCCTTTCCCCCTGTCCCCGTGTCCCCCTGTCCCCTTGTCCCCCCCAGCCCTGCCCACCACCCCCAGAGATGGCCGCAGCCTGGGCAGTGCGCAGTGGGGATGTCCCAGCCTTTATTGAGACCCGGCACTGCCTCTCCTGCTGGCCACGCTCTGCAGGGCGAAGCCACCTCGCGCCGGGTCCCCTCCATCCCTGCTCCGCCTGGGCCTCGCCCCGACGCCTTCCCCTCGCGACGCGTGGAGGGGCATGGCCTGGGGACAGCAGGGCGTGAGGGTGTGGTCATGGGGACAGCAGGGCATGAGGGTGACAGGGCATGGGGACAGCGGGCATGGGGACCAGGCAGTGGGGCCATAAGGGTGGGGAACATGTGGGGAGCAGGCTTGGGGACTGGACAGCAGGGCATGGGAGTGATGGGCATGGGGACAGCAGGGGTGGGGACCGGACAGCAGGGCATGGGGGTGAGAGACATGGGGACAGCAGGGATGGGGACCGGACAGCAGGGCATGGGAGTGATGGGCATGGGGACAGCAGGGATGGGGACAGGGCGGTGTGGCACAAGGGTGATGCGCGTGGGACAGCAGGGACAGGGACAGGACAGCAGGGCATGGGGGTGATGGGCAATGGTGACAACAGGGATGGGGACGGGGCGGCAGGGCACAAGGGTGATTGTGCAAGATCTACGAGCCGAGGCCTGCGTACGGCCAAAGACACAGTGAGCAGAGCACACAGAAACAGGAATCCAGATGTCGATGCGGATGGAATGAAGAGGAACTGGTCCAATATAAACACGGAACAGAAAACAGCTTCGCGTTATAAACATGGAACAAGAAAACAGCTTTGCGTGCTTATCTTGGCGGGAACTGAATAAGGCGACTGGGTTGGTGGTCTGAAATATGTGTTTACTTGCATAGCAGGTGCACGGGAAGTTTCAGAGCTCGGGTATAAAAGCCGAGGCTTGAGAAGCAATAAATGATTTTGTGCTTATCGCAGCCAGAGTCCGTGCCCTCATACACCACACGGCAGGGCACAAGAGTGATGGGCATGGGACAGCAGGGAGGGGGACAGGGCGGCGGGGCACAAAGGGGACAGGGCGTGGGGACATGTCCCTGGGTGTGCCTGTGAGCACCTCGGAGCAGGGAGGGGGGATCGGCGAGCCCCCGGCAGCGCCAGTGTGCCACCGTGTCGCGGGGGCTGCGTGTGGCCGTGGCAGGGAGCAGGGCCGGGGGTCCCGGGCATTTGGCGGAGGCAGAGTGGGCGCGGGGAGCGAGGCCGGTGGGGTGGCAAGGTCCGGGGCAGCGGGGGTGCGGAGCATGCAGGGCGCGGGGCTGCAGGAGTGTGTCACATTCCCAGGTAGCTGTTCCTGTAGGGGCTGTGCTCCTGGGGGGCGGCCGGGGCCCCGGGTGTCACAGGCGGCGGCGGGTGGTTGTTGCCCTCCCGGAGGGGCTCGTAGCTGTCCTTGGGGGGCAGCTCGCTCACGTAGCAGATGTTCTCGCTGTAGTTGGGCTTGAAGCTCTCCACGACGTCTTTGGGGACTCCAGCCCATTCCTGGGGGGAGCAGAGCGCGGTGAGCGGAGTCACCACCCAGCCCCAGTGCCACGGGGCGGGGGGGCAGCCCGGGGCAGGGCTGTTCACAGCCACCTTACCTGGAAGTTGCCGTTGTGGGTGATGAAGAGCTCGTCGAAGTTCTTGCTGGGGTTGGGGATTCGGGGCATGAGGATGACCCACACCCTGTGCGCGAGAGATGCGTCAGAAGGGAAGGGTCCCAGCGCTGCTGCCCCCCACCAGCCCCCCAGGCTCACCTTTCCATGCGCACCAGCAGGACGACAAGGACCAGCAAGAGCAGGCAGGAGGCAATGGGAATCAAGACCGTGTGGATCCAGAACCAGGACAGCTGCTCCAGCACCACACCTGGAAAGAGCCAGGGTGACACGGACCCTCCGGTGGCGCTTTGTGGGTGGCCGCGGGAGCACGGCATCATCCGTGGCAGGGCCCAGCTGGGAGCGGAGGACGGAGAAGGAGCCGGTCCCCAAGCCCTGCCACGCTGTCACCACAACTGGTTGACGACCCTGTTCTGGACCAGCCGTGCCAGAGCAGCACTCCAGGGCTACAAAACCCCTGGAAAAAGTCAGCAGGTCCCGCTGGCGGGGGAATGTTTGGCTTCCAGAAGTGCAAAGGATGCAGGGGCCAACGCTGCTGCCTGCGTCCGAGGCACCCGGCTGGGGCTCGCCCCTACAGCTGCTGCCTCAGGCCAGTTCTCCACTCGCTTGGCCACCCCACGCCTGCCGAGCCCCACCATGCCCCCCCCCGCCCTGTCCTGCTGCAGCCCCCGGGGCCTACCCTTGCTGGTGGAATTGCTGCCCCACACCACGGGGACGCTCCACTCGCTCCAGAGCTGGGTGCTGCCGCAGTAGCTGTTGATCTTGCTGCGCACGTAGAAGGTGTAGTACTTCTCATAGTCCACGCTGGGGAAGGAGAAGATGTCTCCATTCACCCGGTGCTCCTGCGGGGAGACGGGGGCCATGCCGTGAGGGCTGGCATTGCCATGGAGGAGGGTGCACAGCTCATCCCCGGGCACAACCGTGGGGGGCTCTCACCGTCCAGCTGGTGTCCTTGTTGCTCTTGTACTTGACGGCATGCTCCAGGCACTGGGCTTTGGGGTACGGGGAGCTCCAGGTCAGACGCAGCTGGTTGCCGCTCATGTTGCGGATGGTCAGGTTGACGGGCGCCTCTGGTTTCACTGCAAGGCACAGGCGATGCCCGGTGAGTGCCGTCCCCATGCCCCAGTGGCCCTGCCACCAGCCAGGCTGTGATGGGGCAGCCCTGGGGACCCACAGCCCCACTCCTGCCCCACAGCAGCCCCACAGAGGAGAGCGGGTGGCCCCCATCAGTCCGTACCCAGGTCCTGCAGCTCCATGCGCTCGCTGAGGACCTCCAGGGTCCTGCCACTGAGGCTGGCATTGAGGAGGACACGGAACGGCTGGAACTGGATGATCTCGCTCTTGTTGAAGTGGCAGCCGATGCTGATGCCCTGGTCCTGCAGGTAGTGCTTGCACTCCACCATGGGGGACCTGTTCTCGTACCTGTGCCGCAGCGGGTTACTGGGGCTCCCCGAGACCCCCGTACACCCCAGCCTTCCCCAGAACCCCTTCCCCGGCGCATCCCATCCCACTTGCCCCAGAGACAGAGCCTCCCCCACCCTGGGCTGGGGGAAGAGGAGCAGGCTGCTGCTGGGACCAGCAATGCCGGCAGGAGCCACCTGTGCAGGGACCCACTGCTGGACACCCTGCTGTGGGGCTGGCCGTGGGGCAGGGGCACCTACCAGTAGTAGAGGGAGTAGTTGGCTGTGAGTGTCTCTTTGCTGCCCCACGTGCAGGTCATGTACTCCTCGTTGAAGAAGACACACTCCACCCCTGCAACGGACAGATGCTGCCGGGCACCGCGGCAGTGGGCAGCTGCGCCGCGCCCCAGGAGCGCGCTGGGGAGGCACGGCATACGCCGGGGGTCCCCGCACAGCCCCACCAGTTGTAAGCCCAACAAGGCCAGCTCTTCCCAGCAGAGCAATGCCAGGCCCCCACTGCCCCATTCACACACGCTGTGGCGGTGAGGCCCAGGCTACCGGCAGCCCCACATCTTCCTCCCAACGACTGCCAGGAGAGCAGCTGTTCCTCCCGCATCTGTGCCATCGGTCCCTCTTGCTCCAGATGTGCCGTTTCGCCTCACTTCCTCCACCCGCTCCCCTAAGTCGCCCCGCCACCACTGTTTGCTGGGGGACGGGACAGAAACCCTTCCCTGCTGGCCCATTTTGCTTGTCCCATAAGAAAATTGGGGATTTGTGCCTGATGTCTCCATCCTGGCTAAATTCATCTCGATGTTACCCTTTCGGGTGCTTGCAGGTGCCCCTGTGTCCCTGCATCTGCGTGACGGGTGCTATGCTGGGCCGTGCTTCCCACCGCAGCCCCTCCACCACGGGGCCAGGGGCCCAGCCCTGCTGGTTCCATCTCTGCAGGAAGCGGCGCTGAGCCCCAGGAGGCAGAGCAGCCGTTCCAAAAACCCACGCCAGATCCTCTGCCCCCTCCTTCCGCCCCACAGTGCCTGCCCCGGTCCTGCCCACGCAGCTGGAGGCCACATCCTGGTCCGGCTGGGGGCTGCAGGCACACGGCGGCGGTGCCGGTCCTCACACCGCTTACCACGCCACGGTCCCCTCTGGCAGCCGTGGTCATGGATTGCTGTGGGACGAGCTCCTCTGATGGGCCTCGCCTCATAGAGCACCAAACCAGCTGCTGACAGCCGAAAGATGTCCTGGGGGCTCCCAGAACGTGGGATTTTTTCCCCTGAAAATCAGTCAATGGGACAGCCAGTCCCTTCCGAGGTCCAAACCCATCAGCCAGCACCGCGGGGGCAGGAGAAAGCCAGGCCTTTCCATGATGGTAATGTAATGCCATGGAGCAAACAGGAGCTGCGCTCCAGCTGTTTCCGCATGTGGAGACGGAGAGCACCTTCCCGGCAGCCCGGGAAGTCCAGGGACACAGAGGGGTGTGCCAGCCAAGAAGCGGGACGACAGCTGCGGCAAAGGCGCTGAGTGGAAAGAGGAGCCACCGTCCCCAGTCCCCTGCCTGCGCACAGCGCCACTGACGTGACCAGGATGGAAAGGGTGGCTGGTGCGGATCCGCCGGCTGATTCAGGGCGATAGGATCTGCGCATCCCGTCCTGCCAGCGCCCCCTGCCCCAGCCTGCCCCGGGGGGACTCCCATGGCCGGGGTCCCTCCCAGTAGCGCTGCCTGCAGGCCTGGCAGCCCCAGGGCCGGGAGCTGTGGGGCCAGTAGAGCCACGGGGCCAGGATCCGTAGGGCTGGGTGAGTTGCAGGGCCAGAGACCATGGGGCTGGTGGTGCCAGTGATGCTCCAGCACCGGGGCGGGAGCACCCAACAGGGCTCCCCGGCACAGCCCAATTTCCCCAGCAGCCCCACTGCAAGGGGCTGTGTAGGTGCTGGGGGTCCTGGCGTGTGTCAGGGGCTCACAGGGTCTCTGGCACGTGCCCTAACGCCTCGCCAGCCCACGTAGCCCCACGTCCTGCCCTTGCCCGCCATCCCCGGGGAGCAACATCCACCCATGGTGCACCGCAGCCTCCCGCCCCCACCGGGGCCCGTGTGCCCCCCTCACCTGGAGAGCCATGGGCAGTGGCAAGGCAGGGGCCCAGCCCGCAGAGGAGGAGGAGGACAGACGCCAGGAAGGCGCTGGGCACCGCCATGGCGGGGCCAGCTGTGGCGCGCGTGCGAACAGGCTCCCCGCACAGCCCACCGTGCAGGGCTGCTGGCTTCCGCACACGCGCCGCTTCCTGCCCCACGGCACCGCCTGCTGCCGTGGGGTGCCCCATGACGCGCTCCGAAAGGGACTGTGGCTCACCACATCGGGGCCCCACGGCTCGTCCCACAGGGTCCCACGGCTCATCCCATGGGATCCCGCCACCCTTCCCACCCAGCCCCACAGCGCACCCCACCGGGACCCCGCGATGCATCTCGCTGGGTTCCCACGGCTCGCCCCACCATGCCGCAGGGTTCACCCCCCCAGGACTGCCCCTCAGGAGCACGGTCGATGGGGATTCCCGACCCACAGCCTGACTGTGGGCGTCTAGGGCTGGGTCCCCGAGAACTGGGGAGAACTGGGAGTCACTGGGGCAGTCCTGGGGGGCGGTTACGGGGAGATGGTCACACAGGGGCTTATGGGGGCAGCTGTTGGGAGCTGGGGGCAGTCACAGGAGTTGGTTGCAGGGCCAGTGATGAGGGAGGAGACTGGGGGTGGACGTGGGTGCAGTGATGGGGGTGCTGTCGGGGGGACCTTTAAAGGCCATCTAGTCCCACCCCCTGCAGTGAGCAGGGACATCTTCAACCAGATCAGGCTGCTCAGAGCCTCATCCAGCCTGGCCTTGGATGTCTCCAGGGATGGGGCCTCCACCACCTCTCTGGGCAACATGGGCCAGTGTCTCACCACCCTCACTGTAAAGAACTTCTTCCTGGTATCTAAGCTAAACCTAGCCTCTCTCAGTTTAAAACCATTACCCCTTGTCCTATCACCACAGGCCCTGCTAAAAAGTTTGTCCCCATCTTTCTTATAAGTCCCCTTTAAGTACTGAAAGGCCGCAGTAAGGTCTCCCCGGAGCCTTCTCTTCTCCAGGCTGAACCCCCCCAGCTCTCTCAGCCTGTCCTCACAGCAGAGGGGCTCCAGCCCTCCCAGCATCTCCGGGGCCTCGTCTGGACCTGCTCCAACAGGTCCACGTCCTTCTTGGTGGCCCCAGAGCTGGAGGCAGCACTGCAGGGGGAGGCCTCCCCAGAGCGGGGCGCAGGGGCAGAATCTCAGCCTCGCCCCGCCGGCCACACTGCTGGCGGTGTTCGGCCCTCTCCGGCGGCACTCGGCCCTCTCCGGAAACGCTCGGCCCTCTCCGGCAGCACTCGGCCCTCTCCGGCAGCACTCGGCCCTCTCCGGCAGCACTCGGCCCTCTCCGGCAGCACTCGGCCCTCTCCGGCGACACTCGGCCCTCTCCGGCAACGCTTGTCACTCTCCGGCAACGCTCGGCCCTCTCCGGCGGCGTTCGGCACTCCTTCCCCGTCCTGGCTCCGGGGCGCTCGGTTTCCCCTCGGCACCGCCCCTGACAGCGGCGCGGCGCTCGGGCGGCCCCGGCGCAGGGCGCATGCGCGGGCCGCCCCGGCGGTCCTTGTTGTGGCCCGGCCGCCCCTGCCCGCCGGCCGGCCCGGGATGGCGGCCTTCGGCGTCCTCAGCTACGAGCACCGTCCGCTCAAGCGCCCGCGCCTCGGCCCGCCCGACGTCTACCCGCAGGACCCCAAGCAGAAGGAGGTGCGGGCTGGGGGTTCGGGGTGTGGGGCTGGCGGTGAGGAGGCCCCGGGGCTGCCCTGCGTCCCCGAGGTGGCTGGGCCTGAGGGGCCTGTCCCGCCGGGCCCCCGGGTTCGGGGGGTGGTGGCTTGCCGGCGGGGCCGCCGTTCCGGTCTCCCAGCACCCGGCTGGGCGCGCTGCTTGGTAGCGGGGGTCTGGGGTGGGGAGCGGCTGGGACCCGCCGGGCCCTCCCCTGCCCAGTCCCCGCGCTGGTCCGGCCGCCCCGGCGGGGACAGGGGTTGCGGGCCTTTGGCGTGGAGGGGCCTCGCCGGGCCCTGCTGACCGTCCCTCCCCCCGCAGGATGAACTGACTGCTCTGAACGTCAAGCAAGGCTTCAATAACCAGCCGGCGGTCTCCGGGGACGAGCACGGCAGTGCCAAAAATGTCAATTTCAATCCAGCGAAGGTGAGAGCCGTCCGGACAGTGTAGGGGGGTGGCAGGGCCTGGTGCCTGGTAGGGGTGGGCTGCTGGGCCCTGGGCAGTCCTGGCTCTCGTTCCTTCCCCTTGTCCAGAACCAGGAGACCCTCATCTATAGGATGGGTGTTTTAGGACTTAACCATCTATTCCTGTAGAATCAAAGTTGTGCATACTTTTGGGACTGTGTCCTGCCTCTGAGAGAGCAAGTTCTTGTCTTGCTCCGTACATCTTACGGGCAGGTCTGCATCTTCAGTCTCTGTTAAACCAGCATTTAGAACTCCTTATATTCTGCAATTAACGCAGAAGACTAGGATACCAGAAGCGGGAAGCTTCTTGTTGGTTTGGTTTCCTTATGGCCATGGTAGAAGAGAAGTAAGATTTCTTGAAACATCTGGCAATTTAAACATGGGACTTATATGACAGGCTTCAACTCCATTTTTCCAATCTCTAAAATCAAGATGTTAATTTCCTGGCCTCCTGGACAAGAGGACTAGTAATGACCTGGGATGGAAGGCAATCGATAGGCGCAGTATATTTGTTTTCCTTGGCTGACATCTGTCCAAGAAGCCTTCTGTCTGATTTGACAAGTATTTATAAAGAGTTGTGTCTGTCTCAACTCGAGTCCCTGCTCGGTTATTGTAAGAGTTGTCTAGAAGCATTCCTCTTTGCAAATATACCAAAGGAAATTATTAGCAGGTTTTTTGTGTTTCAGAAGTTGATACTGGTGAGACTTCTGGTAGGAGCGATAAATGAGATTTTAAGCGTATAGAATAGATCTTTGACCTGTGAAATGTAACTCATCCTTTTGTTCTTTTTGTTCCAGATCAGTTCAAATTTTAGCAGTATTATTGCAGAAAAGCTGCGGTGCAATACGCTGCCTGACACGGGACGACGGAAACCCCAGGTGAATCAGAAGGATAACTTTTGGCTGGTGACAGCACGTTCTCAGAGTGCCATAAACAACTGGTTCACAGATCTGGCTGGAACTAAGCCCCTCACTCATCTCGCTAAAAAGGTATGTTACAGGAGAGGCTACCTGGCAGGGCAGAGCATTTAATCTGTGCTTGTTTCTGAAGTGTTTGTATAGTAGAAGTTTTTTTTTTCTATTTGGAGAAGTTTCTTCTTTCTGCATCTCTTAAAGCTTTCAGATTGAAGAGCGTATCCAGGATTTGTAGCGCGCTGGCTGTAGTCATTCCCACTCAAAGAACTGGTCCCTCGTCAGTTGTTTGGAGGTTGGGTTCAGCTTTGCCTTTTGGCTTGTACGATACTTGACTTTAAGGTTCGGATGTCTTTCAGAAGAGCTGCCACTGTTGCCTTTTGTCCGTTGTTTAGGTTAGGACCTTTTCTCTTGTGGAGGGTTTTTCAAATTCTCAGAAGTCACAGTGAGAATTACCTGAAATAATCAGCTGAGTGACTTGCCAATCTTCTGTTGCAGTGACACGTTTCTGGTTTTAAGCTGAGAAGAGTATGTGTATTATAGCTTGGTCTCAGCCAGGTTAGAGCATTTCTGTGCTTTGAGGTCTAGGGCTAGGTATTTCCCTGGTAGCGTTGAATTCTGTAGAGTATGAAAGAAGAAAGAAGGGTCTTATTCAGCCATTTCGTCGGGCCTGACAGCAAGGGGAGCTAGCTCTATATCAGGGTGGGCCTATAAACAAGGAACTCGGGAATCTAGTATGCCTTGTGGAAAAACACAGCTCCCAGTTGTGAAATGGTAGCAGAGCATGTAGTTTAGAAGCTGGAGTTTGTCTGGTCCTTGGAGTTCTGAGTCACTCTTGGGGGAAAAATAAAGTAATGAGATTTTCCCAGAACCTGTGTCTCTATAAACATAGTCCTTATGTCCTTTGCATGTTGTCTGTCAGTTTCCTGAAGTGACTGTGAAAGCTTGAACCTTTCAAGGCCTTCCCCGGTTTCCTGCAATGGGCTCCATCAATTTTCATGGACCTAAACATGAAAGCAGCAGCTGTCAGTAGCCAAGTAGTCTGTGTCTTTGAGCTATTGTAGACTAATTGGGAAGAATGTAAGAAACATAGCAAAGCAATTGAGCTGTCGGTAGTTCAGGGACTTTGAGATACCGACCAAATGGACCTGTTCTCTGTGAATTTGTGTCATTCCTCTGTGAACACACGCATACTTTCGCTCTCCGTAATATCCTGTGGAAATGAGCCCCACAGCTGTGATGTGTTATTGTTTCCTGGTTTATAGATCAGCAGTATGATGATTTCACTGGTATCCTCCTGTGTTGTAGCTTGATCTTTGAATCTTGAATTAATGCATTTCTTTCTACTGTGGTACTCAGTTTCTTGTTTCTTACAGTCTTCTGTTTGCTGCTCATGATATTACAAGACTTTTGTAACCACTGCGTTTTGTTTACGTAAACGAAGATCTTCAGTCTATATAGCAGATATTCTGTGTTTCTTGCTCAGTCCTTAGTCTATATCTTTTATAGTTGTTTATATCCATTCTGGAGGATATCCTCAAAGCTGTTTGCAGGATTCAGGGCGTGGATTTACAGTGATGTAATTCTGTTTTCTGTCTTCTTTCAGTTTGTTTTGTTTCTGTTTATACTGAAATGCAGCTCTGACCAGAGGTTGCTTTGGACTAGTTCCTGTCTAAGTCTTTGGTTGCAATTCTCCCTCTCAATTCTGTTACAGGTGCCCATCTTTAGCAAAAAGGAAGAGGTCTTCGGTTATCTGGCGAAATACACTGTCCCAGTAATGAGAGCAGCCTGGCTCATCAAAATGACTTGTGCCTATTATGCTGCCATCACGGAAACCAAGGTGAAAAAGCGTCATGTCATTGATCCCTTCATTGGTAAGCACTTTTTGTGAGCGCTGTTTTTTGTCCATCCCAGATGTTTCCTTCTCAGCCTGCTTTTGAATAGTAGGAGGTAGCCTGGAAATTCATATAAACTTGTTTTCTGCGGATAGGTCCTGGTGCTCTGGCACGCGTAACTGTCTGAAACAACAGGGCCCACCTGTGAGAGTACGCTGTTGAAAAATAAGTCTTAGCAGCTACAAATACTTCCTGAGAGCTTACCTCTTCTTGCTCCCCATTCTTTGCTCCTTCGCTGTACAACCCATTGTTTTTTCTTACCCTACAAAGACTTAAACACTATAGTTTAACGATGACTGATTAGCTTCTTAAGTGAGTAAATATGTTTCCCAGAGAATTCTGGTGTGTTATTCCCTGTTTGTGTTTCCAATTTCGTTAAGCCTTACTGGATCCCATATCTAACATCCTTTGCATCCTGGCCTGCTTCAGATTGCTGTAGTCTAGGAGAGCTGCCCTGTTTTTTTCTGGTTTTTATGGCTGTGGCTACGGGTGCCAACCACACTCCTTTCAAAAGAAGTATTAGCAGCTGAAGTCCATGTATACTTTTTTATTTTCTTCTTGCTTATCTTTGGTATAAAAATTACACAGGCTTCTTAGCTCTGTTTCTGGAGGCTGATTGCGTTGTTAGATGTATTTATTTCATTTACTTTCCTGTGCTTTTGAGCGTTTGTCCTACTGCTCACCCTGTAAGTGGTGTTTTTTTCACATTCTTGCGTATTTCGCCTTGGGTTTTGCCATCTGCATTGTCCCAGAGGAGTGTAATCGTGCTGTCACTTTGTATTTTGAGTTTCTCTTACGCAATTAGGTTTTAGTAAAATCAATTATTGAAAAAAAAACGTTGATCGTGGCTTTACACTGATATCTGAAAGAGATTAAGAATAAGTTTAGAGTTGAAGAGTTTCCAGTGTTTCTGTTGTCTGTTAGATTATGGAGGATGCTAAACCAGGCTGGCCTAACACTGCTCCCCGCTGGAAAGCCTCTTCTCTCTGCCTGCTGATTCTCAACAACTGCAGTTGAGGAATCTTTCTTCACAACTTTTCATATACCAAAGTAACCCTCCCCCGCAAACACAGAAGTTTTCCCCCTTGTTCCCTATTTCTTTGGATATGTCTTCTTCCCTACCACCCCCTGGCCACAAGCAAAGCTAATATTGTGGCACTTACTTTTCTTTCTTTGTCTTCCTGTCCTTTTCAAATGACAGGATATTTTTTGGGTTTCCACCTGCGCACCAGCCTGGTTCTTTCCTGCCTCTGTTTACCATGGCAATTCTTGCTAACCTGTTTCCTCTTCTCCAGAATGGACGCAGATCATCACCAAGTACCTGTCAGAGCAGCTGCAGAAAATTGCGGAGTTCTATAGGCAGCTCCCAGGGCAAGGCTGTGGCTCACCGTCTGGGCCAATGCCACAAGAGGTTGAACAAGCTTTGAAGCAGTGGGACTACAATGAGAAACTAGCTATGTTCATGTTCCAGGTGAGGGACTGGAGGGGGCTGCTGGGTGGGGGCGTAGCAGAGGAGGGCTAGGGGAAGTGGATGCAAGTGATTTATTTTTGCACAATATTCTCTTTTTCTGTGAATAGACTGTTAGGGCTGGATGCAGTTTTGTGCTCTGTGGTAGAACAGGGATAGTACAGAACTTTGCAAGCTTCTAGAGTTATTTCCACTGTTAGAAAGCAAGCAGCTGCTGCTGCTCTGCCTTTCCTTAGTGGATGTTGCTTCAGCTTTTGTCTGTTTGCTCTGCCTTTATCTGTGTGCAGGATGGCATGCTGGACCGGCATGAATTCCTGACGTGGGTCCTCGAGTGCTTTGAGAAGATACGGTCAGGAGAAGATGAATTTCTGAAAATGCTCCTACCCCTGCTGCTGCGGGTGAGAAATACATACTTACTTCTGCTGTTGTCAGTCACCTTCCTATTGCCTAAGGGATGATGAGCTATTCTGTGCTGAGAACGCTAGGGAGTGTCCCTCTGAGAATCGTTCTTAGCTCATGCAAGGAAACCTTTTTAGTCTTGGTCTCTTCTGCTTCTTTCTCCTTTATCCTGTTTCCCTGCACTGGACTTGGTAATCCCTGCCTGCGTCATAGCTGTGATAGTTGGACTCATTGTGCACCACTATGTGGAAACTGCTTTTCTTTCTTTTGCGACAGATTGCAGACAGACCTTTGAAGCCCTGGGAAGGCTGGGTGTGGGTCCATTTAGGTACATGAAGTCATTGCCATAGACCATTTAAAGGGTTTTTCTGGTGGTTAGTAGCCAGCAGGTGATTGACGATGCTAAGAAGCTCTGTAAAAATGGACTGTTCTGCAAGGCAGTGCAACGCATGATACTACTTTGAGAGGTTCAAGGGTTTCTCTTGTGTTGCGTGTAACGAGGACGTTTTCCCCCCTCCCTCTTCCCTACAGTACTCTGGAGAGTTTGTGCAGTCTGCGTACCTGTCCAGACGTCTGGCCTACTTCTGCACCCGCAGGCTTGCTATGCAGCTGGATGGTGCTGGCGGGCACCCACCCCACATCCTGTCTGCCCAGACAGGGAATGCCCTTCCTTCAACTCCCACCCCTCAGCCAGCTGCAGGGAATCCTCCTCCCAGCCCTTTCAGCGACTTACTGCTGTGCCCCCAGCACCGGCCAGTGGTATATGGGCTCAGCTGCATCCTCCAGGTAGGTCTGAGTAGTGGTTGGTGACAGTGGGCTCAACAGGGATAGTTTATATTGTGTGCCATCGCAGAAGAATCATTACGACCTGAATCGGCAACTTGTACAGAAATATCAGACCGCAATTGTCAAGGGGTAGATCTTTGCCAATGTGCTACAGAGCTTTCGTAGCAAACATCAGTGCTGTAGCAGTGCCCTTGACTGACTTGCATAAGAAAAATGGGTTATGATAGAGCCTTTTGCTCTATTCGCAGGTACCTCAGATGGCTGGAGAAGTTTTGCAGAATAGGGCATGAGAAAGAAAGGGTTATTTCATTTTATATATCTCAGTAGTGTGTTGTCATCTAGGCAAGGAAATCATGCCAGAAATGAAGGAGTGTAATTTTGTGAACTCTTAAAAACAAACAACCCCCCATCAGAACACACACCCCCCCACACCCCCCCCCCCCCGTAGAACAAAAAAACCCCAAACCAAACAACCAGCACACACAAACAACAACCCCTCCCACTTCTTTATGGAAGAACTTCAGTGGTTGAGGTAGATCACTCTCCTCAGGAGCGTCAGCAGGCTAGGAAAAGGAGTAACTCCAAACTCATAATCTTTATACTTGGAATTGATTAAGCCTTACCTTGCAGTAAAAGGGCAAGGATGCTGAAGCCTTATTGATAGGTGTTTGAAAGGCAAATGCTGTTGTGTCACTGTGAGACTCGGTCCGTACTGTCCTTGTGCCAGAGGGAGATAGGTGAGTTCTGTTTAGTGCGTGTGTTTGTAGTTGTGTTTTTTCTCCTTCAAGAAGAGAGTGACTAGGTCAGGTGAGTCCCTGCAGGAGGAGTGGAGATTGCCCCTTCCAGGGTAGGAGAGGAGCGTGTTAAAGCACAGGAGATTCCAGAGAGTGCAGGATGGAGCAGGAGGTGGATAGGAAGAGAGCACAGAGCTTGGGAACCTGCATCTCAACAGAGAAACTTGAGATCAAGGAGCCCTGACAGGATTAAGGAGCAGCCAACCAGCTAGCTCTCAAACAGGGTAGAAAGAAAATTCCTAGAGTACAGTTGGCTAGAAGTAAGGATCTGTCTGCAAGGGCTAGAGAGCAATGTGGAGGTTATAAACAACCCCTTTGTATTCCTATTAAGTCTTTCTTGGTCACTTTCAGTTTAAAAAGCTTAAAGTTTTTTTTCTAGATTCTGTGTGATAAAACATGTCTTTTTAAATATAAAAATCCCTTGTTTGGGAGTTTACCTAACGAAAAATGTATGAGCATATGCACCTCAAAGAACTGGCTGATCTGGGGTTTGAACACAACCTGCTTAAAAAGTTCAGATTGGTTAATGATGGTCTGATCTTTTTTAGTATGTCTCAGAAGAGCTCTTCTGATAGATCTACAGGATCCTCTGATCTGCTGATAGCAGATATGAGTAAGGCAGAATAAGACCTAGTGGTTGGAAGTTGGAGCTGGGTAAAGTCAGGCTGGAAACAGATGCATTTCTAACAGTGTACATAATTAACCTTTGCTCAAATGTTCCCGAGGTATGATGGATTCTTTGGTTTGAGTGTTTAAAACAGCCTTGGTTGTCCATCTTAATGCCAGGCTCCTTGTGAGCCAGAAGCTGTAGGGGTGTGTCCTGGGAATCGTTCAATGAAGTTTTGTCTGTGTTTGTGTGTGTGTCTGTACAAGATGATAAAAGAATGAAAACGCGTATATAATAGTATTGTTACTATAATCATTACTATAATCATACTTGTAATTACTAAATAACATAGTGTAATGAGTTTGGGTCTGTTGACTCATACTTCTCACCCTTTACTCTTGATGAGGGCTGTAAGAGTCACTAACGTAAATGCTGCTCCTGGACCACAAGGGTTGGATTGTGCGTTGATGATGTGAGCTGTAGAAAATAAGTTCTCTTTCAAAGCAGCAGGGAGCTCTACAGCAACATGGTGCTGCTTTTGGATAATGTGTAACTCGGGTCTTGGCTTCCTAAGCATACCTAGGGCAAGAAACACAGTGCAGCAAAAATACTAGTCTGCTTTTTTCTACTCTAGTATGGTCTTTAGCCCAAAGACTCTTTCAGAGCTTAGAACAAAAAAATCCAAATAGTAAGTATGTATATAGGATGATGAATGCCTGGGCAGTAGGATAAAGGAGTGGTTCTTTCTGTGGAAAGCAATCGAATTTAATTGTTTTCACCTTGATTTGCTCAATGATACTGACTTTTCTCTCTGTTGCAGAGTATAATTTTGTGTTGCCCAAGTGCCCTTGTGTGGCATTACTCATTGACTGATAGCAGGATAAAGACCGGCTCTCCGCTGGACCACCTGCCTATAGCCCCATCCAACTTGCCCATGCCAGGAGGGAATTCAGCCTTTACACAGCAGGTGAGCAGCCTTCAAAAAAGGGAGCTCTTGTGGTCCAGGATAATAGCTGTATCTTGGCTCTTTCAGGATTTTCTTTTCATGTTGTGTGATAAGCAGAGCTGGAGGTGCCGTCTCACTCCCAAGGAATTAGCTGCTCCCATTCTGCTATAAGCAAGACAGTGATGTCCTTGGAAGATGGGCAGAATCTAACCTTGAGTAGAACTACTGTCATGCTCTTTGTTTTCTGATAATTTTTGTACACAGGACTTCGATGGCATCCTTTTATATGTTTACACAAGTCCATTGCTTTTAGGTTCGAGCAAAGCTGCGTGAAATTGAGCAGCAGATAAAGGAGCGTGGCCAGGCTGTGGAAGTTCGCTGGTCATTTGACAAGTGCCAGGAAACCACAGCAGGTAACTTGCTGTAGGTTAAAGTTTCTCTCCCCCTGTTCAACGTGTTACCCTGAGAAACTTCCCGTCTGGCTATTTTCTTTGATTTTTCCTGTTTGATGCTGTTGGTGTTTACTGTCAGCAGTGAAAAAAACCAAATGGCTCTCTTTCTTTCCGGCACAAAATCGTGCATGGGTCTGTTTCCCCAGGTATAGGGGGAGTTTCTTTTACTGGAAGCTGGAAATGTGTACCAGAGGGCAATACTCTTGCATATGTGCCATGTTCTGATGCTTTCCCCTAACATCTGTTGTTGGCTGCTGTGAGAGTCAGGGTACTAAGTTAGGTGGACCCTTGCCCATCTGGTACGGCTTTCTTTAGGCAGTCTCCTGAGCAATGTGCTCACAGAAACTTTTGCTCTGTAGTCCGTTGTACCGGTTGCCAAATACACATTTGTCTTCCCTGTTCTCTTCTAGGTTTCACTATTGGCCGTGTCTTGCACACTTTAGAAGTTCTGGACAGTCACAGCTTTGAAAGATCTGACTTCAGCAACTCTTTGGATTCCTTGTATAACAGGATATTTGGGCTGGGTCCAACCAAAGACAGTCATGAGGTGCCTTGGGACTTTGTTGCTGGGCCCTGGTCTTGGACGTGCTATGTTCTTGTTTATATTCCACGGTTACTGTGCTGTCTCTGCAGAGAGCTGACTAGGTGGCGGCCTTTGGCCAAGAGATGCAATCTCCATTGAAAAGGATTTCATGCAGCCCTAGGTTGGGGAGGTACTGAAGTGAGAATGGGGCGGGGGGTCTCTGCTCTAGGAAGTCCACGCTAACAAATACCTGTAAGCTTGAGAAATCCACACAGCTAACTGAGGAGAGTCTCCTGATGGAAGACATCAGTCCAGATAGCAGATTGATGATAAAGACATGTTATGTCTTTGAGAGAAGTATATGCTAGCCTTGTCAAATTCTGGGGTGGCAGCAGCTTCCTGGCAGTCTGGGAGCTCACAGTTCAAGTTCTTTTTAGCCTGGGAGGTGACATATTTATGATGTGTAGGACCATAGTGCGAACTGTCTTCCTGGAATTGAGCTGCGGATTTAGTAGTTTGGTAGTTTACATACTTTGCATAACGCTGTCGAGAAGCTGTGTTTCACTCTGTGCTAAGATTAGCACTCCATAGGTGTACTGCTGGAAGAGACATGATTTTCTGAAGCAAAGCCAGCATACAGATTTGTCAAGGCCTGTGGATCACCTCATACTGCAATGTAGAGACAAAGCAGGAGGGCTTTAGCTTGACATCTGTCCTCTGTGGTAGGAAGAGGGGAACGTAGCAGTCTTCAGGCTTTGTTCTACTAGAAGAAGACTTGCTGTTAATCCAACCAGAGGCCTCAGGACTGTTCTTCTCTTCTCTTTGGCTCGGGTTCTCACTGTAGCGCGTATGTCTCAACAGATCTCCCCAGATGACGACGCAGTGGTGGCCTTGCTGTGCGAGTGGGCTGTCAGCTATAAACGCTCTGGACGCCACAGGGCTATGGTTGTGGCCAAACTCCTGGAGAAACGTCAAGCAGAGATAGAGGCTGAGGTAAGTCCTCTTTCCTGGAAGGCTAGCAGCACTGAAGGAGAGCAGAGGTTACCGAACTGCGATTATCTTAAGCTGAAAGGCAAAGGCTGATCGGCACAATACCTCTTAACACTGGCGCTGTTAATTATGGCATTTGCTCCCTCTAACCCAAAGTAGGTCATAAATGAGCCTGTGGGATGGTGTGTATCCCATTTCTTGGATGTGTTTGAAGACAGGTGATTGCACTGTGGAAGTACTGGCATACTTGGAGACTGTGAAGTAGTTTACAGAAACCTGTGTGGTGGCTTTCCTATAAGTGCCAGATAGGAAAATTAGATTGAAGACTTCTTTTTGGGGTTTATGGATAGTGAGTTTCTCCTCTGTGACAGCGGTTGATACTTTTTTCTGTTTCCACAGAGATGTGGGGACTCTGAAGTCGTGGATGAGAAGGGCTCCATCTCCTCGGGCTCTCTCTCAGCAGCCAGTGCTCCTGTCTTTCAGGATGTCCTTATGCAGTTCCTTGACACTCAAGCTCCTATGCTAAGTATGTAGTAAGAACTTGTGGTCCCCCCGGTTTCTAGCTTTCGCTCTCCTGCAGACTTTGAATCTGTGTGCTGTTCTCTTGTGTGTAGGTCCTGGATGTACCTAAACACTCTCTCTCTCCGGCTTCCTTGCCATTCAGAGCGTACCTTGGAGAGGGAGGGAAAGCAGCCTGGAGGGCCAGGTGACAGAAAGATAATGCAGAAGTACTTCCGTTAACAGAGTGTTGACCAAGAATAAATTACTATAGCCTAATCAGGGATTAATTCAGTCTGAGAAATAGAGGGGGGTGTCTAAATAGTAAGTGGTAAAGCTCTGAAATAGTTTCTCGGTGGAAGTACTGCAAACAGATTAAGGGGGACAGGGTACAACTCTGTGTGATGCAGCCAACTGTTTGTACACCCAGCAATGGCACTTCCAGGCTAAAGTCCTTTGCCTCTGGTCTGTGAGACTAACTGAAGAGCTTTTGACTCGCTTAATTGCCACCTGTTGAATCTGGGCTTTCTGTTTTTAGTCCCTGCTGTAATCTCAGAACCGTGTATCAGTCATTTGCTACGTTGAGATCTCTGGAAACACTTTCTCTAGCCGTAGGTGAGGTGGCTGGTGTTGCTCAGAGTGCTGCAGAACTCTGGTAGCCCTGACTCTCTGTGCTGTCCTTTCAGCTGATCCTGGGAAGGAAAATGAGAAGGTGGAGTTTTTTAACCTGGTGCTGCTGTTCTGTGAGCTAATCCGACACGATGTCTTCTCTCACAACATCTATATGTGCACGCTCATCTCCCGGGGTGATCTCGCCATGGATTCTCATGGGCCTCGCCCGCCCTCACCCTTCGATGACCCTGCTGAGGACCATGACAGGAAAGAGACCGAGGGAAACAGTGGCATCAAGCTAGAGGTGAGAGCACAAGCGCCATGGCCCTCCTGTACATGTTCCCACCTTGTGCTTGCCTGGTTTTGCCAGCTTGGCAGCCTCCTTGCTGTTACCTGCTGGAGGAGGTACCAGTGACTCATGCTCCTCCTGCCCCCAGCCTATTTCCCTAGTATTTCAGTTTCAAAAGTAGAAGGCTGGAAAGGACCTGCAGAATGTAAAGGGGTAGACAGGAAAATCTCGCACTGCTCAGAGCAGAGCGGCATATCATGAGGTGCTGCGTGAGGCCTGTACATGATATTTGCAGTGTATTAGGCTCCAACTTGCCAGGCACCGTGGGTGTGCTGTCATACTGCTGTTACTGTCCAACATGGGCATTGAGTGCTGTAGTAAACAAGTTACCCTCTTGTTCCCTGGTGCATCGCTGAGCTGTAAGGCTCTCTGTCTCTTCCCAGGACACAGGTCTTTCTGAGCCCATGGACATTGACCACAACTCCAGCATGCTCTTTGATGACATGGAGAAAACAGACTTTTCGGTACGTTCCTGCGTTTTCTACCTGCCACTGAGTAAGTAGGTCAGTATGTTGTGGTGGGTCCAGGGACAGCACCTGCCTTACTTTTGTGTGAGTACTCCCTGTCCTGGTTTGAGGTAAAACAGAACCAATTTTCTTTTCAGTAATTTTTTTCCCCTCTCTAGTGTAGAGCCAGTGTACTGGAATTGGCTGGGTTGCAAGGCAGCTGACACTGTAAAAAGGTCCATATAACCTGGTTATGCAGTTTGGAGTCCATCAGAGTAGAGTGAGTCCCAGTCATTCCTGAGACCCTTTATGCTCTGGCCGCTGCTAGCCCAGTGTTTGGGCAGGGTAGGAACTGGGCTGCTTGGAACTGGGTGGGAAATGGATGACTCTGATACTACCAGGAGACTGGGAGTGACCAGGTAGTGTTGGCAGGGGTTTTCTTGATCACCTGGTGTCGCGTGAAGGGGGGGAGGGCAAAACGGTTTTGGCAGAAAATAAACCCCCTTGCGTTCTAACACTCCTCACCGAAGTGGGAGGCTAGGTGCGGCTAGGTTTAAATTCTGAGTGATGCCCAATTCGCACTATCAGTCCAATCGCGTTTAATATGTATTAAACTCTTACGATTTGGATTCACTAATAGTGGACTGCACCTTCAGTCTAGTCGTGCTCCTGAACTAGCACGGCCACTCTCAAGTCCTTGGTCGCGTTCAGTGAGAAACTAAAACGACTAGCTACTTAAACAGTGCAGTTTATTTAAGCAACAGGTATACAGGTTCTTAGGATTGCCGGTGATGATATTGTCTGCAAAAGGTTACATATACTAAGCGCGCAACAAAGTTATAGAAATAGAAAAGAGAGTCAGAGCTCTAAGTTCTCTAGTTGGATCTTACCCAAAGGCGTCCCTATGGGGGGGGAAGAGAGGTTCAGCCCGTCGACTGATCCCAGAAGTCAGTGGTGATGGAGTCTTCCCTCTCTATCCCCCCTCTCTTGGGCTATTTTATACTCTTTGATCTCTTCAAGGTGGAGTTTGAGTGACTTTAGTCATACGTAACTTTACCATGATTGGTGTAAATTTTTCTCGCTTCGCAATTAAAGGTATAGTTCACGAGAAATTCAGGGCGCAGACTCAAAGAGGAGTGGTCGCACCTTGGAGGCGGGTAGCCTTCGGGATGGAGGTGTGTTTTGGTATTATAATGACATTATAATGAGCAAAGTTCACACAAAGGACAGCATTTCATCAAAGTTTGGCAAAATGTTGGCTCCGAGTAGCATATAGGCTGCTTATCTCTCAGTACCGTGTCGTTCCCGTACCTGCTGTACACCGCAAGAAAAGACCATGACGCCATCGCACCATCTCGTTCCTCGAGTGATTTCACCTGGTACAGGGAGTCATAGATGTTGCATTCTTCGTGTGCTGGCTGCGGCTGTATTCTACCTCAGAGGCCTCTTGCCTTTGTGTGTGTGAACAATGCTGTACCTTTTTGTACTCTCTGGCCAATTTAGTAATTATGCCACATAATCCACCCCGTGACTACAGTCACTCAAGCTCCACGACACTCGATCGGAACATCGCTCGTTCTCTTGTGGTGAGGGATATCAAGGGCAAATACATCTTTTGGAGTGGTCAAGCGAGTTAAGCTTCTAATCATAAACCAAAGTCTAGCATATAAAGCAATTGTCAAAGCGAAGCACAATACAGTGAGTATTAGTAAAACAACTACAGGATGTAGCATCTTGTTATTAAGTCCAGTAGCTGTTGGCGACCATCCAAAAAGAGTGTCCCACCATTCATGTCGTCCATCTTTCTTAACTCTCTCCAGCACTTGATGTATTTCTTCAATATCATGATGGACGGTGATCAGAGTTCTCTGTCCATTCTCTTGGGCCTCTTTCAACAGTCGCTTCAGGTCATCATGTTGTAGCAACTTCTTCACCAGCGAGAGATTCATTCCGATAGGGGTAGGCAACAAATCTCGAATCAATGTGTAATTAGATTGTAGCAATTGAAAAGACGTAACAGGAGCTGAATAATCGAAGTCACATCCAATGATGTTAGTAAAGTTACAAACACAAAGATTTGAGTGATTATGTATATTTACTACTATGTCATCTACAAACACAAGACTACAGGGAGACCTCATGCAAACGCACCCTTTTCCGATATATATAAGCATAGTTTCTGGGGTTTCATTGGGATGTATCTCAAAGTGACAAACATTCTGATTGGTGTCAAGACAAATGTCTTGCGCTTTGAGGGTACTACTTTCACAAATGAATCCCTGTTGATCTCGTGGAACGCATGCGTCTACATCAACAGTTTGCCATTTATTCTCATTCTGTTGTGCCCATACTCTGTGCTCTATTGGGTAGAGTATAGCTCTATGGTGATTCAACCCCAGCGCAATGATTGGGTATATGGTGTGTACTGAGGCATTGCGTATTGTTAGGACAAAAGCTATGGCCTTGCTCTCAATGGGATCATAGGTGAAATTAACCAGATACCACCAGGCTTGAAATTTTTTCTCAAATTCAATTGCGTTATCCCATATTACTTTTCGAATTTCGGTGGGCAAGGTGCCTTCTTCACCTTCCCTGATGATTGCGGCTGTCATGGATTGCATCCACAATTGGGCTTGGATACAACTAAGAGCCAAGGAAACATTGTTTTGGGTCGTACCAAGTGCATCTGTGATCAGCTGATGGTCCTTTTCACCTGTTTCTTCCCACTGAGGCAAGATATTCGATAAAAGCCATTGGTTGTTTCCCAGTGCTGATAGAGAAGACTGTAGGGGCTGTCTTAATTTGTCTAGATCACTAGTGGTTGTGACTAGTTTGTTGGCAAGTATCTCAGCATCTATGCTATTTAAGACTCCTAGGCCTGTCCCTAAGATACCAGCCACGTCCCTCTTCGGTCGTGAAGTGGCAAGAGTTTGTCTGTGTAACCATGCTGACCACCCTGCATAAGACGTACTCAGGAATGGTGAGCAGGTGGGTTTGATCGCAGAGATATTAGTCTGCATTGACAATTCTACTCGTTTGAGGGAATATGTTGGATTAAATAGTATCTGCTGTTGACCCATGTGTTTAATAACATAAGGGCCAATGTCGAAAGTGTAAGGAGTTAGCTTAGTAGGTACACCTTTGAGGGTTTGTGGGGGTGTAGGGTCTGGATTTATTGCAGCATGTTCAGGTGTATTTGAGTCAATCATAAATTCAAATAACAATTCTGTGTCATTGTAGCCCCAAATGCAATACACTATGATAGGTTTGATAAAAGTGAAATTGTGCCAGCAATCTGAATTTGAGTCTATAATTTTGTAACAATCAGTGTTGTATTTGTCCGTTTTGGTAGAGTCTACATGGATGGTTTTAATCACAGTTGGCCTGTGGTGAGCAGACCCATTGATTACTCGGCAACTAATTTGTATTGTGTCTAACATAAGCTTGAGACCATGGCCATTCTGGGTCTCTTTGAGTAGAAACAAGAGGGAATAAAAAGGTAAAACTGAATAGCATCGATCCTATCTGCCAATTCGTCATTTTGGAATTTGGGCCTCCAGATAGCTATACCTAATAAGAATAATATTACTGCTAGGATCAAAGTCAGGATTTCCTGGAGAGAGTCAAGGTTAGCATCCACGTACAGTTCATCCAAGGTTCCTGTAAGACACAAAAGAAAAGAAAATCTGCTCGGTCTGATTTGACCGACAGGGTTAAAAGTATATTGGACTCCTTTCCACGTGAGTGCAAATCGCGCTTTGTCCCGCTCAAGGAGGGGAATCATAAAAAACATGTCTTCTACATCTAAGGCAGCCATCCAAGGATGGGCAGCTCCTTGTATCACTGTCACAATTTCTGCGATATTCGGCACTGCCGCGGTCAGGGGTGCAGTGTTGGCGTTTAACTTTCGGTAATCTACTGTGAAACGCCATTGCCCGTTTGGTTTCTTTACCGGCCACACCGGTGAGTTATAAGGTGAGTGAGTTCTCTTAATGATGCCTCTTTTTTCTAAATCTGATACCACCCCGTCCGCTCCTGCAAGTGCAGCTGCAGGTAATGGATACTGTCGGACGTTGGTAATTTCAGAGGGAGACAAAGGTATAGAAGTTTCTAATAGACTCAGTTTGACTCGTATGCGATCTTGAGTGTGGACAAGAAATGGTTTCAGGCAATCGGGAAGACCACGGATAAGGGGAGCTAATCGATCGGGGTCGACAGGGGCTGCCATTGGGGATCTCCGAAATTCCTCTCTGTTGTACATGGCTTGCAGACAGGCTGCTTTCCGTATCGCCGCAAACAAATCAGAGTAGCCTGTAGCTCTAATCTCTAACGGCTCCCCCCTCTCTCGCGGATCCATACCACCTGCCCAATAGGCTGCTCGAGCAGTTAGGGAATAATTATGATCCCCAGGCACAGTGGTTAAAAACACTCCCGGCCCCCAAGAGTCTCCTGCTTCTTCCTCACTCAACATAATTCTATCTCCCCCTTCAGAAGAAACTCGCCACACGTACTCAACAGCTGACTCTTCTGGCCGCCTTGAATATTTCTCCCTTATTTTTGTTAACTCAGTTGGTGTCCACGGAACAGTACGCACAGTGGTGTGGATTTCATCATCATCATCAACTGCGGTTTCAGTTTTAACCAGAGGACGTAAAGGAAAGACTTGGGGTTTCAAAGTAAAAGTCCTTTCTTCCTCATCTTCTCCCTCCTCCTCACTATCAGACCAGCAATCTCCAGTCTGGGTTCCGGGATTTGGATTACACATTAACTTACGAATTTGTTGGACCTGGGCTGAGGGCTGCATTTTATCTAAGAGCCCAGTCACCCTTTCCAGTAACGTTTTAAGTTGGAGATTTTCACTCCTAAATTGGAGATTTTCACTCCTAAGTTGGAGATTTTCACTCCCAAGTCGAGCATTCCGGTTTCCTAAACATTCATTCTCATTCACAAGCTTATCGACTTGAGTTCTTAATTTTTCTCCTGTCTCCTTTTGAAAGGCTAGCGATGACTTCAACACCTCATTCACCGATTTCAGGGTTGCATATTCTACAGCTGAAATCAGATTAGGAGCAGGGGCTTTTTTAGCTTCTTGTTGTGCACAAGATAAACAGGCGCCTAACACAGCACAAATCACTCCTTTGCCTTTCCCAGCTCTAAGTTTCTGTGAAACCCGACACTCTTCGATACGCTCTACTACTTTCTTTTCATCCTTCCAAAATTTATGGGCCCACTCCTTCCCAGCCTGGGAAGGGGCACAATCATATTTTTGCAGCAATTCATACATGGCAATCCTGCCGACTACGCCAAAAGCTGTCGCGTGAAGGGGGGGAGGGCAAAACGGTTTTGGCAGAAAATAAACCCCCTTGCGTTCTAACACTCCTCACCGAAGTGGGAGGCTAGGTGCGGCTAGGTTTAAATTCTGAGTGATGCCCAATTCGCACTATCAGTCCAATCGCGTTTAATATGTATTAAACTCTTACGATTTGGATTCACTAATAGTGGACTGCACCTTCAGTCTAGTCGTGCTCCTGAACTAGCACGGCCACTCTCAAGTCCTTGGTCGCGTTCAGTGAGAAACTAAAACGACTAGCTACTTAAACAGTGCAGTTTATTTAAGCAACAGGTATACAGGTTCTTAGGATTGCCGGTGATGATATTGTCTGCAAAAGGTTACATATACTAAGCGCGCAACAAAGTTATAGAAATAGAAAAGAGAGTCAGAGCTCTAAGTTCTCTAGTTGGATCTTACCCAAAGGCGTCCCTATGGGGGGGGAAGAGAGGTTCAGCCCGTCGACTGATCCCAGAAGTCAGTGGTGATGGAGTCTTCCCTCTCTATCCCCCCTCTCTTGGGCTATTTTATACTCTTTGATCTCTTCAAGGTGGAGTTTGAGTGACTTTAGTCATACGTAACTTTACCATGATTGGTGTAAATTTTTCTCGCTTCGCAATTAAAGGTATAGTTCACGAGAAATTCAGGGCGCAGACTCAAAGAGGAGTGGTCGCACCTTGGAGGCGGGTAGCCTTCGGGATGGAGGTGTGTTTTGGTATTATAATGACATTATAATGAGCAAAGTTCACACAAAGGACAGCATTTCATCAAAGTTTGGCAAAATGTTGGCTCCGAGTAGCATATAGGCTGCTTATCTCTCAGTACCGTGTCGTTCCCGTACCTGCTGTACACCGCAAGAAAAGACCATGACGCCATCGCACCATCTCGTTCCTCGAGTGATTTCACCTGGTACAGGGAGTCATAGATGTTGCATTCTTCGTGTGCTGGCTGCGGCTGTATTCTACCTCAGAGGCCTCTTGCCTTTGTGTGTGTGAACAATGCTGTACCTTTTTGTACTCTCTGGCCAATTTAGTAATTATGCCACACCTGGGAGAAGACACAGTTCTGCTGTCATCGTACTGTGTGGCCTTCAGTACTTCTTCAGTTTTATGGTTCTTCATAGTATTTGTGGGCATAGTTCATGGTTGCAGAATGCTTTGAAGTACTTAGTAATAAAAATAACTTGTGGTGGTTGAAAAATCCCTGAGTACCTACATTCCTGCAGCCATTTCTGGTCTTTCAAGGTGTGTTAGGTGTGATGTGCAGAACTATGTGGCTTTCCCAGGATCCTTGCTTGTTCTGTGGAGATGGTTGTTTCCAAAATCCTAAGTTGTGGTTATTTATTCCGTATTGTTTTTAACTCAATATATGACATGGATCAGAAGCAGAAATGGGAATAGTGTCTTAGTATGTTGCCTTGGTCATTGCCCCAAGAACTGGATGTTTCTCCAAACCCCCCTCTTCCTGCCCTTTTTTCGGCCTGAGCAGATGTACCTTCCTTCAGCAATCTTCACTGTTGCATGACCATGTTCCCTACCTAGCTTTTTTTGTTCTCATGTCTCCCTAGATGTTTTCTCCTCCCATGCATTGTGAATCTAAAGCCAGCCCTTCCCCTGAGAAACCAGATCCTGAAAAGGAAGCAAAGCCTCTGCTGAAGGATAAGTCTGTGGAAGGAATGCTAGCATCCCTGTACGACCAGCCTCGGCACATCCAGTATGCAACACACTTTCCTATTCCTCAGGTATGAGATCTGCTTATAACTGCTCCCCTGTTACTGCCTTCTGCTCTGGTCACAAAGCCGCTGTGTTTCCCTGCGGTACTGCTTTGGGTGGGTAAGGAACAGTCATGCTTTCCTGCACTGCTGCAGGAGGTGATCTGCTTAAGACGTCTCCTTGCTTACTCTCATAGCGACTTCTGAGGTGAAGCTTTCCTTTTCCTTTAAGAGATCCAGAGATGAAGGAAGATTAAAGCATTCAGCCTCATAGTTGCTAATGCAGTTGTCTCTTTTGGTTCCCTAGGAGGAGTCATGCAGTCATGAGTGTAACCAGCGGCTGGTAGTTCTTTTTGGGGTTGGAAAACAACGGGACGATGCTCGGCATACGATCAAGAAAATAACCAAAGACATTCTAAAAGTCTTAAACAGAAAGAGCACCGCAGAGACAGGTTAGTAGGGCTTAAGCCACTCCTTTCTGAAGTAGGAGCGTCTTTCCAGTTGGCTGGCTCCTTTGTCTGAAGTCTCACAGTGAAAGGATTTTATATAATCTACAGTGCGTGGTAAGCTGTATCAGTCACTGAGAGTCTGGAATGGTGCTCTGTTCCCAAACATACTAACCAGCAAGTAAGGCAACTGATTTCCTGCTGACAAAATCTGTTTAATTGAACTTTTCCTCACAGGAGGATTAAGTCGTATAAAGGTTCAGAGTGAGACCGTGACCAAAACTTCGGCTTTTCAAATTTTATTTTCTTGCATTTAGATCCGTGCACAAGAAGCAAAGAGGACTTTGCCTATGCATATTCGGCAAAGACCTTGCTAAAATGTAGCGTACCCTTATGCCTGGGGCACGTGCTAAATGCATAGGATGTGTAATTTGGATAGCTGTGTCAAAATCAATAGAAAGCCTCTGACTTCCAACAGCTGAGAATCTGGCTACGATTTTTTTTCTCTCTTAGTCTGCTTCCTGAAAGGCAACTTGAAATGTGGTAGAAAGATGATTCTTTAAAAGATGGGGTGACCTGACAAAGAAGCTTTGAGGCTGAACATCTCCAATCCAGAACGTGTGTTTTCCTCAGGGAATCAGTGTACCTGTAAATCAAGAGAGAAACTATTTTCTCCTTTCAAGGAGTACGTTCATTTGGGATAAACTAGATGTTAACCTTGCTGTTATTCTCAGATTAGGAATTACTTCCTCAGCAGTTTATTGTTTTGAATTCAAGACGATCCTTATCAGCATAAGGTCTGGGACTCAGGCTTTTTGGCTGTGCTGCATGGCAGGGGCTGGTCTTGCTGAGGGACTGGCAGGTGCTGATCGTTGATGTCTGGTCCTCCTCTGATGAGGAAGGTAGCCTAATACTATTTTCTGATACTCCCAACTTTGGTAGGTGGAGAGGAAGGACAGAAGAGGAAAAAGAGCAAGCCAGAAGCATTCCCAACAGCTGAAGATATTTTTGCAAAGTTCCAGCACCTTTCTCACTTTGATCAGCACCAAGTCACATCTCAGGTATGAAACTTTCAAGACTGTTGTCCTTCTTGGGCCCTGACTGAGAGCAGCTTCCTGGAGGGAAAGGGAGATGGGCCTGCTGAGGGAATTTTGCAAGGGGAGATAGTATTGTGTGTCGTCTTGCGCTTGCAGGTATCTCGCAATGTCTTGGAACAGATCACCAGCTTTGCCTTGGGAATGTCATACCACCTGCCTCTGGTACAGCACGTGCAGTTCATATTTGACTTGATGGAGTATTCACTCAATATCAGTGGTCTTATCGACTTTGCCATCCAGGTAAGCGCAGTGTGCTCAAACGCTTCCTGGGGAGGGCATCATCAGCCTGAAAGACAGCAGATCTGTGCTGTGGTAGCTGCGCTGCTCCTGGGATCATTGGTGACCCTCTGACCTGTGTCACAGAGGTGGTCAGATTAGGTGGCCATGGCAGTGCTCTCGGGCTGCAGCTGTTAGGAGTAGGTTGTTTGTGGCAGGTAGTCTTACATGTTCTGTTCTGAGGATTATTCTTCCAAAGGCTTCAGGGTTGTCTCCAAAGGACTTGCATTGCATCTCTGTCCCTGGCTGCAGCAAGGCCTTGTTCTGAGTGAGAAGGGGATCGTCTGTCTCTGGCAGCTCTTCCACCTCGCTCCCCTGGAAGGATCCTTGGCACATGGCAGTGCAGGCTGCCTTCTGGATCCTGCTAAAATCCTGTTGCTGTTTCTGCAGCGTGTGCCAGGTGTCTCTTGAAGCCTTGCTATGGTTGCTGATGGAATTGAGGTTGTTAGCCTTAAAAAGGGAGCTGAGTGAGATTTATGCAGGACAGAATTGCCAAACAAGCTGCCTGCTGCTCTCTGTGGCCATATCCCAATCACCCTCTGATATCCAAGCACTGACAGCCCCTTGTACTGCCCGAGTGAGACGTTGTGCCTAAGTATGGGGTGCCAACTGTTCCAGGGGTACATCTCTAGGCCGAAAGCGCCTGCCAGTCCCTTTCCTGGCAGGTCCTATAGGCTGTGGGTGTAGTGTGCCTGCTCCATTTCTGACCGTACCTTACCCCTGTGGCTGTTGAAGGGTTTTTCTGTCATTGGGTACAGTTGCTGAATGAACTGAGCGTGGTGGAGGCAGAACTGCTGTTGAAATCCTCCGACCTTGTTGGCAGCTACACCACCAGCTTGTGCCTGTGCATCGTGGCTGTGCTGCGGCACTACCATTCCTGCCTTATACTGAACCAGGACCAGATGGCTCAGGTCTTCGAAGGGTAAGGAAATCTTCCCCTCACCGTGTGGAAGGAAGTAGCCTGTCTTCTGGGGTCTTGTAAGGGGCAGGGATATATCTGTGTTCTTCCTAAAAGGTGGAAACTTTGTGCTTGAGGATTCAGCTCACGGAATTTGCAGGGGACAGGATATGTTACCCAGTGAGCACTGTTGCTGTGAGCTCGGGAAGATATCTATGTTATGAGGTTATTCCTTGTTGCTGCAGCGTTTTTTTTTTGTCTCTACACAGCCTGTGTGGGGTGGTGAAACATGGCATGAACCGCTCAGATGGCTCCTCAGCAGAACGCTGTATCCTGGCCTATCTCTACGACCTGTATACCTCCTGCAGTCACCTCAAAAGTAAATTTGGGGAGCTCTTTAGGTGAGTCTGAGACAGGTGGGATGCAGCGGGTGCTGAGCAGTATAGCACCTTTTCTTAAGCTTTGCTTGTGATCTTGTTTGATGGGACTGTCCCTGAGATCCTCTCAGTGGGGAACTGAAGTCTTGGGAGTAGCGCCTGTTTTACAGGCAGTAATGACCCTGTGTATAATCTTGACTCTTAGATCGTCGCGTTGTTTTTGGTAAATTGCCTTCAGCACCTCCACAGGTCTGTTCTTACCCCGCTCCTAGAGGGCAGAAGTAGAGGGGCCTGTTCCTACCAATCTCTGATGACCGAGCAGTTCATCCTAATGGTTGTTCTCTGCTTGTGCTCGGCTCCCTAATAATCCTTGGACTGCTTGTGAACCTGCTCTGCTTGGTTCGGGGTTTGTTCCTGTGCCGCTTTGCAGTTCTTATCCTTATTCTGCCCCTGTTGGCTCTTCAGGTTCTGCTCTGCCTATGTTGCCCCCAGGCTCTGCCCCGCGGGCTTACTTCACTCTGTGGCCTTCTGCCCTTTGCAGTTCTTCTCTTGGGAACTGTGCCCCCACCACCTCCTTGTGGAGCTCCTCCCTTAGCGGCCCGGAGATGGAGTCCACAGATCTTCCTGGCTTTTTGCTTAGGTGATCCTGTGAAGGGGTAATTCTCCTGACAGCCCCATTTCCCAGTGCTTCACTCTGTCTTCTCTCACAGCTCCTGCTCCCTACGAGTGTTTCCAGTGCGTAGGGATGTCTAGCCCTCGGTGTTCCCCCCTTGTTGAGGGTCTGTGAGAGTGGCTTGTGCCTTGGTGTCAGCTAGCTAAACTGGCTGCTGAGAGCCTTTGAAGTCTCTCTCCGGTCTGAACTGAGAGCAAGAGGGAGTGCTGTGATCACAGGTGCCTTGGGGTTCCTTGAGAGAGCCATAGAGAAATGGGAATCCTGATATTAGTCTCACTGAATTCCCAAAAGCTGTTCAGCAAGGGTTTAAAGTAATACACCACAGATAAAAGGGGATATCCTCTAGCAGGCAAACAGTAGCTTAGAAATGGAGACAAGGAGTGGGAAGGAGTTTGTATTTTGAGGGTGATCCCTTCCTGGGGAGTCCTATAGGACTCTGCTAGCGCTTGTGCTGTTCTACGCATCACAAGTTGTATGAGTGGTCTCAGAACTTTTCATATCACTGTTATTCAGCATATAATAATAGAAGTTGGCTGCAGATTGTTGTAGCAGGGCGCAGTGATGGTGACCAGCTGATAAAATGGCAGATGAAGTTTAGTGTTGTTAAACATAAAATGTTGCACGTAGGACCGACCTTGTTCCCTTCCAAACTCTGTGTAGTGATGGATATATACTACTGGTTGGATAAAGGATCTTTGAGTGTAACAGATACATAATTGAAAATGTCATCATAGTGTTCAGTAACCGTTCAAAAAGCAAATTAAATGTTAGGTATTGTTTTGGAAAGGAATGGAGAACAGACCAGAGAGCATCGTTAGGCCACCATTTAAGTCCTGGCACAACTGTGCCTTGTGGATTGGGGCAACAGACTCCAAAAAGCGTGTAGAGTTAGGCCCAAAGGAGAGTGAGTGGATAGATGACCAGAGGTTTGGAATGACTTACTTGTTAGGAACTGAATCTCTTCCCCACAGAAGAGAAAAACTGAATGTTCAATATGTGTTACGATACAAGCACAAAAAGGAATGAATAGAAAATAACAAATAGTAGGTTCAGTACAAAAGAGTGAACTTTGTAGTTCTTATAGTTAACATGGACCTCATTCCATGTTGCGAGCATCAAAAATCTACTGGATTCAAAAAGTAGGTGGACAAATTTGCAGGAGGAAAATCTGTTGGGGAGAGCATTATCGTTAATTCCGAAAATCTGTGAGCCCTGAGTTGCAGCAGGATGGGGAAGGATGCTGGAACAGTATTGCCACGTACCTGCCTTGCTCTTAAACTCTTCTCTGGGCATCAACTGTTCTGACAGCTGGTGTTCCCCCCTCAATCTGACCTGGACTAGCCATTCCCACGCGTCTTCGCTGAGCCCATGGGTAACTTCCGGGTGCTTCCACAACAAAGAATCAGCTTCACTCTTTTGGGAGAGTCTCTGTACACAGTGGTCTTGAGTTTCCACCTGTTCTTGCCCAGGGAGGGCTTGTCTTGCACAGGATTGCTTTGCTTATCAGAGTTCAGTGGAAGCTTAGTTTTTTTGTTTTCCTGATCTCTCTTTCCTGTCCTGTTTAGTGACTTCTGCTCCAAGGTGAAGAACACAATCTACTGCAACGTTGAGCCTTCTGACTCCAACATGCTATGGGAGCCGGAGTTCATGATTGACACTATTGAAAATCCATCTGCACATAACTTTACATACACCAACCTGGGCAAGAGCCTCAATGAAAATCCAGCCAACCGCTACAGTTTTGTCTGTAATGCACTTATGCACGTGTGTGTGGGACACCACGATCCAGACAGGTGAGAGGCAGAGCTTTCATGGTTCTATTGAGATAGTAATATCTTTAGGTGAGGGTAAGAAAGCCAGTTGCCGTTCCTTGGCTGTCTGGAGGTATGAGGAAGAAGGAGCCAAGGCTGGGGTCCCTTAGAGAATCAATGGCCTGATGGCGTGCGTGAGTAGCAAAGTTGACCCTCTGCTTTTGTCATTATTTGTTTAACAGGGTGAACGACATTGCTATCCTGTGTGCTGAGCTAACTGGCTACTGCAAGTCTCTAAGCGCCGAGTGGCTGGGTGTGCTCAAAGCTTTGTGCTGTTCCTCCAATAATGGGACCTGTGGCTTCAATGATCTCCTCTGCAATGTTGATGCAAGTGCAAACATTCAAAAGGGGAAAAGGAATTGAAGCAGGAGTGGAGGGATCCCTTGGGAGAAGGCAGAAATGAACAAGGGATGGAGGCTTTGTCTTCTGAGGACAGGGGACGGGCTTTGAATGCCGGGGCTACCTTTTGGTGTTTGTTGCAGCCTGGGCTGTTCATGGACATTCACCTGGGGTTGTGGGCCCTTCTACCCCCCCTGCCCAGCTCCTAGGCAAGCTGAGGAATTGCTGACAGAGGGAATGAGGCAGAGGCTGTTGTGATCACTGGCTGATCTCCTCTCTTCCAGGTCAGTGACTTATCTTTCCATGATTCCTTGGCCACGTTTGTTGCCATTCTCATTGCCCGGCAGTGCTTGCTGCTGGAGGACCTGATTCGCTGTGCTGCTATCCCCTCACTTCTCAATGCTGGTAAGTGCATCCCTGCAGAAAGCTGGGCTTAGTCTCAGTTCTGGCTCAAAGGCTTGTGCTTAACGGATACTTTGTGAACGCCATAGTTGTGAATCACACCTCCAATACTTCTGTTACAGTATGGTACTTAAGAATTGGTTGTTTTGCTTTGGAGGGTTTCTGGCCTTGTGGTTTCTATCAAAAACTGGTTGTGCTGAGGCTTTTCAGCGTCTTGCTCTCTGGAGTTTGTGTGCAAGCTGAAATAAGCACAGAGAGGTGTTACCAGCTATGCTGTCTGACCAGTGTACTCAGCTGTGAACTCCAGCAGTACACCTCCTACTGCTGATACGGTTCAGCTCAGCATTTTGCCTAGAGCAGCCAGCTGACCAGTTGGGCCTCCAGTGCCTGGGTTGCTCTGCCATTACTCTGCCACCGGTGTACCTAACTTTGCTCTGGTGATTGCAGCATCCAGACTCTGACAGGGTGAAGTTGGGAAGATGGAGCGAGCAGAATGCAGTGCATGTCACTGAGGATGGATATGCTGACTTGCATGTTAATTACTGCACATGCTCCATATTTGTAAATACAATAAGGCTGCTGCAGCTTCTCAACTGTCTGCTCCAGGGCAGTGTACTGTGAATAGCTTTTGGATTGAGAGTCAGCTGTCCCAGCACTTAAGAAATCTCAGTTGTCTGTTTTCTTTACATAGCCTGCAGTGAACAGGACTCAGAACCAGGAGCACGTCTGACCTGCCGGATTTTACTCCATCTGTTTAAGACTCCGCAGCTGAACCCATGCCAGCAAGATGGCAGTAAGTGAATGACAGTAGAGCCTTTCTTTATTGTGAAAGTACTGAGGCTCTTGCACCTCAAGAAAAGAGATACTGGACCCTATGATTAGAGATCATGACCTGCTTGCTTTGAATAAAGCAGGCAAAGCCTGATACACCGCTTTCTGCAGAGGACAAAGAACAATATCCTTCCATTTATGTCACTCCGTGGTAGCCAGGCATGTTGGGGAGGAGGCCCTTGGAGGCAGGAAAACCAGCCAGTAGAGGTGGCCGAGCCGTCACTAAGCCATTAAAATCATGATCACTTCTTTTTTTTTTTTATGTCTGAAGCTTTGTATAGCCTCTTAACATGGTGCCAGAAGCTGCTATTTTACAGCGTTCCCTTTTTGTCTGGTGGTGGAAACAGCCCAGGAAGCTCTGTTCTTGGCTCCTCATCAGTATCCTGATAGCCTAGGTTTAGAGACGCAGAGGTTTAGACGGTAGTTTAGGGTAGGGTACTGCTGGAGCTTGGAGTTCATGACACAGGCACTGCTCCCCATTTGGATTTCATGGTTCAGTTGTCACAGCGTGATTGGCACTACGCTTTGCGAAACTTAATTAAATGGAGCCCATGTTACGGTTGGGAGAAGCCTCAGGATTCTCTGAGCTGGATTCTGCGGTACTGGCTGGCATGTAATTCAGGCAGCTCTGGAGCCTGCGCCTTTCTCACTGGGTATTGCCCTTCCTCATTGTCCTCTTTGCAGACAAACCCACGGTGGGAATCCGCTCTTCGTGTGACCGACACTTGCTGGCAGCTTCCCAGAATCGTATTGTGGATGGAGCGGTCTTTGCAGTGCTGAAGGCCGTCTTTGTTCTGGGTGCGTACCTGTGTTAGCCTCGACCTGTAAGAATGTGTTTTTGGAGGGGTTGGGAGAAAGGCGCTATATTGCATGTGTTGGCTGTACAGAAGGCCAGAGGAGATCTGTTTTGGTTGGGCATGTGGCTTGTCTAAAGCTCTTTAGTTGAGCTGTTAACATGCTTCGTACCTCTTAGCTGCAGAGATCACTGATCGCAGAGAGAGTTTACAAAAGCTCAAGATGTTTTGGGGGTCAGGCTTTGGGTTTAGCGTTGATGATTAAGTGACACATGTGCTTTTCTTGTAGGAGATGCAGAACTGAAAGGCTCTGGCTTTTCCCACCCTGGAGGTGTCGATGATCTCATGGATGATGAGCTGGGCACCAGGAAAGCTGGTGGTCGGGTGGTAACTGTAGAAACAGCTAGCTTGGATATTTATGCCAAGTATGTACTAAGGAGTATATGTCAACAGGTGAGTCTGTCCCATCTAGGTTTGTCCTTATCCCTTCTGCAGACAGATATATCCCGGGTGACTTTCTGCAGGTTGGGTTTGGCAGGTATTTCTTTGAACCATCAGTGAAGAACCTGCGATGGTTCTGCCGCGTGATGGCGCTAAGGATTGCTCGCCATTAGCAAAAAAAAAAAAAAAAAAAAAAAAAAATAGGGCGGCAAACAGTTGACAAGAATTAGGTGTTGCAGTATGCAGGGACTGCACATCCCCTTTGCTTTGGCAGCAGCACAGGGCTCACGTCCAGGGAAGCGAGTTTGGGGAGTGGTTTGCTGAGATGTGTGCTGGAGGCAAAGAAGATAAGCCTGAGAAAGGCAGCTTGTTGAAGTGATAAATGGTGCCTTTCAGAACGCAGCTGAAGTGTTGCTTGCAGCTAGGCTGTTAATGTATCCCTGGGCTTTGCAGTGCCCTGTTTAGTTAATTAAAGGAACAACAACAAAAATCTTTTGCTTAGCCTAATCTGACAGCACCAGTATTTCTCTTCCTTTGTGGAAAATGAACATTTGAGGAACTGAAACCTGGCTAATAAGGTGCTTGGTTGCAGAGTGGGGTGGCTGTAACTGCTACTGTATGAAAATGGGTGTTGAAGGGTGTCCTTAGCCTTGGTTGCAAATTTATTCTGTCAGCTGGAAAGATGCAGGGTTACAGTTTGAACCTGTATTCTGTATTGCGAATGTGTAGGCACGACACATTAGGGCTTTGTTGTCTTCATGCTTCATGATGCTGCCGTTTGTTAGATGGCTCACTATATAGCAATGTTACTGGGCTACCAAAGAAGAATTGGAGCCACCTATTTACAAGCGTAAATTCAATGTGCTTGGTGTTACTGAAACTTGACAGAAGTAGATATTCCCTTGCTGGTCCCAGTCTCTATAGAAAGGACTCACAGTAGGTAGAAAGTGTGTGTGTGTGTGTGTGTGTGTGTGTGTGTACAGGAGGGAGTAGCAGGGTCAGGTATCACTGCTTATATCAATCGTTGGCAGCACTGGTTATGTAGGAGTGAGCATTCAGTAGACCCCAGTGAGTACCACCAAATTGTGCCGGAGCTTCTGCAGGGTTCCTGCAGCTGTGAAGGGCTGGTAAAATTATGTGTTTAATGTTAACACCTCCAGTGTGAGTGGTGGGTGCTGCAGAACTCGCGCTATCAATTCTAAAATGTCTGTAGAATGCCTTGAGCCTGTAAGTTGTGATTTCTCAAACTCAGAAAATGTTGCGTCTTGTATTCAGGCGTATATTTTATAATAGACTTCATCATGACGGGGTGGGGAAAAGGAGCGGATTATAAAATTAAGTTAAAGGTTTCTTGGGTGCAAATGATTATGACGTAGTTGCTGGTCTGCCCTTTAGCCTGTTTAAAGTAATAAAAGTAATTGTGACCGGCCTTTTGAAAAGGTTAATTTTTAAGAGCTGTGATAAATCACAGTGGGAACCAAGAGGGAGGCTTGAGTCAAAGGTGCTAACCTGAATGTGATGATTGGGATGGTGGAGTTGTCCGTAGTTCTTGGAAAACATGTTCTTAGTGCTCTCTTGTGAAGAGGCAGATAAGGGGCTCTGCTTCAGTAACACGGAGCCTGCGGCAGTGGCTGTTTTGTAAGGAAACGTTGCAGAGACAGAGACTAGAAGTCTCTCAAGGTTGAAGATGGTAGTTGACTTCATACCTATTTGTGAGATTATACCAAACAAGCGGATCAGAGACGCGTCTGACTTCTTGTAGGAAGCTGAGCAAGTGACAAAAAGTGTCTTCCCAAGGATAGGCATGTTATGTACCTGAGGAAGAGAAGCTTCAACAGATCATGATGTAGCGACACTGAAGGGGAGAAATGCAGTAGGCATGGGAGGTATCACCAGATCACGTGTATTGTCAAAGCAGAAACTTCATCTGGGATGAAGTTGAAGATCTAGGCTGTGGTTTCACCAGGATTTCAAACCAGAGGGTTGGCCTTTCTGATCTTTATGCTCTACTTAGTGCTTAGAGCGCTGTCTGCTGCGGAGAGGAACCGTTCCCAGCCCCTGTGCTTCGTGAACTGGATCCTCCTCTCTTTTCTGGTTGTCGTTTCTCAGTGGAAGAATTCTCTGATCAGACTTGCTCTGTGGCTACAGAAGTGCTTATATAGCAGTCCTCTGTAGATTTAAATTTCATGAATTTGCCTAATTAGTTCTCGATATGAAAAAATCCTGCAGTAATGAATTCTGCAAGTTAACTGTAAATTCTGTGAAGAAGTACCTACCTCACGTTTGTTTTGGAAGCTGCTGCCTTTATTATTACCACGCATTTAGGCACCACCAACGGAAACGGGGAGGTTGGCAGTGGTAGTTTTCTGTCTCCCTTCTCCTTGTGATTTGTGACTTTATAAATGGCTCGTGTGCAGGCAGTTGTTTCCCCTTCCAGGCTTTGAGAAGTAAAGTCATTGTTTTTTTTACTAAGGATGGCAGTGTGTTTTCCATCCCTATTTGAGAATTAAGGGGTGTGCTTTTCCTTAAGACGTGTTCTAGTTTTTAGCCTTAGCTGCAGCCCTGAGTTATTTAATTTAGGACAGCTCTAGGTTTTGTTGTGCAGGAAATAGACCAAATAATTTTAAGTGATCCCTTCTGATCTTTTGAGCCCAAGCGGTATTGTTCATGGAGCCTGGGCATGGCAGTGACTGCGTACTATTAAATCATACCAATATTTTATCAAAAGAAACAGTAGCTACTGTGTTTCACCACTGCTGACTTGTCAAAGTTGAGGTTTCCTCTGTTGTGATTGCTGTGCTGTGCTTGATGCCTGCTGAATCAGGATAGTACAGTTCATGAAGAGAAACAATTATCAGGCATAACTGTGTATGAATAAGGCTTTTTATGAGTTTGATGTGTTCCCTGCGTCTCTCTGAGATGAAAAGCAGGGGCACTGGTTTAGAATCGGACATCAGTTTGGCTATGCTGACTCTGCCTTTGTCTTGCAGGAGTGGGTAGGTGAGCGATGTCTGAAGTCCCTCTGTGAAGACAGCAATGACTTGCAGGATCCTGTCCTGAGCAGCACACAGGCCCAGAGGCTGATGCAGCTGATTTGTTATCCACATCGGCTGCTGGACAATGAGGAAGGAGAAAATCCTCAGCGGCAGAGGATTAAACGCATCTTACAGGTGCAGGCTCCTGGCAGAATCTAAGAGCGTCCTAGTAATTGCCTAATGAAGTGTTAGAGCGGGGTTGTCCAAAATACAGCCCTCTGAGGGGTTTGATACTCATTGTCATGGCAGCTGAGGGTGTGGGTTGATGTAGTTTGACCTGAGATAAGGACTTGTATGAAGTATGTGTGCGTGTGTTGCAGAATCTGGACCAGTGGACCATGAGGCAGTCCTCGCTGGAGCTACAGCTCATGATTAAGCAGACAGCAAACAATGTGAGTTTCTGCTCAGAGGGACCATACAGGGATGTGTGTTGCCGGTGTTGAAGTGGCTGCTTGTGAGGTGGTGGGGAGGTGGCCTGGCAGAAGTGGGAATAAGGAGAGAGTAAATAAGCAGGGCGTCAGGCTTGTGAAAGCCGTGCACGAGAAGGATGTGATGAGTCTGAGGCCCGAAGAGCAGCAGCCCTGAGGAAGTTGGCAAACTGGGTTTGTACTGAGTTGTGTTGAAATGTACGAGCCCTGTCGGTGGGTGCTCTCAGAGAAGGACTTGGCTGTCTTTTCTTCCCTATCTCCAGGAGATGAATTCCTTGTTAGAAAACATAGCCAAGGCCACCATTGAGGTGTTCCAGCAGTCAGCAGAGACCAGCTCTGCTAGCTCTGCTGGCAATGGAGTCAACAATATCAGTAGCTCGGCAAGTGCTGCACCTGCCAGCAACAAATCCAAACCCATCCTCAGGTAGGTGCAGTCCCAGCATGCAGCTGCCTTGTAGATGAGTCTGAATCGTAGATTGGATTGCAAACTGCTTTTCTGCCCTGTGTTGTCTCAGCTCCCTGGAGAGATCAGGAGTGTGGCTGGTGGCCCCTCTGATTGCCAAGCTTCCAACATCAGTGCAGGGCCATGTGCTGAAAGCTGCTGGAGAAGAACTGGAGAAAGGACAACATCTGGGGTCATCGTCCCGCAAAGAACGGGACCGCCAGAAGCAGAAGAGGTTAGCCCTGGGGAAAGGGCAGGCCATGCTTGCTGTGCTGATCCTCCAGCCTGGCAGTATAGCTCCATCTTTGTTCTCTCTGCAGCATGTCCCTCCTGAGCCAGCAGCCATTTCTGTCACTGGTGCTAACGTGCCTGAAAGGACAGGATGAGCAGCGGGAAGGCCTCCTCACCTCTCTGTACAGTCAGGTCCAGCAGGTAGGTCTCTTGCTTCTCCCCTCGCTTTCCTCAAGGGCGTGTTCCACCACTAGGCAGGCTATTGGGCATGTCCATGGGGGTGTTGTCTGTCTCATTATAAGCTCAATAAGGCAAAGATCTTACCATGGTTGGGATAGGGTGCTTGAGCTGACCGTGTCTGAATCGGTGGATAATAGGCAGTACAAGCTGCTCTCGATAAACTTCAGTGTATAGCTTGTGAGGTCTGTCCTCTCTTCTAAATTTCTTAGATTGTTACTAATTGGCGGGAAGATCAGTACCAAGATGACTGCAAAGCCAAGCAGCTGATGCATGAGGCCCTGAAACTACGGCTGAATTTGGTGAGCAGCTGGAGAAAAAGCGCTTAACCATATGGGGTGAAGAGTTATCTGCTGTTTTTCCTTTTTTTGAACACACACGCACACACTGGAGGGGCTATTTATGTCCTGCGGCAAGGAAGTAGGAGAGGCACGTGTGCTGCTTCTAGGTCTTGAGCCTTGAGTGGGACAGGGTGCATGGAAAAACTCCCTTGCTCTATTTCACGAGGATGAAATCCACAGCCTTGGTCTCTGTTTTGGAGATGTGCCTTCCCATTTCAATGCTTTTGCAGTCCCCAGCACTACTACTTGCATCTGAGGTTTGTCCTGCTGACTGCAGTCTCCTGCAGCTCTCAGTAGGAGTTGCTCTGGTTTAGGCTTCTTTCTCACGTCTAAATCTTAGTGTTTCTTCATGGTGTCCTTGTGAATAAACTATTTTTCTCTGCCAGGTGGGGGGAATGTTTGACACAGTGCAACGCAGTACACAGCAGACGACTGAATGGGCTGTCCTTCTCCTGGACATCATCAGCAGCGGCACCGTGGACATGCAGTCAAACAAGTAACTTTGTGGCTGGCTTCTGATCCATACGCTTCCCAAGGGAGGCAGTCGTTAGCATGGCCCCTCTTCTCATGTGAGCTAGCTGTCTCTCTAGACAATCTGTCAGAAATACTGTGGCAGTCAAAAGAGACTTCGGAGTAATAGCAGGCTACAACCTAGCAATAGCAACTTACAGTCCTAGTATTCAAGTGCACTCTGACACATCCAGAGCAAATTTGGCTTTCGAGGTGCAGAGAGATAAGCAGGGGTGAGCTGAGTCCGGACCTGCTTTTTGGAGAAGCTGAATGGATAGACAGGAGGCCAGTCTTAATCTGTGATGCTGCACTTGACTCAAGTGTGAGCACCCTGTGGTGTAATAAGCAAAAGAAGGATTAGTGTGGGAGGTTAGTCTGAAGAGCGCTTGGCGCTTCTGACTGTAGGCAGTGTTCTCGGCAATCTAATAGTGTTTGGTGTTGCTATGATGGCAGAGGCTTTATATCTGCTTTTCAGGTGACTTTGACCTTTCTGCTTTGATCAACAGTGAGCTCTTCACCACCGTGTTGGACATGCTGAGCGTTCTCATCAACGGCACCCTGGCTGCTGATATGTCCAGCATTTCTCAGGGCAGCATGGAGGAGAACAAGCGGGCGTACATGAATCTTGTCAAGAAACTCAGGGTAAGGGACACTAGGCCCGGTATGGAGAGCGGTGTGTGCTGTGTCATGGTTGTCCAGCTATGCAGATTTACCTGTGTCTCACAAACGGTGCTTGTCCTGTTGCTGCTGTTTAGATGAAGCAGTGAGGTTGTTCCCAAAGGCTCGGTAGGGCTGAAGCATGCAAAAGTCACAGGTAGTGCAGGGATGGACGTTGACACCAGAAGAGGCACGGGTGGGCTTTGGATGGTTTTTCCTGAGCAATTCTTTAAGTCTTCTCCATTCTCCTGGTGCAGAAAGAGCTGGGGGACCGGCAATCTGACAGCCTGGAGAAGGTGCGACAGCTACTGCCACTTCCCAAGCAGACCCGAGATGTCATCACCTGTGAACCTCAGGGATCCCTTATTGACACCAAAGGCAATAAAATAGCTGGATTTGACTCCATCTTCAAGAAGGAGGTAAGTGAAGCTTTGTAGTCCGCATCACACAGCTGCTGAGTGCAGGTGTCACCTTGTCCTCTGATACCTTGAGTCTACACAGCTTGGGAGGCATCTATATGCAGCGCCTTGTAGCCTGCTGAGCTTGAAGTGACTGGCTGCATGCAGACAAGCTGGCGCATAACCACGTCCAGAAAGGGCTAAGCTGTGTGTTAAAGCTTGGCGATACATGCTGCTATGGCCTGAGAAGTTATTTAAACTTTGGTTGTGTACATGGCTATGTAAAGTATAAAGAGAACCCATAATCCCTGTCATGTGAGTTACTGGGCAGTGCCAGTGTGCAGAAGACTGGCAGAGATGGGATGAAGGAGACTGGCAGTTGTTGATGAAGGCCTTTAGAAAGGACTGCTTTGCCATGTGGAAGAGCAGGGACCGCTAGTAAGGCTCAGGCTGTTTTCTGGATCACGTACAACAGAGCCTGAAGAAAGCATAGAGTTTCCTGTGCCCTCGTAGGAGAAACAACAGGGACTTGGAGGTTCTTATCTCTTTTGCTTTAAAGGGTTTGCAAGTCTCTACAAAGCAGAAGATTTCCCCTTGGGATCTGTTCGAGGGCTTAAAGCACTCAGCCCCTCTCTCCTGGGGATGGTTTGGGACAGTCCGGGTGGATCGCAAGGTGTCTAGGTTTGAGGAGCAGCAGAGGCTTCTTCTGTACCACACACACTTGAAACCCAAGCCCCGGAGTTACTACCTGGAGCCGTTGCCGCTGCCCCCTGAAGAGGAAGAGCCTCCTACACCCGTGGCTTTAGAGCCAGAGAAGAAAGCTGCGGAACCAGCTAAGGCTGATAAAACGAGCTCAAATCCTGCCACCTCTACTGAAGAACGCAAGAAGAAACAGAGCAAAACCAAGAAACGCAACCAGTCTGCCAGCAAAACTGAGGTAATTGACTACCCAACAGCTATGGATCTCCCGTGTCCACCCTTCCTGCTCACAGAGCACTCCCTTGAGTCTTCCCAAGGAGCCTGAGTGGTGTAATGGTGAAGATGGGGATGTGTTTCTTCTCAGCTGGGAGTGCTGGAGCTTTATCCTGCTCTATCTAGCCTGGGGCAGGGCAAATATTTTCTTAATCCCTGATGAGAGGGAAGGGGGCTGCCCAGCTCAGGTAGCATCCCAGGCGTCCTCCTGTGGACTTTGCAGCCCTTTCATACTCTTCATCCGTTCATGAATTCCCAGTGCACATTGATCTTTCTTACTTCTCCTTTCTCCTTGCAGGATTTTGTGTTGGGCCCTAGCCGAGGGGTTTCATATGGAGTTGGTATGCCTACAGATCTCTTGCATCACCAGTCAGGAAGCACTATGTCGAGGCTGGCATATGGGCAATCACCAGTGGGTCTCTATGCCCAGAATCAGCCTCTTCCAGCCGGTAGGTGCACAGGAGAGGTGACGTGACTGTATTGCAGTTGCACCTTTTTGGGGAACCTCTTGTAAGAACCCCTTCTGTGAGATGGTCCTGCACCGTTCCCTACACTTTACCGTTTTTGCCTGTCGTGTCTAGATACAGTGATGAACAGTCGTTCTGGAGCTACAAGGCTCAGCAACAGCGTGTGACTAGTCAGCCTGTTTCTCTTCCTCTTGCAGGTGGCCCTCGCCTGGATACATCCTACAGACCCGTACGCATGCCACTGGGGAAACTTGTTCAGAGTCGTCCTCCCTATAGTGGTGTGCTGCCTCCAGGGATGGGGAGCATGATGGGCATTGACCCCTCCTACAAGCCGGCGGTGTACAGACAGCAGCCTCCAGTGTCCCAGGGGCAGATACTGAGGCAGCAGCTTCAAGCAAAGTTGGTAAGTCAGAGCTGTGCTCTTGCTGTTGCTGGGACCCACGGTACAGCAAGCCCAAGCTGTTTGCTGGGGCTGTCCCTTCTAGCCAGAACTCTCCAACCCTCTCTCTGTTTCTGCCCCAGAAAGACCTCATCTCCTGTTCCTATTCCTCTGGTGCAGCACTGTGTTTGCCACCTGCTTTGTGGGCCCACGTCACTAACAGTTGGTGGAGGCTGTCAGTGAGGTGCACTGGGTGGCAGTTGGGCTGTGAGAGGGGGACATCCTGGCTGTGGGGTGGTAGGGATGTTAGTGGCCTATTTGTCCCAAGTTAGGGTGAGGCAGAAGTCATTAGCAGATGCGTGCTGTGCAGCAGCCCTGTAGGTTTAGCAGTGAAACTACTTGTCTGCTTTGGTGGGAGCTGCAGAGAAGAGAGCAGCAGTGTCCAGCCTTTTGGAGATGCTGAAAAAAGTGTTTCTCTGTTGCCTTCCAGCAGGGCCAAGGCATAATGGGACAGCAGCCCGTGCGCCAGATGGCTCCAACCCCATCTTATGGAGCACTGCAGCCCTCCCAGGTAAGTGGCGGTGACCTCAGGTAAGACTGGAATCTGGCTCCAGCAGAGTGCAGCGTCTTCGTTTCTGCTGCTAAATCCTGAAACATCTTGACTCCTCTCACTCCTCATTTACTGGGCAGCATGAATCTGAATCCCAGCCTTGTGACAGTATTTACAGGAGGCTGATGTCCTGTGCTCCAAATTCTCTTTTGTCACCTTATCACCTTACCCCATGGCTGATAAAGGCTTTTTGTTTCATTTCAGGGTTATACACCTTATGTCTCCCACATTGGCCTCCAGCAGCACCCCTCCCAGTCAGGCACAATGGTGCCTCCTACCTATTCTGGCCAGCCCTATCAGAATTCCCACCCCAGCTCTAATCCTGCCCTGGTGGATCCTGTTAGACAGATGCAGCAGAGACCAAGCGGCTACGTACACCAGCAGGCCCCTGGCTATGGGCACACCTTGGGCAACACACAGAGGTACCTCCCACTCTACTGGATATTAATAAGCTGTATTTCTTCAAAGGCTTCCCTGCTCTGCTCAGGCAACCCTAACAGCAGGTCCTGCACCTGGCTCAGGCAGCCCCTGGTGTCAGCACAGGCTGGGGATGAGGGGATGGAGAGCAGTCCTGCCGAGACTTGGGGTACTGGTGGATGAAAAGCTGAACGTGAGCCGAAAATGTGTGCTCACAGCCCAGAAAGCCATCCACACCCTGGGCTGCCTCCCCAGCAGCGTGGCCAGCAGGGTGATGGCGGGGGATCTGCCCCTCTGCTCTGCTCTGGGGAGACCCCCCTGCAGTGCTGCCTCCAGCGCTGGGGCCCCCCAGAAGGACATGGACCTGTTGGAGCAGGTCCAGAAGAGGCCACAGAGATGATCTGAGGGCTGGAGCCCCTCTGCTGTGAGGACAGGCTGAGAGAGCTGGGGGGGTTCAGCCTGGAGAAGAGAAGGCTCCAGGAGACCTTATTGCAGCCTTTCGGTACTTAAAGGGGGGCTTATAAGAAAGATGGAGACAAACTTTTTAGCAGGGCCTGTGGTGATAGGACAAGGGGTAATGGTTTTAAACTAAAAGAGGGCAGATATAGACTAGATACAAGGAAGAAATTTTTCACCCTGAGGGTGGTGAGACCCTGGCCCATGTTGCCCAGAGAGGTGGTAGATGCACCATCCCTGGAAACATTCAAGGTCAGGTTGGACGGGGCTCTGAGCAACCTGATCTGGTTGAAGATGTCGCTGCCTATGGCAAGGTGTTGGACTAGATGGCCTTTAAAGGTCCCTTGAACCCAAACTATTCTATTATTCTATGATCTGGGACTTCCACTGCTCCTGAGCAGACATAAATCCAGTAGGAAAACCATGCAGAACAGTGGACTGAGGACTGTTAGTTAGGGCTTCTAGAAAAACAGGTTGGATGAACCCCCTTGAGAGGCCCTGGTGTCCCTCACCCTTCTGCGGAGAGGAAGCATGGATTGCAAGGGGTTATTTGGGCTGGCTGTCTTGTTCATGGCAGAAGTTGGGTTTGGGGTAAAGAAGCTGGCTGTCTATGAATCTTTTACTTCATGAGCTTGTCCTTTTTTCTTACAGGTTTCCTCACCAGTCGATTCAGCAGACTCCCATGATGAGTGGGATGAACCACTTGGGTCCACAAGGAGTTCCCTCAGGAATTCGACCTAGCCAGATACTGCCTGACCAGCAGCAGCAACAGTACCTGAGGCAGCAGCAGCAACAGCAGCAGCAGATGCTGAGGGTGAGTGGTTGCTGACAGGAGGAAGACTGTTGGAGCTGGAGGAGGCTTGTCCAGCGCTGCTTTTGCCTCTGGGTTGGCAATGCTCTGCTCTGCTCCTCTGTGCCAGGAAGGATGTCAACTCTGTTGGGGGCTGTCTGTAATAATCATAGAATCTTCATGGTTGGAAGGGACCTTTGAGATCACCGAGTCCAACCAAACAACCTACAGACTCTGCCACTAGAGCATGCCCTGAAGTGCCACATCCAGACGTTTCTTAAACACCTCCAGGGATGGTGACTCAACCCCCTCCCTGGGCAGGCTGTTCCAGTGCCTGACCACTCGTTCAGTAAAGTAATTCCTCCTAATATCTAATCTAAACCTGCCCTGCCGCAGCTTCAGGCCATTTCCTCTGGTCCTGTCATTATCCACCTGGGAGAAGAGGCCAACCCCCACCTCTCTACACCCTCCTTTCAGGGAGTTGTAGAGGGCAGTGAGGTCTCCCCTCAGCCTCCTCTTCTCCAAGCTAAACATGCCCAGCTCCCTCAGCCTCTCCTCATATGCCCTGGTCTCCAGAGCCCTCACCAGCCTGGTAGCTCTCCTCTGGACACGCTCCAGCACCTCAATGTCCCTCTTGTACAGCGGGGCCCAGAACTGAACACAGCACTCGAGGTGAGGCCTCACCAGTGCCCAGTACAGAGGCACCATCACTTCCCTGCTCCTGCTGGCCACGCTGTTTCTGATACAGGCTAGGATGCCGTTGGCCCTCTTGGCCACCTGGGCACACTGCTGGCTCATACTCAGCTGTCCGTCCACCAGCACCCCCAGGTCCTTTTCTGCGGGGTGAAGCGGTTCTCCCTTCATCAGGAGTGTCCAGCTCTAAGGGAGTCATCTGCTGCACTGCCTTTTTCCCATCACCCAGCATGAGCTAAAGGGAAGCTGGGAGCAGTAAAGGTCTCTCTAGTCCTCTGTGGCCTGTGTGCCACCTCTTCCTGCTTCAGCTGAGCCCGTAAGATTATGCAGAAAGGTAGCTATCTTAGAAATGTTGCAGGAGCTAGAAACAAAGTGAAAATCCCCCTGTCCGCACAAGAACAGGTAAGGTTATTCTTCATAAGATCATTTTTAGGGGCATAGCTGCGTTTTCACAAGATCAAAATAAGCATCGGTTGCAGTTTCCAATGGCAGGAAATCTGGTGTGAATCGGTCCATGTACTCCACGTCTAACAGCGGATGGTAAGAAACTGATCCAAAGCAAGCTGTTAGACCCAATTCTGTAGGTTCAAAGAAGTTCACAGGCATGTGTCAACAGACGTGAGTATTCCACGGATTTGCATTATGGTCTTATGAATATTAAATGCTTATGTGATATACAGATGTGAATATATTTCTTGGAGTTACAGAAATGTATTGAATTGACAGAGAAACACAGAAATGGTTTGGGTTAATTGGTGAATTGCATACCTTGTGACAAGGCCTAGCAAACCTGTAGAATATGGGGAGACTTTACATGGCACAGAGTGCTGAGGCTTTGTGTTCTGAGAGGGGCCGGAGTGAGACAGCGGTTCCTCAGAGAGCTGCAGTCAGCGGTATTTGAGAATTGCTGCCTTGCACTGGACAAGAGGCTGCCTGTGGCATGGTCAGCAGCTTTTAGTCCTTTTGATGAGTAGCACCCCCTGACTATTAACTTGGTTTCTTTTAGCATTCTCCATCGCTCCTATTTAGAAAAAAAAATATGCCTCAGACAAATTGCTAGCACTTCTCCTAGCTCAGTAACTTTGTGTATACCTTCAGCTTTCAGCTGACATCGCTTGGTTGATTAAAAAAAAAAAAGTGCAGTGCCCAAAAACTCCTCTGTTACCGGGACTTCTGCTGCGTTATCAGGGGCATACCAGATGCAGAACTGACTCCTGGTGCTTGAGTTGAGTGGCATGATGTAGAAAGGACGGATGGCCTTTTGGTTTGTCTTGCATGGGTTGGTAGTCAACTGTTGCAAGAAGGTAGGACGCGAGACTGGGAGAGGTGTGTCCTGGCTCGTTTAGTCAGTCAGCTGCTTTCTTGGGTACCCAGGTCATTTCACCAGCCTAGGTGGCCAAACTGGTTTAAGATGGAAGTTTGGGGGCTGTTCCAGAAACTCAGCCTTTGGGTTGAATCCTTGATCCATGTGTTTGTGACTGCTTCTTGCATGCAATTGTTATTGTCCAATGTGTCCTGTTGTTCACTGGTTCTTCTTTCTCTCTAACGTTTGCCCAATGTATTCCTAGGGAGCGCTTGCGGCAGGGCGGGTTTTTCTAACCTCCTTTCGTAAGATACTGTTCCTTTTCTTGATTTTTGTCTGTTCTCTGAATCCATTCAAGGTTTGAACCTTACCCTTTTGAGCCAGTGATTAGAACTGTACCTAGCATGACCATTTGGGGGTTTTTTAGTAGCTTTATATTTCTGCTAGAAATTCTTCTGTTGATCTAGACAGTGCAAGACTACATTGGCAGGTGGGAGAAACAGCTGAAAATTAGGAGAAACGAAAAAACCTTGAGATTTGTGGGCATATGCTGACTCCCAAGTTCAACATGCTGAATATTCTTCTCACTGTAAGTAGTTCTGCCAACGTCTAGGTTGGAGCACTGTGTCCAGTTTTATCTGCATCCTTTTAATGAAGTGCAAGAGCAGCTGGCTTGAGTGGCAGAGAAGGGCAGCGAGATAGATCGAAGAGTTGGGGAATGTGACTGAGAAGGAAAGGCTGAAATAGCTGGGCATCGAGTTAGAGAGGCAGAGACAAGAGGAGAGATAAGTCTCCAGATATTTTTGTCTTCAAAGAAAACCTTATCTGTTCTTGTCCCTTGGCTGTAGGACAAGAAATGGCCTTAAATCATAACATATGAGATTCGGGGTAGAGATTAGGGAAAACTCTAGTAGTAGGAGTAACTGTGACCTGGAGTGGATTGCCTAGGCAGGGTATAGGAGCTCTGTTGCTACCTCTGGGAAAATTTTGAGAACAGGTCAGGCAAATACCTGTTCGGTGCTGTTCAACATCTCCATCAATGACATAGACAGTGGGATCAAGTGCACCCTCAGCAAGTTTGCCGATGACACCAAGCTGAGCGGTGCGGTCGATGTGCCAGAGGGACGGGATGTCATCCAGAGGGACCTGGACGAGCTAGAGAGATGGGCCCGAGCAAACCTTATGAAGTTCAACAAGGCCAAGTGCAAGGTCCTACGCTGGGGTTGGGACAGTCCTCATTATCAATACAGGCTGGGGGATGATGTGATAGAGAGCAGCCCTGTGGAAAAGGACTTGGGGGTCCTGGTGGATGAAAAGCTGGACGTGAGCCAACAATGTGCACTTCCAGCCCAGAAGGCCAATTGCATCCTGGGCTGCATCAAAAGCAGCGTGGCCAGCAGATCCAGAGAGGGGATTCTGCCCCTCTGCTCCACTCTGGGGAGACCCCACCTGGAGTCCCGTGTCCAGCTCTGGAGCCCTCAGCACAAGAAGGACATGGACCTGTTGGAGTGGGGCCAGAGGAGGCCACGGAGATGATCTGAGGGCTGGAGCCGCTCTGCTGTGAGGACAGGCTGAGAGAGCTGGGGGGGTCCAGCCTGGAGAAGAGAAGGCTCCGGGGAGACCTTCCAGCCCCTTCCAGTCCCTGAAGGGGGCTACAGGAAGGATGGGGAGGGGCTATTGGCAAGGGCATGTAGCGATAGGATGAGGGGCAATGGTTTAAACTAGAGCAGGGTGGGTTTAGATGAGACATTAGGGAGAAGTTCTTTCCACTGAGGGTGGTGAGACACTGGCCCAGGTTGCCCAGAGAGGTGGTGGAGGCCCCATCCCTGGAGACATCCAAGGCCAGGCTGGATGAGGCTCTGAGCAACCTGATCTAGTTGAAGATGTCCCTGCTCACTGCAGGGGGTGGGACTAGATGGCCTTGAGAGGTCCCTTCCAACCCAACACATTCTATTCTATGATTCTCTGAAATACTCAGGGAAGTCAGTATTGAGGGTAGGAAGTGGACCAGCTAACCTCCGGAGGTAGCTCTTTGTTGTTTTCAGTTCTTGTATCTTGTTCGCTCCTCATCATTCCCCAGCTGACCAGCAGACTCGTAGTTCTCTTCCTGACATTTGCTGATTCCTCATCTCGCAGAACTTTGTTACTGTCCGTGTTTCTTGCCGTTTCTCAGCCTGGGGCAGAGTTCTAGTGAAATCTGGGTAATTTAGGTACCTGTAAGGAAAATGGTGTAAGAGGGTATGTTACTGCGCAGAACGTCCTTACTCCTTCATCCCTTCCTGGGCCCAGTTGCTGTGTGCATTGCCCAGACAGTTCCCTGATGGTCCCTTCTTTTTTTTTGCTTTCACAGCAGCAACAGCAGCAGCAGCAACAACAGCAACAGCAGCAGCAGCAACAACAACAGCAGCAGCAGCCGCCGCCGCCGCAGCCACAGCCGCAGCCGCAGCAGCAACCCCAGGTCTCCACAGTGCCTCAGCCACAGGCGCAGGGCCAGCCCCCGGGGCTGGGGATGCAGGCTCTTCCCCCCCAGCAGCCCATTGTGAGTGTTCTCTCGGAGGCAGAGGGATGGGATAGTCCAGCTCAAATCCGACGGCGCTCCACCTGCGTCCCCCCCTTCTCCCTCCCCTGCGCTTCCCAGGGCTTATGTGAATGCAGGTGGTGTGGCCATAACTGTGTTTCTCTCTTTGCAGTTCCAGCGCCAGGGCCTTCAGCAGACGCAGCAGCAGCAACAAACAGCTGCTCTGGTTCGACAGCTTCAACAACAGCTTTCCAGTAAGCTTTAGTGTTCTTGATCCTTGTCCCTAGTCTCCTCCCTGCCGTTTCCTATTGCAGGCACCCTGGTGTAGGGAAGCAAGGCCGAGCCAGGCTGTCTGAGGCCATAAATGATGCTGGCGGGGAGGTGGCATTAGGACTTGGGAGTTCCTGGCCCAAGGGGGCAACAGCAGCAGGGCTGGCAGCGCTTGCCAGCTTGTGAGCGGCCTTCCAGACCTTCCTTCTGCTGCCTGCAGAGGGACGAGGGAGCTGAGCCTTTGTAGGGGCTGCCATGCAGCTTTCCCGAAAGGATCCAGTCTGCAGCTTTAAAGCGTTCAGAGGTGTTTCCTCTGCTGCAGACGACCTCTGAGGGGCACAGGGAGGCTGTAATCATGGGACATTCGCTTGGTGGATGACCCAGAGATACTGTGTTCGTGTTGTGATCAGGAAGAGACTTCCTGGAGGCTGCAGGGGGGGGCGTATCCTGGGAAGCGTTGCTGCGCCCTTGGCTGTGTTTGTAGTGTTCTGGGGGCTTCCGTGGCTGCAATCGCGGTGTAATGGCAGAGCTGGCGTTTGGTCTGGCGCTGTATTCCTGTAATCTGCACTGAGCTACTGGCTGGGGAACTAGAAACGGAACCCAGTGTCTGTGCAGTTCCCTTCTGAATGGCCTGCTGTTTTACTGTCACCTCGCTGGCTTTCCTGCCATAAAAATGGCAGACATGCTATGAAAATGCCCAGAAATGGACGACTGCACAGGTTTGGCAGGTTTTTTTTGCAGTGCATTGTGAGATTTCACTCATGTAATAACATGTGGAATAGGGGCTTGGAAATTGTGCTTATACTTGCTTCCCTGATGGAAAATTCTTAGTCTTTGTGACCAAAAAAAACCTCTCCAAACCAGAAGTTTTAACGTGCTAAGTTTCCCACTAGCCTGATTCACAAACCACAAGTCTGTGCAAGGATCCCAGCCAAGACATTCAAGTGTAGGAAGATTTCATATAAGAATCTGAATATAGCAGGATAACCGTATTTTTGTATCCTGTCTGTACAGCAAACGGAGCTGTTTTATATGGAACAGATGCGTGGGTCCAATGCAGCCATGTGTCAGCATGCAGCTTCCATGCTCCCTCGTTGGGCTTGCATCAGTTCTACCGGGAACCATCTGGAGTTCTTATTTGTAGTGTCTGGGATGGAGCGGAAAGCAGGACATAAACCAAGAACAGCCTGTAGGAGGGGGACAAGAATACTTCGGGCCCAGGATAGGCTGCGGTAGGAGGCTCCAGGGTGTCCCCGAATGTGCTGTTGTCCAGCGGAGTTAAGGAGAGTGGGATAGCCAGGTTACGCTGGTCTCCTTTTACTTAGTCTGACTTAAGCTCAAACACGTTGATGTGGTTTCAGGAAAAAAAACAATCTACAGAATTTTACTTACTGGACAGTACCCAAGTATACTGTGAGTGCTGTACGTCACAAAACATCAGTCCCAGCAGTTCGGAAGTTCATTAGGTTCTTGAATACAACTTTACCATGTTTCCTGCCCTTTTTGTGCCATCTGGAAGTCCTTTGGGCACGTCCTTCGTTTGTACCGAGATACTGACAGGGAGCCAGGGTAGCGGTCTCTGAAACCTTTGCTAACTCCGGTTTGTGGGTGTGCCTGCGGATGAGTGTTTGACACTAGCTGTCCGAGCAGCTCGCGTGGCTGCGGGTGCTGTGCGATCTTATAGGGCTGATTTTTCTTTCAAAAGCAGAAATAATTCATCCATAAACTCATCCTCCCAGCTAGCTGCTACCTTTCAGGGTTTTGTTATGCTGCACCACGAGGGATGGAGAGATCTCTGGAGAAGCTTCAGGATTGGGACTGGCACATATCTGTCTCTTTCCCAAAGAATGTGGGGTCCTGCCTGTGCCGCTGCCCAAAGGCGCAGAGCAGGGAGTGCCATCAAAGTTATATTTCTTCTTCCCGCAGCCTGCAACACGCTCCTCGTATTGTGCTGGTGATGTGGGGAGGGGGATCTCTTTTTCCCAACCAGAACTTGTGACTGTTTTAACTGTGTGTTGACCTCAACAGATACACAGACACAGCAGAACAACAACCCTTTTGGACGCTACTGATCTGTGGCACCTCAGCCTGATCCAGGGTGGAGACGTCGCTGTGGACCGGACACGGCCTCTTCAACCTGGCCACAACGTGGGGCTGCCCCGAGCCTCTGCCCTTGGGCCTCTGTCCCCAGTGCCGCCGCTGCCCGTCTCGCAGGGAGATGCCGGGAGGATGGTTTTATTGTACAGAGAAAGTGTTTTTACTATCCGATTTCTACAAACGTTTATCCCTTGTGGCTGATAGTCTCCCGTCCCACTTTGGTTTCAGTTTTTACTCAGTTTTTAGTATTTTTGTTAAAATAACGATTAAGACATTGTAAAATTTTGTACTTTATTTATACCAGATGAACCCCGTACTGCAGACATTCTCGGATGAATACAGAGAGCTTACTTTGCAAAAGGAGTTGTGTATTCAGAGCCTGCCTTTCCTCCTCAGCGCTCCTACCATTGCAGCCCGGCAGCATCTCTACACGGGGTCTTTAGCCCTTTCTCAGTAGAACTAATGGCTGCGTCTTCAGCTTTTGTGAATGGCTCAACAATTTGGTTTGGGAAAGAAAACCCTCCTTCCCCGTTTGTTTCATAAGACGGTGTTCACACGCTTGCGAGGGTTTGCACAAGGTTTGTAGGAGTTGTCTGTTGATTAAGAGCCTTACTAGTAGCCTGTGGCATGTTCCACCAGGACAGAGGTGGGACAAGCAAAGAGGGGGCTATATTGCAGGGCAATTCTGAGCCCCAACAAGCCCCATTTCGCGGCCACGGCAGTCACTGAGATGCTCAAGCATCCCTGCAGTCTAGGAGGAGCTGCAGACCGCGTGCCCTCGCAACACTAACTTCTCATTGCAGCGTGGTTTTGCTGATAGGCACCAAGGCTTCTCTGCTCGCTCCTTCCTGACAGCCACGGCGCTTTCTCGGGCTGGGTAACACGCTGCATTCTCAGCTTTCGACCTGGCTAATGCAGCCTGCTGGCATGGAGTCTCATCTCTGTCTGTAGCAGGCTGCTTTTGCTTAGTGCTCTCCAATCCTGCTGTCTGTTGAACCTGGAAACCGCCATCACCAGCACCTTTCTCCTCTCTTTGGTTCCTCCTCAGCGGTTTGCTTGTGGACCAGTTGATTTGTGGTCCCTCGGGTAGCTTTTCATAACCAGTGTCTCTTTTTGTGTCCTATCTGTGCGAGATAGGACAATGCCCCATCCCTGGAGGGGTTCAAGGCCAGGCTGGACGGGGCTTGGAGCAGCCTGGGCTGGTGGGAGGTGTCCCTGCCCAGGGCAGGGGGCTTGGAATGAGATGATCTTTAAGGTCCCTTCCAACCCGAACCATTCTGTGATAGGGTGAGGCTCACAGGGACTCGTGAAACAGATGCACTTGATCTTAATCTAAGGGCAAGTGAAAGTTCTGCAGGGTGGGCCATAGCAAGAAGGCAAGCTTAGGGCGTGGGGAGGAAGGAGGGATGGCGGGGCTCTGCCTCTCGGCTGTGCAGGGGCTGCTGTGAGGGACGTCGGTGACCCAGGGCAGCGGGCCCCGTCTGCTGCCCCAAGAACTGGCGCTGAGCCCCTTCCTCCCCGGGAGCAGGGGCTTGGCTGCCTTCCACCCCCCCTGCCCTGCGCCCTGCTCGTCCCCCAACTGCGCTCCCCTCGCGCCAGGCTCCTGCCGGGTTCTCACAGGTGAGTTGGAAGGGGGAGATGATGGCGACAGCCTCGTTAATGAGAACAGATCTGTGTGCAGGGCTGCTTCCTCTGTGCGGCCATGCTCGTCCCCTTGTGTGAGCAGCGGGCTGGGGAGTCGCCTGACTGCTCCCCCGGCCCCTCGTGCCCCAGGGGAGGCTGGTTGCCCAGGGCTCTGCTTGCCCACAGCTCGTGCTGGGTAACCCCAGAAGCGGAAGCCCTGCTGGCAGCCGTAGCTGTGCCAGCTGGCCCCTGCTCCAAGGGACCCGTGGCTGAGGCAGGAGGGGTCCTGCCTGGGGTGTGGGCCGGGAGTGCCCCGGGGCCAGCAGAGCCACAGCCCAGGCAGCTGGGCACCGTCTCTGGGCAGAACAAGCCCCTCGTCTTGGCCTGTGCGGCCGTGGCCAGTGGCCCCCTCCTCTGCCGGCCCCGGGAGGCAGCTGAGCCTGCGCCGAGCGGCATCTTGGATGCTGCCTTCTGCATCGCTGCCGTGCCGGAGGTGGGAGGAGGGCGGCTCTGCCGCAGCTGGAGAGCGGTGGCAGAAGGCAGCAGGGCTCTGGGCAGGGGTGCGGTGGGTTGCCACTTGCATGGCAGCCGTGGCAGGGGCGCTACAGCAGGAGAGCACAGGGTCAGGTGCTGACCCCCTGCTTTGTGCCCTTCAGGGCCCCAGCCATCTGGTGAGACCCCCCCACGGACCACCCTACCTCCCTGGGGGAAAGGGGATGACTTCTCCCTCCGTGGGGCCGCCTGCCTGCTGCCAGGGGACCCTGCTTTATAATTCCATGTCCCAGCAACGGGGCTGCCCCTGCTCTTTGCTCCCGCAAAAGGCTCCCCCAGGGGCTAGGCAGGCCCGATCTGTGCAGCACGAGCAGGACTCCCAGAGCTCCATGGTGGTGACAGCCCCAGGGCTGCCAGTGTCCAGGACCCTCTGGCTGCCCAGAGGTTTCCAGCAGGTGCCGGAGGCTGCAGGGGGACATGGGGACAACAGGGCAAGACCCGGTCACAGCACAGGGCGCGTGTGGCGAGCTGCGATCTGCCTGCCTTGCAGCCGCCGCCGCTGCGCTGCACGTTAGCACTGAGCCACGGCAGTTTTAAGCAGGTCTGACAGCTTCCAGCCCTCCTGCTCCGAGTAGTGGCTAAACGCTGCTTGTGCCAGAGCCAGAGGCCACGGGAGGGATTTTATTACATGCTGCCCATGGGCTAACGCACGCCGCTGCCCTGCTGTGGCCTGGGGTGGGTGGGGGGGGCGCGTGTGTTTGATTCTGGGGTGCCTGGGCAGGATCCACAGGTGCCACATGTGGGCGATGCCGCATGGTGTGTGCCCAGCCCCTGGGGGGAAGCCCCGGGTTGCACAAGGCTTGGCAGGGTGGGAGGATGGGTGAGCAGGAGCAGGTTGTGCCCCCCCCCACACACACACACCCCCCCCCTGCCATTGGCAGCCTGGCAGCCGTCCTCCCTATGGACCGTGCCCTGGGCAAAGGCGGCTTGTCAGGCACCGTCAGAGCTGGTCTTGTGTGAGAAAATCGATCGCTGCCCACTCAAGCAGCTGAAGCCGGGAGCGGAGCAGCTCGGCGAGTGCCCAGCCCTCCCTGGGCCGTGCCCGTGGTTGGGAGCGGGCCGTGAGACAGCCGTGCACCGTTGCCCCATCCTGGGCTGGTTTTGCCGGCCAGTGGGACACAAGGAGCCATCCCGGAGCCCTGCCTGCTGCAGGGCAGCCCGTCACCCATCCAGGGGCCCCTTCCAGACGCTTCTCAGGGCTGATGAACCCCGGTGGGCACAGGTCAGGGTTGTGTATCCTTCCCACAGGGTGCTGGACCATGTTGTCTGCTCAAGGGCGCACAGGGCGTCAGTGTGCAGCTCACCCTGCGTACAGCAGGCCAACATCAGCATTGGTCCAGCTGCCGACCACCAGCGAGCAGCCCCTTGGAGGGGGAGACGGGCAGGAAAGCTCCAACCTGCCCTACAGCAGCGGCCGAAAGGCGCTGGGGCAGGTGGAGCCCAACCTGCATCGGGGGCAGGGGTCTCCCTGCGGCCGCATGTTCACCAACTTGGGGCGTGTGCTGGTGGCGTGCTGGACATCCAAAATAAATGCCTGCCCTTCAGATGTTGCTGCAGGAGCACCTTAAACGGGAAGCTGTGGCTGCTCTGTGGAGCCTGGGCAGGCTCTGGGTTGCAGCTCCGGCAGTGGGAGGCAGAGCCCAGCTCCCTTTGCCCAGATCAGCTCAGCGTGGAGGTGTCTGCTGGTAGCTGCACGTCCTCCTCTTTGATCAGGCATCGCAGCTGATGCTGTCCTGGCTATGGCAGAGAGATGCAGAGAGCAGACACATCCAGCAGGACCCAAATCCGTGCCCTGTTTCCAATGATTTCTGTAATCCCATCAGGCAGGACTGAAACAGAGAGAGTCCCACCGTGGGCAGAGGCAGACTGGGGGAGAGGTGGCTCTTGCCAGGAGGCTGTGTGTGGGAAGGATAAACATTCCCATGCTGGAAAGGGGCACGCCAGGAGGAAAGGAGAATGACAGAGGTGCTGCATCTTGCTGGATGGTGCTGCTGGGGCTGTGGCTGCTGAGCCTGCCACCCAGTGCATGGCAGAGGGTGATGGGGGGCAAGGCTGCACCTGGCCTCAGGGCTGAGGCTGGGCTGAGATATCCCATACTGGTACCTGGTCAATCCTCCCTGGACCAGCTGGGTGTTGCAGAGCAGTGGGAGACGCAGGGGGCTGCTCCCCTGCCCCCGGGGAACAATGCCGGGGCTGGGGGGCGTGGGGTGCTCTAGCTGCTGTGGGGTGTGCCAGGGGGTGGCAGGGACCCATGGAGAGTGGCTGGGGCAGGTATAGGCTGTGGTGGGGCAGGATTCTGGATGCTTGCGGTGGTGCAGGGATGCCCAGGGCAGTGCAGGATGCCCAGGGTAGAAGAGGATCCTTGGGACAGTGTGGGGATGCCCAGGTCGGTGCAGGGATGCCCGGGATGGTGCAGGGATGCCCGGGATGGTGCAGGATGCCCAGGGCAGTGCAGGGATGCCCAGGATGGTGCAGGGATGCCCGGGGCGGTGCAGGATGCCCAGGGTAGAAGCGGATGCTTGTGGTGGTGTGGGGATGCCCAGGATGGTGCAGGGATGCCCGGGATGGTGCAGGATGCCCAGGGCAGTGCAGGGATGCCCAGGATGGTGCAGGGATGCCCAGGATGGTGCAGGATGCCCAGGGTGGTGCAGGATGCCCAGGATGGTGCAGGGATGCCTGGGGCAGTGCGGGGATGCCCCCACAGACGGGGTCGTTTGCTGGGGCGGTGTGGAGTGCCCAGGGTGTGGGGGTGTCCCGGTCGGGTCAGTGGGGGTTACCCCCTTCCCCCCGCCCAGGGCCGGTATCTGTGCAGTGCCGGTTGTGCGCGGGGGGGGGCAGGGTTCCCGTGGGGGGGACAGAGGGGGTGCAGGTGCGGTCTGTGGGCGCGGTACCGGACTGCGCGGTGCCCGGTGGGTGCGACACCCCTTCGGTGCAGTACCCGGGCTCGTGCAGATGCGGGGGCGTGCGGTACCGGGCTCGGTCAGCGCCGCGGCGGGGCCGTGGGATGCCGGATGAGCGCGGTACCGGCACCGGCACCGGCACCGGGCGGCGGCGGCGGCGGCAGCGAAGGGGTGCTGCGGTACGGCCCCTCCCCCGCCCGCCTCCCCCCCCCCCCCACCCCCCCCCCGTGCACGCGCCGCGCGCTCCCGGTGCGGGGTCGGGCCGGACCGAGCGGAGCGCGGGGCGCGGAGCAGCCTCTGCCGCCCCCGGCATGGCCCAGCCGCGCCGCCGCCCCCGACGGTGAGTCCGGCCGGCCCGGCCCGGCCCGACCCGGCCCGCGGTGGCTCTCGCTGGGGAGGGCGGCCAGACGGGACCGGACCGGCCCCACGGCGCGGGGCTGGGGCCGGCCGCCGCGGCGGGGATGGGGCTCCCGGGGCGGGGGTGTCCGCGGGCCGGTCCCGCTCTCGTTTGCCGGGGCCGGGGCAGCGCGGCCGGAGCCGGGCCGGGCATCGGGGGCGCGGCGCGGCGGGGGTTAACGGGCGGGGCCGACCGCGGCGGCGGCGGCGGCGGCGGGTAACGGCGGGGGTTAACGGGGCCGGATGAGCGGCCGCGGCGAGCCGGCGGGTTGCCATGGCGACGCGCTGAAAGGGGGATTGTGCGCCTGCCTCAGCTGCGCGGCCCCCGCCCGCCGCCCCGGCCCCGGCCCCCGCCCGCAGCCCCGGCCCGCGGCCGCCCGGTTCCGCTCGGCTCAGCCCGGCGGGGAGCGGGGGCTGTCCCGCCCCAGGGACTGGGATCCTCCCCGGGGCTGTGGCGGAGGGGGATGCTGGGGGTGCCGGCGCAGGCGGGGTCGGTTATTTGGGGTGCGAGGATGTGCCCGGTGCCGCCCAGCGGGAGGTTGGCGGTGTGAGCATCCCCGGGTCAAGGGCAGGCAGGAGATCCCCTTGGCTCGGTTTATTTGGCACAGCGTAGGGAATGACATTAGTCATTGGGCTCCCGGAGCGAAAGGGCATTCCCTGTCTCCCCCCCTCGGGGTGGGCTCGGTGTCAAACAGGGGCTCTGTCGTGCTGGCCGTGCTCGTCCCTGAGCGGGATGGTGGGTCAGGCACATGGCGCGGGGGTTGCCGGTGGCTCCACCGATGCGTGCTGTGGCTGGATTTGGCGCCGTTCGCCTGAGCTTGGCTCAGTCGCGCTCGAAGCCACGGAGCCCCGAGCGTGGTGGGCGATGGTCAGCGCTGGGGTCCATCTGCGCCCAGCACTGTCAGCAGCGAGGGAGGGGAGAAGCAACAAGGGACATGAGACCTGTGGCCAGCCAGTCTCTGTCTGGATCACACTCTCCTAAATGGTGACATCTCCCGGTACCTCTGCTGGCAGCCCTTCCCAAGGCCATGGACCTCCCTCGGGGAGGTGGCTCTGGCGTGAAGTCCCTGCGATGCTGGGATTTTCCTTCCGTCCTTTGAGGGTGCCTCGTCCAATGCTGCCGCTGGCTCGGCCCCAGGCAGCGGTAGAGGGGCTGGAGATGCCCCCAGGCACGCATGGGTGCAGCGGGAGAGCTGACAGAGCCAGCTCCCCATGAGCCCCTGCCCCGGCCGTGCTTCGCGTCAGCCTGGTGGGACCTTCCTTCCTCTGCAAACCGGGGTGCTCTGTGGAATCGGGGGCATCTGCCAGCTGGGTAAGGGGTGGATGTGTCCCCAGAGAGGGAGCTGCGGCTTGCCAAGGCAGGGGTCACTCTTAGCGCCGGGAAACGCGCGTGCCATCTTTTCTCCCTGCTCCGCACCGCAGCATCCGTGCCAACCCCTGGCGCAGGGCTGGGCGCCCCGAGGTCCCCGTTGGAGCAGACCTCCTCCTGCTCCGCATGCTGCAGGTGGGCAGCGCCGGAGCTGGTGTCTGCAAAACGGTTAAAGGCTGACATTTAGAGGTCACACTTTTAGCATTGTGCATGTGTTTGCTTCATTTGCATTTGTGGTTAGCCCAGCTCGAGGCTTTGCCACTTGCATGTGCAGTTGCCATGGTTACATGTGCAGTCGGGATACGGAGTTTGGTTGGACACCTGCAAACACGCAGCTCTCCACCTCCGGAGCACCAGGGCACGAGCAAAAGCCACCGAGATGCAAGGCAGCCCTCAGCCCTGGCCACGTAGGCCCTGCGCAGCGATGCGCTGAGGAAATGGAGTTGCAGCGCCCATCTTGGCAGGGTCCGTGTGCCGCTGCCTTGCGGAACCTCCAACTGCACGTATTCAACACACGGTGTGCATCTAGGGCAGCGTCGCGGGAGAGGAAGGTTGAGCCCGTGCCGAGGGTGCTGCCCCGGACCTTACATCTGGGTCCGTCTCCTTCCCAGACCCCGCGTAGAGGCTCTTCTCCCAAAGGGCTGGAGTGGAGGTGCTCAGGAGCAGCGCGGGGAGGGCGGGCAGAGCCTGGGAGCCGCCAGCGGAGCTGCTGTGCTGGCCGGCAGTGCCTTGCCCGCGGGCTGGGGCCTGCCAAGGCTTCAGAAGGCAGCGTGAGAACTGGCAAAGCGCTGTGCCGAGGCTCCAGCTGTGATGGCTGCGTCTCTTCTGGCTCTCTGTTGGGGTCGGCTCTGAGTGCTCAGGTCCAACACAAACAGGGACCTGGTCCAGGTGCCTTTTGACCAGGATCACACTGAGTTCGCGAGTGAGAGCAAGGAGACAGTGACTGCCAGAATCCTCTGGCAGGTCCTTGTTGGCCTTGTCTTTGTGTCAAGGGAGAAGGAGTTTTAGGACAGCAGGGACAGAAGGGACCTCGAGGTCGTTGAGTCTCTGAGCCCCACCAAAACCATTCCTGAGCAGCATCAGCTCAGCCAGCTCCTAAACCTCCCCAGCCACAGCGGTTCTGATGCCTCCCAAGCAGTTTGCTGCCGTCTTCCCATATCCTTCCTGGGAGGAGCAACGTCCATGCAGCAGGTGGGGGAGAAGAGAAGCCCTCTTGGCTGTCCAGGAGCAACTGTGGCCTCGGACAGACCGGTGTGGGGTGTCTGAGCTGCTCCAGCGGCAGCTGGAAGGAATTTAGTAACAGGAGGAGGGTGGAAGGATGGTGGGAAGCAGTGGGGTTGGGGACATGGAGCATGTGTCTGGGCACAAACTGTGCAGGAGCCACGGAGAAACCTGTAAAACCTCACAGCAGAGCACGGAGGGGCTGACTATCGGCTGTCCTGGGGCTGTACAGAGAGATGGGGCAGAGACAGCTTGGCTCCGTCCTCAGGGCTTTCAATGCCACTGGGATGGGACTGTTACCTGCTCCCCGTGGGTTGCCAGACGGATTCCTCTCCGACGGTCTGTGGTTATCAGCTGCCACCGACAGAGCATTTTGGAAGATGCTTCTTAATCAGGGTCTGGCATTTGGCATTTGTATCTGCAGCCACAGCCCCAGCCCCAGCTGTGCGCGGGTCCAGCGAGGAGGGGAGCGGCCGCAGCGGGGCCACGTCGCAGGAGGAGGCGGGTTGGATCCTGGTACCAAGGTGCCGGCCGAGAGCTGGCTTTGAGAACCGCAGCAGGGCTGAGTGGTGCTGCAATGGTGGACTAGATGCTCTGCCGGACCCCTCACGCAACGCTCGCCGGCGCTGAGGGCAGGGAGCAGGCTGTGACCAGCGCCGTGTGCCGCTGGCCTCATCAGGATTCTGCAACGGGTGTGAGGGGAATGAATAAAAGGTCCCGCGATTGCCAGAGCTGGCAGTTTGAACCCACATCATTCAGACCCTGGAGAGAATCTGAGTGGTGGTGGGGGGGGGGGGGGAAGGGATGAAGCGGGAGCGGTGGAAAGATGCAGAGGCTTCTGGCTGGAGCTGCCAGGTCCTGTCAGGTGCGTGTGGCTCCTGGAAGTTTTCCCTGGCTGGGAGGGTACGTGCTGTTTGTTTGGAGGCTCGTCTGGGCTCGGTAGCGATGTGGTATTTGCAGTCCGTGATGAAACCCGTCTTCCTGCTCAGTCTTGCAGTTGCGTGGGGAAACCGCCCTTGCGATAACACTCCTTTTGCCAGGTTGGCTGTCTGGCAGCGGGGCAGGCGTGTGGCACCCTGGCGGGGGGGGGGGGGGGATTGTCAGCGAACATGACTTTGTGCTGGGGAGCGCTGTTTGGGCTGAGACCACCTTGGCGAGGAGCTCAGGGGGTTGTTGCTAAAGGAAGCCTTGTTCCTGACACTGCAAAACGCAGAACAGCGGAGTAACATCTGTTATTTTCCAACTGCATCTCAGCGCGAGCGTATCCTGCGAGGTGCCTGGCAAGCGGAGCGGCAGCTTTGCCCGGTGGCCAGACGCTCGGGCCATGCCAGCAGAGCAGGTGGCAAAGTTTGGGAAAGGTTGCAGCGAGAGCGTGTTACCGGGCCCGTGCTGCGCACGAGCTGTGTTTGGGTCTGGCCCTGGGCCGGCGGGGCTCTGAGGATGAGGATGGTTAGCAGAGGCCGGGCAGGGCGGCTTTTGAGATGGGCTTGGGGAGCTGCCTGCTGAGAACGCCCTTTGGCGTGGCGATGAGGGGCTGCAGGGACTTTTGCCTTCATCGGGCGTTTCATTAGCTGCCGCTCTAAAGGCGCGTGAGAAGAAGCCCCAAGTCTGCCACGTAGCCGAAGCGTCTGCGTGCCACCCACCGTGGAGGTGGCCGTGGCCACCTCCTGGCGCCAGCCCACGGAGTTGTGGAGGTGAGTCTGTGAGCCAGGCTGGCTTCACGTCTTTCCTCTACCCTTAGGTGACTCCAGGCACCGCTGAGCAACTTGAGGACTCCCGGGACAGTGATGCAGGAGAGGGGGCAGGGGTTGCTCTGTGTCTCTGCCTCTAGAGCGGCCCAGGGGAGCTCAGGAGAGATGTGTGGGTGTTGAGATCATTGTGGAGTCAAATGCCTGGAAGTTGCAGCAGGAATGGTCAGAGGTCTGATGGCGTCTGTGCCAAAATGGCTAAATAAGGCAGGGTTCTTCAGACTGTAAAAGAAACACCAGAAGATGGATAAGACACGTCTACAGGAGGCCAGGCGAGAAGGGATAGAGGCTGAGTGTTCACTGCTTCTTTCCGTGCAACTACAAGGTCACACAAAATGAAGCTAGCAGGAGGTGCCAAACAGGAGGAGGGGCGCTGCCTCTCCCAGACGTGCTGTCAAACCGCAGAAGTCCTCAGAGCAAGGTGTCGCGAACAGCAAAAACCTCACACTGGTTGCAGGAGAAACGGGATGAAATCGTTTCGATTTCATTCCATTCATCGAATTCGAACCAATAAATACCCTGAGATCCACCTCTCGCCCGGGCAGCTGCTGAGCTGCAAATTGCTCGTGCCTCTGACTGCAGGGCAAGAAAGTACGTCGGGCAAGGTGGACCCTTGGGCCGAGCTGTTATTTTCATAACGTTGTGCCCACCAGAGCGGGTGGAGCCAGGAGGGAGCACCAGGCTTTGGGAAAGAAGGAGGATTGGTTTCTCCCCATCCAGCTCTGGGTCGCTTTGCTTGGCACAGGGTGGCAGACGCCTGCTCAGCCCCGCTTCCTCCCCGAGAGCGCAGGATGGTCTCCCCACCTGATGGAGGTGCAGCTTGGGGGGAGAACTGGGACCTGTGCTAAGCGCTGATCCTCTGCCTTGGCATCACAGGCCCCTTGGCTGCAGACTTCTGGCGGGCTTTTGTCCGCTGACCAGTTGCTAATGTGGTTGGTTTGAAAACGGATGGCAATATCCCTTCCCGCCTGTGCTACCCGGCGCTTCTGCTTCCTCTGGTTCCCTGGGCACAGCGGCAGAGCTGGAGTCTCATCCTGGTGGTGTCCCAGTTCCCTGGTGCCCTGGTACTCTCTGCATGTGGTGGGCACTGTGGGATCACCGGGGATCGCCCTCCTCCAGTCCCCTGGCTCTGCCTGTTCTCGTGCGCGTCAGGAAAGGTCAGTCTCAGTTTTGTTCCTGGTTTTATGCCCAAATGAGAAAATACTCGTGTCCTGCTACCGGTGAGGGTCCCGTTCAGCCTTACTCCAACAGACGTGGGGTGCCAGAAGGCTGTTCCCCAGCTCCTTGAGCAGTCCGGAGACGTGCGAGGACAGCGGGGAGCTGTGAGGCTCAGCGTGGGAGAGGTTTGCTTCTTGTGGGAGAAGCGGACTTGGAGAGGAGGTTGCAGGGGGTGACTTGGGGACCTAGTGGTCCCCAGTGGGCTTTGGGTGGGGGGCAGCAGGATGAGGCCAAGCGAGGTTGAAGCTCATGAAGAGGACGCTGTTTCCCATCCTCGTGACTTCCAGGGGTACCCCGTCCACGAGGGCTGAGGGAAGTATCCGGCCAGCGCAATGGCATCCTGGCAAGCCCAAGACTGAAATCTGCCCTTGGCTTAGTGGCCCTGAGGGGACAGGTCCTGTGCCTCAAAAAAGAAACCGTCTCTGTTTCTGTCTCGCTGCCGTTTTGGTCTCTATTGCCGCTGGGCTCTCCCGATGAGGATCTGAGTTTGCAGACTTGGGCAGGGAGCGGCTCTACTTGGATGCTCGCGACCTTAAGAGGAGCCAAGTGGTTACCTGCTCTCTGTAACAAAAACATCCTCCCACGTCTGCCCGGAGCGATGCTTCAAAGTGGGCATCTGCTGTGGCACAGCTGTGCTCGGGGACCTCTGAGAAGCAGCAGGGAGCATGGGAGCCGTCTTGGCACTGGGGCTTGCCTTTCCTTGGCATTTCTGGTCCTCGCAGCCTGCCTGTATGTCCTGCTTCATCCTGGTCTGCTCCCTTGGAGAGCCAGGGCATCCTCAGGCTGTCTGATTTGCTCCGGTCCAGCTTATTTCTTTACAGTAAAACACATTAAAGGATTTTTTTTTGCCAGAGGTTTTAGGCTTTCTGCTTTTTTTTTTTTTGTGTGTGTGTGTGTGCGCTTGAAGATAGAAAATACGGGAGGAGAAAGCTACAAGGGAAAACAGAAAATACATTTTGGATTAAATTTGAACGGGTTTTCCTTCCTAGCTGCTGGCTTGCCTGGCCTCCAATCCTTAGCAAGCCCTGGCTGCACGAGGAAGAGTCCGGCTTTGCGGAGCCGCGCTGGCTGCAGGCTGACCCTCCGGCCCGGGGGGTTCCCGCGCTCTCCTGCTCAGTCATGTCAGCTTTGGGTCTGGTTTGGGAACGCGAGCGGCTGATGGCTCTTGCTGAGGGCAGGCTTCCCTGCTTGAGGAAGCTGCTTGTGTGGAGGCTGTTGTGGGCTTGGGCTGGACTATCTAACTGCTTGAGGTCCTTCCGAGGTGACTGACACCACATCTGTCCGGGCTACCAGTACGCCCGGTGACGATGGCTGGCTGTGACGCCTATTTGGACTCTTTAGGTTGCTTGCTGTAGCACGTAGCAAATCTGTGCGTTTACAGAGTTCCTGGGAAAGCCTTTCAGGTTTCTGGGGAAACCAGTAACTCTGGGATGGGCTTTTATCTCATTCAGTTGCAGACGGGCATTTTTGGACGCCGTGCCCTGCCAGCAGCACGTGTGGGTGGCCGTTGTGCCGGGGTCCCTGGGGCTCCCCTCACCCTGGTGCTGCCCCGAGCGTGGAGGGCACCGCCAGCACCGTGGCAGCTCTGCCGAGAGCCGATGCTGGCTGTGCGGGACCGGCGGCTTTGCCCAGGAGATCCTCCACCGCCGCCGGCCATTATCCTCCGTGCTGGCACTCGGCAGCAGGGTGGGGCGAGGGGGAAGACAGATGTGGAGGGGGAGGGTGGCTTCTCCAGCACCTGTGCCTTATTCTGGAGCGTGCAAGTGTGAAATTCAATTTGTAGATAAGCCGTAGCTGGTGAGGAACACAGGCCACGGCGTCTGCTGGAGCCAGGCGGTGTCTGGGAGCGGCGCGGCCGGCATGCACAGCATGTCCTGCCTGCCAGCTCTTGCAGAGGCTGACGTCACCTCGGAGGAGCGGTGGCTGCTGCAGGACGTGGCTGCTTGACGCTGTGTCATGTTGGCTCTGGGTGCGCAGCCCTGGCTGCCGGCAGGACCCCTGCCGAGAGGTGCTGCCCCAGGGCGGGTCTCCCCTGCCTCGCAGCGGCGAGGGCCAGGGCGCAGCTGGAAGCGAGAGGGAGCTGGTGCTCTCCGCCACCAGCAGCCTGCGAGCCGGGCGGCGGGGAGGGTGGGTGTCGTGGACAGAGGGGTCCATGGTGCTTCCAGCAGTGACGACATTTTCCCACCTTCACGTTTGGATCTTCCCTTCCTGACGTTTCCAGTGAGGCCTGGCTTGCTGGCGGGAGCGGAGGGAAACAGGCGTTACAGCATTAGCAAACGCATCTTGCGCTGGCCCGTGCTCCGTCCTCTGCGTGCATTGCTACCAGTGGTCACAGCTCCCCTTCTCCTGCCCCAGTCCGGAGCTTTCCGGGTCTCCCACCTCCAAGTGCTTGGCAGAGATGAGCCCTCTGTTGCAGATGAAGAGACCAGCGCTGTGAGGAGGGGAGCACAACCACCCAGGCCAGCCACGGCAGAGCTGGGACTGAGTAGTGCCCTGGTCCTCGGTGGTGGCTGCTGCTGGGGCCACCGGGCAAGCTGCAACGTCACGGAGCGGTGGGTTAGTGCTGATGCCATGCATGGTGATGCCGGGATGATCAGTCTGTCTGGGTGTTCCTTGCTGGCCAGAGAAAGCATGGCTCCCCGAACCCTGGCTTGACTCTTGCAATGTGGTCAGAAAACAGTGTCTGGTCACTGGTCAAGGCCACTGGCACTAACACACAACTCAGCGGGTTGTGTCAGGCAGGACGTGCTGGGGCACTCGCCTCTCGGAGTGGGGTGATGGGCTGGGGTTCAGCTGGGGTGTCTCTCTGGTGCAGGACAGGACCTGCTGCTCTCCTAGCCGTGGGAAGCCAGGGGGCATGGGGTGGCACAGTCCCGCATCCCGGGCTCCGGGCACAGGGTCTGCTCAGAGCCCGTCTCGTGTTTCACCTGGAGGTAGGGACTGTTGTAACGAGGTGGAGGTGGTGTGGGCAGTGGAGGTAACGCTTGCTCAAACATCTCCTGGGGCAGCTTTCTTGAACATTGCCACCAAGGACCCTGCAGTGAGGAAACGATTCGGTGCTGGATTGCAATGCTTGGGCTTTCTAGCAGCATGAGGGGGCATCGTGGCCCTGCCGCCTGCGTTGTGACCCTGGAGGGGTAGCTCTGTTGGGATGGCCCCCACACACCCTTGCTCAGGGATTTGCTGTCATCATAGAGCCACCCTGCTCCACGGACTTGCACCTTGTCCCATGGTGCAAGACAGGCCACGGGTGGTGCAGGAAGGTGGTGCTTATACACTGCCAGATAACTTGTAACCTTATCTCTGCACCGGAAAACTGATTAATTATGTCGTGTTTCGACTTCCATGGAAAAGTCAGTTCCTGCTTGTCTCCAACTATTTTCTTCATCTTTGTTCTTTGCCCTGGGTTTCATTACCTTTAGCCCGGACCACCTCCATGATCTGGTTTCCAGTTCTGCCCCGCAAAACTTGCCTCAGCTGACGAAGAGCAGTGGGCAGTGATGTCAGGTTGCAATAGCTGGCTGGGGCGGTGTTGGTAAAGGAAATTTTTTATCAGCCCTGCTGCTGAAACAAGACGTTCTTATAGCCACAGTCTGGATTACAACCTGTGATTAAGTGGTTTTGGCTTCCTGCTTTGAGTCAGTAAAAATGAAACATTGACAACTTATTTTGGGTGTAGCTGTTCCCATTCAAAGTGCTCTTGGCTTTTCTTTCCCACCCTCTCTAGTCGCATTTGCAGGAAGTCTTTGTATTTTAAGCTGCAGTCGGTTCCTCTCTGCCCAGCCCACCTTCTTACATTTATAGAGCCTCCTCCGGGCCACGCTAGTCCATGGAAAGCATTGGCTGTGCGTGCACTCAGCCTGCCTGCAGCCACCGATGCCTTCTCAGCTTTCCTTGGAGCATGCGAGAGATGTCTTCACCCATTATTAGCACAGGTGGTGGTACGGGTAGGACGGGGCTTCGTGCAAATTGCCCATAGTCCAGTTGGTTGCGGGGAGTCCATGTCCTTTGCATGGCTGGGTGCCCAGAAAGGAGCTCGAGGGACTGGGGCATGAGAGAATTTTGGGGAAGGACATTCCATCAGCAGCTGGTTTTCATACTTGCTGCTTAGTTTGGGGCATTTCAGAAATGGGGGTGTCACTGCATCAAGCCAGCCTCTTTGGAGCACTGAAGTCTCCTTTCTTTATTGAATTTCAAACCTGATTTTGCTAATGTAAGAAATATGAATATGTTTGGACTTAGAGTTTCAGAAACTTGTTGCTCTGAAAAAAGCCTCGTGCTCGTGTAATTACTCGCTAACATGCTTCAGCCATAATGATCTACATTAACTGAAAAACCGGGACCCCTGCTAGCCACAGTAGTTTCCAAAGTGTTTGTCTGGGAGAGGACGTAGGAGCCATTACTTTGGCAGATGCGAGGGGGATGGTGATGAGCAGCTGGGATAGTGTCAATGCGCAGCTCGCTGAAGCTGGAGAAGGAAGTGAGGGGAATGCTGCTTGTGCAGACAGCTCTCTCTTCGCTGGGTGAGATTTGCACTCCAGTCGCTAGCTGCAGAGTGTTGATCTCAGATTTGTGAGTGAGCTTATATTGCCTTAAAGTAGGTGCCTGGTGCTTGTTTGTGATGTGTTGGAGAGCGAGTGAGTTGTCTTGGCGTGAACTCTGTGCCTGTGCCAAGGGCTTGCTGAAAGCAGATTGTCTGTCAGTTCGCTCCTGAATAGATGTCTGGAAATTCCAGGGTTCTGTGGATGCACTTTTGCATTGTCAGTCACCTGCCCGCACAAAGTGAGTGCTGGAGTAATTCTGCCATTTATTTACGAAGCGCTGTTTCCTCTACAGTAGAATAGAATATTTCAGTTGGAAGGGACCTACCACAATCATCTATCTAGTCCAACTGCCTGACCAATTCAGGGCTGACCAAAAGTTAAAGCAAATTATGAAGGGCATTGGCCAAACGCCTTTTAAACACTAACAGGCTTAGGGCATCAACCGCCTCTCTAGGAAGCCTGTTGCAGTGTTTGACCACCCTCTCAGTAAGGAAATGCCTCGTAATGTCCAGTCTAAACGTCTCCTGGCGCAGCTTTGAATCATTACCACGTGTCCTGTCACTGGGTACCAGGGAGATCAGCACCTGCCTCTCTACATCCCCGCCTCAGTAAGCTGTAGAGAGCATTGAGGTCGCTCCTCAGCTACTCCAGGTGATGCAGAGGTTGCTTGGCAGATATCCTTGCATGTTCCATCTTTCCTCCAGCTGCCAGACAAACGGTCCGCTGGAGCCCGAGAGAGACCGGGCGCTTTTCCTGCGTGTAATCCCTGCCTTTCAGAAGGTCTGGGCTGCAGGGCTGTGCCGTGGGTCTCCTCGGAGAAGAGAAGAAGAACCACAAGAACCACAGGAAGCGGTGCGTGTCCCGGCGCAGAGGCCGGCGGGTGCCGCGGTGCTGAAGGGACAGCTCCCGCCCCGCCCGGGCCGCGCCGCTCCCTCGGGCCGCAGGCGGGGAGCGACGCGCTGGCGGGGCGGGGGGCGGGCAGCAGCCTGCACCCCCTCACACCGTCTTCAGGGAACACCACAAAGCACCGCCCCGTGGTGGTCTCGGTCCTGCCAGGCCGGACGCGGCACATTATTTTCTTTTTTTTTTCATAGAATCTGTTGGGTGGGAAGGGACCTCTAAAGGCCATCTAGTCCCACCCCCTGCAGTGAGCAGGGACATCTTCAACTAGATCAGGTTGCTCAGAGACTCATCCAGCCTGGCCTTGGATGTCTCCAGGGATGGGGCCTCCACCCCCTCTCTGGGCAACCTGGGCCAGTGTCTCACCACCCTCAGTGGAAAGAACTTCTTCCTCATGGCTCATCTAAACCCACCCTGCTCTAGTTTAAACCATTGCCCCTCGTCCTGTCGCTACATGCGCTTGCCAACAGCCCCTCCCCATCCTTCCTGTAGCCCCCTTCAGGGACTGGAAGGGGCTGGAAGGTCTCCCCGGAGCCTTCTCTTCTCCAGGCTGAACCCCCCCAGCTCTCTCAGCCTGTCCTCACAGCAGAGGGGCTCCAGCCCTCGGATCATCTCCGTGGCCTCCTCTGGCCCCGCTCCAACAGGTCCATGTCCTTCTTGTGCTGAGGGCTCCAGAGCTGGACACAGGACTCCAGGTGGGGTCTCAGGAGAGCAGAGTAGAGGGGCAGAATCCCCTCTCTGGATCTGCTGGCCACACTTCTTTTGATGTAGCCCAGGATGTGATTGGCCTTCTGGGCTGGAAGTGCACATTGTTGGCTCATGCCCAGCTTTTTATCCACCAGGACCCGCAAGTCCTTTTCCACAGGGCTGCTCTCTATCACATCATCCCCCAGCCTGTATTGATAACGAGGATTGCATTGCATTGAGGCTGGGGTCGAGCGATGCCACACCAGGCTGTTGCAGCAACCCCATCGCTGGGGCTTCTGGAGTCTCCTCCAGGACTCTTTGATCATCCAGGCTGGGTCAGGCTCTCTTCCTTTGCTTCCAGTTGTTCTGGCTGGGGAGCAAGTACGTGTATATCTGTGCCAAGGCCAGGGCACTGTGTTTTCTGTTTAGACAGTCGTTCTCATTAACCTCTGCCCCTGCAGGAAAACATTTGTAAATTGAAACTGTGCAAGCAGCAAGGTGAGGGAGAGAAAAGCTGCCACCGTTTCTTCATGCTGGGGTCAGGGAAGCCGTAACGTGAGATAATCCAGATTATTTCTATCCAGAACATGGCACTAAATGGCCTACTTCCAGCAGCTATCCCTGATCCACGTGGAAACTCGGCAGCCCACCAAGAGGCTGCTGCTGCTGCCCTCTTCACAGCCAGGGATCCGTCCCGGCAGAGCCTCCTGCTCACGCAGCAGCTGCTGGCTGTGCCACGTGGCCCTGCCTCAGCTTTCCACCAGACTCCCGGGAAGCAGTGAGTGGGAAGGTCAGTCGAAATCTAGACCAGCTCAAGGTGAGCAGGTAGCCCACTCCAAAAGAGCCCAGGCTTTCAAGTATGGTTGTCCTTGGGTCTTCTGTAGAGGCCACCCTCTGCTTGCATCGGCAGTATTGGGTGCTGACCCCAACACTGTCCTTGCTGCAGTGCTCGCTGGCTGTCCTTCCGCAGCATTGCCACTCTCAGCTCAGTGACACTGAGAAACCTCCTGTATTTTTTTGAGCTTTTGATGCTAAACAGGAGTTGGAAATGAGCCAGGCTATCTCACCTGCTGGGTTGTGTGCCTTCTGGAGCCAGGCATCGAACAGTGTGCTGTGCTGGCATTCAACACCGAAAATGTCTGGAAAGGCTGAAGTGTGGGCAAGGGAAAGGTCTGCTTTGCCCCTGGTGTCCTTCCCAGGGCAGGCTTGGCTCCTTCATGAAGAACTTGTTAAAGGCCATGGAGCAAATGGGGACAGGACGTGGTGCAGCAGGAGGCCATTGGCACCGCAGTGGAAGTGGCACTTGAAATTGTCTGGTTTTAGGGATTTTTGGGTAACATTCTTCTGCTCTGAATGGGAGCTCTCGAGGATCTTGGCACGTGTCTGGGGGTTGTTAAAGAGCTTCTGTCCCGCATATGTTCTTGGAGCACTGAGGAACTTAACGGACAGTTCTCACGCGGTCTCTCATCCTCTCCCCAGGGCAAAGGATGTGCAGTGGAGTGTCTCATAGGCTTCTGACGTTCAGCTTGCTTTAAATATCGGTGGTGCTGTGGGTAGAGGTTAGGAAAGGCAAGTCACAGGGATGTATCTTGAACTTGAAGCAAATGAGGGTGAGGTTTGTGACTGTTTTTCTTTCTGTCCCGCCAGAGTGACTGTGGTGCGTAGATATTGAAGGTGCTGCAGATGTGCCTCTAGGAGAAGAGTGAGATGGGGGGCACCGGACTCTGGGGGAGACATCTGGAGAGCGGAGAACAGATTTGATGGGCTCCACGGTGCTGGGAAGCCTCCTAAGTGTTCTGCTCTGTCAGAGCATCCAAAATGCTGAAGGCTTCAGGGCCAAGGTGGTTGTAGTGTGCCCAGATGGTGACAAATGCTGAATGAATGAGGGCAGAGACAGAGATGCCAGTCAGGGTAACGAGAGGGGTAGGAGACAGGGCCGGAGGGGGTGACGAGGGGTCACTTAGTCCATCCACCCACCATGTAGCACCCTTTGCAGATATGCACGGGGCACTTTAACTTTTCCTGGTGTACACGTTACTCTCCTTTCTTAATACGAACATGTCTCCTACCTAGCACAGAGACCAATGTCAAACTGTTCTGACCTTTTTTTTTGCAGTGGCCTTTACATGTTATAAAACCGTGTCCTCTGACTTGTCCTGTCTAGACTAGCCTCGCTCTTCCAGGCTTTTGTCCAAGGCTTTTTGGTGGTCTTGCTGGTCTCCTGTGGCCTCTCTTAGTTGGTCCAAATCTTTTGGGGAATGAACTGGTTCTCTGGAGGAGAACAGTATAATTACTTGATGTGCCTTTATGAGCTGAAAGGAGAGCAAAGTAATTACTTCATGTGTCTTTATAAGCTGGCCTTTCACACATCCTCCCATATTTGCCTTTTTTTGTGGCAATGACATGCTGGCTCACGTTCAGTTTGTACTCCCCTGTAGCCCTTATGACCCTTCTGGCAGAAGCACTGCTGTCTTTTCTTCCGTGGTCTGTTTGTGCAGTTTTTTACCTCCCAATGACTTACAGCCCTGCCCATCGTCTCTCAGCCCTTTCCCCAGTCTGTCGGGAACGTGTCAAATTCCTGTCCTGGCCTCCAAAGTGCTGGATGTCATGTGCAGAGGTTAAAACATACTCTGTTCTGTCATTTAGGTCATTCATGGAAAAGCAGGGCAGTAGCAGCAGCAGGGCAGACCTTTCTGAAACCCTACTTGTCCCCTTTCACCATAACCAGTGAGCCACTGGTAACCTTCTATTACTGTGCATCAGCTCTGTGGTGGACCTGAAGTCAGGGGAATTGCTCCCATAGTGCTGTGGAACTGGGAAACATCTGCCTGTGGCAAGGATGGGTAACGTGGGGTGGGTCAGAAAGACCCACTGGGCACAATCCATAGCACGTAACCACCAACTTTTCTCTGTAGTACTATCCTCAAGCATTCACAGAATCACGGAATGTGTTGGGTGGGAAGGGACCTCTAAAGGCCATCTAGTCCCACCCCCTGCAGTGAGCAGGGACATCTTCAACTAGATCAGGTTGCTCAGAGACTCATCCAGCCTGGCCTTGGATGTCTCCAGGGATGGGGCCTCCACCCCCTCTCTGGGCAACCTGGGCCAGTGTCTCACCACCCTCAGTGGAAAGAACTTCTTCCTCATGTCTCGTCTAAACCCACCCTGCTCTAGTTTAAACCATTGCCCCTCGTCCTATCGCCACATGCCCTTGCCAACAGCCCCTCCCCATCCTTCCTGTAGCCCCCTTCAGGGACTGGAAGGGGCTCCAAGGTCTCCCCGGAGCCTTCTCTTCTCCAGGCTGAACCCCCCCAGCTCTCTCAGCCTGTCCTCACAGCAGAGGGGCTCCAGCCCTCCCAGCATCTCCGGGGCCTCCTCTGGCCCCACTCCAACAGGTCCATGTCCTTCTTGTGCTGAGGGCTCCAGAGCTGGACACAGGACTCCAGGTGGGGTCTCCCCAGAGCGGAGCAGAGGGGCAGAATCCCCTCTCTGGATCTGCTGGCCACGCTTCTTTTGATGCAGCCCATTGATGCAGGCCACAAGCATCAGAGGGTGCGAGCTGAGACCTGCTGGCAGCGGGATGCTCTTCAGGAGCCACCGGACACACGGGCATAAGCATGTCAGTCCAATTGGGCTGCAGCTTCTGTGCTCCCCAGGGTTTCCTATGGGCTTTCTTGCAGCGTTGCAGGCCAGGTGGGATGGGACCGGGGGCTGGTGAGAGCCAGGGTCGCTACCCGGCAGAGGAGAGCAGCTTTGCAGGGTGGGGAGCGCATCTGGCAGGTGCTGCTGCCTGAGAGCTGGGCGTCAGCCTGACGTCCCGGAGCACAGGCTGGGGGAAAGCTTTGGACCTCCCTCACCCCGGGGAAGAGGAGGTAGAGGTTTCTTGTGCTGCTGGCCACCTGCACGTCTGTGCTGGGATGCGTGGGCTGGCCCCCGGCTACCTCTCATCGTGATACAACAGGGTCAGACGGTGAGCAGAGCTGCGCGAGGCAGAGTGGCCAGCGGGTGCTGTGGGACATCCCATCCGCTTGCTGTTGGGAGGAGATCAACCATCCATGCCAGCTGGGAGGTTTGAGGTCCCGGTCTGTCCTGGCTCTGGACCGCACGGGACATAGAGCCACAGCATCAACGTGAGGAGCTTGGGGTTGGGTCAGCCTGAGCGCTCAGGGGCAGGAGGCTGGACCCCGGCGAAGGGTCCGATGTGGGGGCGGGCTGCCTGCTCGCCTGTCCTCGGCCACCTGCCAGGGAAGGTGTGGATCCGGCTCGTCTGGCTGGTGTTGAGACGCCTGAGTCTGCATCTGCGAGGGAGGCTTCCAGAGGATCCCGCCTGCCCAGGTTTCCATGGAGAGCGTCTCCTTGTTGAGGAGGGAGCCGTCTGGCAGACAGTACGGCCGTGGAAATACCGATAGAGCGTTTGTTTTCCAAAGCACATGAATAACATCCCTAACAGCTAGCAGCCTCACTTCCTCCGCTCGCCCCACCAGCGGTCTGGCAGAGCGACCTGGGATGCCTGCGGTGCCTTTATCCTCCCGGCTCCTCGCCGTGTGCTCGTCTGAGCATCTCCAGTTTGGCCGTATCTGCCCAGCCCGGCCCGGTTTCTCTTCCAGTTGGCTGGCACGGCTCCTCCTGGCGCGGGGCTGCAGGGAGGCAGCAGCCATCTTCGCTGGGGGACGCGTTTTGGCTTCGCTGCCGGAGGGAAAAACGGCAGCGCTGTAGGCGGCAAAACTGGGGATGTTTTGCTCCCACCTCCCATGGGATGCGAGGGGAATCGCTTCCCTGAACAAAATGTCCTTTCTCGGATCCCTCGGTCGTTTTGCATGCTTTGAAAGACCAAGGGGATGCTTAAGCGCTGTGGAGGCAGCAGGCAGCGATGCAAGGCGCATGCAACAGCCCCCGGTGAAGGGGGCCGAGCTCGGGCTTTCATGGCAGTCTGTCAATATTAAATTAAGGCTAAATTCCCATCCTAAATGTTATGTTAACACAAAGTCACAGCAGAAGGCACAGAGCACAGAACAGCAATACGAGGGCATAAGATGTGTTACGGGGGTATTGTAATCATCCCAAATGAGGCATTTGAAACCCAGGGAATTCCAGATTTAGGGTTTGCATCATTTTTTTGGGTTTGTAATTGAAAAACAAGACAAACATCGGAAGGCTCAGGAGCGTGTCGCTGAGATTGTTTGAGTGCCTTTATTCGGTGCTGCAGGGACATGGGCAGATGGAGGAGGGAAAAAGTCTTTAAAAAAGGATAGAACCAAATGTGGAATTACAAATGTTAAAATCCCGTGATCTGGATTTGAGCGTCAAGGCATCGTGGCTCTCCAGGGTAACCTTAGGGCTGCTGGGTCTCGACTGTGCAGCTCCGTGCCTGGACGTGTTTGGCTATCGCTCATGTAACTCCCGTCTATGCCTGACGCTTCATAAACCTCATAATTGGAGACAGTTGCAAGTCCCGCAGCATCATTTTTTTTAAGTTAAGGATATGTACTGGGAACTTTAATTCTATCTTAGCTTATGTTTTTTTTGTCTTCAGATTTCCATGGTTTTTAGAAGCTATTAAAAGAACCACGGATGAGGATTAAACAAAAAACCCAAAGGAATATCGTCGTAACGATTCTGAGGAGCTGTAGCAAGCAGCTAATTTTTGGTTGTGTTTTGGCAAAAGAGGTTCCTCGTTGTGGCGGGACAGGGTGGTAAGGCCGGGTGTGCGGCCGCTCCAAGGACGCAAAGCCGGGGGTGGATTCAGTTTTGCAGTGACCGGGGTGCGCGGCCCAGCCGGGCGGCTGCGGGCTGGAGTGCAGCGCTGCCTGGCGCCGTGAAATGGCTTGGCTGGAGGAACTGGTGGAGCAGCAATGCCCACGGCGGCGCGCAGCTGCAGCCCCAAGGAAGCTCTTGAGTCGGGGAATCAGCTGGTAAGCCACCGCTGGCAGGGCTGTGGCGTGCAGAAGGAAAAACGATGACAGGTCAGTTGAAACGGCTCTGCGGGGAGTCGTGGGCGCTATCGTAAAGGCTGGAAGCTGCCTGTAGCTTCCAGTCATGCAAATTAGATGTGACAGTCATTAATAATTTGGCTTTATCCTAACCCATGGTACCCGAAGAAACGTGAGCGGAAGATTTTCCCTGGTTGATGTGCTTTCCAGCAATGTCAGGCAGAGCAGGGGGTCTGAAGCGCCTTTGAGATCCCACTTGGGATTGCAACTTTGGGCTGGTTTGGCCCGTAATTGCGCCCCTGGGACGTTGCTGCTAGGCAAAGGTCAGTTCTCTGCTGGAGGAGGAGCATTGCTGCAAGGAATGACAGGCCGAGAGAGCTGGGGTTGTTCAGCCTGGAAAAGAGAAGGCTCCAGGGAGACCTTCCAGCCCCTTCCAGTCCCTAAAGGGAGCCGACAGGAAGGATGGGGAGGGACTCTGGATCAGGGTGTGTAATGATAGGACACGGGGTAACGGCGTCAAACGGAAGGAGGGTAGATTTAGATTGGATATCAGGAAGAAATTCTTTACTGTGAGGGTGGTGAGCCCCTGGCCCAGGTTGCCCAGAGAAGCTGTGGCTGCCCCATCCCTGGAGGGGTTCAAGGCCAGGCTGGATGGGGCTTGGAGCAACCTGGGCTGGTGGGAGGTGTCCCTGCCCAGGGCAGGGGGTTGGAACGGGATGATCTTTAAGGTCCCTTCCAACCCGAACCATCCTGTGATTCTGTGAGTATGAGCTGAACGATGGTTTTCTTTCGGAGCTGAAGACAGAGCAGGGCAGCTGAGGCACTGCAAGCAGCAGTGGGGCAGAGCAGATCTTGGGGTCTCTGGGTGCCTCAGCTGTATTTCTGTCCCTCGATACACCTTTTGTTTTTGAAGCTTTGGCAGCGTCGTGCTCCCGCCGGCTGTGTCTCTGTCACTGCCTGGTGGGGCAGGAGGAGGCGGAGGGGAATGATGCGGGGAGGTGATGGGCTCAGCTCAGCCCTCCGGTCTTCCCTGTGCCGTGGATGGGACAGTAGGTCTGACTGCTTCTCCCCATCATTTGTACCACCCTCCTTGTCTGGCGTTACCTCTGGTCCCTCCGTGGGCTCTGGAGATGTACCTGCATGCCCAGCTCTGCGAGGCCTCGCTGCTCAGGCGGGCTGGATGCAGTAAAATGATTTTCCAGGCTGAGCGTTTCTTATTATGCCTGTCATACCCTGATTTCCGAGCGTGCTGTGTTCCCTGGGCATATCAGGAGGGCAGGCACAGCACGGGCCCATTTCCTTAATGACCAGCAGTGAATTGCCTGCACATGTGCAGTGCAGATTTGAGACGCCCTCCGTGGTGGTTTTTTTTGGTTTGTTTTTTTTTTTTTTTTTTTTTCTTTCCTGCGGATTTTCCTCGTTGGACGAGGTGTTCTCCATTTGTGGAGTCCCTGCCCAGCTGAGCCTCCACCAGAGCCGCGTCCTCCCATCTGCGTACAGCCCTTATTTTGTGCTCCAATAATTCCAAGGCAGCTCCGCTCCCCTCTGAGCTTGGGAGAGATTTACCAGGTGGGCATGGAAGGATGCTCTGGGGCAAAACGGAGGTGCCTCGCCACCGCTGCCGTCTCTCCCAGGGTCGGGCCGTGTGGCTGAGGCAGGATGAGCATCCCCTGACCCGCCACCCAGCAGTGCCTTGTAGCGGGGACCGCTCTGCAAAGCCGCCAGCCGAGGCGCGGAGCGGGCCTGGGGCTGATGCTGCTCTTTGTGGGCCGAGGGCGAGCACCGGGCGAGCCCAGCCTCCGCGGCTCCCCTTGCCCCGCTCCCCCCGGGGAGCAGCGGTGCTGGCGGGGGCAGGCTGGGGGGGTGTGTGTGTGGGGGGGGGGGCTTTTCACTTACATAAGCCCTGAATGCGGCAGGCGGTGCGGGGAGGTGAAGGGCAGAGCACTGAAAATCCACACAGCCTCCAGCAAGGGCTCCTTGGCGCAGGAGCTCTGCTCGCTGACATACATCCGCAGGTCCCCATCTGCAGCCGCTGCCTGCCTGCAGCTCCCTCCCTTCCCTGCGGGCCCCACGGGGGGCTGCCACATCTGCTGTCCCCCCACCCCTGCCCGCAGCCCAACGTGGGGACGCGGTAGCAGAGCTCTGCCTCCCCCCGGGGCTCGCTCGGGTGGCAGGGAGGCCAACGGGGACGGCGCCGGGGCGGGGGGGGGATGCTGACCAGAAGCGCTCCGGCTGTTCCCATCCTGCCCGCCCAGCACCTCTGGCTTGTGTCTGAGGTCTCGCTGCTTCAGCCAGCGGCACGTGGAGGGAGAAAGGTGGCTGGAGAGCGCGTGGGTGGGCGAGACGGGTAGGACATGTGTGTCTCATTTGCTGGGTGGTGGCACTCGGACAGGGGAGGGATGCTGGGCTGGAGCCAAGGTGAGATGCACGGCGTGGGAGCGCGGGCAGCTCCGGTTCGGGCGGGGGGGGAGAGGTGCCAGTGGGTTCTTGTGCAGGGGCCACGCTACGCAACAGCGGTGCCCGACAGGTTCCTTGTGGGGAGGGACAGTGCCAGGGAAGTGACACTGTCCTGCTTCTCTTGGCACCTGTGATCTGCAGCTCGTACCCTCCTGCAGCATGGGGCAAGGGCACAGGGGGGCTGTAGGGCTCACCCAGGCAGGGCAGGGGGGCCAGGCTGGCCCCCGAGCGCCGGGGACAGGCTCTGCAGGCATGGACAGACGCAGACTGTGCCTGTGTGTGGCTCTACTTACGCTGCCCACGCTTGCCTGCTCCCAGAGCTGCCTGCCTGGGTGGCGGCAGAGCCACCGAGCAGTCGTGGGTGGGCAGGTCCGGCCAGGGATCCTGGCTCCTAATGCGCTGCACCACTTTGCCTCTTCCCAGAGCAAGTCTGCTGTTAATTCCCTCCCTCTCTCCACAGTATCAGCAGTCCCCTCCGGGCCGGGCCGTTGGCGGGCGGGCAGCAGTGGGCAGCTGGCAGGCTGTGAGGAGCGGTGGCACATCTCCCTGCATCCGTGCTCTCGACTCACCCAGCAGAAGGTGTGGCTGGGCTGCGTGCTCCTGACTTCCAGCTCTCCTGCTCCGTCTGTTCCCAGCGGGCAAATCGGAGCCTTGGCATGATGGGGATGCCCTGAGTCCTCACCCAGGAGCTTCAGGCCTGGATGTTGGTGCTGCTCCTCCCGGACGATGTGGCTGATACTCTGGAGAAGCCCTCTCTTGCCCCCCGTTCTTCAAGTGCCTGAGCTGGTGGCCGGCTGGGACCTGCGTCTCACCCTCTGGGTCCTGAGCTTCGCCTCGGTGGTTGTGCGGATGGAGGGCCAGGTCTACTCGCCAACTGTCAACACGCACTATGGGAAGCTACGGGGGGTGCGAGTGCCACTGCCCAGCGAGATCCTGGGGCCCGTGGACCAGTACCTGGGGGTGCCTTATGCCGCCCCACCCGTCGGGGAGAAGAGGTTCATGCCCCCCGAGCCACCGCCGTCTTGGTCGGGCATCAGGAACGCTACCCACTTCTCACCGGTCTGCCCCCAGAACATCCACAACGCCGTTCCCGAGATCATGCTGCCCATCTGGTTTACCTCCAATTTGGATATCGTGGCCACGTACATCCAGGACCCCAACGAGGACTGTCTGTACCTCAACATCTACATCCCCACGGAGGATGGTGAGTGCCCGCCGGGGTGCCTGCAGGAGGGCGGGGGGGGGGTGCGTGTCCCCCCCCCGCCCCAGCAGTGGTTGGTCTCACCTGGGTGTTGTGTTTGAAGCATGTGGTTGTGGACCCTGCAGCATGCTGTCTGTTTGTGGAAAGCTTTCTCTGGCCACGCAGCTCGCCCTCTTGCCCTCAGCTGCCATCTCTGTCTCGCGTGCTCCTGCTCCTCCACGCCTCCTGGTCCCCCCCCCTCCCTCCACCTCCATGGCATTGTCACGGGTTCCTCTCTTGTGTTGCTAAATCTGAATCCGACTCTCTGACCGCAGATCCACAGAGCGACAAGCTGGTTTGTGCTCCCCAGGCGCCGAGTGCCAGGTTCTGTCTTGAGTTGGTTCGGGTTCGTCCTTCCTCCCCCCCTTCCCACCCTCCCCAGGTCCATGCGCTAGTTGTGGGAGTGGGCTGTGGCTGGGAGGAACACTCTCTGCCTCTCACTGGGGAGACGCTCCAGCAAGGAAGGGACCGCGGAGCCCTTTTCTGGGCCCTGGTACGGACGGGAGGTTGGGGGCACCGACAGGCGCGTCGCTTGGCTGCTCCCAGACGGTGGCAGAGCGATGAGCCCGGGGGGCCGGGGGACCCGCGGGGCACGGTCCCGTTGGGGTGAGGCTGAGCGGCGCCGAGTGCCTCCTCATCTAACCTTTTCCTTTGTAGGGGATCCCGCCTGAACTGTAAGTAGAGGGCAGAGGAGGCAGCGCCCGCCCCAGCCTCACCGCAACGGGAGCCCCCGGGGATTCTCAGCGGGCTGGAAGGGGTCCGCAGCGGGTCTGCTGCACACGGCAGAGCAGCCTGGCGGGCCGGTGGCTTCCATCAGGCTGGCTGGCTCCGCTCCTCTGTCCCTGGGTCCCTTGGCCATGGGATGCATCATGCCTTCCTTCCCGCCCAGCACGGCTGGCCCAGAGTTTTCCTCCCACGGCGGCGCTCCCTCCCCACCTCCCGCGGTCCCGGGGCGGCGGGAGGAGGGTGGCAGCGTGGTTGTGATTGCATGCCCACTCCCGCCAGTGGAGCCTCCTGTTATTTTGTAGTCTTTTATTCATTTTACAGTAAAACGGATTTCCAAGGAATGCACCCGAAAGCCCAACAAGAAAATATGTAGGAAAGGAGGTATGTAGCAAGCCGACCGGCAGAGAGGCACAGAGAGGAAAAAGAGAGAGAGTGAGAGAGTGAGAGGGTGCTTGGCCGGCCCCCAGCCCGCAGCATGCTCCTCCAGCACCTCTCTGTGCTGCCACCCAGACCAGGGGCCCTCCGAGCAGCCCACCCTGCTGTCCCCCGCTTCCCGCTCGGAGGAGCCCCGCGGATGCTTCCGACCACCTCCGCTTCCTGGATGGGGAGCTGGAACTGGTGCGGGCTGGGAGAGCAGGTCTGGGGTCAGGTCAGAGGAGGATGCTCACGTTGCTCCAGGCCTTTCAGAACAGCTTCTCCCGGGCTGAGCCCACGCTCCCACCTTCATCCCACTGGCACTGGCAGCCTCCCAGCCCCTGGGGTATGGAGGGTGAGCCTCTAATGGTGGGTGGCGCTTAAATGCACCCATCCCTTAGGGATGCATCCCCGTTTGGGGGTGTCCTGACCCACTTAGGGAGGCCACCTCTGTGATGGGAGACTGTAGCCTGTCCTGGGCTGAGCTCTTCCCCTGTTGCATCCCTGGTCATTTTGCATCCAAAGCTCCCCGGTTATAAACGCTCCTGGCTGTATAAATGCTGCCATATTCTGCCCCAGCCCATGGTCCCACCAAGGCTGCTCCCCGCTGCTCTACCACGCCTCTGCCAGCCCTGCCAGCGAGGATCTGCTCTCCGCCCCCCCAGCACAGCATCATTCCTGAGCTCCAGCTGCCCTGTGGTGGCCGAGCACCTCCAGTTCAGATACATCTCCACTTTGCCTTGCCTCCATCCCCCGGGCCGCGTGGGGCTCATACCCTCCGCTTCGGGGCAAAGGGGAGCAGCTTAGTTGCCCCAAAGTGATCCTGTGTTCCTGGCCAGCCCCAGCCCCGCGGGCCAGGGAATGGAGACGTGCAAGTGGGAGCTGGCTCAGCCCCTCGTCGGACACGACGCTTCGCCCGTCCTGCCGCACGGCCCCCTTGCAGGCAGGGCGAGCCCAGGCTGCTCTGTGCATCCCAAAGTTGGATGTGCGAGCGGTCGGGGCAGCCAAGCTCTTCTGAAAGGCTCAGTGCAGGGAGGGGGTGTCTGGCGGGCAGGGGCTGCCATCCCGGGCATCCCGTTGCAGTGGGGTCCCTGCATCCTGGCCTCCGCCTCCCTGCACCCCTGGAGTTGGCGGGGCTGGCGCAGCTGGGCTTGGAGGTTTGGGGAGCACTTTCCTTCCAGCCATTTCCCCCCAGTTCTGTTGTTGGGTTTCTTTGCTGTGCTTTTCCTGTTGCTGTCCTGGCTATTCACACGCCATCTCTCTGAGTGCCAAGGCTGCCCCTGAAAGGGCTGGCGCATTAGGGAGTCTCCGCACGCTGCCTCCGGAGCCGGCTGTGCCAGCCACTTCAAAGCGCTTCCTCTCCCGGCCCTCCCACCGGCTGCCAGGGCTGGTGGACCCCCGCCACCACGAGCCCTACAGCCGGGGCCAGGGAAGCGGGGGCCGGGTTACGTCTGAAGAAGGGGGAAAATGTAAGGCACGGCAAAACACCTTGGTTGCACTCGTCTACTGGTTTCCCTCCCCACCGGCTCTGCTGATGGGCAGGGTTTCTTTGCAGCCCATCTGCGGTCGCCTCTGGTCACCTCCTGGGGAGCTGCGGGGGGGACAGACATGCCCTCTGTCCCCGCTGGGCTCTGCTGACTCACGGACCAGCAGATCCCCAATGCCGGCCGTTTGGGCATCCAGGCATGACGTGCCAGGAATTAAAACACCGAGACACTGGCGCTGCCCTTCGGCTCCGGCCACGGCTCTGGTGGCCATTGGCGCAAATAAATTGAGTCACTTGTGCTGAGACACAGAGGCTCCCCCACCCCTCGTCATGTACCCTGGGTTAGTAATGCTCGGGGTGAAGATATTATACCTGCGGTGCTGATTTCCTCGGGCTGCGTGTCATTTGAACATTGGCTCGTTCTGGAATATTCTTGATTATTATTTCTAAGGCCACATACGAGCGGTGAATAAGCTCTGCTCTCACAGCACCGGCAACTGTGCAGTATTTCGGTGGTTTAAAATGCCTCAGCTCCCACCTTACTGGAGTTTTCATGATTTCTGCCACCCCTGAGCTCCGTGTATTTCCTAGCAGCCAAAGGACTGAGAATTTATCAGAATTTATCCTGGGACAGAAAAACATCCCCGTTTCCCCGCCCTATATATTTTCCTATATGGAAATTTACTACATGCCGGTCTCCTCCACGCACGTTAGTCCCTTCTCTGGGAGCAAGGCAGGGCAGCGGTGGTTTGGGAATAATTAACGTGCACGGCGCTGGGGGAGCCGACAGCACTGAGGCTCCGGTTTGGCTGCGGAGCTGCCGCTGCCCACCTGAAGAGCACATACACGCACCCAGGGTACGGCACCTACGTGCAAAACGCAGCTCTGCCTTTTGTGCTGCCGACACTTCCAGCCTGTGCTTGGCTGTGGCAGGTGCTGGGACGCTTTCCTCGTCCTTTCCCCACCAGCCCGGGCAGGCCTTGCTGTAGGGCACGAGGAGGGGGATGTTATTTTTGGAAGAGAAAAATGTGTCTGCCCTGCACATAGCAGCCCTCCCTGGTTTTTACTCCCAACTGCCCTACTCCCTCCGGCTGGGACTGTGCAGGGTCCGCGATGCTGCAGAGACGGATGTGCCAGTTGGGCGTCTCGCTCTGCTGTGCGAGCGTGGCTGGAGCTCCCAGCAGCTCCTGAGCTCGGGATGCGCTTTGGCTGCTCGGTGGGAAAAGCATCGTGGCTTCTCCACTGCTCGCCAAGAAGAGAACTTGTCCAGGTACTGGCGGAGGCTTCCCTACGGCTGCGTGACTTCTGGAGTGCTCCCTTTCTGGAAGGCTGCTCACCAGCCTCCTGTGAAGGCCGCTGCTTTGCAGAGCGCTGGGAGCAGACCCTGATGCTCCAGTTCCGCTCCGGGGAGCGATTTGTAAAGGCGAGGGTAGGTGTTTGTGCTGGTGGAGGCAGCGGAGCCTGACAAGATGCAGTGCTTTTATGGAGTCCATTCAAGGCTGGAGATAACTCCTCTGCATCATGCAGGGACGGGGCGGGCAGCACCGAGGTGAGCTGCAGTCCTGGAGCAAGGGCTGATGGAGAGGCCACCCAACACAGGTCCCAGGGGAGCTGCCCCGGCCTGGGGGGTTGCGCAACGGCAGGTTCAAGGGCCGTCATCAGTCCCGGTCCTGTTCCTTTTCGCTCCCGGAGAAGCACCTGAGCTTCTAGCTTCCAGCTGTGGCCACCAGCACGTGTGCCTCTGGGTGCACATGGGCCACCAGACGTGGTGGCAACGCTGCTGCGGGCTCCTGCTCCCTGTGGCATCGTGGCTGCTGCGGGGGAGTGGGTGCCCCAGGGAGCTTGCGCTGAGGAGGGGGTACTGGGGCTGCCCGCGGCCGCCTTGAGCAGACTTTTGGATCTGGAAAGGTGTCAGCTTAGGCTCCCGCTCTTCTCTTATCCACCCCATGCTGAGCGCAAAGGCTCCAAGGACCGAGGCTCCTCGCCCTGCTTTATCTCTGTTTGCGCTGTTGTCAGTGCTGTTGGCATGGTTTACTTCAGATAGCATAAATCGGCATGGATGCCACTATTTCAGGGAAAGTGATTTTATTTTTTAACTGAACTTGAGCTTAAATCTTCCTAGAGCTTTCAGATAAGAGCGTATGCATCCTTCCTATCGGCCTGAACAATGTCACTTCGCAGTCAGCTTAAAGTGAAGCAGCCCAACAGGCGTTCACACTGGGTTAGCGGAGGGAGTTTTTCATAGAATCACAGAATGGTTTAGGTTGGAAAAGACCTTTAAGATCATCGAGTCCAACCGTTAGCCTCGTACTGCCAAGTCCACCGCTCACCTGTGTCCCTCAGCACCACATCTACACGCCTTCTGAATCGCTCCAGGGATGGTGACTCCACCACTGCCCTGGGCAGCCTGTTCCAATGTTTGACAACACTTTTGGTGAATAATTTTTTCCTTATATCCAATCTAAACCTCCCCTGGCGCAACTTGAGGCCATTTCTTATTGTCCTATTGCCTGTTCTTGGGAGAAGAGCCCGACCCCCCCGGCTACCCCCTCCTTTCAGGGAGTTGCAGAGAGCGAGAAGGTCTCCCCTCAGCCCCTTTTTCTCCAGGCTGAACACCCCCAGCTCCCTCATAAGACTTGGACTCCAGACCTCTCACCAGCCCCGTTGCCCTTCTCTGGACACGCTCCAGAACCTCCATGTCCTTTCTGTAGTGGAAGTGTAATGCCCAAAACTGGACACAGCACCAGTGCCGAGTACACGGGGACAATCGCAGAATCACAGAATGGTAGGGGTTGGGAGGGACCTCTGGAGATCATCTAGTCCAACCTCCCTGCCAGAGCAGGTTCACACAGAGCAGGTAACTGCCCTAGTCCTGCTGGCCACACTGTTCCTGACACAGGCCAGGATGCTGTTGGACTTCTTGGCCACCTGGGCACACTGCTGGCTCATATTCAGCCAGCTGTTGACCAACACCCCCAGGTCCTTTTCCCCTGGGCAGCTCTCCAGCTGCTCTGCCCCAGCCTGGAGCGTTCATGGGGTTGGTGTGACCCCAGTGCAGAACCTGACGCTTGACCTTGTTGAACCTCAGACCATTGGCCTTGTCTTGTTGATCCAGCCTGTCCAGATCCCTCTGCAGAGCCATCCTACCCTCAAGCAGATCAACGCTCCCGCCCAACTTGGTGTCATCTGCAAGCTGACTGAGGGGGCACTCCATCCCCTCATCCAGATTGTTGATAAAGATATTGAACAGAACCGGCCCCAATGCCGAGCCCTGGGGAACACCACTTGTGACCGGCCACCAACCGGATTTAACTCCTTTCACCACCTCTCTTCGGGCCTGGCCCTCCAGCTGGTTTTTTACCAGCAAAGCGTACGTCCATCCAAGCCATAAGCAGTTTCTCCAGGAGAACGCTGCGGGAAACAGTGTCAAAGGCTTTACTAAAGTCCAGGTAAACAACATCCACAGCCTGTCCCTCATCCACGAAGCGGGTCATCTTGTCATAGAAGGAGATCAGGTTAGTCAAGCAGGACCTGCCTTTCATGAACCCATGCTGACTGGGCCTGATCACCTCGGTGTCCTATATGTGCCACGTGATGGCACTCAAGAGGATCTGCTCCATAACCTTCCCTGGCACCAAGGTCAGACTGACAGGCCTGTAGCTCCCCATATCCTCCTTCCAGCCCTTCTTGTGGGTTGCTAACCCACATTTGCTAACTGGGACCTCCCCATTTAGCCAGGACTGCTGATAAGTGGTGGAAAGCGGCTTGGTGAGCACTCCTGCCTGCTCCCTCAGCACCCTGGGGTGGATCCCACCTGGCCCCATAGACTTGTGTGTGTCTTAAGTGCTGCAACAGGTCGCTAACCATTTCCGCTTGGATTATGAGCACTTCATTCTGCTCCCCGTCCCAGTCATCCAGCTACGGGGCTGGGTACCCGGAGAACAACTGCTCTTATTATTAAAGACTGAGGCAAAGAAGGCATTAAGTAGCTCAGCCTTCTCCTCATCCTTTGTCACTATGTTTTCTGCCGCATCCAACAAATGATGCAGATTTTCCTTATCCGTCCTTTAATTGCTAATATATTTATAGAAACTTTTTTTATTGTCTTTTACTGCAATAGCCGTATTAAGTTCTAGCTGGGCTTTGGCCCTTCTAATTTTCTCGCTGCGTAACCTCATGACATCCTTGTAGTCCTCATGAGTGGCCTGCTCCTTCTTCCAAATGTCATAAATTCTCCTTTTTTTTTCCTGAATTCCAGCCAAAGCTCTCTGTTCAGCCAGGTCAGTCTTCTTCCCCACCAGCTCGTCTTTCAGCACTTGGGGACAGCCTGCTCTTGCGCCTTCAAGATTTCCCTCTTGAAGAACATCCAGCTTTCCTGGGCTCCTTTGCCCTTCAGGACTGCCTCCCAAGAGACTCTGTCAACTGGTCTCCTAAACAGGCCAAAGTCTGCCCTCCGGAATTCCAGTGTAGCAGTTCTGCTGACCCTGCTCCTTACTTCTCTGAGAATCGAAAACCATCATTTTGTGGTCACTATGCCCAAGATGGCCTCCAACCATCACGTCTCCCACAAGTCCTTCTCTGCTCACAAACAACAGGTCCAGCGGAGGACCTTCCCTAGTCAGCTCCCTCACCGGCTGTGTCAGGAAGTTATCCCCAACACACTCCAGGAGCCTCCGAGGCTGTTGCCTCTCAGCTGTATTGTATTTCCAGCAAGTTGAAGTCCCCCACGAGAACAAGGGCTAGGGATTCTGAGGCTTCTCCCAGCTCCTTATAGAATATTTCACCTGCCTCTTCATCCTGGTTGGGTGGTCTGTAACAGACTCCCACCATGATACCTGCCTTGTTGGCCCTCCCCCTGATTCTTACCCATAAACACTCAACCCTGTCATCGCCATCATTAAGCTCTAGAAAACCAAAACACTCCCTAACATGCAGGGCCACCCCACCGCCTCTCCTTCCTGGCCTGTCCCTTCTGAAGAGTTTATAGCCATCCAGTGAAGCACTCCAGTTGTGCCTATCATCATCCCGCCTTGTTTCTGTGACGGCAGCTATATTATAGTTTTCCTGCCACACAATGGCTTCCAGCTCCTTCTGTTTGTTGCCCGTGCTGCGTGTGTTGGTGTAGATGCACTTCAGTTGGGCTACTGATCCTGCCACCTTTTGTGGGGAGAAACCCTAATTCCTACATGACCATTCTCAGGCACTTCCATGGGCACTTCCAGCACATCAATAACCCTTGCACCTTTGCTGCTGTGTGGGTCTCCATCCCTTACCTCCACGGGGATAGCAGACCAAAGGACCTCGCTAGCACACCGTCACTCAAACACTGATGTGCTGCCCCCAGGCTTATCTCTAGCGAGCCTGGTTTTATCCCTTTCACCCTTCCAATCTAGTTTAAAGCTCTTTCAATGAGCCCTGCCAATTCCTGTGCGAAGAGCCTTGTCGCCCTTTGAGACAGGCGTACCCCGTCTGCCACCAGCAGGCCTGGTGTTGCGTAAACCGACCCATGATCAAAAAAAACAAAATTCTGCCGGTGCCACCAGTCACAGAGCCAGGTATTGATCTGCTGGCTCTTCTTGTTTCTTCCCTCATCATTCCCTGCAACTGGAAGGACAGAGAACTCTTCTTGTGCTCCTGATCCCTTAACCAATTGTCCCAAGGCCCTGAAGTCTCTCTTGATTGTCCTTGGACTTCTTGTTGCAACTGCATCGCTGCCTATCTGAAAAATCAATAATGGATAATAAGCCGAGGGCCATACCAGGGTGGGAAGTTTTCTCTTCACGTCTTTAACCCGGGCCCCAGGGAGGCAGCAGACTTCCCTAAGGAGTGTGTCTGGTTCCCATATCGTGCCTTCTGTTCCCTTCCGAAGGGAGTCTCCTGTGACAATGGCCCATCTCTTTTTCTTTGTGGAAGCAGTTTTGACGCAGGCCAACTTAACTTTGGTGACACCTCCAAGCTGGATGAACCATTGTTCTTGCTATTGTTTGGTTCCGCTTGCAGAGCCTTGTACCCGAAATGCAAGGGCCCCTGGGATGGTGGGGTAGTGACAGAGGAGATGTTTCTGCTGCGCCGGGCAGGAACTTATGGCTATTGCCCCCTACTCCTTAAGTCACTGTGTTCAGCCAGTGTCCTCTGTGTCAAACGTCCTTGTCTGCCTGTCGGGCTTGTCCCAGGGAAGGTAGGATGCAGCAGTCTGTCTCTCTCTCGCTCTCCATCATACTCCTCAACCTTCTCACCTCTGTCACCAAGCGGAGGAGTTTCCCTACGTGGGCGCACCTCCCCTCGGTGAGCACCCTGCCACTGTCCCATACTGTCCTGTACACCACTCCGGAGTGGCACCAGAGCTCTGCCTGGTAAGCTGTGGCAATCGTGGGTGCAGAGCTTAGAGAGGACATGGCTTTCTGCCGGGTGGATACCATTGCTCCCTGGTGGAGCTGGCAGAGCTTCAGCGCTCTTCCCGTGCAGCCTGCCGTGCCGTGCCCTGGTTTTGGTGGGTAAGGATAGTAAGAGCCACAAGTCCTTTTGGTTTTTTCCAGCTGTGAATCCACAAGCTTAAACCCATCCCATGAGAGTAGGTGCTCCCGGGGCTCTGCGTGGTGGCCTTTGCTGGTGTGGAGGAAGATCTCCTGGGACTGGGTGTCCTTCAACATGGCACTAAGCAGTGGAGGGAGGTAAAGGAGCGAAGTGCAAGGGATGGGTGAGGGAAGTGATCTGATCTACTTAAAGATGTCCCTGCTTATTGCAGGGGGGTTGGACTAGATGACCTTTAAAAGCCCCTTCCGACCCAACACATTCTGTGATTCTATTCTAAGTGAAGCTGTAATTGCTCTCACGAGCTGTGGGGCATTTGTGGGTCATCATGGAGGTTGACAACGTAGCAAGAGGCAAAAAGCCCGCTTGGTCGCAGCAGGGTCTGTTCGCCGTAACCCCAGCCACCCGGGCACCTTCCTGCCGATGAAGAAGGCTCATGCTTTGCATCTACCGCACACGCGGGCCACCGCTCTTCCCCTTCCTCCTGTCCTGCATTACTGCGCTGCTGCTTTGCTTAGCTTCCCAGCGCTGCCTTCTACTGTCCCTTCTGCAGTGCGTGACGTTCAGGTTGCTTTAGGCTTGTCCCAGCCATCCCTAAGCTCCAGGGTGGCAGTCTCCAGGCAGATCCCTCCCTGCTCAGCTGGGACAGTTGCTCAGATCACAGGGATGTTGGCCACTGCCCTCTCTTAACAGCCTGACAGCTCCTCACAGCCGGTTCCTCCATCCCTATCTGCATGGAGACCTTTGTCCCCTGAAGGACACCAGGCTGGAGGGCTGCAGCTCGGCCCGTCCCAGGGCTTTAAGAGCCCCAGCACCCTCAGCGGTGGCAAGGGATCTCCAGCTGCCTTGTGGATCAGCTTCCCAGCTCTGAAGCTTGGCGCAGATGGCGGCTTGCTGCTTGTGGTCTTCGTTAGAGAAAAATCCCTATCCCTGAGCAGTACCGAGGAGGCTGGCGCGTAGCACCAGTTAGCAAATATTGCACGAGGGCTTCATCACTTAAGTGCTTTCTGGGCTTGTGGTTCTTCCCAAGAAAAATGCAGTAGGTCAAGCTTGCAGCCTCCTGGGTGCACGGGCAGGTGGGCTGGGAAGGAGCGTGGGAAGGCCGCAGCAGGAAGGGGGGATGCTGGGGCTGGGGCGAGAGGTGGTGGCAGGGATGGGGGTGAAAACAGGAGAATGATGCCAGGAGCTCAGGGGATGGCTGGGTGGTGAAGCAGCAGGCAAGGAGGCAGGGCTGGGATATGGAGGGGGTAGGTCAGGAGGTGAACGCCGAGTTGGAGAAAATCAGGATGGCTCTGGAGACAGCTGATCCATCCCTGCCCGGGGCAGCAGCAGCTCTACCTCACCTCTTCCCGGCAGTGTGTCTCTAGCCTGATCTTAAACACCTCCCCAGACCACCTCTTCCAGCGCTTTCCTGCCCTTTCTGCCAGGAGGGTTTTCTTTTCATCCAGCTTCAGCCTGCGTTGCGTAGCTCTGGGGCCGCCCGTGCTCTGCGCAGCGGAGAGGGAATTGCTTTTCCACCTCACCACCTTGCAGTGGCCTTTCATGCGTCGGGATGCTGCTGTAGCTCCCCATCACTCCTCTGCTCCTGGGTTTCACGTGACTCAGCCTTCTGCAGACTTTTCTTGCCTGATGGATTTTTCTGGACTTCTGGTCATTGCTCCTCTGGACTTTCTCCAGCAGGTCATGGCTGCTTAAGGTGTTGTGCAAGCCTCATGCCCCAGTGGAGCTGCCCCACAGCCATTTCAGACCTCTCACTCCCCCATCACAAGTTCCTTTTAACTTCAAATCCTGTGCCCCTCCGTGCTGCCACCTCTGTTGTCCGCCAACCGTGTCACCTGCGTGATCCCACTCCCAGCGTGGCAGTGAGAGCGACTCCCCAGTTTCGTCTTCCTGGCCAGTTTTGTGTTCATCTCCTCGTAGTTTCATCCAGCCGCAGGGCTGCCCCTCGCTGGCAGGAGCCTTGCTGGGGGCTGTGCAAACCCTTGCCGCAGTGACGTTGGGGCTGGTTGGGGACAGCAGCGGGGCCCCAGGACGGGCCGGGTGCCTGGCGGGACCTTGGAGCCCTGTGCGTCTTGGGGAGGTCACCGGGCAGCGCAGGCAGTCCTGCCCGGGGGAAACCCGGCTGTCACCCCTGAGGTCACCATCACCTGGGGAACTTTTTCGGTGCCGGCATTAGGTAGCAGAGGACTGGAGGCGCCGGTCTGCAGCCTAAGGGGATAAGGAGAGCACAGCCTTTTCCTGAAATTTGGCGCAGGAATGGCACCACTCGGCTTTGTGCCCACAAGGGCGTGCAGCCCTTTGCAGCAAGGGGGCTCAGCACAGGTCTGCACCGTGTCTACTCCCCGCTAGCCCCCAGGCCACCTCTCCTGGCTCACGCTGGCCGCGTGCCCCTCGGGAAGCACCACGCTCGGTGCCCGGCATCCGCAACAGCATCCAGCTGGGGCTGCTGCCCTGGCCCCTGCGCTGGCACTGCGGGTTTGCTGAGGGCCTGTGGCGTTAAAAGGACTGTAGTTTCGATATTTGGCTGTCAGAGTCCCAGGACTTTCACTGATTTACTATCGGAGTCCCAGCAAAGGACTTTCACCGAATCAGATTCACAAATAATCGAAATTAATTATTTTATTGAGAGCGACAGTCGCAGATTCGAGATTGCCGTTGATAAATTCACTGACTACGATAGCGCTAATTACTTAAGGTTAATATGGCTAGCAAAAATAACGATAGCACAACAACCCGGGGTGACATTCTCCAGAGGGTGAAAGGCGCAGCACTTACCCAGCAAGGCGTCTCTGCCTGGGGTGGAGGGAGAGAACACAGCCCGTCGACTGCTCCGTCAGGTTCAAGTTTCTTCTCTCCCCATTTAACAGTCATTTTCTCCATCCTTTTATCCCCAAGATTACGAGGTTTCCCTCCCCGTGGTGATGTGTCGTATGATTTGGGTGGAGAGACGAGTGCTATAGTCATCTATGTTTAGCGTGATCTCTAAAATCTTCATTAGCGTACGCAGGGGTGGCAACTTGAATATGCATTTCCCAGGTAACGAGGCAAAGGTCCGTCACCGGGCACGGCAGCCTCTCGAGGAAACAAAGAGCTACACAAAGTCTCTGTTATCTTGATTTTACTGTCTCTGCTGACGAAAAGCAGGGCTGTCCTGGCTCCCCAAGCCTCCCCCGTTATTTATGTATCCCGTGATGGCCAGACAAGCCTTCACTCCCCTGGGCTGCACAAGAGATAGCAAAGCCAGTCTTAATTGCTCTTTGAGCACGGAGACTTCACCTCATTATCCAAATTCCACAGGGCCATGCAATGACTGGAAGGCATTCAGGACGGTGGATAAACTGATATCTTTAGGGTTCTGCCTTGGTCAGGGCAAGCTGGTCGGTGCCTTTTGCAATCCTCGGCGGACCGTGCAACGAGTCTTTTCAGAAGGGTGTTGGTCCAGGACGGAGCCGAGCAGCGCAGGGAAGCCCCCCTCGTTGACGGCTCCCCGCAGCGTGCCACGGTGGGCTTGTGCTGCAGCACCAGCGGCTTGCAGCGTAGCCGTGCCAGGCACAACATGGGGCCAATGCGCTGCGTGGGGGGGCGACGGGCAGGACCCTGGTGGTCAGCGGCCACCCTTCAGGTGGCAACCCTTCACGTGGGCTCTGCTGGTGGCAGGGGACGGGACGGTTTTCCCTGTGGGAGCAAGGCTCCTGCTTGCAGCCGGGCAGTAGGAGAGGGAGCCTTGCCCCAGCCCGGGGACGGAGGGTGCGCCAGCAGGCGGGGGCCAGGCGGAGATGCAGGAGGATCGGCGAGTGCTTTGGGAGGCTGCTCCTACCACCAGCGCTGATGCTGCCCCAGGCCTGTCTCTCCTCTTCCCTGCCGCCCCGGGGAGGATCTGGGCAGGGGTCCAGGCGACGCGGCATCCTGGCGCGGCTCCGGGGCAGTCCTGCCTGCGCCCCCGCGCCGCCCTGGCTCTGGGAGAGGTGCAGTGTGAGTAGCCAGCAGTGCTGTGGGGCACGGGCCTGGCCCCACCGTCTCTGCTATCATGCTATTTTTGAATTCTCTTTTGTTTTTTTTTTTTTTTCTTTCCTTTTTGTTTTGTTTTGTTTTCGCTTTGGTTTGGTTTGGTTTCCTTTTGTTCTCCTTTTTTGTTCTGTCTCCTCGTGTTTGGTCCCTAGGAGCCAGCGCTAAGAAACAGGGCGAGGACTTAGCGGATAATGACGGGGATGAAGACGAAGGTATTTCTGTGCTCGAGGCTGCCACTGCATGACAAGCAAAGCAGCTCCGTTTGCCCACCATCCGCTGCCATCCCCAGGGAGCCCTGTGTGTGTCGGTCTGCCGTGCCAGGCCGCTGTGTGGGGTGGGGGGCAGGCTGGCTGGCTGTGCAGGGCGCCCGGGCCCTTCCCCCTCCTTGGGACAGGGTGGGGGAAGCACATGGGATTTTTTTGCTTTAGGAAAAGTTTGCTCCCGCTCCGCTTGAGCGAGGGGAGGGAGGAAGCATGGCAGCTTTGGGAGGAGAGGAGCCTTCGGGCACCTGGGCCCATTTCACCCCGAGCCCGGTCACATCCCACCTCCAGCCTCATCCCTCCGGGGTCAGTGACATGCAGCTGGGAGCCAGTGACCTCCCACTCCACCCTTGCCCGGGACCGACGCGGGCGATGCCGCGGGGTGGCCCTGCCAGCAGTTTGGCACCCTTGGCACCTGCAGGGTACCCGGCCATGCCCAGAAGACCCGAGGTCTGCTCGGACCACGGCTTCTGTTAACTTCTCTCCTCCACCCAACGCGAGTGAGGGCTTGCTTGCAACCAGAGCGTTAGCACCAGCCCAGGCAGAGTCAGCGGGCTTTTAAGCAGATGTGATTCTAGAGGTACGCCAGGGCTAAGCAAGCTGCGGAATAAGCTGGTTTTAGTAAAAGCGGGTTGTTCATCTGCAGGGGTATGGAGTCGGTGTGTTTGGGATGTGAGGAGGAGGCAGGAGGAAGGGTCGGCCAGGGTGCAGCCCTAACATGCCGAGGACAGTAAAACCTCATGGCGTGCAGGAGTCCCAGGGCAGCTCGAGCAGGGCCTGGCAGATGGCATTTAGGATCTGGGAAACAGCTGAAAAGCTTTTTCCTTGGCACTGCCAAAACTCTGTTGTTTTCTCCCGCTAACCTGTGCCCCAGGATCTCTTGTACCAGGGCGTAAACTGGCATTCAGCCGAACTGACTTGACTGTGCTAAATCCCTGCACGCTAAAATGTGCCGCAGTGATTAGGAGCCATTTATTTCCCGGTACATCTCCGCACATTGCTGCCATTCTGCCGTGAGGATGTCCCTTTGCATGTGGGTGGGACCACGTGGCAGGGAGGAGAGGACACAGGCGCAGGCACCGATGTTCCTGCCCGTCACATTTCAAGCAGGTGGCCCTGGGAAGGGTTGTCCTGCCATAGCTCTGCCACACGGGCGACGTCTGTCCCAGAGGAGCCGCAAAGCACTTTTTGCTCCCCAGGTCTGTGCATTTGCCTGGCTTCATCTTGGCGATAGGAAAAGAGCCAGCACAGGTTTTGCCATGTCCTCGTTCTCCTGGAGGGAAGAGGTTTTCTATATGGACGGGAGGCCACCCTTAGCCGTGCTGTGGGCCGCAGCTGGTGGTGGGGATAGCCAGGGGTACCCGTCAGCCTGCCCTGCAGCACCCTGTGGTGGGCAAGCCGTGGGGAGAAGCGGACTTGGGCAAGGGTTAGGTGGGTGCAAAGGAGCATGTCCGCCCCAGCCAGGCATCCCTGCTGAGTTGGTGTGGCTGTGTCCCAGGAGTCCCAGCCCAGTGGGCTACCGGGACGGCACTGGTGAGGGAGGCAGGCAGGGAGGAGCTGCGGCTGGCCGGGGCAGCCGAGGCTGAGCAAGGCCGGCAGGCGATGCCAGCCCGCCCGAGCAAGGCACTGCATGCGGGTGAGCATGAGGGAGGGCAAAGTCCTCCTTGCCAGCCCAGGAGAGGGCTGGGTATCGCAGGCATGTGGGACCTGGCACCGTCTCCACAACGGGTGCAACTGCCTCCGGTGTGTAACATGGGCGAGATGTACCAGGAGCCGAGCATGGGCGTTCCTCCCTTGTGCCTGGGCTTGGCTCCATGAGGGATCCCGGGCCAGTGGCACAGAAGAGGCAGGACGTTCCCCCAGCCAGGGCCAGTCGAGAGAGGGAGCGTGGCTGCTCCCTGTCCCCTAGGCTCCTGCAGTCCTTCCTCCCTGGCCCTTGGGGTCCCATTCCCCATCCTCACTCCATGCCTCATGCCCTGTCCTTGTCCGGACGCTGTGCTCACCTCCCTGACACGCACACACTGTCTGCCTCATCACCATGTCTGTGTCTGGACACTGGGGTGCCATGGGTTGACATCCAGGCAGCCGGCAGGTTTCTGCCTTCCCAGGGAGATGTGAAGTGGGGGCAGGAGAGTCAGATGTTGGAACACACACCAGTGCCAGCCCCCGGCTTCCAGGTCCTGCACACCCCCCCATCCCTGCCCCCCGCGGCAATGCCAGCTTCCAGGACTCACGGAGCCGAGGGCTTGGATCCAGCCAAAGTCGGGACACGGGGCTGCATTCTGGGGCTGGACTCTGCAACTCCTACCTGCGACGGAGGTGCCGCTGGCCTGGCTCCCGCACGCGGCCAGAGCCCAGCTCCGGGGAAGAGCAGCCAGGTCCAGCGAGCATCTTTCCCGTGTGTGCTGAGACCCCCCCACGAGGGGACAGCAGTGTGGGATGGCGCAGCGGCTGCCGCCACCCAGAGAGGGGCTGGCGGGGTTGGTTCAGTGGTGATCGCCTTCGGAGGTCTACGCCGTGGCCCCCAGGAGAGCTCTGGGTTTGGCTCCTAAGCCCCCTCCCCAGTCCTGGCAGCTGGCATTGCCCTCGTCCTTGGTCTGCCTGTCGGGCAGGGTGCTGCGGCCGTTGGTGGGGGGTCCTGTGTTTAACCTCCTCTCCTTCCAGACATCCGGGACAGCGGGGCCAAGCCAGTGATGGTGTATATCCACGGCGGCTCATACATGGAGGGCACGGGGAACATGATAGACGGCAGCGTGCTGGCCAGCTACGGGAATGTGATTGTCATCACCCTGAACTACCGCGTTGGAGTGCTGGGTATGGGCTGGCCGGCGTGGGCTGTGCCGCCAGCACGGCTGGGTGGCGGGGCGAGCCCCCCCCGGCCGACTGGGCTTGAACCAGCCGGGAAGAGGGTGGAGGGGGGTGCGTGGGGCCCAGCGGGATGGGGGGGTTGTGCTGCGGGGGCTGCCCCTGCCCTCCGCCCAGGCCGCCAAGCAAGGTGCCACGTGGCAGTGCCCGCAGCGTGGTCTAATTCCTGGCACCGCCCCCCCCCCTCCAGGCTCATTTACACAACCTGGCTCAGCTGAAAGCAAATATTGGTCTGTGGTTAACTAAATAATAAATGTGTTTACCCAGCATCTTTTCCTGAGAGGGCTCGGATGGGTGAGCTGCCAGCAGGTATTGCCTGGCTGCCCCTGGGGACCCAGCAGCTCTCCCTCCCTGGGCACGGGCTGCTTCCAAGCCAGTTGAGCTGTCGGGACCCCCGCAGCCACCCCGTCTGCAGAGGGAGCCACCGAAGGGTGTCGGGCACCATATAGAGGAGGGTAGAAGCCCAGTTTTCCCGAGCACTGGTGACCTAGTGAGGCAAAATGGGGACACGGGATCAAAAGGCAGCGCAGTCCCCTGCCTGCTGCAGCAGAAAGCCCCGGACACAGGAGATCCGCGTCACTGCTGCCTCCCTTATCAGAGACGAGCAGGTCTCTCAGCCGTCTAGCCTGGCACGGCGCTCTCCCCGGGCAGCTGGGCTCCCCCGGCTGGTACCCGGGGCCGCATGTCCCTCTGACGGCCTCTGGACCCCGTAGTCTCTTAGGGAAGACGGCAGTTACCTGGCAGAAAATAGGCTTTTCAGCAAAAACAAGCCTATTCAAGACCTGTCAATATTAAAAGCCAGGCCTGTAAAGACGGATAGGTGCAAATTTAAGAAACGTAAGTCACAACAGGACTTGAGTGGTGCCATTGTCATCTCCATTGAAGTGCTGCAGCGCATCTGGCCAGAGCACCTCCAGTGCCAGCACCGCTCCCTGCCTGCTGGGGTTACCCCCCTGGATTTTACCTCAGGACCATGGTTTTGGCTTCCTGCTTTGAGTCAAAGCAAACGGAACACTGATAGCTTATCTTTGGTGTTCCCTTCACTATTGAAAGCCTTTCTCAGCATCTTCCTCACTTAAGAGCCTTTGTATTTTAAGCTGCAGTTGGTTCCTCTCTGCCCAGCCCACCTTCTGACACTTATAGAGCCTCCTCCGGGCCACGCTCGTCCATGGAAAGCATTGGCTGTGCGCGCACTCAGCCTGCCTGCAGCCACCGATGCCTTCTCTGCTTTCCTTGGAGCATGTGGGAGATGTCTTGGCCCGTTATTAGCACAGGTGGTGGTACGGGTAGGACGGGGCTTGGTGCCCTGTCACTGCCTGCGGTTAGGCGGCCAGGCTTCCCAGGGCTGGCAGCTCTGCGCTTGCAGCCTTTGGCCCCTCTCTGTGCTGTGCGGAGGGTGCCTGGAGCTCAGTGGTGTCCCCGCTCCAGCTTAGAGCTCACAGGACTCTCATGGTAGTGGGGTCTCATGTTGTGGTGGGACAGCGTCCTAGAGAAGCTCCTCTAGGCCGGGGGAAGGGGGGTGGGAGGTCAGGACCCCCCCACACACACACACTTCCTCATCGCTAACCAGGCTCCCCTTGGCACGCAGGGTTCCTGAGCACGGGAGACCAGGCTGCCAAGGGCAATTACGGGCTGCTGGACCAGATACAGGCACTGCGCTGGGTCAGCGAGAACATCGCCTTCTTTGGGGGGGATCCCCTGCGGATCACCGTCTTCGGCTCTGGAATCGGTGCCTCCTGTGTCAGCCTGCTCACCCTCTCCCACCACTCGGAAGGTAGGTGCCAGCCGTGCCCGAGCACGCTGCGGCTGCCAGCGAGCGCCCTGCTGACGCTAACCCGGGGGAGGGAGCCCGCCCGGGCACCTCCGGCCACCCTAGCAAAATCAGGGCTGCTTTTTAATTAGTCATTGGTGAGAGCCTGACTCAAGGCCAGGAATCAAAACCTTCTCGTTGTGGGCAGGGAGCGGCCAGCAGCAGAGCCTGTGGGAGTCGGGGAGGGAGCTGGTGCTCCCCGCGTGTGGGGCTGCAGCCCGGGGAGAGGTGGGGAGCCTCCTGCGCCCTGCCCTGGCGCCGGGGCTGGCACACGCGCAAGGGTGAAGGGGGTGGAGGGCATCAGGCAGGGTACCAAGATCATGGATCTCGGTGCCAGGAAAAGCATCATACTGGAATAGAGGGGAAGCCAGACCTGAGCCTGGGGTGGGATGGAGGGCCACATCGTGCGAGACTGGGTGAGCTGGAGGTACCGCGACTAGCAAAACCCAGGTAGAAGTGATATGATTGATATCTGTAAATACAGCAGAGTGTTTACTCTAGATAAAGGAAGGAATTATTTACACTAAAAGATTGTGTTGGCATAAGAGCAAATGTCTGTAGCCACCTGTGAAGACATTTACATCGAGCATTGGGGGGAAAAAAAAAAATAACCATGGGAGTAGATGTATTCTCGATAAACTTCCTCAAGGAAATCGCAGGAGCAAAGCCTGAACTGGATGTGGTCCACAGGGGACCAGACTGCCAGGGACTTAGTCACAGGGGCTTTATATGAGGGTGCAGCCCTCTTCCAGCGCTGTGTCCCCAAGCGTGGTGCAGGGGAGAAGGGGACGTGTACGGGCAGTGGATGCAGGTGTGACTCTGCACCCCAGAGAGACACACAAAACCGTGAAGAGCTGCAGCCCTGCCCAACAGCCTGGGAGCCACAGGGGAAAGCAAAAGACCTTCAGAACCTCAGCAGGGCTGATAGCGTGGCGGAGGGTGCGTGGGAGGAGGCTGGCACTGGCCAGGCTGCCAGCAGAGTTGGGCAGCCTTCCTCTGGCCCTGGGAGCCGTTGACGGACTGATTGCCCCGATATTGAAAGCAGGAGCCATCTCAGCCCAGACTGCTGCGAAGGTGGCTGCACCGGCACCAGCTTCACGGTCTGCTCGGTAGTATTCAGTGGGGGGGTCTGCAGGTGCTGTGGGCAGCAGGAGGCTAGCGTTGGCTGCGGTGGGAGGTGGCAGAGCCTGTGCTCACGGTGGGGAGTGAAAGGCAGCACCCCGCTGAGCCCAGACCTGGCACAGGGCTGGTAGGACGCTGGCAGTTCTCCGTGGAGTCAAAGGCAAGCCAGAAACAGCTCTCTCCTCCCAAATGTCTCCGGTTGCCCTTTTGGTTAAACTTGTCTGAGTCTGGCAGACCACTCGCCCAGCGGTGAGCCCACCCCCACATCTTATCTCTGCTTCCCACTGATGCCCCTTCCCCAGGGACAAGAGGGGCCAACAGGCTGCCTGTGCCTCCGCACCCATCCCTGCTGCCCATCCGGGTGCCCAGCGGTTGCAGCTCTCTGACAGCCTCTCCTCGGATCAGCCAGTGAACCAGAGTGGAGAGGGATCCACGGGATCAGAGTACGCAGAGGAGCTCCGGAGCCTCCTGGGTGCTGGGATATCCCAAGCTGGCTCTGCAGCCTACCAATGTCCCACACTCCTTCCGTGCCGGAGCCTGTGGCACAGCCAGCACCAACCCACCCTGTGCAGAGCGCTCCTGCTCTTGGGGCGACGGCTCCCATCGCTGGGCTCCCCTTGGTGCCCCAAGGACCAGAGCTCTGGGGGATGCTCTGCCCCACAGACCCAATAACATCTCTGGACCTGGTGGGCAGCTGCTTTCCAAAAGCTGGCAGCTTGGGCACTCCCACATGAAGTCCATGGTGGTCCCTAGTCTTCCATGGCTGCCCTGCAGGTCTGCTGTCACTGTCGCTGTTGCCCTGCCATGCTTGAGTAAAGCAGGGAGAAACAAAAAGGCAGGAAAAGCTGAAGTGATCCAGCCCTGGCAGCGTGTATGGAGCTGCTGTTGCCGGCTCAGGACATGTCTGTTCTGGACGGAACGGCAGTTCCCTGTTGCCTCGGGGTGCTCAGGTCACTTGTGCTCCTCCCTGAGTGCCTGGTGCCTGAAGTTAGCCCCTCTGCCATCCTGCTCCCCCGTGCCAGCTCCTGAGCAGGATGCTCCTGGGGCTGTTGCAGGTGACTTGGACAAACATTAAGGGGTATTAGACTACAATAAGCTTAAGAACATGGAAAATGTGAGTTATACCTACAGAGCCACTGCCGACGTTGCAAAAGCAGAGCAGGGCAGGACCAGGGCTGCGCTCACCACTTTTGGGGCTCCTGGGGTAGGATTCCCAGCTACCCAGAGCCATGCAGTGCAGGTGACAGCTCTCTAGCCCATAGGAGGAGATGCTTCTGATGGCTAAAGCCAGAGGATGCTTCTCTTGTGTTGGGGTAAATTAAGCAGCGAACCTCATGAAGTTCAACCAGGCCAAGTGCAAGGTCCTGCACCTGGGTCATGGCAATCCCAGGCACAAATACAGGTTGGGCGGAGAACGGATTGAGAGCAGCCCTGAGGAGAAGGACTTGGGGGTGCTGGTGGACGAGAAGCTCAACACGAGCAGGCAACGTGCACCCACAGCCCAGAAGGCCACCCGCGTCCTGGGCTGCATCACAAGAAGCGTGGCCAGCAGATCCAGAGAGGGGATTCTGCCCCTCTGCTCCGCTCTGGGGAGACCCCACCTGGAGTCCTGTGTCCAGCTCTGGAGTCCTCAGCACAAGAAGGACATGGACCTGTTGGAGCGGGGCCAGAGGAGGCCCCGGAGATGCTGGGAGGGCTGGAGCCCCTCTGCTGTGAGGACAGGCTGAGAGAGCTGGGGGGGTTCAGCCTGGAGAAGACAAGGCTCTGGGGAGACCTTCGAGCCCCTTCCAGTCCCTCAAGGGGGCTAAAGGAAGGATGGGGAGGGACTCTGGATGAGGGAGTGTAATGACAGGACGCGGTGTAATGGCCTCAAACTGAAGGAGGATAGATTTAGATTGGATATCAGGTAGAAATTCTTTGCTGTGAGGGCGGTGAGCCCCTGGCCCAGGTTGCCCAGAGAAGCTGTGGCTGCCCCATCCCTGGAGGGGTTCAAGGCCAGGCTGGACGGGGCTTGGAGCAACCTGGTCTGGTGGGAGGTGTCCCTGCCCAGGGCAGGGGGTTGGAACGGGATGATCTTTAAGGTCCCTTCCAACCCAAACCATTCTGTGATTCTTTGATTCTGTGTGTAGGGAAGGAGCACAGGTAAATCTTTGCAGACTCATTTCTGAGCAGGGCATGGGATGCAGCTGCAGGGGCCCATGCGGGGCCGTGCCATCCCTCTGTGGATCCCTGGGGCTCTGAGTGCCCTCCCGCCCTTGCATAGGCTCCCTGGGCAGCATGGGCACAGGTTGGGGAGTCTTTTACGGGGTGAAAGCTCCTGCAGAAAGAAAAAAGGCTTTCTCTGGGCGTAATGCATTCATGATGTTTCTCGGGGTCCTCCTCTCCATCGCAGGAGTGCCTGGGAGGCAGATAGGCATCGTGGGGAGATGCTCTCAGCCCACAGAGTCCCTCTCGGCGATTGGGTGCTTCTAGCAGGGCAGCCCCAAGGCTGCAGAGTGGTTTTTGTGGCCAGATGGTGACATCTCTTCGGAAGCGGGACTGTATGCTTGGCTGCTGAGGTGGCCCCAACCACTTGTAGAGGCCTGGAATGGAGGGGGCAGCATGGAGAGAGGCTGGGGGTGGATTGGAGGCACTAGTCCCCAACTTCCCAGCTATGAAAACTGCCGTCGTGCCAGTATAGCATTTTTCAGGTGACACTAGGCTTTCTGCCACTAAACCATGCACCTGTGTGCCATGTCCTTTGCTGCCCCATCCATCCCCAGTGCCTGTGGTGTGGGCCCCCTGCATCGCAGCGGTGCTAGGTGCCCCACACCCTCGCTGCTGTGGCAGAGGAGCCAGCTGTAAATGCTGTGAGGTGGGAGGGGAGTGCTTGGTGCCGCAGACAGTGTTCCGTCAACGCAGCAGCCATGGTGACAGGGGATGCAGACAAGGCAGAGTTACTCAGTGCCGCCTTTACTTCGGTCTTTACTGCTCAGGCCAGCCCTCAGGAGTCACAGACTTTGGAGGTAACAGGGAAAGTCTGTATGAAGGAAGACTTCCCCTTGGTTGAGGAGGATCAAGTTAGAGATAAATTAAGTAAACTGGAGATCCACAAGTCCATGGGTCCTGATGGGATGCACCCGAGAGTGCTAAGGGAGCTGGCAGAAGTCATTGCTGGGCCACTCTCCATCATCTTTGGAAGGTCCTGGAGAACAGGCGAGGTGCCTGAGGACTGGAGGAAAGCCAGTGTCACTCCAGTCTTCAAAAAGGGCAAGAAGGAAGACCCGGGAAACTACATGCCGATCAGCCTCACCTCCATCCCTGGAAAGATGATGGAACAGTTCATTCTGAACATCATCTCAAAGCATGTGGAGGAAAAGAAAGCTATCAGAAGTACTCAGCATGGATTCACCAAGGGGAAATCATGCCTGACTAATCTGATAGCCTTCTACGATGGCGTGACTGGATGGAGAGACGAGGGGAGGGCAGTGGATGTTGCCTACCTTGACTTCAGCAAGGCTTTCGGCACGGTCTCCCACAGCATCCTCATAGGGAAGCTTAGGAAGCGTGGGTTAAATGAATGGACAGTGGGGTGGACTGAAAACTGGCTGAAAGACAGAGCTCAGAGGGTGGTGATTAGGGGCACGGAGTCTCGTTGGAGGTCAGTGAGGAGTGGTGTTCCCCAGGGGTCAGTGCTGGGCCCCGTCCTCTCCAATATATTCATCAATGACCTGGATGAGGGGACAGAGTGCGCCCTCAGCACGTTTGCTGATGACACAAAGCTGGGGGGGGTGGCTGACACACCAGAAGGCTGTGACGCCATCCAGAGAGACCTGGACAGGCTGGAGAGCTGGGTGGAGAGGAACCTTATGGAATTCAAGAAGGGCAAGTGTAGGGTGCTGCCCCTGGGGAGGAATAACCCCCTGCACCAGGACAGGTTGGGGGTGACCTGCTGGAGAGCAGCTCTGTGGAAAGAGACCTGGGAGTCCTGGGGGACAACAGGATGCCCATGGGCCAGCAATGTGCCCTTGTGGCCAAGAAGGCCAATGGCACCCTGGGGGGCATCAAGAAGAGCGTGGCCAGCAGGTGGAGGGAGGTCATCCTCCCCCTCTGCTCTGCCCTGGGGAGGCCACAGCTGGAGTGCTGTGTCCAGTTCTGGGCTCCCCGGTTCCAGGAGGACAGGGATCTGCTGGAGAGGGGACAGCAAAGGGCTACCAAGATGCTGAGGGGACTGGAACACCTCTCTGACGGAGAAAGGCTGAGGGATTTGGGGCTCTTCAGTCTGGAAAAAAGACGGCGGAGGGGGGACCTTATCAACGCTTCTAAATACTGAAAGGGTGGGTGTCAGGAGGATGGGGCCAGGCTCTTCTCAGTGGTGCCCGGGGACAGGACAAGGGGTAACGGGCACAAACTTGACCATGGGAAGTTCCACCTCAACACGAGGAGGAACTTCTTTGCTGTGAGGGTGGCAGAGCCCTGGCACAGGCTGCCCAGAGAGGTGGGGGAGTCTCCGTCTCTGGAGACATTCCAACCCTCCCTGGACGCGTTCCTGTGCCACCTGCTCTGGGTGACCCTGCTCTGGCAGGGGGTTGGACTGGGTGATCTCCAGAGGTCCCTTCCCACCCCTGCTAGTCTGGGATTCCATGAAAGCAAATGGCCATAAAATGACCTCAAACTGCCCCCCTCGCCTCGTGCTGGAGCACCTATATTCCCAGGGATGGGGCAGCCGGCTCTGGAGCACAGCAGGGGAGCTGCACTAAGATGCAGCCTGCAGACCAGGCGGGTTTGTTTTTATCGCATCGAAATAAAACTCACAGTGATCAAGAGCTATTAATGAAGCTGCTAATTTGTGCCTGCTCTGCCAGACGCTTGCGAGAGGCAGACACGGGAGGCTGGTGCAGCGCACGCTGTGGCTGGCTGCCGGGGAGACCTGCGCCTCCCCTGCCAGCCTCGGCCCTTGTAGGATTCCTCGCCAAGGACCAAGGTGCTGCTTCTCTCCCCAGCCAGCCATGCCGGGGCAGGAGCAGTGACTGCCAGGCAAACCTCTTGTGTTTCCTTTGCCCCATCTCCTGCTCCTTGGGGGCTGCTGCCAGCTCTAGGGATGCTCAGACCTCAGCTGGACAAGGCACCCAGCACGCCGCTTTGAGTAGTGCTTGGCCCAGACAACCCCAGAGGTGTTTCCAGTCTCGGCTCCCCGGCAAAGCGAGCAGGGAAGCAGGAGGTGGCGGCAGCCTGCAGCACCAGGCGCCCTGCAGCGCAGCCCCTGGTCCCAGCCCTTGGCTCAGCGGTGCCGCGGCAGCCAGCTCTGCAGGACACAGGGTGCGTCGGGACCCTCGCCTCGGAGGGGAACAGGCAGGGAAGGCAGAGCTGCATCTCCCTGCCTGGGCCCCAGCAGGCTGGAGGGCTCCGGGGTAAGCTGCAGGGTGGCGATGCCTCCCTGGGGTGCTTGTCAGGCTTCAGCTGGGTGCTGGCATGGAGGGGGAGGCCATTGGCAGGTCTGGGCTCTTGCGGACTCCTGGGTCCTCCTGGGTCCTCCTGGGTCAGGACGTGGCCATGCAGAGACACAGCAAAGGGGCTCCATCAGGGACGTGACCTGCTGTTGGTGACACCAGCAGGGACGTGACCAGCTGTTGGTGACACCAGCTGCCTGTGCTTCCCCAGCTGGGGGTGGGCAGGGGCAGAGCCCAGCCCAGTAGGTCTGTCTGGGAAGTGATGCTGCTGGCGGGGAGCTATAGCTGCTGCTGGGACAGCATCTCCTGGGAGTCAGGGAAGCCCCATCCTGGCTCTTTGGCGCATGGATGACGGCGCAGAGCAAGCAAACCCATAGCCAGGCTCCAGCCCATAGGCGGGGTACAGCTTTCTAGGGCACCAGGAGGTGAGAAACAGAGCTTGTGACTTCTTTTTGTCCCAGCTCATGGGACTGTACGTCAGGTACTTGGCAGAGTGAGGACTGTGCGTGCAGACAAGAGCTACGGACATGGTGGCCAGGAGCCAGGAGCCTCCAAACAGTTCTGCTGCAGGAAGGTTCACGCTCCCCTGTAGGGCGGCACACCCTTGGCTGCACAGGGGGTCTCACGCAGAGAGTTCCGCGTTTCAGGGGGCCAGGGGTGGCCCCATGGCCACCATGCTGCCGTGCCAGCACCATTCGGGGACCGCCTGGGACAGTCCCTTGCAGTGAGCAAGTGCCAGAGTCCCGGGAAGGCAACGGCAGCACTCGGGGTGCAGGTGAGGGCTGGCCGAAGAGCAAGGACCCCAGGGTGCACCCCGAGTCCGGCTGCCTTTCCCTGCCCCGGAGACTCCGCTTCCTCACGGCCCTTTGTATTCTGAGCACAAGTGCCATTGACATGGGGCTGGAGCCCAGCCACGCATTCCTCCGCCTGGGCCAGGGCCTTTGTGGCCCCGTTTTCCAGGGCGAAAGTCCACTCCCTCTGTGTTCCCGGTGGCAGAAAGGCCCTCTTTGTGCGTCTGGCAGCGTGCTCCTGCAGGGCCGGATTGGCACCGAGCAGCCCCAGCTGGGCAGGAAGCGGCAGGGAGGGGGGCGAGGGGGACCCTGACAAAGCGGTGGGGTGGGACACACAGGGTTAAGTGTCCCTGAGCAGGCATTAACCCTCCCGCTGCTGCCAGCCTGCAGCCCGGCTGCTCCTTGAAGCTGGTGCCACCTCGGGCTGGGGGGCAGCCATCGGGGGCTCAGGCAACGTGTCCTCAGGGGGGGCTGGGATAGTGCAGGCTGCTTGGCCAGGCCAGGCTGTGATGGAGCCACGGCACCTCTCCTCCTCGCAGCGGGACAGAGGGATGCCAGGCCATACCCTGCCATGGGTAGGGGACAGGGAACCGCTGGAGAGGGGACAGCAAAGGGCTACCAAGATGCTGAGGGGACTGGAACACCTCTCCTATGGAGAAAGGCTGAGGGATTTGGGGCTCTTCAGTCTGGAAAAAAGACGGCTGAGGGGGGACCTTATCAACGCTTCTAAATACTGAAAGGGGGGGTGTCAGGAGGATGGGGCCAGGCTCTTCTCAGTGGTGCCCGGGGACAGGACAAGGGGTAACGGGCACAAACGTGACCATGGGAAGTTCCACCTCAACACGAGGAGGAACTTCTTTGCTGTGAGGGTGGCAGAGCCCTGGCACAGGCTGCCCAGAGAGGTGGGGGAGTCTCCGTCTCTGGAGACATTCCAACCCCCCCTGGACGCGTTCCTGTGCCACCTGCTCTGGGTGACCCTGCTCTGGCAGGGGGTGGGACTGGGTCATCTCCAGAGGCCCCTTCCAACCCTACCAGTCTGGGATTCTGTGATTCTCTGGGATCCTTGGGGAGCACATCAGCCCTCAGTTGCTGCCAGGAGCACCCACTGCATGCCCAGCTGCCACCCTGCCACCCTCGTAGTGGCTCTGAGCTGAGCCCCAGCTGTAAGCGGGCAGCACAGCCCCGGCGAGGCCAGGCACATGCTGGAGTGCTGGGTCCTTGCAGGGGTCCAAGGGCATCGATGCCTTCTCCACGCTGCATCCTGCACAGCTCGCCACGCTATGAGCTTTCTCCGCTCCTTGCCTGTCTTGCAGGTCTCTTCCAGAGAGCCATCATCCAGAGCGGCTCCGCGCTCTCCAGCTGGGCGGTGAACTACCAGCCTGTGAAGTACACCAGCATGCTGGCTGACAAGGTGGGCTGCAATGTGCTGGACACAGTGGACATGGTGGACTGCCTGCGGCAGAAGAGTGCCAAGGAGCTGGTAGAGCAAGACATCCAGCCAGCTCGCTACCACGTGGCCTTTGGGCCGGTCATTGACGGGGACGTGATTCCAGATGATCCGGAGATCCTGATGGAGCAGGGTGAATTCCTCAACTACGATATCATGCTGGGGGTCAACCAGGGCGAGGGGCTGAAGTTTGTGGAGGGCGTAGTAGACCCCGAGGACGGCGTCTCGGGCAGTGACTTTGACTACTCGGTCTCCAACTTTGTAGACAACCTGTACGGCTACCCCGAGGGCAAGGACACCTTGCGGGAGACCATCAAGTTCATGTACACGGACTGGGCCGACAGGGACAACCCTGAGACACGTCGCAAGACTCTGGTGGCCCTCTTCACTGACCACCAGTGGGTAGAGCCGTCGGTGGTGACGGCTGACCTGCATGCCCGCTACGGTTCCCCCACCTACTTCTATGCCTTCTACCACCACTGCCAGAGTCTGATGAAGCCTGCGTGGTCCGACGCAGCCCACGGGGATGAGGTGCCTTATGTGTTCGGGATCCCCATGATTGGCCCTACAGACCTCTTTCCCTGCAACTTCTCCAAGAACGACGTCATGCTCAGCGCCGTGGTGATGACCTACTGGACCAACTTTGCCAAGACAGGGTGAGTGGGGATGGGTGCTGTGCCTGGGGGCTCTGCACTCCCTGCAGCTGCACCCCTTGGAACCCTGCTGGGGGAGGGGTGGGGTGGGGGGTCATGCCTGGTGTGGGAGACACTCAGTCCCCTGTCCCCAGAGGTCCACGTACTGCACCTTCACTCGGGTCAGAGCATCAACCACATAGTAAGAAGCCGAAAGCGCGGCCAGCCTGCAGGACAGGATCCAGCCAAGCGCGGGAGTGGGGAGGTGGCTTGGCTGTGGTTATCGTGGGTGAGACTTGACCCAGGGTTGGGGTGCTGCCCATCCATGCAGGACCTTTCGCCATCCCACCCTGTGCCACCACTGGCAAAGGTTCTCCAGCCTCCACCTCTGTGCTCGGCTCTCCCTCCTCGCCTCTCCGGCTTTTCTTAGCGCTAGCTCTGTTTTCCCTGTGTTTCGCAGGGACCCCAACAAGCCTGTCCCCCAGGACACCAAGTTCATCCACACCAAGGCCAACCGGTTTGAGGAGGTGGCCTGGTCCAAGTACAACCCCCGCGACCAGCTGTACCTGCACATCGGGCTGAAGCCACGGGTACGCGACCACTACCGGGCCACCAAGGTGGCTTTCTGGAAGCACCTGGTCCCCCACCTGTACAACCTGCACGATATGTTCCACTACACCTCCACCACCACCAAAGTGCCACCGCCCGACACCACGCAGAACTCCCACATCACCCGCCGGCCTAACGGCAAGATCTGGACCACCAAGCGCCCCGCCATCTCGCCCGCCTACAACAGTGAGAATGGGAAGGAGAAGTGGAGCCCAGAGCAGGAGGCGGGCACGCTGCTCGAGAGCCCCCGCGACTACTCCACCGAGCTGAGCGTCACCATCGCCGTGGGCGCCTCCCTCCTCTTCCTCAACGTGCTGGCCTTCGCCGCCCTCTACTACCGCAAGGACAAGCGCCGGCAGGACACACACCGGCAGCCCAGCCCCCAGCGAGGTGCCACCAACGACATCGCCCACGCGCCCGATGAGGAGGTGCCCTCCTTGCAGGTGAGCCAGGGGCACCACGAGTGTGAGGCTGTGCCGCCCCACGACACCCTGCGCCTGGCCGCTCTGCCCGACTACACCCTCACCTTGCGCCGCTCTCCAGACGACATCCCGCTCATGACCCCCAACACCATCACCATGATCCCCAACTCGCTGGTGGGGCTGCAGACCCTGCACCCCTACAACACCTTCACTGCTGGCTTCAACAGCACGGGGCTCCCGCATTCACACTCCACCACCAGGGTATAGCTGCCCGCCGCCGGCGCACACGCACGCACGCACGCACACGCACGCAGCAGACACTGGCAGAGGGACCAGCGGGGACGATGGAGCCCCTGGACGGAGGAGCAGCGCCCACGGACAGTGCGGCACCGAGCCCGGAGACCTGCAGAGTCCCGGTGCAGCTGGATGTCCCGCTCTTCCCCCGGCGCATTCTTTCATTCCTATCTTAACTTTTGAGAAATGCTTTGACTCTCCTGGCTCCCCGTTGGAGGGCCCCGCGGGTAGCCCTGGGGTGCCGGTGGGGTGCCGGGGGTGGACATGGCGCAGCCCCTTGCGCCCACGCACCGGTGCGGGCAGGTAGAGGGGAGCCCTGCTGGCAGCAGCCATGGGGCTCCCTGCACCGGGGCTGTGCCTCCCCCGCGGGGCGATCACATCCCCGGTGCTCCATCCGCTGAGCACCCTGGGACTGAGGAGGAGCAGGGCCGGGCATTCCTCTCAGCCGGTGCCCGGGCATCCCCAGGCGACTTGGTATCCCGAGTGCCCTGGAAAAGGCTCCTTCACTGTGTCGAGAAGTGGCCCCGGGCCATGGTGCTATGGGCAGAGGGAGCGGGCAGGGTCCGGGGACCCGGCCTCCTGCTGGGTGCGGGCACTTGGGCCAGTGCCGGGACTTGGGGACCCCGGAGACCCTGGGAGCGGGGCCCCAGGCTGGACACTTGGCACCTCTGCCCCTCTTTGCGCTGCAGAGAATCTCTTTTGTGTCAGTCGTTTCTCTTTGCAGAGACGTTTTTTAAGCAGATCTTTAGTTCTTTACACACTAACGGAGTCGCCGCGTTTTGTCCTTTGTAAAGATTTTAAAACCAAGTGTTCTTGATATAAAATAAAAAGCCAGTTAGAAGCCAGCGTGTGCGCGCAGTGCCGGCCCCCCGCGGCCCCCACCTGCCGCGGGCAGGCGCCAGGCAGGGCACTGCCTCTGCGCCGCGGGGCTGCGCTCTTTTGTATTTTTGATATTCTCCCTCCTCTGTCGCCCGTGCCCCGCGTATCTCAGCCAAATAGCCTACCCGACGGCCCACCCGTGAGCACCCCCCTCGCCCCGGCCCCTGCGCCCAGTGCCACCCGCTGCCCCGCGCGGGCATCGCTCGCTGTGAGCACTGTCTGCCCACCACCATCAACCCAGGGCAGCACCCCAGCACCGTTTTCCCGGTGCTCTCCACCCTGACCCGCTCCCCCGGGAGCATCCCATGTCCGCTTCTCCGCCACCCCAGGACCACGCTGTACCCTCCCTGCCTGCGCCGCTGCCCGAAAGCAGAGCCAGCGATTCGCAGCCTGCGGCGGGGTGGGCAGCGCTGCGGGGCTGGCAGGAGCAGGGTGAGCCACGCACCCACAGCGACTCCGGCTCCCACCTTGCTCCCACTGGGGCCTTTCCCCTGTCGCAGGGTGACCCCCCCCTCCCCGGCTCCAGCATCCGGGGCACGCGGCTGGGAGAGACGCCGGGGCAGGGGCTGCTGGAGCGGGGCCGCTGGGGGTGACGCAGCCTGCGCGGGGCTGGGAGCACCTGTCCCAGGGCTGGGCACCCACTGGGCTGGTGATGGCCACTGAGCTGCACGCGGCTGTGGGGTAGCGGGGCTCAAGGCGAGGGGCTTCGGTGCAGCCGGGCGTGGAGAAGGAGCTGCCTGGGACCCCACGCAGGGCACCCCGGTCTCAGCCCGCCCCCCCCCGCCCCCAGCCCGGGCACCGGCACCTGGGGCCTCAGGAGGCAGGAGGAAGGGACGGGTCCTTGCAGGGACACCATTATCTTGTCCCTGCGCAAGACGGTCCGGCTGGCAGACGCTGCCCGTGCTGGCGGCCGTGACGCACCGGTGCCGACTGGCCCTACTGCCTGGGGCCAGCGCACCCCCGGCCCTGCACCCTGCCCCGGCCCCCGCCTCCGGGCAGGGCTGAGGGTGAGGATGCTCGTTGCAGAATGTATTTATACCCTGTCACCCACGCAGAGTAACAAATTCCAAATAAAACAGAAGTGATATTTTTAATAGCGGTGTGTCTCGCCTCTTCTTGGGAGTGTGCAGGGGCCAGGGGCTCCCAGGCTGGGAGGGGTGCCCTTGTGCTGGCTCAGACCCCCCCCCCTTCCCCCCCAGCTATGGCCATGCCTGCTGGCAGAGGGTCCCGATGGTCCCCATGTCCCTGGCACCCACCCTGCGGAGGCAGTGGGAGGACCCCAGTACGATCCCACGGGCTCGGGGTGCTGGACCCCCAGCGCAAGCACGCGTGGAAGCCAGCACCCTGTGACCCAGGACTGCCAACACCAGGTGCCACAGTGGGGTGGTCCCCACATACCCCCAGCCCTGCTGGGCCCCCTGCCCCACCACTGGGACCCCGTATGGGACCCCAGCTGCCCCACAGTCCCCTCCCACCGAGCTCCCCCCCCCCCCCCCCCAGCCTTTCCCAGCCCAGCTCCCCTCCCCCTGCTTGCCAACCAGAAAAGCTGCTGGTTTCATTTCTTTTTAATGTAATTTCAACTGGAGTTGCCATGGAAACCAGGCATGGGGCCTGAATCGCCTCCAGGCAGCGTGCAGGCAGCGGAGCCAGGGCCGAGGCCCCGAGCCGGGGCTGGGGGGGGACAGGCGGGGGTCTGCGCAGGGGGCTGCATGGGAGGCTCTGCCCAGGGCCCCTTGCCACTGCAGTGCCACCGGCACATGTCGCCCTGCTCAGCACAGTGCTCCAGCCCCCGCGCCGGACCCCCACGGCCCCGGTGCTGCCCACTGTGGGGGTCCTGCAGCCCCTGCCAACCCGTGCCCTGCATCCTGGAGTTGCAGCGCGTGGCAGGAGCATGGGTACGGGCTAGGGCACCAGGCGGGGATGGCAGCAGGCTCCTCGCCATGGGGCAGGTGGAGAGGGTGGGGAAAGCACCGGAGGCAGGCAGCCTGCCGCGCCGCGCTGTGCCGTGCTGCCACGGACAGGGATGCTGGGACGAGCTGAGCCACGACGGGACTCTTGATGGGACTCCCGCCCGGGGCACAGGACTGCCTTCCCTTGGGCTTTTCCATGCCGACGGGCAGCACTGCTCACTGCGGGCTCATCTCTCCGGGCAAGGGGACGACTCCCCACGCTGAGCCCTGACCCACAGCCCCATCCAGCGCTGCCTCAACCACCGGCCCCCTCTGGTCTGACCCACACGGCAGCCCCGGGACCGCGGTCCCAAGACCCTCCTTCGCAGCCACCGGGTGCCTCTGTTTAGTGACCAGCTGCGAGAGGAACCAAGATGTAAAACCTGCATCAGGCCGGGTTTCCATGGAAATGCCGGTGCTTCGCAGCACAGCTCCAAGAGCAGCCGCCTCACCACGGTACAAGCAGTGGGGCCAGGGCTGCCTGGCAGACAGTGGCCCATCCCGGTGACGCCGGCAGCACCGCCAGCTGCCCATCTTGCAGTGCCTAGTGCCCTCTTGAAGGGCAGATGCCTTTCTGACCAAGAACAGGGGCTTGCCCTGCCCTTCTGTCCCTCCTCCTTATCCTTGCACAGCCCCAGCTGCTTGCTGTCCCCATGTGCCAGCACGGCCACTCCAGCTAGGACCCCAGGGGCAAGCTGGTGACAGACACCACATTGCCATTATGCCACTGCCTTTGCAAAACTCCTGAGCCTGCCTTCTGTCCAGGTTGTCCTTGACCATCAGCAGCATTTCTTTAGAGACCTGGCAAAGTCCAGGGGACACCGTGTCCCAGCGGATATATGCCATTAACATCTGTGTGACGATTGTGGGACATCCTCAGCTTCAGGGGACATGTTTAGGGCTGCTGGCAAAGAGAAGCATAAGGGAACTGAACTGCAAAGGTGTCCCTGGCATTGGGGGGGGTGGGGGATGAGTGACCTGTGCCGGGCCCCTGCCTGCTCCAGGAGCCACAGCCAGCAGGGCAGGGACGCTGCTCTGCACAGAGGCATCACTGAGACAGTGTCCTGGTCCCTGTCCCTGCTCTCCTGATGCACAGGACAGCAGACCCACAGGCGGGCAGGACAAGCCTTTATGCCGTGCTGCAACCCCCTCTGCCCCGTGCTGCAGCAGCACAAAGGATTTCTGTGCTCACCCACTGCCAGTGCCCTTCCTGGCAGAGCTGACTCAAACCAGAGGGTTTTGTCTCTCTGAGGGCTGCAGCCTGGATCCAGGGATGCCTGCGCTGCCGTCAGCTCCAGCCCGGGAGCCTGGCGGTCCCTGCACCGCAGCAGCCATCCAAGGCTGGTGGCAAGGCTGAGCCACGCACGGGGCCAGCCCTGCATGGGGCAGGATGGCAGGGGAAAGGGGGCTCCAAGAGCCCGCTCCGCAGCACCCTTTTCCTCCTGGCAGCGGAGGTGTGTCAGGGGTGGCTGGCAGTCGATTTTCTCCATCACAGCGACGCAGGCTGCTGGGCTGGGAGACCTCTGGCCCCAGCAGCTGCGTCACCCCCGTCCCACCATCCGGATGTTGTTGGCTCAGCCCTGCCCGGTCTCATCGGTTCGCCTGCGTTCGACGTGCCCACGACCTCGAGCGCTCCGCTGCGACTTCGGACACCGAATTAACCTCACCGTTAACGTCATTAACAAAGGGCGCGTTCCTGGTCCGTGTGCTCACGGACGGGGCAGTTTTCCGAGCACTGGAGGCAGCGAGGCGGGCTACGGCTGCCTGGTACGGCCTGGCCTTGACCGCTGAGCTTTGCACAACACTTTTGACCACCGCAAACAGGCAGCCGTGCCCGGAGGCCGGGCGCGGAGGTGGGCAGCAGCCCCGGGCAGGCCGGGGGGGTGTGGGTGTGTGTGTGTGTTTGTGTGTGTTGTGTGTGGGCTCCCGCCCATCCACGGGGCTCCCGGTCCTGCCATCGCCTCCCGGTGAGGACACGGGGCCGGCCAGCAACGCCCCACCTCCCTCCTCCCCCTTTTCCTTTTTATTTTTGTTATGTTTTCAGGTGGATTCCTCCGGGCTGAGCCCCCCCCACACCCCCACCACCCCCGGCGCTGCCGCGGGCGGGTGCGGTCCCACCGCCCCCCGCCCCGGCCCCGCAGCGCCACCTGCTGCCGCGGCCGCGCGTAGCCGGCGACCACCCACCCCGGCACTGCCCCCCCCGCACTGCCCCCCGCACCCCCCCCGCCTGGCTCCCAGAGCCCCCCAGGGACCCCCAGCCTGGCTCCTGCAGCCCCCCCAGTGCCCTCCCGCCCGCCTCCCGGAGTCCCGCACTGCCCCCCCGCCTGTCTCCCGGAGCCTCCCAGTGACGCCCCGCCTGCCGCCCGGAGCCCCCCACTGTCCCCCCCCACCCCGGGCCTGGCTCCTGCAGCCCCCCCAGTGCCCCCCGCCTGCCGCCCAGAGCCCCCCAGTGCTCCCCCGCCCCGCGGCTCTGGCTCCTGCAGCCCCCTCAATGCACCCTCCCCCAACTTAGCCCACTCTACAAATCCCCCAGGGACCCCCAGCCTGGCTCCTGCAGCCCCCCCCAGTGCCGCCCCGCCTGCCTCCCGGAGTCCCGCACTGCCCCCCCGCCTGCCGTCCGCAGCGCCCCAGTGACCCTCCACCTGCCTCCTGGAGCCCCCCAGTGTGTCCCTCCCCACCCCGGGTCTGGCTCCTGCAGCCCCCCCAGTGCCCCCCGCCTGCCGCCCAGAGCCCCCCAGTGCTCCCCTGCACCGCGGCTCTGGCTCCTGCAGCCCCCTCAATGCACCCTCCCCCAACTTAGCCCACTCTACAAATCCCCCAGTGACCCCCAGCCTGGCTCCTGCAGCCCCCCCCAGTGCCCCCCCACCTGCCTCCCAGAGTCCCTCACTGCCCCCCTGCCTGTCTCCCGGAGCCCCCCAGTGACGCCCCGCCTGCCTCCCGGAGTCCCGCACTGCCCCCCCGCCTGCCGACCGCAGCGCCCCAGTGACCCTCCACCTGCCTCCTGGAGCCCCCCAGTGTGTCCCCCCCCACCCCAGGTCTGGCTCCTGCAGTCCCCCAGTGCCCCCCAGCCTGCCTCACAGAGCCCCTCAGTGCCCTCCAGCCTGGCTCCTGCAGCTCCCCAGTGACCCCCAGACTGGCTCCCGGACCCCCTAGTGCCCCCCTCCGGCCTGACTCCTGCAGCCCCCCAAGTGCCCCCGAGCCTGCCTCCTGGAGCCCCCCAGTGCGCCCCCCGTCACCCCAGGTCTGGTTCCTGCAGCCCCCCCAGTGCCCCCGAGCCTGCCACCCAGAGCCCCCCAGTCCCCCCCCCCAGCCTGGCTCCTGCAGCCCCCAGAGCCCCCCAGCCTGCCTCCTGCAGTCCCCTCAATGCACCCTCCCCCAGCATAGCCCAGTCCACAAATCCCCCAGTGCCCCCCAGTCTGCCCCCCACCCCGGGACCCCCAGTGCCCCCCACCCAGCCTGGCCCCACACCACCCCCCCCCAGTTCTGCGCCCCGCCTTTCCCCCCAAGTCCCCCCCCCTCCCACCTACCCCCCCTGCACACCGCTCTGGGCAGGGCCCCCCTCCCCGGTCCCGTCCCCATCACCATCCCCGGTGCATGGCCAGGGTGGTGCCGCGGCCTCTCCCGCTCCCCGCCGGGCGCTGCTGACTCAGCGGGCGCCTTATCGTGGGCCAAGATTGTGGCCCCTGCCGGCCGGCCCGCCCCACACCCCTGGCCCACTGCCCCCACCACGCCACGGGGGGACCCCCGCCCTCCGCCGTCGCCCCACGGTGCCACCCCGCCACCCTCCCGGCACATCCCGCATCCACGGGACAGCGGCACCGTTGCCGTCCCCACTCGGGGGATGGCGCGCGGGGTCCTGCAGCCCACCCGCGGGGCCCCCAAATGCAGGCCAGGGTCACCACGTCCCAGCACACTGCGGGGCCGCGCAGGGCGCTTGGGCAGTGGGACCTTGGAGCGGGCCGTTAGGCGGGTTAATCGTTGACAGGCTGTTTGCCTTTCGCGGCTGCACTTGGACACGTTAAGTCTGGGTGTCGGTGGCTCCCCAAGGACCAGCTGACAGCAGCAGATCGAGGTGCTGGGGGGTGCACGGAGCCACCCCCCCGGGGTGGCCATCGGGGCCCGCCATGGTGCGTGTGCCCACTTTGCAGGGGAGGTGGCAGGGAGGATGCTCGCAGCAGGGGAGCGCGGCCGGGGGGGATCACAGAGCTCCCGCGGGGACCATCCTGGGGGGACTGGCCCTGCCTGGGTGCTGCAGTGGCCCTGGGGCCGTCCCCAGAGGATGCTGGGCCACAGCAGTGGGTGCCAGCGGGTGCCTGGGCAGTGTGAGTGTGGGCTGGACACACCTGCGGTGTTGACTTGGCAGGGAACAAGTCCTGGAAGGAGCGAGGCTGCCTGGGAGGGGGTGGGTGACGTGCTGCAGGGTGGTATAAAGTCCAGGGTGCTGCGCTTCAGCCTGAGGTCACTGCACTCCCCGAGAGCTTCGCCTGTCCAGGTGCTGAGGTGAGAGCATGGTAGCCACGGCTCCCATGGGGTGGCCACGCATGGCCCAGCTGGGGGGCGTTGGGAGGGTCCGGTGGTGGGGGCCGCAGAAGGGCTGGGCCGTGGGCCAGGGAGAGCAGAGTTGGGGGTGCTGGCCCCCATGGGGGGAGCAGGGCGAGGAGCAGAGCGTGGCCCGGGCACCGGCTGCCCTCCCTCCCTGCGGCTTCACTGGAGGGTCTTTGCCCCCACCACCATTTGCGCAGCTCCAGGCGGTCACCCCCTGGGCTAAAGCCTGGAGGTGGCATTTGGAATGGCATTGCTGCCCTGCCACCTCCTTCACCCTGGCCACCACAGCAGCCCTACGGGCCCCCAGCTGGTGGGTTTTCCTGGGATGTGCTGCTCAAAACCCAAGGGACATGGCACCATCCCCACGGGGATGGGGCACAGAATGACGGTGTGGCTGGGACACCAGCCCTGAGGGCTATGGGCATGGGGCAGGTGTCTGTAAGCACAGAGGCTGTTGCCCCCACCAGCGTGTCCGAGCACTTGGGCAGTGTTGGTGGCCCCCCCCCCCCCCCATCCTGGGAGAGGGGCGCAGCTCCCGCGGCACACGGCTCAGTGCTGGGCGCAGCCCCCGTTAGCGCACAGCCGGCGTCACCGCAGCAGACTCTTTCCCATGTCCCCAGGGGGACAAGGGCGCACGCAGGACAGCTCTGGCACCCTCGTGGCCGTGGCTGCTGGCACCAACCCCCTGGCAGCAGAGCCTGGAGGGCATGGCGGCACCCACAGGGGCTGCACCCAGCGCACCCAGCCCCACAGGCTGCTCGGTGCCACGTTGGGGACCAGCCAGCCCCCCAGCTCCGGTCACGGAGCCCCGTGCTGGCAGCGCAGGATGGGCACGTGGTTAGGTTCTGCCATCCATGCTGGGGAAGCGACCCCACCCCCCACCCCCCTCCCCCAGGGCACCCTGGTGACCGTCCAGCCCAGCGACCGATGGGGGGGGTCCCGCCGGGCAGAGTGCTGAGCACCCTGTGTCCGGCAGACGGGGGGCGGGGGGGGTGGTGGGCCACGGCTGCGGTCGGCGCGGGGTGAGGTGGGAGCGGGTGCGGGGCCGGGCAGCGGGAACACGGCACACAGGCACTTTGTTGGGCTGGGGTGGGCGGAAGTCGGGGCGTTGGATCTGAATGCTAAAGTGTGTTGTTCAGGGGCCGATAAAGGCCCCATTGTATGTAAATAGTTTATAAAGCAGCATATGACTTCCAGTGCAGGGCAGTGGCGGATAGAGACGAGGGCAGGCGGAGCAGAGCTCTCCTGCGGGAGACATGAGACCTTAGAGGGGCCATTGGGGGCAGCTCGCAAGGACCCTTCCTCACCGGCAGGTACGCGCCGCCGGGACCCTCCCCACTGGGGGCAGCCAGAGGGCAGGTCCCAGCCCCCCGGCCTCGTGCTCGGGGTGCGAAGCAGCTCCCAGGGGCTGCTCGGTGCCGGCGGGGGGGCCCTGGCGGGGTGGGGGTGGGGGGGTCTGTGCTTGGGGCACGGGGTCACCCCCTGTTCCCCAGGCAGGGCCGGCTCGAGCTGGGTGGCAATGCATGGCTGCACAGGGTGTCCCCCCAGCTCGGGGCTCCCCAGCCCCGCTCCTGCGGGGAATGGGGGGATGAGGGCAGAGAGGTGCTGGTGCGGAGGAGCCCGTGGAGCTCCTCGGGTCCGTCCCGAGCCAGAGACATCAGTGCTGGGTGCAGATCGGGGGTCGCTGCAGGGGTGTGGGAGCTTCACCCCCATCCTCTGCAGCCGCTGTGGGTCAGGATCCCTGTGCCAGTGTGGGGTGGCAGGGCACGAGCAGCTGGCACTGAAGGGCCAACCAGTCTCCTGCCAAAATGCTGCCCTCAGCGGCGGGAGCCATGCTGCCGTCCTGCTGTCCGTCCATCCTGCTCTCCGCCTGCCAGGGCTGCGGCAGCCAGTTGCTGCCAGGTGCCTCCTGGGGCTGCTGCCACCAGGGCTGGAACGTGGTGGCTCTCAGCCAGGGGCCCTTCCTTGCTTCTAACACGGTTTCTCGCCGCTCGCTCCCGCAGACGTGAGGAACGATGAACTGGGCTGGCCTCTACACGGTGCTGAGCGGGGTGAACCGCCACTCCACCGCCATTGGGCGCATCTGGCTCTCCGTCATCTTCATCTTCCGCATAATGGTGCTGGTGGTGGCAGCTGAGAGTGTCTGGGGGGACGAGAAATCTGCCTTCACCTGCAACACCCAGCAGCCCGGCTGCAACAGCGTCTGCTACGACCACTTTTTCCCCATCTCCCACATCCGCCTGTGGGCCCTGCAGCTCATCCTTGTCACCACCCCGGCCCTCCTTGTGGCCATGCACGTGGCCTACCAGCAGCACCAGGAGAAGAAGCTGCTGGTGCTGACAGGGCACGCGGACCCCAAGCACATGGAGGAGGTGAAGAAGCACAAGATGCGCATATCAGGTTCGCTGTGGTGGACGTACGTCTGCAGCGTGGTCTTCAGGCTGCTCTTCGAGGCCGTGTTCATGTACATCTTCTACATGCTCTACCCGGGCTACCAGATGGTGCGGCTGGTCAAGTGCGAGGCTTATCCCTGCCCCAACACCGTCGACTGCTTCATCTCCCGACCCACCGAGAAGACCATCTTCACCGTCTTCATGCTGGTCACCTCCAGCATTTGCATTATCCTCAACATGGCGGAGCTGGTCTACCTGGTGGTGCGGGCCTGTGTCCGCCGAGGCCAGCACAACTCCAACCCCTCATCGGGGAAGGGCTCCTTCTATGGGCACAAGCTCTCCGAGTACAAGCAGAATGAGATCAACCAGCTGCTGACGGAGCAGGACGGCTCCCTCAAGGACATGCTGCGCCGCAACCCCGGGCTGCAGGAGAAGGGTGACCGCTGCTCCGCCTGCTAGGGCCAGCGCCGCGGGGGCCCCAGCCCTTGCCCCCGCCCCATGGCCCTGTGCTGTCCCTGTCCCCTGGATAGCACCCCCCAGGCGCCGGTCTGGCCCTCCCAGGCGGCCAGGAGGGCATCTCGGGCCATTAAATCTCCATTCTCAGGTGCTGCTTCTCTCCTTTCTGCTCTGGCCGGGACGTGCCGGGCGCTGGGGTGCCAGCGTGCGTGTCCCCACCCCTGCACCCTGGCTAGCCCAGGTGAGTGCCACCAGGGGCAGTGGGGGCCGCAGCGCCTGGGCTAGGCTGGGGCCGTGGCCGCAGCGCCCTGGCAGCCGGCACGCAGGAGCAGCGACCCCTGGGTGGCATTGAGCGGTGTCCAAGGGCTCGCGCTCCCCCAGCATCAGACCCTGCAGCCCCGAATATATTTAGAAAAAGAGCCCAGACCAAAAATAGAGGAAAAAAGTTTCCCCAGTGGCTGCTTCATCTGCCAGTCACAAGGAAAGCCAATGGGGCACGCAGCTGCCTCCTGCCCCGATAACCCCGTGCCCACTGTCGGGTGGACGGACGGACAGAGCCGGGCGGACCTGGCTGTACCCTGCTGAGGAGCTGGGGACCAGCCGGGAAGGGGGCTCGCAGCGTCCTGCACCGCCCCGCCGGGGGGAGTTGACGGCGCGGGAGCACCAGGCTCTGCCCCACGCGCTTGCCGACGGTGAGGGGTCTCCGTGCCAGATCACCACTGCAGCGTCCCCCACGGTGCTCCCGCTGTGGCAGGGCTGCGTTCTGCCGGAGGTCTTTGCTGCCTTCCCCACGACAGGTTAGGCGGTCCCTTGGGACGCAGGGTGGGGACAGCCTGGGGACAGCCCTGGGTCGGGTCCCTGCATGTCCAGGGGACGGAGTGGCGGTCCGGCGGGTTCTGGGGTGGCCGTGTCTGGAGGGTGGCTGTCTTGCAGGGCACCACGGCCCGTGCCATGGGGGACTGGAGCCTGCTGGGGCGGCTGCTGGAGAGCGCCCAGGAGCACTCCACAGTGGTGGGGAAGGTCTGGCTCACCGTCCTCTTCGTCTTCCGCATCCTGGTGCTGGGGGCGGCCGCCGAGCGGGTCTGGGGCGATGAGCTGTCTGGTTTCTCCTGCGACACGCAGCAGCCCGGCTGCCAGAACGCCTGCTACGACAGCACCTTCCCCATCTCCCACCTCCGCTTCTGGGTCCTGCAGATCATCTTCGTCTCTACCCCCAGCCTCGTGTACCTGGGCCACATCCTGCACCTGGTGCATCTGGAGGAGAAGGCGCAGCAGCAAGCGGCGGCGCAGGCTGGCAGTGGGTCCAGGCGGCAGCGCCCTGGGCAGCCCCGGCTCCCTGCAGGGGACGGGCGGGGACGGGTCTGTATGCGGGGGGCCATCCTGAGGACGTACGTCTGCAACGTCGTCTTCAAGGCTCTCTTGGAAGTGAGCTTCATTGTGGGGCAGTATGCCTTGTACGGGTTCCAGCTGAAGCCCCTCTACACCTGCAGCCGCTGGCCCTGCCCCAACACTGTCAACTGCTACATCTCCCGGCCCACTGAGAAGACCATCTTCATCCTCTTCATGCTGGGGGTGGCCTGCGTGTCCCTGCTGCTCAACCTGGTGGAGATCTACCACCTGGGTCTCACCAAGTGCCGGCAGGGGCCAGGCCCCAAGTCCCGCATCCTGCCCGGTCCTGGTGGCCCTGCGGGTCCCTACGGCGCGCACATCACCCTGCCCGGCAGTGGCGGCCCTGCGGCTGCTGGCAGAGTGCCCCCCGGCCTGGCACCCCTGGGGAAGGCGGGTGCATGGCTGGGAGCGGCCAGTGGGTCCCACGGGAAGGCGCGAGCAGCAGACCTGGCAGTGTGAAGAGGGCCTGCTGGGACGCTCAGGGACTGGTGATGGACGCACGGGCAGCCACGCTTGTGGTTCTGTCTCCTGGGCCCTTCCAGGCTGGTGGCACGGATCACACGGCCAGCGCCAGGGATGGGCACGGCCCCAGGGACATGTCTCAGCCACTCCCTGCGCCCCTGGGAGCGGCGGGGCTGGGGTCTGTCAGCTCTGTGGGAGCAAATAAACACCCGCTGCACCTCACTCGACTCCTGCACCGCCGCATCACTCTCCGACCGGTCTGTCCCCGCTGCGTGGCCAGGGCAGGGCCACCACTGGGTTGGGGTTGGGCTGCAGCCCTATGGGGCAAGGGACAGGCAGGGAAGAGGGCAGGGAGGGGCAGGGCATGGCAGGCTGGCACCAGCGGGACCAGGGTCACGGGCCATCCCAGCATGCCAGAGACGGCAGCACACCAGAGGCAAGACAGGGTGGGAAAGTGGCAGCAGCAGAAGCAGGCAGGGATGGACAGGAGCGAGGTGCCCGGCAGCAGCGGGACATGGGCCTTGCTCTCCTGCTCAGGGATGGGGATGGGGGGGAAGCAGGGGGCTGCCAAAAGTTTTCTGCATCTTTATTTGAAATGAATGGTTCCCAGAGACACAGGGTTAGTCCTACCGCCCTGGCATCACTACAACAAGACTGGTGAGCGGCTCACTCTCCACATGGACACAGAGAACAGAGGGCCCCGGGCCAGGGCCCAGAACAATATATACAGGCTCAACAGGAGACCCATGTACAGCTCAAGAAAACTGACCAGAACACAAGGAGGGGCAGGAGGCAGTGGCGCAGTCGGAGCCAGGCTCACCCCAGGCAGGATGCTGGCACCCGGTGGCTTTGGAAGGGAGGGAGAGGCCAGGCAGAGCTCCTCACTGCTGCCAGCGGCTGCCCAAGCCCTCGCCCGGAGCAGAGGGACCCACCACTGGCACCTACGCCAGAACGGGGGACAGCAGGGAGAGAGGGACAGCACTGGCACAGACCTGTCTCAATCAGTTTTCCGCCGACTCAGAAAACATTGACAAAAATCGAAGGAGGCAGCCTGGCTGCATATGAGGGAGGTGTCCCCACAGCCAGGCCAGGTCTCTGCCCTCGTGTTCCAGTGCCGGCTCCGTCCACTCCCTGCCCAAACCTCTCCCACCCCTACGACCAAGCCCTCCTCCTCACCCAACAGCTCTCGGGCTGCCAGTGGTCCTTCCCCACTGGTTTGAAAACACCATCCTGCCGTAGGCAGCAGCAGCAGAGCTACCCTTCCTGCCGTGCCACCCGCAGCCTCGCAAGGGGATGCTAAAGGAAGGGGGAATTAAAAGCCTCAGGGCTGCTGGTCCCAGATGGCGCTCTGCCGTATTGTGCAGTTCCTGCCCCGGGGCAGGGGGAGAAGGGGGCACTGTCAGGGCTGGGGGGCATGGGGGGGACAGGGCTGGGCAAGGGAAGCTGCCCTGGGGGCTCCGCCACCCGTGTGCTGTGGGGACTGGCCCCGGGGAAGACGGCTCACCCAGCAGCTGGGACAGGAGGCAGGGCTGAGCGCGGGGGCCACGTACATAGGAGAGGCCTGTAACGAGCAGGATGGGATGTCCAAGTCCGGTAACGATGAAGGGACAGCACTGCTGCAGCACTGTCCCCTCCCGCACTGCACAGCCCCTGCCCTGCAGCGGGAAGCAGGGAGACAAGGCGTCCAGGGCTGGAGCACAGCCAGCCCGGCAGCACCCCACTCTTAGTCCATGTCATCCTCCAGGCCGCTGAGCCGACTGTGCTCCTCATAGATCTCCCTCACGGCCAGGATGCGGTTCAGCATGCTCTCCAGCATGCTCCGGTCCATGGGGATGACCGAGTACCAGAGCGGGGACTCAGCGATACACGACCGTTCAGGCTGCAGGTAGAAGACATCGTTGCGGTTCCGCAGACTCTCGGGACTGTAAAGAGAGAGGAAGGTGAGCCTTGGGATATCAGAAAGCCTGGCCTGCCCTCATGGCTATCAAGGGGTGCTCAAGGCTTGTCACAGTCTCTCATCCTTCAGCAGGACGAGGACACAAACGGAGTCTGCAACTGGGGACGCTGAGGATGAAAGCCCCTGACCAGCCAAGCACCAGGGACTCATCCTGCACACTCCTGCCTGGCTGGAGAGAGGCAAGTAGTGGAAGGGGCCAAAGGGAAGCATTCTCTCAACCATGGTCTATACAAGCAGCGCACACCCTGGGCAAGGATTCACACGCAAGTACAAATGTTTGGGAGCAGCAGCCACCCCACAGAGTCCCACCAAAACTGACAGCTGGCCCCAAAATGGCACACGCCCCTTCTCCAGAGAAAGTCTCACCATTTGGAGAGATAAAACTCATAGAACTTGACTGGGCATCGGAGTGGGTTCATCCTGTTCTCCCGCTGCTCCAGCATTGGTACCTCCTCCTCACGCTTCCGCTTCCCAGAGCCACCATCTGCAGAGGGGGAAGAGAGGAGGATCACAGCGGGGAACTGATGGGGGCGGCAGGGGGAAGGATGGAGAGACGCTCCATCAGACCCTACCTCGGCCTTTCTTCTGCTTGGCAGGAGCATAGTAGCGGATGCTCACCACCTTTGTCACGCCACGGGCCGTGGTGCACTTGCGGGACTGGCGCACCACATTGGTGAAGGAGAGCTGCATGTGCTCCTCTGCTGTCTGCAGCCCGAAGAATTTGGTGTTGAAGAACATGAGGGTGTTGAGGAGCACGAAGGGTGAGTAAACGCCCAGCTGCTTGCACTCCCAGAGGTGCTCCTCCTCGACACGCGAGAAAACTGTGTCTGCAACGTACAGAGGAAGAATCAGGTCACAACCAAGAGTAGCCTTGTCACAATCCCTTCACCCTGCCCAGGCAAGCTCACTGCAGAAGACTGATGCCTCACAACATCCCCTTTTCCACGAGGTAAATTCTCCAGAGCCATCAGCTCTGCCCAGCCACGAGCCACCCCAGAGCGCAGCCAAAGCCCAGGCCAGAACGCCAATCCATCCTAACCTAGAGATGGCCACAAAGTGAACTCCACGGCAGTGCTCCGTCACGCTTGCTGCGAGATGAAAGAAAAGCAGCAGGACTGACACGGCAAGCTCCTGCCTAGACACACAGGTCTGGAGCCAAACGCTTCTTGAATGGCACAGCCAGTACGCAAAGGTGAGGCTGGATCCGGAAACTAACCACCGACAAGGCAGAGCAGGGAAGGCAGCCCAAATCATGGCGTCGTGAAAAGCCTCTGCAGAGCTCTACGTTAGTCTGCTCACAAGGCAGCAGCACAGCAACCCTGGCCAACAACACTCAGCACAGTGTGCAGGGCTCGCCCATGTGCTGGGAACACAAAGGCATGGGCCAGCCTGCCTTCTGGCCTGGCATCCTCTTTGCCAAAGGGTGCAGACATCACTGAAGTGTTTTAAAGATTCAACCTGTCCCAGGACACAAAGCAGCCGTGCTCTGCTCCCAGCTACTCTGACTCCGGGTGACAGAAGCTGCTGAGGTGTAAACCAGGCTGGCTCCGCTGTTGGTACGGGTCACTGTGACCCCAAGAAACAAGAGGACCATGTGCCAAGGAAGAGGGCTGAGGCTGGGGGAACACAATGAGACCGGAGGATCCAAGGCTAGAAGCACAAACTGGCTACGTGTGGTGACTGAAGTTACTCTGGAAACACATACTATTTGGTAAGATTGTGGGTTGCCAGCCGCTCAGGGACTTGTTCAGCTCCTGCACGAAGGTCAGGTAGTAAAGGTCTGTAAATATATTCACCATACGATTGTTCTCGAGCAGGTACTAGAAAGGACAGAACACACAGTCAAGAGAAACACGGCAACATCTGGTAGGCAAACCCTCCCCAGAGAGCCCAGGGCACACACACAGAGCGCCTCTCCGTGTACAGCCAGAGCTGCAGGGCAGACTCCTCAAACCAGTCACTTCTGAGAGCTGTGAGGAAAACCCCCGGGCATGACAAAGCAGATTTAGTGCTCAAGAAGGGACCAAGTCTGGGGACATCTCCCAGCCCTTCTCAAGGATGTGCAAGAAGGCTGCGAGGCTGGGGAATGGCTGCCACCCGATCCGCTGGGCTTGTGGACAAAGACCGAAGCAGGTGGGCTGCTGTCCTGAGATGAGGCACTGAAGGAGAGTTCAGTGAGCCTCTCTGGGTCCCCAGAAGGCAGAATAAAGGGTACGAGTTCCCCCCACCAGATCCCATCCCTAGGTCTGGCTGTGGAGGACTCGAGGGTAGCAAGCCCTCCCTCACCTGCTGGATGCCAAGGCAGAGGTAATAGATGCTGTCGGGTTCGTAGCGCTCCCCGTTGGGCCGTGTTATCTCCTTGACAAATTGGGCCAGGCCATAGTTGAGCTCCGCTGCCGTGCAGGCCAAGATGTCTTCCTTGATCCTCATGGGCTTGGCTGAGGAGACAAGTACAGCAGCCTCAGAGAATAGCCTGCAAGGCCAGGAGCGCCTCAACACCCTGGGACCCAGCTTCTGGGAGGTTTCTGCCACTCCACCCCATCCAGACAGGGCACTTACGGCCAAAGCGTAGCTCCTCTCCTTTGCTGGTCTCTCCCCCTGCATACTTGGCTTGCACCCAGGACTTCCAGGCATTCACACCGTACGAGTAGTTCAGCACGGTGCAGCTGGGCTGGCTGCTCATCGAGTCCCGGGAACAGCTTTCAGAGAGCACCAGGCGCTTCTGCCCCTGCAGAGATGGGTACTGTGAGACTGGGCACCTACCTGGGACGGATGAAAGAGTCCTGGCCACCCCTCAAGATCTACTGACTGCTACCTCCCTGCCAGTGTGCCTGTGCCCAGGGCAGCAGGCATCCTTCTGCCGACAGTCAAGCCAACAAGGCCCCTTAGTTATGAGGGCCACGGGCTGGAAAGAGACCTGTGGCATTCAAAGCTCCTCCGAAATGACAGGCAAGTATTTTCATTCAAGGACTGGCCCACAGGCCAGGCATGCCCCGAAGGGAGATGGCAAAACTTCCCCAGCACATCAAAGGCTCTGGAACACTTCACCTCGTATGTCCCAGACGGCAGCTCCCACTCCAAACCCAAAGAGTTTTAAGCAGGACAGCTCACCTTTCGGACAGCACGAGGCAGATCTTGCTCTGTGGACACGTCATCTGGTCCCACCAGCCCACAGTCAAAGAGGAAGTCCACACTGGGGTTAATGTCTAGAGGGTCTGAAAGAAAACAGAGGCAGAAGGGCTCAGCTGAGACTCCTCATTCTGTCCCCTGTGCTGGCCTGGTTCTTACGGCACGATGAAGAGGGAAGATGCAGCCCAATACTTCACACCCTCCACCATTGCCCGGCAAGAACTTTTAGCTGCAGCCCAACAAAGGAAATACAGCTCTGGCAAATGCTAAGCTTTCTCAGACTAACCAGAGACCCAAATGCTCCCTTCTGACAGTTTTTTTTTGTTTGGGTGGTTTTTAAACCTGAGGAACATTCCTCACCCCCTTGTGCCAGGCCAGCACTGGGCACAGCCTGGCACGGGCACACCAATTCTGTGTCCTTTGCTGCCAGCATCCTGCCTCAGCGCTGCTGTGCTCCTGCAAGTCCCTGCCTCTTCTTCCACCTTCTACCCACTAATGGACACTCAGCAATTCTGCCGTCTCCCAGGATGTCGTGCCCTGTCCAGGTCTCTGTCGCCTTGCTGGATCCTCTGGAATCACCATCCATAAGCACGCCAGTGCCACTGCCCTGCTCTTTGTGCTATTAAAATCAGCTTCTCCTTCCCCCTTCTCTGCAGACAGAATCACAGAATCACAGAGCTGGAAGGGACCTCTAGAGATCATCCAGTCCCACTCCCCTGCTAAAGCAGGATTGCCTAGAGCACATCCCTCAGGACTGCATCCAGGCGGGTCTTGAAAGTCTCCAGAGAAGGGACCCCACAACCGCCCTGGGCAGCCTGTTCCAGTGCTCTGTCACCCTCACCGTAAAGAAGTTTTTTCCGTGTATTTGAACGGAACTTCCTATGTTCTAACTTGTGCCCATTGCCCCTCGTCCTGTCACTGGGAACCATTGAAAAGAGCCTGGCTCCATCCTCCTTAAACCCACCCTTTAGATACTTGTAAGCATTAATAAGGTCTCCCCTCAGCCTTCTCTTCTCCAGGCTAAAGAGTCCCAGCTCTCTCAGCCTTTCCTCATAAGGGAGATGCTCCAGTCCCTCAATCATCCTAGTTGCCCTTCGCTGGACTCGCTCCAGCAGTTCCCTGTCCCTCTTGAACTGGGGAGCCCAAAACTGGACACAGTATTCCAGTTGTGGCCTCACCAGTGCAGAGTAGAGGGGGAGAATGACCTCCTTCGACTTACTGGCCCCAGCAGACCTATGCTCGCAACAGGTCAGTTAGTCTAGACAAGCACACTCTCCTCCAAAAGCGGTGGTGTCCTCACCCCTGCTGCAAGCAGTCATCTGCAAGACCCTCAACTCCTGGCCTCAAGCCTAGTCTGCCAGAGGGCACGGGGAGGTAAGTTCACACAGCCCCTAATGCTGCTGTCAACGGTTGGCTGAGTGCAGTGGGGGGATCCTGCTGCGACACGAGCAGCCCTGCACGTCTGCTTCACCCAGCTCTTACTCTTAGGGAAGTCAGCCTCCAGGTCCTGGCCCGGCTCATCGAGGACATTTGCCATCTTGACAGCCATAGCCAACACATCATCCCGTGCCGGTCCGAACAGATCACAGTCCTCCAGGAGACCCTCTGCACTCTGGTTACTCACCAGGTCTGCAATACAAAAGCAGATCATAACCGCAACTCTCAAGAAAGTCTTTCGTCCATTTACCCTGTGACAGAAAATGAAATCAGGCTCCCTGCAGTACAGACCTGTGCTCAGAGCAGCCCCACAACATCTGCGCTGCCCAGCCTTCCCTGGACAGCAAAACATCGGACATTTGTCCTCTCCCCAGCCATAGCCCTGGTCACTGGGGCTTGAGGAATGCAGCCCCCAAGTAAAAAGACCCAGGAGGTCAGGACTGCTTGTCTTCTGGCTGGGAAGCTGCTTTAGGTAAGAGCCTGAACAGCCACCTGAATAAACTAACAGCGCGGCACGTGTGCCACAAGACTGGCAATCCCAAAAGGGATGGTGGCAGACACTGCTCCCTGCTGCAGCTCTTCTTTCCTCGTACCTCCTCAGCAGAAGTTGAGGACTTACTTTTCCCTGCTCCCTTTTCAAAGGCTTTGGGGAAGCTGTGATCCAGGCAGATGCTCTAGCTCCAAGAGCTGGCAAACCCAACGTGATCCTAGCTTTTGGGCCAGACCAAGCCACGGCAGCACATACCACACAGGTCCGAGGAGGCCTTGTCCAGTTCCTCAGCCTCTGCAATCATCTCAGCCATGGCCAGGATGTCAGCCTCCAGGGGATTGGAGGGGATCTTCACCTTCAGCTCCTCAATGGTCTCCACAATCTTATCTGTGCTCTCCAGCGTGGTTGGCAGGAACATTGGCACAGGCACCTGTCAACAGCAGCATACCAGGCAGAAAACTGAGACTCAGCCGGATTGATGTAAAAACAGAGGCAGAAGAGGACAAACAGAGAAGCAGGGAGGTTGCAGCAAGGCAGGATCGAGACAGTAAGAGAACACGAGCGGGTGGAGTGTGTGGCTTACCGGGACAGGCATGGAGAAAGGCACAGGTACTTTCTGGCAGTACATATGCATAGGCACAGGCACGAAGATCGGGACGGGGATTGGCAACACAATCACCTGGGGCTTCCAGTCAGCCTCTGACAAGAGCAAAAGTACGTCAGTGAGCTTGCTCACAGCAGCTCCTCCACCCAGCCCCGCTGTGCACTGCCATGTCCCCAGCACCACGGCCTTTCCAGCCACCAGTTTCTGTGACTCATGGGCAGAGCCGGAGCAGCAGCGAGCCAAACAGCCCTGCAACAAGAGAGGCTTGCCTTAGCCAGAGGTGCAATCCCTGCTCTTACGTGGCCCTGCTAAGAAGTCTAGTTGCCTTGCATATGCCAGAGACCACACACACATGCCCGACAGGAGCTACAGAGTGGAATCTGCTCAGCATGTATCCCCTCAGACAAGCTGGCAAACTCCAGAAGAAGAGAAGATGTCCCACAAGAGGTGGGATCATGCTGCAGTGCTCTCTGCATCTCTCCTTTTGCTGCTAATGGAAACGGGCCCCTTACCTCCAGCCCTGCCATGCGTGCCCTGCGCTGCCCTGAGACTCCTCAGCATGGTGCCAAACACACAGCCGCTCTGCACGGTATTTCAAGCTGGATTCACATTTAGTCTGGTGCAGGGATGTGCCACTTGCCTTTCCAAAACGTCCCTGTAATCCTGCAGTTATGCCTTGGTTTCCTACCTGTCTGACATCCTTTGGACTTCATTTCTATCTTGCAGGAAACACCTCGGTTCTGCATCAGTGGTTTACACATGGCAGCTTTATTCTTTCGAGGAGTGGCTGGAACCGGAGGGGGCGGGGGAGGTGGCGCAGCTGGAGACATCTGGGCTGAGGAGGTCTTTGCTGACAGCTGAGGAGATGCAGAAAGTGGGAGGTTGGTATCCACCTAAGGCAGCACCATCTCTTGCCGCACACACACACGGATGCTCCCATGATCAGACTTATCCGAAGGACAAGCCAAGCTGTTCCTGGCAGGCAGCAAGCCTGTGTGACATCTCTGGCAGTCAGCAGGGAGTCCGTCACTGGTCGCTCCTGCCCCACGGGGCAGCAGGGAACACAGTGGGACAGCAACTATACCCAGGCAGAGGGGAGCACCGGGCATAGGAGCCAGCACCACTGTGGCAGGCTGTTCTGCAGCCCATCATTGATTCCTGGGGAATGGTTATTCTTTCCCCTTGCAAGAGATATGCTGATGCTGCCCTCCCCAGCAGTTCTTATCAGCTCTCACCACCAAGACACCTTAAAATGCATTGGTTGTAGAAGAGTGAGATGTCCCTGAGCAATGGCAGATCTGTCCTCTTTGGGTACAGACCCTCCGTGCTGTCTCACAAACTCCTACCTCCAACGGGCCTTACCATGTTAGCGTCTGCCTTCTGTGGGGAAGGGGCAGGTGGTTTTGGCTCTGAAGTCTGACCTGTAAGAGAAAGCAACAACTTTTAAGTTCAAGAGCTCCTGGGCCAACAGGTCCCACTGCTGGGACTGGAGGTGGCAGCAGCCAGAGGGCAGGGACAGGCTCCCCAGAAACTGCCCATGGCCTCTCCAGGAACAGTTAATGTTTCCACAATCTCTAGACCTATGAGCTCAGAAGACACAACTCCAAAAATCAAGTCATTCCCACATAATTTTGTGCTCCCTTGCAGTCCACCCCATCACAGCAAGTCAGGAGAAATCCCAGCCCCTTGTAGAGAGAGGAATCCAGGGCTCTATTCCCAGCTCTGCCTACTGGCTTGCTGTACCGAGCCATGGCCCCTCCCTGTGCCTCCATCTCCCTGATACAAAGTGCTTGGCAAAGTGCTTCGAGATCCCTAGGAAGAAGGTGACAGAGCTAGTGGTAGCATTACGAGATATCCCAGAAAGCAGAGAGACAGCTTTGCCCCAGCCCTTGGGATTGCAGTCCTTTACCCTAAGGGAAGAGGGGATCACCTGCAGGTACAGAAGCATGTGTGGCAGACACTAGTCTCCTGCGGTGACAATATCATCCTGGCTTGGACGCTAATTCCAGCTCATTTGCTCTGCAGAGAATCTGCACCTATCTCAAAGGCTGATGAGCTAAAAAAAAGCACCTTCATCCAAGTCTCCCGTGAGCCCTGGCTACCCATGTGGCTGGGAAAAAGAACGGCCTTCTACAGCACTGACTAACCGTGGGCCATGCACGAAGGAGACACCTGCATGGAAAGCAGCAGGTCTCAGCACCCAAAGGGACTGGCGGGTTCATTCGCACCTCCTACATACAGACAGGCTCTCCAGGAAAGACCCAGAGTCCCAAACGGCCAACACATGGGCATTTGCACTGCGCAGATTTCCTCCATCCTGAGGAAATGCAGGGCAGCTCTCGAGCACTTGGAGGCCCAGCAGAGTCCACCTGCTGACCACCACAGGAGAACGGGTAACAGTAGGAGGAAGCTCCCTAGCCTGCCGCTGAGCATTCAGCCATAGCATCTGCAATGGTCTCAACGGGTCCAAGAACTGCCCCTGATCAGCCCAAAATGGACGGGCAGCAGGTCTAGGCAGGAGACATCAATGGCTTGAATGTGAAAAGACAAGCTATGGAGTACGAGCAGAATTTCTCCTGCAGCAGAATCAAAAGCAAAGCTGAGTGCCCCACTGGCCAATGATTTAGGACTAAGGGAAACAAGAAGATCCTCTTGCCACAAAGCTCCATGTGCTACATGTCCAGGCTTCCAGGAAAGCCGCAGCTCGTTCTTTACTCTCCTCCCAACACCAGCAAGGAGCCGTCAAGGGATTGCCTGCACCAACCGTCACTTCTGGCCCTCTGTCCTCTCCAGCTGAACAGCCCTGCGCAGAGCCAGTTCCCCTTGGGAAGTCTTTGGGCACAGCTCTGTGTCAGAAGCTTCTCAATCCCTCATTACAGACTGTTCCCAGCAAATGAATGGCCACTTTTATTGTCCACAAGCACTCTCGGGATCACCAGGTTGGCAGCAGCCACTGGGTCACAGGAATGAATAGTTTTATGCAACCACTGGCTGCAAAAGAAGCAGCAAGTAGTCAGCAGCTCTGACAAAGATGGGCCTGAAATCCAGGTAGTCCCTTGTGAGGTGGCAACGCAGCTGTCAAGTCCACAGGAGAGCCTGGCTGGACTAGGCAGAAGCTACTTCTCACCATGCACTGACAAGGTGCTCCTCCTGAAGACCCCTGCACAGCACGCTGGGCTGGAAAGCTCTTTGTGAAAGCTCTTTGGCGGGCCCTGGCTCCAGCACTCTTCCTTTGCAAGCTAAGCAGAGTGCCACAGTCCCAGGACACGGATGCCCACGGCTATCCCACAACTGGCCGGGGAAGGGTGCGCCAGAACACACAGAGGGCCCAGTGCCACCAGTGGCACTCACCAAGCATGGCAGCCTGGAGCTCGTGCTCAGCCACGTGCTCACCACTGCCGATGGGCTTTTCCTTGGCTGCCCTCAGAGTCCTCTGCCTCCTGGGGCACCCGGAGAGGCAGCTGCGGCACGGTGAACGGTGATGCCCCACGTGGCAAACAGCAAAGTTCTTGGGGGCCTCCCGAGACTTGGTGGGGGCAAGGCTCTGGCTCTTGTGGTTGTTGGTGATGGAGAAGATACTTCTCAGAGTCTTGTGGTCCATGGCTCCAAGGAAACAATAGCCAAATGGTGTGAAACATGCTTCCCTCTGCAGGCAGAGCTTGCTCACTGTGCCTGCGTCCCAAAAGCAGCGCTACCAGTCCCTCACAAGCAAGACGCCTTGAAAGCAGAGGACAAATGGAACAGCACAGCTAGGGCTGTGGAATCACTTGTTGAGCTACAGGAACCAGCAAATTTAACACCTCTTCCTCCCCGGGGCAGCACGACAGTCTGCACCCCATCAAGCAGATGCCCCCTGGACACCCCCGTGCCAGCAGAAACCAAGTTCCTCATCCAGGTCACTCCAGTGTGCTGTCACTTGAGACAGTGCCTCACACGGCCTTTTACGGAGCACGGCTCTTGGAGGGCAGGTTGGGACTCCCCCGGCTGGCATAACCTGCTGCTGCTGGCGGAGCAGCTCTGCTTTGCTAAGCAGCACTGACATCCAGGGTTTCACCCGTCTTGCACTCCACCTACTGCTCCCAGGAGAGGAACCAGGAAGAGTCTGGAGATGAAGGTCTCTCACGGTAAGGTCCTTGTCTTGGTTTCCCCTCCTCGGCACACCCTAGTCAGGGTTTTATCCCTCATGAAATCCCAGGGAGGGCAGCAAAGCCCCGAGCCTGCGATGCAGGCATCTGTCAAAGCGTGATGCACCGAAGCAAGTCCCACCAGAAGCTGCAGACATTTTAACTAGATCGCACAGCCTACCTAGAAGATCGTGGCCTATGAAAGACCAAGCAGGAGACTATGCGAGCGTCCGAGGGCCAAGCGATGTCTTGTCACTGTCACTACGAGCACCTTCCATCCTGAGGGACCCCAAAGCACTTTGCAATCTTCCATAAGCAACTGGCTCAAGTTAATGATAGGAAATGGGGCAACAGGCAGTGAAAATCTCCTCTCCAGCTGGAACTCCATGGATGCAGAATGGGGTTATCCGGGACACGGGGTTGGCAACTCCCCACAGCTGCAGCGATCTTTGGGTAAGTGGTAGGACTCCAATCTAACATCGCAAGACAAGAGTGCCTCCAGCAGCTCAGCGCTCCCTCAAGATCGTTCTAGGTTCAGCTCTGGCTGAGGAGAGCCCACCTACAGCATCACCAGCACCACTTCCTGCAGCACCCTGCATTTTCCTTGAATGTTTCCCATCCAAGCACTGACCTGGCCCAATCCAGATTAGCTTATGAGAAGGTCACAGCTCGGAGGTGGTGTGGGGCTGCAGGTGGATTATCATGCCAAACCACGCTGTCCCCTAACCCTGTAAATCGAGCTCTCCGCTGGCAACATGAGGATGTTAAATCCCTGAGTATCCTCGCTAAGAGTGTGAGCTACAGGCAGCACGCTGGCACCGGCTCCTCCCGTCTGGGCCCTGTGTGTCATAGAACCATAGATGTTAGAGATGGAGAAGCCCCATTAGGTCCCACTCCGTCCTTTCCCCCCCAAGGGCCAGTGCAGGATTGTTCCCTAGCGTCTCATCCAGTCCCGGGCAGGAAGCTTCCACCCCTCGCTGTTCAGTCTTCCCTGTGTCTCTTGGACTGAGCTATGCAGGTCCCCTCCCTCCCTCCTACTCACTGTTCAGCAGGCTCTCGGGCCCCTTCTGCGTGTCCAGGTTGGGCTGGTTCTGTTGATTGTAAAATCGCAGCAGACACTGCTGGTTGCAGAAGTGTTTGATTTGCCCCCGCCAGTGGATGGTTTCCAGCAGCTTCCCCTGACGCTTGCAGGCATGGCACCGAGCTGCCTAAAGCCCGCATCAGCAGGAGAGAAACAACGAGTAACTAACCACACCCCCTCCGAGTGCAACACAACTCTCCAGTGAAAGGTGCACATAGCAAGGTGCTGTGAGCTTCCCCACAGCAGTGCCCTGCCAGTGCCAGCCGGGGACTCCAGCGGTGCGAACTTCTCACAGCAGCACTGGCCGCGAATCCAGCACTGTGAGCTTCCTCAGTGCAGTGCTCTGGCAGGATCAGCTGGGGACTCCAGCTACGTGAGCTTCCCCGTAGCAGTGTCCCGTCATTGCCAGGCAGGACTCCAGCAGTGCCAGGTTCTCCGCAGCAGTGCCAGCCAGACTCCAGCAGTGCGAACTTCCTCAGTGCAATGCCCACTTATCTGGGTGCCGTGCCCACCACAGCACTTAGCACAAGCTGCCAGTGCCAATACTGACCTTGAAGTACCAGAGCAAGTATTTGCTTTTGCAGTCTTCACTACAGAAGTCCCAGGTGCTGCCCTCCAGCTGCTCGGTGACCGCCCGCTGGCAGGTCTGAGAACAGTAGGTGCAGGTGATGCAGCACAGGCCCAGGTTCTTGGTGAAATCCTGTTTGTAAAGAAGCACACACCCTGCGGAGAAACAATAGGAGTGAAACCTTCCCAGGATGAACTGGGGGCCTCCCTGACCCAAACATGACCAGAATCCAGGTCTGCGGAGACAACAGAGCACACGCAACACACTGTAGGGAACAATCCAGCACTGGCCCCTGGGGCTGGGATAAGATGGGACCTCATGGGGACTTGCCATCTCTCACCTCCATGCTTCTAGGAAGAGTCTGACTCCAACCTCCTGTGTGCAGGAACCCAGCAGGCAGGGCAAGGCCAGGTCAGGCCAGCCCAGACGCAAGAGCGTAGAAGTGCATGATGACAGGAGGAGCGGAGCTGCCACCTGCTGTCTCCCCAGCCCCCAGAGAGAGAAAAGCTGTGAGAAAGCCCTCCCCAAGGACACAATGCACGGTAAAGATCTTGCCCTAGGGCCTGGCTGGACAGCAAGCCATCCCCACAACAGTCCTCCCTTCACTGCATGGCAAGGCTCTCGCCCCAGGGCCTGGCTAAGACAGTCTCCCCTCTGTTCCTCTCCATGCTCTCTTCTCCCCCAGCATAGGCTGGCATGGGGGCTCTGCCTCTCCCGTGCCTTCCCCAAGTACCTTCGCTGCAGAAGTTCTTCTCCACTCCAGAGAAGCGGATCTTCTCATGCAGCAGCTTCTCCTGCTTGCAGTGCTCACACTGAGACACCACCCCACGCAGCCGCTTGAAGTCCTCGCAGCAGTCCTTGCAGCAGAACTGATACACTTTGTCCTGCCAAAGAGACCACCAGTGGGTCAGCCAGACTGGCAGGAGGTCCCCGCACTTCTCGCGGAAGCAAGAGCAAGACTACGGGGCTGAGCCAAGTCCCCAGCTCTCCTGGCACGGGGATTGGCAGCAGTGGTCTCCTCCTGCCCTTCCGACATCCTGCTGAACATCAGGAGCGCAGCACTCGGCGTACGGTCTCCAGGCACGTCTCTGCAGCCAAGGCATTCAGAGCACTGGCGCAGCAGCTCTGCTTTGAGCAGGGAGAGGAAGGAGCCTTGCGGTCCTCACCGGGGTTGGCCTCCACCTCAACATCCCCCTGGGGAAAAGTCCTCACCTGCCAGTCTAGGATCTCCGGCTTCCCACTGAAAAGATTGTGGCAGTAATGGCAGTTGAGGTGGATCCCACCTTCCGGGCTGGTGCGCTGCAGGAGACAGAGACAGCTCATGGAGGGAGAGGCACATGGAGGGCAGCGAGCTCCTGCTTCACACTGCCACCACCTCCTGCCTCCTCCACCGTTCACAGCAGTCCGGCTTCTCCGGCTCAGACCTGTGCTTGCTGCCACCGTCAGTGACTCAAAGTCAGTCCATCAGATCCTGTCTGAAGCTCCTGGAGAGCAGATTCTTGAGAAATTTCCCTTCGCTTCCACTGTACTGGGTCCAGCTCTTCTCAGGAAAGCAAGCTTTCAAGCTGCCACCCCTCTGGACTTGAAAACATTAAGAGATGGGGGCTCCGCTACGTCTTCAGAGAATTTCTTTAAAAGACCTTAAAGCACAGGTGCCTGGTTTCTATTTTCGAAGTAATGCAACTTCAGAATTCAAGCGGCCATTCTCATTCCACCTTCCTCTGCTAGATTAAACAGCCATTTAGCACTTGGTGTCTTGTTCACAAGGATGTATTTATTAATAAAGTCATCCTCCTCGTTTTCTTTCTGATAAGTGCCTCAGTACATGTGCTTTTTAATCCCAAATGTAATTTTTCTGCCTTTTTTCAGCATACTTTCAATTTTCCTTAAACATTGAAAATAAAATGGACATTGGATGAACACCCTTCCTACCTGTGCAACGTTCTAGGTAGCTCGTTTGCTCCCTAGCCTCCAAACTTTAACTCCCTGTTCCTCTGCTTGAACTTGCAGTAAATTATCCCTCTGTGTCTGTAAACCGAGACGCTCACACTGAATGGGTTATCTGCGGTAATCCCAGGGCCTGTTCAAAATCCTTACCTTCCCAGGACTTACATCCCCACACTACCTGAGTAAGACTGACACAGGATCTTGCATTGAACTATGTTCAAGCACACGTTAGGAGGAACAAGTCTTGTCAAGCAATCCAATCCCAGAATCACAGAATGGCAGGGGTGGGAAGGGACCCCTGGAGATCACCCAGTCCAAGCCCCTGCCAGAGCAGGGTCACCCACAGCAGGTGGCACAGGAACGCATCCAGGCGGGGTTGGAATGTCTCCAGAGACGGAGACTCCACCACCTCTCTGGGCAGCGTGGGCCAGGGTTCTGCCACCCTCCCAGCAAAGAAGTTCCTCCTCATGTTCAGGTGGAACTTCCCATGGTCACGTTTGTGCCCGTTACCCCTTGTCCTGTCCCTGGGCACCACTGACAAGAGCCTGGCCCCATCCTCCTGACACCCCCCCTTTCAGTATTTATAAGCGTTGGTAAGATCCCCCCTCAGTCGTCTTTTTTCCAGACTGAAGAGCCCCAAATCCCTCAGCCTTTCTCCATAAGAGAGGTGTTCCATCCCTTCAGCATCTTGGTAGCCCTTTGCTGTCCCCTCTCCAGCAGTTCCCTGTCCCTCTTGAACCGGGGAGCCCAGAACTGGACACAGCACTCCAGCTGTGGCCTCCCCAGGGCAGAGCAGAGGGGGAGGATGACCCCCCTCCACCTGCTGCCCACGCTCTTCTTGATGCCCCCCAGGGTGCCATTGGCCGCCTTGGCCACAAGGGCACATTGCTGGCCCATGGGCATCCTGTTGTCCCCCAGGACTCCCAGGTCTCTTTCCACAGAGCTGCTCTCCAGCAGGTCACCCCCAACCTGTCCTGGTGCGGGGGGTTATTCCTCCCCAGGGGCAGCACCCTACACTTGCCCTTCTTGAATTCCATAAGGTTCCTCTCCACCCAGCTCTCCAGCCTGTCCAGGTCTCTCTGGATGGTGTCACAGCCTTCTGGTGTGTCAGCCACCCCCCCCAGCTTTGTGTCATCAGCAAACGTGCTGAGGGTGCACTCTGTCCCCTCATCCAGGTCATTGATGAATATATTGAACAGGTAATTGCTTTGCTTTCTATGACTCATCTGCAAAATTTTATCACGCTTACTTTGACTTTATTGCCAGATGACTGATGAAGATGTTGAACTCCTCGGGCTTAACACTGATCCCCAAGAAGCCACCTTGAAACACTCTCTTTTCTGGTTTTTCTTTGACAAGTGTGTTCTGACGTCTGCCAGCAAGACAGTTCCTAATCCAGGTTACGCATGGGTTTACTAATGTGTCACAATCCCGATTTTACATGGCAATAATTCAAGTTGGGTGAATTAGGTGAAGTCCCTGGTCACTGAAAAAGGGAAACATTGCACCCATGTTTAAAAAGGGTAGAAAGGAACACCCTGAAACTACCAACCTGTCAGCTTCACCTCTGTGCCTGGGAAGGTCATGGAACAGATCCTCCTAGAAGCTACGCTAAGGCACACGTAAGACAAGGAGGTGATTTGAGACAGCCAGCATGGCTTCACCAAAGGCAAGTCCTGCCTGACCAACCTAGTGGCCTTCTATGACAGAGTGACTACATTAGTGGACAAGGGAAGAGCTATGGATGTCATCTACCTGGACTTCCGTAAGGCCTTTGACATGGTACCCCACAACATCATCATTCTCTCTAAATTGGAGAGATATGGATTTGATGGGTGGACTGTTCAGTGGATGAGGAACTGGTTGGATGATTGCATCCAGAGGGTAGTGGTCAATGGCTCAATGTCCAGATGGAGATCAGTGATAAGTGGTGTTCCTCAGGGGTCCGTACTGGGACCAGCAGTGTTCCATATCTTCATCAACGACATAGACAGTGGGATCGAGGGCACCCTCAGCAAGTTTGCAGACAACACCGAGCTGAACGGTGTGGTGACATGCCTGAGGGATGGGATGCTATAGAGAGGGACCTGGGGAGGCTCGAGAAGTGGGCCTGTGTGAACTTCATGAGGATCAACAAGGCCAAGGGCAGAATCCTGAACCTGGGTTGGGGCAACCCCTGCTATCAATACAGGCTGGGGATGAAGGGATTGAGAGTAGCCCTGCTGAGGAGGACTTGGGGGTGTTGGTGGAAGAAAAGCTGGACATGAGCCAACAATGTGCGCTTGCAGCCCAGAAAGCCAACTGCATCCTGGGCTGCATCCCCAGCAGCGTGGGCAGCAGGGTGAGGGGGGGAATCTGCCCCTCTGCTCTGCTCTGGGGAGACCCCCCTGCAGTGCTGCCTCCAGCTCTGGGGCCACCAACAGCAGAAGGACACGGAGCTGTTGGAGCGGGGCCAGAGGAGGCCCCGGAGATGATCCGAGGGCTGGAGCCCCTCTGCTGTGAGGACAGGCTGAGAGAGCTGGGGGGGTTCAGCCTGGAGAAGAGAAGGCTCCAGGAGACCTTACTGCGGCCTTTCAGTACTTAAAGGGGACTGGACTTATAAGAAGTCCCCTTTAAAGGGGACAAACTTTTTAGCAGGGCCTGCGGTGATAGGACAAGGGGTAATGGTTTTAAACTGGAAGAGGCTAGGTTTAGCTTAGATACCAGGAAGAAATTTTTTACAATGAGGGTGGTGAAACCCTGGCCCACATTGCCCAGAGAGGTGGTGGAGGCCCCATCCCTGGAAACATTCAAGGCCAGGTTGAACGGGGCTTTGAGCAATCTGATCTAGTTGAAGATGTCCCTGCTCATGGACTAGATGGCCTTTAAAGGTCCCTTCCAACCCAAACTATCCTATGATTCAAGTCTTATGAAGTCTACAACTGTAAAAACTCTGCAGCTACCCTACCGACACCGTTTGTGATCTCAGCAAAGGATTACATCAAGATTTAAAAAAAAAACCAAACAAAAAACCAAAAAACCAAAACACACACACAAAAAAACCCCTCAAAACAAAGCCAAAACACCATGAACACAAAAAAAAACCCACAAGAAAAAAAAAAAAACCAAACCAAATGCTGCAACTGCCAGCTCTCTACATTTAGATTCTCTAAGTTTTCTCAATTGCCCAAGGTATGTCCTGGCCAATTTCCCAGGTCTTCTTGTCTGTTGCTTTGTTCTTTGACAACTGTACAAGACTAATACTCTTCCAGTTGCCTTTGAATACCACAAACATTTCACGTATGCTGAAACTTAACATCAGGAGATTAAAAAACACCAGTCAAACATTTGAGGATTATTAAACGTGAGGTATCCAGGCCTTCTGCTTGTAGACGTTTAGAAAGCACATCCTAGAAGACTTATGTTCCTTGGTGACGCCTGGCTCAGAGGGCAGCTCTGCCTCTTTCCACCCCACTAGCAGGTGCCCACTGTGTTTTACCAGCTTACTTGTGCTTTTGCTTGTGCCCTCATAAGGCCACTACGTCCCAAAGCACTCGTGAGGCACAGCTCTGCACTGCACTCCCAGTGGGCATAACCTGATAGACAGGAGTGAATTATAGCCCGTCTTATCCCAACGGAGGAAGGGGGAGATAGGGCCAAGACAGAGTTACTGGCAACTACAGTCACTGCAACTCTTGTGCTCCAGCAGAGACTTTCTTATGGACCCTCCCTGAGGAGCTTGAGAAGGTGTGGGCTCTGCTAAGTGTGAAAGGAGGCATGAGCTCTGTGGCCCAGCCCAGCACGAAGGATATTTCGGTACCTGGAATTTGGTCCAGCAGCTGGGGCTGCAGAACTGGTAGACAACCCGGTCTGTCTTGTTGTAATAGCTGGGTTCAGATAAACTCTTTCTGCAGAAGCTGCAGGGTCTAGGGGGACCTGATGAAACAGACAGGAATTGGTGAGGGCGGCAGCACAGGACGTGGGACTGGATCCTGAGGATGGCATGCAAGCTACTCACTCATCCTCAGTCTGTCAAGCTATCATCAAAAAGCAAAGGGTAAGAACACCAGGAAACTAAGACCACCAGATTCTGCTGGGACAAAAATGTTAAACAGGGATGGAGAGCAGAGTGGTTCAAGAAAGTGACCCTGGCTCTACAGGAACTTGGACAAAACAGGCTGCGATACTTGCACCAGAGACCATACCCATTCCTGGACACCCTGGTACTCTATGTAACGGAAAGGGCAACACCAGCACAGCACAACTGCTTCCTGCATTCTCAAGTACAGCAATGTACACTGTCCCTCAGTATTGAGATGTCTACATGCTGCAAGCGTTCCTCCGTCTCCAAATCTCCTTCCACTTGTCTCACTGGACTCCTCCCCAGGCAAGCAACATGCCTTCTTTCCAGTCTCATCCACAAGCAATAAATAGTACCAAGGAAGGAGTGAGAATGGAGAGGCGACTGATCCCCTGTACGTAGGTGCTCTTACCAACCAAGCCTGACTGCTTCACTTTGTGGGAGGTAGTGCAGCAAATGGAGCAGAACAGGCCCATCTTGCCACTCCGATCCACGTTAGGCAGCATGTCGAAGTTCTTGCACAGCGTCTTGCACCACATGCACGGGTAGACCCGAGTGTTCTTCTGCAAACAGAGCAGAACAGAGCTGCCAGGGACACCATCACAGCCAGCGAGGTCCGACCCTCATTTTCCACCCCACTGCTGTTGGACTACCGTTGGGGTTGGACTAGATGACCTTTAAAGGTCCCTTCCAACCCAACACATTCTATGATTCTGTGAGACTGTATCCATCACAAGGCAGCGCTCCTGCAAGGAACACCTGATGCCAGAGCCAGGGCCATAGTCTGCAGGTTTAGGTGGTGGTAGCAAAAAAGGCTGCCTTCGGCACGTCACCTTCTCATTTCAAGGGCCCCCTGTCAGGAATACAGAGTTTGACAACCCTCTCAAGCCAGTTAAGCGAAGCCTGCTCAGGCGGCAGAGGAACACATCCAGCCAAGCTTTGGGGAGACACCCAAAAGAAGCCAGCCCGTGCTAACTGTATATACCAGTGCTGCTGCACAGTCCAGCTTACCGAGTGCCTGACCTGCGCCCAGGTCCAAGACGGACCCCACGCAGAATAAATGAATTCCGTTTGCCTGCTTCGAAGTTTCTCCACAGCAACCTCTTAAATGTTTTGTCAGCAACAAAAGGCCAAGGGGATTCAAGTCATCTGCTATAGCATAAAGTGCCCTGTGCCACACCAAGCAAAGGAGCTGTGTGCCCACGGAGACCTCCCACCCCAGGCAGGTGACTCCACACACACCTTCTTGTAACTGTTGAGGCAGGCAGAGTTGCAGAAGCGTTTTTGCTGGCCTTCGTGGAAGAGGTACTCCAGGGGCAAGCCCTTATTGTAGATGTAAAGTCCGCAGTTGTCACAGCAGTTGGTTTTCAGCCCCTTGGTGGCCCGGAACTTGGTGAAGCAGGCATCACTGCAGATGCGGTGAACCACGTTCCCGTTGCTGACCTCATGCTGGATCTGCAAAGACATCATTGCTGTCACTCCCCCAAACCACCATGTGCCTCCTTCTGACGCGTGTGCACCACTACTACGCGTGGGATAACCACTAAAACTCGGGCAAGTGCCATACTGGAAGCTGGCGTGGACTCAGGCTGGCCTCCCTTGCCAAAAGACAGCGGAGCAACTGGGAGAGCGGAGTGGCAGGAACTGGTGAGGTGCAGGGTGGGGAGAAGCGGAAGCCTTGTTTTTTCTGCTGGTGTAAGGGCTGCTTCGCCGTAACAAGGAAGGACCTGGGAGTGAGCCCGTGCCAGCCCAGGGGCTGAGGCGTCACACCACAGGAGAGCCTGGCAAACGCCCTGTGATGGTGCCCGGCACGCCAAGTGCTGCGGGTCACAAGCACCTCATCCAGGACACGGGAAGCACAAGGGATTTGTTTACCTCGCCAGGTTTGTGACAGACGCTGCAGCGGCTGGTGTCCGAGGCATCTGCAGACTGAGGTGCCGGTCTGTGCTGCTGGGCCTCATAGAGGGAGAGGCAGACAGAGGTGCAGAACTCGTGGAAAGAGCCGCCCGAACCGATTTGGGCGACCACAGAGTCCTTGGTGTTCCAGATCTCCCTGGGGATCAGGAGGGCATGTGTTAGTGCAGGGACACACCGCACGTCACGAAGGGACAGGATGGCACACTGCAATGCACGGGATTTTCTGGCGTCCCAAAAGGGTGGCAAGAACTGTCTCACAGCAGCTTCTGTCCCAGCCCAGAGGAGCAGTGCCTGAAGACGGGACATGCGGGAGGTTGTTTTGGAAAGAGGCTGGGATACGGGGCACTGAGCCTGGGGGCAGGCAGGGAAAGGCCTGTGAAGGGGGCGTAGGGAGCATGAGATACGCGGTGCATGAAGGAAGACACGGGCCAGCGGCTGGCAGTGGGCAAGAGTGATATGGGAGAATGGAAAAGCCTGAGGGTCACAGGGATTGTGACCGGCAGGTAGGGCTGTAGGGCGGGCGAATGGGGTCAGAAGTGCGGGAGCATCGAGGAAAGGGGAATGAACACACACTTTTTACAGAAGGTGCATATCTTCTTGCCAGGTGGTTTTTTTGAGAAGGTGGTGAGACAGGAGCTGGAGCAGAAGAGTTGAGGGAGCCCTTTACGCTGGTAGGCAGTTTGGCCCTTCTGCAGTGGGGTCCGGCAGTTGGCACAAGTCATCTTGGTGACAGTAGAGCGGGCAGCTCGCTGAGCCATCTGAGTGCGTAAAGACATGCGAGTTGAGCGTCGGGTACGAAAAGGAACAAAATCCTCGTCGTTGGGATCATCCACCATTGCATCAGAGTCTTCGTCAGAGACTGGAACTGCAAAGCAGCAGAGCAGATGCACAGAAATCCCTCATTAGGAACTGAGACAGAAACCTCTGCCACGAGACACATGCTGGGGCTTTCTGGGGTCACCTTTCTGGAGTCCCTCTGCATGCTTTGTACTTGTCTGGGTGGAATGGTAAAGGGACCCTTAAAAGGTATTTTGTTGGAACTGTAGATGAGTCAGGAGGTCTTTAAGCAAACCGGGCTTAAGTACAATTCCTCTCTAGGAAGTCATGATTTGCCAAGGTTGAGCAAAAGTCGAAAGTGTGAACATTTACAGCAGAAATCCCTCCAAGAACCAGTAGACCTTAAAGGGAATAAGCCGGACCACCAGCCGCCAACACAGGCAGGCCATGACAGAGCAACACACAAATACTAGGGAGTAGCAGGGTGACACACTCAACATCTCAAAGAACAGAGAGGCTTCATGTACTTCTGCAGGAAAATCCCCAAAACGCAACCTTCCTTCAGCCAGCCTGCTGCCATAGAGACAAAGGAAGAAAGGTCCTGGCTGACGAGATGGAAGATGGATTTCCTGGGAACGTCCCCAGAGTCTCATCCTATTATTTGGTGCTTGGAGACCCTGCACCACAGTAAATATACTACAGCCCTCCCTTCAGCCCAAGTGCCCTGAGAAAGGAAGGCAAGTACCCCAGGACGAAAACTCAAGAGGTGAAGGGGCCTGTCCTGCGTAAGAGGAAAGTCTGCATATAAGCGCCAGCGTTGCCACTGTACTCACAGCGTGAACTACCTGCCCACAACGGCCCCAGGCCCTGCTCCCCGGCTGAAAACAAGCTTTGGCCAGCCCTGGTTACTCACTGCTCTCAGAGGAGTTCACAGTTTCAGGCCTGGCAGTTTCTGATCTTCTGGCTCGTTCACTTCTTTTCTGCTCCTAGAAGACATTCAGAAAATACTTATACTAACCATCTGCTAGGACAACCATGGATAAGTATCCCAGATCGTGGTGGAGTTTCAACTCCATGGGATTTGCTTTCATAATAAGTAGGCTGAAAACAGATAAAACTCCATGGATACCTGACCAGAGTTAGCAAGATGGGGGAGAGGGGAGAGTAGGCTTATGAGAATGACACCCCAGCTGAGGGTGGCAGGGACATACTGAAACGACATTACCGCACAGCAGCAGTGCACAGGGATCACTCCGTCACAGGAGACATGCAAACTCCTTCCCAGAGGGGTGATGAGACACCCAGGGTCCCTCATGGAATTTGACAACAGCCACCCACCCTCTATGCTCCCATAGCATACGTACTCGACTGCATTCTCCTCACCTTCTCAGCTGGCAGCTCGCTCCTCTTCCCAGACAGGCCTTCTCCTGGAATAGAAGCACAGAAGAAGCTCGCATCTAACATCTTGCTTTTCTCCAACAGAGGACAGGTGTTTTTCAAATGCAGGCACCCTTTGGGTCAGTCTGCACATGAAGCCTCAGGGAGTCCTGGCTAACAAGCACAGTTCTGGCAGTAATAAGGCACAGGAATGTTCCTAAACCCACCACCTGTAGTCAGAGATCCAAACATGCAGCTAGGGAGGAGTCCTGTAAGGGGGAGACCTCCCTGCATGGGGGAGGCAGGCTGGGCAGTTGCCTACAACTGCTTCTGAGCAAGTCTGAGCACCTCCTGAGGACTGCCAGCCAGGGCAGAGGGACTTTGCCTAGTGGAAGCACTTTCTCCTGGTGACCCTCAGTTCCAGCAAAGATTCCAGCATCCATCGAAGCTGATGCACAACTGCAGCCTTATCGGGGAAGCTCCGAGCTGACACAAGCATTGAAAATCAAAGTTAAAGCTACGAAAGCCAGAGCAAGATCTTGTACGCACCAAGGGAGCAGCTTCCAGAACATTATTCCCTGTAAGCAAGACGCTTTCCCCAAATCTAGCCCATCAGTAGCATTGGCAATTTTGATAGCAGGGGAGGACGGGGAAAGCTGGAGCACAAAACAGACTCCAGCTTCAGCAACATGCAGCGGGATGACCTCCTGAGCAAAAGGAAGACAAGTTCTGCAAAGATAACAACCTACCTGCTGGTGGCGAGGCTTCCTGTGCTTTCAGTACACTACTTTCTTTAAGCAAGTTGTTCCCACTATCATCCCCTTCCTCTGCCTGGTTTTCCTCTGTGGGCCCAGGGGGCAAAGCTGCAGTACTGTTGTCTGGGCTCAGTTCCACCTCAGCTTCCCCTGCCAGCCCTTCCCTTTGCATGGGTGAGCTTTTCCTTGGTGCCTTCAACCTTGTCTTCCTTGTCTGTTTAAGATTGAGCTGGGGGGGGGGCATTGGTGGACTTGAGGATTGTGCTGTGATTTCTTCCGTGTCTGGGGCACTGCTGAGGTCCTCAGGGTCAGGAACGGGCTGTTGGGGTGATTCAGGGGTGTTGTCATCAGATAGCGCAGGAATAGCAGCAGCACCATCTTCCTTTAGGTCCCCAGAATCATTTTTTGATACATCTTCCCCTTCTTTCCATGTTTCTGGAACAAGAGCTTCTCTAGAGAGGGCAGAGGAGTTCGCCAGTCCATCATCCACACCCTGGGAAGGATGCGCCTTATACAGACCATCCAGACCCTCCGATTTATCTAGCTCCATCAAGTCAGCAGTTTTATCCAAGTCATCTAAGACATTAGGTTTCTGCAGCATGTCCAAGACACTAGGTTTATCAAGAACAAGGTCGTTTGATTTGTTTAGTTCAGACAGGCTGTCTGCTTTCACTAGAAGGTCCAAGTTCCCATGTGCGGTCATCTGCTTGGATTGATCCCAGTCAGGGGGCTGAAGAACTGAAACTTCCTGGGTAGAAGCTGTTTGGGAGCCGAGGAGATCTTCCCCAAACTCCATGTCAGCAGGGAGATCACCAATAAGCGGTTTGTCAGGCAAGGACAGGGGGTCCAAAGATCCCGAAAATTCACTGGAGTCCATTTAGAAGATGGCAACTGGAAATGAGAGGGAGACTTGCAAGTTAATGAAAAGTAGACTAATACAGTGCATGAATTGTCCACTCCTCTGAACACTGCCAGAGCAAAACGAGGCCTAGGAATACTGCTAGCCATAACCAGGATCCCAGCAGACCCATCACATCTACTCGCGAGGTTACAAAACTCGGAAGCCAAACAGCAGCAGCGGGACATGGCAGTTTGGTATATCAGACCTTTGGGAGCTCTACAGCCTCCGCACACCTCACCACAGCACGGTAAACTGACCTGCTGACGCTAAAGCAAGCACGTGGAGTATCAGAAATGACTCGAGTACCAACTCGAGAGACTTCACGGCTGTTCTGTGGTGTGCCTTCCTGCATTCCTCTGTAATCTCACCAGATGCAAATAATCTGGTCTGTCCTTTCTCCTGATCTGTTCTCATGGAGCTAACACGTCTTTTGTTTTTAAAATATCTTTTCTCCTAAACATAGAGACAGAAAGAACTCCTTTACAGCCCTGTAGCCTGTGCCTTGAACAAGATACAGGATGACAAGATGCATGAATTTTGTCAGGGGACAGATATACACCATGTTATAGTATAACTACAGCTACAGGATAGCCCCAAAACTCCATGGGCTAATATCCAGACACAGAACAACTTGGAAATGCTTAAGTTAGAACTAGGAGGAATTCTGGACAGCGGCAAGAAGAAAGGTGGTAAAGTCCACGATGTTAAAAGCAGTCATTAGAAGAAGAGCAAGCAGCAAAGTAGACACGAGCATGCAGTGTGGAGTCAGGAAAAAAGACGAGTGTGACTTTGCAGGGCACAGGCAGTGCACTGGCACAGCAAGACGCGATGCTGACTGCTAACATCAGAGGGACAAAGTCACAGCCCAGCTCCTCACGGTCGACATTATCGCAAGACAGAAAGGGCAAGACTTTGAGGTGAGGCAATTAAGCATCTATATCAATATCGGCTAAAAATTAATTACACCCCCGCAAAGAGATAATGGTTGACAAACCTGAAGAGGGAAAGGGAGAAGCAGCTGGAGTCTACAAGTGGTGAGGCAGGATAAGACCTGAAGTAGCATCACGTCCCCAAAACAGGCTGTAAGTAGGCACTACAAGGAAGGCACTAGAATCAAAAGATGTGACACCAACCTATCCCCCCCTATTAGAGTCACTCTAATTCTAAATTTGGCACCGTTTTAAACCCTTAAGCAGAAGATTCACTATTCCCGTCTATCGGGGCTTACTATGGGCATAACTCATCTATATCAATGAAGGAGAAAGCCTGAAATAATGTCACTGGTGACGGCTGATTAACTCTTTATTATCCTGCCCTCTGAAAGGATAACCAAGTCTCACTCACAAACGGTTTACTCAAAGCTAAACACGACATATTTGGTCAGAGAATGTCCCCAACTTCTGAAACTCATTTAAGCAGGAGTTTAGGGAATCACACCCTACTGCTGGAGATCAAAGTCATGGCCTCCTTATTTTATCTAAAAAACTCAGCGACATTTTCTGTTTCATAGTGGCAGATAAGCACTGTTCCCACAGTCACAAACAGAAACTATAGAAGATGTAATCTTCAGAGATGCTGAGCAAGTTTCCCCACTAAATACTTTGGTGATTCCATTCGCTTTCTTTAGTTAGAGAGGAGACAAATCTTCCAGAATGAGCCAATTCCAGAGCAATACAGGATCTAATATGTGTTTTAGGATGGCTGACAGAAAGAATAACAAAGTGAAATAGAAATAAAGACATCTGAAAGAAAAGCCCTAAGGATTTGAAGCAGGTGAGAACCCTCCCAGGACGATATACACATTTTTTCTGCCGCTCAGAATACAAACAATGCACCTTCTCAAAGACGTTCCCCACCCAGACAGCAGCCCTTACAACAACCAGCAGCAGAGAGGTCAAGCCACACAGATGAATAAGGAAAGTTTATCTATAGGTAGGCTTAACAGGTCTAACATGCTCCTCAAATTCACTTTCAGACGCTTTGCACAAGTCTGCAATGAACCACAGAGGTGATACTCCTACAGTATTTGCGACTTTCAGCTGGCCTAGTCTCTGCTTTATAGAAAGACACCCTGGGAACAATTTCGGAGCATCAGAAATCCATTTGGGCGTTCTCTCCCAGAGGATAATGCAAGCAACAATTAATCTATGAACTTGCCATGCTACTCATGTGCTCTACAAATAGACCAAAAGCATCTGGTTTCAATAGCGTATAACCTTAACATCGTTTTACGCTTCGGGCGCAAGAGCATTGCGGTGCAAGACGAGGCTCCGACAAACTTAACGGCGACCACATTGACCAACAAAACGGTCTTAAAGAGAACAAGTATTCTGCAGGTGAAGTCAACTCCTAAGTATTGGTTTGTGTTTGGGACAGATCCGTACACCTTTCTGCAGGCCCAAGAGTCTGCAGTAAGAGCACTCACTTCTACGTTCTGGTTGGAAGCACGGCGCTTGCCCCGTACGTTCCAGGTCCTGTCCACTTTCATCAGCTCTGTCCAGCTTCCCCCAGCGGAACAGCTCGCACGCTCTGGCAAACAACCCAAAACTTCGTACGATGCACAAAGCTACGGATGCTGCAGTCAAAGAGAAGGACCATGTATTGGAATATCCTGCTCCTATTCACACCGAGAATGGATACCTGGGGAGAGAGTATAAGAAACATAACTAACAGGACGTTCCTCTTCAGCACGTCCTCCGATCAAGCAGCAATCAGCTGCCGAAGAACTGCTTGGCTTGAGTTGCACTGAGAGTGTCACTGTGAAGAGCCTGTACTAGGCAAACCCTCTATGAGTCTGCCTGATCCTCCTTTGAAACAATTTATACTTCGGGCCACCAAAAATTCCAGTAGCCATACATTCTGCAGCCTAACATTAAGTTTTTAAAAGCATTTTCCTTCTGTTTATTTTAAACCTGATGCGGCAGAGCTCTGTGACAAGGCGACACAGAGCAGGTGAGTGCTGACTTCCGATGTATTTATAAAAACCTGGAAAAACTGACGGAGTTAGAGCTGAGGCTGGACCCAAGGAGGTGATGCTGACAACCAGTCTGAGTGGGAAAGCAAGGAATGTCCTTGCCCATCACTGGAATTCTGTTTCCCTGACAATGACAGTGGCTTTCAACCGCCAGCTGATGAAGATGCAGAGGGCAGCCCTCCGAACAGGAGAGAATGACGCTTTCCAGTTCCATGGGTTGCTCCTAAGGAAATCAGAGCTGCCTAGCTGCAGCAGGGTAAGAAACGCTACTTCTGTTTGCCCCAGGCGTTCAGATTCACCTGGGCTTTCTGCTGAGCTTCACAGGGAGTTAAGCTGCCAACTGAACATGCACTTTACCTCTGGTGAAGTCTCTTCTCACTTCCTCCAACAGAAGAAAAATACCTTATTGCTTCTGGCAGATGCTGAAATGATCCACCACAAGTCATCACCTTTCTTATTCCAGGACCATCTAATGCACAGCTCAGTCACCAGTCTGCTTGAAATCTTCCTCTTTTCCAGCCACATACCTGGCAGTGAGGAGAGTATGCTGAAGACGACTTGGCCAAACAAAGAGGAGGCAGCGTGTTGAAATCCTGCACAGTACAGCAGATATGACTGCTCTATTGGACACTTGAAAACTCCTTACTTTAGGACTCGGCACAATCCTCTCCTGAGTATGGTTGGGCAGAGAATGGCTGAGAGCAGCCCTGAGGAGAAGGACTTGGGGGTGCTGGTGGATAAAAAGCTGGGCATGAGCCGGCAATGCGCACTCACAGCCCAGAAGGCCACCCGCATCCTGGGCTGCATCACAAGAAGCGTGGCCAGCAGATCCAGAGAGGTGATTCTGCCCCTCTGCTCCGCTCTGGGGAGACCCCACCTGGAGTCCTGTGTCCAGCTCTGGAGCCCTCAGCACAAGAAGGACATGGACCTGTTGGAGCGGGGCCAGAGGAGGCCACGGAGATGATCCGAGGGCTGGAGCCCCTCTGCTGTGAGGACAGGCTGAGAGAGCTGGGGGGGTTCAGCCTGGAGAAGAGAAGGCTCCGGGGAGACCTTCCAGCCCCTTCCAGTCCCTCAAGGGGCTCCAGGAAAGCTGGGGAGGGACTCTGGAGCAGGGAGTGTAATGATAGGACACAGGGTAACGGCCTCAAACTGAAGGAGGGGAGATTTAGATTGGATATCAGGAAGAAATCATTTGCTGTGAGGGCGGTGAGCCCCTGGCCCAGGTTGCCCAGAGAAGCTGTGGCTGCCCCATCCCTGGAGGGGTTCAAGGCCAGGTTGGACGGAGCTTTGAGCAGCCTGGGCTGGTGGGAGGTGTCCCTGCCCAGGGCAGGGGGTTGGATCTAGATGATCTTTAAGGTCCCTTCCAACCCAAACCGTTCTGTGATTCTGTCAGTATTCAGTAACAGATAGTCCTGGGAAGATCACGTCCCCTGCACAACAGTCTGAAGCAGAGTGCTTCTCAGGTAGCACGCAAGAGTTTCCAAAGAAGCGATGAGACAGCTGAGGGTCCTCCCCAAGTGTGCAGGACCGGTACAGAACCCAACATTGACCACCAAATCCAACACGTGCGACTACCAGACCTGACCTGCCCTTTCTGCCAAAGAGGGGACACATGGATCTCCTCTCAGACCTGGAAGCTCAGCGCGAGATATCTCTGCCAGGACACGCCAAGTGACTACCTGGGACCTTATCTAGCTTATTAAAGGCATCGGTGGTGCTGTAACTGCACAGCTCTTCGCCATCCCAGTGGCCTCAGATAACCATTAGCAGGGGACTATGTGGCCTACCTACAAAAATGAGGAGCTACATTTAATTAAAATCAGACAGGAAGAAAAAATACTGTTGTTACTCCCTCACGATGAAGTGAGTACCTCCGAAGTTTCCACTGCCCACAAAAGAGCACGGCCACGCAGTTCCTGCTTTCCTCTAGCAAAGGAACAGCATCTGCCGTCCTAGGCTTTTGTTCATGGATATGGATTCCGATTTTCAAAACTTTTGAAGGCTGAAGGATTTACCTTGTTCTCTATTAGAGATCATTTGGAATATGAAAGGCATTAACTAATAACCACAAAAATTAAGACACTTAAATCAATATTCCTGCTAATTCCTACCTCCAAGTCCTGTGAGAACCACAACACCTGAGCAGAGGTCTGGAGGAAGTTCCTAGTTTTTGTGCCAAATTTTAGAATAAACAGTTAACACCCAACCTGGTATTTCTCGACCTAAACAACAGTAGACAATACACAGTTCTATCAATAAAACTTTAAGAAAATAATATTATGTCCTACCAGCACGGTTTCAATCAACAGATGTTGATAGCTTTCCACATTCAAGCGCTGAAAACATTTATTACAGGTTGGTTAACTCATTTTAAAGCAAATGAATTTATGAAGAATCACCAGTAAATTAATCACACTGCTAAAGCCCAGGTTTCAGTCCAGTCAAAATTCTCCAGAAAGGAGCAGAAAGGATTTTGCTATTCACCAGCGTTTTGGGGGAGGCAGCTCCCTGAGCTCCCACTTGGCAGCCCAAACTCGGTCTTGGGCACAAAGTCCATCGGTGACATTCAGCTTGCACACAGTACCACATTAGACCATTACTGCCTCATTCTTGGCTAGTATCTACTAGATACTTCCAGTATCTACAGATACTGGAAGAGCTGAGATGGTTCAAATAAAAAAAAAAAAAAATATTTGACGCAGTAATGCAAGGATCCCACTGCTTTAAAACTCAACCATCGTTCAGAGAACACCCTTCCAGTGATAAACCTATTTTGTTCATTGAAAAGAAATGGGGAGATATGACCCATCTCCGAAAAACCCCACAAGGTAAGAAGGTCTACAGCAGACGACTCTTCAGAGATACGGACAAATGCACATGAGGACTCGAAAAGCTGGAAGTAAAAGTTGGACAAACTCGGGAACTGTGATTTCCAGATTAACACACTAGAGATGATTACTGATACGACTGACCCAGGGGTACGTAAACCCTCTGTGACTCAGAAATTTTACAACAGCATTCAGTGACTCCATCCAAAACAGCTATAGCTACTGCAGATGTCACTGGTCACGTTATTCAGCTTGTGCTGTGCAGGCAGGACTCGGTGAACTATCGTCTCTTCTCATCTCCAAATGCATTATTGGTTCTCTCAGTCGGAGTGCAAACAGCAGTAGCTGTCACCATGTCCCCTTCAGGTCAGTCTTCACATGCGACTGGTAATTCAACAGGAACTGGTCGGTGGGGAAAAGAAGGTCCTTCCCAGACCACCAGCAGTAGCCTCAAGACTCCAGCAATGGTATTCTAATGGTCCCAAAGCCAGGAGGTACCAAGACCACCACTAGCTTTTTCTACAGCAGGAGCACCAGCTCAGGGGGCAGACCTCAAACTTCGTATAGCAGTCACACAGAATCAAGAAAGCCTGAACCCTCTAACACAGAGCAGATGGTGCTGCAGAAGAGCACCATGAGTTTCCTGCTAATTCCTTGTCCTGGTTTGAGGTAAAACAGAACCGAGTTTCTGTTCAGTAACTATACTTTTCAGTTAAGCCCATTCTAACTGAACTCTCTGAAATTAACGGCATGTTTTTCAGACACCGTGCACCTCCAGAGACTGATAAGACCTCATGTTTATAGTTAATGCCAAGGAATGGTGCGCGGAAAGGCTCTTGCTTATCCTTATTCCCCTAACAACCAAGGTCAACCCAATTTATGTGCCCTGTTGGAGGGTGGGAAGCGGAGAAGCGTCGCGGGGTCACACCTGCGGGGAGGAGGGGACAGGACAGGGGACCCAAAACGGGCCAACGGGGTAGTCCATCCCATCGGCATCGTGCCCAGTGTAAAAGCTGAGAGATCAAAGGGTCAGCCTCTTCTTTGAATGGCCAGTTTCTGAGGAGGACTCTGTCTGTTCATCTGCCTTCAATCCCGATCCATGCATTCCTGAATCCAGATACAGAATCCAGCTCCCGCCCATCACTGAGTCCAGTCTGGGACTTCCCCAGTGCCTACCAGTGACGTCACCATCACCCTGGGCTCTTGATATGGTCTTGTATATATTTCATTATTTTCTTTTTCGATATTATTATCATCTTTTCTTTTTATTATTTTATTATTAATATTTCATTAAAGTAGTTTAGTTTCTTTTAAACTCATAAGTCTCTCTCTCTCTCACCCCTCTCCCCCTGGGGGAAGGAGAGGTCAGAGAGCATCTGTGGTTCGTTTTGGTGGCCAGTCCAGCCGAGTCTCCTCAAAGGTGGGAAAAAACAAACTAGATTTTGAGCTTGCCTTCCAGCAACTTCATCTCGGCTTCAAGAAAGTGCAAAAGGAAGGACAAATTTCAGAAATCTTGCAGAATTGTTTGGAATTAGGTTTACCAGGAGAACCCCTGCAACACTTCAAAGGTACTTTGAGAACATTCCTCGGATCTCAGCATCATTTGCTGCTAATCCAACACCTCTGTACCAGTAGTAAACTCTTAAGACAACCAACAGGAGCATGCTCATCCATCTGGAACGCCATCCTGGCAGCAGTTTGAAACTGCTTGGATACTCTCACGTCTTTTCATAAGACCAAGATCCCTCCAACCACTAAGCGTCAAGGCTTTTGAAACAGAGAAAGGAGCAACAAGTCTAGGTGCACTTCAACAGAACTTGCTTTGTTTGCACATGTTAAGACAGAGGTCTTCACAGCAATGCCTGGCGTCTAGAGGGCAATTCAGCTTCAAGAACTCCACTCGGAGACCAAGTCAGAGAGAAGACTCTCCTGCTGCTTGTACAGCTTTGGGTCTATAGCATGAATAAGCAACATTTCTTCCAAGGCTCACCACTTGCCACATGACAACATCTGCGAAAACAGCGTTATACATGGCGGGGGGGGGGGTGGCTGGGTAAAAAAGCTTTGGGAGTACTATCCGAAGCACCACAAAAGAGCATGGAGGCGCACAGCATGCTGGAGCAGCCTCTGTTGAAATTGCCCTAACGATATTAGAACACTGATTAAAAGACAGACATACACAGTAGACATGGAAGCAGTCAAAAAAAAAGATGCCCCTCCCCACCCCCTCAGGCCTCTACCTGTTGCCCAAATGCTGCAGGAGGGTGTTGGACCACCTAAGGCAAAGTCCTGGACACCTCCCACAAGTAGCCACGGCCCACCGGGGAGGGAAGCTGCAGGCACAGCAGGTGACTCTCCAAAGGAGAGTGCCACAACCTGGGAAGAGGCCATGTAGGTCCTGAAGAGTCAACTGGATATAGGCCCTGAACAACACGGTCTCAAGTCAGCTCTGCTGCGAGCAGGAGGTCAGTTGGATGAGAGACTTCCAGAGGACCCTTCCGACCTAAACCTGTCTGTGGTTCTCTGAATAAACTTTACTACACAGGGAAAAGAGAGAAAACAAGAGGGCGGAGCCTCAGGGAGGATGTATCTTTGAGGGCAAAACATCCGATTTTCCTTAAGTGGCTTTACAGAGGCCACTGTAAAATACTAGAAAACACAGTAAAATATTGAAAGCACAAGGTGAGCCGTCTCCTCGGCCTCACTGATGGTCCCAGATCCCTCTGCAAAGTGCCTGCCGCCAGGTCCCTGAAAAGGCATCAGATCCTTCACCTCGGGTGCAGCTGTACCAGCTGGCCCTGGGTAACGCTGTGTTGGACAGACCAATGTCTCACCCGACATCGGTGACCAACTCCTTTCTCTTTACGCTGCCGAGGGCTGAGCCAGCAGAGCAGCCTTACAGGAAGCGGCCAAAGACACCACTGGAGCCCATGGCGAGCAGGGCTGGCGAAGATGGTCTCAAGCACTGCCCTTTCCCGACCTGTGCTGCCAGCAGAGGAAGAAGTTAACAGTTAAAACACTCTACCAAGCTTAAAACTCAATTCCAGTGAAATGCTGCTAGCAAGGCCTTCACTCAGCTAACAAATGCATTATCACAGCTGCAGCCGTGCTTCCCTTGGATTGCTTTCACCATAACCCCTCTGCACCAGAGGCTTCTGCCAGCACACCTGCGTCCATCAGAGCCACACATCCCAACACCACCGACCATCAAACATCTGTAAAAGAAGTAACACGAGGGGCTTTGTTCCCCAAGGAAGGCCGTGAGCTCAGCCTCGGCCCCTTGCTCTGGCTGTCAGAGCTGTGGAGGAATCTGGAGTGACTTACTGTCACCCTCCCAAGCAAGGGCACTGGCGGTGAGGGAGACGGAGGGAGAGAGGCGGAGGCTGTGCAAACTGGGCTGTAAGCTGCAGGTTGGCCATTACAGGCAGCGGCTCTGTAGGCCGTGGCTGTTCCTTTAGCAAAGCTGGGCTGGCACTAACACCAGAGCCACGCTCTTAGCGCCAGCTTTGATCCCGGGACTGGCAGCGTGGGGTGAGAAAACGCAGATTAAAAGTTTTCTTGGGGAATGCAGCAGCAGCGAGAGAGAGAGAGAGAGAGAGAGAAGTTACAGCCTAGAAGAGGACCCATCGCTGGAGCGCGGCAGGGGGATGAGGGAAGAGCACGAACGAAGCAGCTCTCCTCCTCATGGCAAAGAGACTCCGGGAACCGTTCCCCAGCACCCAGCTGAGCATCCTCTCCTCCACCCGTCGCCTGGCACCAGCCCCGCTCAGCTCTGCCTCTGCCCACACCAGCACGCCCCACTGACAGGGCCTTTTTCCCCGTGCCTGGCGCAGGCCTCGCCGCCGCTGCACACCCTCCGGTCGGGCCCGTCCTGACGGCACCGCTGCGGGACGACGCGGGAGGCACCTCGCTGGCCACCAGGGCACCTCGCTGGCCACCACCACGCTGCTCACAGGCAGCCCGGCCTGGTGAGGCTTCAGCAGCCCGGGGCTCGCCCCCTCCAGCCCCAGGGGGGTGCACCTTCCTCTCGCTGGGCCCGATCCTCGGGAGCCTCAAGGGTGTCCAGGAATCCACCCCGGGCCTCAGGGACTCACACACACCTATACGGCAGGGACCGGGACCGGGACCGGCCCCGCTGAGGGGGGGGAGTCTCATGCACCACGACCCCCTGGGCCCGGCCTGAGCCCCGGCACCGAGATGGCGGGGGGTACAGCCGCTCCCCGCCCCCCCCCCCCCAGCCCCGCCAACCTGCCCCGGGGCTGCGCGGGGAAGGGAGCCAGGCTGGGGCCTCCCCCCGCCACACGGGGGGGGGCCCGAAACCCAATGCCCCGAGCTGAGGTGGGGGTCGCACCGGGGTCCGTCCCCACGGGTGACACAGGGCCGGTGCCGCATCGGGGCGGGGTCCTCGGGACCCGCCCCCCGCCGCAGGGCGCCCCCAAGCGGTGACCACGGGAGGGGGGTGGGGGTGGGGGTGAGCGACGCCGGCCCCGCCCCCGCGAGGAGCGGCAGGCCCCGCCCCCTCCCGCCAGGCGCGCGCCCCGCCCCCCCATCCCGAGGGGGGCCCCCGCCCCCCGGGACCCGCGCCGCACGCGCCTGCCCCGCCCCCCCCCCCGCCCCAAGGTAGGGGCCAAGCACCGGCGCCCCACGGGCGGGCGCACCGAGGCCGCCCCACCCGCGCCGCCACGGGAAGGCGCCCAGAACCGGCGCCGCTCCTACCTGGCTCCCTAGCGCTACGCCGCCCGCTCTACCTAGAGCCCGGATTCGGGTCGCGGCCCCTTTAAATGGAGGCGCCGCTCGGAGCCCTCAGCGCGCCGCAGCCCGAGGGGGGGCGGGGGCAGCGCCCCATTGGCTGTGCAGAGCGAGGGACGCTTCCCCATTGGCCGCGGCGGGGCCTGGGCTCGCGAGACTCACTTGCAGGCGGCGGCCTGGGAAACGCGGAGCGGAGCCGCCAGCCCGGGATCGGCGCGACAGCCCGGACTCTGCCGGGAAGCCGGAAAACCCGGAACGGATCTGCGTGGCGGAGCGGGGCCGCGCGAACAGACAGCGCGGAGCCGAGCGCGGGCAGCGACCGCGCCCCGGCAGGGCACGGCGCGGTGCGCGGGGTGGGGGAGGCGGGCCGGAACGGGGCGCCCCAGTCCCCGCCGGTGCCCGCGCGGCCACCCGCAAAGTGCGGAGCGGATCGCGCGGAGCGGGCTCGCCACCCCACTCCCCCCTCCTTAACCCTCTCGCTGCCGCCTCGCGCGGCCCAGGACCCGACGCCGCCTCAGGGGGGCCGGCCCGGGCGCGGCGCCACCGCCTCTACCTGCGCCCGGGGGGAGCCGCCCGGCCGGGTCCCGGCGCCGCCGCCGCCACCGCCGCCCCGGAGCTGGAGCGTCTCCCCGGGGCGGTGAGTGACAGCGCGGCCGGGCGGGGCTTCCGCAGGGGCACCGCCCCCGGGAGGGGATGCCCCGCCCACCCGCCGCGCCCCGCCCCGGCTCCCCTCCCCCACCTAGCCCCCTCCTCCATCCACGACAGCCCCCACCCGGGCTCCCCTCCCCCACCCGCGGCACCCCCTCCCACCGGCACCCCGCCCCCCTCCCACCCGCTGGCCCGGCCGTACCCCCTCCGCGCGGCTCCCGTGGGGGCCCCCTCCATCCCCGAGGGGCACCATCCCCCCGGCCTCCCTCCCTTGGGGGGGGCTCCTCCACCACCACCTCCCTCCCCACCCCCCGCCTCGAACAGACCCCCTTCCCCGCCTGCTTTTGTGCCGCCCGGCGGGGCGGGAGGGCAGCGCAGCGGGGCCGGGCGGAGATGCCGGGCAGCGGGGTGGGAAAGGCGGGTTGACGGCCGCCGGGAGGGGTCGGTGGAACTGCGGGGACCCGGCCGCACCCCGCTACGGCAGGGCCTCTCTCCCGGTTACGTGCGAGGGGAGAGCCCGGGAAGCGAAGGTTTACTGAACGGCGGCGGAACCGAGCCCGCCAACAGCCGGTGACAGCCCGGCTCCCACCGCGGCCGGGCACGCGCCCGGCCCCACCGCGGTCCCTTTAAAGCCCGCGGCCCCCGCCGCGCCTGCGCACGCCCCCCCCCCCCCCCCCCGCCTTTTCACCGCGCCTGCGCGGCGCGCGCCGGTGGCTCGCTGGGGTCCCTTTGTCCCTCGCTCGCCTCTCACCCAAGCGTGATACCCGCGGGAATGATTGGCAGCGCGCGCGGCCGGCGGCCGCCGCAGCGCAGCCAATCGGCTCCGCGCTGGAGGGCAGCGGGGGCGGATAGTCCCGCCCCACCGCGGCTAGGGGCTGTGAGTGGCGGCCAGCGTGGCCAGTAGCGGCGCGGCGCAGGAAGCTGGGGGGGCCAATGGGAGTGTGGGTGGCGGACACCTGGTTAGGTTGCGCGAGTTCCGACCGCGCGCGCGCTCTCCTCCGGGCTGCTGCGGGACGAGGAGGCCGCGATCCGCCTTGGCGCTGGTGTCCGCCGCCAGGTGAGGCCGCGGCGGTGGTGGGACCGCGGCTCGGCCCGGCTCCGCTCCGCCCCGCCGCCAGGCGGGCGCTTCAGGGCGGCCGCCGCCGCTTGGGCCCTGTAGGGGCCCGCCGCGGCCTGCGCGGCCCGCCCCGCCGCTGCACGCGGCCGTTTCAGGGGCTGGGCGGGCGGGGCCGCGGGCGGTGGGAGCTCCCTGGGGTCCGCGGGCGGGAGCCGGAGTCGAGCTCCGGGCCGCGGCCGACCGTTGGTGTCTGCCTGCAGGTGGGGAAGATGCAGGGCAACAAGGGCTTCAACATGGAGAAGCAGAACCACGCTCCGCGGAAGCAGCACCAACACCAGCAGCACCCGCCGCCCTCCGTCCCCGCCAACGGGCAGCAGGCTAACAGCCAGAGTGAGTCCCGGGCCCGCCGCGGGGCCCCGCCCGGGCCCGCTCCGGGTAGGCGCTGTGCGACCAGCCTCTTTGCGGGGGGTGGGACGTGGGGTCCCGGGTGGTTGCCGGCCGGAACGAGCCGACCCACTCTTTCGGTTTAAAACAATAAAAAACCAAGGCCTTCGCTCTTCTCCTGCAAGTGTCAGGTTTTCTCGTTGTTGGAGACAGCGCTTTGAATCGCAGAAGGGTTTTTTGGGGTTGTTTTGTTGTGGTTTTTCTTTGTGCGGTCTCCTCGACGATGCACGCAGCTGCCGTAGGTTTGACTGGGATTTCTTTCTAAGTTTATCATATTCCCAAAACTGGGCAGTGATGTACAGATTCCTTCTTTGTCTCAAATTCTCAATAAAAGCTCCCTTCAAGAGTTTAGAGCCTTTAACAGTGTTTCTGTAAACCTTGCGAATACGAAATGGTCTGTTTTCTGTTGGCTCTGTTTCCCTTTTTTTCCCCAACCGTAACAGATGGCTTCTCAGTACAGGTTTACTTAAGTACTAGCAAAATAAATTTGCTGTCTGTAAAGATACGCTTGCAGTAAGAACGCTGTTACAACAATCTGTAGTCACCTGTTAAGGCTAAATTTTTACGTGGGAGGGAGCAGGAGATACCCAGCTTTGCTTAATAATATTTCAGCATTCAAGTACCCGCTGACATTAATGGTGGCTGGTACTCTAATCTGGCATGTTTCCGGATTTCTTCGTAATCAGAGTGTAGCTCTGTTACTTGGGATACAGAGGGATGCTTGTGAGCAGAGACAATGTGCATCAACAGCTTCCGAGGCCTTAACTGATCTAACTTGATAGTTTAGAAGTGTGGTGGCAAGGCTTTGCCCTTAGCATTTTCTGGGGAAGAAATGCTTTTGTTGTATTAGAATTCTTTAAATTTTTTTTTTTTTTAAGTTTGGCCACTTTGGCTGTTAAAAACAAAAGCATCTAGAAGTCACATGCACTTTGCATGATTCCTCCGTGTGTTTTTTTTCTGTCAAGAGTTGCAGGTTTAACTGTATACACACGCATGCAGAGATACTGGGCTAGTAAAAAATAAAAAAATGCTGCATATTTTCATTCGGTGGCCCTGTTAAACAAGCTCCGTATCAGTTCATAGAAGAGAATAGACAAGGGTAGCAGACCAGGCCATTTCCAGTCGGGTTGAAAACAATGCAGCACAAACTGCGGTGTGGGTATTCTCACTACTCTTATGTAGATACACTGTCAGTCTTTTTTTTTTTGTTTGTTTGTTTTTAGTGTTAGCCATTGAGGTGTGCTTATTCCTATAAAAGAGTTGTCCTTGCATGTTTTGCATGCGTTGTCTTTGCATGAATAGCTTTTCCTGGTTAGTGCATTGCTTTGTAGCCTGAATCAAGCCGCTCACGTTCCTAGGTTATTTATTACGTATGGCCATGGAGTGTGTCCTCTGCAAAGCGAAGGAATCGCTCTCAATGGCTTGCTGTCCCATGTTTGGGAAGTTCCATATACGTTTGAGAAAATGGGACGCAGGAAGGTATAAGTGATGATAAAGCCACCACCGTGTCTGGTGTACGGCAGAGTTTCCAGGATCGTGCTGGACTCTTGCTGAATTAAGGGTTAAAGACTGTATATACATGTGGGGATTTGAGAATGTTCCTACAGTCTGTCCTGTTTGTTAGTGTTAGGTATAGCATCACTTACTGAATATAGACTTTTGTAATAAAATTTGTAATTTTTGTGGAGTCTCACTTATATGGTTTTGGGGTGTTTTTTCACTGTTTTCACCATTCCAGCCTTCTCTTCAGCTTGGAACCCAAGACTCTAGAACCCAAGTCCCATCTCATGGAATGACAGTTGTCTCAAATGTTGCCTGTCTGGGAAAAATTTCCATTTGTTTCCGTATTTTTCTAAACACCTGGGGTTGGTTTTGTTTTGTTTTGAGTAAAAGATCTGGTTGCTGGCCAAACTGTGGCTTTTCTATAACTATTCAGGTTGTAATAGCAAAATCCTGTATTATGACTGCAGGTGATTTTGTTGCAGGCCAGTCGCCTTGACCAGATCTCCAAAAGTTGAGTGAAATTTCTCACTTCATTTCAAGCTGCAGTGTTCTTTTTTTCTCCAGTTCACTGGTGTTAATGAGCACTGTGTCCAGGCATGTGTTTTCTTTAAAAAGAATAGGGGCCCATTCTGAATAAAATCCCGTTGTTGCTGTAGAGATGGCTGGAGAGGTTTGAGACCAAAGTGAATGGGTGGTGTTACCTGTGTTGTCCTATGTCTCTGTGTTCACTGTGATGAAACCTAATAGAATTTATCCCCCCAACTGTAGAGCAGCTGTGTACCTTATTCCCCTCAGATGAAGGCCTGACTATTGACCTGAAGAATTTCCGGAAACCCGGTGAAAAGACCTTCACTCAAAGAAGCCGCCTGTTTGTGGGGAATCTGCCCCCAGATATTACAGAGGAAGAGATGAGAAAGTTATTTGAGAAGTATGGCAAGGCAGGTGAAGTCTTCATACACAAGGACAAAGGCTTCGGCTTTATCAGGCTGGTGAGTTGACTTGCTACCTATGGGGTGTTTTTGTGGCAGTGACGCACCCTGGAGGAGTATTGTTAATTGGAAGTAGTAGATGTTCAGATATCTTGCTAATTAAGCCTGCTGTTGATTTTTAGTAACCTGGAATACGGGGTCAGCTTCTACCAGTGGTTTGTCTGGAGCCTTGTTATGAGAAGGAGTCTGAGTTCAGGCAGGACTCATGAGATACCTGATAAAGTTATTCTGAAGTCAGTTGGTAGAAAACAGAAAGAAAAGATGAACATGATGCTATTATAGACAAGGTGGACTTCCATTTTCTGTCAGGGCATGAACATGGAATTTGTGTGAACATAGGTTGTCACACAGTATTACTGGAGTGATGAATGCTCTCGAGATACGGTTTCTCTAGATGATCACTTTGAAGTGTGGCTAGGAGGGAGGTAGCTACCAACATAGAGTAATGATCCTCATGCTTTATTGAATCATGTACTACCTTTCTGAAAGCCCCAAGGTGAGTGGATGGAGCATGAGGTTCCCACACTAAAGTCTGGTGTGCTTTGCTGTGGTGTAGCTGTCTTGGTAGTGACTGAAATGAGTGGAAGGGTGTGAAACTGGCATTGGGTGGCTTTCACGGATTGTCATACAATCAGCGTTTCCTTTCACAGTTATCAGACTCAGCTAATAGTTGAATCTTGATTTATTTTTTTAAATCTTTTTATGTATTTTTTTTAAAGGCATGCTTTGTAGCCTTGATATAATTATCTCTGATAGATAATGATCATTTAGTTTGTACTGGCTGTTGGATTAAGCTTAGGTCTGATACATTTATTTTTTTTTTTGTTACACGCACACACACCACCCACCACCCACCCCCCAAACTCTGTATATGCCTATTCAGCAAGAGTCATTGATAATAGAGAATAGCTGTGGTTTGTTAGGACACTTTTTACCGTGCTGTGGGAAGATTATTCCTTTCGTCTCTGTCAAGTACTTGTTCAGGGGAAGTAGGCTTGTGACTCTGTTACGACTGTGACTGGCTGATTCTGTACTGCACTGAGAGTTTTAATGATAACTTTTTTTATCTTCAGGAAACTCGCACTCTGGCAGAGATTGCAAAAGTGGAACTAGACAACATGCCTCTACGTGGGAAGCAGCTAAGAGTGCGTTTTGCATGCCACAGCGCATCGCTGACAGTCAGGAACCTGCCTCAGTTTGTGTCCAATGAGCTCCTGGAGGAAGCCTTCTCAGTGTTTGGCCAGGTGGAAAGGGCTGTGGTTATTGTGGATGACAGAGGCCGATCCTCTGGGAAAGGCATTGTGGAGTTCTCAGGGAAGCCTGCTGCTAGGAAAGCCCTGGATAGATGTAGTGATGGGTCTTTCCTGCTAACTACGTAAGTGCGGAGGGTGAGAAGTGCTATACTGGTGTGTGTGCAGATTGATGGGTGGCATTGGCTTGTGAGCGATGTTTCTTAACACCAGAGTGGGATAGATGAGAAGTGGGGTAGGTGATTTGCCTGGGGAGAACTTAGCTTTGTTCCACAAGAGTGAGTCTGTGCTGAAACTCAGGTCTGAAAACTTTCTTCTGGGAAGCTGCTAGTGGGGTAAGTGCATAAAACTTTCTGAGAAGCTTTTTCTCAATCCAGCCTTCTTAGGGCAATTAAAGCAGCCTTTAAGAAGCAGCAGCTATTACAGAGACCATGCATATCGTTTGTTGGAAACAAAGCTCAAGTGTGTTAATTGTGCACTCTGGGTCGCTTCAGAGGCGAGTCTTGGGTTGGTACTCCACTCGGCAGCACGCGCTGCTGGGGTGGAATGCTGATCCACCACTGTGGGCATCGCATCTGGCAGAGAAGCTGGCCAGATAGATTGGATTGTTTGGAGTCTTCACCATAATGAACTGCTTTTCTCGTGCTTGAATATCATAAGGCAACAAAGCATGTTCTTGCATAATTATGTGAACTTGCTTGAGTCTAGACCACCGCTTGTTGCTCTAGCTATTAAGAGGAAGCTGGTTTTGATCTGTTGGAAATAAAGATCACCGTATATTTTGTGTGTATGCACCTAGAACTTGTGAATAGAATAATGCCTGAAATTTGGGCTATATTGCTAATTTCTAAAGTAATTTTATAAGTTTTGCGCTTTTCACTTCTCTTTTTTTTTTTTTTTTTTTCCTTGGAGGCCTGCATATGGCACAGCTGAACACAGGCACATTCAGTTTCAAAAAGCAGGTGTTTTGGGTTTGGTTTTAATAGCTGTTTTTCTACCTGAGACTCGTTTGGGATAACCAGCACAGTCTGTAGTGCTCTGCAGGAGAATTGCTGTTAGGGAGCTTTTGCTGATTCAGAAGTCTATGTCCATGAAAACAAATTTTTTTGAAGTGATCATGCAAAACTAATCACTTCCTGAGGGTAACATTCAATCTTTTTGTAGCTGTCAGTGTATTAGATTCTGATATCTAGGACAGCAAAACAGTATGTTGCTTATTTCTAGTTATTGTTTGGTTTTGATTAAATTTGTTCTGGTTTGTCCTAGTTCATGACAGTAACGGCTAGAGAAACTGGTTGGAATTGGCTCACATTGGAAAAATAAGACTAGTAATAATGCAATATGTCACGTTGAAGTGAAAAGCTACCTTGTGGGTCTTAAGATGAGGAGAGAGATTTTAGCCTCATATCCTGCTTTCCTGCCGGAGTCTGGGCACCACTTGGGATCATTTCTCTTCCATTTCCCCAGCTCTGGCAAATGGGGTTGAGGAGCTAATGAGAAGCTGTGGTGCTGCTTTGTGCTGAGGGTGAGCGGTGTCAGTGCTGTGGTAGGGAGCTAATTCAGAGATGGGCACATTTCTGTTAAATACCTTCTGCACGCAGCAACCGGGAGGACAGCAGCAGGCGTTTGCAGTGTCTGTGTTGTGAAGTGCACCGGTGGGTTTCTTGGGGGAGTAAATTCAGACAGGGCCCGACAGGCGCTTACCAGAGCACTGCTGCTGGGCTGTGATGGCAAGCGGTGGTCTCACCAGGAGGGTATGACTGAACGGTACAGCCAGCAAACTCCAGTGAGGACCGGCATAGTTACTCCTCACCTTAGGCAGCTATAAAAAGGCACACAGGGACTTGTGCAGCCCATGAGTGGCCATGTAGCAAGGGAGGAAAGGGAGAGAAAAAACAGACTCCAGGGATTACAAGACTTCATGCTGAATAGATCCTACTGGAGGATACCAGGTTGTAGTTAAAGCTGCTAATTTGAACCAGTAACTGCAAGTATTCTTCTTTCAGTACAATTTTGGTTTGGACTCAATAAGGATTTTGATCAACCGTTCAGCTCCTGTTCTAGAAAGAAAGAATTGTTGTAAGGGATTTCTGGGTTCACGCTGCTTGAGATCCCCAACTGCTCGGAATTTCTTTGAGCAGTGCTAAAAGCAGTATTTTTTAAGTTCAGACACAGTACACGTGCTTTCCTACACTGCAAGCTCATTCTTGAATTTTCTTGAAAGCACCTCATCTTTTCTTTGCAGATTCCCTCGGCCTGTCACTGTGGAGCCCATGGATCAGTATGATGATGAAGAGGGACTACCAGAGAAACTAGTCATCAAAAACCAGCAATATCACAAGTACGTGCCTGCCATGTGACAGGAGATGAGATACCTGTGGAGTAGGGCATTGACTAGTGCCTCAGCGTTAGGAGGGTGGCTCATCAGTGCTACTAAAAGTCCTTTTTTCCTGTAAACGTGACCTGACCCTGCAAAGAGAATTGCATGTACAGTTCTCTTGCCATGGTTAGCTGAAAGCAAGCAGTGGTTTTGGATCCACACTACCAGATAAGACCGGCAGCCTCCACATATTTTTCCTGTCTGTTTCAGTTGTTGGAATAAAACATTATGTCGGTTTGAGATAACAGATCTCCTTGGTCAGATGAGAAGCTGAAGCAAAGACTTAAGTTACTTGCTCTGAGTATTCCAGGAAGTCTGTAGAGGAAACAGATTTGAATCCATAGTGAAAATTTAAGGAAGGATGGGAATAGCATTAGGAGATTGTAGAGCTATCCAGGTGTAAGGCTGTGGTTTTTGAAGGCTTCCCAGTGCAAGTGCGTATCGTGATCTGGGCAGTGGGAGTTAGTAAACCCTGCGAGCCCATGAATTTTTCAAGTAAGGAAGGTGAGGGCTGGGAGGCTGCATTAGGAATAGTCGTGTGCTCCAGGTGCAGGGGCTGCAGAGATTAGTGAAGTAAACACACGCATTTGGGCAGTGTTTGTTTCTGGAGTGGATCTGTCAATAAGATGTGCAGCAGGAGCAAAGGCTGTTTCTTTCAAGAGTGTTTCTAAATGTCTTTACCCAGAATCTTTTGGTGTCTTAGGAAAGCAGTGTCATTGCTTGTTATGGAGCAGGATGGGACACGGTTTCCATGTAGAATTAATCCGGCAGAAGGATTCTGCCTAAGTTTCTCCTTTCAATAAGATGATTCCTGAGGAGCAGACAAACTGGTATCTCGGGCATAGCTATTTTTGAGAAAGTAGAAGACAAACTGGTTCCTCATTTGTTGCACTAGGAAATGCATTTCTAACTGTTAAAAGGATCTGCCGTTGCATTTAACACACAAATGTATTTTTCTTGGTTCCTCCGTGCCCTGTTGAAGGATTCACTAGCTTTTTCTTGTTTGACAGGGAGCGTGAGCAGCCTCCTCGATTTGCACAGCCTGGCAGCTTTGAGTACGAATATGCCATGCGTTGGAAGGCTCTAATAGAAATGGAGAAGCAGCAGCAAGAACAAGTAGACCGCAACATCAAGGAAGCTCGAGAGAAGCTGGAAATGGAAATGGAAGCAGCTCGCCATGAGCACCAAGTTATGCTCATGCGGCAAGGTACCAATCAAAGACAAATACAGTGTCAGAAAATCCTGATGCAACATCCAGGGGTGGGTAGCTCAGTAGACTGGATAGAGTCCGCTGAGGGTGAGCCATGGTGTGTGTAGCTGCTTGACTTGTAACCAAGCATGGTGGCAGCAAATGAATGGAGAGGGATGTTACTGTGTTGCTGGAGGCTCTGTTTACCTTATTCTCTTGCGTGTTATGGTTCTAGTTGAGCAACTGATAAGAGGTAGCATGGGAGATAAGTTTTGATTGGGCTTTTTTACTGTTTTTTACAGATTTAATGAGACGCCAGGAAGAGCTGAGGAGAATGGAGGAATTGCATAACCAAGAAGTACAAAAACGTAAACAGTTGGAACTCAGGTAAGGGGGCAGGTTATGAAATGCTGTGAATCCATAATATTATGGAATGAAACGCTTCTTCGGTGCACTTAATTGTTCAGTCTGACAATTTAATTACTACGTAAAGTGTGGCTGTTATTTTGGGCCTTTTTGTTTATAGGGAGAGTGTACAGTTGGTGTAAGGTGGAGGAGTTAGGAGTTTCTTCCACTCATTAGTCTGTGAGTTTTTACAGTTCTGTGTCTCAGTTTAGCTCCTTGACCGAGGCAGGTACAAAAATCGGAATCTGTGCAGTGATTTGGTGGCTTCAGTGCTGCCAGTTGGGAAACACCCTTCTAGCATCTTATCTTTTCGTTTGAGGCTTAACTTAGTCTCAGATTTCTCTCGCCATTCCAGCTCTTCCGTGTCTCAGGGTCATTTTGAGAAGCTCCAGGACCATCTCCAGAGCACTTCTGTAATAGAAGAGGCTTGAGAACTGTCTGGCTTGTATGCGTTATATTGTGTGCAGTCAGCACGTATTTGGGAGTTGCTGTGTGCATAAATCATTTTGGTTGGAAAAGACCTTTAAGATCATCAAGTCCAACCGTTAACCCAGCACTGCCAAGTGCACCACTAACTCCTGTCCCTCAGCACCACGTCTGCCCGGCTTTTAAATCCCTCCAGGGATGATGACTGCACCACTTCCCTGGGCAGCCTGTTCCAATGCTTGACAACCCTTTCAGTGAATAAATTTTTCCAAATATCCATCTTAAACCTCTGTTGGCCCCACTCGAGGCCATTTCCTCTTGTCCTATGGCCTGCTCCTTGGGAGAAGAGATCGACTTCCCCTTGCTCCAGACTCCGTTCAGGCAGCTGTAGAGAGCAGTAAGTTCTGCCCTCGGCCTCCTTTTCTCCAGGCTGAACTCAGCCGCTCCTCGTGGGACACACACGTGGGTTTGCTCATGTTGGGTTTTATGGTGAACTCCTTAAAATTGAAAGTGTTGGAAATGTCTTGGTGCACATATGTGTTTCTGTTTTCATCATGAGGTACCTAATATTTTACAGCCTCAGCAAAATAATGTTCTTGAAGCTGTAGGTTTCCAAACAGGACCCGTTAGGCAGCGCTGCAATGTTGAGATGCACGTGGTTGGTGTATGTTGTGCTGAGCATCCTTGGACCTTCTTTGCAGGCAAGAGGAAGAGCGCAGGCGCCGTGAAGAGGAAATGAGAAGGCAGCAAGAAGAGATGATGAGGCGCCAGCAGGAAGGCTTTAAAGGGAATTTTGCTGATGCGGTATGAGTGCTTCTACCTTCCCATCTGGACACTGGACACTGATGTTAGATTTTTGCCCTTCCACAGCTCAGGGCTTTCTGTGAACGCTTAACTTGTTGGTTGAGGGATTCTATGTCTTTAGTGCATTCTGCCCTAAGTTATTGACTCCCTCCAGTCTTGATACAGTTTAGTCTGGAAAAGATAAATATCCCAGTTACTGTCCCACTGGTGTTCATGTAGGACCCTCGCTAGCTGTTTTGCTTTTCAGAAGAATATACGCTGATTTTATTCTAACAGTAACAAAGGCATACTGTCCTGAATTACAGCTGCAGAAGCCACTTATGGTCATACGCTGGCTATATCCCTGTCTTGCAGCCTGTTGTAGTCATGCTTAAATGAAATGATCCCACCTGGAGGCACTGCTGCAGGCATGATAATTGCTTGTACTTAAAAGTCAGTTGGTCAAGTATTTTCTTGTCACATTAAATGTGTGGTAACCTGCCTTCTAATAGCAGCTTCTCTAGTTCAGTAAAGAACTGTCTTACAATTCATTTCCCGTCCCATCAACTTTCTATTGTGGAGGCAGCTGTAGTGCTCGTGAGGTGGTATAATGGCATTGATGCCTCTGCGTGGCAAGCGTTTATCTATCCTAGCGAAAAAAATGCCCCCTAAGCACAATAGCTAAATATATGTCAAACCAAAAGGGGCAAAACCACGCAACTGACCTAAATGTGTGAATAATTACCCTGTGTAGCAGAACTCCTGATTTCTCTTAACAATGGTGCCTTCGTATGATAAATAGTGGCAGGGAGACCGCAGACGAAGTTCCCACTGTGGAAAAAGTAGTACCCTCACTAAAGTGGGGAGGTGCTCCTAGCTTTGCAGCGTGGGGGATCTGTGGTGTGTCCCCTGTGCTTAAAGAGAAATTGAACTCACTAAGTGGCATTTTAACGCAAATGACCCAGTGCTGTGTCTTTATGTAAGCTTGCATTCATTTCAACAGGAAAAGCTTCTTAGCTGCGCTGAGGAAGTAGCAAAACTAATTCAATCTAATGTGTTACTGCTGTTCAGCAGATCTTCCATCCAGATATCGGATATCTCTTTTTGCCGCTTGTTTGGTAGAGTTTGCACGTGTAGCTTTGCTGCTGGATGTTTTACCATGATTGTGAAAAACAAGTCTTTCAGAAGGTTTGTTCAGCAGTTAATCCTGTGAAGGTAGCTCAGATCTTCTTTTGAAATTTACCCTGGGAATGACGTTTCTGCGCAGTTTTGAGTAGTTAAACCCCAGAACTCACTGAATTTGTATAACTACATTTTTAAAAAGCCTGAATTTTTATCGTTTGAAATGAGTGTCTCTTCTTCCAGAGGGAGCCACCAGACATGCGAATGGGACAGATGGGTATGGGAGGTAAGAGGTGGCCATCTTTGTTCCTATGCACATTCCGTTCCTCCTTTACAAAATCTGTATGTTTTTTGAGTAGTCTTATTTTATTGGCTTCTGATTTAGGAATTCAGTCGTAGCGGTCTTCTCCCAGTTCAGTGACAGGAAGCGTACATGTGACAGGAAACCGAACACAACTTCGGTACGAGGCAGTACCGTACATTTGTGGAAGACTCAGTTGATAAGCAAAAGACTTGGCTGAAGCTCCTGTCAGAGCTATGGGCGCTTCAGAAATTTGTATGGCTATGGAAGCTGGTGTGTCATGTGGAGCTAGACCCTGAGTCCAGGAAATAATCTTGGTTACTGTGTTTCTCTATTTTGACTACATGATTGAGAGTTTCAGGCCGCATATACAAAGGCAAGTGAAAAGGCAGCGGGGGCTTAGTGGTTAATTAAAGTGGTGTTAGAGCCTGCTGTAGTTTCAGGTAATCCTGGAATGCGAGATCCGTTTGTTTTGACCTAGCAGCGCAAAGGTAGTTAATAGGCTAGGACTCTGGCGCTGAGTGTAACACCGCAGGGAGCTTAGCGGTGTTCTGCGGCTCTGGAGTGTTCAGTAGACCCCAGGCACTGTGTCTGCCAGGACTAGTCTTCAGTTTTCTGTTCCAGGTACCATTGGCATGAACAATAGAGGAGCTATGGGTGGTACCAACGTCCCAGCTGCTGCACCTCCTGCAACTGGTCCTGGAGCTATGATACCTGACGGAGCCATGGGAATGGTAACGTATCTCCATCTGCTTTTTGTGCACACCTTTGAAATGCAGCTTATGGGGTTTTTTTCCATTGTTAAGCACTATGCTGCTAAAGTTGAAGCTTGTTTGTCTACCTAGACCTGTTGCTTAACTCCTGCTGAAATCTTTGGAAGTTAATCTTGCCTTGAGACTAGTTGGTAATTTTCAGGAGAGAGCGCCAAACCTAGTAACTACTTTACTTTCGAGGTAGCTAGTGCTAAAATGTTGGTTAAAAAAATCTTAGCAATAATATATGGTTATTTTTTAAATGACATAATGGGAAGCACTTTGTTGAATGAAAGTGTTTTGAGAGTAGATTCTTGCTGTCATAAAGCCAAGCTTTCAGGAATTTTCTATCCTTCACTAGTTTTAAAAACCGTTATCTCCTATGTTAATAGGCTAAAATGAGTATGGTAACAGTGAATATGCTAAAATGAGTTCAGCTAATTTGCTTAAGAGGTAAAGAGCAAAGAATCAGTGAAGGTTATGCTTATTTATTTGCTTTTTAAAAATTTTTTTATATTTAATTTAGTTTTAAACTTTACTTCCGAGCTTTACAATAGACTGTGGGTTTCTGTGGCATCTGTCATTCCTTTCTGTCATGCAGAGGATCGATCCTCTCGCAGTGTCAGCCCTTCCACTCGGCAGCAGAAATGGCAGCAGTCATAATCAAGTTTGTCCCAAAAGTTCATCTTCTTTTAGGCAGTTTATATCAATTGGTCTAATAAACAATTTTCCTGCAAACCTTCCTACGTAGAGTTCTTGATCTATTGTGACTGGTACATCACGGAATTTTTGTTTGTCGTAAAGAACAGCTTTATTTGGCTCTAAGCTTTTGTACCGAAGTGGTAGGGCCAGTGGAGCAGCTGAGGTTAAGGGAACGTATGCTACGGAAGGAAATTAAGGGGGAAGATGAAGAGGGGAATGGAAAGGAGAGGTGAGTTCGGATCGATATGATGAAATAGTGTCATTTAACTGAAGAGCAATAAGGTGTTTCTCTAATGGCCAGAAATACGTATAGTCTTTTTGGGTGCTGGTTTTCCTGGCCACGTGCTTGGTTTAGGCCCATGTATTCCAGCTTTTTATTCATGTAGGGAGCAGTTGCTTTGTGTGTTTGCTCCAGCTGCTTGGAGTGATTGCAGTGCCCTTCCCTGTGACATGTCCTGCAGGAAAAGTTCATGATTAGTCAGAATTTTTCATCTGTAGGGAAGGGAAAAGAGTGCTGTGTTATTGCTAGTGCCTCCCCTGCACTGCCAGCAAAGCGAGCACCGGGAGTTGCTGGGACCTCCCTGTGGACAATTTACTGAAGTTTGGGCCTGTGGTTCTTTAGAACCAGGCAGTACCACGGGGTCATCTACAATAGTGACGGGACTGCAGACCAATTATGATGTGCATGCGTGTATCACATCACGTTATGTACATATCACTGCTGTCAACCTGTGGACAAAGAGTAAATGCAGCCCAGGAGCCTGTTGTAAAGCAGCTCTGTTCTACGTAGTCACCTAGCCGCAGTCCGGGGGGAGGGAAGGGGCAGTGGTTGCCTCCTCCAGTACCTTCCCCAGGGGAGGTACCGCGTCCACCATGAGGTCACGGAAGCAGTGGAACAGGTCGCCCAGAGAAGTTGTGCAGTTTTCAGCCTCGGACGTTTGCAAGACCCGACTGGATAAAGCTGTGACTGATCTAGTCTGACCTCGCAGCCGACCGCTTTGAGCAGCGGGTTGGACTAGAGACCTCCTGAGCTACCTTCCTACCCAAATTGTCCTTTGATCATCTTCTCCCTGACGGAAGGAAGAGGCCACGGCTGGGAGAGGGGGGGAGGCAAAGGAATGGAAATAACAGGATACGATCAGGGCACGGGACTAGTCCTGCAGACTTCTTTGGGAATTGGAGTATTTGTGTGCATGTGAGTTGTGGTAGGCTGTAGTGTCAGTATGCCGCTCCTCGTTTGCGTCCGGTTTGGGTGAAAGAATATGGTGGAAATGTGAAGTTCTTTCCCAGACTGCATTACTCACATGCTCCACAGCAGGGCAGAAGTCTGCGAGATGGTGCAAACGGTGTTCCAGTGTGCTTGGCTACACCATACGCGGGGAGAGAGGCTTGATCCTGCAACGGCCCTGTCAGCCCAGCTTTGGGGATGTTTTTGGTGGGGTGAAGGTTTGTAGCAAGGTCATGTGGAATTGCGGAACCCTGGTAGAATTTGAATCGACTCAAATGGCTTTTAACTGCCCTTTGTTGTTCCTTGTTTTTCTTCCTGCCTCTTCTGCCTTTCTCCTCATTGGAAGACTCCACCACCACCTGCAGATCGCTTTGGCCAAGGCGGCGCAATGGAAGGCCTCGGAGCGATGGGAGGGAACCCACCGGCCTTCAACAGAGGAAATCCAGGGGGTGACTTTGGCCCTAACAAGCGTCGCCGATACTAATGGCATTAAGCTACCCCCTGCACACGCCTCAAAGAGGAAAGGAATCTTGGCAGGCCATACAGGGTTCAACTCGGGGGTGGGGGCGGGATATTAAAATTAGTTCATTAGGGCCTGTTTTGGTAAAGCCACTCTGGGACAAGGGGAGTGCAGTCTGACTGGGAAAGGTTGTAGACAATTTCATGTGGTGCATTCCTATAATTTCAATGTGAAAAATGGATTCTGGGAGGCTGCCGTGGTTGTTCAGTAACGGTAAAATCTAGCAAGGACCATAATGCCTTGACCGTTCCAGGTTTCCTATTTGCAGACGGAGTCCTGAGACTAAACTAGGTAAGACTGCGGTGTGTCTTGGCATTTTTTTAGCGTACTGTACCTTGCTTAAGAGCACAGGGAATTCTCTGGAGAACTAGGGCAGCATCTGGGTACTTTGCAGCTCCCATGATTCTGTAAATTTATATAGCTCCAAATGATCCATCATGTAGTGAATTGGGGGAGATTTTTATGTTCATTTCTTTCTTTCTTTTTTTATTTTTTTTTCCCTCCTAACTTGTAGTTATTCTTTTTATCTGGACCATCTGTTTCTTTAAAGTAGTTGACTGTCATGTGCAGCCCGAGCGGCTGGGAGGCTCTTGTTCGGATGGATTTTTTTGATAATGTGTTGTATCGCTGTTTTATTTTTACTGGTAGTAAAGTACAATCTATTGGACAAAGATACTGTATCTCATGCTGAAGATCTAACCGAAACAAACGTTTGTATAATCTTAACCTTGCCTGTCTTTTGTGTAGAAGTACTACAAGATTTTTTCATTTAGTGTAAACTGTTTGAACACAAGCTGTAATTGTCCCACTAACAAGTTTGAGTTTGTCTGAGGAATGTTACAGGAATGCATTATTAAAGTGGATTTTAAGCCTTTTTTATCTGTTGTCTTTTCTCTTCTGCTTTTTGAATGAAAATGCGTACGTGTGGATTGAAGTAAATCAAGCTTCAGATGATGGCGCAGAAGTTGTTCTTGCATAGCTTCACAGCTTGTTCAACCCCTGGGAATTTTTTAACAATTTTCCTTGTCGCGGAAAGTTTTGTTAGATGCTGGAATGAGACCTTCGGCATTTCAGAATACAGTAGGGGAGCTCCTGAGGCACTGAGGGTGCGTCTGCGTTGTGGCTGCAGAGAAGTGGGACATGAGACACGTTCATCTGTCACCAGGAGCATGGAGTCCAATTCGTGTCTCGTTTGCACGGTACAGAATTGTCTGTCTGTCTCTGCCCGGGGCTGCGGTTACCTCTGGGGAGGCTGCAGAGCTTCCTGCAGAGCTCTGAACTCCTGTGCTGGGGCAGGAGGCGGGAGACTCCGGACTCTCGGTGGCAACAGGAACGCTTTACCTTGTGTAATACACGGGGGAATCTGTAGGGACAGGAGCCCTCTGCGAGTTGTGTGCTGGCACTGAAGCTCTTGAGGCTGGGGAGGGGGGAGGCAGAGGGGGGAAGCTTAGGAAGAAATTTAGATGGGAAGGGGAGGGAGAATGAGTTAACAGCCGAAGAGCGGAAGGAGCTGTCTTACAGACTTGTGACATAATGGGGAAGATGAAAACATTTTCAGATGCCTAATGTTACCAAGGAAATAACCTTAAAAAATTAGGGTTTGGTCCTGTAGGTACTCTTAAGCAGGCAAAGATGAAATAATCACCGGAGGCTTTATTGGTTTACACCTGTCACTTGATGGCTTATAATTAGCCTGGGACGGGATGATTGGGAAGCTGTATTGAAGAGAGACTGCAGCTGATGCTCTGTTTCTCTTCTACTTGTTTTGTTTTTCGCATTTGAAAGCATCGGCACTAGTAGCTGGCTTGCTGCGGTGATACGGTATTCAATGGGGATTATCAGGGGGATTGCGACTTACCTGTAGGTACAGTACGAAGAGTCTGGTGATGTTTTTCACCTGGCGCTTTAGCCAAGATGGCTAAATATTGCAAAATCTCAGAGAAGTCGGTGAGAATGATGAGTGGCTTTTCTGTTGCCCTGCGGAGAGGGTGCCTCTGTTCTTGTGGCTGGAACGTGGCTGGCAGAAGTTCGCCAATGCCCTGAGCGTTTGGGAGCTACATCGTTGAAGTGTGAAACATCAGAGGAAACCGTGAAGTTGCACCCAGGTGCCTGTGTTGTCTCCCCTGCTCCTGCCCGTTGCTCAGCCGGCTTGCTTGGTGGGAGCAGTCAAAAGAGAAGCTGCTGCCCAAGGGAAACAGAGCTCAGAAGCTCAGCAGTACTCTGCGGCGGCCTCAGTCCTAGTCAGGTGTGAGATAAGGATGGGTCTGATGACTGCCTTTCCCTGGGGGAAAAGGGATATAGTAGCAGGGTGTGTAAAATCACGGGGAAGGAGGGATTCAGCACTGCTCAAAGTCCATCTAGCAAGACCGGTAGGAGGGGAAAATTGAAGATCCGGTGACGGCAAAGAAAGAAAACTGAAACTACCCCCTGGTGCGAATGCTAGAGGTAGCTACTCTCATTTGCTTTAACGGAGGCGACTGAAAGCTTGTGACTGGGGTTCTAGTAAGGGAATTGTAAAGCAAACCATTCCTAAGGTTTTCAGAGGAGTGCCGTGGGAGGACACGGCACCAGGGGCTGCTTGTTGTGCGGAAGCATTTAAGGCTAGGCACCAGAGCAGGCGAGGCTGCCTTGCTCCAGGGCACTTCCAGAGGCTGGAGTGTCTGGAAGCACGTTAGTGTTTGCTGTCGGCACTGGCGCTGCCTGCGTAAGGGGGTGAGTGCAGCTCCGGAGGCCGGACTCCGCGCAAGCACTGTTGTGACACGCTGAGGTTCAGCCAGCGTGCCGAAGGGAATGCTCTCCTCCGCGTGCTTTTCCAGACCCCTGCTGTTATGTAGTTGCCGACTGAGGAAGTATTTTGACTACGGTGAAGAGGCACCTTGCCTTCTGCCGTCATATCTGATCAGCTTGTTTAAAATGCACTCGCGCAGTATCAGTTCATATCGGACCAAGGACTGACAAGCGGTACGGTCCTTGTGATTTCGCTCTCAGCTTTAAACCCCCGTCATTTGTGGGCTTCAGAAGTTACAAGTTGTGCTTTACGCAGCTTCCCCTTAAACAACAGTGACTGCATTTGCAGTAATCAAAGATAAACCTGAAAAATCCAAGTGGTACCTGGATAATTTTGTCACATCAAAGCAGTAGACAAACACTTCCTCTTTTTTTTTTTTCTGGCACGGCGCATCTCACTAGAAGCTGTCATTTATTGTAGAAAGCTACAGGTGGTGGAACATGCTACGTACTTCTCCAGGGGGAGAGCTGAAAGAAGGAAGATGTGATTTCCTGAGGCCTTGTTGAAAGAAGCCATCATTCCCTGAAAGAAGCCGTCATTCCCTCTTCTGTCTTGGTCTTGGCTCAGGTACCTCCTTGTCTTCCTGGCAAGTCAGCCGAGCGCCAGAGGTAGCCAAGAGGAGAAGAAGAAAGCAGAGAGCCCAGCCAGGCACAACACCGCCTTTGGGACACTTTCCCTCACTCCAGCCTGGCCCCTCTGCTCTACCTGAGCTCACGGTGGCCTCCAAAGGAAAACCTGTAGAGCCCCGTGCTCCCTGCCAGCTCAGGCTATTTCAGGCAGCGGGTTTTTATTACGGATGCCAGCTAATGACAAGAAAACTCAGTCTTAGGAGCAGACTGAACTCTTCTTTTTCGACTATATCCTGCCGAGGACCAAAGTGCCCTTCCTGGTAAGGAACATTGCGTGCGTTTTCAGAGCAAGCACCAGAGTAAATCGGATCCTTCAGCAGCTCAGCTCTGAGGAGACAAAATTGGCTCTAGGAACAAGAGACTGCCTGAACTACAGGGTGAAAAACCCCATGGGCTGGGCAGCTGAGTCCAGTTTGAAGGTGTAATGGTTCAGTGAGACTGGAGCACCGGGACAATAGCCCTGCAATAACCCAAGCTGCAGAAGGGTGGAGTTCTTGAATGGAGAGGCAAAGATTGCCCGCCTCCCAGTTTCTGATGGTTTTCCGGTCTTCTGCAAACCTGTTCTCTGAGCTGTTGAGTACGATCAGCGCAGAGCTCTTGGACAAGCACTGTGGTCCTGCCCTGCCCTTTTTCTGAGCGTACCCTCAGTAAGTTTGCAGAGGGCACCAAGTTGGGTGGTGGTGTCTGCTCGAGGGTAGGAAGGTGTTGGTCTGCTTGAAGGGCAGGAAGGCCCTGCAGAGGGGTCTGGCCAGGCTGGCTTGGTGGGCCAAGGCCAATGGTATGAGGTTCAACAAGGTCCTGCACCTGGGTCACGACAACCCCATGCAACACTATGGGCTTCGGGCAGAGCGGCTGGAGAGCTGCCCGGGGGAAAAGGACCTGGGGGTGTTGGCTGAAAATTGGCTGACTATGAGCCAGCAGTGTGCCCAGGTGGCCACAGTGGCCAACAGCACCCTGGCCTGTATCAGGAACAGTGTGGCCAGCAGGACTGGGGCAGGGACCGTCCCCCTGTGCTGGGCACTGGTGAGGCCCCACCTCGAGGGCTGTGTCCAGTTTTGGGCCCCTCACCACAGGAAAGACACTGAGGGGCTGGAGCGTGTCCAGAGAAGGGCAACGGAGCTGGTGAGGGGTCTGGAGCACAAGTCTGGTGAGGAGCGGCTGAGGGAGCTGGGGGTGTTCAGCCTGGAGAAAAGGGGGCTGAGGGGAGACCTTCTCGCGCTCTGCAGCTCCCTGAAAGGAGGGGGTAGCCAGGGGGTGTCGGTCTCTTCTCCCAAGGAACAGGCGATGGGACAAGAGGAAATGGCCTCAAGTTGCGCCAGGGGATGTTTAAGATTGGATATCAGGAAAAATTTCTTCACCGAAAGGGTTATCAAGCATTGGAACAGGCTGCCCAGGGAAGTGGTGGAGTCACCATCCCTGGAGGGATTTAAAAGACGAGTAGACGTGGTGCTGAGGGACACAGGGTAGTGGTCGTTTTGGCAGTGTGAGGCTGATGGTTGGACTCGATGACCTTGAAGACACTTTCTAACCTAGACAGTTCTATGACTTTCTATCAGCTGCCCGTACGTAACCCCTGAGCAGTGCCGTCAGAAGAAGAGCGGCTAGGCAGAACTGGTGGTGTGGAATTGCTCAGCACGTGCTCTTACGGGGAAGGTTTTATTTCCCAAATAACTAAAACACGAATCCTGCCTACTAGCTTTGTGTACTACACGTAGCAGTAATACGTATGTCGGGGATTTTCCTTCTCCTAAGCAGCCTTTTGTATGGAGGAGCTACTCCGTGCTTTAGAAATGCCCTCTCTTCCCACCACCCCAGCACCACAGAGCACCCTGAACGCCTGAAGGGCGAGGGGTCAGCTGTGTTTCTCTGCCTGGGGGCATCCGCCATGTTCTCCCCAGGGCTGTTTTACGCTGACCCTGATCGTTCAAGGGCAAACACCGTTAAGTTGGGTTTGAGAATTGTTTGGTCCTTTGTTTTTTGGTTTTTTTTTTCCTGCCTCCTTTTTTGTTCTGTTGTATATCAAACTGAGCGCACGTAAACCAAAGAGGCTTTATTTTTAATTCTCAGCTGGCCCGTTCCTTGCAAGCTGTTTCAAATGCGTCGGCCACAACCGGCCCTGCTCGGCTGGCTCACGTGGTGACTTCTGCTTCACTTGGAGCTCCGCCACGGAGGAGGGCCGGAGCCAGCAACGCAGCCCTGTGGCCTAAAAGCAACTGCCAGAAGACACAGCTTCAAACGAGACGCTGTGTGGTGGATGTGCAGTCCAGCACGCCCTTTGCCGCCACCTGAACCTCATCTCCTCTTTTTCCTAATTTTTAAAGCGCCAGCTCTAGCAGGGCCTTGAGTTCCGCTGGTGGCCGACTGAGCAGTTGCCCTGGAGCTCTTCTCTGTTTCATGGTGGATGTCTTGTACCCGTCTCCCCCCTCGCCTTGTCCTCCCTGGGGAGCTTCCCCTTGGGCCGGGAGCTGCGGACACCCCAGTTTACGGTCGGTGGCTGTGCTGTGCTCCCTGCCGACGTTTGCAGGGGCGCAGCAGCGGAGCGAGGGCAGAGCGGTGCTGCCGCAGCCCCTCGGGTGCCGGGGGGGCTCCGCTCGGCCGCAGACCCCCGGCTACCTGCTGGTCCCTCTGCCACAAGCCTCAGAGTGCGGGTCAGCCCCAGCATCCTCTTGGCATTTTCTCCGAGGCGTGCGAGGTAACCTGAGCTCTGGATTCTCACTGGCATGGGATGGCGACAGCTGCAGCCTTGCTGACAGCCCAGAGAAAGGACAAGGAGATCTGAAACCCTGTAGCTCTGCTCAGCCCCCCAGGACGGGCAATTGCCCCCTCACAGGGCTCTGCCCGGTTTCCCGGGTCCCAGGTGATTCCTCCCGCCTGAGCAGAGGCTCCGGATGCCAGCAGCAGTTTTTTACCCACCTTTGGGACCGTTGCGTCATTTATTGTGTCTTGAGGCACCGCAGTCCTTTGAGGGAGGCAGCAGCTTGAAGCCACATGGCCCAGGCTGGCGTGACGGTACCCCAGTGCCCTCACGTTTCCCTCCTTGCTTTTGGGTTGGATGTGGGTTTATAAGGAGGCCTGATGGTGACGGTGACATGTGTCCTCCCCTCCAGCGGGGCCGTCTTCCTTGCTAACAAGATGACAAGGAAAAGCCTGAGGTTGCTGCTGTCTGGGGCGTCCCAGGGTGGGGATGGCAGAACTCGGCTGGGGGTGGAGCAGCAGGGCAGCGTGAAATGAGTCTGGAGTCATTTGCCTGGTAAGCTCCAGAATTTCGGTAAGGATTCCTCCTCACTCTGGACTCTGGAGATCCCCTTGGAGCGCCAGCAGATCCTGCCGGCCGTCGTGGGGGAATTAACTAGGTTAAATAAACGTTATGGGACAGTGATGGGGTTACGTCGGCCGCTGTGGGACCTGCCCTTTGTGCTGTCTGAGAATGCCAAGGGCTTATGTCAAACCCGATTCCCGAGCAGAAACGCTCCCCAGGTGCTGTGTGCTCCGGCAGGTCAGGGCAGCACCCAGGAAACACCTGTGTCTGCAAACAGGAACCGCAAAAAATCTGTTTTCGATGCTTGTAGGAACTAAGTAAAACCTTTGATCTCAAGAAGGTTTCTTGTTTGTAGAGGAAAACCCTTGGGTCCCGGAATGGGAGTGGGGAGTCCAAGCAAACCCCTCCTGGGCATGGGGGGCCCACGTAACATTTTGTGCTCTTTTTCTGTGACGATAATGATCTCCCAGGGGACAGATCTCATCCCGAGGTTGAACATCGAAGGATGTCTTGGCCACACGCGTTGCTTTGGTCTGCCGGCGCCTCTGTCTAGCCAATGGTTGTGCCTTTTGGGGCTGGGGGGGATCAGCACAGGTTTTTGCCTTGGGACTCCGGGAAGTCTCTTCCCTTCTTTTGCAGGAAACTTTCAGCTGCTTCTCTAAATGCTAAAGAAACCGGGAGCAGTTGCTCAAGAGGAGTCGCAGGTTGCCCCGAGCCGAGGGTGAGCACCGGGTTGGTGCCAGCGCAGGGTGGTGGGCACTGGGGGGGTCCTCTGCCCACCCCAGGTGCAGAGTCGCCCCACGGCGCCCACCTCCTCTGCTGCGCACAGGGGCAGGACAGGAATGCCTTTCGAGATAACGTGGGCGCCGGGTCCCGTCAGCTGCCGAGCCGCTATGTCCATCTTTAGCCTGTTCTCTGGTTACCAGCCCCCTCCTCCAGCTGCCTCCAAAGATAGGCAAAGCCACCTCCCGGCGCCTGGGCTGGAAACTGCCGGGAAGCAGACGCAGGATCACAGGCAGGGATGAGATTGATGGGATTTTTGGGGAAGGAGTGAAGGACGCCACGAGTACGCCTGAGCTATGGCGTCGCTGTGCTACAACAAGGGCTGCGGGCAGAGGTTTGACCCGGAGCACAACGCCGAGGGTAAGTGGGCTCGTCTGCCTTGCGCCGGGGGGAGCGGGAAGGCTTACTGCTTTCCCGGTCTGCGGCCACGGAGGCCTTGGCAGGGCTGAGCCGAGCCCAGCGCAGGCAGCCCAGGCAGCAGGAGCTGTCTCAGGAGCTGCCAGGTGTCCCGGGTGGCTTGTGGGCAGCATCGATCCTCCTGAAAGGTTCTGCCTGCTTTTCCCTTTTCAGATTCCTGCCTGTATCACCCGGGCGTCCCCATCTTCCACGATGCCCTGAAGGTGAGTGGGGCAGGAGCTGGGGCTGCAGCTGCAGAGGGGGACCTTGTGCCCGGGGCGGGGGGGGGGGGATTGCCCACGCCTGACCAGTTTGTTGCCTCCCGGTGCTAGGGCTGGTCTTGTTGCAAGAAACGCACAACAGACTTCTCCGAGTTCCTCTCCATAAAGGTGAGCGGCCCGCCGGTCAAAATACATCCTCTGCTCCTCCCTCCTCTCCTCCTTGCCCCTGCCCTGTCCTGTCCCCATCCCGCACCAAGGCCGCCCCCTTCGCCCTGCTGGTAGGGGATTCCCTATCTACCTCCGAGGAGCCTGCAAGCAACGGTGCTGCTCCCAAAGCGTGGGGCAGGCGGTCCCGGACAAGGCTGCTGGAAGGGGCTGGGATCCCCCACCAGGATCCTGCTGGATGAACACAAATGCCCCAATCGCCAGCACAACTGTGAATGTCTGAGCAGCCTGGGGGAGGGAAGGAGGCAGCAGAGGCCAGGGGATGTGGGGGAGGCTCTTGCTGCCCTTCGGCCGCCAGGCTGGGGTGCAGCAGAGCCGAGACTGGTCTGCCGTGGCTCTGGTGAGGCTGCCACACCGTCTTGGCCCCGGCAATCCCCGCAGATGGAAGCCCCTGCCCTGGTGCAGGGTGAGAGCCCATCCCCGCAGGACGCAGAGCCACCAGAGCAGAGAAACTTGCAGGGTTTGGGAGCGGCCGTCAGGTTAGGGAGGGCAAAGCCGGCATCAGGCTTGCCTCTGCTGCTCAGGGATGCACAAAGGGGTTTCACAGCAAGGAGAAGCCCCCGGAGCCTTTCAGACAAGAGGAGACCTCAGAGAAGCCGAAGGCCAAACCAGTGGAGGAGCTCATCATCCAAGGACCAAAATCAGCTGAGAAGATGCAGCGGGAAAGACCAAGGTGAGATGGGCTCAGCAAAGAGTGTCGCCGTGCTGCGACGCTTCTCCTGCACACGTCCTGCCCTGCCGCTTCCTCAGGAGAGGCAGCGACGCTTAAGTTGCAAAACAAAACCAACCCACTGGGCCTTTGCTGCTGCTGTTTCCCAGCTCTGATGAGCCAAGACAACTGCTGCCAATTAAAGTATCCAGGTCTCTGGAGCAGGCACTAGAGAAACTGAACCTGTCCTCCAAGGACGAGGCACCTGAGAGCGGTCGTGCGGGTAGTGACGAGCCGACGGATGGCAGCGGGGCTGCGCGTGGTACGTTCAGCACGGGGTGCTGGGTGGCGGGTTCAGCGCAGGACGGCAGGTGCCGCACGCCTGGCCACCTGCCAGCCCTCAGAGCTGCGTCTCAGCGGTGCGGCACGGCGGGCTGTGCTGGGGGGCTGGGCGTGCGATGCCAGGGAGCTGGCGGCGGCGGGGTTTTGGGGGCAGGCGTGGGCGGCCTGTGCCCCGGGGTGAAGCTGTGCTGCTCTCGCAGGGGAGGCGGCTGTCCAGGTGAGAGCTGGCACCACCTGCAAGAACGCAGCCTGCAAGGCAGTGAGTACCCGGCAGAGCCCCATCTTTGCCCGGTCTGCGCCGCATGGCCGGCAGCATCGCAGGTCTGGGGTGGGGGCTTGTCTCCCAGTGGCCACCAGGTGCGGGGCAGGGTGCCAGACGGGGGGGAGGTGGCAGTGCCCACAGGCTCCGTGTGCTCCTGGTCATCCCGAGCCGGTTCCTCTGTGGCCTCCCAGCCACGTTCCTGCAAAAGAATTCCTGGATTGGTGGTACATTTGCATTCTACTGCTGCTAATGGCTTGCAATGAAACATAGAACATATTCGGGATATGGGCATATAGGTAAAATGCATATGGAATAAGTCCCACCTGCATTTAATTAATGCAGCACAGCCCACTCTGTCTTGCCCCGAGGCCGCCTTGTGTAGGACCGTCTGCTTGCCTCCACGCGTGTGCCGGAGGGACGGTGCTGCAGGAGGGCCAGCATGCTCGGAAAGCAGCAGAGAGGGGAGCGAGCAGGGAGCAAAAGGCAGGAGGTGGATGAGGACAGGAGACTGGCACGCTCTGGGAAGGAGGGGAAGGGACAGGACGAACAAACGGCCCCTTGAACCTTGGAGCAAGTTTCTGTGGTGTCTGAACTTGCCCACTGTCCTGGCGCTGCCCAGCCCCAGGCTGGGACCAGGCTGCATTTGGGAGAGGGCACATGGAAGGGCTGCTGCCAGGGCGGCAGGGATGACACTGGGGTCCTGGCGGGGCTGGGGTGGCTTCCCTGCCGGCAGGGAGCAGGGACCAGTGCCTCGCAGGTGCCGGACCCAGCGAAGGGGTGATGTTGGGCACCATGCTGTGTCTTACGCAGGGACGGGTGCCGGCGGGCAGGCGCCTGGCTGTGCCATGCTGTGCTGTGCCAGAGGCACAGCCGAAACTTTCCTCTGCTTCTCGCTCCACAGATCTACCAGGGCGCAGAGAGCAACACAGAGGTTTGTACTTTCCACCCAGGCGTTCCTGTCTTCCATGAGGGGTAAGAAACAACGCTTTACCGGGGACCAAACTGCCCCTGCTGAGGGCTCACAGTGCTGCATGGCAAGGCTGAGTGGCTTCGGCAGCACAGCGGGTGCAGTGGTGGGTGACACCCCCACAGGTGACGGGTGGGCTGGGGGAGCCGCTGGTCCTGAGCAGCTCTCCCCTGCCACCCCGAAGCCTGCTGCGGTCCCTGCTCCCGCAGGCATTGCCCACTCAGGTCACCCCACTCCCACCAGGATGAAGTACTGGAGCTGCTGTGGAGTCAAAACGACGGACTTCAGCGCCTTCCTGGAGCAGATGGGCTGCAGCAGAGGGCGGCACTGCTGGACGGGGAAGCCGGTAAGGGGGCTCTCAGCAGGGGCGACTCCTGTGAGCAAAGTGCCGTTACTGGCACCCAAGGAGTGCTCCTTCCCTTGCTCTGCATTCACACGGGTTTCTGCATTGAATATTAATTTTCATAATTACTGACAGATGACTGTGCAGGGTGGTGGAGTCTCCGTCTCTGGAGACATTCCAACCCCGCCTGGACGCGTTCCTGTGCCACCTGCTCTGGGTGACCCTGCTCTGGCAGGGGATGGGACTGGGTGATCTCCAGAGGTCCCTTCCCACCCCTGCCAGTCTGGGATTCTGTGGGTTTGAATGCCTAATCTTCACCCATCTGCCGTTTAAAACGTGGCTCCTGCATTCACAAAATGTGTCAGCTCTCACGCCCAACGGGCAGATGCGCAATAGGAAGCTGAACGAGGCCGGAGCTGGCCCTGGGCACAGCGTAGCCAGCGCTGCAGGCTGCCACACACGGACGGGCAGCTGAGCACAGGAAAAGCCCTGCAAAAAAAACCCCAAAAGTTTTGGCAGGTGACTGCAGATGTCTGAATTTGTTTTTAATGAAGCTTTCCCTCCGCAACTGCGTCCCAGGAGGGACCTCATCTACGTAGCAACATGGTGTTGTGGCAGGACAATGGGGAAAAGATCCCAGTTCCCCATATTGAGGGGGTTGTGTGTGTGTCTAAGTTTCCCCAGGAAAGCTCTTGGCTGGAAACAGGTTTGAGCTGGGAAAGTTGCACCAGCGCAGCCCAGGATATCCCTGAAAGTGCGTCATAGAATCATTATGGTTGGAAGAGACCTTTCAGATTATCAAGTCCAACCATTAACCTAGTACTGCCAAGTGCACCCCTAACCCATGTCCCTCAGCACCACGTCTGCCCGGCTTTTAAATCCCTCCAGGGGCGGCTACTCCACCGCTTCCCTGGGCAGCCTGTTCCAATGCTTGATAACCCTTTCGGTGAAGAAATTTTTCCTGATATCCAATCTTAAACATCCCCTGGCGCAACTTGAGGCCATTTCCTCTTGTCCCATCGCCTGTTCCTTGGGAGAAGAGACCGACACCCCCTGGCTACCCCCTCCTTTCAGGGAGCTGCAGAGAGCGAGAAGGTCTCCCCTCAGCCCCCTTTTCTCCAGGCTGAACACCCCCAGCTCCCTCAGCCGCTCCTCACCAGACTTGTGCTCCAGACCCCTCACCAGCTCCGTTGCCCTTCCCTGGACACGCTCCAGCCCCTCAGTGTCTGTCTTGCGGCGAGGGGCCCAAAACTGGACACAGCCCTCGAGGTGGGGCCTCACCAGTGCCCAGCACAGTTCTTTGCCCTGGAGCAGAAAACAATAGTGTGTATAAAGGAGGCTGCAGTGAATGAACTGTGATGTTATGATGCAAATTTGTGCTAATGTTTCATAGGTGCTTTGTGTTTCATAGCATCATAGAACGTGTTGGGTGGGAAGGGACCTCTAAAGGCCATCTAGTCCCACCCCCTGCAGTCAGCAGGGACATCTTCAACTAGATCAGGTTGCTCAGAGCCTCATCCAGCCTGGCCTTGGATGTCTCCAGGGATGGGGCCTCCACCCCCTCTCTGGGCAACCTGGCCCAGTGTCTCACCACCCTCATTGTTTCCTCCTGGGCGTTTCTTTGGCTGGCAAAGCTGAGGGCTGCAGGGCGTCTTGTCTCCTGGTGATGCTCAGAAATGCCTGGTGGGGCCAAAGCTGCCTGTGCTGTGGACGAGGCGGGAGTCCTGTGGGAGAAAAAGGAAACATGGCCAGTTTCATCTGTCTCACAAATTTAGCGTGGTGGCACAATCCATGTCCAGCAACAGCCCCTGCACTGCCCTCTGGACCGAGTTCCCTGACAGTGCCCAGTGCCTATGAACTTGGGCACTGCAGAATGACTCTGGAATGAGAAGGGGATGGCTCTGGTCTTAACACGCTCTTCTGGAGCAACCCCAAGCACAGCACAGATGCCCCATGTTGCAAGGGACAGCCTGGCAGGGGCTGCCCAGCTTCGCATAAACCCCCTCCCCTCAAAAACCTGCATGGAAGGCAGGGTTTGGTGTTGCTTAGGTGATGCCAACCTCAGCTGGTGCTCTGTGAAGGAGATGTGCAAAGGAGCATCCTCCGGCACAGACGTCACCTCTGTTTGGCATGTGCTTGGGCTAGACACCGTGCCATGACGGGTCCCTCTCCCCGGCAGGACAAGAAGGTGGTGTCATGCCGGCAGGACTGGCACCAAACCAGCAGCCAGGTGGTGGTGACGGTCTACGCCAAGAACCCCCTGCCCGCCCTAAGCAGCGTGAAAGCCAACCGCACCGTGGTGAGTGGGGCCAGCAGAGCTGGCTTGGGGATGCAGGCTTTCACGGCACGCGATTTTGATGAGCCAACAGGCCAGCTTTTGAGGAGCCGGCCCAGTGCCTGGCGTTCTTCGATGGCCTGCTTGGTCTGTTGCTCCAGCCGGGGATGGCACTGCCGACCTGCCATCCCCGAGCCCATTGAGGGCTTGGCGGCTTTGCTGCTGCCGCGGCATCTGCCTGGCCACTCTGGCTCAGTGGCTTTCAGCCTCAGCGGGTGGCTTTGCTGGCCTTGAATCCCTCGACTGATGGCAGATGTGAACCAGGCATGCTCTGAAGGGGGTGGAATGCTCCCAGGTGCTGAAGGGATTGCCAGAGCCTTACACCGGCGCTGGGATGTGGGATGCGGGATGCGTTACAGTGCTGGGAGGCAGCTGCACTGCCTGGGGGAAGAGCTCTGGCAGCGTGGTGCTACCCACTCAGGTCTCAATTTTCTGTTGGTCTTTCAGCTTGAGGTTCACGTCATCTTTGAAGGGAGTAAGGTTTTCCAGGCGGAAATGGATCTCTGGGGGGTAAGATCCTGTTTGCTTTGATTTCCCTACTCCAGTAGTCTGCGTGGGGCTGGGCTGCGATGCTGTGAGGCAGCCTGTGCTCTGGGAGAAGCATTTGCAGCCCCAAACGCAGGCTCCCCGTACGGAAAATTACTCTCTGCGTAGTCAGGAATCCTCAGACTTTTGAAAAAGCAGCAAAATGGCTGTTGCTGCGATTCCTGCACAGTCCTTCCCTGCATGGAGCATGAGGCAGATTTTGACTGTATTAGAGAAGAAATTAGATAGAAATGCTGCGGCCCCCAGGACGCCGTCTCTTCCCTGGCTGGCACATCTGTGGAACAAACAGCCATTTCCCAGTCCCTCCCTCGGTGCAATTCATGCCAGCTCGCAAAGCCTTGCGGAGAACACAGGCCCACCATGGCTGTCGCAGCAGAGAGGACCCGTTTATCTCCAGAGCTCCGGTTTTCTACAGCAGCAAAGGCTGCTGCTGAAATTAGGTTTTTCTCTATCGATTCCGTAGTGGTAGCATCCCCTGGGAGCTATGCCAGGACTGCACCTGGGCTTGGTGCCCATGTTATAGTTTGAGAAACCCACAACAGTTTACTGTCATTTAGACAATTATTTTATCACCTTCCTACCCGGGTGGGAAGGGGAATCGGGGAAAAAAATAAAGAAACCCTAGGGCTGAAATATAAACAGATCGAATAGAATAAGACTAAATAATAGACATTAATAATAATAAAGAATCACTATTGATCCCAATATAAAATATACAAGGACTATACCCATCCGATTCCATCACCAGAAGCCGGGCACTCCCTGCTGGGACAGCCAAAGTGGGACCCTGCGAGCGCTGTGGCTTTGGGAAGAAGGGAAGGGCTCAGGGCTCCGGCACCGGGGCAAGGAGTGCTCAGGATGGCAGCCAGCAAGGGAGAGAGAGAGAGAACTCCTCAGCAAACTTTCTCATTTCTATGGAATGTGCCGTTCGTGAAATAACCCTGTTGGCAGCTTGGGGCAAGTGCCTGGGTCTCGCTCCTCCTTGTCCCCGTACCTGGGGAGCTCGGAAGCACTGAGACCTTGAAACCCGCACACCATAGCTGGCAATAAAGTAAATATTTCCCCAAGTTTAGACACTAGAGACTTCTAAAAATGCAGTTTTCCCAAGCATTAGAAGAGAGATTAGTCCTGTGTTGCTCAGACCGAGACAGCCCATCTGCCTGTTGTGCACTACCTGAGGCACCCAGGCTACTTTCTTTTAAATGCTGCCACCGCACTGGCTTGCTCTTGTTGGGATGGTCTGGGAGACAGGTTGCCAGGTGCCAGCATTTATAGCCATCTCATAGAATCATAGAATTGTCTAGGTTGGAAGGGGCCTTTCAGATCATCGAGTCTAACCATTAACCTAACGCTGAGAAAGCGTGACCAAAAGTATTCCTCTGCTAGGAAATGCCTTAGGAGTTGCAAGGAGGGCTGTTTTGGAGGCTGCCAGTGGTGGCACCGATCAGTCCTGGACTAGGAGCGGAGCTGGATGTTGCTGCTGGCTCTGTAGGTGTTCTGGGTTTGGTCCCAGACTGCCCCAAAGGCTCTTTTGGGCCCAGCAGGTCCCCATCTCCCGCTGCAATCCTTCTGTGCCGGCGATCCTGCGGAGACACTCGCTCTCCGATTCTGCAGCTGCCGGCTGGCTGGCTGGGGAGGAGCAGTGAGACTCGGGAATTTGCATGAGCATTTCTTGCCTTTATTTCTGGTGCGTGCTGCCTGCGCCCGCGGGCAGCCAGGCGTGCTGCCGGCGGTGGGTATGCCCGTGCCTCGGCGCAGCTCGCTGCCCCGGGGAGACGGCTGCCCTGCGGCTGTGCTCGTGGCTGCAGCTGGCCGGGCTCCCCCGAGCACTGCACCAGCACCGCACTGCCGCTGGGACAGCACACCGTGAAGATCATCTGGAGCCCAGGTTCCATCCTGCTGTGTCTCCGGGCACGTGAGGAGGGGCTGCCACTAAGGGGAAGGACGAGCGTGTGCTGCCTGCCCTCCTCTGCCCAGCTGGCAGCGCCTTTCCCTCTCTCTAGGTCATCGAAATCGAGAAGAGCTTTGTGAGCATGGTCCCAACCAAGGTGGAGATCACGCTTTGCAAAGCCAGCCCTGGCTCCTGGGCCAGGCTGGAACTCCCCCGGAGCGGGTCGCAGCCCCGTGGCGAGCAGCAGGAGAAGGAAGCTGCCAACGCGGGGGAGCCCGGGGCAGAACAGGAGGAGGACTCAGATGACAGCTTGAGCTGGTCAGAGGAGGAAGATGAGGAGCTGGAGATGGGAACACCAAGCAACTGACAGTCCAGTGCTTCAGCAGCACCGGACTGGCTCCAGAGCTGCCAGGGACCCTGGCACCAGCTCCAGAGGAACCGGCCCAGCCCGGAGCATGCTGCAGCACGCCCTCTCCCCTGGTCAGAAGGGGCAAGTAATAAAAACTCAGAGCAAAGGTTATACTCTGAAATTCCTGGCAGGCCCTTAAGGAACATCAGTGGCCTGAGCCCTGCCCTCCGCCTCTCCCTCTCCCGTGCCTGGCTGGGGCAGCACTATGTGAGGAGCCCCCTCGGCTGCACCGTGCGCAGCCCCCGCCCGCTCTCCTCAGGTCTCATGGCGCCGTTCTGCCGCACCCCGGCACTTCTCGGGGCTGCCGAGCCCCGCTGCAGCAGGGTGAACTGTGCCTAACCCCCCCCCGCCCCGCGCCGCCTCGCTCCCTCAGCGGCGGGGAAAGGGCGCCGGGCTCGGGAGGGGTCGGGAAGGAAATGGCGACGGCGGGCACGGGGGAAACGTCATCGCTTCCTGCGGCTCCAGCGGGGGACTCGACGTCCTCCTCCGCAAAGGCGTGAAACCGCCCGCCTGCGAGGGATCGGTACCGACCAAGCGACGGGAGACGCGGAGGCGGGGGACCCTGCGGGGGTTTCGCCTCCCAGCGCCGGACAGGGGGCGGAGGGCGGCGCGGAGCAAGACACCCGGGCGCCGACCCGGGAGCGCGAGGGGCCGCGCAGCCCGGCGGCGGGGGCGCCCCCTGGCGGGCCCTCCGGGGGCGGTGGCGGGGCTAGAGGGCGCCTGCGCGCGGCGGGCACGGGGCGCGTGCGCGCGGCAGGGCACGGCGGGGCGCGGCCGGGCGAGGGGCTGCGGCCGCCCCGGGAGCAGGAGCAGGAGCAGCAGGCGGCGAGGTGAGCGCCGGGCGGGAGGGCGGCGATCTCCTCCTTCCCCCGGGCTCCTTCCCCCGGGTTCTCTCCCCCTTCCCCCGGGTTTCCCGTGCGGCGGCGGCGCGGCCCGTCCCGTCCCGCGGCGGGCCCTGAGGGGCCGTGAGGTGAACCCCTCCCGGCGGCGGGGGAGCGGCCTCCGCGGGCCCCGGGGCACCCTGCGGATATTTCTCCTCAGCGTCGCGGCCGGGCGGATGCCGAGGCGGGCGGCGCGCTCGGGAGGAAGATCCTCCGCGTCCGGTCGCCGCCACCCGGGCTGTCAGCGGGGCGGCGGCCCGGGGACGGCGCCGGGCCTAGGAGCTGCGGCGGTCGCCGTCTCCTCCTGGGGGAGGCTGTTGGGGCGCTGCCCGCGGCTCCTCGGCACCTGCCCCGCCGGGGTCGCGGCCGGCTCCGTAGGAGGGAAGGGCGAGCTTGGCAGTAGCAGGGTAATCGACCTCCCGGCCGCGGGGCATGTGGTTTTCCTCGTTCCCGAAGGCTGCGGGAGGTGGGATGCGGGTCCCGGCTTCTCTCGGCGGCGTTTGTAGAGGTGAATGTGCTCACTGGGGGCTCGGAGGTGCTGGAGGCGTAGTAGGAGGAGAATATTTTGGAACAGGCTTTTCTCTAGTCGTGTTTCGGGCTCGGGGATGTTCAGGAAGCGGGAATGGCCCGGCGGGCAGGTCCGGCTCTTCCCTCCCCCGGGGCGTCCCGAGGCTGGGGCTGGGCTGTTCTAAAGTCAGGCTGATGCTAATCCGCATCAGGAGAACCGTGACAAACTCGAGGCGACCTCTGCTCCCAGCGGATAGAAAGGTTGGCACAGGATGAGTTCGCCTTTACGAAAGGTCTCTTGTTTCAGTGCTGAGGGTGGATTTTACTTTACAGGGATAAGTAAGAGTAGTCGTATTTGATCTTTTCTCTAAAAACTGGCAAATTGTTGTCTCAGGCAGAAGGGAGCAAGGTGGTGACCTAAATTATTCTGAGTACTGAGGAGTTTCAGGAATCGCAGGTATTGTCTCATTTAGCAGCCGCTACGGAGCTCTCTTTTGTAAGTTTAACTGTTCTTGAGTCCCATAAACTTTCAGTATTTGTAGCATCCTGTACTGAGGCATTCCTAGCTTAACATCAAACCCTGAGAAGCAATACTACCTTTTATTTGTTCTGACCCTCCCTCTTCCTGATTTAATTTGATGTCCCTTTGTTTTTTGGGTTTTTTTTTTTTTGAAAGAACCAATGAATAGTTGGCATCTGTTTACCCTATAAACACTTGTGATTACCATCGTATTTATTCTGAGTTATAAAAACGCCCCTTAAATGCTTCTGTTCTCTATGTATATCCTGTGCTTGCAACATGTCCCACGCTGGAGTGCAGACCTCCTTGTGCCAGCTTTTTAAAAAGCTTATGTTCTCTTCTGTGTCAAATGTAACTCGCATCGCGTGAAGGCTCTGTTTGGCCAGTTTGTCAGTGTTCAACTGCATGTGAGTTTTTCTATAGGGAACTTAAGCTTATGAGACATATTTGGCATTTTAGCTATTTCCATAAAAAAAGATGCTTTTAAATATTATTCTTAGAAGGAACTTCACAGAGATCTTGGAAGAACAATGAATATGAGGATTGCAATTAGTAGGAGGAAACTGAATATGCAGTTTAATTTGCTTACATGATGAGGCTGTGATTCTTTTGGAGTCCAAATGGTTTGGTATCATGTAAAAATCCATACCTTTTAAAGGAGTATTTCTTATTTTTTACTTTACTTTCCTATGCCTGTATGCGTAAATCTGATAGACTGCTGAGAGACTACTCCTCGCTGGTAACTTCCGCTCGCTTTTTAGGACTGCAGTACTTAATGCAAGAGAGACTGGTGAATATTGCGATATTGTAGCACACAAGCCATGATACAATCCATACTGAGTGTATGCTTTAACCCTTGTTTTTAATCTTATCAAAATTATTTAAAGACACTTTTGAAAACTGTTATTGATTGACCAAGTGTATTTTTTGTTTGGTGGTTTGTTTGTTTGTGGGGTTTTTTGGGGATTTTTTTTTTTTAACCACCCCAGTGAAATTTGGGGGCGGAGGACAAGAAGTCAAAGAGAATGAAAAGCGTGTGTGGGCTTTTTTATCAAGGAAAAAGCTTAGATTTTCCTGGCATACACATTACCCTTCACATACAACAGTGGCTTTGTTACAACTTTCCTTAAAAATAAAGAGCGTTTAGAGTGCCAATGAATGCCAGGTGACAAAAGATGATAGAAAAATAGACTAACAGGTTTTTTTTCCACCTCAAATAGGAATCAGGGATGCTTTAACTGGATTTATCATTCATCCTGCAATGTGCTTAATGCACCTCTTCACAGAACTTCATGTCTGAGGTACTCTCGCTTTTTCTTTCAACCAACAGTAACGAATAAGGCCTTGCCAGAATCTATAAAAGGTGGGAAGGACGTATGTTATTCATTTCTTACAAACTGACTGTGATACCCGGGAGCTCTGTAAGTTGCTTGTATCACCCAGGAGGTGCGTAGTGGATCTGGGCACAGAACCCTGCAGTCCCAGCTCTTAGTCTTACACCTTTACTGTGCTCGCCCTCGAAGCACGTAAGGGTCGCTTGTGTTCAAGTAAGTCATGAAGGGTATCCATCTTGACAAATCCATGTCTGCGTGTAGCTGCAGTAGGAAAGTGGAGTTTAATACACTGCAGCTTTTGATTATGGCAGGATACGTGTCCCATTCATACACTGGGGATTCAGCTATCTACTGAAGTCCTCGTTTTTAGTTCCGGTATGACTGTGCAGCTGCACCTTGGTGTAATGTTATTTCACAGCTGTGCAGCTGGTTGACGAGCTTGCTTCTAATGCCCTCTGGAAATATTTGTTATCCAATAAACATAATCTTGGATTCATAGAATTTAAGGTCATTTGATATTTGATTGCTAATATCATTACTCTCCTATAAAATTTGGAGTGCAAGTGCCTGTAGTAAGAATGTTGATGCACTGAGATTTATGTGGTTGAGGTGCCCAGATAACTTCACGCGGACCACTTTGTTTTCACTGTGGTTCCCTAAGAAATACCGCTTAAATGGTAAAGCTTATGTGTGTCTCATCCTTGCAAAAAAATTAATCTTTAAATTGACAAACCACTTCAGCCTGATTTGACGGGGGTAGAGGTTTTAAAAATGTTATATGAAAGGTTTTGGGTGGTTTCTTTTATTTCTTTGAAACAACTTTTTGCTCCAAAAGGGGTAAGGCCTTTTTTAGCATTCGCACTGAGGGAACAACTGGTGAGAGTTGCACTCTTGTTAGGAATCAGTAATACGCGCATGGGAGCTGAACCTCCAGGCAGAGCTCTGTAGAAGTCAAGCTTCCTCAGTTCTGCTGTTCACGTGGAGCTCTGGGCTGTGGACTGCACAGTTCCTGCTGTGTTGCTGAAATTTGGCTTACTTGTTATTCCCCCCCCCTGCCTCTGCTGCCACTCAGGCTGTTGCTGTGTGTTTTGTTTCTCTTGCAGGTAAACGGCAGGACAGAAAGCGGTGTGAAAACTTTGAAAGGCACTGAGAAGTCCAAGTAGGTCATTCATTGCTGAAGGGTATTAGGGATGAGGTCTCCTATTTAACTTTTTTTACTCTTTCTTGGCGTGCATTCTAAAAGTCTGGCACTTTTCCATTCATTTGGCGCTTGCCTAAAACAATGGCGAGTAAGCTGAGCTGTTGTGGAATAGTAACACAGTCTTGATTAAATTGCTGAGAGCCCGTTTCTCTACCCTCTCAGGTCTGGTGGCTAAGCCGCACACATGAAAAATCTTTTTAACTCCTTTGCATGGGCGAGGATGGTAGGATATACTTTGAACTGCCTTATCTACCCAATTCATTGTTGAAAGTTTCCACCTGACTTCATGTATCAGGCGGACGAAGTGAATCATCTCTGATGTAATTTTTGTTACTGAAAGATGAGCAATTAAGTAATTTAGATTTCTTCTGCTTCTGCTTACTCCTGATAAAGCAGTATCAAACTTCTGAGCCTGCACAACAGGGAGGGATTGATCAAAGGTGGTGACTGAACAGAATGACATAGCTCAGTACAGGTGGCTGAACTCTGAGTGCGTTTTCTGCTTGCTTTTGGCCAAAATGGGGCCCTGTCCAAACTGGAAAGCAACACATGGAAGACCTGACACACTCTGTGAAAATGAGGTTACCAGTGAGCGATAAAAAAACTAAAATTGACCTAATGAAGAAGTATCTGCTGTTAACGTAGCAAGGGCAAAGACATATCCTGCTAAGAAGTAGTTCTTCTGCCAAGAATTTTTCGAAGTGCAGGAAGTATAAAAAGCATACATCTAGAAAGCCCCAGAAGATTTTAGGTTCACGTTTCCTCTCTGTTTTCTGTCACTGTTTTCTCCCTTCTCTCAGCAGACAGGGAACTTTCCTTCAGAAGTACTAAAGGGACGATTTAGAAGTTTTTTTTCTCTGCCACGAAAATTTTTGGTGTAACGTGAAGTTATTCTGTGATTTCACTTATCACAGCTTTGTGGAGAAGGGGAGTGGAATCCCAGTAGTGAATTTCCCTAGCAAATGTCCGGCCGGGTTACAGGAGAGCAAGCTGTCCGTGTTAATGATAGCAGAAAATATGTAATTAGGTCAGAATGGGAGCAGCTCTCCAGACAATGTCTCAACATGTCAATTGAAATCTTGCACATTCCAAAGGAAGTTCCAGGTGTGCAGGCAGCAAAGGCAGACTTTGCAGCATCTTCTGAGAAGGAAATTAGCTCAAATAGGAATGCCAGTTTTCTAATTCAAAGGCACTGATGGACAAGATAGAAACAACTCTCATCTGCGTATTTTTGCAGAGCACTTCTTTGTGCAGTGGTAGGTTTGGGTGTTCTTTTAATTCTTTGAACATTATTCCCACTCTGCTGTAACTGCTACAACTCTTCATGTTCTGGTGATCTTCCACCTTAATTGTCGTGAAAGTCCTTTCCCTGGCAGGACTAAGCAACTCGAATTGCCTTTCACTACTTTGGACTTTCTATTCACTCCTTTCTCTTGCTGAGTAACCTTTAAACTTGGCTTTGAATCTTGTGCCGAGCTTTCTGTTTCTAAATTCTAAGGCTTGCTTTTGATGTGTTGGCGTGTTAATCTGTATTTTTCTTTTTCAGTTCTTGTTACTGTTTGTACGTGGAGTTTTTCCTCTCTAAAGCTATCCCCAAAAATTCTTTTGAAGCTCACCAAAAAAACCCCCAAACAACCCTAAGACAATTTCCTGCTTTTGGTAATGTTTGTTCGTAATTTTGTTTTTGGAGTATGGGGTTTTTTTCAGCATGTGTTCAAATAGCATGCAGTGCCAAGTTCAAGGGTGCTTGAGAAATAAAAAGAATTTTCCATGCAAATTTGAACCCCAGCTTCTTGCTATCTTATGAGAGGTTTATTGCTAGGCAAATTGTTTACAAAAAAAAAAATAAATAGAGACTTTATACATTTTGAACTAAGTGATACGATATGTGGATTTAATAGAAAAGGCCTGATGGAGGTAATATTGCTTCCTTGGTTGTGGCTTAAATTAAAGAAACTTTTGTCTTCCATATGTAGATCTTTAAGCTACCCCTGTTCACAGCATACAGGTTTCTGGAGTGTGGGAGCTTCTTTCTACTCCTTTTTTTTTTTTTTTTTTTTATTAATTTATCTAAATTTTGTGTTTCAGTACTAAATCACTTGTATCCTGGTGTACGTTTGTTTTTCTGTATTGCATATGCCATATGTGATTCCTTTCAGATAAGACAACCTACTTTAAAGGTGCCCTGCAGGGAAGCATACTTAAAAGCCTACAAGCTCTTTAATTGTATTTGTGTAGTTCATACTTAACCTGATGCTTTGACATGTTTGCATGGAGTTATTTCCTATTGCAAATGTTGCTCTTCAAAAATCCAAGTCTTAGTTGGGTAATGCAAGATACTAATGCTGTGAAGGAGTATTCCTGTTCAGGGTTTTTTGTTACCTTACTACTGTTCTCTGATTGGAAAGCTATAATGACCTCTTAAATAAAGCCCCAACAAAATAATCTTTGGGTGACACTTTCATTAGAAATTTTAAATCAGGTTGAATCGAGCTATTTTAGCTGCTGATGGTGGCTTTATAGTTTACCAATATGTTAAACTGCCTCTATTGTCTTACGTTATCAGTGTGATGACCCTCCAGATAATCAGTGCTTGGTGTGTGCAGGTAGGGGTGCAATTCCGGGATACCCTGTGTTCTCTGAAAAGCTCTGGACAGGAATGCATTGAGGTGTAAGCCCTTGGGGAAGCTCGTGGTTTGTGTTTTAAAGAGAGATCTGTTTCCAAGTCTTTGCTTTTTGTTTATTTTAGCAACTAGGAACTGGGCATATAAAAGGCCTTGTGTATCGTGTTCTCCACGAGACTTTTGTTGCTGCAGTTGAGTGTTTATTGCATGTATCTAACTGACTTAGCTCTGCCATCTGTGTGATGTCACTTGTTATTGGCTGGTCAAAATAGTGGCCAGTCGCATAGATAGTTCAATTGTAAAAAAAACTTTTGCTCTGGAATTGTTGGTCACCACTAAGGTTTCTGGCACAGCATCTTCTAGTACTTCAGTGGTTTGAAGAAAATGCAGGAATAAGCTTTAAAACCTGCTCTCTGTGCTGCAGTCCAGTGATACTTTGGCAGATATGTGTGGTGTTCCTCCCTCTGATTCATTGCCACCATACGCTACCACTGGCTTGGTTGTACCAACGCAGTTGTGGTATTACTCGGTAAACTGGATGAAGCAACTCCTCGCTGTTTTTCAGTGTGTGGTCCCGGCTGAGGAGGTGGCTTGCTGCCTGGGTGGGAAGGGGCAGCGGGATTTGGCAGCGTCTGAAGGCAGCCTTGCAGCTGGTGGGAGCATGGCAGTGTCTCAAAGCAGGTAGTGATCTGCCCTGAAGGGAGAGCAGCAGTAGAGACTAGGATGGTGAGTTACGGTTGCATCTTAAGGTAGAACAGTGTCATGGCATTGAAATACATCCGCTTCTCTGTCACTGTTTGCTTGTAGCACTTCGATCCTTTGTGTTCAGAAATGTTATGTTGTATTGTAGGCTGCCAGTAAGAGTGTTCAACCTCTGTGAATAATATAATGCTAAAAACGTTTTATTTTTAATGTTTTAAGTAATTTTATGTTAAAAGGGGTTTCAACTTCGGGGTTTGCAAAGTGCAAGAAATGTTTCTAAGCCTCTAATTTGACAGAAATTACCCATGTCTTTTCTTTTTCTTTCCCCTCCCCACCCCAGCCCTGTTAAATGAAAATCTTGGTGCAACCGTTCTGGAATAATATACGCAGTCCTGCTGTCAGCTTCTGCTGCTCAGCGCTGTTCTTCACGTTAGTGATTACCTTTACAATGTGCAGTTGCATACACATCTCTACATTTGATGGGAGCCTTGATGACTGATTTTTTTTTTTTTTTTTTCAGTATGATGGAACTGACATGTGTGCTTTTCTGCCAAAGCTGAAAAGTACATGCCAGATCTCATGTCAGGTGATTCATGTTGTTTTAGAAATGTAATTCCTGCCATTTTAAAGAAGGGATAAACTGCTTCTGCATCTTCCTCCTGCTTGTTTTCCTCCATATTTTTCCCCTCCAGTGTCCTGCTGGGACATAGCTGGACATATTCTTCCCCTCCAGTGTCTTTCTGGAGCTAGGCTTCTGCATTGCGTCCCACCACTGATTGGTTTTCAATAGTGTGTGTGTACATATGTTGATATTCCTGTAAGCACTGTATGTTGTAGTTAGTGATCATGGTCGATACCACTTAAGTTGCCTGTTGCAGCTTGTGCAACAGCTTAAGGTAGTCTGCTTCACTTTGTACAAACGAATAATTTGTGCTGCCAGTGGAAAGAGAGCACTACGTGGATACGGATAAAGACTTTGTCAAAAAAGGACAAAGCTGAGACTTAAATGGTAATGAGTTGTTGATTTGTTTGGATGGTCTTGAAGAGGAAGTTGGAGGGAGGGGGTTTCATGACTTTAGTAAGTACTTCACTATTGCGAGTTTTCATGTGTTCCCTTTGCTATTTTGATGGTGTTGGAGCTGTGATCTTTCTGGAATATGCAATATAGTTCCTCCCACTATTCGTCTCTTCTGTTTGAATCGGCGTGTTTGCTGCTGGTTGCAAGTATTACTGATAGTACCTCAAAGGCATTTGGGTGAGAAGGCAGATGCAAGTTCCTTCTTGTTCAGGCTAGCAGTGGAAGCTCCAGCATACAATAAATGTACAACAAATGCTACTTGTAGTTGTTCCGTGCTATTTTCAAAGTTCCTGCTGTTCATGGGATGGAAGTTTAGAATTAGTTGAGTTTTAGACTATATCCATTTGATTATCAAACCTACTGTTCACCTACCAGGAAAGGGATAGGGAAGCCTTTAAGTGTCAAATACCTCCTCTAACAATTACCCAGTCTGCCTAGGAAGGTTGTTTGGCTGCTGATTTTTTTACAACACGTATTTTTCTAATTCTCAGCATAAGCTTTCTTTATTGTAGCTGAAGCCTATTAAGTTCTGCTTGTTCCGTCACTGATTAGTGAGAATAATCTGTTCTTGGCTTCTCTAGGAAAATTCTTTATGTATTCTAATCTGGGTACTATCGCTAGTTACATTTCAAAGAATAGCTTTTCTTCTGTGTGCTACTTCTGAACTTTTTTTCTGATGTCCTCTACATAATGCAGTTTCTTGAAGTCTGATTTGATCCTGAGTTAAATTAATTATTATAGTAAATAGTAGTATAGGAATGCAGCCGAGCAATGGCTATCTTGGTTTATTATATGGTTTTTAGACCTTCCTTTGTGGTAAACTGTTTAGGCAGTAGACTGTGTAGACAAGAGGGGTGAATCTTGGAGGGTGTGTGTGTGTACAGAGGTGTGCGTGTGTGAACCTACAAATGACAGATTATCTTTTTACTAGGCCTCAGGTCACGATCCCTTTCCGCTTGCAGGTACCTCTAAGGACTTGTCCCTTTGCCTGTGGGAAACTGTCTGGCCGTAAGGCAAGACTGTGGGAATTTAGCTAACTTGTGCTTATGTGGTTGGAATGCAGCCAGTTGTCACTCAACTTACTGCGTCTCCATTTCGCTACTGTCTTTCTAGCCTGTGAGCTCTTCATAATGGTTTCTGAGTGTGTCTAGCTGCGATAAGAAATTGTTAGCAATATTAAAAACACTTGTTAAAGCTTATCTTTAAAACAACTATAATTGAGTGTTCTTTCCCTAACTTTTTTTTTCTTGCTTTGTGCAGGACTCTGTTTCTGGATAAAGAATGCAGACTATAAAGTGTGTAGTTGTTGGAGATGGTGCTGTGGGAAAAACTTGTCTTCTCATCAGCTATACCACCAACGCTTTCCCAGAAGAGTACATCCCTACTGTGTTTGACAACTACAGCGCCCAGATGACTGTTGATGGCCGGACAGTTAGCCTGAATCTCTGGGACACTGCAGGCCAGGAGGAGTACGACCGCCTGCGCACGCTCTCCTATCCTCAAACCAATGTATTTGTCATCTGTTTCTCCATTGGTAGCCCCTCTTCCTATGCAAATGTGAGGCACAAATGGCATCCTGAAGTTTCTCACCACTGTCCAAATGTTCCCATTCTTTTAGTGGGCACGAAGAGAGACTTGAGAAATGACCTGGAAACAGTTAAAAAGTTGAAAGAGCAAAGCTTGGCTCCCACTACGCCGCAGCAGGGGACTTCGCTGGCTAAACAAATTGGAGCAGTCAAATATTTGGAGTGCTCAGCATTGAATCAGGAGGGTGTTCGGGACGTATTTGCTGAAGCTGTGCGTGCAGTTCTGTATCCTGTGACAAAGAAGAACACAAGAAAATGTGTCTTATTGTAGTTACCTCGGGTGATGGATGTTTGAAGTTGAATATTGACTAGAATCTTGGAGGGCTTTTTAATGAGTTAAACTGAAGATTTGCATCTTGCACTAACAGCTCTAAGCAGAAATGGTTTATGCAACGAATATTCTTGCAGTCTTATTGCTTCAGGGAAACAGAAACAGAACAGGATTTTTTTCCAACTGAGAGGTCAAATATCCACTTTATTTCTAAAGTTCCAGTCTCCAGCTTCTCTGGGGATCGCTTGGCTTCTGTCCTTATTTAGTGTAGGGAAATAAAAGAAGGGACTTCTTTGAAGCCAGACTTCTTTACTAGATAGCCAGATTTGCTGAAAAGCACAAATTCTGATAACTTTGCTTTAAGCGTAGCTGCAGCTTTTCCCATCCCTTATTTACTGATTGAATGGTTTTACAAACAGAAGCCTGGCTGTCCAGTTGTTTTAATTTGTCAATTTAAAGCTTGAAAACAATTTGTTTACATGCAAAAATGCCTGAAATATTACTGAGATTCACCTTATAGTGAACTGTGATCGTTTCTATGAAGAGTTAGCATAAGGCATGTTTAATGCAATGAGCAAGACCCAGGGAACGCCTGCAATGATTTTATTAAAGGCAGGAGCTGATTTCTCCTAATGAAAGGAACTTAGGATAATGATGAATCACTCAAATGAGTGATTTTCTTACTGTTGGAGAGGCAGAAGAGTAGTTTAGATGCAAGTTTTCCATAATCTTCTAAACCGAGTTTTTATTTTGCTCTCCAAAGAGACTTTACACCCCGAGAGTAAAGTTAACAGTTACCTTCTCGGACTGACTGAGGTAGTTGGGATGACACTTCTCAAACCGAGATTTTTCAGTGCGATTCCTCTGATGAATCTCAGAGACTTGATAGCAGCCCATTTGCTCTTGAGGAATTCATTGCTTCACTTCTTAACGTTATTGAGGCCACCACCTGAGATTTTTACGTCAGATTCCTTTGTTGTTTTTCTGGGAGAACACTGACAGAAAATTTGGAGGTTCTGGTTACAGGAACCCCGAACCTTTGTTTCTTCCTGGCAACTCACTGATGGTTTCAGTTAAATGCGTAACGGTTAGCCGGTTGCTGGATAGGTTTACCTGGGCAGTTTTCTCCTCTCTACTAAGTGATCAGTTACTATAAACTTTTAAATGAAGTTCTATTTACGTACTTTTTAACTTTCTTTAGCGGCTCTAGTGAGTGGCAGCTGGCTTTTATTTTCAGGTTGTGCACCGTTCTTTATGTGTGATTCGGGACCAGCTGAGGAGTGAGCGCATGAAACCTTCCCTAGACGTAACCTTACAGCTTGGTGGTCTGAAAGCAGCATGCTTCAGAGATACTTTGTGTGAAACCAGTGGTGCTGGCCTGGGCTTTGTTGTCTGAAGCTGACAGTGCTGTCTTTGTCCCGATGCAGCCTCGACTGGTAATTCAGAACTTACTTTCTTCTGATTCCCACACATGCAAAGCTGTACTGGTGTCTACCCTGGACAGAAAAGAGAATAATTTTAGTAAGATAATAGAAAATACATCAACAGGGTTATTAGGGATCTTGTGTTAATTTGACCTTGCTTTATCTGATATGGTGGGTAGAAACATTCGTATTTGTGCCCTAATTCCCCTCATTGAAGAGGATGTGCCTTCCTTCAGCTGGTGTAACTGATGCTGACACTAACTGCAGTTTTTGTATACCTGAGGTATGCTCGTGCTGGTACTGCTTTAGCAAACTGCAACCTGTAGATTATAAACTGCAGTTAGTCCAAATACTGGTATATGTGGCTAGTGAACCAACACCGAGTTCCAAACATTGCCTGATTGCAGGCAATGCCAGAACACCCGTATGCATGATGTTTGCAGAAGCTTAGAGACTCCGCGTATTTTTCTTCACCAAGTGCCATTGCCTGGAGTGTCTTTGCGCCTTTGGCACTCGTAGAAGTGCTGTTCCAGACGCGGCTCCTGCCGCGGTGCCCTGCGCTGGGAGGGTCTAGGAGTATTTCAGTGAGGTAAACTCTCTACTCGCCATCTTCTGCCTTTACTTTAGCAGTAGGCCTTTAGTATGGGCTTGACTTGCAGACAGCGATTAACTCCGTGCCTTGTAATTCAAGATTATTTTCTGTAGGTAAATTTCAGTAACTGAGTAAATAGTTTATCATGTTTAAAATGTATTTATTTAAGCCAGTGCACATGTTTGTTTGTTTCGTTTTTTTTTAATGTTGGTCAGGTCCAAATCAACTGTTTAGTTACCCTGGTGCAAGCCCATAACCTTTGCTTCATTCAGAGATGTACTTTAAAAAGTTTGTGATACGTTTGAACTGCTCTTAAATAGACTTTTAATTTCAACAACAGGCACCTCTTTTTTTGCTACATATATTTGCAATTTTGTACTGAAGCTACTACTGTTTTTAAAAGTTTTTACTTTTTTACATACTGAAATGTTTTAGTTCAGCATCTTTTGTGGTTATTCCTAACTGGATTACAGTAATTTTGTGGAGAAGAAATCCTGTGAGCGAGTATTATTGCACACCCCCCACCCGTTTGTGTAGGCTAACAGAGCAGCCATCCTGGTGTTAACTGGAAGAGAGTATGGCGAGATAAAATTCAACTACTTAATCAATTTATTTGAATTTATTACATTATGCTAGAACACTTTTATCCCAATGTAGATTACTTAACAAATGGATTGCACAACAGTACTGAGGAGAACAACATGATAACGATGAAAATGAGCAGAAAGCGGACTTTGAACACTGTCAAAAACTTCTGACTGACTTTGGAGTACCTCATTAATAGTCATTTAGGTGCCTTCTATTTCTGTCGCTTTCTGCCAGGAGCAAAAGTCCTGCCAGCTGGTGTCCTCTGCTTTTCACAGGAATGAGCTTCAGGAGCGCATGGATCCGACAAGCTTTTCCCTTCAGTGGGCATTCTCAGCGTGTGACCTTGCCTCCTTCCCCGCCCTACAATTCTTGGTGCATTTTATTGTAAGGAAATCCAGTGCTTCAGTCTACAGTCCATTCCCTTCCTCCCACACCTTTGCGTGGGCAGGTAACAAATACAGACTTCACGCAATCCCAGGGCTGGATTTTGTCTGGTTTTGGGAGACCAGAAAACCCAGGTTAAGCTGTCTGGGTTTCCCGAACTGTTCCAGATCCTTCAGTTTGTTACCGAATAGAAACACAGTGTGTATGTCTTAATTCACAAAAGAGACCTCTATGCAGAGACTGATTTCAATCTTTCAGTTTGTGAATGATTTCTGGAGTACTTCAATGGTGTTTGGTTTTTTTTGTTTGTTCCCCCCCCCACCCCCCAATATAATTGAAGCCATCTGCAGGGAGCTCAGCAGTTCAGGAATTCTGTGTCCAAAGGATGTTACGAGGCGTGCTTAGATGTGGAAGTGCCTTCTCCGGTTCGTGGCTGTAGCTCTGTCTCTGAAATGTTCCATGTGAGGAGCCTGCCCCGTCTCCCAGCGTGGGGGGAGCTGGGGGTCCCGACCCCCGGCTCTTCAGTGTGGTACTGATACATACACTGGCAACTTGATTTTTATACTATAAAAGAATTTGTATTATGGCTGATGGTTTTAAAGGATTTTTTTTTTTTTTTTAAATTAAGTGGAATTTAATTGTAATAAACCTTTCCTCATCTCTCTGACTCTCATAGTAACTCACCCCGCTGTTTGTAACGCGCGCGTTCTAACCGTCGTTCTTTCCTGTGGAAAGTCAGACCCCCTTTTTCTGACCTCCAATAAACGAGTTTTCGGTGAAGGCCGGAGCCTCCGCGCTTCCTGGGGGGGGCGGGAGGGGGCGCGGGGGGGGACGGGGCCGCGCGGGGGCGCTGTGGGCTGGGCTCCCTCAGACGGCAGCTGGGCCGCGCTTCCGCTTCCGGGTTGGCGTTTCCGGGTTGGCGCTTCTTCCGGGCCGCCGCCGCGATGTCGGACTCGGAGAGCGAGGAGGAGGCGGAGGGCGGCCGCGCCGAGCCCTTCTCGCTGGCCGGGTTCCTCTTCGGCAACATCAACGAGGCGGGGCAGCTGGAGGGGGACAGCGTCCTCGACAAGGTAGGGCTGTGTCGCAGCGGGGAGGCGCCGCCTGGGGGTCGGCGGGGCAGGCTTCGGGCCGGGGCCCCCGCAGGCGGGCCGAGGGCTCGGCCCGGCGCAGCCTCCCGTCTGGGACGTGGCTCTGGTCTCCTCAGGAATCCAAGAAGCACCTGGCCGGGTTGGGTGTGCTGGGACTGGGCAACCTGATCACCGAGATCACCGCCAGCGAGGAAGAGAGCCCCGAGGCCGATGGGGTCCACCTGGACGAGGAAGGTTAGGCCCTGGGGTTCCTGTAGCTCCAGGCCAGAGGGATATGGGATCAGAGCTCTCCCCGGAGAGGAAGGGATGCACCCACATCATCAGGGGCTGCAAGGAATATCACGATGTTACCTGGTTGGAGGTCCTCTGGTAAAGGCTTTGCCTTCTCCTTCTTGCCAGAGTGAATCCGATGTTATTTCCCCATCACTCTTGCACTTGTTCTCTTCAGTTTTTTGTTAGGTTTTTTTTTTATTTATTTGTTTTTCCTCCCGCATAAATAAGTTTATTCTGTCTTTTCCCCTGTGTTAAACAAGCCTGTTTAGTGCACAGTATTATTATTCTTCTGGTTTTTTTTTTTATTTCTGAGCTTGTTGAACAGTTTCACTGAGTAAGCGAAAGGTGTTCCTTGTGCTAAAGTTGGTTACTTACCAATTTTTAGGGGAAACCAGAACTCTTGGAGCTTTTGGTTGGAATGAGGGGGGAAATATTCCGATGGGAGATGTTAATCAGATGTTTTGGTTTCTCTAAGAAAAGGAAGCTTAGGAAAGGATTCCTATGCTAGTGAAGTCTGAAGTTAGTAATATATATTAGGATAAAGTTTTGTGTGACTAGATTGGTTTTCTTCCTAGGCTGGGTTAAGAGCACAGAAGATGCTGTTGATTATTCAGATATTAACGAAGTGGCAGAAGATGAGAGCCGTAGGTATAAGCAGGCAATGGGCAGCCTGCAGCCAGCTCGAAGACCAGGTAAATGGGGTTAGTGTTGCAGCTCTGGCTGTAGAAGGTATTGTGGGGTAATGGGCCTTGACAGTCTCTTATACGGGTGACGTTGTGCCTTTTCACTCCTTGTTTCCAGAACCCAATGTAAGCTTTTGTGAAACTGTGTTCACTGGATGAAGTCACTGCTTGGTATCTTCGTTTTTAATTCCTCATTGGAGTTAAACTATGCTCAGAAGAGAAACCAGGATCCTCCTTTTGCTCTGGGATCCCCTGCAGAGAATACCCAATACCTGCTCATATTTCTTTAAGCTGTGTTCTTAGGAGAAGAGGGCTAAGCAGGAGGCCAGGTGCTGCTTTGACCTACTCAAAGACAGCGATAAGGCCCTGATCCCTTAGGGGGTCACTTCAACTTTAATATCTCTCTGCTGTTTTACTCTTGAATTCTTTTGAAATGACTTTCTGCAGAAGACACTTTGGTTCTTTTGTCAGTCCCAGGGATCTCTGGTCTACAGCAGATTTTCAAAACCGTGCAGCTTTTCCCTTTTGGTAACTGCTAGTGCAAATGCTAAATTTTTGCATATTCCTTAAAGCTGCCTTACACTTAACCTTTCTGTTGACATATTGTGGTTAGTGGGATGTGAAGGTGACCTGGGCTTTTTAACCGTGTTTTTCTTACTTTGCAGAGCAAATAAAGCTGCTAAAGTGTGAATAAGTGATAGCAGAAAATATGTCCTTTTTTTTTTTTAAAGTACTTCAGCCATTTTTCTGACAGTTTGCCTTTTTCCCTCCTTCCCGCTCTTCCTTAAATTTCAGTCTTGCAAATGAGTTTGTGCAGGAAGCCGAACTTGTAAGAGTTTTGCACCTAGTTAAAAAATGGAGAACGGTCTCCTCACTAATGCAAAGACGTGGTCTTGTCATCAGGCTGGGATGGTTATGAGATAGTATAAATGAGAAGGGTGCCTGGTTCTCTTTTACTGCCTGCTTAACACGTAGCCTTGTCTCCTGATTGGTTAGATGAAGATGAGGATGATTACGATGCCGACTGTGAGGATATTGATTCCAAGTTGATGCCGCCGCCGCCACCACCTCCAGTACCTGGAAAGAAAGAAGATGAGAAGGATGCAGCTGCCACCGGTGAGTGAGGACTTTCTTCTTCTCTCTGGCAATATGAATGTCTGAAGGAAGCAAACACTGCCGTGTAGCAGTTCTTTCTGCGGCAAGCACCACGCGTCGTCAAAATTCAGCCTGCAGACTGCATCTCAAGGTGGGTGATACGCAATGTTATAGGATTGTCTGAAATGTAGGGTGAAATATTATATTTCCAGTGATTGTTAAAATACTGACATTGACGATGAAACTGCTTTTTTATCTCATCCTCTCAGTTGTGGCTGGGAAATTCACCTGGAACGCTTAGGATAAAATGAAAGGTTAAACCAGAATGGTACTCATAACACCCGCAGAGGCTTAATTTTTGCATAAATTGGTATAAATAGCAGATGTGGCTTTATGGGGTTGTACTAGGGGACAGGGAGGAAACCTGTTTGTTTATAAGGTGCTTGTTCTATTGTAGTATCTGAAGATGGAGACGGTATCATTTTGCCCTCCATCATTGCTCCTTCCTCTGCTGCCTCCGACAAGGTGGATTTCAGCAGCAGCTCTGATTCTGAGTCAGAGATGGGACCTCAAGAAGCCAGGCAGGCAGAATCCAAGGAAGGCAAACTCACACTTCCTCTTGCAGGAATCATGCAGCGAGATGCTACCAAACAGTTGCCAAGTGTTACAGAGCTCTTCCCGGAATTTCGACCAGGCAAGGTATCGTAAGAGATATGTGGAAGGGACAGAAACTGTATCATGTAAGCCCTCTAAATATGAATTGTATAGTATTCAGGGTATGTAGTAAGCAATCGCATAGATGTTCTTGCTCACCTCAAGACTTCTTTTAGTTTCTCTGTGCTGGTGTTTCCAGACCGCTTAATGTGTGATGCTTTTCCTGCCCTTTGCAGGAGCCTCTTGAAAAGCTTCATATAAATCAGGGTGTGAAATAATGTTTTGCTGTTCTGTGAGACCGTAGCCCAGGCTTGTTGATTTGTTATTCTGAGGTAGCAGAGAATACTTTTGCCAGATGATTAAATAACATAATGCTGTCTGTCTGCTTTCTGGCTTTTCTGGCAAATATTTGCTCCTCCTTTCATCCTGTCCTGAAACTTGGTGTGCTCTTCCTGCAACGATTTGTGATCTGTATCCTTTACTTAATCCTCCCTCAAAACTGCTCTGAGCACGCATCAGAAATTAGCTCAGTAACAAGTTGGTTGAAAGAAGGATTGTGTTTTGCGCAAAGTGGATTCATTACAATACTTTCCTACATGCTCTGAAATAGCAAATGTAGTCGATGTATTTCAATAATTATTTTGGGAGTTTTAAAGCTGTTTAGAGGGGAGGAAATGTGGGAGGGGAAGGAGAATAAAGATGAGCTTATAGTTGCCAAACAGATGGTTGTAAGCCAGCATAACTTGGTCTTATGCGTGCCTCCATCGCAGGCTTTATGTAAGGAGCTGAGCAATTTGCATAATTAAATGTCATGCTTAATGATGTGGATAGCCTCTGTCTATTAGAAATCTAGGTGAAGTTTTAGCACAGACGTTAGCCTTCTGGATGCTCTTTTGGCTTTTGCACGTTTGGTGTTTCCCATGTTACTGGATTTTGTATCAGTTGGTGTGCTCATGTCTTTGATGCTCAACATGTATTGTCAGGGACTGGATCTGTGTTGAATGTGCCCAGAGGCTGCAGAAATCAGTGCAAACTGTTAATGCTGAGCACTTTTCATTAATTAATTCATGAGATCTAGAGCTGGCAAAGCCTGAAGTCCTGTAGATTTGGCTATGAGGATTGTTTGATGTCTGAGAATGGGCCTTTTAGTGTAGCACTGTTTTTCTTGATGAAACCACCTAAAATAGCATACAGAGAAGCAGACGTTGTGTTTCATTAAACTGTTAGCAGCTTGACTATGTCTGAGACCTTTGCCTTGGTGAAAGGTCATTACTTCTGAACCCTTTGTCCAGTTGCAACATGGGGGAGTTTGGGGAAGACGGAAAACATGTATTTGTGGGCAGAGATGGACAGAGTGGTCTATAAACATTACTTCTTTTGGGGATCAGCGTAACAGGTTGACAGGGAACATTAATAGGATGTAATTGTAGAAGAAACAGAAGAGAAAGTTTGTCGTTGTCATTAGTGTGGGTTTTGGAGGTATGCAGTATGCGTATAGGGGAACTACATTATGATGGAAATAAAAATGAGCGTATTATTTCTGGACTGTGGTATTTTATCTGGTTGCTTAAGAAACCTCTGCTTTATATAACTGTCTTCTAGCTTTGTCTGATAATTTTATCAACTCTTCTTCGATCTCCATGTGTCTGTCTGAAGGTTATGGACTGTTCAAAATGAAAATAATTATTCCCAGGTGGTGTCTTACAACATGCCCAATGTGTAAAGGCAGTCTTTCTTCCCTCTGTTGAGTTTCTTTGTGTTTGAAATTAAGAATAAATCTTTTTGAAAAGAAAATATCTATCAAACAGATGGATCAGAAACTTTTTCCCAAATGTAACCAAGAGACTGTTGATTCCATCAGGGTTTGGGATTGTAGTACAGGCCAAGCTTCTGAACTTCAGAGTGCTGTCTTTTATTAGTGCTTTTCAAGCGAGGGAAAGACAGACAAGCATTCCACAGTATTTTCTTTTCTCTGACCCTCTTGTTTTTTTTCTATTCTAGGTGCTGCGTTTCCTGCGTCTCTTTGGCCCTGGAAAGAACGTTCCGTCGGTTTGGCGTAGTGCCCGTAGGAAACGCAAGAAGAAACATCGGGAGTTGGCACAAGAAGTGCAGATACAGGAGGGTGAAGTTGTAGTTGAGAGTGGAATGGAAGGAAAATCTCCTTGGGAATATGAGTTTGCTGCTCCTCCCCCTCCTGAGCAGTGCCTTTCAGATGATGAGGTGGGATATCTGAGACTTAGAGAGGGTCGCCAGCTAGCACTGGGGGTAGTAGTGGATTGGACTGCGACTTTTAGAGTCAAGAGCTTTTCCTCCAAAATAAAGCTGGAGGACATGGTTGGCTTGTATTCCAACTGTGCAGAAGCTCTTCTCCAGATACTAGTCAGTGATTTCAGGTGATTGCTTCTTACTGAAAAGGCTGCGTCCGTGGTACAGAATCAATAGGAGAGCTTATCCTGTTTGTGTCAAGAAGAAATCTGTGTTCTTGGAAGTCTAATTGCAGAACATTCTTAAGACAGCTAGTAAGTATGGAAAAGCACTTCTTGGAAATACTTTTCTCCTCCGAGACTAACTGGGAAACTTGGAAGGAAGAAACCTCTTACTGACGCTTAGATAGGCCATCTGTGTAACCATTGCCTCCTTTGCTATGCTTCAGATTACCATGATGGCACCTGTGGAATCGAAATTTTCCCAGTCAACTGGTGATATAGACAAAGTGACAGATACAAAGCCTAAAGTGGCAGAATGGCGCTATGGCCCAGCACAGCTCTGGTACGATATGCTGGGGATCCCTGAAGATGGCAGTGGATTTGATTATGGTTTCAAGCTGAAAGAGAAGAAGGAGGAGCAGGAGGTTAAAGGACACACAGATGAGGGGGTGAGAGGGGAACTGGGGGGGAAAGTGTGGAGATGTGTGTGACACTGGGGATCGTTGCACGATGAGAGCTCAGTGATGGCCCGTGTGTGGTTGTGCACCATGCAAAATGAGACTTTCAATTTTCCTCCTTTAGTTTGAAAGTATAAAAGTTGCTTGAAGTCTTGCATTGACTATTCTTTCCTTCCAGGATGCAGGGTTGATGGATGAGAAGGATGATCTGCTAGCTGATGAGCACTTCCTTATGGTGACACAGCTCCAATGGGAGGATGATGTTATCTGGAATGGAGAAGATGTCAAGCACAAAGGGACTAAGACGCAGCGGGCAAGTTTGGCAGGGTGGCTGCCATCCAGCATGACTAGAAATGCCACTGCCTACAATGCCCAACAAGGTAATCAAAGGTCTGATATGAATTGTAGTTGCTGTAGTTGAGCTGACTCATTGCATGCTTTCGTCTTAAGTACGGAACATAATTTTTCCTGTCAGGGAATCTTCTTTGGCAAAATCACAGCTCTGCTCAGAATTCTGAGACTTGTTTTCTTCCCAAAAACAGAGTAGGTCCCTTCTGTTAAAGAAAATACAAACTCTTGCTTTCTTCTCTCCGTGTGGAATACCACATGCATAGATCCATCTACAAAGATGGAGAGGGCTGGAGCACTGCTCCTATGAAGACAGGCTGAGAGCGCTGGGGTTGTTCAGCCTGTTTTTCAGTTATAGTGGCCTTCAGTACCTAAAGGGAGTTACAGAAAAGCTGGGGAGGGACTCTGGAACAGGGAGGGGAGCCATAGGACGAGGGGGAACGGTTTTAAGCTGGAAGAGGGGAGATTTAGATGAGATATCAAGAAGAAATTCTTGGCTGTGAGGGTGGTGAGCCCCTGGTTGCCCAGAGAAGCTGTGGCTGCCCCATCCCTGGAGGTGTTCAAGGCCAAGGTTGGACGGGGCTTTGAGCAGCCTGGTCTGGTGGGAGGTGTCCCTGCCCAGGGCAGGGGGTTGGTCCCTTCCAGCTCAAACCATTCTATGATTAGTATCAAGCAGTGCTAGACTTAAGATATCTGTGGTTTATAGGCCAATGGAATTTTCTTTATATGTTTTTTGTTTTTTAATTGGAAGTATTTTGTAAAAGTCTTCTGAAGTTTCTCCCGAACTGATAATGGTCTTCTGCTTTTTCTAGATAGGAAGTAACAATTCTTAGAAGACTCAGACTTTTCTCTTAGGCACAGATGCATTTTAAATTTAAATGGCTTGTGTAGAATGAAAGTTTATCCTCTGTTATATGTTATCCTGCTTCTGCAAGGAAGGACTAATGGGAATGTCTGGTCTTTACTGGGTACTAGTGGCAATCCTTTATTGCTTGGCTATGAGTACAAGACGCTCTGAGTAGTTGGGTAGATGAATTGGAGATAGCTTTTTATAACAATTTTGCTTTCAGCACAGTTGTGCCTGAGCTATCCAGACCTGGGCTTGCTGTGTTTGGGTCCCATCAAAAGCTACAGTAACAAGTTAAACATGGTTGGTCTGTTCACATGCGTTAGGTTTTACATCTTCCAGAAGCATTAGCTGAAGTGACGTAAGTGACGTGAGCATAGGTGAGTTGGCCTGCCCTGGGAGAAGCTGCCTCCACAGAACTATTCCTTGAGGTCTGCTTGGCCATCCTTTTTTCTGTGACAGTTTGACATAAGACAGGAAGCTGCTGGAGGCCAGACCAAGTGTTTTGTCAACGGCAACTGTCTGCTCGCTTTTATAGGGACCACATAGAAATGTACCTCATGCATTGTCATGCAGCATACGCAGAGCAAGCCAAACGTAACTTTGAAGATGCTCCAGACTCCAGCAGTAAGGTGTGGGTGAATGTGTTTTTGTAAGTCTTACCCATGCTAATGACACATGACACTCTTTGTGATATGAGGAGTAGGCCCATCCTGGTTCAGGCTGGGAATCACTCTCCATGCAACCCCCAAGTTCTGATTTAAGGCAATGCAATGCTCCCTAACCCTCCCACTCAAGCTAACCTTACTTTTGTTTTCCTTTTCTCTAGGTTTGAACCGCAGTGGCTCTTTGCTCAATCCACCAATTCCACTAGCGCAGAAGCCAAATGTAGCAGGAGTCCTAGGTATAGCAAAGGGCAAAGAAAAGCAGGCCCCGGAACAGCAAGGTAATGAGGACGTCAGTCTTTGGCCTATGAACAGGTGCATGGCACGTTTCTGTATAGACTTGTGTTCTGTGTAATAGCAGGGTCCTTTTTTGGCAACAAGGTGTAGATAAAAGGGATACTTGATTGCTCTAAAACCTGCTAGAGGCCCCGTTTCATTCTTGGAGGTTCTCTGTGTTTCAACGAAGCAAAATCTCTACACGTTGGTAAAGCTGAGACTTGGGGCTCTGCTTCCACTTTGCTTCCATGATGAGTTTTCTTTTGCCTTTTAGAGGTCCTGCCTCAGAAAGCCCTGAAAGATGGGGAAGGCTGAGGGAATAAGACGTGGGGATGAGCTCTGAAATGTTTTTCTGCTGAGATAGTGTATAAAACTCTTAAGGATTCTACCGTATGATTGTTGCAGTTTCCCTGGATGAAGACAAGCCCTGGTACTCTATTTTCCCGATTGATAATGAAGAGTTAGTATATGGCCGTTGGGAAGACAATATCATCTGGGATGATCAGGCCATGGAAACCTATTTGGATCCCCCTGTCTTAACACTTGATCCAAATGATGAAAACATAATTCTAGGTATGTTTATGCCATCCAGAAATTTGACTTGTCTTGGGAAAAGACAAGTGGAAACGGAAGCAAGGATTTATAGTCACACTGTAATGGAATAAATGGACTGGGGCAATACTTACGGTCTTTCTTTGTTCTGGCTTTTGAAGATAATTTGCCTAATTAGCATTATAATTTGCCTAAGCAGAAGGCGTCAACGCTAATATACTTTCAGCTCCCAAGTTAAAAGCAGTAACATGAGAGTAAAAATTAATGCCCTGAAACTTAAATTTAACATAATTAATCTGACTCTTGGTGTGTTTTAGAAGCAACTGTCTTAATTTTACTTGCAGGCATATTGATTTGAAGAGGGAAGGTGTACAAGTAAACCACAAACTGGCCCGTGCCATTCTCAGCATGGCTCACTTTCAAAGCCTGAAGAAGCAGGTTCCTTGAGCCTCTTTCATGCTATTGTAATGGCACGTGGGAGCAGTGACTTTGCATAAGACCTGTCAGCATTTTTGCTGCTGCTACAAACTTACTCGGTGTTTGCTTTGGTTTACTCAGTTTGGCTTGAATGTACTTCCTGCTTGCATTGCTACAAGCTGGAGAGATTTTTGTCCTATATGGACCACTGAACCCACCGCTTTATCTTAGATCTGTGTGTTGGTAATCTTTAAGCAGCCTTATGTGATTTAAGGATGGGCATAGCTTGCTGCGCTTTTGTATGACCTGGATTGCATTTCCTTCCTCAGGAAGGTGGGTCAACTTTCAACAGTGGGTCAAGCAACTTTGAAAATCACTCTGAATTTGAGCTTGGTTAAAGTAATGACAAAGAGACTCACAGTATTTTCTTTCCAAGTCTGAAATAGACCACAAAATTGCAGATGTTTGTATACATAGTGACAAAGGTCATTACTGCAAACCCATTCTTATTTTATATAGAGTGACATGAGATCCGTGTGTTAAGTTGGTACAGCATTTACCAAGCCCATGTCACTAGGCTCTGCTTCTCACACGAAAATCTTATTTGGAGAATCCATGCTTCACAAACTGTTAACTTTTAAAATTCATACTACTTTCCTGGAATTTTTCAGGAATCCCTTTTGGGTGCAGGTACATGTTGTCTTTGGATTCAGACTCACTTTCGTGTTGTATATATGTGGAAAAGAAAAAGATCATTAAGGCATGTAGTTCAGAAGCAGCATTGGCACTCCTGTTGCCTTAACTCTCAGCTCTTTAGAATAGCTTTGGCAGAACAGGTGCCATTTCTTGTACTTTCATCAATTAGATTTTTAGTAAATTTTGTGTTGACAGTGGACACCCCAAGCAATCCCTGCAATTGCCCTCCTCCCACTCAAATCTACTCACTGCTGAAGAAGGTAAGGTAGAGATTTAAGCATGGAACTTTTCTGTGTTTGTTGAGCTTGTTTCATATTAACCTGTATGGAAGAAAAGGGGGAGGAGTGTAGAAGGAGGACAGTCATCCCAGAAACTGAATAAAAAGGCTAAAACGTCTGGACCAAGCTGTAGCTCAGTAGGAGGTTGCGGTGCTGAAAAGGGAACCCTAGGACAAGTGCCCTACAGCGTGATTGCTTGTGCTTTTAGAAATTCCTGATGAAAAGGAAGAAATGACGTTGAACTCTCCATCCAAGGAGAACAAGAAAGAATCTTCTCTAAAGAAGAGTCGAATCCTTTTGGGAAAAACAGGCGTCATCAAGGAAGAACCACAGCAGGTCAGCATAAGCTTTAGCACCTTGCAGGTTGGGAATGACACGAGGAGGAGTGATTTTTAGTTGTTGGGTTGTTTTGGTTTTTTTTTTTTCCTGACACCCCTCTCTCTGTGTTTCAAATTGAATTAGAACATGTCTCAGCCAGAAGTGAAGGATCCCTGGAACCTCTCCAATGATGAGTTTTACTACCCCAAACAGCAGGGACTTCGAGGAACGTTTGGAGGCAACATCATTCAGGTAGTCACAGTAGTGTTGGCTATAGACTGTCTTGGGAGGTTTCTAGCAGAAAGTATGATGTAGGATTTGTAGAAAAACAGAATTTGGATTACAGCAGGTCAGTTAAGTGCTCATGAGAGAGATTTTTTAATGTTGTTTAATTAAAATTATTAGAAAGGAGTTTGAACTAACTTTTTCTGATTGCCCCATCAAATTGAAGTTTAGGTGCTGAATCTTGCTGTATCATGCTTGCCCTGCTTTTGTTTGCTGTCGCTTTCTGAAGCAGCAGTAGGAGGGGGGAAAGTGGTACAGATAGTCAAAAGGTGAGGCTGTACTTTCTGCTACTAGTGTGCGTTTTAATCTGGATATTATAAAAATAATTTAGATAATGATCAATTTGAACTACTGCTCACTAGCCTTGGGTGAAGAGGTGATATTTTTTTCTTCCTTCATTGTGGTGTTCAGTGACCTCTTCTAAAACATCATCTGATTCCAGCCTCTTCTGTAATGGGAAAAATTTATGTTAATTCCAAATGCACTTCTCTCCCACTGATAGGGATAATGGCTTTGCATGCTCCTAGTTAGTAAAAAAATCCTCTCATTGGGTATCATTTGAAATACTACAATTAAAGTTGTCTCTGTACAAAAAGGAAAGATCTATATATGGATCTAAGCACTTTCAAAAGGCAACATGTGTGATAACAAGTGAATTTCAGTGCACTATCATCGCTGCCAGCAGACCTAAAAATATTACTAGGTTCTGTTATGTAAGGGTTAGCAGGATAGGAGGGTGATCTTGGTTTTGAGATGATAACGTGTCATTCTTAACACGCATTTTGTTCCTGTGTTAGCATTCTATCCCAGCAGTGGAACTTCGCCAGCCGTTCTTTCCCACCCATATGGGTCCTATGAAGCTCCGACAATTTCACCGGCCTCCCCTGAAGAAATACTCTTTTGGTGCCTTGTCCCAACCAGGGCCCCATGCTGTGCAACCTCTGCTGAAGCACATAAAAAAGAAAGCCAAGGTACAGTAATTTTTCTCTGATGTCTGCTGTGGCTCTGTTTGCGCAGCAGATCTGTTTGACGTGCTGTTTTCCTAACACTGTCTCTTCACTGGCACAGATGAGAGAGCAGGAGCGTCAGGCTTCTGGCGGGGGTGAAATGTTCTTCATGCGCACACCACAAGACCTAACTGGCAAGGATGGAGATCTCATCCTTGCTGAATACAGTGAGGAAAACGCCCCCTTAATGATGCAGGTTGGCATGGCGACAAAGATTAAAAATTACTACAAAAGGGTGAGTATGTAGGTTCTGCTGTTGGACGGTGATTTTCTTCTGCGTCTCGCTGAGTGCTAACTGCACTTTCGTTGCACGTTGCAGAAACCTGGCAAAGATCCGGGAGCTCCAGACTGTAAATATGGAGAGACTGTTTATTGTCACACTTCTCCGTTCCTGGGTTCTCTGCATCCAGGCCAGTTACTGCAGGTGAGAAAAGCAAGCATGAGAAGACGGAGAAGTTGAATGTGGACTAATAGGCAGAATGTTTCATACCCTGTTTATTGAATCATGAATAATGCTCAACTTCGAAAAAAAACCCAGATTCAGTTTCATTTCCAGTTTAAGTCTCTTTGTTTAGTGATAATAATTCAGTTCTTTTTTTAAAAAAATATCTCTGTTGTATATTTTTTAAAAATTGTTGTAGGAATGATTGGAATTGCAGGAAGTGAGTCTTGGCTGCTTTGCTTTGTAATGGCATTAGGAATACTGTTAGAGAGGATTGAATGGAAGGCCAAAGCTGCTTGAATATTGAGGAACTCAGTAAATAGGTGTTGGAGGAGACAGACAACGTGGATTTATCATGGTCCAGGATGCGTGAGCATCGTTTTTTGTACTTTCTGAGAATTGCACTGCTAGTTGTCTGCTGGATGCCAGTTACTAGTCAGGTGTGTAGAATTCTGCTTTTATGAGCCTTTCTCTTGTTGAAATATATTCGACTGAGATGGGGAGAGGAATTAAAAATGTTGTAAGGACCACCTGGTTACAAAATCGATAATAAATGTAAAAATAAATTGGTATCAGTTAATGCTAGCTGTCTTTGCTGAAGTAATAATTCTGTCCGTGCTGTACCACGGGAAAAAACTAAGGTGAAGGTTGATTGTTAAAGATTCATCACAGAACCGACAATACTAATTGTTCAAGTCTAAGAGGACTGGAAGCTTTCCAGAAGTCTTGTTTTATCCATGATGAAGTGAGGATAGGGCCATCTCAGGGAAAGCTTTGCAATGTGGATGAGGGTAGTGTGGGAGAGTAGCGGTGGGTAAGGCTTGTGGAAGCCCTGTGGGTGGAGAAAACCCTTTCTAGAAGAGGATGGTCTTTTCTGGTTCCGCTCAGTCTAGTGTCTCCTTGGTGCCAGTTTAAACTTCCTTACCTTTAAATGCTGAACTCGGCTGCTCTCTGCTTTTCTGGTTAGGGCCTTACAACCTCCTTTCCTGAGCAAAGTTTTCAGTCTTTGCCCTCTCCCATTTCCAGACTGTGCATGTGTCCTGGGCTGGCTGCTGTGGTTATAGTGTTCTTTTGCGTATGTGTTCATAGAATCTTCATAGAATCTTCATAGAATCTTCATGGTTGGAAAGGACCTTTGAGATCATCGAGTCCAACCAAACAACCTACAGACTCTGCCACTAGAGCATCCCCTGAAGTGCCACATCTAGACGTTTCTTAAGCACCTCTAGGGATGGTGACTCAACCCCCTCCCTGGGCAGGCTGTTCCAGTGCCTGACCACTCATTCAGTAAAGTAATTCTTCCTAATATCTAATCTAAACCTGCCCTGCCGCAGCTTCAGGCCATTTCCTCTGGTCCTGTCATTATCCACCTGGGAGAAGAGGCCAACCCCCACCTCTCTACACCCTCCTTTCAGGGAGTTGTAGAGGGCAATGAGGTCTCCCCTCAGCCTCCTCTTCTCCAAGCTAAACATGCCCAGCTCCCTCAGCCTCTCCTCATATGACCTGGTCTCCAGAGCCCTCACCAGCCTGGTAGCTCTCCTCTGGACACGCTCCAGCACCTCAATGTCCCTCTTGGACAGCGGGGCCCAGAACTGAACACAGCACTCGAGGTGAGGCCTCACCAGTGCCCAGTACAGAGGCACCATCACTTCCCTGCTCCTGCTGGCCACGCTGTTCCTGATACAAGCCAGAATGCTGTTGGCCGCCTTGGCCACCTGGGCACACTGCTGGCTCATACTCAGCTGGCCGTCCACCAGCACCCCCAGGTCCTTTTCTGCCGGGCAGCTTTCCAGCCACTCTTCCCCAAGCCTGTAGCGTTGCTTGGGATTGTTGTGACCGAAATGCAGGACCCGGCACTTGGCCTTATTAAACCTCACACAGTTGGCCTTGGCCCATCGATCCAGCCTGTCCAGGTCCCTCTGTAGAGCCTTCCTACCCTCCAGCAGATCAACACTCCCACCTAGTTTGGTGTCATCTGCAAACTTACTGAGGGTGCACTCAATCCCCTCATCCAGATCATGGATAAAGATATTAAACAAAACCGGCCCCAAAACAGCCCTGAGGGACACCACTGGTGACCGGCCGCCAAGAGGATTTCACCCCATTAATCACAAACCCATTCTTTCTATCGCTTTTTAAAGTACCTCCTTAAAGGTCAGTCCAAAGAGGCCTTCAAACTCTTTCTGCATTTGTTTGAGGTTTTCTTATACTTTTGTGCTTCATCCTTGGTTGTTCTCTGCATAATGCAAAGAAGGAATGTTCTGACTGCACATCTACGTATATTGTGATATAAATGATAGTGTACCACCGGAATTACTGGGGTTTTTTTTAGTGTTCTTCTTAAGATCTTTTTTGTAGATTGAGTTACAGAAAATTAGATTAAAACCTGACTCTCTAACTTTGATTTGTTTCTTTTATTAGGCATTTGAAAACAACCTTTTCCGGGCCCCTATCTATTTACATAAGATGCCTGAAACGGATTTCCTGATTATCCGGACACGACAAGGCTATTATGTTCGAGAATTAGTGGATATTTTTGTAGTTGGTCAGGAGTGCCCACTTTATGAAGTTCCTGGTCCCAACTCTAAACGAGCTAACACCCATATCAGAGATTTTCTGCAGGTATGTGATAAGAGACAGTTTGGGGATCTGAGGGGTCTTTGGAGAAAGCCCTTGGCATAGGCCCAGGCCTCATGCGGACAGACTTGATTTGAGAAGCTCATTGCCCTGCTATGGCTCCTTTTCTTTTTTTTTTTTTTTTTTTTTTTTTTGTGGTGGTTTTTGGTTTTGGTTTGGTTTTGTGGATTTTTTTTGGTGAGGTGAGAGCACAACGGGAGTTGGATGTTAAACATACAGACCATTTTGGTTGTCATTTGACCAACGATTCATAGCAGGCTGCTTCTGTTTACATGCATCCTGTCTGATGAATATATGATAGAGGCTTTGCATTAGCCAAAATAAAAAGTTATAAGATTATATAAAAGTGTAGGAAACGGAAGAAATTAGAATGAGCTTTGAAGTGGTTATGCCGTATAAAACAAGTTACATGGGTCTTACTAAGAGCCAATTAAGGGATTTTAAAGGATCTTATGTCCTATTCCATAGCACAGAATTAGAGTTGCTTCATAGATCTTTGCTGATTTCCTAGATCTCGAAGCAGTTAAGCTTTGGGACTGTCAGTGACCATTCATATAAATATACCAAAATTTAGATTTTGGAGAAGATTTCTAGTAATTTACTGTCAGTTTAATTTAGAGCAGGAAAATCCCTGCCGCTCCCAGAGTTCAAGTTTCTGTACCAAAAGATGAACATTTCTAATGTGATAATACAAAATTTCAAGACAAATATTTTTTTCCCCATCTCCTTCTCAAAAAATAGCTGGGCCTGAAGCAGATATGTGGCTTGGAAAGCTTATCTTAAGTAAATTTATAAGAAACGCTGGGTTTGAAGTAGGAAGTCTGAAGAAGTCAGACTGTTTTTGAAAGTTTGTTCTGTTCTTTCTTCAGACATTGCAAATGAGGTCTTGTTTTCTAGGTTTTTATTTATCGCCTCTTCTGGAAAAGCAGAGACCGTCCTCGGAGAATTCGCATGGAGGATATCAAGAAGGCCTTTCCTTCGCACTCAGAGAGTAGCATCCGAAAGCGGCTAAAGCTTTGTGCTGATTTCAAACGCACAGGTAAAGGTTTTATGTGGACATCAGCCATTCTTTGCTGCTCTTGGAGTTCCAAACAGAGCAGGAGGCGGCAACATTTCCTCCTGATAAGCCATTTTTGAAAACATCTATTTGAAGAACTGAAATGTAATCTGATAGGTTTTTTTGTTCCAATTTTTATAAATGGACGCTTTCTTTTGGCACAGGCGTGCTTGATGGTGAGAAATCACTACAGCTTGGACATTTGTGTTTTTACAATAGTCTGGGCAATGACTTACTCGTAAAGTAACAATGTACAACACCAACACATACGCGTTCCCTTCCCTGTGTGTATGGCTGTGTTGTGTTTTGCAAGCAAATACATGCCAGTAGAAGCTTGTCCCATCTTCATGAATCTAATAGTGCCCTGAGAGCCTGAGTTCTGCTTTTTCTGTATGCAGAATGATAAACAGGTGGGTAATGCAAAGCCTTTTAGGCTAGCCATGGGGAAAGTAGTTTGAGGTGAGGTAGTGAAAGGTGCATTAAATGCTTTTGGAATGTAGTTTATACATTGAATGAGCACGAATTAGGAGAGTTTGCTGATAAAACAGGCGCTAAATTAGAGGACGTTGATTTAGACAAATGCAGAACAAAAAAACCTATCACTTTTAGTGGTCTAAGCGTCACAGATTTGTCATACTTGCTCCTTTTGCCAGCATTGCAGCAGGGTACCAAATCTTGAAATACAGGTTATGATGGCATCCAACATTTGTGGGAAACTACTCAGTGTTTAATCTGTGCGTTTTTCAGGGATGGACTCAAATTGGTGGGTCTTAAAGCCAGATTTCAGATTGCCGACAGAGGAAGAGATCAGAGCAATGGTGTCCCCAGAACAGTGCTGTGCGTATTACAGCATGATTGCAGCTGAGCAGCGACTGAAGGTAAACGCTCCTGGTAGGCCGTAAGGCAAGTTACTGACAATTAGTTCTGTGAAGGGTGAAGTAAGCAAATTAGGCACCTGACTACTGGGCAACTTGTGAAGTTTTCTGCTGTGTAAAAAGGGAGTTAAGTTTTTAAAGAGAGAGACATATTCTTACCACCTATTATTTAGATACTGAGTTAGCTGCGCTCAAAGGTAGTAAAGGGAAGGTAGGAGAAAGGGCTTATGTTTCTACTGGGAGCTCTACAGCAGAAAGTAACCAGTACGTGGCTGTGAGAGAGGCTGGTTATTTTTTTTGAAGTCCAATGCAGTATTTAGCTGTAGAGTTTGTCAAAATACCGGGCAGCTTGACATCTGTGATACTGTGGGTCACAGTGAATCTTGCAAAAAAGTGTCTGTGGAAGTGTGCTTGTTCAGCATGACAGGTCTCCACAGGAGATTCATAACATGCTTCTAGTTCTCTCTCCAGTAACCTTTTTAAGACTTCAGGTTCTCATTTTTTCCTAATATTTCTCTACAGGATGCTGGTTATGGGGAGAAATCCTTCTTTGCGCCAGAAGAGGAGAATGAAGAGGATTTCCAAATGAAGATCGATGATGAGGTACTGTCAGAGCAATGCGTAAGCGTGCATGCCAATATATAAATCTGCATGGCAGGAGAGAAACAAGGTCTTTAATACGAAGGACATGTTTAAAGTAGGATTCAGTAGATCAAATGTTCTTGCGGCTTTCCTGGGAACTCTGCTGCCAAGCTTATACCTCTATTTGGAGATCCTTCTTGCCAGCTCTTTCAGGACTAGACTTTTTGCCTTAAATGGCTTTTGTGTGAGTTATCTAGCGCTTTGGTTCTTCATTGAGGGTTTTATCAGGGCAGCTGAAGGATCAATAAGCAGAATTCGCCCTCATGTCAATTGAAAAGTTCTCAGTATGATTGGAAGAATCCAAAATAAAAAGCTTGGAATTCTCCTCAATGGTAGCGGGATTGTGAAGGCATGTTTCTCTTCCTCCTGGCAGGTGCGCACAGCTCCGTGGAACACCACACGAGCCTTCATTGCTGCTATGAAGGGCAAGTGCCTCCTAGAAGTGACTGGTGTAGCAGATCCTACTGGTTGTGGGGAAGGATTTTCTTATGTGAAGATTCCAAACAAACCAACTCAGCAGAAGGTATGGTTCCCAAGGTTGGGTTGAAAAGGAGCAATAACTGGAAAGCGATGTACAGATGGGGCATCAGGAAGAGAAAATATCAGAAGATGAGCCTATGTGTTATGTGATGACATTAATAGGCTGCATCTTCCTCTGAACAGGATGATAAAGAACCTCAACCGGTGAAAAAGACAGTGACTGGGACAGATGCTGATCTGCGCCGACTTTCTCTCAAAAATGCCAAACAGCTTCTGCGTAAATTTGGAGTGCCTGAAGAGGAGGTGAGCATGAACCTGGAGCAGGTTACGGAGTACTCTTCACTGAGGGATTCAGCAGCTGATGGTGGAAGGGACACACACTTTTCTACTCCGACCTTGTGTGGAAAGGAGTTGAAATCCAGAGTCAGCTACCTCAGTTGTATGTCTCTAAATCCATTTCTAGTCTGTCTTCCTCTTTCCAGATAAAGAAGCTGTCCCGGTGGGAAGTGATTGATGTGGTACGTACGATGTCTACAGAGCAGGCTCGTTCAGGGGAAGGTCCTATGAGCAAATTTGCGCGTGGGTCTCGGTTTTCTGTAGCAGAACATCAGGAGAGATACAAAGAAGAGTGTCAGCGCATCTTTGATTTACAAAATAAGTAAGTTCTTATCTAATGTTTACAGCCTTGAACCCCACCCTGTCCCCACCTTAAAAGTCCAGAAGTATGTATGCCTGGGGCTCACCGATAGTAGTGCTGTAGGTGTTGATTCGACTGGTCGGGCTCACAAAATACAGCACTGAGAAAGAGGGCTTTGGCTATTAATAGAAACTTACGGCTTAGCCTGAAGCGTCTTGCTGTCATAGACCTTTTGGAAAGGTAGAATGAGTTGCATAGTCTGCCACGTATACTGGCATGAGAAGTTCCACTGTTTCACAGATCAGTAGTTCACCACCCTTATTTCCTTCCATCTGTCCCTCTCTCAGCAGTTTGCCATCTCTCTCTTGGGTAGCAGCTATCAATTCTATGTCCCGTTCTTTCGAACTGCCAGAAGAATTCATGCATTATTCCTTGTTGTGGCCCAAGGCTTGAGAGCGGGGAGGCAATATAGTGCTGTTGATGATGAAGAGATCAACTTGTTGGAGAAGACTGGCTTGGAACAATTGATCTTTTGGACATGGGGAATACAGGAGGACTGAGAAGGGAATACATTGTGCCTATTCCTGTACTAGTGATTTGCAACATCATTTTCAAACCTTTGTGTCATTTTTACCTTTGTATTTCTGGGAAGGTAACAGGCTGATTTTATGCAGAGGGGAGGAGGGAGAGGAACTAGCTAACTTTCAAGGTGCCTTCTATTTCAGGGTTCTGGAATCCACTGAGATCCTGTCAACAGACACAGATAGCAGCTCAGCTGAAGACAGTGACTTTGAAGAGATGGGAAAGAATATTGAGAATATGTTACAGAACAAGAAAACTAGTTCTCAGCTCTCTCGGGAAAGAGAAGAGCAGGAACGAAAAGAATTGCAAAGGATGCTTCTGGGAGAAGATAGTGGCAATGACAAAGAGAGGGGCAAAAAGGACAGGAGAGACAAAAAGGGGCTGTGTAAGTAACTGCAACCACCAGAATGTGCCTGGGAAGGGGATGCAGAACTTTGGGTCAGGCTGCAAAGTGTGCTGATCTGCCCTCTCAGAGTAGAGTGTGGATTCCGTACAGGGAGAATGTACAGGCATCCTTATCTGGGGCTTCTTCCTTCTCCTGAGCAGTTACTGGCTGAAAATGCATTTAAAGTGTTTTCTTTGCTTCATAGCTCTGCTTTATTTTGATCTGTGAACTCACTCTGGTATTTCTTTTGATATTCACTGCTGCTTGCTGCTTAAGTTTCCCTTTTTTTTTTTTTTTTGGGGTGAGGTGGGTGGGTTGTTTTTGAGTAGTTTTCTCTAGATGTGTTCGCAAATAGTTCTGCGACCAGCTTCTGGTACTGTAATTACATCTTGTGTGTAAACACAGCTATGTAGGTGAAACAGAGATATGCACGATATGTAGGCTGATAGCAGTGTCTGTTATAGTGTGTGCTGTAGCACTGCGTTTGGGAGGTAATTGGGCAGCTGCCAGATTTGGATCTCCTGGAGATATGTTTATTTTAAGCGCATTCCAACAGAGAACTTGACACGTCCTTATACTGGCAGGTAAAAGTGTTTGACCTGGGAATGAACTTATCTCTGTATGAGGGTGTTCATGACCACTGTTACTTGTCGCGTTTGTATGTGCAAAGTTGAGATCTGCAGCATCTGGGTCAACGTTATTGTTGCTATTGGAAACCCAGGTCGGGAACAAATCACTAATTAACTAACTACTGGAAGAATTTAGTGAGGGATATGTGGAAGATTTGCTGATGATTGTTGCCTTATGAAAAGATATCCGGTGTTATCTTGAACAAAATCTCTTAACCAAAACGAATCTAGCTAACTGGTTGTAACACCTGTTGGAGAACTGGATAACTGTTGACCTTCAGTTTCTGCCAGATCCCCACACCTATCATCAAAACCACTCTAACAATAAGCAATGTGCAGAGCCATGTTGCAGTTGCCTTACAGGTTGCACTTGGGCGCCTGCGGGTCCTTGTTGACTAGCTGTTCCTTCTGGCTTTATAGTCCACGTGGGTAATTCAGTATCTTACCTTTGTTTGAGATTGATACATGTCATGATAAGAGAATGCGAACAAGCAAGAGAAAGGCTTGTATTGCTTTAGTTTTCCTGAATTTGTGTCTTGGAAGTTTTTAAGCCAATACTATCTTCTGTGTTTAAACAATGATGTTTCTATAAGGTGAAAGAAATTAAAAGTCAATAAAACGCTCTGTTACAGCATCAGCTTCAGGAGCCTCGGCAAACTCTCACAAAGATGATGACACTGCCTCTGTAACCAGCCTTAATTCCTCTGCCACTGGCCGCCGCCTCAAAATCTATCGCACATTTAGAGATGAGGATGGGAAAGAATATGTGAGGTGCGAGACAGTTCGGAAGCCTGCTGTCATTGATGCCTACTGCCGAATACGGACTACCAAGGATGAAGAATTCATGTAAGACCTACATGATATTTTTTTCTTTCTAACTTTGCATGTAGAGTAATGTAGAGTATTTAATTCTGTTGGCAGTATGAAGAAATGTAGAATTGAGTGTAGAAGCCCAGAGCTGTAATTGTGGAGAGGAAGAGAGAGAGAGATTTAATGGCTGTCCATTTGGAGAATATTGTGAATTTTGTGCAGTGATTGGCCTGGCAGAAGAGTACCTGGTAAATCATCAACTCAGATGAAAAACTTGTGTGGTTTGTTTGTTTGTTTCCCAGACGAAAGTTTGCTCTATTTGACGAACAGCACCGTGAGGAAATGCGAAAGGAGCGGCGCAGGATCCAGGAACAATTACGGCGGTTAAAACGCAACCAAGAAAAAGAGAAACTCAAGGGCCCTCCAGAAAAGAAGCCCAAGAAAATGAAAGAGCGTCCAGACTTGAAAGTAAACATATCCATACGCAAAGCGTACTAACAGGTCTTGGGTATTAGAGAAGTTTTCTGTTCTAGTATTGTAGTAAAGGTCTGACTAGGGCATTTTAATGATACTCTGCCTCTAAACTAGGAGACTATGTATGAATTCTGATCTGTCATCTTTCTTACATTTTTGCAGCTAAAATGTGGAGCATGTGGTGCAATTGGCCATATGAGGACTAATAAGTTCTGCCCTCTTTACTACCAAACAAATGCCCCACCTTCTAATCCTGTTGCAATGACAGAGGAGCAGGAGGAAGAGCTGGAAAAAACAGTCATTCACAATGATAATGAAGAACTCATCAAAGTAGAAGGAACAAAAATTGTCCTGGGAAAACAACTGATTGAGAGGTAAGGGAAGAAGCAGAAATACCAATGGGTAGTAAGAAAAACTAATTTAGAGCTTAGTGCAGGGTACTCGTGTATATTAATCACAGGAATAAAGTGACAGGGCTTTACATAGACTATTACTACAGTATTTTGATTGTGTATTTGGTATTACGGCAGATGGGACCAGAGCCAGTACTGGGGGACAAATGGTCTTGATTCATAAGAGGGTTGGAGAAACTATTACACTTTTTTGTGTTTTACCTAGTGCGGATGAGGTTCGCCGGAAATCACTGGTCCTGAAGTTTCCTAAACAGCAGCTTCCTCCAAAGAAGAAACGGCGAGTAGGGACAACTGTTCACTGTGATTATCTGAATGTGAGTGAAGGCGTTATGGAGCTGGTTGCAGCACCTCTATTTCTGTTTGTACCAACTGGCCAGTTTCTTTACTACTCCTGAGCATCCTCTGCGTGCAACACAGATACCTGTCCAGTAAATTAATACACTAAATTGCCTAGGATTTCTGTGGGTAGATGTTTTGCATCTTGGAACAGCCTTAATTTTTTTCTTCCTCTGATTTCTTTAGCGTCCTCATAAATCTATCCACCGACGGCGAACAGATCCCATGGTGACGCTGTCATCCATCTTGGAGGGCATCATCAATGACATAAGAGATCTTCCTAATGTAAGTTTAAGCCATGAGACCAAAAACCTGTGTCTTAAGCAATATGATTGAAGTCGGTTATGTGTTGCAGACACCAAAATTACGCTAGGCTTTTCTCCGATGAGTGGTGTGCCACCCCTTTCGCCCCTGCCCTGCACACAGTTGGTGTGCGATATTTCCTAAATTATCTCAGCTCAGAATCTTTTTGAGATGAAAACGTCCATATCAGGAAATAATGTTGAATAGTTCTGTATGGATACATATTCAGAGTCTGGGATATGTGAGGGTTTTTTGTTTGTTTGTTTTTGTTGTTCTTTTCAACAAAACCAGAAAAATATGCAGAACGCTTGATGTAGCAGCGTGCAATACTTTTATGTATGTGACACTGGAGAAAATTGTGTGCTTCCCTGTTTCTGACCGGATTTTACTTGAACAAAAGTTTAAATGAAAGATTGGAGTTAAAATAAGAATTTAAAGTTCAGTTTCTTGGTTTTTGTGCTGCATAACCAAAAATGCCATCTGAGAATTCTTTGTGAGATTGTTCTTCGTATAATGGTGTTGAAGAATATTTTGTAGAAGAAAGCGATAGCCACTGTGGGGCTGAGCTTCTGAGCTTATCGTATTCAACGTTGGTTGAAGCTGGTGCCTATTCAGCTGTGGAGGTTAAAGTGAAATTAGCTGTGCAAGTACTGTGTTAATAAGCATTCACTTTTTTTCATCCTCAGACATACCCTTTTCATACACCTGTAAATCCAAAAGTTGTCAAAGATTATTATAAGATTATTACTCGACCCATGGATTTACAGACCCTGCGTGAAAACGTTCGTAAGCGGCAGTACCCATCCCGAGAAGAGTTCAGAGAACATCTGGAACTAATTGTTAAGAACAGTGCGACATACAATGGTAGGCTATTGACAACACAGGGAAACGGGGTTTCTGCTAATCGGTCGTATGTGTGTGAGGTGTGGATCTTTTACTTCTAGAAATAACAAAAGCAACAGAACAAATTCACTGTCAGATAGCAACAGTAAGCGTATGTTTTTCCATATATACCTGAGAGACTATATTCATGTTAATGAGCTAATTCATAAATAGGAAAGAAATGGACTCTAGGATTTAACAATAACTAAATGGTGACTGTGATGTAGTAACTGAAGTTCAGTTATGGACCGACCGACGACTGAAGATTTCTATGATTCTGTCCCAGAGAGGTGGTGGAAGCCCCATCCCTGGAAGTTTTTAAGGCCAGGCTGGCCGGGGCTCTGAGCAACCTGATCTAGTGGGAGGTGTCCCTGCCCAGGGCAGGGGGGTTGGAACTAGATGATCTTTAAGGTCCCTTCCAACCCTACGCATTCTATGATTCTATACTGGTGCATGCATTAAGTGAAACTGCACTAAGCAAAGTCCTGCATATCCCCTTCATACAGGGTGAAGCTAAGCAAAACATTGTTTTCCGTAGACTACAAGACGAGCATCCTTCCTTATTTTTTTTCAGACATAGATTGGCGCGGAGTTCCTTGTGAACTTATTTTCTCAATTTTATGCCTTAGTGAATGAATCTTACAATACAAATAGGAGCAGTTCACGCCTTTTGAAGCCATTGCCTTGGAACATGCAGCTTTGATTAGAGTTTACTGGAATGATTTTGCATATTTTGGTTCTTAGATGCAATACGTTTTTCTCCATTTGGGAATGTCAGAAAGCTAGTTTAAAAAAAATTAATTAAAAACCGTAGATTCTGCAGTAGAGCATGCAACTGCTGGGGAAAAGTTCGGATTCGTTGAGCAGCCATAGGTCAGCTGTATTCTGACCGCTGATAGAAAGATCTTTGTCCAAAAAGTATTCATTCAACGGATAAAAAACCTCCCAGCTGCACTGAGTCTCTCGGGGCTGTGCAGCATTCAGGCTGACACGGACAGCACTGGTTTTGTGCCTTTACTGCTTCCTTTATTATTTTGACAGCTAAGGCCCTGTTTTATCCTAACAAGTGAGATTTTTTTTTTTCACAGTTCTGTTGCAAATACTTGTTTCCATGTCCGAGCAACCATGAAATTATTTAAAGCTGTGGTTTTCTGAATATTTCTTAAATGTCCATCTTGCCTTCCCTAGCAGTTCTGCTTCACTGACTGGATCTAGTGAATGAAACGGAAATTTCACAACTTACACTCTGAAAGTTTGGCAAAGGTGGAGGGCTTAGAGGCCAGTCTTCCACAGGCACAGCTGGTTTCCCAGAGGCCTTCCAAACCTTAACAGAGTGTATCCCAAAAGCATGAAGATTTGCTACAAATAACCTTTATTCCTATAAAATCCGTACTAAACTTTTAGTAACTGTGTGTCTTGAGAATATACTTCAGGATATACTCCCAGTTGTGCTAGGAATATAATCAGCGATGCTTTAGGAGTAAAGATTAATTCCTACTGTGACGTAATTGGCCTTTTTAATCAGGCTGGAGTATCTCACGGTACTTGCTGTGTGTTTGCAGGGCCAAAGCACTCGCTGACGCAGATCTCTCAGTCCATGCTGGACCTGTGTGATGAGAAGCTGAAAGAGGCAAGTCTTGTGAATGTGTTGTGGTCAGAGTGGAGAGGGAGGTGATGATCAGGGGTGATTGACGGGGTTGAGGACAGAGGATGCGAGTAGGCAAAACACAGGGCTTTAAGGATAGTAGAAGAATAAGGGAACTCCTCCCCTCACCTCAGAGCGTATTGGAATTTTTACAAATTTGAACAGTCCAAATTGGAGTCCTTCTCAAAAAAACAGATGCTCGTTTGTTACTCTAGTTACTTTATCTTGTATGTAGGCTTATATCTAGGCTGTTATCCCCTCTTATTTACAAGCGTCTTCATAAAAAGGTGAGCGAGAGTCTCTTTGGGACAGAGTATCCTGATATTAGCAGTTACTAATCTAGGGTCAGCCACTGATGTTCCTTACTTTTATTGCAGAAGGAAGATAAACTGGCTCGATTAGAAAAAGCAATTAATCCCCTCCTGGATGATGACGATCAAGTGGCCTTTTCCTTCATTTTGGATAACATTGTCACTCAAAAGATGATGGCAGTTCCAGATGTACGTACCTTGAGCGGAGTGTGTTTGTGCGTGATGTGTAAAATGTGCTGATTATAGTCTTGTGGCTGTATATTTCCATTGTTTTTGTTAGCGCGCTGCAAAAAAACCCACCAAAACCCAAACAACAGAGTGCTCTGTCAGGGAGCTGGCCTATTTCCGATTTTCTGACTGGCACAGACACGCCTGAACTCACCCCCTTCACTGGAGCAAAGGTCCAGAAGTGGCGGCTCGGTTCCAGTTTTTGTCCTGCTCCTGTCACTCACTCCTGGATGGTGCTTGCGTCAACCTCCCATTAGTGTGAAGTCACTGATTTTCATTAAGCGTGGTCATTCTAAAACTCATTATGCTCTTCTGCTGCTTTATACAGCACTTGCTTTGGTAGAATCTCAAAGCACTCTGCAAAGGTACGGTTTTCTGGTGGAAATGAAACACAAGCTGATTCCTAATTTATATGGTTAACCCAGCGTTGTACCAGTTTGTTAGTATTAAAAAAAAACTCAAAACCTTAAACTCACCAAAAAACCCGCACAAATAAGGATTTCGGTGTCACTCATCTGTAATGCGTATGGTGTCTGAATGGCATAAGGAACAAGAGTCTGTAGTGGTTAGACTGAATCAGAGAGGGCTTAATGCCTGTCATCTTTAGAACTTTGTTGGTTCCATTCTCTGTTGTCACCGAGTTCTCATTTCTGATGTTTAGAAACAGATTTTAGGGTTTTTCTATGCCGTCACGCCATGATGAACTGATAAATTGGTATATATAGCCCCTGTTGTGAGGTCAGACCTAGGTTTATATTCTTTGTTTATTGTACAAGCAGCGAGTGTTCTTGGTGGATGCCACAGTTTTGTTGTGGAGGAAACAGTGATATTAAACAGAAAAGTCATTTGCATGATTATTATTTTGTATTACATGTTCCTGCTGTTAAACAGGTATCAACAGGCCTAGTTAAAAATCCAACCAGTAGATCTTTTTCTGTATCCTTCCTGAAGCTAAATGATTGGATTCAAAATGCCTTGTGATAAACACCTCCCATACATTTTGAGTGTTCATCAGTTCTGGAGACTTGCTTTATGAAATTGGTAGCTCAAACTGGAAAAACTTCTACACAGAAGCTTTCTAAACTTGTCTGTTTTCTTTCCTCCAGTCTTGGCCATTCCATCATCCAGTTAACAAGAAGTTTGTTCCTGATTATTACAAGGTGATTGCTAATCCAATGGACCTGGAGACTATCCGCAAGGTGCGTAGCTTGAACTGAGCAGTCACTTGAGAGATGTTTAGACTTGATTACTTACTGGGTGACGATCTCTTCCAGAATATCTCCAAACACAAATACCAGAACAGAGAGATTTTCCTGAACGATGTTAACCTCATCCTTGCCAACAGCATTAAGTACAATGGTAGGTGGTGAAGATAAGGCTTCGGCTGCCTTCTGTGCTTAAATGAATACATTTGTGCACCTCTTCTGTAGTGCTGTCAAAGCCTGAAGCTGGGACTCCTGAGTCTGACTGTTGCTTTCCTCGACTGCTGTGAAAAGAGATGCTTAAACAGTGACGTTTTCACTGTCACCTGGTGCTTTACGTACGGTCTTGTGCGGAATGTGGCAGTTACATTTGGGGACGATTTTCTGCTTGTTCAGTACACATCTCTGCTTCGGTGATTTGTTTCTGGGAATTTCCTTGAGATTGACAGGGTACAGCCTTCCTGTCTGCCAAATCATCTTTTTAATGCTGGACCAAACTGGTTGCTCTTTGTTAGTTGCATGTGAACCCTGATTTATAGAATCATAGAATTGCCCAGGTGGGAAGAGACCTTTCAGATCATCTAGTCCAACCATTGACCTAATGCTGACAAAAATCATCGCTAAACCATACAGCTAAGCACTACGTCTACCCGTCTTTTAAATACCTCCAGGGATGGTGACTCAACCACTGCCCTGGGCAGCCTGTTCCAATGCTTGGTAACCCTTTCAGTGTAAAAATTTTTCCTAATATCTAATCTAAACCTCCCCTGGTGCAACTTGAGGCCGTTTCCTCATGTCCGTTCACCTGTTACTTGAGGGAAGAGACTGACCCCCACCTCTCTTCAGCCTCCTTTCAGGGAGCTGCAGAGAGCGAGAAGGTCTCCCCTCAGCCCCCTTTTCTCCAGGCTGAACACCCCCAGCTCCCTCAGCCGCTCCTCACCAGACTTGTGCTCCAGACCCCTCACCAGCTCCGTTGCCCTTCTCTGGACACGCTCCAGCACCTCAATGGCTTTCTTGTAGTGAGGGAATACATATATATATATATATATATATATATATATATATTTTTTTTTTTTTTTTTTTTTTTTCCTCCGATCAGAAGGTGGTGGGATTTAGGGACCTGTGTCATGAGAGCTGTGTAACCAAAACCAGTCTTTCTGTCTTAGCAGCTGAGCAAATGTCAGAATGCATAAAGATGCTTGTTTCTTACTACAGGGCCAGACAGTCAATACACAAAAACAGCCCAGGAGATTGTAAATATCTGTTACCAAACTTTAGCTGAGGTACGTGGACAACTCTACTGTAATATTTTTGTATGTTTGAATTTTCTGTTCTGCAACCTTAGCAAGCTTCTTTGTTCTTAGTATGATGAGCACCTGACTCAACTTGAGACAGACATCTCTACTGCTAAGGAAGCAGCGCTAGAGGAGGCAGACCTGGAAAGTCTTGATCCCATGACCCCTGGTCCCTACACTCCGCAGGCAAGTGACCAAGTAGAGTTTTCACTTCCTTTCTTTTAGTTTCAGTTTCCTGGATGTTTGATCTAGAGGTGCCTCTTTGTTCTACTGTTCTGCATCTGTCTGCAGTTTGTCTTTTAGTAGTGTATCTCGTTGGATGGTGTGCTAACAACTATTTTTTGAGGATAAATGTGAGAAGCGGTTATGCTGCTTCGGAGAGTGTAAGATAACCTGAGACAAAGAAGGTAATTTCCCAAGCAACTTGCAAAACTGGTCTCACGATGAGCTATGTACAGTCAGGTACAACTGAATGTTGGTTGGAGATTCAAACACTGTGCGAGTGTAGCAGTTGGAAAACCTCAGAAGGCAAGCAGGGAAAAGGTAAGGAGAACATGAGGAAGAACCCATCAATGCTGTAGTGCCAAGAAGAAGCCAGAGAGCTGTTTGGTGGGGACATTGAAGAGGCTTGTTGCTAGGAGCAAAGAAACTGCCTAATATGGTCAGCGAAGTAGGAGTCCTCTGCATTCTTTGGTGGGATTCTTTACAGTTCTTTATTTTGGCTCTAATGGAAATAACATTTTTTTCTTTTTTTTTTACTCTTCATTATTACTTTATAGCAGACAATTGTGTGTGCGCGTTATTTTGTATGTATTATAGACCAAGTTGGAAGCATAATTTATACTGAAGGTTGTATGACAGACTGCTTTTTCAGTGTTTATGGTTTGGCAGAATTTTATAAGCTATTTAGAGGGGGTTTTGGGTTTGTTTTTTTTTTTTTTTAATGCTGCTTCTAGCCTCGGGCTGTTTGATTGTTTTCAAAAGCATCAGGAAAAAACTTTCACCAGGAATGACACGTTCATTCCTGAAAAATAAAATTGCCTTTGGAATTTCCCTGATAAACTAGATAACGGTTCAGGGAATGTCATCCTAGTGTCAGAGATGTGTCTTTTGTTTATTTGGAAAAACTGTTGAAGTTCATAAGCCTTGAGAAAGATCTCTCTGATAATAACCAAATGATCAAAATTCAGATTTTGTATACCCAGTGTAGGAAGACAAAGCAAAGCTTTCTTTGCAGTTGTTCATCCCAATTGTAGACCAATAATTTTTCTGTTCTGTGCAAGTCTGGTGTGATTACACCTGGAAAGTTGCATTTAACTTTAGTAAAGTCAGAGCAGAAAAGAGGGGCTTGAATTTCAGGAACAATTTAAGATCTTACAAAGATTATTTTTAAGAGAAAAATGAGTTTAAAATTTGTTTAGGCAATAAGTATACAATGATTATATGTCTGGAGCCAGGATAGCAGGCTACAAACAAATTTGCGGCCATATTTAACACCCTCCATCCATCTCTCCCCACAAAAAAAAAAAAAAAAAAAAGACCCAAAACGTGGCAGTTTAGGAAGCTAGAAAGAACTTGCTAGGAATGACGACAGAATTCAGCGGGGTGGGAATACTGAAAGTGAGTGTCATGGAAAAAGACCTTCCTGGCAATGTGAACTGTCAGGCTGCGAGGAAGTCTTTGGAGATTAGTTGTTGAAACCAGCTATTGACACTTTTCAAGGAAGATTAGGAGGAATCAAGGATGATCCCAGTACCTCAGAGAATGAGGGACAAAAATGTCGTTCTTCTCTCTATCTCATGGTTTCCTTCCCAACAGCGCTATTACCTGTTCTGATTTTTTTTTTATCCGAGTTGGTGATCAGGAGAGAGGAAAGGAGGCTTGAGCAGTGAAGTGCCTCTTAGCTGTCTGCTCCTTCTCTGTGCTTGCTAAAGGCGACAGCTTCCTGAGCTTCTCCCTTGGCCGTGTCATCTGAAGGCCATCCTTTCCTCCTCCTTGGCTGGAGGTATGCTCCCGCTTCCCACGCTCCCAAACTTGTCGCAGATGGCAGGTGTGGTGGTGGTTGCTTGGCTTTAGTTCCCTTTATTTCAAATGCAGTTGTGATGACTAATATTTATCTCCCCATATGTGTCTTCGGGAGCTGCGCTCCGGGATGTAAAAAGCAAATACAGCACGTACAGAGCTGTCTGTAGTTTACATGTCTGTTTAAATTTTAGGAAGCCTGTTTTGCCTAGTTTAAATGGCATTGCGGCAGCTCTTAACACTTTCAGGATTGTTGTGATATATAAAGTGTATATTATAAGAGCGTTTTGTCAAAATCTTAATCTGTAGTTCCTCATTAACTCTTCAGAGGTTAAATGTCATGCCAACTACAGCTTTGCTTTTAGAACCCTTTAGCCAAAACCTCCTTTTCTCTTGGTTTTGTCAGCTTTGGGGACTCTCGAGACAGTGATTTACATAGAACGTAATGAAAGTTGAAGCTTTCCTATTTCACATGTGATAAACTTTCCAGTTCTGATGGCAGCATTTGTAGTTGCAACACTTTCCATTGTAGGAATTGAAATTAAAAGGGCCATGCTGAGTCAAACCAACGGTTGATGTAATCAAGTACTCCGTCTCTGGCAGGGACCAGAAGTAAGTGGATGCAAACATACAGTGATCCTTCTTACCGAGAAGCCTCTCTGCTTCTGGCAATTGGCTGTTCAGACTCCTTAACCTGGTGTTGCACCTGGACCATTGTATGTATGAGCTGCAGAGAGGCCTGTTCCCTGTAAATCTATCTAATCCTTTTGGAATCCGTTTACAGTTTTGGCCTGCGTAGGATTGCACTGCGTAGAAGTACTGACTTCTATTTTAAAATCTGCTACTTGGCAAACTTCACACCTGAGGCTGTGAGCCGTTGTGTTTTACCGTGTTTGTTCTTTAAGAATAAATAGCTTATTTTGATTAAAGAGTGTTTAACAATATAAACACCGTGCCAAAAAATGCATCTTGCATTTAGTCCTGAAATCCCAGTCTTGGCTCTCACGGTGCTGTTCTCATCCCAGTTCAGTGCCTGAGAATGTTCTGTCTCCTGTTTCCACGTACATTTAGCCACCCAATTTGTACGATAGCAACACTTCCCTCAGTATATCACATGGTGCTTCAGTCTATCAAGATGAGAGCAATTTGTCTGCTCTGGACTCTCCCATCCCTGCCCCAGAGAAGCGAGAACTCCGGTCAGAATCTTGCCTTTTTTCATGAGGTCGGAGAGTTGGGTTGTATAAGCAAATTGCTCAAAAGAGGCAGTTACTTTGTAGGAAACAGGTGACAAAGATCAGCAGAGAAAGGGAATCCATTTCAAAAGTTAGCAATTTTCTTCGTTTTGGCTGCTTTGAGGGAAAAGGGAAAATTAAAAGAGCACTGGGAATTGAGACACTGCAAAACAAAGAATAGAGAAACAAAACAAAAGCTGCAAAAGAATCTGCCTAAAGCCAGATATTTGTTTGCTTCACTGCTTCTGGGAGTGGAAACCTGGTGACTCACGCTACAAAGGGCTTTTGTGCAATCCCATGTTGATTCTGAATAGGGAAATGGTGAGGTATATTCCACAGATTTGGAAGACGATAATTAGATTATTATGGTTGCATCCAGTGACCATGAGAAGCTGCACAAACACCTAGGAAGAGACGGTTGTCGCTGTAGATACCTTGTAGTTGTAGAAGAAAAAAAAGCAGACAAGTTAAAGGTATTCAATCGTTATAACTTGTTACAGTAACCACAGAATATTTTTTTTTCTTAGTCTTTATTCTGTATTAAACGAACAAAAAAATGTTGGAGGAGAGGGAATGGCAGAAGGAGATGCAGTAACATGACCATGAAAATAAGCTACCAGGAGAGAGGAAGAAGGTGAGGAGGGCACGAGACTGCAGGCGGTACCGGAAAGATTAGTGAGAGCTATTCTGAGCAATCCAGCCAAACAGACTGAATACGAATAGTTCCATCTAGTGTTGTGGCTGTCTGTAGCTTTGAGAGTGCCTTCTGGATTTGGAAGCCTTCAAGCTTTCTATAGACCTTCAGTTTAGTCTTTGGGACAGAATCTGCATGTCCTCTCTACCTTGGACTCATGGTGAGCGAGAGAAGAATAGGAGAGAGAAGGGCAGGAGAAGATTTGTTGGAAACTTCTGTCTGCTTTTGAAATATTTTATGAAAATAAGTGCTTTTTAAGATCTAGTGGTATTTTCCAGAAATCACTAGGTAACCAAAGAACACTGGTGCTGTAAGGCTGGAGATTCCCTTCTCAAGGATGGAGGTCATCAGGACAAAAGTGTGTGGAGACTGTGTGCTCTCCAATCTTGGAATACAGACAGAAAGGATCCTTGCGCTGAGAGTGATATACATATATTTTTCTTTTTATCTTTCTCCCCCTGTACTCCCGCACCCATCGTTGTGGTCCAGATGTCAGTCCTACCCTTTAGTTTATGTCCAGTAGTGCTTTCCTCAATAGTATTGCTGTTTGTGTTCCCCATCCAGATGCGCCAGGGGCGAGGTAGGCTGGGCGAGGAAGACTCTGACGTAGATATCGAAGGGTTTGATGAGGATGATGATGGGAAACCTAAGACTCCAGCCCCAGTGAGTATATGTACAGAAATCCCAGCCAGTCCACGCATTGACTTGTGTACTTGTGGTAGAAGTCTCCGTAGTGTGAGGGTTGTCTCCTGTGTCTGCCACCCTGAAAGACAGCAGCATTCATAGCAACAGCTAGACTCTTAAATGTAGTTTTAAAATGTTAGCATTGTGCAATGAGTGAATGCATCAGAAAGAACAGCGTGATAAATAATAGGTATATGCTGGCACGCAGCAGTAGGTTATATCTTGTCTGATCTTCACTATCCCTGTTCTCTATCACCTAGGAAGTTGAAGACGCGGATGGTGACCTTGCTGATGAAGAAGAAGGATCAGCCCAGCAGCCCCAGGCTAGTGTCCTCTATGAAGATTTGCTCATGTCGGATGGAGAGGATGATGATGATGGGAGCGATGAAGAGGGAGATAACCCTTTCTCATGTAGGTGGCCTTTTTTATGAAAGGTTGAGTGGGAACTGGTTGTTCACAAACCCAGCTAATCTTCTCGTGCTTCCATCACAAAAACACGCAGAGGCAGAAACATGGAGGGTATAGAGCATAATTGGGATACGTAGGCCAGGTGGTCTGGTAGTCAAAAAGAGAGACCAAAGGGCAAGATGAGAAAGCTGGATGAACATAAATGGAACTGAGAACAAAGTGAAGCAGGAGTGCTGGAAGTACAGACACAAAAGAAAGCAGAGTTACGACAAGATCTGGTCGATCGTATTTCATAAAGTGAAACTGCAAATGGTTCTGAAAAGACGGGGACTATGATTTGGTGTGCAGAGCCATGGATGGGCAGTCTAGTAAAAGCACAACATTTATCTTGATATGAAACAGTGTGGTCAGCGTTACCAAGGACTGGAAGAGGTGTGTGGAGGTTCTTCAGATTGTTTCCCTGTTTTACTAAAAAACTTGCCATGCAGAAAAGCTTCTTTAGCAATGGCTTCTGAAAATTATTAGGGGGGAAGAGAGGGGAATTATTCAGAGTGGACAAGCAAATAAGGCCTTTTTGCGTAATGGTGGTAATGAAATTCCTTTTGAATAACATCAGAACTGGCATCACCTCCCAGATACCCTTTCTGCTACCTTGTGGAGACACTACTTCATATGCAATCCTTGCAGTCAATATCGTAGCCTTTAAACAAAGACAATGGGTATGTAACGGACAGAAAACCTGTTGATTTATGAGCAAATGTTGGTTTATTACACAGCCATCCAACTGAGTGAGAGCGGCAGTGACTCCGATGTGGAGCCCAACGCAGTGAGACCTAAACAACCTCATGTTCTTCAAGAGAACACACGCATGGGCATGGACAACGAAGAAAGCATGATGTCTTACGAAGGAGACGGTGGGGAGACATCTCATGTTATGGAGGACAGTAATATCAGGTAACTGGAGCGGAGAATCTTGTTAAAATAATTCTTCAAAATCCCTTCTCTTAAAGAAGTGTTGGTCATAAAAAGTTGAAGAATATCTCACGTTTTTTTCTTTTATCTTGTCACTGGTTTTAGTAGGGCAGCCATAATTACCATAATTGCAATTTACTAATTGACCGAAATTTGGTTTTGCCGTTAGATTGTCACTAATAAAAACGTTAGTTACATTTAAAAAAACATTCTTTTTTGTAAGTTAAATGATTGCCTGTCCATAGTGGTTTTTGAAGGCAGGACAAATAAAGGTTTTTATAGGTTGTCTTGGAAACTACAAGATGCCCTTGAAGTTAAAAGATGATTTAGCTGTTTAACTTGATGGTATTTGTTTTGTTTTGTTTTGTTTTGTTTTTTTCTCCAAGCATTTCCTTACTTTAAAGGAAATTGCTTAGTTGAAGTCCAAAAGGATAGGAATATACATGTTCTGTATTTTGGAAAGAGTTCCATTATTAGAAAATTACAAGTACAGCTCTATCAGCTTTATTTTTTGCATTCTCTCGAGAGAATATGGACCTGTTCTTCCTTCGGTGGCCGTTCTGTAGAGCAGTGGCATTAGATTCTCCGTTCTTGTGCTACTTGTGGAGTTCAGTCTCTTTGTGCTGTTATTGATATTTGCCTAATTATCATACAGGCAGCGATGCAGGGTCAGGCGAATGGTCAGTCCAGCCCCGTACCTTGACAATAGTCAGCAGAAAACGCTGGAGCAGACGATGAGAATGGGCTGCGTGCCTTCGTCTGCAGTAAAGTGACACATGGAAGGTGTTGGAGCCCTGAGGTTTTTTCCCGCCATGAGTATATCGGAGTGGGATGAGGATGCCGGTAGACAATTATTTCCTCAGGACAACTGTTTTTGGGGGGTTTTTTTGTTTGTTTTGGGGTTTTTTTTTCATTTTAAAAAGCTGGCCATTGCCAGAATTGAAGCGCACAGTGGTTCCGAGTGTTCCGCAAGGACTTCAAGCCCAGGGACCTTTTACCAGGAGTTAAATCCAGAGTTGTCGGTATCAGCAGCTGACTGGAAACGATGGTATAGTGAGAGTTTTCTCTCTTTCTTCTTAGTTACGGCAGCTACGAAGAACCAGACCCAAAATCCAACACAAGAGACACTAGTTTCAGCAGTACCGGAGGGTATGAGATCTCGGAAGAGGAGGAAGAGGAGGAACAGCAGCGCTGTGGGCCGAGCGTGTTAAGCCAGGTCCATCTGTCTGAGGATGAGGAGGACAGCGAGGACTTTCACTCCATTGCAGGAGACAGTGACCTGGACTCGGATGAATAAATCCCTTTCCTGAGACGACCATTATCTTGGGCTACTCTTGACTCCTGAATTTTGTCTTGTCCTAGTTTGGTATATGGAATGGTGCAGGGGGGACTGTGTTAAAAAAAAAGATTTTTTTTTTTTTTTTTAATGTAATATTTTAATCAGTTGTGTACATGACTGAATAAGTGGTGAAAAGTAAGCTTTCACCAAGCATGCCCTGCTGAAGTTTTGGGTTGTTGTTGTCCCAGATTCCAAACGAAGAGTTGTATCATTTGTCCTTCAGTTTTCACAGATGTAAAATAATTTCTTATAAATACTGGCCTGTTCGATACGTGCGTGAAAAATGCTTGTTCAGAATAAAATACCTGCTGTTGATAAACCACTAAAAAAAACCCAATTTTCATTTCATAAAGGGAAGGTTTTTCTCGGGGACCACAGCGTGAACGCAGTGTCTGCGTTCTCACTCCAGGCTGGGTTTGATGGAACTACCCTGAAATGCCGTATTTCCTTTTTCTTTTCTTTTTTTATGTATTTTAAAGTTACGATTAGTCCTGGAAATCAAAATTTGGTAATCTGAGCCTTCAGGCAGGCTCATGACTCGAAGGAGAGTCGACATTTTCGCTCACGCGGGCAGCACGCGCTGGGGTTCCGTACGGAATTCCGCCTGGAACGCCGCCCTCCCGGCCGCCCCCGCGCCGCCGGCACCCGGATGTGCGGCGGGAGCCATGGGTGGGGGGGGGGGGGAGACGGCACCGCACGGCGGAGGGCGGCTGCGCACGCGCGGTGCCGCTGCGGTCGTCGCAACGGCTCTGCGCGGAGGGATACCTAAGCTGCCCAAGATGTTCTGCGCACGCTGAAGCGGCTGCCTGCTGGAGGGAAGGGAGGCTTGGCGGAAGGAGACGGAGGAAGTTCCGGTAGGGGTCCATCCGCCGCACGGGGGCTGCGTGCGAACCCCCTGGCTGGCTCCGCCCGGACTACTTGCCGGGGGGAGCTAGTCCCGGCAGCAACCATTCGGCAATTTGCTGCTTCCGCCACCGCCATTTCGGGAGCCGCCGCCGCCTCAGCGCATCGGGGCCGTGGGCAGCTTGGTCCTGCGCCGCCCGCTTCAGTCGAGCGGGCCTCTCCGCACCCGCGGCCCTTCTGCTGCCTCCACCAGAGCCTCACCGGCCCCCTTTCCCGATGGCGACCTCCGTGGGGAACGTGGCCGACAGCACAGGTACCGTGGCCTGCCGCGCGGGGACGGGCGCGCCAGAGGCCAGCGGCGCCGCAGCCCTGTGGAGGCCGGGCCCTGCCCTCGCCCGGGGCCGCACGGCGGCTTGCGCTTGCCTAGGGCCGCGGCTGGTTCTCCCCGAGCGCAGCGCTCCCTGCTCGCCGGGCCCGCTCCCGGCGGAACTTTCCAGAAGCGGCGGCCTGGGCGAGGCGGTGGCTCCCGGCGCGGCCCCTGCTGCCTTTGTGCTTGTCTCCCCTCGCCTCGGGGCGCCGGCGGGCCCGGGCTCGGGCTTGTCCCTCGGCGGCCTCCGGTTGGCCCTACCCGGCCGCAGCCTTCGGGCAGCTCCGGGAGAAGCAGGGCGCGATGGGTTGTAGTGCGGTGCTCTCTTATTCTATATTTATCTGACTGTCAGGTGACTGCGTTTTTGTAGCGGGTGAAGGAGGGTAAAAACCTGACCTGAAACCTACGTAGTCTGTCCAGAATCTCTCGCTAGCTTAAGGAGCAAATCATCTGTGGCTTAGCCGAGAAGTACAGCGCTTTTCTGGGGAATAAGATAGCGTGCTCCAGCTAAGAAGGATCCTGTTCTACATTTAGTTTACAGATCCAGAGTTCGAGGGGTGGGGGAGAGAAGAGGAGAAATCTCACTTTTTTTACCTGTAGAGCCAGAAAAAGAAGCATTCTGCTTACTGGAAGGATGAAAAGACAACACAGCTTTATCCCCCAGATTTTGCGGGATTTCTGTAACTAGAGGGAAGGAAGAGTATGAAAAGCTGAAACCATGTCTGGGGAAAAATAGACTAAAAATAGGATCTGTGGAGAAAGAGGTGGGATAGCAATGCAGAGATAAGAGATGGAAAGGGAAAGGGTAGTGATACAGAAGTGGAGATGGAGAGGCTGAGTGCTGCAATACGGTATTTCGTTGCTCCTCGGCTGGAACTGCGTGTCACCGAGGCTGCAGCATCCTCTGGCAGCCTTGATCTGTGGACTCGGAACATGTGCGTGCTTGGGGATAGTGTGCTCCTCCTCACCACCCAGGCTGGGGTGGCAGCGGCTCCTGCCTGGGCCTAGATTTTGTTTAAACGTAAGGTTGAGCATGAGCAAGTGGTAAGTGCTTGGATGTTATTTTAGGGAAAAAAAATGTCCTTGGGTTACATTTGTGGTAGTTCTGTGGGGCTTTTTATTTTCCTTGTGTTGTGTAGAAGTCTCAGGAAGGGTGGTTGTCATAGCATATACTAGGCTTTTCCAAGGTCACCGTTAAAGCATGTAGCACAAATTAGCCTAGGCACATAAATTCATGTGTGCGAGACTTGATAAGGGATTCTTCTGTCTGTGACTCTTCACTGAGCTTAATTGTCTTTAGAAATGGATTCAGTGAGCAACCATCGATGTCTGTGTTATGGATTCTTTGGGTTCTAGAACTTTTCTTCCAGCCAACTTTGTGTTAAAAGTTTTTTTCTATTAAAATTTTTGAACCTTGTGGTATGGCTGTCCACTTCCTACTTTTCAGCTCATTTCTCAAGGATCGTTTCCAGAATACTTGTTTGGAAGTAGATGACTGGCTATTTTATGCTGAGTGGTTCGTTTGCTTTATCTATTTCAGGGTGGGGGGGGGGGGGTTGTTTTCTGAAGAGACTTGATAAGTGAAAGAAAATTTTAGTGTTCCGCTTATTTTCTTGCTTTTATTAGCAATTCTTATTCCTGAGTGTTAAAAGATGGTATTTTTGCACCACCTTCTCTCTTGCCCTGGGACTTGCAACTTCAGTTTCACTTTTTGCTTAAGAAGGTAAAATGTAGCATTAGGTAACAGTTGGAAGCTTCTTTTCCAAGTGGTCATGAGAATTTAAGTCGAAACTTTTGGGTGGTGTTTTTTTTTTTTTTTTTTTTTTTTTGCTTTAGCTTTGAAATTTAATAATACCATTGAAATTTATTTTGCTGTCTTTAAAGTTCTCACAAAAGAATTAAAGAGTCTCAGAGGATTTTTGTCATGCATAACTGCAAAAATATGTACTCAGATATTGAGTTGTATTAGGTTTCAATTAAATGCAAAATTTTCAAATGCTCCAGGTCCAGGTGGGAAGTGTTTCATGAATGGAATTAAGTGATTGCAGAGTAGTGGAAATTCTGGACCTCGGGAAGAAAAATAAGAGATGCTGTCAGTAATCCAACCTTTAAATAGTAAGAGTCATTGGTATAAAGGCAGAATTTGAAGGTCTACACCTCCTTCTAGGATGAACAGTTGTGGCTTTTCCAAGCTGCACTTTTCTGTGTTTTTGTACAGAACTGTGCTTTGTAAGAAATTTTATTTACTTTTCACACTTAAGGCTGTTTTGTCTAAAACAGGTGGTGGTGTTTTACTTAAGTATTTTGTTCTCCACAATTGTATCTTAAATACTAAAACCGTTTTGTCACTCCCGTTACAGCTAAGCCTCCAGAAGCACTACCTCCTTTCCTGTACCCTGTTTGTTTAATGTTTCCTTTTGTAGGCCAGTTGCATAATCCTTGAAGTGTGTGTTTGTCTCTTGTCAGATATTGTTCCAAGGCCAATTTTCTTTTTTCTATGAAGGAATTTTTACTCATTATAGGAGATGTAGGAGTGTAGAGGATTCAGGGAATGTTATGCATTGCTTTTTTTTTTCCTCCCCCTTTTTTTTTTAAAGGGCTTTCACAACTGGCACAGCAAAACTTCTTTTGTTCAAGTCCTTTGAAGTCTTTGTCTGCTGTCCTTCATTCCCCTATTAAGTTTTTAGCATTTGTTTTTAATTCTACAAAGCATAAGATTTACAGTCTTGGGGGAGAGGGAGGAGACTCATTGTTCTGTTAGCAGCGCTTCTACTGTTATGAACCAAAGGACGATACCACGTCAGGAATCTCTGTAAATATATTTCAGGTTAATGAAAAACGATTGACTTAAAAATATTGACAGACATTATAATCTACGTGTTTCCTATTATCGGCTGATAAAGTCCTAGACTTGTACAGATAATGTTAGAAATATCATAGTAATAGTTTGTCATATGAATATCTGAGAGTTCAAACTGCCAGTGTAGTGTTTTATGTAATTTCAAACATTTTCATCCTTCAGTTGTGTACGCTTTTTTTTTTCACATTGTTCTGTTTTAGTGTTTTGTGGGGGGTTTTTTGTTTGTGTTTTTTTTTCTTTTTTTTCTTTTTGTTCCCATTATCTAACTTTTTGTTTTCCCCCCTTAAATGTTTTGGTGATTCTCCAGAACCAACGAAACGTATGCTTTCCTTCCAAGGGTTAGCGGAGTTGGCTCATCGTGAGTATCAGGCAGGAGACTTTGAAGCAGCAGAGAGACACTGCATGCAGCTTTGGAGACAAGAGCCTGATAATACTGGTGTGCTTTTATTACTATCATCCATTCACTTCCAGTGTCGCAGATTGGACAGGTAGGAGAATTGAGGTGTTCTGTCAAGCTTTCTTTATTGTTTGCATGCCTGATAGTACTGAGCACAGCTGACAAAAGTTTTATTCTAACATTGATTTCTTTTTTTTAAATACCGAACGCAAATACTGACTAACTTCATGGCAGCAGTAAGGACTGGTCAGAAATAATGTTATTTCTGAATTTTGTTAGGATCAGAGAAATACAAATTGGAAACACTAGCTTTACAACAACCAACAGATCTTGCCATTATTCTCATGTTATTTTAATACAGTACACATTAATATTGGAGTGTCAGCCACCCTTGTGTGTACTGGAGGTATTTAATTTGTAAACAGAGGCTTTTGTTTATTTATTCCACCTGCAGTGTGGGGGTTTGTGGTTTTGGGGGGGGTGTTTTGTTTATTTTTTTTTGGGTTGGATTTTTTTTTTTTGAGTTGCAAGACCAATCATTTGCTGTGAAATGGCATGATTAATTAAGGATTTTTGTCATCAGAAAGTTGTCTCTATATTCTTCCTGCTTGCCTGTTTCTGATCTTGCTTTCTGTGCCTCAAGCATTTTGAACTTGACTTGTACTAGCTGTAAATCTGCTTGTGCTGGTGAAGGAATTAAGAACCTTTGACTGAAATTTATTTTATTAGGCTTCTGAATAAAGTTGTAAATAACAGTTCAGATATGGGAAAGTAACATGGGGGAGGATACAACAGAATTTTACATCTACATATGTCAGCTATGTCCTGCTTCTTGAAAAGAGTATCGAGTGGAACATGGCTTAAAGCATACAAGTGTTGGAAAAGGCTTCACAGGATTTCTGTCGTGTTTCCTCCAAGTGTGTTGAGTTCAGGTTTGGTGAGGCAACTTTAATGCTACTGATCTTAAGTAAGAGTTGTCTGTCTTCAGTAGAATCAAAGTATGAACAGGGGAGATGATAGTTTAAGCTAGGAGAAGCTGAACATACATGACAGCTCTGTAAGTCTGGATTTGTTGTCTGTATGTTTGGCTCTATTAAGCATGAATGTTCATTAAGTAACTAGATAAACAGGCAAATGCTAAAAGTCAAGGGTGGGGGTTTTTTTTGTTTGTTTGGTTTTTGTGGGTTTTTTGGTAACTTGTCTGCTTTTCTCCAGGTCTGCTCACTTCAGCACTTTGGCTATTAAACAGAATCCACTGTTGGCTGAAGCCTACTCGAATCTAGGCAACGTGTACAAGGAACGTGGACAGCTACAAGAAGCAATTGAACATTATAGACACGCACTACGCCTCAAGCCAGACTTCATTGATGGATATATTAATTTGGCTGCTGCGCTGGTAGCTGCAGGTGATATGGAAGGAGCAGTCCAGGCATATGTGTCTGCCCTTCAGTACAACCCTGTAAGTACCGCATAATTTTATACTCCATACTTTACTGTTGTCCCAGGACACACAAATAGCAGGTTTCAAAGAAGGAACAAGTGATAACCCTTCCCCCTAACTTGTATACTGTAAACTTAACAGGGTACTTAATACTTTTATTAAGGATCTTTGAAAGTCTTCTGTCACAAAAAGTTTTATATTGCCATACAGTAAGGGCTGCTGATAGTGGACTTACTACCTGTATTGTTGAGATAACAGAAAAGCAAGGAATTGAGGTTTGGTGGTTGTGTTTTGTTTTGTTTTGTTTTGTTTTTTTCTGAAGTCAGAAGTTTCAGTGAATAACTTCATATTTAGCTTTGTGGGCTTTAAGGCAGTGTTACTGCAGTGAGAGAATCACTGCCCAGACTTGAGTGAGAGATCTTGCAAAATCATCAGGTATTACTTTATTACGAAGTCAGAAAGTTCATGGTGATGAGGGTTGCCTTTGTTAGCTTTCCACTGTGGACTGGTTTACAGAAGCATTATTTTTGTGTTTTATAGGCTGAAAGTGAGTATCTGTTTATAAGTGATTCCTACGAAATAGATCCGGTGTTTGGATTTTGGGTTGTAACGGGTTTTAATTGACAATTTTAGTAAACAGTGTATCAGACTGATATCTTCTGCTTATTTTGCATCTTACTCAAATAATTTGTATAGTACTACTCAGCATGATGAAGGTATCTGCTTGCTATTTGGTCATGTATTTTGTCAAAAAATACTTAAGATGCAGCATCAGTCTGGTGTCAGTCCAGCAAGAGCTCAGAATCTTTTTTTGCTCTGTTCTGCAGCCTGGGTGAACTTGTCTGACTTACTGTGCTGAGTTGTGTGACTAGTGGAGTTTATGCGCTGGTTAGAAATACTGTAAGATGGTGTTTTATTTAGGTTAGAAACTTCTTTTATTAGCATTGACTAAAGTGTCCCTGTTTTCTGTGGCCTTTACTGCTAGATAACACATTTGCAGCCTGTGCTGGGGTTACAAATGGAAGAACAAGAACATGTGGCAAAGCTGTTGAAAATGCATCAAATAGTGTGAAAAACAGGAAGGAAAAATTGCTTTGGGGGATACAGGAAGCAAAATCACTATATTTAATCTATTTAAGAGCCATCATGTAACTTAAGAATGCAGGCTTGCAGTTATGCTTTAAAAACAAAAAAGCAAAGGGGCTTCAAATACTTACATGTGACAAAAGAAATTAAAGTACGGGGGGGGGCAGCATTTTTTTTTTTTTAATAATATTTCTGTATAAAAAGGAATTGTATGAAACATTACTTTCTCTCTTCTACTACTTCGTGGTTGTATTTTTACAGTACTAAAATGACTAAGATTATCTCTTGTCTGTAATGTTAGGTTAAAAAAATCAATTTGCGTTAGTGTCGTGTTTATTGAGATTGTAAAATAAGCTATGGGGGACCGGGACGTTCTTTGCAAATTCTCTGTGAAGACCTTTGGGCCATCTGAAGTCCTGAAGCTGATAGTGTGACTTTGATTTTTCAGGACTTGTACTGTGTTCGTAGTGACCTGGGGAACCTGCTCAAAGCCCTGGGTCGCTTGGAAGAAGCCAAGGTAGGTGTTGGGTAGAATACATGTAAACGTCAGTGTTTTGAAAACTTGAACTTTGCACCAAGTCTTCAAATCTGCGTTGATCTACAGACAGTCTGAGAAACTGCTGAAAACTGAAGGCACTGAAACACCCCAGAGTAGTTGCAGGGCAAGATATGGCATGTCCATGCTTAAAAGTTGGTTTAAGTCAAGAAATGGAACACTACCAAGCCTTTCTGCTGAACTAGACTATCTGATACCATTCTGAAGTATTGGGCAGGGGCTCCATCATGCTCTTATCTGGAAATAAGTAACAGTCCTTCAAATCTGAGGCTTGCCTGCTGGTGCCAAGCAGAGAGCCTGTGATTAGCTCAAGATCCCTGTACGATGCAGGTGCTATTGAAAATGCTGCTCTTCTAAAGTCCTTTGTGGCTTGTAAGTGGAGAAGAAACTTATCCAAATGTTACCTTGTAATATTGGCTTTTAAAGATTTTTATTCTTTTAACTTTTCCCTTCCCTTGATAGTGGAAGAAAGGCTAGTAAATGATCAATAGCTGCAGTATGCGAACTCCCCGAATATCTTTTCTTCATGTCTTCCCTCTCCCCTCCCCCAAAATAAAGAAATCAGGAGGACAAAGCTGGTTTGTTTGGGAAATGAACTGATCGAAAGAAAACTTGCTGTAGTGGAAAGGTGGCTTCTAGCAGTCTTGTGTTTCCTAAACCGAGAATTCGAACACCAAGATGAGTTTAAAATTCTTGGCATGTTAAAATTTGGATTGCACAAAGAAATTGTCTTGTTACAAGCCACCTTACGCGTCCGCGCTGCAGGGGTGAGGAGTGTGGAGAAATCGGAAACACTCTGGACTCCACGTCTGTCACTCCAAGCCCCACGCGCATGCTAAAAAGTGGAGTGTATGAACAGCGTAGCTGTCTGTTTGGCTGCAACAATTCGGGGAGGGTTATGGGGTAATGGGAGTGCAGGTCCAAAGTTCATTATTTTTTTGATTTCACTTGACAACTTGGATGTGCGTACCATCGTAGGGCGGCCTAATTGATTTGGTCACATCCAGGTTGAAAATAATTTTGTAGCAGCATCTAGAGTTTGAACAGTCTTTGAGACACTTGGTTCTCAGCCCACCAAGCGGACAGCTAACATGAATTGCACTTCACTGCAGCTTTAGTGTGACTGGTATAGGCCAAGACACTGCGCCTGCCTTAGGTTGCTGACTTCTTTGTTTCAGAGCTCTGGAGACACCTAGTTTGAAAGTGTTGTTCCGTTTTGTGAGAACTTAATAAACGAGGAAAAACATCTTGAGTAAATTGCAATGTGTTTCTTTGGTTATCAGTCCATTTAAAAGATCAAGCCAGCAGATTCCTTACAGTTTGAACTAAAATTTAATTTCTTTGTAGATATTTCAGAGCCTTTCTTCCAAAAAAAAAACCAAACCGAAAAAAGTCCCTGCTGTATGCAATTGCCCTGATTAACCCTCTCCCTTCTGCATGTCTCCCTTGTTACAGACAGATTGTCCTCATTCCCATGTGTTAAGACATATCCAAAAAAATGCAATTGCTTTGTTGAACTCTTACTAATGATCTTGTTTTATTTTCTCTCTTGTTTTTGGTTTTTCACCACTGATATTGTATTTAGAAGGTTTCAGGTGGGTGAAACCTCCTATTCCATGCGTAAGGTGCCTCGCTGAAGGGAGCTCGAGGCCTGGATCTAGGGCAGACACACACCTCCTCCTCCTCTTCCAGCAAGGAACGCACCGAAAAGTCACATGATGAGAAATATGGTAACGGGTTTGTAACTGCCACAGCAAAACCATTTGCCTCCATGCCTGAATCTTCTGTCTTGTGGCTTCAGAAAACAGCTTAAAATATTTAATTACGAGCAAGTAATGTAAGAATATTTTATACTAGTAGCCACAAATTCTTTCAAAGAAATAAAGTAAAAGTAAATTAAAATATTTTTTTAAAGAAATAATTGGAGATAGTTAATAGTAAAAGCTTCTAACTCTTCTGGTTGTTCATTTTTTTCCTTTTTTCTTCTTTGTTTGGATTGCAGCGTTCTGCTCTTCTGATGATGCGCTGTGATCCTGCAGTAGCGCAAAGGCTGCGCAGCGGTAACGCGCATTGCGTGCGATTAAGCCCTCGTGAACGGTTGACTAGATGATTAATCTCTGATTGGGTGACTGCCCAAGCTCCAGGCTGTAGCCTTTTGGATAAAATTGGGTTGTAACGCATTTAAGAGTCCTGACATCAAATTTAATATGCGAGTTTTTGTATGGGCCTGTCTGGCAGATTAATGATTCTGGTTGGCCGTTCACTGGACCTAGGGGCAATCAATAGAGCAAAGCAGTTCGCAGCGATAGCGTGGCGCCGTGCTGTTTAGGATGCGCAGCGATTTCTTGCGCTTGCATTACAGGGACCTAAACCTTCGTGCAATCCTGTCATTTGAGGTTTTGAAGCTGCCGATGATTGAATGTATTTGAAGAAACAAGATACAGATTGGGTCTGTCATCTCACTTGACAGGGACAGTTAAGACCGAAGAACGGCTTCATCTTTTTCAGTAGCTTTTCTAGTTTTTTTAAGTAATTTCTGTCTGTTTTAGAATATTTCACAGGTTAAGGATTTTATTTCACAGCGAAGTTGTTACACAGTAATTTTTTGGGTTTTACGCGCTTGAGAGCAGCAGGTATTTCCGCTGAACTACTTGAATTATTTCTAAGATGATTTCTGTGATGACCTGGTGTCTAAAGTCATGTTAACTTGTTACCAGCATAACTGAAAAATGGTGGGCTTGCACCTGGGTTTTGGTTTGCGCTGGCGCAGGATCAACAACAGTTTGCAGCGCATTAGTTTTGGCGCAAGCTAGCCTATACTGCAGGGTCACTTTTGGCTGGTTAGAGAAGGCATACTAACAATTATTTTTTCTCATTTTTTTCTTTTTACAAATATTCCCCTTCCCTTGTATCTCTCTTCTTTAACTGTTCCAAGGCCTGTTACTTAAAAGCAATTGAGACTCAACCAAACTTTGCAGTGGCTTGGAGTAATCTTGGCTGTGTATTCAATGCCCAAGGAGAAATTTGGCTTGCAATTCATCACTTTGAAAAGGTAACGATCTAAGCCAGTCAGCTTCACCTAGATTTTAATGTACATGCACTGGCCTGCTTGTAGAAGATAGAAACATTTTGATTAGCAGAGAAGTTCTTATGAGGCTGTTAGTTAATTGTTTGGGTTTTTTTATTTCCTGATGTTTCAGACTGCCTGTGTGCCGCTAGAGAGATATGTTTAGAATTGCCCTAAGGACTTCACACGTATGTCAAATAGAACAAAATTCATTAAGTTGTTTTACAGTCCTTTTCCAGAATACGTTTTTTAAAAACCTAATCTGATGGGCATAATGTTTTATGTGTTTCGTGTGTGAGAGAAACAACTTTTTGCTTAAAATCATTTTTCATTGTGATTTTTGTTTCAGGTATTACTGTCCTGTGAGTAACTGAGGCAAACAGTTTTAAGTGACACACTAATTCCTCTTCTCCAGGATTATTTTTCACCACTGTTGTTTGAGTTCTCTAGGTTGCTGTCATTTACTAGGTGTCTGGTACCTTCTAGTCAGTTACCATCTTAATTCAGTTCGTACTCATCTCTAAAGTTTTTAAAGCGACCTAAAACCGGATTTAAGATATTTATTTCTTCCTGATATTTATGACTTAAGAGCTACAAAAATAATTATAATTGCTTGGGGGTTTTTTGTTGTGTGTTTTTTTTTTTTTTTTTTTTTTAATTCTGTCTAGTTAGTGATAGATTGTAAAGTATTTTAATTTGGAAGTAATAGTTCCCATGAGAAAGACTGTGAGTGTCTTGCCTGTCACATGTTCACATGTAGCTTATTGCTGCATTGTCTGCAGCTCCATTGGTTCTTTAATTTTTTGCATTTTACTAGTTTCAAAGGGAGTGAAAACGTTTTCTTTTAGTTAAATGGCTACATGGATGATGTATTTGCTCTTTCGTTGCTCTTGTGAAACTGTCTCTGTTTTCATGGGCTGCTAAAGTTTTAAAATGCTGTCTTATTTTGCAGTAGGTAAAGGATATGGATCAGGTTTTTTAGGGTTTTATCCCCTAAAAACAAATTAAAGGCAGCATAGCATGGTTAGGCAGGAGTGTGAAGTATGATCGGCCTAACATGAAATAAATGTTGAACACTTTATTCTGCAGTAGTTGCAACTGACTAGGTAAGCAAATGACTAAATTTGAAGTTAGTGTATGCTGTCGTTTCTACAGATAAATATAAATAATGTTGATACTCTGATTTTTATAATTAAGTTTTCTTTCTTTACTAGGTTATTGATAAAGTCTTAGATGCTTATAAGTTGGGTTTGTCAAATTAAAAAAAACCCAGCTGGGTTTCATAGCGAATGTTTCTGTGTTAATGCTAAAAACTGTTATTTCAAAAATATTTTCAGGCTGTAACACTTGACCCAAATTTTTTGGATGCTTACATCAATCTTGGAAATGTCCTGAAGGAGGCAAGGATATTTGACAGGTAAGCAGATAAATATTGTCGCTCTGTCAGTGGCCTGTCAGAGGTATCGATACAAATAATAATCCTGTGGAATGTATTCTTTTACATTACTTTCCTGTACTTAAAAATGAGTGTTTCTGAAGGTATTGATGAAAATGGACTTGAAATTAAGGCTGGGGACAGGGGAAGATAGGGTGTCCGAGAAAGGCGTCAACCCTTGAGTTCTTTGTTTTCGTTATGTAATTCAGGACATGATCTACAAGCGTTTCTCTTGTAAGACAAGCTGAAATGCTGAAACTCAGCTAATCATCTGATTGACTATTCTGTATTTGTTATGTGTCGGCGTCATGTTATTGCATGGAGTTGTCGTACTGTTGCTGTCTCTTTGAACTAACTTGTTTTGAGACCTCTGATCTGATACACAAATCTTACTTTTGTTTCTGGAAGAAGATCCAGTCTTTGTTGTTTATATGCAGTGTACCATATTGTATCTGTTACTTGGATTACAATTTTAGTAGCTGTGGTTTGGGGCTCCAAATTTAATAAAAGCTTGCAGGGAACAGGTTAATTATTCTAACTAGTTCTGTTGCACGCAGTGTAGATGATTCAGTGATTCCTGTTTTAACCACGAATTACTGGGCCACAACAGGCGTGTTTCCTCATCATTGTAGATTTTACATCACCTTCTTGAGAAATTACTTACTATGTATACTGTTGAGATCTTTCTAGAAATCTGATTTTAATACATCAGTCGTTTATATAGTCCTATAGGAGCATATCATTCAAGATCTCACTTTTGAACAAAAGTATAAGTAAAGTATGATACCTGTGTTAGGTTGGTGGAGAGAATAAAGACATGTAATAATACGACACTGTTTATGTTGTTACAATGGAATAATAAACAGTGAAAAAAATGAAGCAAAGGTCTCTTGCTGATCCTAGTAATGAAGAGTGTTTTTAAAAAAGTAGATGAAAGCTTTACTTTTTTTCCAGAAGACTTAACGTCGATCACTGTACAGCATCAGGTGGAAGGAAAACATTCCTGGTTTATGAAGTATTTCTTCTAGTCTGCTATTCATTACAGAATTCAGCATAATTTTAAAATAACATGAAGAATAATAATTCATCCCTTGGTTGGGCTTTCAATTCAGGCAGTACTCTTCTGCATTTTCGGTAGCATCTTACAGGACAGATTTGTGTGTGTTAATAATAGTACATATCCCTTGAAGTTTGTTTTCTAAAAATGTATGTTGTTTTTATGACCAAAGTAAATATAATTGCTGCTCTGTGTATGATTGTTTACTTTTTTCTGTTTTGTTTTGTTACAGAGCTGTAGCAGCTTATCTACGAGCCTTGAGCTTGAGTCCAAATCACGCAGTTGTGCACGGCAACCTCGCCTGTGTGTATTATGAGCAAGGACTAATAGACCTAGCAATAGACACCTACAGGAGGGCTATTGAACTGCAACCCCATTTCCCTGATGCCTATTGTAACTTGGCCAATGCCTTGAAGGAGAAAGGCAGTGTAAGGAGTACATTTTTTTTGCTTTTAAAATTTTTTTTAAAGTACGGTGAATGTTTACTGTAGACACCAGATGTCACCAGCTTTATTAAGATGGGATGTTACAGTCAGTCATAAGGAAGAATAATTCAGGAAGTTCCACCTTCAGCCTGCTAAAAGTGATTCTATAATGACTTCTTGTAAACAGTGCTCCTACAACAAATATTACTGTATTAACAGTATCCCTGTTTTTGAAGGTGGTGGAAGCAGAAGAATGCTACAATACAGCTCTTCGACTTTGTCCCACTCATGCAGATTCTCTCAACAATCTAGCAAACATCAAACGGGAACAGGGGAATATTGAGGAAGCCGTCCGTCTTTATCGGAAAGCTCTTGAGGTACAGTTGAATGTGGTGAGGGAGAGGTGGGGAATTAAAGTTGGGAATGTGTAATATGACATAGGATTTTTTTCCCTCTTCGGTTGTAAGTGGAGGAACATCTGTTCAGAGACCTGTGTCATATAAAAAGAAAAGTAAGAAATGCACAAGTTTTTTTTTTTTTTTTTCATGTGGTCTACTTGGGGCATTTGAGAGACAGATTCTACTTCTTTTTCTTCCAGGTTTTTCCAGAGTTTGCTGCTGCGCATTCAAATTTAGCAAGCGTTCTGCAACAGCAAGGAAAGTTACAGGAAGCCCTGATGCATTACAAAGAGGCTATTAGGTAAATGGATATTATCTGTGATAGTGCCAGCCTTTCATAACAGGAGTGTGACATAGATGTGTACAGAAAGTGACTTACAGTGGCGCATTTTCATTCAGATAGTTGCTTTGCAAACTGAAAAGTCTGGGTAAGAGTATGGTTCCTCATTGGAGGAAGCGCTTTTATTGTTCATCACATATATTATCTTTATTTCTCAGAATCAGCCCAACGTTTGCAGATGCTTATTCTAATATGGGAAATACTTTGAAGGAGATGCAGGATGTTCAAGGAGCTCTGCAGTGCTACACCCGTGCCATTCAGATAAACCCAGCTTTTGCTGATGCTCACAGCAACCTGGCCTCTATTCACAAGGTAGCACACGCGCATGATTCGCTCTTAGAGCATGATGGGGCACTATGAGTATTTACCCTGAGTATATTCTTATCTGCTGACTCATTTCTGTGTCTTTACAGGATTCAGGGAATATACCAGAAGCCATTGCCTCTTACCGCACTGCTCTAAAGCTGAAACCTGATTTCCCAGATGCCTACTGCAACTTGGCCCACTGTTTGCAGGTGAGGAGGACGAGGCTTTGATTGTAATTCTTAAGATTCCTCTGCAGTAAATGCTAGGCTTGATCACATCAAACAATCACTAATTTAAATGTAAAGAGTAGGCTTAAGTCTTAAATCACAAGATAAGATTATCTTCTGTAATTTCTGTAAATTCAGTTAAATCACAAGATAAGATAATCTTTTGTAATTTCTGTAAATTCAGTTATTTCTGAAGTTCTTGCTTCTATTCTTGGAAGAAGCATTAGTCTCAGTTTGTGAAATATTTGATATAGATCAAAGGAAGCTGTTGTCCCAATATTCTTTTAATTTCTCGTTTTTCTAGATTGTCTGTGACTGGACAGACTATGATGAAAGAATGAAGAAGCTGGTTAGCATTGTAGCTGATCAGCTGGAGAAAAACAGGCTGCCTTCTGTCCACCCGCATCATAGCATGCTGTATCCCCTTTCTCACAGTTTTAGGAAGGCTATTGCTGAGAGACATGGAAATCTGTGTTTGGACAAGGTAGGTTTTGTATAGACCAGTTGTGATTGAAGTACTTTGTGGTTTTTCCTGCTCCTACTGAAAATCTAGTACTTGCATAGTTAGTATTGGCCTCTGTAAGGTTTCCAAATCACTGATCTGTAGAGAGCTAGGACACGGTGTTACTCACCTAGTTTTGCAAAGTACGTGCAAGGGGCATTTTGGAAAAGCGGAGTGAGTAAATTATTCTTTCCTGACAGTAAAACAGATCCAGGCAGCTGTGTGATAGTATTTCTCAAAATCTGGTCCTTTCCACCATGTGTAGCACTTGGAACCTGACCTTGCCTCTCGTGAATCCGTGCTTGAATGTGTGAGCTTTTGGTTTGATTGGCTTTGGGATTCCCAAAGGCACTTGCTTAGCAGTGATGGCAGCAATATTGCAGGGGTGATGCCTCACAGTGGGAAGTACTTGAGTATTTGTTGTGGTTCTGTTTTGGAGTATTTTGTGTACAGTAGAATGGATTCTTCCAAAACCGTATCTTCTCTTGCTGTAATTACTTAATTGCGTGCCATTTCCATGAGACTGCACAGCATCTCAAGCTGCCAAGGGCGCAGTTGCAGTCAATGACAAATTCTTTAACTAAAATTTAATGCAACTTCTTTTTCTCTTCAACCAGAGTGTCATAGCTGTTGACACGTGTGAATGTTGAGACGGACTGCTTGAGCAGGTTGCCATTTATAATTGAAAATATGCTGTCAGCCAATGGAAGGGTCTGGTTAGCTAATGTACGGATCTCAAACTTCAGAAGATAACACTAAGCTTTCAAACTGGCTTGTCTTAATAGCCTGATAATCCTGTCAGTCGTAGTGACTACAAGCTGGTGTCTGGGGAAGATGGTGATGGTAAGAACAGAAGGCATGCTGTGGTGCTTCACAGGAATACTGTTCCGGTCACAATTGGCTTGCAGTTTGAGAATTTACTGGTCATAGTGCTTGTGGTATCAATGTGTTTGATTATCAGGGGTGGAATACTTAAAGCAGGTAGAAAAGCAGAAGTGTCAACTTGCAGTAGGGATGGCTGAATGTAGGTACGTGACATCTTGTAACACAGTTTGTGGACATTACATTTGGCTCCAATGGAGTACGTATAATGCAGGTTTGAAACAACAGATGCCCACAGGCCACTTACCGGGATAAGGCTAATTCTACAAAATCGTGGGTGTTTTTTGTCCCTCTGTTTAGCATTTGGTTTTGATTCCTGAGTTTATAAACAGTTGTGTTTGTTTTCTTGACAGATTAATGTTCTTCACAAGCCACCATATGAGCATCCCAAGGATTTGAAGGCCAGTGAAGGTCGACTTCGTATTGGCTACGTGAGCTCCGATTTTGGAAACCATCCAACCTCACACCTAATGCAGTCAATCCCTGGCATGCATAACCCAGACAAATTTGAGGTAAAAATATAAATGGCGTGCTTAAAGCTTTAAACACAGCTGTGGTTTTTTTTTTCTTTTCTTGGTGCAGAGAGGTAAACTAGGGAAGAGGGCAAGTTTTTTGTTTCTAGGATTTTTTGGGTTTTTGTATTTTGTTGGGTTTTTTTGTTTTGTTAGGAGACTTTTTTTAATCAGTTGAAGAGTTCTCCATTCTGAGTCATATCCTTTACTGATATGAAGTGTTATTTAGAAGGTAGGCTAATTAGACACCTGTCCTTAGAATTACTGTAGATAGGATTTGTGGCCCATGGAAAACTTTTTTTTTTTTAAAGCTTCAGCAGCTGTTTCTGGAGTAGATGTGTTTCAACATCAAGCTACTGCTGCCTGGTTACTTCTGATTTACAAATAGGTATCTGGTTTTTGTTCAGTCTCTGCTGCTGGTTTTTTTTTTTTTTTACATGTATTTTTCTCTGGGATACCTGAATTACAAACATGAACTTCAAATTGGCTTGGCTACTGCTTTTTCAAAAGGAAATTATATGCTACACTTACTTCAGGAGGAGTGTATGCTACACTTACTTCAGGAGGAGTGTATGCTACACTTACTTCAGGAGGAGTGTATGCTACACTTACTTCAGGAGGAGTGTATGCTACACTTACTTCAGGAGGAGTGTATACAATTTAGCAATGCTAAAAACAGTTACGGCTCTATTTGGGTATCATGGTAAGGGACTGAGGCTGTAAATAGAACTAATCCCTAGTTATGTTATTTGCCCCAGGACTGTTTAAATTGCCTGTTTTCCAAGATGTGAGAATTTTACTTATCAATCCGTTCTGTTTGTTTTTCTTGCTTTTTGCTGATCATGAAGTGTTGTGGTTTTGGCCAAATTGGCCAATGGCTGGTGACAGTTGCTCCCCCCCAACCTCTCGTACACAGAGAGGAGGAGGGATAAAGAGATTTATGAGCTTAGAAGAAACTAAACTACTTTACTGAAATATAATAATAAAATAAAAAGGAAAATAATGAAATAGATACAGTGTATACAAAACCGTATTAAGCTCCCAGGATGACGTCACTGTCAGGCACTGGGGAAGTCCCAGGCTGGACTCAGCGACGGGTGGGAACTGGGTTCCACAGCTGGAGTCTGGAACTCACGGATTGGGATCAAAGGCAGATGAACAGACAGGGTCCTCCTCGGATGTCGGCCATTGAAGAAAGAGCGTTGACCCTTTGATCCCTCAGCTTTTGTACTGAGCGTGGGGCCGGTGGGATGGAATACCCTGTTGGTCAGTTTTGGGTCCCCTGTCCTGTCCGCTCCTCCCCGCGGGTGGGACCCCTCTACGCTTTTCTGCTTCCCACCCTCCAACGGGGCAAATAATGAAATGAGCTGACCTGGGTTGTTACAGCAATAAGTAAAAGCAGGAGCCTCTCTGGGTACCATTCCTTGGCACAAGCCGTAAACGTTGATCTTATCCCTCTGAGAACAAACCGTTTTCGAGACAACATGCTGTTAATTTCAGAGAGTTAGAAGAGGCCTAGCTAAGAAGTAAAATTACTGAACAGAAAGTTGGTTCTGTTTTACCTCAAACCAGGACATGAAGTCTTTGTAACCTGAAATCTTTGTGGCAAAGCTGCATGCTTGAATTATTATCAGAAGTGTGACTGTGAAGCAGGTTTTTTCATGAAACAATTAGATTGGTGGTGTGGGTACATGGGGTGTGGGGAGAATATACCATTTAACTTTGAATTGGCTCAGGACAAAGGGAGGTCTTTCTTGTTCTGGATTTATAAAGCTCTACAGAGTTTATTTTAAATACTAAATAGAAGTTGTCTATTATTTTACTAAAACCATGCTTTTGTCCTGCAAGATCATAAATTCTCTGAATTTTGTTTCTATTTGTTTTATATCTATATGTGCTAGGTTAGCTAAAGATGCCTGCTTACATAACCTGTCAACCTTGAGTTTTTCGGATATATTTTCGGTTTCTTAATTGGAGGGAACTAATCACTGTTTAAAAAATCTGTTAAAATGCTTCCCTGATGCTTAGCTTGTCTGTCCAACCTGAGTCATGATTCTCGCTAATAACAAATTCAAAGGTGTCTTGTAAAAGCTGTTCTTAGAGAATGTAATGCTTATGCAAATCCATTTGTTGAAGTGACTTTTCCTTGCACTGATGAGAACATTGTATATATGTCTATGCAAGATGCAATGCCATACTCTAGCACCAGAACTGGGTGAAACTGGGTGGGGCCTGGTGCAAATGTGTCGAATGCCCACCGCCCCCCTGTTTTGTGGTTTGTTTTTTTTTTTTTAACTTCTTTCTCAAAAGGTAAATGCCACACAAATAAATACAGTATAATTTGCATGAAACTAGGTGTAATTTTCCTCAGGTAATTTAAAATCGCAATATCATATGTCTTACGGACAAGTTATTTTGTTGGCAAGTTGTTGCAGATACTCGATTTTTGGTGCTTCATGTTCTAGGTATTCTGTTATGCTCTGAGTCCTGATGATGGTACAAACTTCCGTGTAAAAGTGATGGCTGAAGCAAATCATTTCATTGACTTATCTCAGGTGAGCTTTTTTGATGCTTAAACCTTTTAGCAAACCTGAATGAAGAAGGAGATCAGCCTGTAGTTTGAGATTTTTAGTTGCAATCTTTTCTTGAATTAGGCTGATGTTAGTCTCGAGAATTTTGCAGTTTGTAGATGCATTGGCGTTGTGCCTTACCTGGGATGCAGTGGTTATTGCGTGACCTCTGTGTGATTATTAAAAAGTAATATTAGCAATATCGATTAACTGTTCCGTTAGGTCTTAAGATAATAGCCGTATGTGAATATCCTAGATAAGTCAAGATGCCACAACTGCAAATGTATTTAAGTTTGCTTTACTCCAGTGAAGCAGGTCGGAGGCTTAATGATTAATGGGGGGATTTTTGCCCCTCTATCACAAGGCTGTTTTGGTAAAGGTCACAGGTGATTCGGGATTTTTTTTTTTTAAAGTTCCATGTGAAAACTGATGGGGATTTCAGTAGACACAGAAGTCAGGGAATTGTTATACCATCTCAAGATAACTGGCAAAGCCCTAAAGCAACATGGGATAATCAGTGTACAGTAACAATGGAACTGGATTGGCTCTTGGACAGTCCCAGATCGCATGATAGGTAAAACTTGCAGGTAGTGTTTAAACTTATCATGTTGGTCAGAACCTGCTCTCATACGTAAGAATGCTAAATTGATGTCAGCAGGATTGCTCTTTGAGATGGATTTTGCAAAGCTGATCTCCTAAAGTGTTCTTTTGGAATAATGAGCTTTAGTTATGCTTGTGGAAAGCCATTCCCCGCCCCCAGCTTTTGCAGCTGTGAATTCTGAAAGCCCTTGGTCATGGCAGCAATTTCATATTTGTTGTTGCACAAACAGTTATCTAAGAAAAATTCTTTCCGTTGCCCAGAGTGATACACTGAGTTTTCTTATTTAAAATTCTTGAGGCATCAAACTCGTGTTTTTAGATTACAGTGCGACTCCTAGAGATTTGTGCAGGAGGGTCAAAGGAGTAGGAAGAGTTTGCTGTCACATGTGGCATTAGCAGTGTAACTAAGATGGGAACTCAGATTGTTCTCTACTCAGACATACAACTGCCTAAGCGCACGCGTTTACCCTGCTATAAAATGTGAACTAACTTTCCCTTTTTACAGAAATGAAGTACTTCCGTGATGCATAATAATGGCAGACTTGAGTCAGCATTAGGAGTAGCTGCAGAGTAGTTAATTGGCTTACTCTTGCCCTTCAGTTTGAATTTCTCTGTATGACCGTAGTTTGGGAATCTACCCCTTGAGCTACAGGAGCTTTAATCATTAATTAGCCTTACAGGAGGGGACGCGGGGGGGCGGGATGGGACGTTCTGGTTTGGATAGCCTCAGTTTCTAGCCTTTGGTTTTTGTTTTACTGCTGCTGAACTAGAGACATCTATCAAATATTTATTCTATCTGCTTTAGGTAGTGACTAATTAATTAATTCTTGGGAGGAATTTAAAACTGTTGAATTGTTTACTTTTCAGTATTAGACAGGAAGAGACACATTGTGATTTCCAAGGCTTTGCTGTTCTTGAAAGTCATTGGTAATACCATGTGTGAAGTTCCGCTCTTCTTTGGTTTTGATTTAGCCAAGAACTGAAGCAGTTTTCAGTGTTGCTTTAAGTTTCTTCTGTGGTTCATTTGTGGTATTTTTCTGCAAGACTTGCTCAGGTTGGCAAACGCGAGGTATCAGTCCTCGGGTATCAGAATGTACAGAGGCAATCTTCAAGTACCAGTTGCCATTTCTGTCAGCAACTGCTTCAACTGTGTCTAGCAAAGATACGTTTTTCTTGGCTTCAACAGGCTGTTGAGGTTGGTTTTTTTTGATTGAATTGAGGACTTATACCACTGTAAAACCAGGAATGACAAGATTTAAGTCTCACCTAAATTAAATCGTGCAGTGAACATTTGTTGATTGGTACACTGCTGACTAACCATATTTATTACCGAAAGACTGAAAAACAAAAATAACTTCTGTTTATGTATTTATTTATTCTTCAGATACCATGTAACGGAAAAGCAGCAGACCGCATCCATCAGGATGGGATACACATTCTCATTAATATGAATGGTTACACCAAAGGAGCCCGAAATGAACTATTTGCCCTGAGGCCAGCACCTATTCAGGTAACTCAGTCAGAAGTCTCTGTATCTCCAAAAAACCACTTGTGAGTAGGAAGAGTTTCCCTTTTTCTTCTGGCAGAGTGGAAGAAGCATTGAAGGCTCGTGTTGATCAGTAAGCAAGGCTTTTTAGCGCTTAGCATATGGGAGGCAAATAGGTTTCTTGTGTTGAAGCAGAGTAGTTTGGGGGGGTTGTTTAATGTGCATTATGGGCAGGTGAATGTCCTGAAAGAGAACTCCTTAATTCTATGAGGTTCCTGTACACCACTGGCCTCTTGCACTAGTGAGAACAAAGAAGGGGTGTTTTGAAGCAGTTGCGGAAATGAGTTGTTGCATTTTAATCCCTTCAGGCTTAGGGAAATTCTAGTTAGAGTAAGTCAGGATCAATGTCAGAGTTATTTTTTTTGACTAAGGATTTTCTAAAACGCCTATGGAAAGAGAATGGGAGAAGCCTGAATCAGAATCATTCTAGGCTACAGAAGTTGTCTTTTAGCTAAGAGAAGCTGTAATCACTAATGGTTAGTATTCTGGCTGTGCCTACACATAGTTGGATACTTTGGCCTTTTCCTTGAGGGATCAATTTTTAGAACATCCTTGAACTGTTCGCTGTCTTGACAGTGAAAGTTTGGGATTAGCAGTTGCTCTTCAGTTGATAAAACACAAGAAGGAACTTGAATCTCCAAGTGGAAAATCTAACTTACAATGCATTGATTTTTAACTTTTTTTAAACTTTATTTTGCTTTTTTTAAACTTTATTTATTTAACTTTATTTTTAACTTTATTTTGCAATAAACCTGGGACTGGAGCCTTGCTTTCTTGTTTTTTAGGCAATGTGGCTGGGGTATCCTGGAACCAGTGGGGCATTGTTCATGGATTATATCATCACAGATAAAGAAACTTCCCCGGTTGAGGTGGCTGAGCAGTATTCAGAGAAATTGGCTTACATGCCAAACACTTTCTTTATTGGAGACCATGCTAACATGTTCCCCCATCTGAAGGTGCGTAGGAAGATAGGTCAAGAAAAGCAGGTGTTTTCCATAGCTGCCTTTATAAAATAGTGCTTAGTATAGTACTTGGTAAGGGATCTTGAAACTCTTTTAAAACTTTTCTTTTTTCTTTAACAGAAAAAAGCAGTCATTGATTTCAAGTCCAATGGTCATATTTATGACAACAGAATTGTTTTGAATGGTATTGACTTGAAGGCTTTCCTTGACAGCCTCCCCGATGTCAAGATTGTTAAGGTGAGAGCTACTGCTCTGGGTGTTCAGTCCTAGGGACTGGAGCTAGTACTTTCTCTCATGCTTATGTGATTTGTCTTAGATGAAGTGTCCTGACAGTTGTGACAATGCGGACGGCAATGCTGCCCTCAGTATGCCAGTCATTCCTATGAACACAATTGCAGAAGCTGTGATTGAGATGATCAATCGTGGGCAAATTCAGATAACTATCAATGGATTCAACATCAGTAATGGCTTAGCAACTACTCAGGTGAGGCACTTCAAATCACTGTTCTCTTGGGTTTTATGTTATATCTGTGTGTTTTAATGTAACAAGGAAGAAAAACCTCCAAGCAGGTGTCAGTCTTCCATCATGCTGATGTGTTTAGTTCTCATACTGAAGGAAACTCACAAATGTGTTATAAGCCACAGATGTACTGGAAGGTGATCTTTCCCCCCAAAGATAGAGGGGTTATATCAAGAGGTATCCAAAGTCCAAAGAAATTTTAATCTTCTTGCATAAAGTAGACACTTGGTTGTTTGGAATTTGAAGGCTTTGCTCATTGCCTGCAGATTTGCTCATTGCCTGCAGCCTACCAGGCATTTGTGAGCAGTTACCCTGTTTCAGTGGTGTTTTTCCTTTACAAAAAAATGGCTGAGTAATATAGGCAAAGTTACTCCACTGTATCTCAGCGGTGTTTATTCCTCTTACATCTTTCTGAATGATGCACTATACCACCACCTCTCAGTGCTTACCAGTTCATGGGATTTTAATGATAGTGAGAGTTACTGATTTTAATACTTCTTCCTTTTTAAAAATACCATGTTTTGACAGTGGTGTAACTCTTTTGACTTATGAATTTTATTCAGTTTACAGTCCTTCAAGAGACTCTTTATAATAAAAGGTCTCATAAAATGACATCACTGCTCTAGCCGTAATCTCATGCCTTGGTTTCGTTTTACGAATTCTTTTGTTCACGGCTGAAACTTCCCTTTAAGTTGGAAGTAGGTTATGTTTTAGTTCGCTCAGAAAGCATGCTAGGGTTTTTGTTCTGAAATTGTTGTCCCCCGAGAATAACAGAGAGTTCTTGTTTTAGCACTCCACCACCGAGATGAAACAATCTAAGCTCTGTCGATGCTCTTTTAAAACAGGATTTCTCTGTCTTTTGGTTGCACTAATATAACCCTTCTTTGTGCTTGTTCTAATTTGCTGTCAGCTAGTTTTGGGCATAGGTCAATGAGAATTGGGCATTGTGTTTTTGAGGTCTCCTCAGTGACCTGGATAAATAGCACTTTTACAAACTTTCGTTGAACCAAATTATCTTGTGCATCTTCTAACGGAGTCAGTGACACAGTCATTGTCATTCATGTCAAGTTTGTCAACAGTAAGCTTACTTTGGCTGGCTGCACTGCCCCGAGATAAATTTTAAATATATATGTACGTAAAATATATATAAAAAGACTCTAAGTACCTGGTTTTGCCCTATCTGTACTGATGTTTGATTCCACCATTGCCTGTCATCATTTAAAAAATAATTAAAAATCATAATTGCGTTTTACTAATCCTCAAGACTCTTGCATGGTGTTCTGATTATCCTGGCTTCATCCTCTGCTGGTTTTTGTTAGCATATTCCTATTCTTTGTGAAGGCTGTAAGATCTGTTGTTTTTTGAAAGTCCATTAATAATTCTTATAGTGTGATTTTCATCATTTCCCATTATTTCCCTGTCAGCTAGTTTATTGCAGTCTATCAGTTACGTATTAGTCTGCGTCTTAAGTCTTGACTATCTGTTCTGTGCCGGTTGTCTTATATCTTAAAAAAAAAAAAAAAAAAAAAAGGCAGACAAAAAACCCCCCATACCAATGAAAAAAACCAGACAAAAAAATCCCCCCCAAAACTCCAAAAGCAAACCACAAAAAAACCCCTTTGCTTTCTAAATACTGTTTTATTCTTTCTTGAAGAATTCGTTGAATTTCAGTTTTGGTCTCAAGGAAATGAAATGACCTCAAGGAGGGGAGGAGTCCGTGTGTAATGCCTCTTTTTATGATTCTTTCCAATTATTCCAGTTGCTTGGAATTTCAGGGAGACAGAGCAAGGGCATGAAATTGCCCGGTGTTTTGTGCCTTGGTGGTTGCAACATTGTGGCATCCACAAAGGTGCATGCATACCAGTTAAATTCTTGTTATGGGTAAGTAAACAATTTTGGTTTTGTATAATAAAACTAAAAGATATGCTTACAGAAACGTAGGATGCTAATAAATGTTGCAGTGCGTTTCAGGCCAGTTTCACAGGGCATAGGCTCGTCTCCTGCAATGTCAGTGTTCAATAGCTGGTTTTCTTTTTTTTCTTTAGATTAACAACAAAGCAGCAACTGGTGAAGAAGTGCCACGAACTATAATTGTTACCACCCGTTCTCAGTATGGCTTGCCAGAGGATGCTGTTGTATACTGTAACTTTAATCAGCTGTATAAGATTGATCCTTCCACTTTACAGATGTGGGCTAACGTGAGTATCTGTATCTAATACGAAATCTAAGGTCAGACCTAGGGAACATAGCTGGTCTGTTCAAGTTAGCTGAAACTCCATACGAGTTAAAACTGTAACTGTTCCGTGGAAAACATTGACCCTGAGCTGTTTGAATCCTTACGGTGCTTATGTTGCAGGGCTTAGTCTTAATAGAATTTAGAATTTTTTAGATGGATTGCAAATCACATCTGTGCTTCTAGCCGGTGAAAAATTACATCTTGGACAGCTTAAACGTGCTGATACTGCGTTTTGAAGTAAGTTTAGTCTTCCGTAGTCTGCACAATTAAGTCATAACTGGCCTTGGCGTTTGGTAGATTTGATAGATCTGAGCACTGAGGATCTGTATCAAGATCCAGTTCATAGTGTATTGCTGAGAATTACTTGAGGGGTAATCTTTTTATATTCTATAGAATGGGCCTATAAATAAATGTGATCATAAATGTCAAGGCTTACTCTCTAAGCTCAATGAATGAACTATCAGAGTTCATAGCTCAGAGTTGATGTCTCTCTCAGTGGGATTAGAAATGCAATCCCAGTTATCCCACTTGAAGTGGTGATCTGTTCGTTTCCTGCTCTATGCCTCGGAAGATTAAAGTATTGAATGATTATGCCTTTTGCTTCATTTTGGTATGTGGAAATTTCATGTTTGGAAAAGGAAATGTTTCTGACCGAACTTCCTGTGTTTGATTCTTTATTTTTGTTATAGATCCTAAAAAGAGTTCCAAACAGCGTGCTGTGGCTGCTACGTTTCCCGGCTGTAGGAGAACCTAATATTCAGCAATACGCACAAAACTTGGGTCTTTCCCAAAACCGAATCATCTTTTCTCCCGTTGCCCCCAAAGAAGAACATGTGAGGAGAGGGCAATTGGCTGACGTTTGTCTAGATACTCCACTTTGCAATGGGCACACAACTGGGATGGATGTCCTCTGGGCTGGGACTCCCATGGTCACTATGCCAGGTAACACAGCGGGGAACCGACCGAGAACAGATGGGTTTGAATATTATTCATTTTTAAGAACAAACAAAGCTCAGCAAACTTTGTTGCCTTTTGTAGAAGCAAAGTAACTCATCAGCTTATCAGTAATGCTGCAGTACGTTACTGATAAGCTTACTTAATTTTTTTTTTTTTTTTTTTTCAGGCGAGACTCTTGCATCCCGAGTTGCTGCCTCCCAGCTTACTTGCCTGGGTTGTCTCGAGCTCATTGCAAAAAGTAGACAGGAGTACGAGGATATTGCTGTGAAACTGGGAACTGACCTGGAATAGTAAGCAACATTATATGTGTCATGTGGTAACATCGAGTGTGTCAAGTGCTGTATTTGGGCACAGTGCTGAGACTTACCAGTACTCTTAATCTCGCAGATATCTTAATATTTAAAATAGCTAAGCAGTCCTCATCTAGAGGTTTCGTGTCTTGCAGTTAACTCAGCTTCTGCTTTTACGGTAAACTTAACAGCACTCCGAACTGAGTAATAATGCTCCCTGTCTTGAAGAAATTGCTCATGTAAAAAGTACAATGTAGTTTACCTTTCGTTCTTTCTAAATTGAAGATTAAGCAGTTCGTCACTTACTGCGAGTTAAAATCGCGCTGTAAAAGATTACCGCAGGACAGATAGTGCAGCAAGTTGGTGCGCTTGTGTCGCAGCTCTACTGAGTTGAAGTGGGTCTTGCTGGTCTGTGTCAGAAACGATGAGGGGATGAAACAGCAACGTGGATTTGGTGGAAATGGAGGTGGTATTTTTGAAACAGTTTTATGGGCAGTTCTGGGTTAGCTGAAAATACTCGATTTCAAAAGTAAACAGTATTAAGGAGTGTTTGGAACATCTCCTGACTGCTGTAACTCTTTTTGTAGCCTGAAAAAAATACGTGGCAAAGTCTGGAAGCAGAGAATATCCAGTCCTTTGTTCAACACGAAACAGTACACAATGGACCTGGAGCGGCTTTATCTTCAGATGTGGGATCACTACGCTGCTGGCAACAAACCGGACCACATGATTAAGCCAGTAGAGGCCAGTGAGTCTGCGTGAAGAAAGGCTGGCTGCGTGCCCACCCAGAACTCTCCGGGAACTGAGCCTCTCAAACACTTCTGCAGAGATGATGAGCTATAAAAACTGTGCATTTCTACTTAATCTGCCTGGTACTCTGTGGCTGAAGTAATACATGATGGTGATTAAAGCACAGCCAGAATAATTTCTTGCATGATAGGGAAAGACTCTATAGAGCCTGGGATCCTTTTATTCCATTGAGGAATTTGAATGGGATTGAGCTGTGTACATGTGAGCCAGTGTGTATGAGTGACATAGTGGTTGCTGGGGGAAGTTCGAACTGCCCAACCAATTATGATTTCATGGATTGATTTAACCTTCCTATGAATCTCTCTCCTTTTATGTGGATTGGGAATTGGAGCATTTTAACATTTGATTTTTGGATACTCCTGTTGGTATATGTGTGGTTCTCCCATGACAAGATTTCCAGCTAACGAGTGTTGCTCCCTGCATTAATTTCTAAACCATGTGGACTGAAAGGGCATATTTGCTGGTGTAGTCTTTTTTTATAGGTTTTATAAACCACTTAAGCCTATATCAGCCTTTTAATGTTTGACCTCTGTTTTGGAGCTCTCTGTAATGTGTTGGTTTAGATAAGGACTTCGGGGTTTTTTTGTTTGTTTGTTTGTTTGTTTGTTTTTAAGCTTCTCCAATAAGTCAGCTAATTGCCTTCATGATGGCAGCTCCTATTTTGTTGAAAAACCAAATTTGATTTGAAATTAATCCTCCCCACAAGTGTTTGAGGTAAACACAAACTGGTGCCAAATACAGATCTTTCAGGAATGATTGTTAATTATGTATAGAAGTGCAGTCCTAGGTACTGTAGCAAAGACTTTAAACAAAAAATAAAGCTTTGGTTTGCCAGTTTGACTCATTTGACCAGCGTTTCACATTTTCTGCTGCCCTTTTTCGGATGGTGTTAGAAAAGTATTCTGAACGGTTCGCCCTTTCATCTTCCTTTCTGTAATTTTGTTTTAAATAAGGCTATTTATTCCAGCAGAAATATTCCTAGGGGAGTGCAGATCTTGTAAGCAGATGTTTCTGTTTCTACGGGGTTGGGCTAAACCCCCCCCAAGCACAGAAGCTGTGGTGCGTGTGCGTGCTTAATCCAGAAGTTTTCTGGGGCCTGGCTTGTTTCTGCCGCCCTTCACCGTGCTGTCACCTCGGGTCACGCTCTGCAGTACCTTGAAGGTCATGGCCTCCGTGTAAATTATTTTTTTTGTTTGAATAAGCTCCAACTCCCGAGTCTCTGGGGCGGGTCCGGGACTGTAGCTGAGGTCAGCGGCAGCCCCGCTGCGGTGCCGGGGCTGTTGCCGACGTGCGGCGGGTGGCTGTTGCGCCTCGCTGCAGACTGCGGTTCCCGCCGACCCCCGGCGACAGCTCTCTGGTGTGACGGGGGGTCACAGCCCTCGGGATGTTCCCGCCGCTTTGCCGCGGGCCCGCGGAGGCCCGTCCCCCCCCGCTCCCCGCTGCGCAGGCGCGGGCGCTGACCTGACCCGGAAGCGCTTCGCGCGGCGCGGGCGGTTTGAAGCGGGATGGAGCGGACGACGGCGGCGGCGGTAGGCCCGGGGCCGCCGGGCCCTTGTCCCCCCGCCTCGGCCCGGCCCCGTTCGCAGCGGAAGGAGGCAGGGGACGGGACCCCGGCGCAGCAGAGGGGCCGCGGGGAGCGCCCTGCCGCCGCCGCCGCCACCCCGACGGACGGCGGGCCCTCAGGCTCCGGCTATGGCGGCTCGTCCCGCGGGTCGGCTGCGGCCGGGCGCGGCTCGGTCAGCCAGGGCCGGCGGGACGGCAGGTGAGGCCCCGCGTCCTTCACTGCTTATCGATCCTACCTAAATATAATTTTAGATTACGCCCTCCGTTATTTTATGGTAATCGGTAGGCGTTAACAGTTTTCGGAATTACAGTCTGTAAATTTTGGGTAACTTTAACGTAAGTAAAAAGAAGCTGTTTTCGTATTTTCAAGCAATTGCACAGTGTAGTTTTCAAATTGTTAATATTTGGTGGGGGTTTTTTTTGTCAGAAAACGAAATAAATATTTTTATAAGAGTATTACGGCTTGCCTCTGCACGTGCATGAGAATTGCAGTCCAAGTGGTAACGCCTCCATTCTGCCTCCTAAAATAGCTTCACGGAAGCTGCGGTTTGCTTAATATTCATGGCACTCGTATTAAAGCATACGTTATACAAAAGCAGCTTGTTTCTTGTTGTGGCATGTTTTGAGGTTTCAGACTTAATACAGCATTCTCTACCTGGTCGTATACCGTGTGTAAGGTGAGAAACAAGCTTTCTATCCCTTCTGACGCCCAATTTGAACTGAAACCAATGTAATGTCCTAAGCCCCTGTCTCCAAACAGGTCAGTCTTTCAGGTTTTGACAGCGATTGATTAGTACTTGAATGCTGAACGTATATGGTTGTTACGAGCTTTAATAGACGAGTTCTAACGCTTCTATTTGAAATAACTTAAACCAGTTCAGCCTATTTGAGATGTTCAGTGTTTTTTCAGTATGTAATTAGTTTTGAGTGTTCACGGGTACTTCAGGCCAGCAGAGATGCAGAGCTACTTGCTGCTGACCTAATGTTCTTGATACTATTCCGCATTTCATTTTTTGCAGCTATGCCCTGTACTTCTCTTCCAGCAGCGAGGATGAATTCGAAATGTGTAAGTAATAGCATAGGTTAGTTTGTTCTCTGAAGGAGTATGAAAAGGCCGCTTTTCTATCTAGTTATAGCAAAGTGGTTTTTACACATGATTTTCTTTCATTTCTCCTGCTGCAAAGTACATTTTCTCCTTGCAGTGCAGTGTTGGTAGCTAAGTGCCACAGTGAGTGTTCTTGAATCTCGTGTCTCAATGGATGTTTTTTGCTTTGCATTATTTTTTCGTTTTGTCTGTTCCCTGTCACTCACTTGCTTCCTTCTTCGTCTCCAGAGCATCTTCGAATAAGCAGTTACTTTTCCAAACACACGTCTAAACTACTCCGACATCCCCCTTAACCTGTCATGGCTTTTCCTGCACGAGTCTCAATTAGTCAGAGGGATGGTTTTGGCTTTTCATAGCGGCTCAAGGTCTTGGTAGGATGGAACTGAATACTAAATTTTACACGGTGGCTTCTGCTGTGCGTAACTTCCTATCTTTATGTTTAGCCTGTACATAGAAAACGTGATGTCCGTATTTTTCATTTTGGTAATAGCCATTACGACTGTCGTTTTGTGCTAAGGTAGTTGAGTGCCCTATTTATTTTTCCTATTGCAAGAATTCTATTTAGCTCATTCCTTAGGTGGCCTAACGGCTCTACCACATCTCAAGTGGCTTTCAGACTGGTAAGTAATTTAAAGGTTTGTAAATATTGCAATATGTTCCTTATTCTGTATTCAACGTTTGAACGGAGGCGGTAGAAATGAATGGTAAGGTAACAAGTCGTATCTGTTTATTTTGCCTTTTGCGTGTCACTCTCGTGTTAGTCCAGCTGCTTTTAAAGCAGATGTCTCATTACTGTAGAGTTCGTGCTTGCTCTGGCTCAGTGCCGTGCGAATGATCTTACGCACTGTTAAGTCATACTGCTTACGTCCATTTGAACGAAGATGTGCTGCGTATAGTTCCCGTGCTACCCCTGGGCTTTTAAATCTGATAAATATTTCAATATTGTCCACTTATTATGTCATCATTCACTTACCTGTAATTTTTAAAACTTAGATATTTGATGGCCGGCTCGATTTTTTTTCTACTCTTTTTTTTTTTTGCCTCCTCCATCCAGGACGCTCTTGAGACCAAAGTCATGTGTCAGCTCTGGCATGGAAGGTAGTTGAGAGTAGCTAGTTGGGGCTGGGAGCAGAATATTTGCAAAGCTATTCTATTGCCATACGATCACTATAACGACAGCTGTAGGAAAGACTGAAGTGAAAATACGTGCCAAGAGACAAGAAACTAATGAAGAGTTGATTTATTAAGTAACAAGTCATGTTTTTCTGTAAGCTTTTGGTTTCTTGTGACCAGCAGTCAGCCTTATTAGTATGGTGCTGCTTCATGGTCTAAGAACACCGTAGTTATGATCACCTAGGACAGCTTCTGGCTGATGGCCATTTGCGCTTCAATGAGCCCCCCTTGATGTGGAGGCTCGGAAGGCAGCACATGCTGCGTTTACTTCTTTTGTAATGAAGGTAGTGGTGAAGATTACTGAGTGCTAAAGGTGAAAATAGCTTATTGCTCCAAATACTTTTGGAGCTTCACAGTCTTGAATTTTTTCCCCCGCCCTGCTCTTGTGCTTTTCTTCAAAAAGGGCATCGCTCAGTCCCATGCTTTATGCTTTTTAGCTTATGGTGTGCTTTCAGGGGAGCATTTGGGTGTAGCTCAGCTGCTCTCCCTGGTACCAGAATCTACCACCGGAATCTACCCATCAACCGTGAAGGCTTTATCAAGCAAACCTATCCTCTGGTTTTGGGCTTACTGCGTAGTGCAAAAGTCTATAATCCCCTTGAAGTCGTGCCTGCAGCCTCATCTTGTGAGAACAAACACTCAACTGCTATTATGGCCTGTTATATTCTGAAGAAGGGACGGTTGTTTCCCTTCCCTCCAGCCTGATTTATGCTTTAATGAAATTTAAGGCCAGGCTGGATGAGGCTTGGAGCAGCCTGATCTAGTGGGAGGTGTCCCTGCCCTGGGTTGGAACGAGATGATCTTTAAGGTCCCTTCCAGCCCGAACCATTCTGTGATTCTGTATGTGATTCTGTGAAGTTTGTTCCCCTTCAACTCACTTGAGTCCCTCATAATGAAGAAGGTGTGTGATATTTTGATGGCATTTCTGATCATCTCTCAAGAGTCAATACTTCAGGCATGTCCAGTACTGCTGCCTGAACCGTGTTTTCATGTTTAGCAGTCACCACGATATTCCTGGAGTGATTAAAACACATTTATTTCTGAGAAGTAGTATTGAATTGCTGTTCTGCAGTGGGGTATTGTTGTTACCGTTTTGTTTGAACGTTGGTTTTTTTTTTTTAGTCACTTAGTGGAATAAGCATATGGACACCTCTTTGCAGGAAGATAACTACTGCCTGCAGTTACTGAAATGCTTGGAGAAAATATTGATAAACCCTTTCGGTTCCGCCTCCAATGATCCATGTATATGAGGAGGCTACACTGGATACTGCGAGATACGTAACAGCACTCCTTATTTGGCTTTGTGGTGGGCAAGGATTGAAGAACGAAGGAAATGCTAGACAGCTGCTGTCAGCTTGGAGGAACTGAGAGTTGGAATTATATGTAAAGGATTCTTGTGTTTGGGTGGGGTTTTCTTAAGATTTTAGACTGAATTTTTACTAGTTGCAAACTTTTCTCTTAAAAAAAAATCCGTAAGAAAAGAAACAGAACTTTGTTGTTAATCAATCTTTTATTGTTTTAGTTCTAGCTAGAATGAAAACTCCCAAATCTGTTTCCAAGAAGGCAGAGGCAAGGTGGGTGCTGTACTTAATGACTTTTTGATGTTTGTGTATTAGTTTTCTGTACCATGTCTGCGATTCGGAATACAGAGAAATGATCAAAAGTTTTAGTGATTCATAGACGGATAGACATGTAAAGGAGTGAGTGCAGATAGAACTGTTATGTGTTCCATCTGTGTATTCCGGTCAAACGTAAAAGGGGATGTTTGGAGGTGTACGAGCTCTATTGCCATTCCTATTAATGGACATGGTTGCTAACATTTGCTGTGAAAAACTGATAATGTTATACTGGGTGGCTTTTTTTGGTTTGCTTTTTTAGTAAGGCAAACTTATGCCTGCCTTTTTTTTCACGTTATTTTCTTGTTTTACAGTTTGAAGGACTTCATTGATGACTCGGATGATTTCTTCTCGGATTTTAAAGTGAGAAAGAGCACAAGAAAGAATGGCAAGTAATTGTCCAACAGCAAATATGAGGCGGGAATTCCAGTGAGTGGAAAGAGAGGGGTTTCAGTGCTTGTCTGAGCAGAGGATCCCTGTTTTCCCCTAAGAGATGGAAAGTGCCTTGGTTTTCTGACATTCAGAGACTGACACAGCGGTCTGGCGCACTTCTCATGGATGTGAACAAACCAGTCTTTAGTAGAAGGAGTGAACAGGGCTCCGGAGTTCTTGACACAGCCACTAGGCTAGCGATCAGGCGACAGAGTTCTAGCAGATGAGGGATGATAACAGTGATCTCCTGTGAACCTGGAGAAGCCCTGATCATGAAGGGTGGGATCTCTTGCACCAGGTGTGAAGGTCAACCTGAAATATGTGTGCCAGCTGCAGACTAAAAAGCTAATGGAATGGGGTCTGGAGGGGAAACTGGGAAAGGAAAAAATATAAGTCACCAATAGATCTGACATGATCCCTTGATCTTGATAGATCAAATCTGAGATGTCAGAAGCCTTGTTTGTTGGCAAGTGTAAGTGCTGTAGGCTATGGTGCAATCAGCTTAGGCTGAGCGTCTTTTAAGTCACCCTTCACTTGGTGGTTTTATAAAATTTTAATATGAAATATTCAGCCTTACTCTTACATGCACGTAGCTTTTGCTATGGGAATGAAGATTATGCCAGCACTAGCTACTGTCCTGGTTCTGACAGGGATCGGGTTAATTTTTCCCAAGTTGCAGCGGGCTGGGGTGTCCCGGGTCCAGTTGGTGAGCAGTGGTACCACTGCTCACTGTCATCGTGTTTGTACATCCCTCTGTCCATGTTATTGTTGTTGTTTCCCTGTTCCCTTTGCTGTTCTGTTAAACTGCCTTTGTCTCAGCCCAATAGTTTTGCCTTTTTCTTCCCCATGGCTGGGGGGGAAAGCTGGAGAGAGCAGCCATGTAGTTCTTTGTTGCCGTCTGAGGCTAAACCATGACACTACCTATTCAGGATTATTAAGCCTTGGTTGCTGATATATACATACATGGGGCTTAAGCTACTTTTTTTTTTTTTTATACATCTTTCAGCACTCTCTATTTAGTGTGATGGGGAACGAGCAGGGCGTAATAAAGAATGTGCAAAGATGTCTTTCTGTTCTTTGTGTTTTCCTGTCTTTCAAGGGTGGTTGTTTGGGTTTTTTTGTGTTGAGACAAAGGCAGGTCTCCTAAATGAATTTACCAAGATTTTAAGCTGTTTCTTTTGAATTGCAGCACAGAATGATCTTCAGACTGCAAAGAAGTTGATGAGTTCTGGAAAGAAAAACACTTGCTGCCGACAACTGCAGTATTCAGAGACTTCAAGTGACACTGAAGATTCTGTCTTTGCAGAGAGTTCATGGCATGACTACCAAAACGCGGGGGTGAAAGACGAGACAGAGAGTCGGAGGTGCATAAAACTTCCATCTCCACAAAATCTGAAAGACTCTATTTCCAGAGGCAGTCTAGACTTGCCTGTTAGAAGGAAAGAAAGGAGCTGTGAAAAGAGTACAGAAAACAAAGTGCCAGCTGTGGCACTACGACAAAGTAGGGACGTAGAATCAGATAGCTCAGATGACGAGTTTGAATCATTAATAGAACGAGTAAGGAAACGGAGTATACCCCGAAAACCAATCTTAAGCACAAGTAGAACTGTCTACCAGCCAAGCATTACAGGTAAGCAATTGTTCTTAGCTAACTTGGAAGCTACCTGCTGGCAGCAGCAGTAGTGCTAATTATCACGGAATCACGGAAGCTTCAGAGTTGGAAGGGACCTCTAGAGATCATCTAGTCCAACTCCCCTGCTAAAGCAGGATTGCCCAGAGCACATCCCTCAGGACTGCATCCAGGCGGGTCTTGAAAGTCTCCAGAGAAGGGACCCCACACCCTCCCTGGGCAGCCTGTTCCAGTGCTCTGTCACCCTCGCCGTAAAAAGTTTTTCCGTGTATTTGAACGGAACTTCCTATGCCTCGTTCTTTTCCTTTGGGTGGTTTATGCCTTAGAAGTGCAACCCAGCATCTTGCGACTGAATTTGATGCAGTCGGAAATTATTCCTCTGAGCATTCTGAAATGTGATGCTACTAGTCTTGCGGTATCAAGATTTAAGTTTTTCACTCTTGCTTGTTTTTATAATTCCTATAATTGTAGGCATTTTTACTTTTTAAAATTGTGCTGAAAACAAATCTAACTGGTGGTTTTGAATGATGTTAATTTTTTTTTAATGTATGATAGCAGTTAATGTGAAGCTGTCATTTTGGTAAGACTGAAATTTTGGGCAGTCTAGATGCTGTTAATCTAGTATTTGGACTTATAATTGACTTTATTTAAAGTACAGTTTCTAATGAGAATTTCTTAAATCAGTAGCTCCTTCTCTCCTTTGACTGACTGAAGTGAGCTCCAACTGAAAGATTGCAAAGGGTGAAAAGGGCTGTTGCTGAGTACGAGCAGGTGAAAACAAAACTCTTTCTAGAAGAGTAAATGCAGGGTGCTTTCCTCACTAACAAGGACTAGTTGAGGGCAAGGAGACTGATGGAAGAGGATGGCTCACGGCACAGAAATATGCACTGGGAAAGAACAAATTTTTTTATTTATTGGAATATGTCAATGTGGTCTAAAAAACGTATTCTAGAAGTGAGCTGGCAGCTGCACTGGCTTCTCTGTTTATGGCTGAATGGTGAAAGGAGACAAGTGCCCCAAATAGGAGAGCAGTTATAGAAAAGCCAGCAGAGAGAATGTCTACTGAAACTGCAAACCTTGAAGTGGTCCTTGATTTCTGGTGTGGGGGTCAGTCATTTTAGCAATCTGTCCAGACGTGGACTGGGGAATTAGGCAGTGATCTGATCAGAACTTGCCTGTGAAACAAATGACGTGACTTCTGGCACACGACAGCAGAAGGTTAGAATGACTTTTTTTGTTGTTCAAATGGTGGCTCTGCATTAGTGCTCCCAGCATGCTGGTGATGTATTTAGAATTTGTGAAATGTCACAGAAATGCCTGACTGAGGTCGCATATACTTTTCCCTCCACTTCCTCCTAGCTGAACGTTTGAAAGTTTGGAGTCTGCCACTCCTTCATCAAATGGTAATTTTTGTAGTATGTAACAGCAAATTACCTTTCCACCAGTTGTAAAAGCCTTTGCATTCAAGTATGCACAGTAAGATTGTGTATGCTGAGGTGGAATATTTGACTTTTTTCCACCATTTACCTGGTTGCTGACATCTGTGCTCCCTATTCCTTGACAATGTGCAATCATGTAACTCTTTCTGTTGAACTAGAAAACATCAAGCCACCCTGTGAAGGTGTCCAGCCCTTGAAAGGGGAGGGAGTCAAGACACCAAGGCCAAACTCCATTTCACTTCAAGAAACACCTTCCAGGATAATGTCTTCTGGAAAAATTCCTAGGGATGAATCGGTCAATTGCTCACAATCAGCAAAGACAGAGAAAAGGTACGTGTTTTTCCATCTTTTCTATGTTCTAGGACCGTTATAGATAGACAAAGAGATGCTAAGCGTTTTGCCTAGGATAATGTTCTGATTTTTTCTGGTACCTAGAAACGTCTGCTGCTAATTCATCAGTTGTTAACAGTTAAGTAGCTGGAAATCAAAGCTTTCAGTCTCAAGTATGACAGGGAGAATATAAGTTAATCTCCACTTAGAGGAATCGATGGTAAATCTGACAAATGTTGAGTCTTCTTTGCTAACGTTAGCTCTCTTGCTATTCCTTGTCTTGGTGCAGCATACTCCTGACACGTGCTGGCCCTATCCAGTTACGCGCCTCTGAAAATATATCAAAACTGATTCTGTTAGGAATTCACGCCTTTTAACAAGCTTGTCTTGATATTTTTGACCTGTATCCTTATAACTTGCAGAATTCGTGTTTCTCTTTCTATATGTGGATGCAGCTTAAGCTTTTCAGAAGAACGTCTTTTTCATTTCTAATAGCTGCCTTTTGGAAATGTCATGTTTTTTTTCATCATTTTATCATTGTGTATACCAATACAAAACCTTTAAATGATGCTTTGAAAGCTGATGCTTTGTCTTGGAGTTAGTCATCCTAGTGGAATATCTGCTTCCCCTGAATGAATTCTGGATTCCCAGAACATCTTTGGCTATGTTTCTGAAAATATACCTTTATTGTGGGTGATCATGTTAGGGCTGTTCATATATTGATCAAGTTTTGGTATCATAGAATTGTTTTGGTTGGAAGAGACCCTTAAGATCATCAAGCCCACCTGTTAACCTAACCACTGCCAAGTCCACCACTAAACCATGTCCCTCAGCACCACATCGACATGTCTTTTAAATACCTCTGGGGACAACAACTCAAAACTTCCCTGGGCAGCCTGTTCCAGTGCTTGACAACCCTTTCAGTGTTGACATTTTTCCTAATACCAATATAAACCTCCCCTGGTGCAACTTGAGGCCATTTCCTCTTGTCCTATCGCTTGTTACCTGGGAGAAGAGACCGACCCCTGCTTTATATAATTGTGGTTCGCTGTGTCACAGAGATCTCAGCCACCGTCTTTTTCCTACTTAGGAGTCCTCGTAATCTAGGTTTGTGAATTAATGAAACAGCTCTACCCCTTCACGCGCCTGAAGGGGGAAGAAGACAGTATAAGCATGTGTGCCCCACTGGCCTCGTGAGGGCTAGCTAGTGAAAAGAGTCAGGGAAGGTTTATGCCAGTGGCAGCATCCCAGAGATCTTTATAGCCAATAAAGTGGCCATTGTTTTTCAGTGCGATATGTCTGTACTCAGTCAACTGCTTTATGGCTTTTCTTGCAGGCTAAGAGTGTGCTCGGTGCCTGGCTGTTTCTTGCAAGATCTCTCAAATCCGGCTTCCCACTATGTGAAGTATTTCAAGAAAAATAAAGAGGAGCTGGCACAGAAGCTCTATTGTCTGTATAATAGCACCATCTTTGAGCAGAAGGTTGGCTTCAAAACAGAAACGACAATTCTAAAATGCTGGTTAATATGTTCCTCCTCACTTTTTGTTGTGATTGCTCTTCACTCTCTTCAGTTAGTAGAAGTTAAGTTTTTGTAGCAATGGCTTACGTTTGAATTAGTTCGAGCAATTTCTTTGAAAGGGGTTTATCGCCACTGCGATGCAGCAGTTTTCAGCTTGGCACACTTTCACAGCTGTAATGGTGTACCGTCCTTAAGTGAGCAGTCTGGCTGGTGTCCAGGAGTCCTTGACCAGAGAAACTGCTACACGAGGGGCCGTGGATCAGTTCCATCTTTGAAGAGGTGACTGATATTTATCTTCATGTATTTTCTGCTGCTGAAAGAAGCTCAAGGTTCCACCATTGCTTCTCCGGCTTTTACCGAAGTAACACGTACTAGTGAACTCTGCATCGTTACCACAGCCTAATAGCTAGTTGTAGCACAACTTTCTTGCCTGCAGCTGACAAAGGGCTGATGGATAAAAGCACTTCCCTTTGTTGTTAGGGCCTCACGCTTAGTCACGCTTCAGACAATCTTCGTTTACTCCTGTTGCATGTTCACGGCTGCCATTCTGGAACAGATTTCAAAGCTGCTTATCCTTTGAATAACAGTTTTGGTTGAACCTAAATCTGTAAGTTGTGTTGTCAATTGACGGTTCAATTTCAGAGAATCGCTGTCTTGACCTTTACATCTTCTGGGATACTGGAGACCCTCCTCTGATGAGAAATGTCCTTGAAAGGAAGGACGCTGCCCACAGCAATTCCAATAGAATTTCCTTCAGGAAGGAAAGTGTTTCTGTGCAGCTTGGAAAATATTGTTGAGCTGGCCAAGGACAGGCTGAGGTCATGATTTCACGTACAGCTGAGCTGAACAGGCTCGCTATGGCTGCAAGCAAAATATCTCGCTCTCCAGTGCTTCAGCCCTGTACCTGTGCTGGCACTTACTGCTATTGGACCATTTACTTAAGCTCATTAACTAATTTATATGAGAGAAAACTGTTAGTAAAAGAACAGAACTAACCAAGATAGATATGATGAGGCCTTATAAAATAGGAGCAGCACAGAGGATAAGCAAGAGGTGATTATTCGCCCTCTCCCAGTGTGAAGATGCATCAAATTAAAATGGCAAGTTGTAGGTTCAGAACAGCCAAAGTAGATGGTACTTGACCTGTAAATTATTAAGTTGTAGAACTTCTGATCATAGATTATTGTGGACACTAACAACGCATATGTATTCTTAAACATACGCACTCTCTCCAAAACACCAGAAGACAACTTGAAGGGCTGTTTAATGCAGAGGAACCACCTGTGGCTCAGTGAGGTGTTTTCTTGCAAACGACTAGCAGTTGGGAATTGTACTTTTTTTGAAGAGAAAGTTCTGGTTTATGCCTGACCTGTCGCGTGCTGCTTCTTAAGCAGCATGTGCTAGGCACCGTTGGAAGCAGAATAGAGGAGCTAAGGGACCTTTTGTCTCATCCTGCATTGTGAAACTCCCAGTGTTGGTTACAGAAGAACTGATGATGGGAGTAAGAAGCCATGGAGGGTGGGTGGGTTTGCACCTGAAGTGACAACAGTGTTAAGAGCGCTAACAGAGATATCCTGCACTGGCTTTGCAGTAAATGGAAGGGGAAGCCAGAGGGCCAGAAGAAGATAAGAGAGGGAGGAGAGGGCAGATTACATGTACTGTTTTGTTTTTCAGTTACCAGAGAAAATGACAATAATATGGAATAAGAAAATGAGAAAAACAGCAGGATATTGTGTAACTGGGAAAACAGAAGGTCCTGAAGCAAAGCGTTACGCTCGCATAGAACTTTCTGAGAAAGTCTGTGACTCTGCAGGTAGGTAAAAGAGATGGTGATTCTTCTTTGAGAAGGAGAGTTGTAGAGATAAAAAACATGAATCTGAGGCCTAAGAAGATCCAGAACCGGACCCTGCTTTGAAATTGCATACTACTTTGAATAAATAAATACATTAATGGTCATACTTGTCCTCCCAACCCTTCTAAGAGGCTGGGCAAATTTACAAAACGTGAGGACAGACATGTATTTATGCTAATGGCAGTATTTTGTTTCTATTTCTTATTGATTTGAAGACCTGTAGGTTACTCTAATTCCATATGTACTACAATGGCAATCTAAAATCTGACTTCTTCCATCATAGCTAAACGTCTTGTTGGTAGTATTTAAAGCTGGAATAAAGATAGGTGAGTGCCAAATTTAAGTTCTATTATATGGTGGCTACTGTAGCTGTTATTTCTCCTTCATGCCATCCCAACTGGGGGAAATGAATATTGCAGTTACTGTAGGAGAACCGGTCCTGTAATAGAATATTTTAAAGTAAGCATAATACATTTTATTTGAGAGATACAACGGACTACCCTGGGAATATGCCTTTGGGGGCTTAGGATTCCGCAAGTGCTGGTCAGTTTTTTAAGCAGCGCCTTTTAGAAGCACAGGAGCAGGCAATCCTATTGTTTCGTAAGTCAACCAAGCGGGGCAGATCAGCTTGGCTGAACAGGGAACTCCTCGTGGAGCTCAGGAGGAAAAAGAGATGAAGCGAGGTCAGGCTTCACAGGAAGATTACAGAGCCGTGGTTTGAATATGCAGGGAGAAGACACAAAAGGCCAAAGCCCAGTTTGAGTTGAAACTTGCTAGTGTTGTGTCAAGTAACAAGTCAAGTAACAAGAGCTTTAAGTATGTTAATAGCAAGAGGAGGTCTAAAGAAAACATGACACTGGTGCTTGTTGAAGATGGTCATCTGGTAATAGACATGAAGAAAAAAGTGGAGGCATTCAATGCTTTTTTTTTTGCCTCACTCCTTAATAAAACTGACAGACCTTGGGCTGCCTGGTCCTGTGAGTTGGAGGACCACGAGTGTGGGAATGGTGACTTTCCATTTGCAGACACTGAAATTGTCAGGGACGAGCTGTATCAGCTCAACATTCACAAGTCCACAGGGCCTGATGGGATTCATCCCAGAGTTCTGAAGGCTAATGGATGTTATGGCAGAACCCATCTCGATCATCTACCAGAGCTCTTGGGAGTCTGGGGAGGTCTCTGCTGACTGGAAGCTAGCCAATGTTATTCCAATTTACAAGAAGGGTGTGAGGGAAGATGCAGGATACTACAGACCTGTGAGTCTAACCTCACTTCCTGGAAAAATTATGGAGAAGATCATACTGGTTACTATTGAAAGGCATTTAAGGAATAATGCAATCGTTGGGCACAGTCAGCATGGGTTCACAAAGGGAAAGTCCTCTTTAACTGATCTGATATCCTTCTATGATAAGGTCACCCACCTAGTGGATGTAGTTTTTCTGGATTTTAGTAAGGCTTTTGATACTGTGCCTCACAGCATCCCCCTGGACAAGTTGTCCAACTGTGGGATGAGCAGGTTCATGGTGCGCTGGGTGAAGAACAGCTCAAAGTGTTGCAGTGAATGGGGCTACATCTGGCTGGCGGCCAGTTACCGGTGGTGTTCCTCAGGGTTCAACTCTAGGGCCATTTCTGTTCAACATATTTATCAATGATCTGGATGCAGGAGTTGAATGAGGGTGCTCAAGAGGAGTCAGCAGTGTTGCCCTAACAGCAAGAGGGTAAACCACATCCTGGGGTGCATCAAACACAGCATCACCAGATGGTCAAAAGAGGTGATTATCCCTCTGTATTCAGCCTTGGCACAGCCTCACCTTGAGTGCTGCGTCCAGTTCTGGGCCCCACAATTTAAGAAGGATGCGAAGGTACTTGAACACGTCCAGAGGAGGGCAACAAAGCTGGTGAAAGGGCTGAAAGGAATGTCCTGGGAGGAGCGGCTGAGGACTCTGGGCTTGTCTAGTTTGGAGAAAAGAATGCTGAGGGCTGACCTCATGGCTCTCTGCAGCTTCCTGAGGAGGGGATGTGGAGAGGGAGGTGCTGAGCTCTCTTCCCTGGTATCCAGTGGCAGGACACCTGGGAATGGTTCAAAGCTGCACCAGAAGAGGTTCAGACTGGAGACTAGGAAGCATTTCTTTACCGAGAGGGTGGTCAAACACTGGAATGGGCTTCCTAGAGAGATGGTCAATGCCCCAAGCCTGTCAGTGTTTAAGAGGCGTTTGGACAATGCCCTTAATAACATGCTTTAACTTCTGCTCAGGCTGTTGGACTAAATGATCATTGTAGGTCCCTTCCAACTGAAATAGTCTATTCTAATTGCGCAGAAAATCCAGTGCTCCACTCTAGTTGTTTCCGGATGAAAAATATCAATGTTACAAAAGCAATCAATGAATCTTAGTCTGAATAAAGGTGTTTCAGGTCTCACCAAAACAAAACAAAACACCCCTCGTTCCCCCCCCCAAAAAAAAACCAAACACAAAAACCAAACAAAAAGAACCCCAAACAATTTAGGCATGGAGGGAAGTAACTAGGATACGGAATTAGGGCTAATCACAAAACTGGAAATGCACTGAGTAAAACCTTGTTTTGGGGCATTTTATCTTTTTCCAAACATTTGTAATTCCAACCTCCAAAATAACTCTTGCATCTTAATGAAATAAGCGTTAAAAGTCTGAAGCAGTGACCAAGGATGAAAGTCTGTGCTTCCCCATACCTGACTGATCTTAATGTCTTTTGTTTTCCTTACCCCAAGATCGTCTTCGAGACACACTAATTCATGAGGCTTGCCACGCAGCCACCTGGCTGATCAACGGAGTTCGTGATGGACATGGACGATTCTGGAGATTCTATGCCAATAAATCAACTGTGATTCACCCGGAACTGCCAGTAGTAACACGATGCCACAGCTATGAGATTAACTACAAATTCATCTATGAGTGTGTTCTGTGCAAAGCTACGTGAGTAGTGTTTTGATCTCGCATGTATCTGTGTACTAACTTTGTCTCTAACTTGGCAGTCTCCTGTGTCTAGAAATCGTGGGTCTCTTAAACTGTGAAACAATTGGGATACTCCTTTGAGTTGTCACTTCACATTTCCTGAGCCCAGAGAACCTCACTATCTGATTCCACACGTTTCCAGGTACTTTCAGTTCCAGTTCAGAGGTCAGGACAGGCAGAAGTGTCTTCTGAGGACCACTGGTGATGATGGAAGGTCCTTGGGAAGCAGTAAGAGAGCAGAATACGTGCCTCAGCTTTGAAGGACATGGCAGAGAAAGGTCACGCCCCATGTGGCTGCTCTCACTTTTCAAACGTTGCTCAAATGATGTGAATTTGTATTCACTTTCTGCTGTAAATATTGAGTGAACTTGTGGTTTGAACCACTTATCTCTGATCTCATGAACAACACTGATCCTGTTATAGGCTTTTTGGAAGGGGCTGGTGTTTCCAGTCTTAACTAAGTACTATGTCAGTACTATCCACTGTAGTGGATCTACACTGACGGAGCAGTGACTGGACCTGGCACATCCCTGGAGAATGCATGTAAGCAAAGTACTAGCACGTGTTGCAGAAATAAGGCATTCCAAATTCTTTTGAGATCTATCCACATTTTGCGTTTTACAAAGTAACATCTTTGAACGTGCCATAACAACAATCTGAGTTTGATCTAAGGAAAAAGAGTCCGCAAAGGGAGTGCTAGACTAGGCACGGTGTACTGAGTTACTGTCTATACGCTCATCCTTGTAAAGATACTGAGGACCATCTGATGCTGAAAGAAGTCACTGGTAACTGGAATTCAAAAGCAAAACAAGTCCCTATAAAAACTGGGCACAAAGTGCGTTACAATAATTAGATATTAGAACAAAGTATCAGAGGAAGCTTTCTGGGTTTTGTAACTTGACGACTTTGAATTAAGACTAAACATTTTGACTAATCTCGTATCATTGTTATGGTAGTGCTAAGTAAAACATAGAGAACAACAACATAACCATTTCTATTGGTTTAAAACTCTCTAAAAGCTATAGTCAGTTTTCTAGTTGACCTTTTACCTCGTGGACTCTTTCAGCCTGTGTATATGTTAAAGGAAGAATAGATGTCCGTAGCCACACAGATGCGAGCAGCGCTGTGATTGTGAAGGATTGAAGCTAGGGCACAGACAGATTGCAACATTAGTCATCAGACTTCTGTCTTGCTTACTGCATTTGTGAAATGAGAACTATGTACGTTGCTGAGATCAAGCAGAGGAAATGGCTGCTATAGTAATTTCCGAGGTTTCTTACCTTTCATGGGTAGGGAAGGTGTTGCCTTGTCTGGAAGATTGTAGCTGACCACAGACTCCTGTATGTAATGACCTCAGTCTCGGTGGGAGAGCATGAAGTCTTGTGAATTCAGTTCTGCATAGCCCAGGAAAGTGGCTGACAAAGGTGTGATTTTTATTTTTTTTTAAATTAATGTTTTTGAAAAAAATATTATTATTCTCCTCCTTCCCCCCCTAACTTTAGGGGCTAAATGCATGCTTAGAAAGCATGCGTGGGATTTCTTTATTTTTTCAGGATCATATGTGCTACTTCCAGAAGCACTGGAAGGAAACAGTATTTCACAGAGAAACTCCAAGGGATAGTTCATACGTGGATTGTGGAGGTGTTTCAAAATGTTGTAGCACTTCATGCTACTACGCTGAGAGTAAGAGAGGCAGAGGAAGACAGCAAGCTGAAAAGGCAGTGGAAAAAGTTCTAGGGTAGAGAAATGTGTCATACAGATTTGAGTGTTCCACTCTATGAAGTACGTAGTCTGTTCCCTCTTCTAAAATGCTACCTTAGAAATCTGACCTAAGGAGCCTGGCAGAAGAGAAAGGAGCCCTTTCCCACAAGTACCGTCTACCGCAAGTGCGACATCAAAGTACTTATTTTTCCATTTCAGGATTGGACGTCATTCCAAGTCTCTGGACAGAGAGCGCTTCGTGTGCGCGTTCTGCGGCGGGCAGCTGGTCCTGAGTCAGCCCACTAAGAAGGACGGCACCCCCGCTCGGACACATCTAACACCCTTTGCAAATTATGTGAAAGAAAACTATAGACTTACTAAACGAGAGCAGCATGGGCTGAGTCACGCAGAAGTCATGCGGAAACTCAGTGCTGATTTTGCTTTAAAAACTAGGCTTCAAGATTCCTTGTGATATCTCCATACATTTCCTTTCTTGATGCCCCTTAAATTTTGCGTGTAGTAGTAAATAAGTCTGATGTGAGTCTAAGAATATGTTTCAGAAGATTCCAGATAATTTGACTATTTTAGTATTAAATACTTCTAATAAATATGACCTTAAGGCCTCTTCTAAAATGGGCAAGAGTGAGCAAGAAGTAATGATGACAGAAAGTCCATGTCAGTGCACAAGTCAGGCGGGATATCCTTCTTGGACTTCAGATGAACATCACTTGTGCCTGGGAAGATGCAGTTCTAGGCCCTTCGTGGGACTGACTTGCTGAGTTTGTCTGGAATTTTCTGAACAGTGTTTACGCGTAGTGCTCCATAGCGTGTCTTCAGTGAGCAATGGACTTACTCTTTCATTTGGGTAGCTGATAGGCTGCAGACTCTGTATGTGCTGAAGATCTGCAGGTGTACACCTGAAGGTGTACGTCTCCCTGGGATTGCCCGATGCAAGAAAAATGCAGGCCCATGAGCCAAAGTCCTGCAATTCTGTCTGGATGGCTTCAAGGCAGGAAAAGGGGCAGACCTGAAGGAGGCTTCGACATGACTTCAGGCATTCTCCCAAGGAGAGTTCTGTGAGTGATCCTTGGCTGGTTTTGTTAAAAGTAAGTGGCAGGTAGATGATGCCTCAAATCTGTTAGAGAAAGCGTGAGTTTCTGCAAAGCCCTCTGGCCCTTGGTGAGGTCAAAGCTCCTTCTGATTAAATTTTGACTGGAGTTGTGCCTCTGTCACTGAGATGTCACAGAAGCTAAACTAGATGCAAAAGGTCAGGTTGGGGAAAGCAAACGCTTTCCCCCACAGAATGAGGAGGTGTAGTCAGATGACTTAAGTCTTTCACGTAGAACGTGACTGAATGTGTGTTAGTGTCTGCTGTAAACAAATTGCTCAGGGGACTAGTAATTTTGAATAATCAATAAATGCTAATTTTGTACCAGCTGTGGCGATGAACCAGGCTTCTTTGTTTCAATTTAACCATGGCTGTGTAGGTATTAGTATGTGAAAGCTTCTGATTTCTCCTAGCTGGTTTCGAGTCTTCACGTCTCAACAGGAAGCACGGTTGCCCTGCTCGCTGTTGAGAATACCTCTCCCTGCTCCCCACCTCCTGCCCTGCCGTTATCAATTCCGTTACACTCCAACTGAGAAAGAAATAGAAGCAGCATATGAAGGAGCCTGAGCTGCTTCAGCAATAGCACCTCGTGCTGAGCTGGATGTTCAAAGGGAGGGTCCTCTCTCCCTGTCATGCAACCGATGCTACGTTGAGTAAGCGGGCTGCACCGATACCACAACGGGCACGAATGGGAAACCCTGACCGCCCAGAAATCTTGGAAGTCATCCTGGATTAGCCAGAGGGCTGAAACCTTGGAGCATCTGCCAGAGGAGGCGACTCGTGCTGAAGAGGCCCCACTGTATAGTAAATTACCAGGAAATAAAAAGCCGTGAGCCCTGTTGTATTGCGGGCAAACACTGGAGGTGGAAAGCTGCTGTGTGGGGTCCTACACAACAAGTTGCTGAAACGGCTGAAGGAAAAGGTTGAATCGAAGCCTGTTTGCAGAAGTGAAAGCCATCCAGCTGGCTTTAGATATTGATGAATGAGAAAAAAAATCTCTGTACTGATTCATGGATGGTGGCAAATGCTCTGTGGGGGTGCTCCAGCTGTGGAAGGGGACCAAATGGCAGTGCAGAGGTAAGTCCATCTGGGTTGCTGAATCAGGGCAAGATATTGCTGCTCCGGTAGAGAACCTGGTGGTAAAAGTACATCACGTACATGCTCAGGTACCCAAGAATCTGTTATGGTTTGAGAAACACATAACAATTTATTGTTGCTTAGGCAATTGTTCTCTCACCTGATGACCCCTTTCCAGGTGGAAACAAGACGAAAAACAAGGAAACCCAGGGCTGAAATATAAATAGATTTAATAGGATTCAACTAGATAATTAATATGAATAATACTAACAAACCAGTATTGATCCTGATACCAATATAAAATAGAGAAGGACTGTCCCCAGCCCATTCCCCAGCAGAAGCCGGGCACTCCCCGCAGGGACAGCAATGTGGGACCCTGTGAGTGCTGCAGCTTCCGGAGGAAGGGAAGGGCTCAGGGCTCGGCACCAGGGTGAGGAGTGCTCAGGATGGCAGACATCAAAGGGGAAGAGAGAGAGAGAGAGAGATAACTCAGCAAACTTTCTGATTTATGTAGAATGTGATGTTCATGGTATGAAATAATCCTCTTGGCAGCTTGGGTCAAGTGCACTTGGTGGGCTTGAAAACACTGACCTTGAAACCCACACACCAGAGCTGGCGCTAAAGAAACAACCCTTTTCATGTACACAACTGAAAGCAATAATCACCAATTTTTAAGCTGTGTCAAAGCACCAAAAAAAAAATCACAATTTGAGGACAATATGGGGTGAAATGGCAGCAGTTTGAGAAATGCTGGCAGTCTGAGGGCTGTTGCAGGGCATCATCTGGCGTGGGTCAGTTACACAGAGCGGGTTGCCTCTGGTGGGTTATCCAGGTGAGTTATCCCATGGGGGTTACAACCCTGCTTCTGTACCCGCACCCGTCCCCGCCTCCCCGCTGCTGCCGCCCTGTGAACCGCGGTTGGTTCTGCAGCTCGGGCGCATGTGCGGCCTTGTGGCTCTGGGCCTGTGCCCGGCCGGTGGGAGCAGCGGCTGGGGGGTGAACCAGCTCTGGCGGGCCCCGTAAGAAAGGCAGGTATTGTTTTTGCGACAGAGAAAAGCTGTTTCTGTTTCCATCAGAGGTGACATGATAAGGGAATGACTAGACAAAGAGGCTCCAGCAAAAGGCTTGTACAACATCTCTTATTGCACAGACAAAAGGATAAACTGATTCTTACCGGATTAGTGTCTATAGAAGGGTAGTCAAACATTTAACCAGGGCTAATGACACCAGCAATTTCACCAAAAAGGAAGAAATAAACTAGTCAGATAAGCCCTCGAGGTGTAGCACAGAGAAGTAAACGGAGGGATTTGAGGAGCTCCCGACAGGCTGTGAACCCTGGAGTACCCAACCAATGGGAAACGGGAGGGAAAATTCCGTCGGGATTAGGAAATAAAAAGCTGTGTTTCAAGAACCAAAAGCGTGCCTACTTGCTAAGTCACCCGTTCTGGCAAGAATGTTTAAATGAAATGTGCTTCGTGCCGTTCACTGCCTGAGCCGCGGCTGTTGGACAAGGAGCCTTCCTCACGCTCCCCGCCACCGCCGGCGCCGCCTCCCCCGCCCTCAGCGCTCCGGGCGCCCGGAAGTGCCCGTCAATCCTCCGGATATCCATCTCTATGGCCCCATGGTCCTCCCAGACACCGGAAGTGCCCGTCAGTCCTCCGAAAGCCCATCTCTATGGCCTTGCAGTGCTTCAGGGCACCATGAGTGTCCCTCAGTCCTGGGGAGGTCACACGCTACCAGGCCTCTTCCAAAACTACAGAAAACGGTCAACAGTTAACCACAAAAATAATCTTAAGACTACAAAAATGAAGCGACCACTGCGGAAGCGTCTTCTCCACCACAACAAGCTGACATCACTTGAGCGCAAGTGGTACGATGATCACCAGCAGTGGGTTGGAACTCCCCAAAGATAAAAACAAAGTACGGTGCTTTGCCTGCTGGGAGCTTAAGGCAGGTGGAAAAGGAGCTGCCGCTCCTCCCCGTGTCTTCTGGGGTTGGCCTTGCCCTTTTCCAGGGGGCTGGGGGCACACGACCGACCGCGGCCTCTGCTGAGGGAGTCGGTTCTGCCCTGGGGCCTTCCGGGGTGTCCCGGCTCCGCTGGGCCTTCACTCAGCTCCAGTTTTGGAGCTGGCTCAGCTGTTTCGGCGGGTGGTTTTTTTGGCATTTAGAGAAGCAGAGATGAGAAGTCTTAAGGTACAACCTCCAGGACCAGGTAGGGTTCAGCAGTAGTAGTAGTAGAAGGTAGACTGGTATGCTGCTTTTTTTTTTCTTCTTCTTTTAAAGTCCGTAATTTTGCAGTGAGTGTTCAGGGATGGCAAGATGGTTTAATAGTATGCTTTTCTTTATTCAGTTTCTTTATTTTTTATTATCCTGGCCTTCCCAACTTTATTGAAGGTGGAACTGTGGGGTTTTTTCACCGGTTTTGCCGTATACGGTGTGAGTTGCTGATATCGTTTCTCTCCATAGGGCTGATGGTGAGATTATCTAGCAGGGATTAGGGTGAGCATCTTGTATGTATCTGTATATGGAGTTTTAGCATTTCTCAAGAAAACAACAGGGACATAAGGCCTAGCATCTTCCAGGGTATAGGACGGCTCATCGCCACAGACTATGGTGTCCCTAGAGCTTTTGCAGCTTGCGGCAGGCCCCAGTCAGGGAGTCACTTATTTTGTGGGTCTGTAGCACAGCCCAGAGCCTGGGGGAAGACAGAAGATAGAAGGAGCCCACAGAGTGCAGGGAACAGCTTGGAAGAGCAGCTCCTGAGGAGCAGCTGACGCAGGGGGTTCAGGGTTGCATATACAGGGTGGCAGCTGTCGGGAAGAAGTGGGGTTCCTTCCCTGACAGGTCACGAGAAGAGAAGGGGTTTCTAAAGCTTTGGGACTGGGGGATGGCTAGGAAAGGGAGGCAGGTTCATCTGTCTTTCTCATATCAGTTTTGCAGTTGGATTTGGGTGTCGATGAGGTCTGGTCTGGTCTGGTCTAGTCTCTGGCATTTGAGGTGAGATGGGTAGTACCGAGGAGGAGCACAAGACTGATGATTTTGCACAAGTACAATGGTAATTTTGTGTTTCTTGGTATCTTAGGTGCCATAAATAGTTGTCACTGCAGCCTCTGACTCCGGGATCGGCATGGAGCAGATGAGCGGAATGCCACGGTGCTTTTGAGGATGAGGGTGTTGTGGAAGAGGTTGGCATCTACTGTCATGATGCTTGCTGCTGGAGCTATAGTTTCTTCCATTTTTTGGAGATGAAGAGGAACCTGGTGACTGCAGGAACGTGTCAGTTTTAGCTGGTTTTTGTGGTTATTGTCAAGGATGACTTCAGGCCCCTGGCCCTCTGACAGCAAAGTTGAGGGACTGGCACTGAAGAGGGGCCAAGGTTGACAGTTGCAGAAAGGGGTTTTTAAAGTTAGTGTAGGGCAGAGGGCGGTCCTGGAGCAGTCCCCGTTGGGCAGGTAAAGGAAGCGGGTTAGTCTTCAGCACGACGCTAGCATGTGCTGGGCAGGGCAGTTCCAGCCTGTGTCTGGTGAAGTTTGTGAGGCCTGTCTTCTGTGTCTTAGACCTTTCTCGGGTCTCGGTGTCCTCTTTACACTCAAGAACTCAAGTGGAAAGGCTGGAGTTCTAAGGAACTCTTGCTTATTGCAATTATATTATTGCTTATTTTCATGGCAGATGCGGTTTCCCTCTTTGCTCAAGACAACTAGCTCTGGTTGAGTAAGCCTTTATTACAGCTAGGCAAAGGAAGACTAGGGAAAATATAGGCCCACTGATGAACGAGACGGGTGCCCTAGTGGTGGAAGACACAGAGAAGGCAGAGTTACTGAATGCCTTCTTTTCTTCGGTCTTCACTGCTAAAGCTGTCCCTCACGAATCCCATACCCTGGAGGCAAGGGGGAAGGTCGGGAGAGAGGAAGACTTTCCCTTAGTTGAGGAGGACCGGGTCAGAGACCACTTGGCCAAGCTGGACATTCATACGTCCATGGGCCCTGACGGGATGCACCCGCGAGTGCTGAGGGAGCTGGCAGATGTTATCACTAGACCACTCTCCATCATCTTTGAAAGGTCATGGGGAACAGGAGAGGTGCCTGAGGACTGGAGGAAGGCTGACATCACTCCAATCTTCAAAAAAGGCAGGAAGGAGCACCCAGGGAACTACAGACTGGTTAGTCTCACCTCTGTCCCTGGGAAGGTAATGGAGCGACTCATTCTGGATGTCATCTCCAAACATGTTGAGGAACAGGAAGTTATTGGAAGTGGTCAGCATGGATTTACCAAGGGTAAATCATGCCTGACCAATCTGATAGCTTTCTGTGATGTTATAACAGGTTGGCTGGATGAGGGGAGAGCTGTAGATGTCATCTACCTTGACTTTAGCAAGGCTTTTGACACTGTCTCCCATAACATCCTCATTAGGAAGCTGAGGAAGTGTGGGTTAGATGAGGTGACAGCAAGGTGGATCGAGAGCTGGCTGAGTGACAGAACTCAGAGGGTTGTGATCAGCGGCACAGAGTCTAGTTGGAGGCCTGTGACCAGTGGTGTCCCCCAGGGGTCAATACTTGGTCCAATTTTGTTCAATATATTCATTAATGACTTAGATGAGGGGATAGAGTGTATCCTCAGCAAGTTCGCTGATGATACCAAACTGGGAGGGGTGGCTGACACCCCAGAGGGCCGTGCTGCCATCCAGCGTGACCTGGACAGGCTGGAGAGCTGAGCAGAGAAGAACCTCATGAGGTTCAACAAAGGCAAGTGCAAGGTCCTGCACCTGGGGAGGAAGAATGCAAAGCACCAGTATAGGTTAGGGGTGGACCTGCTGGGAAGCAGCTCTGAGGAGAAGGACCTGGGGGTCCTAGTAGACAGCAAATTATCCATGAGCCAGCAGTGTGCTCTTGTTGCCAAAAAGGCCAGTGGAATCCTGGGCTGCATAGGGAAGAGTGTGGCCAGTAGGTCGAGGGAGGTCATTCTCCCCCTCTACTCTGCACTGGTGAGGCCACCACTGGAATAGTGTGTCCAGTTCTGGGCTCCCCAGTTCAAGAGGGACAGGGAACTGCTGGAGCGAGTCCAGCGAAGGGCAACTAGGATGACTGAGGGACTGGAGCATCTCCCTTATGAGGAAAGGCTGAGAGAGCTGGGACTCTTTAGCCTGGAGAAGAGAAGGCTGAGGGGAGACCTTATTAATGTTTACAAGTATCTAAAGGGTGGGTTTAAGGAGGATGGAGCCAGACTCTTTTCAATGGTTCTCAGTGACAGGATGAGGGGCAATGGGCACAAGTTGGAGCATAAGAAGTTCCGTTCAAATACATGGAAAAACTTCTTTACGGTGAGGGTGACAGAGCACTGGAACAGGCTGCCCAGGGCGGTTGTGGAGTCACCTTCTCTGGAGACTTTCAGGACCCGCCTGGATGCAGTCCTGAGGGATGTGCTCTGGGCAATCCTGCTTTAGCAGGGGAGTGGGACTAGATGATCTCTAGAGGTCCCTTCCAACTCTGAAGATTCCGTGATTCCGTGAAATGCATGTGTTCTCCATGTGCCTCCGGGCAAATGGATCAGACCCATCTCACCATATGGATCTTGATCCAGAGTTTTGTTAGCATGTTCCTGTCCCTCTTCCCCCACTCCCTTCTTTTCCTTTTAGTCTTCCTCATATGACCCTTATCGTGCTTCAGCCCTACCAAGGCCTGCCAAATTCCAGGTATAGCGCTCAAAGCAGAGCTGAAGTTGTGCCAAAGCCATTCTTCAGAGCAGGCAGTGGAGGACAGTAGAGCAGCGTCCATCCGATGCTGGGAGCCTGGTGCTTTTGTAGTGACCAAAGGTGAGCCCCATCTCATGGTTCCTCTTTCAGGGCCTTCTGACAGACGTGTTTCACGGAACAGGAAACATTCCTGCATCATGACTGGCTCAAGGTTTCTGACTGGCTCAAGGTTTCAGGGGTACATTAATAAAAATCTTTCGAAATTATTAATTTGGGCCCTGAGATGAAATAATTTGGATGGCCTGAGATATTGTTCTGACAGCTAATAGAGAAACAGCTTAGTTAAAAGGAAGGGAACGCAGCTGGACTGCAAAGTACCTCTCACCACAGCCTGACACCGGCCAGGCCCTGAAGCTACAATCCTTCTTCTAACCTATTAAGAAATACATCTGCGTTACTGAGATTAGACACAGGGCATTTGGCAAGTCTGTGCCAATTCCTGGAACATCGAATGGAAACCAGTGCCAGGCTCAGTAACGGGACTGCGGTCGCAGAGACACGAGGCTGCGAGGGACTTCAGGAGATCAGACCTGACAGCCCAACGTATGGAGGGCACACCCGCTCCTTCCTCCAGCAGTGCTTATCAAACGTCACCTTCGAAAATTCTCCACCCCCTCCAAGTAATTGCAGCCTGCTCCAGCACTTCAGCTGTCCTCTGCGAGAGCCTTTCTCTCTTTTACAACAAAAATCAGCTTTGCTGAAAAGTCATTTTCTTTCTTCTTGTTTTCCCACAGGGGCCATGCTGTTGCTGATGATTACATGATCATTATTAATTTGCTTTTAAGAAAAAAAAGAGTCTAAGGTCTGTTACGGCAGTGGGATGAATCCTAACCTGATGATCAATCATCCTATCTGCCAGTTCCCAAAAGGACAAGTAGCCCTTAAGGAATGTCACAAACAGCAAATATAATTTTTCTCTTCTGCGCTGACCAGATAATTTAAATCTAATGTCAAGGCAGATCTTCTAAAGACATAAACTGGATGAACTAGTCAGCCTAGAGGCAGGAAACAGGAAAAAAAATAACTTGAAGAGCCAGAATTTGCCAGAAAGCTGATTGTTTGGTTCACCGAGTTGCAGTAATTTATCAGTTATACCTTTTAGTAGAAGCACAAGAAGTCTCAGTCTGAACCAGTGACATTATAGTATCACAAATACATGAAAGATACTAATGCTTTTCACGAATCTGACAGATTTTTAACTTTGTTTTTTAGATTCTAGGCCACTTATTTATTTACGTGCAATGGAATAATTTCAAAATTATTCCACAGTGCTGGTGCACGGGATTCCAGGTAAGTCCAAGCACCTCCCCACCTTGAACACGGTCTTCCACGTTATGCCCCGAGGAAGGAAGTGCTATGATTGATCACCATTTTTCTTCCAAGGCAAGAACAATTGAGGTCTCAGTAACCAGCAGCATCTCGGAGTCTCAAGTCCCACACAAGCCTAATCACTGGAAATACGATTTGGAGGAAGTAAGTCCCTGTTAGGAAGCCGTCCCAGCAGGCTCAGCTGGAACCAACCGAACACCGAGGAGCACAGACACGTCACAAACCAAACATAAACAGCCCAACAGTGAATATTTTTCAGGTTCCTGCAATATGAGAGACTCTTCCCCATCAATTGTTGCAGTTACTGCAATTATCGCTCCAGACTTTTTGGAGGTACTTGAAGAGAACTTTGAAGTAGAGCACCAAAGGCAAGTTTGGGGTTTTTTTTATTTATTAATTCCATACTAAATACGCTGTTTACATGGAGAACAAGTTCATTCCCTACAATCTTGTAATCAAAGTGAATCACCGCTGCCAGCCAAGCTACTGTAAGCTCAGTGCTGCCCTCAGCAGAGCCAACAAACCGCTATGGGTAGGCTACGGCCTTTGAATTGAGTGCTGTTGCTGATTTACAGCTGAAAGTTCATCTCCTCTGCTCCTCGCAGCTGTATTGACCAGGCAGAGATAAAAGCGGCTACTTAAAAAAACCCCAAAGTCACATTATTTCACTTTCACAGAGCACAGGGACATCTCATCTCTTGAGAACGCTCGCTCGCAGCTACGGTGGCTCTACCCCCCACTTCCCCCAGCTGCCGAGTAAGAGGTGACTCACCAAACACAAGCGCTTACCAGCAAACCGAGCTGCCAGGGCTGCTGCCTTTTCAGCACAGACGATAACTCAAACAGGTGAACGTATATTGTTCTAGAACCTGTATCTCATTTTAATTAAGACTAGACACTTCCACCTAGCTTCAAACTGTAATTACAGCCAAGCCTTTTAGGGCAGATAACAGCGTACTGCTCGACGCAAGGTGGGGCCGGCGGTTCCCCCTCCGCCCACGCAGCGCATCTCCTGAGCTTCCTCCTAGGGCTGTCCCCACCTCGGGGTTCATACCCCAGCGCAGCCCGAGGCTGCGAGGCCCAGCTCTGCCCTCGTTAGCGATTCATCGCTCAGGCTACGTGGAGGAGCGGGGTGGGGAAGAGTCCTCCCAGCCCTGCTGCGGTTAGCTCCTGCTCGCCAGACACGCTGGGGGGGACATACCTGGCCTCTGACTGCACAGGGGAAGTGGGACACCGGGGAGCTTTCTGCAGGGCCTCTGCACTCTATAGCAGGAAATGTTAAACCAAAGAAATAGCTGCCTCCAAAATCCTAGCTCAGCAACCCCCAAACCCAGCTAGCCTGGCTTTAAAGCAACATGATGCTGTCACAGCTGTTTTTCCAAAGGACGCTACTCAGCGATTGGGACAGCAGCCGCCGAGTTCACTCTCAGCACCACGACTTTTGAAAGCTAATGGCCGTAAGCATCACTCTTACATGCTTCCTTAAAGTCCCCAGCGCAGACTACCTTGTACCGTGACTTTGAAACAATCCAGCGGTGTAAAGTCACAGGGACTTATCAGCTGTACTTGCATTCACTTCCCACCCTCTGAGTGGGAACAGGAAGCAGCTTGCTTAGTGCCATAAGGAATCAGGAATGTTACTGCTCAATTACAACTTATTTTAAAATGCATGAGAATCACAGAATCCCGGACTGTCAGGGGTGGACGGGAGCTGACCCAGTCCAACCCCCTGCCAGAGCAGGGTCACCCACAGCAGGTGGCACAGGAACGCGTCCAGACGGGTTTGGGATGTCTCCAGAGACGGAGACTCCACCACCTCTCTGGGCAGCCTGTGCCAGGGCTCTGCCACCCTCACAGCAAAGAAGTTCCTCCTCGTGTTCAGGTGGAACTTCCCATGGTCACGTTTGTGCCCGTTACCCCTTGTCCTGTCCCCGGGCACCACTGAGAAGAGCCTGGCCCCATCCTCCTGACACCCCCCCTTTCAGTATGTATAAGAAGTCAGCCTCAGACAGTGATCAACCCACTTGTTATACCTCGAAGTAGACCAGTCCTAATGTGTCAGCTCCCACCCTGACACTAGGCAGAACTAGGCACCCTTCACCCCAGCGAGGTGTGAATCTTGCGATCTTTCATCCAAGATCGCAAAGGGCAGTCTGCCCACCCTTCTCCATCCTTTTCCTCTCAAGATGGAAACTCCTCTTCCATCTCAGTGAAGGAAGCATGAACAGGAAGAAGCAACAGCACGGAACCTACCTACAAGATAAGGCTAGTGCTGTTTTAGCTGGAGGAGGAGGTTTTGCTACGTGGTTTTGCCTGTTGATGCATCACTGAGGACTGAAGGTACTAAGGTAGCAAGTTTTTCCTAAACTTGAAATCCCATTTTACATGGCTTTAGTTACAAATGCAATATTAACGGTCAGTATCAAGACTAAGTTCTGAGGAAGATGCACTTTTTGTTCCAGGGCCTAGATGACAATGGGGGAGTTGGCAAACTCAAGGCTTTTACTGAGCATTTAAGATAATTGTTATCAAATAGCTTTGGGCTCTCTCAGCTGGAAGATTTTCTAGAAAAATCTTCTGCCTGTCCTGTGGCAGAGCTCCAAGAGCGCTCACTTGGCTCGTGCGGTGGAAAGATGACAGTTCTGGATTAGTACGGCAGCACTGTAAGATGATGGCCACTGCCATCTTCACACACACAAAGGCCTCTATGAAAAATAAGAACTTTAAAGACTTGGACAAGACAAACACAGTACTTGTTTTGAACAAAGCTTTGTCGTACTCGCCTGCGAGGAGGGCACCATCACTGCTTTGAAGGGACTCCCCAGCTCCCAGCGGAGTCCCTGCCCTGCACAGGAAGGTATCGCACGGCCCTGGCCCCCGCTCCTCGCAGAGCACATCGGACCGCGAGTCTCACGCCCAGAAGCAGTCATTCCTGATAATTCAGACATGGTTACTGTGTTTAGAATAACCTGTACCTCAAAAAAAAAAAAAGGCAGCTTGTCAGTTCAGCACACTTTAGAAGAAGAAATTGAACACAGACTAGTCACCCCAGTTTGGTAATACAGGTATCTATTTTATTAAAAAAGTTACAAACAGGTGGACTGTAGGGTTGTCTTACAAAATGACAAGAATGAATTCTACTGGAAAAAATATTTTACAAAGCATTATAGGTAATTGTTCCATTTTTGCACTTGTTATTCCAGATTTCACCTATCACTGGTAAAGATACAGTACATTAGATACGTGATGTTAGGTTACATTTTTATTTGCAGAGCCCTACTGCAGTGATTTGAACAACTCCTAAACAGATGCCATAGTAAAGACAATACATATTGCATTTATTATTAGCCTCTTACTCTAATAAGCAACTTCACATGCAATCTATTGAGGAAGCCTAAATTAACTTTTGGTCCCTTTTTCCCCCCAAAGTGTGCTGAAGAAACCATCTCTCGTTTGCCCAGTCCTGTCACTCTAAGCTAGTTCAAGTTTTTTAAGTTTTTTTTTTTTTAACTTTTTTTTTTTTTGCGCTGAGGTCAATGAAAATGAACACTGGTTCGATAATTACCCATAGGAATGAACCACTCATTAATAGTAACTGACTTTTTCCCCCTTAGACAAAGGAAAACTAAGATCTTTATGAATTACTTTTATTTCCTATTACTTCCTTACAACCTACAAAAAAAGATAACAACCACCACTGAAAAAAACCCTCTACTTTGAATACAAGGTTTGGTTTAATTCTGATTAAAGTGCAAACCTAAGTATTAGCCTCAGCTTGTTTATAAAGTTTGTACAAACAGGGGGGGGAAAAATAAAATAAATCAAGTAACCCCACAGAACAAAGAAATCAGCTGTTTTGATACCCAAGCAGAAAACCTGGTGTCCTCTTCTTTTCAGGATTCAAATTTAACACCAAATGTAGACTCAGAATCTTTATTTCTGCTAATATTGTAAAGTCAGCCTGCGTTATTACCAATAAAACACATTAATGTTGAGATACTGTACCGGTGATCTTTTTATTGTTTTAAATGCCATCATCCACAATACAATTAGTGAGTTTTAAACTGCTTAACCTCATATATCCATCACTGCTTTTACTGGAGCTTTTCTCGAAGTTATTTGGCTATTACAGGGAAAGAATGTACATTTCTAGAAGCATGTTCAAATGACTAAAGCTGGGCTCCTAAAAACCTAGAACTTTGGTGCAGTAGGTGAGCTGCAGTTATTAAGTTTCTGCAAAAAAAAAATTACACATTTTAAACCACTGCTAGAAAAAGCTCTCATGTATGCAACATGTTAATAAAACTGAACAAAAAAAGATTTCATCTGTTCTTTGTACATTTTCATTCTGCTCTTTATACCTGTGTTATTGTTAAAATTTTCAAGTATTCAGAGAAAATGTTGATCAGGTAAACAATAAGGAAGGCAATGGCTGTTTAAAGCACACTTGCAGTTAGTATCACTGAAACCCGGTGCTTTTCCCCTTGTTACACCAACTTGTCTCTAATATTAAACTTGTTTATTGGGAAAAAAAAAAGCTAAAAAGCAATTTGTGACAGTGCAAGAAAAACATTAACAAATATTGCTTTAAAATATTATTCAGAAAGACAAATATTAGGAACTATAAAATGTAAAGTGATCTTATTTGCATTAGATTTACATGTGCAGAAGTTTACTAGATGTCTCTTGTGCCGGGCAAAGCTGAGCTGACTGACAAGGCATACAGCCCGTTTTGAAGGATACATTATCCCTTTTCAAAGGCATAAAGAAGCTATTTGTAAACAAGCCAGTTTAGAAACTCAGTAGAAGGAAAAGTGTGCTGCCATTTTTCAATGCTACAATTGTCATTTTTGATTAAATGAGTTTAAGAAACCCATGATTGCAAGAAAAGAAACATCAGCTGGAGACTTTACATCCCATTCCAAGTAATCCCTACTGTCCAATCAGACCAGTTACAAACACAATATCACAGCTGCATTTGCCAAGAAAAGGGATACTACATCCATACAACAGAGGTGCCTTCAGTATCTTTTCATGACACTGTCACACACAAACAAAAAGTCTCAAAGAATAACCAACTATATTGGAAGAGAAAACTTTGCAAACAGGAATAAGCACTGATGCGAGGTAATATACAGAAGTAACCATTTGTTTAAGGCTCAATTTATTCTCCATTAAAACTCTCTTCTTTTAAAAGGCATTGAGTAGGTAATACTGAGTTTAAGTATTTAATAAATACAAGTTCAGAAATTGATTAAAGAAATCAATTAAAATATTAAAAATGAACTCTTGCATATTAGCCATTATATGAACTTAGAAAGCTATAAAAGGACTGATAGATAAAGAACAGATTTTTAACTTATGGTAAACATGCTAAGCATTCTGGTTAAGGTGTGTGGATCCTGGAGGCCACCAACCTTATGCACTTAGATGTATGGCAATGTGCTGTAATAGAGACAGGTTTACCAAGGCTCAGCTCTGCAACCTGGGCTGAAAGTTCTCCAAAGCAGCATCTGTGCAAGTTTCCTCTGAGTTTTATCTGCAATTTAAACAAAATAACTAATGAAAGCCATATTCAACACACACTCAAAGTGAACTCAGCTTCTCACAAAGCGCAGAACAGCTCGTTTTCTGTACCAAGCTCCAAAGCACTGCTTTACACAGCGGCATTCTTGAAGTTCTCCTCTAATTCCAGTAATACAAGAGACAAGCAGGTAACAACTTATCGCTATGAACTCAGTGCTGCCCCTGTGGGATACTAAATGGCTTCTAAAGATTTGAAAGAGCGAGGAAATGTAAGTTCTCCGGTACAGAGATACATGCTCCAGGCTTTGCATTGGTGGTGAGGAGGCACCACATCACCCGGTAACATGAAGCAATGGCATTTTGCACAAGTTCTGGGAACAGGTAGATGAGCCAACATCTCAGCTGCCAGTTTTGACATCTGAATTCTCAGCATTCAGATCCTCTAAATTACTACCGAAAAAAAAAACCCCACCTTAGCATTCCTCAGACTTAGCTTCAACAGGGACAGAACGGTATGCCACAGTTCTCAACCAAGCACAAGTCACGTTGTAACACGTAGTGTTACCAATGTGACCGATACACCTTCCTATTTCTGATAACACGCTTGCACCACTTCACACTATTTATCAGCAGATACCCCAAAAGCCTCAGCCGAAGCTCAAAGTCTATAAAAACCTGTCCCTCATATGCACGTGCGTGCACTTCATTGAAGCTTGATCCTTGGCTTTTCAGGGATTTTGATGGATCTTCTCTATTCTTGAAGTCGTTTGTTTCTTCGTAGGAGTCAGGACCTTACCTTGCCTACTGTACTGTTTCAGCTGTTAATTTGCTCTCAATTAACAGTTTGTCATGACAGAGTGCTCTGACGCGGTCAGGGTTCCCTTTCTTGCCTAACAACTGGTCACCCCCAACATTCAGGAGCAGTACTCCTGTACTGACAGGAGCAAACAGCCAGGTTTTGCTTGCTTGTTCACATGTTTTCCAACTAACAGTAATTCCCACCCCGTCTGGAAAGCACGTTTGCCGCCCCCCACCATTGCTGGTCCACAAGTTTTAGATGGGGACGGTCCCTGTACTGTCAAAACAGCACACAAACATGTAGCTTTTAACAGGGAGGGATCAGACCTCCTTAACAGCTGTTTTAGCTTTGCTTAGAGCAGAGGAGAGGTGAACCACTTACAGTGAGCTCCTCATACTACCAGAGTTAGATCCATCCCAAATCTTCACCTAAATCCAGCATCCAGTGCCGTGGCCAGCAAAGAATTACTGGAGATAGTAAGAACAGAGAAAGCAAGTCGTGGTGTTTTCCTCCACGTGCTCTTTCAGCTTCCCTGTATTTGCAGGTTAGGGACCTCCCAATTCAGATTTGCCATCTTTCCATTTAACTTGTGCATAGTTACTACAATTAGCACCATATAGTACCTTACCTGGCTTCACTTGCCCATGACATTTCTCTAGCGCTCTCTAGTCTCTTCTGCGAGCAGGCAGGAGAGAAGGGGATGTCAGGCAATCTAAATTTGTCTGTGTTGCATAGCCCCACAGATCAGAAGTTGTATACTTTCAGTTTTTATCCCTAGAGATTACTTTTACTTCAGTGCTTGTTAATATCAGTTACTCAGGGAGGGGACGAAAATCAATCAGCGTCAACCCTTCACCTGAATAACAGTACCTCTACAGAAAACCTTTAATGCACCAGCACTGTATCAGATGCCCAATTTTAAAGAAGATTTAAAATACAAACCACTGTCATACTGAAAATTCAAGAGGAATACTAGAGCAAGGGACAGAGAGCAGCTACTGGAACTCTCACATCTCTGAATGCAATAATGAGATGACAGAAGACCACTGCAGAAGCAGGAAAGGGGGCGGGGGGGGTGGGAAACAGGATGCAAGACCAACACAAAAGGAACTATGGGTTATCCCGATTATGGAGTTATGTTCCATCCTTCATCTCACCCAAGGTGGCTGACTCGAACAGGAATTTAAGCAAGCGCTACTCAAAACTGTCGTGGAAGAACCTACACAACATCATACTTGGCAGGTATTTTGAGGTATCAGTGGTACTTGCTAGTTAAAACAGACCATGAAACAGCCTTAGATAAAACCAGGCCCAGCATATAATCCATCCCCCAGCCCTCCCGTTGGTTTCTCCAGCAGAACTGTAGAGACACAAACTGTTTCTACTACGTACTTCATTCTGAACTAACTGATCCAGACCTAAGACTCCTCCTGGACACGTACAGGCACCAGAACTCGGAGATGAGGAGGACTATGCTAGGACAGAGCTACAGTTCAAGCACACTTCCTACACACAGGTTTTAGACAGCTGGTTCCACTTCCTCAGTTTCACTTTACCTAGGAGGGGTCACTTCTAAAGCAGATGTTTGAGAAGCAACAATTGTTCCCTGGATGACAGATAAGCAGAATAATTACAGAGCTGATTACAGCTATCACAAGACACCATCAGCAGCTCTCCTACACTAGAGCACATCAGACAGAAATTAGCAGGCAGCCAAAGGCTTATCATAAAGTTAATGAGATCCTACGCCTATTCAATCAAAGAACAAGGACAGAGTGGGAGCCAGGAAGAAGACAACATCCCAAAAGTGTGAGGCTGAAATGAAAGATAGGGAGCACGAAGCCCGTGAAGAGCCACGATGAGTAACAGAAGTTCCAGACGTGGTGAGATCTGGACTGAAAAGGAAGCTGCTTAGGAAGGAAAGACTTACTTGTTTGGCACAAGTGATGAGATTACATTGGACAGAAGAAGCATCTCCGAATGCTGGAGCTAGAGAGGTGGGCCCATGAAAACCTCATGAAGTTCAACAAGCCCAAGTGCAAGGTCCTGCACTTGGGTCGGGACAATCCTTGTTATCCATACAGGCTGGGGGATGACATGATAGAGAACAGCCCTGCGGAAAAGGACTTGGGGTGGATGAAAAGCTGGACATGAGCCAACAATGTGCACTTCCAGCCCAGAAGGCCAATCACATCCTGGGCTGCATCACAAGAAGCGTGGCCAGCAGATCCAGAGAGGGGATTCTGCCCCTCTGCTCCGCTCTGGGGAGACCCCACCTGGAGTCCTGTGTCCAGCTCTGGAGCCCTCAGCACAAGAAGGACATGGACCTGTTGGAGCGGGGCCAGAGGAGGCCACGGAGATGCTGGGAGGGCTGGAGCCCCTCTGCTGTGAGGACAGGCTGAGAGAGCTGGGGGGGTTCAGCCTGGAGAAGAGAAGGCTCCGGGGAGACCTTCCAGCCCCTTCCAGTCCCTGAAGGGGGCTACAGGAAGGATGGGGAGGGGCTGTTGGCAAGGGCATGTAGCGACAGGACGAGGGGCAATGGTTTAAACTAGAGCAGGGTGGGTTTAGATGAGACATGAGGAAGAAGTTCTTTCCACTGAGGGTGGTGAGACACTGGCCCAGGTTGCCCAGAGAGGTGGTGGAGGCCCCATCCCTGAAGACATCCAAGGCCAGGCTGGATGAGGCTCTGAGCAACCTGATCTAGTTGAAGGTGTCCCGGCTCACTGCAGGGGGTGGGACTAGATGGCCTTTAGAGGTCCCTTCCAACCCAACACATTCTATGATTCTAAAAGCAAGGAAGTATTTTGCTGCTAGAAGCTTGATGAGACACTACGAGCTAGGTAGAATGAAGGAGAAGAAATCTGTATTATGGGAGTTTAGGATTCTCTACCTCAAGAGATCACAGAGGCAGAAGAATACACATGTTTCTTCTGAAGCAGAGCACGCTTTGCTTCGGAAACTCGTAAGATCTGGGCATAAGTTAGGATTCACAGGAATAACATAGGCCCTCGCCCCTCACCACAATTTCACCTTGAAGATGAAAATTGATATTTAATGTCAAATCCAGACGTGTCCACCTGCACATGACAGCAACCTGCACAAGATGAACCACTAGTAAGCCACGGCATCGCCATAACCTTTGGCACGATAATTTAAGTACAGATATTCTTATTTGTGAAGCTGCCTTAGGACTAGCTGAAACTTTGCATTACTGTAAGTGACTGAAGACACTAAACCTGTAAGCACTTAGTTAAAAAAGCAGTAATTCCTTTGATTTACTCCTTCCTATAACCCTATAAGGCTCTGCAGGTGTTAGTGATTAGTGTACAAGGAAAGACTTGTGCTTTTCTCTGCTCCAATACAAGCAGTTTTCTCACCTTTCAGCAAGCAAATCTTGAACTTACAAACACCTCTTACATGGTGACAGCAGCCTTTCCTTATTTCAGAGAACTGGAGATAAAAACATTGTGTATTATCTTCAGTATGACAGTGCTAGGGTCGCAGTGATCTAAAATTTTACATCTACAAAGCACTAGATAGCGATCTCAAAGACAAGCTTTGAGACTTCACTCTCTGACCTTGCACTCAAGATTAAAGAGGATACATATTACAAAGCTGCCAGTAATAACCTATTTTCCCTCTTGTCACTCAGACACAACAAACTCTTTTGACTCAAGCAAGAGTTACTAATGTAGCAGTCAGAGCCTAAGCCTCAATCAGTGCAGCTGTCAAGAAGGGGCAGTTCTTTCCCCTGGATTTTCATGCCCTCCCTCATCCCTGCACTTGCCCTCAAAGATCACATCGAGTTGTTTGCCAAGACAGGCCCAACACACACCTGATGGACCAGCTGGCTGCACGCAGAAGCGTACCAATGATGTAGAAGAACCCTTTTCACTAACATGGATTCAAGCCAATGGGAAACTAGACCTGCAAGCACTACGAGGAAAAAGAGCAGGGGGAGCCCAGAACCATCTTGCACAGGAACAACAGCACTGCTGTGTGCAGGGAGGAGCAGATCCATTTACACAATCAGGTGAAGACAACACTGAAAGAGACCACCACGCGTGCAAAGGGCCAAGAGTAGCTAGCCTTGTGGAAAAAAGTAAAAATGAAAGCAGTTACCCGAGACAGGGGAAGATGCCCCTCTGAACACCGCACTCTTGCCACACCTCTTATGAGTCACTGGGAAAGAGTTGTGCATTTGGAAGCCATTTTATAGTGTGTGCTCTTCATCTAAAATCGCCAAAGCAGAGAAATTTCCACACGTCCTTGACGAGTACATATGGTCTTCAAGCCACTCCTCACAACTCAGGGTGGTTCTCTTCTAGACTTACTTCACTGATAAGGCAGAAATGTACTTTAAGTACATTCAGTTTCTGTACCACAGAATTTAATTTTATTTCTTTTCAAACAAGCTCAAAGTCTTCTCAGCAAAACTATTGGGAAACTTGGGTCGCAATAATCCCGTTGAACTCCAAGGCAATTCCCATTCAGATAACAACTACAACCAGTAACAAAACCCACTGCAATGTCAGAGAACATTATTAATGATAATGTAATGTCAAATACAGCACTTACAGTCAAAACAGGTGCAGGTGAGATCACATAATTTGTCTCATTGTAAAAGTACTGCAAGCGAATGCAACGTTCCCTGACTAACCCTACTGAAGTAACGCAAGAAGTCCATTTGACTCAAGTAATTGTGTGCAACCGAATGCACAAGCTTCCATCTCCTTCGGAGGAAGGCTAGCTCCAGGTTAGACTACTTAATTTCAGACTCCCTGTCACACTTTATCTGCTTACTTAAACAGCATGCTTATGCACCTCAATTAGTTATGACTGTTCCACCAACCTGCTCTGTATGGCCATGATTGAGGTTTTTCTTAATTTCTCTCACTGGACGATGCAAGTTGTACAACACTGATCTTGTTTTTCAGGCAGGGAGGCATAGTTCATTTGCCTGACGATCTCAGCAAACAGTTCATCCACCATTGTTTTGCTCTTGGCTGATGTCTCCATGAAGGGACAGCCCCACTCCTGAGCCAGGGCTCTGCCTTCTGCAGATAAGACCTCCCTCTCCGACTCCAGATCCACTTTATTCCCCACTAGGATCAGAGGAACTTTCTCGTATCTCTTCACCCGGACAATCTGGTCCCTCATCGGCTTGATGTCCTGATCAAACAATCCAACTGGTTAGTACGTGTAAGTAGCCAAATAAAATTGCTATATAACCACTACAGAAGCACATTTCAATAACCCTCACATGCAACCGAGCATTCAAAAATACATCAGAAGCCTTCTTAAATTTATGCAGATCTAGCAGTCAGAGGAAGCTCACCACCCATCTTTAAAAGTTATTTTTTATTTTATATAAAAGCATGCACGTTTTATAAAATGTATGCATATATACAAACAGAAAGCGACTACTGTACTCTAAGATTAGAGACTTTCTGTTCAGTTAGAGGAAGATACGGTATAGCTGCTTTGAAAGTTGATTTCAGTTTTCTGAAAAAAATTGTCTCAAATCTAATGACCTGTAACATTAGCGGTAGCATGCCATTACACAGCCATTTAGGAAGCTTGTGTTTAGTTTACAGCTTAAGAAAGCTAGTAATTTAAATAAAGTCTTCTCACTTCTGGAATGCTTAGAATAATTCATTGTGAACACATTTAATCACATGTAAGTAACCAAATTAGACACTGTAAAGAGATTTTATTACCTAGAGATGCATTTATTCAAGTCTGAGCTAACACTGGGAGTTTACACTTGAAAGTCTGAGTCAGCCTCCTGTGCCCCCTGAGTGTTTTAAGTTGCTATCAGTAATACTAAATTCTACAAATTCTTGCATAGTTCTGAAACAAGGCAATTAAGCGTTTGAAGTTACCACTGTACAAAAGAACTGCAGAGAGTGGTTTACACAGAGTACACATGCTATAGACAGAGAAGAATAATTAAATATTAACAGGGTGGATTACTAACTGTATGCCCATTCCTGGAACAATGGGGACTCACTGGTCCCCAAAATAAGCAAAAACAAGGGGAGAAGCATCCCAATATCATTGCTGTTGTTTTCCAAGGAAAGTATGTCTTCAGCTTGTACTCGGGCTATTTTGAGGCCTCTGCGAAGATAAAGTTTAGCCTTCAGCAGAAGCAAACATACTGCTTCAGTGAGGGTGTGCAAGGTTTTGCCAAGCAGCTGGAATACACCCAACTCAGCAACTGAAGCCAACGCAGTAGTTGCAAGTCCCTGTGCTGCATGCAGTGCTGCTAAATCCACTTATTCCCCACAAATAAAGCCTCATTTCTAGAGGCAGCTTAGACCAGTTACTGGCTGAGATACTTGCATTTTTTTTTGGAGAGTTTTAATAGTAGAAATGAAATCCAGACCCACAAATCATCGCATATGGCTTGCTTCTCCTCTCCAGTACACCACCTACGCTGTGAAAGCATTGAGCTTATGCTGGACAGGAATATATTTTGAGGGGAGGGGGCGGAAAACAGCAGTTTACTTAACAAGTCCCAACTGCAGAACAGCAAGACCCTCTTCAAGACCAACTGAAGAATCCGGCCTTTGAAGGGAGGGGGGGGCGGGGAGAGGGGGAAGTCTCAGTTTTCATATCGAGTGATTTCTTCATAAAAGGGGACTGACAAAAGATTTATGTTGGGGAAGTAGGAGCCGGTCATTGTTCTCCAGCACTGCGTGGGATTTAACAATGGTGGCACCCTGATAAGTACCTGCAAAGCAAGCAGTTTTCCATCAGGAAGCAGGGCTGGTAAATGTACTTTCAAACAGGCCTTTTCACTTTTGCCCCTTGCGAGATAAAGAGCTTATATGCACACATGGCTAACCCTGAAACTTCCTCCTCGGTCCAGGGCCTTCCCCAGGGCTAGAACGGCCGCATCCGAACAGGGGAGACGGGGGCCGGCCGCCTCCCAGCCCCAGCGAGCCCCGGGCCCGGGCGACGTTTTACCTGGAAGGACTGCTGGTTGACCAGGCTGTAGACGAGGATGAAGCCCTGCCCGTTCTTGATGTAGAGATCGCGCATGGAGGCGAACTGCTCCGTACCCGCCGTGTCCAGGATCTCCAGCACCGAAGGGGACGAGTCCACCTCGATCTCCTTGCGGTAGAAGTCCTCGATGGTGGGGTCGTACTTCTCGATGAAGGTCCCGGTGACGAACTGCACCGTCAGGGCGGACTTCCCCACCCCCCCGCTGCCCAGCACCACCACCTTGTACTCCCGCATCGGGCCCCGTAGCCGCTCACCGCTCCCTCGCCGGGCCCGCCGCCGCGGCCCGGGCCTAGGGCAGGCGGCAGCGCAGCCCTCGCATAGCCCCGGCCCGCCTGAGGAGAAGGGCGAGGCCTTGCTGCTCCCGCGCCGTCCTGAGGGGGAGAGACAGCCGTTAGGCCTCGGCCCACCCCGGCCCCGCCGCCGCCCGGCCACCCGGCTCCTTACCGCCGCGCCTCACTCCATCCCGCCGCGCCTCAGCCGCGGGAACCGCCCGGCAGCGGCCGCCCCCGCCCGGAAGGGTTATGCTGCGGCACCCGGCGGCGCCCACCCCTCCCCGCCGCTCTCCCCCCCGCTCACTTCCGGCGGCGCAGGCTGGGCACGCCCCGCGACGCGACGCGACGCGACGCGACGCGACGCGACGCGACGCGACGCGACGCGACGCGACGCGACGCGACGCGACGCGACGCGACGCGACGCGACGCGACGCGACGCGACGCGACGCGACGCGACGCGACGTGCTGGCGTCACCGCCCGGACGCTTCATGCAGCGGCACCGGGCACAAGGGGACGGGTTTGCGCGTGGCACCGAGGCACTTCCCGCGCCCTGGCGGCCCCGCCCCAAAATGGCGGCCCAGCCTCAAAATGAAGGCCCCGCCCCCAAAATGGCGGGCCCGCCCCAAAATGGTGACCCCGCCCCCAAAATGCCGGCCCGGCGGGACCCCGGCGCCAGGGGAGGGCGGCCGACGGGTCTCCCGTGCCTCCTCGGTGTGCGTAAAAAAGACCAAACTCAAAGCCTCTCATTTATCCGGGATTTGTCACTAAAACCTGCCGTTCAGTCTTGCCCAGCTTGGAGCTAACAAACCTGGAAAAGGTTGGGAAGCTAAGCGTGAACAAGTTTGTTCGTTACCTACGTTAATCTCCTGGTGGAAGTTCTACAAAACTAAGATAAAGGGAAGAAAAATTCCTCAGTCATAAAACTTTGAAATTTAGCATGGTTTCCCCCCCATCATTCATTTATGTTCCTTTCTTCTTCACCCAGGAGACCTGCATGACAGAAAGGAGTAACTTTTACTAAAATTCAGGGAGGATCTGTTCTCTTACTAAACTCTAGTATTTTATGCTGGCACCCCAGGTTGGGTTTTTGCTCGCATCCTCTTAGGAAAGGAGTTTAGAAGATTCCGACAGGATTTCTTGACCACCAGCAGCCTCCCTCAGACGGCCAGCACAAGACTCTCCACACGGATACACAGACTTCCCGGCTTTTTGCCTTACGACGTGCTCCATGGCTCAGACCCTGACCCTTAACTCTTCCCTGTCACCCTGGAGAGCCAGAGCTGTGCTCCAGGGACAACATTCCAAGAATCATAGAATAGAATCGTCACAGTTGGAAAGGACCTTTGAGATCATCGAGTCCAACCAAACAACCTACAGACTCTGCCACTAGAGCATGCCCTGAAGTGCCACATCCAGACGTTTCCTAAACACCTCCAGGGATGGTGACTCAACCCCCTCCCTGGGCAGGCTGTTCCAGTGCCTGACCACTCGTTCAGTAAAGTAATTCTTCCTAATATCTGATCTAAACCTGCCCTGCCGCAGCTTCAGGCCATTTCCTCTGGTCCTGTCGTTATCCACCTGGGAGAAGAGGCCAACCCCCACCTCTCTACACCCTCCTTTCAGGGAGTTGTAGAGGGCAATGAGGTCTCCCCTCAGCCTCCTCTTCTCCAAGCTAAACATGCCCAGCTCCCTCAGCCTCTCCTCATATGACCTGGTCTTCAGAGCCCTCACCAGCCTGGTAGCTCTCCTCTGGACACGCTCCAGCACCTCAATGTCCCTCTTGTACAGGGGGGCCCAGAACTGAACACAGCACTCGAGGTGAGGCCTCACCAGTGCCCAGTACAGAGGCACCATCACTTCCCTGCTCCTGCTGGCCACGCTGTTCCTGATACAAGCCAGAATGCCGTTGGCCCTCTTGGCCACCTGGGCATACTGCTGGCTCATGTTAAGCTGACCGTCCACCAGCACCCCCAGGTCCTTTTCTGTGGGGCAGCTTTCCAGCCACTCTTCCCCAAGCCTGTAGCGTTGCTTGGGATTGTTGTGACCGAAATGCAGGACCCGGCACTTGGCCTTATTAAACCTCACACAGTTGGCCTTGGCCCATCGATCCAGCCTGTCCAGGTCCCTCTGTAGAGCCTTCCTACCCTCCAGCAGATCAACACTCCCACCTAGTTTGGTGTCATCTGCAAACTTACTGAGGGTGCACTCAATCCCCTCATCCAGATCATGGATAAAGATATTAAACAAAATCGGCCCCAAAACTGAGCCCTGAGGGACACCACCGGTGACCGGCCGCCAAGAGGATTTCACCCCATTAATCACAACCCTCTGGGCACGGCCATCCAGCCAGTTTTTAACCCAAGAGGGACAGAGAGTAGCTGGTGGGGCCTCAGTCCCACCACCGCCTGCCTGCCACGAGGCTGAGCAGCTCCAGCACCTTATTGGAGCCTTCTGGTTTATAAATTGTTCTTAATCTCAGCAAAAGTTCATTCAAAAAAAACCAAACCAAACCAAACCGAACCAAAAAAAACCCCCGTGGTTTTCTCAAGCGTGGCAGCAAACTCCTGCCCGGTGCTTGTTGTCTTGGGAAAAGCCCATCTCCGATCTGCAGCCGGGGTTTGGGGAGGAAGGGCCGGTGGGGCACGGGCAGTGGGTGCCGGGGGGCTGGATGGAGAAAGGACACCATCGGTGCGATTTTTGAGGGTGCGCTGTGGGGAAAGGGGGCTGACAAAAGCCGTGATCTCTATACCCCGAGCTTTGCACTGCGCCCTCGCAGCTCCCACTGCTCGGCTCTCGCGTACTTTGGCAGAGGTTTTGCTTTTCTTCTTCCCGTTTTCCTACACCCCGCGTCCCCCCGGCCGTGAGAAGCCTCCCGGCCCCGGTGCCGGGTCGCTCCCGCCGGCCGGCAGCAGGGGTCAGCAGGAGACCGAGCAGCCGCCGGGGCAAGGGGCCGCTGCCCGGGCTCGGCCTTCAGCCCGCCCGGAGCCATGGTGGAACTGTCCCTGGCCGTTGCCCCCTCAATGAGTTCCCCGCGCTGATAAGAAGAAATAACTGAAAAGAATAAATAGCTGCCTTCTTTCTAAAATAAAATCCCGCAGTCACCTCAGACCTGACTCCATCATTTCATAGAATCGCAGAATGGTTTGGGTTGGAAGGGACCTTAAAGCCCACCCAGTGCCACCCCCTGCCCTGGGCAGGGACACCTCCCACCAGCCCAGGTTGCTCCAAGCCCCGTCCAGCCTGGCCTTGAACCCCTCCAGGGATGGGGCAGCCACAGCTTCTCTGGGCAACCTGGGCCAGGGGCTCACCCCCCTCACAGCCAAGAATTTCTACCTAATATCTCATCTAAATCTCCCCTCTTTCAGTTTAAAACTGTTCCCCGTCATCCTGTGGCTCCCCTCCCTGATCCAGGGTCCCTCCCCAGCTTTCCTGGAGCCCCTTCAGGGACTGGAAGGGGCTGGAAGGTCTCCCTGGAGCCTTCTCTTCTCCAGGCTGAACCCCCCCAGCTCTCTCAGCCTGTCCTCACAGCAGAGGGGCTCCAGCCCTCCCAGCATCTCCGGGGCCTCCTCTGGCCCCGCTCCAACAGCTCCGTGTCCTTCTGCTGTTGGTGCCCCAGCGCTGGAGGCAGCACTGCAGGGGGGTCTCCCCAGAGCAGAGCAGAGGGGCAGAATCCCCCCCTGGCCCTGCTGCCCACGCTGCTGGGGATGCAGCCCAGGCTGCGGGGGAGGGGGGGGGGGTCTGGGCTGCCAGCGCACGTTGACGACTCACGTTGAGCTTCTCATCCACCTAACACCCCCCAAGTCCTTCTCTCAGGGCTGCTCTCCATCCATTCTCTGCCCAGCCTGTGTTTGTACTTGGGATTGCCCCAACCCACACGTAGGACCTTGCACTCCTCCTTGTTAAACGTCACGAGGCTCACACGGGCCCATCTCTCCAGCTTGTCCAGGTTCCTCTGGATGGTATCCCTTCCCTCCAGCGTGTTGAATGCACCTCTCGGCTTGGTGTCACTGGGAAACTTGTTGAGGTTGCACTCAATCCTACTGTCCACAAAGCATTCCCACCTTTAGGAGAAGCTGCCCTCTAAGATAAGCAAATTTGGTTCTGGGCACGAGATTGCTGCTTCTCAGAGTCTGCAGAGTTTCAGCAGCTGTGTGTGAGATGCAGGATTTGTCCCTTTCCTCTGTGCGTCACTTGTTTGATTGCAAGTCTGAGGCAGACATCCCATCTGTCCGTGTTGTGTCCGTCCTGCACTTCCAATGGATCCTAGAGACGTGCCTGGTCTTGGCTAAGCATCAGATATGGTATTGGAGAGGTGGCTCTACTTGTGGTTGCTTTCGCAAATAGCGTTATTTTATTCACTTTCTTTCCATAAAGAGAATATGTCCGTTATGGGGAAAGCTCAGTGAGGATTTTTAGCCGCCAGAACAAATCTTACCTAAGTTACACCGAATTTGAGTTACTGTTCTATATTACATGTAGGTAATAACCCCTCTCCTTCCTTTGCCATTGCCTCCAAAATTGTTTTGTCAAGTGAATTGTTGGCATGAGGTAGACGGGCCTGGATGGAAGATATTCATGTGGCCGGTGAATCAGCTCGAACATGTAAAAAGGTGAGCATTAAAACAGGCTGCCTCCTACTTCAACCCTATTACAAATCATGAGCAGTTGCAAAGTACCTAATGCACTTAAGGTGCTCAGGATAAAGGAAAGACGCAGTCGCTCACAGAGGAGCTTCCCATCTAATTTTAACCATGACACAATCAGCGACAGTGACAAATGGCGGGGGAGGGAGAAAAGAGGCGAGGGAGGATGAGGGTGACAATAACAAGATTACACGGTCACTTAGGTTCATTATGTGCATGTCTTTGTGGCATTGCTGGTCCATTATCTTTGTGATGGGTGGAGGAATGACTAAGGGAGAGGAACTAGGGGAAAAGAGCACCACGGCAATGGGGCAAACAGGAAGAAAAACCAAACACGTTTTGGCGCAGTTTGACTTAACCAGCGGTGCCTCACTCTTGGGCTGAGTGGACAGACCAAGGGGATGGGTGTGGGATTGGGAACCTGTATTCTTTTCCCTCTGGCTCCTTGGCGCGTAATCGGTATCGGTTTAGATTCCCAGAGGGTTATTTCCCAACTCACAGCACTTTATACCTGGCCTTACATGTCTACAGCTGAAAAAAAAAAAAAAAAAAGGCAGGCTGATCCCAAAGTGCACCCGACTGCTCACGGTCCTTAAGGCGAGTCCTTCCCTTCATTAAATGGTTTGTGCAGCTATTTCACGTCCTTATATGCTACCACGCACTTGGAGCCACAAAAATAGCTGGTGATGTAAAAGGTTTTGAAACTCCGGATGGGAATAGCTGCTTCTGCCATAAATGGCCAAGCCCTGAACCAGCCACAGAGGGCACCTCCTGCCGATACTGCCGCTCCCTCATTATCACCACCTCCGTACCATACCGGTGAGGTGCGGCACACCCTGGGTCAAAGGCCTGATTTAGCCTCTGCTGCCACTTTCTCCCCAGCTCCTGCCAAGGAGAAAGGCGCAGGGCTCAGCCCTCGGTGCTGCCCAAGGAAGGTTTGCCCTCTCTCAGCAAAACAAACCTCCCAAATGAGCATCTGGGCAGGTTTTGATTGCTGCCAGAGCAGCTCTGTGCTGTTGATGGACTCAGCTGCTCTATGCCATGCCTGTAGCCAGCGACAATAAAGCAGGCTATTATTAAATTAACCTGCTAAGACACAGATCCTGCAGGGATGTTCGGGGAACAGACAGATGGCACAAGCTGGGGTCAGGAATAATTGCAATCCCCGTCTCACCAACGTGAGGGACGGATCCCGCCCAGCGCAGGGAGGCAGGAGGGAGGGCAGGCAGCGCCCTGTCCTGCAGAGCCAGCCGCAAGAGGTGGCAGAGGAGCATCCCCAAGCTCTGGAGGGAGTGAGGGGTCTGGAGCATCTCCTGTGGATGTTGGCGTGGGACTACACCACCTCCCCACCCCAGCCACGGCGCGGATGCTGCTGCTGCTGCCTCTTGCAGGCCGTCCACGCTGTCATTATTGCCCAGCTCACTGCTGTGACTCACTCTGTCTGCCCAAGCTCTAAACCAGGCTCTTCTCTGCCAGGAAGCCTGCATCAGGCTGCCGAGTGAAGGCGGCTGGGTAGATACACAGCAAGGATAGCCTGGATTTCCTAGTTAACCTAAGTTACCGTCTAGCTGAGCGCATCGTTTGCGTAAATATATGCAAAACCAGCTTAAGACCTAGTGTCGTTTCTTCTCCGCCTCTTCCAGAGGTTTTGCTAATCCAGTTATTGTGCCATATGGTGTTCAGCATGTAAGCTGCAGCGTAGGGACCGGCTCCTCGGGGTTCCTACGGCCGTCGGAGCACTGGGGGCGGCTCTCACATGCGGCTCTTTCGAGGACGTCCTGTCGTACCAGTCACGTAACCACGATGACAGCTTTCGATTTCAGCTCCTTCAGATTACAGTGAAATATGTTTTAGGGGCTGGATGTGTTCACCTGGCCCAGACTCCTAATTCTGGGGCTGTTTCAGGCAGTACGACCTACAGAGATACTTTTCTTCTTCGCCAGCTTTTCCTGCCAACGTGGAGATGACTCAGAGGCAAATTCTGAGGAGCTTTCTCAGAAATTTCTTATTTCTGCTGTCCGTCAGCTTTTATCCGTTACTGTAGTAGCACTGAAAGGCATGCTGGCACTTAAAAAAAAAAAAGGAAAAGGACATTTTCCAAAGCAGTTACTGATTATGGGGCAGAAGTGGGGCTGAACTGAATTATAAATGATACAACAAGGAGGTTATTGGGATTTCTGGGAGGAGAAGCATCTCTCTGTGGTCCCCAGGCATGGTACCAGGTCACCAGCCGTTTAGAAAAGCTTGGCCCAGGAGCCGGTTGTTGCTGACAAGCAGCACCACAGGGGAAGATGCTGTTGCTACACCCTGCCACGCTCACAGCCCCTGCACCAGCCCTCTTGCCTGGTTATCCCCTCTGGTGCTGAGTCTCCTGCCTGCAAGATCAGCATCTCTCTCGCACCGGGGCCGGCGAGCGAGTCTCCGGGCAGTGATGAGTCACCCCTCTGTGCGAGGACGCCGGCGGTGCAGCGAACGAGCTGGTTTCACAGGTCGCTCCTCTTCCTGTGTTCTCCAGACATGGCGCGATCTCCTTGTTGCCCTTCGCAGTCCGAGCTGATACAATCCGTACTGCTGCGCCTGGGAAGCACCTCCAGCTATCGCTCACCGCATCTGCCTTGGGCTGGTGCTGAGCTGCAGCTCCGTGGCTCCCAAAAAGCGGCCCAGCCTCCGTGCATCCGACGGGACGCCAGCACGGCACGCTCTCCTTGGGTACCAACTTCCACAAGTTTCTGCAAAGCTGAGGGGACGGGGCTGTCCTCAGACTTAACCTTGTCAAATCACCAACACACGTGACAGCCTCTCCCTAGAAATGTATATTTTATATTGTAAGGTTTCTAGCCAACATTGTAGTAGAGTAAAACTGAAAATACAGCTCCTGAAGCTCAAAAGCTTAAGATCAAAATCCTTAAGATCAAAAGCCAGAAGGCAACAGTGAACGCACAACCCAAACCTGTTGCTTTAAACCCCAAATGAAAGGAAAGGAGGGGGGAAGGTAAATACACTGTCAAGGTATATTTTTAAGATTTGTGAAAATTAGATTTGTGAAAATTTTAAACTGATACTGAACAGAAGAGTTTTAAAATTCCGTGGGTTTTCTTTTATTTTTTTTTTTATCATATTCCTGCAGCATCTGCAATTTAAATGCTACAGAAATGTGCAAACTTGTGCATGAAATGCACTAGCAAAATGAAGCAGCCAACAACTAATTAGAGTGAAAACCTCTGCTTCAGAGGGAATGAGAGAGAGAAAATGTAAAATTCATCCCAAATGGGGTATTGAGAAAAATACTTTAATACAATGTTGATAAGCAAAAATATTTCTTTCTTCTTTTTAATAAATTACTTTTCACTTGACAATTTCCTTGTAGCAAAGTGACAAGTATTATCCCAACTCCTTAATTCCTCCCTGCAGATTCCAGCGCTGAGCTCATTAAAGCGCACTGAATCCCCGGGTGGGAGCTGCCAGGTTGTGCTCCCGTACAGCGCGACGGCTCGAGACCGTTACAACTACGGCGCGGCCTCATCTCCAGACCTGGGAGAGGTGCTGTCTCCAAGATATCTGAGCACCTCTCCTTGGATGCCTTGGTTTGGTGATGTGGGGACATTTCTGCTGAAATACCGGTGCCTCTTTCCCAGGGCAACCCTGAGCATTCCTCCTGGCTGGGACGGGATGCACACACGCACAAAACCCCGGTCTTGGCAGCACTCATGGCACACGGGAGTTCTGTCTCCCGGGCGGGCAATGCCACCGGCACCAACTGCCGGGGGGTGGCACATCCGCGTGGCATGGCCTTGCTCGCCCGCTGACAGCATTCGCTTTCCCACCCATTGCTTTTCCCCAGCCACAGCTGAAGACACACACGCGGCAAAGTCACCGGAGAGTCCGTGTGTCAGGCGCGTGCCCCCAGATGGCTGCGCTGCACGCGGCTCCTGTGAGGGTGGGGGCAGGTCACGGGCTGAGATGCTGCTGGAGGAGACCAACCTCAGGCCGGAGGACAAGGCTTTCCAGACAAGCGCATCAGCAAAGCTACGAGCATCGGCCAGCCAGGCTGAACTTCTCCCCAGACTGCGTTTGCAAAAAGCTAACAAAACTGTCTGTGAAGCAAGAACACGGCGAGCTCATTAGGAGACACTTTATCAGCCTTCCTGGCAAGGGAGGCCGACGGTGCGAAGCTGCATGTCCTCTATGCCAGAGCCTGTCATCTCCCCTGGAAACGGCACCTGGCTGCTTGGAGGCCATCCAGGCACCAGCGAGGGTCTCCGCAACACCCCGGAAAGCTGCAGCCTGAGTAACGTGTGGCATCCGTCATTGCCATCCGAGGGAGCCAAACCAGCACACCTCAAAGGCCGGCTGCTCCAGGAGCCCAGCACGAGAGCCGGGGGGTTGAAGTGCTCAGGGAGGGTCCTTGGAGGAGAAAAGCAACGGAACTTCTTAATTAGGGTATTCAAATTGGATGAGGTTGCAAAGCAGTTAATTTCTCAACTTGAAAAAAACCAGAATTAATATTTGCCAGCCAGGATCAGAAGCAGCGGGGGCTGTCAACAGCCTTGCTGGGATTCTCCATGCTGGGGAGGACTCCAGAGGTCTCTGCCGTAATTGCCCGTGGTATTTAGTATTTTGTTCTGCATTTTAAGAACTTGCTCAAGTTCATTTTGTGGATAAAATCCAGTGATCCAAACCCCAGCTGTATTTCTGCCTCCAGCAGCAAGGGGCTGCTGGCTGGTTTGGTTTTGCAGAGCGGCGCTCCGGCATTTCAAAGAATTTCCTTATTTGCTCAGTCCGGAGAGGATCAAACCCACGGCTGGTGAAAGCGAGCGTGGCTCCGAGGGGGCCAGCGCTCCCTCCCAGCCTCGGAGGCAGCCAGCCGCCTCGCCGTCCCCGCACAGTCGGACAAAAAGAGCCCGGCGCGAACGCCAAGGGGCCGCTCCCTCGTTCATCCATGGCCACAGACATCTTGGCATCAGCAGCCCCTGGGCATGCCCAGCTATGCCGGTGCCAAGGAGCGGATTGTCTTGCCTCCGCCTGTGCCACAGCAGAGCCGGAGGCAGGTCCTATGCGGGGATGTGGACCCAGGGTGCTGGGGAGGAGAGTGCTGAGGCTCATCCCTGGCCTAGTCCTCCTCCATGGGCCGGCAGCTCTCCTTGGTCTGGTCCATCTGCCACATCCCTCAGGCTTTTCCCACATCCTGCTTTTTGCTTTTCTAATCTTTTCCCCAATATTTAATCCCATGCCAAATTCTTCCCCATCCTCTTAAAATTCTGCAAGTCTCTCTTAATTTTTTTATTATTATTTTTTTTAAGCTTGGCTGCATACTTGCAAAGCGCCTCAAATCCCTCTGCGTTTAGTCTTCATACCTTGTGCCATCACTCTGTTCCTATCACTTCAACAGAAGGTCTTTGCATATTATGCCTGCTCCACACAATTTTTTGCATGTTCCCTAGAAAGAAAATCACCCTCCGTTACCCAGTGCTTTGAGGTGAATGGGAATGGCCAGCACAGCAGGAGCAGAGCCTGCAGCTGAAGGTCCCCACTCCGTGCTGCACCTCGAGGCGACGCTGACGGCTGAGCCGCAGCCGTGTTTCTCTCCCGGCAAGATCTAGTAGCTCTTTGACGGCCGCCAGTGAAAGGATTCCACACCCTCCGTTGGCACTGCAGCGGGTGAGGGCTGGTGTGCGGCTGGGTTGCGTGGGTCTGCAGGGTCCCCTGCTGCCCTCCCTCTGGTGAGGTGGCTGCCACCGCCCCTGCTGTCATCTGCCACGTCTCAGCAGGACGGGAAGGGGGAGGAAAAAAGCTGCTTCCCTGCGCACGGAGATGTTGGGCTGAGTGCAGAGAAAATTAATCTCGGGCTGCTGAGCCTCTCTAGCACTTCGTGCTGCTGAAAGGAATAATCAAGCCCATCCCTGGAGAAGACAAAGACGGAAAGAAAAATAAAAGCTTTCCCCATCAGGCTGATTTCTGCCTGGGGTTGGGGCCCTTCCCAGGGACCCCAGTGGTGGTTTTGGGAGAGGATGCGCTTGGGATGCGCCTGCTCCTGGGGCTGGTTCAGCAGCAGCTGCCGTGAGTGCTGGATCCGTGGGGATCCCACAAATTTTTGCTTTTCCTGCTCACTCCGGCAGGTGTGGAGGGAAGGGGAGGGTGGCTGCTGGCACTCCCAGCTCAGCCCTCGGCCACGGGGCTGCCACGTGCACTCACACCAGGCTCAACCAAAGGACGTTGCCGAAACCACAACCACAACTTGTCTCCTGTCCTTCCTGCACCAGACACATCTGGTGCAAAAGCCGGGCTTTCCCCGGGCTGGGGCCCTCGCACGGCTGCATGGGTTGTAGTTAGGAGACAAGGAGCAAAGTGCCACTTGTGGGGCAGAGCGGGGCGAGAGGACACTCGAGAGCTCCTCACCCACCTGCCAACAAACCAAGGGCTGAGCTTTGCGCTCCACGAGAGCATGAGGAGCTTCCCACAAACACCACCACCAGCAGCTCGAAATCTGGATCTAACCATAGAATCACAGAATGGTTCGGGTTGGAAGGGACCTTAAAAACCACCTTGTTCCAACTCCCTGCCCTGGGCAGGGACACCTCCCACCAGCCCAGGTTGCTCCAAGCCCCGTCCAACCTGGCCTTGAACCCCTCCAGGGATGGGGCAGCCACAGCTTCTCTGGGCAACCTGGGCCAGGGGCTCACCGCCCTCACAGACAAGAATTTCTTCCTCAGATCTCATCTAAATCTCCCCTCTTTCAGTTTAAAACTGTTTCCCCTCGTCCTGTGGCTCCCCTCCCTGATCCAGAGTCCCTCCCCAACTTTCCTGGAGCCCCTTGAGGGACTGGAAGGGGCTGGAAGGTCTCCCCGGAGCCTTCTCTTCTCCAGGCTGAACCCCCCCAGCTCTCTCAGCCTGTCCTCACAGCAGAGGGGCTCCAGCCCCCCCAGCATCTCCGGGGCCTCCTCTGGCCCCGCTCCAACAGCTCCGTGTCCTTCTGCTGTTGGTGCCCCAGCGCTGGAGGCAGCACTGCAGGGGGGTCTCACAGAGCGGAGCAGAGGGGCAGAATCCCCCCCCTCGCCCTGCTGCCCACGCTGCTGGGGATGCAGCCCAGGGCGCAGTTGGCTTTCTGGGCTGCCAGCGCACATTGCTGGCTGAAGTTGCCTCAACAATTACCAGATTAAAGGAAAAACCCACACTGAAAAGGGGAGTCCAGAGGCTCCTCCTGCTCCCGGCAGCACACCCTGAGCTGGCCCAGCCCCAGCTTCCGCCACTTGCAGGCCAGGGAACACACATTTCGGTGGGCAGACCCCTGCCCCATCCTTGCCAAGCTGTCCGACAGCAGTGGGCAGAGCTGTGGCAGTGCCAGGCACCTGTGAGCAGGGGCATGGGGGGACCATCGTGTCCCCACACTGGACCGAGGCAGTGGAGCTGTCACCCCATCCCCAGGCAAGCACTGCCAGAGGGATGCTGCGTCGTTTTGTGTCCTGCGGAAGATGCAGCTCGATGAGGCTGAAGGCGGGGAGAGGCAGAGGAGGAGTGAGGCAGCTCGGGCTGGAGCAGCTCCTCTCTCCCTGCTCCTGCCCACACGCTGCAGCCCTGTGCCAGGACTGGCCGGGCTGGCTGGCTGACGGTGGGCGTTCGTGACTCATTATCCCTGATCACCATCCGATGACACATTTACTGCCAGCAGGACGGGCCTCCTGCCAGCACGGCAGCCCCGGAGCCTCGTGGGAGGGCAGCTGGGCTCCGCCAGCAGCTGTGCTGATGCAGATGGGCTGGGGCGTCACCGGCTGCAGCCCTGGGACCGGCATGTGCACCCGTTACTGGGTGGGTAATCAGGGCAGAGAAGGTCTCTCTGACCCGGCAGCAGGTGCCCCGGTGCTCAGGGTGTGAGCGCAGGGCTGCGGGTGCTGGAGCTGGAGGGTACAGGCAGGCCAGGGCTGAGCGGGGCAGCTCAGGGGGGCAGCCCAGCACCCACCCCGCTCACCCCAGCCTCCCAGCTCATGATGACAAATGCCTTTAAAACACTCTTTATTAAGCGAGGAATCTGCCTCCTCTCCCCATGCCAAGCCCTGATACAGTGCAGACCTAAATACAACACTAAAGTGAGAGCTTAAAGGTTTTCCCATAATTGAGCAAAGCTGGCAGAGGGGCAACAGCCTGGTGGGGGGAACTGCAGCCCACCTCCCTCCCCCGCATGGACCACCCTCTGCCCAACCCTGCTGGTCCAAATCCAGCCACGGCCCCCACCCTTGTACCGCTCAATGTGGGGAAGTAAAAAGTCTTCCAAGGCCCTAGTCCCACCCAGTCTAGAACCCCATCTCATCCTCATTAACCTCTCCAAAATCATAGACTCATAGAATGGTTTGGGTTGGAAGGGACCTTAAAGACCATCCCATTCCAACCCCCTGCCCTGGGCAGGGACACCTCCCACCAGCCCAGGTTGCTCCAAGTCCCGTCCAGCCTGGCCTTGAACCCCTCCAGGGATGGGGCAGCCACAGCTTCTCTGGGCAACCTGGGCCAGGGGCTCACCCCCCTCACAGCCAAGAATTTCTACCTAATATCTCATCTAAATCTCCCCTCTTTTGGTTTAAAACTGTTCCCCGTCATCCTGTGGCTCCCCTCCCTGATCCAGAGTCTCTCCCCAGCTTTGCTGGAGCCCCTTGAGGGACTGGAAGGGGCTGGAAGGTCTCCCCGGAGCCTTCTCTTCTCCAGGCTGAACCCCCCCAGCTCTCTCAGCCTGTCCTCACAGCAGAGGGGCTCCAGCCCTCCCAGCATCTCCGGGGCCTCCTCTGGCCCCGCTCCAACAGGTCCACGTCCTTCTTATGTTGGGGGCCCCAGAGCTGGATGCAGGGGACCCCAACATAAAGAAGAAATCCCCCTGTTTTATGCAATAGCACAATAGCATCTCAACGTGTGAATTCCTGCACAACCCCCCCCATCCTCCCGCTGCAGGCACTGTGGGACACAACGGGGCTGGGGGAGCAGGACTGGGCACACTCAGCCCCCGGAGCTCAGAGGATGCTCAGAGCAGGGGAGCTGCCGAGCCAGCACCCGCACCCCCCACACCCCCGACGTCGTGGGTCTGGGGTGGCCTCCAGCACCCTGCGCCCCAGCAAATACATGGACTTACCTTTGCATCGTCCCCACCCCGGCGCTGCCGCGTGCCGGCTCTGAGAACAGCGATGATTTAATAGGCACATCCCGCATCTCCTTACGGGTGCGGCAGAACGTGACACTCGGGCAGGCTCACCCCACAGGGCGAGACGGCCGACGGCTTTGATTCAGGCTTATGTTTCTGCAGGGAAAAGCAAACAGTGTTTTTCCTCAGTGGGAGTTCTCCAGAGGCCTTGCAAAGCGCCTGCAAACACTTTTGCTTTGGCGCAGATACACGCACCCTAAACCACCCCCCAGCGCCCCTGGGCACCCTGGGGCCTTCACCAGGAGCTGCTCCCCAGAGGCAGCCCCTGCAGGCATCCAGCTGGCGCTGCGCCGCAGGCACAGGGGCAGAATGGGGGGCTGGCGGGACTGTGGGGTGAGCGGGGCCACCAGCGGGGACACAGCCGCAAAGCCCTCCGCCGGCTTCCACGGCATCATGCGCAGGACACAGAGGAGCTGCAGCAGAAACCCTGCCGCGGAGATCAGCTGAATTATGGCGGTGCGAAGCATTAAAGCAGAAGCTGCATCGATTACAAACACAGGCTTCGAGCAGGCGATGGCTGCAGAGGGGAGGAAGGCAGCAGCTCCCTTGGGAAGGCGCAGATAACATTTACGAGCAAATAATTTACATGCACCATAGAGCAAAGCAGAAATACCTCTGCGCAACCCCGCTGCAGCTGCGGAGAGCTGAACAGTGCGGCAGCATCGTCCCACGGCCTCCTGCCCAGCTGCGGCGATCCTCCCTGCGGCAGCCGGTGCAGGTGTCGCAGCGCCATGGCCTCAGGGCTGGATTTACACCTTAGGATCCCGGGCAAGGGCAGTGGGAACAGCCGGGGAGAGGATGGAGCCCGCTGCTGCTAAACGGACTGGCAAGAGACACTCTGAAAAAGGCAAAATGAGGAGGAAAGGGCAAAGACATTTGCAGCAAACATCTTCCAGCTGAGCCAAGCCCGACTAGGACCCCGTCAGAGACAGCTTGCTGGGCTCCCGCTCCTCCAAACCCATCCCCGTGGCCTTCAGGCTGCCGCTCTTTCCATCCCCGTGCAGGTCCTTCTGCCTGCAGACACAGAATCCCAGACTGGCAGGGGTGGGAAGGGACCTCTGGAGATGACCCAGTCCAACCCCCTGCCAGAGCAGGGTCACCCACAGCAGGTGGCACAGGAACGCGTCCAGGCGGGGTTGGAATGTCTCCAGAGACGGAGACTCCACCACCTCTCTGGGCAGCCTGTGCCAGGGCTCTGCCACCCTCACAGCAAAGAAGTTCCTCCTCCTGTTGAGAGGGAACTTCCCATGGTCACGTTTGTGCCCGTTACCCCTTGTCCTGTCCCCGGGCACCACTGACAAGAGCCTGGCCCCATCCTCCTGACACTCCCCTTTCAGTATTTAGAAGCGTTGATAAGATCCCCCCTCAGCCGTCTTTTTTCCAGACTGAAGAGCCCCAAATCCCTCAGCCTTTCTCCATCAGAGAGGTGTTCCAGTGCCCTCAGCATCTGGGTAGCCCTTTGCTGTCCCCTCTCCAGCAGATCCCTGTCCTTCTGGAACCGGGGAGCCCAGAACTAGACACAGCACTCCAGGTGCGGCCTCACCCCAGAGGGCTTCCCGGCCCTTCCCAGGGATCGCTTTTTGGGATGTGCTGCCATTTTGGAGATGCACTCGAGGGGGGGGTCCCAGCTGGGTGGGAAGGGGCACACAGTCCACCATCTGCAGGAACGGCTCCGAGCACAAGCCAGAGGGGACGCGCTGTTCCTCACACCGCAACGCGCTCCGGCGCGACCACTCCCGGAAAGGATTAACCGGCTGCTGGCATTGGAGAGGATACTTTAGATCCACAGCTCATCGGGGATAAGCCAAACACTTCTCTCTTCAGTCTGCTTTTTCTCATCATAAATAGATGAAAGTGATCTATTTATCCAGCGCTGAGTCTGGATTGAATAAAAACCGGCTTTGGACCACAGAGGCCCATCTGAGTATGGAAAAAGCCTTGAAAAACAGGGTTTTTTTTTACCCCCTTGTTTCCCACTGAAGCTTCAACAGCCAAAGAGCTAAACGGAGATTTTTATTTCACTTGGCTTTCCTGCACAAACTGCCCCAGCGGAGAGGAAGACAGATAGGCTACGTGCTGTAATATTTCCAAATGACACCTGCCGTAAATACAGCATCCCGTACAGTTTGCTCTGATCCTTTAATCCAACGTCACCTATAAAGCGGTTTGCAGCAGCTCCTCCCGGGACTTCTGCAAACGGGCCCCAGGTGAAATCCCACATCCCTGGCCCAGGGGGATGCTCTTCAGCCTTGACACATGATTTAAAGCTGCCTGTTCATGGGCCACCCTTGAACTTCAGGACTAGCGTGGGATCCTCGGCCTTCCCCCCAGGGGACGCGTCTCTCGAGCGGAGCTGGCGTCTCCAAGCAGCCAAGGCTCAGCCCGTCCCACGGCTCCGAGGAAAGCATCCCCTGCAAGTGCCCATCCCCTTCCCACCGAGAAAGCCAAACCAGAGGAACGCTGATAATAAAATCTTGTACCCATTCAGGAAGGATCCCACACCACGACCGGACCACCACAACAGCCACGGCTCAGAAAAGTCTCAGTTCCCCATTTTTTGGCTTTAGAAACAATTCAGACACTTAATTGTGCCATCAGATGCGGCAGGAGTCAATTATAGAAAAAAGGCGTAAGTGACCTTGACACACAAACGGAGTCAATTAATCTGCAAGGAGAAGTCAGGGAAACAGCCTGATGAAAGCGAAACAGTTCTGTCATTTGTCCTGGGCTTAGTGTCTTTTCTCAAAGTCAATGGCGTGTCCTACTAAGGGTGTCGGGGGGAGCGGCATCTCCAGAACCTCCTCCTGTCCCTGAGCAGCTCTAACAGACCTGCATCCCCCAAAATACTTATTTTCAAACTCCTGCTTACCCCCCCACCCACCCCCCCGCCCCTAAGTCAGATTCTTGAACTCCTTTGGGAAAACGGCCCGTGATTCCCTCCCGTGCTGTGCTCCCCTTTCCCGTGTCGGCGTCAAACCCCTCTTGTCGCACCATCTGGGCTCACCCATCCCCTTGGCGTCCCGTGTCGCCGCAGCCCAGGCGCCAAGGCCAGACCACCACTCGGATGCTCGCAGAGCCGTTACTCGCATCTTCAGGGGCTTCCTGATGTCGTCTTCTGCTGCTGCCCACGAGATGAGCGATGCTGTGGCCCGGCCCAGCCCCGCTCCTCGGCTTGGTGCCTCCAGCTGGACCCAGTAAGTGTTGAGGCCGACTGGTAAAAGCCAAAGCTTTTAGACGGCGAGCGGAGATCTCAAGCCAGTTTAAGGGTAAAAGCCCCCTTTTACAGCAATGCTGCTGGCACACAGGTGACGCCACCGCGGAATCTGTGCGACATTACAAAAGGGACAAACAAACTCAGCAAGGAGCGATTTTTTCTCTCGCAGAAGTCCAGCCCGAGCTCGGCGGCGGGAGGCGAGGGGCACCCGGGGGTTCCCTGGGGAAGCCTGGCACCGCAGCCCCCGCCGGGCACTCCGGGAGAGTCGGGCACTCCGGGTTGCGGCCAAAGGGAGACGACTGTTGTGTTACCGCACTGGGATGCGCAGAACGACACCTGACACAAATGCTGAAAGAGAACAATGAACACATCACTGTGCTACAGAAGCCGCAGGCCTTCGAACCATAGTCCATTTATTCTTCATGGTTATCTTCGAACGCACATCGCTCATCTTCCCTCTGATCGCATCCCAGATCGGGTCAGAAAGGAAGCGCGGAAAAATACAGCCCAAGCACAGCACATGACGTGTGTCTCGGAAGGTCTAAGGCACAAGAGAAACCAAAAGGCAGCATCTGGAAAGTTTTACTTTTTATTTTTCTAAAATACAAATGTCTCGTGTTAGTAACTTTAATAGGACAGGCCGAATGCATCCGATAAAAAGGAGGCACTGGCTACAGAATTCAAAATACTGAAGGTATTTTCTGGAAAGAAATTTATTCTGTCGTTCTACACTTTAGATATAACATTGAATCAAATTCATTAGTTATTATTTTTACATCAGAACCTTTAAAGTTCGGGACTAATAAACTGGAACTTGAAAAGTTTTTAAACTCCTATTAATGTGTAGATATGGATCCATAAAAAACATAACCCAGAATTTTATCCACTTTATTAAAAGATCAAAAAAATAAACAATAACAATATAGAAGTAACATACTAAAATGAGTAGCATTATGCACATTTCTAAAGCACGTACAAGCACTACAGCGATATAAACGTGGCAAAAAGAAAAAGAACTTCAAAGCGTACACCCTGTCGGTAGCAGTTGAGGGAATGAACTATCGTGTTACGGAACTGAAATATTGCATTAGCCTACGCCTGTCTGGATCTGATGATATTTTAATTCCTTACAATTCCACAGGGCTAACTGTAATCATTTGGATATATTTTCTAAACTATACCATTGACGTCTAATGTTTCCCTTACTTTGTTTTACCAGAAATGCCTATGAGAAGAAGAATGTGCTTTAAAGATCTACTTTACACAGTACAGTATAAATGTTTTTATAGATTTAAATTAAAAATTTGACAATTTAGGAGAACATTCTCTCTCTGATTTTAGCGATTGCCTAAAATACAATTCTCTATTTATATAAAAAACAAAAAAAAGAAAAAAAAAAGAAAAAAAAAAGTGAGCTTCTGTCAGGTGATACAATAAAGAGCGTGGGGAGTCTCGGTTCGTTTTCATGATTGAAATAAAAAACATGATTAAAACAAAGTTAATTGGAAAGAAAAAAAAATATCCCATAATCCAACCTAAGAATGGTCTTATCATCCCCTCATCTGCTAGGATACAAAAGCCATGGCAACAAAATCATTTGGCTTCCACCACTATCAAATAGCATCTGTGTACAGTAATAAGGAACTGGAACCTTGTAATTCGGTGTCAGGTAATTCTCTCTGTTGTGTGTTTGGAAAAATAACTTCATTTTATTTAATAGTTGTGTTATTTTTGCATGTTTAAATAGCTCATTTGAGAGGCATCTAGAGTTATTTTTGATGATAGAGGATGGCAGTAAAGATCACCAGCAAAGATTTCAGCAGCGTTGTCACGCTCACACCCCAGTGAAAAGAAGTTTGACCAGCTACGATGCATTTCATAGTGCAAAAGATTTTTCTCTCATAATCCTAGAAATGAGAAAGAGCTTGATTACAAAACCTGATTCCGGCAAAGGGAAGCCGTAACAGCACAGCGGCGAGAAGTCGCTGGTTATTTCATCTTAAAAGCCAGGTTGTTGTAACACCCGTGAAAAGAGGCAGGATCTGATCTTTTCTCTCTGGTTTTTGAAGACCTGACGCCACAGCTCCCATTCGGCAAAACCCCCCCTTAAACACCCCCCGAGGTGCGCTGGGGGCTGGCGGGGCGCTCACTGCCAGCGCCAGGACGCCGACACCCCCGAGATGGCGGCAGTGGCGGCCGAAGAGCAGGTCCTGCGCTGGGCAGTGACGCTGCAGCCCCCAGCCCTGGAGCAGGCAGGGAAGGGGAGAGGGGGACACCGGGCGCCTCCCCCCACCGGTTCTGCTCTGGGCGGGGGGGGCTGAACTCATCGCTTGGGTTGGGACCAGCCTCACGGCAAAACCAGCCACCTTTCCGAAGCGAATCCGGGGCTTGGGTTTTGCAAAAAAAAACCCAACAAACCAACAAACCAACAAACCCAACTTGTTTTAATCAAAATTACACGGGTCAAGGCAGGGGGCTTCAGCTTCTCCAAAATCGCCCCGGGGCTGCCGAGCCCCGGCAGCACCACCGCCAAGTGAACGGGACCCAAGAAGCTCGGCAGGCCGGGGACCGCAGCGGTGCTCTCCTCCGGTGGTGGCTCGATGGGGCTTCTTAACCCCAGGAGATGCACCAGCCTCAGCCTCTCCCCCCCGCCCCCGGCCCCAACAGCCGGCGCCGCTCTCTCAAACGACCGCCGCAGCCACCGTACGCGGCAAAAAGAAACCAGCCCAAGACAACCCAAACCCATCCCCGTCCTTCCACTGCTCATCTCACCCCTCTGTTTTGTTACCTTGCCCGGAAACAATAATAATAAATAAATAATTAAAAAAAAAGAAAAAACAATTAAAAAAAAACCCCAAACCAGCAAGCTGCGACATCTCAAATTCCCTCTGGGATGCAAAGCGCTCGCTGCAACGCCAGTCACCTCTAACGGATAAACGCTCCCAGCTGGAAATAGGCTTAGGGGCTAGGAGAGACGCGTGGATGCCGCCACGGGGCTATCGGTCCTAATAGGATTCACCGAGAACACAGCCTTAGCAGAAACACGACCCGGGGTGTGTTTGGAAGTGTAGGCCGATTAAAAAAGAAAAAAAGAAAAAAAAAGAAAAAAAAAAAAGAAGAAGAAAGAAGAAGAAGAAGAAAAAGTCATTCAAATCTTTGCTAGTGACCTTACTCATTAATTAAGCACTGTTTCCCATTTCTCTGTGCTGCAGGTTGGAGCTGACCTGGTATCAGTCTGCTGTATAATAAGCTATGGCAAACTACAAAGCTTTTACAACAGCAAAGCAACATCATGCTTTCAGATAAGTTTTATAGCAAAAAACTCCTCCTTTTCAAAGCCTTAGTAATACCTATCTCTTTTACAAACTTTTCCTGTATTATTACAGACTTTTTATATTCAAAATAAGTTCCAAGGATTTCTTTCGTGGACTATGTACATAAGTGCAAAAAAGGTGTGTCTCACACATTCGTACACTAACTGAATCAGTTTAACTGCAGCATATTTGTATCTTCAACACTGTTACGGGGTCATTCCACAATATTTTTTTTATTTTTATTTTTATTTTTTCTTATGTACAGTTTTTGCTAATATAAATTAGTATTAAAATAGTTATATGCTTAACTATTTAGCCCTGATCGTAACGTTAATTGCGTGAGAGCTCAATTTCTGGAGAAAAAAAAAAAAAAAAAAAAAAAAAAGGAAAAAAAAAAAAATCGCTACAGTACTGAAACGGATTAATTCCGAATTCCCGCCGCGTGACTGAACGTGAAATGAAAGCAAGACCGGGCACTACATCGCAAATACGGGCTGTCGCGTTTTCGAAGCGAAAATACTGTGGAATAACCCTTGCCACACAACAATTTCTACAAGCTATAAAACCTGACTCTAAATCCATGTGTTGTAAACTTCTTGACTGAAAAAGTGACATCAAAGACACAAATTCAGCGTTCACATGGGACTTTGGGATTTTAAAAATATTCAATCATATCTTTATCTGACAGTATCGAACTGTACCTTTAACAAGCTCATACTGTTACACATCACTTTTAATTTACATGTGAAAATTTCACAAATAATGTATACAAAGGTAGCCATGTTGTAGTTTTGTTGCCATAGCAACAACAACTTAATATAATTAGTTAACAATGAATCTATCATTGTAGGAGTTACATACAAAGTTAATTTTGTTCTTAAACTGTAAACTATACAAACTAGTTATGGACTGTATTCTATACCTTACCATGCTTCAGTGTTGGTTTAGAATATAACTAAATGGGCTGAATACATGTATTAAACATTTTAAACTTTCTCTAACTCTCCTTCAAAATTAAATTCATTAGTTACTAAAGATATCCAAAAAAAAAAAAAAAAAAGAAAAAAAAGCAATAACGAAAACCTTAAAAACTAATGGTAGAGAAATGAAAATAAATGACATGAATTAATGCGTTGTAGCCTCCTAACGACGTGTTGTAGCTATATTTACATTTGGATTAGGCTATCAACTATTTCTTTTTTTTTTTTTTAAAGTTATTACAGTCTTTAACATACAGTATATACTCTAAGGCCTTCAACAGGCACATGGTAAAATCAGGTCAATAGCAAACTAAATCCATTCAACAGGAATGGGAAATTAGATTTTTCCTCATAAATTTCACCTTTTTCAATTTTCATGTCTGTGAAATGTACAAGGGATAAACAAAACGAGGACTCCAGTTTTCTCAAGCACGGTGGACCCGCGTGTCCCAGGGCTACTCTACCACCCCAGCCGGCAGCCCACGAGCCGGAGGAGGAGACACCTCGCCCCACACGAGCTCCTCCGGCCGGCTGCGCCCACCGGACACAAGCCCATCTCCAGCGCCGCCCCGATGCCCGTGGCCCGGCTCCGGCGGGGGGCACCGTGCCGTGGGGAAGCTGGAGCGGCCGGGGCTGGTGGGCAGCCCGACGGCGGCGGCGCCGACATTCGGGAACGCTCCGAGCGCGGTGCCAGGCGGCGGAGAGAAGGGCTTCGGGGTGTGCGGGAAGGGGGGTCGGTGCGGGCTGGCCGGGGAGGTAACGCGTTACCGGAACATCGCGAGGCTAAAATACACAGTCAAAAATCATCAGCTAGGAATTCCCAACTAAAAAAAAAACCAAAAACCAACAAAAAACAAAACCCAACCCACGTCTGATTGTGAAATCATGTTCCAAATTACTAAAAACACTGTATTTAACAAAAATAATCTTAATAGTTTTATGAATCCATTTTATTTTAAATCCCTCTTTTATTGTCTGCTTATGTTACAGTTTAGTAGCAGTACTTTTTATTGAAACTACTAACAACCTTTTCTCGTGAAAATGATCAATCTCAGCTTTCATTTTCCCTCCGCATGACCCGTTTTATCCAAGTTTCAGCATTTCTTGCATATTGTTTGCATAAGGCTGAGAGAAATGGACAAAGAGAAATAACTTTGGATAAATAAAAAATATAGGTTCATGGAAAGTGGGAAGCTTATAAAAATGTCACTAAAATTATATTGATTTAAACAAACTTACATACATCTCTTGTCAAATAAAGGATGATATTCATGCTTTTATGACATTTGTTTAGAGTCACTTACTAGCTCGGTGACTTTGTAATAGTCTATTTAGGAAATTTATAGTCTGGCGACTGGTTTTTTTTTTTTTTTTCTTTTCTTTCTTGAACAAAGAAAATTAGAGCAAGTCATTGCACAACTAGTTTAAATAGTGCTACCTCAAAATGGCATTTTTGCCGAGATTGTTTTGAATTTGGTGAAGTTTAGTGCTTCAAGCTTTTCTTTCCTTAAACTCATTTACAAATTAACTCTAAATTTGCCAGCAATATAAAAACTGTTGTGGCACCTAATATAACTACCCTGAACATCCCTCATTGGACCTCTTTAATAAAAAATAATCCTTAAATCCTTTTTTTTTTTTCTTTTTTTTCAGTGCTTTAAATGTGACAGGAAAACAGCTGTATTCTAGGTTTACATTCTATGCACATCTATGCCAGATGTTTAAGTCGATAAATAAAATAGGAGGTTACATCAAAGTGTCAAGATATACAAAAATCCATTTAGCACTGAAAAAATCCTAACCTCCTCGAACTCATAAAGCTATACAAGCTTGAACGCATCCTTTCTGGCTTAAGAAGATCAGCTCTGTTCTTTGTTGAGGCACTGGCACAGGTTGTGCAAAACCCATTTTTGATACACAAATAATTTCAAACAGGAAGTACTCAAATCCACTTCCCCCCCCCCCCCGCCACTAACAACGTTATGGTTTTGGGAAACAGAAACTCAGTGGTGAAAAGAACAGGTATGTGGTTGCCAACATAGAAACGAGAGTCTGATTTCAGGCAACGCTGCTGCTCGTAAACGCTGACGGCTGGGAAACGCGGCTGCCAACACACAGGGTTCAGCAAGGAGGGGGTTGTGGGGGAGAATGTTTTTTTTCCCCCCCCTCTCTCAGGGTTTGGTTCAAAGCCTGCTGGCATTAATGGAGAAATTCCTTCTGCCTCAATCTCTTTTCGAGCTGGGGTCTTCAAAGATTCTTGCTAGGAATGAGTCTCCGCGGGCAGCCGGGCAGCGCCTGCTCTGGGACACGCTGGTCGTGCCCCAGATGCCCCTCCATCGCTTGTGGCCCATGGAGATACACATCTAGCAAACCAGCTGCGCTCGCGCTGGAGGAGAGGGGGCAAGGAAAGCCTCTTACCGGGGCCGAGGAACTTGGAAAAGAAAACGCAACCTGGTTGTCAAAATTTGGCACCCTACAGGACCACTGTGAGCTTGGGGTGGCTGGTCCTCCAGACACCGGGAATTGGCCTCTTGCTTGGTTTCGATCACAATTCTCTTTTCTCCTAGAACCGAGTTTGCGGATTTACCGGAGCAAATCCATCTCTTCCATAACGCCAATGATACTGTAGAGCTACGAGAGGGAGGAAGGTGGCTGTATCCTCAACTCAAATGCGTTCTGCAGCCAGATTGTTCAGCAATGCAGCGTTAACGACAGGCTGGGCTGTCCAGGGTGCAGGGGCTGGAAACGGTTTAATTCGTGCGTATGAAAAGGAGGTATCGAGAACTAGCCCTTGTTGTGTGGCAAACATTGCTCTTGATCAAGTAGAAGGTGCCAAAATACATCCACTGACCTACCGGAGCTCCGTTAAGGTGAACGTTTATCCACGGTAGAAAGCTTACGCTGAGCTTTTTCTTGCTTTGCTACCGCTGTGTTTGCTATAAAGGGCCAGAGATCACGGGGTAAGATCACCCGCTTATGGAAAACGGTGATTAAAGAATCAGTACACGCTGACAAAATTTCAAGAAGAGCCAGGTAAAGGCTTCAGGCCGAAATGTTCCAGCATGCTCGGTGGAGACAAGCCCCCCGGGCACGGTATTACCCGGCCTGGGCGAAGTCAGGGTTGTGGGCTCACTCCAGCTAACATCTGGCATTTGCTCCTCTCCAGCGCAGTGAGTCTTGCCAACTGAAGCTCTCTCCCTTCACCACCTATTATTTTTATTTTTATTTTTTTTTTTGGACTGCACCATGAGAACAGCAAGAGAGATTGTGCGCCGTTTGCAGCTGAGAATGCACTTCAATGGACACCAGAACTGCAAGAAACCCCGTGATGTTCACCACAGTCCGAGCAAATCACTCCTGTCCCCTTACCGAGGGTGGGCTTTGGGGGGATTTTTTTTTTTTTTTCTTTTTTCCCAAAAGTTTCCAGAATCAGCTCGTTGTATTGAAACAAATACCCTGAACTGGACTAAAATGACAGCTGTCCTTTCATATCACTTGTAACTAAAAAATTTGGAGACTCTTTCTGAGGCAAATTTTCAACGATAAAAGGAGCATTTAACGCAAGCGACTTTAGCTGACATTAAGAGCAAAATCCAGCAAAGGGCAGAACATTCCTGTGTCACGTTTTTCAAGCACATAATTCCTGTTTCCCACAATAACATTTTTAGTAAAAAACAAACAAAAACCCATAAAACCTACAGTATATGAAAACTTAAGACATAACAATAATGAAAAAATGGTATTGAGTATACTTGATAATGACGTACACTTTAAAACAAATCAATAGACTATGATGTAAACAAAACAGTAAGATAACACTTTAAAAACAAGACAAACATTTATCCATCGATAGTATACAGTAAACCAACAGTCCGCTGTGCAGATGCACTTATCAGGATGGTAGTCATAAAATGATTAAGTGTGTTAAAGTAATGTGTTATAAAAGTCTATTATAATCTTCTACTTGTATATCTCATATAACAGAGCGCTGTTTGTTAATTGTTTCTATAGTGCTTTTTTTTTTTTTTTTTTTTTTTGACATTCCCATTGATCAGTTTTTGGTTAACATGTAGGCTGCAACAGGCTTACTGTAGAGGTGGTAGAGAACGATAGAGGGAAGAGGGGATATATACAGAAAGGCCATGCGCAGCTTCCCACCAAGAAGTCCTGGTGCTCCATAATTTTTACTGTTCAGAATTTCAACATGGTCTGCTGCAGTGGGAAGAAAAAAAAAAAAAAAAAAACAAGAACAAAGAAAGAGTGAGAAGTTACAGAGAGGAATATCTATATCTTAATAAGTCATTCTAATAAGATACATCTGCATCCTCACTGCGTTGCCCAAGAGGTTGCCATTAGGAGGTTGCAGAGAGAAAACATTTTATTCCCTTAATTTTCTGACGCAGGGTGAAATTGCTAATAACACACTTGGCATCCTCTTTAATCTGCACTTAGGGCTTTCCGATCCCAGTGTGCTTCACACAGGCTGACAAGACAATTAGCGAAAGAGGGAGGTGGGCGATTAATAGCCTGATTTTCGAGACAGGACAGTAGGTAGGGAGCGACCAAGGAGAGGACCAGGGAACCCCCTGACCCCCGTTAGCTCTCGTTCCCTTCCCAGCGAGGCATGGGTAGTTACATCAAAATCTGATCCTAAGGAGCCACAAGCCAAAGGTGAGCCCAGAGACAAAGCACAGGCACAGAAACCCTGTGCTCAGGGGACCCTCTTCGGGGAGCAAATCGCCCCTCTTGGGATGGACTCGTGAAAATCCTCCCCCGAAGGGCCCAAGGCTCTTGTCTCCAGCAGAGCTAGGCTATCCAGCCTGGAGACAAGGATCTCGCCAACCACGGAGGAAAAGAAAAACATCTGCCAGAGCAGCAAGCGTTTCAGTTACCCGACTCGCACTCAGGGCAGCTTCGGGAATCAACCCTCAGCATTGCACAGCGCCCACCAAGGACCTCGTCTGGCAAAACCCTTGAGCACAGGCACAACTTCACGTACTCGGGCGGCAGCACGAAGCCACGTGTCCCAGAGATTTGCTGGCAGGGACACAGCGGGTAACAACCCTGGAACTGGATCAAAACACGCATGCTGCCACATCGAAATGGTCACCGGTGGGTCTGTGAGCACTGTGGGCGTCGGGGAACGTTGCCAGCCTCTGAAGGTGGGTTTATGTCCCGCAGCTGCGAGGTGTTAAGGGGACAAGTGGCAGAGTGGTGGCTCACGGACGCACTCACACCGTCCTTGCGAAGTCTCTGACCTTAGACCCTCTCCATGCCTGATCCCCAGCAAATCCCAGCAAATTCAACATGTGCGGACCCTCCTTCTTCCCAGCAGAGGCTTTTCGCAGTCCTTAGCAGCGCGGGTGATGCTTTATTTCGACGGACTGCACCGTGCTCCCTCCTCGCTAAAGAAATACACCCCATGGAAGTTCCCTGCCTGGTCTGAAATCACTAACTATTGACAGCGCGAGTTTAAGCACACATACATAGAAGTGAAAAGGATCAAGAAAAAAGAAGCTTCCTGAAATAAATGCGGAGAACAATCTCCAAGAGCTCAAGAACGAGGCTCTTCCCATGCAAATAATCTCTGTATCGGGTGGAACAGGCTCTTTGCGTGTGTTATGGAACTGGGCTAACATGTCAGGTGTCACGTCTGTCTGTGGCTTGGGAGAGCAGTAAGTACACTGTGTAACATCCCTTTTCTCTAACAGGGATCCTCAGCGTTCACCCCTAGACTAACAGGGGTCCATGGCCACAGTTAGCGCGCCATTTATACGTACAGTAGCTTATTTAGGTCAGCAGAGATAAAGGCCACTACCAATATGAGTAACTTCTGTTGATTGCTAAAGATATAATTAGAGAAGCGCTTGCCAAATTATTTTCCAGAGTTTAAGTACTTGCCTACGTGACCTAAGGAAGAAACGGGTTGTATACCTGTGTACACTAAATGGCCTGCACTGGGAAAATCTTGTGACCTCTTCTTGAATTGGCTGAACTTACTCTTTACTCTTTTAGGGTAAAAAAGTAGAGCGATTAACTGAAACCCTCAAGGGATTTTATCTCACGAACATCAGTGAACGCTCACAAATAAAAGCAAAGGAAAAAATGACGCGGCTGCTACGGCTGTGAAGTAATGCTCTGCAAGTCAAAGAAAAGGACAAACTCCTCCATCGCTCCCACTCAAGAGAAGCCCAGGAGCCCAGGACCTGCAGGCAGCGTGAAGGACGTGTTGCTTGCGGCACTCCTCCTCATCGTAAACACGTACAAAGACCTCTGAAGAAACCCACCATGCGCCAGGCCCCCACTGCAGCTGAACGGCAGATCTCTGCTCGAGCCAAGCCAGCCTTGCAGCCGCACAGCAGCTGGTGATGACCCAGCCCTGTCTACCCCAGGGAAGTATGCCACGAACAGCCGAAGAGAAGTTACACCTTTTCAGCTGACTCATTACCAGAGCAGTCTTTGCCATCAATAGTGCCAATCCCTGAGGCACCCGCAGGCAGCTGGGAGCCACGCAGAGCGAGAGTAACCCCTAAGCACAGCCATCAGACTCGGGGGGATGCGAGAAGGGAGGCTACAAACGCCGTGACACAGGAGACACGACAAGGGGACGCCGCCTGTTGTAAGCCGCGGGGCGGGCCCATATCCGTGCTGCAGCTGCTGAGTTTCAGTTGAGTAGGCAGAACGTGAAGCCACTGGGGTCCCCCAGGCTCCGTCCCTCTGCCCGAGCCTGCCCCCCTTTTGGGGGACGCAGTGCCCTCCTGCAAAGCAGTCCACCATAAAGAGAAATACCGAAAAGGAACTTACTGTTCTGTCGGGAACTTCTACATCTGTGAAACAAACATGCTGCTACTCAGTTCATCTACTGATAACTGGGATATCTACAGCAAAAAAACAAAGAACACAACACATTAAAACATTGTCTTGAGATCGGGCTGCTCATTCTGTCTTCAGTTTCAGGTTAGTAAGTACATCAGTGTCTTATAAAACGGGATCCACTCCCAAGATGTCTTTATTTTGCCACGCGTTAAGTACAACGTAGCTGCATCACTACTGATGCCTTGCGTTGATCGTACTGGGATTTTAACTCCATAGACTACGAGTAAGACAGAGATGCCCTGAACTATCTGGCTGAAACAGGACTCACACAGCCACAGAGCAACGCTGCACAGGAATTTCTGCTTTCTTCCCATGACCAGTATGAGCATGAGTATACTGCTCAACCTGAAAATAACAACAAAGCACAGAAAAAGACTAGCAATCCCTACTGTGAGCAGTAAAACACTGCCTAGGTCTTACGCAGGTGAAACTTCTACTGAAAGCCTCGTGACCTTGCGCTAGCCAAAGACTAGAGGAAGCCCCCTGAGATATTGCTGGCATTTGTCATGGCTAACAGCCTCCTACAGAGCAAAGTGACACCCCCTTTCTTTGCAATAGCTCTAAACCTGAGAGCATGACAAATAAAAATGCTAAGATTAGTACTGAGGGGAAAAATTAAAAAAAAAAAAAAAAAAAAAAAAAAAGTGTTTGAAATGTTTCTGGTCTAACTGGGAAAAGTTGTGGCACACCAAATTATCAGGAAGCATCACTAGGACAGGTTGTGCGTATACAGTTCAGGACTGGTGCGGAAGCAGCCATCACAACTCAGTATCTTCAGAGGAAAGTTTTGGAGAGAATTATGGCTCGGCAGACATGCATGAAATCCTGTACACTTATGGCAGTGCTACAATGGCACGTACTGCACATCCAGAGTCACTTCTGTAGGGATGGGTGACGCCTCCGGTGTAAAAAGCTTCACACTTCATAGCCTTGCTCCCAATTTTTTGGGTTTTGGTTGGGTTTGGTTTTTTGGGGGGTGTGTGTGTGCTGTTTTTAGAGTCCAATCTTGCGGTGGGAGGAAGCCGCTTTGTGTTTTCACTTCCACTTTCCAGCCAGGAGAGGACATGCCAAAATACCACGGGGGAAGGATGCTCGGGGTGGTATTTCTGCTTGAGACTGAAAGCAGAAGTGCTGCAGGTCTTGACGGTATGGTCAGGAGTTTTACAGCCTGGTTTTTCAGGACCCGAGGGGGCATGGGGGTGTTTTTTTTTTGGAGAAGCGCTTGCACCCCTGCCAATCGCCCATCCCTACGCTCCAGCCGGGCTCGCTGCCCATCCCTCACCACCGATCCCCGGACACACACACACACGCACGCACACACACACGCACACGCGCACGCACGCACACACTGCCTCTGCGCGCCCGAGCCTGCGCAGAGCTGAGCGGGTCGGGAAGGCGCTCGGCCCCACGCAGGATCCGGCCCTCGCCCGGTCCTCGAGATCTGAACACGTGAAAGAAAGCCATTGAAAGGGCCAAACCTGATTGGCGGTAGCTGTTGCAGCGAAGGGGACGCTGGTGGCAGGAGTTGTTGCTGCAGACACAGTGGTGGGCGTAGCACCGTGCATCATGGGCACTTTCGGAAGGGAACCATGGAAGCGACATACGGGAGGGTGGAGCGTATATATATATTTTTTTTGGTTTTGTTTTGTTTTGTGGTTGGTTTTTTTTTTTTTTTTAATGTAACCATGGCAACATGTGGTGGATTTGGGGGCGTGGCAGGAATCACAGCAACAAGCCATGTGACATCGTCATGAAGGACACATCGGGGCGCAGCATGCAATCACAGTGCAAAGCAAGACAGCGTTGGGAAAAAAAATAAACAAGAGAGAAGGGGAAAAGCCAATTACAATTATAATTAAGGAAAAAACCAAAACATTCTCAACACTTAGTACATTTATAAGCAGAACAATGATGTATTAGACTCCACGGGCCAAATTTCCAAAGGGGGGAGAGGGTGGGTGTGCTAGCAAAAGCCCACGTCAGCTCGCACCCGTGGGGAGTTAGACACAGCCAGTGCATGTTCCTTTGGGTGGGGACATTTTGGCAAGCGCACCCTCCCACCCACCTGGGAAAGCTTGTCCCCTTCCCTCCCCACCCTGTCCCCGCCAGCAACCACAGGTACATGATGCACTTTGCAGCGACTGCCGCAGCCCTTTCACCGGGTTTTCTTGCCTCTATCTAGCGGGGACAACGTTTCGGCACGGGACAGAGCTGGAGGCATGGAAAATGAGCAGCTGGCAACCCGAGCTCTCTCCGTGCAAATTCAGCGTGCTTCCTTTCCACCTAGAGGATTTGGCAGAACTCCCCTCTTGCAGGGCTGGGAGGTGGGGGGGGGGAGAGGATGGAGAGGGGAAGGGGCCAAGAGGGTAAAATACACAAATGCATCTCAACAGCTACAATTTGCAGAAAGAGCATCTGAAAGGACAACGCTGCAGCAGGGAGCTTGGCAGCCTCCTGAAGCTGCGCATCCCACGGTGCTGGAGGGGATGCTCCGGGGCACACACGGGCATCCCCCAAACCCAGGGGAGGTTTGCAGGGCTGGGGAGCTCATTCGAAGCTCCTGGCATCCCCACAAACATGCGGCGGGGCAGCAGACTTGCCTTCCCCTCCACCCCAGCAGACGTGGCCAGCCCTGGCGGGGAGCTCCAGCCGCGCTGGAGCACAGGGGTTGGGGTTTCCTCCAGGCAGAGGTGTGTTTGAAGGGCTCAGCTCCCCATCATGCAAGCGGTGCATCGTCCCTGCGCTCTAGGGATGGGGAGGTTCGAGAGCAGGGTGCTTAGCCATTCCTGCCAAAGCTTTCAGACCTGCTCCCCAAAAGCCTTGCACCCTCCCCAGGGCTCCTGCTCCCGCCTCTCTCCCTCTGGCTGAAGCAGGCACGCACCTGGACGCTGGTCGTCTTGTATAACCTTGGCTGGAGAATGAAAGCTCAGCTTTCACCCACCCTGCTGTGCCCAGCAGCTGTACACAGAGGGGAAGATCCCTCCAAGACCTGCACAGGTTCCCAGTAGGACCCAGATGCTGAGCCTGAACACCCTGGATGCCTGCAGCAGCAATGAGTGTGTACTCAGCCCCGACGCCTCACTGCCTCCCACATGCAGCAGCATCGGTACTTCCCTACTGTCCCTTGTACCTGCACGGCTGACACTTCACCGAAGAGATGAATCGCCAGCCAGTCCACGGTCTAAGCCCTGCTTCTCTCGCTGTACATCAGCGCCCTGGTCTGGCAGAAGGGCTGACCCCAGATGTGCTCCTCCTCAGCACCTTTATTAAACCAGTCTCCTAAAATGTCCTCAGAAGGACAACCAAAAATCCAAACTCTAATCCACCTAACGCCTGATACAAAAAAAATAAACCAACAGGATCCTCCCGTTGCTATTTCCTTTTGTTGGATGACTTAAATGGCTTGTAAAGACGTTTAAGTGACAATTTTTTATCTCTGCAGCGGAACTAAATAGGCGTGGGAACACATCACCTTGGATTCTCTTATTAGTCACACGAAACACTGCACTGCACAGAAATTAAAAGGGATACAACCATTTAAGCCTCAAAGAAGACAGCGGATAGACAGTCACACCACTCAGCCACCCAGGTTCTCACTGACGCATACTAAACTTGCTGTCTCTTTCAGATTAGGAAAAGTTGAGAAGTTTGTGTAGAAAAACCTACCAACGCTTGCAGTGGGTGTCATGCACAGAACTGACCCTGCACACCATGCATTGAAGCGTGGAAAGATGAACAAAAGGGATATTTCATTAGTGAAGCTTCAGTGTTAGAAATCACTTTAACTAAAAAGCAGGTATTCTCTTTGCAGCATTCAGTATTTAAGCACATGCAAACAGATTCTGCATATTGGTACATAAATAGTTTAAACTCAGTTTTAAGAGATCATAGCAAACCAAATTAATTCTTGAATTCTTGTGTAGTAGAGAAATAATTTTTCTCCCACCCTGGTATTAAATTATATGATCTATCCTAGAAATCAGGGTCGTCTGGGTTTTTTTGGGCATCGCGTACGTTGCCTTCTTTCTGATCATGTCAAAAGAAAACAAATTGCCCTTAGAGGAACGTCATGCTCATGTTAAAACCGACTTTCCAAAAGCAATTTACTCCTGCAAGCTGGGACCAGGATTCAAAGTCTCTAGGTAAAGCTGAAAGAGGCAGGTGTTTTTCTGGACTGGAAGCAATTGTAGTGATGATGCCATTTTCAACAGATGCCCTGACCTTCCCCCCTGCCATGGCAACCCACGATGCTGATCTCTCAATAGCTGAACGGAGAAACTAAGAAAGCAACAGCTGACTTTCCCTCCCCTCGGTGTGAGCTCCCTACGTGCCTCCTCTCTGCTCTGCTTTCCAGAGCACCGCAACAGCCGAGACCAGACCTGCAGTCTTACGCACGAGGGAAAATGGGGATGCGTAACGTAAATTCATCAGCGATCCGTCCTCTGACTGGAAATGTGCTGCTCTATCCAGCATCAATGTCTGCAGACGAGAGCAGGTGCCAGCAAACAGACCTGTTACGCATCAGCCCTGCGCATAATTTCATTGCCACGAGCCACGGCACAGCAGCACACTGAGAGTGATGGGGGAAAGCTAATTTATGGTGCTCGCATGAGAAATGCATGTCCTTATGTCAACTTTGGCAACGGTGACCTCGAGGAAGAGGAGCGTGTAGCCAGCTGGGGGACTTGGCATTCTCAAAAGTGTCAGTGTTTCCCGGAGAAGTATTTCCCTTGGCACCTAACAGAGCTGCGGTAAGGGCAGCCCAGCCCAGCCCCTCCAAGAGCACTTTGCAGAGCACAAGGCAGGAGGCTACGACCCGAGTCCCTCCCTCCGCCTCTCCGTACAAGCCTCCACTTCCCTGGAAGAACACCATGGCAGCCGCCAAGTTCTGAGTGTGCCCAAGTGCTCCCATAACAGCAAGGTCACAGGAGCGCAGGGTCTAGGTCCCAGCTCCGGACCCACACTCACACCTGAGACAGTCTGGTCTCGGTACAGGACTGTCTCTAAAGCTCTTCCCCTGACCGCAAGGAACAGCAAGGCCAAGGTGCAGGTCCACGGCATTCACCTGGCGGGGCCAGCCCAGAGAAACACTTGGTATATTTTTGTAAATATCATCCAGCAAGTGAATACAGCACCGAACATTAAAAACACTGGGCCTTCATTTTCTTACGATGCTCTGCAATGACAGTAATGATACTAGAAAACGAGCGCTCAATTCTGGAATATTCCTAATTCAGCCACTTATAATATTTACTACTCTAAGCAGGTTTTGTTTTTCATTTCAGCAGTTAATTGGCTCGTCATCAGTCACATCTGCCACGTCAGTATTTCAAGTCCTTGTATGAATTACTGAATTGCATCTTTCAATTTTACTCCAAGACCTTAAAAGCTGGGAGTTAAATTGCTTTTGAAAAGCTTAGGCTATCGTACCAGTCAAAAGACAAGCAAAAGGGAAATATATGCCTTTAAAGAGGATTATGTAATTTGTATTTACTAAAGAGGAACAGTTCCCTCTGTAAACACCGTGGCTGCTGGAACATGTAGGTCACTGAGGCAGAAGCTCAGGAGGATACCTGCAGCTTCCAGTCAGCAGGCGGATCTACACAGAGGCCCGCAAGACATTTTAACATGAGTCCGTGCGAGTGCTACGCAAGAGTCAAAGAATTAATTTGGGATTAACTACTCGAACCGTAAGGAGGAGAAACAGCAGCTACGAATTCAAGAAACATGCAGACATTTTCTTAGTTTGACCGCTTAAAAAAAAATAATAATCCCCAAACCAAACAAAAAAAGGCTAAGAAGGGATCTTTACAAGTGAGAAGCTCTGAACTGTAGTAGGTGAAGGGGGGAAAAAAAAAAAAGTCAAACATTAAACGTTAACTTTTCATCCATTTTTAACATGAAACTACACACTAATACTCTGTTACTAGGGGCTCTTACAGATCTGCTCATTAGCTCAACGCCTAGGTCATAAAAAGACAACTACGATGCTGGGGAAAGCAATGAGACACTTACCTGTAGGGATGAACGTAGGCTGTTGCAACTGCATGTTGGCTAGAGCCTGTTGGTAGTGGAAAACGCTTGGGTTAAAGACTGTGGTGGCACCATTGTTTTTTTCAAGTGCTGGCCTCTTTGGTAAAGGTTGAAGTGCACCAGGCGGCAGGGCCTGTGGATAAGGGAGTCATTAAAGACAAGCGGAGTGAAAAAAGGGGCCCAGACGTAGATCAAGCATGCAATAAATAACAGGGGGTCTTGGCTGCGAATCACCTGCAACTGTGACAACTTAGTGAGACAGGGAAGAGAAGGGCGGCTAAATCACAGCAGGAGGAGTAAGTGAAACCACAACTTCACTAGGTAAGTGCGCCAGGAGGAGGGGCCGAGTTGAGGCGGAGGGATGCTATGGGAGCTTTTCACCAGGACTGACTTGGGCACACAGGGGAAAAAAAGGCACGAGGAGGAGGAATGTGAGAGGTGATCACCTGCACAGCGTACTACAAAGAGCAGTTGCAGGCAACAAGTGTTTAAAAAAACCAAACCAGCTAAGAGAAATATAGTAGATGACTAATAAAACCCAGTAAAATTAGCATAAGGAACAAATGCCATGGAAGAATAATGCATGCTTGCCTCTGCCTGTCCCAACACCTCCCTCTACGTACAAGTGCACGTCTGGAAGCGTGCACACTTGTGTGCAGCCGACCCATGTGTCCAGGCAGTACAGCCGTAGCTGTCGCCAATTATACCCATAACTTTACGTTCATAGTCAAATGCATTTCCACTTGTCTCGACGTAGTCAAGAACAGGCCTGATTCTCTACCGGCCGCACCACCAGCGGATTTGGATCCGCTCCCAATTTCTAGGAGGTGGCCTCCAACAGTTAAATACTGCTCGCTCGTCATTAACAATGGAAAAAGCCATTCACAAGTCTGGTGTTTGAACGAGATTTAGGTGGACCTTGCTATCAGGCAAATCCTCTCTTTTTGTTCTATCACACCACTGGGCTTCTTCCACCCTGTCAAACCTGTTTCATGATCAGACTTGGTAAAAAGCATTAACCCAACTCAGGAACTTTTTCTCGGTGAGTTACTCATCATTCGCCCAAGCATGTCTCAACAGCAAAGTAGTATGTCAGGTTCTTAGGAGACAGGAATGTTTCTAATGATTTACATCTTTTCATTGTACCCAAGTAGAAACCACATTTTTTTTTCTCCACGTTGTGATAGAAAGGGTCCTTTTTAATTATGCCCTGCAGTCCTTTTTGCACGTAACGCTCCCGTTGACGTCAATGAGATTTACGCACGTGGAAGTCATGCAGAATCAGGTCATTTCTGCCTAGTTGTGTTAGTCTATATCATGTAGCAAAGCAATGGCTGAAAAACAGGGTTATCGCTCCTTCTTAAATTTTTTAGTAGGTGACAGTGAAGGGTAGGTAATGGAGGAGGTTTAGCTAATGAAGGGTTAAGGCTACAAACACACAATACTCCGAAGAGAGGACATAAGTAGAGATTTTAAAGCGTTACAAAGATCAACACACAACAGAATATAAGTGACAGCTTGCAACAGTTTGTCACCATCTAGAAACAGGTTTCACTTTAAATTTAATTTGCCATAGGAGACTGCTCATCTGAGAAATGTTAAGCAAGACACTCGCAGGCAAAACATTACTCCATCCTACCTCTTCACATGGTGGCTTTTGTGTGGTTTTAATATTAAAAAAAAAAAAGAAAATTAGAAGAAGAAATTGCATTTGCAAAACTGCCCTCAGACATGCACACATCCTCTGCTAATGCTAGCAGGCATCCAGTGCCAGCACTGGGACGTAATCTTTCCAGATTTCTTCTGGCTAGAACCAAAAGACAGCAGTCAAACATGGGACAACATTCTCACACACAGACAACCAAAATCTTTTGCTTAAGGTCCATATTTTGAGAGGAGATCTTTAAGGTAAACATCTAAGAGTTTCCATTTCTAGGGAAGCCTTCACTGATATCTATGTTAAATCTGACCGTATCTACATCTCGCCTATTTAATGATGGCTGCGTGAACGTTCCTTCAGGCACAGGACAGATTTGCAGCTTGTAGAGACTGGAGCAGCTCCACTTACACAGTGGCTGAAGAACTTGCTGCTTAAATTCGTGCTCCTAACTGTGCATGATTGCAAAACATTCTTTTTCAGATGCTTCCAAAATCCCCCTCGGAAAAAAATTTGCTAATTATAGCAAAGCAACTCTGCCAGGCACATAATGGACTTTTGACTCTTTGCTTCTTGGCCAAAGGCTGTCACCACCCCAAAATGCCCACTATCCCATAATGGCAGTGCCAAAAGCAGAACAGCTGAAGGCTTTGAAACCTTGCTGTGATGTCCTGGCTCCTTACAGGACAATCCCTGAGCCCAGCGTTGCAGTCAGAGCGAGCATACGAACACCCACAGGCCATAGGGACGTCAAGGCACAACTATCTTCCCGATCATCTCTCCAACATCACCCTTGCCCCTAGCCTGCTTACAGCCCCTTGGGAGCAAGAGGAGAGAAAGCACCACCCACTGCTCCCTCAACAGCGGCTGGGTGGAGAAAACCCAAATAAATGCAACACTTCCAAAGCCTTCTAGCGAAACGAGCACACTGCAGCAGCTGCTGTGCAACCTGAAGGCCAGCTCTGTGGGCACAGGAGCCAGGATCCCGTCTCCGTCTGCTTCTGGCTTGACGCAGCCTTCTGGGTTACCTCTCCCATCCCAGCAGTTGGGGGAGCACCCATACAGGAGCATGCCCTGAAGATGCGCTCCTCCTGTTGCCAACCCATCTAATTTCAGATATCAAGGTGCCAGAGGGCCTAGGGGTACAGAAGGATCCGGCTTCACCACTTCTTCAGCCCTTGCATTGACATAAGGGCCTCAAGTCTGGAGAACACTCACTGAAAGGCTATCTACAAATGCCCAGGTGTCTAAAATTGCACGCAATTAAGTTGGGGCCAACACAGCTCCTGCACAGGGATCTGGCAGGGACACTGGAGCAAGCGTGTCTCGTCTGAAATGGGCCAGAGTGTCTGTAACGGTCTCGGGACCTGCAGGAACTGTAATCGCTTATGGGGAGACAGTTCTGTCTTGCACCATGTCCTGGTTCTGAAGGAATCCCCCAGGAGTGTCTTGCAGCACCTACAAAAGGCAATGGGAGACTCCTCACCACATTTTGACCTTACCAAATTCTGCAGCAAGTGCCTCTCCACTGCAGGACAGGAGCTAGACTAAATCCTTACTTGGTGAGTTTAGCTCATCTCGCTGCCTGGGACTTCCCTCTGGACAAGCTCTGACCATCACAGACGTAGCAGTGACCTCTGACTCATCTTTCCTAACTTTCTTTGTTGCCTGTGTGTTTGTGCGCGCATGTTGGTATGCAACCTATGCAACACGATCAGCCTGTCTGCACTGCTGAAAGGGTTAATTCACTTCAGTATCCATGTGATAAGCCTGCGCCAATCCCAACGAACAATTCCCACTACAAAAATGCCAAGCGCTCTCTCCTTTTTGCACTGGGAAAGCCACATTCCTGCTGGAACATAAGCATTTGCACAAAGAGGTTTGTGCCACTTCTCTGCATGGCGTGGAAGGCAATCTTTCAGCATGACTGACGGATAAAAACGCTCCGCATGCCAAAGTCAAAATTTCCCACGTGCTGGTGAACAACCCTCTCTTGTTATTTTTTGCAAGACAAGGGCTGGATTAAACCTTTCTGACAAACAATTTAATTGCACCTCAAAGTTCCCCTCAGATGGCTGTCTCCTGGGAGCGGATCACGCTTTCACCCCTTTGCACTTTGCAAAGCGGGGCTGAGTCCGCATCTTCAGTCCAAGGCACTATGAACACAACACGACCGGAGAGAGGGGCAGCGGGCAGCGCCCATTCCCTGGCGAGGATCATACACGCTCTTATGGCCACCGTGAATCCTCCTCTGGTGCAGCCTTCCAAAGGGTTCACAGGAGGCAACACATTCAACAAGGCGGTTGCAAATCTTCAGATGTTTCAGAGCAGGAAGACTATTAAAAGTAACTTATCCAATGGGGTTTGTTAAGCAGGAGAGGTCAGGAGGGTAGGGGAGTTAAAGAGCTTTCCCATCCTCCGCCAGATTGTGTCTCCATGGAGAGGTAGCTCTCGGAGGGGGCAGCAAAGCACCACGCAGGTCGCTGCCCGCACTGGCTTTGGGGATGCGGCTGTGCCAGCCGCCAGCACCGGGGAGTGAGAGGCTGGCACGTCACTTACACCATAATTCCATGACTGCTGGCGAAAGCTGGTCCTTAGCTGGCGTTCCTACTGCTGTTGTCTAAAACCTGGATAAGGAAGCCTCTTGACTACTTAAAAAACCCAAACCCAAGTTTTCAGAGGGGAAGGGGAGCAGATCAGCTCTGCTTCCCGGCTCTGGGAATGGGGAACAACACTGGCTTGAAGGCTTCAGGGCTCCCCTGTGTCCACTCTTCCCTCTCCTCCCCTACAGCTGGGCAACAAGAGTCATTTTTTGTAGGATGCACTGGATCCCTTGTTATTTGGGGTGAACGGGAAAGAGTCGTCTTCTACGGAGCCAGGATGGACAGCAGACTGGGAGGATGACTTTTGCCTCACTACGAGTGTAACGAAGACAGGTGGAACGTATTTGAGACTCGGAAAATAATAAAAAACGGCTTATAAAAAGACAGCTTGCAGACAGAAGCCTCGGAAGCGGATCCTGTGCCTGAAGCAAAAGGCACCCATAGCGAGGTCCCTTGGCTGTGTGGGGGGAGGAACCAGAGCCAGCGGCAGAAGTCTCCCAAGCTTACCGAACATGACCCATGTGGGTGCTGCTTGGTTCTCTCCCTCCGCTGCTCCTAACGCCAGGAACTGCCAGGAGTGGAGAGATCCTGAATTTGTGCCGTTCCCATTGCACAGAACACCATTTCGCAGGGCAGTGCCAGCCGGACCCTGCCGGGCAAGGCTGTGCTGTTGGGCATACCACGAAAAATTGCTGGATCTGTCCCGCACCACCCAGTCTTCTGGCATAGCCAACACACCGCAGACCTAATGAGTTCAATTCTCACTGCAACATCACGTCTCACAACTCCAAAGCTGCTGCTGTTTGGAAGAAACACCTCAAAACCCAGCGCCGCCTTCCCCCCAAGGTTGTTCGCTGCCTCCGAAACGCAGCCGGGTTTCAGGAGGCAAAGCGCAGCCTGCAAACGGATGGGTCCAGGGCGCAGAATTGGCGTATCTAAGCGGACGCTGCAACATTTCTGGCCGGGATGGGCAGTCTCCCCAGGCACTACCACCACAGACCAAGCGCGGACGGAAGGCTTTCATGCAGACTACGATGGTTACGTGCAAAGCGAGAAGGTGAAAGGTCCAAGTACCAGGTCAAAGGTTGCCTCCAGCGGTCGCTTCAGTGATCTGACAGCTGGCTGAGTCTTAATTAGCAGGCAGCGAGCACATGATGGCAATGGGCCGGGGAGGGGGGTCAAGCACAGTAACAAAAACAGCAAGCAGAGGTGTGTCAAGAGAGAGCAACATTTTGGGGAGGCGAAGAGAAAGGAAGGAAAAAAAAAAAAAAAAAAAAGAATGTATTATACAATATATTAAAAAGACGAGGCATGCACAACGTGGGGTGGCTGAGTAATTACCTGGCCTAGCAGCTAGTCAGCTATTCTGCCTCAGTAAATTGGAAAAGTAAAGAAATATCATCACGGGAGGCGTGCTGCAGAGCACCCTCACTGCAGCTGGCACAGCAGGCGAGGAGCGCCCAGGGGATCAGCACCCGCAGGGGGATTTGCGCTGGGCTTCAGCCCTCATTCTGCAGCTCCGTGCCACGCGGAGGTCAGCGGGAGCGCTTCTGGCAAGGGAAGGACCACCGGTAGAGAAGGGAGGTTCAAGCCCGTGCTTCAGGCCATCCTGAACTGGAGACTGAGCCTGACCCAGTTGGACCTGACTTTGCTGCACAGACTTCAACCAAGTGTGTCAAGCTACTACTTGTGCTTGTCAAGTAAGCACAAGACTAGGTCCCTCAGAGAGATCTTCTGAATTTAGGTCTGAAGTAATTCAAAATCTATTTTAGAAGGTATACCCATGTGTCTGGCATATGTTTTTTTGGCTCCAAGAAAACTGGGCACCGTTCTTCCCTTTATTAAAGTCTTATTCCTCAACAGGTACAGTAAATGCATCAAACCTTGAAAAGTCAATGAATAATGTAAGCTGTTTTGGTAGCAGGGGTGATGCAACAAGACATCAATAAATATTTTAAAGGTTCTAGTTAACAGCATACAAATAAGGTTAATTACATTTTTAAGAGAAGCCAGTGGCATGAATAAAACATGCACTGGCTTTGGTTTAGTAGCAGTGTCCTAGATAATTAGTGAAAAAGTAAAGATTCAATTGTAAGAAACACAAGAGTTTCACTTCAGAAGGTTATTTTTCAACAGACCTGGGCTCTTGTTTCAACAAAAACAAAAAATAGCAAGAAATCTAATAAATAAACTCTGCAGGACAAATAAATATTGCAGTATAAACTGGTTCTTCAAATTACATTCCAGATAATATTGATGCAACAAGGAGGGCAAGTTGTTTAATTTCTAGAATCTTCCTGGTTTTGCATCACGTTTCACCATGAATGAAAAGCAACCTCTTTAAGAAAAAAGTCTTTAAGAAAAAAAAAAAGATATTTAGAAAAATTTTAGTAGCCTTACTTTTAAACCAGAAAGGAGGCAAGAACCTTTTTAATATTAGTTATTAAAAAAAATAATTATCACAGAACAGATGAGGTCGGAAGGGACCTCTGAAGACCATCTGGGCCAACACAACACCCTGCTCAAAGCAGGGTCAACCAGAGCAGCTCGCTCAGGACTGCGTCCAGGCAGGTTCTGAGTATCTCCGAGGACGGAGCAACCTGTTGCGGTGTTTGATCACTCTCATGGTAAGAATTTTTTTCTTATGTTGAAACGGAATTTCCTGAATTCCAATTCGTGCCTGTTGCCTCTTGGCCTTTCACTGGGCACTACAGAGAAGAGTCTGCCTCCGTCGCCTTTACTTCCCCCATCAGGAATTTAAACATATGGGTAAGATCCCCCCAGGGCTCTTCTTCCCTCCCCAGGCTGAACATCCCAGCTCTCTCACCTCTGGAATAAACAGGTTCCGTTAAACCAAATTCAACAGAATGGCAAACATCTACTCCAGCTATGAATCTGATCCGGTAAGTCTTCCTTGACTTGTTTTTAGAGCTGTAGATATTAGAAGGCGCAACTCAAGTTGAAATGCAGGTGGGACCATCTCTACCAGGTCCAAAGTATCAACCAAGTCAGGAAGTCACCCTTGGTTTGTGCCTTGTCATTTCGCTAAGCCTCAGCAAAGGCCTCAGGCACAAGTTTGCTAAGTTCAAACAACTGATATTTTGTCTGCTTTTAAGTCAGTGGAAATTTTGCTACTGACTTCCACAGGCCAGGATCCCCCTAGAAAGGATGTGTTATGGGATGGGCAGTTTTTGCTTTCGTTGGGTACTGAGGAAGCTAAACTGACACCTACGACTTAGCCAGGGAAGGTGTTGGTTCCAGGTGCTGCTGTACGTACATCCATGTCACGTCATGATGTCATGTCAGAAAATCGCAGGGTTTGCACCACTTCCCTAGCTGGTGAGAAGTCCTGCGCCACTCAGGGCTTCATGCTATGGTGAGCACACAGAAAGGATGAAGAGATGCGATTCGTACTGCACGTGCTCTCAGCTCTCTAGTCAGCCATTTACAAAGCCCTCTACTTTCCACAAGTGACACATACGACACAAATGAGATCACTTAGCGATGGAAATACAGCCTGAGAAGAGTTCTGCTTACCATTGCAGCTGCAGCTGTCTGGTTCACCTGATGTTGAGCTGCCTTGATTTTGGCTTGCAGGTGTGCAGGGGGATGAAAGTACTTGCATTTCTCCCTAGAGCACCGACCTTTGATGTAATCCATGCAAACTGTAACAGTATTTTCATTTGTGTCTATCATTGCAATATCTATAGGGTGAGCATAGCGGCAATCGTTCTCACCACGTGTGCAATTTCCACGCTGAAACTCTCGACAAACCTTAAAAGAAAGTCACATTGTTGAAAGTCACATCAAGTTACTCTTTGTTCAGCATTTTCAACACACAGTTATCAGTTCAGTCGGCCACATTAAACTACGTGCGTATGCTAAATCCACGCTCATCTTGGGCAGCACATATACCAACAGTCACCGGGGCAACTGGTGCTCCTCACACCTGGTGCAGGGTATGAAAAACCCCACAACATTCCCAAGGCCCATCACCCAATGCAAGCGAAGTACAGAATTTGTGCAGAATGGAAAGTAACCCCCGGGAAGCCAGTATCCTTTTGCCCAAACTTACAGAGCTCAGCATTCCTCCCCTGCCTCTAAAGCTTAAACGCTAATAACTCTGCCATTTGTGTCTCAGCCAGATTCTGTATTCGTTATGGAGCATACTCCCAGGTAGGGTATTTAATTCTAAATGTTGCACGGTGCTGTTATTTGCAACAAATTAAATCTTTCCAAATTTTTCCCTAAATATAAGGACCTCTTTCACATAAATAGTCTCACCGCCCTCCCCAGTAAATCTCTGACCCTGGGGTTACGTGACAGGGCATTTGATTACACTGCGATGCATTTGTAAGATGTTACCAAAATTGCTAGCTTTATGAAGATACTGCAGATCCTCGTAAGCCATCAGCACTGAAGCAGCAAAGGCAGAGAAAAAGGTTTCACAATACAGATCTGCAAGGTTTCCTTGTCTGAGGAACTAAGAGAAACTGCTGAGGTCTATAGCTGGTGGTATAGATCATGTACCAGTGCGCTCTCAGTCTCAGCGTGGGGAAAGGTGAGACGTCATCTGAGAACGGAAGGAATCAGCAAAGCAATATAAAGTACATAACACAAAACAATGTGTTTTGAAATTACACCCTTCTCCACTACCTTTCTGGGTTATAATTTATACCTGCAGGGGCCTCTGAATTCAGGTCCTCAGCCCTTATCTCCTGCAAAGCCCCTGCTTAGGGCTTGAAAGACATTTACAGCTCCTCCAACACCAAGGCCCAGCACGTCCAGCCAGCTGGGCAGGGAAGAAGATGTCTTTCCGAAGCCCCATAGCCAGCATTTCCAGCAGCGTAATGCTTGAAGCTTGCTGTAAAAGCTCCATAAGCTGATCTCAAGACGGGCAAAGTGTCTGTTACTTCCAAAACATCTCCCAGTCAACTCAGTGAAAGGACAGACCATCTACCTGCATTTTTTAGTGTGGCAGATCACACAGAAAACAACCCCAGCCTTGCTCTAACGCGCCCTGAAATCAGAAGAGTGCTCCCAAATTTCCAGTGACTTCCAAGGATTTGGAATCAGACCCCCACATGAGAATCCGCTCAAGCAGAGAGCGGCAGGCTGCGTGAGGAAAGCTGCAAGTTAAACTCTGCGCTATGCTGCATCAGGTCACTCTAGCAGAGAGCAACAGCCCTGTTCTTTTCTGTCAGCAGTATCGTATCAGACGTTCAAATACCTCCAGTTTATCCGTACGCATCAGTTTCTGCCCAGCAGAGCCTCCTGGTACTGTAACAGTAGGATTTCCGGAAACCAGGACAGGAGTATTTGGTAAGAGCTCTGCAGGAACCAAGCCCATCCCAGGAGAAACATGACTCAGGTAGGGACTAAAAGCCATCGTGGGGCTTGTTGCAAGTGATGGAGTCACAGGAAACGTTGTCTGCATATAGAAAGAGAAAAACCAAAATATTAGTTAAAAAGCTCTGTCTGGGATTACCCATCAAAGCCTTCAATCCTTTTACACAATTTGATTAGCAACATCAAAATGCCGTGCTCTCCAATCTGTTCACTTATCGCCATTTACTTGCGATCCATTTGTTTCTCCTGACTCACGGATTCGTGACTCATCCTGAACACAAGGCATCTTTATTTGTCAGATCAAAGCATACTGATGATCCTTATAGTTTAATGACACAATTAAGGATTTCATGCTAGCAATTAGGGCAGGCCCAAATTAAACAGACTTCTCATTCCCAAGTACATGTCTTAGCTTCTGCATGTCTACACCGCAATGCCGTACGGAGACCCTGAGATAAATTGCAGCTCCAGGACCAGGAAGCAGGTAACCCAATTAGCTACGTGGTTGAATTCACCATCAGCCTGCACCGAGCGCAGCGTTACCATGGCTAGTCTGGCCTCAGGTAGACAAACAGGATCACTTGAGTCAGACAAAGCATCTCTGCGACGGTACACTTGCAGGTCTACCGTCCCGCACATCGGAATTTGTTTTCAGACTGTCAATGGCCTCCAGACAAAAAACCATTTTGCAGGAGCATCCTGAGCCTACAGCTCCATGTGAATGGCAGCAAGAGGACACCAAACTAACTAGTGTCACAATCTGCCAGACCTCATGGCTTTGCCAAGAGCAGGTGGGTCGTGGGCTTGGAAGAGACATGGACAGAACGTACCGGATGAGACGTCTCAGGTGGGCTAGCACGAGGCCCAGGAGCCCAGCTGTGCTGTGAGGAGCGATGTCCCCGTGAGGAGACAGACCAACGAGCCATAAAGATCTCGACTGCTTCTGATACCTAAATGGCATTGGGCAGGCCCCGCAAGCACAGCAGGGCTTCAGTGCTGGCGGCCAGGGCAGCCCCCCAGCCTGACCCGGGGAAGGAGCTGCCCTTCTGCGAGGCAGGCAACACCACACCAAGCTCCGAAGGAGCTGCTCAGTTTGAAGTCTGAGCACAGCCCCTGTAGCCGGGGAGTTTGTGAGACCTTAAAGCACCAGACCTGAGGTGTGTTTGGGAATGAAACCAATTCCAGCTGATGGAAAATCCCCCCTGCAGACCAGAGAGCCTGTAAGGCAGCACTCCTGCTCCCCAGCGGGGGCTCAACCGGCCCCGGGGAACGCAGCCTGCCACTCACAACCCTTGGTATCTTCCCATCTCCGCTCTGCTCTGACCTGCTGCGCTGTCAGCTCCGGGTTACAGTTAAAGCTGTTCACGTTTGCAGGCATACGTGATGCCATCCTTGGTAGCTAGAGCCTCCACTCGGCAACAAATGCAAGCGTGCTTTCAAAATGGCCTGGGGTGGGTTTTTTTGGCCACACACATCACCACCCCCTTGCTTTTATTTTTGTACTTCTAGCCTTGTGGGTTTCTAAAAGAAAGCATACATGGACAGCGTGTTTCTCAAGAGGGACAGGGAACTGCTGGAGCGAGTCCAGCGAAGGGCAACTAAGATGATTATGGGATTGGAGCATCTCCCTTATGAGGAAAGGCTGAGAGAGCTGGGACTCTTTAGCCTGGAGAAGAGAAGGCTGAGGGGGGACCTGATTAATGTTTACAAGTATCTAAAGGGTGTGTGTTTAAGGAGGATGGAGCCAGACTGTTTTCAGAGGTTCCCAGTAACAGGACGAGGGGTAACGGGCACGAGCTGGAACATAGGAAGTTCCGATCAAATATGAGGAAAAACTTTACGGTGAGGGTGACAGAGCCCTGGAACAGGCTGCCCAGGGAGGGTGTGGGGTCCCTTCTCTGGAGACTTTCAAGACCCGCCTGGATGCAGTCCTGAGGGATGTGCTCTGGGCAATCCTGCTTTAGCAGGGGAGTGGGACTAGATGATCTCTAGAGGTCCCTTCCAACTCTGAAGATTCCGTGATTCCATGATTCCGTGATTCTCGACAGCATCTTCGTACCAGTACTTTCATACGCTAGGCAACACTTTGCTCGCTGCGGTCTGGAAGAATCCAGCCCACGGTACTGCCAGCCAAGCTGTCCCAACCTGTCTTTAGCTTAGTGACGCCCCCTTCCTAAGGTCAGAGTGACAGCGAGCAGCTCCTGAGAGGATGGGAAAGGGGACGACAGGTCCCTTCCAGCATACGTCCCACTTTCTCCTCCACAATGAGGAGACACGGCCTCCTGAATCAGCGGTGCTGGGTGCCTGAAGCGTAGCAGAACCAAATAATCCTCTCTCTGGGAGGGATTTACAATTTTCCTTCTTTTGAGCCTGAGTCAAGCCCTGCTGCAGCTGATGGGAGACTTTAACCATTAAACCCAGAGATCCTCCAGTCCATGGCCCTTTATTAAATCATGTTCTTCTCTCTTTCAGTTCTCCTTGGCTCCCAGACATCTTACAGCTTTTGCTGCTGGAAAAGCTCTTTACGGATCTTCAAACGCCGTGACTCCCTCAACACGGTAGTGAGAAGGCAGCACCAGTAATTACAGTGTCGTCTGCTGAACTTCTGTCACCATTTGCACTGTAAATGCTGTTTTAAGGAGTTTCTCCAGCCTAGCCAGTTTGCACGGGATTACGCTGGGGCCCAACAGACGTTGTCAGTACTTATTTTTGTGTACCCATAGTAGCCCAAACCTTGCAGTACATGCGTCTTGCACAAACGCGCAGGCAAATCTACCCCTATGTGTTTCCAGCACCCAATACAGCAGGAATCTCGGGTATCCTGACAGAGGACGTGTGGCACAGGTATTGCTCCAAATCTTCAGGAGATCCTTTAAGGCAGGCCGTCCCTGCCCACGCTCCCACACAACCAGGAGCCAGCCCGAGGACCAAGCTGGTTTCTGAGACAGGGGGGAGATGTTCCTCCCACTATTCAAGTGGAGGATGCCAGGGCATTTATGCAGCCAGGGAGGAAGGCTGGGGGCTTGCAACACCGCACACTGAGTGAATTCAACAGAAACTGCTGGGAAAGGGTGTGAAACATTTGCAAAGAGATGATATATGAGCCCCTCTACCAAAGCCACTACAAACTGGAGGCCGGTCCTGCTACCCAAAACACGGTCCCCATCTCCAAGGCTGTTCCCTCAAGAGCAGCCCCTCTGCTCGCTGGGAACAACTGGCATGGGCCAAGGCGTCTTAAACCAAGCTGAGGTGAGCAAAGATGTCCATGAAGAGCAACCGAGGAGTATGACCTACTCCTGATCCCGGGACCTGCGGAGAGGTGCACAAAGGAGCAGGATGGGTTTTTCTTTGTCACTGCTGCTGGTTGGTCACCCACTTCCATACCCTGGCACCTGCTGCCACGTTCCCAAGATTCTGCCTGCCTGAACTGTGTGCCCAGGGCTGCCAACTGAATGGGACAGCTCTGCCCCACAGCCTGTCCTTGGGCAGGGGACCGACACAGCACCCATGCAGGCGTCTTCCGTCGAGGCACAGCCAGAGACCTCGCAGACCTTGCTCAACACGTTACACTTAAAAGCACTGGGTTTTTAAGTCTGAAGTTTGCTACGCACACTGAAAACTGCTCCTTTGTAAGCTGGCATCAGGGAGCTCTGTATTTATTGTGGCTGATGAGGGGAAAAGATGGGCTGTGCTCACTGCCAGCCCCGACTGCCTGTCTTGGATTGGGAAATCCAGTCTGGCTCATGCATCAGTACCAGTAATAAAGATGCTGCCAGCCAAATCTCTCCTCCCTTTACGTCTGTGCAGGTCCCTTGTGCCAGGCCTGTCCTGAGGGAATTCGAGTGAGTTTCTTCCTTGCAACCAGAACCTCATTGTAATTTCTACTCCAAACGGCACTGCTCTCCTCAACATGTGTCCCATCCACCTCTTGTGATTGCACCCAGCCAGGAGACCTGACAGATAAATATTACCACTATACACTAAAAAGAGTCTCAATTTAGTTGCTGTTGTGCTCTAGGGCAAAATAGAGGGACTGAAAGTATCACCACTTACCCCTTAAAGCTCTTGCAAATTCAGGAAATACAAGGGCAGGTTTCCTTGCAAACTACCTTTTATTAACCACAGCACATGCAGACACTACCAGTAACTCCTGAGTGGAGGCAAACAGCCTACAGAGCAGCGGCAGAGGGGTCCGGACCGGTAACAGCTCACAAGACTGGTTTACTGAGTATTAAAATGCTTGTGAGAATAAAAAGAAAAAAAAAAAAAAAAAAGCTGAAATGACTCCGGCAGCTCTGAGCTCCCCACAGACTCCGAGCACAGGAGCCGAAGGCGTAAGCAGAGAGAAGGGACCATCCCAGGGAGGGGCGTTTGTCACCACCAGTGATGGCAGAACCTAGAACAGCTGATTTTGTTAACAAACTAGAAGTTGCATTCAATTTGCTTAGCAGAAATCGTGCTAAAGCTAGAGAAGAAACACAGGGTGGGTGTGAAGAGGAAGGCAGAGGAGCTGCTGGTGTTTCGTCGAACACAAGCACTGTCTCAGCTGGGAAGTGTTGATTCTGAGTTACCTCAGAACCTAAAAAGGGAAAGCCTGAAAATGAGAGACCCAGTATAAATACAGAGGTGTTGACGGCCTGAAGGAGGGGAGACGGGTTTCTGCTGAGCAGCTACACGTGGAAAGCACACAAAAAACCAGTGACAGCTTTTATTATAACCTGGTGATAGAAACACAGAAGATAAAGATCTCGTACTGCCAAGGCTGAAGACCCTGATATTGAAAACATAATTGATACTGTTCAGGAAAAGCAAAAACCTGTCCTCCCCTCCAGTGCAACTGCATGGGGTTGGCTGCAAAGCCACCCCTCTAACATTTTTACTGAACAGAACAAACGCATGCCCAAAATACCTATTGAAACATGCTCCAGCACGCCTTCCAAGCATCACTGGCCAAGTGCGTTGGTCACCCTGTGCTTTAACCTCTCCGTCAGCACCAAGGGGCAGCAGCAGGGTCCTGCTGCCCCAGCGGGTGACGCAGGGCTGGGTTAAAGCCTGGGTTGTCTTCGGGAGCACGTGGGACTCAGAGCTGTCAAGACACCTGGAGAGAGAGTCCTGGCTATGCAGACCTTGACAGGAAGAAGAGATGAAGGCTTGAAAACAAAGAGAGGGGAAACGACTTGCCAGGGCAGCAGCAGAAGCAGGTGTGTCAGCATGGCTGGGCTCTACCCACCTGCCGGTTCAGACACAGCTGATGGCAGCGCCTCGCAAGCCACTGCCCTGCTCCACCAGGTCAATTCAGAGCCAGTGCTGAGGCACCTCCATGGCCAGCTCCAAAAGCCTGTCTCACACTGCTGCAAAGGGACAAAGCGAAGGTGGGGATCAGGCCCAGGGTGCAGCGCTTTTTGGGTGGCCTTGCTTTGGCACGCACGTGGCTCAGAGACCGTATCTGAGAAACCAGACACAGCATCGGTCAAAATGGCTCTCTGTATCGATGCCGGAGCCCCGCTCTATCCACCTTCAGCCTGACTTTTACACAGTCTTAACAGAGACAGAGGCACAAAACCAGCCCAGAGAGCTTCCAGCACAGCTCAAACAAAGCCAACAGTTAAGGTGAATTTGGACTTTCAAAACCCGAAACTTTTACTAGAGTCTTCCTACTTGGTACCTACATCGTCTCTCCAAGGTCCCTCTGAGACGAATACACCAATGCTGAGTAAATATGCTGCTCCATGTCCTTGTCTGACTTGTTTTAAAGTGCTATAGGAAGCAGTCTGTTTGAAACTGCATCATGGGCACCAAACGTTTATGTGATTCTCAGCTTTGCACGGATGGTTAGCCGCAACCTCAGAGAGCAACCAGAGACTTCATAAAGCTCACGCTAGCAGCCATTAATTCACACCTAGCAGGTTCCGTCAGCAGCGTGCAGCAGGCAGCCCACCTGGGACACGGTTCTTCTCCGAGCAGCGCCTTCATTAAACAGCCATCATCAGGGTCCTGGCTCTGGGCTCAACAGGACGATTAGCTCTTGCTGGATGTCAGCAGTGGCGCAAGAAGATCTGGTGGTGAATGTTCAGATGCAAGCTCACAGACAGACACATTCAAGGTCATTTCAAGAAGCATGGTGAGAAGCTGCTATGTCAAGTGCTATTTTGGTTGGGGTTTTTTGGTCAGGGTTTTGTTGTGTGGTTTGGTTTGTTTTTTTGTTTTGGTTTTTTTTTTTTTTTTTTTTTTTAACATGGTAGCGTTTCTGGTGAAAACGCACTTCAAAACGTCTAAGCATTCAGCTATTGTTTGGAGCTATAAAGCACGCTGTTGCAAGCCTCGTCTCTGGCAAGCATCCCAATTAAGCAGGCATCCCGTTGATCAGCTTTCTAATCACATGGGATTTGTTCTGCTGCCGCATCTGATAGAATACTTTCTGCTTTGAAGAATTTCACGTGTAGCCAGGAGGCCCCACCCTTCTCCATTTAGAGAGGAAAAAAAAAATAAATTCTCAAAGCCTGCTTCCACTGGCAGCATCTTCAGGAAATCAAAGGCAGGTGAAAGAGCAATCTCTTGTTTGTCCTGAAATTGGTGTGGAGCAAGTCGGGCAGCAGGAATTAGACCAAGAGCTCGTTTACTCTGCGCAAAAAGGAGTGTGGGAAAGCAGGAAGGGAGCAGTCATGGCAGAACAAAGTTTTATTTTTCTTCTTTGCCCAGCTCTCCCTCATGGCACAATTCAGAAACCAGGGCCCTTTCTCATCAGATAAGGTTACCTCTGAAATGAGAGCACTAACCAGAAAAACCAACAGATTCAGTCTCAGAGGTAATTTAAAAGGCAGCAGTGAAATTGCAGTAATGAACTGGACCTGCAAGACTGCAAAATGGGAAGATGGGAACTTTCCCAAGAGGAAATCCCAAAGATGTTTTGAATAGCCAGCCAAAGAGCGTCCACTGTGAATTCCCCCCCCCCCCCCCCCCCCCAGAGGAAAACCCCAAACAGGAAAGGTTTTCTTTTCGTATAGGGCTAGGAAATCAGTGCTACCATTTTGTGGGAATTCAGGATTTCCTTCTGATGCGTGTGTACTTTCAAACTCCACAAAAAGAGGTGCAAAGATTACAGCAGATTAGAGATTAAGGCGTAGAGCAACTAAAGACTTTTTCTGTGGCCCATTTTCTCTCTGCCTTACTTCTCGATCTTCAAAATGGGAAGAATAAACAGCATTTTCCTAGCTTACACAGCAGAGCGAAGATAAAGCTGCTAACACACACAGGATGCCCAGAGTGAGAGCGAATATGGAAAAGCCTTCACAAGATAGGAGAGGAAATGCCCAGGTATGGTGGCAGGGCACCATCATGAAGGAACACTGGCCAGCTTTCCCCACTGAAACACAGCTCCTATACCAAACAGCACAAGAGTCTCCAACAAGGAAGAACCTCTGCTGTGAGGACAGGCTGAGAGAGTTGGGGGGGTTCAGCCAGGAGAAGAGAAGGCTCCGGGGAGACCTTCCAGTCCCTAAAGGGGGCCTACAAGAAAGCTGGAGAAGGACTTATTACAAGGGCTGTAGTGATAGGACAAGGCGTAATGGCTTCAAACTGGAAGTGGGGAGATCCAGATGAGGTAAGAGGAAGAAATTCTTTGCTGTGAGGGTGGTGAGACACTGGCCCAGGTTGCCCAGAGAAGCTGTGGCTGCCCCATCACAGAATGGGTTTGGGTTGGAAGGACCCTTAAAGATCCTGGAGATGTTCAAGGCCAGGCTGGATGGGGCTTTGAGCAACCTGGTCTGGTGGGAGGTGTCCCTGCCCAGGGCAGGGAGGTTGGAACTAGATGATCACTAAGTTCCCTTCCAACCCAAACCATTCTATGATAAGAAAGCGGAGCCACAGCTTGCAAGAAGATGCAGAGGTGAAGTCAGACATCCCTCTGGAAGATGCTTCCCAACTCTGCGCAGCACAACCAACCGCCTGAGCAAAAGTGCAGGGGCTGGAGCCTCCGCAAGCAAACAGCGAAGAAATGTGGAGCAGCATGAACCTGATTCTCTGCCGTGACTTACGATGGGCTGTAGCTGCGTGCCTGGGAGCATGAACTGCATCTGCTGAGCGAACATGGCTGCGGCTGTCTTCTGCTGGATCAGGTTGTTGCGTCCATTTATTTCAAGCTGTGTTTTTAAGTGTGGGGGAGGGTGGAGATATTTGCAGTTCTCTCGGGTACACCGGCCCTAAAAAACATAATGAAACAGTATTTCAGTGAACGTAACACTCAAGGCAGCCAGGGAAATTTAATTAAGGATTGTTTGGGTTACTGTTACAACATAATCATCTAGGCAGAGGCAGCTTGGTGCTTGGTGGCTACCGTGCCTTTTTTGTGATTCTCCTATAGCAGTGCAACACTTAGCCCAAGAGAAGAGCAACTTCTGCAGTACCACTAACCAAACACTATCAAACTAAAGTTAAACTTCCTGATGTTGTTGTTGGGGGGGAAAGTAACACACATATCAGCATTTTCAGAAGCTAGTGGCAACAGTTCCAGAAACAACACCAAAAATTCCCCATTTTCTTGTGTGGGTTGTTTTTCCCCCTCCCTCCCAACTCCAGAGCACTTAATTGTCCCTGACAACCAGACAGCGAGAAACAAAACTGTCTCCATCGCTTCCCCAGCTGCAGCGGGTGAAACACTAAGAGGACAGCTCTGTGAAGCAGCAGCTCTGATCTCCAACACGCGCGGGCTGAGAATGCTGAGAACTGGCAGTCGCAGGGGGAAGAACTGAAACAACTTCCCCTTCGTGCTTTCATTTGCGAAAAGCCACAGTATGTTGTAAAAGCCGCAGTATGCTGCACCGCTGACTACTCTCCCCCGGCCCCCAAATAAAGACAAGCACTAGGGAAGCCAGTGGCTTCTAAAAAGGAAAGGATCACTAACATTACAGATCACCTCAGATCAACTGAGACTTACCACTTTTAAAAAACATCTATAAACTGTGCCTTGCTTTAACAGTGTTTGCAAGTAGACAGAGGGAGATGAATGCCAATAGTCCACTGAATGCAGAAAACTAGTAACACATTTTTGTCATCAAGATGAAGCAGTTCCTGAATAAACAGGGTTTTTTTCCCCCTCTTTCTCTGTGTATTCCCCTCCTCAAGAAAAAGAGGCATACAGAATATAAGAAACATTTTATACAACTTTATAAATACTTTATGGTTAATTCTTCTGAGGAAGTAATTCTGTAGCTATTCAGAGCCCAATAAAACAAGGCCAGGCCTGGGGACCACAGAGCTGCTGCATGACGGGTAACTAATAATCCTGCAGCCAGCAAAGGAGCAGGACCATCCATTACCCAGCCTGTCCCTGGTTCTCTTGTCAAGGGCTGGACACGGAGTTCTCAGTCTCAATATAATTAAGTTTGCTTTCAGAAAAGGGGCACATCATGGGGTGACCCCGCACCACCTCCTCCTGTTGGCAGGATCCCACGCAGCAGAGCTGTCACCCCATCCCCAGCTCCATAGGGATCCACCCATTCCACACCACTGCACCCAGGGCACGGACTAGTGGAAACCCCCTGGGATGGGACCCTGCCCGCATCTGGGATGCTCCTCCGGGGATTTTTAAGACCCGTCTCTGCCTGTACAAATGTACAGATGGAGTCACTGGACAGTCTGGGTACCGCTGCACAAAGCCGACACCATGACCCACTGCAGGGGCTGCTTTTGAACCCCCAGCCAGGCTCCTTGGCGTGCCGAGAGAGGGGCAGGTCACTGAAGAGCAGCCGAAGCTCTGCAAGCTTTTTGTGTGCTTTCCTCTGCCCCTTTTCCTGGTGGGGATAACGGCTTCACTGGGGAAAGGGCTGCAGAGCTCATCTGCAGCATGGAAGGGGCCGTACAATGGAGCGTCATGAGAAAATGGCTTCTCTCTGCTCCAAGGAGATCAGAGAGTTAAACAAAACTCCTGGCTCCCTGTTGGTATTTAGAGGCAAATAATTAAATGCAAGAAGTGATGGGCTAAACCCGCCAGGACGGGAAAAAACACTCCCAAGCTTCAGCAGCCTGCCTTTGAGGAGTGAAACTCTCTGCCCTGCTGCTAGAAGAGCCCAGTGGCTTCCAACAACTGAACTCAAAAATAAAGAGACTTTTTAATGCTATTGTTTTGACTTCCCAGCAATCCAACAGCCCCAGATCCCCAGCAGTGAGTTAACTGCACACAGGCCCTGAGGACATGAGTCTTCATCATCAGACACTTTCTTACATCTGGGTAAAGTGAGGGTAAAATGGTACCATGCAGCTGGCTGGTGCTCAGACTACCCAGCACTACCGAAAGGTGAATAACTGCATTAACCTGGAAGGAGAAGGAGGAGACTCATCAGCACTAGGCAGGTTTGGGTCATCCTTTTCATGGCCTTTTTTCCAGCTGCACAAGACCAGGTGCCTCCACAGCCCTTCCCGTCACCTGGGACCCAGCAAGAGTCAGGCTCAGAGCGCGTCTGCAGCGTCCCACCACCACAGCTTCCGTGGGGCTGCTGGGGTTGCTGCAGCCCAGGAGCAGACTCTGCAGAGAAGCGGGTTGTCCACGGCCAGGCAGCGGCTCTATTCTAAGCTCCAGCCTCTGAGGGCTTACACATTGGCCTGAGAAATTCCTCCTGGCTGAAACCTGCCACAAGTGCTTTGGGTTAGAAAAACACTAATTTCTACCAAATTTGGAATAAATCTGTGTAGATGTTTCTACACTGCAGGAACGGAGAAGATGAAAGAAGAGCTAGTATTTTTTTGTAAACAATACTTACAGGGCCTTCTTCAACTCAAAGAGGACTTTGCTATTCCAACGGAAATTTTGCATGTCATTGATACCAGCCACCCCAGCTTGGTGTGAGGCTTTGTTCTACTTTTTTTTTTTTTCTCAAAACAGTTTGTTTAATTCCAACAGGGGGTTCTACAAACAGAACGGTTTTACTACCAACAAAAAAAGAAAAAACCCATACAGCACAAGACCTTGATCCTGCAGACAGAGCTGTGAGCAGAAACCAGTGCCCACCCAGAGCGCTACTGGTTTCAATGAGGACATGTATTTGCCAGGAACCAAGCGCTGTGCAGATGCTGCTACAGAGCGAAGACTGTCAGCCTTCTAGGGCTCCAGGAAGACTAAATGAATCACTGCTGCACTTGGATTCAAAAACGCACCTTCAGCCTAGCTCCTCCTCACCATCATTTTGATCCTGAGCATCATCAACCGCTGCATTTCACCGGGATGGGTTAGAAGCCACAACTGAGTCGGGCTGCCCTCTCCAACACCACAGTAGGTTCTTCATCTCTCAGACAATGAATTTTAGGAACTGATGATGTGACTGAGAGTGACACAAGATGTTCCCCAGTTCAGACATCCAGCTATGAAACAACTTTCAAGATGTCTTGCTCTAAAGCGATGGGCACCTCTAGTATACTCTGAACTCCAGTACTGGTTGGGGTGATCCTTTCTTCTACACTTCCATCACAACGCCCGCAGTTCTCAGTACTTCTCAGCAACACATACACTCTTCAAGACCAATTTCAGCCCTATGAAAGCTGCCAGAAGGACAAAAGAACTGCCATTCTTCGCTTCTCGGTACCAGCTGCAACACAGCAGGGAAAACAACAGGGAACGGGTAGCAAATCTGCTGTGTAGATACTGGGCTGGGGACAAATAAGGACAACTCCGTTTTATACCTGGGTGGCCTAGGAATACAATATAAGAAAATACAACAGTAGTCAGGCCCCTAAGTTTCAGATTAGTATCTTTATGCTAAAAGATGCAGTTTTGCTGCGGTGACTAGCTGTGGCAGCGTACATCGAACGCTCGGCTGGAGGCACAGGACAGTCCCAGTGCGCTGCACAGAGACCCGCTGAGATGCTTTTCAAGGGGAGCATCACCCCAAAAAGCACCATCTTAGCACCCGGAGGGGGTCCTGCACGTGTTGGGAAGGGGCACGGTGCTCAGAGACTGAGCTGTGTCAGCGAGCGGCGCTGAGCCTGCTGGGACCAATGCGGCCATCCTGTTGTAACTGGAGGAGTTCGTTGCTGGTTCTGGTAACTCAGCACCAGTCTTGACTCCAGGGAAGGTGCATTTCCACCATGTCCCAGGTGGCATGTGAGCCTGCAGCCAGGGAATCACCACTCAGCAACAGATTCTGCTGCTGGCCTTGGAAACACGCTAAATATAGACATATTTTCTGGCTCCTCACAAAATGGAAGGAATCCGAAGGACCATGTTTCATCAGCTTCTTTGCCAACTAAAGCCAGGAGGGAGAAGCATATGGACTGCACTCCCCAAGGCTTGAAAAATGGATATTAAAAATAAATCATTAAAAGATTTTATGAGAGTATCTTCCCTCCCTTTCTTCCCACGCACTCCCCCGCCCTTACAGTAAGCTGCTGGCATGTGATTGACTCTGTGTTGCCAACTTAACTCATGCTGTGATGGTGCATACTGTAAATGGCTGGCATCTGACACCAGCTAACGTGACAGCAGCTTGCAGTGAAACAAAGCCAGCTGTTTCAAAGTGCGGCACTGATGGCAGCACACTTAAATCCAGTAGGAAAAACCTGCATTACACCTGGCTGTTCGGAGTCTGCTGGGCTGTGCCTTGTCATCTGCACCCTTGCCTGGAGGGATGCAAACAAGAGCATGCAGCCTACTGCACCAGGCTGGATGAACGTGTACCCTAAGCACGCTGCACCAGTTCTCTTCTCGCTGCCCGCTGAAGCGAGCTCAACTGTGCTGCAGAAACAAGGTTTCCAGCACAAACCCAAGGCTTGCCCACATTCGCACCAGTCATGCAGTTTGTTATGGTCTCTTTAATCCTGGACGCCAGTGAGGGGGTTCCAGAGCAGACATGTTTCTGGTTTTAATGACTGCACTGTATGTCCCGTCAATCACCAGTGGTTCTCATGTGAAAAATCTTTAAGCTAATGTTGCTTTTCACACGCTGGAGGCTGCAGTAGGCTTGTGCCCTGACTGTGCTGTCTTTCCCACAGACGCTGATGACATGTGCAATGACTGACAGCAAAAAGAATGAAAAGAGACCAGGCAGGAAAGGATTTCCATGTTTTGCTCAAAACCAGGCACCAAAACACAGCTTGTCTACATAACTTTTCCCTGCATGAAACAGCAGATTTCCACCCCCCCTTCAAGAGGAACTCAGTGGGGAGGCACATTCAGAGATGCACTGGCCCTGCTTACTCAGTGCCTGTCGCTCCAGCGCTGAGGCACAAAATGCTCTCTGCTTTCCATCCCACTCAGCACACGCACATAGGGGCCGCCTTCTCCTGGCCAGGGATCCTCAACTCCTGCCGGAGCCTTGCATGTCTTTCACACGTGCATTACAATCTCAGCCACCACGGTGTCTGCCCCGGCATCTGGAGGGCAGCGACCAGGCTGCAGAACTGCCCATGGAGCATAAACTGCCATGCAACAGCGGGAGGCAGAAAGTGGGGAGCTCTGGGCTTCATCTCTGCGTCCACACTGCAGAGCTGAGAACACGTACCAAGCAGCATGTGCTGCTCCAGGTCTACGACCCCTACTGCTATCAGCTCCCTAAGAAAAGAGAGATAGTGGGAGGCGGACTTGGTACCTGGTAAAGCCTAAGCTCCAACTGCTTCGCCCACCCTATTGGGACTCACAGCTTCAAAGCTACCCTCCCAGGAGAGCAAACCACCAGGGTGTTGGGAACACTCTCCATCCACCACCCCAGCTCAAGTGCTTCGTGCTTGCCATGGTTTGCCCTTCAACAATTTGCTCCAGGGCTCAGCAAATGGCACGCTGGCTGCATGGCGTGGCTCCTCCGGCCACCTCCGCTGCATCAGGTCACGTTCCTCTTACCGCCCAGGTAGGGAGCTGTGCAGGAGGGAGGGAGATGGCTGTCCATCTCACTGCTGGAGCAAACATCTTCCACTTAGCAAACAAGACCAACTAGCACGGAAATAGCATGTTTTCAACTGGAAAACAAAGGAGGCTGGAGCAGACAAGTCAGCCTGATCATTAGAGAGTGTTGTGTCTCACAGACAGGTGTTTGTGCAGCCAAGCTGTCACTCGCTGCAGTTCAAAGCCTAGCTCTGCACATACCTTATCTGCAATTCCTTTCTACGGGATAAGGAAATGTTAAAAGTTATGCTGCCAACTAAGTCAGTGAGAAGAACAACCTTGCAACCTCCCTTGAACATTGACCCTGGCACAGTACATCAGATAATTTCTGCTTAATAGCAATGCTTTTCTCCTCTCAGTGTTGGAGTGGCTCACTTCTACAGAGCTTTTCAAGTGTAACTTATGCACGAAGCACTCCTGGCATGTGTTCTCACACAAGGCTGTGAACCCACCTACAAGGATCCTAAAAAGCAGGTCTAGAAGGACACAGAGAAGTGACACACCATCCCTAGGCCTACACAGATCAACTCCACCTATTTTTTCTTTATACCTATTACTTGTGTATTTCCCAGATAAGGGACTCCAGCACATCACTCTCCTTGCAGCTGTAAAGCTCTTCCTCATTCTCAACTGCAGTTTTGCTCCTCCCGCAACTGAAGCCTAAAACTTGACTTACCCCAGAGGGCCAGAACCAGAATTATTCCCTCCCTCTTTGAGGAAGGGCCCATACTTAAAGGCTGCAGTCACATATATCCCCCTTCCTCAAACCTCTCTGCTCCAGAGTATGCAAACCATGCTCTTTCAACTTTGTGTGAGCACTGTCTCCAAGCCTTTCCTTAGGCTGCTCCCCCAGTCAGCCTGCACCCCTGACAAGGTGTCTGCACGCAGACGATGCAGGTGATTCTGCCCCTCTGCTCTGCTCTCCTGAGACCCCACCTGGAGTCCTGTGTCCAGCTCTGGAGCCCTCAGCACAAGAAGGACATGGACCTGTTGGAGCGGGGCCAGAGGAGGCCCCGGAGATGCTGGGAGGGCTGGAGCCCCTCTGCTGTGAGGACAGGCTGAGAGAGCTGGGGGGGTTCAGCCTGGAGAAGAGAAGGCTCCGGGGAGACCTTCCAGCCCCTTCCAGTCCCTGAAGGGGGCTACAGGAAACCTGGGGAGGGGCTGTTGGCAAGGGCATGTAGCGATAGGACGAGGGGCAATCACAGAATGTGTTGGGTTGGAAGGGACCTCTCAAGGCCATCTAGTCCCACCCCCTGCAGTGAGCAGGGACATCTTCAACTAGATCAGGTTGCTCAGAGCCTCATCCAGCCTGGCCTTGGATGTCTCCAGGGATGGGGCCTCCACCCCCTCTCTGGGCAACCTGGGCCAGTGTCTCACCACCCTCAGTGGAAAGAACTTCTTCCTCATGTCTCATCTAAACCCACCCTGCTCTAGTTTAAACCATTGCCCCTCGTCCTGTCGCTGCATGCCCTTGCCAACAGCCCCTCCCCAGCTTTCTTATGGTTTTAAACTGTATCACCCTGTATCATCCAGCTGATTTGCTTAAAATGCAGTATTTCCTACTACTTTTATTGAACTTGCACCCCATTTCTACAGACTATTTTTCTGACCTGTCAAGATTATCTGCAACTCCAGAGTTGGTTCTCTGTAGCTCCTCCCAGCTCAGAGCACCCTACAAGTCCAACAAACATACTCTCTATTCCCTTATTCAAGTCATCAGAACAAAGTAAGACAAAACTGAAGAGTCTCGCCAAGCACATTCTTCCGGACTGCCACTGAACTTAGTTTTCCAAGCAGTTGTGGGATGTCACATTGAAGTTCCTCCTATGCTTTGTCTCCTGTCTTGCTTGGAAACAGATTCATGCCACATCAAGAGACTCCCAGGTCTAATTCCAGTGCTCCATCCTCCATCTCTCTGAAATAATCCATCTCAAAGGCTTTCCAGTTCTGCTCCTCTCTGGACATCTGTAGGGATGCTGGTGAGTTAGTGCTCTGCACCCCTCCTGTGTCAGCTCCCCTGTTTGCCATCAAGCATGCATTTGTACCAAGCACACAACGCTTGGTACAAAGGAGCTGGTGGTCTGAAGTTACTTGTAATAACAATAAAAAAAAAAATACGGCACAGCTAGTTGCTGGCGTTTTTCAAATGTAGGCATAACACCCATTCAGAGAGCCCAAAGACCGCTGTTACGGTGTGGATCCTGCTGTGAACAGATCATAGCTAGGAATTAAAAGCAAAACCTATCTTCAGTTAACAGTACCAGATGGTAATCAGCTTCGAAGGGAAGGGAAGCAATGCAGACTTCCCATCATAAAAAAGTTTCAAATTACGTGGACAGAAATGCTAGAGTTAAGGTTAATCTGGTAGCTTTCCAGGTACGGATGATATAGACTCTGTGAAATGCATGTTCTAGCTAGGAACAAGCATCATTCTTGAGTACATAATTTGCTGGAAATGGGATTCAAACAGTCCATAAAAAGCAAAAATCACAGTTTTGCAACATCTCTGTGATAAGCTTTGCCTAACTTCTTCAAATGTCACACCTCCAAGGTCCAGAAAGCCACCTCCCTGAGCTTGTGCAGACAGATGAGGAGAAAACTACTAAAGCCACCCCTCATGATATTTTTGGCCTAACTCAGCAGCCCTGCAGTCACTCCAGAAACCTTTTCAGATTTTATGCTGTTCTGAAAGATGTTCTAAGCTGCAGCAGCACGTCAGCTCCGACCCGGGGCTGCTCAGGTGAAGAAGGACACATCTTTTGTCAGGGCACAGAGGACAAGAGTCAGACCTGCCTTTCCACACGACTTCAGTGGAAAAACCTGACTACCTATTGCCTATTGCAAGCTCCCAGGGCTACCAACGCTCCCAGCACTCTCACGGCAGCTGAAACAGCGACTGCATTTCATGGCTTCAATGAACACCAGGTCAAGCCCTTTCTGTGCAAGCCTAGACTTGATTATGACTGACATGAGTGAACCCTGATGTTTTGCATGATTTCAGATGAAAGCAGGTGACATCTGGCAGCTACAACAAGAGTTTTGGGTCCTTTTGAACTGAAAGCTCAGAGCAAAACTCAGTGGCACGTGCAAGCGCAAGGCAGTTAGAAAGCCCTCAGAAGCAAACCAAGCAGAAGCAAGGCCGGTACGTCCTGCGCAGTCCCAGTCTGCCCAGTTCTCCTCCCCCTACGGCTGTGGGGCAGCGCCCTTGGAGGCCAACCAGGAGGTAAATAAAACTAACTGTAGGGGTTTAGGCTTAAAAAAATTATACTCCTCTGAAGCTTTAAAAAAGCAGGTTGGACAAACACAGCCACCTCAGTCCTAGTAGAGTCTTCACGTACAGCGAGTTATAAAAATGCAGAAGGAATGGGAAGCAGAGACAAAAATCCTTGGTTAGCACGTTGGTGCTGCTCTTCAGCCGCCCTGTCTCACCCATGTGACTGCCCTGCTAGGATATTTTTGCTTCGCAGGGAGATGGAAGGAAGGACAGGAGGAAGAAAAACGTCAGCATCATTTTTGCAAATGTATTCCAGTCCAGACAAAAGCTGCCAGCAGCCAGCTGAGGGGACTGCTGAACAAACACTGCCAGAGACCTGTAACACCTCCATCTCTCTGTCATTCCAGCCTTGGTCTACGGAAGCCAACCTCTACCACAGACACAAACCAAGGCTGAAGAGCCTGTGTCCCTGTGTGCCACCGGCTCAGGGCATACGCTGTGTTGAAGCCCTCTATCCAGCACAGGGCTGGAAACCAAGCTGTCCCTGGCAACCAGACGCAGAGCCACTGTGGCACGTGGCCACGCTGGCAGGGCTTTGGTCATCTACCTGTCATGCAACTGGACGGATCTCCATCAATAGCCATTACGTGAGGAACAGCGGCATTTTGTCCCAGCAGGGAACGTGCTTCTGTCACGCAGCAGGAACAGTTTAGCGGCTGAACAATTTCACCAGTACATATACATTAAAAAAAAAAAAAAAAAAAAAGAGCACACATAACATTGCTTCACTCGCACCAGGGTAAGCGACGCTCATCAGATGGAAAATGCTGGGAACAAACAGATGCACAGCACGGACAAATCCTACTGCAGATGCCGGTCCTTTCAAATAGCGTGTATAGAACTGCAAAGCACTTGGACAGGGGGTTTCTTGAGATGAGATGCGCTCTGCTGGGATGCAAACACGCTTATCTAGGACTCTCTTACAAAGTCTGCAGCCTCAAAACGTTTGTCAAGCTTCTTTTTGTCACACAGCTCAAACCAGAGCAGGAGAGAAAACCAAAGCTGAGACAGCAGCGTTTCTACATTGCCGCCTCCCTTTTTGGTATCGCCTTAACCAGTGACAAGTTACTCGCTGCTATTGCCAAGGACTTCAAACCACTGAACTCAGCTCCACACAGAAAGGACGGCCTGTTAGCAGGGAGCTCAAGTATTTAAACAAGTACCATCAGCCCACCATTTTTTTTTTAATTAGAAAAAGGCGGGGGGGACGGGACGACAAGAAACTACCGCATTCCAGTAGACTCTAAACAGCCCCAGGCACCAGCCTAAAACTCCCAAATCCTCATTCACCTGGCAATTTCGGAAGCTGAGAGCTGCCGTGAGTGAAGTTTTACTTTTGCAGGTTGCTGAATACAGCAATGTTCTGCTGAATTCCCCCAGGACAGCACAAAGAGGTCGTGGCTGTCTTGCTTTCACGCAGGATTTTCATTCTAAGCTGTTTGTTATACTTGAAGGTTCTTACAAACTCAGAGCAGTTGTTTTGTTGGGGAAAAGCCCTGTAGCTCCTTCATTATATTTTTACATCTTGACAAGTCTTTCCAGCTCTGTTCTCCTGCCAAAGCTCCCTCCGTTCAGGCTAATGGTATGCTCTGTTATGCTCAATGAAAAACATGTATTGATTTTAACTTTTTTGGTTTGTGGAAAATTTTTGTTTGCTGCGAGCAATGGACGGTGCTTACCAAGTCCAAGAAATATATATTAAAAGAGCAGCGCACTGTCAAGTATATTTTTTATGAGCTGTAGAGCCACAGAGCAGAAAAACATGTTTATCTGGGAGATTACTACTTGCAACGAACAGCAATCTCATTCCACAAAAGAGAGGAATAAAGACTTCATTGAGCTCTTGTCTTTTTTATCTGCTGATACATTTTGATTACGCTACGTTTTGTGAACCGTATCGGTCTGTTACCACCACACATCTGAAATGAGGTTAAAACAGAATAGAAGTATCATCCGTTTAGAGTTCCGAACTGATAATTTTTAATGTCTTCCAAGTATTATTCCACTACTCTCCCACGTTCAGGAATGTTGAAAGCACAATAAAATAGGTTTCTTTAATACAGTATCAAATACTAGCTCTCTCCAAGCAAAATAAGCTTTTACGGGCATCCCCGGCCACAGACCTGGCTCAAGCAACTGATCGATAACAATTAAGGATGGAAGGCATTTAGCGCCCGGTAAAGAGAGTGCCTGTAGAAGCATGTTTAGCCCTGGGATCACTGCGTGTATTTAGAGCAGGAGGAGAAGGAGGTGACATCCTGCAACGTTAATATTCCTGCAGGTGTATGTTTCGGTGTGGACTATTTGTAAGTAAAGAAATCAATTCTACCTGGAAGATAGAAACACTGGCACATCATTGATTTTTCTTCCATAATAAATTAAAAAAAAAAAAAAAAAAAACACAAACCAAAACACGCCAGCCTCTGGAACAATATTGCACAAGGACTGTATTAGCAAAACACCACAAAACCCCACAGAAAAACAAACAAAATAAAACTTCTAATATGTCTTCCACCTTTCATCTCCCTCAGTTCTGTCCCTTGTAATTGCTGTTACGCCAGGCCAGCCTTTGAAAATACCAAGTGTAGTTTCTCTTGTCCCTTAAACCACTTTTTCATTGCAAATCCCATAATCCAATTCTACAACTTTCACCGGCTGATTGAATCTGTCAAGGTCGTATGGAAAGTTGATGCTTCTGACCTTCCTCTGCATACAGTGTCTGTTGAATATTACAACTGCAGCAGGGAAACCACACGTAGACAGAACCAAGCAAAGTACATTAAAGCCCAGGAGAATAAATGTTAAAGCACTGTGTTCATGAATACAAATATCCGACGCGTGACCACCTCCGGCAGCCTCGCTCCTTGAGTTTACACAAGGGAGAAGACAAACAGGGAAGTGCAGAGATTGATAACGAAGTGTCCAACCCAAGCCCTCCCTCCTGTCCTGCGGAGTGCAAAGCCACGCTCAGAAAACCTCATTTGCGCTGTGTTTTGGAAAGCAAATGAAGCTGCAAATAACAAGATTTGTGGGTGGCTAGGTTTGGGTTGTTGTTGGATTTGGTGCGGGTTTTTTTGTTGGGTTGGGTTTTTTTTTGTTTTTGGTTTGTTTTTTTTTTTTTTTTTTTTTTTTTTTTAGAACTTGGCAGAATATAACAATTTACCAACTGAGGATTAGCCCCATTTTTGTTTGTGTTGTTGTTTTGCTCAGAAAGAAAGGGCACAAGCAGATTCCTGGTTTTCAAAAAATAATAAAAAAAACTTAAAAAAAAATAAACTAATTCCATCTGGGCTGGCAATTTCCAGGGAGAATCTTCAGTCTGGAAAAAAGAACTCTGCAGGATGTGCTTCAGCCCCAGCCACCGAGAGGCTGCCGGGGGGTAACACAGCAGCACCCTGCACGGGGAAGGATGCTGGCCGGGCTCTGCTAAGCATGCCGATGACTGCTGCTGGGGCACACCATGGCACTGCCACCCTGGCTGTCCACCTTTGGCTGGAAACACCAAGATCTGTCGGAACAGGACACGACAGTCCCTCTCTGCATTAGAGCTTAAGCCACCAGGGGATGCGACCGCAGGGGAGGAGGCAGATGCAGCGATACAGGAGGATGATGCCCTCAGTTATCTATGTGTGATTTGCTCCCAGACATCCGTCAGAGCCCGGGATCTGATGCTTCAAGGCACAGGAGACCTTTCTGCTCTTAGCTGAGACCTGCCCAAGAGCAGAGAAGCAGAGAGCAAAGCCAGCTCCCCCTGCCCCTCACCCTGATGCCCAGCCCACTGATGTCCCCAGCTCCTCTCCTACTTCTACTCTTCTCTGTCCCGTTGCTTGGCTCTCTTCCCGACCACCTCTTCCCTGCTGCACACTGAACCCCTCCAGCTGCTTTCTCCCTGCGGTGCCCCTCTGGTTACAGTTAGGTTCACCAAAGACCGATCTTTGTCCTTGTGCTCCTGTTTCAGCCACACGTGCCGGGCAGGTTTGTGCACAGCACCCCACCTCCCCTTTGCTCCAGCTTAACAGAGAAGCTACCAGACTACCAGGAGAAGGGCTGAGGGAAGATTTAGACTAGATATAAGGGAGAAATTTTTTACAATGAGGATGATGAAACACTGGCCCAGGTTGCCCAGAGAGGGGGTGGAGGCCCCATCCCTGGAGACATCCAAGGCCAGGCTGGATGAGGCTCTGAGCAACCTGCTCTAGTTGAAGATGTCCCTGCTCACTGCAGGGGGTTGGACTAGATGGCCTTTAGAGGTCCCTTCCCACCCAAACTATTCTATGACTGTGTGCCACCCACTCCACACGCCCTCACTCATCTCCGAGCAAAGACCCCAAATCTTTCTGGTCTATGCCAGGCCTCAGATTCCACCATTATGCCCGTGGTATAATGAACCTGTTGCTGGTCGAAGGATTAATGGTGCAGATACAAAAAGCACCTCCAAGAGAGCTCTTGCGGCCTGCTACACACAGCAGGTGAAGACCACACGCCTCACACGGACCCTGGCTTCCAAAGAGGGCATCCAGGCCAAGCGACACTGAATCGCAGCCCTCCTTCATCTAAGAGGCAGCAAGGCCTAAAGAAAAAGCAAGGAAGAAAAACAAAGGAAAAAAGAAAACCAAACAAACAAACAAAAAGAAAAAGAAAGCCTGCCTTGCCTTAGGCAAATATTCCACCTTGGTTAGCTTTTGCAGACTGATCTATTTCAGCGTGTTGTTTGTTACAGCTGGTAACGTATGCACATTTAAGTCACAGAGGGGATTCTTCTTTTAAGAAAACACCTTCAGAAGTGCTGTTTAAGAAGTGCCTGGTACTAGAAAGCAGATATGTGACAGATTTTTGGTACCACCTCAAGTGAAAGGGAGGTTAAGGCAGCCTAAATGTTCGTTCGGAGTCGAGCCCACCGAGCAGCACAGCCAGCCTTTTTCCACGGAGGTAGACACAATGGGCTTGCAACGCCACAGATAACGCGCTGCCATCTCTACGGTCAACAGGAGAATTTTGCAATAACGCAGTTATGGGCTAAAACCGCAAGCAGTGCGGCATGTTTAACTGCCATTCACAGGCACTAGTCACAAGTACCAACGCAGGCAGCCAGCCGTAAGGGACAGGATGCCAAATTCTGTGCCAACATCTGAAAACCTGTTAATTTATGATGGGTTTATTAAAACGGCCTCAGACGGAGCAAAACTTCCACCTGTCCCAATCACAACACTCCTCACAGACCCCTCTTCCACCAGCCTGTTATCCAGTCTCGTGAGGGCCCGTGCAGGTTCACACTCCCTACCCTCGCCCAGCCAAAGCCGATCCCTGCTCTCATCCCCAGCTGAGCACTGACAAGTGACAAACCCTGTCCAGAACACCGTAAGTCAGCACAGAGGCCGAAGGCAGCCTGCTCAAGGAGGCTGGCTGCTCACCCTGAATGCCACACTGACCTACAGACCCAGAACTCAGAGTCACTACAGTGATGTACAGTCCAAAGACCCCAAAAGCTAGTAAAAGCGGTCTGTTTTCTTCACACAGTGCCAGGAAGTGGGATTCATGGATAATGCATTTTGTAGAAACCATGATTACAGATGCTGAAAGGTTAATTTCATGTAGCTGCTGACTAAATCTGTTCCCCCTCCTGTAATAAGAGCTGTAGGACAGGATACCAAAAAGTTTGTACGGCCTTATTGGGTGGATGTATCCACTTTCTCCTGCGGGATGCAACTTTTGCCCTGCCAGAAATCCTGACCTAAATTCTCCTCTGAGTGGCACTGGTGTAAGTGCCAAAAGAGCTAAGAAAGGAATGTGGTGTGTGTGTGCACGCATGCCCATCCGTCCGTCCCCGCACACCAACAGGAATGGAACTGATCAGGGCTTTCCTTTCATTTGCTTGGGTTTTTGGAGTTTGTGTTTTTAATAACTGCCAGATTCACTTACTTAGGTTTGAGAGCACAACAGAAAAGCTGGGGGAGGTAGAAGCAACTAAAGCGTATCCATGTGGGCACACTCGCTTATTCAGGCTTCAGTCACAAAAAGCAAACTGATCAAATTACTGCGGGCTTTTTCTTCCCTCTGCTTTCCAAACTCCTGCCCTCAACTTCTACTCTGAGCTGCTTATCCTCGTCCCAGTCACCAGTGCAGCACAGACCACCCATTGCTCAACCTTTTGTAGATGAGGAGGAATGCAAGGATTAGCTTTTAAAAGCCGTTTTCTATTAGAAAGCAATCTCGACAACATGACTTCCTTAGGCAGGCAGACACCTGACCTCATCTATTCTGCTTCTGCCGCTGACAAGAGATACCTTCAGACACAGCACAATCCCCTCCTAAGAGGGCAACAGGAAAAAGACCTTTCACTGCCCTCAGCGGGTATAACCAGGATGAGTCAGCTGCGATGCAAACATTCATTTGCTTTCAGAGGAGATGGGCCCATAGCTCTCCAAACCGGCTAGGAGAGGATTTTTCTGCAAGGAAGAGTGACCTTTCCTGAGGACATCTGCAGCCTCTCCACCACGTCAGAGGAGTAGCTGCAAAGAAGCTCCAGTGTCATTAGCGAGTCTGGAATGCAGCACCACGTCAGCCCACACCCGGCTGGAAAAAATGCTCTCACTTGCTTAAACCCAGATAGATGGGCTTCTGATATAGGGCCCCAGCAGAAATCCCCCTGCAAACTTTTGGGCGACTACCTCTGATATAAAGAAAGAAGGAATACGAAGGGAAGTGCTAACACTCTTCCTGTGGCTGGGCTAAGCTCTGAAAGTATGTTTTAAAACAATTCTTGGGAGAATTAGCACAATCAAAACAACTACAATTTTTTTTTTCAAGCGGTGTTTCCGTCCTAGCTACTGTGAGCTCTATTCTGAGTAAAGATTTCTAAAGATTCTACATTAATGTGGACTCTTAAAAAGAGCCACACACAGAAACACAAAGCAACAACAATGAAAATCCTCTTAATTCAATCTGTGCTTTATCGCACAAGGCCACAGCAGGGTATTTTTGGCTGTGGGAATACAAATACTCATCGATGCTACAGCTCAGGGTCCTACTCCAATTACTACCCAAACACAGAAGCAGACAGTCCCAGCCAGAAGAGTTTTCAGTCTAAATACACCAGACTCGGTGAAAAACCCCCAGGTGGCTAGGGGAAGCCTCAGCACCACCAAGACCGCACGCAGACTGAATGCCAGCCGCGCCATGCGGGACTGCTGCCGCTGCAGAGCTGCGGCTGCGATGCCCTTGATGCTTTCTGAGCTCCTGCCTCCCGGCAGCAGGCAGCCTGCCCTTCCCATCTCCGCATCACTAGCTAAAAGCCATCCTGCCCATTTGCCTCTCAGCCCCCAAGGGACTTCCCCCCCCCCCCTCCCCCCGCCTCAACTCTCCCAACTGCGGCACAGGAGCGGTTTGAGTGGGCTCCGGTGACAGAAGCGTGACATGGAGCTGGCGGGGAGGCTGTGCTGGTGCTGCGGGGTAATCCACGTCCCGCTGCGCCAGCCAGCAGATGCTGATAAAGCCGACAGCGATGGGTGGCAGGGGTCCTTGCCGCATTCCCAGCTCCCCTGTCTGACGGGAGGGTGCCCTGGGGAGCCGCTCTGCTCCTCCCTGAAGTCACCCCCACCTCCTTCCCTCGCAGTCCAAATAGCAGCTTGGCGAAGGTTTCAGCCATCCCTGGTCCTGCTTTTATCAACCCTGCTGGCTCTGCTGCTCCCAGCGCCTGAGTCACTGAGCCGGCTCGCCTGGCTCCAGCCCCCAGCCTGCAGCACACCACGGGGGCTGTACAGGCAACACGGCCGACACAGCGGGGAATCGAAGCCTGCAGGGAGGTAACCGTGATGATTTACTTCTTCATCTTGCAAGCGCATCAGATGCACCGAGGAATAAAAATGACTGCTGAAGCAACAGGAGAGGCGGAGGGCAAGAGATTTCCTGGGTTGCCTTGTTCGGTCCCCACAGACACCACACCTAACAGCAGCGGACGGGGGGAGCTGCAGGAGGGCTCAGGGACAAATAAGCCCAGAGGGAAGGAAGAAACAGAGCAGAAAGGAGAAACAGGGCATAAGGCTGCAAGTCCTGCGCCACGGGAGCAAGATTTGGGAGGGCTCCTGCAGAAAGCACCAGGGCCACCTTTAACGCCCTCCCCTACAGCATTTGGGAAGGAGCGACATCCCCCCCAAAGACAATTTTCCACTGTTTTATGAAACAAGATTCCTTCACAGGAAGGAAAGCACTTTCCTTCCTACAGCTGACCTCAGACACCATCACCTCTACCATATCCGGATGACCTTCTGAGCCCTCCTTGAAGGCTCATCTACATGTCTGGCTTCCAAATCCCTGCTGCCCTGGCTACTCAAGCGCTACTGCACGGGCTGAAATGTCCAACCCTGCGAGGCTCTCGCTTCCTCCTGCCAAACTCATCCAGCGCTTGGTATCCGCAGCATCACGTGGAAGGGACCCTGGGAGCGGAGCCCAAGCACTGCACAAGGCTGCACGAACCCACCATGCGGGATCAAGCATCACTTAACGGCGAGAAAGCAAGCTTTACTCACGCTCTGATCCTTCAGGAGCTGACAGCAAGAGGGAGAAACATCGGTCAGTGGGATCGGCCAGTGCGGTCGGGATTACACGCTGAGGTTTTGTTTTCATACTTTGCCTGGTTGTGGCAGGGCTCTTTAAGGACCTAATCTCCGTGTGACTGTTCCCAGCACTACATGTGCCCCTACGGCTAATAAGGATTTAGGGAAGCGCCATCGGCTGCACTCCCTGGCTGGCTGGCTGGCTCCAGCTCCACTGTGTCTGTGCTGCCCCTGGCCCTCTCGTCCACCCCAGTTAGATACTCCATGCTTTCCCAACTGCCCCTCTGCTTGAGAGCTGTTTTCTCTCAACAAGCACCAGAGCTGCTCACTGAAAGCAGAAGTAAGGAGACAAAGAGAGTTAAAGCAGCAGTTTGGGCTAACGGGCTTAAATCCTCATCAGAACTTAGTGTAGGTACTGCTGTGCAGAGATGCGGGCGTCACTAACGCAACCCCGCTGACCCCAACGCTCCTGTCTGTAGTGGTTGTTTTGGGGCTTTTCTTGATACCTGTGTAGGAAAGACCAGCTAAAAGCAAATGCTGTGTTAAAGCAGAGTACGTTCAGAGGCACGATAAAACTCAGCGCACACCACTAATCAGTCATCTGACTGGGCAATGCCTTGTGATACCATACCCGGTCTAGGACTAGCTACACTGCTCCCGGTTCCCATTATTAGCACTGTTAATTAAAGCAGAATTTGTCTCCACTTCTTAACAGCGCTCTGCCCACCTACCTTAGTGAGGGGTAGGGGCCAGCAGCACCCCCAGCATCCCCGCAGCAGACGTGCTGGGCTGGGTGGTGGGTCTTTCTCCACTGTGCAGCCAGATTAGTTTTAAACAGTACAGTAAGAGAAAAAATTCTCCCCCAGAGCACAGCCTGCCACCTTTCAAACAAGGTCAGACACCAACCTCCTCCCCCATCGCCAATGACCTTATTAGCACTGATCATGGTTCTAATAATATCCTGCATTGTAAGCAGGCCATCTGCTGTAACATTTATCTACAAAGTTGGGGAATTGCTTGGTTTGAGTATGCTCACGTCCCAGCAAGCCAGTTGTCCCCCCCTTAGGAATACGCACCTTCCCCACAGCTTTAAAGTAAATATTGCAGAAAGGCACCTCCAGCTCCCAGCTGCTCAGCACGGAGCTCAAGCACGCGGAGAACAGCACAGAGCCATGCCCAGGCTCTTCAGACAGAGAGGAGGTAGGAAAGCAGAGTTAGAGGTTAAAAATCCATCACTCCAGCATCAACAGCCTCCAGCTCCTCCGACGGTGGGGACGCTGAATAACCACGTCACCGAAACCCAAAACCAAGGCCAAACACTAACCAGATGTTCAGAGAGCCAGAAGTAAAGCGCCAAGGCTGCCGAGAGCAGAAAGCAGCTTTACTTTTGTGCCATGTACTTTCTACTGCATAGACAGCAGAAAGGTTTTGTTACCCTCACAATTTAGGTATGGTTAAGCTGAATATTTTCACTGCCGTTACAGTTTCATAACAGACAGGTAAACTTGTGGAACAGCTAACGGTGCTTGACAGCTATTCATTTAGAAAAAGCCAGGGTTTGAAATGGTTACTCAGTTAGGACATCTGTCGGAAACACCCCGAGCCTTGTTACTACAGTAGCTCAGCTCCACTCAGTCTTCAAAGACGTCTTCATTGTACTGCTCCTGTGAGGTCAAAGCGTGCAATTAGGCACGGAGACTGACATTACAACACTTTAAAGCAGCCTGCATCATCGGAAGGCTTTGAAAGCTGGCTTTCCAAATCCTTGGCCATTCCTCTAATCAAAAGGCCATCGTCAGGCATGGCATGAGAGGCTACGTGGGGCAAAGGAGGGGGTCGGTGCCTGGTTCTCTGCTGTTTTATGAACAGCGATAAAACAGCATTAATAAGCCGTAAGTAAAACTGTGCCCGTATGGGGCAACATTCACCCAAACGCCTCAAAACATTTATTTTAATACCAGCATAACAATATTTATACGGGCAGATTTTCAAAGAGCTCAGCTCCTCACTTGGAAATCTAACCACTTACTTAAACGCTCTGTGGGAGATGTCAGATGATGGGCTCTCCAGAAAGCATGGCACATCTTGTTTATATTTGTTTTAAAGCTTCCAAACAGCTCAATTACTTAAATGCATGTTACCGCACCCTCCTTCAGATGGGTGAACCAAGTGGCAGAAAGCTATTGTCAGCGAAGGGATTACATCAAACTGGCGCTACGCTGCTGAAGAAATCCATCAACTCCACATGCTCAGAGTCACTCCCTCAAAGGCATCTTCCACTGCCTTTCCTTCAGCTGGCTGCACTGGGCTAAGGCAATCCTGAGCAAGAGAAGTAGCTAGGTAGCTTCACTGACGCAGCAGCAAGACAGGACACCAGGGCCGAGTGCGACCCCATATTTACAAGGATCGTCTCTGCTCCAAACTCTCTCCAGGGATAGGGACTTGCAGGTTTGGGGCGTCTATCTGAACCCCAGTGTTAGCTACTGCTACAGATCAGGGCTGGAAGATGGAAAGCTTGAACCTCCTTCCCCACATGGATCTGGCAGTGCCACGGCTTGCAGCATGACATCTGTTGAGGTGCCAGAGCTTACGGTACCAACACACAACCCTTCCTGTGCCAACCTGACTCAGAGCCGCGCAAGGGTAAACGCAGGAGCTGCCGCAGCTTGCTAGCTGGGCTGCAGCACCCCGTCTCCCTCCTTCCATGCAGAGGAAACCCCCGGGGCTCACAGAACACCGCACTGCATTCACCCTTGGTCGTCGGCACGCACAGCTTGTGCTGGCAGATCCAAGCAGACCTGGCAGGACTGCAAGCTCCAGGTGCGGGCGCTGAGCACACACAAAGAAACCCCCCCCCCCCCCCCGAACTGGAGAGCCAAAGGTGGCAGAGGAGACGACCACAGGCAGTTGTCCCTCTTCAGAGAACGGCCGAGGACCATTTTCCTCTCCCAAAACCTGAGCAACAACTCACTTCAGCGCACGTTGCTCTTTGCTGTCCACAGGAATTCTACAGTGCTTAAAATCAGGCTTAAGTACTTTGAGTACTGGAACCTCAGTCTGGAGGGCTTTGCCCTTAAAAAAGGAAAGTAAGCTTCAGGAGCAGGAGATGGCATGCCACGGCCCGTGCAACATTGCAATATGCCCATAAAAGGTTTCAAAAATCTGCTTAAGCACATGCTGCAGCTCAGAAGGGTTTAGAGTCACATCCCAAAAGAATTTTTCTTCTGCTTTTTTAGGCAAGTGTGAGCAGCAGTCAGCACTTCACCATCATCTTCCCAACCAGAAAACCAAGGTTACTCTTGGCTGACACTAATAACATAAATGCTGCTGGCTTTATCCTTTGGGGACAGTGGTTTGCTCACGCCACAGGGAGATGACCAGGGCCATGTGAGCTGCAGACAGGAGTGGAGGCTGGAGAGGGGAGAGGAGGCTGGCAGGAAAATGCCGCGGCTGAATTTGCTTGGCCTGCCTCCCCGAAGAGGCTGGCCTCCAGAGCGCGGTCTCAGGACAAATCTGTAGCCACTGCTCTGCTTTCCAACACGTTCAAGGGAAAACGCACATAAGTCTGAGGCCCAAGGAAAAACTGTAATAAATTAATTTCTTGGTTGCAAGAAGAAAGAGAAGATGACAGCGGTCCTGTGCCTGCCCCTTGCACCAAGATTGCCCCCTGACCGTACCAGCCTCCACCCACACCTCTGCCAGCCTCCTGAACCTGACCCAGGGACACCACGCAAGAGACCGGCACCCCCGAACATGGGGTAACAGCAAAGGCATCTGCCCCTTTGCAGGCAAGCCCTCTGGACATACATGGGGTCAGAAGGTCTGGGGCACAGACAGTGCTCTCCATGTTCAGAACAGAAGACCTTTAGAGGACATTTCTACAAACACAAAGCTGGACCTGGTGCTACCCTGTGACCGTGGCACTGCCACAGACAGAAGATCCGTTCAGTGTCCCCCCCGATGAGTCAAACCCTGGCCTCACCCCAGCAGGGGCTGCCCATCCCTCCGACACTCCAGGAGGGCTGCCAAGGCACTCTGCTTATGGGTACCCACAGGAGGGCAGAAGAGTCCCAATGAATTCACCTTCCAGCACAAGACGGGCACACCAAAGACCCACCAGGGTCCCCACCCCACTGATGCTTTGATACTCATCAGGCCAAAGCCACTCCAAGGGCGAGAAGACTGCCCTGGAGACTCTCACTCCCAGGCCTAGCTTTGGCAATGGCACACGCTGGGCAGGGGAAGAGGCACCTTGCCCTGTGCCATCAAAGGAGTCAGATGCGGGACAACACGAGAGGTCTACCAGAGGTGGGAGAGGATGGTGGGAAGAGACATACTCCTCTCTACAGGAACGCATGGCAGACGGGAAAAAAAAGTGTTCAGAAGTGACTTTCACTGTTATCAGTATTAGTTGATAAACGTGTCCACATTGACCAAGCCTGTGTAACAGTCCTACTGCTTTACATGGGGAAACCAAAACAGATCCTTAGATTTCCAAGCACCCACTGCAAAGCAAATGTCCAAATTCATCTAATATCCACCCTCCACATGAGTAAGAGTCTGAGGTCTGTTAGGTAGGCCAATCTGGCATAAGAGGGACCAGCACTTTCAGGAGGAAGATGCCCAAGCCTAATCCATTAAGAAAATGTGAACTCCACGTATTTAACTACTGCTACTACTACAAATGTCACGCTGATAGCTTTGGAGGACATTTCTGTTTCAGACAACTCCCTGCAAGCTTTCTCACAGGCTCTTAACCTGTACTGATTGGCACCACGTCTTTGCTGACTGACAATTAACAGCTCATATCTCCAGGAGCCCCCATCCAGCCTGGCCTTGGATGTCTCCAGGGATGGGGCCTCCACCCCCTCTCTGGGCAACCTGGGCCAGGGTCTCACCACCCTCAGTGGAAAGAACTTCTTCCTAATGTCTCGTCTAAACCCACCCTGCTCTAGTTTAAACCATTGCCCCTCGTCCTGTCGCTACATGCCCTTGCCAACAGCCCCTCCCCATCCTTCCTGTAGCCCCCTTCAGGGACTGGAAGGGGCTCGAAGGCCTCCCCGGAGCCTTCTCTTCTCCAGGCTGAACCCCGCCAGCTCTCTCAGCCTGACCCCAACAGAGAGAATCTGCAGCCCAGACAAGGGGGCAGGCTTGGGAGATGCTCAGCTACAGGCACCGCCAGGTGAGCTTCTCCGTCAGTAGTTTCCATCCCACAGCTGTGCCAAAACCTTCTGGAGACATTACAGAGAGTATACACAGCCTGTGTGCCAACTAAATTACACTGAAAAAAACACGGAGCTTGTTGTAACCCATACAGGGATCAGACTTAAATATTGTTTTTTCATTTAAGCTCTCTTAGTCTCCTTGAAGTACCACTCTACTTTAAGAGAAATACAATAGCAACAGTTCCTGTCTAAAGTAAGTCTAAATACATTTTTTCCCCGCTGTTAGATGCTTGATTCGGTAGTTATAAAAAGCACTTATGATGTGCCCTAAGACTCACGAGCATCCAAGACAAGACAGAAAGCTGCTGCGAATCTACTTCTCATCACCAAACGCTGTCGCCAGGCAGGTAAGTGCCTTAATGACCAATGGAAAGTAAAGGTTTCTCCCAAAAGTGACTTGGTTCAACATTGTTCATCTGGTTTATTTGCATCTCCATTACGTTGAGCTGAGACATGCAGTCAGAGTGTCTCCAAAAATATCTCTGGCTTTGTTTGCTTTCTTCTTCGTCTACAAGACCGTAACCATATGCTAAGTTTAGTGGGTGTTTTTAGTTGTTTCCTAGTTTGGAGTTTATTTAAATGTAAAAAAATAGATATGATTGCAAACCAGTAACAGTCAGAAATAATTCTAGTGAAGTCAGCATAAAACAGGTACAAATCAGCATGGAAACTGTAAGGAATAGCCTCAGGTACACCAGCTTCAAGATCATATGGTACGTTTATCGCCCAAGCACAGTGAACTTTTTAGACTGCCGTGAGACTTCGAGTACTATTACCACATAATAACATTTCTTTTAGAAACAGACAAGTTAGACAAAACTGTACTTTTAACTCCTGATTTTATGCCTGTTCACAGACAACTCGCCATTTTTTTTAATAGAGAAGGGAACTGCTTTGAAACACACAATAGCTTAACAATGTTTTTTTTTAAATTAGACCTTCCAAAGCCAGAATTCATACCCCGGAAATTTCTACCACACTATTTTCTGTCTTTCAAAATGCTCTTCAAAACTTTGACTTGCGTGTGGAAACATCTACGTTCATAAAACAAATCAAAAAAGGCACCACCACACCCCACAAAGCTGGGCTCGTAACATTTTTTTAACCTATGAGTCCATATCCGCACCGTGAGCAGTATAACTCAAAGCCTCTGTGAGCACCTGGTGTGCATTACCTGCATATTTTTATGTAATACGTCACTATCTCCTAACGCCCATCTCTCAGCTTACTGCTCAATTAGTGTTTCCAGTGACCAAAGAAAGTGGTTGGTTTTTTTTTTTTTCCCCTCCCTGACATCTCTAGAAACCGAAGAACAGAAGTGACAATTTGCTGGCCGGGGAATTAAGATCAGCCAGGCTCATACCACGCCCGCCTGATCCAGCCTGAATAGGAAGGTTAATGACTGATGAGTGCTTACAGACAGCCCTCCGCAGCGCCAGGACAAGGCTTTGTACAAACTGCCACCAGCCAGCAAACCGTGTCCTGACCCTTGCAAAAAGCCCCAGCTGTACATGGGAGGGTGCGCGCCGAGCCCAGAGAGGAGCCCAGGTGTCCTGGTTTGAGGTAAAACAGAACCAACTTTCTGTTCAGTAATTTTATTTCTTAGCTAGGCCTCTTCTAACTCTCTGAAATTAACAGCATGTTGTCTCGAAAACGGTTTGTTCTCAGAGTGATAAGACCAACGTTTACGGCTTGTGCCAAGGAATGGTACCCAGAGAGGCTCTCGCTTATACTTATATTGCTGTAACAACCCAGGTCAGCTCATTTCGTTATTTGCCCTGTTGGAGGGTGGGAAGCAGAAAAGCATAGAGGGGTCCCACCCGCGGGGAGGAGCGGACAGGACAGGGGACCCAAAACTGACCAACAGGGTATTCCATCCCACCGGCCCCACGCTCAGTACAAAAGCTGAGGGATCAAAGGGTCAATGCTCTTTCTTCAATGGCCGACATCCGAGGAGGACCCTGTCTGTTCATCTGCCTTTGATCCCAATCCGTGAGTTCCAGACTCCAGCTGTGGAACCCAGTTCCCATCCATTGCTGAGTCCAGCCTGGGACTTCCCCAGTGCCTGACAGTGACGTCATCCTGGGAGCTTAATACGGTTTTGTATACACTGTATCTATTTCATTATTTTCCTTTTTATTTTATTATTATATTTCAGTAAAGTAGTTTAGTTTCTTCTAAGCTCGTAAATCTCTTTATCTCTCCTCCTCCTCTCCGTGTACGAGAGGTTGGGGAGGAGCACCTGTCGCCGGCCATTGGCCAATTTGGCCAAAACCACGACACCATGACTGAACCCCAAGGCCACCTGGGTTCACAGTGATGGCAGTCCGCTCCTCTCGGTTGCTCAAAACGTCTCAGGGGTGCCATGGGACCCGCCCTGGAGGTACAGCAGAGCATCGGCCACTGTCCAGCAGCCTTCGTGGTCACTTCTGGAAGGGGGGTGGCCCAGCGGTGGCCGGCCCTCATGCCTCTGGACTGCCCTCCACCAAGCAGTGCAGCTTGCCCTTCCATTCACACAAATTAATTCAGACAACACCATTCTTCCAGAATAACGAGGGGGGAAGTGCGAGTAGAGAGTGAGAGCTCTCTTGGCATCCGATTCAAATCTGCGAACAGCTTCTCACAAGGAACTATTTTTAAGTTTCAAATCAATCTGCTTGAGAAAGGTTCCTTCTGCTGCCTACAAATGTGCAACCCCCCGCCTTCAAAGAACTACAGCTCAGGACAGCAAGATCCAGCCCTGCACTTGCAACCTAATCAAGACTCAGTACTTCACAACCAAAGCACTGCACGACCACCCGATGCTCCTGCAGAGCGTGCCCTGGTGAACACCACCCAAGCATCAGTGAAGCCCCCCCGTTACCTTCAGAAGTCCTGTGTGTTCTTCACAAGCTTACAGGTAGCACACATTCACCTGTGAAACAACCCACGCTGAGGCAGCCTGGCTGCTTTGGAAAGCATTACTGCTCTTACCATTGCAATAGAGGCAGAATCACTCTATGAGATTGAGGGGGGGGGGGGCGGTGGGGGAAGAAAAAAGAAAAAAGAAAAAAAGGGAGATACATTAAGCATATAGATGACCTGACCAGCGAGGTGAAACCATTGTACGCTGGGTTATCAGAAGTTCCTGTATGAAGGCATTGTTCAGGCTTTAAGAGGGCTGTGAGAAAAAAACCAAGGAACAACACTACACAATGGATGCAGATAAGCAACCTCTGAACAAAGCCCTGGGTGACTGCAAGAAAACTTATTAGCTGCAAGCATTCTATATCCTGTCTCCAGTAAAGCAACACAGATGTTCTGCTAATGCAGGGCGTGAAAAGATGAAAAGAGCACTAAGCAGCTATAGAGCCCTGGGCAGGAGAGATGGTCGGTGTCCAACAGCTGTTGGAGGGAAACAGCAGCTGCGCGCAAAGATGTCCACAGGATGGGCAAGAAAAGCCCCTTCTTAACAGGTCTAAGAACGTAACACCTCTCTAGTCACCAGTAAGGAAAGCCACCGTTATGGCCACGAGCCCCTCGACACCATTGCAAATCAGGCTCTGCAAGCCCAGCTCCAGTGCAGGAACAGAAAAGGCCACTGTTGGTGAGTTTAGTCACCAGGGCAGTTATCTCCCCTGGGAAGCGCACGGTGTACATCGGCACAGAAGCTGCGTCGTGGGGGACCGCACCTCTCAGTGGCACGGCAGAACCGGGGCTCTGCTCAGCGACAGCAACAGAAGCCATGGGGGTGCAGGAAGGGCGGGCTTCAAGACCCACTTCTTGTTTGGGAAGTAGGCTGCAGAAACAGCCCCACCATCAATCCTTGGCCATGTGCTCTGCGCAGTGCGACCTCTCCCCCGGCGTACTTCCCACAAGCAGAGCTGTCAGCCCTCCACAAGGCTTTCCTAAGCCTGAAAAATCTGGAAAAATCTGTTCCCTGGAAAATTCAGGCCACTTAACTAGCACATACTGGGCATCTGCTACTGTGTCAAGAGGAAACTGCAATGAGAACATTAGTTAACAGCCCCTTACACAGGAAACATGCTGTGCTGTAGGAGATCATACTCTACTGCTTTGGCATCTTTTGCGTTCTCAAGCTGATGTTCCCCATCCCATTCCCCACCACTGACGCAGGAGAAGCGTTCACTCGTGGCAGTGGGTGCGATTTGAACCCCAGCTACCCATACGCTCGGGCCTGCGCATCTCACAGCCGCGGCTGCACAGAGAGGGGCTGGCACAGGGGGCCCGGGCGCGCTGCGGACACCGCACCCCAGCCAGCACAAACAGGGAGGCGTCACCCACCAACCGATGCTGCAAACATCAGGCAAGTTCTGCAAGGGGCATGGTCCTACCCTACATGGCAGGGCAGTGCTCCTTTCAGTTTACAAGTGCCACAAAACGTAAACACATTCATCTCTTCATTCAAAGTATCTGCACTGCCACTGGCTACAATTCGCAAGTTTCAAGGGCATAAAAACGTGCCTTTTTTTTTCCCCCCTCCAATAAAAATATTTTTCTTTCTCTTTGTCAGCAAACCAGCAATGTAAATGAACATTTGAAAGTCACTGTATAACTAGAGTCATTGCATATAATCAGATTAAAAAAGAGCAAAACCGAATGCAAACAGGAAGCTGGAGCTCCTTGGGAACAGAAGTGAAAATACGAAGAAGCCACAAACAGTAATAAAATGGGTAAACCCGTGCTAGACTGGCTCCAGCCCCAGTCTGAACCTGTGCGTACATAATTCCACCAGTTCTGTTATTCATTATGTTCATAAAAATAAACCCAAATCTTTTCAAGCAACAGTTGAAGTTCAAGGGAAAACTTTTAAGCTTGTAAAATTTATCAGATTCCTTCTAGAAACTCAAGCAGGTTAATTACTCTCATCAAAACACTGAACACAATGTCAAGACTTCTCAAAAGCAATCCGTTATCCATATTGTCTCAGGGTTTTACCACCCTATTGAAAACACTTTTGAGGAATCGCGCTTTTGGGAAAAAGAAAAAAAAAAAAAAAAAAAAAAAAAAAGAAGTGGATGTTCCTTTCCTGAGAACTGCGGTGAAGCAACCCCAAACAGAGATGCTCACCCCCTCTCCTGTGAGCCCCCCACCCTGACTCAGAACCTGGGTATTCGGTAAATTTTGAAAGTCACCCCTGGAGCTCCAAGAGTGAAAAGCAACCAAGAGCCATTTCCTGCCCGCAAAATCGACTCTGCAGAGATAAGCCCTAGCGAGGAGGCTCAGCTGTAACTCAGACAGGCCCAGCAGAGCCATCGTGCTTGCACATCCCTTACAGAAAGCGTCTTCCCAACGCCCATTGTTCTGGGAGCGCTGCTCTCCAAATATTTTGGCTGTTCCTCATCTACCGGACAGCATTAGAGTGCATCTGCAACTCTGTCTCCAGGAAATACACATAAAGCTGATTCATTATCTTAAAATGCTGCTTTCATTTCTGCTCATTAAAAGCACATTTCAGATCCCTGCGCCAAACGCGCAGCCGATGTGCTCCGGACACAAATTAAAGCACTGGGTTTCAGTTCACTTTTCTCATTTCAGTTTCATTTGCTGCCCACAACGTGCATTCTCCATTTCGAGGACAGCGATGTCAGACCTGAGCTACCATCAGAAAACGCTCTGGATAGAAAAAAAAATAAAAAAATAAACAAACCACCCTCTCTTCCTCTGCGATGCCTGGCACTCCAGGCAATCGCACTGGATGTCAGACCCAACCGCGATCTCAGGAGCTGCATCCCACACCGGCAGCATCCTTCCCTAGGGAAACAGAGCAATAAGCAGTTGTTCGGCACACCCCACAGCCCAGCGCGCCCAGAGAGCCATTCTGAAGACAAGGAAAAGCAAGTGAGCTCAGGTAATGCGCGCGTTAGGCAGTCCTCACCTTTAGGGAGTCAAAGCAGGCAATAACTCGACCGTTTTCCACATGGCAACTCCGTGACGGATGGGCGAACTTGCACTCCGCATCAGACCGAGAACAAGTCCCTCTCTGAAACTCTCGACACACTTCTAACGTCAGCCATTTTGTATCACGAACCAGGGAAACATTTACAGCCATATTAAAAAACAAAAATTAAAATGCAAGCGATCGCACCCTTCTTCAGGGCAATATTTACTGCTGATCTTTTTTTTCTTCTTCTTCTTCTTCTTCTTTTTGTTTTTAAAAAAAGGGTAAAAAAGTTAATTCAAGTTAAACGTGAAGAAATAACTAACTTGTTGCTTTGGTAGAACTCCTATTCATCAGCACTTAGGTTTTCATTTAAGTCAAATCGTGTTTGTTTAAACAAGAATTAAACATAAAGCCAATCATAAAATAGAAATCTTATCAGAACAACTGAAAATCAAATTAGAGGCCAGCTCCTAAAAGTGCAATTGTAGAAGTTAAAATATAAGTGTTATATTTTGTGCCACTGCCGAAGTTACTTGCAAATAACTGGCAGACGTTCAAAAGAATTCTGTGCTCTCCAGTTAATGGTTTCAATTATTCTTGCAAAAAGCATATGCTGCTGGCAGCACTTCAGTTTGTGGAATGGTCTCGGTCCTTGGGGAGAAGACTTCAGGGTGGTTTTTTTTTCCCTTCTATTTCTTGCTTCTAAAAATTATGGTTTGCGAACATCAAAACGAGCAAAAGGACGTCTGAGGTTTTGTTTTTTGTTTTTTTTTTTTTTTTTTCCTTCCTTTCTTTCTTTCTTTTCTTTTAAATATTTGCTACATACTCGGGGATGGAAAAAAAAATGGCTGAGCAAACTGCGTGTAAACGGGGAGCAAAAAAAAAAAAAACAAAAAAGGGGCGGGCAAGGCTGAGTTGCCGTCAGGGCACGAACCGCAAGCAACGCCGAATTAAAAAGAGAGGGGGGCGAGGGGCAGAGAGAGGCAGCCCTAGACAGAAATCCAAGCAGCGGTGGCTTCAGGAAAGGCACTTTTCAGCAACCTGCAGGAAAAAGAGAAATAGAATCAGCCAGGAGCCGAGGGCCGCCCCGCTCAGGCGGGCGCGGGGTTGCCTAGCCCGGCCCCGGCCGCCATTGTCGGCAGCGGGGGCATTTCCCGCACCAGCCTGCGCATGGGAGGTGGAAGCGACCAATGGCGTTTACCCTTGCAGCAGCAGCCCGGGCAGCCGACCAATGAGAGAGACCGTTTCATAGCGGCCCAGGCTAGCACAGGCTGCGTCTGCGCCCGCCGCACGGAAAAGCGCCTCAGCCCCAGGGCCCGGCCAGCGGGCCGGCCTCAGACCGCGGGACCCGCGCCGTGCCCGGCAGCGCCTGGGCGGGACGGGCCGAGCCCAGCCTCCGCACGGCCGTGCCCCGGCCACCCCGGCAAGGGCCAGCAGCGCGGGGTCAGCTGCATCCTCCAAGCAGCCCTCTCAGACTAGAGAAGGCTATTTTGCTCTTTAGTATTTTTATTAAGTTTTTTTTTTCCCATTACCCCCCTACCCCCCAGCTTTTCTGTAGGAAACGTTCAGGCAGGAAGAGCAGCCAGTGGCTTTCTTGTATACAAATCACAAGTAGCTGCTACGCTCAACCCCAGAACAACTTTGCATTTTTAAAGTGTTTTATTTAACCCATCAATTACTAGCTGCAGAGCTGTTCCAGCAGCAGCATGGGATGGCACACGAAGACAAACAACTGCTTCACAGTCACTCCCTTCCATGGATTCAGAGCCTACAAAACTAAAAGCAAACCCGACAGGGAAACCTAAGCCCCACACACACGGAAAAAATTAACTCATTGCTCACAGCTGTAGTTTTCCACCAGACTAAAGGCAACTCAAATTACTCTGACTCCAGTAACTCATACAACAAGCAACTTTCAATGCATTCTTATTCAAGGCTTCCTTGGCATCCACTAAAATGTTAAGCCGTCCCTAGAGTTTCCCACTCTAATATTAGCTGTACCAATGACGCCTGATAGGATTGGGCTGTTTCCAAGTTCCCAAAATCCAGCCCTTTATCTTCCTAAAGTACGGCCGCCCTGTTTTGCCAAACACTTGACAGGCGCAGGATGTTGCTCGTGTGACTGCTATTAAGACTTGAAGCTTTTGCAGAAGAGCCTTCAACTACAAGAAAAGGAAGCTTAAATTCCTCTTTTATTATTGGTGTGTTATTGCAATTACACTGATCAGTAACTGAAACCTACTGGAGCTGGAACAGTCAAACAATGCTACCAAGGAAGAAGTGTGGGAAGAGGCTGTCAGCAGCAGCAGGGGGTGGGGCACACAGGCTGTTTGATTCACAGATCGAATCATTTCGCGTTAAAAAAAAACCCAACAACATTCATTAAACCTACACTGCAAGCATTTTCTAGGCTAGTTAAGAGTCAAGTTCATAACAAAAACTGCCCAGATCCTTGCAATCCAGCTTGCAGCGCCAGCACAAAGGTTGGTCTGACCCATGCTTCTGAAGGACCTTTGTTTTTTTGCACATCAGGTGGGGAACAGAGACTGCAAACACCGGATTTGCTAAGCATGTTTTAAACTTCAAAGGGAGGGGGGAAAAAAGCACATCTAGCCACGCTCATGTCTTCTGGGTTTCGTAAGGAACAGAGATGCTCTAAATCAATTCCAATTTTGCAAACGGGGCAAATTTATACAGGAATCCCATTCACTGCTGTGTGGGCTCCTTGTCCAAATGAGCTCAGTAAGCAGGAAAAGATCTGCGGAAACCTTCTGCAGGGAGCTAGGGACTGGCTGGGCGCGGCTCTTAAAAACGAGCCAGAACAGGTCAGATATGGGTGGGGATTAGAAAGAATGCTCTCTCAGAAGCTGCGCTGAGCAGACTGAAATACAACCATCTTGCGGATTAAGTGCCTATTCCACAGCTTCAGCCTCCCAGGGAAGCGGGGGCCTGAATACGGTGGGTCTGAACTTAACACGCAGTTACACCAAGATGTACAAACACTGTAGTAACATCTGCCGCTTCTACCCTGAAAAATCTACCTGCCCTCCTACCTTGAAAAATCCCAAAGAACGTCAGAAACCAAACGTTCATCTCGCTCTCACCCATGTAGCTCAGGAGTGCACATGGACACACGCATGCCTGCACTAAGCTGCTCAGTCCTCAAGATGAAGGGAATCATGTTAACAGAAGATAAGTCAAGCGAATCCAACAGAACGTTAAACTACAAATATCAAGACATTCAGAAGAAATACTTGCCAATGTCCTGCTGATGGAAACTGAGGCACCCTACCCCGCACCCTGCAGAAGGGCACGCTCAGTGCGCAAGAGCGAGACACAAGGAGGAAACAGCACACATTCCTGCAGAAGGACAAACTGTCATCTCAGACCCTGAGACTCGGGCTCCTGTACCGGGGGGAGCCAAATAAATTGATAAATTTTTAATACCGGAGGCCTCAATCCCACAGCCTGGGGGGCAGAGCACAGCAGCAGCAGCACACAGTGCCCCCATCGCTTGCCATGTACTCGGGAGAGCACTTAAGCACATGCTTAACTTTGAACACGCCAACAATCTTACTGGAAAGAAGAAAACCTGAAGCATGTACTTAAGTGCTTTGCTGAATCAGGGCCTAAATAAATGAATCTGCTTCGCGGGTTTGTAAGGGCTGGAAGGCCAGCAAGCACAGGCAGCAGTCATCACGTTTTGGCTTACGTGATCACAGCCCAGAGGAGCACGAGTTCAGCTTTTCTGCAAGTCAACAAATACAGTTTTGTCAGTGTCTGGATAGCTGCAAATTCCCTCTCCCCGGTGGCCACGGGGAAAGCCGAAAGCACGCCCAGGCAGGGCTGACAGCGCACGGTGTGCCACTGCGTGCCACTGCGGCAAGGCTCCCGCGCACCCCGCCACGGGGTAACACACATCGCACTGGAACCCACCGCGGATACTGCAAAGCTTCAGTTCTCTATGTCTCAACTCCTGGCAGCAACCAACCGTAACCGTTCTCACCACAATGCATCCTTACAACTCCCTTGTATGACCCTTTTTTTTTTTTGGGGGGGGGGGGTGGGGGGGTGGGGTGGAGGAGGGAGGGGGAGTGACTGGAATTTTATTCACTTTGTTCTCTTGCTTCTTTCAAATGGGAGGAATAAAAGCATCCATGCCAAAACCAACATACAACAAGGATAAAAAGTACCTCCAGAAAACATGGGCTTCGTTAGCATGCAGGAAATACAACAAAGGGTAGGTGCTGCCTTTTGAACCCTTCCCATCGAGCCAGATCCGTCTGGCAGAGCTCGTCTCCTCCGCTACCAGATGGGCCAATCCCGTTTCAATGGCAGCGGCATCAAAGCCAGAGAAAGCAGCAGAGCAGAGAGGAAAGCCTGTGGCTTTTATCCCGGTAAGGAAACTAGAATATCCCTGAAGCCCCTGCTCCAGGGCCACTTGCTGGGCCAGGCTCTAATTGCCTGAGATGCAGGAGGACGGGGCCAGATGTCAGACCCAGCCTTGCAGCTACCGAAGTGACGGCGAACAAGGGTAGTCTGAGGAGCGCTAGGGCTCGTCCCTGAGGGGACTGAGATGCCCTCGCCACTTGAGGTCACGTGAAGATGAGAGTATTCACTTGATGCTTGAATTCCTCCTGCTTTCCATGAAACCAGTCCCCTTCCACTGACACCCCCGTGGATGTCAACTCACGAGGACGCTTCCTGACAGCCAAGTTTAGAGATGCTAATTGATGTGACAGGGTGGATTCAAGCAGCTCCCAAGTGTAAATGATGCTATTTAAAAAAGATGGTTTTGTTGTTGTTGTTTTGGGGTTTTTTTTTAAGAAGGAAAACCAACTCAGTAGAAGTGGCAAGGTGGGTTCCTTATTTATTTTTCCTCAAGGACTTCGGGGTCACGACTGCTCAGATGAGAAGCAAAAGCGCTGCTGCCCTAACTGACAGTCCCAAGTGAGCGAGAACAGCAGCTATTCCCCTTCACCTGAGGTGGAACAGGGACAGTGCGGACAGTGAGGGGACACTGGAGCGTTCCCAAAGACAAGCTCCGGCTATGACCTCTCTTTAGGATATGGGATGCAGTCCATGCTCCTCTCCTCAACACAAACCACCAGCACATGACAGAGGAACTGACAACCCCCTCTCCCGAGTCCCTAGCCCCATCCTGCCAGGCTGCAGCATGCTCTACCCAGTTTTGCAAGTTAGAGTCAAGGAAAGCTCGGACCCAGCCAACCTGGATGGATGGATGGACACCACGGAGGCACCACAACTGAGAAACTGTGCTCTTCAGCTTGTGAAATTCAGACCTCAATTCTTTCACTAATTCCACTACAACTCACATCCCATCCCTGAACTATTAATGTCCTCCAAGTGTCATGATATTGTCGGAGCCAAAAAAGACTTTTTTCTTTTATGGCCTTTCCTCAAAGCACTAAATTCATCTGGCAGCACAAACGACACTCTCACTCATCAGTCCTTGCACCTTTGAGGTAATTCTGTAACCTCGGCTTTTCATTACACCTAAATTGGTACGGAAGAGCTTAGTGCACCCACCACCTCCTCCTCAGTAAGCCAGAATGGGGGAACTCCTCACTCAAACACGAGGGAGATGTTTCCACTATCAAAGAAATCCTGGAAAGACTGCATGGCAAGCAGAAATGGGAACAACGAAAACAGCATATTGAACTGTTTTGTTCTGTAAGAGAAACAAAAGTCTATAGGAGAAGACCACCACCCATCCAACAGCATTTTCACATTCACATGGAAAACCGAGCCTGAGCATCTTCCCCAGTCCATCCTTTCTCCTCCACTTTCACAGCAGTAATAAAGAACATATGAAGGTGCATTCTTGGAATCACAGAACGTGTTGGGTTGGAAGGGACCTCTCAAGGCCATCTAGTCCCACCCCCTGCAGTGAGCAGGGACATCTTCAACTAGATCAGGTTGCTCAGAGCCTCATCCAGCCTGGCCTTGGATGTCTCCAGGGATGGGGCCTCCACCCCCTCTCTGGGCAACCTGGGCCAGTGTCTCACCAACATTGGTGCATGAAGGGCATTCTTGCTCTTCAAAGGAACCAAAAAAGTATAGTGAAGGGTAAGATTTTACTGGGGAGTGTTATACCGGTACATTTATTGGCAGGGATGCATGAGAAAAGCTAACCTACTTTTACGGGGAGCCTTCAGTCAGTGAGGAGGAGAAAAAAAAATAAATCATCTAGGACCCACCGAGCCAGGAACAGGATGACATTAGTTCAGTTGGCTGATGTCAGAGCAGCTCATTCTGGGCCTCACAAAAGCCCACGGCAAGTTAGGTGCTGCCACGATCAGATCACAGGGCAACTCTGCTTCACTTGGGACCGGTTCAAAAGTGGAACTAGCAAGACTGTACAACATCAAAAGAAAAGACAAAAATAACGCCCATAAGGTCAAGGCTGAAGTCCCAGTTAGCAAGGCTCCTACCCTATCTCACATAAAACCCAGCAGTGCTCAGATTCCCATAGACTCCAATTCCTCTGCTGCTGCAACACCGACAGTTTGCGCGCAGCAGGGCTGCTCCGACGCGGGCCAGCTCCCACCCCCCGCGTGTGCACGGGCTGTGCACCTGGGACAGGAGCCATCCCTGCGAACGGCGGCTTCTCCATAGCTTCTTGTCACTGGGCACTTAATGGGCTGCATTATCAAGCCTGAAGAAGGTCAGTTTATTTTTCTGCCGCCTGCAAGAGGTACTTTTGCCTTCAAATTAGAAAATAATATTCTATTTTTCCACTCTGGCCCTCATACTTTAAAGCAAACACTTCATGGACACGGTAGACACTTTGAATATTTCCTTTGTGAACATTCTGTACCTGGACACTTTCTCCCTCAGGCAACAGTTTACTTAATTTAAGGTAGACCTTTGCAGCTAGAAGAAAATAAACCGTCTTTTGTTCTTCTACCAGTTACTTGGAAAAGGAGCCTCTACCACAGCCATGCAGGAAAAGTTTCTGTTCAAGGTCTAACCGCAGATGGTGGGGGCTGTGAATCACCAGGGATCACACCGCGTGCTGAAGAGTCACCACAGCCCCGAATGCCGTCTGTTCAGAAGAGGACGGCGGAACCCAGAAGCCACACGCGCAAATAGAACAACCTCCCGCTGCTGCTGCAATGGACGGCGGCAGGACACAAACCCACCGCACAAGCGGCTGTGTGCACTGTGCACGAGGTGGATGTTTGGGCCTGCAAATACCACGCACCTCTGCGCTGAAGGAGCCGCTAATGCTCGTCCTTTTCCCCCCCCAACGCTCGCTCAGGCTGGCAGCTTAGAGAGACTTTGCAGAGTGTGGGTTACTACTGGTCGTGACCTCTGTGGAAAGAGCAGCACAAGAAAAACCCTCCCGCTCCTCAGTGTGGAAGGCTGACGTTGGACGTACCCTAAGAGTTCCCACCTCTTAGGAAGCTCGCCAACCTTGCTAAAGCTCCTGGATTTATGGCACCCCAGAAGATAGCTGTGGTGCTCTGCAGGGACAGCAGTGCTGCCATCCTTGGGAAAACGGATCATCCATCACTTGCCTCCGGGCACTCTCCACTGCTCTTAGCTGCCCTGGCATGACCTAGGCATCTCTCTCACCTGGAGAGGTGGCATCTGAGGAACCAAGGGGAAAAACGAAAAAACAACAAAAGAGAAAAAAGATAAAATAAAGCACCGTGAAGGAAGGAAGCTCTTCACTGCAGAGAAGAAAAAAAAAAAAGTACAAATAAACTCGGGGAACTTTATCCTCCCTTGCATACATGCAATTCTCCACATTTACACCCTGCAGCAAACAATCACAGGAAAAATAAATGCCAAGTTTAAGGAAATAGTTGAAAAAAGTCACTTTGTTTCTGAAATCTACCATTCTTCACTGCACACTACGGTGCTCCTATTCCCTCAGCTGCCTGAAATCTTCACAATCTGTTTTCCTTCTTCATCAACCTCCAGCATTTCTTGTCCACCAAAGTTCAAAGAACTCTCCCCTTCGCTCCTGCAGGATTAGCTCTTCTCCAAAACGCTTCCAACAGGCAAATGGCTGGCAGCTATTTGCCCCTACCTGCAGGGGATTTCTAAGCCAAAAATGCATCACAAAACCACTGCAGTTTAAGGAGCTTTTTTTGTTTATTTGTTTGCCTTTGAACAAAGTCACAAAGTGTGCTGGACCCACACACATGTGCCTCATCAGAACAAATACCTTTCCACAGGGTTTTCCAGGGCAGCATGCAGGGAAGTTCAAAGGGAACTTCCCCGTTTTGCTGAATACATTTGTTGGTAGAATAGCCACACACGCACATTTCTGTTCTTTTGGGCTTTTTATTTCCTGCCATCATCTTATTCGGGACCAGTTCGAGGACAAGACCCCTTTCCCATGCCTCTGCTAGGAGTGATGGAGATCCCCTGCGACCCCACACCTGGGGGATAGGGGCATTCCTGGGGGATGCTCCGCTGATCAGGCAGCCAAGCAGGAGTTTTGCTCGAGCCAGACTCCAGCACGGCACCCATTGCTTCCGAGCCACAGATACACAGAGAAGGATGCTCCCTTCTGTTGTGACCCACCTGGCAAATCGCTTCTAGCCTCCTGTGGGAGGCAGCTTCCCAGCGCCAAGGGCCAGGGACCCGCGTTGGAGCAGGGTGGCTAACCCAAAAGAAACGTTTCCTCTGCGGTGCAGAAGCAGCTACTGTGCTGCTGTGAAGCAGTGCTAAAATCCCTTCCAGCGCCAGCATTGCTTGGGAGGGGTTAGGACCACAATTACACCAGCTGCAAACACAAAAGAACGAAAAAAAAAAAAGTTGGCAGGGATCTCTGGAGGTCAGCTAATCCAAACCCCGTCTCAAAGCACAGCCAGCTTCAGAGGTGGATGTTTCCATCTCCAAACGCAGAGAGAGCTGTCTGACACAAAGAGAGCTCAATTGAGTCAAACAAATTTACAGAGGAGACAGGAAAGGCCAAGGCTCATTAAGGCTTGTTCCCCACCACGTAATCGTAAGAAATAGGATCAAGCAGATGTATCCCACAATCTATCTGATTATCCTACTCAGTGTTCAAGAAACCCCCAAGGTCCTTGCCAATCAGGTAAGTGTCCGCGCGTGCTTGGGCAGGCCGATGGGGACAGCTGACAGGAGGGAATGCCTTTACCCAACTGCCCTTCATGGGATTCTGCTGGCAGGAACAACCTAGGGGCCCCTCCGAAGCTCCAAGCATGGCCCTAGCCCTTAAGCCAGGCAATATACTCTGTTGAGCAGGAGAAATACTGAAATAGGAGCCCAGGCTCAGCCATTCACCATGCTGCAGAGGAGGCCTGGGGCTTTTGGGAAGCCGCAGAGTTGCTGCACACGCAGAGGAGACCTGCCCAGGACTGGTGTGCTTCAGAGATGCCTCTGCCCATGCGCATGTATGTGTGTCTGGAAAATTCCCACTCCAGACTTCTCAATCACAGAGCCTGCTGCTCAAGGAGACGGGTTCTCTCCAACAAGGAAGGCGTTTTCCATTTGGGTCCCATACTGCATCTCCTCAAAACACATACATGCTCACACACACTATAATTTCAGGCGCTCACGCGTTAGCTGTCCTACCTGGTGACCACAGGCCTGGAGAAAGAGAAGACAGCATTTGGACAGTGGTTTGAATTCTTTCTCAGCTGGGAAAATTCACAGAAAACAAAAATAGTTTTTCTTTTAACATTCTTTGTACTGAGTGCTTGGATAAGCCATAAGTACCTTGGCAGCAAACCAGTTTGGTACAAGCACAGAACACCAGAACACAATGCAGTCATCACAAAGCCACTGCTCTGGGCCAGACAGTAATTTTCCCCTTTGCACAGGGCAGGCCTCCAAAGTCTTTATTCTACTACATTCAAGTCCATCTGAATTACACGATGTGTTAAAAATGAGGACTCATGCCCAATAACGAAAACACCTATCATTTATGAGCTACGCGGAAGGGCACACCGTGCACAAACATACTCAAGAAACATTTGTGAAATGATTCAGGAGTCGGGAAAAAGGAAGCCTTTGACTTTCTTCCTCAACTCAGACCTCTAACAGCATCCTCAGGTTGCAAATCAAATACACAATGACAGGAGGAGACTGAAAGACTGGTAACAAAAGCATCCAACGCATTTAGGAAAATTTCTTTCAGGATTAAAAGAAAGAATTTAGAACATGCAGGAAATCAGGAAAAGCAAGCATAGCGACAACTGAGAGCGTATTTTCCACTTCCATATGCCAGTGAAAATCCAGAGCAGCCTAGTCCCAAACCCCAAAGGCATTATCGTCGCACAGGTAGTCGCCACAGGTCACCACTTAGACAGGAAAGATGCTCTAGTCTCTAAGTGCCAGCCCGGGACCCTGGGAACAAGGGCTTAAACCCTACAGCAGTCATGGGTGCCGCAAGTGACAAGTCGCTTAATCCCTCTGCAAACAGGGGCTGCTACGTCCCTACCTCTCAGTGATGTTTGGCGGATAAAAGCCAGGAACAGCAATCAGGCATTAAGAAACTACTATGGTAAAGGCTGTATGAGCACTGGATGAATAGATCTGTCTCAGACCCCACAGTCATTACAGTATGAAATAGGATACAGGAGGGGGAGCAGACAGCATGCACGCACGCGTATACCTGCCCCATTAATCCATCAGGCTGCAACGGGATGAAAGGCATGTCCAACAACTCCAATCTTGCCTATGCAGCAATAAGCACCCTCCCACCATGGATGGGAGGCACTGCTGCAGTACGTGTCGGGGAGCAGCAGAGCTAAGAGGCATCTGGAAAGTCTAAGTGCCAGTTCTGGCAGCGTACTTTGGCACCAAGTGCCACCCGCTCAGTTAGTGGCCAGGGGCTGTCTGCCTGGTGCCCCTGTGGGACACAGAGGGGTTGGGGATGCACGCAGAGAGGAGCCAATGCAGCTAACGCCCTGAAAAAGGCAAGGGGAAGTCAAACTTGCCCTCGAGGCACTTCCCAAGCCATTCAGAGTTAGTCTGTTGGCCTCTCCTGACTTACACACCCCAAAATCTGTTATTCATTGCTCTTCATCTCACTGCCAGGCAGATGAATCAACTTTTCAGGGACTGAACATCCTCTGTTCTCCCTGAGATACCTGAGTCACGGACACCAACTGAAGTCCTCGGATCTTCAATTCTCTCCTTACCTTCCTGCATCTGTAATGCGACAGCCTCCAGCTTCTCCCCCCGCCGTGGAAGTCCCAGTGACTTGAATTACTTCCAATTTCCCACTCGAAGCCCGTGGCACGCTTTTCTTCCAGAAATCATCTGACTCGGCGTGAAACTACTGAATTACAACCGGGAGCCTGAGAAGGTGGGCTCTAGCTAGCCAGGGCAGATGTACAGACGAACAGTGCCTTCCACGCACACCATCCTTCCGTCCTTCCTGCCACCACCCCGAAGCCCACCGCCACTCCTGGCCAGCAACAGGCAAACACACGAGCGCTCACCCCTGCCTGGTTGGCTGTCTGTCCAAGCTGGCTTTTAAAGCAGCAGACAAAAAAAACCAAACACCAAAACCACAAATGGGGATATATTCCCTTGAGCCTTGAGGGTACACCATGAACCACCATCCATCAGTGTACTTATTTCGCCCCTCGCCAAGGGAAGGAGCTTGGGTGATGGCAGAGGGAAGAGGGGCTATATGGCGAGTGGAATCTTTGTTTTAATTGGCTGCTGTTAAGAACATGAGAAGGATGTTTGAAGGAGAATGATTACGGGCAGAGTGCAGAGGAGGTAATCAAAGGTGTCCGCCAAACTGAATTTACGATGTGGTTTAGCAATCCATCACCTGGCTATCATTCCTACGTACATGTGCATACATAAGCCTCAAAATATATTCAGCTCGGGGGGCCTGGAAAAAAGCGGCTGTTCTTGCAACCCCAGCTAACAGCACTTTGCTCCTTCTAACGTTACAGAAGCAATTTATTTCAATTTGGGGAGGGAAATCAGTTCAGATACAAAGGATAAATAGTTCTAAATTCTTCTAAGCGCGAAGACAACTTTGTTTACTAAATGCATACAAGGGAACATATGTGTACAGCACAAACTCAGCAGTGGAAATTTGCTCCCTGAAATTCCCTGTGATATAGATGCATTTTTTCCAGAGAAGTCCAATGGTCTTGTTTGTTTTCACCGCTAATAGAGGATTTCAATGAAATTTTCTATTGGGAAAGTCTAATGAGGTCAGAACAACAGACCAGAGTAACTAGGAAGGAATGTCCTTGCATTTTACTTTTAGAATAAGGATAAAAGTGGGGCCTTGCAAGAGGCAGGGGATGGGCCTGTTTCGGCACACGTGGCTGGAACGCTAGGTCCTGTGAGCTCGACGGAGTTTCGAGCTTATTTTTGCAACAGCGAATCCCTTGCCGAAATCAGCAACAAGAGAGCGGAAAGGTCCATCCGGAAGAAGAGTAGAGCAATGCCAGGGGCTCTTGGACAGCCCCAGGGACCTACTGCAGCTGGGTGGCTCTTGGCCACGCTCCCCTCCTTAACCTGCTTCCCTTTCTTTGCTGGGGAGACGAGTGCCTTCAGCAGCTCCGCTGAGCTGGAGATCTCTCTACTTCTGTACATTAAAGGGAATCCAAGTTACACCAGGGTAAGCGTTGTGGAGGAAATCAAGAGCAAGAACAGCCTGATGCAGCAGCACTACGACAGGGAACAGGGATTTTACTCTGTCATTAAGGCTGGATGTCAAAACCCACCAAGACAGCCTTCGGGAGAGAGGAGATGGACCAGAGTAAGGCTGTGAGAATGAAAAGGAAGGAACAAAGCTAAATAAAAGAACCCAGGCGGAGTGGGAAGTGGCTTGACTGGGATAAACAGGTAAGGAGGAAAAAGAGTGCATTCAAGAGCAAGCAGGCTGTGGTCTGTTTCCTGGCACCAGCTAATCTGATTGAAACAGAGATACAAGAAACAGAGGCTTAAACAGCTCATGGGAGCAGATCTTCAGCTGGGGAGAGCCATCATCACTCAGCAATTAATTCCCTCGCAGGCAGTGCCCCTAAACCCCAAGTGAAGAGCTGACCCTGCACAGCCAACACAGACAAAGGAGAACAAGACGAAGTGTCTTCCTAAGGGTTAAGAGACAGCAGAGAACAAGCTGTTCCGTGCATGCAGGTCAGGAAAAACAGGACTGGGACTTGACATAGGCACAGTGCACACATTGCTCTGCCAGGATCACCAGAGCTCAAGCAGTGGAGCAGCCAGCTCTGCCCGCTAGGAACGAGACTGCAAGAAGCTTCACCTTAAAATCTGCAAGGACAGAGTTAAACCAGGGGAGTATCTGGTGGGGGTATAGTTTAGGGAGCATCAAGGCATCCAAGAAGATCAGAGACTAGCATCTCTGCTCTGCTGCTTGATATTCTCTCTAGGAAAGGAGTAAGGGAAGGCTAAGTAGGGGGAAAGTGTGCAAGACAAGGTGCAAAGCATCCTTTCACCCCTCCTGTGCTGCCCAGAGCTGCAGGTCTCCCACCTGTGCTGAAGATGCAGATGGAGCCAACCCAGCAGACTGGAACCAGAACCACAGGAATGGTTCAGGGAGGGCAAGAACATGCTCTTTGACAGGCCATCATGGGAGGCTGGACGTGCCCTCCAGCATACAAGTCCTCAAACGAGGTGTTTTGGAGTGGTACCTTGCCTGCAAGTCCTTGCTCTGCTTCCATCCACAGGCAGGCACAGACAGAGAAGAGCCCCCCGAGCAGCAGCAGGCAACAACCCTCTTTCCACCTGAAGCCCAGCTGGAGACACAGAGCTGGTGGCACCCACAGATGCCCAAGAGTAACAGCAAGGCATCTGCCACCCTGGTGTTCTCCAGCCTCCCTCTATTTCTAACTTCCTGAGCCTGCTGTGGTTTGCCTGCTCACTGCTCCCCAACCAACTCCTCACTGAGTAATTGCCCAGTCTCCCCAGCACTTGCGCAAGCTTCACGTGCCCACAACACCCTTTCACAAGGACCTCCACAGATCATACTTCATGTGAAGGAGGAAGATCTCCTTTGGAGTCCTTGGCCACAATAATGCCCTCATCTCCCTGCTTTCCCTCTGGTTGGTTTTATGATATGCTGCAGACTGAGCACGAATGTCATCCCAGAGACACATCCTTTTAGGGACTTCTAGTATCTGTGATGAAGTTAAAAATCTATGTACGGCAGTTTACAAAGCTTATTTTCCTCTTAGATAAAGGGGAGGGTCAGGGTGACATAGCGTAATCGCGGGATAAAATGCCACAATTTCCAACCCTTCCCAGGACCTCGACGCAGCAAGTTTCATTTGCAACCCCAGACTTGGGAAGAAGTTTGCAATTAAAAATATCAACAGTGACTTTCAATACAAGGGCCACAATTTAACTAACCCGCCTTCAGGCTTTGTTAATAAAGAAGCTCTTCTGTAGGGTAGAGCACAAAGGCACTTCTCCAGAGATCAGGTTACCTCTGCCCAGCTACACCACGGTGGAAATTTTTAGAGACCTTTATATAAAAGCTCCAAGAGAGTACACCTCTGCAGACAGACACCTCCCTGCCCGCTCTTCACCTTCTGCTCTGCAAGGAGCACGGTAAACCCAAGCCTGGCTGAATCCATGGGTAAGGCAGGGCTTGCAATTAAGCAATAATGATCACAATCACAAGGCATTTTCAAGGGACTGATGACCAACTGGGTGGGGTTACATTACAATCCATTAACCTAATCAGCATTTAAACCTCAGGAACTACACAGCAGAGGCTGCCACCTGGATTATAAAACAAAATGAGAACATACTATTAAAACATGCGTCCTTCAAGGCTCTGGAGAGCCTTACAGTTACGTCTTCACAGATAATCACATCACAGGTATGGGAGAAGGTCAGCAAATTAGTGCCCAGAGCTAATGAGCCAGTTTATTCGTCTTATCTAGCAGAGAAATGTTTTTTTACCCTCCATCCCATAGTAATGCTACCTTGACAGGTGCAGTGCCCGCAGTAAATACTAGGCCTGTCCCATATTTTGAATTATCCCTTTAGGGATGAGAGCAAAGATACATATTCGGGTAATGGATGCTTCCTACAGCCTCCTGTACAGCTTGCAGCATCAGAAAATTAAGTTTACTGGAAGAGCACAGCCTGATTGCTGCCCCTAAAGCAGACTTTGCTTGGTATCATTACTCAAAGGCCAGTTAAAACAGGGAGTTGCTACACTGGAGCTTTTCCTGCTTCTTTCTTTATAGATCATAGGGCAAGGGAAAAACACAAACTTCAAAGAAATGCCAGGTGCCCACACACCCCACGTAACCCACTGGCAGTAGTGCTGAGCCTAACTTCGCGCCTCTCCTTAATACCTCTTAACAAAACATCCATCGCATACCTTTGCTCTTATTGACTATCACTGAAACATGGTGGCAGTTGGCAACTAATATTTTTAACTCGTGGGGAAGTCTTTTGCATGGCAGTACTTCCTGCTGGGCTGGGTTTTAACGTGCTGTCCTCACTCCTCTGGAAGGCTGACTTGCCAACAAGAGGACCTCGGGTGTAGACGTACATGCACGTGGATGGACCAAGGCCTCAGAAGGGCTATCAGACTATAAGGGACCTATCAGGTCCAAATGGTCTCATCGCCATCCAGGCAGATGTTCAGCACTGCAGCATGGATTTTCCCAGTTTTCCCATCATTCTCCTCTTTTTGTGGTTTTAGTCCTGTTGGTTCAGTACATCTCCCAAGCTCCACACCATTTTTGCCCAGCTGGTGGCTCTGCCTGCAAGACAGAAGGGCTCTTTTTGTCTGGATCTTTGTTCTTTCAACATCATCTAAATTTCACTCCCTTAACACCTGATTTAATATTTCAACCCCTTTAATTACACACAGTGGAGATTTTATCGGAAATCTGATTATTGTTTGAAAGTCTAAGCATTTCATCCCAGCCTCGGAATTGATCTATCAACTGCTTTTAAATCTCCCATTTCAATTTAACATTTAACACTTTAGACCCGCATTAATTACATTTCCCATGATCGATATCAACAAACACCGTCTCTGGTCCTCTCCCGATAGAGAGACCTCAGAGACCCTGCTCTGCCAAAACTCTCAAGATAGCTTTGCTCTTGAACACAGGCATTTACGGCGCTGATCTCTCCAGTGGGAGAGGCAGAGAAAGAAAAACCCACGAAAAATCGGGGTACTGAGTAAGCAGCAAGGTTTATGGACATGGACCTGTTGGAGTGGGGCCAGAGGAGGGTAACGAAGATGCTGCAAGGGCTGGAGCCCCTCTGCTGTGAGGACAGGCTGAGAGAGCTGGGGGGGGTTCAGACTGGAGAAGAGAAGGCTCTGGGGAGACCTTTGAGCCCCTTCCAGTCCCTCAAGGGGCTCCAGGAAAGCTGGGGAGGGACTCTGGATCAGGGAGTGTAATGATAGGACACAGGGTAACGGCCTCAAACTGAAAGAGGGGAGATTTAGATTGGATATCAGGAAGAAATTCTTGGCTGTGAGGGCGGTGAGCCCCTGGCCCAGGTTGCGCAGGGAAGCTGTGGCTGCCCCATCCCTGGAGGGGTTCAAGGCCAGGCTGGACGGGGCTTGGAGCAACCTGGGCTGGTGGGAGGTGTCCCTGCCCAGGGCAGGGGGTTGGAACGAGATGATCTTTAAGGTCCCTTCCAACCCGAACCATTCTGTGATTCTATGATTATTAAGCAACACTGCTGGCAGAGATGCACAGGCCTGGCCCTGGTGGTGGCATGGGGACTGGCCTGGCCCCAGGACGTGGGCAGCGGAGACTCCAGCCAGCTCACCATCCATCTGTCCCACCCCCTTCTCAGCTGGAAGGGGACCAGGCCCTGGTGTGGAAAGCCACTCTGGGCAGGCTCCACCGTAACTCCTGCCCACGCTAAGCAGCGAGTGAGCTGGGCCTGGCCTGTGCGAGAGCTACACACAAGCACTGGGGTACGGGTAACGCTGACGAGTCCATTAAGGAAAGCAAAACTTTACCCACTCAGTGTCTCACAGCACTTACGGCATGCCGTGCTTGTGCCAGCCTGCAGGTCTAGGTTCCCCCGCTCGCCTCACCGCAGCGCAACATGGAGAGCAAAGCACTTCTCGCAGCACTTCTCTGGTCCTGAGCGGAGCAGATCTCTTGTTAGCAGACACAAACTGCACGGACTAATTAAGGAAGACACTCATCACGCTTCCTTTGTATCCAGCCACTGCCAGTTCTCAAAGGCAGCTGCTGTAAGGCACCGGAGGGGTCCAGCCTCGCCGGGAGGACAGTAACAGATTTCCTTCTCCAGACCACAGGAAGCAGAAGTGGAAGTGCTTGAGGGGGGCTGGGTGCTCCTCTTACCCTGCCTGCAATGCGTTTGTGTTTCTGTGTTGCAACTGGAGATGGAAGACCAAGATAGCGTCCACAGTGCCACAGAAAACAGGAATATTTGTCCCTGAATAATTTCTCCAGTATATTAAGCACAAGTCATTCTTATGCAAAGGCTGCCCTGTACAGCTGCCAAGGTCAGTAAGACCTTGCTTTATTTGCTGCATAAGGGCTGGCTGCGTAAGTTGTACCTTGTACATATTTTTACCACACGTTCTCTTGTCTTAGATTTCCCTGCTGCTAGCGCCTATGCATCTTGCCATCTGCTCGGTAGGTCATGCTACCTTCTCGGGCTGTTGGTAATCACTACCCAATATCCAATCCTCCAGAACAGTCAAAATTCCAGCAAACCAATTCTTACGGTATGTTTAATTCAAAAGACACCAAGGACAATATCGAATAACAATTGTCAAGGAAAACATGCTCCACAGCTTTCGCTAACAACATCAATATGTTTCTATTTTCAGGGGGTCTTGACCCGCTCTCCACTCACACAGCCATCACTGTTCACATTCTCGTAGCTACATACAGATGATTTTTTGTACAAGGATTGCATTCAACCAAGTGGCATTGCCTGCACACATGAGCTCTGGGTTACAATACCAGCAAGTGTGGATTTCAGGAAGCAGCCGAGTACTGGATCTAAGTAGATGCCGGGCTCTGAAAATAAGGCCCTATGCCTTTTAAGCTGCAGACGCATTCTTACAGACTGCAGCCAATGGTTATACCTAGACTGAGGACTGTCCCTCTCCCCAGTTTACTAAATCCTGTGAAACTGCAGGGGCAACAGTCAAATTTAGATATTTGCATAAGGAAGAAAGGTAATACTTTGAAACTGTACAACATCATGATACTGCAAAGGACTCAAATGCCAACAAACTTTAACCCAAGCAGTCCCTTTGCAGAAGAAGAGAGTTAAGTACCCTACATGAGGGCAGTGGCTAAGTAGGGAAAGTTCCCAACAGCCTTCCCTGCTCAAGAAGCATGCTGCCCTGCCCTGGCCTCTAAACCCAAATCAACGGGGAGATGGCATGCAAAAACGTCCAATGCCTCCCCTGACCTGCCAGCAGCCAGCGCGGCCGAGTCCCCCAGTGACACCAGTTCTTTCTTGCTCATTTAGTTTGAGCTACACCTCACCACACCTGATCAACCGCAGCAGCATTTGGTGACCAGCTCTTGCTTATCGGTGTCTGAAGCAAACAAGCTTTCAGCCAGGGAGATCTGGTCTGGTGGGAACAGCGAGGCAAGACTCCAGACCAGGGCTCACACATCTTTCTTCCAGCCCAGAAACCAACTGGTTTGAGCCGTCTCACTTTGCCCCTCTGACATTGCTTGAACCCCATTCACAAGTTACCGTTAATGACTACCATCACCTCACCCTGCGTATTTGTCCTGAGGGCTACAAGCTCCTCAGGATAGAAACCCTCTCCCCCTTTACTCTGCAGCCCCTGACCTTGGTAGGACCCCACCGCCATTGCCATAACACAAATCATCATTCAAGCTGAAAACACATACTGGTGCCAGAAGTCTCTCAACTGGAGACCAGCGGCATTACAATGGGGCTGTGCGGAGGGGTTAAGAAGCACCGCTGAAAAGGGATGCAAACAAGGACTCCAGGCTCCGAGCAAGCACGCTCTGCCATACACGCAGCTCAAAAGGTTAGCATCACTTGTGAGCAAGAACTGTCTGGCTGAACATACTGCCTTTGTTAACCGAGAACAGCTACATGATGGAGTGGACTAATTAACTGCATTTTACTTTTAGGGACCCAAACTTAAATCCTGGCTCTTGTCACAGCTGAAAACAAATTTAGGGACTACAGTGAGAGCCGAGATCATTTATTTTCCACAAAATCATCAAATAATTGCCAGTCTCCTGACAGAGAGGCCCAGAACTCTATGCAAGGACGCTAGTGCTTATGCTGTTATTTCCTCAAGTATAAAAATTATTAATGGCTTGATGTGAGCGGTCACTACAGCTATCAGTGCTGCTCAGCTGGACTGAACGCCCAAATATGAAGAATCTCACCGTGCAACATGTGTGTGCTTCATGATGCAGGGCCGTGCAGATTGCATGTCCTACATGGAGGGAAGCTGTGCCTGGCAGGATTTAAAATTAAATTTTCATAAGGACTCATATATCCCTTAAATGTAGAGGGCCAAAGCACAGCCCCGGTGTAACTCTAGTTACTTCACTGGAAAACCACCAGGGCTGGTCGTGGTCCAAAGGAGCTGAGGGTAATTTCCCCACTCCTTCATGGCTGAAGGCCGCCCAGCAGGGCCAGCACGGAAGTGAGTACTTTCCCCATAAAGTAATTCTCTATTTTTATCTTGCTAAGAAAGTTTTCAATTTAGAAACTAAAACTCCTGCTTCAGGGAGAAGCCAAGTACCCTCTTCCTTTCATATTCTTACCACAGAAGTTTCATCTAATCAAATAAGCCATTTTTCCACTGAAAGGAATCACTGTGGAAAAACCAGAACAGCAGACCAGCCCCTGAAGGTCTCCAAGCAATAAGTATGGATAAATTGCATTCCTGATGCTGGTGGTGGCATGCTCCTCCGTACTGCTGTTTGCAGCGTCATCTCACCCCTCTGGGCCTCAGGTTACCCATCCCAAATGATGGGGACCCTCAGCGTCAAAGCACTTCTGAGAGCAACATACTCAATGTGTAAGTTAAGCAGCAGCTTAACTGTTCACAGATCGTGAACCATAGTTTTGGACACAATATGCTGCTCTACTAAACAGAGGTTATTGCTTCTGAAGTGCCATCATCCACTTCTTTCCTCCTCTCTCAGCAAAGAGTCTCCAGCATCCTCAGCCGCCAGCACAAGTGAAGGTGGGTAGGAAGACACAAGAGAGGTCAAACGGAGCACGGAAATGTTTTCTGAAGCAGCCTCTGGCACGTAATGCTCAGCAACACAGCACAGCTCAGCAATCCAGCACCTTTCATCCGCACCGAGCAAAAGACCTCGACACTTAACCCTGTAATACAACAAAGCGAGGGATGGGTATTGTCTTCATGGTAGGGTTTTACAGCAAGCCACAGGCTTGTGTGGAAGGCTTCCCTTGAACAGGAAAAGAGGAAAGCTTAAGTCAGACTTCTGTCCAAAAAGTCAGACTCGAGGGGAAGGGATCAGTCAGAAGACATCCGTGAACTGGGGAAGAAGGGAGCAGCAGCCACAGTGCTCTTGGGGGCTGACAAAGAACCCAGGGCCAGGTCCTCCCCGCTCCCAGGCAGGGTGAGATTCCCACAGCCGAACCAAATTCTGCAAGTAAGGGCCACGCGTCTCCCCCCGCCGTTGTGTTTAAATCCTCTTTACTCCACAGAACTATTCTCCACCCTCCCTTCCCTTTTAATCAGGCCTGAACTACAGATGTCACCCTCATTTTGGCTAAGTCAACACAACTGCCGCATCCAGGATGCTGTTACAGTAAAAACCTTACTTACACTCTTGGCTGGATTCCAGAGTCTACCTCTTGGTCTAGACCTGACCTCGTTCCTCTTCTGCAAGCTTAATCCTTTACCTTAAGGGCACAGGGAGCACACAGGGACTCCGACACAGGCCTGTCTACACTCAGTCTCCCCTTCAGCCGGCAGAGCCAGGAGACTCTTTTGATCTTGCTGCACAAACACGAACGATTATTGACAGGAGGCTCCCTCAGAACTGTATGTTGTCCAAAAACACACATAGGTTCAAGAGCCAAAAAGCAAATGCGAAACACACACTTAATATTCTGCAAGGTAAACCCCTACCCCTAAAGCTCAACTCAACAGGACATAAACCTTCAATCAACAGTCGCCACAGTTTCCTCAGATGCAGCCCTGGCGTTGCACCAAAACCATAGGCACGTCAGATACATCCAGCTTCATCTAAAGGTTAGAATAGAATAGAATAGCTTGGGTTGGAAGGGACCTTAAAAATCATCTAGTTCTAACCCCCTGCCATGGGCAGGGACACCTCCCGCTAGATCAGGTTGCTCAAAGCCCCGTCCAACCTGGCCCTGAGCACTTATTCATCCTTCAGCAGAAAACACAACACATCAATACAGGACCCTAACTGAGGACAAAGGACTTCAGCTGCCACATCACCCTCCAACAGTACCTTACCAGGCACACCCAGCAACTTGCTGCAACAGCGTGCTCAAAGAGATAGCTTATGGCTCGTACAGTGTGTCATCCTTGGCCCGCTCCTTGCTGCCCCCACCCCACATGGCCAACGTGCAGGAGTCACAGGCTGAAGGTGGATGGACAACAGCTTGCCCTGTCATGCCCAAACACATCATATAAACAGAGTATCAAGTCTGAGCAGGATCTGGCTCGTGCATTCCACCTCATGACCCAAAAACCTCGAGCCCAGTCATATATCAATAGCAGCGGTGGAAATATCAACCTGTGAATGAGATATTAGCAACTAATCTGTTATCAGCTTATTCCAAGAAGTCAACTAGCTGTGGATTCAACCTTCAGGCAACAACACAGGTGTTTCTTGGCTCTCAAAGACATTTGCACAGTGTTTTCTTTAAGTGTTTGTGAGGGATGTTCAAAACCCCAATTATCTGTATCTGACACGATGCTGAACCAATACTCTCCTGGTTCACAGGAGCTGTAAAAAAAAACCCAACCCGCTCAGGCTAGGTAGGAGGAGCCTCCAGATCAAATTCTTTGAGCTCCGAAACAGTCCTTGAACGTGTGCTGCAAGAAATCCTTCATACAGACACACCTTTCATATCACAGGAGGAGGCGAGGAAGAGGAAAAGAGATTAAAAACAAAATAAAAGCCAGATCCTCAGGTAACAGAAAAATCAGAGATGCTCCCTCAATTTACACTACTAAGGATTTGAGTCAAAGGTGCTGTTAAAGTTCCTTTATGAAATATTTTAATCTGCCTTTCGATCTGCTATGAGTGCAAGCTAGGCAGTGCGTTTCAGAGAAATTATTTATTCAGTTTTACAGTGACTAACCTGAATTTCCAGACTGCTTCAAAAGAAAAACCTGAAGCATTTTTTTACATAAGGCAAGGAGCATTAGGCTGCTTCCCCCCTTGTTTTTCCTTTGCTTTTTTCCTTCCGCCCCTCAGCTGAAACATCTCTACCTCTCATCTAATAAACAAACTACGTATCTTTCCACCAAAAAAATGCTCTTCCCTTCACTGCCATGCTAAAAACGTGCTGACAATTCTTCCAGTGTTTTTTTGCTGAAGCCACCCAAAGTGGACTAAAATAATATTCTTTTTTATTTTTGAATGGATTTTTCAGTTTAGCCAACTACTTGAAAAAAACGGCTAGCCTTACATCGCTGGCTGCAAGTCTTACAACCTGGAATAAACCCAACACGAAGCTGAAAGTGTGGGATTACCACTGGCTTGGCGTTAGCGGGGCACCCTACCAACACCACCCACAGACAAAGCGAAGTACAGGGGAAGCAGCGTCACACGCAGCGGGCCCAGCTTAAGGCAAGGTTTCTACGGCCCTTACAACAATATTTCCTAACAAGTAAGCTCTGATTCTGGCAGGTGGAGGGCAGATGTACATTTTCTTGTGCGGAGATGCCCTCTACTCAACCCAGCCTAAGACCTTCACTTACGCGAGGCTGTGATTAGGGGATTCAGGTCATGAGCAAGCAGATCTCATGCTTTAATTCTCTCTCTCGTTTCGGTTGCCTGAATCTCCAGGATGAGCAACATCACATTCTTGCAGAAACCGAAGCGAACTTGCGTGCACCAGCTCTCTCAGAACAGGGACATGCGTGAAGTCGATCGTGATAACCTCTCACCCAAAGGCGTTGGATGCTGCCGCTGTGTCTCAGCACTCTCTCCTCACATTAAAGGCTCAAAACAACAATCCTAAAGCCAGTCTCACCTCTAACAATACTGCATTAAGTACATCAATACTGTTGCATTTGTATCTCCCCTTCGGTACAACCCCCTGGCAAAGATGTACATCCAAAAATACAGCAGCCTGCACCCCCTCTCGCTCTCCCAGCTCAGCGAGCTTCCTCCCGAGATAACCCTGCCAAGAACCACTTTAGCAACGTACAGGTTTAAAAGCACCCTAAAAATGGACACGCACCCAATATCAGACTGCAGCCCTGGTTCCACCCCCCAGTAAGCATCGTGCAGGATCAGGCCCTTGCTAAGTGATGTGGGACTGCAGCAACGCGCTCCTAGCATTGCTACTTAATTGTGGCAGCTTTCGCTACCTGCAGATGCCGTCCAAACATACAGGGGAAAAAAAAAAAAAATCTGTGCTCTTGGGAGCTCACAGTCTAAAGGCACAGGTCAGGAGAAACACTCTGTTCTTATTAATGCAGTTCTGTGGAGAGGAAAAAAAAGAAACCAGTCAAGCCTGTATGCTTCTCAGAAGCAGATTATAGCTAATAATGCAAAGATTACCGACATTAAATGAATTTAAATTCATTCTTCTATCATTCAGAATATTAAGTTTTTTACCTTCCTCCCAGTATCACTCCCATTTGTAGTCAGCTTCACTTTCTGCCTATCACAAAGATGTTATATTTGGACTATAATCACCACAATGGACTTCTCCCCCTCGGCAGTTCTGTTGTACTAGGCGTCTTAAGACAAAAAAAAAAAAAAGCATTTGCAGTGTCAGTTTAACAAGCATCTTTTTTTTTTTTTTTTAAAGGTAATTGCTGTATAATTCTGCGAACAAGTTCTGCAGTCCTAATGGCTTCTTTTTGCCCGTCAACAGGTAAGGGGACAGTCTCACCGGCGCTGCAGCAGCGTTACTCTGGCAGAAGGAGCGAGAGCTGCTCAGCCCACGGCTCTGCCGGGCAGAGGGAGCCGGCAGCGCTGGACATCCCGGCCAGACCACAGCATCAGTGCACGCTGCAGGCACAGGGGACCAACAAAAAAGCGTCTGTTGCTGGTGACCAAAGCTCGATTTTGAATTCAGGTTGCTCCTCACGAACATTTGGACTCAGACTAAAGACATTCCTCTGCACTACCCTTCTGGGAATGGAATGGTTTTAAAGCCAGCACCAGCAAACTGAAGATGGAGCATAGTGTCCCGGTTTGAGGTAAAACAGAACCAACTTTCTGTTCAGTAATTTTATTTCTTAGCTAGGCCTCTTCTAACTCTCTGAAATTAACAGCATGTTGTCTCGAAAACGGTTTGTTCTCAGAGTGATAAGACCAACATTTATGGTTTGTGCCAAGGAATGGTACCCAGAGAGGCTCCTGCTTATACTTATTGCTGCAACAACCCAGGTCAGCTCATTTCATTATTTGCCCCGTTGGAGGGTGGGAGGCAGAAAAGCGTAGAGGGGTCCCACCCGCGGGGAGGAGCGGACAGGACAGGGGACCCAAAACTGACCAACAGGGTATTCCATCCCACCAGCCCCACGCTCAGTACAAAAGCTGAGGGATCAAAGGGTCAACGCTCTTTCTTCAATGGCCGACGTCTGAGCAGGACCCTGTCTGTTCATCTGCCTTTGATCCCAATCCGTGAGTTCCAGACTCCAGCTGTGGAACCCAGTTCCCACCCGTCGCTGAGTCCAGTCAGATTTACTCTCAGGAGGAAAAACTCCTTTTGAAACTTTAAAGTTCCAGTTCAGCTATGGGATCCCTCTCCCCAAACATCCAATTGACAAGTATCTAAGAATGCTTAAAAGAAAGCCATCAGTCCAGCAAATCACCAGCCGTGTGTGTGCTGCTGAACATCACGAACGTTCATGCTAAAAGCTTCTCACGCATGCCTGCATCCCCATTTTACTGAAAGAAAGGGAACTCCAACAGCAAACAAACTGCAAATCCCTGTCAGCCCCAAATCCGGACTGCTTGGCTGGGCTGTGGCCCCAAGGCTCCAAGCTTCCCCGTTTGCTCTCCTGGTCCCACATCAGGAAGGCAAGCCAACGCGTCCCCAAGCCGACAGAGCAGGAATCAGTGGGCAGTTATCTGAAATGCAGTTTGCAGTGAATTACCATTGCACGGGATCAGTCCAACTCAATCATCCAGTCCTTTTGTTTCAAAAAGGGAGTTACTGCTGGTAAAAGACATCTGCCTTAGCTCACAGCCTTACGCAATGGCTGTATTAAGCATCACTCTTATTTATCAGTATGCAGGTACAGTAGTTCACATTTTCTTGAATTAAAAAAGCCCCAGCATCTTGCAAATGGCTGTCGGTAACCAGCTCGGCCCCAGCTGTGCAGACATTCTCTTGCAGGTCTGGGCATCCCCCAGCTCCGATTCCACCACCGCTGCCAGCTGACCCAAGTACAGGCTGCATCAGCCGGGGCAGGTCTGCCCTCCCTGGGGCCCATGCCTCATTCCTGCCCTCTCCCTCGGCCGTAACAAGCATTTAGGAGACCGAGCACGAGGCAGAGGAATGAGGACAGCAGCATGGAGGAAAGAGTGCACCTTTCAGTGCCAAAACCCATTTGAAGGGCATGAAATGGCAGGCTCAGCTCCTCACGGCGCCCATGGAGGCCAAGGGCACGCAGCACAGCCTGGAAGCTTGAGCAGCCAATGGCTCTGCCTCGGCAATGCCTCTGTCTCAAGAGGCTTCCACGATTCCCCCAAATACACGTTCCCCACAAGTTTGCTTCTCTCCGTGTGTGCACTGAAAGTCGTATACATTAGAAACACATGTGAGGAACTGGGCGCAGACCCTACGACAGGCCTGAATCCGCAGCATTGTACAGCCAAACACTCATCCCATCCAGGAGTCGCCCCGTACGGCACCCTCTAGGTTGACTGAGCAGCTGGCGATGCTCTAAGACGTGGGGGAGAAACCGTTTCTCATGTCAGCTGGCATGCAAAATGGTGTAACTGCCCCACTAAAAGCATCAAGGACGCACTCCATAGCTGGGCTGAATTTAGAAATCCTTGTATCTCTAGAGGAACAATATGGAGTCACTGCACACAAAATAAATTAATCTGTTGTTAGACACATCAGAAACTACCCTGTACCTTGTGAACGGATCTCAGGGTCTTGTCAGAAGGATAACCTTCCACCTATCATAGGACACAGAATGAATTTGCCTTTCAGCAGCAGCATCCTCATTCCAACCTTGGTATCTGAGCATTAGCTACCGAACGTGTCATATTACAACACAGTCACCAGAGCTGGCAAGTCCCCAACCCAGCAGGTCCCTCCCTTCAGTAAGGCGGATATATAACCTCATGCAGAATCTGCCCTGCAGGCCCTACTCTTCTCCTCAGTCTCAGGAGGAACATGGGTCACAGCCACTCAACCGACTGCTCTGGAAACCCTGAAGAGCATAGTGAAGGTGGTCAGCAGGTCAGAGCTACCCAGGCCAGCTGCCCCAGGCAACATGGCCCAAGAGGGTGCGCAGAGCAGGCAGGGGAGGAGTGGGGACAACCTGCCTGCACTTCCGACCAAGGTGGAGGAGGCTGGTGGCAGCCAGAGGCAGCAGGGGAGGTGTCACCTCAATGCAGACATGCGGGAGGGAAGGGGCTCGCTGTTCCTCCTGCAGGAGAGCAGCCCACTCTGGCTGGCCTTATTTACATGACCTGCAGCGTAGCTTCCTCAAGCACCGCCGGAAAGGTGCTGCTGCATTAGCCAGAGCACGCCTGGGCGCTTGGGGCACAGCCGACCTTAGCTCATTACCAAGGCTGTGCTTAACAAAGGGCACTGCAGTTGGTGCAGTGTACTCAGCGCTTCCCTGCGTAATTAGCCAAACCGAATTCATGGGTGGTGGACTTAGTCTGAGGAACAAGCCCGGGACCTACGATGGAGGCGTCCAGTTGTGGATCCGGGAGTCAAGGGCAGCAAAGGCAAGGTGGAGATGCCAGTGTCAAGACCCGGGCAGTCTGTCCGAGGGCATGGAGGCACTTCACAAGACACCTCTGTGCTCTGGCTTTCTTGGTCACATACAACGCCAGCACCTGGAGGCTTCAGAGGAAGCAGGATAGACCACCTGTAACCCAATTGGTGGCTCCATGCTACTGTTTCTTTTTCGTACCTCAAAAACAACTTTACTGAAATGTATCTGAAGATGCAACACAAGCCCCCTGGACCAGCACTGGGCGTTACCATTTATTTAAAAACATTCAGACCATATTTAAAAGGATCCCACTGACACCTGGTATGGCTATAAAAACATCTGTCTATCCTGACTTGGTGGCTGTAGACAGGTTAGGAAGATCCTACAACCAAGCGGCTTGATTAAGAAGAGCAAACAGCACTGATTTAGAGTTTTGACCAGATTTTGGGGAGAGAAACCTGACGTCCTTTTGCTGCCCAGCATTCCAGCCTTTAGGACCGCTTTCACGACCAGTCCACCAATCCACATGCCTCCCTCCCAACATCACAACCCTGCGCAGCACAACCATTCCCCCGCAGTCCCAAAGACCGTCAAATGCTTCACAAACATTAATGAATTAAGTCCCAGCACCCCAATTAACTCCGGCCGCATTATCCCCTCGTGACCAAGGAGTGCAGAAGCAGGTTGAAGGATCCCTGCTGAGGAACCAGACCTGTGGGCTCCCTCCCTCTGCTCAGCTATAGACCTGCGAGCCATTTCAAAGGCTTTTTCCAAAGACAGGCAGAAAGCTTTCTGTTTTCCTTGAAAAGCTGGTCTATGCAACAAAAAAAAAAAGGTACTAATAAAGGTTTCACCGTCCAAATTAAAAGTCAAAGGCAGCAACAGAGAGTCTCTGAAATCTAAGAAACACGTTGTGCGCGGCGTGAAATTTATTGCCGCCTTGCAGAACAAAGCCAAACATCTTAATATGGAAAAACACCGCTACTTTTGACCCAAACAGATTGGGAACAGGAAGTAAAAACAAATTACTCAGCTGCGGCCTCCCTGCCTTATGAGCGGCAGCAGCGAAACCAGTGTTTCCTGCCCACGCTCGTCCCGTTGGCAGCCGCCCGGTCTGCGCGCTGGCTGCCCGGGGGGCCAATCCCACACAAACCAGTCAGGGTTTGGTATTAAAGCCCCTGCCGGCAAGATCAGGGCTCCGTCAAAGGGCAATCAGCTGGGGAGAGCCAGGGAAACGGGCACTACAGGAATCGCCCCCAAAATGCTGCACCCATTTGCCATGCACACGGGGCCCAGCTCCCCGGCGAGGGGATTCCCCTTCTTTCGGTGGCTCTCTCGATTTTCACCAGCCAAATTCCTGACTCAGGACAGGCATATTTCAGGAGTTAATTTTGGTTTTACTGCATCATCACCAGCAAACCCTGAGAAATTAAGTCAAGCCTCAATTGGCTCAAAACATAATTGCATTTCTTTTAAATAATAGCTTTGCATTACTTTGTTTTTTGTCAAGAGTTTTGTTTTGGTTTTTTTTGAGCTTGTGCATATTACATCCTAATTATATTTTCAAGCTTTCATTTGCAGCTACAGGAATAACCCAGAAAGACATACAGATGAGCTAATTTTCAAATCATCACCTGAGTAAGGAGCTTTAAAAACAAAGTGACAGGTAGACCGAGGGACCTGCAAGAAAAAAGAAACATGCAAAACCGACAGTCCGGCATCTCTTTTGTTAAAACTGGTAACCCGATGCCAAAGAGAATGGCTTTAAGACCTTAGTATAGCAAACACTGAATATCACACGCATATTGCAACGGAAAATGCCATTTACACAAATGCTACACACTAAACAGCAGCTCAGAACCTGACGTTTCGATTAAAACTCTTGCTTTCAGAAAATCTTACAGGCATCATTTTTACTAGCTCAAGCAGATTTTTCCTACAAGATCTTGAAAGATTATCATGCCAGGTGTAGAATACTTCATAAAGCAGAGTAAGATTTTTGACTTGTGTTAATTTTTTTTTTTTTTTAAATAATAGCAACCAGCAAATTACTGCCATTAGTACAACACTGCCTTCGCAGCAAATTTATGCCAAAGCAGAATTTCACCCAACAACACTTCTCGGTAATACAGACATCTGCAGAACCGAGGGAGGGGGAGGGGGGGAAGGATATAAACGTGCACAACCACACATTTTGTGCATTACCATCCAAGATTTTACAAGGACGGGTATTTTGTGACACTGTTTTGCAAGAAAGTACCCTGTGCGTGCCCACGAGTACTCTCTCCTGCGCGCAGCGACCTCCAGTCCTACCTGGTATTCTTTTAAATCCATCTCCTAATGCTGCTTTGGTGGAGGGGTTGCGCTGCGAGGAAGGAAAGTCCCCGTTATCGTGCTGCATGAAATCCTGCCTCTGCCCCAGTGAAAAAAAAAAAAAAAAAAACACACACAAAAAAAACCCAACAGACCACCAAAATCCGAGTTTATCACGTCAAGGAAAGAACAATAAGTGGGAGTCCGAAAAGGCAGTCAGAAGTGCCGCCAAAAAATCAGAGCTGTTTCTCAAAACCAGGCCCTCCCTTCGGAAGCCTGCCAGTCAAACCCGATCACGAGGCTGTTTTCCGAGGGTGAATAGAGTTCTTATTGACACAGCTTATGTCTGCAGCATGCAGCCTTCCGCAAGGCTTTCAAGAGCAGATCGGATTACACAGACACATTCTCTCTGATTTTATGCATTCAGAAGCCCTCAGACATAAAATACCCAGCTCTGAAGGCCACTGGTTTTTCAGCTCGCTATCAGCCTACGTGCTTTTATACAAAAAAAAAAAAAAAAAGCAGGTGAAGAGATCCTGGCACCCTGGGCTCCAGAGGACCTCACCCTTGCCGAACAGGGCCATGTAATTTGGAGTCCAAGCCACAGATTTGCTCCATGTGAGTAATACAAGACAGCTCATTCCCATGGTGGGTACTTAGCATCAGGACAGGAGAAGGGAAGAAATAAGTATCTGCTGACACCATTTAAAATGGGGGAAGATAACATCGCTCCAGGTAGACAATGCTTCCTGGAAGGTGGCATGGAAAAAGGGGAGGATACACACCTCTTAAAAGAGCACCGCGTACAGCCACAGCTTAGCAGCAAGAGGTGCCCAACTGCAAAAGCATCACAAGCACAAATTCAGGCAAACAGTCTTTCCAGGGTCAGCAATTTGCACGCACATGGGAACCTAGAGAAAACAAACTAAAGGATCAACTTGCACTGTTTCTATACTTAGGGGGCACAATGAGGAACTCCATTCCAGGAGCAGAGACGTCTACATACAAAGTCTGGGGTACCTGTGATGCTGCAGTAAAGGTGAACAGAGAATTACAAAATGTTTTGTTATTATAAATTCTCCACCTTGAAGACTCCACTTCAGCGAGAAAAATAAGTCTGTGCTTAAATCATATGACAAATTAGGACCCTAGAGAAGGATGTACACACTGCCCAGAGCTCTGGACTATGCTGACTAAAAAGAAACTCCCAAGAAATCCCCATCTAACAAGCAAACCAGTGCATTACACATGGGTAACTGGTTCCCTGTCACCTAAAAGGGAACAACTCCTGCATCAACGCGCCCACACTGAATTGAAACTTCTTGCTGAAATATTACATACAGCACACACAGCAAATCAAGCAAGCCTGAGCTTTGGAGCTTTTGAAGGATTTTGAGAGCAAACACACACTGTTCAATAAAGACATCCTCTCCCCCCGCTTCCAGGCTGCGATCACTCCCCAACCAAGTCAAGTTGCATCATCATGTTGCAGAAGATCTTTCTCACATTTTTCCTGCTGTGTGCTGAGGCTGGATCTGGGTAACCCAAATGCGGGATGACACGTCTGTCTGCGGTGGCAGGTCTTCTTTGGTTGGACGTTTGCACTGTTTTTAGTGCACAGCAAAAGAGTCATAGCTCTTATGACTACCTCTGGAAACCAAGATCTAACAAACTCTGCTTTTCAGTGTACAGCCTCCCTCTAAATGAGCAGCCTCGTGTTTCTAGTACTCATTTCAGTTTCCACACGTGACTTCTAGTATCTTCATGGTCAGAAAAGCCTGTTCCTATGAAGGCTGCGTACTCTTTCCCAACACGTCTGAGTCACACAATGGTTTGCTCCGCTGCCAAAGCCAAGCTCTCACCACCAGCACGGCAGGGGTGTCCTCCCGCAGGCATCAGTCACCAAATCCTGCCTGCAGATTCATCATCATCACCTGTGCCTGCATTAGCCACAAAGAAAATCTTCAGCTGCTTTCAGGCTCTTGACTAAGCTGCAGGCACTGGTGACTAGGAAAGCCATGGTTTGACTTGTACGTGAACACAGACCCATTTTCAAGACACTAGCAACGCAGTTTTGCCGGCAGTTTAACTTGGCATAAACCAGCGCTGTTAATAAAAGCAGCAGTCTGGCCCCATCCTGCCCTGCCTGTGCACCCCAGGTCCTTGTGCCAACACAACTGTTTCTGGGGCCACATGGAGAAGTGAACCAAGGAAGAAGCGATGGCCAAAACGAGCATCGCTTTCTTTCCTGTTATTCTGCAAGGTTATTCTTAATACACAAGGATGGTGAAGAGACTGGCGGCAAGGGCTGGAAGCAGGACCACTTTTTCCACCACAACACCAGCTTCAAAACTATTTGCAAGCTATACTGCAAAAGGCAAGAAAGCCAGTCTCCCCCCCTTTGCAGTCACAACATTTTAGGTCCCACTTTGAGATTCCCTTAAATGTGCAGAACAGCCTCTCAAAACATCACTTCTGGTGGCAGCGCAACTGCGAAACACTAAGGTCCATGTATCATCTTGCTAAGATGGGGCAAGCCCAGGAGAAAACTTCTTGGGTCTGCAAAAATCTAAGAATAACATTTAAGCCTCACGCCAGCCATTCCCCGACAGAGAAGGAGGAGGCAGAGTAGGCCATCGCTGCTCATGAGGTGGAACTGGGCATGAAAACCACTATAAAATCCTCTGCGTGGATGCAACAACCCAACACCTCAGTGGGACAACTGTCCAGCATCCCTACTTGTCGGTAATCTTCCTGTGACACGCGGGCCAGCATTGGGAAGGAGAAAAGGCAGCCCCAGATCCGCTCCCTCTTTGTCCATGGGTATCCCTCACTCCCCCACAGCAGTGGGAAGGATGTGGCACCCCCACTTCTCCTGATCTGGCCAGATGCTGCAGGAGGCTGAGCAGCACAGAGGTTCCAGCACCGAGGGGCTAACTTCCTCGCTTTGGGCCCCTGCCGGTATATCCCAAACTGCCTGGAAGACAGCATCAGACCCACGACAGATGCACAGCTGTATACAGGCTGAGCCAGGTGCACATCTAAAACTCGGCGGCTTCTGGGAAGGCTGACTGTGATGGAGAGCAGGCTGCACCTTCTCCTGCTGTAAGTGCATCCCATAATACCTAGAAGCTTCTGCGCAGTCCATTGTCTTTCAAAGAGAAACACTCAAACACCGAAATAGCTCTCAAACTTTTCTGGGCCATCACTACTTCAAAATGACTTCATTTAAATATCTAACCGCGTCTATATATATACACCCAGGCACACGCCAAGGGAAATGAGCACAGAGAGCGGGGCTGGTGCCCACAGCCTGTAACTCCGCACAGCCCCCCAGCTCCGCCTGGGCAGGACTGTGCCCCCACCGCTCCCCACCAGTCCCAACCCTCAGAGGAGAGCCCCTGCCAGGACCCCGGCCCACCGGCAGGCGTGCTGGAAAGATCCCAGCCTGCAGGCTCGCCACCAGACCCCTGGCTAACACACAGCTTTTTTGGGGTATAGAGAGCAGTGGGGGCAGGGAAGTTTTAAGACCAAATTACAGAGTCCTTTAAGTCCTTCAGTTCTGCATGAAGCCGAATCCCTAAGTCCTTCCTTCAGCAGTTCCCCCCTCCCCAGGGCATGATTTACACCTTCATTTGTAAATAAAGCTCCGAGAAGCAGAACTATGCCACGTAAGGTGTTTCTCCAACCTGGAGAGCAGCACCATCGCAGCCTCCATGTACGACCTTAAAAGCAAAATACCCGCAAGGAGGACCTGTAGAGGGAAAACATCTCTGCAACCCCATGGAAGCTGCTGGATGGAAACTTTAACTGCATTACTTCTGCTTCTGCATAATCCCAGAAGAACTGGCTTAATTCAGACTGCTCCAACTCAGACACCCGATAGTTTCAACATGGTATAGACTATTACCTCGCTCTAATTACAGGATCACGTTACATGTCCAACAACTGCTGCAATTTACTCTCGCCTGATACACCCCAGCTCAAAATCGCACATCCCACCGCTCACTCCCATACTTTTTGGCATCCTTTGAATAAAGACAGGGATACCGAGCGACGCTTCAGCATCTGACACACGTGCACCCCAAGCCCCCCAAAGGTAAAGTCATTATTTCCTTGCGCTAATGAAGGCAACGACTTTTACCAGTGCAGAACAAACTAGTTTTAAAGAAATAGCACGGACACAACACTACCGCTCACATGCTTGTCTGTGCAAATGCATTACCGGCTCACAGCTAACAACCACCGCTGCACACCACCACGCATTCACTCGTCGCTCCCTGAGCCAGGTGTTGATCTCACACAGAGCCTACTTCAGAGCAGCACGAGCTGCAGCATCGAGCCCTCGGAGTTTCACCACCTCAAAGGCAGGGGACATTCCTTACAGCAGCGCACGTCTCGCCTGTGAGCTCAAAACCGCATCCACAGCTCCCGCTGCCATGAAAGGGAAAGGTTTTCTCCCTGCAACCATCCGCCGGCGCCTGAGCCGAATGCTAACAGGTCTCTTACTTGCGCCTCGCCTCGCCACCACCTCATGCTCTACGGGGGAATATGTCGCTCCCCGAGCAGACGAGCTGTCCGGCCATCGCTCCACGATGATTCAGCAAGGGGGTGGCTCCCCGCCGGAAGGCACACCTACCGAGAACTGTCATCCCGCGGGGCTGGGGGAAAATGGGAGAAGTTGCTCTATCTATCATGGCTGCACTTTCCAAAATGAATAGACCTGGCCTGGTAGGGTCGAGGGCGGGGGGGGGGGGAACGACGGACGGCGAAGGGTGGGATGGAGGGGGGGGGGTGGTTTCCATCAGCAGGCACATGGAAATAATTCAGAGAAACATCTCGAGGCTTTGAACTATGGCACAAGTAAATGAAGGGAGAAAACAGGCGCAAAAAAAAAAAAAAAAAAAAAAAAAAAAAAAAGGAAGCCAGACACTTTGGGAGCCAGCATCAACTTCGCCAGGCTGTGTTCTTTGTTTCCAGGCAGACTCCAGTGCGGTGGCAAGAACGAACAAATGCGCATGTCTTCGTAAGAGTCAAAAAAAAAAAAAAAAAAGGAAAAAAAAAAAAAGAAAAAAATGTCCCCCCTCCCCTCCGGCCCCTCCGCCGCTGCCGTAGCGGTAGGGGACTCTGCCGGGCAGTTTGTGCTGCTTTTTCACAAGTAAAAGTCCGTTCCCACCCTGCTCCGAACAGGCGTTTTGCTACGTTACGAGGCGTTCAGGCGCACGACAGCGCCTGGAACACTTTCGGCTGCAAAAATTACTTTTGCTGCGGGGTTTTGTTTTTTTTTTTTTTTTTAAGATTTGTTGTTTGATTTTAAAAAAAAAAAAAGAAAAAAAATAAACGAAACGACACCCCGGCAACGCACGGCGACGCGCCAGCCACCCTCGGCAGCCGCCCGCAGACAAAGGACCGATGCGAAGCCGCGCCGACATCCCCGGGGCCCGGCACCCCCCGGGGCCCGACCCGCTGCCGCTCCCGGGACACCCGCCAGCGGCCCCCGCCACGAGTCCAACCCCGTACCGCCCCTCAGACCCGTCCCCGGGCGGCCCGCGGGGGCAGCCGGCCCCGGGCCTTACCTCAGCGGCGGCGGGGCTAGCAGGCAGCGGGCGGCCGCACCGTGCCACCGCGGGGCGAGCCACGGGGGCCGGTTTAGCGCGGGGGCCGGCTGCGCGCCGCCATTTTAACACCTCCCCTCCGCCCCCCCCCCACCCCCCCGCCTTCCCCGCGGCGGACGGACACGCGCGGCGTGGAAATGCCACTCAGCGGCGCCCCCCGCCCCCCACCCTCCCCTCCGCCGCCATTACATTGACGCAGCGGCTCCTGGTCGCCGGGCCCGCCGTGGCGGAGCTAGCAGGGCAGCAGCAGCACCAGCCGCCGCCGTCGTGGCCCCTCCGCCGCCTCCCGCCGCCGGGCGCACATGGTACGCTCCGGGGCCGCGCCGCGCCGCGCCCCGCCGGCCGCGCGCGCCGCCGCCTCCGCCGCGCCGCCTGGCTGCTGCCATGGCAACCGGCCGGCCGCGCCGAGCAGGCCCGGCCCGGCCCGGCCCGACCCGCCGGGCCCCGCGTACCGGTGTGTGGCGAGCGGCCGCCCGGGGTCTCCTCAGCGCTATCTCCCCGCCGGAATCCCGGGCAACGGCTGCACCGGCGTGACACGGCCGCCCGCCCGCCGGCGCACCGGAGGGGAAGCCGGGCCCGGCACCCACACCTCTACCCGGCCGCGGGACACCAAAGCCGCTGCCGCACACCCTGTCCCCAAAGCCACCGTCACAGCTGCCTGCTGAGGGGCTGCATCCCCACTGCCCCCAAAGCCACCATCGCACCTCCTCGCCATGTCCCCGCTGCCCCCAAAGCCACCATCACACCTCCCTGCTGCATCCCCACTGTCCCCAAAGTCATCATCACACCTCCCTGCTGGTCCCCACTGTCCCCAAAGACACCATCACACATCACTGCTGTATCCCCACTGTCCTCAAAGTCATCGTCACACCTCCCTGCTGTGTCCCCAAAGCCACCACCAAAGCCGCCTGCTGAGGGACTGCATCTCCGCTGTCCCTGAAGCCACCATCACACCTCCCCACTGTCCCCAAAGTCACACCTCTCTTCTGTGTCCCTGCTGTCCCCAAAGCCGCCACCACCACAGCCGCCTGCTGGGGGGCTGCATCCCCGCTGCCCCCAAAGCCACCGTCACACCTCCTCGCCGTGTCCCCACTGTCCCCAAAGCCACCATCACACCTCCTTGCCGTATCCTAGCTGTTCCCAAAGTCACCAACCATCACATCCCCCCACTGTGCCCACCCTGTCCCCAAAGCCACCACCGCACTTCCTCCACTGCGTCCACCCTTATCTCCAAAGCTATCACTGCCTCCCCCTGCTGAGGGGTTGCATCCCCTCTGTCCCCAATGCCGCTATCACCACCCCGCTGTGCCCCCCTGGTCCCCAAAGCCCCTGGTTTTGCCACTGTGCTAAGGGGCTGCATCCCCTCTGTCCCCCAAGCAACCATCACACCCCCCCAAACTGTGTCTCTTCTGTCCTCAAAGCCGCCATCACTTCCCCCACCCGCTGGGTCCCCTCTGTCCCCAAAGCCCCCCAAGACGGACCGTGTACCTGCCAAGCTCAGCCACCCTTACCTGGGCTCTTCCACGCTGCAGCGCTCATTTTCACTCCTGTTCTGCAACAGAAAATCGTGGACACCAGGACAGTCGCGAGGGAAAAACAGGCGCAACGTGAAGCGGATGAGAGAGTAAATCACAAAGCCGCCGTGCACGTTCTGCGTACAGCGAACGAGGAGCTAATTTCCTGGCAGCTGTCTTCAGGAGGCTTCAAGTCAGTCTTCGCCGATGCGGCCCTTGAGAACCTCACAGGCTTTGGCTGCAAGCAGCCCCGCTCGTTTCTGACTTCGCATCTAATTCCTGCAAATATAGATAATTTCACTACGCATTTTGTCAGGGTGAGCTGAAAACAACCAGCAGCTACCAGATCACTGAAGAAGACAAAGTCAATCGCTTATTTCTTTTTTTTTTTTTTTTTTTAAAATAAATCAGCTTTTTATGGGGTTGGGTGACATTTGCTACATTTTGTTAAGGATCAGCCCAACCAGAAGCGGGAAGAAGCAGCTGAGGGTTGTTTATTGCGCACGGAGCGGCCCTCCCTGACAGCAGCACTAATGGAAATGACGGTAATAAACCCGCTGGGGTCCGTGGTCTGCACGGCAAAGCGGGAGTCTGGATTTCTGCACCCTGTTCCGACAACCACTTCCGCAGCCGCCAGGAGCAGGTCGCTTCACCTCTCTTCCTCGTTACTGCCACTGGTTCATAGTTGAGATCAATTAGTTAATGTTTGCAAAGTCAGTTGAAGATGAAAAAGCATTACGTACTGCTAATAAAACCATAATGATCCTGCTGTTAAACATTAAACACACAATGAAGTGTAAAAAAAAAAAAAAAATCCCATTTATGGAAAATGCCTCTTGCTTGAAGGACAAGGGATTACCTGCTCAAAAAGGAAAGACGAGCTCAAATTTGTATCCCAGGATTGTGTCCCAGGGGCCTGGCTTCTCTTTAGGTCTCTGCTACTGATTATTTGTGTGGCCATGGGCACATCACTTGGGCCAGCAGCTGCTGAAGGGGCTGGTGGGCTGACCCACCTGAAAGCAGCCGGTTAAGCCAGAGCTACCCAAAAATCACCGTCCGCTTTTGGAAAATGCTGGTCCTGCTCATTTGGCGCCTCCACTTCCCTGTCTGCTAAATGGGAGGAGGATTGCAGCTGCGTTGCCTGATTTTCGTACGCAAGATAATACTGCAGCGAGCAAACCCCGGCAACGTGGTCCTTAAAAGCCAGGAGAGCTGTGCTGCTTGCGAGACACTCGCATCGCACCCCAGTGCAAGGAATAAAACCAGGTGTGTGGGACTTCCTAGGAGGTTTTTTTTGGTTTTTTTTTTTTTTTTTTTTTTTGGCAGTGAGTCTTGCTTTAGACGTAAAACCAGTAGCTGCGGCGCTGGTAGGGCTCCGGGTCGCTGCATGCAGAGCGATGCATGTCTGATGGTCTGACCTACAGGCAAGAAGGAGAAGAGGAACCAGGAGAACCACGTTTGTCTGCACCTTTGGCCCTGCACGGGGCTACATTCATGGTGGCGGATTCATGATGATACATTCATGGAGACACCGGTGTTTCTGGCAGGGCAGAAGCCACGGGTGGGGATTTGCACAACAGGAGCTCCAGGCAGTTGGGGACTGGGCGCAGCAATCTCGGGGAGGAGAACTCCTCTCCGAAAAGAGCAGCCCTTTGACAAGGTAACCCCTGGTTTCCTCAGCCAAACTGCCCTTTGCAAGGAGCATCCCTGAGCTGCGACAGCCTATTGCGTCTTCCTCCTGGAATCTGACGCTGCCCTGCTTTGGTGGGGATCAGTTGTTGACTGCAGAAAAGCTGAATCATGAAACAGAGGTTACAAACAAGGTTATTTTTAACGAAGGAAATGAATCCCACACCATGCAGAAGTCGGAGCAAAGGACTGCCAGCAAGGGTTCGCAGCTCTCACTCCCACCTCCGTACTCTCCATGTCCTGAAGCAAATTACAATCTCTCTAACTTTAATTTACCTGCTCGTAACATCGATAAAGCAGCAGACTCCAGTTGTGCTTTCTTTGTACAGCAAAGCTCCTGGGGTGCCGGTAAAGCGGGGCTGGGCGCTGCGCAATGCTAGGGGCTGGCTTTCACTGCCACCCAGCACCTTGCAGAGCTATTCGCAGCCATGCAAATCGCTCACACACAGTATTTCACCAATGTTCCCAGACATTTTGACTGCAGAGAGAGACTACCCAGCCTGATTCCCCTCTCCCATACTTCACAGCCTTACATTTCAATTCCCGCGTGCAGCCCAGCAACTTCTGCTTGATTTTGCTCACCGAGAACTCAAACTAGATGAGTTTTGTAGCCCCAGAGTCTCATGTTGCCTCCTTCAGGCACCAGCGTGCTGCAGGGCGTGCGTTGCAGATACCCAGCCCAGCGGGAGGGAAGACAAGTTTGGTACACCCACAGCTAACCGGGAAATTTCCTGATTCTTCCACTTCTTACCCCTCTCTTGCACTTAAATTCTTCCCAGAATAGTGTATTCCATATTCCCTAGCAAAGATGCCTCAACTCAGGGAAGCAGGAGAACGAGGCTGGGACTGGGCAGGTTTCCATGAGGAATATGAACAACCCCGCAAACAGACCCTCTCCAACCTGTCTTCTCTGCTCCATGCCCTAATTAACAAGTGTTTTGGGCGTGTCTCCAGCTCTACATATATAACTACTAAGGTTAAAGAACTCTAGTTTTTTTGTAAATATTTTGTCAATATATATATATTTTTTATACACACACAAATTTATGAAAACTTGAGGAGACTGGGAAGTTTCGTGCCGTACTTTACAACCCTGCTAGGGCTCTTTGCTGCTGGAGGGGCTTACCTTTCTCACTCAAGTTTTCTTCGAGCTAAATAGCGATTTCCACACAGAAAATTTGAAATAAATCCCAAGGCATCAATGGATTGGATCCAAAGGGGGCTCTGCTCCCGCCGTCCATTCACCAGTGCAAAGCTGGGGCCAATCTCCACCAGCCTGCTGTGGAAGCAGATACCAAATGTGCATGCACGGGGGACATGCACCGGCACCTTGGCACAGGTGCCTGGGCACCTCCAGCGCGGCCGTGAGAAGTGGAACAGGACCAAACTTGCAAGCCAGTTTCCTCTTGCAGGTGCCTGCAAGGACACGTTGGCCACATGTGAGCGGAGGGAACAACCATCGCCCCGTGCTAGTTATGGGGCAGGGATGCTGCAAGGCTGCGTTAATTAGTGCTTGAGACGCCTCTCTGATCTGTAGATGAAAGGTGATTTACAGCTGCAAATTATTGCTCTTCTTCATGTGAAGTCTATTATTTTCTGGTGTCCCTCATTTTGACTCACACCATCTCCTGTATTTGGCGTGGGGCAGGCTCCTCTCTGCGGGGGGACGTACAGGTGCTTTCCGTCTCCAGCCGGCTGCGTGCTGCAGCAGCGTGTGATCCGCCTCCGTTCGAGGCAGCCTGGCCATGCCCACGCTTGGGTCAGTTGGGCTGGGATTTGCACAAAACTGCAGCACGTAGCAGGTGAGCCCCTGGCCCAGGCTGCCCAGAGACGCTGTGGCTGCCCCATCCCTGGAGGGGTTCAAGGCCAGGCTGGACGGGGCTTGGAGCAACCTGGGCTGGTGGGAGGTGTCCCTGCCCAGGGCAGGGGGTGGCACTGGGTGGGCTTTGAGGTCCCTTCCAACCCAAACCATTCTGTGACTCTGTGATTGCTTAGCTGGGGGGTTTAGAGGACCCATATTTGAAGCTGGATACTCAGCTGGGTTGTGCGCTCGACTCTGTGAACAGGCAGAGAGGACCAGCTGGGTGAACCTTAAATCCTGCTGCAGAGAGGAGAAACAAGAATATCCCGAGCCTCTGTGCTTGGGGCTGCCCCAGGGAAGGGGAGGAAGCCAGGGAGGACCAGACTGGGGCCCCTCTGTCTACAGCTTCTCATCTGTGTCCCAAACCTCCTGGGCAGGAATTAACAAAAGCAGGAGAGGTTCATGTCTTTGGCAGGATATTAGGGTGTTTTTGTGAACGGCTCGTGGATAGTGGAAGGAGTGGGTGAGACTCGATGCCCTTCCGGCATTACGCACCGTGGCGCACACTCACCCCATCAGGCTGCAGCGAGCAAGTGACCCTTTGCTTGTTTCTGCTAAATAATACAGCAGGGAGTGGCACATGGTGTAAGGTAGTTGTAACGATGGAGGAAGAAATATCCCTGATACTCCACGCTGCGCAGGGATGCCAAGCACACATGTGTGGGAGGGCAGGACTGGTGACACTGGGTGGGCACGGCCGCCTGGGCACCGGTGACATTAGCGTCTGCAAACACTGCGACCCAGAGCAACTCCAGCGGGGGATTTCCGTTGGAAATCCATCCATCCGTTGGTGGAAATCCAGAGTGGATTTCATTCCACTGCTCTCACTGCGCAGCTCTCCAGCGGGGACTCAAATGACCACTCACATGCCAGCGCGAGGAAGCCAGAGACTTTTACAGTCAGAAGAGATCTCCTGCCTCCTGCCCGGACCAGTTTCCCCCCTCTCCCCTAAGGTCCACCAGATTTTAAACACCTTGGAGGGATGAGAGTCCCAGGTTGTCTTACATACCAGTGGACAATGAGGACTGGACGGAGTCATCACAGCTCTCTCTCCATCACCCTGTCCCCCTGGCTCCTCAGCTTCCCCTGGCGGCTGTTTGCCAACACGGTGAGCGAGTCTGGGGCTGCCGTTACCCTCCCCGCGGATGCATCAGTCATGCTCGAATTCCAGATTTGGCTTCCTCTCAACAAACCCGTTTGGGTCCCATTTTCATCAGCACAGAAGGGCACCCCACTGCATCGCCTGCCCCAGCAGCTGGGCTCCTGCCTGTCCCCGCCGTCTCCTCCAGGGCCAGCCACGGCAACGGCCCTGCTTGCCATCTGCAAAGCCCTGTCAACGTGCGCGTGGGCTGCCTGCGGGCGCAAAACGCGAACAAATCCGCCTGCAAAGCAGAAACAAGGCTGCAGAGCTGCGCCCAGGTGGCAATGTACGTACCTATAGAAAGAAACTCTTTTAGGAGCGTTCGGGCCAAGAGGGATAATGAAGGCTGCAGTCATTCTCTGGGCCAGGATCACCTTCACAACCATTTGCAAAGCACCTTGTGGGGCCGTGAGACCTGGCGCTCCTCTGCACCCCATGCAGAACGGACCTGGTGCTTCAGGGTGACGCACCTCCCCTGTCCCACGTTCTTTCAGTAATGTGAACCCTCTGAGGTACTGAGAGAGCTAAAAGCTAATTCCTTTTCTTGCTGTTACAGGTTGCGAGATGATCATCAGAGCAAGCTGGATGCTGCTATGGGGGCACCAGGGAGACAACTCATTAGAGCTCCCACCCCTGCCGCAACAAGCCCCAAGGAAAAGGGCAAGAAGAAGATCAACCCTCACCTCCACCATAAAGTCTCACCCCAGTCTCTAACCTGCTGTCGTGGGACATTTTCTTACTGCAAAGTTTCCTTCAGAAGGTTTTGTCCTGAATTCCTCAATGTGCCGGGGGTCCCAAAGGGTCCCAAAGGTCCGCCGTTGCTCTGCGTGTCGCTCTCCCTCGTGGCAGCGAAACCCGGCGTTTGCTGTGAAAGGGTCCTGCGCTTCTCCGCGGATTGTACGAACTATGGGAAATGCTGAAAACACATCTTTGAAACCTAACCTCAATCAAGTAGAAGCTGCTTTTAATTGCCACTGCTGAATATTAACCTTACACATGTTACCAAGAGGTAAGCAGAGACACAGGCCATGAGCACCGTGTTGTTTTATGTAAAACAACATTTTACATAAATGGCTGACAAGCCAGGATCAGTTTGACACCTTTGGTAAGACAAATCCTTGTAGGGTATTAGAAATCTTTTATTTTTGGCAGCCGAATGTTCGCAAATAACAGTTTTTAATAACCATGAATGACGATATCAAACCGCCACACCCCAAACTGAAATCACCGCTCAATTCTGGCAGGTGGGGAGGGACTTCTCAGCTCTCCTCCTCTTTTTAAACAACTGCGGCAGCAAAGAGACACTAAAAGGTGGAAAAACCTCACAATCTGGCGTGGTGGTGACATTGACAGACACGATGGTGAGGGCTGTACATGACGTTGTGATTTTTTATTAATAACTGAGCTCTGCAGAGCTCAATTAAGGAAAGAGGGAGCGCCTGAGCGCTCGGGGAGGACAGCTTTGTTCTTTGGACTTGCAAGAGAAGGCACATAATGTGGAAGGCAGAAACTCTGGAGGGGAACAAGGACTCACAAGGGAGGCAACGGGCCGCGGGTGGTTGCGAGCATCAGGTACACGCAGCAAAGAAGATCCCAAACATTCAGGCTTTTAAATGACCTGACTTGGACCAGTAAGAGGGGGCGGGCAAAGATGCTCTCCGTTAATTTATGGGAACAGATAAGGGAGGCCCAGATGTTTTGAACAAAAAGGGTTTGGGAGTTTGCTGACAGACGCAGTGGGATACGCACAGGACAACGCTTAGTCCCTTCCCCTGGAGAAAGAGCGCTCCTGTCCCCCCCGGCACCGCACAGGTCACCCATGCAGAGACGTGCAGCACCAGGCAAGACTGGGAAGGAGGGCTCGCTCCCTCCCGTAATCGGCCGCGGCCACCTGCGCGCCCTCTCCTAAGCAGCCGCGGAGGAGCCGCTCTGCAGGGAGTACGCGGGCGGCCACGGAAGCAGTCGGGCACAGACCTGCAGAGAGCCTGAGTGCCAGCGTGTGACAGACACCCTGTCCCCAGTCATGTCACCACACCGCCGAGAGGAAGGAAACCCAGCTTCAAAGGGAGGGGAGGCAGGAGGGGCCCAACTTCCCAGGGGCGGCCGCTCCCCAGGTTTTTCATCATCCAAAGGAAGAGTGAAAGTTTTTGCTCTGGGGATAATTATTAAAGACATTTGCTTTCACATGCCCTCTTCTCTTTTTTTTTTATTTTTTTTTTTTTTTTTAAATGAACTGTAAACCCCATCCTGGATGTTAAAGAGGGATCTGCAGAACTGAAGCTTGTATAAACCTTGTGATTTATGTTTCTCTGGAAGTGAATTGGCATTTCTGAGGAACCCCACCCAAGCCTAGCAAATAGCGAGGGAGCGCCATGACTCATGGATGGCTGGCACCCGCTCCTCTCCCTCCAAGGCCGGAGCCTGCACCCAATTTGGGCACAGGCGAGGCAGGGGTGGCGAATGAACCCCAGTCCCCAGTGACGCTACATTACGCCGGAGAGGTGCCTGCCGAAACCTCCTGCTCCCAGGAGAGGTTTGGATGGGAAGAGCGGCAGCGCTGCGAGGCTGAATGGAGCTGTAATCACTGGAGCGATGCTCTGAAGGAATCAGAATGTTGGCCCAGCCTCTGCCTCCAGCAAGGGCTGATGATAACCTGCCTCCAGTAAGGGCTGATGATAACCTGCCTCCAGCAAGGGCTGATAACCTGCCTCTGGTTCACACGCACTCCAGTCACCCGAAGGCAGAGGAGAGCCTGCCGAGCGGCCTGCCTGGCAAGCCCTGGCAGAAGCCCCTTTGCTTTCCTACACCATGAGAGCAGCCGGGAGGGTAGAGGAGCTTGAGGAAGCTCTGAAAAAAAATCCAGGCTCATTGTGGAAGGCTCAGCTCAAGGGAGCGATCGCCCGCTGAACACCTGACACAGAGCCCGAGTTACAGAAACTGGTGTTAGAGAAATCAGCTCAGCCATTTGCAGGTGTGATCTCGGTTTTAAAAAAAAAAAAAAAAAAAGGCATTACCATGTTGTTAAAATGGCCCCTGCCTACTCAGCTGTCTGCTCTCTCGCGTTAATGCGGTCATGTTTGACGACTTGAGTGGAAAAAGCCCCTTTTGATTGCAGCGCTCCCGCCGGCCCTGCAGGGCCAGCCGGTTCTTGCCCCACTTGTGGGGCATCTCCCAGCGCTGGCGCACGTCCTGCGGACGCGAGGCTCCCCCAGGACTGCCAGCTCGCTGACCCCCTGCCTGCATCCTTCGCCCCAAACGAGTCCCCTCCTTCCCACACACCCTGGGAAAGCAGCATCGTCCGTGGGGGCACCTGAGAGGTGTTTGCCTGGAAGAGTGTGTGCTGAGCTCCTACAGTTCCCCAATATTGGAAAGCGAACAAGCTGGGCTGGTCTTTCCCTGCCTTTCCCCCCCCCCCTCCCCCCCCGCTAGCTACCCATCCAATATCTGCTGCAATAAAAAAGGCAAATCGGAAAACAATGCGGTCTGTTTGTGTGTTGTAAACTGGGAGAACAGCTGCTACTCCTGGGCTAAATGGGAAGCCTTGCTACGAGAGCCATAAAAAGCAGAGTTTCTACTTTCAGTTGCTGCATCTTATTGCGAAGAGCGGCTTCTGCCAGCCCTGCTGCCTTTTTTCTGACTGACCGAGGTACAGTAGTGGGGAACAACACACAGGACACAGCTCTGGCCCTCGGTGCTCAGCTCTGCCTTGGGAGAGCCTGAGATGAAGAGGAAAAACTGTTTCCCAACCGTGCCTCGTGCAGAGGGGAACCCTAACGTATACCATCCCTGGTGCATCCCTCCGAACCACAGCATCGCGGCTGACCGTGACCAGCTCCATTCCCCTGGAGCCCTCTCCCTGTGGATCAGAGGACCGACAGTCACCATGCCTGGTGCATGTTTCAGATCACGTTGGAATAACGTCTCCACCTCCGATTTAAATAAACCTCACCGGGTCAGCGGTGGCCTCAGGATGTGGCTGATGCTAAGGGGGCACCTCTCTTGCCCAGGTGGGTCTCCATTTCTTCCTCCAGAGTCACCACTCCAAGCAGAAACTCATGCCAGCCTTCATCAGAAGCTAAAGGCTGCCCTAAACTCGATTTTGGGCCGGGCTGGGCAGCCCAGCCTGCGTACTCCTTACCGTATTGAAACACCCAGATGCTTTGTTTCAGCATTACTCAGCTGGCATGGGTTGGTTTTTTTTTCCCTCTGTGATTTATGAAAGGTGCGCTAAACACTGCGGGAGGGCAGGAGAGGCCGGGGAGGATTGCCGCTCCTCGCGCCACCGCGGCTCAAATGCGTGGTCCTCGAGATGCTTCCACGCGCGCATTCCAGCCACCGAGCCGTGCGCCCACCGCTGTGCCATGGCTCAGCTGAAATCCTCGAAAGCTTTCCCGACTAGTTAGCTCGTGTCTGCTTGCCTCTCCCAGCCTCTTGCTGGATTGCTTTATCCCCAGTGACAGGTCTTTTGGGGAATCGCAGTGTCAGACCCAGGGCCCCTGTGAAAATTGACGCGGCTGGGGGCACAAAAAAAAAGCAGAGGAGCAAGAGGAAATAAATAAACAGGAGGCGTCTGCTCTTTGCTGAGAATAACCCTGTTTGATGGGAGAAAACTTTTGTCCCATTTCCTATTTTATCAGGGGAGCAGCCCTTGACAAGACCGCTGCTCGGCTTTTCTTTTCTTGTCGTTCGGAGGGAAATATTTCTGCCTTAAGAAAGATGATGTTTCCTTACAGACGGGAAAGCAGCCCTTACGGGAGCTGCGGCACAGACAGCTCATCAAAGCGGCAACAAAGATGCTGTTGTACTGCAAGACAGCAAAGCAAACAGCCCGCGCCTGTCGTCATTCAGGCCCCGCATACGCAGCACCGCAACGACCATTAATAGCAGCACGGGCTAAATTCTCGTACCTCTGCACCGATTGTCCCAGCGTCAGCCCCACTCTTTTCCATAAAGCTGTCGGTGCAAGGAGTCGCTGGGAAAATACAGCCCTCGGGGCAGCTGTACGGCACGTCCTGGCCTCCGCAGTGCCTTAGCCTCCTTCAAGGCTCCATCGATGCATAGGGATTATACCACTGATTCCTAATATTAGCTCCCAAAGGAGGGGAAAAAAAAGATTATCCGCATTTCTGTCATCATAAGTCGGCCTTTAAAAACAAGAATCCTCCAGCTGAGGAAAACGGGGGCCTCCCGGGAGGCGGTTGAAAGCTGGGACTTTGCTGGTGAGCTGGGGAACTCCCGTTCCCTGTTTTCCCAACACAGAGAGGGAGCAGGCAGAGGAAAAGCAAGAGCTCCCTCGCACCCGGCCCCAAGGACTCCCCTCCCTGGGGAAGCTGCAGGTATTGGGAGAGCAGGGGATTTTAAGAAGAGATGAGGCAAATTCCTGGCTGCTGGGCGCAGCAGGACCGCGGCGGTCCACTCCTGCGCTGGAAAGCAAAGGTGCTGGAAGCAGGAGAAACAGGTGGCATTTCAGAATGGCTGGTGGGGTGAAACAAGGCTGCAAAAATAGTTTCCAATCCCCTGCAACATTTTAATTGGGTTCCGGATACCTTCAACAGTGGTAATTTGTCCTTCGGAGAGCAGTATACTGTGTAAAAGCGCATCTATGTGTATACGTGTCTACGGCTGGATACACAATGTTTCGGCGTGGAGCAGGAATACAAGGGAAACATCCCAAAGGACCAACATGACCCAACCAGGAACATTCTCAAAATGCAACATTTTAATGGGATGGCAATAAAAGCTTTTTTTTTTTTTTCATTTTTCTTCCCCCCAATCTAAAACTTTAACAGACATCAGCATATTTAAGTTATATACTTTACTTTCAACAAAACTGCTCCTCCAGCATCCCCAGAGAGCGATTTTCAAGGATTTGCTCCTAAAAGACACCCCTTTTCCCAGGGGAGAGGGCAGGAGCGGGCGGGGGCCATGGCTTTGGGGAGAAAGAAGGGCAGGAGCCTGGCAGCAGCCTGGAGATTGGTTTTTCCGTAGCTCCCTCTAGTGTGTACAGTCCAAAATGTGATTTAACACCCTGAATTTGACGGACTTGACGCAATCGCAAAGAGATTTAATATAACAGGCGCTTAAAATGTATTTCCCGAGAAAATGGTTGCTCTAGTAGAAATTCTATCACTTTGCGCAGGAAAACAGCTACTGAGGTGGCACAATCAGCCGGCTGCGCTTTGCGTTCTCACAGAGTCTGATTTCCCATGGTTTTGAACCAAAAATTAAAAGGTCAGAAAGACTCTCCTGTAATAGCAGCTCTGGCCTATTTTTCACCTATCGTTTTTTCACTTATTCATGTCTTCCTCAGGGACCAATCTATCTATTAGAATAATAAGGTTATTTTCTGAGTCTAATCTAAGAAAATAAATTAAAAAGTCTAAACCTTTCATTAGATCCGAGAGAGAGAGAATTTCTCGGTCAAGGAGAGCTGAGACGCTCCGGAATGTACGTCCAGCAAAATAACGTGTATTAATTATGCATGTTCCTACCCCCAGCCATGGTCGGCAGGCAGCACCCCCCCAGCAGACTCGCAGCAGCCTGCCCGCAAACTACTGTGTTAAGTAAATAGTTCTTTTACTGCTCTAAGTACTCACGTAGTAAAGGAGCTCACATATCTAAGCATCCGTGGAGCAAAACAATAGAAAATATAGGAAAATCCAGAGAAAGATGGATTGCAATTAAAGCCTAAATTGGTACGGAGGTAAACATTACGGTTCCTACCTTGTTCCAGTTCTGAATACCAAGCAGGACTCGGCCAGCACACATAAATCCTTTCAACAAATGATTTTTTTTTTCCCCATGTAACTTTTTTTTTTTCTTTTCTGATCTTTGCATTTATTCTAAGGCCAAAAGCGTGACTCTGCTGGAAGGAGCAGGTCCATTAGGGCCACGGAGATGCTGGGGGGGCTGGAGCCCCTCTGCTGTGAGGACAGGCTGAGAGAGCTGGGGGGGTTCAGCCTGGAGAAGAGAAGGCTCCGGGGAGACCTTCCAGCCCCTTCCAGTCCCTGAAGGGGGCTACAGGAAGGATGGGGAGGGATTTTTTTTTATCAGGGATTGGAGCCATAGGATGAGTGGGAATGGTTTTAAACTGGAAGAAGGGAGATTGAGATGAGCTATTAGGAAGAAATTCTTGGCTGTGAGGGCGGTGAGCCCCTGGCCCAGGTTGCCCAGAGAAGCTGTGGCTGCCCCATCCCTGGAGGGGTTCAAGGCCAGGCTGGACGGGGCTTGGAGCAACCTGGGCTGGTGGGAGGTGTCCCTGCCCAGGGCAGAGGGTGGCACTGGGTGGGCTTTAAGGTCCCTTCCAACCCAAACCATTCTGCGATTCTGGCTTCAAGTAAATAACGTGCCAGTGCCAGCTCACCCTCTCCACTGCCGCCAGCCACGAGCAGCTGAAGGACTCCGCATCCTGTGCTCAGCACCTCTGAGGTCAAACCTTCACCCTGGAGCTCAGAGTGGGGCAGGGGAGGGGAAGACCTTACCCTTGAGGCCAGAGGTCCCAGCCGCAGCTGAGAGTGGGCTGGGATGTCGTGAGATGTCCGTGCGTCTCTGCTGCTTGGCAGGTGGAGGGAACATGGAACGTTAGCCCCATGATTAGGAGCAAACTCTTCCTCACACAACAGCCTATGGCAGGGCGCATCCTTGGCTTTGGAGGGCCTGAGAAACGGGCTCTTCTCTGAGGTTTCACCAAGGGAGTCACCCATGAGACCTGCTAGATGTGTCCTCTCTCTTCCCGGCTGCATCTCCATATCTGCTCCACAGGCTGAGCCCTCTCTTGGGGAGCCAGGTTGAACATGAGTAAAAGCAAAACAAGCGAGTCACACCCCAACCCTCTGGTCAAGCAAATCCAAGGTGATTCCTGCTTAATTAGCAGCCCTGAGAACTAATCAGAGCCATTGCCCAGGATCGGAGCTGCAGAGGCACCTGCAAGTGCCAGGGGTGCATCCAAGCCCCTGTACGAGCTCTGTGCAGAAGACAAGCGCTGGCAGGGGCGGCGATAGGGACGAAGGGCAACCAGGAACAACGTCCTCTATTGTCACCTGCTGCACACAAGCCATGCACAAACCGATCGACTGGTTGCAGCGTGAGAGAGCTCATTTTTGCAGCTGACGCCCATGAAAGGCAGTTTTGCCACACCGTCACCCTCAGAGGTGCCTCTCACCCCCCTCGGGGCCTTTCCGACCCCCAAAGCAAGTTGCTACTCCTCTCCACGCCTGCGTTTCCCTGCCGGGGGAGGCTGTACGGCGTGCATGGACCAGCGTCCCACTGGGCACTGCAGGGGAGGGAGGCAGGCGTCACGCTGCAGCATCCCGGGAGGCACCTGGCACAGCATCGCTAGCCCAGTGACTGGTGCCAGCTGAAAGATGTTTCTTTGAAAGGTCAGACTGAACTGACCCATGAATATTCAGAACCTGCATTAACAGCAAGGTCTTTTTTAAAAGCACGTCGCAAGCGCTAAGGGTGGCTGAGATGGTAAGATCATCTCCGCTGGCCCCCCGCGCACGGTGGGCTCCTGCCACAGTTCAGCTGGTCGCACTCGCACTGAATCCGACAACTTTGTCTGGCAAAAGCGTCCCTTGAAGAACGGCAGCCAGCCTTCGTCTGGGGACAGCAGGAACAGGAGAATCCCCCGCTCCCCTCCGTGGCTCGTTCCAGCCGTTAACCACCCCCGCTCGGAAATTTGTGCATGAACCAGTAACGTAAAATTAAGGATTTCTTTCATCTTCTGCCTTGGCAGCCTGCTTGAGCTGCTTGTTCTACTGACAGTAATGATTCAATAATCTGAAAAACATTGTACTTTGTTTACAATATTAACAGCTGAGTGTACAGATACAGAGATCGTATTTATCGTCAAGGAAAGGCTGTTCTGCAGCCTGCAGAAGGTGACAGAATGAGTCACCTTGAGATCTTGATTTGTGGCGTTGCCTCTGCAGTCTTTGGTTTGCGTTTCGTTTTTGCACAGAAGTGACAGAAAAGCAGCCAGGTCAAAGGGGCTTGCTGGGTTAGCATTCAGGGCACGGGCTGGCAGAGCCGGCGAAGAACCCGAAGGCGGGATCGTGCCCTGATGCCCCTTTACCACCGCTCATGGTCTGCGCCTTATAAATCTCTAAGCCCAGGCTGCGATATCTGGTTCACCGCCCAGGTGGCCTGGGAGGAAAGACTCCGCTGGCAGAGCCGTGCTCAGCGAACCCCCTCCTGCTCGAAAGCCGAGCACCGCTGGGGGAAAGCCGAGAGTCAGACGCTTCGGTTCTGATCTCCCTCTCCCCACGCGAAACCTGACCCACCGCTCGCGGAAAATGGATGCAGCCAAACCGGAGAATGCCGCCCCTGCCACGTCCGAAAGAGAGAGATCAGCTTTGACAAATGCAGAGGGCCACAAAAAGGGCACTGCCTTAAAGAGCCATCAGAGTAATTTCAAAATCGATATGATGTTTGACAAAGAGCCAGTGTGACTCCCTCCAGACGGGCAGCGACGTCCCGAAAGGCCCTGGGAGGGAGTTAAAATTCTGCAGGCAGCACTTTGCGTGCCCCGATGCCGATGCAGCAATTTTCTCAGCAAGGCCATTAAAAGCTGGGGGGCCGGGGGGGGGGGAGGAAAGAAACAAAAAAAAAAAAAAAAAAGAAAAGAAAGAAAGAAAATTTGCGTTGCGATAGCGTGACCCAGGGAAGTGTGCGGGCAGCTGCAGTGTGTACCGTGCTCGGAAGGGCACCGGAGGAAAGCAGCCTGTTGTTAATTTTAATTCACGTTCCCTCCACGATGGAGCTTGAGGACACGGCAAAGGGGAGTGGCCCCCGTTCTTGCTGCCGTGAAATCTGTGACTGCTCGCAAAAGCTGTTGTTGCAAACCTTGCCCCTCTGCCTGCCCTCCCCGGCGGGCTGCATCGGCCCCACCACCCAGGATGATTTTGGCAGAGCCTGGGGCCTCTGGCCTCCCCGGGCGGGATCCGGCACGGCGCTGGGCTGAGCCGTGGAGGGACCCCATGAGAGACCCCAGCACGGAGGCAGCTGAAATGCAGCGGCGCTGCCCAAAGCATGGCAGGGCAGAGGGGCATGGGGCTGGGACAAGGACCTGCCACAGACACCGTCCTTCTCCGTGCCCCCTTCTTGCCCGCCCTGAGCAGTCCCAGTGCCACCACTCTGCACCAGCAGATGGGGGTCCCTGCTCCCACGGGTCCCCCTCCGAGGAGAGGACTAGCACGCTCATGGCTCACCAACCTGTGGTGTCTTCCAAAGTGACAATCACATCCTGGGCGCCTCGGCGAGGGGAAGAGCTCTCCACTGTTTCTCTCGGCAATAACCGCCCACGTGTCACCCCTCAGCTTAGACCCCTGCCAAGGACGGAGCGGGCATCGCACCGGTGGTGGGGATGCCTGATGGTACCTGGGCCACCTGGGCTGGCGTGAGTCTTCCACGCGCAAACTCGGACTCTGGAGTGCAGGACCTGAAGGCAACAGCTTTGCAATTCCCTCCCCATTATTCTCATACATTTGTACCGCAAGAATACTTTTTTACTGTATTTTAAAAAGTCAGCATATCACTGCTTGTTGTTCACAATCCATTACTCCCAGGAAGCACCTTGTCCTGGTCTGGGGGGGAGCAGGGCCAGCCCTGGGCTCCGTGAGAGGCCCGGGCGCACACGCGTGGTCGTGGCAGCCAGGGGCAGCTGGCCCGGGTGTTTGTCCCGGGGAGGGGTTGCACCTGCAGGGAAGGAGGGGACAGGACAGGTGACCCACACTCACCAATGGGGTGTTCCGTCCCCGTCTGCCATGCTCGGCATAAAAGCTGCAGGACCAAAGAGTCAGCTTCTTTTGACACTGTCCTGCACGAAATCCTGGTCTCTAAATTGAAAAAGCATGGATTTGATGGATGGAGCACTCGGTGGATAAGGAACTGGCTGGATGGCCGCACTCAAAGGGTCGGTGGAAACCAGTGACGAGTGGCGTTCCTCAGGGGTCACTACTGGGGCCAGTGCTGTTTAACTTCTTTGCCGGAGACATGGACAGTGAGATCGAGTGCACCCTCAGCAAGTTTGCTGACGACACCAAGCTGTGTGGCATGGTCGACACGCTGGAGGGAAGGGACGCCATCCAGAGGGACCTTGACAGGCTGGAGAGGTGGAACTGTGCAAACCTCATGAAGTTCAACCAGGCCAAGTGCAGGGTCCTGCACCTGGGTCAGGGCAATCCCAGGCACAAATACGGGTTGGGCGGAGAATGGCTTGAGAACAGCCCTGAGGAGAAGGACTTGGGGGTGCTGGCGGACAAGAAGCTCAACGTGAGCCGGCAACGTGCACCCACAGCCCAGAAGGCCACCCGCGTCCTGGGCTGCATCACAAGAAGCGTGGCCAGCAGATCCAGAGAGGGGATTCTGCCCCTCTGCTCCGCTCTGGGGAGACCCCACCTGGAGTCCTGTGTCCACCTCTGGAGCCCTCAGCACAAGAAGGACATGGACCTGTTGGAGCGGGGCCAGAGGAGGCCACGAAGGTGATCCGAGGGCTGGAGCCTCTCTGCTGTGAGGACAGGCTGAGAGAGCTGGGGGGGTTCAGCCTGGAGAAGAGAAGGCTCCGGGGAGACCTTCCAGCCCCTTCCAGTCCCTAAAGGGGGCTACAGGAAGGAGGGGGAGGGATTTTTTATCAGGGAGTGGAGCGATAGGATGAGTGGGAATGGTTTTACACTGAAAGAGGGGAGATTTAGATGAGATCTGAGGCAGAAATTCTTTGCTGTGAGGGCGGTGAGCCCCTGGCCCAGGTTGCCCAGAGAAGCTGTGGCTGCCCCATCCCTGGAGGGGTTCAAGGCCAGGCTGGACGGGGCTTGGAGCCACCTGGGCTGGTGGGAGGTGTCCCTGCCCAGGGCAGGGGGTGGCACTGGATGATCTTTAAGGTCCCTTCCAACCCGAACCATTCTGTCACTCTGTGTGATTCTGTGAACCTGGCCAAAACCGTGACACACCTGTAACTTCTATATATATAAATAAACAATGCAGCCCATTACCTTTGCACAGCATCAAAGCCAGCCTGATGACCCTTAATCAGGGCTGAAATGCAGACTTGCACGGCCTCCTCGCCCCCCCGTCTCCGCTGAGTGCTGCCTGGAGAGGACGGGCAGCTTTTCACCCCAGCTCCAGCCCCCCTCGGCGCCCATCCCCTCCGCCAGCCCACCCTAACACCCTGCAGCACCCCGTTTTTCGGCTTCCCAAGCCCACACAGCTGTGGCCGTACACAGGCGATGTGAGACCAGCTCCTCAATGGCAAAAGGCAGCCCTGAGCCTGGCAGAGGTGGGACGGACGTGACACGGAGCCACCGCTGCTGCCTGCATGGGTTTGCCCCAGCGAGCCCCAGCCCCATCAGCCTGAGCTGCAAGGCTCCAACTGCAGCTCCCAAACTGACGGTACCAAGTACCTCTGTTAAAAAAACCAAGCTTCATGAGCCCCAGTGCCTCGGGACCTGCCTGTTTGCAAGAGCCCAACATCCTTCACTCCAGGGCCAGAGGGGGCAACGCGAGTGGTCCCTGTGCTGCTCAGGGCGGGGAGGAAAGCGTTGCTTGCCAGTCCTCGGTGTGAACCATTTTGGTCTGATGTAAACCACCCTTTTCCAACACATACCACTGATCTCTCAAGAGAGATCAAGGAAATTCGCTTGCCAGTTACCTCTCTCCCATCTGGAGCTATTCAGAGACCAAAGGAGCTGCCATTCGAAAGAGGGAGACGGTGGGCTAGCCAAAGGGAGATGGGGGCCACAGAACCACCCTCGAGGAACCTGCTCACCGCATTCATCTTTCCACCCAAGCAATTAGCCCGTCTTGATCTGGGGGGCAGACGAGGTATTTTTCTACTGCATTAAAATAAATACATGCCCATAAACACCCTCTAAGGATTACAATACGCGGGGCAATGGCAGCAGCAAATGCACCTCCCGTAAGCTGCAGCAGCGGAGGTTATCCCCCAGCGCCACCGTACCCACAGCACTGGGAACAGAGGAAAGGGGCGTTTCTAACACCGACTTCCAACCCAGGCAGCAGGAGTTTTCCAGATGTGGCAATTCTGCGGAGAATGCAAAAATCCCGGTAATGACTAAGTCTGTGTCTGGTCTCAGCAAATAGCCCCAGGGGCACAACTGCAGGGCACACCAGGCACCAGGCAGTACCACGTGGGGACGATGGGTACACGATGGCTTCTACCCGCCTGTGCCACGAGCATCCCAACCCCGACCCGCTGCTGGCCTGACACACAGCCAGCGCGCCCCAGCCGTGACGGCAGATCCCCAGGACCACCAGGGCTCAGCCAGCATCGCAGCAGCTTCCCTGCAAGGAAGATCATAAAATCACAGAATCACAGGGTTGGAAGGGACCTCCGGAGATGACCCAGTCCAACCCCCTGCCAGAGCAGGGTCACCCACAGCAGGTGGCACAGGAACGCGTCCAGGTGGGGTTGGAATGTCTCCAGAGACGGAGACTCCACCACCTCTCTGGGCAGCCTGGGCCAGGGCTCTGCCACCCTCACAGCAAAGAAGTTCCTCCTTATGTTGAGGTGGAACTTCCCATGGTCACGTTTGTGCCCGTTACCCCTTGTCCTGTCCCCGGGCACCACTGAGAAGAGCCTGGCCCCATCCTCCTGACACCCCCCCTTTCAGTATTTAGAAGCGTTGATAAGATCCCCCCTCAGCCGTCTTTTTTCCAGACTGAAGAGCCCCAAATCCCTCAGCCTTTCTCCATCAGAGAGGTGTTCCAGTCCCCTCAGCATCTTGGTAGCCCTTTGCTGTCCCCTCTCCAGCAGTTCCCTGTCCTTCTGGAACCGGGGAGCCCAGAACTGGACACAGCACTCCAGCTGTGGCCTCCCCAGGGCAGAGCAGAGGGGGAGGATGACCCCCCTCCACCTGCTGACCACACTCTTCTTGATGCCCCCCAGGATGCCATTGGCCACCTTGGCCACAAGGGCACATTGCTGGCCCATGGGCATCCTGTTGTCCCCCAGGACTCCCAGGTCTCTTTCCACAGAGCTGCTCTCCAGCAGGTCACCCCCAACCTGTCCTGGTGCAGGGGGTTATTCCTCCCCAGGGGCAGCACCCTACACTTGCCCTTCTTGAATTTCATAAGGTTCCTCTCCACCCAGCTCTCCAGCCTGTCCAGGTCTCTCTGGATGGCGGCACAGCCTTCTGGTGTGTCAGCCACCCCCCCCAGCTTTGTGTCATCAGCAAACGTGCTGAGGGTGCACTCTGTCCCCTCATCCAGGCCATTGATGAATATATTGGAGAGGACGGGGCCCAGCACTGACCCCTGGGGAACACCACTCGTCACTGACCTCCAACGAGACTCCGTGCCCCTAATCACCACCCTCTGAGCTCTGTCTTTCAACCAGTTTTCAGTCCACCCCACTGTCCATTCATCCAACCCACGCTTCCTAAGCTTCCCTATCAGGATGCTGTGGGAGACCGTGCCGAAAGCCTCGCTGAAGTCAAGGTAGGCAACATCCACTGCCCTCCCCTCGTCTCTCCATCCAGTCACACCATTGTAGAAGGCTATCAGATTAGTCAGGCATGATTTCCCCTTGGTGAATCCATGCTGAGTACTTCTGATAGCTTTCTTTTCCTCCACATGCTTTGAGATGATGTCCAGAATGAGCTGTTCCATCATCTTTCCAGGGATGGAGGTGAGGCTGACCGGCCTGTAGTTCCCCGGCTCCTCCTTCTTGCCTTTTTTGAAGACTGGAGTGACGTTGGGTTTCCTCCAGTCCTCAGGCACCTCGCCTGTTCTTCGGGACTTTTTTGGTTCTTTGTGTATTTACAGCCTCATAAAACCATGAAGCTGCCCAAGGGGAGCAGAGGTCCCTGCCTGGCGCCGGCTGCGAGATATGGCACGCTGTAGCAGGGGGGGGTCTTACCCTGCCACTGGTCGGGATGCGAGCCGGTGGCGCGGGCTGGTGCAGGGCCCGGCATTCCAGGCACTGCACGGGCTGCTGCTGCCTGCCGGAGTGGAAAAGCTGCAGCAAATCCCTGCTGCCACAGGGAGCATTGGTACAACACCGCGACAGCAAATGCCGCATTGATTTTGGGTTGGTGCAGCACTCGGTGAAGGGGACGTCTGTTTAGGATGTAGGGGCTGTGCGGGGCGCTCCCGACTCTTCCCAGCGTTGCCGATTGATTTTTTGAAAGGAATCAAAAGGTGACATACGCAAGTGAGGTCTGCAAAACAGCGCTGCCCGAAGCGTGGGCACAGATCCTCTTCCCAGTGGGCACTTTTTCGCACGGGTCCTGCTGCTCGGGGCGCTGGGGACCCCTGCCCAGCCGGGGTTTCTCACCCTGCCACAGAACCACTTCCTGCACCCCTTGACCTTGGAATCGCTGCCGTGGGTCTGTCCTGGGGTCAGCTCACCAGCCGCACTCGGAGCACGGCTGCACGGCCGCCGATGCTCCAGGAGGGATGCGCTGGTCCCGGAGCCCCACGGCCCCGCTGCCCCCAGCAGCATCTCCCCAGAGCAGCCCCGGTGGGTGGCGCGGCCCAAAGCGGGGGTGTCTCACCCCCACCTCAGACAGTCGCAGCCGGCGGGGGCCCGTGGTGTGTTAAGAGGGGATTGACTTCAAAGTGCTGGAGCAGCTGATGCTGCTGAGGGTGCTGCGGCCGTTCACACAGCTTTATCCATTAGTAATTAGGCAGGCGTTGTCTGGCATCTAGATTAATCCCACTTTTAATTATTTTGAAACTGTGTGAGATTTCCCAGGCATTAAAGATTATGTACGCGCTTGCTGATTCCACAGCAATTATTCTAATGTAATGATGTCTATTAATACGCTTCCCAGCTTGCCGTGCCCAGAGGGGAAATTCCCAGTTGCCCCCTACGGAGCGCACGTCTCCTGCGTGGTGTAACCCCTCTATCCACCTGCTTACGTTGCACAAAGCAATCCTTTCCATGTGCTTCACCTAATATTAATAACATTGTGGAGCTGCTGCTGTACCGCGCAGGGCGCACTGATTGCAAAGGGGGAGAGAGACCCCTCGAGGCTCCGTCTCCCCTCGCAGCCACAGAGCGGCGATTCCTGCTGCGGTGATGGGAGCGGAGACCCCGCTGGAAAAGCCGGAGTATCCTTCCTTCCCCGAGGAACTGCGCCAGGGCTCACACCCAGCTGCAGCCCACCCAAAAAAAGCAGCGTAGATTTGGACGGCTTCTTTAAAGGAAAAGGTCCCGACATTTCCATCCCGGGTCGGGTTAAACAATTCGACCTGAAATCAAAGGCTTCATTCAGCTCGTGGATCGTCCCAAGTCATTACAGATTGCCTTTACAATTTAAAGTTTGCATTTAAAAGGAAAATGCCGTTTTCAAAGAGGAGCAATAACAGAAATGTGAGTCGAGAACTTCAAAGCTTAGAGCTGTTCTGAAATCTCACCTTTCATTTGGCCCAAATATCCCTGGAACTCCTCCCTTTTAACTGCAGCTCTCATTAGTGCCAAACCTCACTTACCAGAAAATTTACTATTTCCTGGCAAAACAAGCGTTGTGCCACTGGCCGCCGTACGCTGTGGAGCTGAGACCCCATCAGGAGACCGGGGGCTCAAACGAGTGTCGTGACAGGTGTTGCTTGCAGCCCTCTGCCCACGAACGCGCATCAGAAAATACATATATTTGACATAAACCTCTACAGTTTATATAGTTTTTATAGTTTATGTAGAGGTTTATGTCAACAACTGCTTGTGGGCACCCTGGCCAAACCTTATTTGCAGTCATATGAGGGAAGACACAAATTCAGGCAGCTGAGACCACCAAAAGGCAGCACTTTTTGTTCTGAAGCTGAACGCTCAGCCCTCCCTATAAATATTTGGCTCGCTTTGCGTATATATTGTTTCAGCTTTTCATTGCTCTCAAAACAAAGAGCGCGATAACCTCACCTGCCTGGTCCAACGCATCGTCGCAGAGCTAAACTGCGTGACGAAGCTTCTGGGTAGAGACCACGGGTAATTTGGCTGCTAGATCCTCGGGATGCTTAGAGCCAAATTCGATTCGAGGTCTAAACTTGCCACTCCATCTCTGGAGAGAGCGGAGCAGCAACGGCGGCACGACGGCAGCCGCAACTGACTCTCGAATTCAAGAAATGGATTAAATGAAATTACGCTCTTCCTTGATGAGGCCGGTGTAACAGGGAGATTGCTTTAGGAAATCCAGAATTGGATTTCACAGGGAAGAGGTCAGATGTTCCGCTATTTGCTCAGGAAGGTTTTGTGCAGGCTGTGCCTCCCCGCCGCCCAGGAGCCGTGGCCGGCAGCGGGGTGGGAAGGACAAACGGCGCCGGCTGCCTCCAGAGCCCCGATCCCACCTTTGCTGGGATCACCGACTGGTTTGCCATTGCTCTGTCCGCCTTGGAGGCAGGAGATCCCAAACCCCCTGCCCCAGCATCCCCGCTCCCACATGGGAAAGACCCTCTGCTGCCACCCCGGCAAACCAAACCCCCCCCAGCTCCTCCCAAACGCTGCGGAGACAGGGGGATTTTTAGTAAGGGAAAGATTCACATCTCTCACCTGCTCGGAAAACACTTCTCCTGCAGAAGACGTCTGTGCAAAGACGATCTCTCCAGCGGAGCTGCTCGCTGTGCCTCCCCGGGACCGCGTGGGCCGGCCCGGCAGCCCGGGTCTGCGGCTGAAGGTTTGCATTAGTTTGACAGGTTCCCTCAATTATCTGATATTTCTGGCTCAAATTGAAGAGGAGATGGATCAGTTTTTCTTCTCCTCTGCTTCTCCTTTGCTCAGTGATCTCACGAGCTAAACCAGCAGCTGCGCTGGTATCTGTCAGGTCCTCTTCACGGCTCTGATCATTTCGGATAACGTGCGAGTTTTAAAAAAAAATTACACGAAAAAGCCCATTAGTTCATTTTTACTCAAAAATGACAGAACGGGAAGCAAACATGTATTACAGCCTACTAAAATATATCGGGTGTTCTATAAAGAGGTTGCAAAGTTCCTTTACAAAAACCAGCTGGGCAGTTCGCTTCCAATAACCCTTACGTACCAGGCACCCTTTCGGTAAGTTTTAGTCCCAAAATATTGCCCCCAAACATGGTGCTTTGCAAGGCCACGCAGGTCCACGGCTACCAACTTTCCTATCTTTCGGAGGGCGAAATGACCCGACCCCGCTCCCTTTAACGTTACATCTTAGTGCCAGACATCTCCATCTCCAATGCAGCCCCCGGCTCCACACCAGCTGCCCCGCTCCGGCAGCACCGGCGTGGCTGACACCTCTTTCTGGCGGAAACTTCAGAGGCATCTCGATGCTCGGAACTGTTTTCTTAACATGTGCCCAGGCTTTTCAAAACTTACCGGAGGGTTTGAGGGCTACCTGAATCACCGCCGTAGCTCCTCAGCTTCCGAAGTCTGTCTGTCCCAACACATCCCCCGCTCCTCCGTCCTTCCTCTCCTGAAGTAAGAGTTTTCCCAACTGTCAAAGTACTCCTCTCAAAAGGCAACCCCAATTGTTTTTATGCCACATTTCGCTGCTGGGTGCTTTTCTAGTTGCAGGGAAGCACCTTGCGTGATGGCTATCCCGTTACCAGCTCCACCAGCACCTTTCCCAGTGCACCTGGGTAACAAAGCCACGTCAGCCAAACGCAGATTCGCCGGCAGATCCCTCCATTCCCCGCTCCCCGCAGCTCAAAAAGCCTCGCAGAGATAAGATGCGCCCGCGGGTACTCACAGGAGGAAGGGCACCTCCGTCCCCACAGGGGAATTCCACTGGGTCGAGGCAGGGTCTCCTACGGACACCTTCGGGTCTACAACCCTGCTGCGAGTCCGGCAAGCCTGCTGGGCTCTTAGAGCCCCCAAGAAAAAAAAAAAACAAGCCTCCATCCACAGTGTAAAAAAGCATCTTTTCGAGTTGATCTGGGGAATTACGCTCAATTCCTTCTCACCTGCTTTCGCCCTGAAGTCTGGTTTAGCTTATTTGTGGTTTAAAACGTCCCGGGGAGGGATACAGCCGGACGCACTGGAAGTCAGCAGCTAGGCAGCATCCTCCAGAGCCAGCTGGAGCAAAAAGGGAGGGAATCACGCAAAGGAAAGGAAAATAATCATACGCGCACATATGTATGTACGCACGGTGAAAGAATCCCTTGACGCTGACGACAATTGCCAACCACATGTAAAACCAGCAGAAGCCACAGCTCGTCCCTCTGAGGACCGCTCAGAAACGCAGCCAAAACCTCTGCGGTAACTCCCGAACTAGAGAAAGTCCGACGTGGCCTTGCCCTTGCAAGCCGTAGTTTAAATACACTTCCGAAAAGCCAGGGTTTTACACTCATATACTCGCCTGTCAACTGCTATTTCATTTGTGTCAAGATCACCGTTCGCTCTGCGCGGGGCACTTCCCAGGACGTTGTCAGCCAAAGGAATAACCACGTGAAAACCAGAAGACTGTAGTTAAATTTTATTTATCGGTTCTATTGTTAAATTACACAATCAAAGTCAGTGGATCGGCCTGTAAATCTACACAATAAGACAGCGCCTACAGTGGAAATCGGTAGAATTTGATACGGTTATGCCAAAATGGTATCCTTATATTCGTACATCCCCTATATACAATAAACAGTATACACAAAGAAAATGCAACTAGTCTCCGTAAACCATGCACACCACAGCGGAAAAAACAAAATGCACCTTCGGCAACAGGCCCTCCAGCCCCCCCACGGTTAAGTCCTGCTTACAGCAGCGCCTTTCAGTTTTAAGAGCGAATTATTCCCCCCCCACCCCCCCCAAAAAAACCCAAAATACAACCGAGCCATCATATTGGCAACTGCAGTTCTCATTTAAAATAAAAATTAAAAAAAAAATAAAAAAAAATGGCTGTACATGAAGTTATTCTCTTTTCCAAGCTGCTAACGCAGGGTATTGGTTTTGCTGATGCTTTGCTCTCCGCTTGCCCCCCGTCGGGATTGTTGCCCCCCGGGGTCCCCAGTACAACATCAGACGTAAGACAACTTTCCCATAACTCAGGCGTGGAGCTGGGAGAGGTTTTTAAAGCCTTCTGCCTCATTTTACACCCCCCCCTCCGCCCCCCGCCCTCTTGGGTGTATAGAATGGTACAGGCGAAAGGCAACGGTGCAAGTGAGCCTCGTAAGCGTTGTGTACATCGGGACAAAAAACCGCCCCTTTTCGGGTGCCTCCACCGCCGCGCACCCGCGCCGACATCGCCGTTGAGCGCCAAGCCCGGGAGCATCGCAGGCTGCGTCCAAAATCGCTGAACTTGCTGAAGGTAGAGCCCAAGCCTTGCAGAGGTTTGGTAATTTTTTTTTTTATTTTTATTTTTTTTTTTATTATTTTTTTTTTTGCATAGAGATTTATAGGAGCCCCTGGCACCTCCTGCCCCCTCTCCTCTCCCCGCCCGTCTGGGTGAGGCCGAAGGGCGGCAGATGAGCCCGGTCCAGCTGCGTCCACGCAACCATCCCAACCTGTACAACTATGGCTATGGCAAAATCGGCTTCCCTCATTTCTAGTCACCGCTCATCTGTCAGCGCTAAGAAGGGCTCAAGAGCACAGGAGGAAAAAAAGAAAAAAAGCCAAAAAAAAAAAAAAAAAAAAGCCCTGTTCTTATCTGGCGTAGCAAAGACTTACTGGAAGTAAATCCTAATTCAAGTGTAAATCTACTTCTTCCATTGAGCAACTCTCTTCATAATATTGCTGGGATTAGAGAGTTTTATGACTTTTTTAAAGACGCTACACAAATATCCGCAACATAATTTCATCTAGTTTATACCACCAATTATTAAGGAATGATAAATTCAGCATTATGTGTTCCAATGGGTAAGAAAAGACTTAAAATTAAGACATTGTCACAAGATTGTAATTTGGAAAAAAGGCTTTATGAAACGTGAAGATGTGCTGTAAGTTTTCCAGAATGGTTAAAGTCGTACTGCCCTGAAAAATTCTGGAAACAGTGTCTTTAACATTGGCATTGAGTTCAGGAAAGTATGTGTGTCTTCCTCTTTTTTTTTTTTTTTTTTTTTTTTGACATGAGATAGACCAAGCTTAAAACTCTAAACAGCAGTAGGTAGAAAAAGTTTAAAATATTAAATATTTATATAACTAGAGAAATTACTTCTATTCCTTTTAAAAGCCAATATAATACATAAAACTAGTCAGTATTTTTTCTAGACCTTTATCGTTCCCTTCATCGTCCATTCATTAACTTGGTAAATATCATAAGCAGTCGGTGCCCTTGAAAACACATCATTAAAATAAAATTAAGACAAAATCAAAGGGAAAAGGTTTTGCTCATATAACTGTATTGTGAGAGTATGCTAAATGCTCATTATTAGGAAATGAGTTTGCTTCTCAGACAGATTTCAGTCGAGCATCATAAACATTTTCCGGCCTCCCATTTTGTACTCATAACTAATTTAAGGATTATTTTTTTTTTTCCCCTTTTCTTTTAAATAAACGTCCAAGCAACCATTTCCGATGAGCCTCCTTGGCTCCTGTATTTCATAAATAATCCAACAAACCTAAAAAGGACAATTTAATTACACGCTAAGATTAAGTGTTCCACTTACAGTACAACATTTACTGCGAAGGCAACTGCAAAGGCAACGTTTTAACCTCTTTTTGCTTCAAACCCTTGAGAAGTGTAATTCATCTGGACCGCTCTGTCGTCTCTGGTTTGCGGGTTGGGTTGGGTTCCGCTTTGCTTTTCGGTGCCCGGCGAGTCCCGTCCCCCCCCCCATTACCGCCGCCACCGCTCCACATTCCCTATGTAGTCAGTGCTGGAGCTGTTGTCCCCCTGCTCCCTCAGGTGCGCTTGCTTCGCCCTCAGGATCTTGCGCTGCTCCTGGCGTTTCCGCCGCGCTTCCTGGTGCTCCTTCTGCCGCATGTACTGGTACCGCTGCAAAAACAGGTCTTTTGCATAATCGTACAATTCCACGTCTAAAAAATTGAGGGCCTCGATGCGCTGCTGAGTCTGCTCGTCTATCTCCACGCTGGAGGCCCTCGTGCTATTGTACTGCGTGAACGGCGAGATGAAGTTCATGTTGAAAGTCTTCTCAAAGAGATACTGAGTCTTCCGCTGGAATTCAGTTAGGCCGAAGAAGGCCATCCGCTTCAGGTTCTCCTTGGCACTGTCTAGCAGCACCTTGTTTCTCTGCTCCTCCGGCATGACCGACAGGTTGTAGCATCCCACCAGGCTGAGGTCGGACAGCATGCGGACCTGGCGGTTGTTGGCGAGGTTGTAGGGGCAGTCCATGAACTCCTGCAGGGAACAGCCCGACCAGTCGTCTCCCGTGTAGCAGCTGGGCAGCTCTTCGGTGGTCGGGGACCGGCCATCGCAGACATGCAGGGACGCCTTCCACGTCGCTCCTCGCTGGACGTGGCGCCATTCGCTCAGGTATCGGGAGACGGGGTCACGCAGGATGGTGATATAGTAGAAATTCCTGCCAAGGGGAGAGGAAGGCAGAGCGTTTAGTCCCCTGTGTCTCCAGCACACAGCGCATTAACGTTCAAAATCAATAGAAACTTGGAGATGCACTTAAGAGGCTTTCAGGAGCCCTGCTGCGGAGCGCTCCTCTGCCCGCTCGCCTCGCCGGGGTGAAGGACGGCTCAACCGACTCCCCGCAGGGAGCTGGAAGGGTTAGATCGACCTGCACACGTCTGGCTGTGCTCAACGAGTTTTGCCTCTACAGAGGCGGAAGGGAACCCCACATCTCCCTCTTGTGTGGTCGCCCATCCGGCTATGTGCTCCCGCCGGCTGCCTCGCTGGATGCTCCCCCCCAGACCTTGGGAGAGTAATCAAAATATCTCCCGCGACAGAAGCCTCAACTCAAGGAAGGCACCGGTAGCTCTGGCTTTTTTTATTTTCCGTATACAATAGAGCTGGACCACCAAGTTTACGTAGTCTGCAAAAATCTGCAGATGCTGCCTTTCCTGGTGAGCAGCCGCGGGTCGGAGCTGCACGAGCCCCAGGGCGGTGTTACGCTGGTAAGGAGGACATTTCCTCCAAGATACGTCCTACAAGACATTTCCTTTCACAGCCCAGATAAATGGGATGTGCCCAGAAGCCCCAGCCCACTTGCACACTGAGAAACGAGGATCTGGGAAAAGCCCACGCAAATCCCATTTTGTCCTCCTGCCTTCACCTGCTACAGGACCGCAATGATAAGAGAGGAGAAATAAGCGAATAACAGGAAATTAAAGGATGCACGACAGCGTTTTCTAAGAGAAAACATTGCCGAGGGAGGTGGTGGCTTTGGTTTGGAGCAATGGGAGGGTGGCACACGTGGGGGATGTGCTGCCGCAGGGAACCCCATCAGGCAGCCGGCTGGAAAAGCTGCAAGCTCAACCTTATGTATACGACCAAGAGGTCACTCTGGGTCACACCTTAATATCCGCCACCAAACACCATGTTTTCCACCGTCGGCAGCCTTTGCACCTCCTTTACTATGACCGTGACCTCAGCAATGATGCCGCAGGTACGCCGTCAGGATACCAGTGATCTATCTACTTAAGTTAAATGGAATTAAAGTAGCCCAATAAGCAAATTGTCCTGCCAGGGAAGGCCGCTCCTTCAGGATGAGGACACCAAGGAGCACGTGCCTTGGAGCCCTGAGCCCCCGGGGCGTGAGCGCCACGTCCTCCGTCCCGCCGGAGGAGGAGAAGGGACATGCATTTGCCTTCCCGAGCGGCATCATGACTGGCCATCTCGCAGCCAATATTTTGTTCCCTATCACTTCCTTCAGCAGAAGAGCCACTAGATGTCAATGTTTTACAGAAAATTGTTTCTTGGGTGGACTAAAATGCGAATCGGAAGCACTGAAAGCATCTGACAGCACAGGGGAAAGGAAACCCGGGGAGTCGCCATTCCTCTTCCCATTTAGAGCATCCAAGCTCATGAATAATTAAATAAATTGGAAGTACAACAAACTTGCAAAACCAACTAAAGCCAAGGAGCCCAGCACAGCATCAGGGGCCGGACACAACGGCACCTCACCCTCGGGACACCGCAGTCAGCGCTGCTGCTGTACCCACGCTCACGCTGGCGCTGCTCCCTGGCTCCGAGGGCTTTGGCCGCAGGTTCACAGAGGGGAAGGGAGCCAAAAGCACCCGCCGCAACCCCGAGGAAGGTACTTTTTCCCCAAAAGTGCCATTAAACAATTTCATAGCGAGAGCTGGAGTTTAGGAGGGGGCAAGAGAGAAGCTGAGTTTCATGTTGCGCAGCCGGAGCGGCAGCTCCCAATCTCACATCGTCCCTTGCAAAGGTGGGAAGAGCTTCACTCGGGTGTCACCTCAGGAGGTCTGTGGCAGCACTGGAGAGCCGAGCCTGGCAGAGGGATGGCGCTTTTCCACGAGCACCATCACCCCAACCAGCCGTTCCGACAAGCAGGATCTGGCCCGGGTCACGCCTGTACACCGGGCTGCTTTGCTGCAGCAACGACACGGCCTTGTGGGGGTCCCCAACACGGGGAAACAAGCCCAGGGCAAACCCAAGCCCTTCTTTAACTCCTGCCAGGAATCCTCATCCCTTGCACCTAGTTCATTGGGATACTGCACTAAAATAATGACCTGGCCCTCAAGGAATAACTAATTAGTGCCATAGCACTAACCTCCGTGCTAACTAATACAGCGACTAACACACGGCACTTCGGCAAGGCTGGGAGGGGAGTGGGCGCGGGCGTGCTGCTGGCGGAGGGAGATAGGCCAACAAAACCGTATGCTCTAAGGTCATCACGGCAATCGATGGGGAGTTAATGCAAGAAAGGAGACGAATCCCGAGCCAAGATCGATACGGCGAGCATTTTATCATAGCTCAAACTCTTCAGCTGCTCTCCCTTCGCGCTGTTCGGTCACAGGCGGTGACAAAGCGCCTCCCTTGGCTGCTGCTGTAAAAACAAAAGAATGAATAAAAACTTGCATGTTGGCGGAAGAAACTGCGTGGTAACGGATCACCATCACCCCAGGTGGCTGGTGGCCTCACGCGGGCAGATATCTCCATCAGCGCCTGTCAAGGGACAACGCCGCAGCCCACGTTGATGAGGGAGAGGAGGCCGCGTAAAGATGCTCGCTGGAGTCTGCGGTGAGCGTGGAGGTCCCTGGGCTCCCCCAGCACTCCGTGCTCCGCAAGCCAGGCCAGCGGCAGGGATGCTTACGGGATGCCCCAGACGAGCCCACCTGGCCCGAGCACGGCCCCCTGCAAACAGCCTTGGGGCAGTTAGTTATACCGTGTCGTCATTTCACAGATGAATCCTGCTTCCAAGACACGACGATCTTTGTCAGCTGCTGGGCCAGTCTCAGCTATTTTGGGCATTTCTCCCCTTCTTAAGTCTCCCTGTTAAAATTCTAGCGGAAAAAAGTGCCGTTCCTGTTGGGAACACCAGCTTTTGGGTTTGCCCCAAGCCGCTCTCGTCCAAGTTAGAAACTCTGTCGGCTTCAGAAAAGCCGCCGCGCTGCTCTGCATTTATCTGAACTGAGCTTCAAAAAGTCACAAAAGCTTTAATGCATTGTCAAGTCGGAGCCGTGCCAGAGACGGATTCAGCCATCAGCGCTGAGAGCATCCTTCTGCTGCAACTGGGAGGAAGGCTCAAAGCCTTGCAATTATTTTTAGCTCTGTATGTAACAGCTTGTTCCTTCTGCTGTCTTAATAAGGGGGTGTTGAGCTCTGGCCCATTCCTTGAAGCTTGTGCTTCAGAGCCCAAGACAACATGTTTGCAGGTAGAACTCAAAACTTTACCGTGAATCATCCCTCCAACTTAGAGCTGCACTCATCAGAAACATGGGTTTTCTAATAAAGCTGAGCCGGATGCCTACGAAGCAGAGAATAAAAGGAGCTTGCGGGCAACTCAGAAAGTAGGCTGACCTCGGAGCCATCAGGAATGCGAGACGGTGTGACGGTCACTTGCTTTTTGTACCTCCCTGCACACGGCTATTCCCCCTAGAGCGCAAGGACCGAGCAGGCCCCACCGTTGAGTTTGCTCCCCACGCTGCGTCACCCACGTCGTTGGGCACCTCACTGCAAGGGTGAAGCCAGAGCGTTTTTGGGAGCTGTGAATTATTTGCACACGACGCATTACGGCAGAGGAGCTCAGGAAAGGTTCCCCTCAAATAAATGCCCAGCTAACGGCTCGCATCATCCGCCGGGGTGTGAAAGCTGGGCTTTCTTGGTCCTTTGATGCTTCTACCCATGGGTGGGACAAGGAAAACGGGAAAATGGCAGAGACAGGCAGGGTGATGTGCCGGAAGCCAGGGATGGGGAGAGGAGAGACATGCTCGTCCCCCCCAGAGCCGCAGCAACGCCAGCCCTCACACTGCACCCTCCCGGCACACCAGCTGCCACGCCATCCTGGTGTCGCTGCGGTGCCAGGAGAGCCACGTTTCACCCACAGGCCTGAACCGCAGCTCCCTCCGACTGACCGAGCACGGGCACTATCTCTGAGGGGGGGTGGTGCTGCCACGCGAATACCCCACGGCTGGTCCCGGAGCACGTTAATAACCTGCGTGGTCATGAAGATGCTCACTCCTCCTCCTCCTGTACGTGTGTGGCTGCCCAATGTCAGCATCCCAGAGAACGCAGGCGGGAGTAACACATGCCGGGGTGGGGGAACACCACAAGCCCCCGCCTGACATTTTTGCCGCGAGCTGCCTTTTGCTAAGATCAGGTGGTTTTTGTTGAAAGGGACCAAGAAACGTGTGCTGTCAGTGGACGGACCTTCTTTCTCCTGTCCGGTTCCTCAGCCCAGAGCAGCCCCCCTTTCTCCTTCCTACACAGCACCTGGAGACAATATGAAGCAAACTGAAACCTCAAAGACCCCTGTGAATTTCTCTGAGGGGTTTATTGAGCCTGAGCCATCTGCTCACTTTGAAGGCTAATTCTGCGGTCGTATCGTGCATCTGTGCCAGGCTCTTCCCCACCTCTGCCCAGCACAGGGGCTGAATGAGAATCCTTTTTTCCAATCTAATGATTTTTTTAAAAAGCATCCTCTTAGCAAGCTTCTAAAAGCAACATTAAGGGAAAAAAAAATAAATATAAACTGAAGTCAAAGCGAGGAGGTGTGAAACCTCAGGGGGTGACAGCACTGAGTAAAGTCAGAGGCTTCAGAGCCCGGAGAAGCTGCCAGGGAAGGGACAGGTCATGGAGTCCCTTGGGACAAGGGACACACCATGGTGCTCAGGAGCCTCATCGCGTGTGGAGCTGCTCTGTTGAAACGAGGTGAGGAAGGGGGGGGACGTTGTTTAAGCATCAAAACAGGTCAGAACGTCCTGAAGTAAAAGCGCGTCTCATCCCAACCCAACCGCCCTGGCTCTGCAAAGCCGGACGGCAAAGTAGCAGCAACGCGGGTGATGCAGAGAGAAAGGGGTCGCGGCCAAACCCGTGGGCGGAGCGCGTGGGGGAGGCTTGCAGCTCCCTTCGCTCCTCCTTTGCCCTGCCACAAGCCCCCCCTGCTGCAAGAGGCCCGGAGGAACGGACCATCAGCAGTGGAGCATCCCTGCTAGGGGCCTGGGAGCAGCGGGCTGCGCGCCAGCAGCAAAGGACCCCCCAGAAAACTCTTGTATAACAGCTTTAACTCTTGCAGGTGCTCACAGGGCACCTTAACCCCGACGGAGAAGCTCTAAGCAACTGCTGGGGGGTCCAAGTGGGGACCATTTCCATGAGGACCACAACCAGGGCTGGCTTCAGCTCTGGCGTCTGGACCCCTTCGGGTCCAAACCCCCGCTGGTGCCAAGGCCGAGGAGTATTGATCCCCGCCAGAGGACAACGGCTGCCACGCTGTCTAATTGCTTGCTGAGGGAGAGGAAGGCTGGAGGTCAGCCGCTGGCAGCTGCCATGCCTTCAGCCTGGAAACCTGAGCCCGGCTTGATGGAGCTATGAGGTAAGGAGCTGGAGAGGGGAGCTGAAAGCTTAACATCCGCTCACCATTACATCCATTAGCGTACGGATCAGTAGGTGAGGGACTGAGTGACCTTTTCCCGTTTCTGCTGAGAACCGAGGCTGTAGCAAGCAAAGCTTCATCGGCTACAGAGGGCGAGAAGCCGACAGCCTTTGCAGAGGGAGGACCGCAGCCCTGGGAACATCCCGACCTCCCTCTCCGACTGTGCCCGGGGGCAAACTAACGCGGGAAAACACAGCTCTGGCCCACAGCTGAGGAAGCAGAGCTACGATTTCCAGGCAACGTACTGGGTCAGTCCCATTCTCCCAGCAAAACTCAGGCCACCCTTTAAGCTGGCTCGAGCACGGCGGTTTCTATCTAGGTCAAGCTCATCCAGATGGCAAGCCTGGCCGGACGGAGATGCAAACAGGCTCGTGCAATGAATGGGAGTCAATTTGACACAAGTGTCTCCACCTTGCTGGGTGGAGATGGGGGAGGAAGGGAAATTTGGGAATGTTTCCTATTCCAGGGGATTTTTTTTTCCCCCCAGTTTACGGACTTTACGGTACATTAACAGGGCAGCGTGTAATCAAGTTACGCTCCAGGTGAGGATGGACATTTTGAAAGGGAAGTTCCCTCTGAAGGGGCAGGGGCAAAGGGACAGACCAGATACGTACCACGTCCAGCAGGAAAGCAAATAAAATGAGCTAAAACCCTGCAGCAGAGGTTCTGCATACGATGCAAAGAATTAAGGACTGAGCTACTGAAAAAAGCAAAATAATCACAGGGTTGGTGCTCTGGCACCAGAAACAATGCACAATCACCAGAACCGGCGAGCAGCACAAGGATGCTCGTGTCCTTCCCACCCTCTCCATAGACCGCTCAAGCCGCTGAATAAAAATCCACAGAGCTGTTTTATAAAAGAGTAGCTACATATTCTATATTCTTTTCTTTTTTTTTTTTTTTTGAGAGGGAAACTACTTCCCTCACATGGCTCATCTGCCCAGAGGACCCCGAGCACATCCCATCCCCTTCGCCGCCACCGCTGCCATCGGTGACCTGACTCTCCACTGCAGGCAGGCTCCTGCGCTGCTCCCTTGCCCCCCCACCGTCCCCAAAAAAACCTCCACTCAGGATGAGTTGACAGCCAAGTCGCAGGCAATGAGGGAAGCTCAGGAACGCAAATGGTGCAAGTCTCACACTTCTTGCTCCGCTCTTAGAAACCCTCCCCACGTGGCTCCGACGCTGCCGACGGATTTTCACCTTCGGCAGAGGGTCTCCCCGCCGATCGGTCGTGCCCACCACGTCTCTACGAGAAGTCAAACTCAGTTACGCCACGCCGGGCACTGAGAGTGCTTTGGTCCCAGTAGGTGAGGTTAATTCCCCACCAAGAGCGTCCCACTGACAATGTGATTTGCTAATACCGCAAAGCGTTCCTCCATGAAAAATATCCCTGCTGCCTTATTTGTTGAAGGCAGGCATCTGTTTGGAGATTGCTCCGAGAGAGGCAAAACATTCCTTTAATACAGTAACTCATCCTGATTCTTAATGAACTTTGTCACCTAGAGACACAATTAAAAGGACAGGGGTGAGCATCCCGGTGACAGCCCCTCCTGCCTCAACCACGCACACTTGGAACCTCCCCCAAATCGGGAATACCTCTTCCCTGCTGAGAGCCGCTCCTGCGGCACAGTTCGCAGAGACGAGGCCAAAACACTTGGCAAGCCCACTGACGCAGCGCTGGGAATCCAACAGTCGCATCTGCTCCAGATCGGTCCCAGATGCTTCACATCAGTGATGGGGATGGCAACAGCAGCAGCCGAAAAGCATCACCCTTCCCGCAGCGCTCCTCTCTGCTCCCAGCCCTCCTGGCCCCAAAACTAAGGGCAAATGGCCCCAAAAAACAAGGGCAACGGGCCCCATCTCGGTGCTGGAGAGCAGCAAGGAGAGCTGCTGCACTCCCCAGGAGCTTCAGGGAGAAGATCTCACACCCAGCTGTCACAGAACCACGCAAACCAAGCCAGAGCAACTAACAGACTGAAAACGGGATTTATTTTTACAAGACGGTGACAAAAATCAAACTAAGTTTTACTCCACCTGAAACCCCTCTGAGACTCTGACAAACATTAACAATCCACGGGTTCAGGGTGTCGCTCGGGAGTAAATAGTACACTGCCGACTTAAGAATTCTTAAGGTTTATGGTTGATGACACAAAATACGCATAATCCCTCACCTAAGTAAGATGAGGTCCCTTGATCTGTACAGAGGATGAACTGTGGAAGGTATCCCAACCCACGGGGAGAGCCCCTCAACTGCAGACCCACTGCTCTGAGGGAGACGGAAGCAAAATGGCTCTTGTGGGGTCCCATTTATACCCAATTCGAAACTGACCTGTGGTCACAGAATCACAGAATGGTTCGGGTTGGAAGGGACCTTAAAGATCATCTAGATCCAACCCCCTGCCCTGGGCAGGGACACCTCCCACCAGCCCAGGTTGCTCCAAGCCCCGTCCAGCCTGGCCTTGAACCCCTCCAGGGATGGGGCAGCCACAGCTTCTCTGGGCAACCTGGGCCAGGGGCTCACCACCCTCACAGCCAAGAATTTCTTCCTCAGATCTCATCTAAATCTCCCCTCTTCTAGTTTAAAACCCTTACGCTGTGTCCTATCATTACACTCCCTGATCCAGAGTCCCTCCCCATCCTTCCTGTAGCCCCCTTTAGGGACTGGAAGGGGCTCGAAGGTCTCCCCGGAGCCTTCTCTTCTCCAGGCTGAACCCCCCCAGCTCTCTCAGCCTGTCCTCACAGCAGAGGGGCTCCAGCCCTCCCAGCATCTCCGTGGCCTCCTCTGGCCCCGCTCCAACAGCTCCGTGTCCTTCTTGTGCTGAGGGCTCCAGAGCTGGACACAGGACTCCAGGTGGGGTCTCCCCAGAGCGGAGCAGAGGGGCAGAATCCCCTCTCTGGATCTGCTGGCCACGCTGCTTTTGATGCAGCCCAGGACGCGGGTGGCCTTCTGGGCTGCGAGTGCGCTTTGCCTGCTCACGTTGAGCTTCTCGTCCACCAGCACCCCTGAGTCCTTCTCCTCAGGGCTGCTCTCAATCCGTTCTCTGCCCAACCTGTATTTGTGCCTGGGATTGTATATATACTCGTGTAGCACCTCCACAGGCAAAGACGCCAACTTCTTCACCTTTTGACCAAAATGACCACCACCATACGGGTGTAACAAGAGCTGTGGGGGTTTTTTTTCAGTTTTTTTTCCGGTCTTTGTTAGGTTTTCACGGCCTTTTGTCAGGTCTTACCAGATCTTTGTTAGGGCTTTGTTGCGGGGCGGGAGGACTGCCTGGCTGCCTGGCTGACTCCATGCCCCCATCCGCAGCCCGGCTGCCCATGTCAGGTCCTCTCCATGGCGCTTGTAAGGAGGGGAGCATGGAGCAGGGTTATCGGAGCTGGTCGGCTCCCCTTCTCTCCTGTCCCCAACGGCCTGGCCGCAGTGCCTGCCAAGCCAACCGACCCAGGGCTGGGTCCTACTTCTTCCTACGAGACCTCTTCTCATTCAATCATTTCAATGAAACTAAACTTCCAGCCCCATCTCATCCAAAGTTCAAAGCACAGCAAAATCCAGATGAACTTCTTCATTAAAGCAGCGAAGTATAAAGATCATGGGGAGGGAGGAGAGGAGGAGGAACAACAAACACTGCTTTTCTCTGTGGCAGCCTCCAAAACTACAAGGACGCGGACCGCACGCCTTTACTCTGGGTCTCAGGCTGGCACAGGAGAATCCCACCATGCATTAGCTCGGAATAAGGGCCTGGGAGGAAAGGAGGTAAGTATTTCCGAACTGCGAATTAAAGCCGTTAGCGAATGTAAATTTACCTTTCCTCTAAGTAATCATTATGTTTCCACATCTATCAGCACCCAATGAATCACGGAGATGTTTTGTCTAGAAACACTAATGGTGGGGGTAGGAAGGCAGCAGCCTACCCGCAGTAACGGCACCAGGAGAAAAGTGCCAGAGGAACCCATAAAAAGGAGCGGTATTTTGCAGGAATGGCAATTACACCAGCCCGTGACATTATCAAATAGGAAAGATTTGCAAAAAAAAAGAAGCATTTCAGGCACAGAGGAAGGCAGCCCGTTTTAAGATTCTGCAGCTCAAGGTACACGTTCATATTTGTGCAGGCATGGCACTTGCACACAAAGATAATGAAAATAAGGTTTTAAGTCCGTAAAAAATATGCAGCCTCACACACGCGCATGGTCCCAGCCACCCTCACGCACAAACTAATTGTCCACAGCGTTGCCTGCGGAGGGGAGAGCTGCCCTGCAGATTTGCCAGAGTGGTATTAATTTCATAATTGCCTGTATTATTAAGAACTCTGCAGGATACCCTCGCTCACAACCAATACAGCAGAAACAGTGGCCTTTTCACTTATGGGTTTTTTTTTTTTTTTAGTGGTAGATAAAAAGAGAAGCAAGTTTCCATTTTTAGACTCCGCAAACAGAAGAGTGACTCCACTGCTGGAGCCAGTCCTGAATCCGCCACCCCCACCCTGGAGTCTGGCACGGGGAAGGGTGGTGGCGACGCCAGGCAGAGGGGCCCGGACCCATCCCACCCACCCAACCTGCTGCGGAAAAGACTGAACCGGCCTTTGGAAACATCCATCTCCCCCCACAACAGACCCAGAACAGCACAGTTTTCCACCTCATCAGCTTAATTATACAATAGAGGTGCCTGGATGGAGGGCAGCAGTGGTGCCAAGACCCCCCAGCTGCGCATGGGAGGTAAAAGCCAAGGATGCTGAGGGGACTGGAACACCTCTCTGATGGAGAAAGGCTGAGGGATTTGGGGCTCTTCAGTCTGGAAAAAAGACGACTGAGGGGGGACCTTATCAACGCTTCTAAATACTGAAAGGGGGGGTGTCAGGAGGATGGGGCCAGGCTCTTCTCAGTGGTGCCCAGGGACAGGACAAGGGGTAACAGGCACAAACGTGACCATGGGAAGTTCCACCTGAACACGAGGAGGAACTTCTTTGCTGTGAGGGTGGCAGAGCCCTGGCACAGGCTGCCCAGAGAGGTGGGGGAGTCTCCATCTCTGGAGACATTCCAACCCCGCCTGGACGCGTTCCTGTGCCACCTGCTGTGGGTGACCCTGCTCTGGCAGGGGGTTGGACTGGGTCATCTCCAGAGGTCCCTTCCCACCCCTGCCAGTCTGTGAAAGGAAAGAGAAGGTGGCAGAGGAGCATCAACAGGATAAGAGCGTGCCATGCTTCCTTCTTGCTAGATGATGAGCTGCACTATGGGGGAGCGACTGGTGACGCTGGCCTCGGCAGCACGCAAGGGTCCTGGCTTTGGAAAGCGCCTTCCTTGCTAAGGGCGATTACCCCTTAAAAAAATCAGGACACAGAGCTAAATTTTGCCCTTACACACGAGGAACAAGTCTAGGTGGGAGTGATGCCGTTTGAAAACTCAAGCTCCCACAGAGTACCAGGAGTGCCTTCCCACTCCTGGCGCAAGGAACCATCCCTGTCTCCAGGAGCTCCCGCTTCCCGGAGCCGCGGCACACAGCATCCTCCAGGCGTGGTACGGTACCTCCCCACTGGCAGAGCTCTCCGACAGACTCATTAAAAAGCAGGACAGACCTCCCAAAGGGAAAAGGAGCCCACTGCAAAAGAGCTGGTGAATAACCACAGGATGCTGCTATAAATCAGATATTTACAACAGTATTTACCCTATCTAAATGCCGTTGCAGGAACTGGTTTCAACTCGTAACTGATATTTCTGCGGCAGCAAAGATAGAGGTTTGCAAAGCCTAGACTCCATAATCAGTGGTTTACAGAGAGGGAATAGTGGCAGTTTTTCATTTTCTAGAGTCCACTCACCCTTCCAAGAATCTTAATGCCTCATTGATTCATAATACAGTACATAAAGGTTTCATTTTTTCCTGCACACAGTGATATATTATGGAGGCAATCTATTTTGCCACTGAAAAGTTTGCTTAGGAGAAAAATTTGGAGTTTTGACATTCAGGAAATTACAGTCATCTGTAAAGCACGATTGATATGCCAAGGCTAACATTTTCATTGCACTTATGGAGCCAGAATAACTATGTTAAAATATTTATTATATTCTTAAAAAAAAAAAAATCCAGGTTCTTGTTTATAAAAAGCACATAGTATTGAAGAAAAAAGCTTTATCTTTATAGCCATATATATTTTAGCTATGTCTTAAACGCGCTAAAGGCACATCTGACCCGATGAAAATACTTTTAATAATTTAATAAACTCAATACTTCAGGCAGCCTCTGGTGTGCCCCGAGCGTGCAAGCGGAGGGCGTGAGCCGAAGGCACGGCCGCGCCAAGCGGCACCGAAAGCAGAAACACGAGACACGGGCTGACACGCCAACCCTGCCCGACGCCCTCTGGGGCTGCTGGCACTCGCCCTGCCACCCGCCACCCACCCCCTGGGGCACAAGACGCCCAAGATTACCGAACCCCGTGCACCGCGCTTCCAAGTTTCGCTGTTAATACGACCTAGAAGCAAGAGGGCGCAGAGGGCCCCCGTCTCAGCTCGACACGCACATTTTATGTCTTTTTTATGAACATACGAACGTGTGTTTAGAAGTTGTGATTTATCGTCTTTCCTGCGCACTCGTTGCCATTTCCTCGTCGCCGCTGGAATCGTGGTAACACGCCTCCCAACTCCTTTGTATATAAAAGCAGGCAGTATTGAACATCCCTGCCTCAGCGCTGGAGAAATCTCGAAGCTCTCAAGAAAAATATCATACGACCAGCTCCAAGAACTCCGCACATCTCACAACAGGGAATTAACTCCAGAGAGGTATTTATAAAACCATTTGTTACCATATCAGAGCGAAATCAATCCTCTTCCATAATACATGAAAGGAGGAGGTTTGGCTCATGTGAAAAAATATAAGGCTGATGTTAATTCCTTCACAAGCCATTTGCAGACGATCTTCTGTATGCCAGTTAATACATCCCACGATAGGTTACACAAAAGTGCTTTTAAAAGCTAAAGCAAGGATATATAGCATATAAAAAAGGCACATTAATGCAACTTATATTTATCATAATCATTGGGCATACAGAAATACAAGGAAAATCCTTCCCAGCCTTTCTAAAATTTTGTCAAAGGCAGGCAGCTAGTGAAAATGTCTTTGAAATGTAATTAATGAACTGCTACTAATATATTCTCAGGCTACTGCTGGAAGAGGGACTGAGGAACGGACAACATATTTACAGGTGCAACTTGCCACAATTTTAATTTCAGCTTTCATTGATTGCATTTAGCACCACGAGACTGTATAATGAAGAAATCTGTATCAATTGAAAACACCAAGCGTGCTCCTGCCCCACTAGGGCACTCCAGTAATATCATGTAATGGAAGGGGATTCTCATTTAATTGAATTGGAAATGAAACACATATTAGCTAAGAAAACTTAATCAGTGCAATAATATTAAAATGGGCCACTCAGACAAACTATACTGATTAAGTCACTTGCAAACGTTTCTGTAATCATCGCTGAGACTTGTGGCGTTAATGATTTAAACTTACTTTTCTACTCCAGGGAACAAAACTGTAATTTCCTAGCAGACAATTAGAATATTTTTAAAGCCTCTCTCACACATTACAATACAGCCCCCTGGCAGAAGCACAGGACCTGATCGTGCAAGGGTACGTCTTGAGCTGTGACGTACGAGAAGGTCCGCACGGCTGCTGGGATGCCATCAAGGTGTTTGATTTAAGGCAGGAGACAACCCAGGAAGCACCTCGCTGCCGGGTGAGCGTTTCTGAAATACTCGCTGCAGCTCCTCCGCAGGCTTCACCTTTAATCTCGACTAGTTACTGATAGCACACACACACACCGACGCACCGTAAAGCTGTGAGCTCCAAACGACTCCCACCAGACCAGGATTTTTAAAAAAAAAAAAAAAAAAAAAAATTTCTTACTCACACACAGCTGACATAACTGGATTTAAAATCTTCATGGAATAGCAGAGTGCCTTTCCTAGAAAACTCTGTAGATGTATTTGTTGCGTCAAAGCTCAGCTGGGAGGGGTTTTACATCAGCTAAGCAAGCAAGACTTTGCAAACATTACAAGATGTGCACAACATCCCGTTTCCCATGTCCGCTAGTTCCACCCCACGCGTTCACCAAAAGCGTATTTTACTTAGCCTGAGCTAGGACGATACCCTCAGAAAGTCACGCTCGCGGGAAAAGCCTCTTATACAATGCTGAACCAATGCAGGGATGCGTCCACCGCGTTGTGCTGGGAGGAGGACCATCGACACAGTCCGAGCGTGCGATGTGACCGGGAAGCAGAGACTGGGCTGGCAAAACCTCCTCAGATTTCCTGGGGGCCAGCGGCAGCGCATTCAGCACAGGTATCAGCCAGGACACACTGCGTCTTTATGGATTTCAGATGCCTCCTATATTAATCTGTAGCATTAAGATATTCAAAATTCTATTTTAGGGCAGCCAAAATAAAATTCATTTTTTTTCCCCCCATCTTTTCAGTGCCACGAAGCAAACTGCAGCCAAATTGGCAGCTGGGCTGAGGCCGCTGCGAAGAGGAGACGCAGCAGCTGGGGCCCGGCGAGGAGAGGAGCCCAGCTCTCTGCTGCACCCGCCGAAGGAGCGAGGGCTGGCAAAAACCGCGTGGTTCCACGGCCCACCAACAGCGCTGCTCGTCTTCCTTTTGCTGGAGCTCTCTCACAGTGAAGGCAACACAAGCATGGGTGAAGACCTGACCTTTCCTTGGGGTCCTTGAGCCCTGAGCCTGCTGCCCGGAGGGGACGAGCTCCCAGCACTCGCCATCCACAGCCAACCAAGCAGACAGCTTGGCCAGACCAGCTGGAGGTAAAGTCTTCCTTAAGTTAGCCAAGATACCTTTAAAACGAAGCTGATTGCAGCCGAAGCCATCCTACCACTGCCAGAAGAAAACCAGGAGAGGCACCACCAGCCCAGCCCCAGCACGACCAACCTCATAAACCATGTTACATCCAGGGTTCTTTGCTGAGATTCACAGCTCCTTCCCAAAAGGATCTGCCATTGTTCCCATCCCTCCACCCTCCTCCTCAAAATATGGAAATAAAAAAAAATGGTAAAACACTCTATAAGCAGTGATCGATGGTGCAAAACAGCATCGCTCCTATCTGTGACGATCTCCTGAATGATTTTTCAGAAGACACAATTCTACTCCTCCATGGATTATTCTGGCTAAAAACGCGTGTGACATTTTAATTATCAAGTGCAAATGTTACTGCAAGCAAGCAATGAAACAGATGGTGTCCTGAATTTTACAGTACAGCCACATTTTCCAGCTCAAATTTACAGTTCACCAATCAGCGAGCTTCAAGTCCTCTACCGCGTCTCCCCTACTCATCTGAACCGCTGCAACCCTTTTGATGCCAGGAGCGCAGCTTTGGGAGTAGAAACTCAACCCAAGTTGTTCTCCTCCAAGCAAACACACACAACTTTTCCAATACGGAAATAAAATGGAGCACAACGCTGTACACCCCAAAAGCGTGGCAGGAATGAAGCAGGAGAGCATCCTTGCCTCGGGAAAAGGATGGAGGAATGAAGGTGGCTAAAGAGGAACTGCCCTATTCCAGGGAGCAAAGAGGTGACCTTGCTACCTCCATCTCAGTGAAGGACTTAATTTGTTTATCTCGGCATCTTCCTCAGCAAATCCCAATCATGTCAGTTATAATCCCCCAAATTTCCTCCTTCTCCCCGCTGGTGTCTTCTGCAGTCCTCCCAGAGGGCATCCCCACGGGGAAGGGACAGGATGGCATGAGCATCCTTTTGGCACCCACCACTGCAGAGTCCCACGTTGCTGGGGGATGATGCTTTTCCATTCATCCTTGCTGGTCTATCATCCCGCCAAAAACCAGTATCCATGACCGGAGTTGCTCTTTCATGTGTTTATTTCCCCCTTCCCTTATAAAATAAAACATAAATTGAGAAACAGGAGCCACACAGGGGAACATCATCGCAAGCGTACCACGATGTGGAGAGGGACAAGGAGGACCTGGGGCAACCTTCAGCTGACCTCAGCTCCACACGCCTGCTCAGAAGTTTGAGCATTATCCACTATCGGACGTAGCCACAGCCTAGAGGAGACCCGGCTTACGCTGGGTCTGTCCTGTAGCTTGCACGTTTTTCCTGGAAAACCCCACGCTGAACACAACAAAGCGGCGAACCCTCATCTCCTGGCTTTACAGCACCATGGCAAATGTGGTTCTTGCTCTGAGGCGCTTGCAATCCAGTTCAGACAGTGCACTAGGAGACGGCATGGGTCCTGTGATCGCTGGGGGAGAGCCGTGGTGGCATCCCCAGAGCTCAAGCAGCGATCAGGGTGAGCTTTCGGCTGTCACTCCCTGCTCCGCACAGCTCCTGACGGGCTGAGGAGCACTCGTTGGACGGGCTCTTGATTTACCAGGCTAAAACTGGATCTGGGAGAGCTTTCCTGATGCTCTGCTCCATTCACCTCCATTACCGCAAAGGGGAGCCACTGCCGGGGCTTACGGCATCAGTGCTGAAATTACCGCAAGGGAGGTGTCCCACAATATAATACGCTGAAGATTTCTTCTCGCCGCTTGCAGTACCAAGTAATAAGCCCTTCTCTCAACATGAGCAGCAGGCTGGCTTCCAGCGAGGTCTGTGAGGACAGACACCTTCCCACCGTGCCCCCGCGCAGGCACAGCGCTGGATTCACCCTTGTGCAGACACCCCTGGGACGTGGAAGTACTCGTGCAACGACCAGACACAGGGAGATGCTGCGCAGGCCAAGGCACAGCTCCTTTGGAGCCCAAACTCTTCTCGTTTTGCTTTGAAGGACAAAGAAGGATGTGGACCTGTTGGAGTGGGGCCAGAGGAGGCCCCGGAGATGCTGGGAGGGCTGGAGCCCCTCTGCTGTGAGGACAGGCTGAGAGAGCTGGGGGGGCTCAGCCTGGAGAAGAGAAGGCTCCGGGGAGACCTTCCAGCCCCTTCCAGTCCCTGAAGGGGGCTACAGGAGGGATGGGGAGGGGCTGTTGGCAAGGGCATGTAGCGACAGGATGAGGGGCAATGGTTTAAACTAGAGCAGGGTGGGTTTAGATGAGACATTAGGGAGAAGTTCTTTCCACTGAGGGTGGTGAGACACTGGCCCAGGTTGCCCAGAGAGGGGGTGGAGGCCCCATCCCTGGAGACATCCAAGGCCAGGCTGGATGAGGCTCTGAGCAACCTGATCTAGTTGAAGATGTCCCTGCTCACTGCAGGGGGTGGGACTAGATGGCCTTGAGAGGTCCCTTCCAACCCAACACATTCTGTGATTCTATGATTCTAAAAGTGTCCAGGAGCGGAGCTTTGGAGGTGGAGGGGCTGACGCTAGCTTTGCCGGCAGCCAGTGATGTTTGGCTCACCCCACTAGCCAGAAAAACGTTTGCCCCAGGAACTTTGACTCTTGCATGCAGATCTGCTTGCTGTCACTTAATGCGGCAATACATTGGCAACCAGGGCCGAAGACGGTGAGACCTCCAGTGGTCCTCTGAGCCCGCTCCCTCTTCCTAAAGGGAGCCAAAGAGGGTGCTTGGAGAGCTGGAGGGACCCAAGGCCTTGGAGCACAGATGCCTTCACAAACGCTTCCCAGTGAGCCCCTGAACACCCAGGGAAACCCGCCTGGGTATTTGGTTCCCAGGGAGAGAAGCCAAAGCACCGTCCGGCCCCGCTGACGCTGGGGTACACAGCCTGGTTTGCTGCAGATCGATGCTTTCTCATTTGAACTTGGCAAAGAGGTGCTCCAAGAGCATGATGAAGTGTATCACAGCGGCGCAGGTTCTGCTCTCAGTCACACCGGCAGCTGGATCGCTGCGATAAATAAACCTGAAAATCAACCGTCTGAGTGACAACAGCCTCCTCCGAGGTGTCCATCCCTGGAGGGGTTAATCTAGAACAACCTAATTTCTTCCCAAATTACACAAAATCCAATAAGCGCCAGGCAGCGGTGTCTTTTCCCATTTAGCAGATTAAGAAACTGTGTTCTACTGAATTCATCTGAACAATTCATTCCCACGAAATCACGCCGGGTTTTGAACCTGAGGTTGATATACTCCGTTCTATCTTCCAGCCGAGCCACCCACCGAGGGGCGAGATGAATGCCCAGCCAAATGGCACCTAAGCAGGGGTTTTTGGCAAAAGCCTCCGAGCAGGAACACGGACAAGAGCAGCGGGTACAAAAGGGCTCACGACTATTTGGACCAGGGCTCAGACACAGCAGCAGCATCTTTAGCTGCATCTCTGCCATCCTGTCATTAAAACAGCAGCACCCCCGTAACTCATTTCAACATACTAAAACCGGGCTTCTCTTCACATTATTTTAAACAAAATGACACTTTCTCTAGACACTTAAATGCATCCTAGTCTCATCACATCAACGGAGGAAGCATATTTTTCCTGTTTATGTGAAAGGTGATATTGGATGCATCATACATTGAAATCGTTTGCTGGCTTCCCCTCTCAACATAAATAAGGGGAAAGAAAGTCAGAGAAGATAGATTTTAAAGACGTATGCATATGCATGGCCATTTTCTAACCTAGAACATTATTAAATTCCTTCATATATTCATGTGAGAACTGCAAAAGATTGCCAAAGTAGACAAATCCCTGCTTCCCAGAGCAAGGATTACAGAGATTTAACTCTTAATAAAATCTATACATTTAAATAATATCTTTTTGGCCAAGCCCTCGTTAGTACTGGCCAACAGAGGTGGGGCGTCCAGCTCACAGCCCAACTGGATGGACGTCCCAAGGGACCTGCCTGCAGATCCAACCAGACCAAGGCAAGACATCTCGTAGCGTTGTCAGAGCTTTGACCTTTTTATGCCTATTAAATGCCTTTAAAACGTCTGCAGCTTCCACAGGTCTGAGCATCCCCTACTGAAAACACATCCCGCACGCCCCGTCCAGCCCCATCCCGGCCCTGCGAGGGCTGAGCCCACCCAAGCCCTGGCTGAGCTGTGTTACCCCAAGGCGCTGCGCAGATCTTCTGGCTTGCAAGCGATGCTAAATTCATCTAAACAGCTTTATTTATGAGCGGTGTTACTTCCCACCTCTTGGGGAGACAGATCTGCCACTAGAATTGCCTTTTTCTGCCTGCAGAAACAGTACGCCTGCATCGCCTTTACACAATTATTTTAAAGACATTATTTAGATAGCACTATGGTAATGCGTATGTACACCAACCCCAGTCCCGCAGAATTTGCATAGCAGAATTTTTTATCATGCTTCTTAAAGATTAATAATTTAAAGCAAGTTGTAACTCTGCTCAGATTTAGTCCTATGTTTTCATCGCTGCTTTATATTCCCATAAATATCCAACATTCCCAAGTACACAGGAATCCGAGATGGTATTCAAGGGGAAAAACTGCAACCAATATATCTTCCATTTATGGAATTGAATATAAGATCATATTCGAAGCGCTGCGTTTACTGTCTGATTTTGACTACGTAAAATATATAGCCATTACAAATGCACCTTTCATTGCAAAGCTTTGTTCTCCCGGTGACATAACGTATGGCCAGATTAGAGCCCTAAGTCTGGCCAGGCCGTTTTTCATCCCCTCCATTCCCACAAACACGACTGGGAGAGACGGGTCGCGCTCTCCATCAAAGTTGTGCTTACCACACAGCAATATTGCAACACGTCCCATCAGAGTTATGCCTGCCGAGACCGTGAGCACAGACTTGGCTGCAGGCACCTCCTAATGGAATTACATAATTGGAGGCATGTCATCTAAATCTGAACAAATTGGATTCCCTTGTCATGCACCATTGAATCAAAACGGGAAGAACACTCCACGCTGTTATCTACGATAAACCAACGACGGCAAATCCGGCGTCACTAATATTTTTGATAATGTGACGCTTATTAAAAATAGGGGAGGGGGAAAAAAAAAAAACCAAAAAAACAACCCCAAAAAACAACCCCCCACAGAAAGGTTTCACGTAAGGCGTGCCGAAATCATGTCGCAGGCGAAAGATGAACTCATCCGAGTTTGGTTTCAGACTGGGAATTACGTTAAGGGTTTAGGATGGTGGGGATGTTAAGAGGGTGTAACAGCAGAACCACGCCAAGCTGGTCGCCCGCAGCAGGCAGGGAAGCGGCGCCGAGGACTTCGGCCAGTCCCTTCCCCCAGCCCCGCACGTGGGAGAAGGGACACCCACCGAGGGGGACCCCCTGGCCGCCGCCGGTCCCCTCCCCTGCCCAGGCTGCGGTGCTTCGGCTGCGTTCACATTCACATCTTGCAACCAAATCCTCCAGCCCTCGCCATTCGTAAGCGTGCCCTGCTTTTCGTTTACAAGTATATCAGCTTTAATTTGGAATTACATAACTAGGGAGCCGTAACTTTGAGCACACTGAACTGCGCGTTCAGGGCAAATTTCCACCCAGCGCTCAGCTCGACCTCCAGCTCCGCACGTATGAAAGAACAGAGGCATTAATTACATTACCAGAATCACTAATCAGCTCATTGCATCTTTACATTTCATCAGCTAACTGCTGGTGCAAAATGAGAGGCTTTTTTTAACCCCTTTAATTCAGCTCTTCAAGCCTCACCAGGATATCTCCACGTGCACGCGGGATGCATTCATTAACGAAAACAACCCCCCCCCAAAAAAAAAACAAAAAAAACCCAAACCCCTTAGAAAAAATTTAATTCTGACGCCTTATAAAATTCATAGATCTCCTAGTTAATTAATTATGGGATGACTCGGGCTCCCTCATCTGCACTGGGCCGTTAGAGCATCGGGAGGATGGAGCAGGGCATCCGAGGCAGCAGCAGGACGGGGGAGCTGAGCATCCCACCCCCGGTCCAGCCCAAGGCACGCAGGGCCGCGGGCCCCCAGCCGACCGCCCGCCACAGCAAGGAGGCGGGGGGGTTATCTGCAATCAGACTCGGACCAGGCTGGCGCACTGCAGAAACTGGGTTTTTCGAATGACATCAGCACGCTGTACTTTTAACAACGGCGCTCGGCTGCCTCTGCCCCTCACCTCCAGCAGCGCTGCGTTTTTAGGTGAGCCAAAAGCTGATTTATATTCGGTGCGAGGGAGAAATGCTGTCAAATCACCAAATTGCCTCAAGTTGTGAGAGCGCACAGCAGGGGGAAAAGCGTTAACTACCCACCTAGCCTCCGCATCTCGATCAACACTGAGAGGAGCCAGCTAAATATTGACTTTGCGCTCCCGGGGTCTGAGCGTTTTCCCCGGAGCCGCGGTGCAGGATTAAACCACCAGCCAGCCCAGCGCCTGCCCAGCTCCCGACACGTGCGGTCCCGGCTCTGCAGCCCGTTGCAGTAGGTAACCCCAAAAAATGATACCCCTAAAATCTATAATACGGAGCCCCTCTCTGCTGTGAGGACAGGCTGAGAGAGCTGGGGGGGTTCAGCCTGGAGAAGAGAAGGCTCCGGGGAGACCTTCCAGCCCCTTCCAGTCCCTAAAGGGGCTCCAGGAAAACTGGGGAGGGACTCTGGATCAGGGAGGGGAGCCATGGGATGAGGGGGAATGGTTTTAAACTGGAAGAGGGGAGATTTAGATGAGATCTCAGGAAGAAATTCTTTGCTGAGGGTGGTGAGACACTGGCCCAGGTTGCCCAGAGAGGTGGTGGAAGCCCCATCCCTGGAGACATCCAAGGCCAGGCTGGATGAGGCTCTGAGCAACCTGATCTAGTTGAAGATGTCCCTGCTGACTGCAGGGTGTTGGACTAGATGGCCTTTAGAGGTCCCTTCCAACCCAAACCACTCTATGATTCTACAATTCTACGCCTGTGCAACTGCCAGCTAGTCTCAAGGGCCGTTAATCCACGTAGACAAAAGAACTGCATGAAGAACAAGTGCTCCTTGGGGTTGCCAGCACAGTGTTTTCAGACAGGTGGGTTTCTCCTGCCCCACAGGTGGGAGCAATGCCACCTCACCACCAACTTGTCGGCTGCTTCTGCACTGAGCTCCTGGGGACAACCACGCCATGGAAAGTGATAAACATGGTGGGAACAGGGCAGCTTCCCACCGTGAAGCAATGACAGCAAAGCCCATGCTCCAACTGGGACTGTCCCGCCACTTCTTCAAACCCACGCCTGATCCTGCTTTCATGGCTCATCCGGTCCAAAATATTGCACCAATATGTAGTAACGTTTCTAGATCTAAAGGGAGGAAGAGGAGAAAGGGAACGTCACCAACCAGCTCAATATTTTGCAAGAGTTGGCAATGCCTGGCACATCTTAAAGATTACTGAATTACACTGGTGCTACTTGATCTCTAAGCATCCTTGGGATTACAGCCGAGCAGTTTAAATATCCCTGACAGAAGCACTGGCTTGTGCAGACTGCCCGCCCCAGCACTGCCCCATCTCCCCACTTCCACCGTTCTGCTTGGCCCACATCTCGGAAGCTGTTAAATAAATTTCAAGGGCTGTTTCCCTGCTTCTATGAGGCTCCGAGTATCACAGGGGAGTCAACTGATCACCATGTAAACACAACCAAACAGGATTACTGACTGCAGCATCCCCAAATCTTTTATCAAACCATCTTTTGGCTAATCTGCAGCTTTGGCCTTTTCTGCCACCAAGTCATGACCTTCCTCCCCAGGTGCCCATCTCCATAGAGACAAGCTCTCCTCCTCGATGGCAGTGCTTTGCTCTCATTGACCAAAGAGATCCTCTTAAGTGACTGTGGCATGTGCAATAGATCTGAAAGACAGCCTAAATTACACGACACATCCTTACATCTTCACATCAAGTGCCAGCCTGTCTTAAAACCTTAGTATGTCTGGTTGCACAAATGACCTCAACCACGTTGCCAAGGCTGACTCTTTGTAGGGCTCCATAGCGCTGCGCTAATATCCTCGAGTGACACCACTGACGCCACCAGACAACACGTACTCGACACAGCCACGTCACAGCGAGGATGCTGTTTTGTCTAACAAACCAGGGTCTGAACTGGGGACCTCACCAGTGGGCAACAATAGAATCATAGAATCATAGGGTTGGAAGGGACGTCTGGAGATCATCTAGTCCAACCCCCTGCCAGAGCAGGGTCACCCAGAGGCACAGGAACGCGTCCAGGCGGGGTTGGAATGCCTCCAGAGATGGAGACTCCACCACCTCTCTGGGCAGCCTGTGCCAGGGCTCTGCCACCCTTAAGGTAAAGAAGTTCCTCCTCATGTTGAGGTGGAACTTCCTATACTCAAGTTTATGCCCGTTACCCCTTGTCCTGTCCCCGGGCACCACTGACAAGAGCCTGGCCCCATCCTCCTGACACCCCCCCTTTCAGTATTTAGAAGCGTTGATAAGATCCCCCCTCAGTCGCCTTTTTCCCAGACTGAAGAGACCCAAATCCTTCAGCCTTTCTCCATAAGAGAGGTGTTCCAGTCCCCTCAGCATCTTGGTAGCACTTTGCTGTCCCCTCTCCAGTGGTTCCCTGTCCTTCTGGAACCGGGGAGCCCAGCACTGGACACAGCACTCCAGGTGTGGCCTCCCCAGGGCAGAGCAGAGGGGGAGGATGACCTCCCTCCACCTGCTGGCCACACTCTTCTTGATGCCCCCCAGGGTGCCATTGGCCACCTTGGCCACAAGGGCACATTGCTGGCCCATGGGCATCCTGTTGTCCCCCAGGACTCCCAGGTCTCTTTCCACAGAGCTGCTCTCCAGCAGGTCACCCCCAACCTGTCCTGGTGCAGGGGGTTATTCCTCCCCAGGGGCAGCACCCTACACTTGCCCTTCTTGAATTTCATAATGTTCCTCTCCGCCCAGCTCTCCAGCCTGTCCAGGTCTCTCTGGATGGCGTCACAGCCTTCTGGTGTGTCAGCCACCCCCCCCAGCTTTGTGTCATCAGCAAACGTGCTGAGGGTGCACTCTGTCCCCTCATCCAGGCCATTGATCAATATATTGGAGAAGACGGGGCCCAGCACTGAGCCCTGGGGAACACCACTCGTCACTGACCTCCAACGAGACTCCGTGCCCCTAATCACCACCCTCTGAGCTCTGTCTTTCAACCAGTTTTCAGTCCACCCCACTGTCCATTCATCCAACCCACGCTTCCTAAGCTTCCCTATGAGGATGCTGTGGGAGATGGTGTCGAACGCCTTGCTGAAGTCAAGGTAGACCACGTCTACCACCCTCCCCTCGTCTCTCCATCCAGTCACGCCATCGTAGAAGGCTATCAGATTAGTCAGACATGATTTCCCCTTGGTGAATCCATGCTGAGTACTTCTGATAGCTTTCTTTTCCTCCACATGCCTTGAGATGACGCCCAGAATGAGCTGTTCCATCATCTTTCCAGGGATGGAGGTGAGGCTGACTGGCCTGTAGTTTCCCGGGTCCTCCTTCTTGCCCTTCTTGAAGACTGGAGTGACGTTGTCTTTCCTCCAATCTTCAGGTACCTCGCCTGTTCTCCAGGACCTTCCAAAGATGGTGGAGAGTGGCCCAGCAATATCTTCTGCCAGCTCCCTCAGCACTCTCGGGTGCATCCCATCAGGGCCCATGGACTTGTGAATATCTAACTGACCTAACTGATCCATCACTTGATCCTCCTCAACCCAGGGAAAGTCTTCCTCTTTCCCCATTACTTTCTCCAAGGCCTGAGACTCCTGAGGGCTGGGCTGGGCAGTAAAGACCGACGCAATGAAGGCATTCAATAACTCCGCCTTCTCCGCATCTTCCGTCACCATGGCTCCTGTCTCATTCAACAGTGGGCCCACAGCCTCTCTGGTCTTCCTTTTACCTCCAATATACTTGAAGAAGCCCTTCCTGTTGAGCCTGACATCCCTTGCCAGGTTTAGTTCCAAGGCAGCCTTGGCTTTCCTCGTTTCATCCCTGCACACTCTGGCAGCATTCTTGTAATCTTCCCAAGGGGTTAGGCCATTCTTCCACTTAGTGTAAACTTCCTTCTTCCGCTTGAGCTTGTTCAGAAGCTCCCTGCTCAACCAGGCAGGCCTCTTGCATCCCTTGGCCGATTTCTTGCTCTTCGGGATGCACCGAAGGTTTGCTCTTTGCATTAAAGCAGGAAACTGGGGCCGATGCAGACTTTTTATCCGATACGGCTTAGATGGAGGGAGCCACCACAAACATCTCTTGGGGCAGTTACACGGAGTCAGGGCGACTCGCCGCCCTTGAGCGGGCAGCCCAGGCTCACCACAGCGCGGCTGCTTTGCACCAAGCGGAGGAAAACCCCCGCAGCATCGCAGCCGGCGAGGGGAGGTGGGAAGGGCACACCGCGATGCTGAGCAACAGCAACGTCCTCAACACAACGGCAAGAACCAATGCCGACATCCACCCAGCTCAAAGACAACGCACCGCCAACTCGACCCCTTACGCCCACACAACATCATTAAAATCGGTATTTTACCTTCCGGAGCGTATGACGTTCCTGCTAGCAGTAACGAACATAGCCGCATTGGTCACCTGGCAGGCTTAACCACAGCTCTCCAGGGCAGCTCCAAAAATTCAGAGAACTCTACTCATCCACAAAGAGAGAGGTTAAGAAGCTCATTCTTGCATGCAGCCTCCTTCACGTTAAAAGCACCAGCTCGTAATTAATACATTACAACTAATTAAAATCACTAATTAATGAATCGGAGCAAGGGCAGGGAGGTAGGAGAACATTGTTTTTGATAGCTATGAAATGCACTAACAAGAGCCAGCTGGGAAATGACTCCTCTCTTTTGGGAGTTTTTACTAGTTTGGTTTTCAATCAAAAAAGCTCTTGTAAATATTTAAAGAAAAAAAAATTATGATTAGAATAGATTGAAAAAAATGCTGCCCAGTGGCTGCAGCGTCACCCGTCCTTCCCCCAGGGCAACGCTGTCGGGCTTTACCGGACATGAGGGGGTCTACGTGGGAGAGGGACAGCATGTGCTTCAATTAGCGCTCGCACCTTTTTAAAATCCCCCGGAAAACAGGTCTGTCGGGGCTTAGGGCTTGCCTGGAAAGGGCCACGCTGGAGTTGGGGGTCCATGCGCTGGTGCAATGCTGAGCTGGGGAAGGAAACCCCGGGAAACGTCCCCCAGAGTCCTCACTCCATCCTCGGGAGCAGGGGGAACCTCACTTTCCTCCCTCATGGCCAGGGAAACCTCGGTGCCCCCGCAGATGTTAACGTGGGGATGCCGGTCGGTCGCTCCCAATAGCGATGCTGAGGTTGGGAGCATGCTGGGAACCAGGACCTGAGATGGCCAGGGGCTCGGGAGCGGGGTGTGGGTGTATGGGGGGGGGAGTTACACAGTCCTAACAGCTGGCTGGAATAATAAATTAGCACCTAATTAACAGGAGTGTTGGCTGCAAAACACTGAGTTAATGGAACAGAAAAAAAGAAGGCACAGAGCGGCTGCTGTGAAACAGGGAGACTGCTTTAGAAGCTGCCATGTCAAGGATGAGTCTTGGAAGTAGAGGGTTTAAAAGCCGAAGGAGGAAAAGGGCGAAACATCCCCAGTCCTTACCCAAAGTCCGGATTTTTTCCCTGGCAGGCAGTAGTCCACTGGTGGGTAATTAAGCCCAGATTTTCCCTCTCAGGCAGAAGAAGGGAGTCTTGAAGTTGCATGTGAAAGGACAAGGTAAGCATCTGGGATGCAGATAATAGTCAGGACAAATATTTATTGGGTCAGCAGTCGCTGGCGAGAAAGGGAAGCCATAAAGTGGAGATAACAAGGAATAATGCTGCCACGATGGGAAACTGCACTAATGACTTAACAGCTCTTTGCACCTCTCCATAAAAACCTCCTAAGGGAAATCGCCTGTTCAGTGCCGAGGAAACAGTGGCATAAATCTGCTCACCGTTCCACCTGACCCCGGCACTCGCAGCAGCTGCCAGACCAGCTCCCTCCTTCCCTCGGTGCTCTTCCAGCCTGGTTTCGCTTCCTTTCTTCAAGCAAGCCGCTGTGGGTGCCCTCCCCTGGCCTCACACCGGGTCCCAGCAGCCCCGGTGGAGCAGGGCAGGAGGAGAGACCCACACCTCCCTCCGGTGAGCTCGGGGACCGTCCCAGCAGGGACACTGGGACTGGCACGGGCACCAAGGGTGGACTGCACCCTCCCGGACCGTGCTTTGCCATGGGACCACGCACGCAAGGCGAATGCAGAATAAGCATCCCTACGAGGCAGGAGATGCTAAGGACGCAGTTCGAAACCAGGCCGTTTAACTGTCTTAATTAATATTCCGAACTACGTATAAGCCTTTAACACACAGCAGGATCACGGTAAAAGATTTATGAGATTGGCTCACCTTTCGCGAGCGCTGCCCTGGGTCATCAGCACAAACTTATCATCAGCCCGTGTACCAGTGGAGAGCTGGAGCGAGAGGGGAAGGGTAACATCTGCACAAATACGACGTGACCTACTTTTACAGTAATTTGAATGCATATCTGGGAAAAAAACCCCCACCCTCTAAAATTTTAAGGGAGAATTATAAATCAAGGCACGACAGTAAACAAGTGATTTGTGAAGTCGTACTGTCTACTCAGGACAAACAAGAGATCCGTCAAATAATAAAATACTACTTTAGAAGAAAACAAGCACAATTATTTTATAATTATGGCTGCTCTCGTCTTCTGAGGGCAGGAAACCTTCCTACCTCCATAGAATCGTAATCAGGACTCTATCAAAGTCCTGTAAAAGCAAATCAATATCTGCTCTTGGCAGGACGAGTTAATTAATACCGGACTGCTCTTCTGCATGCCTTCCTGGCTGTCAGTCTGAAGGCGCTAGAGGTACAGCTTTTCTTAAATGCCCTTATAAAAAAAGCACCTAGCACCACTGCGGCTGCGGGTGACAAAAGGATGCCGCGTCCCGGCATGTCTGGATGTACGGGTACCACGGGCTGTGCTCCTCCTTGTAAAGGACACGGCGTTTTAAAATCAGTGAAATGCAATCGACTCCACGCTTCTCTGGCTCCTTATCTCCATCAAAGAAAAGGCTTGGGGGGAGATGACTCAGCACCACGCAGCTGATTTTCTGCTTTATCTATCACCAAACACAGGGGGAAATGAAAGCCACCTCCTTTTCGCCGCTACTGCCCTCGCAGAGCCGGTCCCCGGTTACCTGTGGGGACCCGCGGGGCTGCGGCATCCCACGTGAGGCAGGGAGTTGCCAGAGCTGGTTGTTATCAGATAACTGGGGCAGCTGCCGGCAGCGGTGGGTGAGCGCTCTGCCAGAGACTTTGGAGATGCCACTTCAAATATTGGCAAGCAGAGCGCAAGCTTTCATCTTTCCCCGGCCGATCCACTGGAGCTCCGTGCCATTTACTGCGTGCGTCTTTCTTTTTTTTTTTTTTGTTTTGTTTTTTTTTTTTTTTTTTTTTTTCTTCTCATGAGACCTTTAAAACGGAGGTCTCGTCTGCCCTCTGTGATTAGCAGGGATCTCGCAGCCTTCCTGAAAGTGCAGGGAAAATTGCAGCCACGAACATGACAGCAGTTAGACGCCCAGAGCAGGAAGGAGTGGGGCAAACGCAGCAAATTGCTTTGAAGGAAAAGCTCAGGAAAACGCTTCGAAACCTATTTTTAGCCTCATTTCCTAAAGAAATCAGCCTCTCATGAACATGCTGTCCACCTCCCCACCCCCCAATAATTTTTGAATCAGTTCCCTTATTTCAGACTCCGCTGTCAAATTTGGGTGGAAGATAAATAAGAAGGGGTGCAGGGGAAAACACCCTGCTGGTCCCAGAATCATAGAACCATAGGGTGGGAAGGGACCTCTGGAGATGACCCAGTCCCACCCCCTGCCAGAGCAGGGTCACCCACAGCAGGTGGCACAGGAACGCGTCCAGGCGGGGTTGGAATGTCTCCAGAGACGGAGACTCCCCCACCTCTCTGGGCAGCCTGTGCCAGGGCTCTGCCACCCTCACAGCAAAGAAGTTCCTCCTCGTGTTCAGGTGGAACTTTCCATGTTCCAGTTTGTGCCCGTTACCCCTTGTCCTGTCCCCGGGCACCACTGACAAGAGCCTGGCCCCATCCTCCTGACACCCCCCCTTTCAGTATTTAGAAGCGTTGATAAGATCCCCCCTCAGCCGTCTTTTTCCCAGACTGAAGAGCCCCAAATCCCTCAGCCTTTCTCCATCAGAGAGGTGTTCCAGTCCCCTCAGCATCTTGGTAGCCCTTTGCTGTCCCCTCTCCAGCAGGCGAGGATGGTGATGGAGAGCAGGCGCTGCCGGGGGCTGTGGCCAGCCCAACGGCACAAGGGCCTCCCCCGTCACCCGTCCCTGAGCTGAGACGGAGGTGCACAGTGATTTTTAGCACAGAGAGGTGGCAGATGCAGCAGGGGCGGAACGCAGAGGTACCGCTCGATGCCTTTGCTGAACAGCAGTATTCACCGCACCCCAAGAGTGCCGGTGATGTTCTACAGCCCTCCTGTCAACAGGAGGTGATACGGCATCTCAAATTAGGCATAAAAATGGGACAAAGATGCAAGAAGCCAGAAGAGAAGGAAAAGCCAGTTCTGCCAAGTGACACTGTCGATGTACTTTTATTGTTGTTTAAATGGTTTTCTTGGATCAAGCAGTGGGGAAGATCCAGGTGTGCAGAAAGAACTGGCTGTTCCCGTCTGCAGGAAAAGGCACCCAATAGGGAGGAGCAGCTCACTACCGAAATACACTGGCTGGGAGAGTACGTAAGCAGGAGAAATGGGTGAGGAAGCAGGCTGTAGGATAACAGGGGTGCAGAAACACCGATGCCTGTTGGGAGCTTGCCTGCTGGAGCGGGGACCTAGCCGCGGATACTGGCATTTGGCTGGGAGAAGCAGTTTTTCTTCCCCTAGTTAGCACAGACTTCACCTGGGTCAGTGTTTTACTAAGAGGAGGGGGACAGATTGCAGGCAATTAAGTTTCCACAGGGCTAAGTGGCATTAAAATCCATTGCTAGAACTCAGGTAAGTGGCTGGGTAAATACACTCCCCGGCCCGACGCCGCTGGGTCCATTAGCCAGTGCTACCATGGGCGGAAAGCGGAGGAGAGAGCGATCCATACGGATTGCCGTGGTTTAAAAGGCAGCTCTCATTTCAGGGCTGGCGGCCTTGGGGCAGACTGCTCAGCCACGGTGCCAGATCTCTGCCCCGGCAGCCGCCCGGGCAAAGCGGATGGTCAGGGAAAGCATCCTTGGGAAAAGGCTTTTCTGTTTAAACCCCGCCATCCCCTTCCTGCCACGTACCAGATCCTTCAGGGAGCAGACAAGGACAGGCACTTTGCATACTCAGGGATGGCTTTCAGCTCATTTTATCCCCTTCCCTGCCATTCCTTGGGTTTTGTTCTGTTCTGGGAATCAAGTAAAAAACATGAAAAAATAAACACAACCCCCCCCCTAAGCCCCCCAGGCCCGGCGAGGGCAGCCAGCCACCACGAATGCCCGGGCACACGCACGTTCGCAGCCTTTCTGTTCTTCCAAGCGGAAGAGCAGCCGGGCTCCTCGCTGCTGCTGGCTGAGGGATGCAGAGGACATCACCACACACCATTTAGCATCTGTTAGGGACTTTGCTTCAACCACTTCTTTGGCAAATCTGGCCAGGAGGCTCACGTTATCCAAGAGAGAGGAACCTAAGGAGCGTGGCAAAGAGCCTGGGTGCACTTTGGTCACAAACAGCCAAGCACCCTGGCGCGGAGCTGGCTGACCCCAGAGAGGTTGCTATTGCGTGCTGTTTTCTGTCCCGGACAAACCTCTCCACGCACCCCACACCCAGCCAGGGGGTCTGGATACAACCCACCTCCCCCAGCTTGGGGTGAGCAAAGGGGGTCTCCCCGCAGGTACCCACTCCATGGGGGGTGGATGGATAAACCACGCCGCAGGCTCAGGGCTTGTTTCAGAAGATGCTCAGTGCGTCCGTGGCTCTGCGGCAGCCCGGGAGCCAAAGGCGAAGGAAAAGCTGCCCCTCCAGGTCACCATCCAGGTCGGCGCATACGGAGACATCCGTTCATTTTCAAAACCAAATTTTGCATGACACTACAGAGCAAAAGGCGCCTTTTTTTTTTTTGCGTTCTGGGCATCCTCCTTGTCTCTCCTTCAGAGGGACAACCTTTAGAGCAAGCTGAAGAGAGGGAAAGGCACAGGGCAAGCACGGTTTCAGCGAAGGTGGGTTATCGGAGCCGTGGGGCTCGGCTTGGTCCCGGCCAGCCCCCACTGCTCCCCTTGGGGCCGGTGCAGGCTCCTGCCAGTTTGCCAGTCAAGCAGGCTTCCAAGCAGGCCATCACGTCTCAGGGACAGCCAACAGTGTCCCATGCTGAGACCCTGCAACAGAGCAGCGCCTCACAAAACCGCCTTCAGAACCGGAGGAAATAATGTGATTTTCTTAAGATGCGAGTTCTTACACTTAGTCGTCCTGAGCTGCCTTGTTGTACACAAAGACCAGACTTTGTATTCTTGCTACTTCGGGCAAAATATTTCTCAACAGTAAAAACATTTCTCTGAGCACCCTACTTTCCCCCCACGCCTATCGCTCCGCCGAAGGAGGCTCTCTGAATGGGAAATGCCGCAGACATTCATCTTTTTGCAAGTCTCATCTTTCCTGTGGATCTGGCAATTATTGCGAACAACACGGGACGAGCTCAATAGCAGGTGGGTGAAAAATTGGATCTGACAGCCCTAATTGAGCCTGAAGTCCCATTTACTGAAAATGATCTGGCATAATTAAAAATTCACAACTGGAGACCGGTTGTGGCGAACGTTACACGTTACGGGTTCTCTGAATTACTCTGGGAAACACACACTCTCCAGGCTTTGGACTTGCAGCCAAAACAGCTCGAGCCACATTGATGGAGTCATCTGAGAGGCATAATGCTGGATTTCAGGGAGGGAGGGAGACGGCCCCTCGTCCTCAGCAGCCACCACCCGTCACGGTGAGAGGGTGGCCGGGCCCGACTTGCGCCAAGCATGGGTTTCCAAATATTCCCTCTTCTAAGGTTTCTGCCGATGCAGTTTGTTGCCGCCCCCGCACTTTGGGGATACTCTCTTCACTATCACGTTAAGGCAGCACCAGGACAGCTGCTGTTTGTCTATTTTATTTCAAGTTTTCCGTGTTAGCTCAGCATAAAGCAACGGGACAAACTTTCTTGCAAGCACTAACAGGAGCAGCTCCGCACGCACCACGGCTCTCTGAAACCTCTGCCCCCGTGCCACCCAACGTCCCCACAGACGTCCCCGCGTCAGCACAGACACGCGTGCAACTTTGCAATTGCTTTCTCCTTACTAACAGAATTGGGATTTAATTCCAGCACATCATTTGCAAGCTTCACTCTTAGCCTGAGACAACTTAGGGGAAGGCGACTGGGAACACCTTTGTTTCTGCTTTTAACAAACCGCCAAGATATCTGCAGAAAACGGAGTATTTGAATAACCGCAGGCCAGCCTTCAACAGGGCAGGGTGTGGGACGGGGTACGTTAATACAGTTGTGGAGCGTTCGCAGGGAAATAAAAGCCTCAATAAACAAAGGGTGTTCTGTTCTGCACACAAACACACCAATCACAGCTCAATAACAGGCCTCGGATCATTTATAATAAGATGTAGCTTTCCATTTATAAGTGTTTTTAGGAACAGCCCTCAAACAGGTGATTTAACTGAGCTGAGCACTGAAGGTACTAATCAAACGCTCTGCTGCCGTATCTCACTCGATAGGCAGAATGCTTGCGGGAAAAGAATAATAATTATTTAATCATCAGCATTTTTGAAAGCCAGCATAACCACAGTGCTAACATCATCGTATTTTTATCTAGACTAGTATACTGGTCCTCCCACCCTATACCTAAGGCTGCAATGGATATAACGTGCCATCCAGCCCTCCTTCCTCGCAGGGTTTTGTTGTTGGGGTGGGGTTTTTTTCTCCCCCCTTTCCCCCTGTCAGCTGCCGAGAACCAGCACGACAACCTAAACTTCCCAATAAATCACAGAGGCAGCGACTCATTTAAACCCTTCGCTTCAGAGGAACTTCAGAGCGAGGTGTCATCTCCTCAGCGGCGCCGCGGCAATCGTTAAGCGATGCCACGCCGCTTTTCCCAGGCTTGTCACCTGTGCCGCAATCCTGAAAAATAGGCCATCCCAAAATAGGCCGTCCAGGCAGGAGAGGGGACCGAGCCGCGCACGGAAGGCATTTCCAACAGGTAATGCACGCCGAGGCTGGAGAAAAAAAACCCCAAAGCCCAGGCCTGACCCCTAGTTAATTCTGCAGGGCATCTGGACACCCCCGAGCCCTGCCGGGAGGCTAATTTGAGCATCTAAGTGTGAGATGAGCCTCTATGCCCCCAGGTGCCCACCTGCTGCCAGGGAAGAGCCCACGGTGGTGCGTGCCTCGCCACCACCCCGTGCTGCAGTAGGACGATGGCCGGACCTGGGCAGGTCTCCGCATGCTGCTGTGGCAGATACGGGGCCGCTGAAAAGGGCTCCACCCTGGTGGGGGCCAGCAGAGCATCCCCGGGGTCCAACCCTCAACCCGGGGCTTGATCAGGCTGTGAAACCCCAGGACTCAGCTTTCCCCCTCATTTACCCACGGACAACTGCAAGTGGGTTCAGCTTCCCCGACAGCACCATGGGATCAGACGGTTTTTGAGTGAGGAAACCTCAAACTCCTCAACCTTTTATTCCCTCTGCAACAGACGGCAAAGGGAAAAAAACCAGTTGTGAGCCTTCCTGTCAAACTAATGCCCTTTTAACACTTCTTTTGGGCTTTTTTGGCATCACCATCTAAGGTCACACCAAGACAGAGGCAAGCTGAAGAAGAAGGAGCAGGGCTCACATCCTCCAAGGGCCTGTGAAAGGATGCAGGAGGAGGTAGCAATCTGTCAAAAACCACTAGATTTTCAGGAATTCCACCCGTTCCCTGGGTTCTCTGTGGGCTCTGCAAAGACGGATGAACCAGAAGCACCTCCACCTGCCAAGTCCGCGAATGCCTGTCTTAGCCCGTCCTCAAACTGCCTAGGTCCACCAGTCAGCAAAGCACAAGGAAGTCCAGAAGACCCAAAAAAATAAAAAGCCGGAGGAAAAAAAAACGATGCCCAGCACAACCTCCTCTCCCTCTGCTGCTTTCAACTACAGAATTTCATTACATTTGCAGCTGTCTTGCTGATTTTCTGGCACAACATTCGGGACACTGTAACGGACCATTTTGCACAGCGTCTGCCATTACCAAGAGACCCTGCAGTCTGCAAACTCGCGTGCAGCGCATTGCCCGTATTCCTTCCCTGAACAACCCCTCCTTAAGCTTTACGCAGAAAGTATTTGCAGCCAGCCTGGTTTTGTGCTGTCTCTACACATTGTGAGTCCACAATCATAGAATCACAGAATCATCTAGGTTGGGAAAGACCCTTGGGATCATCGAGTCCAACCATCAACTCCACTCTACAAAGTTCTCCCCGACACCATATCCCCCAACACCACAGCTAAACATCTCTTAAACACATTCGGGGGTGGTGACTCCACCACCCCCCTGGGCAGCCTATTCCAGTGTCTGACCACTCTTTCTGGGAAGAATTTTTTCCTAAAGTCCAGCCTAAACCTACCCTGTTGCAGCTCAAAGCCATTCCCTCTTCTTCTATTGCTAATGACCTGTGAGAAGAGACCAGCACCAACCTCTCCGCAACGTCCTTCCAAGTAGCTGTAGAGAGTGATGAGGTCTCCCCTCAGCCTCCTCTTCCTCAAACTAAACAGTCCCAGCTCCTTCAATCGCTCCTCATAAGGTTTATTCTCCAGGCCCTTCACCAGCTTCGTTGCCCTCCTCCGCCCTTGCTCCAGCACCTCGATATCTCTCTCATATTGAGGTGCCCAAAATCTCTAACCCCTGTCCCTAAACGGTGGCACTATGAATGCTTTCATTGTTTTCCTAATTTGATTAAAAAAGAGGTGTCCCAAAGATGCAAAACCAAAAACTAAATAAAATAAATCTCCTCCTGACCTAGGCTACTGCTGCCCTTTGCCAAGCTTTCGTGTTGTCCTTTCAGGTGTCAGCAGATGTTGATGGCAAAATATTCTCCCGGGATCCCACACAGCCTGCCCTCATAAATCGCTGGCAAGGATGCCTCTGAGTTTGCCCGAGAAGCATCTTGCCTCAAACAAATCCATATTTATAGGCTCCAGGTATATTTTTCAGCTTGGCTTTATTTATTACAACCACGGCCAACAAACCAAGAAAATTTAGTTCCACACACCCCCTGGATTCAACGAAGAGAGCAGAATTTGCATAACTTTGAAGTATAATCTTCCACCGCAACAACTAATCTACCAGTGATTATCTTTCTATTTGCTTATCGCTCTCTGTATTGATGGGGAGTTATAAACAGGACGGTACCGCATTGGCAGAGGGGAAGCCACATCGGAGTTCAAATTATCTGCAGCTAAGGCAGGTATCCGCGTGTTTGTTTTCAGTTGGGCTAAAAGTTATCGTACCTCATAAATACCTGGCTTTTCCCAAACTGCTGGATCCCAGAGTATCTTACAGCCTCGGAACAGTCTTCAGGGTGTCGGTTCAGCTGCCAAATGATCAACTTTCTATCTATTAAACACCCGAAACGAGCTCGAATCTGGCGAGCCGCCACTTCACAAACCCGCAGAATAACAAGCTCATTGTAAGTCCTTTTAGCACGGATTAATTGGTGCACAGAGCCGGCAGTGTGAAGAGGGCAAAAACCCAACCGCCTAGCTCCCCCTCGGAAAAGGCAGAAAGCTCATCAAATTTCATTCGCTCCGGATACCGGGCGAGTAAAGACTTCCGTGCCACACGCGCCGGCACAAGCAGACGGCGAGCCTGCCTTCACACGTGCATCACCCTGTTTCTCTGCTGCCCTTTAACGTTTCCTGCCATTCCAGCGGTTGTTCGCGAGAGGAAACGAATTAAAAAAAAAAAAAAAGCGTCTGGAAAACCCGCAGCTATCAGCGAGGTGATTAAATGAAAGGAAAACAGCCCAAAGCGCATCGGCGAAGAAAGGAAACCAGAAAACCCCAAGTTCTGCTCCTGGCGGCGCTGGCCGAGCCCTGTGGCTCTGCGTTCTCCATCTCCTTCGCGCGTTAAAAAGAGCATTAACAGTGTCTTAAAGTACTGCACGGACACAGGGAAGAGGTTTATTTAACACAAAGTTAGGGTGCTGGCAGTAAGAGGTTTTTTTTTTAAATCTTTGCATGGGGTTCTGGCTGTCACTAATCCGTTCAGAACATCACCCGTGTCAAGTTAAACCCAGGAGCCACCTGGGTTTCCTGCGAATCACTGAACCCACCTCCTTTTCCCCCACGCCCTCCAAGATGCGCTTGCTGCCTTTCAGCCTGGATTTGGCCCCGCGAGTTCCTTATTAGCTCGGGAGACTGCGCCCACCCAGGCAGGCAGACCGAGGGCTGGGGTCACGCTTTTGGGCCCCCCCCCCACCCCCCGGTGCGTCGGTACGAGCGGCGTACGCTGCGTGTGCTCCCGGCGGGCGTCGGAGAGGAGAAAGGACTGTGATGAGAAATAGGACGAATGTTTTGACGTCCTGAGATGCATTTTTCCTGACAGTTCGCCGGGCAAAGGACAGTCAAAGGATAGTGTTGTCTAATGAATCAATACTTTTTGGAGAGAATTTCATTAGCTGTGACACCTCTTCCCGACACAGGGGTAACTGGAAGTCATTCAAGTCACCGGACCCCGTGATAGTATCTGCATACTGATGGAGTGCTAATTGTATTTGGGACATCAAAAGGTCATAAATCAAACTGGCATCTCCCTGGGAACAGAATAACTCGATTCATACACGAAGGATTTTAAAATTTAAACTCGTGATCAAACAGGGAACTACATTTATTAGCATTTCTTCCACTGTGTTTCAACCCCTCAGTCAAGTGGCTGAATTGTCCAAATGGGCTTAAAAACTACGGTTAATCAATATCGAATGTGTTATGAAGCAGCATGCGGCCAGAAAACTGCCTGCTGCTCTGTGTCAGCCCATTCTTCTTCCAAAGACCAAACGATAGGAGCAGTCCCTTTATTCCAAGTGGACGCCTGCAAAAACTCAGCTGATTTTACACCTCTGCCTGCCTCAACATTTCTCTCTCGGCAGGAACCAAAAGCCTTGCTATTGTGCCACGGGGGCTAAAACAGCTCATGGAGCCAACAGGAGGGAGCTGCTGGTGGCCACCTTCCCATCCAGAAGGCATCCGAGGTACCGTAAGGCATTGCTGCAGGACCAACGTGCTCCAGCGTTCGTTAACTCAACGTCAAACTTCCTTTTGCTTTGCCCAGGTGACGATTAAAAGCGGTAGATGCCAAGTAAAAGAAAGGGGAAACACCCAGCTGCTAAACGGATCGCAACGTGCAGGCTCACGCGCTGCTCTGCACTACAAAATCACGGCAGATATTAACAACATCGTGAAAAAAAACCCCAAAACGGCCAAGAGAAGTGAGCTCTAAGCAAAGCCATCACAGCAAGCTGCCACGATGCCGAGGAGCAGCGCCGCCTCTCCTCCAGGCTCCTTGTATGCCCTTGCGCGTACGGCACTGAACGGTGCCCGTGGGCAGGTGTACCGCTCACCGGGACCCCGATGGATGGCCCGAGGAGGAGGAGGAGGAGGATGATCTTCTGCCCTTTTGACATTTTTAAGGCCTTTCTTAGCATGTCAGGGGTGGCGAAGGCACGGCAGAGCCCGCCTGGGCCAAGAGCAGACGGGAAGAACGGCAGGTCTGGTAAGGCAGATGCAGTTTTAAAATAAAGCAAAAACTGGGCATACGGCAGCATTTTTAGTTTGCGCATTTCTTCGCTCACGTGCCTTGGAAAGACCCTCCTGCTGGAAAACACGTCCCAGTAATTGGGTTTCGCGCAGCACCGGCCCCGCAGCTGCCTCCCTCCCCTGCAGGGCGTCTGCACCGTCAGCAAGCGACACTTACCCAGGAATATTTGTACCAGCGATGAGAGCAAGATATACAAGCCCATTGCGCTCCGCATGCTCGGCTGCCCAGACCGGGCTGAATCAGCTGTCATACGCTGTCTGTATCACAGACGAGTGCCTTCCCTCGTCTCTGATAGCAAGCTCTTTTTCACTGTGCCGAGCAGCAAATACAGCCCTAAATACAGCCCCATCAAGGTCCCCTGATCCTCGCCCTGGCTCACAAATCCAAAGGAAAATTCCCACACTCTAATGACACCTCCCGCGATTCACCCTCCTGCAGTTCGCTAAGCAGCAGCGAATTAATTCTTCTGGGGTTACGCGGAACAGGGCTTTGCAAGCACAGCGTGGAAAAGCCAGCTCGACCGTCGCCCTGCTGAAGAGCGGAGCATGAGAGCATCCCCAGCGACCATCGGGCACAGTGGGAGCTTTCAGGAGCTTCTTCCCCAGACCAGAGGGCAGGATCCCTCCCTCCCACCCCAGCACATCCCCGTTAGCAGCTCAAGTGCAGGGCAGTCTCCCAGACTTGCTCCTAGGGGAAGGAGAAAGGAATTAGCCTTTGACAACCACATTCCTCCCCCACTCTCTGCAGGGGAAGCCCAGCTCATGTAGGCTTTGAATTCCAAGTAACTTTTAGACATCTGATGGGTCGAGGAGATGAACTCCCTCCTGCTGACCTGAGACCAACTCAGGAGTAATCATGTTTAACAGAAGCGCTGCAAAAGTGAACTCGGAGGCAGAAACTGTGATGGAATCCCAGACTGGCAGGGGTGGGAAGGGACCTCTGGAGATGACCCACTCCAACCCCCTGACAGAGCAGGGTCACCCACAGCAGGTGGCACAGGAACGCGTCCAGGCGGGGTTGGAATGTCTCCAGAGACGGAGACTCCCCCACCTCTCTGGGCAGCCTGGGCCAGGGCTCTGCCACCCTCACAGCAAAGAAGTTCCTCCTCATGTTCAGGTGGAACTTCCCATGGTCACGTTTGTGCCCGTTACCCCTTGTCCTGTCCCCGGGCACCACTGACAAGAGCCTGGCCCCATCCTCCTGACACCCCCCCTTTCAGTATTTAGAAGCGTTGATAAGATCCCCCATCAGCTGTCTTTTTCCCAGACTGAAGAGACCCAAGTCCCTCAGCCTTTCTCCATCAGAGAGGTGTTCCAGTCCCCTCAGCATCTTGGTAGCCCTTTGCTGTCCCCTCTCCAGCAGTTCCCTGTCCTTCTGGAACCGGGGAGCCCAGAACTGGACACAGCACTCCAGCTGTGGCCTCCCCAGGGCAGAGCAGAGGGGGAGGATGACCCCCCTCCACCTGCTGGCCACACTCTTCTTGATGCCCCCCAGGGTGCCATTGGCCTTCTTGACCACAAGGGCACATTGCTGGCCCATGGGCATCCTGTTGTCCCCCAAGACTCCCAGGTCTCTTTCCACAGAGCTGCTCTCCAGCAGGTCACCCCCAACCTGTCCTGGTGCAGGGGGTTATTCCTCCCCAGGGGCAGCACCCTACACTTGCCCTTCTTGAATTTCATAACGTTCCTCTCCGCCCAGCTCTCCAGCCTGTCCAGGTCTCTCTGACACCTGCGAAGGCTAGAAAGCATGAGAGGGAAGATGTCCGTGTGTCTGCAGCTCAGCCTCATTCTGCAAGCAAGGGGTGGACACTGAGCAACGCGAAAAGAGGAAGAGGAGCTGTGTCTGGAAAGGTGAATGCCCAGAGCTGCTGAGCCTAGCGAGTCCTTTTTATTTGCACACTTAGGGCATGGTGCAGCCATGACACGAGCAATAAAATGCATGTAAAGCCAACGCTCCTGCCACCATCCACAGAGGCACCTGATCCTCCATTAGGGACCTCCTCCCATGGTGCAGGTGACGGTGAGCATGGGGACACACCATCGGGTGCGGCACAGCCCACAAGCAGTTTTCACTTCCCCAAGGTACTTGTTCTGACCCAAAGACAGATATAGATCTGTATCGATATTCTGATCTATGTATCTTGTATAGAATATATTAAAGGCTCTGATAAACATTTTCTATCAGCTGCTTTATTCCAAATTCCGGGTGATTTCTCCTTCCCCTCTTTGTATTTTTACAAAATCTCAACGGCAACGTGATGACCATTTTTACAAACGGCTGCTTCTTGATGTCGATCTACGCAACGACAAACCCCGTACAAGAATATTGTTTGGGTATTCCCAGGCTATCCCCCCGCGTTTGTAACAGCTAAGGTAGCCAGCGGAGCATGAAATTATTATTTTAATGAGTTCTAAATGTGCAGGTGTTAATTTGAAACCCATGATCACATACAGGGTGGAGAAGCTGCAGGTCCATTTATTTAAATGGCTTGTTTCCAACTCGTCCCTCTGTTTGGGGAACTTTGTCCTGCTGAAGAGGGTAGGCATGGCCCCCTGCGCTGGAGGACTCCTCCATACACCTCTCACAGGCGCTCGGCAGCTTTGCTCCTGCAGTAGGCAAAAGTCGGGGAGCGCTCGGACACCCACCTCTCCCTGCCGGGATGATGCAGCTGTTGTTGCACGGGACACACGGCACGAAGTGCACGGCTTTCGGGGCGGTCACTCAGATCCCGCGTCTCGCATTTCGTAGGCGAAGCGCTGCCTGCCTTTATTCCACTGCCTTATTCCTTCTGTTACCACCCCAAGATCAAAGCATCATCCGACGTCGATGAGCTACAAGACGCGAAGATCACACGATGCCTTCGGCATCTGTAGACCGATAAGGTTAAAGAACAAATGGTTGGGGCCTTTTCGGGCAATCCGCGGCGAGCCCTGCTGAGAGGAGACACTGGCTTATGAGGCTCATTACGATCATACTGCAGCAGTGACCTTCAGCACGGAGCAAAGGAAAGCAGGATTTAGTGTTCATGTCAACAGCATAATGAAACAACTCAGGGGAAGGCCAGCCTCAGCCACAACTTTCATCCCGCTAAAGAACTTGCAAATCCGTGGCAGCGAGAGGGAGTTTGCAGAGAAAAAATAAAAGGAAGCCGTCAGCCTTTTTCATCCCAGGCTCCTGCGTTACGGAAGAAGTCATAAATAAGGCAACAAAACATTTTGCTGGATAAAAAGCCATTAGAGGAAGCGATTCTCAGCTTTTCACGTGGAGGTTTTCCTGACAGCGGCCATCTGGGTGAGATGGGCCCCCCCGGGGCAGACGGCCCGTGCCGTCTGGGCTCATCCGAAAAACCAGCCCCAGCCAGCGCCTGCGGCTCAGCACACCAAGGTGAGGTGCCGTCAACGGGGCCAGCTTCCCAAACCCGGCTTCCATCTCCGTTTGCAAAGAGGAGCACTTCTAGTTGGGTATCTCCACCCCCATTGCCAGCTCCCAGAAAATCCCTTCACACACTGGTTTCTTTGGAGAGGTCGATCGAGATACAACACCCTCCGCAACCTCTCGCCACATCCTGAAAGCACACAGGCGAAGTCAGCAAGAAGAGGACAAATTACTCTGCTCTTTCTACACCTCTTGGTTTTTTTCTCCCTTCACCTTTTCTTTTCGCCAGCTCTAGCTACTCTTTTGCCTTCGTACTTTGGGTACCTGCCTGATTTCTGACAGCACAGTCTCGGAGTGCCCCGTGCCTCGTTTATTCTGTCCCCAAGACCTCGTGCAGTGAATACATCTCACTCCCCCTGGACTGAGGTGAGCACACGGACAGATCGTCTCTTGTACGGCAACCAGGGTGGGAAAGGCAGGTCTGCCCAGGCTGGCCCCCAGCGCGACCCCTTCAGATACTCCGGGCTGATCCTTCCGGGGGAAATCTATAGTCCCATTTTATATCCACTTTCCTCCTTCAGCAACAGGAGAAGAGCTTGCATCCAGCACTGTGCACCATGCAAAGCTGTCAAAAAACGCAGCAGGCCTTTTAGTTCCCTCTCGTTAACCCAAACACATCCGCGATCCCCAGGAACATGCCGACAAGCCATCCACAACCACGCTGCCGGCAGACAAGGGAGAGACCACAGCTTCAGACCGCCTCCACAGCTCAGCGACTCTCCGCTCCCGAGCCCTGACGCCTTTTCATCCTGCTAAACACCGTGTGACAAGCCAAAAGGCATCCGAAAGCCCTTCCCAGCCCTCCCATGCCACAGGTACGCAGCCGGCTCTGCCGTACTGGCCGAAGGGTCAGACAATAATTTGTTTTCTGTCTGATTTAGCCAGCTTGCAATTATAGATTTGATTGACTTACTGGAAATCCCAGAAGACCTGCACCAAATGGAGAGTCACCCTCTTAGACTTCAAATTAGTACCCAAATTAATCAATCCTTACATAGTGATTTCACTAATTTGATGAATTACCATCAACACTGCATTGTTGACTTACCCTAGCTTTGATACCTCCTTGGTAAGCATACCGCTTTCTTGCTATTTTAACACTGTCAACAGCATTCAGGGGACACCTCTTCCTCGGAAATGCGTTAAAACGTCTCGTAAAGACAGCGATGCACTTTTATATTGATGACCTGCACAAGAAGTGTGAAGGGGCAGAAGGAGGAGGGCTGAGAGGGATGTGGGTTCCCATCTCCTTATGCCACCCCCCATCGGGGTGCACCATGTCTGCTCTGCATCCCTCGAGCGGTGCAGGGCCAGGGCTTTGGGTGATGGGAGCCATCATAGAATCACAGAATGTGTTGGGTTGGAAGGGACCTTAAAGGTCAAGCAATGCTGCTGTGACCCCACCTGGAGTCCTGTGTCCAGCTCTGGAGCCCTCAGCACAAGAAGGACATGGACCTGTTGGAGTGGGGCCAGAGGAGGCCCCGGAGATGCTGGGAGGGCTGGAGCCCCTCTGCTGTGAGGACAGGCTGAGAGAGCTGGGGGGGTTCAGCCTGGAGAAGAGAAGGCTCCGGGGAGACCTTGGAGCCCCTTCCAGTCCCTGAAGGGGGCTACAGGAAGGATGGGGAGGGGCTGTTGGCAAGGGCATGTAGCGACAGGACGAGGGGCAATGGTTTAAACTAGAGCAGGGTGGGTTTAGACGAGACATGAGGAAGAAGTTCTTTCCACTGAGGGTGGTGAGACACTGGCCCCGGTTGCCCAGAGAAGGGGTGGAGGCCCCATCCCTGGAGACATCCAAGGCCAGGCTGGATGAGGCTCTGAGCAACCTGATCTAGTTGAAGATGTCCCTGCTCACTGCAGGGGGTGGGACTAGATGGCCTTGAGAGGTCCCTTCCAACCCAACACGTTCTATCATTCTATGACCCTTCAGTTCTGGCAGCCGCCAGGTCTGCTGGATGGGGCAGAATGAGGACAGCCCAGGAACCCTCTGCTGAGAAATGATGGTAGTTTCTTCAGTTGCTTACTCGCGTAGGTCCACTAATGACCAGATCATTCAGTGCCGAGAAGCAGAACAAGAAGAGACAGACGATGACAGTTTTTGCTCTTCTGTCAGTTTATAAATAAAAATAAGATGCGAGAAGATGGAAATCGCTTGCTCATCTTGAAGGATGGGATGACCAGATATCGCCACGTTTGACTATAACTATGGATAATGTTTCCTTTGACTGTCTTAAGTGCAAGAAACACCTTTCAAACAACTTGCTATTTTTCCAATATATCCTCCACCTTTGAGTTAATTTAGTCAATTCACACCAAATTCTATAAAGTGACTTTCTAGAATGCCTCTTTCAACCCAGCTACGACTCAAGGAAAATTGCGAATCACAAATGAAATCTAGCAATTAGCTGTAAAGGTAACGTGAGGGGACCCAGGTTAGCGAAAGGTACCAAACAATCAGACCAAAGCTCCCCTCCGGGACACAACCAGCACGTGCAAATGGAACAACAACAAAAAAAAATGAAACATCGATTATTTAAACCCTAGGCGCTGCCTGGCAATGCAAATCGCAATTACGATGAGGAATTTAACAACCGCTTGCGATTTCAGACCGGTTCATCGGGGTGGATGATTAATGCAGGTTTACTTGCGGGGTGGCTGTAGTGGGGGAAATCGGACTGCAGCCCCTTCCCTTTGCTGCGGCTCCCAGGGATGCGCTCCACGCGCTGGGTGGGAGCAGGAGGCCCCGGAGCACGTCAGGGCCAGGTCCCTACCCGGCGTTTAGCAGTCAGGAAGGATTTAAGCAGATGCCAAAATAACAGCAGCAAAGCTGCAACTGAAAAATGACCCAAGCAGTGTTTTTTAATTATACAGATGACACAAGCCAAGCCTTCAGTAGTTTTAAACACTTGCTTTGCCTGTTTCTCCTTCTGCACAATGAGAATCTGCCCCTGAAATGGCAAATAGTTTATTGCAAAAAAACCCCCCAAAACACCAACCCAGAAACCCAGAACTGCTATGTTTGAATGGCTGGTGACAGCTGTGTGGCCAACAGGCTTCCCGGAAGACAGAGATGTACAAAAAAGAAGCCTAATAGGCAAAGGAATATCTTGATAAAGATAATCTCATCCGTGGTCCTTTACAGGTAGTTCTTGGAAAAATATACAAAACCCCGCAGGGCTCTTAACATCTTTATCTCTGCCTAAAGGTGCACTTAAAACCTACCAGTGTTGTTCCATAAACCTGCAACGCTGGTGCGTTTGTGAGGATGCCTGTGCACTCACAGGCTTGGCTTTGCTCTTTCCTCCTGGTGGACTTCCCTGAGAAGAGAGGAAAAAGCCATCCGTGCCAGGAGAGGCTCAGGAGAAACAGCTTCTAAAACCGGCAAAGCTGATGGACTGGCTCCGGTTTTTCCTTACATGAAAATCTTGCTGCATCTCACGTGTTTAAGCGGCCCGGCCAACCCCAACCCTCAGCTGCTGGGCAGGTTTGAACCCCGGTGCCTGGAGACCGCAGGTCCAACGCGCTGGAAGGGGTGGGATCGCGGGGCCTGATCCTGCCTTTCATCAGGAATTCGCATAGCCACAAAGTCGCACGGGCACCCTGCGGCTCCTGGCAAGGAAACACTGGTTTTGACTCCTACGGCCCCAAAGCGCCACCGAACAGGTCCTCGTCTTCGCAGGAGGCTGCAAGTGCTTCCTTAGCAGACATGGAAATCCCGTTAGCGTTCCCTTTCAGTTTGATTAACGTGCTTTAATGCAATCCAGTTAACACAGTATTACGGTTTCTAACATCCCAGTTTTTATATCCTTTTCCAACCGGGAGAAATCTCTGACATACGATACAGCCATTAGAGAGGAGCAGATCGCTTTCACTCGGAAGGCTCCCCAGCACTTGATCCAAAGCCAGACAGGGTCGGCAGAAAGGCATTTGCTGACTGCAGCGGGCCACAGCTCAGGCACTAGAGAGTGAAACCTATAAATGCCCTTTCACTGGGGAAGTTGCACTACTAAGATCCATGAATTATGTGTGTGGGGGGGGAAAAAAAAATCCCGACTGAGACCTGCAGTATTTACATCTGTAAATAAACAACTCTTCCTCCAGTGCTGTCTCAGCTATAAAAACCTTTCCCGGGAATCGGAGGTGGGGGAGCGGGGACTGCAAAGGACTTTGTGAGAATTATGATCAGGTGGATTAGTCGAGCATCAGCAGGCCAAAGCTGTACAGAAACATTAGACAAGCAGTATTTGAAAGCCGGCATAAAGTCTTGCCAGCATTAAGTCTTTCCACTGTTCTTCCCTTCAAAACAAGTGAAAACAAGGTAAGATGAATTCCTTGTCAAGCCCGTGAAGAACAGACTCCAGTAGAGAAATAAACACAAATTGAATTTACTCTGGTGGCTTCAGATAGGTCACATCAAGCCAGGACTAACGCAGTATTGACCCACTCTTACTCCAGACTACACAACAAAGCAGCAAACAACATGGCAGGCGCCGCAAATTCATTTCATTTACTACTGTCTGGGCAGCAAAGTCAGCCTGGGATCCAGGCTGCATTCAACGGGCACCTATCTGTCAGCGGGGAACAGGATGAATACTAAAAGTTGGATGCTTAAGTGCCACCTGAGAGCGATGAACGCTTGTGTTCCTCGCCGCAGCCACACGCAGCCCGTTGCCCACCCGACCGGCCACGCTGTGGCTCTTACCGAGGAAACCCCGAAGTCTCGACTAGGCAGGAGAAGCGGAAAGGCAGCTATCTGCCTCTCAGAAAACCCACGCTGCAGGTACTTCCATACATGTTTTGAAGCCACACAGAGCTGCCAAAACTTGAGTAGCGTGGCCACCAAAAGGAAACCCCGTCCCGTGCAGCGCCAGGTTTTGCAGTCCTGGTTCAGAGACCCCCGCAGTGCTTTCCCTGCAGGTGCCACTGAGTTTTGATTCATCTCCGCAGCCCTCAGTGGGATCCAGCCGCGGGAGCCCTGCTGGGAACTCTTCCTCTCTCACAGCCCGGGAAGACTGGGGGGGATTCATGACTGATGTTTCCTTTATTGCTTTTCATGCAAGACGAGGACCACGTGGAGAAAGAGCCACAAGAACAAAGCATTAAGTGGTGTCAAGATGGCACCATAAGGAAGTTTCAAGCCATCTCCCACCCTCCCTGCCCTTGTACAGAAGGTGACACCACAAAGATCACACAATCAACCTCGGATTTCCCCCCCGCATCTCGTAAAGCACCATAAAATATTTATCATATTCCACATCTCCTTCAACACAAGCATGCAGCTGTTAATCATAGACCCATAGAATGTGTTGGGTTGGAAGGGACCTCTCAAGGCCGTCTAGTCCCACCCCCTGCCATGAGCAGGGACATCTTCAACTAGAGCAGGTTGCTCCAAGCCCCGTCCAACCTGGCCTTGGATGTCTCCAGGGATGGGGCCTCCACCCCCTCTCTGGGCAACCTGGGCCAGGGGCTCACCACCCTCACAGCAAAGAATTTCTTCCTGAGATCCAATCTAAATCTTTCAGTTTAAAACCGTTACCCCGTGTCCTATCATTACACTCCCTGATCCAGAGTCCCTCCCAATCCTTCCTGTAGGCCCCTTCAGGGACTGGAAGGCCGCTATGAGGTCTCTGCTATAAGGCCTCCTCAGAGCCTTCTCTTCTCTTAAATACCACGCAAACTTCAGTCGCTCCTTGATACCAGACAGACATAAGTGAACATGAACCTTCTCTGCTCTTCCATCGGACCAGGGCGTTCGCCTCTCCTCTCTGCAATTAATTATCGGCCACATAACGGAACGGAATCTAGCGTGAAAAGCATAACGCACGAATAAGCACAGCTACTGCGAGATCTATAACACGTCCATGTTGTTGTGTGCTTTAGATTGATGCTTATAAATTAATTTCTGCCAGCTATAATTCCATCAGGCAGTTCCTGAGACTGCGGGTCGCCCCCACTCGTTAATGCAATCTTGGGAACCATCAAAGAGTCGCTCCCACAACTTATTCACAACTGCAGTTGCACGCTACATCAAAGGGCAAAATAAATCAAGCCTGCTTGTGCAAATAAGGGAGAAGTAAGACCAAGGGTGCATGTTACTAAGAAGTTTCCATCAGAACGCTTTTGAAGGAAAATTGGGTTTTTGACAAAACTATTTATCACAAAGGGTTCCTTTTCCTCAGGGAGCTTCCACGGATGGGGAAGGTAAACATTTGAGACAAAACAATCAGAAAGCTTCCAGCCAAGAAGAGAAGCTACGCTGCCTCATCTCACCGGGCAGTCCTAGAGCTGCCTTTTCCCTGCCTTTTCCTCTTTCCGGACAAATGTCCCCGGTTTGGGCTGCACCTCTCACCGCACACTGCAGTCCCCACACGCTGTCGGGACACAACGGACACGCGGTGCAGGACTAAATGTGCTCCTGCCGCAATGCAACGAGAAGGCAAAGCCTCTCTGCAATTCCTGGTTTTTATTTTCTCCCTGAGACCAGCTAGATTCCCAGCGGGAAACCCACAATCTTTTCTTACCTTCCTTACCTATTGCCACCCTGGGATGCCAGAGGTGCTCATCTCTTCCCTTAGCTGAGTTGAAAACTCCCAGTTGGAAACAGCCAACGCTCCAATAAGCACCTTTCATTTTGTCCTTGTTCCATCTGCAGCCCCTGTCCCCCCTCCAGAGACCTCATCTCTTTGAGGACCCAACCGTTGAGGAGAAAATGGCTTCAGGAAAGGAGAGAAAAATAAAAAAGGACTGAAAACGCTCAGCCTTGCAAAGGAGCCCTGAGGATGTCGTCCCCTTTCCCTCCAGTGATTTATGCCCATCTCTTCCCCTCCCCGCGTGAGCACGTATTACTTATGTTACCTGATGGCTGGGGAAGGGTGGGAGGGAGTGATGAGCGCAAGGGAGACTGGAAAACATCGTCAATAAGCACCCCCCAGACCTCTGTTCCCCTTCACAAGCAGTTTGGCCGCAGCTCTCACGACTTCCAAGTTCCCACTGAACAGAGAAACACTGATTATGCCCCAAAATACCTGTTTCAACCCACGCGGGCAGAGCAAGACGGTGTTTCAGGGGAAAACAGTAGCTGCAAGTGCTCCAGCTGAGCATCCTTGCAGCCAGGCAGAAAACCCGCCTGACGAATGAACTAACTGCCTTGCCGAGTTGGTTGCTGATCAGCATTGCAAATAAGCACTGCCTCGCACAGCCCAGGCTCCGGGAACGGATGACGGACCCACTCACACGGCTTTACACTTCATGCCTCTAAGCAAGCATTATTTATAGCCCCGCACTCAACCTGTAATAAATGCGAATCAGATTAAAACCCCGTTAATAGTTTATATTTATTAGCAGTGCGTGGAAGATACTCATAAAAAAATAAGTAAATTATATTGGTGGAAGCCTGCACATTTAGTTCTTTAAGTGAGATTTTGGGTTCATTGCATATTAAATCATTTGGCTCTCGGATTACACAATATCATCTTGTTTCTAGCAAGTTCTATAAAGACACTGTTCTGCCCTTTCAGCTAGCGTGCTTTGGGGCCACCGTTTAAGAGCCCTCTCAACCCTGTACCTCGGGCCCCATGATGTCAGTGGCACGTGCCTCTGAGCTTTCCTAGCCCCGGTGCTTCTTTGGGTCCAGACATTGTAAATGTTGGCCACCACATACAAGACAGGTTCCACGAGGAAATTAATTTCCTTCAGTATTACTTATGCAGAAAAAGCTACAGCCTCGTACAGGAAAAGACCTTTAGAGGATCTTATGTTTCAGGATTGTCATCAAGAATCACAGAATCCAGACTGGCAGGGGTGGGAAGGGACCTCTGGAGATGACCCAGTCCCACCCCCTGCCAGAGCAGGGTCACCCAGAGCAGGTGGCACAGGAACGCGTCCAGGCGGGTTTGGAATGTCTCCAGAGACGGAGACTCCACCACCTCTCTGGGCAGCCTGTGCCAGGGCTCTGCCACCCTCACAGCAAAGAAGTTCCTCCTCGTGTTCAGGTGGAACTTCCCATGGTCACGTTTGTGCCCGTTACCCCTTGTCCTGTCCCCGGGCACCACTGAGAAGAGCCTGGCCCCATCCTCCTGACACCCCCCCTTCAGTATTTATAAGCGTTGATAAGGTCCCCCCTCAGCCGTCTTTTTTCCAGACTGAAGAGCCCCAAATCCCTCAGCCTTTCTCCATAGGAGAGGTGTTCCAGTCCCCTCAGTATCTTGGTAGCCCTTGTTACTTAAACTTAAGGGATCTGTTCTCCTAGCCACGTTCCAGTAGCTGTACGCCGCTCATCGCTGCATGGACTCAACCACCGGCCCCGCAGACCTTGCTTCTGAGCCGGGCACCAGCCGTCGCCTGCACCCAGGGAGAGAAAGGCCCTTTCCTAAACGCCAAAGAGAAAGCGGCCACGCAGCCCTGCAGCATGGGGCCGCGCAGAAGAGGTGCGCGGTGAAACAGCCACTGTCCGCCGCCCCATTTCAGGCTCAGAAAAAACAGAATTTGTGTTTTTGTCAGGATTCGTGAGCTTCCTGAAGAAGAACCGTGTATTTTTTTTTAAATTCCCAAATAAAGACTACCACAGCTCAAGAGTCATTGAAGGACATTCAAAAATTGGAGAATTCCCAGAAAATTAGGGTCTTTGCCAGCCTATCCTTTGCTTGATCTTACTGACCCAGCTCTACATCAAGCTCAGGCTACGGGGCACAAAACAGTTCTCCCCTAAGAACTACACTTAAACGGCTTTCAAAGGAAATGCTGCTCACAGAGGAGGATCTCCCAGCTCCTGTGATTCCCAGGAGACACGAGTGCAGATAAAAGCGGTCATTTCGAATAGGGTCAGTCTGGTCCTTCACGCAGGCAAGACCAACTTCCCATCGTTTTCCAAAAATCAAAACCACATACGCAAAAGTCCCTCTCCCAAAGGTACATTTGATCTTCTGGACGGTGGGAGCGGACGAAGAGGTGAAGCCAGAAAGCCAAGGAGGGTCTCACCTCTCGGCGCCCGCTAGGCAGGAATGCTCTGGCAGAAAGCGGGTACCCGAGGTATCGCCGGTACCTCGGCTCAGCCCGCGCTTCGTGTGACAACAGCAGATACAAGGAGCCATTGTTTGGAGACTGAAAAGCAGCCCTGACTACATACATTTACATACATTTCATCGCTTAGACAGAAGCTTGGGAAAAGACAAGACTATTGCAAACGCTACATTGCAAACACAACAAATATAATCTGGTTACAACCGACTGCAGACCTTATGATACCGCTGGCTACGGGGAAAAAGAGAGAGAGGCACTCTGAGAATTCATGTTCTTCCAGTCTATAGAGAAACAAATGAGCTTCTGGTGCTGAACAATTAGTACTCCTGTTAATTATGCGTGCGGGTTAGAAATAACACCAAGCGTTTGGGACTGCTTCCATTTCGATTGTTTTCTTTCTGCATTGGATAACAAAAATATATTCAGACAGCTAAATAAATCCTTCATAACACTGATGGGACTTCTTGTTCACAGCAAGCAGTTATGCAAATTGCTAATTATGAGGCAGAGATAATCATAATCTAGCACATTTATGCAACCGCATGTACAACAGGGATAGCTAAAGCAGTAGTTGCCTTATTGTCCTCACTGCATTTTTTTAAAGTCATGGCGATGGGCCGCTCACTGCAAGGCATCGCAGCTTGGCGCAGCGGGTATTACAGCCCCGGGGCAGCCACGTGCCCCCAGGAGGCAGAAAAGCCACAAAATAGAAGGTTTAATAGACCGGAAAATAACACAGTCACGGGAATAAAAAAAGCCCAGGTACCCCGGAGGAAAATAAACGTGAGAGTGGGTGTCAAAGCATCCCCGCTGGGTTTAAACCCTCCCTCGAGCACCAGCTGCACCCCAAGCTCACGCCGCTGCTCAGCCGCTTCTCCACGGTGCTGGGCTTCGAACGTCGGGCTCTCGGGGCATGACAGGACCACTGGGTCAAGTCTCACTAGCCCCAAAACTGCCCAAAATCCTCATCTGGTGTGTTTGGCATAGAAGTGCAAGAGACGGTAGGGATTCCCAGAGGGTCCATTTTCTGGGATGGACCCCCTGTGTTGAAAAGAAAAAGATTCCCAGCTTCCCAAAAATATGATCCTCTTAATGCTACTGAAGCGGACACAAGTTACCTGAGCTGCAATGCTTTCCCCAAACCTCATTTAAGAAAAAGCATCAGTTTCAGGGATGTCCTGATGCTTCAGATTGAAGGGCACTGATTTAAACACCGGTCACAAAAATACACGAGTGAGAAGGAAGACCGCAACACAAACCCAAACCTTCCCAATCCAGAGCTGTTCCTGCTCATTCGCTCCCAGCCAGCACACACTAGCCTCGCTATTTCTGTCCGGTTTCCCAGGCCAGTTATTCCAGCTCAATAAAACCAGCATTGCGTTATCATTTTCACTTAAGGCTCCAAATTCAGAAGCTTCCACCGCCTACTGCAAAAAAACCCCAAACCCTAGAGGTAAGAGCGCCCAGTGCTGCCACGCCGGGGAAAGTGCATGGCGACATCCAAAAAAAATCCTGCAAAGAAACAGCCCGGAAGATGGCCTGCTTCTGCCCTAATTAGCTATCGTTTTGGCAAACGCAAGGGAAATGCAGTGAAAACAAGCCTGTGACTTCACGTACCCAAAACGCGAAGAGAAGCTCCGGATGGGCTCTGAACTGGAAATGATGGATGTGGCTCACTTGCGCTGTAATTAAATCTCCTTCCACAAAATAAGAACAGCAAGCTGTGTCCTGACGAAAAAACCTGCCGCATCACGGAAACAGAAAAGACCGATTGGGCAGACCTGGGAGGAATTGCCAAGGATGTTTTTGCTTGTTGATAAGATATTAAACTCAGAGAAGGAAAGGAAGAGCTTGCTCAGACCTGGCCGCCTCTGCCGGGTGAGCAACCAGAGCAGGGCAGCAGGAGGGAGGGCTCCTGCCCTGCGTCGGAGAGACACCCCCCGCCAGCACCCAGAAAGCAGCCACAACAGCTGGGTGCCGCCCAGCACGGTCCTCTGCTTCCAAGGAGCCGGAGGCAACCAGGTTAAGAGAGGAAATCCGTGCAGGGCTGGGCTCCTGTTCACGCCATGCCGGCCAGCCTGGCACCGCACGTTACCTGGCGGTGCTCGCAAACCTGGTGTGTCGGAGCCGCTCCTGGCACCTATTCCAGGTCACCCCGGTGCCCCAGGGACCACCGCACCGCCTTGCGGAGGGCCTACAGCAACGGCAGGGAAAAGCCACACCTTAAGCATGGATGCTGGCCGACTAGTAGCCAGCTCTCCAGAAGAGAGCAACTTAAGAGCAGCAACCAGACGCAATCCAGGATCAAGCCTTCAAAACCTGAGAAAAGCCCTGAGAGTCCTCAAGCTACAAAAAAAAAAAAAAAAAAAAAAAAAAAATCATCCACGCTTGGTTATTTGTATTTGAATTCTGCTCTCAGAGCGTTTAGGTTCTTGTCTTCAAGCTGTCCTTGCGAGCTAGAGGATTAGAAACCCAGTTTGTTCCTGGCAAAAGAATGATGCAAGTAAAAATCTTAATTCCTAGGGAGGAACCACCAAAAAAACCCCCACCGGTTTCAAGAGGTGGTCCTCAGTACTGTAAACATTTGGCAGGTTCCTGAATGTATTATGCCGTGTTCCACACTCTAACATGGCACGCCAAAGTCAATTTTACCCTGGCGGGCGAGCGTTTTGCAGCATTGATACCTAACCCTTGGAATAGACCATAGGCCGATCAGTTCCAATCGCTGGCCATTTTCTCTCCAAAATGTAATGTAAAGCCTAGGCTAGACCAAAGATATGGATCTACGTACTTTTAATAAAAACAGGCTTACCTTCAAGTAGGAATTTCCAGAAGAGTGGTGATGAAAAATGGAAAATGCCAAATATCCAGCCGTTTCAAGAGTTTCCGATCATCGCAGGTGAAAGGCATTAGGAGAGAAAAAAAGAGACACCGATAAGCATAACAAATACAGTGTTTGCAGCACGTATTTTTATCACTCTAATTGCACTTGTAATTCCACTAAGAACCAAGAGTTCTCCTCCCAGTTCTCCTTTAAAGGATTCGCTCATATTTGAGATTGGATTTACACAATCTTGCAGAAGGCTGGGCTCCACCTTACAGCCCTCACGCTGGCAAAACTCTCACAACAGGCACGGAAACGCGGAGCAGGCAAGGAAAGCTTTGCAAAGCTTGGCCTGAAGGTCTGGGACCCCCATCTGAGAAAAAACCACAGAAACCCAAAAGAAAAAAAGAAAGATCCAGTAAGGGGACAGCTGTAATTTATACCCTGTGGCAAGCAGAACTTCCCATTCACAGCGTGCTCTGCTTTTAATAAGATTCCTATCTGCAGCTGCAAGGTGCATTTCAAATTCGTTCTTTTTCCTTGTGGAAAGCCAAACAAAGCCGTAAGAACTTCATCTCCGCACCAGGCTGTTTGTTGCCCGTATAACATTATGTGATCGAGCCCCGCACAAGCGTAATAAAAAGAACTCTGTAAACCACAGTTTTATAATACTTGAGCACGCATTTAAACAGCCGAGGAGTTCCTTCAACCTGACGGAGCGTACCGTTTTCCGTCTGCTCCTAGAGACTGCAAATTTGAGATGGCTTTCACAGCTCCTTGGTGGCTCGCGGTTTTTCCCCGGCGGCTCGAGGGAAGCTGGCGGGGCAGTTGGATAGAGCCGGCTCCCAGAGAAAGAGCAATTCTCACCCGCGCTGGAAGAGGAACCTACCCGTGCGGCGCACCCTTAGGAAAGGACGGGCCGGGTGTTGCCACGTGGTAATTCTACCTAGAATTTGTATTTGCTGTGGTTTGGTTTTTTCTTTCTTTCTCCCCCCCCCCCTTTCTTTAAAAATTCAGGAAAATCTGCGAAGTGGTACTTCAAAGATCAAATAAGAAACACAGGGCAAACAGATAGTTCCTTACAGTACTGCTAATTCTTTACATTCGATTACACACCAGACAACCTTAGCTCCTGGGATCACGTGAAATCAGCATCTCAACAGCCATTAAAAAAAAAAATAATAATTTCTACTCCCTGATCACTAGGAAAAGCTTGAAAATGTGATCCCTGCAGGCTCGATATAAGCAAATAAAGAAAACCCAAGTCTGGCTCTGATCCTGCAAAGCACTTAAGCGCATGCTTAGCTCTGCAAAATCAATGGGACTTTGTGAGCTTCTGGAGAACTCCAAGCGCATGAGAGATTTGTGGGATCAAATCAGAAAAAAAAAAAAAAAAAAATCTTAAGGTCTTTAAGCCTTAACCTAATGGTATTTCAGCTGCTCCGAAGCCTGGCTCATGATTTTTAATTTAAACGCTGAAGACTGAGGTTAATATGTTTGCATAAAAATATTTACCCAGCAGTCTTTAGAAAGGTGAAAGGTCTTTCCAGACCTCCAGCGGGTGAGGGGATCTAACGGGGCGGCTATCGACCACCACCGCTCCAGTGTCCCCCGGCCACGGTCTGGAAGGGCAGCAGACCCAAAAAATTAAAAGACACCTCCCAAATCCCCATTTGCCTCTATCTTTATTATAGTGCTTTTTTCAGTACCTTCAACATAAACACGACTTCCACGCCTGTGCTACTTCAAGTCCGCAAGGCTTACAATGGAAAAAAAAAACAACCCGACAAAATTGTTATTGCAATTCAACCAAGTCTCAGTTACAACCTTGAAAAGCAAAATAACAGGAGCTGTCTACATGTTGAAGCTTTTGGGAAAAAAAAAAAAAAAATTAAAAGGATTTTGCTCAAACGTCTACCAGGCACTCAATGGCCCAATGAGTCTTCAGCCATGTATTTGCTCCTATCAGTTAACATGAAAAAGGGACTATTATCAAGATCTCAGAATTAGCTTGACATTGCTGATTTTTTTGCATCAAATCATATAATCCTCAAAGCCGACCCGCTTCTGACGGGGATTCACCGTTTTAGCACCTCCCCGTGGGTCATTTCAAGCAGATATTGACAATGGGAAAACCAACGCCGCGCTTAACACCCCCACCTTCTTCCACTACTTCTTGTTTTTAATGGGTCTGAAGTAGCCAGTCCAGGGGGGCTGCCCGATGACAGCCCCGACAAGTCGCTGTGAGCACCGGAGGACGGCAAAGGGACAGGCAACGCTCGCTCCTCTCCTGCCCAACGCGCCCATTGTACCACCATGGCTCTTCTTCCAAAGAAGCCAACGAGATATCTTAGCAGATCAAAGGGAAGCTGATACAGCATGCGAGAAAACAATGAAGCAGCGATTGCAGGGAATTAAAGAGGAGAGGAAGAAAAATGGAACAAAAAAAATGTTGTATTGTAAAGCGAGCTAAAGTGCTTTCCAGCCGGTAATGAAGTAGACTAAGCCTCCGCTAGCCCCTTTTTTTTTAAACCTGACTATTTGCAATCAAAAGCAGGATAGAGAAGACACTTAAAAGCCATTAACAAGCTACATTTTGATTTATTCCTTTATAGTAGCTGTTAAACTATAAACACGCATTCTACTAATGCTCATTTCTCATGTTTCCCCCCCAAATACTATTTTTACTGCTGGATTGCAACGATAAACACCAGCGACTCCGATATTTCTTCCACTTCCTTTAAGAACGAAGGTGCATTCCCCCAGCGATGTATTCACCAAGGCACCAATCGCATCTTTTAAAGTAAGTGGATTTGATGATGAGAACTGCTGAACAAATCTTCAGCAAATGGTGTTTATTGCCTATGTGAATGTTAACCACGCCACGCCAGCTGATATACAGGTCCTTAAAGCACTCAGCTCCCTGTATTTATAGGTATAGCTCTCCCGCGCCGGGGCATGAATTAGCTGAGCGAAGCCTGGCCATTTCCATACCCTCCCGCCACCGTTGCCATTTGCATTGCATACTTGCACACTCATCGGAGCGCGCTTTGGCGGCGAAACTCGTTCCTGCCTGAAGCTTTGCGAAGATTAGATGTTCTGCAGTTGGTTTTCCTAAAGCGCTTCCCAACTACCTTAAGAAAGGGACGTTTCTGAGCAGAAGGGTTTAGATAATTTCTTTCTGTTGACAGGTTAAGTGATTTGTCGAAGCGTGGGATCATAGAATCGTATAATCACAGAATGGTTTGGGTTGGAAGGGACCTTAAAGCCCACCCAGTGCCACCCCCTGCCCTGGGCAGGGACACCTCCCACCAGCCCAGGTTGCTCCAAGCCCCGGCCAGCCTGGCCTTGAACCCCTCCAGGGACGGGGCAGCCAAAACCTCCCTGGGTAACCTATGTCCACGCACACGTGGGGATTTTCCTCCAAAAACCGGAAAACACCTCGCAGTTCCTGTAGGCCACTTAGTTCGGCTTTGAAGCTGGTCCTGCTACGAGGAAAGGGTTGCAAAAGCGACGGCCAGAGCCCCCTTGCCACCCACGCCGGCCCCCGGCTCTCCTGCTGAGCGGGATGCCCCAGCAGCCAGCCCACGCAGACATCGCAGCCCAGAACCGCGGATGTGCCACCCTCGGCCCCAGCAGCACGACGGCACCATCCCACCGCGGCTGCAGAGCGCTTCAAGACTGCAAGCAGCCCAACATTCCCATTTCAGAGGCAGGCTCCCCTGAGACAGACCGTTTATTTTGCCATCGCTACAGCCTCCACGGAAGAGCACGTCCCCCCGGCACGGACAAGGAGCCGAAAGGGCTCTGGACTGCCCGACCATCACTCTTGCTTCGGGCACTGGACAGACCTTGCCCCTCACTTTCCTCTGTAAAATCAGTTTCTCTAGAAGCATAAACTGTGCATACCACCAGATAGGAGGAGAAAGTATTAAAAGAAAATGCGAAGATTAAGAATTTTAAAAAGTTCTTCACTCAATACCGTAGTCTAAACTGATTTGTAATAGCCTGAATCCTTTCCGAGTTGACTGTTTTTCTCAGTCCAAAGCCTCTGCTTGCAGCAATGTGGAGAAGACGGAGAAACTGCGCACGCAGTAGAAACACAGCAAGTCAAGGACAAAGGTACACACCACCTCCTTGATTTGGATTTTGCAAGATTCCCGGAGATATTTTTTTCAGTCAAGCTGATTAATGCTATTTTAACGGGCAATATTTTGTGTTTAATAACCCCGGCCTTGCTTCTGAAAGGAGGACAGGGTTTCGCCGTTCAGAGCTTTACAGTCAGTTTTGCGAAGGGCTACCACTAGATTGCACCCATAACTTTTTACGCTGCCACCTCCGACAGCAGATGGCAAGCAGCCAAGACGGAGTCTAACTACTTGCCTGAAACGGTGATGTTTTGGGGCAGAGGGGGACAAAACGTGGCTGCAAAAAAAAGAAATGAAAAAAAAAAAAAGAAAAAAAAAGAAAAGAGCACAGCAACATTATTTGGCTAGGGCTGCTAATAAGAATTACCCAAGGATGGATTTATTTCAGAGGTCTCCATCCTCTCCGAAATCCTCAAACAGGGCAAAAAAAAAGAAAAAAAAAAAAAAAAAAATACAAACTCTTCACGCCTTCCCCCAGTCATTGCCCATCCCAGCCTGAGATTATTCGCACTAATAAAAGCAGGATGGATGGAAAGAATATTAAACACCGGCTGAAAAGCGTTCAGGGTCGGTCTCCTGCACGGTTTCTCGGCAGAAGGAGCTGGAGGCAGGGCAGTGGCAGCTGTCCCGGGAGAGCGCTGCCGACCTGCTCCCGAGAGGTGATCCCGACAGGAGACGCCCCGCACCAGGGAGATGGCTGATTCCCGCTGCGCCACCTCCTGCAGACGGTTACGGCCAGCCCCAATCCCCGTCCCAAAACACAACCAAGAAACCCACTGCGCTACGAACGGCTGCCTTTGCTTAACACGTCTTTGCTTTTCCAGGGAGCAAAGAGCTAGGGTTTTATCAGGATAAATTCCTTCCATAGGAAGGGCTTCACTTTTAATTACACCATTTTAAGGTTATAAATTGTTTTCTGGCCCTTATACATGATTAAATATAGATGTTCTCTGAGCTTAATGTCACTTTAAATTCCAGGCCAGAGCAAGTGATTTGTTTGCATGTTCAATGAACAAACCATTTCTTGCAGGTTTCAAAGAACCGCGCTCATGCATCATGTATAAAGATTGCCTTTCTCCAAGCTAAAAGGTCAAGCAAAGCAGACCTGAAATTACACTTGGTCCTCTAAGGAGGAAGCAAGGGCCCCTGAAAAATCAGAAACCAAACTTTTGATCTTCCTTGTCTTGAAAACCTCATAGTTACAAATTTTCCACGCCAGCTAAGGCCTGAGCCTCCACGCGTGATCTCAAACGCTCCCACACTGGCTCGTGTCGACAGCAGCCACAGCCGGCAGCTGACGATGCACAGCGATCGGGGCGATGGTGCAAGGACTTGCAGTTACACTCCCCGGGGTCGTTTAACTGGATGCCGATGGCGAGCCACAGGCCGGGAGAGACCATCAGACCGGACATAAAAATGCACGTAAAATAAACGCTCACACTTCCCAGCCTCTCTCTGCACCATCAGTGTTTGCTCAACTATAGCGGATTAAAATTGCTAGCTGGAGACTTGTGAGAAATGAGCTGATGAGGACGACTCACAGAATCCCAGACTGGCAGGGGTGGGAAGGGACCTCTGGAGATGACCCAGTCCAGCCCCCTGCCAGAGCAGGGTCACCCAGAGCAGGTGGCACAGGAACGCGTCCAGGCGGGGTTGGAATGTCTCCAGAGACGGAGACTCCACCACCTCTCTGGGCAGCCTGGGCCAGGGCTCTGCCACCCTCACAGCAAAGAAGTTCCTCCTCCTGTTGAGAGGGAACTTCCCATGGTCACGTTTGTGCCCATTACCCCTTGTCCTGTCCCCGGGCACCACTGACAAGAGCCTGGCCCCATCCTCCTGGCCCCCCCTCCACCCCCCCTTTCAGTATTTATAGGCGTTGATGAGATCCCCCCTCGGTCATCTTTTTCCCAGACTGAAGAGCCCCAAGTCCCTCAGCCTTTCTCCATCAGAGAGGTGTTCCAGTCCCCTCAGCATCTTGGTAGCCTTTTGCTGTCCCCTCTCCAGCAGTTCCCTGTCCTTCTGGAACCGGGGAGCCCAGCACTGGACACAGCACTCCAGCTGTGGCCTCCCCAGGGCAGAGCAGAGGGGGAGGATGACCTCCCTCCACCTGCTGGCCACGCTCTTCTTGATGCCCCCCAGGATGCCCTTGGCCTTCTTGGCCACAAGATTCGCAGTAGGCAGTGTGGGCTCCCCTCGCCCCAGTGCTCCTGTCCAAGCTCCGTCAGGGCAGACGTATTCCTGCATCCCGGACACTCAGCCATGCCACTGGGCACGCACCTACCTGGTAAACCAGGACTACAACCCTCCTACAAAGAACTAGGTCAAACCGACCTTGGCCAAAAACCTCATTTTTGGAAGACCTTCATCTATGAAAGCCTTGCCTACTACTTTTTTTTAAAATTTATTTATTTTTATTTAAGGTTGCTCCTCCTAGACCTGACCGAGTTGCAATCACCTCTGCTCACAAGCACCCACCGCCAATGAAAGGAAGAGGGCTGTCAAGACAGTTTGCCATAAAATTTCAGAGGAAACCTTCCTGCTCCCTAGGGAGCATCCCCTTTCCAGCACGGGGCCGCCAAGTCAACCACAGAGGCAGCCTTACAAGGTTCCCCTGTCTCCATGCCAAAAGGCGTTAAGAAACGCTTCTCCCATGAGAAACACTGAGTTACTAACTCCAGGTTTCACCCACCCACTGTGGATGCATCCTTTTCTAAACAGCATTGTTCGATCCCCTAAAAAAAAGCACCGAAATCATTGCTTCACAGTAATTGCTAGTAATTTTATTCAGCATACAAGTACCGAGCTTTTACCCCTTTTGTTTCAATACCACTGCAAAAGTTAGCTGGCACGGGAAGATCCGGCCCTCTTCTTGATTTATTTTGCATCACTGTTGGTAACGAATGTTTTACAAGTCAAGTGCTCCGCTGAGACTTACCCAGGTAGCTTGTTCGTACTCAGGTGTTTCCTCCACCTGGGTTATGCTGCTCTCACTGGGCTCGGCAGGGAAGGCACTGGGGCAAAACCACAACCTTCACAATTGGGAAGCTTCCCCCAGGACTCCCAGGTCTCTTTCCACAGAGCTGCTCTCCAGCAGGTCACCCCCAACCTGTCCTGGTGCAGGGGGTTATTCCTCCCCAGGGGCAGCACCCTGCACTTGCCCTTCTTGAATTTCATAACGTTCCTCTCCACCCGGCTCTCCAGCCTGTCCAGGTCTCTCTGGATGGCGTCACAGCCTTCTGGTGTGTCAGCCACCCCCCCCAGCTTTGTGTCATCAGCAAACGTGCTGAGGGTGCACTCTGTCCCCTCATCCAGGTGATGAATATGTCGAAGAGGACTGGGCCCAGTACTGACCCCTGGGAGTCAAGGCACTGGTCCCCTTAGCACCGTGACGTGGATGGTGGGACAATGCCGCGGGCAGTGGGACAACGTGCCTCCCCACCGCCAGCAGCTCCCACGCCGTGTCCTCTCCACCTTCCTCAGCACGAGGCACAGACCGCGGGGCAAAGAAAGAGGGGACTCTCACCCTAGGCAAAACCAAACGAGAATTCGGTCAGGGGATTTTTCCTCCTCTCGCTCAACGTTTTCAGCGCTACAACAACTGGTGAACGGGGCTGGCTGGCAGTCCCGGGGCCGGGCTGCGAGTGCCGCCGCTGCCCACCGAGCCGCCCCCGTGCACTGTCTGGGGACACCCGCAGCCCTGCAGTCGGGTGTCCCCAACAGATGGGAAATCAACAAAAAATAAATAAATAAAAAAATTCAAATCTCCGGATAGGTTTCCTCAACCTATTTACTTTTTGCCTTTTTTTTAAAGGTGAGTATTTCCCAATCGGCTGCCCAGTAAATTATCTGCCATGTCATTAATTATGCATTATTGACTTAATACATGGTAATTTATGTTGACAACGGCAATATTTCTCCGAGCTGAAGGTGCTGGATGCTGACTAGTCACCAAGAGAGATGCTAGGGCGAACAGAACACTTCGCAGCCACTAAAGACTTTGGGAGTTTAGACGCTGACTTGGAGGACGCACAGGGAAACAGCAGAGATGCCTAAAACATTCTGCTAGAATTTCTCTTCACCGAAGCATTTCAGAACCTATTTCCTTGTTGGGCGCTACTTGATCATCTGGGGTTAAAAGGGTGGGATGGAGGAAGGTAAGTGACAGTCCTGCAGGGAACTCCATTTTTCGCTATCAGTAGTTAATCTACTGTGTCACATTTCTTACAGAACTAAATGAAACGCATTGAGCGCCCATGTAAAATTTGAGCTAGGGAGCAAAATGATTTTGTAGAGCAAATAACTATTTCATACTGGCTGGTTTATGCCCTATTGAACAACCAGCAGTTTATGAAAACAAAGTTTCATAAATATCTTAGCGGGCTCCTCGGCGGCGATCTCCTTCCTGTGAAGGAAAATCTGGGTGGATGTTGAGGGGCTGAGAGGAGGAGAGCGGGAAGAGGGACCCGAGGGCTGAGGAGCCGTTTCCCGGTGAGGGCTGAGGTTGGGTCTGGTCTGAAGAGCAGGAAAAAGCATGGGGCAGGGAGCAAGGAGGCTCCCCCCGGCACCGCATCAGTGCTGCACTCCGGGCGGCCACAGCTGGAGCAGCCCAGGGAGCCGGCCTGGTTTGAGCGACACAGGACTCATTTCTCCTCCAATGCTTGGGAAAACCGCACTTTTACAAGACTCTAGTGTCTGAATTTGGGAAAATACTTACTTTATAGCCAGCTATGGTGTGCGGGTTTCAAGGTCTCAGTGTTTCCGAGCTCCCTGGGTGCGGGGACGAGGAGGAGCGAGACCCAGGCACTTGCCCCAAGCTGCCAACAGGGTTATTTCATACCATGAACGGCACATTCCATAGAAATGAGAAAGTTTGCTGAGGAGTTCTCTCTCTCTCTCCCTTGATGGCTGGGATCCTGAGCACTCCTTGCCCCGGTGCCGGAGCCCTGAGCCCTTCCCTTCCTCCCGAAGTGTCCCACATTGGCTGTCCCTGTGGGGAGTGCACGGCTTCTGCTGGGGAATGGGCTGGGTGTATTCTTGCATATTTTATATTCGTATTGGGATCAATACTGGTTCTTTAGTGTCATTAATGTTAATTATTTAGTCTTATCCTATTAAATCTGTTTATTTTTCAGCCCTCGGGTTTCCTTGTTTTTCCCTGATTCCCCCTCCTGCGTGGGGATGGGTCATCGGGTGAGAGAATAACTGTCTAAACAACAAGAAATTGCTGCGGGTTTCTCAAACCGTAACAGGAGCGAATGGAAACCCCATGATCGGGGTGCGGAACATCAAGGGTCTGCTCAAGCCTTGCTGCTGCCGGTCAAGGTCCCGGCACCTCCGGCGCAGAGGGGCCAGGCCACCCGGGCACAACTGCAATGGGAAGAAGGAGCAGCCCTCGGTGCCCCCCCGCTTTCGGGTCAGTTCCCAGGAGAAGGGGTGGAGGAAAACTGCTGGGATCACCCCCGATGACTGTGAAAAGTAGGATTATTATTTTTTTTTTTCCAGAAAGACAGTAGGAAAAACAAAAACACGCATGGAAAGCACAGACAGGCTGTCCTGGTTCCGGCGGGGACAGGGTTAACTCCCCCCAGGCGCCGGCAGGGACACCCCAGGTCTGGTTGGTGAGTGGTGGTGCCATAATTGTGTTTGTACATTCCTCTATCCGTGTTACTGTTGTTGTTTTCTTGCTCCCTTTGCTGTTCTGTTAAACTGCCTTTGTCTCAACCCACGAGTTTTGCCTTTTCCTTCCGATTCTCCTCCCAACAATTCTTCCGATTGTTGCCGTCGGAGGCTAAACCACGACACAGGCTGACCAAGGCTTTTTGTCGCCAGTGGGGCTCATCCAGGATAAGAAAACACCCTGAGTCTCATACGGTGTTAAAACCCAAATGGAAAGAGCCTGGCCGTTAAACCACCCGGCACTACAGGTAACGCACGGCTGTTTGCGTTCTCAAGAGTTATTTTCATATACAAGTCTCCAGCCTTCACCCAGAGCCTCGAACGCGGCCCCATCTCTTCAGACCTGCCTTTCTGCAAGTTGGCGTCTCCCCCACAGCGTATTACCTGGGGCCACAGCGTTAGCTGGGAGGGCTTGACAGAGACACGAAAATGTAGTACTTTCATCTCAAACAGAAACCTGTCACCTCCCATGACTCAACCTCACCTACGGCGTAGGAGTAAGTCTGACTTTACTCACAAAATCAGGATTTCTGCCAGATGCTATCACCATTAGAAATTCTATTTTTAACGCCTCAAGTAAAGCCAATTTATTTTTTGAAGTTAAATCGTGGTGAATTTAAATTAACTTCTATTAAACGAGTCAGGAACAAACACTTAATACGGCCATCAAATATTTTCTTCTGTTGCCCTCTCTCACTCCTCGCCTCTGAAAACAACCAACAGCAACAGCACAACACACAGAAGCTTTGTTTATGGGACGCTCCGAGATTCACAAAACCACTTTTTGTGCGGATTCCCCAAGGATAAGCAGACTTTAAGAAAAACATACGACTGCTGCGAACCATGTTGGCAACGTTTCAGCTAATCGATGGTCAAGCGAGAAACCTGGGCTGAAGAATTACTGACACCCCCCGAAAGCCGTTTCACTGCAGGAAATGCACAACCTGAGCATCACCAGGTCTGAGGAGGAGTGCGAACTCCCGAATTATCAAAGTCCTGAAAGCAACCCAATAAAATGCAGGTTTTATGAAGCTTCCTTGCAAGAAGCCTCCACCAGTTACAGTCCCCACGGGAAACGGCAGATGGCCAGCACCGAGGGCCGTGTTTTTGCCATCACGTTGCTAACGCTGGCTGTATTTTAGACCTCTCCGGACAACACGCCAGCACCCCAAGCCTCTGCTCTGGAGAATGTAAGGCGGAGATTGAGCCTCCCTTCGTTTCTCTGCTGGAGCTACACCACAGAACCCAGCCCCCAGCCCTCTGCCCTCCCCACGGCTCAGCCAGGCTCCGTCAGCGGGGGCTCTGCCTTGCCCGCTGGATGCGGTCTGCCAGCACGCCCGGTGCGAGAGAGGGCGAGCGAAGGAGAAGGTTGCTGTCAGCAGCCGACTTTCCTGGTCTGACCCTTTGGATAGCTTTTTTTTTTTAATGTTTAAATGATGTGATAAAAATCAGCAATGAATTATGCAGCATTGGTAAGTCCAGCCCCAACGGTTCTCGAGAATCCCATTTTAAAGTTAAATTGGAGTTTGATCCTTTATCTCAAAGCTTTAATAAACTAAGCAAGCCATGTGCCGCACTCTCCACCGAAGAACCCTCCGGCAGGCGGGGGCGCCCTGTCCCTCCCCATCCCGGGGAGCTGGCAGCTCGCTCTGCGATGACCCTGTACAAGAGGATGGCCCGCGAAACAAAGGTCTTGCCCTTCCCTGTGGCAGGCAGCGTTTTCCAGCCTTGCATCCACCAGCTCACCCTCACCGACAACACACAGGGGGAAATAGCCATCGCCGGTGCTATCGCTATGTCGGCTGCGCCGATGCTACAAGCCATCCCTCCAAGAAGCGCAACCATTTTTCCTCGGCCGTTACTCGGTTTCACTGACTTTTTTGCGAGACGTCTCTGCAGTGTCTGTAAGTCAGCAAGCCTCGCGGCTCATTTTTCTCCCAGCTTAGCAGAGTTTAACATAGAAAGCAATCCCTGGTCCTACCCCAACACTGCTCTTCTGCTCTGGGAGGGTGAGGACTGGCCAGCTGATCCCAGGGTGACCGGCCATCCCATCCTGTGTGGATTCACCAGCAAGAAAAACGGCTATAGCCATTAACGGGACAAGTATTTTGATGGATGAACTCTCACAGCACTGCTTGCTGTAACACTTCATACTGCAGCCAGCTCCTCTCTTGCCAAATGATGGAAGACCAAATCAGCAAAAGTGAGGTTTTTTTTTTTTTTGTTTGTCCATCTGTTTTCCCCACTCTGGGCAGCAATTTTAAAGATTCCAGCCATGAACGCGTTCGTGGAGTGGCTGAACGGACACCCTTCTGAGACGTTTAACCACAGTTCAGGTTTCCAGACCCTGTGAGCACTTTTTGGAGATGCTGCTGAACATGCAGCAGTCCAGGTAGGATGTGGTTGGAACAAGAGGTGAAGCCAGCGATACCAATGCAACGGTAACGCTGCCTCCTGGCTTTATATAAACACGTCCTACAAGAGAGGGAGAGGCCTGAGAGACATCACATCGCAGATAAGACAGTCTCATCCCAAAAAAGCCGGTCTCGCTGAAGTCGAGCCTCATTACAGCAGCTGCTTTTGCAGCCTGGGGCAAGGCACACGGTGAACCAGTGTCCCATCGCGCCCACCCTGCTGTACACGCTCCAACAGGACTCCGAAAACCTGTGGACAAGGTGCGTGGCGGGGCGCACCAGCGAGACGGGGCGCAAGGAGGTTCGGCGCAAGATCCCCCGTCATCCCGGCATCCAGCAGCGCAGCACTGGAGATGCCGAGCTCAAGCATCATCTTCGGAAAGCTGAGCAGATCACCGCTGCAGGACGGTTTTTCCGTTCAAAAGTCCGGAAAAAAAGGATGCTGCACAGCAGGAATCCAAACGAGCAGAGGGGGCAACACCCGCCCTGGCCCCACCACTGAGCTACAGCCTTAATGGAGCCACTACCAAGGGGAAAAACAGCAACACGTACCTCTAACGGAAGCTTTTATAAAGCACTAAAAGGCTGCGTGCCGCGAGCTGCGTCAGCCCGCTCCGCTGCAGGTCCCGACTTCCTGTGCCTTGCCTGTGACGTAACCAAAATGGACAATTTAATTAATTAAATTAAAATGCATTAAGCAATCCAGCAGGAAGGCAGGGCTGCCTATTTCGGTTCTTCTAAAGTACCAATTATTACAGCAGGGGGAAAGAAAACAGCCATCATCGTAGCCCCGGTGACATTAAAAATAAAATCCAGGGGAAAAATAAGAGCGAGCAATAGCGGAACATGACGTGCAATGGTGGCCCAGTATGAAGCGGGAACAAGAACAGCCGCTGCAGAGGAAAACGGGCCGGGACAAGGGTGAAGCTGGCAAGCCTGCCCACTCCCTGCCATCGCTCCCGCGCAGTCCCGGACCAGCCGCGGGGAGAGGCACGCTATACCCACCCATGGACCGCGCTGACAGCCAAGTCACAAAGCCCCCAGATGTGCCAGTTTCTCTTGAATGCGAAGCCAACAAATTGCTTCGGCGTAACTGGGCACAGAACTCAGCCCAGGGAAGGGATCAGTCTGCTCATTAAGAAAATCCGTCTCTATGCCAACGGCATTTTTACGGAGGAGGATACCCCTGGAAATGCCAGGGTACAAGAGTGCCTGCATCCCAGTTGGAGTACCCGAGCACCACCACCACCACGCCTTCTGTCTGGTCTGGTGACAGACATGAAAATAAAACACATCCTCGTCAACTGATGCTGCGCGTAGGAGGAAATTCACCCTTCCCTACAGGAAACAGCCTTCAAATTAAAGGCAACGCCTTGTACAAGCTATTCATTCCTGTATCTAAGGCAGCCTTTGGTCCCTCCGCAGGCATGGGGACAGGCCACCAGCCCTGCGTGCCACGCCATGCACAGCCAGCCTGGAGCCAGCTAAAACCCAACAGAAGCCCAGAAGATTGCTTCCAAAGGAGAAAGTCTCTTATTCCTGAGCATGCTAGTGCAATTCCTTTGGGCTCCCAACAAATGAAAGCTGAACCGCTCCCAAGTTGACTTGCTCCCAACACATAAAAGTTGACCTGCTCCCAAGTTGACTTACTCCCAACAGATAAAACAAAACAAGTGAACAATGCCCCCGGAAGGATGTTTGGTTGGAAGCCGGTCCCTGGTTTTGTCCACAGCACGTTGTGCAACCAGCCCACGTGCTACACGCTGGTCCCTTCCCTCCCCCAAACCTGTCTGCCCCAAAGCACGGGGCCGAGAGAGGGCCACCTCAATTCCACAGGCCGATGCACGGTTTGAGCCAGTCGTCAGAGGCAGGTTGCAGCACCCAGTTCCAAGCAAGGCCTGATTCTGCAGCGATGTTCAGCTATAGCCGTCCTCAACCGAGAGAGGGAAGAGGCACCAAGTGACAGCAAGAGAGATCTCCCAGGGAGAGCATCTCCCAGCGGGACCCCTTCTGCAGCAGCCCTCCACAGCCAAGGCGACGTTCTCCTGCTGAACCTCCCAAATTTCAGCAGGGCCATGGTAAGGCAGAAGGTTGTTCTCTTTTTATTAAACTCAGAGCTTCCCTGCCATGCCTGGAGATCTGGACATGCAGCATTAGAGCATTTATTATTAGCATTTGTTATTAGAGCGTTTATTTACTGGTACGAGGTGTGTCATACGCTCACCCCCGAGAGCCACAGGCGAGAGCTGCAGGCACGGGGTTGGAATAGCTTGCTGATATTTTGCTTTTGCAAATAAAACCAGCGAAGGGATTGCAGGCGTGGGATGCCAAGCGGAGAGCTGAAAGGACTGATCTGGATCGACAGCTACGGGGTTCCTGCAGCCGCCGGAGAGAGGTTAAGACATAAAAATGTTCCCATAAAATATCAGTTTATCATAGGCACCTACACCAGTCCTCCCTCGTCTTTTCACGAGAATAATAATAATAAACAGTTTCTCCATTATTTCCCTATTTCCCATCCTGCACAGAGCAAGCACCACCGCCAAGATCAAAAAGTTCTTGCAAGGGATCTCAAGCCTGATTCCTCTCCCGTGTCCTGCGGACTTCTGAAGGAACCTGCAGAGCCATTATCAGTGCGGGCTCCCATCAATGAGCCTTTCATGTACTAAAGCCTCCTATTGACACTCGCTTATTTATAGCAACTGCACTGCACCATTCATTTAAACACATCAGCATTTGTGAATAAAAGATAAAGTGGACTTTGAAGCATTGGCTTCAGAACACAGGAGCCAGAAACCTTAGGCAAAGCTCTCTAAAGGTGAAGCGGTAATCGGTTGTTGTCCCTCAGCTCCGCGAGACCTGACCTGTACCTGCAGAGGACCCATCTCCGCTCCCCAAGCCTCCCTCTTTCCAGCCAAACTGAACAGCCCCGAAGGGCCACAAGGACTCCAGTATTTCTTGCTTTCAGCCAACTCACCTTTAAACGACAACTGCTCTTATTTCTTTCGATTTAGTATGTTCCGGGTACAAAACACCTGCCACAGATCTTTGCCATCCTGTTCAGTGTCGGCTGTCAACATTTCCATCATCATCATAATTCTATTTAATCATCACCTCTCATTGAGACTTACTAGCAGAAAAAGACAACCCGACTCCAAAGAGGACAACAGCTGAAGGGAGAGAAGGAAAAGGGTTCTAATCCCCTCCAGCTGCAGCAAACATAACTAAGTTAGCAGAGCGCAAGGATAAGCCAAAAAACATTGAGAAAATTCAGGGACAACGTGAAAGATTTAGTGACCGTGGCCTGAAGTGTCTGTGCTTTTCATTTCAGATCACGCGTTGGTAAGGCCAATTTTTAATTAAGCGAAATCCAACGATGGAACTCCAAGCCTGGATCTCTGAGTGGCAGAAGGGTGTGATCGATGCCAAAGAAACTGGGATGCAGACGGGAGCATCCAAGAGTGCGGCCTTTTCAAAAGCCCTCTGCAAACACAGGAGCCCACTCAGGACTGAAACAGCCCAATTCAGGGCACGTCTCACGCCAGCCTAAAGCAGCTGAACCAGGGTTAATTTGGATTTAAGTGAGTGTAAAGGAGAAGAAAATCAAGCCTCCAGGAATCAGCGTTGACATTCATGCGGCTTTAGGACGCAACTCACAATACTTTATACCCTCATCATAAGTTTCAGTTTTTGGCATCTGGGTTTCAAGTTATAAAACACTGGGGTCTTTGTCATTCTGAAAGTGAATAATAAGAAAACAACCAAAACTTCAATGTGATCCAAGAGCATCCAAAAAGCTCATGATAAAAGAGGAGTTGCTGCTCCCTCAGTCTTGTGATTTTAAATGTTTCAGTCAAACATATTTCACGGGGAGAAGCCGCCACGTGCAAGCTCAGGTCATGGTTGCTGCTACGTGGAGCATCACACACATGACATTAGTCATGCAAATCGTGATGCAATTTGAGCTTAAATCCTCATGGAACTCAAATATCTTTGAGAATAGTCCAAGAGCTCAATTAAGTAAGAGGCTGAATTTCAAGTTGGCTGAGCCCATTAACGGATGATCATCAGGCACCTCCGACATGCTCCCGAAGTCCCAGCACTGGGTAGATCTTAACTTGTGGGACTGGGGTGGGAACACCCCCAACAGCTCTCCACGCTGCAGTAAACGCTCCAGCATCCAGATGTGCATGAGCAGGTATTTTACAACCCATTCGTATGGGGTATACCTTATTTTAGCCATATTTCCCGGAAAACTTTTGGATCACGACCAAAGGGAAGCGTATTCTACAGCAAAGAAACTTGAGCATTTATTTATTTATTTATTTATTTATTTTTTTAAACTTTCTCTTGTTCTTTCGCTTCGGAAAAAAATTCCGAAGCGCAAGCAGGGGGAAAAAACGGAGGCGACGTGTGTGTGTGAACCACGGGAGGTGTCTGTCATCTCCAGGTAGGCAGACCCCAGCCTTACGCGCTGTCGGGCTGCATCACCGAATCTGGGCGAGCGTCGCTGATGCGACATACAAGGAACAGTTGATTGGGATAAATCTTTGCACATAAATCAGCATAATGGCAATGTTTATAACCACTGCTTTTGATCAGCCTGGTTTACTCCATACCAGGAGCCCAGCGCTGCCAGCTGCCTGCCTTAATTATGTCAAGAGCCTGCGTGGGCCAGGGAAGCTCTCCCCCCACGTCTCCTAACCCCTTTGAGACCATCATAGTCTCTTTTCTCTCCGGTACCCAGCCACAGCAGGATGCCCGACCCACTTTCACACATAACAAAACCCTGCATTTAGTCAGTCAATTATAAGGAGGAAAATCATTTTTTTTTTTTCCCCGCAGCACCACAATATGTGATAAAATGCTACGCTTTAAAAAGAAGACAGACTTCATTGGAAGCAGCATGTTACCTAGAGCGTCTTTTTCAGCACAGAGACCGCAGGTAAACACTCGCTTTCTGCGGGGAAAGCTTTCTAGAGGAGCAGAGTAGGTTTGAGGTAACCTGCTTGTCTCTGCCCTGAGCTGAGCAGCGCTCCGGCAGCCAGCCTGAAGGGCAGCAACACGATGCAGCAGCTCTGATGGTCTTACCTGGCGCAGAAAAATACAAATCTCCCCTTTAAACATTTTCTGAACCCTCTCTCCCAACAAGCGAATTAACAGCCTGCGGGAAACAACCTCGTTTGCTCAACAGTAAGTGCACAATTTTGTGCTAATGCACGATTCCGGGTCTGCAGGAGCACCACACTCCCGCGGCCAGGCGTAGCAGGCAGCCGCTGCTGAAATCAATATTGCTTATCAATGAAAGGGAAAATACATCCAAGCCTTTGAAGGCTTCTAAGCTCATTGTAATGAGGCTTCCTGCTCTAATCTAGCCTGTGCACACAACAAAACCAGCCAGGCTTCTGTTTGCAATTCCTGCATTTTAAATAATTCACAAAGAAATCAAGAGAGCTTATTCAGGGTGCACCGGGAGTCGCAGCGGACGCGGTTTCGCTGCAGAGCTTCTCCCTGGGACGCCTGCTGCTCCTGGTTCTGCAGGACAACCCCACCCCTCGTCCCAAAATCATCCCGGGAACAGCCCAGGGCAAAGGACCACTCAGGTACCTGCAAGACACCCGAATCCCTGCTCCGGATGTCCTCTGCAGACTTCTCCCACCATGTGGGGAAACACGGAGATTTTATGCTGCAGACTAGGAAAAAAAAGCAGCGTTGGAAGAAAAGCGAGGCCTTCATTAGCCGAAGCTGACGCAGAAGCAGACCTTGGTGCGCCACGTCAGGCCTCGCAGGGTTTTGCGTTCCCCTGGGAGCGCATCGGTGGAGGGGGCTGTGGACCCCGAGCGGTGGGCTCTGTCACAGGACCTCCGTGCCGAGCAGGGCACAGCCACCCCTGGCACCCGTTACCCCCTGGGCAGCCTGGGGCTGGCCGCGCACAAGCCGTCGCTGAAGCGGCAGAGTCCCGATCGCTGCCGGCAGCCCTGCTCCATCCTCAGCCCAGCCCAGGCGAGCAGGGGTGCCCAAGGAGAAGCTGTGCCTTGGAACAGCAGAAAGCACACAGCGTCGGTGGAGGGTTACACGTGTGGGTACGCGTGCGGGAACGGGAGGGAAGACCAGGAAATCCCCCCAGGGAGACGCAGACTGACACCACAGCGAGAATGCATCTTCAGTGCAATGTTTTCCCGTGTTCTCTTACGCTTCAGCATTTCCACTCAACCATGTCCAGCCAAGCTGTTGTTACTGGCCACAGCACTGCTGTCCCCGAGGCTGAATTAGTGCTTCTTCTGCAGCCAGCTCCACTCTTGCCTTATGGGCTGCCAGAGAGGGGGTGGAAGAAGGCTCCTTCCAGCAGCCACCCTCCCGGCATGGATGTGCAATACTTGTATAATTCACTTTGAAGTTCCCAGCCTCCGGGCGCGAAGCAGCAACCAACATACAGTTGATCTTGCTCTTAAACTTCCAGTTAACAGACAGCGTTTCTCAGCACTGGCGTCTTCCCTGGTGGGTTTGTAAACATCGGAACTGCTTTGCCTTCCTCAAGGAACGGCTTTTTTGGAGGTGAGGAGGTAGCATCCCTTTCCCTGGGTGAGATGCTGTACAGGTGGTGGTCCAGCATTCCACCGAGGCAGGGGCTGCTGGAAGTGGTAGGACACCTGGCACACGTCTGTGGAGCTTCATCTCTTGCATCTTTATGTTTTGCTTTCCCATGACAGGCGCTTACTGCCAGCAGCTATTTTTCGTCTTCCAGATTTACTTTTAAAAACAGGAAAAAGTCAGCTTGCTTTCCTGGTAAAAATCAGGAAGTCTGAGAAGCAGCTTTGTCTAAAGGATCTGTTTTTCAAATGATGAAGAACTGGGGGAAATTGTTCCCAGCAGAAGAGTTCACCTGGCTTGGAAGCAACTCTCTGGTTCCTTTTCCCCCAGAAACCTCCCTGAGTGAATAAGCTCATCAGCCACATTGCAGGAGCCCAGCCAAAAATACAGAGCTACCTCTGCAGGGGCTCATGAACTCACAACCTCTCCCCTGGGCCCCCCAGTGCTCCAAGGCCTCATCCCACCTGGAGAGCTGAGCGCATCCAAGAGGCATCGCTGCTCAGCACTGGGCTACAGCCCACAGCCCCAGTGATTTGGGTTAGAAGGGACCTTAAAGACACCCCGTTCCACCCCCCTGCCCTGGGCAGGGACACCTCCCACCAGCCCAGGTTGCTCCAAGCCCCGTCCAGCCTGGCCTTGAACCCCTCCAGGGATGGGGCAGCCACAGCTTCTCTGGGCAACCTGGGCCAGGGGCTCACCGCCCTCACAGCCAAGAAGTTCTTCCTCAGACCTCATCTAAATCTCCCCTCTTCTAGTTTAAAAGCATTACCCTTGTTCTGCTGCTACACACACCAATCCAGAGTCCCTCCCCATCCTTCCTGTAGCCCCCTTCAGGGACTGGAAGGGGCTGGAAGGTCTCCCCGGAGCCTTCTCTTCTCCAGGCTGAACCCCCCCAGCTCTCTCAGCCTGTCCTCACAGCAGAGGGGCTCCAGCCCTCCCAGCATCTCCGTGGCCTCCTCTGGCCCCGCTCCAACAGCTCCGTGTCCTTCTGCTGTTGGTGCCCCAGTGCTGGAGGCAGCACTGCAGGGGGGTCTCCCCAGAACGGAGCAGAGGGGCAGAATCCCCCCCTTGCCCTGCTGCCCACGCTGCTGGGGATGCAGCCCAGGCTGCGGGGGGGTTCTGGGCTGTGAGTGCGCATTGCTGGCTTGCGTTGAGCTTCTCATCCGCCAACCGAGTCCTTCTCCTCAGGGCTGCTCTCCACCCATTCTCTGCCCAGCCTGAAGGACCAGAAACAATTTGTTTCTCCCCAAATTGCTTGTGTAGCTGCCTCCAACTTGTAGACGGCACCATGTCCCTAATGACCCTCAGGCATTTCTAGGACCCCGGAGGATGAAGAGTGGAGGGTGCAACGAGAGGGCTGCTGGAGCAGAGCTGAGCGGCCGGGTGGGACAGGCTAGCGTCCCACGCACAAGCCAGCCCGCTGCAGAGCCTCTGACGGAGGGGTGAGCAAACCCCCAGGGAAAGCTGCTAACGCTCTGCAGCCCATTTGCGTAAATCTAGTACGTTTTCCCCTCCCCTGAGAGCCACAGTCCTTCTCGGCCCCAGCCTTTTAATCTGACGCTCACATTTAAGCGTTCTGCTAATTAAACAATCCATGGCAAAGCTGCTCCCGCGCTGACTCCCCCTTCCTTGCGCCCCCCTCGCCGGAGCAGGGCAGCACTATGGAGCGATAGCAGCAGCTGCTGGCGCTAATAGCTTTGGGAATAAGATGCCATGGGCCCCGGAGAGCACCAAACCCCCACAGCTTGGGGATTACGTTACACTTCCACTTGTCATCCATCAAAACCCAGAAACCGATCTCACCCAGTGGAAGAAAGATCGATAGCTTTCTCTTTCAGCACCAGGGGATGTATTTTGTCCCCTCTCCCAGGGTCTTAATCAAGGGACAGGATCCCAGATAATGTATCGGTGATGGTTTTGCAGCAGCTAAAGACATCTGGCACATCACAGTGGGTTTTAGCCATGGGCCACTTCTCTGGGTCAAAATTCATACCTGCTAAGAGGCTGAGGTTCAATGAAAGCGAGAGATGGACCAACACAGGTCAAGCCATGCACGGCGGTGCCAGAAGGACAATGCCACACGCTCCAGGAGCTGAGCTGGAGACGGCACCAGTGAAAACCCAGGTTCTGACTGAACGGGAGCCCAGCAGCACCCGTCCGCTGGGGATGGCCACCTCGCCTTGCATGCACGTGGCCGTATGCCTGCAACGTCCGTGAGATGAGGTGAGGAGCACTGCAGCACCTAGGAGCGCCGGGAGGGGAGGCTGGAGACGCAGAGCGCTTCTTGGCAGGAAGAAAGCACCCGTAACCTACCACTGAACACCCTGCCGAGGCTAATTGCTACATTAGACATCTGAACAAACAACACTAATCACCACATTCAACAACTACAATTAATGCGGCGCTGACAAGCAAAGTGCCACGCTGCCTGCAACGCCTCCATCTTCAATGCTCCGCACAACCCCCCCCTGCACCAGGTCAGCGGCCGGGTCCCAGCCTGGTCCCACCAGCTCCGGATGCTCCAACCAACCAAACCCATCGTGGGACCATTTCCCCTGACTGTCCATGAGCTGAGCAGCATCAGCGACTCGCTTTCCTTCTTTTGGCATGTCCTTTGCAGAATGCACCTGCAAAGTGGGGCAGCGAGGTGTCGCCGAGTAGGATTTTGCTCTTAAAACCTTTTGCATTTTGCTCCCCTTTTCCAGAGCAGATAGGGAATGCCCTTGGGAAGGGAAAGGTGTTTTAGCACTGTGGTAGTTTTTGAGCTCCCGGGAGAAGCGCAGTGGCAGGGGACAGGCAGGGACACGACAGCACTTTCAGTCCTGACACCACGTGCAGAGCTGGATCCAGCTCCCAAGGCCACGGGGTGCCCATGGCAGCTCACCGACAGCCCCCTAACTCCGCCGGGACCGGCCGGCACGGCCGAGCCTCCCACCAGCTGCGAGATGCCAGGGAGAGCTGGGCTTTTTTCAGAGCCTCTGGCTTGGCAATGAATTGCATTTCATTTATTTATAAAAACAGCATTTTTGTGGCAAGGGTGGGTTAAAAGCATAAATAAAACATTTTATGTTGCGCTGGATTTTCACACAAGGAATCAATAGGGTTTTGATTTAGTAATAACGAGAAGAGAGCCCTGTTTATTACCTGTCAAAAGGGCAACAAAAAAGCACCAAAGGGTCTCGCTCGCCCTTGGCACTTTCAAGAAGCCACTTGGCACCGGCGGTGCTCCCGGCACGGGGTACCCCTGCGGTAGCCCACATGGCTGGGAGAACACCCCAAACCAGGCAAGCAGATACACAGCTTGCTCTTACACTTTTTCCCCTTTAACTTTTCCCCATACCCTCACTGGTTTGGGGTCTCTGGCCCTTTTCCCTCATGGTTTCCAGGTGCTCAGAACTGAGGGGATTCGCATTAAAACCAGGACCTACATCTGAAGCATCTTTGCTCCACACACAGGACCTGCAGCCAGGGATAGTGGGGGGGGGAGAGCCCTGCCACCCACCCCCCCGCAGCAAGGTGCCCAAATCCCACAGCCTGGCCACGCTGCCCTCTCCCCCACACCTCCCTACCACCCGCCACAGCATCTCCAAAAGCCCACGTCCAAGACTGAAGACTGTGCAAGGGGCCATGGACACAGGACAGCCAGATCACAGAGCCGCTAACTCCTGGTTTTCTCTTCCCCACAGATCCATCCTGAGTTGACCGATGCTGAGCCCAGCGGAGAAACAAAGCAGTAGCTTTCCAGGAATGGATTATGGGGGCCACCAGGTGCTGTTAGAACACGGGGATATGGGGTGACTGAACCCTCTGTCTCTGAGCACCCATGTCCATCCCTGTGCTCTGCTGCTGGATGGAGCCAGGAACATGGGAGAAGCAAAAGAATCCCTGTGCTGGGGGAGGCCTCGCTGCTAATTAGACCTGAAACACAACTCTGCCTCGCTGCGGCCCTGGCAGACGTCACCCAGCGTGGTCCAGGCGCAGGGGAGCAGGGGCCGAGGCAGGCACCGTCTCATTAACACAGCCTGAGTCCAAGCCCTGCCGCATCCTCCTCCCCGGGTAGCAGCTCTTGGTTCCCACAGGATCTTTGTCACCAGGATGGGGAAACACGGGAGCACGTACTTGTTTACTAATTCGCTCATCTGTATGTTTCCAAGCGAGGATGACGAGGGTCGCCCCAAGCCCGGAACGGCACCAAGCGCCCACCCGGGGCTGTTCCCTCTGCAGCCAAGGGAGCAGGAGCCCATGGGAGAAGAAAACACCCCTCAGACCTCTCCGCAACATCCAGAGTGATTTGCAAATCAAGTCTGCTCACGTAGTCGTCATCAGGTACACGGGACTTCCAGTTAATTAGTTTCTAATGTTATTAATTACCTGTCTTGCAAGCATTTTACATCAGACGCGCAATGTTTAATTTCATACATAAGAACCCAGAGCACTCAACTTCCAACATTAATCGGGAGGACTGTTTTTAATGCCCGTCTCATTTTCACAGCACAATACTAGTACTTCACGAGAGAAAAGCTCTGCAACATCCCATCATCTGGCACTCGGTTATCATCAAGCAGCACAAGAAGCACACATGCTGCTGCTGCCTAATTAAGTCCCTGTAGCAGAGGGGTCTGGGGGGGTGTGTGTTTTGTTTTTCGTTAAGAAAAAGACCCCCTGGGTGCTCAGCTCGTTCCCGCGGTGCCCTGAGCCCCTCCGCACAGCGCAGCCCTGGGGACTCACCGGGCAGCTGCTTTATTTTCCGCAGATGTTTGGATTGGGGTTTGCTCTCACTGCCTGCCCCCGAACGGGCTTGCTTCACCGTTTATTTTGGGAGGCTGCATATCGCACTTGGAGCGTGTTTCATAAAAAAAAATGCTTATGCTCCCCTTGGTCATGGAGCTGGCGCGCTGCTTCCTTCATCGATCGCTCAGCCCGAGCCTGAACGGAGGCAGGGAAGAGATGAAGAGTCTGGGAAAACAACATGTTTTAGCGCTGTCTGTAAAATAGAAGGGCGCATCTCTCCGTGGGTGCATTTGCACAGAGAAAATGCCCAGCCTTGTTTGCACAGAGCGATAATGACCGCAGCCGCTAATGCTCCGAGGCACCAGCGCTGTGCTCAGGGTGGCGGCAGCCTGCGCTGATGCTGGAGGAGCTGTGTCCCTTGCAGAGACAGTCCCGGGGACCGAAGGAGCCATCACCAAGCCCACATGGGGAGCTGGCACCGCCGAGCAGCCCACCCTCAGCTTGGGGCCGACCAGCAGCACCCGGCGGGGTCCCCAGCCCTTGCGGCACTGCCCCGAAGCGAAAGCACCCGGCAGTTCCCCTCTGCTAGATGCTAACTGCGGGCCAGCTGGGTGTTAGCTTTGCTAACTTCCATGGAAAACCCCCACGATACCCCAGCCGAGGGCCCTCAGCTGCTTAAAACAGCTCTACAACTGGGTGAAGCAGGAGAGAGTATTGGCACAACTCCGATGACGAGGTGCTGTAGAAACTATGTTTCTATGGCAACACTGTATTACAAAGCCATTTGGATGTTCGTCGGGGGTTTTCTAACTCTCCTAAGCCTGCTCCGTCCGTAATTCCCGTTTATTCCAGGATCATCGGTGTGATCCGTGCGACCCTCGGCAAACCGCACAGCAGACCCTTGCTTTGAAAGAGCTCTCCTTGCTCGCCCCACCAGGGGGGAGACCTTCTCTCCAGGTGTGCCAGGGGCCGTGGCATCCGCACGTGGAAGTATAAGATTATGCTCCGTACCTTGGTTAAGGGAGTCAAGAAAATAACGGCATTCCGCAACGCTCTCTGAAACTCCCATCATGGCACGCGGAACAATTTCAGCCTTAAAATAGACTGAGAACAAAAGGCTAAGATCATTAAGAAAAAAAAAACACAAACCCAACAGACAGTAAAAAGGTTCACAAGCATAAATCAAGAGAACAGAAGAAAAATGCTCGCCAAATCGGCACCACCGCATTTACACAATTACCAGGCGACAGAGCACAGCCATCTGTTAGAATGTGGGCCCCATGAAGCAACAGGGCAAATGCAGCACTGCTTATGCAAGAAAAGTCTTTGTTTCAAGAAAAATGCGTGCACTGTCACTAAAGTACTGCCCCTTACACCACGTCACCCCCAGAGGCACAATTCTCCTAACACTGGCTTCCTTCTGAACCCCACACCTCCCCGAGGAGGAGGTCCTTCCGCACCACAACCGGGAAAGCAGCTGCACACACTGAATTCACCAAAAGAGCAACTAAAAACGAAGTCCCCGCTCTCCGGGGCACCGATTCCCTTCTCCAACCCTGCGTCTCCCACCTTCCTTCTTGTAAAGGGACCGGGCTGAAAGAGCAGCCCCGGGGTCCATCCCCAAGCATCCTGCTCGGTCCTCAGCACCTCAGATCACAGGATGGTTCGGGTTGGAAGGGACCTTAAAGATCATCTAGTTCCAACCCCCTGCCCTGGGCAGGGACACCTCCCACCAGCCCAGGTTGCTCCAAGCCCCGTCCAGCCTGGCCTTGAACCCCTCCAGGGATGGGGCAGCCACAGCTTCTCTGGGCACCCTGGGCCAGGGGCTCACCACCCTCACAGCCAAGAAGTTCTTCCTCAGACCTCATCTAAATCTCCCCTCTTCCAGTTTGAGGCCGTTACCCCATGTCCTATCGTTACACTCCCTGATCCAGAGTCTCTCCTCAGCTTTCCTGGAGCCCCTTTAGGGACTGGAAGGGGCTGGAAGGTCTCCCCGGAGCCTTCTCTTCTCCAGGCTGAACCCCCCCAGCTCTCTCAGCCTGTCCTCACAGCAGAGGGGCTCCAGCCCTCCCAGCATCTCCGTGGCCTCCTCTGGCCCCGCTCCAACAGCTCCGTGTCCTTCTTGTGCTGAGGGCTCCAGAGCTGGACACAGGACTCCAGGTGGGGTCTCCCCAGAGCGGAGCAGAGGGGCAGAATCCCCTCTCTGGATCTGCTGGCCACGCTGTTTTCGATGCAGCCCAGGATGCGGTTGGCCTTCTTGGGCTGCAAGTGTGCCCAGATGGCAGATGGCAGCAATGCGGTTGGCCAGGAGCAACTGCAGCCCTGAAACTGCAAAAAATAGTAAGAAAAAAAAATAATATCCTTTTCCCCCCTGCAGCACGTAAGGTTATGGTGGAACACAACGCTGCAAGCAGAGAGGAAGCGTGGATGCCAGCAGGTCTGAGAGGAGGATTTGCCACCTCTGGGCAACACCAGGATTGCTGGGTTTGCCGCAAAATGCAATATTCTGTGGAAGAAGGAACACAGTTTCAGACCTTGCACGTTAAGACCTTGACTGATCCTCCTTGGTTTAGGTTATGGCCTATCTGCACTGTCCTCTGAAGCCCCATGGTCTGGGTACCGATGGGCGAGGATGGGGACTGTCCCACTCACACCTTGAAAGCGGATATAAAGCAACTGAAAGATGCAGACATTAAACTATCCGCTACTTTCAAAAAAACACAATGTTGTGCCGGAAACTCCACAGACAGGAATCAAGACCGCTTTGACGGTTTATTTAGGGTATTTTTATTTAGGGTATACAAGACTTCATCCCCGGCGCTCGCTGTTCGCAGTTAAGACCCATGGCCGTATCAGCAGCACCATCTGCGACTCCGTCTGAGCTGGTGAGCGGAGCCACGCTGGGCACAGCGCTTTCGGCTACAGGAGCTCTTCTCCACACCCCCCGTCACGCAATGCCAACGACAACAAATTGTGGTTGTGTATTACGTCCCAGCAACGGCCCCGCTGCAGCAGCGGAGGTTACTTAAAGTTAAATCTAACGTAACACGCACTTAAATACGCACGTGCAAAAAAATCAATGTGGCACTTTAGGCACAAGTATTACTGAGTCCAGGTGTCCGTTACCAATTTAAGGTATTAGTTTAACAACAGCTACAAAAATGACCTCGGCAACCAAGCCGTCCATCGCTAATAATCTTGCCAAAAGTGAAAAATTTACAGCGTGCTATAATTACATTTCTAAAGTCAGAGGAATCACCACGTGAAGGGAGAGCTCACGAGATGCCACAGAAATGTGTCACCACAGGAACACATTTCTGCTGGAGCAGAGAATGATGGAAAGATGTTTGCTTATTTTTAGCCTCTAGAGGTCACAGCCTCACAGTTAAATCCCTGAAGTCAGACAAGCAGTCTCTATTTTTGCTCCGATACATCATTTATAAGACATTGCAATCTTTTAAACAGCCCAATTTAAGGTCTCAATTTTGGGGACATCAAAAGAAACTCTGTCTGGTCTTTGCCGCTCTCCGTAACCCCGGGCTGGGCGCAGGAAGGGTTTTTGCAGTAATGCTTCGGCTCCTGCCAGTCGCATGGATTCCATCCCTGACCCGTGGTGCTGAGACGACAGAAGCGGGCAGAACCGCTGAGGCATGAAATTGGTTTAAAACGACGAACTGAAGATCTGTTTTTCTTCAAGATCAAACCACATCTGAGAACGACGACAGCAGTCTATTTAGTTCCCCTGAAATCTGATCCACACCATTGTTTCTTCATCCCCTTATTTTCCTGTTCAGAAGCCAACGCCGACATACGCTATACTATTACCTGTGAGTTTTTCACTTGACCAAATGTCACCAGGCAGTTTGAGAATAAGTTCTTGAAATGGAGAGGAAGAAACATCTCCCTCCCAGTTCCTGCAGGCTGCGAGAGACGAAGCACAGTGACCCATGCCGTGCCACTCTGGAGATGCTCCCAAAGCCACGGTATCACGAGGCCGGACACCTCAGTCCAACCACCCTTGACCACTTGTTTGGCCCAAGCGTGGCAACTACTTGGAGCCATTTTAACGTTGCATGGAATGGCCAAAGGCTGCATGTCCTCCTGGGCAGTGAGGAGGAAGACGAGGATGCTCGGACGACGATGGATGCTGGGCTCCGCTGGCGCCAGACGCTTCACTCAGACGCTTGAGGGCCAGACCCATGGTGCCACCCCAGCGAGACTTTGCATTATCAGACTCTACACCATAAATGCATGCTCCAAGGCCTTAAAAGGGCCTTCTTCCAGAGACAAACAAGCCCTCTCTTTTCACACTGTTCCTTGTTTATAAATAGTTCAAACTCATTAATAACTTAAAAGCAGGTGATTCTTGGTGTGGTTCAATTACAGCTGCAGCATTTAGTGTATTACCACTCTTTAGCATGCCTCTGCCATGTATTATTATCTTGTAACCAGATAACAGGCATCCCCGCCGGGAGCTAAACCTCGACTTCCAAGCAAGCAAACTGGTTTTTGTCTAAACCAGAAGTTTTAACCTGAAAGCACTGCTGCAGGTTCTCCTTCCCGACACGGAAAAGCTGTGTCAGGAAAGCGGATGCCCAGACCAAAGCTGCGTGTACAAAACGAGGTCCCTGTTTTGCAAATTAGGCTGGTAAAGCAGTCAGCCTAGTCCTCTCCCTCCCTCCTGCCTCAGGGACTGCCTGCGCCCACTGGAAGCCATCCATAGAAAAGACAGACTCCAAATCAAGTAATATATTAAAGGACCTGTCCAAGCCTTTGTGCCCATGTCCTGCTATATCCAAATTTCTCTGGGGCCATGAACAAACGTTAGAAACTCAGGTCATAAAAGAGCGCAGCAGTAACACGTGCATAAACTTCAAGAAGGCACCTTCATTCAAAGCGACCTCCCCTGAAATCATTTCCCCCATCCTCATTCCTCCAAGAGGCAGAGCTCGCTCAGGCGAGACAGTCCTAAAGAACCCGGACAACACCGACGCTTGGAAGCAGCAGCCAAGAAAATATCCCGAAGGAATAAAAATCAGCCCCCTCCAAAGATTACATTTTATTGTTTGGACATTAAAAAAACCAAACCCAACACCGAACACACAGGCCAAGCACTTCTGCGTCTCTTCAAATCCCACTGCGGGGAACGAGCTGTTCACTCCTCCCTCCCGTACAGAACAGCGTGCGGTCCCCATCGCACCGGGCAGCACCCAAACCAGCACCCACTGCCAGGCATCTTCACAAACCCTGGTACTGGATCATTCCTGGTTCACCAGCCATCATCTTCCCCCGAAAAACTGCATCTGGAGCAAGAAGAGCTATTACTTGCAGTTAGCTGATAACCATGCTCTTGCCACAATGTGACCACAGGCCTAAAAGAAAAGACAATCGCAGCCTCTGTCACCCCACAGAAACCACAGAGGCAACGGAAATTGGAAACTGGGGAAACTATTAATACCAGAGCACAGATTCTGGATCCTCTAGGGCGGCTGAATTTGAAGACTGGCAAAGCACAAATGGCACCCTCTTAACAACATCTCTGCACTTCAAACCGCTCCAATGAAAGGCGTGTAAATGCAGGTAACGCAAAGCCGACAGGTTTGTCTGCGGCTGCAACAGACCAGATTTCCAAAATTTAGCCCAGCAGTTCTAAATGCTGAGGTGTATTTCCTACCGAAATCAGCTGCAGTTGGGTACAGGGCTCGATCAGGTGCTCACTGCGACTGCTCCCGGAGTCAACATACATATACCCACGCTGAAGACGGAACCCTGCTCCTCCTAGGTCCCAGATCCTGGGGTCAATGTCTTCTGCTGCTCATTTTTATCACTACAGGGCTGTGAGAAGAGGCTGGAGCAGGAATATGTATCAACACCAAGACCAATTCCCTCTTTTTTCCCCAGCTCCCAAACACTTCCCATCTTCAAATAAGCAAATCCAAACTAGAAAATATTCTTTTCCCACCTGTTAGCTAAGCTGACAAAGGTAACTAAAGCAATTGGATCTCCAGTACAACAGGAATGGAGCATACCCCGCCTCCATCATCCTTATAACCACTGAAAGGGTTGTCAAGCATTGGAAGAGTCTGCTCAGGGACGTGGTGGGGTCACCATCCCTGGAGGCATTTAAAAGATGGGTAGATGTGGTGCTGAGGGACATGGGTTAGTGGTGGTTTTGGCAGTGTTAGGTTGGACTCAATGATCTTAAACGTCCCTTCCAACCTAGACGATTCTATGGAGATGCAAATCATCTCCACCACATTAGCATGGAGATGCCAAAGAGCATTGGTCCCTGTAACCTCCCTCAAGGAACGCCTCTCTGAAATAGAACCTTTAACAACTCTCCTTTCCACCTGATGGTCCAGACAATTTTTCCCCCACCTTGCAGACCACCCATCCAGCCCGTATCTCCCCCATTTGACTACAAGGATGCTTTAGAAGACTACAGTCCAGCTGGTATCAAGGTGGTCCAAATTGCCACCAAGAGCCCAGACTACAAGTAGAAGTCTTCCCGGTATTAGAGCTTCATCCACATCCTCCTCTTCCACCTCTGCCAATTGCTGGCATTCCCTTGTTGGCCCAACTTCTTGATCCTGACCCATCGTCTCTCGGCAAACATTTATGAAACCATAAATGCCAGCACAACCCACAGCAGAGTCTGAAAACAACAGATACTTATATCTGCCCAAGACACCCACATTTATACGGTTTGAGCTGCCCTCGAAATAAATATCTATCTATTTTCCCCCCCGAATCTCTGTTTAATTAAAAAGCAGTAACCCCCATTCCAGTACCATAATAAGAGCACTGCAAAGCTGCACACCGTGTGCTTAAATCCACGGGAAAGATTGCATTCCGCTCCAGCCCGTCAACGTCTGACTGAGCTGGGCTGGGGGTTCTTTCTTTGGGGGTTGGTGGTGGGGCTTTTGTTGGTGTTTTTAAGAAAACATACATTAAATCCACTATTAATAGCCACACACAGAAATTAACACCAACTCTGAGAGGTTGTGTACCTTGATACAAATAACCTTTAAAACCGCGACTCATCCGCCTGCTCTCATTTTAAGCCTGACTGCTGTTATTTTCGAACGCTCAGGTGAATCACTGTTCATACTTGTACTTAAGAAGGTGAAATCTGGAAGAACCACATCAGGACAGGCTTTGGGGAACGCTGTAACTGCAGATTCATCAAATTGTGCCCCCCAAACCAAAACATCACTCTGTTAACAATTTCTCAATTGTCCGCCTCTGCTCATTTGGAAAAACCACGCTAGTGTTAGGAAAACGCGCTAATTAGGATTCCTGTGCTAGTTTCAGCCTGAGTTTCTCTTCAAAATCTGCCTCTAGCAAATGCTGAACCCATTGCTTTTGTTTAACTAAAACAGGCTTATCTTTTTTTTTTTCCCCCCCTCCCCTTTGGTATATTTTACAGCTCCGATTTGAGTAAGAATTTCAGTTTAGAAACCAAAGAGCTCTTTGCCAAGAATACATTCCTGTAACATTGCAATTTGATGGTTTGTTTTACTATTTTTTTCCCCCACTTGGATGTTTATTTGCAAAGGATTAACCATGCTGTATATGCACACAACGCAAGTTGGTGGCTTTCACCTATTCTTTGTCTGCAAGGGCTTAGCTACCATGAGCCAACCTGCATATATAATGTATTTTAAACCAGTTGTATTTGCTGCATTATTGCTGCGGAGTTTTGGACGACGGCCAAGCGTACTATGTTTAGCTACAAAACTGGCTCTTTTAAAATAATTTCCTTGTTAAGAAGCTGACTGCAGAGCCTCCGGCCGCAGCTTGGCGCCGCAAAGCAAGACGCTTTTTTTGCTGCCAGCGCTGGGAGAAGGCAGCACCCTGCGGGCACCCGGGGCATCACCCCCCCCCACGGGTGGCACGGGGCATCCCAGGGGAAAAGCCCCGCCGCCCGCTCCCTGCCGGTGCTGTCTGATGAAGCAGGCAGCGTGGATCACGCCGCTGCTCCGATGCAGTGATTTACTGCTGGGCAACTGGAGTGAACCGAAATCCGCCTCCCCTGCGGCTGGAGAGCCGCATAACAAATGGTAAAGGGGAAGAAAAGGTCCCTCTGAGCGCCCCCGCGTCCCTCCCTGCACACCTGCACGCTCGCTGGAACTAGAGCATGTTTGGGGACGGCAGGCTGGCTGACAGCAGCCTCCTCCTCCTCCTCCTGGCTGTCAGTTCAGGTGAACACCAGGCAAGAAGCCTCTCCTCAGCTTCAAACTGGAAGAGGGGAGATTGAGATGGGCTCTGAGGAAGAAATTCTTGGCTGTGAGGGGGGTGAGCCCCTGGCCCAGGTTGCCCAGAGAAGCTGTGGCTGCCCCATCCCTGGAGGGGTTCAAGGCCAGGCTGGACGGGGCTTGGAGCAACCTGGGCTGGTGGGAGGTGTCCCTGCCCAGGGCAGGGGGTGGCACTGGGTGATCTTTAAAGTCCCTTCCAACCCAAACAATCCTGTGGTTCTGTGGGATGCTGGGGCATCCCTCTGGAGCATCCCCAGGGCTGAGAGCAAGCAGACAGCACAGAGAGACACCTGAGAGCTCCAGCGGACCCTCGCTCTCTCAGAAGCCCTACGCCAGCCCTACCCAACGGGTAAGCGCGAACAGACCTGAGGCTTCTCTTTGGCTCCTCCATACACTGCACAGAGATGCTGACGGACGCGTGCCCACACCATACGGATACCCAAGGCTTTTCCCTCAAATTTAACCAGATTCAAAGGAACCAATAATTTACAAGATAGTCTACAGCTGCATTACTGTACATTTTCCACAATGAATTATTGCACAATAGGTATTATCTTTCTTATTATTTCTTTTAAGGTTTCTGATTTAAATTAGTGATATTACAAAAATGGCCCCCCCATTCCCCCTTCTCAAACGCAGCCGTGGCAGAAACGGAATAGCTTCCAAGACTTTTCAAAGGCTCATACTTAGGGTCTTCTGCAAACAAAGACCTTAGTAGCTTGACACAATCCCAGCAGAGCTGTAACGCCACTCCAGACGAGATGGTCTCCGAGCCTTAGAATATTCCCTTCAATTCTTTGCCCTCAGAAGAAACACACCGCAGTCGCTTCCCTGTAGAAGCAGGTCCCTTTCACTGACTTAAAACCAGCTTTTATGAACAACGTAACGACACATTTGTAACTACATTTAACTTTTATACAGATCATCCTCTATGAGGAAAACTGAACATTATACTAATCCCAATTAGATTTGAGAGCAAGAATAGTCTATCTCTTTGTAATTATTATGAGAATATATTCAATTTGCTACTTTCATCTAACAGCAATTACAACTGTTTACCAGTACTAAAGCACATTCTTTAGGAAGCCATGAGTCATATTTCACGCTAATCACTGTTTATTTGGTATTCCTTTCTGCAAATAAAGGGATCACTTCACAAAACCTTAAACAGAAATGATAAGAAAGAGAAAAAAAAATAATAAAATGAAGTGGTGCATCAGAAAGAGATAAAAAACCCTAAGATCTTCCACACGCTAAATAGTTTTACAAAGCACCCATTGTAAAAATCCATTCCTAGGACAAATGCTGACTGCACATAAGACTGTTCAAGGCAGTGCTTTGAAGCCACCTGCAAAAAAATTAGCAGGCTAGTGGTACTACAAAAACATCTCCAAGGAGATTTAAGCTAAGTTTTAGCAGAGGAAAGAGTCATAGAATGTGTTGTGTTGGAAGGGACCTCTCAAGGCCATCTAGTCCCACCCCCTGCAGTGAGCCAGGACACCTTCAACTAGATCAGGTTGCTCAGAGCCTCATCCAGCCTGGCCTTGGATGTCTCCAGGGATGGGGCCTCCACCCCCTCTCTGGGCAACCTGGGCCAGTGTCTCACCACCCTCAGTGGAAAGAACGTCTTCCTCATGTCTCATCTAAACCCACCCTGCTCTAGTTTAAACCATTGCCCCTCGTCCTGTCGCTACATGCCCTTGCCAACAGCCCCTCCCCATCCTTCCTGTAGCCCCCTTCAGGGACTGGAAGGGGCTGGAAGGTCTCCCCGGAGCCTTCTCTTCTCCAGGCTGAACCTCCCAACTCTCTCAGCCTGTCCTCACAGCAGAGGGGCTCCAGCCCTCCCAGCATCTCCGGGGCCTCCTCTGGCCCCGCTCCAACAGCTCCGTGTCCTTCTTGTGCTGAGGGCTCCAGAGCTGGACACAGGACTCCAGGTGGGGTCTCGCGAGAGTAAAGAGAGGTGAGATAGCCATGAAGAGACCACTAATGAATGCACCGTAGCTTCCAGGCTACAAAACAAGCCCGTCTGCTCCTGTCTGGCAAAGTTTGGGGGTGATGACTGTACTCACACAGCAGGGAAACAAACCCCCTCCTGCTTCCAACACCCTGGGGCACAGCAGGCTGATACAGCTCCTTGACCTTCAGCATGTCTCTTGCTCTCCTCGCAGTCCCTCCCATAGCAAATTTTTTGACAACGTCCTCAATGCTAGCAACGGACACGGCAGTTGTCCTTTGTAGTTTAAATCTACAGACGTGAAAATATTACAGAACCTGAGTAAGATAAATACATCCAGGGAAAGGGCCCCTAGAGGTTGTACATCTCAAGGAACGACATGGTAGTCATCTCTAACCGCCCACCATTTACACACGCAAATACGGAAACGGATGGTCAATGGATCCAGCAGTGGATGGCAGCTCCACGCAGGACTCTGCACATGCAGAACAGGCCAAAGTCAAGCTCCATCTATTTGTATTGGCTAATCTAAAACTAACGGGAAGCAAATGCCAGCTTAATCCAATTATTTGTGCTAAATTAAAATCCCTCACTAATCCTTCATCAACGCCTGGTTATTTTACAGAGGAGAGGAGCTGGGGGGTCTGTAAGTGATGGAAAGCTGCACAAGGCAAGGCAAGCAGGGGACGGGCTGCACGCCGTGCACGAAAGCCTGCAAATCAGCGAGGAACCGGCCGGCTCCATCCCAGCCCTGGGGCTGGACACAGAGAGCAGGTCCCCACCGCGGAGCAGCAGGCACCCTCCTCTGCAAACTGCACAGCTCGTCACCCCAGGGAAAAACAAGGAAAGGGAAAACCATACTGCCCTTTAGGCTTCCATATGCTATTTGGAGATGCTGCTATTTGGAGATGTGTGGTCGGTGTGGCGCGCATAGGGCATGAGTGCCTTAAATAAATAATTGTGGCTGCATCATTAGATAATGAGGAACCTCAGCACGCCGCAGACATGAATAAAATCTCTGTTCTTGTCCCTCCCTGAGGAGCAAGGAAGACTGCTCCCATGTCTTGAGACTGTTCTCCCTGTCCTGAAAGCTCAAGACAGACCTGCTACAAGTAACTCCAACAGGAACCCCGTACGTTTAGATGAGGATCCGAAACCCCATCCTCAGGGATGCTCATCCCCCTCTTCCCTTGGGCCATCCGTCCCCGGCTCCTCCCGGCTGCCTGTGCATCCAGCCCGACAGCGGAGTCATCTTCACTGGCTTCACAAGACGCTCATTCACACCAGCACCAACCCCCCGACAGCCACCGCCCACATCTTTTCCAAAGCACCAAAATAAACTCATTCATGGGAACATTTGACAGCATTTTCCCCACAGAGGAGGAAGACGTGTGGAAGCTTCTTCTGAAAGCTGCATTATTCAGTGCTCAAGTTGCTATTTATTTGTGAGACAATGAAGACGAGAGAGAGACATCGATGTACAACAGCCCTCTTGAGGAAAGTGTGACTTTATTCCGAATGCGCAGGATGGTGGGGCAAAGCCAAGAGGTGCTTCTCAAGCCATGGCGATGCAGAAAACCCTACGTTCTGGGGCTCCAGGACCCAGCGGATTTCCAAGCAGACTCCCTCGCTGGGTCACAGAGACCCCGCAGTCCACAAGCACTTCCCTCGACCACCCAGCGCTGATGAATGACCAAGGCCAGCAAGGCAACGCAAACCATGGGAACAACTCCAGAAATCCAGTGGCCAACAGCATTTTTCCTGGAATAAGGCAAAGATCAAGCTTTCCTAAACTGTACATTTCTAAAAAGGAAAGAAAAATAATCCTTCAGCCCCTACTAAGAATTAAAGTGAGTTATATTTACTACACATACCCAAAAAAGTTCTCTTCTGCTTTAGGAGATGTGGGCAAGGACACGACCTCTAATGCTGTGAGTTAGAGCAGGGGGTGGATTTAGTGTCGAAGGACCATCTCCTGTGGAAAGAATTACAGCAGAAACCCACCTCATGGGGATTTTTATCCAAGGAAAGATTTCAAAATATAAACCAACAGGTGTTGCTTTTAACTACAAGCCCTACAAAATCTGGAGATTTTGCTCGGATCACCAGAGGTGTGTTTGGAATGAAGAAAGAGTCTTTCAGTTAATAAACAAACCAACAGCCAAAACCAGCCTGCAGTAAGAGTGACTCATAAAATGGTTATTAATCAAACTGGGGGGAAAAAAAGAAATCCTTATCTTCCAGTTGTCAGTAAAGGGAGGTTTTGAAAGGTCACAGGGTAAAACCTGAAAGTTAAAATGAGATCTTAAAAAAACCCCAAAACACACCATGAAGAACCATTAGAAGAAATCTATGCGTTCATCCCTCTCTGAAAACACGCTTTTTGCTGGCTCGCGGGCATTAGAAGTCAAGGCATTGGCTCCCCCAGCTCACCTCTCCCCTCCATATATCTCAGGGCAGAAATCAAATATTTGGGACATCCATAATTCAAGCCCCTTGAATCTCAAAATTAAATTAAGGTTTCTTAATAAGCTACACATCACGCACTTCTTCTAAAGGGCTTCTTTTTTGAAAGGTTTAATAAACCTTAAATAAATAAATAAAACATTGTACATCAAGAAGTCATAAAGTTCAAATAAGATAACCTTGAATTTTGTTTTCTGCACATGGTAATGAAGCTCCAGAGTGCTGGAAATTCCTGCTGCTGCGGAGAAAAATAAATTGGGCAGACGCAGTGAGTGCTATCCCTTAGTACAAATGAACATAAACAAGATGCAAGTATGCAAAGCCGGCATGTGTGGCCAGCTATAATTTTCTGTGATTAGAGACTAAAATGAAATGTAAAACAAGATCCCAGGGTGTCAAATTAGCAAAAAAAAAAAAAAGTCATGAACAAGATAAAAAGAGGATTTTTGAAAGTCTTACAACTCCCTATAAAAATGATGAAAATCAAAAGCAGATTCATCTTGGTATTCAAATGAGCTTTCTGATCAGCTTCCCCTCGCTCCCGCTGTTTGGTTTGGTGAGAGGAGGCTGGGCCGGGGCTGCGGGGTGCAGGCAGGGCCGCAGGCAGCCCCCCGCTCCCCTGGGACCAGGCACCGGGCCCCCCAGCACCCACAGCCCTGCAGCACCCTTGGCTGGGGCTGCCTCCCGCGTCTGCCCTCCCCGGGCACACAAAAGCAAGAGATGACACACAACTGAAGGTTCTTCAGGCAGGAACCCCTTGCAAGATGAGCGCTCATCCAAGAGCAATAAAGCAACGTACTACCAAATTTAAAAGCGCTTTAGGGGAGAACTCCAGGACAGTAATTTGGAGCTAAAGAGCGTTCCTTTGTCCAAACCCAGATATCCTAGCAGACCGTAGTGCTCTGGCTGAGGTCACCAGGAGCCACGCCGCACCCAGGAGGTGATGCAGTACCTGGCCTGCACGTCCAACATCGAATACAAACCATGTCCAAGGCCAGAAGCATCTGACGAGTTCAGAAGAGGAGCCGGGCTCACCCACGGGGAATGATTAGTCCAAAAGGAACAGCCGTTTAGAAACACCAGGGTCAAAATAACCTCCTCAAACCCCGGCAGATGGAGCCTACAGCCAGATGCGTACATACCAGATGTGCAAATCCTCACTCTCCTCGTCCCCTCTGCGGTCGCTAACGTGCACAGCAAGGCGATACCCCGGCCCAGACGCACGGCTGCAGCGGGGCACGAAGCGGTATGCGGGCGAAATGCCTCCCCAGGGAAACTGAAGACATATTGCTGGCTCGTCATCTGTACCGTGCCACAATCAAAAATCACCTGGCGTGCACTTTTACCTCACTTGAAGAGAAGCCTGACATCAAGGAAGCCTGTGAGGTTTCGGACAGGAGCAATTTCCCCACCGCCCTTAACAACCGTCTGTTTCTGAATCTCATTCTGCCCCGGGGTGCTGCGGCAAGGGTGGGACGCCAGCCTGGAAACATCTCCATACACTGAGCTCTCTCCCAGGCAGCTGCAAGGCTTTAGCCCCACTCCTAAGACTAAGCAAGCTCTATCTTGGAAATAACCAGGATTTGTCTTCCCCAGGAGGCTGCGAACAACTGCTTGTTGCCCTAATGAACATGTGGACCTCCTCAATTTCTAGCCAAAATGTCTTTGCGGCCATAACAATACACTGCCCGTAAGCATTCAGCTTCAGGTTTGGAGCCTTGCTAGAAGATGAAGATGCAACTGCTTCCCCGCAGATAAACAACTCTGCTGAGGAGGCTCCAGACAACACATTAATCCTTCTGACGTCAGCTGTAATTTAAGGTCATTAAACAAGTTTAAATTTAACAAACTCCATGCGGAAAGCTGGTGTAGGGGTCTCCTATGGACTCCCACATCTATCAGCACATCTGTGCATCAGGCTGCTTCCCAAGACGGTTCTTCATTATCCCAAAGTCTAGAGAAAGGAGCCATCGAGCTCTGGAGTCAGAGCCAAGGAGAGGTGGTATGAAGAGAGGTGCTCTCTCTCCTTCTTTCTTTCCATCCCACGCACCCCCTTTGGCAGGACAAGTGGAAGGGTATTGAAGGAGCAGGACCATATGCCACTGATTTCTGGCACTTCAGCAACGTATTTGCCTGTGAGTCCCTGGCAAAGAGTCCAAGTGGAAGCTGTAAGCAGAGCGATGAAAACCTCACTGTTTGTCACAACAAAGACCAAACAAAGCAACGGAGGCCGCTTCTTTCATTTAACGCAGAAAGAGGCATCATCAGGCTAAAGCGGTCCCTGGGCAGCGGATGGCTGGGGCGGTGGGTCCCACAGCAGAGGCGAGGCGTCCCTCTGCCTTGGTTCAGGTGAGTAGGCGATGGCTCAAGACTCAAAGGGAAGCAGCACAGAGCACACGGCTTCATCAACACGGGTCGTTAGGAAGCAGGAGACAGCAAAATACCAGAGGCCAAATCCAGTTTTCTACAGAAATGTTACTCAACCAAAGGGCTTGGATACAGAATCATGGAATGGTTTGGGTTGGAAGGGACCTGAAAGACCATCCAGTGCCACCCCCTGCCCTGGGCAGGGACACCTCCCACCAGACCAGGTTGCTCCAAGCCCCCTCCAGCCTGGCCTTGAACCCCTCCAGGGATGGGGCAGCCACAGCTTCTCTGGGCAATACTTTTGCCTTATTTTGAAAAGAAGCTCCAAGGCCAGCAATCTCTGCACCTGGCCTGTATTCACGGCTGTCCCTACAACTGCTTGTCCTCCCATGCCCATTCCCCGTTGACATCAGAGCTACAAAGGCTTTTGCGCAGCCTTACATAGGCTGTGCAAGACCAGCCCCAGTGACACCACAGCTACATTTTTGGTCCATACCTCTTCACACGCCAAGGATGCACTAACTGCACGTGAAGCAGCTCCTCATTTACACCATTTGAACTCCTATCAGAGTGGAGATTTCAGAGCCTGTAGAGCTGCAAAAGTGTCTGAAGCCTCAAAGTAAAGACCCCATCTTCTCTCCATCCCTTTCATCTTTACTTCTGGCTGCCAAGGGTCTTTACAGGTAACTTTTGTCGGTTTATCACCTTTGGAGGGCAAGAGCATGCAGTATAGAAATGAGTCTAGAACTAAGATCACCGGTGAGCAAAGCCTCTCATTAAAGGCAGAAGCAACCTCCAGCAGAAAATCAGAGAAGACAGCGCTGAAGTACCTCGTGAGGCCATTTGACTTGCTGACCTGTTGATGCTTAACCCTAGGGCAATGCTTAGCCTTTCCCACCCAAGCGTACCTCCCAATCGCTAACGCTTTTGGTGTTAGCTGACAATCTCTCCTTGTTTCGTAACTTTTCATCTGGCAGCAATATCAGCAATTTCAGATTTTTCTTCTAAGACATTCAGGTCCAGTGCACTTGAAGGGGAATCAAAGCGGGAGGTTATGAAAGTCTGGCGCTGTCATCAACCTGGTTCAAGCCACAGCAAGTCTCTGAACTTATTTTACTGCCACCACAAGACTTCGATATGAGCTTTTCCAGGAGAGAACTATTGTAACTCCAGACAAAAAGCCCTGTGCAAGAGCCCTGCACCACGCTCTTGAACCCAGCACGAGCATCCACAATGAGTTCTTTTTGGGATGGACGCCCTGGGGACAGACCAAGCTTTGAAGAGACCCCACCACGACTGCAGAGCGTTGCCGAAACACCACAAGGGCACCTCTTTGTTATCTCTGGGTTTGCCCAGGAGGCTGCACATCACTGAAGGAACAGCTTGCCTCTCTTGAAGCAGGATTCAGGGAAGAGTACGGCTGATTTCAGCAGCAAGAAGAAATCCTTTGCTGTGAGGGTGGTGAGCCCCTGGCCCAGGTTGCCCAGAGAAGCTGTGGCTGCCCCATCCCTGGAGGGGTTCAAGGCCAGGCTGGACGGGGCTTGGAGCAACCTGGGCTGGTGGGAGGTGTCCCTGCCCAGGGCAGGGGGTGGCACGAGATGATCTCTAAGGTCCCTTCTATCTACAACCATTCTATGATTCTACAAAGACCGTAAAGGCTCTTTAAAACACAAGGCCTGTGATCTCTCTAGCCCAGCATCCTAAGGTGAGTTTGTCCAGTCTTTGAGCTCATATAAACTCTGAGTACCCACAGTGACGAGGAGTCATCAGGAACCACCTCCCACAGGTTGTCTGAAGTCGATGCCTGCTGGCCCTTGTACTGTGAGAGGCAGAAAACAGTCATCCCGCCTTCAGTCCCTCCAAGCCACACACGGTTTTGCAGGTTTTGATCATGCCCTCGGCCCCCCATCTTCGGTTTTCCAGACAGCGTGAGCCTTTTTTTGTGTGCATGTCTAAAGCTCAGCCCTGCTGCTGGTGGTACAGCGATCACAGCTCCTCACCACGGGGTGTCACCCATGCAGAGAGGGACCACCATGGTCCTGGGAGGGATGGGACATTCAGGTGTCAAAAGAAGAAGTCTCGTTAACTAAAAGAGGCTTAAGCTGACAATGGTGAGGCACAAAAACAATAATTAACCTGCGATGAAATCTATTCATCTTTTCTTATATTAGCTGCATAACTGAGGCTCAAAGACATGGCTCTACGTGATGCTCAGCAGCACTCTGGGAGGGGTGGAAGCAGCAGAGCTGTAACCTGTCCTTCAGGCTGTTTACCACAAAAAAAAGTTTCACTCTCCACAGACAAGAAATTCACAGATTACTCCACACGCATAGAATCATAGAATTATCTAGGTTGGAAGATCGAGTCCAAACATCAACCTAACACGGCCAAAACCACCACTAACCCGCGTCCCTCGGCACCACGTCTACATGTCTTTCAAATCCCTCCAGGGATGGCCATTCCACCACCGCCCTGGGAGCCTGTTCCAATGCTTGACAACCCTTTCAGTGAAGAAATCTTTCCTAATATCTGTCCTAAAGGTATTTAAGAAATGTCTAGATGTGGCACTTCAGGGCATGCTCTAGTGGCAGAGTCTGTAGGTTGTTTGGTTGGACTCGGTGATCTCAAAGGTCCTTTCCAACCATGAAGATTCTATGATTCTAAACATCCCCTGGTGCAATGTGGGGCCATTTCATCTTGTCCTGTTGCTTGTTCCTTGGGAGAAGAGACCGACCCCTCCGGCTACCCCCTCCTTTCAGGCAGTTGCAGAGAGCGAGAAGGTCTCCCCTCAGCCCCCTTTTCTCCAGGCTGAACACCCCCAGCTCCCTCAGCCGCTCCTCACCAGACTTGTGCTCCAGACCCCTCACCAGCTCCGTTGCCCTTCTCTGGACACGCTCCAGCCCCTCAGTGTCTGTCTTGTGGTGAGGGGCCCAAAACTGGACACAGCCCTCGAGGTGGGGCCTCACCAGTGCCCAGCACAGGGGGACAGTCACTGCCCCAGCCCTGCTGGCCACGCTGTTCCTGACACAGGCCAGGATGCTGTTGGCCTTCTTGGCCACCTGGGCACCCTGCTGGCTCATAGTCAGCCGGCTGTCAACCAGTGCTCCAGCATCAAATCGGCATCCTTATAACAACAAGGATGGTGGAACAGACTAGCATCCTCCCGCTTTGGAGGCTGGACTGGGCAGAGGCGCCAGCAGGGCTTGCTTTCCTGCGGCATTTGTTGGGGTATCTCCCAGCCCGACCTGCAGCCACCATGCAGAGGTAACCACCATGAACATCCTTGGGGGAGAAGGCAACTGGTCTCAAAGGCTTTACACGGAAGAGAGAATGCCAGGCAGCAAAGCTGTACTCCAGAAAAGCTGCTCGCGGTCCAGCGCCTTCATGGGAAAACGGAAAGCTATTTTTTCCTCAGATGGAAGATAATGAGTAAATACAGAGTGGTGGGAACAAAAGTTTTAAATAGGATTTTCCACTAATGACTTGGGTCTTGATAATTTTCGTTTTTCCACCTCTGCAGGAAGACTGTTCCGCAGCCGGACGGAGTGCGGGGCAGCCCGCAGCCTCTCCCGGGAAGCATCGCACGATGGTGCTCGCACAGCGCCCGGCAGGGTACAAAGCCAGATCCCAGCTGAGCTCTCGGCATGTTATTCTTTTTAAATACAAACTTAATTTGGAACTATAAATATCCCTAATTTACAAATTTGTTTAAAAAAAAAAAAAAATCTTTAAAGAATTTAACCAGATAGTATTTTGTTCTTTCCACCCCCCCCAGCAATTTGGAATTCTTCATAGTGGTTATTCTTTCTTTTTTCCTTACAACAGAAAGTTTTCCGCAGCCCCCAAGGAAATCCCTCTACATAGAACGGCAAGAATAAAGGAGAAAATGCTTTATGGGCGAAAAAAGCAGAGCACTACAGAAGCATTTTTATATTCTCTTAATCAAGAAGAATTTAAGCATTAACAAGCTACAAATGTTAGAGAACTAATTTCACACACTTCTCTCTCCTCCAAATTAGGCTCTGTTAATCTTTAAAATAGAAAAAATAGCATTTTGCATTGTAAATTACTTCCAGTGCTGTGCCTTGGAGCCTCAACGAGCTACACTGAAATCCTCCAGCCAGTTGGACTGCAGAAACGTCTTTAACACACACAAAAAAAAATCTACACTTTGCCACGAGCCTGACTATACCCTCCTCCGTTCAAGCCCAAGCTACATTCCTAGTAATTTGGCGAGACTTTTTAAATGACATTTTAAGCGTAAAAATCCAGCAGCTTGTTCCCGGCAGAGGGGCAACGAGGGAAAAGATGCGCGTGCACTAACTTTCTGCATTAATTGGGGTCCGGTGGCAGGCAGAGCTATGCAGCAGGAGGGGGGAGCCGTCTGCGTGACCAATTAGCATTTCCCCACGTTTCCCCGGGCGCGGAGAAATGTTACGGCGCTTCCCCGTCAGTAACAGCGGCGGCAAGCACGTTGCGACGCCATCCGCGCTGAACTGGGGGCTCGCTTCGTTAAATACACCACCGAGCAGCGGCAAGGATTTCACGGGGTATTTTGACAGGCAAAAGAGACAGGAACCCAGAATGTGGTGCTATTTCATATTTACTTTCACCGCAACTTATATGAAACGCGTCCCTAGTGGCACTGGTTGTTTTTTAACATCGTATATAAAGAAGCTCTACATAGAGGAGTTACCGCTTATGGAAAATAGGTTTAAACTCAGGTATAATACGATCCGGAGCTACCTAGAAGAGAAGGTCCAGCAGCGTCCTCTTCTGCAATGAATTTTTCAGGATCTACTCTCCTCTTACAGGGTAAGGTCAGAATCGAAGACGGAGAGCACTTAAGAAGAGGAAATACTTTCATGCTGGCACATCCCACCTCTTGAGTCAAACGGGTGTGGAACTTATTTTATATGAAAGCCTCGTACCTTGAGCGAAATGCCCGTTCCTTTAGGAGAAAACGCCCTAAAATCGCCCAGTTAGCACAGCAGGTACCCCACGCGCATCACCCCAGAATAACCCTCGTTCATAAAGTATTTTCCTCGACTTTAAAGATGCACCCGTGCCACAGACATGTTCAATGGCAGCACTGCGCATTGCCAGTGAAAATCAGTCTTGACATCTACACTTTAAGTTCAAAAGAAAATGCAATTTACAACTAACATACTTCCAGATGAAAGAAATCTAGTTATCTTTTATGAAAGTGATTATTTAAGCTATCAGAAATAAAACAAAGCAGCAACATGCTTGACAAGTGACATGCCCCAAAACTGATGAAACAGAAAGCCGTTAATACCTTTCTTTTTTTTCCACCAGCCCACGTTAAACAGGAGCGAGAGGAAGGGGAGGGAGAAAAGCCCCCATCTATTCGGGCAGAAATTAAATTGACATGTTCAATATCATCTGCCTTGGGAGGACAACCCTTTAACCGACAAACAGTCCATGCTACGAGAGAGCCCTTCCCACTTCCCCGGTGCTCAGAAAGGCGCGTTAATCCCAGGACCACAACGGAATGCTGCCACGTTCCCTATCCGGTAGCTTAGCAACTGTTATTATTTCTTAGGGCTTGTCTGAGAAAGAGGGGCAAGGGGAATAAAACAGCACGGAGGAAGCAAATGTCGTGTTCGGTTTCCTTCCGAGTGGCTGAGGACAGGCGGTGGTTACGGCCGGGAAGGACGCGGAGCTCACGGAGGGGCTCGGGAATCAGCGGGTGGCAATCCCAACCCAGCGGCTTCGCCGCCTCCCCGTCCTCAAAGGCACGGAGAAGTCTCACCACGTCTAGAGCACAGCCAAAGCAGAGCGAATGCATTATTTATTACCAGGAGCTTGGGGGAAGGAGGAAAAAGGAGGAGAAGGAAAAAAAAAAAAAAAAGAAAAAAGAAGATGCTCGGAAACCCCTTCCTCCCTGTAGCTCTCCAATTCTTTGGCCACATCAAAATTTTTCCTGCTTAATCTCCGCTGCCTGTCTGAGGGAAAGAAAAGCCTGACTAAGAAAAGCCAGAGCTTGCCCGGGCCCAGTAAGGCTCTGCTTCCTCGGCGCGGGGGGACAGCAGGCTTGCTGCCAGCCCAGCAGCCCGCAACCGCCCCCTCTCCCTTCCAAAGATATACAGGTTATTACCAGAATACTTCACCTGAACAGCCTTAATAAAATACAAGCTGATATTAACTAAGCTGTAAAAATCTATAAAAATTCTGCTTTACAAGAGATATTTACCTATGAATCAGCAGTTGGGTTAATTCATTATTCAGTAGGCTTGTTATTTACAGTGTCTTACAGCTTTGTAAATTATTTATATGTGCTTGTCTCTGTCTGTGCATGATTTTCCCTTAAGAGACGAGAAATGTTTATTATCTCCCACACAGGGAGGTTGTTTCAGTCAGGGGTAGGATATATTAAAGCATCTGATGCTCTGCTCCAGCTTTCTTCTCATCTACACCCTGTTGCGCCCTCGTGCTCGGCTGCAAACACACCGAGTGCGGGGATCCCAGGGAAATGCACCCCAGCCGCTAGGTGCCTTCCACCTGGAAATGCAGCTTTTTTGCACCACGTAGGCGAGCATCCGTTTAGACATCAGCTACCGCGGGGCCACCGCCAGCCGCGGCTCCGGGAGGAAAAGAAAGTTTAAATTTCATTTCATGTCAAAGCGTGAAAGCCCACCGTCAAATCAGATTCCTAATGGGGAACCTCTCAGCTGCTAATAGTAGGTCATGTTTTAAAAACTGCTACCGATTGGCAAGCATTATGTATTTTGTGTAGCGGATGCCAAGAAAACCAGCGGTGGGAGATGGTCTCCATCCCTTCAAGCAGAGAGCTACAGAAAAAGGAGTGAGAGGCTACAACAGGCTGAGAGAGCTGGCGGGTTCAGCCTGGAGAAGAGAAGGCTCCGGGGAGACCTTCCAGCCCCTTCCAGTCCCTGAAGGGGCTCCAGGAAGGATGGGGAGGGGCTGTTGGCAAGGGCATGTAGTGACAGGACGAGGGGCAATGGTTTAAACTAGAGCAGGGTGGGTTTAGATGAGCCATGAGGAAGAAGTTCTTTCCACTGAGGGTGGTGAGACACTGGCCCAGGTTGCCCAGAGAGGGGGTGGAGGCCCCATCCCTGGAGACATCCAAGGCCAGGCTGGACGAGGCTCTGAGCAACCTGATCTAGTTGAAGATGTCCCTGCTCACTGCAGGGGGTGGGACTAGATGGTCTTGAGAGGTCCCTTCCAACCCAACACATTCTATGGGTCTATGAAAAGGCATCAAACACGCAACTCCGTGGCACCGCCGCCCAGGGCCAGCTGCTTCAGGCACCCGGCATGAACCATGGCAACGTTAAAAGCTCTCTGAGATCCAACCTGGTCTGGTGGGAGATGTCCCTGCCAATGGCAGGGGGTTGGAACTAGAGGATTTTTAAGGTCCTTTCCAACCCAAACTGTTCTGTGATTCTAAATAATGTCAACAGGCCCTCAGGGGACTTCTACAAGCATATGAAAGTTGGTCGGCCACCCAGCTCGCTCTGGTCCCACCTGCAGAGGAGGGCTTCACATTCCCCACGCAGCTGTAACAAATAACGCTTGGCACCACGTGCCTTGAAAAGTGACTCCAGCGACCCATCTGATCTCATCTTTCCTTTGCTTAGTAAATCAGCAGAAAATAGTGTTTAAAGACATTTTTTTTTAAGGCATCTAGTACACTTAAGACTTTTCATCAATAAAAAAAAAAAAAAAAAAAAAGGACGACCACATTTCTGTATTAATTAAATTCCAACCCCCGTGCAAATGCATCTTGGTGCCTATCCAAGATACGCTGTTTGTAGTAAACATGAGCCATGGCATTCGCCATTCCCAACAGAAAAGTACGTGCAGATGGACGCGTGCTAAACCGCATCGTTAGCTCGGAGCATGCCTGCCTGTCCAGCAAGTGTGACAACAAATCCAGAGCAGGAATCCTAACAACTGCAAACAGCACGTGTTAACACTTCTATCCACTGATGAAAGTGAATTAGCTTAAAAAAAAAATAAATAAAAAATCAACCTAACTTGGGAAGTTTGAGAAGATTGATTCAGAACGTCTTTGAGTAGTGATGAGAGACCTCAAAAAATGGAGTGAATGAGAGAAAAAAAAAAAAAAAAAAAGGGTGGGATGAACTTCAGTGCAAATAAAGGTACCGTGAAAGTACCATGAAGGTACCATCGAGGCATCCCAGGAGAAGCAGCCGAAGGGACCGCGGGGGCAGTGCAGAGGTGCAAGGGGCCAGACGGCTACTGTGACCCCCACGGGGCATCTCTAATGGTGGTGGCAATCAAAGATCAAATTTGGTCCCCCAAATTGCAGGCGGACCAGGACCTGACAGGTCTGGAGAGCTGGAGGAGCCCTTTCAGAGCTGGGGACAGGCTGGGACAGTGCTGGCAGCTTTGTGAGGTCTCACACCAGCGTCTGCAAATTGTCTACATTAGGGTGCAAAAATGAGTTGTAAAAGGAAATGACCGAAGCTGTGTTTAACTTAATAAACATTAAGAAAGTTGCTATGTAAAGTCAGCATTAAATCATTCTAATCGCATTACCAGTTTTCAAATACTATTGCCAACGTCAGGCTTAAATTATGTCAATCTACACCAGCAAAAAACTATAGTCTTTTTATTCCCACTAAAATTACAACATTTCTGCCCTCAAAGAAGCCCGTCACACAGTTATTGTTTCTTTTTCACAATCTACCGATCGTGAAAAGTTAATGAAACTGCTTATAGAAAGCATGAAAAAATAATTTTCTCCCTTTTGAATGAAGTTAATGCGTTTCCCTCCTGTATCAGAAACCACAGCGGCCCAGAGCCAGCCAATTCTTCCTGCTCGTGACCAGAGTTCCTATCTTCAGTTCTTAAAGAACATTAGTTCGTTGTCTTGTCATCTTTTCCTTCGCAAATACTCAAAATGCCGCTTGTTTATTTTCACACATTTTTGATGATGCTACGGTTTCTCCGTTCATAACGGACTTTGCAAGATAACAAAGGTTCTTATTAAGAGGAGCTGGCTTTTCCCTCAGCTGCCTGCAAAGGGAATTTATTAGAAGCACTTTCAGCGGCTCAAAAGCCTGCACTTATATCTGGCCAACAAATTTTTCAGTGGGGGTCCCGCACGAAAGTGATACAGCTGCGACACCAGAATTTGAAACAATAATTTGTGCCGGGAATCTGCAGAGCTATTTTTTTGTTTGTTTGTTTGTTTTAAACAAGAAATAGTATTCTCAAATCACACCATAAATACATTTTTTTACTCTCTCGCTATCAGCTGAGGATCCCAAATATTTCTGTTCATTATTCGTTACCCAGAAATGGGATTTTAGCCTTTGTTTTCAAGGGAAAACCTTTTGATAAAAGGTTTGGTGACAAAGTTCAGCAGCATTCAAGCCACTGAACTGGACTAAGGAGGCGACTTCTGCGTACAGGAGCTCGGCAGATCCACCCTGCGAGGAGGCACCGTGCTAGTCCCAGGCTTTTTCCAAGGAGCTCCATTGAAAAACTAACTGGAATTAGATAAAGCAAGGAATTTAACTTGGGTTTTCTTGCTTATATAAAAAAAACCCAAACCACCAAAAAACCAGCGAGATCTGCTAACCCTCAGATTTTCAGCAGCACGTTAAGAACAGGCAATCAGTCGGAATTTTTCACATTCTGAACTTCCTCATTAGAAGAGCAGTCCTAATGCAAAGGGCATTTCAATTGCGCTCGTGTGCATCAGATACGCTTCAGATAATTATATTTCAGTAGAGCTTTGCAAATGCTATTTTTGTGCACGGTAATTGAATTCCAGTTTCTTTCCAAAGAGAGTTTGAGACAAAAATCACAAGCGAAACAACAGTAATTAATATATCAAGAATGCTACAAATCCTAACACACACATATAAATCTATACCACTTATTAAATATGTATGCACAAACACTGGATTTTTTTTCCTGGCTAAGAAAGAAGGAACACCAAATCCGATGCAACAGGGCCGTTCTTCCTCAGTATATTTTATGGCTACCAGCCCATGAGAATCACTTTAATAAATAGAAATGCAAAACCTAAGATTCAAGTCAATTATTTGACTTGCTGATCTAACTCATGACCAAACCCAGCGGTTTAAATCAATCAAGCCTAACGCGTTTAAGAGGTCTGACGCAAACCGGCCCATCGGGGCTGTGCTTTTCTCGCCTGATTGTTTTTAAGCAAAAGGAGCGAAATCCTGACTCTGGAGGAATTGGTGGGATTTTGGCCGTCCTTTTTTATGCTGGTTGCTCCAGGAGTGCCTGGGAAGGCGGTGACCCAGCCTCAAGGTCTGCACAGCTCCCAGCCAGCTCTTGGCAGCAAATCCCTCAAGCCCTGGCATCAGGGAGGGCAATTCAGCCCCGGGCACGGTTTAGCTAACGATGTCCCGGACAGCCAGAGCCAGGCCAAAACCGAGGGCGAGGGGAAGGTGCCCGCAGCTCCCTGCGGATGCGCTTGCAAGGATTTCTCCAAACGCAGGACCAAGCGCAGATCTCGTGCCTACCATGAGCGCGCAGAACCAAGCAGCCCCCAGACGTCGCCGCCTGCCTGCTCGCAACCCATGAACTCTAAAGCCCGGCACTGCAGCAGAGGACTTTCTACGCAAACCGCTTTGCCGCTTGTTAATAACATTCCTAAACTAAGGAGGGAATTAAACAGTACTTTTCCCTCTGCCTTCCCCCCCCCACCGCCCCCGGCGTTACACCCCTCTTCTCCTTGCAGCTCCCTTCCTGAGCCACGTTTGGGCACTGAAGCGCCGGGTGGGCTTTGGTTTCTCACTGGTAACAGGAATCATTCATCCGTCCTCGGAGAAAACCTGGTTTCCCAGCTGTGTGTATCGACTGGGTATCTGCAGCGCAGAAGAGTCTGTAAGCAAACAGAGGACGATGCCAACTCTTCCCCCTACAATCTGGTCCCTATTAATTTAAAATTATTTGAAAACTCCAATGAAATATTGAATTAAAACGTAATTGCAGGGGTTGGGAAAGGTTGTGGCACTAAAGCTCTTACGGAGCTGCTTCATCTACATGACATTTTGGCAGCATTTACTGCCAGCTATGCAGTTTAAGCAGGGAAGCTGACAGCCAAAGGGAGAAAGATCCCAAAGCGGCGTATTTTAGAGCATCACCCCATGCTGTACAATAACCACGCAACGCACCATTCACAGCCAGGACACCTCAATATACCAGTCTTAAGACTCCCCCACAGCGTTAAGACACCTCATATAAAGGAAGAGGTATTCTGGCAACAGCAGAAAAACAGCGTAAAACCAGAAAAACTGCTCTTGGTTGGTTTCAGCACGCCGCCTAAGACTCAGCGGGTGCAATGTTCTTGCTTCGCCCCTGCAGGCACACTCTGGCAAGCATTTGTCTGGGAGGTGCGGTGTGCCGTAGCCGCGCTCTCGCTTTCATCTCAGTTATTTTTACCCCGCATCCACTCCCCAGCCTGGTTCACCACGCAGCCACGACGAGGAAAGCGGCAGAGCAGAGGCAGCTTCAGCTGATGGAGAGAAATGCTCTTTAAGCCGTGGTCTGAAACATCAGCGTGGGCAGACACTGAGTTAGATCCATGTTCTCCTGCTCCTATTTCATATTCATCATCATCATCCAGCAGCAGCCACCAACGCGCTCTCCTGGAGCTCAGCCATCCATGGTCACCCTGCTTCCCCCCGGCATGTGGCATTTATCGTGGCTGGGCTGTGCCTAAATCCCGTCTGTGCCCACAGGGGAGCATGGCTGCAGGGATAACCCCATGTCACAGCCACACATCCCTTTCCCTAGTGCCCAGCACAGCCCTGCCTCTCCGGCGGGTACTGCGGAGTTAAAGACGGGGGACTCTGCTGCGTCAGGTCACACCCTGCACACGCTGCGGCAAGAGTTAGCAACAGGATAGCAAATATACTGGATATACAGCCCCGGTTTGGGAACGCAGAGCGTTTCTGACCTCCCCAGCATCCATTTGGCTGTTTCACATCAGCGCAGACAATAGCTCTCACAGAAGACCGAGAGCTTTTGCACGCCCACCGTCGGCTGCGCGTATAAATAGAGACTTGCCTGCTCAACACGCATCGAATCTGACAGCAGCTCCAAGAAACTCAATATCCTCCCACCGCGCCACCAGCCTCTCCCTCAGGCACCCATATAAAGATGACTTTGCAGGCACATCTTTAAAAAAAAAAAAAAAAAAAAATTTAAAAAAAATCCCACATCCCACAAGTCCAGCAGAGCAGAAGCGAGTTGGAAGTCAGCGGATCCCACACGAGCCTCGTGTTTCAAGCGGGCTGCTCTGCCCGCAGCTCCCTCCCAGCATCTCCGCTGCTGAACTGGGACACGGGGAACCAGCATCACTCCTGCATCACTTAGCCACATCCCTAAATAAAGCCTCATCACCAACCAGCACCTCGCTGGAAGGCCACTGTGACACGTGGTGCCATCAACCAGAGGGGTCAGGGAAGCGCTGGCTTTCCCTGCTCCCAAACCTGTCCCTGTGCACCCAACCCAGGGATGACCCGAAGATGGGCGATGGGCTCAACCGGTCCCTGGTCGCGGGGACAAGTCCCACACGCAGTGTTGCTCCACCACCAAGACAACTTGGCCGCAACTTGCCTTTCACGTACGCTTGCCAGAAACAGAGAGGCCGTTGTTTTATTCACCCTTGGGGAATGCAAAGGAACTCTTCAGAAAAAAAGCAGATCCAGAATTCAAATTAGTCAAAGACTATCAAGCCCCTAAACAACAAGGGCTCCCCTCTCAGCCCCCAGCTCTCCACCAGCCCAAGAAGGATGTAGAAGTCTTCACAGAGACGGATCTTTATTTATAGACGCAGATTAGCACAGAGGAGTTCACTGTACAATAAGTCCCTGTGAGAAGGAGTCCGAGGCGACGACAGCCACAGACAGTTATCGATTACGAGTCAAAATGAAGAACGGTCTGTTTTGAACCAAACAATTTTATTACAGCCTTTGCTACCAAGTCACAGTGGCTCTGAAGACCGGCTTCAGTAAGCAAGTCTCCAGGCTATCTGTCAAAGGCAATGCCAGCATATTATTCTACGGGGTTATTCAAGTGACCTTAAAGCAACTGTATGGACCTCTGGTATTTGTGCAGGTCAAACACTGTCTTCATACATTCTGAAGAGATACAGGAGATATATGGCATTGTGTCAAACGATTAACTTTTTTTTTTTCCCCTTCTTCTTTTTCCAACTGAAGTCTTTTAGATCATTTAGTCATCAAGAACATGGGAAGCTTGTAGTTGAGAAGTACCGAGACAGCATGAACCTCACTGAAATGTTTGCGCTTTCTACGCCCACAAAGTTGTTACTCAACTTCACGGCAAATACCTTCCAGAGCCCGATATCCTCAGTCTCCAAAGCTGGTTATTTTACTCGGCTGGGCACTAATACCAGTTTCATCACACAAGTATCACCTTCCAGAGTTAAACTGAATTCCCAACAGGACACGGAATCTAAATATAATGAGGCAACTGCCATATATCACCACTTTTAACAATATGCTCCTGTGCGGCATTAGCATGACGACAACTCAGTTTCAGCTCCTTCATTCTCACGTCTAGGGCATTTCTTTCTTATCCGCTTGGCTCGGCCCACATCCACCCATACTAACAGACTTCTGCACAGCACAAAGCAGTGATTTTCTGCTAACTTCCGCACAAGCGGTTGGACCCAGGCAGGCAATAAAGCCATGAGCCTGCTCACCAAGAACTCTTCCCACCTGTCAACAGATGCTTAGAGCAACATGATGAATATCAAACAACCGACATTCAGCTAAGCAGCTGCTTCTTGCCTTTCTAATAAAAAAAGCCAGCAACAACAACAACAACGAAAAAAAAAAAAGCGCGGTTTATACCTTTCTGGATGTGATGGCAAATAGCAGCGAGTACTCCAAATACGCAGCTTTATACATAATACACCCACTCCGTTGTCACAATACTTCAGCAGAAAAATAATCGCGTGCGTGGAAAGTCTTGCAGTTCAGGCCTAATAGCAAGCCCTCGCTCCGTGCAGGCGAGGGAACACATGGATCTGCAAAGGCTGGGATCTGCCCGCCAGCTGCGATCCCAGCAGGCACATCCTCACTCGTGGGACAAACACACACCCCCCCGGCGGCATCTCCCGCAGCAGAGGGGCAGGTGGGCAGCCTCTGTCCTCCCACGGCACCAACACAGAGGGGTGCGCAAGCCTAATTTATTCCAGAAAGGGAAATGCGCGCAACTAACCTATCTCGCAAAAGCACCCAGCTCTCTACCTCCCTTTCTGGCTACGATTATCTGGCAATTTGGTATTGAGGGGAAACCAGGACTGCGATTATAGCTCGTAGCGCTGAAAGGCTGAACGAACTCTGCGCAGAGGACCTAGAGGGATGCAGAGCTTTCTCCCTTACCCAGCACAATCGCTTTCCAAGTCCTTCACTTGTAAACTTTACCCAAGCTGATTTGATAATTCAGTTTCTCTTCTTTGTTTGTTTGTGCCTAACATTGATTTTTGCTCTCTCACTCATGACTGAGCATGCTAAAAAAAAAAAAAAAAGATAAAATAACAATCCACCAGCCATAAGAAATGTACTACTGTTTTGTTTCTGCAGTTCCCAACTGGTACATTCTCCTCCTTCAACTACCTGCCATATCCAGAAAAGCAGATGGCATCATTCAAACAAAATTAAAAATAGATAAGAGGCATGCTAACTCTTTTACGCCTTATGACGATCATCTTTATGATTTTGATTCAAAAGTGCAAAAACTGTACCAGATCCAAGGTACTATAAAGCACATAATGGCCAAAGGATTAACAAACATCCTTCCACTCCTGCAGTGACTGCAGATTCCACTGAGGTTTTGCAGACCTACGGTCTTAATATTAATGGGACTGAGGTTGGCCACAGTTTGGGAAAAGAGAATTCCCTTTTGCAGCAAACATCGAGGACACGTGCATTTACGTATGATTACATGCACACAGCAGGAGCAAGCCTGCAACCCAAATGTTCACCGGTCTGCATTATAAAATCCTAGAGCCAAGGTGCCTTGCAAAGATTCATGGGCACTTGGGGGTGAGGGGGTACTGAACAAGCATTTAAATTAAAAAAAAATAATTTAGCTAGAACTGTTTTTACCAACACAGCAGTCAACATATGCACATATACACGAACAAACTATCCATCTTTCACCCCTTCAATATCACAGAATCCCAGACTGGCAGGGGTGGGAAGGGACCTCCGGAGATGACCCAGTCCAACCCCCTGCCAGAGCAGGGTCACCCACAGCAGGTGGCACAGGAACGCGTCCAGGCGGGGTTGGAATGTCTCCAGAGACGGAGACTCCACCACCTCTCTGGGCAGCCTGGGCCAGGGCTCTGCCACCCTCACAGCAAAGAAGTTCCTCCTCGTGTTGAGGTGGAACTTCCCATGGCCACGTTTGTGCCCGTTACCCCTTGTCCTGTCCCCGGGCACCACTGAGAAGAGCCTGGCCCCATCCTCCTGACACCCCCCCTTTCAGTATTTAGAAGCGTTGATAAGGTCCCCCCTCAGTCGTCTTTTTCCCAGACTGAAGAGCCCCAAATCCCTCAGCCTTTCTCCATAAGAGAGGTGTTCCAGTCCCCTCAGCATCTGGGTAGCCCTTTGCTGTCCCCTCTCCAGCAGTCCCCTGTACTTCTGGAACCGGGGAGCCCAGAACTGGACCCAGCACTCCAGCTGTGGCCTCCCCAGGGCAGAGCAGAGGGGGAGGATGACCTCCCTCCACCTGCTGCCCACGCTCTTCTTGATGCCCCCCAGGATGCCATTGGCCTTCTTGGCCACAAGGGCACATTGTTGTGTATATATCCTGAAAAAGGAGGAGAGAGGCAAGGGTGGGCAAGGGAGGTGGGGATCGAGAGAGAAACCCCTCCAGTTCAGACAAGAAATTCATCCCTTCCCGAAGTCTCCTTATCTGTACCACCAATGTCAAAGGCATACTCGCAGGGCTGGGTACCCCCAGTTTGCAAGTGCCCCTCCCACAACAGGAGCCATCCTAAGGGGATGCTCGCGGCCCCGCAATCTTGCTTGCAGCCAATCTGTGTCTTGACCAACGAGGAACCGCAGACTGCGGAGAAGGCACTGCGTGCGTTTGTTTTTCAAGTAACGGGGAAGTGGAGAAAGGAAAAGACTCAAAGTCGTTGCAAAGGCACATCGGAGAATGCAGCTTTGTGCAGAGATGTTACGATACGTGGAGAGCAGCCGAACTAATTTTTGAAAGCATTTTTCCTCCTTCTAAAGGCTGCGCTGCCATCCTGGCAGAGTGTACCCTTGTCAGTCAGTGGCTAACCTTGTCAAGGGGAAGAAAAGGCTGGGAAGTGACAGGTTTGACAACCTGTCGGATGCCTGGTGCTCTGCTCTCCTCCTGATCTGATCACTATCAAACACTAAACCACTGTTCCTCCACACGGGAGTGCAACTTGATGCTTGCAAGCCTCAGCCAAGAAAGACAGCAAAGCTGGTGAGCGGCCAAGCTCCTTGCTTTGTCCCTTCCTCGCGTGTTCTAGACTCCCCTTTTATGATCTGACCGTTGAACGTGTCACAGCAGGAGCAGTCCCACAGGAGTCCCAAATAGGTCACTGAAATTGCCGTTGAAAACGAGAAAAATGAGAACTAGAGGTGGGCAATGGAGCTGCAACATCTGAAGCGAGAGACATGGGCGCCCACTGCCCAGTTGCTGGTCTGCACAAGCTCACTTGTAAATCAAACTCTGAGAAACCCCAGATGGACCAAAATCTCCCCCCATCCCCTCCGAAAAGCAAAAAAACCCCACTCCCATGCCACACGTACCGAATACCCAGCACACCGCACATCATTCACTCAGTCTTTAGACACCTACTGAATGAGATCATCTAAACATAAGGACTCTCTTTTTCTGGTGTTCAGGAGGGAATAGAATATTTCAATTCATCTCTCTCCTCCACACACAAAACCCTCTGCTTTTCCGGAGCAGCTTTCAGGATTCACGAGCAAAAGCAGCAGCACTGGCTGTAAAACCCTGCTCTTTAATTCCACTGACACTGCAAGAGTCGAAGGCTGAATAGTCAGGAGGAAAAAGCATCTTGCAATCAGGAGCTTAGCTACAGCTAAGTGAAGCTGGAGCTGGAGCGTGTATTTGAAGAGGCCATTTAACCAACAGATGCCAAGGACAGACTACAAGTAGCACTTACGATATTCTTTCATAGTGTTCGTATTTAACTTATGGCAAGATGGGTCTGCTATCTTCCTAGTTCCCGGTGGGCTTAAGTCAAAACTTGCATCTGGTTAATCTGTTTCATAAAGACCTTCCCAGCGACAAAAGCAAGATGCCTGCTGCAAAGCCCAGCTGCTTCAACGCAGTGGTGCCATCTAACAGTCAAGTTGCCTTAAGCAAAAGGCAACTTGGGGGCTTCTTCAAGCCTGAGGAGGCTTGCGAACTCTTCACAGCCTTCTCTGTTAAAATGCAATTGCAAACGCAAAGCCGGCAGAGGAACAACACCCCCCAAAAACAGCCCTCAAGTTGCACTGTGCAAGCAAGAGGAGGCACGACGGGACTCCCACAGCACTTTGAAAGCATGGTCTTACCCAACGCACCTGAACAGATCATAGAATCACAGAATGAAGTGGGGGGGAGGATTGGAAGGGACCTCTGGAGATGACCCAGTCCAACCCCCTGCCAGAGCAGGGTCACCCACAGCAGGTGGCACAGGACGCGTCCAGGCGGGGTTGGAATGTCTCCAGAGACGGAGACTCCACCACCTCTCTGGGCAGCCTGGGCCAGGGCTCTGCTCACAGCAAAGAAGTTCCTCCTCGTGTTCAGGTGGAACTTCCCATGGTCAAGTTTGTGCCCGTTACCCCTTGTCCTGTCCCCAGGCACCACTGAGAAGAGCCTGGCCCCATCCTCCTGACACCCCCCCTTTCAGTATTTATAGGCGTTGATAAGGTCCCCCCTCAGTCGTCTTTTTTCCAGACTGAAGAGCCCCAAATCCCTCAGCCTTTCTCCATCAGAGAGGTGTTCCAGTCCCCTCAGCATCTTGGTAGCCCTTTGCTGTCCCCTCTCCAGCAGTTCCCTGTCCTTCTGGAACTGGGGAGCCCAGAACTGGACCCAGCACTCCAGCTGTGGCCTCCCCAGGGCAGAGCAGAGGGGGAGGGTGACCTCCCTCCGCCTGCTGGCCACACTGGCCCATGGGCATCCTGTTGTCCACCAGGACCCCCAGGTCTCTCTCTGCAGAGCTGCAGGTTAACCCCTAACCTGTACTGGTGCATGGGGTTATTCCTCCCGAGGAGCAGGACTTGCCCTTGCTCCTGCTCTCAGGCACTGGCAGGTCACGAGAGGCGATGGGTTCTGCAGCAGAGAGACCTGCCGTGTGGGAGCCGTGGTGCTGCTGCGCGACAGCACGGGACAGCCAGGCTCGCTCTGCGGGGAGTTGGCGTCCTTTAGATACGACCAGTCTCACTCAAAATACCAGACAATCTTTCAGGAATACAGAAAGCCTTTTTCGGGTCTTTGAAGCTTGTTTGCCTGAAAACTTGTCTGTTGGATTATTATTTCCCTCCCCCTCTTTCCCCTCCCATCCAAACACAAGCCTTCCAAACAGATTCATCTATAACTGCTGCTGGAATACTTCAGCTCCCACAGCCCAGGCCATCGCTCATCCGCAGGCAGGGCGAAGCTGCCCCTTCTTCCTCACCCCTGCTCCCCGCGGATGCACAGGGACACCACTCCGCAGCCTTCCTCCACCCGCCGCGTTTTGCCGAAGAGGGACAAAACCAAGCTCGTGCGAAGTTTAAAATTCAGCTAAGGAACCGGGGGGAGGAAGTACAACAGTGAGAATACTTTTCTCTTTAGAAACCAAAATTTTACATCTCGCGGCTTGTGGACATCCAGGGTCGCTGCCTTGCAACAGACAGCTCGCTGCTCGCTTTGCTTTAAGGATCCTCCCTCTCTCTTTTTATACTCCAAGGAAAGGTTTCTTTTTAAACAAATAAAAACGGAGGCTTTTTAAGACCGATTTCCCTTTCCAAGGCAGTAAGGAAATGGATTCCTTTTAGCATGCTTCATGCTTGAAAAGGTTACAGTGGCCTTTCAAAATACCACCCGCTGTGCATGCTGTATAGCATTAATGACTTGGAGGATGCACTGATACTTTCTAGTACATCTTAACCTTTTAAAATTGGGCCTTCATTGTCTTACCTTAATAAGCAGTTTGTTCACCTTATGTCATTTATGTCTGGCAAAGGCCACCCTGGCTGAAAATGTACATTAGATGTAAAACCACTTGTCTTGCACGCGTAGCTTCGTGCGCCTAACAGCGAAGCAACGGCATCAAAATAAATATGCTAATCCTCTCCTCCCGTTATTTCTCTCCGCCGTGACTAAAGCTTCCCAATAATCCCAGGTGAGCGAGCAGCTCCCTGGCTCTTCACCACACTCCTTCGAAGCGCAGGGCAAGAGGGCACCGACAAAGGTGTAAGATTTTATTCACTGCACAGGAGTCGACTGGCCAGTGCAAGCACCGCCGGCTCTCTGGGAAAAGGGGAGGGCAGGAATCGATAAGAAATCAACAGTGATTAATGCTGTTTGACAATCTTTTACATTAATCACGTTTCCAAGCTCTCGAGAACGCGAAGTGGAAAATCTATAGTCATAAAAGTGTAATTGGGAACACTCTTCCTACTTGCACTGAGATGAGGGAGAGAAAGTCTTAAAAAAACGTTTAATAATTAAACGTCTAATTTTAAGCGATGCACACAATAGCGCTTTCATATTGAAAAAAAAAAACAAACCTGGAGAGCAAACAGTGCACCAGTGCAAACCCTGCCAGTTCCGACAGCGATCTCTTTGTCTGATCCCTCAACTCCCCCATTAACGACCTGATAAAAAATTCATAAAAACACACACCTAGCAGAAGTTAAAATACAGCCACAACAAGGAGTCAATCACTCTTTCTGAAGAACAAGCTACGAGATGCCACGGAAAGCAATGATGTCTTCATTAGCTTTTACAGTAAACATCCCTCTTGGAAAGCAGCCTTTATGATCCACCGAGGGCAATAAAGACGTCTTTGCAAATTGATGAGACAAATACATTAGAGGTATAGCTTCCTCCAGAGCTAGTGGGAAATAGAAGATAACATCATTCTCTGAAATCATATAGAGGGAAAAAAAAAATATTATTCATCGTTATCGTAGCCAGCTCACACCTGTAACGAAATTAGTGTCAAGCACAAAAACAGCTTTAAGCAGATTAGCAAAGAGTGAGGAGAGTTTCTGCCCAGGGAAGGCGCACCGAGGCGCCCAGAGGGGAACAGCCCAGTTGGCACAGCGTGAGCTGGATCTCCGAGGTCTCACCTGTAACCATGAGGACCATTTTCTGCCACAGCTCTTCTCCATTAATTTTGGGGAGTTCCTGACTGATACAACAGAGGAGAGGAAAGGAAAACACAAAGAAAACAACAAGAAGCATCCGATGCACAACAGAGCTGATCCGCGATGCTCCTCGCGCTAATCAGATACGATGCTGACCGCCCGCATTAGGCATAAAAGTCATTTTTGAGCAAGGACCGAGTTACCATGAGCTAAAGAAATTAAATCTCCACGTCTAAACCTGAAGTCTTAAAATTGAATTTTGTCCAAGGCAAGAGACCTCTGCTAGCATGGGAGCACAAAATGCCTCTAAAGGAAAAGTATGCAGGAATAAGGAGCTCAAGAAGGATACTTCCACCACGAAAAACACAGCTGCTTTAAAAAACAGCTCTGGAAGCAAATGGAAACCAGCAGCACAGCTACAACTGGGGCCAGACGAGCAAAACAAAATTCAGATTCCTCCCTCGCCTTTTCTTGTTCCAACTACTCCCGCTACGGATGGTTCCAAACCATGTTTTGGGGCCCGTTGGGCCACCTGGCGATGCCCACCACAAAGCCTTACCATGGCCCTGCGCAGGCAGCGTTTGTCGAGCGGGGAACATAAGCAAAAGGATCAACTAAAGAATTTGTCACTCTTTCTGTTACAGCTTTGCTGCCAAAGCAAGTAAACTGCACCCTAAAGCGTGACATTCCTCATAAAATCAACTGCTTGGAGTGTAACCTTCAGAGAGAGGAATGGATTCTCCTTAGCAGCTCTCCCATGCGAGGATCCAGAAGGCTCTCCCGTACCCTTCCTACCACACTCCACATGCAGTGGATGAGCCAATCCAGTTTTGCAAGATGTATTGCTTAATTAATAACTTTGATGTTGGCAATTAAGGTGTGCTCGAGAGAAGATAATGAATATTTTTTCACATGAAAGCACCACCTTTTTAGTCTAGCAAACCTCTACGCAAACTATAATTGATAGTTCGGTTTAACATGGAACATTCCTGCTGCAATTATGGGGTTTTATTGCTCTATGTTACTGCACTTTGCACAAAAAATATTTTTGTTATCATAAATTCCTTTGCTAGCAGACTGCTCAGGGTGGGAGCAGAAGCGAGCATCAGCTTCTCCAGTGCTGGAAATCACAGAGTGGTTTGGGTTGGAAGGGACCTTAAAGATCATCCAGTTCTTACCCCTTCCCCGGGGAAGGGACACCTCCCACCAGACCAGGTTGCTCCAAGCCCCATCCAACCTGGCCTTGAACCCCTCCAGGGATGGGGCAGCCACAGCTCCTCTGGGCAACCTGGGCCAGGGGCTCACCGCCCTCAGAGTGAAATCTCAGCGTACTCCTTGCTGAGGAGTAGTGGAGGAGGTCTCACGCGAGACAGTTGTGCCTGGCTTGCTACAAACCTGCGAAGGACCTGGGACATCCGCAAAGGCACCGGCAGAGCTCCCCGCTCCAAGGCACTGCGGATCCCCCTGTACCTTACACAGAGAAGACAAAAAGCAGGAGATCTTCCTATGGGGAAGAGGGAAAAACTGAGGCAGAGAGTGTGTACAGAATTTACCATGAGCCATAGGTGTCTTCAGACTCATTGCTCCAGAGACCCGCCAAGGAGCAGCAGTTTGCCTGGGAGGCGAGGAGAGGCAGCGCTCACTGGGATGCTGCTCAGCCTGTCCTCCCTCCGTCCCGCAGGCAAAACAGTAAGATTTCAGCTCCAGGGTATCGATGGCTATTCCTTGGGAAGCAGAGCAGTACCGGTTTCCTCTGAACCCCAGCACATGTCCTGGGGCTATCACACTCCTTGGTTGGCTAGCAGGTCTCTGAAGGTATCGTTAGTTCTCTGTAGTAGCCCAAGGTACCCTGCGAGCTACTGTTCACAGTACGAGACATCTTCCCCTTCCCTTCAAAAAACACCATTTCTCAGACCAAAACTGCACAGCACTTCTTTACCTGGCTCTCCCACAGCTACAACATGGTGCCAAACTGGATTCCCATTTTGTCTGCGGTTCCTACTTGTGAAGCGGGAAAGCAGTTCTGCAGGACAGCAGGGTCTTGCGGGAAGCCAGCTGTCAAGGCAGACACCCATCCGGGGTCCCTGACCCTAACCCCTAGACCCGCTTTCAAGGGATGGCCCTGTAACGCCGGGCCACGCGTTCCCACTGCGTCACGGGATAGGGACACGGTGATCTCCCACCGTAGGCATTTAGCAGCACCTCTTCTGAGACCACTGACGACTTCCTGCCATGTCCTCTGCCAAGATGCAACCACTGCTAACTGGAAAACGCCTTGCCCAGATCCAACAGAACTCATATATCTGTTCTCAGGAGAGAAGACATTCACTTAAGTTGAAGAGGAGAAAATACAAGAAAGTTCAGAGATTCTCAGGATTTAGATGTGGCATCAAGCATTTTCCAGCGCTCCTTCTGTGCCGCCACCACCACGCCTCACTCTTGACCCAAAGCTCTTAACCTGCCCTCTTCACGCCCAGCACCGCACATTTGCACCTCCCAAGCTTAGAAAGACGATGTACCAATCGAGAACTGCAGCCTGCACTTTAATCCAGACAGCCAAACCACAGGACCCGGGGTTTCTCAGCACGAGATTTATACCAAGTTATTTTAATACCAGAGATGGTTCCCCAAGGAAGCAGAGCCCCGTGGCTCCGGCTGCACTTTGCCAACCCAGGCTCGCTCAGCCAGACACCGACAGAGCCCCGCGTTAACTTGCTCAGACTAAGCAGTGTGAAAGCGCTTGAACACGAGGTGCACAAAGCTGCTAAACAATTCCGATAGACTTGTTCTAAAATAAGTCTCAGAGGAAATGCCAAACTTCGCTTTATTAGCACTTAAATAAATTTAATGCTATCTATAGTCGCAACTCTAACTATAGCTACAGCTGAGCAACCCTGCAGAGCTGCATTTTAAGACATTCCTTAACTAGAAGCAATTTGCATCAAGCTGTGTAAGGTGCTGCTTCTTACCAAGAACAGAAAGGTAATTTGCACTTTTCCCCTCCTCATACTGTTTAATTTCCTCAGAGGTTCAAAAGCTCACCTGGTCATTAATATAACGATATCACTATGTTCACAGAATTGCCGTAGACCATGATCATTAGAGCAGCTGTGCCAGAAGTACAGGTTTCCATACTTCTGCGCCAACCCTCTGCTCTGCACACCTAAAAAAGGACCATGCAATAATCTCACGGTACTCCTGACGGTCAATAAGCCTATCATGCGTATGTCAAAGCAAGCCATCCTACTTCTAGGATCTAGACCTCTGTACCGCACTGCGGAAGAGGACTTGGGGATGCTGGTGGATGAAACGCTGGCCATGAGCCAACAGTGTGCGCTCGCAGCCCAGAAGGCCGATCGCATCCTGGGCTGCATCAAAAGCAGCGTGGCCAGCAGATCCAGAGAGGGGATTCTGCCCCTCTGCTCCGCTCTGGGGAGACCCCACCTGGAGTCCTGTGTCCAGCTCTGGAGCCCTCAGCACAAGAAGGACATGGACCTGTTGAAGCGGGGCCAGAGGAGGCCCCGGAGATGATCCGAGGGCTGGAGCCCCTCTGCTGGGAGGACAGGCTGAGAGAGCTGGGGGGGTTCAGCCTGGAGAAGAGAAGGCTCCGTGGAGACCTTCCAGCCCCTTCCAGTCCCTGAAGGGGGCTACAGGAAGGATGGGGAGGGGCTGTTGGCAAGGGCATGTAGCCACAGGACGAGGGGCAATGGTTTAAACTAGAGCAGGGTGGGTTTAGATGAGACATTAGGGAGAAGTTCTTTCCACTGAGGGTGGTGAGACACTGGCCCGGGTTGCCCAGAGAGGGGGTGGAGGCCCCATCCCTGGAGACATCCAAGGCCAGGCTGGATGAGGCTCTGAGCAACCTGCTCTAGTTGAAGATGTCCCTGCTCCCTGCAGGGGGTGGGACTAGATGGCCTTGAGAGGTCCCTTCCAACCCAACACATTCTATCATTCTGTGATTATGATTCTATATTACCGAGAAGTGATGGGTCTACGTATCCACTGCACGTTCTGGGAAGGATGACTTCTTTTCAAATGCTCCTCTTCATGTTACACGGCTGCAGCAGCAGCCCAACTACAATTTTTCCACAGTGAATTGGGCCCTAATTACTGAACAGTTTGTGAACAACTGCCCTTAAAATGTTAACAGCTGAAATGATGATAACAATAATTCTGTTTGCAGTTATAATGGCCCCTCATTAGAGCTGCTTAATTAAATATTTTCCAAAACTATCCCAGAAAAAGTGTCTGCTCTCTCAACTGTAAAAGCAGAATCCAAAGCAGCCGCAAGGAAACGGTGGCTTTTTCCAGCTGAAGTATTTCCTACAGCCAACCACGAGGAGTGACCTCACACACGTCCCTAACACGGCAGAATTTGCCATCATTAATCTGTTCATTCAATAGGAAAAGATGCTGCAGGTCTTCGTGAGCGTATTCCCCTGTGAGCACTGTGCCATAAATTAGAAACGCTTAAATCTTTTACACTTATTTAGCCTTTATGCCATCTCTCCACCATGTTCACCAAGCGCCTTTGTAGGATGAAGCAGTAATTTAGCATTCTCCCACAACCGAGTCAGAAGGAACAAACGTGCTTCCTTCAACATATGCACAGCAGGATAAAGGGGGAGTTTTCTTTTATATAAACGTTTACGGCATAAGTGCTGATACGGCACACGTTGTCCCAGCTCCCTGCCATCCTGCCCACACCTTTGCAGAGCCGTATCTAATCCTCTTAGCCACGCACCAGCAAGTAAGAGTCCTCACACTACCTTCCACCCCATGCAAATGAGATTAAATAATATCATGTAGCATATTACCATTTGTTACCTAATTAAGATTTAATGGCAAACCATGATTGGTTTACTCCAACACAGCCAGCTGTTTACAAGCAGAGAGGTGGCCTAAGAAAGCAAACACGCACTCATGACCTTGCCAATCATTGCTAAAATACCTTTAGTCCCACTGAAGAAAATCAGACAATTCTTGCCATTAAACACGTAGAAAAAGGCACTTTAGCAACACTTCACAGCTTACGCAGGGTTGTTGGCTTCTGTCAAGTATAGAAGGGAAAAAAGCTGGGTTATTTTTTGTACTTGTCCCCAGGCATTTGCTGTCAGGGCTGGACAGGTCTTTGGTGTGACCTGGCAGGTGTGCAGACAGTATTGGACGGATTTAATTTTGCTGTAACAATGCACTTGGCAATTTAACGGGGCCACAGGAGAACAGCTCTGTCTCCCAGACAGGAGCACCTCGGCACATACCACTGCCGTAAGACTTCACCTTAGTGCTCCTGTAGTAAAAACCAGGTTCAAGAAGCTGGCAGGCTAAAGGATGACACATACACCCTCTTTTTCTTCTTTTATCGATGGACTGATTCATGCCATGGCATACAGTAAGCTGGGGAGATGGCCTACCAGAAGGACACGGCAGGAGTCTATGGAGAACTAATACTGCTCGGACTCCCCAGGAGAGGGCTGCACAGGTTGGGGGGAGGAGAAATATGTATTATCCGACTCAGTCGTAGGATGCAATTCTTGTGTAGTTTTATTCTAAGCTCACCCTACTTCCAAACCTGCACAATATAAGGGGGCAAACTCGAGTGAAAACTGCCCAAGCTGGTTCTAGGAGCGTTGCATCTTCAGTAGCCCACAGCTGTTCTTGTATGAATTCACCCCGCTCTTCCTTTTTGGGGTAAGCTCAACCCCAAATGAGTTCCAGTACTCCGGGCACACGAGGCAGGTGTCCTTTTCTATCATTGAAGTTGCCAGAATCATGATGTCTTCCTGGGCAATCAACGATGTTCCCTGTCCTCCCAGGCACCCTTGTTTTCCTCCAGGTCTTTGCAAAGCTGTTGTTAAAATCCATTTTTATGAATGAATGCTTTCCAAAGTGCTATAGATAGCAGCGGGGTTAAAGCCTCCATTGAATCCTCAAATAGGCACTCGGAGGCAATATGCAAAACCTACCATAATCCCTGAAGGGGATTACACCTTTGCAGTCTGACTCAAAACAAGTTCCCAACTTGATTATGTATCACAAAAAGGTCCGTCCTGCTCTGCTAATCTGAGAAGAAAAACCCAACAGACTAGCTTGGAAAGGTCTGAATTCATTTTTATTTCTTCTCCAAATACAGCTTCAAAATATTTAGGGCCTTTCTGCCACCTACACAAGCATAAGAAACAACCAACTGCAACCTTTCAAAAGCCATAGCTGTATTATCTTGAATTTAAATTTCAAATTAAAGCTATTTTAACGCTCAAAAATTGTCAAAGCCCCAACATGAACTACCCTTAAAGCACAAAAACATCTGGTTGGGAATTAAAGTGGAAGGACATTCAGCCAGGGCCGAGAGGCCAGAAGCGGTACCTTCGCAGTGATTTTGTTTTGGCCAGGCAATTTTTGCATTAATACCTTCCCGAAGTACAAGCAAGAAACACAGAGCCGTGAGCCAGAAAACCAAGAGCGAAGATGGTAAGAAAAAGGAAGTCTCTAGAAAACGAAGACAGGAGAGGAGAGAAAGCTGTTGGGAGAGGATTTTGCAGGTATCCCCAGCAAGGAAGAAGGGAGCCCGTGCCAAAGGCACCCAGAGAGGCTGTGCAATGCCCACCGCGAAAGCCCACAGAAATGGGAAGGGGTCTGAGAAACCTGCCACGAACACCTCCCCCCGAACGCGGGGCTCAGCCACGTGCAGGAGCTCTAACCAGATCTGAGCAGCGCCGCTTTCCCCGCAAACTCTGTCAGGCAAACATCTGTCAGAACGTCTCAGTTGTTTAATCACATAAAATGTTTCCTCTTCGTTTTTGGCACCTTATACTGAAGGAGTCTATCGCAAGATGTCTCTGTATCATGCTCTATCAGCGTAACGCAAAAGCAAAGCTGTTTATAAATAAAGGAGGCACAGTTTGAGCCAGATATTAGATTTTCATGTGCTTGCTAGCAGCCAAACGTACATAACAGCAGAGTAATTGCAAATAAAGCGTGAGCATATGCATGTTCCAGGGAAAAGAACCCCCGAGCAGCTCTGCACCATGCTTTAATTTCCTCAGACATTATCTTTATAACGAACGGGAGCGTGATGAACGATCACCTTCCTCCGCCCGGTCATATTAGGACTGTTTCAACTCCTGTCTCTTGTTTACTGTTTCTGTCCACCTGAATGTCAATTTTTTCAAAGCAGCACTTATTCAATATTGATCCTAAACCCAGCCCCCCCCAAAAAATAAATATGGTGCCGAAGAAGGGAGAAATGCATTCCCTGAATTACCCCCGAATTACTACTGGAGCTCTTCAACTCAAGAGTATTTCTTTGATAGATTATATATATTGAAGATCCTGCCAAGTACCAATTTCATGGATATGTTACAGGCTAAACTAACAGGAAAGCAGTGAACAATTCCCTCTGCTCCTACAACTCCGATGCAGAGTTTGAGAAGGGAAACCACAGAAGAGCTCAGTCTCAATAGCACTGGCGAAGGAAACAGCAGAAGCGTTCAACGTGAAGTGCTCTCACTAACACACCATCAAGTTCTTCTAGAAGCTGTCTCCTCTTTAAAACAAGGGAAGTTGAATTGGAGGTTGAAAGCAGGACCTGGGGAGGAAGAGGTGGTTCCAAGTGGGGAGGTTGATTCGGTTTTCCAAGGAGCATCTCTCTGCTGGAGACTCCTGCTCCCAATGCCCGCCCAGCCGCAGCCACGGCCACCGGAGATTAGCTCCAAAATAACTGCAAAGCAAACTGAACGCAGTATCTTCCTCCCTACTAAAATTCAGCAGACCGGTGGGAGGGAACAAGCAGAAGACGGACAATGGGTCAAATTATCCTTATTGTTTAAGGCTTGCCTTTTTTCCCCGCTTTTGGTACCAGCACCCTGCCTCCTCAATGGCAAAGTAGTATTTGGATTTTTGTTCCTTTCCGCAACTCAGCACAATAGTTCTCCAGGTCTGTCCCCAGAAACACAAAGTGCTGAGGAGCAGCGCTGCACCCAGAGCGATGAACGCCCGCGACCCCCAGCCCTCCCTGCCCACCCTCCTGCTCCCCGCCGGCTCCTCGCCCTGCTTTTCTCTCCCAGGCTCGGATGCACTTGTCTCGCCAGCTGTCTCCCCATCTTCCCTTCATCTCTACACTCATCGAACATGCTTTTAACAAACCACTTGAGATCCTCACAGCCCGGCTGTGCCTAAGGTTTGCTGATTCTTTCTGCATAAGATCTAAAGAACAGCCTTTCCTACCCAGCCACACGCAGCAGCTCCCACCCAGGGACCGCTCATCTCACAACTCAATTACAGCACATTCCTCTCCTCAACCCTGACAAAGGCATCTTGCCCTGCTGATACCCACTCAGAAAGCTGAGGAGAAAGGTCCTTCTCCTAGGCAGCAGCTTAGACTGCATCTCCATCCGTATATTCCCCCCATACCTGCTTCTCTACCAAACCAGCTGTTCGGCTTCAGAATCAGGGCCCTGAATCTGAAGCCCTGGGCTTTCTCCCATTGCAAGCCCTTCCATAAAGCTAAAGGAAAGCATCTGGAAAGCAACTCCCCTCCTTATACAAAAACAATTTTAAGAGTGCTTTGAGATGTCTACAAGAACCTTTGGCCTCCAGCTCCTTTGGGTCTCTGCTGACAGTGCCAACAGACCCGGTTTCCCTGAGCCCTCCTGCGCCAACTGACATCTTTTTGGAGGTGGGACCACCACACACCTTGGAGCACTTCCATGGTGTACGCTTCCAAAAGCGAAGGGGAGAACAGCTGGATCCCATGGCTGCCCTGCTTTTTAACAGAAAAAAAAAAAAGCAAAGACCACTTGAAAAAGTATGCATTGCAGAGGGACCCTGTCGGACAACCCCATGGAGAGCTACAGGCTTGGGGCAGAGCGGCTGGAGAGCTGCCCAGGGGAAAAGGACCTGGGGGTGTTGGTCAACAGCCGGCTGACTATGAGCCAGCAGGGTGCCCAGGTGGCCAAGAAGGCCAACAGCACCCTGGCCTGTATCAGGAACACTGTGGCCAGCAGGGCTGGGGCAGTGACCGTCCCCCTGTGCTGGGCACTGGTGAGGCCCCACCTCGAGGGCTGTGTCCAGTTTTGGGCCCCTCACCACAAGAAAGACACTGAGGGGCTGGAGCGTGTCCAGAGAAGGGCAACGGAGCTGGTGAGGGGTCTGGAGCACAAGTCTGGTGAGGAGCGGCTGAGGGAGCTGGGGGTGTTCAGCCTGGAGAAAAGGGGGCTGAGGGGAGACCTTCTCGCTCTCTGCAGCTCCCTGAAAGGAGGGGGTAGCCAGGGGGTTCGGTCTCTTCTCCCAAGGAACAAGCAACAGGACAAGATGAAATGGCCCCACATTGCACCAGGGGATGTTTAGGATGGATATTAGGAAAAGTTTCTTCACTGAAAGGGTTGTCAAGCATTGGAACAGGCTGCCCAGGGAAGGGGTTGAGTCACCATTCCTGGAGGGATTTAGAAGACGTGTAGACGTGGTGCTGAGGGACATGGGTTAGTGGTAAGTTGGCAGTGTTAGGTTGATGGTTGGACTTGGTCTTAAAGGTCTGTTCCAACCTAGATGATTCTATGACAAGCTAGTTTTAAAGATAAGCACTATTTTTTACAAAACCGGACCTTTGTGCGTTTTCCACTGCAGTGTTTCTGGAGACGGCAGGAGGAATGAAGGAGACAGCACACCCTGCACTGCCCAAGAAGAGCCCAAACCACTGAAGTTTTGCTATTTCATTAGGGCTCCAGCAAAACTGCTTATGAGCAACTCATAGCAACAGAGTCTTTTTCATCCAGGAATCCTAAAGTAATTTGCAGACCTAAAACGCCGCATTACTTGCATACGTTACTAGCCATGAACTCATCTAAGTCGATGATGGTACCAGGAGACTTGTAAGGACTCCTCCCCTCCATGTACATCCTTCCCACAGCCAGCCTATTTCTTCTCCTCTCTTGGAAGTCCATTTGCTGCATGCACACACTGGCACAGAAATTTGGAAGTCCTCATCCCAGCAGCTTACTCAGGATGCAGCTGGTCAACCACACTCAATGGCCACGACTGAGCACGACCAGTTGCACACCATGAACAGTAGCGTCTCAGCCAGCCCACAGACCCACTTAATCAACAGTCTGCTTAATTACAGCAGAAAGGCTCATTTATTATTCCCTTTCCAAATGTAACTTTTCCACTTTTGTAGGTTTTTTTTTACCTTAAAACATTAGCATAACTAGGTTAATATCCATGAAGAATAGGCAGTTAGTTTTATAGATGAGATTAGCTAACAAGCTTGAACAGGTTTTATGTTTGACTTTCAGCTGATCTGGACTTGTTAAGTCATTTACCTGGTCTCTGCTGCAAGACACTCATTACCTCACTGCGTACAATTCCTTGGAAATTTTTTTTTTTTTTATTTAAAGTCATACTCGAAGAACTCTTTAATTATTTGTGGCCTGGTAGAAGCCGTAATGCTAACCTATTAATGTTAATGAGAGAAATACAGCACGCGCAATAATTACCTGCCACTTCATTTGCGCTGAAATGAAAGCGAGCAGGTTAACTTAAGCCTGAAAGACTGTTTTAACTCTGAATTTGAAAATAGAATTTGATGGTGCATGATTAAACCTCAAATTCTGCAATCAGGCAGGCATTATTGGAGCAAGAGCATGTTAACTTTGTAACAGCAGGAAGTTTTATGAAATCTTCCTTTAAAAAAAAAAATAATCAAGCTTAAAAAAAAAACCCCACTCACTGTAAAATACCGTTTTCTCTCCTACAAATCTTTGTGATTTACTTTTGAGTCAATAAGTCACTAAAATTAACAAGATGAAATTATGTTTTGACAAGTTCCAGTGCTGATGAACAGATTTTCAAATCACGAATCCAGCTTCACCTCATTTTTCCACCGCAGCTGACAGTCGAGAAGTGAATCATTCATTCCTTCTGGCCTTTGTGTGTTTTATCAAATGCTACAGGGAACAACTAACTTCAATTCCCTCAAGTAATTTCATAAAACGCCAAACTAAATGTTCTTTCACACTTTAATAAAATTAAGTTCCATAGCAAAGAAAACATTCATCTAGCCAAGCTCAACCATTTTGACCATATGTTGCCATCAGATCAACCCAACCTAAACAGATCTACTATACATATCCTGCCACTCAGAATACATTATAAAATATACCACTGGATAAGCTTTCCGCCATTCCTCGGCAGTGTACAAGGTCGTCTCCTGCACCAGGCTTGGGTCCCACCTCACCGAACAGATGGGTGTAATGGCTACACCTCATTTAGGGTAAATAAAGGAGCTTATTTGTCCCTAGAGCCAAGGGACTGAAACGATCGCAATCCACCCAGAGGACAGGCACATGCAAGCAGCGCATGCCCAAAATTTATTGGAATCCAGGGGAGCTTTGCAAAGCTTCTGAAAGAGCCTGAACAACCAGGACAGCAGCAAGAACAGCCCCAAAAGCTGCAGACCTCAGACTGAGGGGAGAAAAAAAAATAAGGAACATCTCTAGGTTGGACGGTAATTACAAAGGGTGAGCGAGGAAACTGCTCCCTCGGGTCAATTATCTCCTGCGTCCAGGAAAACAGGGCTTGGACGCCCTGTATTTGTTCAAAAGGACACACAGAGATCCCTTGCTTTTCTGTCAGACTCCCCTCCTCAGCCAAACAGCTCGGAGGACCCCAGATTTTGGGCAACTGGTCAAAAAGGAAGTCACTCCCTTTGGACAAAAGTCAAGATACCTGAAAGCTTCTGCGTCTTCTCAGTAAACCAGAGCTGTCAGGATGCCCACAAGCTCCTGCCGCACAACAAAACTCCGTGGAAAAATAAACACCAAGTTGTCATTATAGTCACTGACAGAGGCAAATCTTAAATAACTCTACTGAAGTCAACGGGCCAGTAGCAAACAGAGAACATGATCCCTGTGATAATACACCAGATCCATAAAAGCTAAGTTTTTGTGTACTGACTAGATGGTTTTACACCGTTTAAAGTGTCTAAATGTGGCACCAGGGGTCCTATCCTAGCTCTGCTGAAGTCAGCAATGACAGCAGGCTCCACCGGCTCCTACACCCACAAGGACATCATCCAAGGTCAGGCAGCAAGCGAGCTTGAAGGACACCTCCTCCTCCCCAAAACTGAGCATCTCCTGCCCTTGCGCCTCTCCCAGGAGCGGCACCCACCAGAGCCATCCGAGAGTCAAAGAGGCTGCTCTGCCTGCAGCTGCAAGTGTTTTATTTATTCTGAAAATTCAACCAACACAGCTGTGTGATCTGAAATATGACTCAGTGGAGTTAGCGTCTCACTGCAGGCAATCACATTTATTATAATAAATAACTATAAATAAATAATGAGGCTGCTTAACAGGGACACGGGTAACCTGTCTAGACAATCGTGGAGGTGACGTAGTCTGCACTGGAACGTCCTCCAGATTTCAACAATAAGTCTTGATTAAAAATATATATTATTTTTTTTTTTAAAGCAGGGCAATGATTGCTTATTTAAAAATACCAAAGCCTGCTTCTCAACGTCGCTAGCACGCACCTAGCAAGTTCAGCTAGTAACACCTCACTCTAGCAAGCCATCACCGTAGCAGACCCTTGGAATGATCAGGCAAACACCCCAGCAGGCAGAATTCCTCAAAATTTACTGCCGCATAAAACAAATTCTCCTATTTGGAGCAGCAAACGGTACCGCTCCATCACCAGGCTGGCCCACCCGTGGCTCAACAGCACCCTGCGACCAAAACCCGGGTCTCACGGTGGTGGCCTGTGGAGGGGAGAACCCCTCCTCCCCTTCCCGGGCATTTCACCGCCTGCTTAATGGAGAAAAGCAATGGCCAAACTAATAGCTGAGACACGTGACCTTAATTAATTAGCAGAGCTAGCGGAAAATGCCAAGTCTGCATTGTCACTGCCTGCTTTCAAGGACCCTCTGCCTGCGTCAGCAGTACAGAGACGCTGGGCCCATTAACGTTTGCCCGGGGATAAGGACAGATGATGCAAGAGTGGCTTTAACTACCTGGCACAAGAGAGGCAAGGTCAGAGGTAAAGGAGTAACCTCCTGTGAAGCGGCTTGTGGTGAAGGTCTTTCTTCTCCATGAACACTTCACCAATGACTCTGTGTCGGGCTCCAGGAGAAAGTCACCAAGAACAAAGCTAAGGTCAACTGGAAAAGAGAGTGCGAGCAGATGGCCACCTGCCACCTCGCCAATCGGCAAAATCATTCACAACTGCATCATGAAATCTTTCCACGCTCCTTCCTCTCTCCCTCTAGCTGCCTTCTTTCATCTGTGACCTGCGTCCATTTACGTTACAAGACCCATTTAGCAGGTAGCGGGGAACAGCTGGGAACGCAAACAAATAAAAAAAAAAAAATCAGACCAGTACCTTCCCCGATGACTCCAAAATCCTAGAGGCAGCTGCAACAAGCAGTACTCTTCTGGGAGTAACACAGGAAAAAAGAAAAATATATTTCTTATTCTATAAAAACATCCCTTGCCCTCAAACAGGCCTGCAGTTACAATCAATTTCAATAATTAACTTTATCAATACTGGGTACCACTCCTCAGGAAAAGATCTCCCTTTGTCCCCTAAGCCATGTGTCTGCCCTTGGAGAGAAATCGCAGCGCTCCGAACTTTATGGAAGCAAATTCCACAAGCAGCGGCTCTGCTAATGCTTGCAGGACGGCCACGAGGAGCTTGATCAAGGCTTAGACAGATACCTGGCCTCCAGGACAGACGCGCGTTTCCCATCAGCGCCATTTCGTCACTCAGGTCCTAACATTTCCTGAAAATCTGGTGCATCACAGATATGAAAAACCCCCAATCGCAGCTGCTCACTGGCACCTCCAGTTTTACTTCCATGGGTCCTATTAGGAAATGAAATATCTTGTAGTTTAGCAACTAAATTTATGATTTTGTTTTTTTTTTTTTTTTTAAAAGTACTGTTGTTGTTACCGCTTCTAAACCATTAAGATGTGTCCGGATGCTGTGTTAAGCATGTTTTGGCTATCTGTAATAAATAAAAAATTAAATCCCAAATGCTACATTTTTTCAGGGGACATCACCTTACCAACTTCAGCTCACGTAGCCTTGTAATTTAAACCTGAATTCTCCCTCCAGTCTCCCAACTTTTTTTTTTTTTTTTTCCTTTTTAAGGATCACGTTCCTTCAGTACCCACCGCCCGTTGGATTTATAATGCTAACCAAACTTCTCCAGGTAGAGATAGAGTTTATAAATTAATCCTGGGTAAAATAAATACATCAGCCAATCTTGGTACAAACATTCCTGCCTCTGATTAAGCCGAATTCCAGGACTGTGCGGCATGCATTTCAAAAGGGTAAAGCGGCAGGAAAGACGCGGGTTCTCCCCGCACACACAGCGCGGCGTGTTTGCATCGATGCGACCTCAAAGCGATGATGCCTGGGCAGGTGGCAGGATGAGACTCTTCCGTATTACGCGGCAGTGCCAGTTGCTTTGCTGTTCCTTCGCACCTCCTCACCCCAGCGGCGGCGGCTGCTGATGGCAGGGCTAGAGGATGCGGCTGTGAGCCCCCCGGTCCAGGCGCTGGCATGACTCAAGTACCCAGCCCCACATCCAGGGGCCCAAACTGCCCCCTCCAGGGCTCCTCAGATGCTCCAAGGTATTTATAAGTAACTGCCCACAATAGAAGTTGTACTTTCCTGTTTTATGCTAACTACAGGCACCTATAAGAAGCGATCGATAGTAGTCTGTGCCATACCCTAAGAACCCTAAAACGTTAAGTGCAGGAACCATCACAGACAAGACATTACAGCATTTATACAGGCTGAACTCCTATATCAAAAGCTATTTATACAGTAACTCAGCAGAGCTGAAGCGTTCATCTGCTAACAAAACTGGCTGGCTGGTTTAAACAGGACCCAGGGCGAGAAGATGGCAAAAGCACGAGGAGCCACGCTGCCCAGTTTCAGGCGTAGCTCTACACCGCGCCGGCTCCCAGGGCAACCAGTGCAAAGAAAAAGCACGAAAGCTGCACCTACGCATTCCTGCATGGGGACTGTAAGGGCAGCAGAGTCTCCTCCGACCGCATCCCTCCCACCCACGGCACCCCACACCCGCCACGATGCCAGCGCCAACCTCCCTCCTGGGCTGTGCCAGGGCACAGTGTCTTGATTAGTTGCCATTGATGCTCTAATTTATCATTCTTTTGAAAGAGAGTCGAAGCAAGTATCATACATCCGAGAGGCTTCACTTGGGCAGACAGCATTTTTTTGTTGTTGTAGGTACAGTTTGGAGAGAAGTACAAAGTACCTTCCTCATTAAATGAAAACACAGAGGTCCAAATCTCTGCCTTCAACTCCACAGTGAAATTCCCCCTCTTCCACCATGGACATGATACGATTGCCAATTAAAAAGTAAAAGCAGAACGCAATGCAATAATAAAGCAATTAAGTGGGGAAAAAAGTCATGAGAGCTGGATGAACACAGGCTACTGGGGGGGGGGAGGGAGGAGGGTGAGAAATTAGTCCTTTAAAAGCAACAGTAAAAAACTGTAGGTACCAGATTTGATTTGAAGAAAATGTTAGCAATGATGCATATGCTCAGTTGAGTTGCCAAGAGGAATTAGTTTAAAAGAAAAAAAGTTTAAAAAAATACACTTAGAAAGCAATAATACAGTCCTGGTTTACGTACTGTCACTCCTGTACACTGCGGCACTACAGAATGCTTCAGCGGTCATGAAATGCCCCCCCACCCCCCCCATCCCCAAAATGAAGGCCAGCAAATTGCTAATGATAGCAGTTAAAGCAAGATGCGGAAACCCAGTTCTAAAAAAAATGAAGAACGTCAAAAACTGCATGCGTGTTTAACAGCCCTAGCCGGGCAGCCAACTGCTGTTCACAGCCTTGTTCTCCCGGCAGACTGCTCCACAGAGCCAGGGCAAATCAGGAATTGCTAATTACGAGTGTTTAAATAGGAGGATGCGGTGACATTTCTTTGTAAGGCTGGAGCACTTTGTAGGTATCACACTGGCTTTTAACCTCTCATCCCATCATACAACTCTAATGAGTTTTGTGGTCCCAGCATTAACAGCGTGGAAAACAGCTGACACTGCAAAGCCCCAGCTCTTATCATAAAAGCTAACCGGATCCTGTTCTTCCACCAAGTTAAGATGGAGCCGGTGCGGGGCGGGAATTATCCCCTTCCCAGTGAGGCCACCCCGCTGGCGAATGGCCTTCTTTGTTCAGTCAACAGGACGAGCACTTGTTGTCTCTAATAGGGACGAGTCGGGCCACAAAAGCGTTACCCCTGCAAAGCCTAAGGCATACGTGATGGGGTGGGGAGTGTGCAAATTTTGGCTACGCAGCAGCCAGACTAGGCAGCAATGGGGACCAAGCCATGGGTCTGACAAATTTGGTGGCCTTCTATGGGAGTGTTACAGCGTTAGTGGATAAGGGAAGAGCAACTGACATCATCTACCCGGACCTGTGCAAAGCATGACATCCTTGTCTCTAAATCGGAGAGACAAGGATTTGACGGACCCCTCCGTGGATAAGGAATTGGCTGGATGGCCGCACTTAAAGAGTTGTGGTCAACAGCTCAATGTCCAAGTGGAGACCAGTGACGAGTGGCATTCCTCATAGGTCGGTACTGGCGCCGGTACTTTTTAACGTCTTTGTCAGTGACGTGGACAGTGTAATTGAGTGCACCCTCACAAGTCTGCCAATGGCACCAAGCTGCATGGTGCAGTCAACACACTAGACAGAAGGGACGCCATCCAGAGGGACCCGGACAGGCTCGAGGGGTGGGCCTGTGCAAACCACATGAAGTTCAACAAGGCCAAGTGCCAGGTCCTGAACTTGGGTCAGGGCAATTCCAAACACAAACCCAGGCTGGGTGGAGAATGGCTTGAGAGCAGCCCCGAGGAGAAGGACTTGGGGGTGTTAGCTGATGAGAAGCTGAACGTGACCCAGCAATGTGCACTCACAGCCCACAAAGCCGACTGTGCCCTGGGCTACATCCCCGGCAGCATGGGCAGCAGGGCGAGGGGGGGATTCTGCCTCTCTGTTCTGTGGAGACCCCCCTGCAGTGCTGCCTCCAGCGCTGGGGCCACCAACAGCAGAAGGACACGGAGCTGTTGGAGCGGGGCCAGAGGAGGCCACGGAGATGATCCGAGGGCTGGAGCCCCTCTGCTGTGAGGACAGGCTGAGAGAGCTGGGGGGGTTCAGCCTGGAGAAGAAAAGGTTCCGGGGAGACCTTCCTGCCCCTTCCAGTCCCTCAAGGGGCTCCAGGAAAGCTGGGGAGGGACTCTGGAGCAGGGAGGGGAGCCATGGGATGAGGGGGAATGGTTTTAAACTGGAAGAGGGGAGATTGAGATGAGATCTGAGGAAGAAATTCTTGGCTGTGAGGGCGGTGAGCCCCTGGCCCAGGTTGCCCAGAGAAGCTGTGGCTGCCCCATCCCTGGAGGGGTTCAAGGCCAGGCTGGACAGGGCTTGGAGCAACCTGGGCTGGTGGGAGGTGTCCCTGCCCAGGGCAGGGGGTTGGAGCTAGATCATCTTTAAAGTCCCTTCCAACCCGAACCATTCTATGATCAAACCCAGCAGCACCCCAGGACGTGGAGGACAGGCAGTGTGGGCTCACCCCAGGTCACAGCATCTCCCTTTCACATTTTTGATGCCCTTCAGATGCCTCCAGGTGCAAGCTGAGGATGAGCCGCCGAAGGCACAACAGTGGGCACAAACTCCTTCCCCAGATAGTTCAGACTCCTGGCAACCTTGCTGCCATGCTACAGCTCCTGGAAAACTCCAATTTTAACACGGCGTTAACTCTTCTAAAAACTTATCTTGTGCTCTTGAATTCTTTTTGGTTTAGAAAGTTAGTTTGGGGTCTCTTTTGACCCCAAAATAACTTCCTAAACCAAAGGGAATGAAAGGGTTAGGCGATCTGTGTGTTACACAGGTTTTAAACTGTTCAAATTTCTGGGCAGCTGGTAAGAAGAAGGGGGGGTCTGACCTGAATTAGCTAAAAATTCCTAGACGTTTTACAGAGCTTTACTAGTAAACTCAGGTATCGATCAGGGCACTGACCCTTTCAAGTTTGTACAAACCTAGAATTTCAATATCTCTTCCAGGTCTCGAGAAGGAACTTCAAACCCAGGCCAAGTCTTAACATTCCCAAATAATGTTCTTTTTTAAATGTGCTATTAAAATATTGACGGTGAAGCAGGTTCAGGTGGCCTGTGGACATCTCTAGCACCAACCACTGCAGAAACAGATACGCTCAGACAAAGACAGCTGAAGAGCTTTGGGATGCCCACCTGCATGAGCTCGTCCCTTAATCCAAATTTTGTTCTGAGACTCTTAGACACACAAATTTAATGGGATTTACTTGTTCATCTTCTAAATCTCAGGTTTACGCATTTCATTTTGACAGCCTCTACCCTGGGCTTAAAACCTGTGACACAGTGCTACAACAGCCTTCAGATGAACTCGCTTTCAAGTCACATGCTGAGAGAGCAAGGAAACACACAACCTTGCAGGTCATAAAACCTCCGCTCAGCAAACAAAAAACAGCAAGATGCAGGTCATCCAATTCAGAGCGACAATTTCCACCCCAGGAGGTCAGAGAAGATGCAGCTCAAGACACTGCACACAACCCTCATTGGGTTGGATGTGGGAATGGACAGCCAACTGCAACAAGCAGGTAGATATCTGGGGGAAAACGTGGTATTTCAAAAGTTAAACAGAGGCAACAGCTTCTACTCGCAGGTTGTGGTTAAAGCAGGTGCCTATATATATAGTCAAGGTAAGTGAAAATCACAGAATTGTAGGGTTGGGAGGGACCTCTGGAGATCCAGACCCCTGCCAGAGCAGGTGGCACAGGAACGCGTCCAGGCAGGGTTGGAATGTCTCCAGAGACGGAGACTCCACCACCTCTCTGGGCAGCCTGGGCCAGGGCTCTGCCACCCTCACAGCAAAGAAGTTCCTCCTCATGTTCAGGTGGAACTTCCCATGGTCACGTTTGTGCCCGTTACCCCTTGTCCTGTCCCCGGGCACCACTGAGAAGAGCCTGGCCCCATCCTCCTGACACCCCCCCTTTCAGTATTTAGAAGCGTTGATAAGATCCCCCCTCAGCCATCTTTTTTCCAGACTGAAGAGCCCCAAATCCCTCAGCCTTTCTCCATCAGAGAGGGGTTCCAGTCCCCTCAGCATCTTGGTAGCCCTTTGCTGTCCCCTCTCCAGCAGTCCCCTGTACTTCTGGAACTGGGGAGCCCAGAACTGGACCCAGCACTCCAGCTGTGGCCTCCCCAGGGCAGAGCAGAGGGGGAGGATGACCTCCCTCCACCTGCTGGCCACACTCTTCTTGATGCCCCCCAGGGTGCCATTGGCCGCCTTGGCCACAAGGGCACATTGCTGGCCCACGGGCATCCTGTTGTCCCCCAGGTCTCTTTCCACGGAGCTGCTCTCCAGCAGGTCAGCCCCCAGTCAAAATGTCTGTTGATACTCTGTTACACAAAAGTTGCTCTAATTATTAGCTACAGCTCTACAGATATGATGCCTTCTTCAAGGAACCTGCAGGAACATCTCCACTGCCTAGATCTTGAGGAGACCAGCTCTCCACTGTCCCGCGGCTGCCCTACACCTGACCTGCTGCAGGAAGGAGAGCCGGCTTGCAGCACATGGGACTGTCCTGCTCCGGCTCCATCAGTCGCTGCCTCCACCTCCACCAGGAAGGGAAACAAGCACACCAACCCACTGCCACCACCAATCTTCTGGATTTTAATTAAGCAGAAAGAAACAGGCTAAAACTCTACAGGGAAAACCCGCCTGCTGGTTTGCTTCTTACACGAGTCGTTTCTCCAGCATCTGCCTGTCCCCTCCAAATTGCTTTTGTATCTTGCTGTACAAAATGTCTTTTTCTTCTCTGGGAGGCTGGAGGAGCATCTCACAAGAAGGATGACCAGATTTCACAATACGTAGTTTTGAAGGTTGGTGTTAAATTTGACACTGTAGCTCCAAAGTAATTGTGACTAACCACTAAATCACCACGTGTAATGGATTCCTCTGAACATTTATAGCTAACAGTTCCATTATGCTCTAATCTGGAAAACATCTAAACGACTCTCCACAAAAATTAGAGGGGAACATAAACGTCTTGACAAAAACAAGATTCCAGAGATACTCCATTTAACCACAGTGGCTTCTATAATATAATGGCTGGTGCAATAACATCCATTACAGTGCAGTCATTTGCTGTTTGATTTTTAAACCCACGCTTCAAGGCATCAATCTAGAGAGCATCAAGTCTACGTGAAAGGTGGAACAATCAAGAACAAACCTCTAGGACAGCGCTGGGAGCTGCAAGGAGCAGTGAGCGGCAGCAAGGGAGGCAAGCAGCACCAAGAGGCAGAAGGAAGCTGCCACCAAATGGGGTCCAAGTTGCCCTTGTGCTCCTGAATGCTCATCCCTGCACTCCATTTGAACCAAAACCCCTCAAGCCCACGGGAAAACACTGTGCCGTAAGAAGCGTCCGTCTGCCCTTGTTCAGCTTCATCCTCTTCCTAAATCCATGATTTCCAAACTCTGAAAGTCTGAGGGTAACACAGCCCCAGAGGGAGAAGCACCACCTTAGAGATCCTGGCTTTCCTCTCTTGTCCAGACAACAATGCCAGTTTGATGAGGAGAGAAAAAAGGCTTTATGCAATCAAAACCCGCAATAAAAATAATACAATTAACTGAGCACACAAGAAGCAAAAGAGGGAAGCATTACTGATTCATTCAGTTTTCCTGGAAAAGCCTGAACCGTGGTTAAAAGTGGAGGACAAGCTGAAATTTTCCATTAGTGGGAAAAAAAAAAGCTTGTTTACAGAGAGAAGGGAAAAAATCCCTCAGGTTAGTGTTCAAGTACAGCAACAACAAATTTTACCACAAAATCTCTGCTAAGCAGATACTCACCCTGCTCCAAGCCTAAGGAGCAGTGGAGCTTGCAAACAGGCTGCTCTTGTTTAACACAAAAACCGCGCAGAAAAGAAAAACCAGTAAGAGAATCCCAATCTTCCAAAAAGGGAACGGAACAGACAGCCTTTTGACATTCCTCCCAGCAATTTTTCCTCCGGTCTCCCTGCCCAGGGGGCACGTGAGGAGGGAAAGCAGGCGGCAAGGGAAGAGCTGGCTGGGCTGCGGGCACCAGGGGACGCGGCTGCTGGGTAGGTGACCCCGAAGAGCTCGACGGCGCTTGCAGCCTGGAGCGATCTGAACTTACTCTGGGGCAGGGACACTGGCGTCAGTCTAGACCGGGGACTCAAAAACACTTCACCACCGCACCTTCCTGAGCTGTGTTATGCACTCCTACACCACAACCAAGGATCAAAGCCAAGCGATGCAATAAGTGACTGCAGCACATCCCAGCCCTGGTACCTGCGTTAAAGTGAAGGCTTTTGCTTTTGTTCTCAACAGAAAGGGATGTTTCATCTCAGCTGCTCAAGCAACAATGAAAACAGCTTGTAAAATAAAAGGATGTTGTACGCATGAGCTAAAAAGCCTGTGTTCTGCTCCCCCCTTCTCCAAACATCCCAAATTGACTCCCACCGGCTAGCACACTGCAGGTTTTAGGACCACTTACACTAGCACAGGTCATGCCCTTGGGACACAACACGCTCTTCAGCGCCTATAAATCCTACCATAACCCACTTCCAAAAGAAAGCGCGTCCCCCAAGACCTGTAACAGAGCCCGGCACAAGCTTGCACAAATATAAAAAGGCAATGACTTCTCGCAGCCCAGAACTGCCGCTGCTGCCTTCTTCTCACATCCCAAATGCCCACTGTCCCTTTCCCTAGAAAAGCCAGTCCTCTGCCATAACCAAAATGATTAGCTGCATTGTAAAAAGAGACGTATAAATACCCTAAAAAAGATCTTTTAATCCCAGGAGGAGAGACACCAGGATTTCACTTATCTTGACAGAAGAACATCACGTAAGACATTCAATATTTTTGCCCTAAGGGAAAAAATAAAGTACGATACTGTACTTCATACCCATAGCTCTTCCGCGAATGCACAGGTTTATTGTAGGAAGCAATTCACCTACACAACTTTCAGGTGACACACGAGGAAAGGCAGAAGCAAAACTGTCCTGCTAATTCCAGGAAAATCACATAACATGACGGGAAAAGAAAAAAAACAAGCCCTTCGACAAGAAACAAGAGTGCCTTAGATTCCTTAAAAAAGCCTATATTTGCAGTTTCCCGAGTAGAGTTAATTTGCAACACTTAATACACAAGTTGTCGCCAGCCTTAAACCTCAGTTCCCAGACCTCAGCCGTAGACGGGAGAGCAGCAGGAAGGGCTGAGCACGCCGTCAAATCCCCCAGCACAACTGCTGAGCCACCGCAGCCCAGGCAGGGAAGCTGCTTATATATTTTACAAATAACCGGATCCTTCCCTAATCCAGGCTCTGAGAAATTTTTATCTCGCCATGAGCTCAGCTATTCTTAAATCCTTTCTGTGGTTTCGTGTTTGGTTTTTTTTTTTGGTTCCCCCCCCCCTCCCCCATGTGCAGCCTGATACACTGACCAATTTTATAAAAGGGATTGGCAGATGGGAGGTCTGGATTCAGGTCAGATGGAGCTGGCCTTTTGGGTATGCTCTCCCAGATGCTGGTGGAAAAGAGGTCTAAAACTCCCCTTTTCCCCTACACCCTCACACCAAACCTACCCAGGGAAGGCATCTATTCCTACAGCCTTCTCCTGCAGAGGCCTGGCTGTTATGCGGAGTCTGAAACAGCTGCTGCTTCTGGTTCTCCAGGTCCCCAACCCAAACCCGATATACTGACCAGGATGGACACCGTCACGTGGACGCATCAACTTACCCAAGCTGTTCCCTAGGTCTTTAGGTCCTGTAACAGGGAATCTCAATTTTCACTTGTCTCAGCAAGTCTCTAGCCCCTACACCCTCTTGGTGCACAGGCAGCTGCAGCGCTGGCCAGGTCCGAGTTGTAGGAAAAGGAGAATTACAGCAGGGAAAGTCACCATCCCAAACCAGAGCAAAGACACATGAAATCCCAACTCTGCAGAGCAGGAAACTTCACCACCACAGGGCAGCAAGAGGTGCTCACGCTGCCAGACTGACCCTCATTCTGCAAAGCGCTTAGCAGTACATTTAAGCACTTCAATACATTTGCTTAAGCATATGCTTAAAGTATTTTTGTTCACACAACAGCATTCAGGCTTGACGATATCAAAGATACAGTTTGTGCGCATCTTAAACCGAGTGATGCGTAACCTCCTTCCAATTCCTTCTCCAGAAATATCAGCCCCGTTCTCCGTTATGTGCCTTCAGTTAAATGTCCCGGTAATAAATAAAATAAAGAAGATTCAGAGCAGATTTTTCCAAAAGGTGTATTGCTCCAAACCTCAGGTCCAATGCCCTTGGCCACGCTTGCAGACAAGGATAGTTACTCACATACTTTTTGTCCTTGCGAGCAACGGAAGAGCTCAGTAATCCAAACGCGGGGCAGCGCTCACACATTTCCCATGCAACATTTTCTGCCGACTGCATTTCTAACGAAATTGCAATTTGCAAAATTGCATATGGTAGCATGTTGAATACGCTGCGAAACACCGGGTGATAAGACAAGCTCGCAGAACCACTGCCCAGTCAAAATCCCCCCCGCTAGCCATCACCCTCCTCTTCAGACGTCCTGCACCACCGCTAGCAAGCCGCAATCTCCAAACTCCAGCAGCTACTACCGGCTGAACCTCAGCACTACCCCATAAATCTAACTCAGTGAGGAAGTTGCATCTATCCATAAAAACACTGGGAGTACTGTCATTCCAACCCAGAAAGCTGCTGACATCCATAATGCAACTAGCAGCACGGAAAGCGAGCCAGTAGCTTCTCAGGAGAAGCAGCTGTAGGTGCAGCTACTCTTTTCATTTGTTTTTCTCTGCCTCTTCTCTGAAAATGGGATGAAAAAAGGTATTTATAACTCTACTTTGCAAAATGCGTCAGTTATATTCAAGAACACTGGGTCACCTGCGGTCTATCTGACCTGTTCCAGAAGCAGGACTGATTTAAATGGCTATAGAAGATAGTTTTGCAAGCTAATAGTGTTCAAGAGGTCTAAGGACCTGACTACAGCTTCTCTTAGGTCTCCGCTACCACTGCCTTCTGCCTGCCTAATCCCCTCCACTCTGAGCAGATGCAGCGTTAACAGCCACCCATCGCAACCAGAGACAGCACGAGCTTGCAGCAGAGCAGCGATGTTTCATTCCTCCTGACTTTGGTCAGGACATCTGGCGTTAGATGCCCAATGTCTCCTATTTAGGAGAGCAGGTCCTAGGATTTCTCACTACGTTTTTCTGCGAGTCAGGGCACCAGGCTCACAGGCGTACCTTCAGTACACGCTTAGACCATGCTTTAGGACAACTGTTCCAAGCTTCTGGTCTTCCCAAGTAGTTCCTTACAAAGAGTGAAGTTAGAGGCTGCTTCATCCATAAAACGGGGTGAAAACCAGACGATGCAAGAGCTCCAGCGTGAAAGCACCGAGCTTTCCCTTCCCCTTCCCTTCCCAGGAAGGGAAGGCACACCACAGCCCCCACAGGACACCAGCACGGGGCAGGCTGGGCTCACCTGTCAGTACAGTGCGTTGGAGCTTTAAATTCAAAAACTACAGCTTCCCTGAATTCAAACTAAGGCACTTAAAAACACTTCCAGTGCCTCTACCTAAGATTAGTCGCATACAGGGAGCAGAGCTACTATACGCAGCCAGGCCAGGAAATCCAGCATCCTTTACGCTACCTACGCACGGAAAGATACCCTGATGCAAAGAGCTGAATTACAGACAAGGCTGAGAGGAAGAGGACAGGCATGGTGATGGAGACGGGACTCATCCCAGGTGTAAAATCCCGACTTCTCAAATCCCACTCGCATGCGTAGCCTCTCCTTTTCTCCCAGAGCCAAGAACACAGACCCCAGCAGCAACTATCCCCACCAGAAAGCCAAACAACTGACCTTCAAGTCAGCTTTATTTGAAAGCCAAAACTTTACTCCGCATTTTATTGACCTAAAGTTAGTGGAAATCACCAAAATCCGAAAAAGATCCAAAAAAGATCACGAAAATCAGCTAAAGATGCACAGTCAGGAAAAGATAAACCGTAACGGGGAGACCATGCCAACACAAAAGGTTTTTCCTCTTCCCAGTTCCCGACTTGCAGCACACAAGAATTAAAAGAGTTAAAGCCTAATTTATGCCATTTATGTTTTTGCAAGTCACTCAGCTACCATCAGGCAGACGCATCCTGTCGCGTTTGACATTTCCTTGAGCGCTTTTGTCTTACTTCGTGCTACCCACCGTACTGATTAGATCCAACGCCCCCACAGAAAAACAAACAGCTCTGCGAAAGGCCAGAAGCCGTGCAGCCGTCTTCCTCCCCATCTACCCTTGGCGACATCAGCTCCGGGAGGAACGTAGCCTGCTGCTCTTCTGGGAGCATCCCAAGGAGAGATGCCTCCACCCACATCCAGTCCCATTACAGTTCTCTGCGGGCACCAGGTACCATGGGAGGACTTTCTTTCCTATCAAGATGAGTTAGCTGCTGACAAAGAAAGGGAGAAAGTTATCACCCAGTAGGTTTTGCTCAAGCAAGATGCAGCATGTTCCCAGTAACCTTCTCTAAACCCACACGGAAAAGAAAAAAAAGCCAGCCCCAGAATGGCTTAGGATTGCTCCGGGGAATAGCTTTCCCACAGGCGAAAGGAAACGCTCTCCGCTCGGTTACCCTGAAAAAGCAGCCTCCCTGGCTTTGACCAAGGAAACGTTGTTTTTCTTAATAGGGTGGGTTAAAAACAGTTGCTTTACTCTGAACACCAGGAAGCTTGGAGAAAATAATCAGTTGCAGAGAGCGCTTTACTCGCTTGATTTGGGTGTTTGCTGAAGGATCCCGCAGTTCAAACAGCACTCTGGATGAGCACATTCCCACTGCTGGGAGCCCTGCAGTGTTTTAATTTATCCAACACAAAACGGAGTAAAGGAAAAACTGATCTTGCAGCTACTTCGGCCTCTAAGAGCATCAAAACTTCACAGTCCTTTTGATTATGGGAAATTAGGAGCAATTGCTACAAGGATCTCATGAAAGGCATAGTCTTCTTCACGCTTTTACGGAGACGTGCAAAATCGTTTAATGCCACAAGATTATCTCCCTCATAGCTGCATACATTTAGTTATATCACATCAGAAGTTTGGCTCCTTCGGAGTTGGATAAGCAGCTGAGAACCAAGAAGTAATACGATTTGAGTTTCACCCCCAGTGGATCTCACAAGTTACGGGTCTCTAAAGACTAATGATTTTTTTCCAAGACTAAACAAAAAGGAGATTTCACTCAAAGCTGTATATAAGCAATATCTTAAATGGATTCTGTCTTTAAAAGCATGAACAGCTGAGGAAGGAGGCTAGAGTCAGGGAAGAGGGGAAAAAAAAAATGGTCCTAATCACAACTCGTTCAAAAACATTATGTTGTTATAGACATATAGATGCTACCCACCCAGAGACACGCGAGTGTTTACCAATAGACCTTTTATTTCAACAAAACCCACCCCACTGGATGTTAAACACAGGTCCCACCCCATGAAAACATATTGAAGGAATTATACATTCACTGTTTACATCAGCAGCCTGAACTTAAACACAAAAAAATAGATTGCTTTGGCTTCTTAGTCTCACATTAGCAAACGCAATTATCTTTCATTAATTTTACAGAGTGTTCACAGTAGAAATTAAATCATTTCTTCATGTCTGTTTAAGAAAAACTTTACTGTGTTAATTATTCATAAATACCAAAGTCTGCTACTTATTACTCATCACAAATGTGATTCGTTTCAATAACGCCTGAATAATTTGGTGCTACCCTATTAGTCCCAGAACACACTGTACAATTGCCAGCATCAGCAAATCAATCACAAACAATAATCCAACGCTGCCTCTCGGGTGCCAAGAGCCAAGGAAGAGGAGGAGGAGGAGGAGGAGGAGGAGGAGGAAGGCAGGAGTGGCTCTGCTTCCCCAGACCGGTCACCTCATCCTCCCATACAAAAACTGCCATCCCGCATCTCATGTCTCTCCTGTCCGGGGAGGCTTTGCTTCCATCCGAGATGCTGCAAACTCCGATGGGCGCTGCTGGGGGGAGCATCCCAGCCCCGGACTGGGAGTGGGGGAACCAGGCTCCTGAGGGAAGAAGGCAGCGGCTGGGGACGTTCCATCCCTTCGCTTCCCCGCAGCTGCCCAGCGATGGGAATTAGCCGATTTGAGAAGGCGGGGAAATTAATCCTCCCAAGTATGTAAGAAGCCTACACGGGTAATTCCAAAAAAGGCTGAGTCGCGACGGCTGCTTGGCCAGAGTAATCCCCACCGAGCGAAACAAAGCCCAGGCGCCATTTCTGCAGCTAAGTGGTTAAATAAGGAATTACCCAGAGTTTTATGTCCCGGCTGCGCAGCGAGGACAGAACGAGCCCAACGCTGGGACTACACACACAGCACATTGGATATTGTCACCGGGAGGGGAAGAGGGGACCGAAGAGTTACCACAGCAATAAAACAGGTTCAAATCTGCTGGAATTACAGATTTTTGTACTGTTTCCACAAAACAAACCTAGCCACATTAAAAAAGAAATAAATCTCTTAAAGTTGCACCAAATTACAAATACATATGTATTTTATGTTATTTCCCATATTAAAGCCAATAAATCGCCAGTATTTTGGACTCAACTCTCTCCTCCTCGTCCCCGAGGGTGCTGGCAGGGGCAGACGGTCCGGCCACTCCCAGCCCTTGGAGCCAACCCGAACCGGTGGCACCCGAGACCCACGTCCTCTCCAAAAGATCCATTCCTGCATCCCATTCTCGGTCACGTCTTAATTATTCCGCTCTCTAGCAAGTTTCGTGAGCTAATTTGTTGGGCTGATGCCGTACAGAAACGCTGCCTTCATTATTACAGTTGTGGAGAAAGTAAATTAATGCAAAGGATTGCACACAGAGGCCTAATCCATTTGAGGTAAATCAATGCATTGCACATTTAAATTGCTCTGCTTTCCTTCAGAAAAGTACATTGAAGTGATTCATTAGGCACCGAACTGTTCACAAGAAACAGACCAATTCTCTTAGGCATGCCAGTGCATCTCTGCTAGTTAAATTTAAAAAGCAATCAAATCTACTAATAAGTCCTTTTTGCCGACATTTACATCAGTAGAGAACATGATTCCTGACAATTCAGATTAAATAAACGAGGGACAAATTAATCTCCGTTAATACGTCTCAGAACTAATGCTCAACTTGTTAAACTTAAAAATCCGTCTTCTAATAAAAACAAATAGCCTACTGGTGATGCTTGACTTCCAAGAACCTTTGATAACCTTTATTAAAGGTTATAAAGTTATGAAGAGGAATCACAAGGCACAATCTGTGTCTATTTTGATACAGTTGATGCATATATTTATAGTTTCATTTTAATATTTATTAATTTCCAGAAAAAAAACAGCAGAAAGGCACCTTTTCAAGAAAAAATAATTATGTCTTAGTACAACGGCACCATGCCACGGTGTTCATGTTCCCACTCTCTTCTTTAGGGAAGACCAACTCTGACAACAAATGCAAAAAATAGCGCAAGGAATTCTTGCTCTACTGCTATCATTGGAATCTAGTTTTGCAACAGCTAACTTCTCCTCTCTACCCACAAAAAAAAAAAAAAACCTCTGAATTTAAAAGAAAAGGCTGTAGGAAACATATACTTTTAAATAACTAATAGTCAATTTGCACTTTATTAAAGATTTAGAGGAGAATTGAAGAGATCTAATAAGGAAAATGATTTTTTAATCCCTAATCCCTTTGAGAAGTCCAACACTTTATCTGCCAAACCAGTAATATCAATTTAGAGAGCTTTGTAAGTCTGAGAGTCCAAACTCAAAAAAGCCAAGACCTTAAGTTTACAACCAAGACCTTCGAAGTCAGGGCCTGTAATGGGATTAGGTGAAGGAACTACTTGTACTTATGAAAAGAATCCCCTGTCCTTCCCCTCAAAGCCCCTTTTTCGCTCTGCAGGCTGTTCCGCCGCTTCCAACACCCCAGAACCAGACCCAGCTTTGCTCCCAACCAGTGCCAGGTGGGGAAATCCAGCCTCTGCAGGCACGCGTGGAGCCGCTTGGGCCTGGCAGCAGCTCTGCAAACGCCATGTTTTTTGTTTTGTTTTTTTTTTTTTTTTTTTTTGGCTTTACAATCATTGCAGAGTTTTTCCTGGGGAGTTTCACCAGTGCGTCTTTCAAGGGCACCCTCCCGGTGCTCAGGCCAGGGCCCAAATTGCAGCAGGTCCCCATCTGCTCGCCCACAGCCTCCAGCTCAGCCATGCTGGTCCCCTTCTCTCCCCGAGCTGCACGTCTTCCCTGGCCAGGCTTCACCCCCAAAGTGGCGGCAGTGGGGGATCTCATCCTTGGAAACCAGGTCTGCTCCTCCAGCATCCAGAGCTTTTAAGTTGTCCACCTCCTGCTGAAGGCTTTATTACCCACCCCAGGCCTTGGAATGCCGTGCAACCCTACAGCATCTCTCCTGCCTACAAGGGGTCTAGTGCCGATTTACGGGGCTTAACTATTCCCCAAATTCTACTACTACAGGTGACACAACGGAGCTCATCCCCTTGCACAGCTATACGTCACCTTCGCTGTTTCACCAGCGGCTGCCATTGAGCAGGCATCTCCCTAAGAACCAAACCCCCCAAGTGATTTTCCTCCCCCTGGCAGCACTGTGTGACTTTGCTCCCTCCATACAGAAGCAGCTTACTGGGAAAACCCACCCAACTCCAGCAGGATCCAAGCTCACGCCAGGGCTATGGCAACGCTTGCTGCAGCAAAGCTGCCTTCTGCCAGGGCCCTGCCAGCGCTCCGGCTTGAAGGAGTTGGGCACACCACGGTTCACCATGGAGCAGATGAGATTTGCAGATGCAAATCCCGCCGCATTCCCGAGAGCACGAGGATTAGTCTGTTCAGCCAACAGAGCCACACAGAGTAAACGCTTCCATTTTGCTGAGAAATGTTTTAACGAATCTTTTCTTTAGATTTTTGTAAGGCTTAACTTAGAAGAGTTTAACTAACATGTAGGGACAAGACAAGAACATCCATGCATTCCCGGGGGCTTCTGTCCCACGTCACAACCACATGGTGCCAGCATGAGGCTTCCCAAAAGCCAGCAGGCACCATCCCCGATGCTGGTCCTACAGGCTTGTACCAGCAGCGTAAAATTCCTTCCAGTCTCAGACTTTCTGGCTCCACAGGCAGTTCTGCAAGCTCGTTCTCCTCTCGACAGAGAACGTCTCTTGCCTTTAATGCTAGCCAGGAGGGACACCAAATACATCCCGACCTTTACCCACAGCCATGTCTCTCACCCGACGAGGGTACGAAGCCACGACATCACTTAAGAATGTAGGTATCTGTATTTGCTGCCATGTCTCATTACGTTTTCCAGTCTAACCCCAAGGCCTTTTGTTTCTTGCAACGGAGCCATTGGATTTATTGCTACAGACAAGTTCGGTAGATACTTCCCATAATAATTAGCCAAAGCCCAGCGAAGTCTCAGTTCTGTGATGCTCTCACACACAGTTACTCTGGATGCTGCCTCCGTTCAGTGTGCCAAAAGCTTTGAGGCTTCCACAATCAATCAAGTGACCCAAGTCAGTCACTCATGACTAGGAAAAGGCACATTTCTCCTTTCTCACCGCCGATGCCAAGCGGCTGAGACAACCCCCTCCTTTCTGTCACCGACATCAGCCCATTCCCCCAACCTTTCAAGCAGCAAATCCAGAGCACTCAAAGCATCAGCTGTGTCTGCACCTTCCCCTTCCCTCTCCCAAGACCTCCGTATGCCGCAGTGTGAGTGGCGCTGGTGGAACAGAAGACAAGAAGGAACAGGAGCATACAGAACATGCACCCCGATGGGACCCAAGGAGGTAAAAAAAGTAATTCCCACACTCGGAGATTCACATTCCTCTAGGGGAAGGAAGGACCAAAGGAGGAGAGGGAGATCTATTCAGCTACTTACTAGGGAGCACAGGCCACCACTACAAAGCCACACAAGTTTTGGGAACCTACACGGTCATAGACAGGAAAGCACCATTGTGTTAAATCCAAAACAAAACAAAAATCACAACAGCTGTTCGGAGTATTTCTACTGCTCCAGCGCAGGAACCTGCCCTCCAAGCCCACAATTCCCAAAGAAAAGAGAAGCAAGCTAGCGATAGGATTAAGAGCAGAGGCCAGACAATGAATGCTGCAGGCAACAAGGTTCTTCATGGGCACACCCTCCAGGCGGATCCCATCAGATCGTATCTCGGTGATGCTCTCTACCTAGTGCTGAGGTCCAGGACAGGCTGTACTCCAGACTAACAAAGGTGCAACTTTTAAACAAAAGAAAAGGTCCCTACAGAACATCCCGGCTAACCAGCAATCCGACAAGGAGACTCTCCACGCCCCTCCAGGCAAACCTCTGTGCAGAGTAATCACACACAGGTGCAAGCTAAAAAGTCTGCTGGAAAAACGACCACTCATTTGGCTATTCCCAGACAAGGCCACCCAGCCCAAAGACAGCAACGACAGACTGCATTATGCAGCTGCCAAGCAGTTCAAATCACTCTTACAGCGGGTCGCACTTTTGAACCACCTCGATTATAAATGCAGGAATTCCCCCCCTTGTCATGAGAAGCTTCGCTTGAGGAAATCATCCCCTTCCCCTTCCCCTGAGCGAATCCCGCTCCCTGCCCTGACGATGCTCCCCAAATGGGCCCTGCACTCCTGCAAGTCGCTCCCCGCTCTCTTTTCGGATTTGTACACCAGGGCTGTGCTGTTCCTTCTCCCCCCCCGCCAGCACTAACCCAGCACATACCACCCAGCGCAGCCTCCCCCAAAAAACCCCCGTGCAGGAAGAGCCAGGCTGGCCCCGCTCAGAGCCAGCCAGGCTCCTCCGCTCAGACACCCTGCTCCCACCCTTACCGCTGCTCTGAAAGCGGCTCTTTTCTGGCCAGAAAGCGCTCAGACTAGCGTCTGTTACTAGCACTAGGAATAGGTGCTAATTAACTAGTTGTCAGCTGAACATTGCTAAATCAAGAACGCAAAATAAAATTAAAGACAAGGCGTTACAATGGGCAGGTTGACCTGAAGGGACTATTGTTCAATCATTTAAGAACTTCTTCTCTTCCTGTATTTTTAAACATTTAGAAGTCGCAGTCCAAATAATTGCTTGTCAAGACATTATTTGGGAGAATTACTGTAGCTATTACGCAAGCTGCGTAATTAGGTTATTAAGAATATAACATCATTTCAAAGCCTTTGTGAGAGCAGACCTCTACCTAACACAAAATCATCACAGCTTCATTTTCATCCCTCTCTCCCGGCTTCAATCCCAAGTCACAAGCCCTAGTGACCTCTCAGAAGTCGGCTATGACGCTGTACGTGGTTTGCTGGACAAGGAACCATCGCTCTGAACTCTTGGGCAGGTACGCGAAACGCTTCTGTTTCAACTCAGAAAAGCAACGGGGAGAAAAAAAACCAAAAAACCACAACAAACCACAAAGCCAAAATCTACAGACAAATCTCAGCTCTCCAAGCCTGACGATCCTTTCTGCCTAAGGTGGTGGGTTTAGGAGAAGGACAATCCCCCTTTTCCAGAGGGCACGACCGACCCCGACCTGTCTCTGGGGAAGGAAGGGAATCCCTGTCCCGCAGCTACAGCTCTGCAGGCCAGACCCACCTCTGGGGAAAGAGAAAGACAGGTCACTGGAAGCTGTTCAGCAAAAGAAGGCGCACGTTACGCAATTTCTGTTTCTGCTGACAAACAACATATTTATAGGACAGGTGAAATAAACTCTGTAGCCCGCAAGGCTCAGCAGCCTGCGCCCGGGAAGCTAACAGACCCAGAGGGCAAGGAATTGGTTCCTGATGCGGGCAAATGGGATGTCACAAAAACGAGACACTGAAATTTTAAGGCAGTAGGGAAAACAAAAGAGCAGGAATCACAATAGCCAAGTCTCATAAAGAGCTGCTTCTTGGGTACAGGAAGATAATGACGCTAACCATTTTTCTACTAGATGGCAGTGTAGTGTCACACTATATAAAAGGAATTCTAGGAAGAAATTGCCTTCTATTTCAAGTGAATCTGTGCTTAGACTTGACTTCAGATAGCAAGATACATAACAGTACCCTCATTGTAAGGGGACCTGCCACTAGTTTAACACAGCGCGACAGGAGTGACACCCTAGCTTCCAATTTCCCAGTGAGGCAAGGTGAAAAGGCACTAAAACTCTGAGCAGTTCCGCTACCCAGAGCCGCGGACAAGCTACTCATCCTGTTACAGCTGAAGGTGGGCTGCAAGCAGTGAGCTCCGGGAGCCCAGGAAGCAGCTCCTCGCTGCTCAGGAGAACAAGGCAGCTGGGCTTTTGAAAGGCCAGGGCAGCGACTCCCTAGGTACGGCCAGGCAAGGTTAGCAACTTCAAAAGAAAGGCGCAGGGATGAAGAGAGCAGTGTCCCTAAAATTCAAAATGCAAACCCCAAGTAAACGAGGTTAGGGCTGAAGGACAACGCAAACACCCAGACGCAAGAGTAAGCCTTACTTTTAGCAAGGCCGCCATCTGCATAAGCAAAACTTCAGATGGAACAGCGGCTGACGAACGCTCCCAGAACCAGCATTAATTACTGGCATACGGAGGAACGACGGCATGCGTACCCGGGGAGCTTCGTGCAGCGAGGTGATCTGCCGGATACGGAAGGGCTCTGGGGGCAGGCAGCTGGGGGACCCTCACTTCTGCCTGGGCCGGGGGAGAGCCGCACTGGGGGCTCCCCAAGCCGTGGGGCTGCCAGGCCTGTTCCTGCGTCACCCTGCAGGAACTCCTGGGCTTTCCCCACCAGCCGTTACCGTCACCACAGCCCGAGGGACACCACCGAAAACGGGGGTCAGGTTTGGTTTGCCACCCAGAGCTCAAGACACGCCGTCCCCCACCCCGGGCCGGTCTGGCTCCCGCAGCCCCCGCTGCACCCCGGTTTGCTGCCTGCTCCCTGCGGGGGTGGTCGGTACCGACCGAGTTCCCCCCGCCAGCATCATCCCCGCCACCATCCCGCCGCGGCGAGGGGCTCAGCACCGGGGAAGCCCCCCCCCCAACCCCGGGGAAGGCCCGGCCTCACCTGGAGGGCCGGAGCCGCACCTCCTTCTTGCTGTCTACCACGGAGGGGACGCAGTTGGTGAGCTCGGTCCAGTCGGCGTGCAGCCCGCAGCTCCAGCCGGTGGAGAAGCGGGAGAAGAGCCAGGTCTCCCGCTTGCCGGGCCGGTGGCAGGTGCACTTCTTCTGCCCGGCGCGGCACTCGCAGGGCTGCTCCAGCTGGATGTTGCGGACCAGGTGGCGGCCGAAGGTGGTGCCGCCCGTCTTCTGGATGTGCAGGAAGACGATCAGGTCGTCCCCCTTGATGTTGAAGTCCACCCGCCGCAGCAAATCGCCGTCGGAGAAATTGAAGCGGGGAACGAAACGCGCCGGCGTCTCGTCCTCCGCCCGGTACGGGTCGGCGGCGGCGGCGGGGCTGAGGGCGCGGAGCCGCAGGAGCTGGCACTCGGTGCCCGGGCAGACGTACTGCAGCACGATCACGGCGAAGAGGAAGAGCATCACCAGCGCCAGCAGCACCTTGTGGGACCGGTCCTCCATCGTCGCCGGGAGCCCCGCGCATCGCCGCCGCTCACCGCAGCCGCCGCCGCCGCAGGGGGCCGCCCCGGCCGCGCGCCGCCGCCATCGCCCCGCCGCCGCCGCCGGCCCTTCCCGGCAGCCCCCGCGCCACCGCCCCACCGCGCGCCACCGCCCCGCCCCGGGCCCGCCCCCGCCTGCCGGCACCGCCCCCGCGCGGCCTCGGCGGTCCCGGCGCGAGCGGGGCGCAGCACGTGGCCGAGCCCCGCTGCACCGCCGCCACCGGGACCGCGACCGGGATCCAGGATCGAGACCGGGGCCGGGCCGCCGCGGTGTGCCAGGCGTGGCCCAGTACCGCTTCATAGTACTCTGCGCTCTGCGGACGGTGCGGTACCAGGATCATGGCACTGAGCACAGCCCGGGGCCGGGGCACACCGGGCTGCTCGGTGCTCCTGCCGTGGCGCAGGACCGGGTGGTGGTCTGGAGTGAGCCGCATCCCCAGCACAGAATCCCAGACTGGCAGGGGTGGGAAGGGACCTCTGGAGATGACCCAGTCCAACCCCCTGCCAGAGCAGGGTCACCCACAGCAGGTGGCACAGGGACGCGTCCAGGCGGGGTTGGAATGTCTCCAGAGACGGAGACTCCCCCACCTCTCTGGGCAGCCTGGGCCAGGGCTCTGCCACCCTCACAGCAAAGAAGTTCCTCCTCGTGTTCAGGTGGAACTTCCCATGGTCAAGTTTGTGCCCGTTACCCCTTGTCCTGTCCCCGGGCACCACTGAGAAGAGCCTGGCCCCATCCTCCTGACACCCCCCCTTTCACTATTTATAAGCGTTGATAAGATGCAGTCCGTGTGTGGCCTAGTAATGGTTCGCACCCCGGGTGGAGGCTGTTGTTCCAGCAGGGAACGCCCGGTTTAACGGCAGCGCATGCCTGCCATGCCGCCAGCCAGCCCCTCCGCTGCTGGCCCCGCCATGTGCCAAGCTGCGCTCTCCCCCTCACACCACACACCAACACCCCGGCGTGGTGGGAGCACACCGGTGCTCGCCCCGGCGGTGCTGAGCCTGGCTCCAAAGCTGCCGTTCACCATTGGCCATTCACCGTGCCGACCACCTACCCGCTACATGCTGCTAGGGTCTGAGAAACCCGCAGCAATTTCTTGTTGTTTAGACAGTTATTCTCTCACCCGATGACCCATCCCCACGCGGGAGGGGGAATCAGGGAAAAACAAGGAAACCTGAGGGCTGAAATATAAACAGATTTAATAGGGTAAGACTAAATAATTAACATTAATAACACTAAAGAACCAGTATTGATCCCGATACGAATATAAAATATGCAAGAATACACCCAGCCCATTCCCCAGCAGAAGCCGTGCACTCCCCACAGGGACAGCCAATGTGGGACACTTCGGGAGGAAGGGAAGGGCTCAGGGCTCCGGCACCGGGGCAAGGACTGCTCAGGATCCCAGCCAGCAAGGGAGAGAGAGAGAGAACTCCTCAGCACACTTTCTCATTTCTATGGAATGTGCCGTTCATGGTATGAAATAACCCTGTTGGCAGCTTGGGTCGAGTGCCTGGGTCTCGCTCCTCCTTGTCCCCGCACCCGGGGAGCTCGGAAACACTGGGACCTTGAAACCCGCACACCATAGCTGGCAATAAAGTAAGTATTTTCCCAAATTCAGTCACTAGAGTCTTCTAAAAGTGCAGTTCTCCCAAGCATTAGAAGAGAAATGAGTCCTGTGTCGCTCAAACCAGGACACACGCCAACCGCCCACCAGGGCCAGGGAGCACAGCACAGCAAGCGAGCCTGGGTTTTTTTCTTTCCCTCTTGGGTGCAACTGATGTTGTGGCAATTAATGTCTGGGAAAGCTGCAGCCTTGCCAGTGACTGAGAAAAATCAAATATAGGATGAGACTTGTGGCTAAAGGAGGTTTTCACCCCATCCCTGGTGTTCTTCTGTCCACAGCTGGGGCAGGACCTGGGGTTTGGCCACCCCCAGTTTAAGTGACGTGCTCCGATGTCTAACCGGTGGGCTCAGCTGCAGGCGTGACACAGAGGTGCTGCATCTCGCAGCCCTCCTTCCCTCTCTCTAGTCCATGATTTCAGGTAGGGCTGGAAACGCCCCAGCTTCTCCTTCCCCTCCGGAGCAGGCGGAGGGTGCAGTTTCCCCCGGCGCAGCGGCTCCGCTCTCCCCTGTTCCTTGCGATGCCTTCATTTCTCTGCCTGGCCAACTAGCCAGGAGCTGAATTTTCTAATATGCACAGCAGACAGCCAAGAAAATAATTTGAAAACGCTCTCCCAGACCTTTATCCATCATAAAAAGAAAAAAAATGTTAAAAAATGGCCTGCCTCCTTTCTCCTCCTCTCACGGTGCTCCTGCAATTCACTTTAAGTAGTTCCACCAGGTACGTGTGGTGTTCAGAAGGCATGTCTTTATGGTTTTCATCCTTGAGCAACCTATCCTGTCTTTCCTATTTTTTTCCAGTTGTCTCTAATATTTTGAAAACATTTACACTCACAATAATAGGCAATTTTATCACAAAGATTCTAGGCATGAGAACTACTGCGTTAATTTGCTTCTGTTTATATCTGTCTCTCCAAAATGAATGGATTGCACCATTTAATGAAAACGCTGTGTTCTGAAATTCAAGCCTTAAAATTATAAAGACGTTTCAGTGCTTTATATCCATCACTCTCACACAGTCGTTCATATAAAAAAAAAATACATTTGCCTCCAGCTTTATTTATTTTACATTATGAAATAACAAAGATGCGTGCTGGGTTAAAACCGATCCTGAATGCTTATACATGAGAATTAAAAGAAGGGAATAATGATGGCCTAATGTCTACACTAAATTAATATATACAATAAAAGATATGATGCATTCTGCGTTGGTGTTCCCAGCAGAGCCATTATTTTGGAATGGGCTAAACAAACAATGATCATCCTTTCACCGATGAGTGATGGTCTCCAGTCTGCTGCCTTCTCACCCACAGGATGTAAATGATGCTCCCTGACTTTGATCCAGGGACAGAAAACATTCGCTGAGGCACTAAAGAAAGGAAAATCGCCCTGAACGAGATAAAAGTAGGACAGAACAGAGCTGTTAAGGTTTTACAGCATGGGCAAGTTTCAACGGCTGGAGCAGCAGCTGGTTTGAGTGAAGAGGTCAAGCAAAAATGCCAAGCGCCTAGTAATGGCGGTGGAAAAAAAAAACCCTCTGCCTTCTTCCCGGCACGTGGTATCCCCACGGACCCCAAACACACGGACCTCGTTCCCTGTCCCCATGCACCACCGTTCCCCCCTGCTGACACAGGGAATCCCCCCGCCTCCGTGTGTGCGTGCCCGGAGGAGCAGACGACTGTGGCCACTGCTCCTCTTCTCTCCCACCTACGAGCATCCTCTCCCGCCGGTCGGCCGGTCCCCACTGCCCCCCGTCCTATCAGCAGTGCCCCCCCCGCCCCGGCACAGCTTCCCCCAGTGCCTCCACTCCCAGCCCCTTCCTGCTGCTGCGGATGCGACAGCGGGGTCAAGCTGAGCTGGGGCAGGATCTCATCTTGAGCTGAACCCCCCCAGAATTTACCCAGGGAAACATCGGAAAGGCGGGCGCTTGTGCGCAGAGGCACCAGGTATTTGCCCAGGGACAGATCGATGCAATGCCTCCTGCCTCAAGCCCTGAATGGATCTTTGCAGCTTTAGGAAACTATTGTTAGCTCTTTGTTGTGGGACCCGTAGTCACATCCCTCTCTATTTTCTGAAGACCTTTGTTTCCACAGCATCTGAATTTCACCTCCCGTTTGGCTGGCAAATGGTGACTCCTTTGGCCCTAACAAAAAGAAAATACACATCAGCTTTGAGGTAAGGGGGCTGCGGTGTGGAAAACTGAGCTTTATTAGGCGTTAATGCCTCCAGCCTCTTGAAAGGGTGGAGGTTTGGTGTCAGTTCAACCAGGGCAGCTCCCAGCGCCCGCGGGGTGCAGGCAGAGGGGCAGGAACGGGCTGTGACAAGCTGGAGTAACCCCGGCTGCTGGGGCACCCGCAGCTGCTGGGAGGATGAGGCCTTTCTCAAATCAGAGGGGAAGCTATATTTGCACAATAGCACAATTAGAATAACTTGATTAAAATAAATGCAAACGAGCCATTAACTTCGCTTTGCTAAATCTCCTTGTAATGTGCTGCTTCTTACAGTACCTGTGCAGGAAGGGGGAGAAGAGAAATGAAATAACTACCGAAAAGCCTCCCGTATCACAAAAATAGCGCATTAATTAGAATAACAAACACAACCGCCGCCAGCCCAACTGCTGCAGCTTTCTTTTATGGACTTGCCTCTCTCGCCGGAGCGGCTGATGGCCGAACAGGTTTGCAGCCAGGGCATTCAAAACCACTCTCCCCATCCGAGTCCTCAAGGCGGTGGAGCGGATGCTCCAGCCTTGACCTCCGCTGCCCCAGAAGAACCTCTCCCCCCACCGCTTCCATGAGACCTGGGCAAACCTGGGACTTTAATAGTTTCGCCTCGCTGTTGAGGCTGGCGAAAACTGGATTATGGAGTCGAAAGGTGTCAGTGGGGGACAGACAGTGTGAAGACACCGCTCTGTTCCCTGAGGAAACAGGGCTCAGAAAGAGCGGAAAAGCACAAAGCGATGAGTTGGTCATTGCACAGGAGGAGAAGCAGGGCCATGGAAATGGCCAGCAAAGGACCAAAGAAATGCTGTGGTGAGAGAGGGCCAGACGCTCTGCTGGCACCTCACAGCATAAGGCCCTTATCTAGAAAAAGGGTATGCAAATGAGCAAAGGCATGGAGCAGCAGGGTGATGAGTAAAACTAATTAGAAAATGAGGCTTGATTATTCATGGACTTGACATATCAGAGAGCAGCTAATCAAAGGAATAATACAAGTTTGCATATTCTTTGTAATGTGGGCATCAAAGCCTCGCTTCATGTCACTATGGCATCACCGCCGCTCATTCCTAAAACCAAGCACGCTTAATGCGGGTGTGACATCTCGCTCCGGATCATGCGATGGGTCTTGGAGAGCCTGAGGTGTCCAAAAGCACCTATGGTTTTTTCCATCTGTTGAACTGATCTAGCAGTTATCTCTACTTGGAGATCTTGCCTTCCTGGATACAAACACTGCCCAGAGCTCTTTGGTTTTGTGGGAAACTGGGCAGCCTTTGAAAGCTTGAGCCAAAGACCTGGAAACTCAAGGGACCCACCTTGCAAGATAATTGCAGGATAATCCCTTACAGTTTCTTTTTGCTGCTGACTGATCGCTAAATAAACTTTGCAAAATTCACACAGGGGAAAGTGGACTTGGTGGGAGGTATTTGCACAGAGCTTCTGGGTGCAGGGAGCTTTCAGAAGTACCTCCTTCCCAGCACATGGCATCAGAAACCATCCATCCGGACTGTTCATTGCGGCAAATCTTGGATTTTCACCATCAGTTGGAGCCAGACAAGAGGCAGGCTAGCTGTCATTACAAGGTATCGGCAGTATTTCCTTTTCGCACATAGATCTCCGTCCTGTGAAAGGTTTTCTAGGAGGACCTGATGTGGGGCTGGCACCTGGACATGTACCAAGCTTCTGGACAACAGTCAGAGAGTGAATAAATGATACTGTCCCATCACCACTGATTCTTATCCCAGCATGAAATTGGCTGAGAAACTGCTGAAACATCAAATTCCCTTTTGATGAGGACAGCCTGGGACAACTCCAGGGAAGAGGATCCATGGGGATGAAAAGGCTCTCTCAAGTACGCCTCTGATTCGGTGGGAAAAGTGGGAAGTGAGGACCGCTCCTGCCAGCGTTTGCTTGTCTGAATAATTACAGCGATGGGTATATTAATACCATCTGGCATTAAAGCCAAATAGCAACCAGACATTGAGACAGATTACCGGGGAGGTGTGTGAAGCACCCTTTCGGAGGTGCTTATGAGCAGATTAGGAGGAATTAGAAAGGGTGTGAGCCAGCGAAGCCCGGGGCTGCGGGCCATATGGTCCAAGGGACATTTTGTGCCCGCTTCCAAGATATATAATGCAAACCTGGTGTATCTGACCTCCTTTAGAATCAAACCTGCAGCGTTTGCCCAATTAAGGTAGGTAAGAGGCGAACTCAGGCAACATAGAGTGGTCTTCAGCAGTGGTTTCATGCCGGAGAGAAAGGTTGTTAAAGGACTTGTACAAATATTTGTTGCATCTTCCTAAAACCAAGGGGGAGATCATTTCACGTGGCCCTGGAAGGAACAGTGGGAAAAGACACGCTATTACCTAATGCTATCTCAGTAGCTAGTCCTGTGTGGAGTAAATACAGTTGGATTTGGTCCAAAGGCATTCAAGAAATATGAAAGGTGAAATCTGCCCTTCACAGGGAAATTATTCCAGTTTATTTGCACTGGTTTTGAAATAGATTTACTTAAACGGGCACCACCCTTTTGCCTGGACGCTCTTCAATCCTAGAGTAGTTAATATCGATTTAACTTAATTTGGTGTCATTCTCTGTACAGGCTGCACCTCAGATGCTGTGTAAATATTTGCTTATTGAGATTGATGCTGAATTCGGGCAACAGAGTCTTGTGGGATTAACCTGTGAGAGAGGGGATCAGATAGAGGAGCAACAAAAATAACGGCAGGGAGAGGTCTTCAAATTTCCACGGATGAGTTCACGCAATTACCTGTAAGGAAAAAGAATAAACAAAGGGAAAGCAAAAAGAACCTCAAGCATTAGCAAAAAGAACCTTGAGCGTTACCAAATTATATATAAAAAAAGGAAGCTTTGAGGCCAGCTTCTTCCCGGAGCCTCCGGAGCAGCAGGGCTGATGAAACTTCAGGGAGCGCTCTTGTAGCCCCACGAAACAAAGAAACGCTCGTTCCGCAGCGAGGTTTTTGCAAAAGCAGATTTACCAGGGGTAGCGGCTAAAGAATTCACAGTTTCTGAAGACGTGAAGATACATATTTTTTTCTTTATTTCAAATCTAGTTCTGCCGGTTGCAAGAGGTTTACAGCAAACATCCCCCTCCAAAACAAAAATGAGGGACAAAGCAAGGGCTTCATTTTCCAGTTACGTGTAAGAAGACTCCTAAAAAAGAGAAAGCTCACCTTGCTCTGCAGCCCCCTCCTCTGCTGCCACAAGTCCACAGGGAAACGGAATATTTGTGTTATATGACACTAAAACCTCTGGAATAAGAAAATAAAAATCAACATTTAAAATCTAGATGTCACCATGACAGAATTCAGTAGACAATCCCCAGCTGGGCAGGATGCAAATAAAGAATATTGAGCACAGCCATTTCTTGTTGCTTCCTGAAAACCCTTAGGGTCCACAGCATTACAACACTTCGCCACAACTAAAAGAAAACCAGGGCAGTATGAATTTATACCTCCCGATGCTAAATTCTAGCCGTCGGGTCCCTTGGCCCAGGGCCAGGCTTCCCCAGGGCGCTGGTGGCCAGCCCTGCGCTCTCCTCGCTGGGGGCACCGGCTGCTCCCCGAATGCCCTCTGCGGGAGATGCTGCCAGTCCCGCAGTCCAGCTCCGGAGCCCTCAGCACAAGAAGGACATGGACCTGTTGGAGCGGGGCCAGAGGAGGCCCCGGAGATGCTGGGAGGGCTGGAGCCCCTCTGCTGTGAGGACAGGCTGAGAGAGCTGGGGGGGTTCAGCCTGGAGAAGAGAAGGCTCCAGGGAGACCTTCCAGCCCCTTCCAGTCCCTGAAGGGGCTACAGGAAGGATGGGGAGGGGCTGTTGGCAAGGGCATGTAGCGACAGGACGAGGGGCAATGGTTTAAACTAGAGCAGGGTGGGTTTAGATGAGACATGAGGAAGAAGTTCTTTCCACTGAGGGTGGTGAGACACTGGCCCAGGTTGCCCAGAGAGGGGGTGGAGGCCCCATCCCTGGAGACATCCAAGGCCAGGCTGGATGAGGCTCTGAGCAACCTGATCTAGTTGAAGGTGTCCTGGCTCACTGCAGGGGGTGGGACTAGATGGCCTTGAGAGGTCCCTTCCAACACAACATGTTCTGTGATTCTATGATTCTATGATTCTATGATGTGCCTGAGTTGTCACTTCCCCAGATTAAAATAGTAGCAGCTATTTTAATCGGCTGCTGGAATACATCTGAAGAAATTCCTTGCAATCCCTTTCTTCTCTTCCCAGCTGGCGCAGAGCTGCCCGGCAGGGAGTGCCCCTGCAGTTAGTGTGCCCTGGCCGGGTCCGTGCTTGCTGGGATGTGGGGGTACCTGCTCCATGCTGTGGGTGCCCCTTTGGCCGGAGAGGGCTGAGCAGCACAGACTGGCCCCATCCTCGTGCAAGCCTCCTGCTTAGCACTTTGGAGTAGGGTTCATAGAACCATCTAGGTTGGAAGAGACCTTTAGAATCATAGAATCACAGAATGTGTTGGGTGGGAAGGGACCTCTCAAGGCCATCTAGTCCCACCCCCTGCAGTGAGCAGGGACATCTTCAACTAGAGCAGGTTGCTCAGAGCCTCATCCAGCCTGGCCTTGGATGTCTCCAGGGATGGGGCCTCCACCCCCTCTCTGGGCAACCTGGGCCAGTGTCTCACCACCCTCAGTGGAAAGTTCTCCCTAATGTCTCATCTAAACCCACCCTGCTCTAGTTTAAACCATTGCCCCTCGTCCTATCGCTACATGCCCTTGCCAACAGCCCCTCCCCATCCTTCCTGTAGCCCCCTTCAGGGACTGGAAGGGGCTGGAAGGTCTCCCCGGAGCCTTCTCTTCTCCAGGCTGAACCCCCCAACTCTCTCAGCCTGTCCTCACAGCAGAGGGGCTCCAGCCCTTTAATCATCATCTTTAAAACCATCAAGTCCAGCCACCCACCTAACACTGCCAAAACCACCACCAAACCATGTCCCTCAGCACCACGTCTACCCGGCTTTTAAATGCCTCCAGGGATGGCGATTCAGACGCTTCCCTGGGCAGCCTGTTCGGGATGCTGCAGGCCCCCGGGAGCTAAGAGTTAAGGCTGGGGACCAGCAGCCCCACCATGGCCTCAGCTGCTCCTCACCCGTCTGGTGCCACCGTGAGCTCCCCCATCCTCCAGGCTGAGGGCTGCGTAGTCCAACATTTGCCATGTAGATTGTAAAATCTAGTCCGACGCTGCTTAAATAAGAGAACCTAACAAATGACCCCTCCTTTGTCTGGAACCTTTGTTAACTGCTAATTGAGCTGATCAGAAAATACGTGGGCAGAGGAGAGAAGGTTAATGCTTTTGTTCCTGCCCCGTGACGGGTGGCAGGGCCCGCTGCTGGCGTGTGTACGTACGCTCTGTTACACACAGACGTTGTGCATGCAGTAGATGACTGTAGCAAAAATCACCTGTGCAGAGAGACGGCAGAGACAGCTATTATTTTAATGCAGGGGGCTGATTCCGCGTCTTTTCCTGCTCATCTTTCCCTATTAAAGATAAGCAACACACAACAATATTGCCCTCCATGCTAAGAGGTGTATGCCAGCCCCTCTCAGCATCACAATTCAGCAGGTCTCCTACAAGGAATTGCATCCTCCAACCGCACAGAGCTTTTACAGACCCGCCTGGGCCCCGAGCGATATTTTTATATAGCAGTGGTAAATTCTTGCAGTTGTTTGTGTCTGAAAAATATTTGGGAACAAACTGATACATTTCTACACACCCTTGCAACCTGCCTGATTGATGCCTGCTCGTATTTTTAGAGGTCTGAACTGCTGCAGACCCAGAGCCTCAGAGGCTGAGCTCCCGAAGCGCCGCCTGCTGCAGCCATCCCTGCGGGGAAACCTTGGTGCAGGACAGGTTCTCCTTGAGGCCGTCCCACCCAGGATTACTCACCCTGCCCCACTGGACTTCCACCAAAGTGTATTTCCCCAACAGGTCTGCGCTTTTACACGTTTTTGGGAGCAATCCACCATCACCCTCCATTAACTAAAACATTCCGAGCACACATTGGGTTATAAACCGTCGTGTCTTTGCTCACAGTCCCTACCAAGGAAAAAAAAAAAACCTCTTAGCGAAGGAGACTGTCCCCACTTGCCACCGGCTGTTGGACCAACTCCGTGGATTTACGTGAGCTGAGGAGTTCCAGGAGCTCCCTCTAACTTTGAATTTTCAAGACACCTTGGATAAATTAATCTGCCAGAGACCGGGGACTGGCAATGGGAAGCTGTGACACTATGCAGAACACTATAACAACCAGAAGAAAAATAACTTATCAAAAATATTATTTTCTTTCATGCAAAGAATCAAACTTTAAATGATCCCATCTGTCACTTTCATCTGCACCCTGTTCCATTCGCTGGATTTTGCTCATTAAGATGAATTTCAAGCCAGCAGATCATTTTTACCTTCAGGGCTTTGATGAAATGTAGCGTTTGGGACTTCCTCCCCTCCTCCATTTTTGAAAGCCGTGACGGAGGAATAAGCGTATTTCACTTATGCCGCTTTGCTATTGTATGGAATGGCTTTGACCTTCCAAAAGACAAAACCACTACATTCAAGTTCCTCCTCCTTTCCCCCATGGGACCAGGAGCTGGCCAAGCCCCTCCGATAAAAGTTCAACCTCGCGTCGTAAAACCCTCTTTTCTTTATTACTCCCTCTCCTCAAAGCTTCCCCAGCAAATCTCTAGCCCTTTCAAGGCGGGGGCTGGAGAGCTTCTATGTTGTGCGAATGGTTCAAATGTCTTTTTTTTTTTTTTTTTCTCTACCCTGAAAAGACATGAAAAAGATTTGTTGGATTCCTTACCTTGTAGCCAAACACAACTGTATACCCCGCACTTCGCATGTTACGGCTCCCCACGCTTTTAGCCCCAATGACTTATTTTGCTGTAAGCGTTAATTATGCATTGGAGTGGTTTCAGGAGGGATGTGATAAATCATCCGCCGCTTAAAGTCTTTAAATCAAGACTGAGTGTTTTCAGTGGGGTCCTGCTCCTCGTCTGGAGCACGCGGAGGCTCTCAGAGCATTTACAGGAGGGGATATAATCACATGGCCATGGCCGGCCATGGTGTTCAGGAATTAGGGGATGGGCGGGATGGCCTTTGTCACGCAGGATGTAGGATTAGTTGGATTTAATGATCTGTTTTGGCCTTTAAATCTGTGAATAGGGAAGAGGAGAGAGCAAAAAAAAAAAAAAAAAAACCACAACCAAAAAGGAACAAAAGTCCCCATTATAGCCAGCGTATTATTTCCCCCTTCCGAAAGCGGAGCCGGAAGGACTGCAGGCAGCTGGGGCTGGAAACGCGTGCCGGGGAAAACCGAGGGCACCCCGGTGCACCGTCCCCTGCACCCAGGCTCCCCTCAGCTCCCCCAGCCGGCCTCTGGCAAGCAAACCCAGGAGCCCAAACCCGCTGGGATTTGCTGACGTCTCCAAGAAAACAGCAGACACGCATAATGCTCAACTCGTTTTCAATTTCCGCCCCCCCCTCCTTGAGGTCATTTTAGGTGTTCCAGAACTAGAAGCCTAATGCTTTTTCTATTTCTAAATTGAGCTAATTAAAATTTTAATCTGGTGGACATTATCTTATTGCATAATTAGAAAGGCTTATAGTGCAGTATGGTTGGTACCAATCCTTTTCGCTTTAAATCGTGTTTCATTAATTGCACGGAGCTTAGATAGGTGCTTGTAAGGTAATAAACCAACTATCTGTTCTCAACAAAATCCTCCATTTTCCCTCGTAACTGTACCTGCTCTGAGCCTGCGTGCTTTGTGCTATAATAGTTTCCCTCTAATGAAGTGTGGGCGATTACACCCGTGACCCGCACGTGAATTTCGGGGACTATGGACAGCCCTCATAGACAAGGGCGCGGAGCGACTCCATGCAGCAAACGCAAAGGATCCTCTTTGGAAAATGGCAAATCCAAACGCTACCCACCGAATGGCCGATATCATCTGCTTAACCATGGGATATTGCATAATTAATTACTCCCGGGCCTTTATTAAGTCCCAAAGAATCTTTCTATAGACTAGACTGGTATTACTCTGCCATACATTTTAACGAGATTACTGTTAATTAATTTAACTTGTCTGCATACCTAAAACTCAGCTAAATCCTCTATTGTGCCATCTGCTGTCATTTCAGATTTGTAGGACTTTCAAACTCCTGTAGAAATAGAAACAGATTAAAACCATCTACTCAGATACAAAACAATTTAAGAATTTAGTTGCTTTCCAGCACCTTCCTCAGTGCCCTGTGCAGAGTGGGTGCTGGCACCCAGGGTGCTGGCAGAGCCCTTCCCGCAGGTTATCCATCCCACCGGGAGTCAGCTTCCCTCCAGGGCTACTGACCTGCTGCTTTCCAAAGACATTAAATTCCCTGAAAGCATAAATAAAACGTTAAACCACAATTTATCTACTCCTGGGGCTAAGGCACCCAAACCAGAGAGCGTAAATCACTGAACATTTATGATCCACTGACACATTTCCCTCCTAAAATAGGAGCCCGACACACGTAAATCCTCACAAACACTTCTCCAGAGCGGAGCAGAGCAGCGGCACGGCCGACGCGGAGGGCTGCGCTGGCACCCCTTCCCGGAGCCCACGCTGCGCGTGCCGGGGCAGGAAGGATGCTTGCCAAAACCGGGGTGTCATCCCCATCCTGTTCACCCCACCACATCGGCACCCCCGGACACAGCTGCCAAATCTGCACGGGATCCGGCACGACGCCTAAGACCGACGGGCACACGGATGCGTCGAGGGCTCTTGCTGCTACCACAAGCAAACCAGTAAATAATTACGTTAATAGAGCCAGGCCTTCCAGTTAGGCAAGTCACAGTAGATGGAGTAGCTTTTGTCAGTAAACAATTTCAAGGAAAAAAAAACCAAGCCACTTTTTGTCAAAAACAAACAGCAAGCATCCCCTGCATTAAAAAATTTCTTTTTTTTCCATCAGAAAAGCAGAAACCTATTCAGGTATAAAAATCTTTGTTTTTCCGCAAAGCACACACAAGAACCCTCAACGAGAGGGTTTGAAAACACTGTTTACTCCTTTCTCAGGTGGCAGCGGCTTCTGAAAATACGGCTATTTTTAGTAGAAGGCTGCAACTAAAGTTGGGGGGGGGGGGGCGGGGAAAGAGCAATTTCCACCCAGCTCCATTGTCAGCTCCTCTTCATGAGCTGGTTTGGGATTAGCAGTATGCCGGCGGCCCCGGTGGCTAGCAGAGAGTCTGCGGGGGCGCCGAGCTCGCCCCGTGGAAGCGAGTCGGAAGGCGCAGCACGCCCAGAGCAAGCCTGAAGCTCGCAGCGCCCATTTAGGCAGAGGGAGCGTTGCTGGTGGGACCTGGGGAAGACCCAAGGAGCTGCCAGCGCCCGCGGCTGAGCTCTTTGGGGTCTTGTCGGGAAACAGGCACAAAATCGCTCCACTGCTCCAAAACAGGCAGCACTTAAGCAGAAACCGTTTCCTAACCGATAAAATTCGTTTCCAGAGTAGTCAGTACCTCTGTGCAAGGTGCGTCCCAGCAGCCCGCTCTCGGTTTAATTTGCACGCTGGTTTTGTTGAGGACGCGGCCCCTGCGTCACCACCTCTCCAACGCTGGCGTTTTCCAGGCTGGCAGCCAAAGGGGTGCCGAGGCAGGCGCTCACGCAGACAGAGAGCTGAAGCTGCTTCGCATTGCGTTTGCTCCACGGGGGGCCGGATGGAGGGCAGCGGTTTGCATCTCGGCAAGGGCTCTGAGCCCCCGCGTCGCTCGGACATTGAGTTTGTTTGCAACGAGCCCACCGGCGTGCTCATGGCAGGGAATGAGGTCTCTGCTGATACCCGGCCCTCTACCTCCCGGCCAGCATAGCTGGTGAGGGCTCAGTCTGCAATTTCGCGACACCTCATTGTCTCACCCTTCTGGAACACTCTTTCAGGGGTACTGAAACATGGGATCACAGCAGTGTCAGCGGGAAGGGATCTCCCGAGCCTCTCATCCAACCTCCCCCTCAAAGCAGGGCTGTCACCAGCACTTTATGAGCTTGGCCGTGGCTTTGCATAGCCAGGGCATGAAAACCACCCAGGATGCAGATGCCACAACACCAGCAGATGACCAGGGATGCATCTCTGTCATGGGGAAGAAGTCTTTCCTGATGCCCAGTTTGAGCCTCCCAAGCTGCAGTTGCCCCTTGTAACATCATTTGTCTTTTCCAAGAAGAGTTTGGGCACAGGCAGCTGCAGGCTGCTGTTAACTCACCCCTTCACCAGTCCAAACCAGTCCAGCCCCATCAGCCAGAGCCTTGCAGGGTAGCCATCCCAAGCCCCTGAACATCTCCATCGCTCTCCTCTCCAGTTTCTCCAGTCAAATGGGGATCAGACAGATCTGGTAGTAGAGGTGTAGGTCTTGCTCAATACTTCATAGAATGGTTTGGGTTGGAAGGGATCTTAAAGATGATCTAGCTCCAACCCCCTGCCCTGGGCAGGGACACCTCCCACCAGCCCAGGTTGCTCCAAGCCCCGTCCAGCCTGGCCTTGAACCCCTCCAGGGATGGGGCAGCCACAGCTTCTCTGGGCAACCTGTACGTTGTACTTCACAATATATATCCCATTCCCTTGGAGCCAGTCAAGCAAGGAGCGCCCCAGGCCAGGACCGAGGGTGGCTGAGGCACCAAAGTTAAGGGGCCAGAAAAGAGAAACCATGCAGCTATGGTTTATCCATTCACCGAGATGTCTGAAAGCTGCAGCTCGGGCAGGCATTAAAGCAGCTACGGTGTGGGTGGCTCAGCAGATGTTCACTGTTTGGTGGCATCCAGCTGTGTCCTAGAGCCTTCGCACCCTCCAGCCGGAGCAAAGTCCTCCCTCTCCACTTAACTGCTTAGTTTGCAGGGCGAAACAAATATTCTTGCAGCACACCAGACAATCTTGCCGTTGGGCCTCAAATTTCGGCGTGATTGGTAATCAGTGTATCAGCCATCAGAAGTAGGTTATTAAAATATCTGTCATGATGGACAATGTAAAATAAACGCAGATAAATTGTATTACACTAGGTCATTTAGCTTTAAGTGCAGCAGCCTCTGTGTTTTTTGCCACTTAAGTGATGTGCAGCACGAACGGCACAAATAAATACAGATGTAGAGAACATTAGATACACTTTGTAAGAGCAAATTATGTACGTTCACATTTCATTCTAGTTAGATCAAAATTAGATGGTTTTCCTCCATTATCTCAGTGGATACACTAAAAGCCGGTGATTTATGAAAGAAACCGGTGTGAATGCCATTATAATTGATTAACCTAAGAGACTGGTGACCTACTTATAGGTATACAAATATGATTATAATTGTGCAGTAAGTAATTGAATGTTCTGCAGGACTTCTTTATAATGTGACTGTAATGCATAAAAGCAAGAGGGAGACAAAAGGTTTCAACCCTGTGCGATGTGCTAAGGTCCTAGGAGAGGTGCTGAGTGCTTCCCGCTCCTTTCAAGGTGAACAGGGGTTGGGCCCTTGCAGAATCGGCCCCCTCCTGAACGGCAGTGTTTCCCATAAATAGACTATCGCTCGGACAAAAGGCTCCAGCTCACTTTGTGGCTGGGATAACCTTCGACACGCTGAGCGGATCTCGTCGTCTGGGAGATCGCTGGACACAGACCCCCCCCCCTCATTCGTCACTCCTGGAGCACCTTCCCAAGGACTTCCTTTGGGTCAAATAAAGGGGGAGAGGCAGATCCAGACCAGAAACTGCGCGGCTACAAAATGAAGCTGTGGGTCCATCTTTCCGAACCAGCCCTTCGCACGGGGACTCGGCGGTGCTGCAGTGGGGCTGGGAATCTGCCAGACCTCGGGCCTCTACCAGCTGTGACCGAGAGTCCGCCACTGCTAACGAGTACGAGTGTCCGTGTTGGCAGGACACAGCAAAGAGCAAGGGCGTCCCACTGCCTCCAGCGGTTTGCAATCCACGCGCAGCACAGGGGCGCAACGTGTAGGCAGCCCCCAAGGACTGGAAGCTCATGGGCTGAAGCCCAAAGACCATGCAAATGGTCTAACCCTGCAGTCCCAGACAACGGTCTTTGCTAATTAAGTCTCCCCACGGCTCGGTAGTTGCATCCTGCTGGACTGCGTACCAGCGTCACCCAGCCCACAGCTGACTAGAGCCTCTCACGGCATTTTTGCGTGTCACAAATTTTCCCGTCTCTTTTGCTGTCAGTCCCTTCCTCTGACTTAATTTGTCTGAACTCCTCCTCCTCCTCTGCACGCACACGGGCAGCAGAGCTAACCTCTGACAGCGACATGCACTAGGTCTCTGCAGAACAGAATCCTAGATTCCTAATTTGAATGATTAAATATATTGAAGCCCAGTGATGAATTATTTAAAATCTATACAAATCCTGATGCTACACACTGAATTATAGATTTGAATGCACCTCTGCAATCATGAGTCCCTCTGCCTATATATAGCTCCGCCATGAAAAAGCATCCATTTAAACCTACTGGGATAAATGGTCGGTTAGAATTCCCTGGGCTGGAAACCCTGGAGACGGTGTGGGAGCCAGGACTTGCTAGGATGGGATTGAGTTAATTAGCGCTGCGTCTGAGGAGAACCGTAACAGCATAACGAAACAAATAGAATAAAAGCCATCTAAAGTGACTCCAGTGGATTGGTGTGGTACGGTCAGGATTGTACCCTGCGTGCAGGGCGATGCCTTTGTCACGCATTGTTCGCGTTGGAGGAGATGGATGGGGAAGAGGGTGCCGGCAGGGTCGTTACGGCCCTGCAGGAGCTTTCTGGTATGCGCTTGGGGCAGAAAGGTGGGAACCATTGCCAGCAGCCCCTCGTTGCCGTGGCAACCCGGCTCAGTGACAGCCCTGCTCGTGGGGAGCCAAAGCCACCAACCTCCTCCTGCGGGGTGGGGTCGGGTCCAGCACACACGGCTCCTGCAGAACCTGCGCGCAGGGATGCACCGTAGCACTGGGAACGCCTGTCTCCCCAAGGATAACCCTAAACCCAGCTCCTGCGCCGGCTGAAGGTGTCCCACTGCTGGTGAGGAGCCCTGGGAGGGCTCGCGGGACGCGCGTCCCCTCTGTACCCTGCCCCAGCCGCTTGTCACGTGCTGGCAGCAGCCCCACCTCGCCCCATAGGAGAGCAGCACCTCCGCTCAGCCGCGAAGCCCGACATTCGCGGCACATCCCGGAGAAGAGTTTGCATCCCACCTCCTGAGGTGTTACCTTCAGGCTGGGCACGCAAGTGACTGGTTGGAGATGGCCGTGTTTGACTTCTGCAGCCAGCCTTTCCGATGCTGACAGCTGCCGAGGGATGACTGACAGGTTCTGCTTTTTCAGCGCGTTTTGCATTCTTTTCCATATTCAGTTGTCTGGAAGAGGAATACGTTGGCCCTAGCAATACTGCATTTGAGAGAGGTGCTGGCTTCTTCAGAGAAATTTTACATTCAGCATAAAAATACTGACACTGCCTGTATGGATAGCTCTGTTACCGTGCCTGGGGCCAATGAAGAAAGTGTAAGGGAAAAAAAAAAAAAAAAAGCCACAAGTTAAACCCATGCTTTACAGCAATCAGACTCTTTCTTTTAATTTTTAAGCTTCTTGAATTCTAGCTTCCACCAAAATGAACCAGGAAAGGGTAAACGGAGCTGCCAAGCTGCGCTGCTTCGAAGCAGAGAGTTGACTCCCAGCTTGGCCAACTATTCTGACCACCAAACATAACAGACGCTAAAATTATAAAGGATAACAATGCGAAAGACCACGTACTATCTTCGGTCCGTCTACAGCCCTGTATCTATCTCTACCACAGGGAGCTGGGGCTGTGCCCAGCAGTTGTCTCTAGTCCCGAGCATTGCCTATCTACCAAAAACTCGAGAGAACTGCTGGGCACAGATAGCACCTATTAGCTGAGCTAGTGAAGTGATACCTGCAGCTTTGCTTAAGCAAGAGGAGCGTAAATAAACCCAGCCTGCCTTTCTCCACAGCCAAACTCCCCACCGCTGCCGCAGAAGCATTTCTGGCACGGCTTTACCCAACCCTCTATTGCTCAAGGCAGGAACGAGCCCGACCTGCGCAAGCCCCGTAGAAACTCCATTGCTCCAGCACCAAGACGCATCTCTTTCGACATAGCTTTTCCGCACCCCGGCTGGCAGCAGCTGGATCAAATCTCTGGATTCTGTTTGCCCCCTTCATTTCAGACCTCTCCTCCTTCCAGTTACGGCTCCGCAAGTCCAAGCGCACTCAGGGCTTAGCAGGGACCAGCCCGCTAATATGAACCGTGAGGCCAAACGAATCCCCGTGGGTAGCACCCTGTGCCCCTCTCATTCCCTCCACACGCACCAGCTGCTCTTGCTTCCTAAATATTGCTTAGAGCGAAGGCAGGCCCGCGGGGAAATAATCCCAGCCTCAAGCCTATTGCAGAAATTAAAAACGACTTGCTTCTAAGTTGGATGCAAGGCTTACTAATTACCCACCGGCATTCGGGTGGCAAGTTTGCCACATGAATAATTGCGCGTCCACGGAAGCGTTCCACTGGTAGGGTAGGGTTATTAGCAGGAAAACAGGAATTCAGTTGGAAAGCATTAATAAACCTTGAAGACAACAGCTATTACGGTGATTGATCCACTATCCAAGAGTACACAACTCACGCAGGACGGAGGAGCAGAGGCTGTTGCGCCGGGAGGGCATGCTGAGAGGTGGGAAGGCAGGCAGGGTTGTTGTTGTAGAGGTCAGGCATAAAAATGGGGACTGTCAGGTTCAAAAGCGTTTAAAAAACCCACACATCTTTTCCAAAGCTGACTCAACATTAGATTATTTTAGTAGTCTGCGGTATTTGCCGCTTAGACTGTTGCTTGCTTTCTTTTCTTAAACACGGGCAAAAGAAGCAGAAGAGGTTTGTGTGTGTCACAGCACAATTTCCGCTGTCGGTCCCCAGGACCAGCAGACGCTGCAACGGACAGACCCAAACGTGCCCAGCGCGCCCATGCCTCCTCCTGAGGGGAGCAACAAAATCACCGAATTGCTTCAAGGGCTGAAAGGAGGATTAAGGAGAGAAGCGAGTTGCCCACGGTAATGCCAGGGATTTCTGGCCCGGCGTGCTGGGGCTGCCGCGGTGCTCTCTTGCCCGTGAGCAGCTGCGCTTTGGGAGCGTCTCTCTGCTTGTGTGCATCGGGGGGGGTTGTCCTTTGGCACCCACTGGAGGAAGTTTTCAGTCTGTCTGGATAATGACGCTGGTAAGAAAAGGTGAAGGTGAACCTAAGCCGGCTTGTCTGGCGTGTTAGGAACACGCACACCTGAAGCATTGTGCCCTTCTGCAGCTCCTTTTGCCTGCCTGGAAACATCCCTTTCTGCAGGGACGTTGCATCCCATGCCGGCAGTACCGCCTTTGCAGGAGTTGAACGGAAAACCTACGGCACAGGGGAGACAGAGCACTAGGAATTCAGGTCCCTCCACCCAGGACCACCGCTGGGGCTGGGTGCGGACCGTGTTCTGCCCCAAATCGTTCACATCGTGGAGTCACAGTTCCTGCCAAGCTGCACTATAGGGCGTTGAGCTCATTGCAGTATTTTTCCTTCCGAAAGGAAACAAAGCCAAACTCTTGCCAGTTTATTATTTCAGCTAATTATATGAACCAACAGTATTTCATCCAAGCCATTTTAGGAAAATAATTGGAGAACGTTTGCAAAACCCAAGCAACCATTTTTCTCCTGCCAGGGTGGCAGATGCAAACATAAAGAGTAACATGTCCATACGTCTCCAATCGCAACTTCTTATGAAACAAAATAAAAGCAATCTGGTTGTGAAGTGATCCAAAGCAAATACAATATTTCAGAACACTCCGCGTTTGGTTGGTGGGGCTGATTTCTATGACGCAATCTACAGACCGGCGCGCAGATGTGGAGGGGGAGACTATTTCCCCTTCGCGCGTTCTTACCTCGCGGACGTTGGTTTTGTTCTGCGGGCCGGTGGGGAGCCCTCGGCCTAGGCAGCAGCCACCGCTGAAGGATGAGCACCTGACAGGTTTCTACGGCCCTTCTGGAAAGGGCTGTTTATAAGCCGGAGGTTCCCCTTGTCATAGGTACTGCTTCACCCTTTACTGCGTGATCCGCGAGATCACCCCGCAGTGGTCTTCGCAATAAGGATTGCCAAAAGCATCCCCTGCTCAACTTTGATTTGCAGGTGCTATCTCTAGTCCCAATTTCCAGACGGAAAGAGAGGGAGGGAGAGGGCGGCATCTTTCTCAGGGCAGCTCCCTGCTGAGTCTCAGCACCGGCAGCGAGGGTGCCCCCACCGAGCCCAGGGCAGCGGGATGGGAGCACCCCGAGCGGTGCCCTCTCCTTTGTCACACACCATTTTAGAGGCAAAGAACTCATTTCCACCACGCTTTATTCCGAGGAAGTGTTGCTCCAGCCATTGTCTCTGTTCTATTTTTAGGTTTCATGGTTAGTTTCCAAGATTTAGTGGCTTCTCGGCAGGCAGAACAACACCTCGGGTTCGTGGCACTGCAGTCCTACTTACAGATAATTGCCAAAGTAAATCAGAAACAAGGGGAGACCTAATAAAAACTGGAAATCATGTGGTTTACAAGTGAAATTAAAAAAAAATTTAAAAGGACGAGGAAGAAATACCTAAAGGATAATTGTCGTTTGTCATTTTCGGTAAGGAGGCCATCGAAGGATTTCCAAAACCAGTTCTGTCCCAATTCTCAGTTTGCCTTGCTAAACCGTGATCCGTCATTTTGCAAGAGGCCTAAGCATCCGTTCCTCAGGGACCCACAGGCTTTCTGAACGAAATCCTCCAGCCCTCCGCCATGTGGGCTGCCGTCAGGAGGGATGCCAAGCGCCTGCTCCGCAGGATTGCTGCTGCTGCCGCCGCCGCTGCCGCTGCCGCCGCTGCCGCTGCCTTGGACAGAAGCACTCCTGAGTCCTTCCCCAGCTTAACCCCGTCCCACCCGCCCTGTTCTCCAGACGAACCGAAGCTGTGTGTTGCTCGAAGGCTACACATGGCCACATCAGTGCTTTACATCCAGGTGGTCTCGGCGCTTGGGCTGCAGCGGCCCCGCAGTATCGCAGGCAAGTGCAAGATACCGCCAGGCTGCGCTTGCTCTGACTTACGCCTCCCAGGAATGACGGAGGTCAACAACAAGAATAAATTGTTTTATCAAACAAATTTAATAAATAAATCTAATGCTTTCTTTGCTGCTTTCACGTTGTTCCCAGCAGTTGCCTTTGCGCCTTTTCCACGCTGGTGGTGTGAGGAGCGCCCTCAGGGAAGGGCTGCATCCCGGGACCCAGAGGGCCCCGCTACCTGGATTTCATGAGCTAGGCAAAACAGCCACTCTGGGAAATAATGGAAAATCTTATGGCCATACCCATAAACAGCGATGCTAATTAATACCCCCTTCCATTCAATTCATTTAGGACTTAAATTGCTAGCGAAGGCTCTTCTTCCCCCACATCCGGATATTGCAAACCTTCAAGCAAAGGCTGGACGTTTCCCTCAGCTCTGCCAGGAATCTGGCTGCTCCCTGGGCAATGAGCTTTAACGCAAGCTGATTTACTGCACAGCCCTGCCGGTGGGTGGGCCGGCATTCCCACGACGTTCAAGGCCCTTTCCGCAATGAAATACACTTGGCATGGAGGTCAAGTATACTACGCTGCGTTGCATTCATAAGCATTTTTCAATTAACGCTGAAGACTGTCTCCAATCTCAGAGTTCAAATATTCAAAGTCTGGGGGGGTTGCTTGAGGTTGAGCACGGGTTCAGCTGGGCCTAGCCCTCCATTTATTTTCTAAACACTGACTTTTCTGCCATTGTTGTTCGCCATAATTAATACTCCCTTAACGTAGACTCTCCATGGACTTGTTCTGGGATGTGCCGCGGCTCCTTGGTCTCGTGCTGAGCAGCATCCCCTCGCCAGAACGCAGCCACGGCTCGGTGGCTTGAATTTGCAAAGGCACGTTGTTTCCTATGGAATTCATATTATCACTGCAAAAAAAGCCCCCCTCTTTTTTTTTTGTCACGGCAAAGTGACCTGTTCTGCTCCAGATGAAAATGTGAGCGTTTCCATAATTACAACTGACCTGCGTTGAACGAGCCATCTCAAATGCTCTTTTAGCTCTGCGTGGCCAGACTTTGTATCAGACTTATTTTATCTAAAGGAAGTCACATCACAAACGAATAACTTCAGCGGTACACTGGAGTGTTTGAAAAGCAAATTATTTGGCAAGTATTCCCCCTGTCTTCTCCTCCTCACTCACCTGGTTTATAGGGCCATTAATGAGCGCACCCTGGGCTGAAAGTGTAGCCTTAGCAATGACGAGACAACCTCACTGCTCTTCCACTTCATGAAGTTTTATTTTGAGTCCCTTTTCTCCCCTTGTCCTCTGGAGACTTCATGCGCTGTGACATTTTCTGAGCCGCTGCTGCCAGCCCGGCAGGGCGGCCAGGAGATGAGCTCCTCGCGAGGCGCGGGGACTTTATTCGGTGCTCTCCCTGAAGGACAACGGCTCCTTGCTGTAACTGGAGTTCTGCAAGTCTCCTTGGGCATCGCTGACGCCTCCCCTCCTTGCAGGCACCCTCCTGCCGCCCATCCTCGTCCCCAAAGCCCTCCCGCGGCGGGTCTGGCTGGCACTGGAGCTGGTTGCAGGTAGGGAGGACGATGATGTCCTCCTCTTGGATGGGTCGGCACAGGCGCTGGCTCTCCCTGCAAGGTTGCTTCTTTCATCGCCGTGGTGCCTTCTTGCTGCGAGCATGACAAATGCCAGAGCTCTTCAGCCGTTTTCCTCTAGGAGAATTAAAGTTTTAATGATTAACCTTTATAAATTACAACAGCAATGCTCTAAATAACAAATAGATTCTGGCCAGGTCTAGCCCTCTGAGCTATTATTCTCCAGCATGATATGCTGAGCCCCCATCTGCATTTATTTTCCGTACTGTATTCAGGTCCTCTTATGTCATTGAGATAAGCAGTCAGGAGATATGTGTTTTCCAAAATGATGTCCTCATTCATCATTTCTTCCTCGCTGCTCAGCCTGATTACATTTAATTCAAGAAGAAAGAAGCCTTGCCTGGGCCCACTGAGCATATAAGGTTAAAAAAGCAATGCAAATGAAGCAACGGCTTCCTGGAGGAATGGCTACAGAACGCAAAATAACAGCATCCCTTATCAGCGCTGGGGCTGCGTGCTCTCCTCCTCGTTTCCAGAGGAAACTCAGAGCGCAAATGACCCATTCATCAAGATCAGCAGGTACAACTCTGCTTTAAACACATACGCACAACAGCAACCACCCTCTCCATTAATGGAGAACGAGCTTTGAGCATTAATTTCATCTGATATTAATGCAAAGCTTAATTATGAAGAGAGATAGGGGAGTGAAAGCTTACTGCAGCCTGAGCTCTTTCCAGTGACACTTGGCTTAGGGAGAAACGTCTTTTGTTTCTACAAGTTCTTCGCTGTCGCAGTATTTGGCCGCTACAGGATGCGGCAGGGAGAAATAATGCCAGAATGTGCCTATGCACAAGGTGAGCAGCAGCTTTCCGAGCCTGATGAAGGATTCCTCGTGATTTTGCACACTCGCCCTCCGCGTGGCTGCCTGGGATGCAGCCCCTGGGCTCCCCTCGCAGAGGGGAGAGGCAGCCCCGACCGGAGATGCTCGCTCATCTGCTGCAGGGATGCAGCCGCCGGGAATTGTTCTTCGCCAGGCTACGCAGGCTGGTGCAGTCCGCGCCAGCTCGGAGCCGGGGAGCCCTGCTCTGCCCCGTCTCCGCCGTGCCAGTCCTGCACCCCTCCCGTGTGCCGGCACGGCCGCCGCTCGTCCTTGCATGGCTCAAGGACAAAGACGATGCTGTTGGGAAGGAAGATCTGTGTGGTGCAGGCTCGGCGTGGGAGTCCACGCGTGATGCCGATGGGAATGGCCGTTGCGGATCCTGGCTGGTACATGGCTCTGCGGGGCGGCAGCGAGCACCCGCCCAGGCCCACTCCCCCAGACGAGCTGGGCTGGCTCCTCCAGAGCCAGGCTGGCACCCGCCTGTTTGCAGAAGGAATTTCCCACTAGGAAAGGCGGTTTGCGTATTTGCTCTAATCAGACTTCAAAGAAACACCAAAGGAGCCAGGGAAATGAAACACATACCGAGCCAGCCCAACGCGCAAATAAACACAGGCAAAAAAGCCCGGGTCTCTGACCGAATGAACTGAGACCAAAACTTTGGATTTAAAATGAAAATCAGAAGGGTCTTAAAGAGCCGGGAGGCTTCCCGGCATGTCCAGAGGGCAGCAGATCCACAGCTGCACGCTTTGCCCCGCGGCCACAGCACCGGCACGGGTGCGCGGCAGCTCCGGGGCCATGCGGCTGCTCACCCCCACTGCCAAGGGGAGAAGGGCTGCGGAGGCACTGGGATCCCAGCTCCTGCCGCCTATCCAGATTTTAACTTTTTTTTTTCTTTTTTTTTTTTTTTTTGGCAAAGAAGTTCATGTTTTCTGCAGGAAAATCTTTAATAATTTTTTGGCAGCTATCGTGAAAAAAACCAACCCCTTCCTCCCGCATATGTTTTGATCAGCACTGATTTGGAGAGTTCACTCTGACTCCGTTTGCATTAAAAGCAAGTGATCAGAGGCAGTTCTTAGCACTGGGACCGTTTTGCCACACATGCGCCCGAAAATACTTAGAGAGATATCCTGGGTTTCCAAAAAGCTTCCTCTGAAGACTAGGACGCAGCCAAGAAACGGAGTGTCAGCTGCTTTGCCTGTTTGCCCCCTGAATGCTTTTGAAACGCGGCCTCAAAGGGATGGAGACACCCAATTCCCGTGGAGGCAGCCCTGAAGAACAATTCAGCCCAATTAGTTTCCTCTCCCTCAGCATGGTTCAAACCCTGGCTAAGCTATTTATAGGCTTAGGGTTTCGCTCAACAGCTAACGGCACTCACCGGAAACTTTTCCATTGGCTTCAGCGGATGTTGGATCCTGATCCGTAACTTGTATTTAAAAGCGTCCTCCTAGGACTTAATGCAACCGGCTCTCCAAAAGGTTATGGGGAGCAGACAGACACCTCCTAGATGCAGGTGCAAGAAGCAAACATGCAAAAGGTTAGTAAAGATTTATTCTCCTCCACCTGGAGCAGATGGGCATGTTATTTGGGTCGATTGCACGGCTGCAAAAACTCAAAACATGACAAAAATAAAAGTGCAAGAGCAGGATGGCGCTTGTTATTCAACCCCACGTAATACAAGCGGTCACGGGCTGAATGGAAAACCAAGATTGGGTATCGGAAGATTTTTATGGCAGAGCCACATCCAGGAGCAAGAAAACACAGGGAGCTACGGCCAAATCACCCGAGGGGTCTTTTTGCAGCAAGCAGCGGAGTCACTGGGCGTGCAGCCAGTGCACAGACCGGGGGCTCCTGGCACGGAGAGACGAGACTCTTTCTAGGGACCCAGAAAAGCAAACAGAGCTGGGAGAGAAGCAGCCCCACGACCTGTCTCTCCCAAAGCCTGCCTGGGCCAAGCAAACCCACCTTCAACCTGCCCCGGCGGAGGGACCCCCCCAACACGTGCTCCTGCTGCCCTGTACGACAGGCGGAGACAGCAAGGGAGGGGAGCTGTTTTGTCCCTTTGAAGCTACAAAAGCAGGCAAAATGTAATTATAATCACCCAACCTGGAGTTCTGCCAGGACATCAGGGCTAATGGTCTTGCTCTTGCAAGAAGTGCCGTGGGATTTTTCTAATGATCACAAGTGGTCAGGACCTCCGTTTCACATCTCATTTGGAAGATAATGAAGAAGTTTCCCATTTATTTTTCTTCCGAAGGGAGGTAGGGACAAATTGACGATGTCAAAGGGCACGAGGGCTTAGAAACGTAGGTTCTTTTGCTCGAGATGTGACTGGGAGCTCTGACAGCCAGGAGGGATGGCGGAGGGAAAACGAGAAGCAAGGAGGCTGCGCGCGTGATTTCATATGACTCCTGTTAGTGCTTCAACTTCTTCTGAATCTGCTGTGACTCCGGTGACATTGCTGAAAGGAAGGTGAATCTTTTTTCATATGAGTTATTCCCGCTGTAAAATATATTTGGAGGGAATGAGTTTATAAAGCTATCTCTGAGATAATTGGCAAGGATACTCCACTCTCCCGTGAAGGTTATGAGTAGGTTACAAGAGGGTCTTCGCTTTAAACTCAGAGCAATGAGAAATTAATAGATCTCGCAGTGTCAGTCCCAAGGCAGAGGATCGTGATAAACTGGAAACAGGCAGAGAGGCTCTCTTTCAGTCACGGAGGGGAGGAAGAGAGATGTATCAGACCCCTGGGAGTTACACAAATTCAAACTGACACCTCTGCTGAACGGAAACATGGTGGTGGCCAATAAAAGGTCAGTGCAATCGGAGAGGACAGATATTGCCTTACCCTCCGAGGAGGAGCGAGCACGGCGTCTCCAGAGACGTTGCTCGCCTGGAACAGGGAGCTCTGCCCTGGGAAGCTGCACCACAGTCAGCATGGGGCAAGCGATGCCTTTTGAAGAGAAAGCCGCTGAGCGCATGGGGAATGATTTTCCTCTTTCCAGCCGTGATTATTTCCATATCCGAACCCTTTGCACGGCCTGCATTGCCCCCTTTTCTTTTTTCGGACAGGAGAATAAGAAAAAGCGCTCACACTCTAGAAAGCTGTAGAGAAGGGTTTGGACAAGAGGAAGAATTGGCAAGGGCTGTTCTGGAAGGTCATTACGGGGATATTGGCTGTTGTATAGACGGAGCTGCCCGAGTGGAGAAAGAACTGGCTGCGATATTGATGAGAACAAGTAGTTAAATGAAAGCAGTTTGGGTTGCAAAATATAGACTGCCATTGAGATCAATACTGGAATCAGTTTAATTAATTTGTACGATCAATAACCTGGAAGGATGAAGGCACAGACCATCAATGCGATTTATTCGCGGCGCAAAACAATCACGGAGGAGCTGTCAACACGTGGGACGATGCCCTCCAGCTCGGAGCGGGAGAAGCGAGGTGCATGCAAAGAGGACGTGAAAGGAGGGTAGGGGTAGCCACCAAAGACGGGGTCCGTCTCAGTGATCTCACATGACAAAACAGAGACTAATAAATAACGAGTAAAGCTCAGCCCTCCCGTGCAGCATTTGACCGCCGGGAGCAGGAGAGGCATGTGGCACGGGTGAGCCAAAGGGACAGAGGTGGGGAGGGGATGCTGGCGTCGGCAGGGAAACGGGCAAATATCGCAGTGCTGTGGGCTTTGATTTCTTTATATGGGGAAGACCATAAGCGACACATCGAAGGTAAGGAGAGCTCACAAATTCAGACATGTTTCCGTGGAGCGGAGACTGAGCAGCGAGGATTAGCTACACCCAGGGTCAGACACGGCAGCTGCGAGGACGTGGGTCCCTGAGAGATGGGACGGACAGGGCACGGCGCTGGCGGAGGAGGGGGAAATGGGCTTTGTGCTCCTCCGTCGTGTCCAAGAACATCCTGCATTTCAGCCTTCAGGTGAGCAGGGACACGATTTAAGCTGAAAGCACCGGCACCGGGTTGTCTGCAACTACAGCGTGCTGTTCAGGAGCTGTGGGAGAGCCCTTCAGAGAAGGGCCGGTGCTGGTTAGGTTCATTTAACGACAGATTTTGGGTAAAACCCTGATAAATTCTCCCTTACAAATTCTTTCCTTACCCCCCCGGTTGGGGGGGGGGAGAGGTGGGGGACTCTGGAGGAGCCATCCCTCCTGCCAGCGCTCGTGCAGGAGCCGCGCAGGGCTGGAGCCCACGCCGGAGCCGGGATGTGCCAGCCAAGCCGTGCAGCCATGGCCAAGGGGTGATGGAGTGGCTCGTGCCGGTGCGGGCAGCGGAATGGCTTGTGCCGGAGCAGGCTGCAGAGGGGCTTGTGCCCTCCCATTGCCGGGACGGCAACGAGGGGAACGCACCTCAGCTGCGAGTGGGGAACACTGGTGCGGCTCCTGTTTCCGGAGCAAAGGAAAGGGAGAGAGGCAGGCAGGAAGGTAAGGATATAAGTGTTGGTCCTTGGGGAGAGAGGCTGAGAATTCCCTCGTGTTTGCTGATCTGCAAACCTTGTCAGAGGCTTTCGATTCTCCCGGAGCAGAGAAAGGAAGAGACAGATGCTGAGATAATTACTACCCTGGCAAAGAACTTATTCTTGTACCCAGAAGGAGGGTTACAGCCTCACAGCTGTCTTCAGGACAGAGTGAAAGCATTTTTTCCATGGTACGTTGCAATGGCAATTAATTTTCCTGATAAGCTTAAGCTAACCTTTATTTTAAAAAGGAAGATAGCTTGTTGTATGAAGCGTCTTCTAGCCTGGCATTTACCAAGGACAATGGGACAATCATTTGAAAAGCAATTAAAGGTACCTTTTTTTTTCCCCCAAGAATTCCCAGTGCCTGTTTAAGGCGCTGCAGAGCCCATGGCCCCTCTTGTCCGGGATGACTCAGTGCTTCTCCTTCCACAGCACATTTCCAAATGCTCAGGGCCCCTCAGAGCCCAGCCTTTGGGGACAAACCCCGGCACAGGCTCTCTAAAATAGGAAATTATTTCTCCTGGAGGTTTGATCAGGGGTGGGACCACGAGGCATGTGAAACAGGTCAAGTTCTTCTCTTCTAAATGAAATTTGTTGGGAAGCCTTTTTGAAGAGGTCCAGCCTTTCAGCAGAAGAGGACAAAACGTTCAACTCTGAAAGCTGTCCCCTTGACCCCAGTGCTCTCTTCCAGTTTTTATAGAAGACTTTTTCCCTAGATTAACTTTGCTGAAGTGCTTTGAAGAGGAAGAATGCCGTATAAATGCTCAACAGCGTTCTATTATACTAAATAATCCCTTTATCTTAATGGAAACAATATTTGGACCATTTTAAATAATGCGTTCTAGCTTTTTAATCAACAAAACCTTTATAATAATACATATGTAATTACTGCCAAGAACACGGCAATATCTCATTCTAAATTACACTAGAGGAGGTAGCAACGAGCCAAAAGGTTTAGTTCAGGGAAAAAACTCTCGGCTCGGCCTTGCTAGTGCTTTCCTTATGAAGCATTTAGTCAGGAATTCGCATACAAGTGTGACCCGCTCCAAAACAAAAGAAGGCATCCCTGCGAGGGCACCGCGGTGTGAGCCTGTGGGACCAACGCTATGCACGTAGCAATTAAGCTGCCGCAGGGAAGCTCTGCCCAGACCCACCCCTTGGAAAGGACCTTAGCCGGGGACTTCGCTCTTTTTTTTTTAAGTCCTACTAGTGGAAATGAGCTCACGCCAGAAGGAAACCCGATATAGGCGACGCAGAGCAAGGCTGCCTAACCTGTGGGCGCTCGTCCAGCTTGCAGCAGGGAACGGAGGGCCCCGAGGGTGCAAAGCCCCCTGCGCTGGCGCGTCACGCCGCCGGAAGAAGACGTGCTGGGCAGCACCCTCGAGCGACCCGCAGGCGGGCGCAGGCAGAGCCGCTCTGGGCTGCGTGGGCTGGGCGTGCAGACGGCGGCGCGACGTGCACCACTGTGGCCATGCTCTTCCCCTGGGTGACCTGAGCGGGGCTTTCGCCAAGGGCTGGACCACGGGTAGCTGGAGCAGGGGAGAGCCCAGCCGTTACCTGCCGCTGCCCGAGCTGCCTCGGGCCCAGATACAAGTGTCCCAGCCCTGGGAACTCCAGGTGACAGGGAACGTCCTGCCTGCCATTGCTCCAGAGACGTACACGGCCTGGACACCACAGCTACTGCGTGCTGTGGACCTCCTTGTCTCAGTTGACCCACTCCACCGGCCTTGCCCTTGAAAGCGAAACAACATGTAAACAAAATATTGCTATGAAGGCAGAAATACAACATTTTCCAGTGGAAATGAGCGCAGGGTGTGCGAGCAAGGAGAGAACCAGTCCCACTGCAGTGCAGCCTGAGCGCACCGACGTACTGAAGGAAGACACCAAGGCAAATCGATCAAATATTTCAGGTAAGTAATTTGCTGCGTTTTGCAGTCCCAGGTGCACTTGGTCCAAATTCTCCTGTCACTACAAGGATTTTTCTAAAGTTTGCCGTAGCTAAAATCAGGCGGATAAAGTTTTTAAGAGCCGCAACCTCAGCTGGTACAAGTCAGCCTCCATCCAGGGAGTGGGAGGCGGAAGGGAAGGGAGTCAAACAGGTTACTCCAGGGGCAATCTCTAGCCCTGAAAGCATTGTTTATTTTAAAGTTTTCCTACCTTCGTGCCTTTGACGCGTAGCACACACAGCAACATGATAAAATACCTCCAGTCCCACCTAATTGTTTTGTGGCATGACCTGTCAGAGCATAATTAGATCATTCCGCGCACAGCTGTAATGGGGAAGCTTTGTGATCCTTGAATGCCAAGCTGTCACAGAGATAACCTAACCTTTGAAATAACAGTATGTTAAAATCAGCGGTTATTTATTTTTGGCAACGCTCCTTACATGCCGTTAGTGCAGAAGCACGGCAGAGGAACGGCAAACCAAAAATCCAGGACGCAATAACGGCGACATGCAACAATAATTACAAACACGCAGCAAAATGGGATGCGAAAACGTAGTCTCTGCAGAAGTCGGCAGCGCTGCAGAGAGCGTCAGAAGCCCTCGTGGAGCACCGGAGCTCACCCAGACCTCTCTGCTTTAAAATTTGATCGCTTGTACTGGTTTGTACTGGTTTCAGCTGCTCCAGTTTGACATCTGGGGACCTCAGATCTCTAAAAACTGTACTTCTGGGTTTTAGATGAACGCAGAAAGTCTGGATAAGACTGCTCACCAGAGGGAATTAGGTTGCAACATTACTTTAGGCAGAGACACCTATGGGAAAAGAAATTGTTTTATATAAATAACTCCTGCGGAAGTGTAAGGGCGACCTGGGATGAGCTGATAAGAGAAAACAAATTGCGTGCAAACAGATGTTTTAACAGACAAAACCACCTAGCAGTCAAATTGGCCAATGAAGTCACCAGAGAGGTATCAAACCCGCCGCGAGACGCAAAGCAGGGTAGGCTAATGCACACTGGGAGCGGCATGCGCCGAGGAGCCATCCTGGCCACACCACCCCACTTCCCAGCCAACCTGCCCGCACCCCTCTGCCTGCCCCTGCAGCCATCCTGGCCACACCACCCCACTTCCCAGCCAACCTGCCCGTGCCCCCTGCCGTCCTACGCAGTGAATACGTTGTGTACCAGGAGTGTCGGGTGGGTTGGTCGGCAGCCTGGAGACGGGGTATCCTGCACCCCACCTTGGCCACAACAGGAGTCCTGGGAGGGCAACACATGTACCTTTGAAAAAAACCCAACCTGGTTATTAAGATCTCCGGTGGTGGAGAACCTGCAGCAGGGTCTTTGCCCTGGGTGTCAACAATCTGCAATTTATTTTCCACCTGAATTTATCTTCCTTAGAGATGGAAGAACTCTGCTGCACCACCCCACTGCCTGCCTCCAACACGTTCAGCAGCTGCGACTCCAAGTGCTCCTTAACCTTCGGTTTGATGAATGAAACGAGGCAACTCCCATAAACTCCATAGGACGGTTTCTCAACGCTTTGATTGTTCTTGTGTCCCTCTTCTGACAGTTTGCGATTTTTCTCCCTGCTTTCTGAAATGTGGACACCAAAAATGAGCACAGCACCCAGCAGCTGTGCACCAGTGCCAAACCCGGAGGTAACAAAACCTCCCTACTCCTACTCCCTACTATACTTAGCCGTACACGCGGGAATCTTACTGGTCTTTCGGCTGCAACCACAAGTGGGAAGTCATATGCATTTAGTTTTCCACCATCCCTTTCCTGAGTTTCTCCTTCCTGAGACGTAGTCTCCTCCTCCACAAGCCTGACCTACATTCTTTGTTTCTAAATGCTTGACCTTGTATTTGCATGTCTTGAAATGCATAGTTGTCTCCTTGTCCTTGGCTTAGCCAGCTGCCCAGGCTATATATAAATGAATCTCTCCTTGTTTACCACATTTCCAATCTTCAAATCATTTGGGAACCTTATCAGTACTTTCAGAATATTTTCTTCCATACTGCAGATAAAAATACAGATAAAAAAGCATAGGAACAAGAGCTGATCTTTAGGAACAAGAAATCAGATAGACAGCTTTCACTTTGGACATTGGCTGGCCACTCTTTAAACCATTTAACGTGTGCCCTAATGACTAAATATCATTCTTGATTGATAGTAAAAATTTGCAAAATCATAAATGCTTACAGACATCTGTGTATGCTAGGTCAATACTATTGCTTTTATTGACCCCAGGTGTAATCTAATGAGAAAACAACATCACGTTAATGTTCTCACAGCCCTGCATTGACTGACGTGAATCATCTCACCTTCCTTCAGCACTTTATTCACCAGAACCTGCCGTTTTACTACTTGAGCCAACGTCACAACGCAGTCCGTGTCACTCACCTTCCCGGAGCACTGGGCGCATGAGGGCTTTTCTCCAGGCTCTTCGAGTAGTCCCTGACTTCTGAGATTAACAATTTCTGTCCAACCTCATGAATCAGGACACTTTTTGAGTAAATTGGTTAAATGGGGGGCAGGTTACCACGCTGCAAAATGTAGCTCCTTTTGGGGCTCCCTTGGGTGCTCTTAGAGCGGGATGTAGCTGCCACGCGTCCCAGCTTCGTCAGCCCAAAGTGCCAACCTGGAGATATTGCTGTGGAAACACCTCTACTAAGTTTGGATCGGCACACCGCTGACAACCCCTGGTGGCCCGTCCTTCCCTGCAAAATTAAACGCAGCCAGTCATGCGATGCTTTCATGAAGCTTGTCTTCGTAGAGGCCGTGCACCGTCTTACTGCCCGCCTGTTTCTCACAGAACAGCTTCTACTTACTTCCTAGCAGAGAATTCCCTTAACATTTTATCAGTGATTGTTATGGGCCGGGAAATCCGTTCAACGTTAATTGGATGACTATCAGATATAGGATTGTTATTAGGATTGTCAAAATGATGCTGCTAATTGACAGTGAATTTGTGACAAAGTTGTATTTCCCCTTCTGCCATGTGATCTCTCGGAAGCTACCCAAACCAAGGAGCACAGGTTTTTAGGAGACCTTCCCAAGCCTTCCCTTTTTATGAAGGTAAGCCGTATTTTTAATAGGGAAGGTAATTACTCACCAGCTCAAAGGCTGTCGTGAATTCTCTGACACTTGGAGTTTCTGCTTCAAGAGACGTCAAGTACTAGATATGGCCTTGGTCAAGCACAAGAAATTTGGATAATGCAAGACTCAGTGGAGGGACCTTCCTCCCCCTAGGATTTCTAGGCCAGACTATATATACTAGGTCAATACTATTGCTTTTATTGACCCCAGGTGTAATCTAATGAGAAAACAACGTCATGTGAATGTTCTCACAGCCCTGCATTGACTGATGTGAATTATCTCACCTTCCTTCAGCACTTCAGGTCAGAGAGGTGCCACCAAAAGCAGAGCCCAGGCATCGCTCAACCTTACCCACCTATTGAGCAGGGCTTCCACACAGTTCACATCAAGTCACGCTGTTCTTACCTCCCTCATTTCTTGCATTCCTCCTAAACTCCTGTTTTCCCAGGGTCAGTGGTTTTGTTCGCCTCTTTAAGACACGTGCAGGGTACAAGACCTACAGGATGCTCAGCAGCTGGTGCTTCTCTTGCACTTTGCACTAGCAGCAACCAGGCCACGACTTTGTGCTACGTTTTTCAGCCAGGAGGTTATTGATATTTATAGCAGTGATATAGCAGATCATTTGGACATGGAAAAGAGACAGAAAATCAATTAGCATCGATACATGTCACCAGACCGTTAACTTGCTCATACAAATACAAACGACCTTCCCTCTCGACACCCCATGGTGCTCAGGAGGGGAACGGACCCTGACCATCCTCCAAAGGGATTCAGAAAACAGGAGGAAACACAAATGGGAACTTCTGGAAGAAAACAGCGGTTTCTTTGCCCACAATAAGGAGTGCAATGGCCTCGCTAAGCCCTAAACACAACTAACAGAGCACCGGCAGAATAACAACAGAGGAAAAACATTAAAACTGAGCCATAAAACAGGCATTACTAATTCACGCGGCAAGCACAGCTTTTCTCCCACCCTTTTGCTGCTCTATCGGGGATGCATACAGCGGGAAAGATGCAACACCCTGCCTGGCTCTCCCAAGCCCTCTGCAACCCGTAACCAAGTCCTGTAACCACTGGTCCGCGCTGAGCCTCATGCTCTGGCTCAGGAAAGGCAAAATTTCCTGTCCCCAGGAACCCAGAACCACAGGAGAAAATTCTTGTGTGACCAAGGGGAGGGCTGAGAACGCTGTGGGATCTCTACTACACAGGCAGTGGGAGATGTTAAGTCTCCCTAGACGCCCCTTGCCACTGCGCTGCACGTCAGATGTGTGACACGCGTGTGATCATCTCTGCTGCACGGCAGTGCTTGGTGCCCGGATACTCCAACAGGCCTTTTGATAGAAAATATTCCGATCTGGGGGAGTAGAAGGGCAAGATATAATCGTCGTTCTCTTCCAGATAAATCTAGGCTTTCTAGAAGCTGTAAAGCTCTGCAGCTAAGCTCAGGGAGCTGCAATAAGCAAAGCACCAAGGAGCTGTGTGATACCGTATGAAACAGGTTCCTTCTGAATATCGGGCAAGAGTGAGAGCATTCCCACTGGAGCTATGCATAGATGAAGGAATTGGTCCATATGGGAGGGACAAGCACAGCGGAGCAAGCAAACAACATTGCCTGTGCTATGATACCCACAGACGCCACCGGGATGTGCCAGTACCCCATCTCCTGCTGGGCATCCCAGCACCCGGAGCTGGGAAGGAGGATGTACAGTCCAAGCAGAGCATGGCCCAAGGGCTGTCATCTCCACGGGGAGACCCAACAGGTGTTGAGAGTAGCCAGCGCCCATGGTGGTTTGCTTGGGTGTCACCTTCCAGCCCTTTTCACCTTAGCAAGTCCCTCCCTGCTTCCCCAAGGCTCTTCCCTTTGTGAGCACAATCCCTCCTTAGGTAGGGCACCTCACAGCCCCCGTGGGAAAGCCCAAGCTTACACATCCAGACAAAATCCCTCTTTATTTGGGAGCCAAGGCAGAGCTCGGCAGGAGTCTTGGCAAGACGCAGGCGTACGCTGCCGTGCTCTGCGCTGCCGGGCTTCCCCCAGGGGAGAGACGCATCCCACAGGGGCTGAGTCACAATGGAGGCGCGTTCGCGTCTGCCCACTCCCGCCTTGGCTCTGGCTCTCCAAAGCTAGAACAAGCCCTTGCTGAGATCCTAGTCCCCCTCGAGGCCCCCCACCCCTCCCCCCAGATGCGGGCAGTGGCACAGCCCCACACCGTTTCGTCTGGAGCAGAAAGAGGGCAGAATCCCAGCAGGAATTCAGCTGCGCAGGGGGTGGGCACCGGGCTGCTCTGCACACACCAAGGAGCTCGGTGGGGAATAAATAAATAAATAAATAAATAAATAAATAAAAGAGCTTCTCGCAAACATCTGAAGGATCCCGTGGACCAAGATGCTCCTCACGGTTACCTCCTTACAGCAAATCCCTTCGGGGCTCGGCAGTCCCGGTTCAAACCGCGCACCTCATCATCCCCAGCGTTTGGTGATTCACCAGCCTGAGTGCACGGCGGGCAATGCCGCGTACGTCTGCTGTGCCTGTCAATCTGTCTCCTTGTGTACAGGCAGAGAGGGAGAGAGAGCAGAGATCTCTGACAGTGGGCAGATTAATAATACATTTATTTTCTCCATGCGTCATGAGGAAGAGGAAGAGCTGTAACTCAAGAGCTTCCCTGAGAGTTTTGCAAATTCTTTATGATAGGAGACAAGAGCAGGAAAGGAGCTTTTGCGCTTCAACTCTTTAAAGCTGGTGCCACTCTGTATTTTAATGTAACATTTAAAAGGCACACCAAGAACTGTGTGTGCCATAAATATAAAGTGAAGATATTAAACTAGTCGATACAACCAGGGCATCGTTTTTCATAAGCTCTCAGGATCTGGCGACAGCAGCAAAATGTGGGTCTCTGTGGCATTGATGGTCCCTCAAGATGTTCAAGGAAGAGCTTTTAGAGCACCCACAAGGGGTCTGAATTGGAGCACATAGAATCACATACAGAATCCCAGGCTGTCAGGGGTTGGAAGGGACCTCTGGAGATGATCCAGTCCAACCCCCCTGCCAGAGCAGGGTCACCCACAGCAGGTGGCACAGGAACACGTCCAGGCCGGGTTGGAATGTCTCCAGAGACGGAGACTCCACCACCTCTCTGGGCAGCCTGTGCCAGGGCTCCGCCACCCTCACAGCAAAGAAGTTCCTCCTCGTGTTCAGGTGGAACTTCCCATGGTCACGTTTGTGCCCGTTACCCCTTGTCCTGTCCCCGGGCACCACTGAGAAGAGCCTGGCCCCATCCTCCTGACACCCCCCCTTTCAGTATTTAGAAGCGTTGATGAGATCCCCCCTCAGCCGTCTTTTTCCCAGACTGAAGAGCCCCAAATCCCTCAGCCTTTCTCCATCAGAGAGGTGTTCCAGTGCCCTCAGCATCTTGGTAGCCCTTTGCTGTCCCCTCTCCAGCAGATCCCTGTCCTTCTGGAACCGGGGAGCCCAGAACTGGACACAGCACTCCAGCTGTGGCCTCCCCAGGGCAGAGCAGAGGGGGAGGATGACCTCCCTCCACCTGCTGCCCACGCTCTTCTTGATGTGGGAAACCACCGTGGTGCTGCAGGGCCGGGCTGGTCTGTGGCACCAGGAAAGGGCTGGCTTCCCCGCACTGCCCTTCTCCTGGAGATGCATCTGCTTGGCACGTGAAACACACACGTCGTTCAAGCAGGAATGCTGGGTCTAAATAGCCAAGGTGGAAATCTGATAACGCCCGAAATAACTGCCTTTATTTCAGAGCTTTGCCCGCAGGAGCGTGGCAGCTCCTGCCTGCCCGTGCAATGCCCTCTGCCGCCTTTCCCACCGGCGAGGAGCTCCCCACTGCCTCCCAGCTCTCCCTTCCAAGGTGGGTTTCTTTTCCCACCTCCTCTTTACCACTCATCTTCCTAAAGTTTCCCCGATGCCTGGAATGAAAAGGACGAGGCAGGGAGAGTACACGCTGCATTTCTTGGCCACTTAAGCATTGGCATTCCCATTTGGGGGAGGAAATTGTTATTTAAAAAGCCAAAGCTATTTCTCACAGTCTTTTTTTTTTTTTTTTAATATCCTACCTCGTTTTCACATTCACCTACGTTCAAACAAAGGGAGGAAGATGATGAGATTGTCTGATATTGGCGTTACTTTACATATCTGACGGGTAGGTGCAAAATAGGGCGATAATGAAGGCATGTTGGTGTGTATTAATCAGAAACACACAGAAAGGCACAGGCTGAGACTAGTAATTTATATGTCTCTTTCTTCACAGGGTTTTTTTGAAACCTCAAGCGGAGGAAAACGTAGAGAAATCAGAATAAAAATTACCATTAGATGTCTGCATTTCAGAGAGCAGATCTGAGCAGGTCTCCCCAGGCGCTCCAGCCCTGCGAGGTCCTGGTTTCCTTGGGGCTGCGCAAACTGGAGCACAAACAGCAAACTAGAGCAAAAACCCAAAATAAGGTATGCAGACCAGGATGAGCTGGGAAAAGCTGAGTTTCTGGCTTGGCTGAGAGGCCCTCAAGCTCGCCTGGCCAAGAAACTGTCTTTCAAAAACACAGTCTGGCCTAGAGGTTGGGGAGACCACTATGGAGAACACTCTCGTCTTTCCTAATGGCCAGCTACTGACCTGAGACCACAGACACTGTCGGTATAAGTACTAAAATCACTTTTCTTTTTAAAACTAAAAGTGACAGCGTGCAGTAATGCGATTTTACCAATAGGCAACACCAGCCATGCCCATAACCTACCAAAGACAACCCCTGCGGTACCTGTGACCTCGCAGGACAGTCTGAGTCCTTATGATATCCAAGTCCCGTAGAAACCAGATGCCATAAGGATGGCGAAAAGCAATTTTAAAGGAACTGAATTTAGCTAAGAGTGTATAGCCATAGTTTTCAACCTGCCCCCACTATTGGGAACTCTTACGATCATGACACAGCCTCGTATATGCCTGTGTCAGATACTGTCAGGTCATCATTGGAGTCAGTGGAGCTGACGTTCCATCAGCGTTTCAATTATAAAACTCCTTTGCAGAGATTAATAACATAGCTCATGCTTTAAGCCAAGAAGCAATTTTTTCCCCCTTCAAAATTTCATTAAAGTCTGCTGATAGAGCAAAAAGCACAGTGACTTTTTTGTAGTTTCAGATGCGACTTCCATGCTCTCTCACTATAGAGAAATTTTGCTCCAGGCAATTAGTTCTTCGCTGGGACTACTTGTTCCTGACCTCTAACATTTCAAAGAAAACCCAGATCCTATGTAGCCCAAATACCACTGCAAAAAGTCTGTGCAGCAACAGGGATTCTCCCTCTATAGCAGGGGCTATAGTCTATATAGCAGACCTGTATGTTTTATTCTCCATATTGCCCATGTCTCATGCTGGATACAGCCAATTCCCAGTGAAATAACGTATTAAGCCTTAATTCTGCAAATGCCTGCACCTGTGTTTGTTGACACGAGCCGCACTGTGGAGTTGGATGGGTCTAAGGCGCTACCCCGAAGCGTGTGGGGCCACTGCGTTCCCTGCCTGTTTTCCATCAAAGTAACATCTACAGACTACGAGCAAAACACGTTGCTCCACCACTTCACGTCAGTCCATTATTCCAGCCGAGCGTCATTGTGATTTACTACCTACAGCGCGTTCAAAACGGTGGAAAGAAAACATCATTTGTGAGAAAGAGATCTCGCTAGCAAGTCGTGGAGCGGTGACTGAAGCCATGTCAGGGAACGGCCTCCCCGCGTCTGTCCCCACCACACCTTCTTCCCAAAGCCTCCTCCCTGCACAGGACCTGCGGGATAACCCTGGTCCAGCAAACAGGCAGCAGCAGGGACTGGGTTAGCAGCCTGGTCTCATCTAACGTATTCCCAGCACCAGTTTAACCCCTCACTCTAAAGAGCTTTTGCTGTCGTGTGATGCCCTTTACAAAAGCCACCAACCTCGGGGAGATGCCACCAGTGTTATTCCCAAACTCTATTGCCCTGCACTAAAGGGCTGCTGTCCCTTAAAGGGGCACCTGTGCCTCTTCCAAGCCCAATTTATCAGGCAGATTTGGAATATTCTCCCAATTTTTATGTTTCCCCCCCCCACATCTCTGTCTTCCCTCCCTCGGAGTCTATTCCTGGGCTTCAGTGAGCCAAGCAGCAGGACCGCAGAAACAATCATATTTACCTGAAGAGAAATTGAATCATGACTTTATAGGATTTCCATCCGTAAGCATTCACTTCTCAATTTCTGCGTGTTTTGTCTTGCTTTGCCTTAATGGTCAATAGAAAGATTCCCTAAGACCTTGATAGGATAAAAGAAAACTTGTTAACATAATAACAGCATCTCGGGGAATTCATTTCGAAGCCACCAAGGGCCTTCTGCTCCTTCCAAGCTGCCTCCGCGGTTTAGTCCTGAGTGCTGCTGGCAAAGATTGCATCTCATTCTCCCAGCAGAGTCCTGGAGGACGAGCCCAGAGCCATCTGTAAATTAGAGATTCATGTTATTAAGTGAAAAGTTGGCCTGCATACACACAAAACCCACACCTGCTTCCGTTATTAATAAAAATCCACAAAACACAGCATAAAGTCGAAGGCCGGGATAAAATGCCAGACCCTTTATAACATACACCAGGACTGGGGACGTGTGTGTGTCTCATCTACGTGGTACCGGTGTTTTACGTAGCACCTCACGCTGGCATATCTTAATTGGTGCTCCAGAAAAGCAGCAAAAATTTGGATTTTTGCATTTCCCATCTCCAGGGTGTGAACTGTGAAAAAGTGAAGCATTTTACTTTAGAAAGTTCAGGAGTCAAACTGGTCTTTGCGGGACGAGCAGGGAGCTGAAGTTTGCGATGTTCCTCAGTTGTCAGGAAGCTCATCCCCTTGTTTTGGTGAAGGTTGTGGAAAGCCTGGATCCTGGGATGGACGGGTGTTACAACAACAGCACCAGGCCACAGAATCACAAATGGCTGGGGTTGGAAGGGACCTCTGGAGATGACCCAGTCCAACCCCCTGCCAGAGCAGGGTCACCCACAGCAGGTGGCACAGGAACGCGTCCAGGCGGGGTTGGAATGTCTCCAGAGACGGAGACTCCACCACCTCTCTGGGCAGCCTGTGCCAGGGCTCTGCCACCTTCACAGCAAAGAAGTTCCTCCTCGTGTTGAGGTGGAACTTCCCATGGTCACGTTTGTGCCCGTTACCCCTTGTCCTGTCCCCGGGCACCACTGACAAGAGCCTGGCCCCATCCTCCTGACACCCCCCCTTTCAGTATTTAGAAGCGTTGATAAGATCCCCCCTCAGTCGTCTTTTTTCCAGACTGAAGAGCCCCAAATCCCTCAGTCTTTCTCCATCAGAGAGGTGTTCCAGTGCCCTCATCATCTTGGTAGCCCTTTGCTGTCCCCTCTCCAGCAGTTCCCTGTCCTCCTGGAACTGGGGAGCCCAGAACTGGACACGGCACTCCAGCTGTGGCCTCCCCAGGGCAGAGCAGAGGGGGAGGATGACCTCCCTCCACCTGCTGCCCATGCTCTTCTTGATGCCCCCCAGGAGACCGTTGGCCGTGATTCTGCCGTGGGTCTCAGTCCTCCCCAGTCGGAAGGGCCAAACATCTTTCCTGTGATGATGCAAATCCCAGGTTAGGGAATTTAAGCCTAGCTTTTGTTAGTTGCTTTGCATGGAAATGACCCATAGACCTACAGAGCGTGGCCTGAACCACAACAGGAAAACCCCATGGCTCTGTGCGAGAGAGCTGTTATCCGCAGCCTTCACTCCTGACGCCTGCGCGGCCTTTTGAGCAACACGGGTGCAAGCAATGGATGCTAGAAGCCAATACCGCAAAGTCCCTTTTTTGTTTGAGGAGAAGCCTAAAGCAGAGAGCCAACAGATCTGCCGTGGTTTGCAACGGGCCGCGGCACAGCTCAGCCTCCTGCAAGTTCCGCATCCAGCCGGGCGGTGATGCTCAGAGTCGGAGCGGCGCCACTGCCCCAACAGGGCAACCAAGCCCAGCTTTAGCAAAGGCAAAACCACGTTATTAAATCACAACCTGAGTGCGCTTTCAAAAGGACAGTAGTTGGCTAGTTCTTTGGCTAATTAAACTATTAAATTATGCCGGAAAACAAACATTTGGAAGTTTCAAGCAAGACAAAGCCATGAATACTTAAGAACTCCCCAACTTAGCGTGATTGATTACACAAACAAACCGTATGTATTGAAGAAGTGTTACGAAAAGACCATCGCTTTCATCAAATTTTAAGTGAATAGTTGGAGAGTGAGGAGGGGGAAATTAATTAATTACACCCTGAAACATTTTACTGATTGAATCCGTGACCCCAGCACTTGTAAGGTCATCAAATGATAGATTAGCGCTGCACGGAGTATCACAAATGGCATTTGCACTGGGAAGCTCATTATATGAGACGTCAGGTCATGTAAATCATAGGAAACAAATACAAACATCCATCAGAAAAATGCAGATCGGCATTACAGGCAGCAGAGAGGAGCTGAATTATTATGCAAAATTTATTTTGACTATTAAAATACAAAGAGGTGACACAAAATTGTTCTTTAAACGAACATAAACTACAAGCACCCTGACAGGAGGTTTTGGTTAGAAATGTTTCATCTCCTCCATATACCCCGTCTGTAAACAGTACCTGAAAAACAAAGGGGGGGGAGGGGGGAAAAGATCTAATATTTGGGTCTTCAGATGTTTTCTTTTATTCAAGAGAGAACTATTCTTTCTCCATCTGAATAATCAATGCAAGATAGGAAGAAACAGAGTGTAATTACTGCATCTGAGTCATTTGTTACAGATCCTGTCTGCTCGGAGAGAACAGGAACGAGTACTGCTTCTTGACAAGCAATTTTTTTTTTTTTTTTTTTTTTTTTTAGGGAGATGCGCTGAACGGTTTGGCAGAAATGTGCAAGTGCTCAAGAAGAGAATCCCAGGTGGCAGGAGATACTGAACCAGGGGGCTGTCACCCCCCTCCAAATGGCTGGGCTGGAACCCACTCACCCGTTCCCAATACCCTCCATGACTGCGGGAGGTGGGCCGGCTTCTGCTGGAGTTAATTTCCCTGCTCATTAAAATAAACCCTTGGGTGTCCTTCCTCTTCCTTTTCCATTTGCTCAGTGAAGGCCAGTTCACACCTGTTAACAGAACAGAGGGGAGTATTTTTGTTGGGCCCACCAGGGAAGGAAGTTCTTCCTTAAGTCCAAACGCAGCCGCTAAGCACTTGAACCACACAAACGCTGATAATTTTGAAGCACTACAAATTACAACCAAAGCGTAATTCCCCCGCATTGAATGCAAATAAAAGTATCTTTTATGCTTTTGAAAAGCTCAGTGACGCAACGTTTGAAGGGCACCATTGCAGAGCAATATCGGAGAAGACCGGCGGGTTGGAAAGGAGCTTTGGGAGCCTTCAATCTGAATTCCTTGGTCGGTTTTATACAAGATAAAAGCAAGGCCGGTGGGCCATGTTTTCGGATGAAACTGAATTTGGTGCCGAAACCCCTCAAAGGTATATCTACATCCCCTGGACCGCTTTGGAAAATCACAGCACATCTTCCTGAGCGACGCGGGTCCCTTCCAACAGCCACAGGATAATGCCTAATGAGTCACATCTCCTTTTCGTCTTGTTCCATCTCTCGCTATTGTAAATCACTCTAATCTCATTTTATGAACACCGCGTAAGAAGGCAGGCACTGAAAATTACAAATAACGGGTCAAACTGTGAATTGTGAATAGTGGGTGCAATATCCTTTCCATTACCTGGCAGTTGTTTGTATGATGAAGAACTGGACCTTACAACGAAATAGAATAAAGCAGATTTATTGGCTCTTTTAACATCTGAAAAAATGTTTACAGTGTTACTAATGTAAGACTGATTGATACCAACTGTACGTTTCTTCTATTGCTGCGCCGTGGTGGGATAAATTAGTATGCTCTGAACTTTCCTTGGGTAACAAGCCATGAGTGCCCGACCGCTGCCAATCTCGGTACACTGAGTGCTGCCAATATAAATTGCCTAGTCCCTTCGCAACCAGATAAATGGAGTACAATTCCAGTAAAATAAACACAATTCCAGCACTGAAAGAAATTGCATCTGCTGGTGATGCCTTTTCCACCGAAGCACAAAAGGGGCTTGTGACAAGGAGCTAAACACAGTTGTTAGAGATGCAGTGTGCAGCTCTCGAGTTCACCCAGAGACGGAGAAGAAGAAAACTACTGTGGGAGCCGGTTCCTCCCGGCCGGGTTTTTTGGAAAGCGTGGCGAGCACAGCTTTCGCGGGGAGCCTGGGTAGCACCTGGGAAAGCCCCTGGCCTGGTGAGCAGCGAGCCCAGGAAGGCTGTGCCAGCGCCCGCAGGCAGATGCTGAGAAAGGAAAGCGAGAATGGCACGACAGAAATTAGGTGGTGGTGGTGGGGGGGGGACAGAATAAAAATCAGTGCAGTAAGCCGCTGTGCCAGTTTCCATCGGGAAAGGCTCCTGGCCTTGTTAGAGACGGTGACCTTGAAAAACCATGAACCTTGGCGAGTGCGGCTGAGTGGGACAAAGCACTTCCAACCTCCAAAGCAGGGAAGGCTGGGGGAGGTCTGGTTACACGGGGGGGTGTTTTGATTGCCAGACCTACCTCTGAACCTCCTGGCGCGGGACCACTGCAGGGAGTGCTTGTGCTCCGGGGCGGTTATTTAGGACGAAGCCTCCGCGGAGGCGTCTTGTGAGAGAGCAGATAGCGGGATCCGCATCTGGGAAGTGGCTCCTGGCACGGCCCTTCCCGGGGAGCCGCTGCAGCCCGGGCTTCCCCCCCCGGCACCCCGCAGCCGAGCGCTGGCGTGGCCGTCCCCGCACACCTGCGACGCGCGGCTCCGAGAGACAGCACCGCCCCACGGGGGCTATATGTGTCTTGGCGCTACGTCATGGCGTGGCTTAATATATAACCCTAGAGGAGCTCACCTGGTGACGTCTTTATCTTGAAAGCAGCAGCAGCCGGTGTGCGCTATTTTCAGCTTCGCAGGCTTGTTTCGAGCGTCTCCCCCGCTGTTTCTCGAGTCGAAGCCCCAGACGAGTTCAACCCAAAAGGAAACCCGGTGATGCCTCAGGTGAGCGCGCAGGAATGTGTGCGGAGCAGGGAAAGAGCCCGTTGGTCTGTCCTGACTCATCCCAAACACCAGCTGGGAGACAGGACCCCAGCCCCATCCGGCAGCCCTCATCCCTTTGGACAGGCAGGATCCTTTGCGATGGGGACAACGCCAGGCTTGGTACCCGACCACCCTGCCCCATGCCCGCTCTTCTCCCCTCAGGTGCGCGCTAGTATCAACTATTGCCGCGTTATTTTAACCGGGGAAGACTTATTAGAGCCTCCTGTAAAGCAGGCCTGAGATGACCACTGTGGTTTCCCAGTAAGCCTGAGTCCTGCTGAACAGCTCACGCGCCTTCTGGGTGAAATTCCTATTTTAAAACCACTTTTGCGGCTCCCCCATGAAAGCAGCTCGATTTGTAGCCGTACACCCCGGCGCAGCGTGGCCCGCCAAGCCGGGAGAGAATCTTTCCCTTTAATGACAGCCATCTGCAGGTTCCTATAACTTAGCAATGTTCCCGGCTCTGATTTATGGAGGGTGCTTAGCTTTACGGTATAATCTTTACTATTTTACAGGGTTCCCTTTTTCTCAGTTAAATGTTGTTTTCTGAATAAATCCAAGCTGCCAGTAGGTTTACAGAGGAGAAAACTGGAATGAATCTCTCCTTTGCTTTTATTTACTCCTATTTGAGTACCGTGTTTCTGCATCCATTTTGGAGATTTACAATGGTTTTAAGGTTGCTTCCCTCCATCCTCGTTTTATAGATTTCTGCCGCAATCATTTTGAAAGCCAGAAAGCTGACAGGAAAATTAGGAAATTAGACAGCATGTTCCTATTCCCTCCAGTGCCCTGATGAAGAAGGGGAGAGGAAAAGGAAACCGAAGGCGTAATAAATAACATGATATACCCCGGGGTCCCCTCGTCAATGCTGGCACCTCCTCTAGGCATCCCACCGCATCCCAACCTGCCCGTGCCGATCTGACCCCGGGAATGCCGGGCTGTACAGCAGCTGCGGGAGGCTCCTGCGGCGGCTGTGGAGGCAGCGGTGGTCCGAATGCCGAGCTCACAGGCTAATTGTTTATCTAATTTTAATTGCTAATGCTGGCCTGTGGTGTGGCGGCTCCCTGTGCTGAAGTGATCTCAGCCAAGCGTTCGAGTTTATTGGGGGTGATGGTGGGGTGGGATCCCCGGGCAGCTTACCGTGTATGGCTCCGGCACTCGGCTCCCCGCGACCCCCCTCCGAGGGCAGAGGAGCCTCAGAAGCGTGAGGAGCTGGACTCGTCATCACACGTGAGGAGCTGGACTCGTCGTCACACCAAAGACTGGGGGAGCTGCTGATGCTGCTGGAGGAAATGGAGTTTTCACTTTCCCCTGAGCCGCGGTGGCGAAGTGCCGGGAGGACGCCAGGGAGGACCCTCCTGTGCCTCACTGCACCCAGGGAGTTTCACTAACTTGCTCCAGCACCAAAATACCCAACCTCCAAATCAACCCTTCAAATCATTCACATGATTGTATGGACCAAACTTAAGCCTTTCAAATCAAAATCAGGCAATGCGCACTCACAGCCCAGAAGGCCACCCGCATCCTGGGCTGCATCACAAGAAGCGTGGCCAGCAGATCCAGAGAGGGGATTCTGCCCCTCTGCTCCGCTCTGGGGAGACCCCACCTGGAGTCCTGTGTCCAGCTCTGGAGCCCTCAGCACAAGAAGGACATGGACCTGTTGGAGCGGGGCCAGAGGAGGCCATGGAGATGCTGGGAGGGCTGGAGCCCCTCTGCTGTGAGGACAGGCTGAGAGAGCTGGGGGGGTTCAGCCTGGAGAAGAGAAGGCTCCGGGGAGACCTTATAGTGACCCTCCAGTACCTAAAGGGGGCCTACAAGAAAGCTGGAGAGGGACGTTTTACAACGGCACGTAGCGATAGGATAAGGGGTAATGGCTTCAAACTGGAAGAGGGGAGATTGAGATGAGATCTGAGGAAGAAATTCTTGGCTGTGAGGGCGGTGAGCCCCTGGCCCAGGTTGCCCAGAGAAGCTGTGGCTGCCCCATCCCTGGAGGGGTTCAAGGCCAGGCTGGACGGGGCTTGGAGCAACCTGGGCTGGTGGGAGGTGTCCCTGCCCAGGGCAGGGGGTGGCACTGGGTGGGCTTTAAGGTCCCTTCCAACCCAAACCATTCTGTGCGTCTGTGAAAATGAGCATGCTGAGATGTGCAAAGGAGTTGCTTACCTGGTGATTAGCAAGGGCTGGTTCTCTTGTGAGAGGTGGTACCACCTGCAGCTGGTGACAGACTCACCTGGTCACAAAGTTGTCTGTTTCTTCTCTTTTCTTCCCATCTTGGATTAAAATAGGCGGGTATTTTACATAGTTTATCCTGCTCCCGTTTCCAGTAATGTGTTGACTAAGGGAGGGGTTTTGATTGATCATTTTACACCAGATATGGCTTATTTTCCACCTACCTTTGAAATCTAACTCATCCATTTTGAGTGATACATTAGACTTGATTCAGGTTAAGAACGGGTATTTTCATTTAAACAGAGGAAACATCCAGTCCATCTTTCCTGCTCTGTATAGAAGCATCTGTGAAACGACGCAACCGAACACAGCGAAATGTTGAAATTGCCCAGGGAGTGAAATTCTGAAATTGCGTCCTACAAAAACGCCATTTCCATTTAGCCCAGTGAGTTAGAAAGTGATTCATCCAATAAAGTATCATTTTGTCTTCACAGACTCAGCCTTTATGCAACATAAAATATAACTTTATCTTAATATATGACACGATATACAAATAAAAGCAAACCCAACTTTTTACTGTATATATTCTTTACATTGGTGTATTTTTATACCCTAAAACGCATGTTTAAAACTCATTTTCATTATAATATAAATTATTCTCATTGTGCGACTTGTACATTGATTCGACCCTCGATGTTCTGATAGGCAACAGGGGATTTTTCTAATGCTGTAAGTGCATTGGATAGAAAACATAAAGATCAAAATGGAGGGGAAAAAAAATGCAATATAAATAGAACAATGACAAAGTAAAGAGAAATCAAGCGGGCTGCTGGCCGCGGCGCGGGGGCCCAGCTGTCCCAGGGAGGCAGCCAGCTGGGCAGCAGGCAGGGAGGCCGGGCAGATGTCTGGCTTCTGCTGACGGCTTTGATGGCATTGACGTGTTCCCACAGACCATCTTGATACCATCGAATCAGCATTTTTCCGACCGAAAGTGGCTCAGGAAACCGTTCTGCTGTAAAATTGCCGACCCGCTCTACTGGCGGCTGATCGTTCAGTGACACGGCTGAGCGTCGCACTTCAAAATAAATTAATAAATAAAGAAACAAACCCTCTTCTCCCCAAAGCGGGGGTTTGGGACTCTCCCTCTCGCATTACAAGCAACGTTCATCCCTATCCACCTTCACATCACTCACGATGGCACGGACCTCTACCCTTGTCCTTTTAATCGCGTCCTTTCCAAGAGAAAGCCCGAAACTTATTTAGCTTTTTCCAATCGCAGAGGCTGGTGCCTATGTCTGATGAGATTTGTTGCCTTCTTTGTACCTTCTCGTGTTCTCCTGCAGCTTTTCTGCAACGGGGGGCAGCCCTGCACGCAGGATCAGGGCTGCGGGAGCGCAGGGCTTTGACCTTGGCATAGCGATGCTCCTCGTTCTCGCAGCCTCCCTCCGCCCTCTCTCCGTGGCCCTGAGGATGCTGCCAGCGTTTGGAGAGGAGCGGCCGCAAAGGCTCCAGCACATTTCCCTGCTTGAGGGTGAGTGCTAAGTCAAAGCCCGTCGTTCTGCACGTGTAGATGGACCTGTTTTAACAAGGGCATTAATTTGCACTTACTGGCACTGAATTTCACCTGCCAGTTTATATCACCCAGCCGCTTATTTCTCTCAGATCCTTCTGCAAACCTCTGCTTTAGGTCTGGCTAGCCTGGAGAAATACGTGTCACCTGCAGGCTTTGCCACCTCACCGCTCACCTCTTTTTTCCAGGTCATTTCGGAATATGCCGACAGCGCCCAACACGGGTGCCTGCAGGATTTCCACTCTACTTTCCACTGACTGTAAAAACTCGCATAGGACTTTATTCCTAACCCTGGTTTCCTACCTGTGACCGGTCCATAGGAGATTAATCTTGTGAAAGCTTGGTCCCTTTTGGTGACTCTTCTGCTCTTCAGCCCCGCTGGCTTGCTTTCTGGTACATTTGCACGCTTTTGGTAAGCATCGAATGAGGAATTTCTGCTTGTAGGTAGCATTAAGGCAACATTTCGTCTTCTTGTTTTTAAAAAACTTTTTAATTTAATTCCTTCTGAATTCTTCGGTTTCATCATTCTCTTCTAGCTTCTTCTTTTAGAATGAAATACAGCTGTGGTAGGGGCATTTTTTCCCCAGGGATGTTGAATTTGATAACAGTCACGTCTAGCGAAGCTCATCGCTACTTACATTACTTACATCTTGAATGAGGTCCTCAGGACTAAATCAAGAGCTGCTTCTCTCACCTGGTCTCTCTAATGGCTTAAAAAAACCAAATCAAACCAAACCAAACCAAACCAAACCAAACCAAACCAAACCAAACCATCACTTACGGTGTTTCCAAATCCGGCCTGTGTGTCGTCACACGTCCGCATGACGTGACCAACTCTTCGTGGGGAAAACTGATGTCTCCGTTGCTACCGAGGGGACGCTTTCCTTGCAGGAGCTCTGAAAATTTATAGGATGTAAAAGATATTCAGAAAAGCCTTGGCCAGGGAAGCTCCCGTCGGGCAGTCTCAGCCCCAGCAAACCCCAGGCTCACCGCGCTGGGGAGGGCAGCCAGGACCGTCCCGCGGGCGAGCGTGCAGCGTCCGTCTCCCGGCCAGTGCAACAGGGCTGCTCCGTATATTAACCCCTTTGGAATTGGAATTGATTTTCATAGAAACACATTGTTAATCCTTTTGGATCACCCAACGGTTGCCTTACTTTCTTCTCTAGCTGCTTGCGTGCTCCTCAGCAAAGCTGGAGCTTTCTCCTCCGAGTGTTTGGCTGTGTCCAGAGCTCCTGCTGGCGGGCTGGGAGAGCTGGGGAGGGGGCTGCTGGCACCGGGAAGCAGGCGATGAAATACTATACAAATCCTTTCTAGTAAATCAGATTTAATACTTTTTATGCTATTACAAGCCCCATTGAAAACAGTGCAAAAACTCTTAGTAAATCTGTCCCCTAGGTGCCTTATGTCTGTATTTATTCTGTCTTTTGAAATTCATTCATTTACCCCGTTCAGTTTTTGCTTCTGGGTGTTAGTTTTTATCCAACGTGATTTAATTTTATACCGGGGATTTGGTTTAAAGCTTGCACCATGGTATCTAAATAAGTTCATTAAATGCTCTAAGTTTCTCTGGTTACAAGTATAAATTCATCAGCGTGGAAATAATGACATCTTAAACCTATTAAATTTAAAATATCTTTATGCTCCAACCCAGAGCTCAGATATGCCAGCCAATGATAATCAAATGCCACCCAACCACTCAAAAATTCCAGGGAAGAGAAAATGAGCTGGTTTGAGGATGCCTGCGAGGCAAATCAGGCTGTCAAAATCCTCATCATTCTTGGGAGGAATTTACATAGCTCATATTAAACTCACCAGAGCGACTGGGAACCCGGAGTAATTAAATGCTGTGGCGGGGGGGGTGGGGAGAGGGATGCTGGATGCGCCTTAACCAGGAGGGCCCTGTGAAAGAAGGAGGTCCTGGGAGGACTGGGATGTCCGGGGGACTGCGGGAGCGCTGAGCCGGGCTCCGGTGAAGGGGAGAGGAGCGGCATCCCGGGCTCCCTGCCCGGCTGGTCAGGCTGGTGGCTGGCTGGATGGCCAAGGGGAGAAAGGCAAAAATCTCTCTTGCTTGAGGAGATCCCCTTGGCTTCCCACCCAGCGCCCTGCTTCTTCCCCGTTGGCGAGGCTTACCTCCTCCCGTCCTGCTGCCTGGCAGCAAGGCTCTCCGGCACACACATTTCTCCCAGATTTCAGGGAGAAAGCGCTCTGCCTTATTTCCAAACAGAGGGCTGGAAGCTCTCCCCTCCTCCCCCCGCCCCCAAACCCACCGATCCGATCCTTTCTCCGCGGCAGATGGCCCTGGCTCTGGCCACCCGTGGCCCAGGAGCAGGTGAGCCCGGAGGGGCTGGAGATAGAGCGCCGTCGCCGACGTGCGGAATCCTCCTCGGGTGGCAATAAATTCAAGGAGAAGCAGCTGCCTCTCCCCGAATCCCCGTCCCCAGCCCCAGAGCCCAGCCGCACCGCAGGTTTTTTTCAAAAGGCAATCGCTTTTGTTTAACGCGGGCTTGCGGCGGATAGACTCTGTCACTGCACCGAGCGTAAGGGACCTTAATCCTCCTCTTATTGACATGACATACCGTAATGGCTTCTTTGGTTACCTATCAAGCTACTGTGTACTTAGAAAGCTTTAATCTGTAGATTATTTACTCAATAGACTGTAACGGCTTCGTAAGGGCTTCCAGCACTTATGGCCTATTGTGTCACAGGGAGTTTGTGTTGATTTTTTCCCCCTCCCTTAAATCTAACAAAAGCGTCTAAGATAACATACGGTATTGTGCGGGCCTAATAAGAAGTGCCTAAACTCTCACTTTGTTGGTGCGTTTTCTCATTTTTTGTTTTTTGTTTGTTTTTTTTTTTTTTTCTTTTAAAAAGTCAGTATTGAGAACGGCGTTTGTTTTCCAGAAACAGCAAGAAGCAAAATAGAAATTCCTCTCCTCCACTGACCGGAGAATGGGATTGCATCCCCCGCCTCCCCCTCTGATCTCGCCTTGCTCCAGCTCCCTTCAGTGCCGGTGCTGGTTGGGGCTCCCTCCCCTTCCCAGCCGTGGATTTGCACAGTACCTGTAAGAATTTCGTAATTCTTGAAACTTCTGTCCCACCACCCAATGTGGTCAAAAGCGGGCAGAAAACCCACAGACGTTGGAGGCTGAGCGTAAATCACCCGTATCCCACGCCTGTTCCGCAATCACGTTACTGACACGCAAACTGACCTATTTGCCCCCCCTTCCTTATTCACCTGTCAGCGTTCAGGGCTGCGTTGCACCACGAGAAGTTGTAACGAAAAGGGAAATCAGTATATCCAAGAGCCGATAAACCAGGTTTGACGCGGGTTCTGGGCGCTGCACGCCTGGAAGGTGGCGTGTAAATGCTGGCTGCAGCATACGTAGACTAAAAGGCTCTGATTTAGAGATACGGTTGTTGTAACAGTTACGGTAATGCCAGATCAGCAGAATACTGGCCATTCTCTGGGCAAATGGGAAAAGGAAAGGGAACCATGTGGATGCAACTTCTTAAAGGCGTTTTTTAATTTTCGTTGTCTTTAAGATGTTCAGAATTTGAAGGACGTTTCCCACCAGGTGAAAACAACTTTAATTTGGAGCCTGACTGCTCCAAATTGACTTGATTTCATTTAAAACCCAGCTAATTAATTAAAACCACTTGACAATGCCCCTTTAATGTTAAAGCAAAGAGCGCACCGTACTCCAGCTGAGCTGCTAAATGTTTATGTCTTATTAGCAGGCTTCCCAAAGCTTGGAGAAAAGGATTTCCGTGCAAGTTCTCACCCCAGCTTTTAATTACACCTAAACAACTCAGCTCGTTATAATTCTACTACAAACTTTGCTCACAAGAGCATCCTCCGCCGTGCATTTAGCAGGTACCAACAATACCTACCCCCCCCCGGCTCGTACTCACGCATCTCTCTGCATTTTTCAGTGGAAATTCCCCAGCCGAAGACCTCAGAAAGTCACCCCCGCTCCATTTCGGGCACGGTGAGCGCCTTGGAATTAATTGCAAAGAGGAAATAACTGCACTGCGCGGCTACGTGTTAAAACCAAGTTATAATTAAGCAACGTGGAGATTAGCAGCCGGTAATGGATAAGCTCGGGGAACTTGCGAGTAGCCGGGGGCTGTGGGCGGCGTGGGGAAAGGGTGCGAACGGCTCTCCCTCGTGGGGTGTTTCACCATATGCTCCCCTCCCTCCGTGTTTCCCCCCCCCCACCCCGTAAAAGTTTCCCTGGAGAGCTGTGCCAGCAGAAATCCGGCTGGTATCCCGGCCGAGCTCGCCTCTTCCAGCCGCCCTCCCGGCACGCCGGTTTCTGCCTCCACCGCCAGCGCTTTTCCCCGTCCCACTCCTGTGTCACCCCACGCCTGCCCCCCGCCCCCTGCAGCTCCCACCCAGGGGCTTGGAGCCTTGGGGACCATGTTTCTACGGCTCCCTGGCTGCAGGGAGGGGAGGCAAGGGTGGGGATGGGCTTCGAGCATCTCCCGTGGTATTTTTCCACAGTAACAGCTTCCTTCCCCGCTTGCAGACGGTTAGTCACACGGCGCAGAAATAACATCGGATTCAGTCTTCAGGCGTCGTCAGATTGGGCCCCCCCTCCTTAACTCAACCTGGGGGCTGGGATGATAATTTGCCTGTGCTGAAGGAGTAATTTTTGCAAACATAAACAACATCTTGCCGTGTGCTGGCCTTTTTCTGTTTACTGGGTTTAGATTTCACGCCTGAAAAAAAAGAAAAAGAAGCCCGTCGCAACAAGATTCTGCAAGAAAGTATTGGCCAAGCCAGTGAAATCATTAATGCCGGCTCAGGAGCCCTAATTGCCCCAAATGAGTTCCAAGCTGAAATAGTCTGGCCCGGTTATTAGCAACCACCGTACCCACCAGAGCTTGGCACGGCAGCACGGAGGGAAGGCTGCGCGCGAGACGCTGTTCCCAACCCTCTCCCTTTCCCCGCTGCTTCTCTAAACAACTCCATTAGGATTTACACCGTCGATGCGGGATTATTCCCTATACTTCTATTTCTTGTTCAAATGTATAGAAATTAATTTTCTGGTCGTAATTTCAGTACCTCTGGGACATTAGCAGGCTGGAAGTAAAAATAGAACATCATTACAGTGTCAGGTAATGCGGATGAGTGTGACTAATAACCTGAGTGTCATTGATTTAATAATCTAATAACGTCTCTGCACACTCAGCGCTCAGACTCAGCGATTGCAGATAAAGATTTAAACCCGGCTGCAGCCTCAGATTAGAATCAGCACCTCGGCATTAGGGATCAGAACCGATGATAAGCAACCCGTGGCCGGTCTCCAAAAAATTAGAGCGGGCGAAGGGAGCCGGCTTCTATCTCAGCTCGTGCCGCAGAGGAGGTTTTCCATTCCCTGGGGTGACACAGCAGCAGGAGGTCACAGCTCCCCAGCGGGGACGTTTCTCAAGCTCAAAGAGAAAAGCTCGCCAGCTCGCAAAGGTCTGGCAGCTTTCAAATAGCTGCCGGCCCGCCAACAGCTCGGCCTGGAGTGGTCTAAAACGCAAAGGAAAAGCACGTTAAGAAGGTCAGTTACAACACCAACACGGAAAGGTCCGATTCACAGCCTTGGAACGGGAGGGAGGGTGAAGCGAGAGGGCTGTGAATAGGGACACGGATCTTCTGATTTGAGATAACCTGGCTTATCAATTTGGGGAAAAGCTGGCACAGCAGCCCCCGAGCTGCTCGCAGATAGCTGCCAGGGAAAGACCTCCTTCCCCTCAGAGCATCCCTTTTGGCCAGTCCCTTCCGTCTCCCCCGCTTTGGGGAGCGCAGCCCCCTCCAAGCAGCGATGCCGTGCTGCCGTCGAATGGCTCTCACCCACCGGGTGTGCAACCACGCAGGGATGCCCGCTAATGAGACGCGACACCGGGTTTATTATAATTTGGTCGGAACGGGGACTATCGATCTTCTCAAACTGCCTGTGAAAATCCCATTCCCCAGCGAGGCACCTCCAGGCTTGGCCGGTTTGGGCTCCGTATCCTGTATTATTAATGCAGCAAAGTTTGCCTCTAGCTGGGACTGCACTGGCGTCAGGGACGCCAAATGCACTTTAGGCAAAAATCTTTGACTGCGGGAGCTTCAGGCCTCTTTCAGGGGAAGTTTCCTGCAAATAATTCAGCTTTTTTCCGGACCACGCTCTGGAGGCCGCATCAGTCTTCTCCAACACCACTTCATCTCAAGCATATTTACTTGTTTCCAGTTAACTTCACCCAGATAACAGGAAAACTCCCCGGGGAGTTGCCATAGAAACACCCAGTGGAGACAAAGTGAGATTAGGGCAGCGGAGCCCGTAGATACCGCTAAGATTAAGAGAGATTTAGCTCCCGCTCCGTAAGTATCATTCCACTGGAAAAGGAGCAAAAATAGGAGTTAAAATGGAAAACGTCCTGCGTGGTTAGTGATGGAGTGGCTGCTGATAGCTCCGCTCCCCCGGGGAGATTCACTCCCACGAACCGGAGGAAAAGCCTTTCCAGCCGTCGTCTCCAAAGGTTTCCAACCTCGGGGAAGCCCTGCTGAATCTCAAATAGGACACGTGAGTCCCATCTGCAAAAAGGTATTTAAAATGTAACCCGGATCTTTTCCAATGGCGGCGACACTGATAACCCTTTAAGCAAAGCGGTGTCCTTCTGCATAATGGAATGAGAAGGGCAGGATTGAAGGCAAGAAAGAAATCTAACAAGAAGTCAAGGAGCTACCTACCATTAGCGGCTATTTGAGTGTCAGGCAGTCTCGTTTCGGGCGATTTACCAGCGCTTTTGTCCAAGCCATCCATTCAACGAAACACTATTATGAAAATAGATGTCGTTAGAAGCACTTCTTAATATGTAAAATACTCCCTTTTTTCTTTTTTCTTTTTGCTATTCAACGGTGTACTCAACTCCATTTTTCTATTAAATCCTGTTAAATTTCCTAGAGTTCGAGCAGAAAACCCCAACAACAAGAAACTGGCGTCCTGGTCTTCTGCGTGAGCCAAATTTTTGGGACAGTTACTGTGCTTCCTCCTACTTGATGCTCATACACACAAATACCGAGGGTCGTTAGAAATGAATTATCCTTAACTGTAAAACAGCAGGGGATTCATCAACTGTATTGATTTTTCTTGTGTGCGTGTAGCTCCTTTGGCAATTAGCTGTTGGAAAAAAATGCTGTTTCGTTCCTGTGAACCAAATTGTAGTTGCAGCGTTTTCTTTATTCTAACAGTGAGCTTTCCTTTGCGTGTTTTTTTCCTCACGCGGATTGTCAGCCTGGATTCGCAGGCGTATTTCTCTTACAGCCAGCGGGGTGGTTAATTAACACGGGCTCCGTGAGTCAAAGGTGGAGCTGATGGGGGAGCCGAAGGAAACCAGGATCTTCATCGGGAATGGAGGTGTGCCTGCTCGGCAGCCCGGGGACAGCCAGCCCTTAGCAGGCAGCTAAAAAAAAATGCACGCAAACTCAGACAACTCCCAAGGCAAGAAAAAAAAAACAACAATTGGTGCACACCAAAAAACCTAAAATAAATTTCGAATTAAAAAAAAATATATATAAAAAGGAAAAAACCACTAGTTTTATAGAGAATATAGTCGAAAGTCCACCTCTCTCAGTCCAGTTGGGAGCCGGGAGCCTGGCAGGGCCAGGCGGAATCCGTTGGGGGTTTTGTGAGTCCATTTCTCTTAATTGCGTTCGTGCGGTTGGGAGGTTATTTGAGCTGATCTTGAGATAACCGATGGCTGATTCGCACGTGCGTTTCTGACAGGTGTGAAGGACGCCCAGCGCAGGGAATGGCTTGTACCTACGCGCAAAGTTGTGGGGAAGGTTCTTTATGCCAAAACTGAGTCAGGTATTAAATCTCATAAAGAAACAGGGAAATTCTGCATATGACAACTCATCATGTAAACTTGTAGGCAGAGTAGCTGATAACAATTTCTGTGGTTTATGAGCACCAGAGAGACGCTTCATAAAAGGAAGAATAATATGATCAAAATTAATGTAAAATACCATAGGAAGCATAACTTTTAAGTTTCATTTCTCCAGTACTGGAAGTTCTAGAAGTAGTTAGAATAAAATCATCTCAGAGCATATTGCTTTCCACTGTAACTACACAACACAGAAATTAATGCTCCTAGAAACTATCATTTTCCTGAACAACAAAACCATAATTGATCACCAACCAGCTTCATCGTCTGAGCGAACGCTCCGCCGACATCAGTCAGCTGCTCCCGGTTCATTACTTGGTGTGCTAATGCCCTACGCAATAAACACAACGAATGAAGTAACGGAATTACTCTAACCACAAAATCATTACTAATTGGTAATCCCCGGCATAGCAAGGTTCAGGGAAGAAATACCACTCTGAACAGCTTCCTGCAAAGTTATCCCTGGACACCCTTTCAGGGCTGAACCCTCTCAGCCAGGGAGGAGCAGGAGCTCGGCGCTGCCCTGGTGTCACCTCCTCTGGCGTGCGACCTGCTCAGCGAGGTCACTTGGGCCACTCTTCCTATTGATCACATCTCACCCACCCTGAGTTGTTATCACGCCGTGCTACATGCGCTCATTCCAATTTTGCCTCCTTTTTTTTCGACATTTCGTCTTGATTCTATTTCCCCATAGATTATTTATCCTTACATTCCACGCCCATCTGTAATGAAACATGATGCGGCCAAACTCTTCGATTCTACATTGGCTGAACCACGCAGATTATTATGGAAAACACAGCTTTAACGACGCTTAACTTATTGTAATTAACCCATTTGCAGGTTATCGCGTTCTTGCCTTAGTTTTCTTATGACATGCGAAAGAGCCTGAGAGTTTAATCAGCTGTTCCCAGTTTTGCAATGCAGTGCAGATCGCGCCACTCTCCTACGCAGAGCCCCTGCCATCTATATCGTTTAATCATTTTGAGGATGAGTTGGTTGCACCAGTGACCCAGGGGGGCTCGTTGGGCAACACGTCACGTTTGCAAACCCCTGTGTCTTCTATATGGGAGAGACTCCCCAAACCTGCTCTTAAGTACTTTCAAAAGGCACTGCTGTGCCTCCCGTCAGAGCTGTTATTTAATTTCCAACTGGATGTAAATTAACACATTTTATTAATCAAACGGCATTTAAGTCTGAACAAGAAATCAGCCTCCTCTCAAAATTGTGGTATGGCCTGTATGAAACCCTTCTGGCTTCGCTCGTGAACGGGAGCGGATCTTTTTACCATCTTAGAGCTGCTCAGAGGCTGATGAAGACACAGCCCAAGAGAAGCACATGCAAAAGGACGAAAATTTTCTTCCACATATTAGCTATAAAAATGCAGCTTACGTAGTGCAGTGTTGCAGGCACGAATGAAGTCAAATTACCAGCAGAGTTAATCTTGGTGTAAAGTGTCTTAATGTTAACAATATAAAAAGACAAATTAGCCACACAGGCGGGTTGGACAGGATATTGGAGTCTGGCTCGGCAGGGCAGTATATAATTCTCCCATTCTCAGTGAAAGGTAAAAAGCCTCACATTAGAGCTCGTTCAGAAATTGCTGACAAAACTTCATCTCTCCTTCCTGTTTCCCTTATTCCTCACATAGCGGGGGGGAAAGAAAAACGGAGGAGGGTGAAGTGGAAACTTTTCACGGCGATGTGAAAAGCCCAGACTTTTCTGGGCTCCCCGATTCCAGAAGGACAGGGAACTGCTGGGGAGGGGACAGCAAAGGGCTACCAAGATGCTGAGGGGACTGGAACACCTCTCTGATGGAGAAAGGCTGAGGGATTTGGGGCTCTTCAGTCTGGAAAAAAGACGACTGAGGGGGGATCTTATCAACGCTTCTAAATACTGAAAGGGTATGGGCCCTTTAGAGGATGGGACCAGGCTCTTTTCAGTGGTGCCCAGGGACAGGACAAGGGGTAACGGGCACAAACGTGACCATGGGAAGTTCCACCTGAACATGAGGAGGAACTTCTTTGCTGTGAGGGTGGCAGAGCCCTGGCCCAGGCTGCCCAGAGAGGTGGTGGTGTCTCCGTCTCTGGAGACATTCCAACCCCGCCTGGACGCGTTCCTGTGCCACCTGCTGTGGGTGACCCTGCTCTGGCAGGGGGTTGGAGTGGGTCATCTCCAGAGGTCCCTTCCCACCCCTGCCAGTCTGGGATTCTATGCGTGAGATCTGGGTGACCGTTCCTGCACCAAGGGTGCTGTTCTGCAGGGCTCAGTCCTGCCAGCGCAGCCCAGGGAAGGCACATGGGACCCCGCGTCTGACCTCTCTGCACCACCCAAGATAATCCATAACCCCCAGGGTCCATGGCCTGCTCTCTCCCCTTTTAAAAATATATTTCCTTATGGTATGGTTTTGGGGTTTTTTTGGTTTGTTTTGTTTTGTTTTGTTTTGTTTTTGCTGTTGCCCGTTAGACAGGGCTCCTCACAAGAACACTGAACACCATCCCTTCTAGATTTTAGATTTGAAAGGCACAAACAGAGAGGCTGCTGGCTCAGCGCTGTTAATTCGATAAAGCAATGTTTTCCTTAAGGGAACATCAGCACACCAGGTAATAAATAATCCTTAGAAATGCGTGGCCTTTGATTAAGCTTTTTCCTTGACAGACCATAGGAAGAGCCCCTGCCAACCCTGCAGCTGCACACCAGTATTCCCAGTCCAGGGCACGCACGTGGTCCAGTGTCTCTGAGCTGGAGGGCTCAGCACAAGCCTCTTCCCCGCATCCCGAAGAAAGTAGTATCGCAAGAGCTGGGAAGTGTTGTGGGAATTGCTGTTACCTTTTAATTTAGTAAAGCAGCTGGTGCTGGTCCTTCGCCGTGTGATAAGCGGCTGCCCCGAGGTTCTGCCAGACGTGGGGTCTCCAGCTGCGGCCCCGGCCCCCGGGAGCCATCACGCTGGTTAATGAAGCTGTCCCCATCACGGCTCTCACTTAGCGAAGCGACAAGAACCACGTACATCCCTGTTCTCCCCTGCCAGGACCACCTATTGCTGGTTTTGGAAACACAAAGTGAAAATCCGTAGTTAATGCAGTTCCCCACGAGACTGGGGACTCCCCCCCACCTTCTCAATTAGAATAATATCAAATCATAAGATGTTTGGGGTTTGCATGCACCTGGATTTATGGATGCCCATCAACGCTAAATACAGGCATGGGACCTCACGTTTGACTGATTTCAGCTCTGGTCTGATTAAGCGTTTAGGAGGGTCACCAGAAGCCCAAGATCTTTATCCTCATAAACCTTCTGGATTTAATAGTGACAACTTCTACTGGGCAAATTAGGCAAGTCAATTTTATAGCAAAGGCGAGTCAAATATGCTATAATTAATCCAAATTAACACACCCACAAGCTCCTGGAGCCTATCATTAGTAAGGTGTTGCTTCAGGGATGCCTGCAGAAACATCCGAATTCAAGGCGTTATTAAGAACCTTAAGACCAAACATTTCACAGGAAACCAGAAACAACTCGCACAAAAGCAGGCTGGATTACAGAAACCCAGACGTTACCTTCCTGCAGAACCTTATTATTAACACGGTCAACAAAGCAGAACACTTTCCTCTAAACCTGATTCTTTAACATTACATTTAACTGTTCAATATTAAGCCTCTATGGAGAATTACTGGAGTGTATCCCATGCCACGTATGGTCTAGGCTAGGAAACGATACCTCTGAAACCCTGAATAGCACAATGCCGTTCAGGAAATTAGAAAGGATTGTGGTTTGCAGTTACAACCTGATTTTTTTTTTTTTTTTCCTTTAGCAAAGCACAGTGTCCAGCATGGATATTTAATGTGATCGGGTATTTGTGAGAGAAAATCTCAAAGCAAGAGCTTGAAGGCCAAAAAAAAGCTTATCCTGAGACAACAAAATTATTATTTAGATGCAGAAAAAAATCAATTTTGATGTTAGAATGTGAACATGGTCCAATGGCTTCAGCTCTTTCTTTCACGCGCTGGATGAGGCTGCTGGAAATGGAGGCCAGGGAGCAATTTCGGAGCGTTAGGTTGTGGAACAGGCTCATAGACCATTGCTGGAACACGGTCAAGCTTTTCTGAGCTGTCAAATGTTAAATAGTTAATTGTACAGAGTGGGAGAATAGCCAGAGAAATGTTGGTAGGTGCAGAGGTGTCGCGGGTGTACTGACAGCCTAAATACTGCATGTGCTACCCTGACGCGGTCTTGGGCCGAGCTGGGGTAGATCTTGTCTGCAGCACAGCACCGGTGCTTGGCACCGACTCGCTGCTGCAGGAATATTGCTTTGGGTTTGACGTTCGCGCGAGAAATTTACCTCTAATACAACAAAAATGCCCTCATTTTCTGCTAGCCAAAAAAGATTTGGCCTCGTTTGGTGACGAAGTCCTGCCAGAAGTCCAGAGAGGCAGCTGGACAGAAATGAAATTGGATGCTGAGTGTCCAGAGAGCCCAGTGACTGGTGAGAAACAGGGAAACTTTCCAACAGAAGAAGCACAGCAGCCACACACCGATGTTACCAGCCTTTATGCCACCGAAAGAAACAGGCTATCTGAGCAGGGAGTGCTGTGTCCAGCTCTGGAGCCCTCAGCACAAGAAGGACACGGAGCTGTTGGAGCAGGGCCAGAGGAGGCCACGGAGATGCTGGGAGGGCTGGAGCCCCTCTGCTGTGAGGACAGGCTGAGAGAGCTGGGGGGGTTCAGCCTGGAGAAGAGAAGGCTCCGGGGAGACCTTCCAGCCCCTTCCAGTCCCTGAAGGGGGCTACAGGAAGGATGGGGAGGGGCTGTTGGCAAGGGCATGTAGCGACAGGACGAGGGGCAATGGTTTAAACTAGAGCAGGGTGGGTTTAGATGAGACATGAGGAAGAAGTTCTTTCCACTGAGGGTGGTGAGACACTGGTCCAGGTTGCCCAGAGAGGGGGTGGAGGCCCCATCCCTGGAGACATCCAAGGCCAGGCTGGATGAGGCTCTGAGCAACCTGCTCTAGTTGAAGATGTCCCTGCTCACTGCAGGGGGTGGGACTAGATGGCCTTGAGAGGTCCCTTCCAACCCAGCACATTCTGTGATTCTATGAGAAAAAAACACGCTGGGCGTGTTGAGGCTGGACACCCAGCTCTGCCCCGCGCCAGCCCTGCGTTAGCCACCCTTTCTCCTCCCCATTCCTGGGGCAGAACCCAGCAGTTCAGCGGGAGCGGGAGGATGCTCCGGCTGCACCGTGAGCAGCGTCTCTGGGCTGACACTCCAGGCAGCAGCGGAGGAGGCAGGTCTCCTCGGGCTAGGTGAACCCAGGCTGCTCTGGAGATGCGTCGCGCTAGCTGAGGCTCTGCGGGCGCAGAGGTGCCCACCGGCACGGCAGGGCTGGCCAGGGAAACATGCGTGGCCGAGGAGGGAGGCTGAGCAAAAAGGGCCACATTTTCTACAGGCTTCTCTTCAGACGCAAGCGGCACTTCTAGATGCTAAAAACACCACCCTCCCTGCACCCCTTGCTCCCAGTTGCCTACTTACACTAGCATTTGCCAGCTGTCAAGCTCTTGCTCGCTTCCAGTGAAATCTCCTGGATTTTCTCTGCTTTCAGTGATTATGTTGAACTTCTGGGATCAGCTCCTGCTGACGCTGGAATTGCCAAATCCCCGTCTGCTTTTTTTTTGTGTCTTTTTTTTTTTGTCACCCCCCCTACTCCAAAGCAGACCCCAGCACAGACACGATGTCCTCTAGCAGGACACAGGACTGACCGCCAGCCTCCTCAGGACTGTCTCCTAAGGGGGAGCTGAGCCTCTTTTATAACAGGAACGGCTCTCGGAGACACTGAGAACCCACATCGCTTAACAGAGAGCTTGTGCAGACTTCACATCTTCAAGTGTTGTCTACAACAGGGATGAAGACAAGTCATCTCCTCCTGCTTTATGAGAACGGCCAGGGTGGCTCAGGTCAGAAGTCCCTCTAGCCCGGTACTTTGTCTCTAACACCAAGTAGTTGTAGATGTCTACAGAAAAGGTGAAGAACAGGACAAACACACAACGATAATTGCCTGGGGTGCTTTGATGGTCCCCAGTGATCCGGGCTTGGAGAATTTCTGCCTCCTGGTGTGTAACGGCCCCTGCTGCACCGCTCTGCCATGAACTCATCTAATTGGTTTTTTGCACCATTTAAGCTTTTGGCCACCACAGCCTCCCACGGCAACGAGCGCCACAGTTGAACAACACGTTGGGAGAGGAAACAGCTCCCTCGTTTGTGCTGACGAGGTCTCAAGCCGCAGCGAATTTGCTCTCTTCTGCAAAAGAAGTGAGCCTTTCTTGCTCGTTCTTCTTCTCTTGCCTGCTAGCCTCCAAGCTCCAAACAAAGCCCAGCCGCAGGGTCTCATCCGCATCTACCAGCTCCAGCCCCACTTTCTAATGGGCAAAAATAATTGTTAGGGGGCAGAACGAGTCCTGGACCCCAATACGACTCATAATAAATATGAATGACTAAAACTTAGGCACGGTTGAAGTTTTAAACGCAGCTGCATTTGGACAAGCCTTTAAACATCTGGCTTTACCTGAACACCTTTGAGCCACTCCGGGCTTGAGAGCAGAAAATTTTACCAAAAAAGCTGGCATGTAGAAGCTAGATGTATGTAGGCATGTAGACATCCCTCTATTCCACTCAGGAGGTTTTTTTAAGATAATTTTCTCCTAAAGCCCGATTTAGCAACTGCAGTAGAGACTTGGTGTTTTTATGCAAATTCTCAAATTTACAGAAGTGCCGAGCTGAACTGGGATTTGAAGCGAAGGCTTCCTTGCTGTTCCTCCTGCCGTTTAAACATCAAGCAGGGGTACAGCGGTAGAGGCGGCCAGAAATAGATCTGAAACTTCAAAAGTGTCAAAACTGAATCCTGACGAACCGGGGATGGAGAGCGAGGCAGCCAGCGCAGCCTGGGCCTCAGAAGTCTGAGCGCTCAACCCGGGGCTTCAGAAAATAAGGTTTAATTAATAAAATCATTGGCGGTGAATGCCATAACCCTTGTGCTTTCCTGGCGCTTGTATTTTCTAGTTTTGGGCTGGATAAACTAATATTTTCGGATGAGAAAGTGTTTTGCTGAAGCTTTCTGACCAGCCCTCCCTATCACATAGCCCCAGGAGCTGGGGTAAACACGTTTCTGCACCGTGACGCCCCAGCCCAGGCCAGGCTGGAAAAGTTAATTTACTGTAAGTTACTGATAACATCACTGATGGTTCATCGTTCCTGGACTAGTATTCAAACTGGTAACAGCTTGGATCTCGCTTTTAATAGCGGTTTGAGCATATCTGTCTGCTTATTTGTATAGGCAGAGCCATCGGTGTGCCAATCAGGTCACAACCCACCACTCAGCCAGATCGAATAGAGGAACAGCTAAAATGCCGTGTATGTTATTGTCACCAGCATCACTTCCAATAATCACGTACTCCATGAAATATAATCTTTAGCAAGCTGCGTTTCACAAACAGCTTGCCTTTCTGATATGCCCTGCCAACAAGGTATTCAACAGAGCGGCGCTGGCTCTAATGTCCCTCTTTTGCACCCTTGCAGAGACAAGAATAGATACGTCAGCGTCGTGACATTAGCAAATGTGGAGACTGCAGACGCTTCACGAAATACATTGGGAATGGCAGGCTAAGTACTTGAACTGACGATGCGGGAACCGCTGGGCCCGTCACACTATCGCCGGGAGAATCGCCAACGAACCTCGCTGTCTTCAGCCTCGACGGCTGCAGCTTCGTCGGCCACGCGAGAAGAAAGTACAGCTGCAACGTCACCCCCCCACAGCCCGGGCGAGGCAAAAGCAAGAGGCGACAGCCATGCCTTGCTGGGTGATCTCACGGACCCGCTGCCACCCTGCCCCTCAGCCTGACGGGTACTTCACCTGCTGCTTTAAATGCGTTGTTTTCTCTCTAAAAGCCTCAAACACGCTTCGGCATCAACCTATCGGAGTGCCTTCGTGAACAGAATGATCTGCCAGCTGTGAAGCTCTTGACCTGATCTTGGACTTGATGAAAGGATGGTGAAAAAGAAAGAGAAAAAACTTACATTATGGACTAAAAATAAAATATAGAGAAATAATGACTTCATTTAAACAAGAAACTGAATAAATAGGCAATCTATTAGTGTGTTTCTAAGCCAGGAGTCAGGAAGAGAGTGGCGTTTCCAGTTATTATACGTAAACTGTGAAACAAGGTGAACCAGAAGGAAGCACGCCCTTGACGTTCAGCAGACACTGACGGATCCCGAGCACAGTCTCCTCCACGAGTGACCACCACCACGTCTAACCTACCAGCGCAGCGTGCCATTACCATACCCACCTTTCCTCTCCCTGGAGGAGCCAGCTCTGAAGTTCACCCAGAAGCACCAACTCACTGGCTTTCCCCGTGGCTGTGCAGAAGGCACCGCGGGGAGGCATGGACCCACCGGACAAATTATCACCTGCAAAAAGACCGGGTAAAACAACTGAACGCTATGTGTGCCGTCTGATAATAAGAAGGTGGGAAACGACCAACAGATTTCCCAAGCAAATCACGGCAAACCAATTTGTCAGGATAATTAGCATGGAGGCAAAGGGGAGCGGTAGATGTGATCCATCTTGTCTCAGGAAGGCTCTTGACACCATCCCATTTAACTTTCACATGAGCAAAAGGAGGAAATGGAAGCTAAATTAAAATTTACCACAATCTACACTCTCAAAATGATTATCCGCTGCTCACTGTTAAACACAGCCCTGTCCTGTGGCTTTTGGCTTGCAGGACCGATGGTTTACCTACAAACCTGCAAATGCGTGGCTGCAAGAGGGCACGTCACCCTGGGCAGCGGGACCACGGTTCAAGCCGACTTTCCCAGATGGGATAATTGGCCCAACATCACCACGGTGAAGTTCCATAAAGCCGTTTGTGGAATATCACAACCCAACAGGTAGGTCGAGACTCTCTAAAGCCATCTCTTTTCCTCTCGGAGACGAACAGACAGACCATTTTCCATTTCCTTGTGAAACCTTCTGCTGAGCCTGCCTTGAGACGTTCTCCTCGCGCTTAAAACTAAGAGAACATGTCCAGCAACAGCTGGGTTTCATCCATGCCTCATTTCCAGGTGGATAGCAGCGGGCCTCTCTCGTGCCCCTCTGCTGCTGGTTCCTGAGGGACCTGGGTGCTTACCTTTGTCCCCAAGCTTGGGCCACAAGCCTTTAAGTGACTTTTGCAAGTGAGACCAAGTCCTGAACAATAAAAAAAGTCTAAGTTCTTTCCCAAATTTTAACCGTACCATTTTTTCCATTTTTAGTGGGTGTATTTTTACCTTTTGGCATGATATTGCCTTTAAAACACCACAAGCACACTTCAACAGATAAATAATTTAACAAAATTAGATGCTTTATCACAGTACCCAGCTGTTCAGCCATCCGGTGGGGCGCGCTAGACGGGGGATAGTCGAGGGCTGTGTGTAGACCTGATTGCCCATTAAAGAGGCACACATTTCACAACGCCGCAATCAAAGCTCTCCGGAGAATTAAGCGTTGTGCCCACGTGTAATATGTCAGTTATTTGCTAGCAAGGGAAACACTGCAAGAAGTGAATGAGTTTTAAGTCTGTTCAGTGACATTACTAATGACTCATGCAGGATTATGGGTAACAAACCTTTGAAACGAGAGGTTGAGTTGTACACTACATTATACATCTGAATTTCATGGTATATTAGTGACAGTGATTGGTAATGCAATATGATGGGAAATTGCCAACGTCAGAGAGAAGTTAATACGATGCGCTGCGATTTCTCAAAGAGTCCTGTACTTTTTCTAGCGCCACCCATAGTCTGCTCATTGCGGTTTGGCAAAGAGTAATCCCTCTCGCGGAGTGAGGGGCACCAGTGCTCTGACAGCTGGCCATAAATTTGAATAGGAGATACGCAATCCGAAATGGTCGTGTTTCCATGGATCGTTACCCAATTGTATCTCCTCTAAGAAGCAGGTGATTTTTTAACATCCTGCCACAGTTTGTTTCTGCTGATATTTTCTCTCTGCAGATAAATCTGACGCTAGCTCGTGTCTTCTAGCATTGCTTCCCCTTCTTGTTCTATTAAAATGGCTGATACAGTCTACACGCACGTTAACTAAACATCAGTTAATGGAGTGTAGCTAAGAAGAATTAATATATTTACAATAAAAATTAATATTTCTAGGCTATTAAAATAAGTGTAAAATGTCTCACGTAAGGCATTAAAATGACGAACGTGACCACAGATCTATGTTTACAGGCTCTGGCAAAGCCCATGGCTACGCGTGTCCCCTCCATCTACACTCTACAATCTACCACAAAAACCTGTTCCAAACAGCATAAGCAAATGTTTAAACTCTTTACTGGATAGTAACCTGGAATATTCTGTGGCTGTTTTACGAGGCTGGTAAATATCCATCTGACCTTCTCCATTTTGAGAAGATTTGGTTTTTCCCGGGGGAAGAGCCCATGAATAGAGGAGTCTCCTGGAGGGGTGGCCCTGAAGACCAAACTCCACATATCCATATAGCAGATGCCCCAAGAGCATCACCTACAGAGGGAATTTGAAATGGGGAGTCATTCCCAGGACATGGTGAGCACACTAGTCTCCATGCCTTGTCCATACTCACACCAAACGCACCATTGCTGACGTTCGTTTCTTCTGTCTGCATCAGTAGAGGTGGCCTTTAATGGTTGGACTTGATGCTCTTAAAGCTCTTTTCCAACCTAAATGATTCTACGATTCTCTGTGCAAATGTTTCTGGCTATTTTGAGGTTATTTCTGAACCCAGCCATGAGTGTGTGGAAACGCTCCAGATTTAACAGCAAGAATGGCTTGTTTTATGGGTCACTCATCACTGCCACTCACCTGCTGACCAGTAGCAAAAATAATCTCTGCTCTTGTATTGCCCCGTGGAGCTGAAGCGATGAACAAAGGGTCATTTATAAGCTTCACTTACCATCGAGCGACTCAGTGCTCGCATGCATCAGACCTGCACGGGGTCAATGGGTCTGAGGCTGAAGCAAAGCCACCCTTGCGCAGTCGCCCACTCCTCCATGTATCTGCTCTTCTTCTACCACTGGTCTGTTCCGTGCATCCACACCTCGGCCGACCAAGCATCTCCCAGAGCTGCTCACATAAAGTTTACAACGCAAAGGAGTCTTCATCTCTCCTAGAGGCCCCTGGTAATGTCTTGAGATAAGTAGAAGACAGAAGAATTACACATACCGCCAGCGATACAGCTCAGCTCCCCTGCCAAAGCAATGGCTTTAAAGACTACAATATTTGATGGAATCCTGCCTTTGCTGGAGAAGCTCTTGGAAGGATGCCCAAAACACTTTGTGTGGCAAGTCCATTGAAAACCATAGCCGAGATCCCATCAGCGGGTAGGGCAGGAACTGGATGGTAATTATGACGAGTGAATGGAAGACAGTATCTCCCTCCAGCATTAAATTCAAGCCCTGACCTTTTCCAACATAATGACTAACTCAACCTTTACATAATAATGTGAGTGATATTTGGAGAGTATAACATATGTGTCATTTTAATTAATTGAACAGAAATAGATTCACAGAAGAAAAATGAATTAACCAATCAGCGATCACCTTTCTGTCTATTTGATGTTAGAATAATTAGTTTATTCTCCTAATCTCTTGACCCCTCTAGAAACCATAACCTTGCTGACCTGCTTGAGAACAGGAGCTCATTTGAATAGCACCATAATTGTGCTCTGGGTGCATTATCATCCAATTTCATTTTTATTGAGGTAATCTTATCCCTTCTTATTATGTCTCTCCGAAAGGCTGACCCAAACCTTGCGGAAGACTCCAGGACAATAACTTCAGTGTACTTTGGATGAAGACCATGGCCAGCACAATCCTTCCTTCTAGAAGGTGGGCTGGTTTTGTTAGCTGGAGGTTCAACAATAATTTGATCGCCGTTCTACCTGCGGGCAGCACTACGCAGACATGTGTCCTGACATTGGCAGATGCAGACCGTTACCAACTAGCAAATGCTTAAACAAGATCACAATTTGTTCCAGAATGACAAAATGACCCGACGAAGTGAATTACACTGTGAAAAATAAATGTAAAATACTGTGTAGATGCACAAATGATTATTTCATTATCTGGCCAATGTATGAACGACAGATACAAATTGTTCCAATCATAGAGTGATGAAAGAGTAATGAACAATGGGTTCTTGAATGAGCACAGGAAGAAAATAATGAATTGCAGTTTAAATGAAATCAGGAGTCAATGGACTGGATCACAGACTGTCCTTCAGACATAGGAATTCTGCATTAGTTAAACACTGTCATTTGGAGAAATGTCCTTTAAGAGGAAGGAATCTAAATGGGTCAGAGAAAAAGACGAATATGATGAGCCTGGCCACTGGGTTGCTTTTAGCAAGCTGGACTGGAGCATTCCCTTTCCTGCTGCTTTGCTAATTCACGTGGCGATCTACTAGAAATCAGCAGCTTGCACCCTTCAAAGTCAACAGAGCGTTTGTACTTTTGCCCTTTCCCTATTTTAACCTCACTCTTCTTTTACCACTCAACTCCTTTAAGGTGACAGCTGACAAGATCGCTTGCCCATCACGTAATTTGGGCACAGAATAAAGAACAAGACACCAAAAGCTTCCAGGAAAGAAAGTATCAGTTATGTAGAAATAATGCGTGTGGTAAAAGCTCTCCCCGTGCCCCCCCCCCCCGGCCTTTTTTTTTTGTTGGAAAACTTTCTGCAGTAGACGGATTTATCGTCTTTTCTTCTGTTTCACACCAATAAACCAAGAGTAAACCAAGGGGTTCTAATGTTATTTTCAAAGAAACGTGTCACATTTTGTGCATCATATCTATCAATCACAGCGCACGGCACCTTCCTAGCTCTGTGCTGAAGCTACGTTTCTCTTGCAAGCGCAGGACATCGGCCCGTTTTAGCTCGCTGTACAGAATTTCTTTACGCCCTAAGAAGACATCTTGAAAACCAGCAGAAACTAGCTGGTTTCAGAGGCAGGGCTCAAAGAGTCTCATAAACCACCTCACTCCTACTGCTGCTCTGCCCCTGCCGCAGCCAGGGCCCACGCTGTGCCCCGGCACCTGCCCTCCTGCCCCTCACACAACAGCGAGAACAAAAGCGAGATACACCCCCTTCAAGCCTCGCACGCCTCGGCAAAGGACGTGGTGCTCCAGGGCTGGGCATCCCCGAGGGAAAGGTCATCTTTCATCGCCTGGCGCTCAATAGCCTCAAGACATTTGAAAACAAGAAAGAGCCAAACCCAGCGAGCGAGAGCACCGTCAACAGCCAGAGAGTGATGGCAACAAAGCGAAAAGCAGGGGAAAACAGGTTTTTCCTTGCCTTGCGGGCAGAAATAAATATTTATTGGAGAAAAGAGCTAAAGGAGAAACACATCTAAAGGATTACACATCGCTGCTGTCTAAGTGCCTGAAAGGCCACCTGCTTCTGCCTAATTCAATGACATCTTCTGCCAAGGGTCTCCCCCATGCAAGGCCAGCGTAAACGTCGCGTGCCTGCTATGTACGCGTGAGGCGACGTCCATAAAACGCTATCCATCGCCATACGTAAGCAGCCTGTCCAGGCAGAACCAGACTACAAGCAGTCGTACCACTTAACAGCCCCTCGTTCTTCCGCTAATCAGATTAATGTTCCAACAGATCCTGATGGGGACACGTGAACCCCTCGGTCAACTTCCCTGCAACTCCATGAGTGTGCCCAGGGATGCTGAAACACAGGACGACCAGCCCGCCACACCACAGGCAGCCTACGGAGCTATAGGGCACACTTAATGTATAGAGAGCAGGGGTGAAATACATTCCTGGGGACTTTTCCAGGCAAAAAACTTTCCTCGTTGACTCAGAGAGACAGAATTCACCTCGTCTGACAGATGAGTTTTACAAAGCGTGATGAGGATTGCAAACTCCGGAGTATTTCGGTTTCCCCCCACGCACACGCACGCCTGGTACAGAGGAAAAACCGCGCTGCAGCCGGGTGGAGTGGGAGGGAGTGCCAGGGATGGACTCTCCTCTCCCACTGTCTGCCTCCGGAGAGGTGCTTTGAGGCACAGCCGCCTCCACCTCCCCTGTCCCAGGGGCCTTTCCCACATGAAAACCACGCGCAGCTCTGCCCCTGACAAAAGCCCCAAAACGAGGGGACCTCATTACCCTAGAGTTAATAATTTTGGGTAGTCAGTCTGGAAATGTGATCTGGCACGGGCTCCAAAGACGACCAGGATAGCCCGGGCCCACGGTGTTAATAGTTGGGAGCCCTGAGACAAGGCGAGACCCCCCAGCTGCCCCGCTCTCCGTTGTCAGCTGGCTGCAGGGAGCCCCGGCCCCGCAGCGTGGAGGAGGCAGATCTGCTTTGCCGGCATTCCTGTGCAGCAGCCGGCTCATCCCGCACAGCGTGCCAGCCCCGAGGTGTGGCGGGGGCTCTCCCCAACCAAACCAAAGGGCAAATTACGGAAAAGGCCCTGCCCTCCCCGTGCTAAAAAAGGGCGGCTCTCCAGCCCGAGCTCTCCAGCTCCGGTGGCCGAGTCCTGCCTCCCCAGCAGAATAACCATGTCACCAGAGGATGTCAGCACAGCCTACTTAGCACCGACGACAGCAGCAGCAAACGCTTAACGTGGGCTAGTAGCGAGCGCCCAGCTCAGACCTGACGCGTACGAAGGCCCACGCTCTTTCGGCTTCGCCGCTTTCGTTACCCTGCGGCTGGGATGACACCAGGAGAGGTACTGCCACCTGCGTCGCGGTGCTGAGGGCTGCACGCTCACCCCGCGAGACGAAAGCCGCCTGCCCCGCTGGGCTCTCGCACTGCATCCGACGTGCCCCCCTTGGCGCCGGGTTCAGGCTGCGCCGCCCTTCGGGCAGTCGCAGGCGGGATGGACGAACAGGTGGGTCCTGGAGGCGAGCGGTGCCGTCCTGCGGTGCCGGGCTGCGCAGGCTCGTCGGAGCCAGCAGACAGGTCAGAGCATCCCTGCCCACGCCTCTCCATCAAGGTGCCGCCGCTCACAGCGCGGGTGCGGCGGCCGCCAGATGTCGACCTGTGACATCCGCGCCCGGCACCCAGCGTCATGGCCGCTGGGAAACCTGGGGAAGTTTTGAGAGGCAGCCGAACACCCCAGCCCAGAGCCCACCTCCTGTGCCGCTCAGACTGGGGAGTTGCAAGCGAACTGGTAAAAACCGTGCGTCTAGCAGCCAACAACTCAATCTGTGCCACCAGCCCCCCTGGCTGGCCAAAAACCCCTGTGGAAGGTGCCTGACAGCTTGAGAAACACAGAATCACAGGGACCTTTGAGATCATCGGATCCAATCACATAAAAAAAAAAAAAAGCACCCACCAACTAAACTCCACACCCACAACCCCACACGCAACACCCCACCGCAAACCAATAATCTTGGGCACTAGAGCATGCCCTGAAGAGCCATGTCTACACGTTTCTTAAACACCTCCAGGGATGGTGACTCAACCCCCTCCCTGGGCATGCTGTCCCAGTGCCTGACCACTCGTTCAGTAAAGTAATTCCTCCTAATATCTAATCTAAACCTGCCCTGCCGCAGCTTCAGGCCGTTTCCTCTGTCTCCCTGTCCCTGGGAGAACCCCCACCTCTCTACACCCTCCTTTCAGGGAGTTGTAGAGGGCAGTGAGGTCTCCCCTCAGCCTCCTCTTCTCCAAGCTAAACATGCCCAGCTCCCTCAGCCTCTCCTCATATGACCTGGTCTCCAGACCCCTCACCAGCCTGGTAGCTCTCCTCTGGACACGCTCCAGCCCCTCAATGTCCCTCTTGTACAGCGGGGCCCAGAACCGAACACAGCACTCGAGGTGAGGCCTCACCAGTGCCCAGTACAGAGGCACCATCACTTCCCTGCTCCTGCTGGCCACGCTGTTCCTGATACAGGCCAGGATGCTGTTGGCCTGCTTGGCCACCTGGGCACACTGCTGGCTCATGTTAAGCCGGCTGTCCACTAACAGTCCCAGGTCCTTTTCCCCTGGGCAGCTCTCCAGCCACTCTTCCCCAAGCCTGTAGCGTTGCCCGGGGTTGTTGTGACCAAAATGCAGGACCTGGCACTTGGCAGGGTCCTCAACAGGCAAGAGCTGCTTGCCAAAGGCTTGGGCATACCTCCTCACCCCCCCCCCGCCCTCCACCGTTGCAGATTTTGGAAATAACCACAAATGCCTCCTGGCGTCGCTAACCGTGAGCGAGGGCTGCAGCAGCGGGCCGCCGGGAGGAGCGAGGCGATGGCGTAGGTTGCAAGACTGTGCAGGAGGGAGCGGGAGAGCACCAGGACCCAGCCTCTTCCCTAAGAGTAATCCACAGCGGGAAAAACGCCTGGAAAACAGTGCGCTATACATCACCTGGAAAAGCTGGTGCAGGCGGTGGAGAACGCAGCATCGCTTCTGCCGGGCGATACGGGGAGCAGCGAGCAGCAGCGATGGGGGAGGTTTGCAGGCTGTGCCTTAGGAACGTGCCCGGGTACCGCAGGGCTCCCCGCGGGCGGGCGTTTGTTGGGCTGGGTTTGCTCCGTCCTCGCCTCTGCGTGCATAGCTGCACAAGTAATGAATGCGCCCACTAAAATCTGGGCAGAACGTTTGTCTCTAGGTGGCAGAGAGGCCTCCACACCCCGGCGATACGCTGCATTTCTTTGTATTTGCTCTCAACGCTCCACACGCTCGGTTCAGCATTTTTAGACCCTGAGGCAGATGCACTGGATTGATTTCTAACGTAACTGTCATAATTACCTCGACTGTGCAGTGCTCTCAACGCAGACATACCAAGCGGACTTGGAGGTAAAGACTTTGCTGCGTTACACCACGGCTTCCCACGTACTTTGTGTGGTTCCGGAGCACGGTGTCTCCTTCTGGGTTAATAATCGATAAAGAGGAGCATCAATTATCCCGATTGTACGTCAGAGGACAAACGCACCATCAGAAAGCGGGCACAGTGTCACGGAAGTCATCGCTGGTTACATCGCAGTCACTTGGTTCGCAGTGCTACATTTGATTAACTATTGCACTCAAACTTGGCCGGTTACAAAAACTTGCGTGAAATTTCAAAATCTCATCAGAAAAAGGAGAAGAGAAAAAAAAAAAAAGAAAGTGCACCACTCGCGGTGCTCGATGGGGAGTCCGGCGTGGCCTCCATCATCTGAAGGGCCGTTCATGCAGACATTAGAGATGTTTGGAGTGGGCCTTCAGGACTCGGCATTTCCTGACTCCTACACCTTTGCTTTTCCTTTCTTATCAGTACATTAACACTTTTGTGTTATGGAATATTTATGACGCACGCCACACGCTTAATGGATTTCCTCTTTTATTTGCAGCTAGCCTGCATTACTACAAGACTCACAGTATTCAATCTGAAATCCATCAAGGATCCCCGGGCTTAATATCGCCACAGCTTTTAATGAGAAGGGAAATCTGTAAATCAAACTTGCCAAAGCAAAACCAAAGGCTGCATGGGAGCAGCACGAGCTGGTCGACAGCGTCACTCGCATTAAAAGCATCTGGAAGTAAACTCCTGTGAATTGAACCCGTTCCAAAGCTGTCAACTACAAGGTAACTCTCTGCCCAAAATCACAGCCACGGTTCCCCAAAATGGAGGCCGTCACACTGTCGTGAGTACCTCTGCCTCCTGCCTGTCCCCCAACCTGGGGATACAGAATCACAGAATCACAGAATTTTCAGAGTTGGAAGGGACCTCTAGAGATCATCTAGTCCCACTCCCCCGCTAAAGCAGGATTGCCCAGAGCACATCCCTCAGGACTGCATCCAGGCGGGTCTTGAAAGTCTCCAGAGAAGGGACCCCACACCCTCCCTGGGCAGCCTGTTCCAGTGCTCTGTCACCCTCACCGTAAAGAAGTTTTTCCGTGTATTTGAATGGAACTTCTTATGTTCCAACTTGTGCCCATTGCCCCTCGTCCTGTCACTGGGAACCATTGAAAAGAGCCTGGCTCCATCCTCCTTCAACCCACCCTTTAGATACTTGTAAGCATTAATCAGGCCCCCCCTCAACCTTCTCTTCTCCAGGCTAAAGAGTCCCAGCTCTCTCAGCCTTTCCTCATAAGGGAGATGCTCCAATCCCATAATCATCCTAGTTGCCCTTCGCTGGACTCGCTCCAGCAGTTCCCTGTCCCTCTTGAACTGGGGAGCCCAAAACTGGACACAGTATTCCCGTTGTGGCCTCACCAGTGCAGAGTAGAGTACAGGAGCAAGGTGAGTGGTAAGATGGATCAGAGCTAGCCTTGGGGCTCCGGTGGTACCCAAAGCACCCATATCTATGTACTCTTGGGGGGGTAAGAAATCAGCCCAAGCCCAGGCACGCGGTAGGGTGTATTTGCTCAGATCTCATTTGCCGGGCGTGAGCTGCCTGGCCTTGTGCTGTCGGCACAAGTAGATGCAGACGGAGACTCACCGTTTCCCAGCCCTGGCGTGTCTTAGTGCACCAGGAAACCTTCTCCGAGCGCACGTACCCCGTAAGGGGTTGCGTCGCCGGGGGCCACGTGGGCCATCCTCAGCAAGGCAACGCTCTGCCCAATGTGATTGATCAGCTCTTGCTGCCGACTGACGTGATTTCCCAGAGTTCTCCGATATGTTTGTGTTTATAGAAGTCATTCTTCCCCATCAACACTTTCCCATTATTCTCTTCTACACACACACACAAACACACACACACACAAAAGTTAACCCTGAGCATTAACAGAAGCAACAAATCTTGCTCCTAATGAGACCACTGCAACCCCATATAAATCAATCCAATTGCACGGAGCAACACCGCAACATTTCATGCCATTTAGCCGCAAGAGATGCACTGAAAAGAAATACACAAAGACAGGCTGATGCTTCGCAGGGTCAAAAAAAAAAAAAAAAAAAAAATCAGTTGGTGGTACTTTCCTGAAAGACCCCTAGAAGCCTTCAAGGCCAGACCTTCTTGGGTACACATTAGTGCAGACGCACCAGGGTCAGCAGGACACCTCAGATTTTTCCAGGGGAGGATCTAACCCTGCGTACTTACTCTTTGTTCGTGGCAAGTGGCCCTGAGCTGGTGGCTGGAAGGGAAGCTCGGCACCAGCCCCGGAGCGTACTCGCTTCCCTGCCTGCTTAAGGCAACGTCTCAGCCCCAGAGCAGCAAATCTGAGCTCCCTGTATTTCTTCTGCTGTCAGGACGTGTTTCAGCAGGGAACCTCAGGACATGCCTAACTTCCAGCTACAGCTCTCTGCCTTTGAAGATAATGGGGTAATCACACATTTAAAGCTAGATGTCTCTCCCTCTTGGTAAAAGGGGTCCTTAATACCTCCGAGTTTCAAGGAAGGTCTTGCAATATTTCTATTCATCATCACGCAAAGGGCAGAAGCTGCAGATTTAAGAGTGGAAGGTAATTTCCCCTTCTGCGCTCAGCAACAAAGAATAGTGCCGCAGGCTTTCCAACAGCCAATCCATTTTGGTACTTCACTGACAAGGTTAAAACAGTCAGAAATATATTGTGCCACCCTTGGAACAAAACTTTTTTGCTCATACGTATCTAATTTCTACTGAGATGATGGTTAAGGAAAAAGCATTTGGTAATCTGAGTTTGTAACTGGTGGCGGCGTTGCCAGGTAGGAAGCAGAAGAAATTCAAACACGGGGTAGTTTGCTCTTTGACAAGCATTTGGTTTCCGATGAAACGAACACATTCAACAAATCCAAAGTGAACCTGCCGGTGCAGGAACAAAGCTGGGGGATGGCGCATCGCTTCCGGGGTGCGCTCAGGAGAGAAAAGGGGACTAAGGAGATGTCACAGGCTGGAGACAAACTACCCGGAGACCACTCCGCTCTCGTCTGTAAACCCCGGGTGCACAACTGGTCAGAAATGGGATGCTGTCAACTCCAAAAGCACATCCCAGATATTCTAGTTCTGCACTTCCCAGTGTGCCTGCAGGTCCTCTCCGCGGAGCTAACGCTGCAGCTCGCCGCTATTTCATGGTGTGACACTGATGGGGAACAGCACCGGCTTCTGACTGAATCCAGATGGGAGGCTGAGATAAAACTACAAAGGAAACTCGATGTCTAAATCAGCACATGAAAAGGAGCAAGCAGAAATAAACAGATTAGTCTGCGCTACAGTGATTCTGCTCAAAAATAGCAAAGGCTGCTGCAAACTTGGACCCAAGGTGATGGGAAAAAGCTCTTAGGAAAGCAGAGGGGCTCAGGAGCACCACCTGGCACGGGCCCTGCCGCTCCATAAAGAAAACACACGCCAGGTTTTGACAAAAAGCAGCTCCAGCAGAAGGTATGTGGGCAGGACGGGCTCGCCGGCAGCACGCTGCCCGGAGTCCCCTGCCAGCACCGCGCCACCTGCATCCAGCGCTTGGCTCCGGCCACGCTGCAGCATCCCATCCACAAAGCAATGGGCACAAACGTGACCATGGAAAGTTCCATCTCAACATGAGGAGGAACTTCTTTGCTGTGAGGGTGGCAGAGCCCTGGCACAGGCTGCCCAGAGAGGTGGTGGAGTCTCCGTCTCTGGAGACATTCCAACCCCGCCTGGACGCGTTCCTGTGCCACCTGCTGTGGGTGACCCTGCTCTGGCAGGGGGTTGGACTGGGTCATCTCCAGAGGTCCCTTCCCACCCCTGCCAGTCTGGGATTCTGTGAAGCACAGCTCATGCTCCCACGGCTGTCTGCCCACCCAGCGCTTTGAACTTGAAGTTCACGGTGGGACAAATCCCCCCAGTGCACTGGGACCCTCCACTGAGCCAGCCCCCGGGGTGCCGGCATCGTCACCCTGAGGAGCAGGTACCACCGACTGCACCTGGATGAGCTGCAACCCGTCCTGCTCCCTGGCTAAACCCATGCCAAGGCTGTCCCGCAGGCACCGCCGTGGCACCCGGGCAGGCTGGAGGCGGCACAAGTTTGTCCTGGAAACGTTCACCTTCTGGAGAAAAAAAAAGCAAAAATGCTCAAAATGTCATGGCTTTCTCACCCCCGCCACGGGAGCCCAGCTTGCACGCCTGGGCACCTCTTGCACAGTCCGCCAAGCTTTTGCGTTGCATTATTTAGCCTTCCCAAAAACATAACATCTTGAAGGAAGGTTAACTTTTTCCCCCCCTTGCCCCTCCAAAGGTTAAATAACGGCGGCAGCGGAAACGGATGGGGTCAAAGCTGAAAACGTGGTCTCTTGGTGTAACCCTTTGAAAAAACTTATAAGAAATAGCAGCCTGCGTAGAGTTTGAGACGCCTGGTCCCTTTTTTGGCTGCTTGTAGTAATTAGCTGATAACAGGGCTGTGCCCTTGCAGAGCCCCTGGCCCCGTGTGTAACCTACGGCGATGAAACAAGGTCCGGTGTCCAGAAGGGGAGGAAGGTGCGAGGGAGCCTGGGGAATGAACACTGAGCCTGCAAACAGTGCTTAAGCTCCGGCAGCGAGCGCGGAGCAGGGGGTTACCTCCCACTGCGGGTGCACCGCGTGCGTGCCGGCATCCGGAGGGGGCAAAACACTTGAGGGAATGAGCTCAGGCCCTGGCGGGGGCGAGAAGAGGGAAAACAAACCTCTGGATCGGCACAGATCCCAGGGCAAAGCGGAGCGTGGCTGGTGCTGCCGCCTCCTTGGGGGACTTCCCGCCTGAGGCTGCTCTGGGGAGGGGGGAAATCGCATCAGATGGGGGAACGCTCAGGCTCACCCCAAGAAATCCTGCCTGAGGTGAGACCACAACCCGCTCTGCACCTGTTTGAGCTCGCAGCTCCGGCTCGCCACAGGCCTAGCACGGGCGGTGCCGCCGTATCCCAAATATCATCCGTCCACACTGCTGTCGGCTCCACTGCAGCATCTCCTGGAAGCCTCCAGGACCCCCACACTGGGAAAAACTGCCTCCTTGGCTTCCAGACTGACGTCGCATCTGTCAGCACAATTGAAGTGTGGGTCAGAAAAACTATACGCAGAACCAGCATTTGCAGCAGTGAGTTTGGGCAGGTCTCGGTTGAAATTCAGCAGGTCCACACCAGCAGATTTTGCTGGTGGCGAAGGCAGACCCCCCCCCTGGCATTTTCGGATGACTTTGTGATAGTTATCTTCCCTTTCTACTATTTGCTTTATGCTTGAAAAAAAAAAATGTTATCTCAGGAGTCCTTTGAACATTAAAATGTATGCCATGCACGCTACTTTCTTCAAATATTTTAAAATATTCGAAACGTAAAGGACCTTGGCACAGTGCCCAGGATCCTGTCTTTTCGGATAAAAGTTTCAGATAACTGACACTTCCAATTACCATTTCTCCCTGAAGAGGTCATCTCCGCTTTGGCTCCAGAGCAGAGCAGGGGAGGTACAGGAGGTCCCGGAATTTCACAAAAGGTTAAAAAATCTGCACGGTTGCTAATTAAAGCCAACGCACTCTGTGTCTGACCTAGTTCTGTCTTGCTTTCGGGAGGTTTTACCTGCGTATCTCCAAACCACTTCAAATTTAAAATGGTTAATAATGCATCAGAGCCAAACGTTACCCAGGGGCTCGCTACGCGGGGAATCTTCGTTTTGCTCGCGGATGGCACCATTCGCAGTTACTGGGAGTAGGGAACACTACCAGGGGAACACATTCCCTGCCTTTACTCCAACCGCGCACACCTTTACGCCACTTATGGATGCCTCAAACCTCTTTTGGCTGATTTCTGTCACTGTTGAAGAGCGCGCGGGCCAAATCACGGGGCAGAAGTTGGATGAACTGGTCCCCAACACATCCGTCCGCATGCTCCGCTTCTCCCAAGAAAAAACCTTTATGTATTCCTACAATCTCACAGAATCATGGAATCTTCATGGTTGGAAAGGACCTTTGAGATCACCGAGTCCACCCAAACAACCTACAGACTCTGCCACTAGAGACACCTACTATCTCTGCTATTGCCATCTCCTCCCGAGGTTTAATTTCCCGGGATAAACAGGGGCTTAGAAATTAATTTTTTTTTTTTTTTTTTTTTTTTTTTTTGGCTTCTGCGCCTTGGGTTGATATCAGATGAAATATTTATTCAGGAAAGTTTCGTTTTACTATATTTTTTACTTGGCTGCCACTTAGTGGCAACGAAAAGTAATAGCTCGGGGAGGTGTCCCACCAATCCCACAGCCCTGCACATCAATCTGGTCTTTCGGTGACTCTTCCCAGAGGCGGGAGGGGGGGGTGGGGTGGGGGGAGGGGGGCAGGTTACTCGCTCAATAATTCAGTTTTCACTCAAGGCATTTTCCCCAGGTTATGAAGTAGCTTACGGAAATCACGTCTCCTTTAAAAAAGCGTTAAAAACATCGAGAGCTTTATGAAGGCAACGTCCATCTCCAGCGTGCTTTTCATTCGTAAGAAGGTGTCCACCGGAACACGCCTGGAAGGGACTTTCAGGGATCAGGGCTGGAAGCGCTGTCATGTCCATCAGCCCCCCTGGCCCGGCAGATCCAGCACCGCAGGTGGGTCTGCTGCTGGTGCACCCCAGGAGAAGGGTCTGTCTTCTCTAGGGAAAAAAAAAAAAATCTGCATGTTTCTTGCTGAAAAACCAAACTTCTGGAAAGCAAAGCGAGCCATTTCAGACCCCCCAGGACCATATCTCATGGAAACTCTCCGCCCGAGGGCGAGGCGGGGCGGGGGGGGACGCGTCCGAGCTCCTGTTTGCCTGCAGTGTTGCGGTTGCTCTTCTGAAGCGGAACAGTTGGGTTCTCAAGTTCCTGCTAAAACGTCAACATTTTCTATGGAAACAGTGAAAATAAATCATGGCATTGTGATTTTACACGGGGCAATAACAGCAACACAGTAATTACCACACCAGGGCAGAATTTTAAAAAGCCAAGTAAGATTTTTCAAGAGCGGGAGCTTGCACGCTTTCCATGGACACTCCACACTCCAAGTCTGGCATCCCTGAGACGCAGCAACTTTCATTTCCATAAGTTTCATTTCCATCTCCATAATGGCACCGGGGATGTCAAAACCAACATTTCTTTTTTGGTATTCTCCATGAAGGTGGAAGAGAAGGGGCTGAAATTACAGCGTACTGCAGCCTTCACGTTGCAAACGCTTGAAGTTTCTCTTTTTTCTTTTCTTCTATAACCCGCATTGATTAATGTCGACACTGATTTCTTGGTGTGAAATAGAGCTAAGTCCTTGTAACCAGACCCTGAACTCAAAGTGACAGTCACGTTATCTAATTAAAAAAAAAAAAAGTAAAAAAAAAAAAAAAAAAAAAGTCAGCCGAGCTAAAAAAAAAAAAAAAAATAATGGTAATATTCGAACCTCACGCAAGCCCTCAATTTCACCTCTCGCTCTAATCACAGCTCCGGCAGAAGTACAGCCTTGCAAAGTCACCTGAAGGGCTCCGCTGTGCCCGGCGAGCATCGCTGCTCGCAGACAGCCCGTGCACGCTCTCCCGGCACGCACCGGAGCACCGGGCCTCGCCGGAGGGGGTGGCAATACGTATCGCCTTCCGCTCTCACGTTGAGGAGATCAGGGACACCAGAACTCCATTTCCTCGCTGTACCTGAACTCCTTTAGAGACCCCGTCACACCGGGACCAGGCTGCAGTTCTGCTTTGCCCTGCACAGCTCAAAATGTCATTCTGGGGAGTGGAGGAGAACCCCCCCCCGGCCCACGCGCAGACGCACTCTGGACATCCAGGTCCTGCTCTCAGCACGCGTGGGGGCCCCTTGTCCTGCCCAGGCGGACCACAGCAGCACCCCGACACAGCAAGCTCAGAAATAGGTCAAAAGAAGCCCTTTTTTTTTTTTTTTTTTTTTTTTTTTTTTTTTTTTGCGCTGTGGAGTTCTTTGTTATGAATTTTACCTGGTACCTGAGGTTAGTTCGTCTGCTGAGAGCGGTTTGCATCCCATTTGAACAGCTCTACCTGGGCTGGCATTAAGATGACATGTTTACTTTTCATACGTCTGCACTTTGAGCTGTGCTGCGGGAATCCAGCTTTTCAAAGCTTGAGCTTGCCTAGGCATTTAGATCCCTTTTCATCCGCTTTATCAATTATCTCCTCGAGGAGACATTTTGCCAACGCTGCGGATGATTAAAGGCTCGGGAGCACGTGCCAAGAGACAGCTGGGAGCGCTCTGCCATGGGCATGTCCCCCGGCAAACACACCGGGACCCTGAGCAGGGTGACTTCATGCTGTTACCATTTCTATGGCAAATCTATGGCATTTGGTGGATGAAAAGCTGGACATGAGCCAAAAATGTGCGCTCGCAGCCCAGAAGGCCAACCGCATCCTGGGCTGCATCAAAAGCAGCATGGCCAGCAGATCCAGAGAGGGGATTCTGCCCCTCTGCTCCGCTCTGGGGAGACCCCACCTGGAGTCCTGTGTCCAGCTCTGGAGCCCTCAGCACAAGAAGGACATGGACCTGTTGGAGCGGGGCCAGAGGAGGCCACGGAGATGCTGGGAGGGCTGGAGCCCCTCTGCTGTGAGGACAGGCTGAGAGAGCTGGGGGGGCTCAGCCTGGAGAAGAGAAGGCTCCGGGGAGACCTTCCAGCCCCTTCCAGTCCCTGAAGGGGGCTCCAGGAAGGATGGGGAGGGGCTGTTGGCAAGGGCATGTAGCGACAGGACGAGGGGCAATGGTTTAAACTAGAGCAGGGTGGGTTTAGATGAGACATGAGGAAGTTCTTTCCACTGAGGGTGGTGAGACACTGGCCCAGGTTGCCCAGAGAGGGGGTGGAGGCCCCATCCCTGGAGACATCCAAGGCCAGGCTGGATGAGGCTCTGAGCAACCTGATCTGGTTGAAGATGTCCCTGCTCACTGCAGGGGGTGGGACTAGATGGCCTTGAGAGGTCCCTTCCAACCCAACACATTCTGTGATTCTATCTAATGGGAAACCACAGCAGGGGCAGGGAGATCCTCAAAGTTAACCTGCAGGATCTGCTCTCCTGCCCCGGCATGGTTGGCTCTTGGTGTTCCTCCCCGTGAGGCAACACTTTGCTCAGTGCATCTCGAAAAGCCCTGTTTCACCCGACACTCATTTGCAGCTGGCTCATATCCATCCCAGGGGCAGGGGGTGATGGCGGCACGGCAAAGCTGGAAGCAGAGCTGGGCTCCAGGCTGTGCTCTGGGCTCCGGTGGACATTTCCCTTCTGACTCCTGAAATAACACAGAGTAACATCTAGCAGAGCAATCCACTGACAAAGTGTGGGAAAAGAAGAAGAAAGAAGAAAAAAAAGAAAGAAGAAGAAAGAAGAAGAAAGAAGAAGAAAGAAAGAAGAAGAAAGAAAGAAGAAGAAAGAAAGAAGAAGAAAGAAAGAAGAAGAAAGAAAGAAGAAAGAAAGAAGAAGAAAGAAGGTCTTCCCAACTTCTGTGACTCTGCTGAACTCATTTCCAACATACTTTATTCACTTTGAACCATAAGAAAGACTCAGCTGGGGTGTGGATGGACAGGGTTTCACAGCCAGCCTTACCTAGGAGAAAGCAAGGTCACTTTAATGGTTTTGCTAATGATTACGCGTAGTTTATTGGGTCTAGGTAGAGACATCTCTAACAGGCAGCTGCAGGAGCAGGTAACATTTAGTTTGCTCCTTGTCAAGAAAGAGATGATGGAAATAACACGGAATAAAGAAATATAAATGCACACAGTAAAAATAAATCACCCAAATGGGATGAAACACAAGAAAGTTGTCTGTGATGGAGAAATTCAAACTCACAACATTTAAGGCACAACCGATCCTTGGGGGCTCTCTTGATCTAAAGATACTCGGTTTTCTTTGGGAAGACACTTCAAAACATCCACAGTCCCTGGTGATTTTTGCTTGCCAATACACAGCGAGGGGCCAAAGCAACGGGACCCCCTGGGAATGCACTTGCAATGCCCGATTCATGCTCCCAATGCAAAGTTCAAGGCACTTTGTAGGTGGGAGAGATTTCCCTCGCCGGCATCCCGGGGCGATGGGCTCGGCAGGACGGCACTTTTCCCTTTGAGATAATATTTTAGGGGAAATGGGATAACTGCATTTTTGTAAAAAGGGCAGCATTAAAATTCCGCCATGCTAGCCTTGCCTTGCCCAGGGCAAGTAATTTTTTTGACAGGTGAATAAAATATCATTAGTTTCTCCGCTGTCATCGATCATCAAAGTGAAGGCTGGGCGAGTAACCTCTCCAGACAGTCCTGGGGGCTGCATTAGCCCCCTCGTTTCTAAAGAAGCAGCGAAGGGCCAAGCTGGGAGGCTCCCTTTCTCTCTAAATGCACGGGAGGCAGACAGCTAAAACCTCTCCCCAACTTCAGCTTTTTTTTTTCCCCCCTAAGTGTTAGAAGCTGACAACAGCATAGAAATGGAGATTTCACGTTGTCACTCCAGCCTTGCCCAGCCATTTGTGGCCAGGTAGCCCAAGCTGGGCTCTATATTGTATGGGGGCATTGCTGAAGCGCGGAGGCATAAGTTAAGGAGAGAGAATGACAAATCTGAAGCTTTTGTCTAAAGGTCACACACTTGGTGCTTCTTTCGCATTTGTGTGAGTTCATTTACTTTAAGAAAAAAAAAAAAAAAAGGAAAAAAAAAAAAAAGAAAAAATCTTCACAACAAAGAAAAAATGAACAGAAATCTGTCCCTGAGACTGCCATGGCCGTGAACTTCCAAAGCTATTGTGACTTCAATAGAAGAATAGGAGACACTGCCATCGAAAATGCCATTGATATTGTAACAGATCATTGCCTAAATAGACCATAACAGCCCCCATTTCAATGGTTACTGAGAAACGCGTTAACCCCTTCCCGTCTGAGCGCCTGCACAATCTCTGCGTGACACATCAAAGGAGACACACCAGATAGTATGAATTTCACACCCTTTTTCTGCCTCTGTCAGCTCCTCTGAGCTTCCCCATCCCTTTCCTTTTCCACACCGCATCAGAGCCGGCCGCAAGGGCAAATCCTTTTGAGCGCAGGCAGAAAACCTGGGGTTAGCACATTGTCTCGCCCCCCGCCGCCCCCCGCCACCCCACGACCGGCCCCACTCCCCAAACCACCCAGGAGAAGGCAGAGGCTTCCCCAAAAGGTCTCCGGCTCAGCGGCAGTTAAAGTGCCAACCCTTTACGAAAAGGGTGTAGATACTTTTTATAGGCTTTAATTCTCAGTGGACCAAGCCCCGCACCTTTCCAACTCTGAGAGGGCTTTTGAGGAAAAATAAAAAATGAAAAAATATTTAAAAAAAAAAAAAAGCAGAAAACAATGCTACTTTTTTGAACCATGGCTCCTCTCTTCCAGGCCCAGGGAGGCTATCGCAGTAGACCCCCATTAAGCTCCTCTTTGAGGTTGCTCCTTTAGCTTCTTCTTAAACACATTGCCATGTCCCACCGCCGGGACCTCCTGAAATATTAAGCGAAGCATCTTTCTAAACGCATCGCGTCTCCCTGTCACCTTGATTTACAGATCCGGGGGAGGCAAAGAATGAACGCAGGTTTCTTTGGGAAAAAAAAAAAAAAAAAAAAAAAAAGTCTATTTCCATAATGCTCCATATTAATTGAATCTCTATCCTTTAATTCTTTACTAATTGAGTCTGGGACCACGTGTGCTGTTATTTAGCGCAGGACAGATGCCAGGCTAACCGGCGCTGGCTACGCAGAGCATCCTCCTGCCTTTCCTACACTGTGCTCTGGGCCAACACCGCTCTGGATTTGTGACGTGCTTTCATTTCGTCTCAGGCACGTACACAACGGTGTTACCGGTATATGCATACGAATAAATACGAATACAAAGAAAGCATGCAAAAAACCCTAGTTTCGCCTCTTATTCAGTTGTTCATATTGAATTTCTAAAAGATGTTTTTTTCCCTGCTAAACGCTACCCTGTTACACTCTGGCTGTTCGTTGTTTCGTGAGTTTAAAAGCTCCTTGCTACAGTCCTGCAGTCTCTTTTCTCCAGAAGAATAGGAGTAAAACACGTACGAGAAACACCCCTGCTTTCCATGGGACGAGGGTGCCTGGCCCCATGCCGGGACCCCCCTCCCTGCTGGTAGCCCACGGCCACAGCCCTGAGCCCCTGCTCAGCAATTTGCCACCTAAAAGTACCACGGGGCCACCGTCTACACAAGTAAAGGGACCTTGCCTGGGGCTTCCAGCTGCTACCAGGCTGCTTTGAATAAACAGATAATTGGAAATACACTTTTTGGTGAGTCCTCCAGGCAATGAAGGCCCTGGGGAGGACACCCCTTGGACTGAGGGTTCATTAATCCTAATGAGGGGACTAAGGGTTCGCTGATCCTGCACAACTCAGGCTCTCAGGGCCTCCTGGGGAGCTCGTCAGCTCCTTCTGCCACCCCAGGGAGAAACCCACCTTGTGTGGAGCCTCCTGCAAGGTCCTGGGCACGTCCCCCGAAGGGGCCGCCATGGCATCAAAGCTCTTTGCAGCCAGGTGCAGATGGACCGGTGGCTGCTTTGGGAGGTGCCAGGGGGGCAGCAAAGATGCTCTCGGTGCCCGGCATGGAGAAACGCAGCACGGAGACAGGCAGGGATGCTCTCGGTGCCCGGCATGGAGAAACGCAGCACGGAGACAGGCAGGGATGCTCTTGGTGCCCGGCATGGAGAAACGCAGCACGGAGACAGGCAGGGATGCTCTCAGTGCCCGGCATGGAGAAACGCAGCACGGAGACAGGCAGGGATGCTCTCGGTGCCCGGCATGGGTGAGCGCAGCACCCACGCTTCAGCCCGCTTCACCGCTAAGGTCGGAGCGAGGTCGAGAAGACACCAACTAGGACATTATTTGCTTCTCCCTTCCGGGGAGAAGGTGGCTGTGTTTTCATTTCAGTCCCATTATTTATGAGCCTTTTCCAGAGGCAAATAGCCATGAGAGCCTCCCTTCTCTGCAAAAAAAAAAAAAAAAAGGCAACCAGTTCAGAGAGTTGCCACAAAATGACTCCTCTAACCCCACGGCCTGTTTCATGGAGGCCTTTGGGAGAGCCCAGTACAATGAGAAATAAAGCTACACTTTGCAGGGCTTCAGTGGCAATTTCCTCCCCATATGTTTCTCAAGACACTCTCTTAATTTAGTTTGCCTATAATGAATTCTGTCATTATTCCAAACATCCATTCTCATGACCTAGTCTTATAGCATATCACCACCAAGTATCTTTTTTTGGCTATACAATCTCCCCGGGGAACTGAAAATTGTCTCCGTCTGCAGCACAACTATGCTGGGGAGCGGCCTGGAAAACAGATCCGAGATTATTCCTTTCTGTGTCAGTCATTTAAGCCTCTTTGTGTTAAAGTTGACATTTGTCTCGATGCTGTCTCAATAGGCCCCGCTGGCTGGGTTTCATTCAGCGCTTTGAGCCGGGGGGAGAACTTGCCTCTTGTTTTACTTTCAGGCCATTATTGTGCCAAAGCGTGAAGGGAGGGAGCTGAATAACCACAAACAGGTGAGGCGGGGAGAGGCTTTCTGTCTCCGCTCTCAGCTTGCGAGAGCTGAGCTCTTTGGATGTCTTTCAAAGCCCGGAGAAGCCAAAAGCAATAATCCCCACCATGGGAGCAGGCAGGAAGGAAGGGTATCTGGTGTTGGCCAGAGATGTCCCAGCGCAGGGGAAGCGCATTCCCGCGCGGTGACATCGCGGTGAGCCAGCACAGCCTCGGCGGGGCCAGAAACGCACAATTTGAAAAATGTCCAAGCTCCACACCCACCTTGACTGGAGCTGCAGGCAAGCGGGGCGACGAGGGCTGCTTTTTTAAGTCTACGCACGTGAAATGGCTGCTGAGAGTAAGAGGTCTTCTCGTTAGCCACCGCTGCCTCTGCCCGCCCCCCGTTAGCCATCTGTAGGTGTCAGGCGTAGGCTTTTCAGCAAACCATAACCATTTTTTTCCCCTCCTCCTCCTCCTCCCTACCCCTTGCTTTCATTTAATCAGCCTTGCAAAAAGAGCTACTCTTTTTGCCTGACCTTCACACGACTCTGCGGGCTGGTTGGCACTGGGTGGGTGCCACCGGGAAGCGTAGGGATCACCCTCTGTGCAGGGATCGGATACGGAGCTCCTGCCACATGCCTGCCACGGCCGCTCGCGGCCTTTCCTTCACCGTGCGGTGCTTTCATATGCATGTCTTCAGTACCAAGCCAAGAAGGTGGCTTCCCGAGGCATCCCAAAAGTGCCTTCTCCAAACTGGAACCAGAGCCTCTCAGAGGTCCCTAGGAGCAGGAAAAGCACTGTTATTCTCCCTCCTATTCCATCCACCCTTGAGTTTCAGTGATGGCTCCAGGAGGAAGGTTTGGCTCCTGTTCAGGGGTTTCCAAGGGCTCTCCAAGCCATGACAAAGCACACAGCAAAGCATCCCCCTTTTGGAGAAGCACAGCTGGGCACCTGTGGTACCACTTCAGCAATCATAGAATCATGGAATCTTCATGGTTGGAAAGGACCTTTGAGATCATCGAGTCCAACCAAACAACGTACAATCTCTGCCCTTCAGAGCATGCCCTGAAGTGCCACATCCAGACGTTTCTTAAACACCTCCAGGGATGATGACTCAACCCCCTCCCTGGGCAGGCTGTTCCAGTGCCTGACCACTCTTGCAGTAAAGTAATTCTTCCTAATATCCAATCTAAACCTGCCCTGCTGCAGCTTCAGGCCATTTCCTCTGGTCCTGTCATTATCCACCTGGGAGAAGAGGCCAACCCCCACCTCTCTACACCCTCCTTTCAGGGAGTTGTAGAGGGCAATGAGGTCTCCCCTCAGCCTCCTCTTCTCCAAGCTAAACATGCCCAGCTCCCTCAGCCTCTCTCAGGGCCCAGTTTGGACCGATGCATGAAAGAAAAGGTTCCCCAGCCAACATTAGCTGGCAGAGCTGGTTCGTAATCAGCCCGGACAGATGGGAACACACAATGCCTTGAACCCAATCAAGAAAACATCCCAGGAATGCCTGTTAATGCAAACCTTTGGAGGGGTAAAACGGTCATTCCAATCAGAGCAGGATGATTGATTCCAACCTAAGAGAAAAGCACAAATCAAACTGATTCCTATCCAGGGGAAAGAAAAAAAAAAAAAAACAAAACTGGTTTGATCTGAAGAAAGGCTTGACAGCAGATGAATTCAAATTTTTTCCGTTCCCAAGGTAAACTAATAGGATGGCAATCTGAATGCGTAGGCACCGAGGAAAGCCGACTTCGTAAGACTCATTTGCATATTTTGCAAAACCAAATGAAGAGTTACACTCAACCTATTGCGGACACGGCTTTCCTCCCAGGAAGGATCCTTTGGTTCCCTGCTTTACCTATAAATTGCATTTACCCCCCAGGTGCGTCACTGGGGCGGTAAATAAGAGCCGTCCCTTTGGAAGGGCTCATGCAGCAGCGCCGGGTCGTGTAAGAGGTCACCTCCTCTTCTTAACATTTCCCTCCAATGCAGAATTATAATCTCATGTGTCAGTACGCATTTTGGTTTATAAAACAGGCATGCAACACATCCAGAAGAAAAATTGCACCTGTCAAATGCCCTACCCCTTGAAATAAACCTGTGCAATTTCACTTTTCACCTAGTAAATACCCAAGCGCTCTCCAGAGCGGCCCCTTCCAGTATTCAAATCTGTTTCCATTAATATTAGAAGTTAGGAGGGTTTGGGAGAAAAGGAAGGAATTGATTAAAAGCAGATGGTATTCATTATCTTGCTAATCACAGTCCTGCAGGGTTTTTACAAAGGAAAACAAGAGAAAGAAAAAGCAACATCAAGAAAAGGTCATGCTAGGACTTTTCAAATAAAACATTAGAAAAATAACACTTCCAAGGATTTACTCCCCTCTCATGAGAAAATCAGCTTGTTTCATACCTCAGCTCAGCCACGCTGGGAAAATGCCTTTGCGATACAGACATCATTCTCACATTTTGGGCTGGGACTGTGAACCTTCGCCGAACGTCTGAGAAAAAAAAAACCTGTTGAAAGGGTCGTTACCGCGTACACCGTCCCACAGCCTCCGGTGGCACTGCTCTACCTCCCAGCCTTTTCTTTTTTTCCTAAAGGGAAGTCACAAATAAGCAAATGAAGCAAAGAAAACCAAATAGAAATAAAACAAATAAGCAGTTTATTGGCCAGAACCAGCGTAGTGGGAAAACCCAAGGATGGATTATGTTCAAGCTGACTGGCTGGAGTTCACTCAGAACCATTTTCTTGGGAGGATTTTCGCTCTGGGTGTCTGATCCTGCTCCCATTAAAGGCAACAAAAACGTTGTTATTAACTGTCCGTAGCACTGGGAGAGGGAGAGATGCCTGTAACAAAGGCCTTGGCACTTTTTCACGTTATAAAGTCACCAGATTCAAACGGGTCACATTCAGCCTTGCTTCAGGACAGCAGAACAGGATGCCATTCGTGAGGCGGCGGCTTGGGAAAGAAAAATCCCAGTGGTGTTTTTCAGCTGTTTGCTTGTTCACTGCTACACTCTCCTCTACCTTTTCAAAACCTGACGGGCCTTCACAAAAAACCACCCGGAAAGCCCGTTGTGTTAAACCAAACCTGGGGGTCCTCCTGCTCGTCGCTCGGCCGTGTGCCGCTGGGTAGCCGGGACAGGGGGTACCGGTCCCCTGAGGTAGCAGCATCTCAGGGTGGGTTCTGCAAAGACAGGCTGCAAAATCCAGTTAGGATATGCTCAGCCTCTTGGAATGAGAGGCACTAAGAAACCACCGGCTGACAATAGACTTTATTCTTTTCCTATGATTTCTTTTTTTTTTTTTTTTTTTTTAAATAGGAAGCGGTTTTACGACACGCGGCCAAAACGTTCCGCCAGTAGACGTGGTGCTACGTAAGCCAAAAAAGCTCTGCGCTGGTGAGATTTTGTGGTCTTCCGGCTGAGATTCCTAAGCAGCTATTTATATGATAATTTATTTTTGAAACCGCAATGACTCAAGACGGCTCCAAATGGCAGCGGATTCATTGTTAACAGCCTTTCTGTGCCATCTCCCAAGGTACTAAATAGCTGGGAGACAGCTGGGTCCCAAATACGCCGCAACGTCACTCCTGCGCCCCGTCTGCAGCACATCTATGCTGATATTTAGGCTTGACCTAAGATTTTCCTTTGACTACCCCCAGATTCTCCTGCTGTCATTTCCTTACTCTCAGGTCAGTCCTTTTTGCGAGGCGAAGGTCTTGCTGGCAACACATGTCGTTTTCAAGATGGGGTGAAAAAGCGTGAAACGGGAAGAGAGAAAGCTAGATTTAGGTCTTGTTCGCAGGCACACGTACAAGAAAAACAAGCGGACTTGTGAACAGTTAAACTTAGGAAACCTAGTTTTCCGCAGTTTTCGCCTGTGTGTTTTCTGAAGGCAACCAACCAAGGTTGAGACTCACGCTGTGACCTTCTCCCCGGACAGACCAACTCGAACCCCCCTCCACCACTCTGCTCCTTGTTTTTATGAGCCTTAGGAAAAGCTTGATCTCTTTGGGATACCGAAAGGGCTGGAACTGGGCAATTGGCTCAAAAGCTTTTCCTTTTTTTTTTACCTAAGGACTGTTTTCTTATGAAACCAAGTGAAAACCCAAAGGCCATTCCTTGGACACGGGAGCAGGCAGCATGCTGTACCTTCATGGAGTTATGGGTGGTCTCTGCATCCCACGTGGATGCGGAGCTGCTGTAGGTACGTCAGGTAAAGCACGGCTACGCAGAGCCCACGGTGCCCCGCTGCAGTGAGGAGCACCAGCACCTGAGCACCATGGCAGGGCTTGGTTCTCACTGGGAAGTGGGTGGGTTGGGGGGCAGGAGACGCCTGCACGGCTACAGACCGTGAGTCACTGCTCACATCCAGTGCTGGCCCAGCATCGCATTTAACACCCCTGTTCTCAGGCCTGAGCTTTGAGCGCTCCCGCCATGGGATAGAAATAAAACCAGAGCAAAACCGGGGCGCTGTGAGAGACGCCAAAAAGAGTCCTGTGTCCAGCTTTGGAGCCCTCAGCACAGGAAGGACACGGACCTGTTGGAGCAGGGCCAGAGGAGGCCACGGAGATGCTGGGAGGGCTGGAGCCCCTCTGCTGTGAGGACAGGCTGAGAGAGCTGGGGGGGTTCAGCCTGGAGAAGAGAAGGCTCCGGGGAGACCTTCCAGCCCCTTCCAGTCCCTCAAGGGGCTCCAGGAAAGCTGGGGAGGGACTCTGGATCAGGGAGGGGAGCCATAGGATGAGGGGTAAAGGTTTTAAACTGGAAGAGGGGAGATTTAGATGAGATATTAGGTAGAAATTCTTGGCTGTGAGGGTGGTGAGCCCCTGGCCCAGGTTGCCCAGAGAAGCTGTGGCTGCCCCATCCCTGGAGGGGTTCAAGGCCAGGCTGGACGGGGCTTGGAGCAGCCTGGGCTGGTGGGAGGTGTCCCTGCCCAGGGCAGGGGAGTGGAACTAGTTGGTCTTTAAGGTCCCTTCCAACCTAAACCATTCTATGATTCTTCAGCATCTCCTCAAGGAGCTGTTGTTCCAACATCCCCATACAAGAGTCTGCTCCCCAGCACAGAGGGTTAAAGCCTGACCGTGCTCGCACCAGGGCATTGCAGACGAGGGCCCACCATTCTCCTGAGTTTTTAGTTGCCTGTTATCTCGCCTGTGAGTCCAAGTCTCTGCGGTATTTGCAAGAGGAAAGTCGGAAAGCATATATTTCTGGTTAGCACTTATTAAATAAAAAGATCCCAGATAAAAGAAAGGAATACTGTACTAACGCTGACACTGCAGAAAGATAAACTGCAGCCTGGAGTCCTCCGGGGCTCTAAGTTATCTAGCTAAATAAAACACCCCACCCCGCGTGCCAAGAACAAAGCGGGGTACGTGGTCATGGCGGGCTGCGCGGTGACCGCCCGGCGGTGAGCTCAGCCCAACACCCGGCCAAGAGAGACCACCACACCCAAGAGAAGCTAAACCCTCCAGGAAACATGACTCTCCTTCACATCAGTTTTTGTTTTAATAATTTTGGGTTACTTCCATTCAACTTCCTTGACCTGCAAGCAATGCTGCGGGGTCATAGAATCATAGAATCGCTGAGGTTGGAAGGGGCCTTTAAGATCATCAAGTCCAACCTTTAACCTACCCTGACAAAAGCCACTTCTAAACCATGTCCCTAAGTGCCCCATCTACCCCTTTTTTTAAACACCTCCAGGGATGGTGAATCCACCACCTCCCTGGGCAGCCTATTCCAATGTTTAATAACTCTTTCAGTGAAAAAATGTTTCCTAATGTCCAATCTAAACCTCCCCTGACATAACTTGAACCCGTTTCCTCTCGTCCTATCACTTGTCACCAGGGAGAAGAGCTCAGCCCCCATCTCTCTACAGCCTCCTTTCAGGGAGTTGTAGAGGGCAATGAGGTCTCCCCTCAGCCTCCTCTTCTCCAGGCTAAACAACCCCAGCTCCCTCAGCCTCTCCTCATAAGGTTTGTTCTCCAGGGTCAACCTTCTGTTTGCCCAGAGTCACCGGCCAAAAGCTCCCCCTTCTCTCTCACTCCTTCCCCCCTCCATATATATAGATGTATTTAAGGAAGAAAAAAAAAAAATACCACAAGACATCTTTCATTTTAACTTCACAGTCAGCATCACGCACAACTATCTTGGAAAAGCGTAAGGAAATTGCCTGCTCCTCATACGTTTGCCACTGGATCCCATTTCCATCCCTTCCCAGCTGAACGCCGCAAGCTGCCAGAGTCACACAGTGCGCCATGATCCTTTGGTGGAGCCAAAACCAGAGTCGCCCGGGCAGAGGCAGAGGAAAGGCAAAACACCCCAGTAACGCTCCCAAATCTGGCTGGGCTTTCAGGCTGGGGACGGGCGCTCGAGCTCGGCGGGCTCCTCGATGGCCCCAGCTGCAAACCTTTCCATGCATTAATCCTTCTCCTTTGCCCAAGTCACTTGGCTGGATTCAGACTAGATCTTTAAATAATAATCTTTTGGACTAGGACCAAACATGGCAAAACTTCAGCCAAAAAGGCCAGCTTTTCCACGGAAAGGCTGCTTGCCAGGATAGGTGCCGGCAGTCACAGAGGGAGGAGGGACATTTATTCATTGCCCACAGCGGGGCCACTGAAATTTAGCCAGAGGGGGCTTCCTCGGCTGGAAAGACACCACCAGCCAAAACAAATGCTAAACGTATTCCTTGCAATATTTCTTCTTTTTTTTTTTTTTCCTTTTTTAAACACGGTGATTTGGGGGCACGGGGGAGGTTTGCTGGCTGACGTCCTTGGGGAGTTTCACCCTGGGAATCCACCCGCGTTTACTCCCACCCACGTGGCACAACGTAACAGTGTTATCCGCGCTCGGGGAGAGCATCCCCAAGCCCCCAGCACACAGAGCAGCCATGGGAACTTCCAGCAGCTCCCCGGGCCTCGGGAGAGGGGCTTTGCAGGAAAGGGCTCCGGCTGAGCACACGAGGTTTTCCCCAAGACAAAACGCCTTTTTTTTGGTGGGGTTTTTTTTTTCCTCCCCCCCACTTCTCCTCACTGAGTTGATGGGAAACTGTTTGCAAAACTAGAAATATCCCCTGTGGAAAAGTCTGAAAGAATTCAAAAATAGTGAAACAGCTGCATTCTTTAAAAGTCACTGGAGTGGAATTTGATGGAAGGTAAGATCTTCTCCATAGTGTTCTCTAATGCCTTTCAGAATTCGGCAGCAGAGATCTAATTTTCTGTTAAGTTCCACAAGGAGGTTACGAACAAAATCCACGGAGATAAAACCCGCTGTTCGCTCGGGTACGCTTACCGTTTTTCCTTTCTTTCTTCGTAGATAATCAAACCTTCACCTAGATGCTAAACTGCAGAGGTTTATCTGTAATTTTAAGACAGAGCTCGCACACTGAAAGACGGATCATGTCTCCAGCATATTCTGAAACATGCTTTTAGGTATTAATTCTCTTATGAAAGCATTAACATCAGCCCCCAGCTTTAGACGGAGCTGGCTCTGCACTTACAACAGAGTTAATCCCCCTGGTACCCGGGAAAACTCCAGCGTGCCTTCTCCGGGCATACAGGAGCCTCTGAGCACTACCTTGCAAGCTGGACTCACAGGTTTGCTGGCCACTGGGATAATTTAGGAGTTATTACCTCATTTTTTGGAGACTGTCTTTAGAAATGGCTAGTTTGCGATCAGGCTACTTTTTGCCCAGCCCTGCTCTAGCTCCTCCCTTCAGAAACCCTAAGGATAAGGGGGAGGAGAGATGGGGGAGGCGCCTTGTTTAGCAGCAAAGGGACACCATCCCTCAACATCTCCGTAACAAAGACAACGAAGCTTGTTTATAATCTGAGAACGACGCAGTTTTACACCCTTTCAGAATAGCAGAAATGCAACACAGCACTAAAAATCAGTATAAATAAGCCCGTGCTACTATTCCTGAACAGGGGTGCAAGGAGGCATAATTTGGGATCCTATAAGTTTCTAAGGCCCCACTTGAATTTCTTATAACTTCTAAATGACTGCCTGTGTCTGCAAACACACCCTTCCTTGTCCGTGTGTGGACTGAGCACCAACCTAAGGCGGTCGGTATAACCAGGGGGGAAACAGCTTGAGCTACTGGAGTCACCCCGGGTTTGTCATCAGAGGTAGCGCAGCAATTACTTTAGATTTCACTAACGGCACATCCGTGGAGCCAAACGAATTGCTCCTAGGACCGGAAAAAAACCTGCAAACCCCAAACCCCAAGAGCACACAGCCCAGAAGTATCGCACGCTGAACTGCTCTAAGACACGTCAGGGCTTCAAACTGCTCCGCTCAGCGGAAAAGAGACACGCCAATAACGCGGCGGCGCAGACGTTACCATCACAATGCATGTTACCGTTTCGGTAGCCCATCTCCAGCTGGCGTTTGAGTTGGAAGGGTCATGGTGACCATCAGCGCTTTGTGGCTCAATGAAGTCCGGTAGTGAAGCCCATGCTCCGAGCGTGGGACGGTGGGATGGGGCAAAAGCCACTGTTGGTGACGCAGCTGGAAGGATGTATCACTGCACAGCTGGGAAAGACCTTGCTGGGAAGGGAGTTAACCTTTGGGTTGGCCTTTGGGGAGAGTTTCCAACCTGCTCTTCCAAATGAACTCACCGCGTGTTCCTGCAGCCGCCGAGGCAAATCACGTCGAGAGACTTTCTCAAGACGCCGACTGCCTTGATGAGTAATGAGCAACGAAAGGAGCCAAGCCTGGCAGAGCGAGGGTCACCGGAACACTCCGTAACTCCAGTTGTAAATACGAGTATCTCACTGTTATTTACCTAACAGACGAACACCACTTGGAGAGACGGGTGTAATCGTAATACTCAGACACCGGCACGCCACGTTCATGCCTACGCGTAACTAGCTCCTTTAATAAAAGCTGAAGTTTTCGACGCACTCTTTCACTCTCCTTCTACAATCACTCATGCTTACAGCAGTCTCTAGGATTATGTCCATACACATAGTTCCCAATTCATCCCATTAAGAAGAACACTAGGGATGCTGCTGCTTTGTCTGCATTGCCTTAAAGACACAGGCGGCACTGCTTGAGGCCTGGGTTCTGCACGGGGAATATAATCGGTTTGAGATCACATGAATCTAATGAGATTTCTGTCCTGAGTGTGCAGTAAAAATGCACATTTCCTGCCCACCCCACGGTCCCCGGTACAGATGTTCTGGTTCTCTCAACGTGTCCCATTAGCCAGGTCTGCAGGAATACCAAGGAGTAGGCTGCATTTTACGTTAGTCAAACGAGGCGGGGGCGGCAAATTTATATGCTTTATGATGGCAGATTTTTTGGTTCCTAAGACAATTAGTATGCTCACTTAACTTAAAGGAGGGAAAAAAAAAAAAAAAGAAATACAATACAGCTCAGCATTCAAACATGAACCACCAAGCTTTGGGAGGTTTGCTCAGCAACCCAAACTCGAGAACTGGCACAGGCTCAGGCTAACGGGAGAAGTCCCGTAATCCATTAGAAATGGCAACACACGGCACTGGTGGGGCGGCTGGTAAAGCAAGGGGTTAACGGGAGCGGAGAGTCCCCGCAGCAGCACTTTTAGCTTGCGGCTATGTCGGTTCTTTGCCGCAGATAAGGTTTTATATCTGTTCCTCCGAGGGGGTAACAGAGACAGGGAAGGGACTTGCCAAAGATCATACAAAACATGCCTCATGCAAAACAAGGCATGAAACCAAGAACCACTGATTGACAGCGCTTGCAACGGCCCAAACAACACCCTCAGGCCAAGTCCTCCTTCCGGGAAGCTCAACCGAGCACAAATACTTCATTTTCCAAGAGCAGATCTGCTCCAAGCCTTGCATCTCCCGGGCAGCAAAGGCAGCCAGCTCTCTCTCCATGGAAACTTAAATACCCAAAGTGGCGCGAGCAGCTCTCCCCACAACCAACCACTTACAGGCAGAGAAAAAGGTTTTGTGCAAGTCTGCAGCGCAGCGTTGCATCACAAAGGCTGCTGTATCGCTGATTTTGGGGGGTTCCGGTAGGAGCCCAGACCTCGCCGCCCAGGGGAACACTTCTCCTGGATGTTTTTCCTGAGCATTTCTGCAAGGCCGGCACCGATCATGTAGCTGAGCAGCTTGGAAAGTCTGCTTTGAGATGCTAACAAAACACAAAGAATACTTTTTTTTTTTATCATTAGTTCTACTGGCAGCCACATGCCGGTGCCCTGTACGGAAACCCCAGGCAGTCGACGGGAACTCCAAATGAAACACAAGCTGCGGTCAACCTGCCCAAGTGCCCCGGGAGGACACAAGAGCCAGAGATGGCAGGCGTTTCTGTGGGAGCACATCCCTCGCTGACCGCCGTCTGGGAAAGCAGGAACTCGGTTTTACTTGAACGCGACTGAGGATTTTGTTTTCAAGAGAAACTGCAAGGCAGGATACGAACAATGATGCACTTGTCCCTGTGAAGCCTCGGGGCTGGCACTGGCGGGGCAGGAGGTGCTCGCGGCCTTGGAGCACGAACACCCAAGAGGGCACCATGTAACCCCGGCTGCTCGCCCCCCGCCCCCGCGTTGCACAGCATCCCAGGGCTGCGCCGTGAGGTGGATGCCCTGGAAAAGCCACCCTGGGACGGGCTTCGTCCTCTCGGCGGTACGGCTGTGCCGCAGGTCCCCCCCAGGCATCCCTCCTGGATTTCACTGACTTGGTTTGCTCTCTGCAAAGGGACGTAGGCGTTGAAGAGCAGCAAGGTACCTTTGGCCCTTAAAAAGAAACTCAGGGCCCAAGCAGCAAGTGACAATTTAGGAAGACTCACAGGTTTACGATCCCTCTATTTTTAGGATGCATTTGAGGCATCCGGTGCCAGCTGTCGCCCCCAACGGATCAGGTACCAACCGCTCAGGCGCACCCTCTTCCCACACCTTTCCGATAACGCTTCCCTGTTCCTGACCTCCGCCCAGCAGTCCCAGCCGGTGAGACACCGAGCAGAGATGACGGGTGCAAGGCTCTCGGAGACAGCGAGAGGGAATCGCGTGAAACAGGGAACCAAGAGGTGCCGCTGAACTCCCGACGTCTCGTGGGCTCTTCCTTAAGATGGCAATGAGCCGGCCTCTCTCGTACTTGCCCAACTCACCCGCAGGGTTGTTGCCAGCAGCAAAAAGTGTTCCCAGCTGCGTGCTCAGCCAGGGCCCAAAAGCAGTGAGCGGGGCCGCGATGGTTCAGCACAACCCGCGCGCACCCACGGCCCCAGCAGCTCCGGGACGCCCAGGCACCGGCACCTTGGAGCCAGCTCGTGTCCGGCGCCGCGGCCGTTATCTCACAGCAGCTTCAAAAGAAAAAAAAAACCAACCAAACCAAACAAAAAAAAAATTAAAATCACAAATGATCATTAACAGCACCGCGTGCGCCACGCAAGGGCTTGGATCCACCCAAATTATGCCTTTTCCTGGACGCTCACCAAAGCGGGCCCGAAAGGCTGCTGCGGGAGAGGGGCAGCGTGTGGGGGTGCCAGTGGCCCCAGCGGAGCCCGCTCCCCCCGTAGCTAAGTTGGCAATGCCATCTAGTGCATAGAGACAGAAATAGCACAGCGTCCGGGGGCGGGCGGGCAGGCGTGCGCGGCGCCAGATGTGCAGGCCAGATGTGCTCTGAGCCAGGCTGGGAGGGATGGCGACGGCACCGGGCTCTGGCCCACGGCAGCCCTGGGTACCGCTGCCCCCGCTCACAGCCCTTGCGACGCACCGACACATCGCCTGCCCTGGAGTTTCCCCCCCCCCCAAAAAGACCCCAGTCGTATCCCGAAATCCCCACTTGCCTTGAGAGGGAGGGGAAACCCTCCCCTTTCCCCAAAGGCTTTCGACCGAATTGTTCCAGCTCCGTCAGCCTGTGGTCTTTATGGCCAATATAGCTCAACATTTTGGCTCTCTGGCGTCACTCGAATGTAAAACATCTCCCACAGAAACATTTTTTTCATGCAAGGCAAACGCTCTCTCAGTAACAAGAAACATTTTTCTTCGACATGAACAAAGGGTGAGGTTTCTTCAGACAAAGGAACCAAAGGTTTCCTTTTATTGAGAGCGTTCTCTGACGCAGACTGAAATCTTTTGCGTTTTGGGGTTGGGGCTTTTTATTCCTGAGTGCCTACTTTTTCCCAAAATATATCTCAGCTGATTATCATTTTCTTCTTGTGCAACTTTTCTGTAATTTCAACAGTGATTTAAAACTTTTTTTTTTTTTCCTAAATGGAAATCATTTGGCTTTAAAAAATATTTTTAAACAACAACAACAAAAAAATAATACGTCTTTCGCTAAGAATGTGTGACCTCTACCAGCAAAATATTTCAACGGCTATTGAAAACAGATATTTTGTTACGAAAATAATGAGTTATGAATTTTTTTGTTTTGTTGAAAAACGGGTCCATTTCTAGCTCAGTGAGACGCAGCCCTACCTCCAATTGTTTTCCTAAGTTGTTCTTCAACCTGATTGAAAGGAAGCAACTTTTTTTTTTTTTTTTTTTTAAAAAAAGCAGCTTTCCACTTTTCCACACCTTTAACAAAGCATTCAAGAAGACTCTGTTCCTCATTACGAACTCTTTGCCTTACAAGCGCTTTCGACATTTAATAGGCACGAAAAGTCAGAGGAAGGAGGAAATTGGTCTACCTGGGCTTGATGTAGAAATACAGCGTAATATACAGACCAGGTCCACCCCAGTTGTCGCTGCCGAAGGTTACGGGTGCGAGAGCCAGGCTGGCTCCCCACCGCCGTACACTGAATTCGCAGGATGATGCGGAGGAGACATTTCATGGTGGCTACTGCTGTGCTCCAAGGGTTAAATCCACCTTGGCCACGCAAGGACTGGCAAAGCCCCTCCGCAGATGAAGCTGGATGAAGCGGTACGCGGAGCAGGTTCAATCCGACCGCTGCTGGAGTCAGCAGGAGCCGCTCCACAGCCTTGGAGCGAAGTCAGGGCTGAAGTAGCAACTGGAAGGATAAAAGCTTGTGGGATCAGGCCTTAAACCAACAGCTCCCGGCTCGGTACAGCCTCAGAGAATGTCTAAAATAACCAGCATCGTTACAGGCCCGCATGTGAAAATAAATGAAAATCAATAACGTTAATAGACATTAATTCATGCTAATAGAATCACTGCTCCAAAAGCAGAGTTAATAAGCCCAGCTAGACCACTACCACCACCTACGTATTAAAAAGATCCAAAACATTTACATATTGACCACATTCCTTTGAAATTAATAGTATTTCCTTTGGATTACGCATTGATCTCGGCTGAGCCGTGCTTGACATCTGGAGCAGTTAAAATAGCAACCTGAACAGCCGTAGTCTGCCACTAATTTTGAAAGGAGAAAAAACCCATTTTAAGTTATGTGCTCTCATTAAAACCACTCCGCTGTCTCAGCCCTGGGCTCAGAGGAGGAAAGCCACGAATCCGTCGCCGGCAGATTAGCTGAGCCGGGGCTGCCGCACCACCGCAGCCCGGCTCGCCCGAGGTTAAGCCCCTGGGTCCCCGAAATCCCCGTCTTCCTGGAGGAAGGGCCCCCCGCGCAGAGCCCTGACGCTCGTTTCCACACTGGAGACATCATTTTGTTGCTTACTTTCACATCAGGATCTTGGGTTCATTATGGCCAGGACTGTTCCGGTGCTCGGCTCCGTGCCACGGTCCTGCCTGCCCCGCGGGGACGTGCAGCCTCGGCACAGCCTTGGTCACCGCAGACTCCAAGGAAGGCTCCTGGCATGGCCTCACCCAACAGCGGGCACGTGGCTGTGGAGCTGGAGGGGTTTTAGGGTGTTGGGGGGGTTTTCCCCCCCGTAATGCTTTTGAAAACCAAAGGATGGGATACTTCGCTTCTTCCATCCATCGAGACAGGACTAAAACACAGGTTTACTCAAGTTTTCCAGGCACCTCCTGATTGTATAAGTTTAGCGGCTCCTCACAGCTGGGGATCCTGCTTCAGTTCTCCGGGTGGGAGCAGCGAGGGCATGAAACCAAGGGAGGGAGCAAACCGCCCTTTGCAACGGGAGCAAATCCTGCCAGAGGAGGTTTTTTTTTTCCCCTCCCGGAAGCCTCAAATTCATTTCTGGTTCCTGCAATCGCCCCGACGGTGCAGCGCAAAACCCGGGGACAAACCTGCTCCTGCGCCCCGCTGTCAGCCGCAGCTCCCTCCCAGCACCGAGGGACGCACGGGTAGCACGGGCCAACAGGAGCTACCACCGGCCCCGCTCAGGAAAGAAGAGGCTAACACAAGCCCACGAGCCTGACCTCCGTTTAACGTCCTTTAACCAACAACGGAGTGAAACAAAGGCCAGGAAGCAAGTGGGTGGCAAAGACACAGCTCAAGTGCTGCCCAAGGCGCTCATCTCCTGTCCTCCCGCTCGTTTCTGACCACCACCTGCCGGCCCCACAACGCTGGGAGCTCCTGGATGCGCCTCCAACCCACCCCTGTGCCGTGCCACCACAACGGGACGGCGCACACCTTCAAGGAAGGCGATTTTTACCCCTTTTCCAATCGCTGCTTTGCCTTAAGCATGGCAGGGCGCGCTTGCACCGGGCAAGCTCTGCCCACCCACCGTCCCATCGGTCAGGAGCTCCTCGGGGACGTCATCCTCATCCCTCTGCTCAGCACGAGGCCCCGCGACGGCTTCTCCTGCCCGTTATCACCTTTGCCAAGCCCATCCCTGCCCGTGGCCTCCATGGCCGCCCCCTCCGGGCAGGCGGCGGCGAGCAGGGGCGTTTGCGGGGGCGGCTGGCGGAAGACCAGCTGCGCTTATCTGCAATATATATATCCATCACCCCTTTCGCTAGGAAGCCAAACGCCAGAATTGTTTAGCACGGAACACACGGGGAATAGAACACACCTAATTTATTTGGCTAATTATTTTCAGACAACGAGGCTCCGGAAGGCCTCTGTCAAAGACAACAGCTTCTTTGTAGCAGGGACTCTCCCACGCGCTCCCACCTAAACGCCGTCCCCGGCTGCCCCTGCTCAAACCTGAAAACCCCACCGCTATTTTGTAGCAACAAATTCATATTTGATACCAAAGCGTTTTCGAATGCACAGCCAACCTAAGGACTTAATAACGAATAAACAGTGATTATCTGGGTGGTTTTTTTTCCCAAATTTGGATATTCTTTTTTTCTATGGGAAAAGCAAAAGTAGCAAAGCCGTGATGCACCAGCCAAAGTTCCCGCTTGTCCCAAGACACGGAGGTGCTGGAGCCTCTCAGATGTCAGTGTCTCGTCTCGTTCCCCTGAGATGTTTTATCTGCAGCACCCTCAGGAAAGCACCACGGCCTGTCGCAGAATGTGTTGGGTGGGAAGGGACCTCTCAAGGCCATCTAGTCCCACCCCCTGCAGTGAGCAGGGACATCTTCAACTAGAGCAGGTTGCTCAGAGCCTCATCCAGCCTGGCCTTGGATGTCTCCAGGGATGGGGCCTCCACCCCTTCTCTGGGCAACCTGGGCCAGTGTCTCACCACCCTCAGTGGAAAGAACTTCTTCCTCATGTCTCATCTAAACCCACCCTGCTCTAGTTTAAACCATTGCCCCTCGTCCTATGGCTACATGCCCTTGCCAACAGCCCCTCCCCATCCTTCCTGTAGCCCCCTTCAGGGACTGGAAGGGGCTGGAAGGTCTCCCCGGAGCCTTCTCTTCTCCAGGCTGAACCCCCCCAGCTCTCTCAGCCTGTCCTCACAGCAGAGGGGCTCCAGCCCTCGGATCATCTCCGGGGCCTCCTCTGGCCCCGCTCCAACAGGTCCATGTCCTTCTTGTGCTGAGGGGTCGGGGCTGGACACAGGACTCCAAGGCAGGCGAAGGCATGGGAAATTCAGAGCAAACAAGACAGTCATTTAGGCCTGTTTGAGGGACGGCCACTTTTTCTCTTCCTCCACTGCCCCACGCACGCGTCAGGGTGCCCAGCTCCTCCCCTGCAATCGGAGCAGGCCAGCCGCTCACCCCCAAAATCAGAGGGGCGGCGTGAAGACACCTGCATTGGAAGCTGCCTCCAGAGCCCCACAACCCATAGGTGTGTCCAGGATTGCACACACCGGCTGTTACAAATACACTCCGTCGCGGGGATCTGAATGACGGCAGACATAAAAAAAGAAAAAATAAAAGGCCCTAGGTTACATGAGAATAGCTTTCCTACTGCAACAACGCAGCTGATGTTGACGTGCGACCTTGCCTCCATAAAAGAGTCCCTGGAAATGCGGACGCCTCTCCCGTTAACGTCAGCGAGACGCCTCCCGCGGACTTAACCGTCCTCAGATCTGCTTCTTGCACAAGACAGCAAGCGCGTGTGTGGTACTGGCGTGGGGGAAATGGCTGAACATGTACAACAATTAGCTTTATAAATGTAAGATTTCGGCTATTGTTTTAGCTGCCTGTCCCTGGGGATCCTCAGCAGCGCTGTGTTATTGATGATGCTAAATGGGGTTTTCAACAAAGCTGGTTTGAAGGCTTGTGAATGCCAAAACAGCATTTCAACCCATTAAACTTCACAGACGCAACAATTTCTTCTAAAAATAATCATCAGTTCTTCCCACCAGAAAAAATAAAAGCCCGGCCAATTCCTAACGTGCCAAGTTTCAGGCAGGCCTGGTTTTTATGGCTGAGCTTATAAAGCTCTTGAAGAAAAGCAGCTTTCTAATGGCAACACCGACAGAGCAGAGTCGTAGGTGAAGAGCAGCCACCCTCCCCAACAGGGCTGCCAGCAACGCGTTCCACCTTGCTAATCCTGAATTTTCAGGTGCAGAGGAAAAGATGGGATGCCTTAACTCCTGCTAACATCCTCACCGTTATGCCGACCCAAATACAGTCAGGAGGCAATTACCAGCCCAGCCAAGGGCCAGCCATTGTGGGGCCGACAATACCTTGTCGAGTCCTTCGGAGGAGAAACAAATACCCTCAACCTTCTCCCAGATTTTAAGTTCTCATTAGGATAAATCAGCAACCCAATTAGTGAGGGGTTTAGCATACTGGTTTGCATCAGATTACATGAATTAACGACACACGTAGCATGAGGCGATGTGGCAGGACACGCTGGGAAGACGAACAGCCGCGGAGGGGATGGAGCTGCTCCCGCTCGGCTCCTACGTGGCCACTGGGGAGACAGAGACATCACCCGGCTGTTGAAATAGATAACAACCCGCGGCAGGTTTGCCTATGAAAAATTTAAAAGCTGATTTTTTTTTTTTTTTAATGAAAACTCCTGTTTTACCGGGTGCGGCAAGGTCTGGTGAGGAGTTAAACGGAAACTCTCCTCTCTCTCCAGGGGAGACGACCAAGGTGAGACAACGTTTCTGCTCTGCTCCTGCTGGGACATGGGACACACGCAGGCGGATCCACCACGAAGAACAAAGATTTGGGAAAAAAAGCAGCCAGGGCAGCAATGAAACGCGGGGGGAAAAAAAAAACATTGGGAAAGGGCCGGAAGGAGCCCAAAAGGGCAGAGGCCGAGAAGGCAGCTTCAGGGAGGAAAAGCAGCTCCACCAGCTCCCAGCCTACGGCACAGGCAGAGAAAACAGCGGAAGGCAACGCAACGGTGGGATGCGCTGTCAGCATCCTCCAAAACCTGCCCGGATTAGCAAAAGCCTCTCCCCCTCCGGCCACCTCCCCCTTCTGCGCCTGGCAGGGTGTCGTCCGTCCCCCCCTGCCCCCGGCTCTCGCCAGGCTGCCCTGCCCAAGGGACCCCGAGAAGGATGGTCCTCCCTTTCAGAGGAGAGCGACAAAGGCAGCGGGCCATGCCCAGGGTGCCGTCCCCTCCTCCCGCGGCCGGCCGGCCGGCAGTCCCTCCTCGCTCCAGCAGTTAGAAAAGGGCTCTCAGTCCATGTAACCCATTAGATACAAATTACAGCCATTTAAGCGCACTTGACCCAGAATTACAGCAAGCCCCTGAAGAGCTGCGTCTTCCCAGACAACTTACGCTGTTACAAACCCTCAAACCAACCACAGCCGAGGATTAAACAGCAACAACAAAAGAAAACCAACAAGCCAGCAAACCAAACCCAGGAAACGCGATGCTTGAAATACCATTATCAAGAAATGCGAACCATTACTAGGGTTAGTTCATATTCAGGTAGTCCTAAAAACGCCAGTATTGCACAACCTCTAACAAACCTGTGTCTTGCAGCTCCCTTAAACCATTACATCCCAGCCACGTGAAAGGGAATGCCTTTAAAACAGCAGTACGTAACCCTTCGGGATGGGGACGGCACCCCCAGCCCCGGGGACACGGGCAGGAGGGCCAGCGCCGAGCCGGTAGCCACTTGCCCTCCCGGGGTGGCTCCTGGCTGTGAGTCTCCCCCCTGTAGCAGCTCAGGTCGACGCGGACCCCCACCAGCCGGGAAGGGAGTTGCAATGTTCTTGCATCGACTTTCACCCCCTTCTAAGCATTTTTTTTTAAAAATTACTAGCCCTAGATGGCATCCCAAGGAGGAGAAGCAGCAGAGGACAGGCCCACCCTCCTGCCAACCCTGTGGGCACTGCCGTGTTGGCTTACGGACCACTGCAGGCAGGCGGCCACCGGCCATCACATCAGGCAAAGGCTCGAGGCAGCAACACTCTGCAGTTAAGATACTCAGTCCGCACAACAAGGAAAAGAAAAACCATTAGCATTAAAAAAACAAAAAAAAAGGTGCAAGTTATTTTCTTCCAGCAGCGGGAGATGGATTTACCCAGGTTTGGGTTTTCTGCAGCAGCCACATCCACCAGCTTCCACACACAATATCCATGGTCCGCGGGGTCCTCAGGATGCTCCAGGACTGCCTCCCCCAGCAGGACCTGGCGGTGGAGACGTGCCGGTGACACGGGCTGTCCCAGAGGCGAGAAGAAACACCGCCGGCAAGCGAGGGGCGCGAGCAGGGCAGCAGCCCCCAGCACCGACTGCTGATCCGCTTGCCAGTGTCACCATGGGGGGCACCACACAGGGGGCTGCACAAAGGCTGGAGGGAAAAGGAGGGGGGGGCTTGAGGAAAGGGAGGGGGTGATAAAGAGGGCCAGCTCTTACTGTGGGACAAGTGATAATTAAAAGCATTCGATTTTTTTCTGTGCCTCGCTCTGAAACATCCGACGTTAGACGCCGTCATGAGAAAGGAGCCAGGACCACGCTTGGTCCAGCAAGTCTCACATCCAGCTAAAGCAATTAAGAGGGCGGTGACAGAAACTTTGGCACCATCAGTTCTAAGAAGTAACCGAAGGACACGGAGCTGTTAAGAGCGGGGCCAGCATGAAGATGCTGGGAGGGCTGGAGCCCCTCTGCTGTGAGGACAGGCTGAGAGAGCTGGGGGGGTTCAGCCTGGAGAAGAGAAGGCTCCGGGGAGACCTTCCAGCCCCTTCCAGTCCCTGAAGGGGGTGGACAGGAAGGATGGAGAGGGACTCTGGATCAGGGAGGGGAGCCATAGGATGAGGGGTAAAGGTTTTACACTGAAAGAGGGGAGATTTAGATATGGGGAAGAAATTCTTGGCTGTGAGGGTGGTGAGCCCCTGGCCCAGGTTGCCCAGAGAAGCTGTGGCTGCCCCATCCCTGGAGGGGTTCAAGGCCAGGCTGGACGGGGCTTGGAGCAGCCTGGTCTGGTGGGAGGTGTCCCTGCCCAGGGCAGGGGGGTTGGAATGAGATGATCTTCAAGGTCCCTTCCAACCCCAACCATTCTGCCAGTCTATGATACCGAGAGGCTGCACCTTCCAGCATTAATACACCAACTTGCCCGTGAGGACACAGGCCCAGCTGGCTCAGGTGGGGGGGGCAGGAACAGGACCCTGCCCCAGGGGCGCGGGAGGACTCCTCTTGCTGCCCTGGTCATTTGTCCCACGTTAGGGCCGCACCACTCCCCGTGGCACAAAACGAGAGACCCTGATGAGGACAGTCACGCTGTTTGCTCTCCTTTTCCCCCTTCACTGCTATCAGAAGCGTAAAGAGGGCGGCTGGTGGACGGAGGAGCCCATGTTGGCCTGGGAGGCTGCGCGTCGGGGAGCTGTACGTGTGGCAGGAGAGGCACAGAGCTCTTCCATCACCTCCTTTTAAGAGCCATATTTTTTTTTTTTTTTTTTTTATTCCGGCTTTTTGGGAGACAGCACCTCACACGCCGCCAAGAACAGCACCTCTTGGGTTCGTTTCGCATTTGAAGCTCGTTACCAATTCCATTAATTTTTAAGTATTAATTCTATGTATGGGAATTTTTCTTTAAAACATGGTCGTAATGTCAACGGTTATGTGGAAAAAAAAAAAAAAAAAAAAAAAAAGAAATACTTGAAGGAAGGGAGCACAAGCCTTCCTCAAAGGGAGCAGCATGCCTCGGCCCTCCCCGTATGGTTTAGTTTATGAGTTCATGTCAGAGAGCCAATTTCGCACACAAACACAAAATAAAAGCAGGAACACAACTTTTGATCATCCTACATTGATGTTTACTCTTGTTTCCTGTAGCCCCAGGTGACAAATCTGTCCTTTATATAGCGGAGGAGCGTTGTGCTATTAACAAAGTCAACTGGACGCATTTAAAACTCACGGCAGGTCTTGTACCAAACTAAGGAATAATAATTAGTAAGCAAGTAGATGTAAAATGATAAATATAAATTCCGAAACGTTTTCTTCCTAGCAGAAATGCTCAAAAGCAGGAGAATTTACAAGCAACTTTCTTACATATGAACACGCCAAGAAGGGAGATGTTGGAGAAGTCAGCCCCGCCGAACACAAGGGCTTTTGTTCCACCATTCTCTGAGCTCTGAAGAAGTTTAAATTATTTATTTCTTTTTTTTTTTTTTCTTTTTTTTTCTTTCTTTCTTTTTCTTTCTTCATTTAACTTTGCCGGCCTGCCAGCTGGGTAGAAGCCAGAAGGGTTATCCAGTCAGACCTTACTGCGATATATTTACAATGGTAGTGCATCTAAGGTTTGTTTATTTCGGGATTAAAATTCAAATGGCTAGAACCACTTAAATAATTAAAGGGCAATCAGAAAATGCCATGAAACCAAACAAATCAGGAAAAAAGTCATGGAAACCATCAGCAATATTTAATTCAGAAATTCTCTTTGTTAGGGAACTTAGCTGAAAGAAAACAGCTGGATGCAGTTCAACCCTCTAAATTAAAAACAATCTAACAAGGTCTATAGGGATAACTCTTTCAGCTACATATTGGAGACCAGATTCACTTCTACCAAGTAAATGTAATAGCACTCAAAGCTAGAAAGGAAATTCCTCAGAACTGAGGTAGTTTCTAAGTATCAGCACATTTTCCAATTCCTTGCAAGGCAACTTAGGTATTTACAATCCATTTTTTCCCACACATAAATTTATAACTTTTTCAATTTTATGGTTCCGTGATTTATTTTCTAAAGAAAAATAATCTAGCCAGAATATCCCTAACTCTACTAACATCGTGTTTTAATAAATAACTGGCTACTTCTAGTAAAATTAAGCCTCCAGGATTGTTTATACCAGCCAAGAATACTTCGTCTTTATAGCTTTGCAGAAATTTGGTGTGAAAATAAAGTTGAATATAGCACTGACCCTGAGCTAACAAGTAATTAATGCTTCAATATAAAAATAGAAAATTATCCTTACAAGACAAGGGTGGAAAAGAGCAAATTCTCGCGCTCTCGGTTGCTCTCCTGGCTGGATCCCTGCGTCCGAGCCAGACCTAAAGGTTACCTAAAGCAGGAGGAGACGTGCAGAAGAATTTTGAGTCTTTCCAAAGACTTTGCTTTCCCTAAACTCTTTTAAAAATTATTTCATCTCTCTTCTTAAAAATATACATTTCTTTTATTAATGAGTTGCCGTTCACCACAACGCTGTTCCGCAGCACAGGTAGAGAGAGGAGGGAGTCTCGGGTAGTGCCGAAAAGCCAGAGCCGCTGGGCGTCGTCTCCCAGGGGATGGAATATAGGGAGAAAAGGAGGAATCTTCATCCCTGCCAGCTCCTGCCTGCTCCTACTCCCGCCTGCCTGCAACAGTTCCTTTCGCCTCCGGTCCCTTTTGCTCCCCGTCAGAGAGGAAACAAAAATCCTGCAAACCCAAACCTGACACCCCCGCCTCTGCCTGCCCTCCCGCAAAGTATTCCTTAAAAACAGCAACAACAACAACAAAATTTGGGAAAAAAAAAAAAAATAAAAAATTAATCCAGCATTCATCTAACAAACTTGCGGACAAGACACACGTCGGCATTTGGATCCGCGAGACGACAAGTTGCTTCCAACCGAACAAGTTTAATGCCTTATTCCCACGGGGGACGCACGTCGGGAACTGCCCTACAGGAGTTACAGCTAATTGCAAGGATGCCGGGGAACAAACGACAACTCTTCTTAGCGTCTGCAGAACTGGAATTCTCTGGAGTCTCTTCCAATTTAACCCAATCTCCCGTCAAAAAGGAACAACCTGCTCCTGGCCTTAACGCCCGGCGCAAACGGGGCACTCGGCACACTGACCAGCTCTGCCTTCCCCTTCTGTTTTACCGCAGAATAAAGACAAATTACTTCCACTTCTTTCCAGATAAGGCAACTAACATAACGTGGATAAATGGGAAGTTAACTACGTGAAACATGTTTTCTGCTTGTTGGGCAATTTTTTTTTTTCCCCCGTAAGATAACACGATAAATAAAACCTGCTTCTGTACAGATATTTCTCATTTCAGAAACACATACTTGTTAAAGGCCAAGAGAAGACCCTGGGGTGGGTTTGGTTTTTTTTTTTTTTCCGTAAGAAATATGGTAAAATTAAAAAAAAAAAAAAAAAAAAAAGAAAAGTGATAAAGACACAAATGCAGAGCTAACTACAGGCTTGTATATACACTTTTGTTATCCACTCTAACATGGACTCTTGGTGAACGAGACAGACTGGTAGTCCCCGTTCCTGTTATTCCCAGAATAGCAAGGGGAAAAAAAAAATAAATCAGTATCTTAAAACCAGTGGCAACATAGTAAAAACTGTACACTGTTGTCCATTAACTTAAAAAGCAAAGTCCCTAGATGGTATAAAAGTGAAAGCAGGTGCCTTCTAACTTTGATAATAAAAGTCTTTTTTTTTTTTTCCCCCCTACGCTGCACAATTATCTCCATTGTCTTTGCATGGCCAAGAACAAAATGCTAAGGAGCAAGGCTGCTTGTGATAAACCGCTCCTGGTAGCGGCAGAAGTGTTCACGTTCTTATCGCTCTTGTTGGAGTTCCCAGTGACTTCGGTGGCGTTGAACTCGAACTCCGGGGAGCACTGCTGGAGCTCGCAGCCGCTGCCGCTCTCCTCCCCGCTGCTCTCCTCACCTGCGGGAGAAACACACGCTGTCCCCCCTCTGTCCTCCTTGGAGGCTTCGCTCGCAGAAGGCAGTGGGAGGGGTGGGGGGGGAAGCAAGTTCGTGGATGGTCTGACATTTATGAGATCGAGCACGGGTCCTCCGGTTAACGTGACTACCGCGCGCCCTTCGTCACACGTATGTGTGCAGGTGGATGAGAAGCTCAACATGAGCCGTCAACGTGCGCTGGCAGCCCAGAACTGCCCCCCCGCAGCCTGGGCTGCATCCCCAGCAGCGTGGGCAGCAGGGTGATGGGGGGGGATTCTGACCCTCTGCTCCGCTCTGTGAGACCCCCCTGCAGTGCTGCCTCCAGCGCTGGGGCACCAACAGCAGAAGGACACGGAGCTGTTGGAGCGGGGCCAGAGGAGGCCCCGGAGATGCTGGGAGGGCTGGAGCCCCTCTGCTGTGAGGACAGGCTGAGAGAGCTGGGGGGGTTCAGCCTGGAGAAGAGAAGGCTCCGGGGAGACCTTCCAGCCCCTTCCAGTCCCTAAAGGGGCTCCAGGAAAGCTGGGGAGGGACTCTGGATCAGGGAGGGGAGCGACAGAACAAAGGGGAATGTTTTTAAACTAAAAGTGGGGACGTTTAGACTAGGTATAAGGAAGAAATTTTTTACAGCAAGGGTGGTGAGCCCCTGGCCCAGGTTGCCCAGAGAGGGGGTCGATGCCCCAATCCCTGGAAACATTCCAGGTCAGGTTCATCAGGGCTCTGAGCAACCTGATCTAGTTGAAGATGTCCCTGCTCACTGCAGGGGGTTGGACTAGATGGCCTTGGGAGGTCCCTTCCAACCCAACACGTTCTGTGATTCTATGGGAACAGCCCTCCCCGCACAGCCTGGCGGAGATGCCGATTCCCACCTTCTTTACTAACACGCTTACCCACAGCCGAAGCTTAACCAGCTACCCCGTGCTAGCACGAAATCCAATTAAAAAGGGAAAAAGAAAAAGCAAAAGGCAAACAACAGCAAACATACTTATGTCAATGAAGTCGACATCGTTCCCACTGTAGGCATTCTTCAGCTTGTTGGTCATCACCCGCAGAGCCATGATTTGCCGGCGAATCACCATGTCTGGCTTGGTAATATCAACTTCTACCTCCGGGTTATTCACTTGACTTGCTAAGCCATTGCCAGTTACTGCGAAGTCGTACCTGAAAAGAAACCGTTCCTCTTGGTACCGGAGCTGCAGCTTGGCGGTGTCCCGTGCCGAAGGGCGACAGCGTGGGAACTCGGTGATGCCACCCCCGTTTCCAGCCTGGGTGAGATTCTGAGCCCAACGCGACCTTCCCACACGCTAACCCTCACGGAGCCCTCCTCCAGCTTCTTACCCCTTCTCCCTTCCCTGCGACCTGAGCAGCATGCCGAATTAAACACTGTTTTCACACACCCTGTGCCACAAAGGCAGGGGAAAGACAATTTTCTCCTCAACTTGAAGAGAGAAGGAAGATCTGGGGTTTATAATACTAATAATGGCTTGCAAGAGCACAGATCAAGCTTGCCGCAGGCGACAGAGCAAACCAAGCTGCTGAGAAGCCTTGATGCCCAGTTAGATGAGACTTTCAGGAAAACAACCTTTGGGGCCATACTTATCCCAGGGAAGCCTACAGGAACTGTTGGAGCCAAGAGTGTCACTGTGGCTTTGCATGACGCACCTTAACCATCAAGCCGGGGTATGACATGCCTACTTCTCACCACGCAGACAGCGGGTGCCATTTCCCTAATAACCCCAGCAGGAGAAACATCTGTGATGTGGAAGATGAGATAGCGTAAGCCCACGCATCCAAGCGGAGCTGAGCCGAGCTGCTGAGCCCCAGGGGGGCGGCGTGCAGGGGTCTGAACACACGGACGGCCTCTTGGTTTAAAAGAGAGACCGAGCAACAAAACCCACCAGAATACGTCTCCTAAAATAGGTATTTGGAGTCTTGTTTTTTAGAGCAGGGATATGACACTTTTTTCCCCCTCCTTCAATTACCTGACTTGCAAGCAAAAAAAAAAATCACCGTTTAATAGAAGAAAATGTGACTTTTCTTAGTTATGACGCCAACATCGGCATCACGAGAAAGAGAAAAGACTTTAGCCCAATCTACTGCTCCTGGAGACCAGGCAGTGACATATAAGCATGCAACTGAAGGGCATGCTCGAACCCTGTCTTGTATACGGGAAGGGTTTTTTTTTTTAATATTATTATTGGTTTTGTTATTTTTTGTGATCAATATTCTATATTTCAAAGAAGTCAGAGAGAGACCGAAGCGTGGAAGCCTGCTGAGCTTTTAGCTTATTGGAGCCACAGAGAAAAACAGTAAGAGCAAAGGGAAATATCTTTCACAGCCCACTTGGGATGTCCCGCATCCCCTCTGTCTCCTTGCCCAGCGGTGCCAAGTCCCTGCCTCCCCCTCCTTACTGGTGCCGGACCTCACACACGGGGGAAATCTGCCACCAAAAGCCCTGTACAAGCCGCTGATAAAGACGACCTCAAGAGGGCAGAGCCATTTCTTGTCGCAGAGACTCAAACCATCGCCCTGGCCCCAAGGCAGTTTCGGGCACGCACAAAACAGTGCAAAATTTACGTGGTATGGCTGAGGCCTGTGCCCCAAAAATATCAAGAGCAAAGACTGTTATTACTTAGAAAAACTGCTGGAAAACCCTGGATGACTGTATTTTTTTTTTTTAATGGAACATCTTGGATTTTGCTTATTTCCTCAGTAAGCAAACAGAAAAAAAGAAACTTCTATTTCCAAAATAAAAGTTAAACAGTTACATAAACCACATGACAAAAAAACTTTGGCTTATTCATGTGTTGGTAATTTCTTCCTTACAAGAAGAAGGAAAAAAAAAAAGTTTTGTAACTATTTTTCCATAAAAAGCATGCATGAAAACCACCGGTCCCCTCATGCCACTGACCTCAGCAGCGGAGAAGAGGGCTTTTCACCAGCCTCCATCTCCCCTGCCTTTGGTCAACAAGGAATCCGGCAATAGCTCCTGGTAGAAACACCAACCGGGAGCACGGGGGCAACGGCGCTGTCAGAGAGCACGAGCGTCCCCGCTCCGCAGCCGCGCTACGGGATTTTGTACGCGTCACCTCCCCAAACCCGTGAGTAAGAGTCCGAGGAGAGACGCCGTATCTGGGTATCTCGACTCAGTTCCCTCCTTCAAAACAAACCACCACGCGGAGCTTGGACAACCCTTTAGCTTGGTGTTCAAGCTCTCCCATTTCCTAAAAAAATAGGGGTAACGGCAGCAGCCTGCCTTGGGGAAACTGGGGTCACTCCGGTAGGAGAAGAGGGCTCGGGGACAGGGGCTGGCACGCCGGGAAAGGCTGGATGGAGAGGGAGAGAGTTAACCGGGGGAAGCAGCATCGCCAAACCTGCTCTTGGCGCTCCCATTCCAGCACTCGTTCTCATTGACAGTGCCTACGGACATCTTTTCATCGTTGCAAATGTTGCCAGGGAGAGATGACCAAAATTTTTTGGCTTGCTTCAGCTTCTCTTTCACATCAGTAACCTATTAAATAAAAGAAAAAAAAAAAAAAAAAAAAAAAAAAGAAACACAGGACATAATCCAGAATACCAAATGCTCATTAAAAGTGAAGCTGGAAAGGTATTTTTTATCACAACAGATGTGTACAGGCCAGATCTTCAGGCTGTGTGTTTTGATGGTTGATTTACTTTTTTTAATACAAAATTAAACGTCGCTCCTCAAACGCATATTACTCATCAGCCAAGCCTTTAAAACAGGCACTTTTCTGACATAGAAGCGTTGAGGTAATTCATGTCTAGAGCCACGGGCAGATTACACCCCTCAGAGAGCTTAAGACAGCCAAGGAATATTAAGAAATCCTATAAATTGTAAATGGAAAATTATACGCTGTGGTAGAGGGGTGCGAAGCGCCGGCATGGCACCGGCAGGACCAGGCACTCACCAGTCGGTCCAAGCTTGTGCCGGCGGCTGTCGTCGGCCGCTCCTCCGGGTTGTAGGGTCTGAAACGAGCGCTGAAACCGCTTTCGGAGACAGAGCGAGCGGTCCGGCCCTGTGCGAGCGTTTTTGGCTGGCCACATCCCTGGAAAACCTACGCGAGAGAAGGAAAGGGTTTTATGAAACGGGAGGTCACAAGAGCCTCCCTTCTCCAGGCTCCAACCCAGCCCCCGCCCAAAATAATACATCAGCTTTATATATACTCGACAGGACATTAAAGAAAAAACATATCAACGAGAACAGGGAAAGAAAACGCATTGCATAAATAAAGCCCGCGTATCCTCTTGGCCCATTTACCTTCTGAGACACCTGCATGCTGTTCTCCTGCATGTTCATGATCGCATCCGAAATCTTCACATCAATGGGGTCCATGACTGACTCGATGTTGAAGGGACCCTCCAACCTCTCTGCTACCAGCAGCATGGAATCTAACGCAGGGAGAGAAACAACGGCTTTTAATGGAGGAGCTTCAAGGGTCACAAGATAACACGGATAACAGATTAAGCTCCCAGACATCTTCTGACCAGCGCGCACAACCAGGAAACGTTTTGCTCCGTTCCCAGAGCCTACAACTTCACTGGGCGCTTACAGGCTGCCGGCACCAACCCATGGGCTCGCAGACATCAAAAGCTGCATTAAACGGAGCCATCGCAGCCTGCCAAAAGGCAGCCTGTAATCAGCTCCTCCCATTAGAACAAGCATTACTAACACCCTCCTCTCCGTCCTCATTTATTAAATCTTTCCTTGTGTCATTTGTTTTTCAAGACTGCTTTCAAAGCCACCGGCTTCCTCAGGCTGGTCCTGAACACAAGACACCAACACGAAAGGGCTCAAGATGACCGTCGCCACCACCTCTCCCTTACGGAAAGCCGGAGGCTTCGCTGGGCCTGGGGGAGCCAAGGGATTGCCCCTTCTGGCATTGCATGGACAACCCGCGCGAGGGAGACCGGGGTAAACACTGTGCACTAATGATATGTATTTGGCACATCTCTATGCAAGTGGAGATGGAAAAGTCCCTCAGCCAACACGGGGTCATTCCTCCCGTGCCAACATGCACGTACTCATCAACTACATCATTAAACACAGCAGGTACCCGGCTGCCATTCCTTCCTCTGGGGAATTGTTATTGGCATTAAGGCTTTCACCCTGCATTGCATTTCAGCCCTCTCTCCGGCTCCACCCTGGATGGTGCCACCATGGCCGGTGCCAACCACTCGTTTCTTCTTGCCCATCGCAACCTTTATTTAACATCAGTTTTCACTGCAGTCCCTCAACCCTGGAGCATCCTGTTTACCGGCCTCCTCTTCTGCGTCACTTCGTGACGCTCTGCCACAAACTCCTCATTTTCCAGTTGCATTTAATTCTTCATTTTTTTCCTAGGGGGAGGTCAGGGCACAACGGCCTCTCAGGCCTCAAGGAAACCCTCTCCTGAGGAGCTCCTCCCGGCTCCCAAGGATACGCCTGTTCCCTTCCATTAAAGACAAATGGGCGTTTCACAGTCAGTCTATTAATTTCTCTTGAAAAGTGTTTCTTGTGACATTCCTCCTCCTCCTAAGTGCAGAAGGTACTTTCCACAAGCAGAAAATGTCTGTGGGCTCCAGCTACCTGTTAAAGCCCTACGAAGATATTCCACTTACTGAACCATTTAGTAATAGCTCTGCCTTAGTGCCCAACTCACGTTAAACTACACTAAAAAAAAAAAAAAAACCACCACAAACTGATGACAAATATACAGTTAAGCTACTTGTGCATTTAAATTATTATGAATTATTATTGTTATTAATAATAATAATCATCATCATCACCACCCAACACCAAAAGCCCCACATGAACCGCAGATGCCTTCCTAGCCTGTAAATCCACTTTTTAAAGACAATATTCCAAAGCTTTGCTGGGTGTTAGTTAAAGGTCTATCCATCAATGAACCCATCCTAAAAACGTCCGCCAGGACTCCCGCAGCTCCAAGGTGCCGGTGTTTAGGGAATGAACCCCGGGAGGAGCCGGAGCCCCCAGGAAAACCCCTCGCCCCAGCATCAGTGACGGAGCTGCTGCAGGGCACGGCTGGAATTTAGCCGTCAGGGGCTACAAACAGGTCGGAACTAAGTGCATTTAAAAAAAAAAAAAAAAAAAAAAGAAAAAAGAAAAAAAAGAAGGTAATAACAAATGAAACAAAGAGTCTTAGACTGTATTGTGGTGGGCTCCAATAAAGTGATGCTTCAAATCTCTGAGTAATGACTGCTAGCATGAATATACCATTGTGCCAGAGGGAGAAAAATGCTTTTGATGTGCTACCAAATGGAGACTTTTGTAAACAAGTGGAGCACAACTTAAATGTGTTCATCATTGTCAAAGCTTTTGGGGTTTTTCACGCGCATAAAGGACATCCCAGCGCAGTTTGCAGGAAGCTGCTCATTTCAAATAAAAATATTATGAATAGACAGATAATAAACCACACAAAATGGATCAGTTTAAAAAAAAAAAGAAAAACAACAAAACGAAAAAAAAAAAAAAAAGAAAAAAATCATTCCATTTTGTAACTACTTAATTCTCCGAGTGGCCAGGAAAGGCCGCAGATCAATAAAGTGTTTGTGAAAGACTGAAAGGAAACATAAACCCCAATTCTTCTGGCTGTTTGGCGTCTTTGTAAACTTTGAGCCGGGCAGGCCATCCACAAGACCATGGGAATGTAGAGCGAATTGGGCCCTTTGTTAGCGGGGGTGCCATGGCGTTCCATGTATCACAGCCCAGGAATGCAGCCTCCGCTTTGACTGCCGATAGAGAAAATGCATTCGGCCTCCAGCAGAGCTGCCAAAGCTGGCAAGAAAAGATAAGGAAAGTAATAATTGCCCTTGGAGAATATATTCAAGTGAAGCTCTTTAGGAGCTGGGATGGATGCTGGCAAGGATGGCTAAATGAAACAAACTTTCATTAAAAAGGGGTGGGGGGAAAAAACCAAAACAAACCCAAAAAAAAGTGTGGTGGTGGGGGGGCTCTACTTCATCCCCAGTTTGGATTCTGGGGGCATCCGGCAAACTTTTACCTCCCAGCAGTGGCTGGCTGGCGTCCCCAGCAGCGGTGGTGGCGAGCGGCGATCCACCCCCCCCCACTCCCTCCCACCGGCCCCGGCAGCCACACTGGACACGGGTGAGGGTGGCCGGGGTTCAGGGTAACGCCAGCGCCTCCAGAGGGGAGGCACGCCGCCCTACCGCCGGAAACGACGCTTCAGCGCCGCTCGTCTCCCCAAAAAGCTTCTTCCATTTACTGGGAGAGGGGAGCCGATTATAAAGATCACTTCTTTTGCCCCGGGGCTCCTGGGCAAATAATTGATATTTAGAAGCCACGTTGAGGTGGCTCCCGAAAAAAAAAAGTCTGGCAGAGTGGAAAATGTACCCTGGCCGTTTATTACAAACACACAGCATGACAAAGACTGTCTCTCCTCCCTGCGATGGGGAGATAGAAATGGATTTTGGGGAGGGGAAGGGGGGGGGGGAACCGCCCCAACCCACACCATATAGCTCCATCCCTTAAAGACCCTTTTCCTCCTGCATACATTTGTCCTTGCTACTGGCATTGAGACAATCCTTGGCGACAAAGCACCTCGCTCCCGCGAAGGAAAGCGATTCTTTCGCATTGTGCCACCAATAATCAGAAACCCACATCTTCAGCCTCACTGTCTGACTTGAAGAACAAAAGGCAGTTTTCAGTCTTAACCCCAAGATCTGATTTAAAAGGGGAGGGAAGGAGGGGGAAGACCTTGACCATTCATTAACAACAGTCTCTTTTTTTTTTTTTTTTTTTTTTTAAAGGGGGGAAAAAATTTCTTTGCACACAAAGTAGTACTCCAGATACGTATACGGAGCCTGAATTCAACATCTTTCAGCGGAGTAAACCTTTGTGGGGGGAAAAAAAAAATAATAAAAAAGGTAATGAAAAGGCACTAGAGATTAACACTGTTGCTTCAGGAAAGCTCCAACCACCACCCCCCCCCCCCAATAGCCTGTTTGAAACAAAAGTACCCCCCCCATCTAATTGGTGTACAACTGCGTCAGAAACACAAGGCGAAATAATTTAAAGGTAGTTAAATGGCAGAAGAGAGTACGATTCGGTCGTTATTTCATCCACCGCAACTTTAAAATGGTCCTTTGCAGAAGTGAGGAAGTATAAAGCCTTTTTGCCTCAAAAAACCTACAAACTTTACATCCCAGCTTGGAAAAGCTTTACGCAAGTGACTTACATCTAGACCCACCGGCACACGGGCATGCGTCTTTTATACGCACACGCGCCCAAATTCGTATACGCCTGCAGCATTTATTGCAATATTTAGTATCTTTTAAATTATTTTACTAGGTCCGAAGATCTGTTTTTGCCACGTGATAAATCGTTACCGTAACTTAGTATTTCAGCCCCTGATGCAAAATCGCATTGAGCACACGCAGGTGGGTTCGCTGTTGTTGTGGGGTGGGGTTTTGAGGTTGGGTTTTGGGGTTGGTTTGGTTTTTTTTTTTTTTACATTTATTTAAACACACGTGCAGGACATTTGTGATGCACGCCCTGCCCCAAACACCAGATCGATTGAATTTGATTTCCCTCAAGTGACAAATTGAGACGGGAAACAAAATCTGCAACGTAACCGGCACCTGTTCGGTTATTAAACTGTCTAAAGAAAGCACAGCTTAAGTTTTCAGCCTCCGTACGCCACCGCAGGAATTAACCCAGAGTGCAAGAACCAAGCAAATACTGCCAATAAATGTAACGAAGCTTAATACCGTACTTAAATAATGAGTGGGCAAGAAGCCCCTTGGGGAAGAAGCACTGGGAGAAGGAAAGCTTTGCTTCCAACCTGGAATCGCAGTTATTTATTTTGTCTTGTTTAATAATCTTAATTATCGTACGGGGTGCCTGCTCGGTCTCGTGTGACAGGGCTGGCTGGCTTGCCCCGAGGTTCATTTTTAGCTGCATACCACCTCCAGCAATTAGCTGCTTGTGCTTTTGTCTGCTTTCTGGCATTATGCCCTCCCCTTTCACGGGATTCCTCTTTTCGGCTTGGACTAGATGTTTGCAAGTCTCCTGGCTTTGAGCTATTTCAGCAACAATTGTAGCTGAAATACTTAATATTCTCATGAGAAAGACGGCTGGGAGGAATGGCGGGGGGGTGGGGGGGGTGGTGGGGGGAAGGCGTCAGCCTCCCAGAGAATGACTTGGAAACCCAATTTAGTGTCACATTTAACTCCCTGTATGGAATACCCAGGCCAAAAAAAAAAAAAAAACAACCCCCAAAAAAGCCTTCTGAAAATAATACCCCGCACACATCCAGTTGGCACGGGCAGCGGAGTGAAAAGCCCGTGCACAAACCACGGAAAGACAAAGTCTAAGGTTTAAATCTAGCCTGAAATGCCAATTATCAGCAATTTCCCTTCTTTTATCTCACAGCTTAACGAAAGGGAAATCTTTTCTTTCTAACGATTTTTTTTTTTTTTTGGTTTTTCCCTAGGAGCGGGACGGGAAGAGCACCGCAGCCTTGTCAGTAGCGGCAGATCCGTTCCATGTGCACTTCATCACACATTAACCGGAGTGAAACGACTGCTCCCAAAGGATGCTCGCTCACAGATAAATCAAGCTCCCGGAAAAGCAGCACAAATGAAAACATTTAACATTATCCATTGCCTGTGCCCCCAAAACGGGATGCGTTGTCAATTCTGTCGAGCCTTGACCCAAGGCAGAATTTAACGTTTCAGCCTAGATTTCCATGTATTGCATAACACCATTTACAAACACGGAAGAGAAAGAACAAACAGGAGGAAGAGGATGGCAAAAGCACTCGCCCAGCGTCACGTAGGTCCTACCGACATTTCGAAAGGATGGTGGCCGAGCGCCAAATGAGCTGTTCAAAACCAGATTCAGGCACATGCCCCGTTCAATTTCTTTAATGTAAAATACAGGCATACAGCTTTTCCCAAAGCTCACTGCGACTGGCCGGGAGACTCCCAGACAACTGAGCAAGAAAACTGGCTTCGGGAAGGACATCTGTAGGGTGACAACAACCTATAAGGGCTAGGATGGAAAAACAGCTCGTCCGCACACTCGCTCCAGCAAGAAGAGATACTCCAAGCCTACAAGCACATGGCAGCTCCATCCTCCTAGAGCTTGCCGCAACAGAGGTCGCTGCCACAACAAAAGTCCCATTTATTTACAAATTAATGGGAACTGCAAAAGAAGCGTTGCACACGGAGGCGTGGAACAAAAAAATACCATCACAGATCACCTAAAAAACCTGCTATAGCTCAGCACAGTCGCTCACAAAAGCCGTTTGGGCGCGGGACACGCTACCAGTGTATCCTCACATTCAGTTTTTAACCCATATGGCCTTACCCATAAAGATATTCCACTCGGCGTCCAAGTCCCCTTGGTTGGCCAAGCAGCCTCTCATGACGTTAAAGCAGTAGTTGTAGCAGGGCTTCACCGACACCAGCCCTCGGCAGTATGGGCAGTACATCATTTTCAGCAGCGCTCGCGTACCCTGTGGCGTGGGGTTCACCTGTAAAAGAGGGGAAAAAAAGGGGGAAAGGAGAAAAAAATTAGCCCTTGGTCATTAAAGCAAAAAACCCCACGTGTTTACCTCGGGGCGGGTGGGAGCAGAGGAGATGCAATGGGGTCAGCCACCGCCAAGACGGTCCGGGCTCCCCGCTTTCAGGGTGCAGGGATGAGGGATGCAGATGAAGGGGTCTGGCTCCCCTCCTTGGGTGTACTGGCCGCTCCAGGTGGCACAGCCAGCTCCCCCTCGGCACCGCAGCCCCCCTTGTGTATTGTGGGACCCCTCCCTGGGCTCCAGGGACAGGCACCCTGAGGGACACGCGGCACTTGAGCTCAGGGAAGGCAGCAAAAAGCGACCGAGCCAAAAGGCGTAACGCAAGGCTGCACTATCCAAGCCCCACTGAAGACGATGCCGGGATTTCTTGGGAAAAAGCGGCTGAGATGGGATGCCTGCCGCTATCCCCACACCAAACCTGCCAGGAGCGTGCCCTCCTCCTCTGCGGCACTGTGGCTCGGCTCTTCCCGGACAATCGCCCAGCAGGGCTCTCCGGCAGAGATACCGGCTCCTTTATCTCACATCCAGCTCCCGCAGCACAGCATTTCCATGACACACACCCAGGTTCATTTATACTCAGCACTCATCACGCTAACTAACGCCGGTTCCCCACACCCGAAGGAAGGTGGCAGCGACAGCCGCGTGGCGGAGGACAAGCCGGGAGGACCCTCGAAGCCAACGTGCAACCTCTGGGCGTGCAAGCGGAGCTATCTGCAGCAGGCACGTCACCCCCTGAGCCCTCAACAGGGCTATTTTCCAAAGTGACTCATGGTCATTCATGTTTGATTCACTCTCTGGCCCGGCTTCAAACCGTTCATTGAAACCATTTCCACCCAGCCGGTCTGAGGAGCATTAGCTCCAGCACCACGTACGAGCGCCGACCACGTGGTGGGTCCGTCTAAAGTGCTAAACGGAGAAGCTCCCTCAAGAGCAAGTTTAAGTGTTAATTAGCCACACATGGAAATGGAAAATTAAGATGTGATCAGAGATACGCTGACAAAATAGAAGCGGTCTCTGGTGTTTTGAGCAATGCGCTTGAGACTTCATGCCAGGCATTGATGGAGAGCGCTCTAAATAGGTTGTGATCCAAGACCGTGCTGAAGGAGGAGACAGGCACACAACCCCAGGGAGGAGAGAAGTCATTCAGTACAAATGGCCAGAGATGTGGATGGTCTGGAGACCAACTTCACAGCAGAGAGGGTGACAGGACTGAATAGAGACGGACGTACGTGAGGAAGACTCGGGACCCCACGTGCGCTGAGGACCTTCCTACCGCAAAGCCCATCCCAAGCACGAGGGCTATGGAGAAACTGACCATGATCTTCTGGTGCAAAAACTAGTTGGCAGCACACGAAACCAGGAGGGAACAGATTTTAACAAAATCAAATCAAAACAAAACAAAACGAAAAAATCTCACTACATAATCAGGCTGGCTTTGCTAGTAACACCGGCAGATTGTTAAACCCTCTTTTCTTACGAAAAAGAGATGGCGGATGAAGAGCCGCTGCGTTTCTGACCACTCCAGCAAGACCACGGTTTTTCTTCGGTAGGCAAGAAAACCAGTCCGAAAGACAGAAGGAGAATTTTCTGCAGTTGGTGCAGCTCAGTGCGGGATTTTGGCTGGCCGGCCATGTTCCTTCAGACATCCCTTTACCCCTCTTTTGTCTGCGAGGAGCCTGTTTGGCTGAGCAAAAGGAGACTCGATACAGAAAGCTGTTTGCGGCGGTGGAGGAATCCGATTCAGGGGCTTCAGAGCACATACACACATACATCTATATATATTTGGGAGGCGCAGCAGGAGCAGGAGCCCCAGCAGAAAGCTCCCTATCGGGGCAGCCTGGCTTTAAAGCAGAGCTAGTTCAAACACTGGGAAGAGCTCAAGCAACAGAAACCAGCTAAATCAGATGATTTATAGTAGGAAAACTGAAAACAGACAAACGTAAAGGTATTCATCTGCCATCCAGATGGTGCAGTCCTTGCATAACGAACGAGTTGCGGGGGGGATAGAAGAGGGAACTAAACAACATCTCACGCCCAGAGACAGCGCTCTGAAGGACGCCCCAGTTTAGTTTAGTCGTTTCTCTGATAAAAACCTCCTCCCCTGACACTTGGTGGTAGGTGCCGGGACCTCCGCGCCTAGTACTGAGGCTTATCAGCAGATCCTGGCCATCCCAACACTGCTGGTCCTCAAAGAAGCGCCCTACATCCTCCTCGGGAGGAAAATTAGGAAAAGGCTGATGGGACCCAGCCAGGTGCTAGAGCCGTCTGAGGCGGGACAAGGAGCAGGAGCCTTCCCCAACCCTATCGTGGAAACCTGCAGCTTTAGGAAAGGGTACTGCAAAAAAAAAAAAAAAAAATCACCCACACACAGCAGTTACCCAGGAGGCACCTTCCCATCTTAGGTTCCCGGCTGCGATCCTGCAGCATTCGCCCCGCTTTGATATTTCATAGGGGTGGTTGATCTTTATGAATCCCAGCAGATGCAGGGGAAACTGAAGCCGCTTTCCCACGTTCCACGGCGGACGACACTCTGGTGGGATGGTCACTCTGATGAGGCCCTTTGAACAAAGACCTGGGATGATTTTAAAAGCAAACGGGGTTTCGCTTCCTTCCCTAGGTGGGTTTGCGGCTCTGAGCCCGACACAGAGCCGAGCAAACGGGGTGATGAAAAGACAAACCCCCGCCCGCAGCAACTGCCAAACCGAGCCCCAGCGAGTGATGGACGGAGCCCGCAGGGAAGCTGTTAGTTTGCAACGTAGTCGCAGGTGAAGAGGAAGGCAAAAGGGGAAATTCATCAGTCCCGATGCGGTATTTTACGGTGACAGAAAAGCAACAGGAAGGCAGGAGCGGAGATCAGCTCCGAGAGAGAGTTTCGGGGAAGATTATGAGCAATTACATCTCGAGACAACAGCGATAAATGCTTAACTGCTGCGGATCGCTGCAACGAGAACCTCAAGCCCTGGCACGGGGCCCGTAGCCGGTCCAGACCAATTCTGGATCTGTCCGTGGGCTGTGCCATATGTCGCACTGGCAATTCTTCACAAGCTTTTAATGTTCGCTCCGCCACGCCAGGTGCAAGCTCTTAAAACACCATTGTATGTAACAGTAAACCCAGATATGCTTTGTTCTGGGCTTGTGTTTATCTTGGAAAGCAACTCAAGTTCATTCAAGCTCTACTCTAGAATGACCCTCAAAACCAAATAATCTCCTTTCTAATAAAGCAGCGTCGCAAAGAAAGCTTTATTTGCTGAAGAGGATTTACTCTAGCAGATTTGAGCCCAGGTAGTGGTACGCTGCAGCGCACATACCCTGTAAAAACTTATAATAGAAGTAAATGCACTCCAACCCTTTCCTTTTATCTCGTGAAATTTATTTCCTTTCCGTGACGTTCCACGCCACTGCAGCAATCCATCACCCTGCGGTTTCATCATGTAAATTACAATTTGTCTGTGTCTGTACGCTTTGTCAAACCTGAAGATTAAAAGCCGCTAACAGATGCGTTTTGGCACCAATCTTCACGTTCGTATCGAACTCGCTCCTTAAAAAACACATGATTTGCACACAATCCACAAAAACGAAGTGAAAAGCAAACAATTCTGGGCTTAATTCAAACATGTCGTACCATATTTGTTGAGATACCCCCCCAACTTCATTGACTGGTGAAGGTACAACCACGTTCTTGCAAAACGACATGCTCTTGGTAAAGTAAAATCTGTTGGTTTTGGTACCTTGTCATAACCAGCTCACATAAGGCAAACAGCTTGCCCTATGTCTTTAGCCTTCTCCAACTTGTTGGGAATTGCATCCGGACACATACGTCTGGTAGAAACTCCACCATGCCAGCACACACCTACCAAGTGCAACGCCCTGGTAACAGCCCACCGCAGAGGCAGCAAAACCTCAAGAAAAAACAATCTGTGCAAGCAGATAAAAGTTCAGCGAAGCAACTGGATTCTTCTTCCTCTCCTTCGGCAGGCAAGGAACAGCTGAGGAAGGATGAGAGAGCTCCAACCATGGACGGTCCCGCGGGGAGCTACCACCGGCTGCCAGACAGCCAGAGCCACATTTGATTCTCTCACTCTACCCTCAAGTTAACATTAAGAATGTTAATAACAACATTTTAAATCCTGTCAGCTTTAATAACTATTTATAATACCACTGATAACTCAGGCTTTCGCATTTTCCAAGCTTGCACAACAGCAGCGTTGCCATGCCAGCAGCACGGCCCCCAGAAAACATAAAAATCCAACAATTTGAAAATAAATGCAGTGAAACTACTTTTGATTTATACTGCGTTTTCTTTGCAAAATAACTGAATTAGGGCAATACCGGATAAGGAAGACTGGAGGAGTAACTTCTCCAGTGACACAGAAAGCCGGTTTCATTACTTCAAAAATTCACCCCAAAGCTGACTGAGAGACCGTGGGATGCTCCAGGTGAGCAGTCCCAATTTGGACAACAAGCAAAGCGCCATCGAGTTTTGGGACCAACACAACCTTACTTGCATCATTTTTTCCTTCCCTCAGTGTTGTGCAAGAGCATCATCTTGGCACATGCCGGGCGGCTCTCGGTTTGCTTCCCCACCCCAAATATTCCAAGGAAAGTGTTGTGGAATTAACTACGCATTTAACCAATTCTGCTGGCCCGGTGCTAGCGCATGAATAATTTAGAAAGCATCTGGTTCAACCACAGATTCGGGCCCCTGAGGTCTTGCACAAGGGAGCGCATTTAGGAGCGATACTTGGGAACCGCAGGGCTCTGCGTCCCGTCGGTGCTCCCTACCCGCGGCGATGTCTGCCGCAGCCTTATCTTGTGCGAGGAAAAGTTCAAGACGACGTTTACGCTCGATTCCCGACTCACAGCTTGCTTTCTACCCCTAGCTGGATGCGACGCTGCCAGAGAGCAATGGCAGAGCTCCTGAGAATCACACCCCCCGTCACTCAACCCGCTCGGCCTTAACACCAACATGTCAAAAGCGGAGCACTGTGGGCTTGTCTCCCCACGCAGAGCAGAGGGCACCCCAGGGGACCAAGCAGACACCTTTTCCACCGACCGCTTATGGAGCAACACCAGGGTCGGCATCTCCCGCTCTCAGCGCCCTCAGGACCAACGTGCCCTTCCAACAAAGCTCGTTACCCAAAGCACCTGCCTCTCCCCGACTCAGAGACACAGTAGATAATTAGGAGCGTTCTGTTTGCTTTAATACGTAAAACAGCAAGAACATTTATCTTGGCAGCGACACCCAAAAAGCTTCCTTAACTTATCCCTCACATTGTTTTCAACATCGGCAGCAGAGCCACAGTGTGGAGAGAGGCAAAGAAAAGAAAAAGAAAGCAAAAAATAAAGAAAACTCAGGGGACTGAAACTCTCCCGCATGATGCCGTCAGCTCCAAACCCGCAGCCACATCCACGCGCGCTCTCAGCACATTAAATCCGCGACGATCGCCGCTCCAGCATGCTTTGAAGGCTACGCCCAACGCAGACCCTCAGATGGCTGGAGCGGAGGCAGATGCAGCCACATTCTTGGCAGGTCTTCTCAGGGTCATCTTTGATGTGGAGAAGTGCTTGGTATTGTTTTCTGCATTGATGTTTGCCCTTGGCACGTGGAAGGCAACGTCCTTGTGCACGGCAGCCCCTCGGTCTGGCCCCACGGCTTGTAACTCGCTGCCAGGGCAGCAGTGCTTCTTTGGAGGTCCTTCTGCAGCACGAAAAGGGCTCCTCGGCTCTTCGGGCTGGTTCTCAGTTGCCCATGAAGCAGCAGCATCTGCTCCCCGTCTCCTCTCAATGCATGCAAGGAACATGTTTCATTTCTGGTGCTTCTCCGGGAGGGTTTGCTCTTGCCCGAAGGCTGCCCAGCTTCATTGGATACAGGAATCATGGAATGGTTTGGGTTGGAAGGGACATTAAGGACCATCCTGGTCCACCCCCCTGCCCTGGGCAGGGACACCTCCCACCAGCCCAGGCTGCTCCAAGCCCCGTCCAGCCTGGCCTTGAACCCCTCCAGGGATGGGGCATCCACAGCTTCTCTGGGCAACCTGGGCCAGGGGCTCACCACCCTCACAGCCAAGAATTTCTTCCTCAGATCTCATCTCAATCTCCCCTCTTCCAGTTTAAAACCTTTACCCCTCATCCTATGGCTCCCCTCCCTGATCCAGAGTCCCTCCCCAGCTTTCCTGGAGCCCCTTTAGGGACTGGAAGGGGCTCTAAGGAACACAAACTTCTTCCTGAAGAAAAATTGAGGTCCCATTCCCCTTAATCAAACCAAGGGCAAAGACTGGACCTTTGCTCTCTCGAATGGTAATTACAACACTTAGTGAAATGGGAGCTCAGTGGCCTGATATTTTCGACAATACAGGCCTTAATTCTTTTTCATTCATTGTTTTATTATTTTCATCACTGCTTCTCCTAAGCTAATGCCTGGCCAAAATTCAGCATCCATCCCAAAAAAGGCAGAAGCCATGCTCCAGGGGATGCGGTTGGAGGGAAGGGAGCTCATGCAGGCCAGTGGAACGTTGGTTTATGTAGGTCCAGAGCTTTAACTTGTGCTCCATGGATGCCTCGTTACGGATGAGGCAGCACAGAGCAGAAGGGGTTAAAAAGCCACTAGGCTCTCGTTCCAGGTTTGGGTCAGCCGTGGGAAGGCAATCACCTGTCCCCTCTGCAATCCTCTTCCATCTGTTTGAAGAAAGTTCCCTCCTTGGCTGCTATCTTCACACTTCCTTAGGGAAGAAACGCCCACACCATGGAAGCTGAGCCTCCTCCCGGCACCACGAACATCTCCAGCACCTTCCTCTCCACTGCTCGTGTCTCTTGAGGACCAGCAGATGAGGAGGCAGGCATATTCCTTTCCTCGTATGAAGCCGTGCGTTGTTTCACACGGCTCCTACCTGTACTTCCAAATTAAACACCACTTCTTGCATACAACTCCGAAGCTGCTGCCTTTCCCAAGGCTCCCAAGGACAGGCTGGAAGCCCCTTTCCAGCAGCCCAGCTGCTTTGGTGGCAACTGCACCACATGTGGCTTTCAGCATGCAAATGCTTGTTGGGGGGGTGATTTGGGAGCCTCCGGAGCTCCCGGCAGTCCCTCAAATGATCGGACACACCGGCAAGAGGGAAAAGGGGTAAAAGAACCCCCAAAACAAAAGTTCATTGGCATAAATCTCCTGGGAGGGCTGCAGAAAACCCTCACCACCGCGAGAACTGCAGGAGGTCCCACCTGCGCGCACTCACCCGCAGCTCCGGGGAGAGACGGCAATGCGAATGTGGGGATTTGGTGTCGTGTGGCTGCACGCTTTGTCCTTCACGCCCCTCCGCTGCTGACCTCCAGCCAGACCTCCTCTCCCAGCCCTTGGGTCAAGCAGGCTCCCTGCGACCCTACAAACTGCTGTCAGGGGGCTCACCCCTCAACTTCCCCACCACCACCTTCTCCCCCCACAATGGGCACCTCCATCCCATCCCTGGAGTTGACCCGCACCCAACACTTTGCCCTCAAAGGTGGCACGACCCTGAATTGGGCTGCGGGTTTAATTGCATGTAACTCATTAAGGGAACATCTCTGCAGCTTGAGAACTGCCCAGTTGGAGGTTCTCATCCTTTTTCGGTCACTGGAGGCTCTGGGTTGTATTTGCTCCTTTTTACCACCCCTGGCTGGGGCAGGAAATGTCACTGCTGGCAGCAATTTAACTCGGCTGATTTTAGTGCTTGACGAGCGATTAGGGGATGGGCAGGTTTCCGTCTCCCGAAGGCAAGGGCAGGGAGGTCAGAGAAAGCGCCCGGCGTCCGCCGGCGGCAGAGGGAAGCGCTCGAGGCCCCCAGCCCCTCGCAGCCCACCTCAGACACAGGACACGTCTCCAGAGGGCAGAAACGGTGCCCTGGGTTTTCTTCTCGGATCTGCTGTTCAGGGCCAACGCGGAGAATTCTGTACTTTTTTGGGTCCAAAGGAGGGACATTTGAGGGATGAAGACCTGAGCATCAAAATTGTGGTTCTTAGACACAGTTGGGATAAAGCCTATGCTTTCTCTGCTTTGTGTGCTTGGGCTGCAGCACACAGCTTCCGATCCATCCTGTTGCCGAAGTGATTTCCTAGCATTCTGGCTCAGAAATCAAGCATCCTTGCAGCTTTTCAATAGTCTCTCTTCTTTCTCCCCTTTACTCCCAAACTCAGGCAAGAACAATAGCTTTCTAAACGCATCTCCCTAGTGAAGACAAAAATATACAGGGTCATTAAAAAGCCATCAAGGTTGTTCTACTGTAAAGTGCTCTTTGCTCTCCTGATAGCACCCCGGGAAAGCGAAAAGCAGCTGGGTCTTGCACTAGTTGGTATTTCTCCTCCTGAGGATTTTCAATTAAACATTTTTAACTCGCTTGTTACACAACGCGTTAAAAGTAAGACTAATTTGCATTACTTCGGACATTTTTTTTTTTTTTCATAAAGAAGAATAGAAGATTTATCCCTCAAGTTAATCCCTGGTATAAGCAGTCATCCCACTACAACTCCCGAGTAAAAATAATAAGGAACCAAAATCAATAGAGTCCTTATATAGAGCTCAGCAAAGCCGGGCTAATCTATACGTAATGTACCAACCGCAAAGCGGCAGGCATAAAACCATCAGCTTCCAAACTCACATCCAGAATTTCGCGTTGCGTCTCGCAGAAACGCGATGTTAGATTTCTACTGCACGGGATTAAAACACTATAGAAAAGGCTATTATTCCTTCTGCTGCTGCCACTGAAGCTGCGGTATTCCAGCAGCAGGGACGTTCGCTGCCATTTCGAGAAGCGAAGCTGTTGCAGGATTTCCAGTGCAACTGGTGAAACCGAAGTGGAAACTGCGGTGACTGTGATCGTCCATGGCGCGGGAGCTATTTTTGCAGCTGAGTGGGTCTCTCTGGGTAACCTTCCACACTTGAGCAATTAATTCTAGAGCCGAAGGCAACTCTACACTCGAGGATCTTCAAAAGGGAAAGAGAAATCACGACACCACCTCAGGTTCATGACTCTGATTCGTAACAGATGCGGGGACCGTAGCCCTCGTGGTCCCGTGTCAAGTCTGGAGACGTTTTGATGAATTCCGAGCAGATGGAGCATAAACACGATCCCTCACCCATGCACATTTACTGCCTATCGAGTGATTGCACATTCCTGATAACTGTACTGGGGCTTAGCGGACGGACCTCCCACCTGAATACTTCACCCACACCCTCCAGCGGTGAAAACCCTTTTTCCTTTCCTTTCTGACCACAATGCCTACCACAATGCTACGCAGCCAGAAACAAGAGTCACCAAATTTGAAACCCCAACCAAGAGGTCGGCAGGCTTGGCCGGCGACCCGACGTGGAGAGACAACGCTTGGCTTCACCCAGCACCGACCCTCCCTCCTCCATCTCCTTCCCACCACAGGGGGCCGGAGGATGTTCCGCTCTCCTAAGAGGAACCCCACGTGTCACCCATGGAGCTCCACAACACCCATCCTCAACCAGCGGCGCCCAGACATGTCCCTCGCCAGAGTTATCGCTATTCAACGGGGACTCAGAGTGCCCACGGACGCAAACCTGCCACCGCTAACTTACACCATGTTCCTGGAGCCTGCATATATTAGTGTGGCAGCTCTTCCCTTGCTAATATTCTCTGCCCTATCGCACACATGCAGGCCTACCGCAGGCCAGATTTTTTCGCTTCTCTTCAAGAAAAATTAACGTGGAAGCAGATCTATTTTTTTTTTTTTTCCAGAGAGACAGTATTTTAATATCATCCCTGTAAGTCAAAGCAATTTGAATGATTATCTCACTTAACGATGCTGCTTGTGCTGCCTCCAAAATTGCATTCAGCTCCTAAGAGCACCTGAACAGCTATTCTTTTCTGCTTTACTACTACTTTTCCCTGCCCCCCCCATCTCTTTCCTGGCACTTACGGTGATTCAAACTACTGCCTGCCCTTTCAGCCTGCCCTTTCATTACTCTGTAACCAGGCAGGGAGAAAGTAAACCTCTCTCTACCCCGTCGAACGATTCTACTAACTCTTCTACAGCCCACAGGAAATGAGTCGAGTTTGGTAAAAGGAAATCACTAATATTTGTTATCTTACACCATCACTTTAAGGGATTATCGAATACACCCGTTCCTTATACCACGCACCTCAGACTTTAAAATTAAAGACAAATTGCACATCAACCAAAAAAAAAAAAAAGTCACCCCAGTTAAACCACTCCAAAGTGGTTTATAACAAGAGGGAGGTAAATACTTGAGTGACCAACACACCACACATTTTTGACCCCTGCAAAAAGTGACTTTACTATAAAAGTCTGAGGTCTAACTCCTGCTGTGTGCGTGGCACCAAGTACAACCGGCTCCTTCCCTGCGCATATGGCTCTGGATTGCTGTTATCATAAAAGTACTGTTTGCTCAACAGCCTCTCCCCGCGCCTGGGAGCAAGGAACAAATCATCAGCTGCTCCATAATAGATGCCCACAACATCCATGACTCACTGTAATTGGAAGGCAATATCAAGAAGATACAGCCATTACACAAGCAAACATGGTTATTTCCACTGCAGAAGGTGTTTAATTTCCTGCCTGTTGCTGTTCCCTAGACAGGTGGGACAGCATCAATCCGGGGAACATCCCAGCTGCAGCACTGGATGGTGGTGTCCCCACAACGTGACTCCACCACGCAACGGCACAGCCTACATAGATGGAGTTTGGTCCCACCTGCACCCAACTGCCACCAACGCCTTTAGGTACCTAGTGAGGACAACAGGGAAAGACACTACCCATCACGGGTCCATGGGACATAGGAATAATCACAAGATGGAGCTCACCGCAGACACTTTGCTCACGACATCCCTCGCGACGGCAAGGCCCTGCGCAAAGGTGCGGGCGGCCACAAACGCTCGCGTCACTTGCAGCTTGAGCTTCCGTGGCACGTCCCCAAAGGGCTTCAGCTGCTCGGTGTACTTGCTGACGCACTCGAGGTACTCATCCGTGAAGTGGTACTGGGGGTTGACCAGCCGGAACATGCGCTCCAGCAAGCGCGCCCAGAACTCATTGAGCATCTCCTCCAGGTTGACGTTGCCACCCACGTAGTACCGCTTCAGCTCCACAAAGAGGTCCTTGAACAGCTCCGAGTTCTGCATGTACAAACGGCCGTACGTCCGCACGAACATGTCGTTCAGCGACTTCTCGGCGTTTTCGAGAAGTTCTTTGAAGAACTCTAGAAAAGAGGTAGAGAAGGCACGGTGAACATGGCCACTGGGTTGCGTGTTTGCACACTGCTATAACCACTACCACTGCTTAACTGGAAAATTCAGCGCAACGAGACCATCACCCAAATGAAATGGAAAGTTAAGACTCCCTAAAAATTTTCAAACTATTGATACATCTCCAAACTCTTGATTACTCTTCATAAACCAACCCCCCCCCCAACCTCTTTCCAGATTCAAAGACTTGCAAGAGTAAAATCTCTTTTGATGCAAATCTGAATACCGTGACAGAAGTCAGCAAAATGAAAGAGAAAAAAAAAGCCAATTTCTTGTGTTACCATTCAGCCGCCTTAAAAGAAGTAATTTCAAAGCACAAAACTATCAGAAAGAAAAAAAATGGTTTGGTTTTTTTTTTTGCTAAGGAGATGTTTTGCACAAATAGGTTCTTTCGGTTCTTGTCAATTCATTTTCTGAAGTGATGATAAACAAGCCTCAAAAATTAACAAATTTTAATACATTTTAAAAGTGAACCCAAAAATCTACCTGCAGGTTCTTTCTCCCATCTTGCAAGGTGGTCAGCTCTCAGGGCAGGGCCCGTCTCTAATTACTTAATCGGTCCCGATTGCAGACGGGGCTTCAGATGTTTGCGGCAGTTACCAAAAAACCCCCACAATTATGCCAGAATTTGCTGAAAATCCAAGGGCTAAACACTTGGCACAAGAAGGACAAAGACATTTTTTCAGATGACAAAGGCCCCTTGGGTTTCATGGCTTTCGAAAAGCAGATCCCCGTTGGGGTTCACCCTCCCAACGCACCAGACAGCCCAGTGCCAGGGAACAGCCGCTGCCGAAGCGCTGTCACTGCATCTTGGCAGTGCCACGTATGTCTCCGACCGCTGATAATGAGCTGACCTGACAACGCCTGGCACGCCAGATGCATCTGCCAGGTGGGTTTAAAGAACACCCCCCGCCAAGACAGTGCCACCCAAGCCTTGTCACGTCTGTCCGAGCAAAGACACCCTGCTGCACCGCCTTTGCCTTGGAGATTTGGTGTAGATGAGCTAAAATAAAATAAACAATATGGGAGGGGTCCTTTAAGTCAGCTGTATTTGGGCCACTTGGATCATAACTCCATGCTACGTTGCCTTGGGAAGGAAGTAAGGAGAGCAAGGGTAGGTGCCACCAGGAGAAGCCACCATAGGGACGCAGACACCCCGGGGAGCGGGCGCAGCCTCTCCACCACCGCGCGGGCCAGGAACCGTATTATTTTATGCATGCCACCAGCAATTGAGGATTCTGACCTCTGCCTTTCTGTGACTCATATTCAATAAATATTTTTTAATAAAACATGCCTCTGTGTTGTGGGGTTTTTTTTTTTGTTTTTTTTTTTTTTTTTTTTTTTAATCCTTAAAGGAGTAACGTTCAGAGCCAGAAGTTGTTAGAAGGGGGGAGGGGGAGAGAATATTTTGGCCCGGTGTGAATTTAAACCTTGTTAAAACGTATTACAAGTATGCTGAAGTTCAGATTTTCGTCTTCAAAGTGCTCCAGTACAAACAAAGCCTAACACAGAAAACATTTTCTGGAAAAACTGAAACATTCCTCGAGTTCCTGACGAACAAAGTCATGGGGCTCGGGGCCTGACACGGCTGTATATAATGCAGCCTCTTAGGAGCACATGAGAAATGATCCAGGGAAGAGGAGATTGATTTCAAACACCCGACACGTCCTCTGTCCAATATCAGCAGGAACCTCCACTTTTGTTCCCATGACTGGCATTTCCTCTCCAGGAAGGTTTTTTTTTCTGTTGAGTTTATACTATAGAGATTAGCTTGGTGTATATTAATTTCTAATTCACTTCATCATTTTGAAGGGTCACTTCCTTCCTTTGCTCAGACCTTTTAGCATCACCAAATAAGTTGTGCACTTAAATACTTTCGTGCCAGGCACGGGAGCTGGCAGACGCATCAGCAAACTCTTCAAAAAGAATTCGATTTTGAAAGGCTATCGAGGGGAAATCTACTAAACACTTCCAACCACCAGCCTAAAGGAACCCGAAGCAATGTTTTAAGCCAGGGAAGTTATCTCCAGTAATACATCCACACTAGCGTAACCAATTCATTCTCCTGCCCAGACTCATTTTACTGGTTCCACTCCAAAGTGGAAGTTGAATAAACCGTATCCAGGCTTTAGAGCACTCCATCTCTTCGCGTTTTTTTTTTTCATGTGGGCTAGAACCAGGTATGTTCATTAATTATCCTGGGGAAAGAAAAAGGCAACCTAATTAGCAGCAAATACCTGTGCACCTGCAGTCTTCCAGCCAGCAGCTTTTCCTTGCCCAAAAGGAAGGTAAATAAAGGAAACGAGAACTTCCCACCAAAACCACTTCCAAAACCCCAGCACAGCACTGCTGGAGGAGGCACCACGCAGGTGCAAAGCCGTTGTCCCTGCTCAGGCACCAGCCGGTGTCTCCTCAGCCAGCAAACACCCCTTCTCTACTGCCCCTTTCCAAACAAGAAGGGAGGCCACAGCCAGCACCTCCCCTCCTGCCCCATGTCCCACACAGCCTCCCCACCAGCACTCCCCTGCATCCCCGAACCGCGCCGACGGGATGTCCCGGTGACCGGTGCCGGTGGCTTGGCCCACGGGTGGCCTCGCTGGCACCTGGAGGCTCCTGGGGGTGGGGGTGAGGGACACTGGGACACTGGGGGGGCCAACAAGCCGTGATGGAGCCAGCAGGGGGGACCTGCACGGCAACATCTCCCTCTGTGCGATGCACGGCACTCCTAACTCGGTCAGCAGCAGGCATGACGTGAGATACAGAGCTCGGTTTTACTCCAGGTGTCGGCATCCCGCACACCGGCATCCTCAGTTTCTGTCTCCCCATCAAGAAACCAGCCTGGGCGCAGGAAGGAACGCTAAGCTTTTTCTGCGCAAACCGCAGGCATAGACGTCTGCAACGAAGAGAAGAAAGCCCAAAAGTCCTTTTTATGACTTAAATGCTAATCTGACTAGTAACTCCCTACATCTAATTAGGTATTAGTTCTCCCCTTCACAGAAACAAGCTGATTAGCAAACACCAACGTAACCCAGCATTAACCTTGCCACCGACAAGAAGAAAAATGGCAGGTTCCTCTCTAACGTCTCGGCTGTTTGCTGGGTAAAATAAATGACCACCTTTCATTTGTATTCAAAGTTGACTTGTTCTCAAACAAAGCAAACACACAAAGGCCTCGGCTGCTTATTTTACAGCACCGTAAAAAGCACGTTTTACAGCTGTGGTGCAAGCAATCTGTACTCATTAAATTATCACTCTGACAGCCTTCCCGTGAAAAGCTGTCAAACGCAAACATTTTTCACAGCCGACAAATCATACTCCGTCAGTGCTCTCCGAGACGCCGCTATCCGGAGGGATGGCAGGCTCTCTCTTCCCTCCCGGTTATCTTGTTTAAACTCCCAGGACAAGGGCTGGCCCCTCTGTCGACAAACAGGCGCGCAAGCAACACACACAGCGCCGGGAAGGGCTTCACAAACCGACCCGCGGGAGCTGCACGTGGCTTGTGAAGGTCTCCCTGGTTCCCCTGGCTGAGAGCAGAAGAACGTGGAGAGATGTCTGGGCTACACGGAGAGGATGGACAAGGCGCTGGGCTAACTTGGCTCAACCGGCTCTGGTCCAAGAAATGGGAGCAAGTCCACATTTTACTGCTTCAACCCATCTCAGCTACATCCTGCTGATGCAAAGCCATCTTCTCGCTTGGGGCGATGCTCAGGAGGACATGAGCAGGGGCGAAGGTACCAGCGCTGCCACCCACAGAGCGCAGCCCAGCTGCCCAGCAGGACCAGAGCCACAAAACCTTTCCTAACCCCAAGAAGAAAGTTTAAAATTCGCCTGGATTGCCAAATGAATTCTGCGGACGCTCCCAACTTTGATGCTCAAAGGAAGATGACATTTCCAATGCAATTAACTTTTAGAGATAGAAAATGCAGTAATCTGCAGTCAGGCAACCTACAGCTCTGGGCTCTGTTTATTCTTTTAACGCGTTCGAATTTCAGGGCAGAATTTCAATGACCAACGTTCAGGGAAAGCCTAGAGATGTCTTGGAAACGGTTAAGAAAGACTGGACGTGACATACCTGGTATTTCTGCAATAAGAGTCCTGGAAACTACAACAACAAAAAAGAAAACTCCGCTTTTGAACAAACCCTTCCATAAAAGAGCACAGTGGGAAACATAACCATAGTTACCTGGCAATATCCTTTTTTTTTTTTTCAGGTAATGAGATGTATTACCTGTTTGTAGCTCGAGGGCAGACTGACCCTGCCAGGAACCCAGCACAGGAGGGCACCGCACCTCCCCAAGGAGCTTCCACATGGCATCACATCCCACTGCCAGAGTCATCCACAACTTTTCCTTTCCCTCAAATTGCGGACGCACGAGGTACTCAAAGAAACACAATCACCCCACCCACTGCGCGGCGCAGGGCAAATCTCGCCTCCAGACCATATATCCCCTTCTTGGGATTTTTGTGCCCCGGATTAGTTTTGGTCTTGGATTCATAAGTCTCACCTGAAAATATCCTTTCCTCAAGTAAGAAGAGACGCAACGTTTTCCTATGCCTCGCTCTAACGTTTTCAGACATATTAAGAGCTGGATTTTCATACGAGCGGACTTTGGATGAGGAGAGCCTGCTGCTGTGGGGCACAGCGCTACCTAAATCAAAGGCAGCTCCTAGAAATCAGATGAACACGTGAAAGGGGCACGTTGCTCTTCACCCACAGGCAGGTTTGGCGTTTCCCTAAAATGCTGGTGACAAAAGAAGCGGCAGAACTGCCTGGCCTGAGATGCCTCCTACCACTGCTGGCACCGGTGTCCTCCGCCCCTCCAGCCATGGCCTAGGAAGGGAGACCTCAGCGCTGAACCCACAGCCGACCACCGCTGAGTGCTAAGTTTCGCCCTTAATTTCCTGATCTTCAGGAACAAAACGCATTTATTTCAGAGAATGACGAAGTACAGCTCAACGGCACCCTACTTGCTCCTCTTCCAGCATCTGCAAAGACTCAAACCATGAGCAACCCAGGGCTCAGCACCAAGAATCCACAGCTTTTAGAGCAGAGAAAACCTTAACTGCGGTGCAAAAAAAGGCAGAGGGTCTTATCCAAGAGCTCCGCAAGGCCGTGGAGCCAACGTGCTCTCCAGATGCCCATCTGCTGGCCACGTCCAGGTGTGCTGGTGTCCTTCCAAAAGCAGAGCAGGGCTACCACGTGCCCTTCTGCTCCCGAAGGCCACCAGACATGCTACATTTTCCCATGCACCAGGTTTGCTTCCTTCAGAGCTGCGTTTTCAACTGGCCTTATTCTGCTTGAGGTTTCCAAATTAACAATGCAAACAGACACCAGGTAGACACGTAATTACTCAACACACCTTAAAAAACAAATAAAACCAGGCTCAAGCTTGCAGAGGAAACATGCTGAATTTTTATGGGCACAATTAATTAGTTTCAAATAATTTGCCACCCAGCTTTTCGGGTATACTCTTAATATGTTGTCCAGATTATGATTAATTAAGGACCGTCTGTCTTACTGAAACCTTTAATTTGCTTGTCTGTGTAGACAATTACGCTTTCTAATGTGTACAGGAGAAGACTGCCACAAAGAGATTAATTACATTTTCTCAGAAAATGGTTTACTCATAAAACGTCCACAACAGCGAGATGGATTCCCAGACGGACGCTCTTGCCCGAGCCGTGGCCCCGAAGGCTCCGGTGCCGGCACCGTCCCAGCGCCTTCGCCGAGGTGCATCTGTGGATGCAAACTCCACCCTGCAGCTGCTCCTACCATGCGAAGCAAAATGCAATCCAGACAGATAAAAGGAATTTGGAGGGGAAAAAAAAAATAAAAATAAAAAAAGAGACGAATGTCTCACAGCTCTTTTCACCTTGAAGGCGCAGCCAATCCGTAGCCATGCCACCTACTCCAAAGGAAAAAGACTTTTTAAATGTGCTTCATTATTTTTAATATACCTTCACTTCCTTTATTGCATATACCGTATTTGTAATTTCCACCAGGGAAAAACAAACCATAGCTTAACAACCTTTTTCCAGAAGTGTTGAGAAACCGATGAATACATAGTGTTAACACATTTATGGAATATGAACTCAGGAAGGGCAGGGCAAATCCACAAGCTGTTCCTCTGTCCTGTTTTCAAACATGTGTTAGCACTTACTGACATGGGAAGAACTCTTCCGCGGAGTCTGAAGAAGTACAGGCTTAAATCATGCCAGTGTCACAGCAACAGCCCCGACATGTGAACCTTGGAGAGCTGAGAGGGACAACATCATCTCCCCAAACTTTGCTTTCTTTGTGAAAGGTTTCGAGCCAGTGACAACAATTGGGCTCCAGCCTCAGAGGAGACAGAACAACCACCAAACCCCACGATTTCTGTAACTTCTTGTTTCTGGAGGGCCCGAGAACATAATCTTCATCTGCCCCCCGGGGCTGGTAGGAGCCCAGAAGAGCAGGGAAGGACACACAGCGTGAGATCACCACCGTCACGCTGAGACCGAGCTCCTTAAAGGAATAAGAAGCAACAAAGGAAGCAGGGAGGGAAAAACCAGTATGGAGATCGCTGTCTGCAATTCAAGAAGAAAACAGCATCACATCGCATCCCGCTGCACGTAACGTGAATCAGGAAAGCAGCGACAGCAGAAATGCCCTTGGACCCTCTTGGTCCACCCTGCTCCGCCACATCCCACACAGCAGGACAAGCCCAGCCTTTGCAGCCTCCTCGTTCCCATTTCCAGGGACCACCACTGCTCCCACGTCCCATACCGGGTCAGCTAGAGCGGGTCTCTCCCGCTGCTCCCACGCCGCTTCCTCCCCAGGCAGCGGATCCCTCATCCCCAGCTCTTCCATCCTCCTCCTCCTCCTCGTGACCACGACTCAATGGCAGTCTTCCCCAATGCACGTCCCTTGCTGCTGCTTCTTCTCTTCCCTCCGTTCGCTCGCTCTTCCCTCCACTCTCCTCCCATGGCTAACGTTCACCGCCCCCACTCCTCAACTGGCTTTCCCAACGCATCTGTTGTTTCTCAGCTGCTTTAGCCTGGTGATCCAGGTCCCTCCGGTACCAGTCCACCAACTGCCCACCCCGAACAGCAAACATCACCCACAAAACCTGAAAGGCACTTCCTTCAGGTTGCCTGCTGCACACCCTCCCATTCAGAGGAGCTTTCTGGGACGCTCGCTACGGTATTTCACACAGACGTATTTTTTCCAAGCCTCCCTTCCTAAGACTGCTGTCGCAGAGCTTGAGGAGGACCCGTGCTGCTGAAGGACAGGGATGGCTTTCTCCTTCCCGTTACCTCAGTTCCCCTCATCTCATTACGTTTGCCTCGAGATCTATTCCAGCTAGGGCCGCCTCTCTTCTTTGTCCATCCAGCATGCCAACGGCTGGACGCGAAGACGTGACAGTACATTTATCGCTAACAGAATAACCCCAGCTCTGCACCGGTGGAATATCACACCCCTAAGCCCACCACAAGACCCCAAAATGCCATCCACTCCACCAGCATCCACGGCAGCAGCTCCCAGGACTCCACGAGCAACCCAAGGCCGCACAAAGGAAGGAGGAAGAGAGAGTTAATTTTAAACAGACAAACAATAGCTCATTGACTGGTTGACAGCAATTAGTAACCAGAGAGCACCGGGCACATTTCCTGTAGCCAAGTATAAAGCGTGCTGCCCGTATCTGCGCTTTTGGGGAAAAAAAAAAAAAAAAAAAAAAAAATCAAAAGCCTAAGAGCAGTTTACCTGTAATCTTGACAGCAGAACTGCTTGGACCCAAGACACCAGAGGACTCTCTGATCCCTCCGAGCCTGTAGAGAAGGTGGCTTTGCCCACTGCTGAAGTCTTCGCACAGTTACAAAAGCTCATCTTCTTCCCCCATCTCCCCCAACACACACGCGGGGCAGAAGCCTCCCCCACTTTGAGATCTCCTTCTGAGACAACTTGACCCCGGGATCTTTCCGAGCCTCCCAAAACAGAGGTCTGGTCCCGCTACCGTCAGGCGAGCGTCACCCTTCCCAACAAACAAGCCTAAAAATCACAGTGGCTTTTGTACCTCCTCAAAAGTCTCCAGATGCAGAGGAGCCAGTTAAAAGAAAACAAAGAATAAACAAGCTTCCACGGCACCGACAGCAGACAATTTGTGTCAGTACTGCTGCAGCGAGTGGGAAAGCGCAAACACAAGCCCACAAGTGGGATCTTCTAAAGGAGGTGTATTGGTGGTTGCTCCCTCCTGCTTCTCCTCAATCACTCCATCCCTACACCGGGGAAGCACAGGTGCGAAAGCAAGGCCTGGCTTCTCAGCAGAAGGCAACTGCTGCTTCTGCAAAACGCGAGGGACCTTCCCACCGTTTTCTGCCCTGGTTGGTTCGAGGTTTGGTGCCGTCCCTTTCTGGAGAGGGAAGAATGAGCCTGTGCCTTCATCTCGACACGAGTGGCAGCAGATAGGCAAAACCACCGCATTGTTTCCATGTTAACGATGCCATCGTCATCAGGGCGCTCACCAGAGGATGGGTTGTAATGGTAGAGCTCTCTCCACCACACAGATTTATTCAGAAACACAAACATCACAGTGGCTCCACCACAGCAACCAGCAAAGGGCCACCACCACTCAGCCCTCCTGCTGTGCCACACGCCCGCAGTGACCAACATCCCAGCAGCCAGGGCTAACCCCGTGGTCCTGGGGGCTACGGGCACGGGGGACCCTGGCACGCAAGCAGGATGAGGCCCCGGGTCTCTGCTCTTGCAGGTAGTTTCCGATAAAAGAGTTAAGAGGAGATGAAGGTCCCCAAAGGGCAGTTATTTCGGTAAGGCGGAGCGCCCCGATGGCCTGCCAAATTCTAACTATAGGAGCGGTGGGCTGGGCACCTGCGGGCTCGTCTTTCACCCTTTGCCTCCGCACTGTCGGCAGCAGCGGAGATGAAACTGCCAAAAGCTTCCCCTCATCCATCCTGTCTCGATCCCAGCTATTAATACTTCCCAGCCACGTGTCCACACCTAAATCCTACCTGGAGACAGCGGCTGGAAACTAAGGGTTATCTGGCACAATGAAATCTAAATTAAGAAATGAGATTACAAGTGGGTTTTTTTTTCAACAGTTTTAGCAGAGTTCGGAAGGTATTTGGCCAACGCTCCACCTGACTAGTTACTGAGACTCAGCCACAAATCCATTACCAGAAATGAATCGGTATCTGCGCACCCAGGAGTAACACAAAGCTCGTGCTGGAAGACCAAGGGCACCCTGCTATGGCTGAAGGATGCGTGGGATGATCACGATTTACAGCTGTGGCTGCTCTGCCCGACACAAACCCGGAGCCCCAGGCACTGGGGTCCCTCCCCGGCCACTCTGCCCGCTCCCCGCGCAGGGAAGGGGTGGGGGGGGGGCGCACCACAGTCTCGGGGATGCTGCTGGGGCTTGGTTTCTTTCCGCTCATTGTCCCAAAGGGGTTTTTTTGTTTTACACTGCTGTATTTGTTTTATCTTAAACACTCATGGAAAAGTCCAGAGGAGCGGATTGGAAATGGGACTCTCAGCATTTAATAGGTAGGGCCAGACACTGGCTCAGGCTGTACCATTTAGTACAAATCCTTGCCGCTCGGAAACCGGGAATGCCAAACGTACTGCCAGCCCGGCCGGGGACAGACCACCTCCCGTTTGTCTCTGTGCATGGCATTCCCGTACAACAAGGCTTGCAGAAGTGTGCTTGCCTCCCCAAAATCCAGAGTGAGCAGAAGAAAGGGACAAGACATGGTTTAAGTGCAACAGCAAAAGCATTTGTGAAATGCAGGGGCAGGAGAAGCAGGCGCCTGCCAGAGGCTCAGCCCTCCCCGCTCACTCTGCAACCCCCCTGTAAAACATCATTTCTCCCCCCGGAAAAGGCCTGGCACAGCAGTTATGTCCTCTGAGAGATTCAGGAGGTGCCTTCAATAAGAAAAAAAAAAAAAACCCTAAGAACATCTTATCTAGGAAGTAACGGAATAGCGGAAACGCTGCAGAAGAGTTATGCGCTATGTCCTGTCCCCGCTCCAGGCCCGCAGAACAGCTGAGCCATTTCCCCAGAGCGCTGCTTGGCTAGCACAGACCCCGGCGTGGAAAACTTCAGCCTCAAAGGGCAAAAGAGGTGAAAGTTTGAGTTTAATAAATGGGACGGAGCGTTTACGCAGTCTTAATGTCCCCATTAATCCTATTAATGTTATTAATCCCCGGGAGAGGGAAGGGGAGGGCACTAAGTGGTGAAGACGAGACAAGGCAAAGGAGATTTAAAAATTAAAAAAAAAAAAAAAAAAAAAAAAAAAGGGGGGGGGGGTGGGGGGGTGGAATGACGACACACGTTTAAAGCCCTGACTGCTATAGCTGCTTCTGTGGCGTGAGATGTCACGGCAGTCACACAGCTTGGTGGCTTTCCCAGGGCTGCCACTGTCACAGAGAGAGACGCTTACACAGCCAGAAGATCTCACCCACAAATTTCTCAATGAAGCCCATAAACGTATCTGAGACCACGCATGCCAGAAAAAACAACACAGCTTCACCTTGAAAACACCTAGCAACAGGGAATGTCACAAGTCCCGAAGAATTTTTTTATTTTATTAAAAAAGCACTTCCCTTCCTGCTGAAGATATATACCTTACTGCTGCGCTGGGATTGGGCTAGTGGGTTAAATTACAGCAGGAGAGACCCTCCAGAGCATATGGAATCACAGAATTTCAGAGTTGGAAGGGACCTCTAGAGATCATCCAGTCCCACTCCCCTGGTAAAGCAGGATTGCCCAGAGCACATCCCTCAGGACTGCATCCAGGCGGGTCTTGAAAGTCTCCAGAGAAGGGACCCCACAACCGCCCTGGGCAGCCTGTTCCAGTGCTCTGTCACCCTCACCGTAAAGAAGTTTTTCCTCATATTTGATCGGAACTTCCTATGTTCTCGCTCGTGCCCGTTACCCCTCGTCCTGTCACTGGGAACCATTGAAAAGAGTCTGGCTCCATCCTCCTTAAACCCACCCTTTAGATACTTGTAAACATTAATAAGGTCCCCCCTCAGCCTTCTCTTCTCCAGGCTAAAGAGTCCCAGCTCTCCCATACATAGCTGTACTGTAAGCAAATACTGAGGCAGGATATATAAGATACGGGACTCCAAAGCTCCAGTCTCCTCCCAGCGTCTGCAAACCGAACACGCACAGGAGGATCTGACGCTGTCGCATTACGCATTAGGAGCCGAAATGACTTCTGGTCAGCCCTCTGGGGACAGATAATCAGCAGCTTGTTCCATGCTCCCGATTAAGAGGAGATAATCCATTTCTGTATGGCTTTGGTGTCAGATCAGAGCAATTTTGGCAAGAGTTCCAACGGCACACAGCGCTCCGGCAACAGCTGATGGCAACGCCGCAAGAGCCATGGGGCATCACAGCCCCCATCCAAAGGACGTGCTGCTGCTTCGACTGTCCTTTTGCGGAGGCAACTGCTGGAAAGGTCAAGCACATAACGGAGGCAGCAGCACGGGTTTGCCTCTCCTCTCCGACCTGAATGTCAAGGCTGAGAGATTAGCAGCCAGGGAACCCCCGACAAAGAACTCCAAAGAGCTGGAGGACACGGTTTGCTGCTTGAGCTGCATCCCGGAGTGGCCCTGGGCAGCACGGGGATGTGTGACCCTGCACGAGGGACATCTGTCCCACCGGCTGGGAGACCAGCTAAGTGAAGGGAATTCGGTCTCCGCAATGGCCGGCCGAGTCCCTCTGGGCAGCTGTAGCACAGAGGATTCCTTGTTAAACAGAGGAAGGTGCACAGCTCCTTTGCGTCCGCTTCGTTTTCCTTGGAATGGATTTAGCTACTAGCAATGAGGCTGCGCTAACGAGCTGCGAACGCTCATATCGGAGCATGGGTCCAAGCAAAGGAAGATCTTTGGAAGGGATCACGTGCTTTTCCAATCTCATCCCTAGAGGTCAGGACAAATATATGGGTCTTGATCCTTTCCCCTTCCTGTAGTTTGGGCACATTACATCAAAAAGTGCGGGAAGAATTACGTTGGACAAGAATTACGTTGGACAAGGAGAACTCAAAAGAGCAAGGCAGAACTGACCACAGTTGACCTGATGACCAAGCACCAGGACCGAAGGAAGGCAACACCACACCACAAGCAGCCGATCACCCAACAAACACAATTACCGCTGCAGTCCAGGGCATGGCATTCCAGAATTTTTGCAGAAGAGTCTGAGGAGCTCGGAGGGGAGATTCTTCAACCTGCCCCAGCCACCGGCAAGAATGCTGCTGAAGGGATGCCTTCAGCCTCCGGGTGGCTGGGCTGGAGGGAGAGAAGCAGTTGTAATTAAAAGTCTTCCAAGAGGTAAATGATGGAGGATAGCAATCAGTTCATCTCTGCTTCCACCCCAGGTAAGATTAAAAAAATCCCTAAATCAGCTCTGTCTGCAGCAAACAAAGATTGAGATCTGATATTAGCAAATGCTCAAAGACAGAGCCATTAAGCTTTGGGACAAGCTGAGGAGGCTGCTCATTCTCCTTCATTAGTTTCGTACAGGGCAGAGAAACGCCCTCCAGGGACAGGCTGGGCGCAGCAAATCCAGCTTCCAGCATCCCCTTCCGGATTTGCCTGCCAAGGATTCCCAGGGCTAAGATCAGGATGAGACGGGCAGGCACAGGGCAGGCTGCGAGGGGCTGACGGAAGAACCATGCAGCACCGACAAACCAGCTCATGCAGGGCTTCCAACCAAAGGACTTCACCCATTCAAAATTCACCCCTTTTGAAGCCTCGTGCTTTGACAGGTATCCAGCTCAGCTTCGCTTAACGTCAGCCGGCCGTCCTGCAGCCGTCTCTCACCCTACAAAGGGGCCGGCACACCTAGCAATGCGCCCGCACCACGTCAGGCATGCTAACGCAGTGAACCCGGCACGCTCTTTGTTTTCAGTGCAGCAGTTCAAAAAGCCTCGTCGTTCATTTAAGGTGAAGCAGATGCCTTTCCTCTGGTCTCTTTGAAAGGGCTTATCTATAGGCTGGATTTCATTAAGTGCCTTGTTCTGCATTTAATAAGCTTGCAAGTCTAGACACTTTGGTTCTCTCTCTATCACCCCTTTGGTGTACCAGCAGGTAGAGACAACAGAGGTGAAGAGGGAAATATTTAGCTAGCAGATTTAGATGCTATCAAGATGACTGCGTAATTCCGTTTTGACTCACTGCAATTTCATACTCGGGGACTTTTTCGCTCACCCGAGTGCCAATCCCCTTTGAAAGAAAGGGGCTGCTACCTGCTGCAGTAGCGTAGGGGAGGCCCCTGGGAAGTTCAAGGCACAGACTTTGGGATATCAGCAGAAAATCCATGTCGAACCAATGGCCAAACAAGGGAGAAAATGGTCCAGAGGAGCTGTGCGGTGGAACCACTGCTACCAGACGGCGACGATGAGGTACAAGCGTAAAAACAGTCTCAGCAACGCAGTCCACCTGCCTGTTCAGATATTTCCACATGCAGCCGGGTGTCACCTCATTCCCCCAGCCAAGGACAACCCAGACAGGTCTGATGCCCCGCTCCTTCCTCCTGGGGATGCCCAGGACTGGGAGCCCCGAGGCACCTGTAGAACACCGTGGGACCTGCCACGACCAAGAGCTTGGCAGCCGAACCAGGAGATGGTGCTCAGACCTGCGGTGGGTGCCGCACCCGATGCCCGGGCATCGGCTTCAGCTGTTTGCAAGAGGGATGTACCAAGGTGATATCAGAAAAGAGGCACCTGGCTGCCAGGTGGGCAACGCTGGAAGGGGGTGTGCCTATGGAGGGACCTTCTCCCTGCAGCTCCCATGGGCCAGGCATGCCCTATGGAGACCCAGACGGGACAACGCTGTGGATCCCAGGGCAATGCCGAGGGAAGTCATTTGCCTATCAGCCAGCAGTCGCCATTGCCATTCCAGCGATGGCAGCTCAGCCGAGAGTTGGTTCATTTTGCTTCTGAGCCTGCATCACACTTGAACCCTCGGCCTCCGCACAAAACCAGCTCTCCATTTATCTGCTTGGCCCCAAAAGCTAAGGGAGACGGATTCAAATCCTGTTGGTTCACAACACGCTGGGAAAGATCAGCATTTCCGTGGATCGGGGCTGCAAGATGTGCACGTTACGGTGACACGTGCTGCGGGGATGTACCAACTAAACTAACTGCAATCTTACAGTAAAAGCAAAATGGTTTTTCAAAAGATTAATCAGAAAGAAAGATCTCTCCCTTTGGGAAACAAGCAGCCATAATCAGCAAATATTCCTGTCTCACGGGATTGCAAAACACAGCATGCTTTGCCCTCCGAGCCGCAAGTCACGAACTCCCCCATCAAAGCGGGAGGCAGAGCAGAGCAACTGCACAGAGAACAACAAGATGGGGGTTTTTTTTTTTTACATTTTAACCTTACAGAAGGAGAGCAAGTTCAAGGTCTCTGCACTTACCATCAAACTTCTTGTATCTGGAACTAAACATGGTTTGTAGGTGATTGCTAAGCTCTACGACGGCGTTTCGAAAGTCGTGTTTACTCTGCTGACTGTACTTCTCCTCCATCTCTTGAGAGCAGCACGTGTAGCCTTGCGAGCAGACTTTCAAGTGGTCACCTGAAAAGCAGAGAGGAAAATATCCCCAGTTAAAAGGACTCTCCACGCAAGGGCGAAGAGGTTGGTTTGCGAGGCAGGGGGTGCGAGGACCCGCAGCACCATCCCCTCCCGAGGAGACCCCCCTCCTCCTCGCTGTGAGCACTGGACCAGGCACACCAAAACCTGCTGCTGTAGAGGAACTTCATAGCAACGCCTGTAAATACCACGCGCCGTCTTTCCGCAAGGACATTAAGAGGTGTCCTCTTCTTCAGTTAATAAATGGAACAAACAGATACTCATCTGGCACAGTATAATTTGAAGAACCAGCAAATTGACCTGTATATACTATGATACCTTCCATGAAGTTTTTGCTGAGTATTTTAATTACTTCCAATTCATTCACTTAATATGCAACACAGCATCAACGGCAATGGTCCTTTCGGTAGAGATAAATCCTTTTTTCTTCACCTCCAGTTATCATAGGAGAAGTAATGTCTCTCAGAAACACAGTTATCACCGATATTAAAAGATACTTGTTTTATGCAGCAGCTCATGAAAAAGCTTTGTATTTCCCAGCTCCTAATTTTGTAATTTTACAGTTTTCTGGCATCATCCTGGGCGAAACTGGGTGTTTGTTTTTGGAGAATTCAAACAGATTTTTCTTCCTTGACCCTAAAGATAATTCTCTCCTACGAGTCATCTGGCTCAAGCTGGCTTGGTCAGAGGAATCATGAAGTGCTTCCGTACATACCATATCTCCATTTCAAAAGCTCGTAGACAACCGGAGCATGGGATCTGGCCCCATATAATTTGCTTTTAGAGCGTCTCGCTGCGGCGCAGGACGAAGCTGCCCTCTTCTAGCACCCCCCAGTAAAATGCTGCTGTCAAGTTTTGTGGGCCAAGGCAAACTCTTGGCGTACGAATCCTCAGCTCCAGCTCCTCTGAGGGGTCCCACAACGCCGCCCCACCACAGGCAGGCGGGGCCGACGCTGAAGCGGTTCAAACTGGGGCGAATTGTGCAAATCTTTGTCAACGCTGAAGATGATACGATCAAAACAAGCGGTTCGGATGAGAAAACTCATCCTTCCAAGTCAGATGGTATTTTAAAAGACACAGCCTACATGTAAGCTGCTGCCTTCCCTCCCGTTTCACACCGCGCTGCCAAACCTTATCCTTCACCCGGAGTGAGCAGATGGAGAAGGGAAGGCTCTTCCCTACCCTGGAAGCCACCAACCACCTCCAACCACCAACTGAGGTTCAGAGACTCACGGCAAGAGCTGCAAAGGACCTGCCAGCCCCCTGCGCAGAAAACAACCTCTCCGCAACCGTGCGCTTACTGACGGGCCATCCTACCTGCCCGTCGAGCATCAAACGTGCGCTCAGAGAAACAAGAGCAGTTTTCGCACGGTGCAAAACAAAGCCTTCTGCAAAATCTCCTACCAACGCCGCTTGCCCAGCTATTACCGCTTTGCGTGACTTTCTAGCCCCAAAATGTTAGTATCTCTCCTTTCAGGCACTTAAAGACCATTTTAAAATACGATGTAAATATTTTTATATCTCTCTATACATAATTCTTAAGAACCTCTCCTCCTAAATCTATCTTCCTTTTGCGCTACGGGATTTGTTTGTTTTCCCTGGCGTTACAGAGAGACCTTGACCGACAGATAATTCTGCCACAGCTAATTTATTGCACAAGACCCTCCGCTCCTCTTGAATTACGGAAAGCTCAAAGTCTGTTACGGGAAGCAGCACCGCTTAGACCCAGCCTTCAGAAAACACAGAAAAATATCTCCTTATAGGTATATTTTTCTTTCATGGACTCTATTTTCCTTCTGTTTCAGGGGAGCATCTCCAGCGGCGAATACACAGCATTAAGGGGTGCGGCACGGGGGGATGCAGCTCCATTTAGCTTGGCAAGTCGTTTAAAAGAGAGGAAGACGCACACCTAGGATTTTCGGATCGTGCTCACCAAATCCACCCCGCAGCACACCTGGGGACTCCTCTATGAGCCTGCCTTACCAGCCAGCATTAAAAAAAAAAAAAGCAAGTGCCCAAACGCCGCTGCGTCATTTCACTTTGAATCTCTTTGTTCCGGCTCCAATGCAGGACCAAGGCTCTTTGACAACAACGGGAAACAAATAAACAGCAGCGCAGCAATAACCACAGCTAGAGCGACGGCTAGCTTCGCGGTGTCAAATTAATTTTAATTTCAAAAGTCTTGAAACAGGGTTGGTTTTTTTCTAAATTTCTTCTTTATGGAGGGGGAGTACGTTGGGAATATTTCACCTGAAATGCACTTCATGGTTTCAGTACCGTTTCCGTGACGCATGCCTGCCTTTGGTGGTCACGACTTACATACTTCCCATTCTTTTGTTTCGGAGGGGTAAACCTCTACCCTACTTGGCAAACGCAAACCTACCGATAGTGGGATTTCTATTCCTAGTTACACTTTGCCGACACTTCGGAAGTTGTCACAGATGCCCTGGGATCCCTAAAGCCGTAGTTTTAACAACTCCAATTTATTTATGATTAAAAAAAATAAAAGCCCAATGTATTTCACCAATACAAGTAACAGTTTTATATCTATTTATACTGTTAAACTAAAGTTACCATCCCACCTAACGTTACAAAGCAAAATCATTTTTCTGTGATCCCCCTCGTCCCAGATTTGCACGGTGCCTCCCCGGGACACACGTGCAAAGCCGAGGAAAGGAGAACACTACTGCCAGTAAATCAAGCTTGCACAGAGCCCATTTGGTTGATCGTTAAGAAATTACGCTCCAAAACGCAACTCAGACATTCAAAAATGAATGACCAAGCAATCTAATTATGGAAGATATTTCTCAGTCATGTCAGCACTATGTGGGCTTGGCTTGTGATCAAGAATTAGCTCTGTCTGGAGCTGAGGCGCTCTGGCTACTCAGTGCTGATGGTAGGAGGATGAACTGTGTTACCCCACTGTTAAAAAAACACAAAGTTTAGGGCTGTAGGCTGCTTTTCTTGCAGTTTTCTTACAACGCAGTGGGAGATACCAAGGGAAAGTCACCGGAATTCACTGGGGCCCCAGTATTCCCATGGGGAGGGTTGTCCTTAGCATCTTCGCATCCCTGAGAATATATCCTCGCTCGAGCAAAGCAAAGAGCACTGACACGGTTTGCAAGAAATCTCATTTTAAATCAGCTATCAGAGCCGATCCGCTCAGCATCCGTCCACAGGACTCATCCCACGCCTGAGCCTGCAGGGAGAGCAACTCAGCATTCCGCCGTCCCACCACCTGCCCCGGTGAAGGATCCACCGCGCGCCCCTTGGGTGAGCGGCTGCGGTGGTGGGACCCGCTTACGCCTCCACGGGCAGACCCCTCGAGGCACGGCGGCACTGGTCAACAGCTTCAAAACACGAGAGTGCTACAACCATGGCACGCAGGGGAACGAGAACGATGAAGCCTGGAAAGCAGCTGCTGCCAATGGTCCACGTGAGCACACACCAGTTATGGCCACCAAAACCACCGACCCAGAGCCAAGACCAAAGACAACGCTCTTCGCTTTTCCAACTGGCAGCTAACTCCTCAAAGGAAAAGGTGCAAAAAACATGATTATTTAGGCCCACTTAAATAGAGATCTAATGTTTATGTATATTATGTAAAGAACACTCACGATGTGCGCTCACTGTCGAGGACACATTCGGCAATAATTATTTCCCAAGTTAAAACTCATCAAACAATGCCCATAGAAGGCAACTCTTCATCTACTGTTCAGTGTAAAGACTCGGCAGCTTTTGTAATTTATCACCATGTGAGCACAGCAAAAAAATATAACTCTGCCACAGCTTCCTTTCAAGTTCGGCTTTTCATTGAATTGTTTGGCAGGGTGCGCAATCATCACCTCGGGGGCTGCGTGGCAAAGAGCTTAAGTAGCAGAGAGAGACTCCAAACTTCTACCGCATATGCACGCCATCGCTGCAACTCGGTGTGGATTTGCAGCGGATCTTTCCCACGGCCCACCGCAGCAAGACTTTTTCCTCTATTTTATATCACATGTGAATACGGAGAGAGAATGACGGACCAAAATTACAAAAAGAAGCTTGCTCCTTGGCTAGGTAACAGCACACCTCTGGGGACGGAGGTGGCGGTTTAAAGATAGAAACGCAACGGTACACGGTGTTACCATGTGTACATCCAAGGAAACGTGCTCAGAAAGGTAATCTTGCAAACTTATGATTTAAGCCATTACAGAAACGCCACATTTAGCAGACTCCAGGTACACGGAGTTTCTTCCAAATCGAGTAACTATTTTGCAATGTGTCGGAAAACAAGTTTTCAGCGAATGAGTAAGTGTGCAGCACGAACTCAGGGGCTCTGTGATCTTGAAAAGCAGTTCCCTCCACCGAACAATTTTCCAAGACCTTTTCAAAATGTTGTTTCTGGATGTCTAACATGCCTTCCCAGCCTGCTTCTCCTCGCCTTGAACACGTTCATACTTCAAGCGTATCTAGCTGCAAAACTAGCTGAACTTTCAGGAGTGGTTTCTGGGAGGTGTGGGGGGGGTTGTTTCTTTAAAACACTCCCAAACACAATCTAGCCCTTCATCGCGGCTCGATAAACAAGCCAAAAGCAGTTTATGGTCTGAGATGTTACTGTTGGACTTGGCTTCCATATGGGAAAATGGGCTGGGGTAAGCTGGGCCAGTGGAGGAGCAGGAGGCTAACACTGCTGGGGGACCGGCAAGCGGGGCCACCACTTCAGTCTCGTGCTCTGCCCCTTCTCTCTAGCGCACATCGGCCTGTGGCGTCTTTAAAAGAGTTTTATGACTTCCTCTGAACCAGCTTCCAAAGGAATCCTAGACTGTAATGCCGGGCTCTAATCCAATTTCACACTAGACTTGCCTTCTAATTATCACAGAATATTAGGCTTCCACCCATCATATATAATTGACATGCTACCGAGGCTTTACAAACCCCCAACAAAGATGACAAGAAACACTGGCATCACCCCTGAGCACAGCTCCGCTGCTCCGGCCCCGCGTTAACAAGGGGCGAGAAGAAGAAAGAAAAGCACGAGCTTGTGATCGACTCCGGCGGAGTCATCGAGACAGACAAGGCTACCGAACCCTCCACCCAACCCGATCACCTTCAATTCTGCCCGCAATACCAAAACCTGCCCGGTTTTCTGGGGTACAGAATGAGCCGGGGATGCTCAGCACCACCACCACCACCCCCCAGGAACAGCCCGCGAGCTCTCGTCCACCTGCAATGGTGCTGCCGTGACCCACAGCTGCTGTCGGCACCGCCACACATCCCACAGCCCCAACGGCAAGGCTGGGTCACCCTAACCACCGCTTCCCCGGCTTTTAGGTATTTGCTAAGGAAGAGCACTGCAGAAATGCAGAGAGCGTCTTGGCGTGTAAACGTTTCCAGGTCAAACGACACTAAGCTGCAAACACCAAAGAGAAGGGGGGGGGGGGGGGGTGAAGGGATCCTTCTGCCTCCTCCCACGGCGTCACGCACGCACGCTGCTTGAAAACATGCTTTTTGCCTGGTATAAGCAGGATTTTTTAGTTGATGGCTTTTACCAGAGTATTCCTTTTCTGCTGGGTGGTGACTCTTCACCGCTTGCTTTAAAGCTGTGCTGCTGTGGGACTTGGTTTTATTTTACCGGGGCGAATCCTGCTGGGGAGACAGTGGCGTGCCAGTAAGAGATGTTAACCAGCACTGAGACCCTGCTACAGGAGGCAACGCGTCCACAAAGGGCACCAGAGCTGGAAGTTTCCAAGCTCACACGCTGCGAGCGATGCAGGTACCCAGGGCTGCTGGTACCCTCTGGTCCGAGTGGGTCAAACCGGGTTGGGACACCTGGAGCTGTGCCTCCTGCGATGCCCCCGAGCACACGGTGCTATTTCCAGCCCAAACCACTATTTCAACTTCACGCTTCCCGGGGACGTGCTTTGTGCAACCTCCCTCCTCCATCTACCGCCATCAGACCCCAAATGACGTACCCCCTTCCCAATACAAATCGTTTCCCATCCTAAATGCCACCATCACCCAACCGGAGTCAGCCTTCCCTCCTTAAAACGTTTGCAATTCTTACTGGGATCTCAAACCCAAAAAGCACCAAAAGAGGGTCCCCCACGTACCCAAACCAAGGTCCTCGCCATGGAGGTCCACAACCCGCATCGCCCCCCAAGCCGGGCACGCGGATGCCAGCCCTGTCACAGCCACAGGAGCCCTGGTCCTGGATTCCACCATCAATGGATGCTCGTCCCCCTCCCTGCACCCCCTTTTTCCCAGCCACCCAGGAGTTTTTAAGCCAGAAGACATTCTCACACGCAGTCGGCTCCCAAAGCTGACTGGTAGGGTTACGGAAGTACCGCAATTTGGCAGCATGTGCCAGCATACAGCGTATTTAACGTCCCACTCAATTAGCAACCGTTTTATATAAATGGTTTATTTGCCTTATTAATGTTAAAGCCACTTGTTTCCCCCGCGCTTCCACTTAGGTTATTAATCAACGTGCATTTCAGTTTTTTGCTGATTACTCTAATGGCACAGAAAAATTCCCCAGACTCACAGAGAAAGCTTATAATATTGAAATGATTTTTTTTTTTTTTTTTTGGCCTTGCAAACTTGTCAAGCAGTCAAAATACACTCTTTGATACCCAAACCAAAGCCCTTTCACCTAGGCTTAACAACAGCGAACTATTTTCAGGCGAGCTTTATTGCATCTGTTCACTCAGCTGCTAATCCATCTTGCAGGCGCGGGGAACGCCGGTGCACACAATACCTCAGTGACATACCTCCCTCCAACACAACAAATAATCCTAATTATTTCCATAGTGCGTACCTACAGTTACTTAAAATACCGTACACAACCGAGGTCTGTCTGGCTTCTATTTTTCCATTTTGCTTTGTTGACAGCTTCGGGTTCCCAAATTTACTGCCAAGAGGGTCAGGGACCGAAGAGAACAAGAGAGATTTATATCCGTGTGTGTACATTAAGCCAAACGCACATTAGGAACCTTAATTTTCTACTGGAAAGAGCAACTTAGGACACAAAGAGGGCTCTTGCCTTCCATCCGTCCAAGTCCAAATTACTACCGCACAGCTCCTCTTCCAGCCGATGACAGAGCCAGGTCCCTGAAGACCCAAGTCTGAGCAAACGCTGCCCGTTGAGGCCAACCAGAGGGATATTGGGACATCTCCCTGGGATGGGGGCAGACCAAGAGAGCCCTTCCCAGTCTCCTAATGCAGTTCTTCAGCCCCAAACAAGAGAAAGACCTTCCTCTGCTCTCCACAGCACCCCACAGAATGGCCATCAGTCAACCGAAGTCCCCTCCTGCCCGGCTCTCCCGTTGAGGTTGGGGCAATGGAGAGGTTGAGGTGGAGGTCCCCAAGGCCCAACCCCCGAAAACTCTCTGCAGCACATCTGAGCCCAGGACTGCGCCCTTCGCAGGTAGCACCCAAGGGAGAAGGATGCAGGATCTCACCTTCAGCAGGGTATTAAGAGCTCATTTCAAGTTAAAACCCTGCTCACCTGAGGAAAAATACCATTGCCGCTTCATTTCCCCAGCACAACCAACGATTTCCTTCCCGACAGGGTGGCCCAAATACTGCGAGGTTTTACACCCTGGAAAAATATGCCATGATAGAGCGCGCTTTCATTCCAACAAACAGGATATTGAGTCAATTAGTGGCACACCAAACACAAACCAGCCAGATGAAGATAATGCATTTCTGCAAACATCAAAAGAGAGAGAAACCACACAAAGACCTGAATAGACAAATAAGGCAAAGGGGGATAAAAAAAAAAAAAAAAAAAAAGGAATACTACATAATTAAACTTATTATTTAAGCAAGCCTGGAGAGTAAAATAGCTCTGGTTAACTAGAGGATTCTCCCTGGCTCTAGCTAAGGCAGAAACCTTCAATGAAAACCAAGAGTTGTTTCTTAATTAAAAAAAAAAAAAAAAAACAAAACACCAAAACCAAAAACCCCTACTTGACATCGCTGAGTGAGAACTTAGGAAATGCAAATTCTCTTTATTATCACCGAATTCTTTAGGCATGAAATAGTTTTCATAACGTGTCTCTGCCTATGTGCCCTGAGCGAGAGGTGTTACACAACGGACAAATTACGCTGGAAATTATCTTTGGTTTTTTCCACTTCTCCGGCGAGGGGGACGGATACACAAGGAGCACAAGAGACCCGTCTCCGGGACGGATGAAATGGGCAGTGTCCCTGTCCCTCATCCCTCTACCAGCCACCAAAGAACATCTAAAAAGCCCAAAACTTGGCAGTCAGTAATTCTGGGTATACATGAAGGTAAAAATAAAACAGCTGTGATAAAGCCTGTCAAAAAAACCAGCCATTGTCCAGCAGATTTTACAAGGGTAGTAACCCCCAAAAAAACCACCGAGTATAATTTCATGCAATTAAAAAAAACCCCAAAACACAAAGAAACAAACAAAAACCCCAACCCCCCCCCAAAAAAAACCCCAAAAGAATCCATCGGGAACAGCAAATACACAGAATTACTGAAGCCTCAGGCACAAGGAACAACAAATAGAAGAGATCTGGCTGGGAGACAGTTACTTTCCTTGTGAGACTTGGTATTTTTTCGTCAAATTCCCCATTAAGAAGACAAAACAAAGCCAAAAAAACTGCCTGTTTGTTGTTTTTTTTCCCATAAAGCTTCACGCTATTTGCCAAAAAAGCAGCTTTTAACCAAAACGGATTCTGACATAAACACAGCCATTCGAAATGGAATATTTTTTCCTTCTTCAGAACATTTCCCCCCCTCCTCCAGTTCCAGCCCTTCTCCCTCTGTGGTCCCCAGACCCTCTGCCAGGCACCTCCCGGGATGATGCCCGGCACCGCACACAGCCAGGCAGGAGAAGCAGGAGTACGCTGCTGGGAACCACTTTTCCAGTAATTTTATTTAATTTTTTTTCCCCCCACCTTTCCAAACACGGCCGATTCCAGCCTCAATGCACAAAACCACGTTTCAGAGCCGCACAGTAGTTTCTTGTGAGATGCACTCAGGCTCACCTATTCGTGCCAGCAGACGGGTCATCTGCTGGCAAGTCCCACAGTTGACAGTAGATGACCCTCGAAAGCTTCAGCAACGTTTTGAGGTTGTACCGCCCTAGCGATTCTGGGGGATCGTGCTTTATTTGGGGAAAAAAAACCCCAAACAAATGACCAAAAAAAAAAAAACCACCTCAAAAGAAGGTGTTCGTGGGTTTGTGGAGGCACTGACTGATAGAGATCTCCCCAGTTGAGACCACGGCTCTCCCACATGGTGCCACCGGCCCATTTCAAGGCAAGGACCACTGTCCCGTGCTGTCAGCCCCTCTGAACACCCCACCTTTCTGACGTCGCCAGTGACGCGGGGGCTTGGCAGAAGTGAAGTTTTCCTGCTTGCAGAACCAAAAAAAAAAAACCCAAAAGCATGCACCATCACACAAAGGGGAGCTACCGTTTCCACGGGTTAAAAGCACACCAACGGGAATAAAAGTGCTAAGGGCATGTGAGCTGGCGGCTATGACCCAAGCAAAAAATTTAAAACGACCCCAAAAACCTAAAGATGTTTTTAATTCCTCAAATAAGAAACAAAGCTCGTGAAATTCAGCCACAATTTCCTGTTTTCGACTTAAAATAAAATCAAAAAAAATATCCCAGGCTTTACATAAACAATAATCTAATCTATAAATTGGAATGCAAGAGAGATGTTAATTAACCTCCAGGAAGATTAATTCTCTATTGCTGGATCCAAAATAGGCACTGAGGAACCTGCTGCAATTCTGAGACCAACTTTACACAGAAGGGAAGGAAAAGGGGAAAAAAAACCCAAAACAACAAACCAAACCACCGAGCTGCAAACAACTACACGGAAGGGCAGCGTACAAATAGCCAAATATCTGGACTAGCAGGGTGATGGTTTTCACCCATAAAGATGCGCTCCTTCACCCTGCCTTGGGTGGCTTTAGGCAGGAAGGGCTCGGTGGAGAGCCAGGACCAGCCAGGGCCACCCAAAAGTCCTCGGTGACACAGACAGGAGGTCTACCTCTGCTCCCCTTGCTTTGACAGCAAAACCCACACAAGTCACAGAATGGTAGGGTCAGAAGGGACCTCTGGAGATGACCCAGTCCAACCCCCTGCCACAGCAGGGTCACCCACAGCAGGTGGCACAGGAACGCGTCCAGGCGGGGTTGGAATGTCTCCAGAGACGGAGACTCCACCACCTCTCTGGGCAGCCTGGGCCAGGGCTCTGCCACCCTCACAGCAAAGAAGTTCCTCCTCGTGTTCAGGTGGAACTTCCCATGGTCACGTTTGTGCCCATTACCCCTTGTCCTGTCCCCGGGCACCACTGAGAAGAGCCTGGCCCCATCCTCCTGACACCCCCCCCTTTCGGTATTTAGAAGCGTTGATAAGATCCCCCCTCAGCCGTCTTTTTCCCAGACTGAAGAGCCCCAAATCCCTCAGCCTTTCTCCATCAGAGAGGTGTTCCAGTCCCCTCAGCATCTTGGTAGCCCCTTGCTGTCCCCTCTCCAGCAGCTCCCTGTCCTTCTGGAACCGGGGAGCCCAGAACTGGACCCAGCACTCCAGCTGTGGCCTCCCCAGGGCAGAGCAGAGGGGGAGGATGACCTCCCTCCACCTGCTGGCCACGCTCTTCTTGATGCCCCCCATGGTGCCATTGGCCTTCTTGGAAACAAGGGCACAGTCCCTTCCTCCACACAGCTGCCAAGGGCAGGGCTTACTTCCCACCCTCCAAAGGCAGCCCGGACTTTGGACCAGAGCACTGATTCCTTGATCTCCTTCCTCCTGCCGCTCCGCGTGCCACTGGCCACCCAGGGCCACCGAGCCCTGGGGACCCCGCTCGGGGCAGGGAGCAGAAGCAAGCCAAAGCTCCGCACTGAGAAGAAACACTCCGTCTTCTCAATTTACACAAGTATCACTGGCTTGGGGGTGTTTTGGGGCAGGAGTTACGACTTCTGGTAATTGAAACTATAAACAAAAAAAGAAATGGAAGGGTTGAAGGGTTCAGGTGTAGTAAAGTCCAGCAATAATCTACCAGTCGAGTCATGCACCTCCCCACCAGCCCCAAAGGCGCCTCGCAAAGCGGAAAACTGCCAGCTTCGGACTGCTATCAGAAACGGCCAAAACCCGAGGGCCAAGGAAGCACGAGTTCGCTTGGGCAGGTTGCCCAGCCCCACCTGCCAAGAGCCACAGGCGAGTGCTGCCCCACGACCCCGCCAGGCAGACCCCACTGCCACCACCAAGCCACCAAACAAGGGTTCCCCAGGCTGGGAAGTGTCTGACGCCAGCGTTCAGCTGAGAGCAACTGGGTGCAATGTTGTTTCCAGGCCTGGTTTAGAAGAGACCAGTTTTCACCCCGCAGCACAACGTGCCCAGCCAGAGCCATGCCTGTGCCCCATCTGCCCTCACTGGGATGCTGCCAGCCTGGGGGGTCCTGCTGGTACCCACGGCACCAAAGGGCACCGTCCCTCCATCCTCCAGCTGGGCCACATGCAAACTTCACTTTCTTCCAGGCAGTGTGCCCAGGTGGCCAAGAAGGCCAACAGCACCCTGGCCTGTATCAGGAACACTGTGGCCAGCAGGGCTGGGGCAGGGATCGTCTCCATGTACTCAGAACTGGTGAGGCCCCACCTCAAGGGCTGTGTCCAGTTTTGGGCCCCTCGCCGCAAGACAGACACTGAGGGGCTGGAGCGTGTCCAGAGAAGGGCAACGGAGCCGGTGGGGGGTCTGGAGCACGAGTCTTGTGAGGAGCGGCTGAGGGAGCTGGGGGTGTTCAGCCTGGAGAAAAGGGGGCTGAGGGGAGACCTCTCGCTCTCTGCAACTCCCTGAAAGGAGGGGGTAGCCAGGGGGGGTCGGTCTCTTCTCCCAAGGAACAAGCAACAGGACAAGATGAAATGGCCCCACATTGCACCAGGGGAGGTTTAGGATGGATATTAGGGAAAATTTCTTCACTGAAAGGGTTGTCAAGCATTGGAACAGGCTGCCCAGGGCAGCGGTTGAGTCACCATCCCTGGAGGGATTTAAAAGATGTGTAGACATGGTGCTGAGGGACGTGGGTCAGTAGTAACTTGGCAGTGCTAGGTTAACGGTTGGACTTAATGATCTTAAAGATCTCTTTCAACCAAAATGATTCTGATTCCCCAGAGCACAGAAATACAAAGTGATAAACTCTTTCGATATGGCTGCCCGGCTCCCTCAGCTCCCACTCAATGGATGGTTAGCCCCAGCCAGTGTTTCAGGCCACTCTGGCCTGCTGAGGACCAACCCCGAGGCCCAAATCCCCCCCTTATCCAAGCTGAGGCGTATGCAGTAACCAGACCCAAGTAACCAGACTGACCTGCAAGGGGAGGCAAGGTCTGCAAAACGCACCGTTCCTCAAAACAACCTCACGGGCAGGCCATGGCCTTCAGTAAGAGGCTTCCTACCAGGCTGAGCCCAGCCCCAGGACAAGCGTTCAGCAGGTGGCGGACACCAGGTCCCCCACAAAGAGACGGCTGTGCAACACCAGCAAAAAACAGAGCCCAGGCACGGCAAGAATCACTTGTTTGTAGGACGTTTCCCACCAACTGCAGAAATATTTGCTCCAACAGCCTTGAAACTCTTTAAGGAAGAACTCAACTTTTTTTTTTTTTTCCCCCTTTTCATTTTTTCCTTTCCAATCCACTATTTTCCATTTCTCCATCCAGCGACTAAACCAATCCGACCTCCCCAAGTCCTCCACGAACAGCCCCTAACCACCAGACTCTCCCCGCGCAACCCAGGGTTGCTCCCTGCCTGGCTACATCCTGCTGCCCCTCGCAGGAACAGGGGCAGACAATTAGCCTTAATCCTCGTTAGTTCTGTACGTTTCCTTTAAATCCTGTTACCGCATTCCTCCGCGCACTGGAGCGCGGCTCAGCCACGGCGGTGACGGTGACCCCGCGGTGCCTCCCGGCTCCTGACCCGCCGGAGCTGCACTGCTCCCAAGGGCTGCACCGCTCCCGGACTAATCTATCTTCACTGATTAGTTCTTAATCAGGAAGGCAAGATGTGAACGAAGGGTGCAGATGAAAAGAGAAAGGGGGAGGGGGAGAAACGGGGGGAAAAAATAAAGAGTTTCTTCAAGGAAACATTGCCCTTTGCTGCTTTAGGAGACAACTATGAAAACTTTGTCCAAAGGAGGCGTTTGAAGTCTAGCTACTTTCATATTTGTAACATTTGAGTCACTCCAAAAAACCTCCGCCAAAGCAGACCGAGTCGGACTACTACATTCATTTATTTTGGAAGTTTATCCAAGGCTTTGGTTAAAGATAAACAACACGCCTGGATGTGAGAGAACATCAGAGCCGGGCTGCCGGCACAACGGGGAGCTTCCACCCGCTTTGATAGCGCCAAGGCAGGAGATGGTATCAGCACGACCCAAAATGGACCTACTCCTTCCTGGGGTGGCACGGCCACAGCACCGAGAAGTTAGGGCTTGTCCCTGGGAGGCATTCTGGCCATACGAACATCACGCAAAGGATTCAGCTTCGAAATCTCTGGCACAATCAAAGCATTTCGACCCAACTCATTAATGGCCAACAGTTAATAGGCTAGAGCTGTAACTCCTCTGTCTGGGGGCTTGGGGGTGCTTCAGCCAAAATCTGTAAAAAAAATGTATATTACAGCTGCTCTATTGGTCTGGTATCGAAGGTAGGAAGCACCACCCAGTCCAAAACACCCCGAAAACAAAAAATAAAACCAGACTTTACCAGGTTTTCCACCGATTCCCAAAGCCGGCGAGCGCATCGTTATTCCTAAACCTGTTTCCATTAGGGACATGGAAAAAAAGTGAACGGTAAACGTCTTCACAATTCCATGAAAACACTCCGTACTCTTTAAGGCACCCAAGGAAAAAACCCCACAAAACAAAAGTCTTGCAGAGCGTAATTCTCTCAAGAGCAGCACCTGCATGTCAAGCCTACAAATTAGGCTTTAAAGCCTGCCACGCTCCTTTCAATTTAAAGTTTAAGGCAGCACCAACACACCCAAACCCCGGGTCTTTCTTGGGAAAAAGCCGCTCTGAAAACACATGGATAACATATTGCCCAATTGGGAGAGACACCCCAAAAGAGCGACGAGGCAAACTTTTTGGGACTTCAAATAAACAAATTTGAACTAATCAATCTGGAAAGTCTGTTTTCTATTTGTGGCTTTGGGTTTGCTGTTTTATGTTTCTTTTTTTGTCTTCGCTGTTTGTTTGCTTTCAATTACCCGGGCCCCTCCTTACCCCTAACCTCCAAGAACTCCCTGTGCCGCGCCGGCCGGGAGGCGGCCAGCGAGACACCAAGAGTCATGCAACTGCAAACAGGAGCTGGAGGATGCTCCTTATTCAAAAGCCGCCGGGTTTTGCTCCCAAATGAACTTTTTTCTTGGTGTGTCCCTTCCCCGGCAAGGCTACGGCACTGGTAGTTTGGCGTTTCTCCTCCGGCGCGGCGACTATTCGCTGTTTCACGGGTCATCAGAAGGCAGCGAGCAGAGTTTACCAGATGTGGGTTTTATCACCTCAAGTGGAACTCCTATTTTCTTTACGGGAACCCTGGTTTTTAAGGTTTTATCAGATCACCGCGATGACAAAAGCTTCACTTAACATGCTCAAAAGCCCCTATAAAACCTCTAGTTCAAGATTTATTTGGTGGTTTTCAACGGGGAGGCATAACTTGCAGACACAAGTAATTTGTCCCATAAGCTTTGACTGACCACTCGTTGGGTGCACTCGAACCGCGCCTGCCTTCTGAGCAAAATTCCATCAACCTACTGACCAAAAGATGTTCTTTTAAGAATATTTAAAGAAAAAAAAATAGGAAAGAGAAGAAAAAAAAAGAGAGCTTGCAGCAAAAAAGGAAGTTTCAATTACTTTGTGAAATCAAGCAGAAAAATTAAGATCCAAGCAAACTTTATTAGCTCTGACAAGCAAATGCTGATGCCTTTGTTTCCGATGTGCGCAAAACTTACTAAGGACGTGGGGGGTGGGGGGGGGGCGTGTGTGTGTTTTGGGGTTTGCTGCTTTTTTTTCTTTTTAAGCCACGGAAATATGCGTCTTTTTTTATTTATTTATTTTTAAACAACGTGCTTCGCTACAACTGGGTTTCGTAAAGATATTCAAACGAAGGAAGGGGCGCAGAGCTATCGCAAAGCAGCTGATTCTTCTCTAAGCACCCACCACCATTTCCATGTGCCAACAGCACTTCATGACCGCGTTTATCCATGCGAAAACCCACATTAATAAGCCTTCCCCCTGCCCGCCGAGCACAGTAACCGTGCAGATAACTTCAGAATTTAGAGCAGGTTAAGAGACTCCGGAAGAAGATACGCAAAAGGCCAGATTTCCAAACGCATTTTGCATCCATGCTTTTTTTTTTTCTCCCTCCGAGCCAGTTTGGCTCTTGTGAAGCATTTCATATTCGGTTTGTGGTCTGCGGTCCGGGGGGACTGGAGGGGTCCGTGGAAGCACGCACCCAGGCAGTGGTCTGACGATGTCAACGCAGGGGGCTGTGGCGCCCCTGGAAATTAAATTTTAGAGGGTTCACAAGCTAAGACGGTCCAAGAGAGCTATGCTATCCCCTGCCCTGCGCCGCTCCTGCCAGAACAAACCATCTCTGCCAGAAACCTTCGCTGTCTCCCAGCTCCCCGAGGGCAGGTGGGCTGCAAGGTGGTGGAGCAGTTTTTACCCCCCCACCACCCCCACCCTCCATCCAAGACCAAAAAAGCCTCATTTGCTTCGAAAATAAAATTCAGTCCAAGAGCACGTCCACAAGTTTTTCATAACGGCACGGAGACCGTTTGGGCACCGAAGGGGAGGCGGCGCACGGGCGCTGCTCCACGCCTGCGGCTCCCCAGTGGTTCCCCCCAGTTTAGCTCAGTGCAGGATGACCACCTCAGCCCGGACACAGGCACCTTTCCACAGCAAGCCAGACCTACAGCCCGTCCCAGTTTAGGGCCCAATCCTTCAGCCAGGAACCTCACAGTGCGGAGCAGCTCTCCAGAACAGGAGTCTGGAGGAACCACTGCCATCGACCCGGAGATGCTTCTCCGGAGCATCGCAGCCACAACTCAATTTTGAGTTTATCTGCAGGAACCCACACGACATCTCGCTACACAGCTACACGCTATGAACACCCAGCAAAGCAGCAAATTCGTGGCACGGCGTGTTTTTCAGCCCTGCCCAAAAAGAGCACGTAAATGCTTTTCTTCCTTCCTCAGTGATGCTGCCAACCCTGCGCTCCAGCCTGCCTTCCCGGGAAGGCAGGCCACGGGTGATGCGGCTCCACCCCATGTCTTTCCCTCTGCTCACGACTGTAGAAACAATTCCCCAATTTCAGCTGGACCAGAAAGAGGCGCCAATTAGAGGGGTTTCCGAAATAATTAGCTCGTGTCAATCTGACGCAAAGCAGGGTTGGGGAAACAAGCCCAGATGATGGGGCTCTGGGAGGGACGGTCAGCAGAACTTGAGCTCAAAGCAACTCTTCCATCGCAGCTGGAGGACCAAGGCACGCAGGTGTGCTTCCCAGCTCCCCCGCTCCCAGAGCTCCCAGGGGCTATCGGAACACCCGATGGGCTCTCTGTGGCTATCGGGTTCTGGCTTGCCTGGCCACAAGAAGAAAGGCCGCGCAGGAATTAGCGAGCAATCCGTGTCTGTGATACTGGTGGGGGGGGGGGGGGGGGGGGGGGAATAGTTAAAAAAAAAAATCATACGCTGCTGTCCACAGCAGGACACCCCAGTTTGACACGGCTTTCCAATTTCAAAGGTTAAAAAAAAAAACTCACGCCACGTGTTATTGCAAAAGGCAGGAAAGAACTCGGTGCTCAAAGGGGACGCCAGCACCGAAAACGAGGAGGTGGGTCAGATTTAAATCTAAACAGGTCCACCGCACATCCATCCTAGGGCCGCTGTTTATAAGCGGAGAAAGGCAACTTTATACACAAAGATCGCATACTCGTGGTTCCTGGCTGTTCCTCGGAAGAAAAGCTGCTTTTCAGCTGAACTTTCTGAGAACTGTTTGTGTAAATAAGACAAACCTCCAAAAAACACGGAGGGCTGAGCCCGAAGCATCGCACAGAGAAAGGCGAGTCGGTGGCACGACGGGTGACGGGGCAAGCCCCGTGCCAAAAAACCCAAGTTATAACATTTGAAATGCCCCTGAAATTGGGCCTCCATGCGCAGCTACGAGCCAGGGAGGGAAGAGAAAGAGAGAAGACGCCGGTGGAAATCCTCCCCCCAGCAAGAAGCACAGCCCCGGGTTTAGCCCCCCTGAAAAACAGGGCTGGAGAAGCAGGAGGCACCCACCCCAGCTCTGCCTTACCCGGGCACGGCACCGGGAGATGCCACCGTGGCAGAGCCCGGTGCCAGTGTCACCACCGCCTCAAACAGGGATATTTTTTGGGAGCAGGGATGCTGGGACATGAGCGCAGCCCCCCAGAACCGGCAACAGTCTCATCCATCCCCTATACACCTCCCACGTCTCCGCTTTATCTCCCCTTAAACAAACCACCTCAGAGCTAAGACCGCAGCAGAGTTTGTAAATAAGATTTTTACTCGAAAAATGTGGTTTTTAAGCCTTTGCTTGGTACTCCCACCGAAGCGTTACTTTTTTAACAGGCCGGGCATCTGCTGCTGAAGCCACCCAGCTCACACAAGCGGGGCACTGTGCTCAGCCAGCAAAACGCGACCTACCACCCCGAACCCATCCCGCCGCTGGAACAGAGACTCCCAGTGTATTCCCCAGGCCTGGAACCAGCAGCCTGCCAGCATTTGTGGAAAAGGCGAGGCTGAGCAGTTTAACCTACCCCGGCAGAGGCGAGAAGGGGGGTGGGAGAGAAGGGAGAAAGGAGTAAGATAAGGGTATCACAAAATTAAAAATTCCTCCTTCCCCCCCCCCTCCAGGACACCCTACGTACCCCGCTTTCCTGGACACCGGCCTTGTCTGCCGGCAGGTTCACACGGGCACTCCTCCTCCTCCTCACATTAGCATAGATAAATCTCAACATCTTCTCAACAATTTGCAAGTCAGCTTCTGCGCCGCCAAGTTTGTTTGAGCAAAATCCTCCCGGGAGGGAGAGCAGTGTCCCAGAGGAAGAACGCGGCTGCAGAGGACAACCGTGCAGGAGGGCACAGGAAGCCACTTCAGCCTTTTAGGACAAGCCCACCTTTTGGGTTTCCCAATCCTCTTTCCAAACACATTTCACCATCCAGGCACATGCCCTCCTGGCGCCGCTCTGCATGGGAGTATGGCACCTCTCCTTCCCCACACCTGAGGTGGCTTTGCCCATCGCACACGCCGGATGGCTCATGTTGCCAACACAGGGTCGCGTTTTCTTACGTATTTTGGAAAAGAGCAAGTTTGGGAGACCTCTGCCCCAGGTATAGCGGAGATTTTCCACCCCCAGACCCGAATTTTGATCTCCTCTCGTGCGCAGCAGCTGGGCTTGTGCAAACAGCTTCAACAGGGCGGGTGGAAAAACAATGCGCCCGGCCAAAAGCGCCTTATCACACCAGGGGACAGTTGCAGCAAGGCTTTTGCTGGGCAGGCATCGAAGGGGTTTATTTTGTCTTTTTAAGCATGGCCTGGAGCAACCTGGGGGGAGGAACGAGTGCAAACAGGACCTTTGCCATCCACCTCCCAGGCGGTACCATCCGAAATCCATCCGAAATCCCCCCGGCAGGAAGGTAAACACCCCCCGGGCAGGAAGGTAAACAGCCCCCGGCATGCTGTGAGCCCCAGGGAAGGGACGGTTGATTAGAAGGATGGGATGCATTTACCAGTTGTGTCAGTCCTTCCCAAGCAGGGAGAGGGGCTCCCACCCTCCCGGCAGCCGTTGCTGTGCCGGCCCTGGCACCCTCCGAAAGCAAAAACACTCTATAAAAAGTCCGCGGCTAAAAAAAGCCCGGAGGAGAGAGGAGCAGTCCCCACAGCGGGGAGGCATTCCGCGACACGAAGCGATGCTGGCAGGGCTGGGACAAGGGCTGCTGTGGGTGGCGTTCCCGCAGGGGCCGGGTGTCTCCAGTGGATGACCGCAGCCCCGCGGGACCTGGGCTGCGAGCACAGCAGCTTCCCACGCCGGGGATGAACCTGTCCTCTGGAGGCACCAGGATAAAACAGGCCGAGAATCACCCTGAGAAGCACCCACAGCAAAGCAGCGAGGGGCCCCGCTGGTTCAAATGCACGTGGCTGGGGCGCAGCCAAAGGGACAAACACAGGGACAGGGCCAAAAGCACAGAGAGGAGAACCAGGAGCCAGAAACTCTCCCGTGAGAGCCCAAGTGCTGACCACGGCCAGGTTTCAGGTGCTTTGAGTGCAGCCAGCCACCAGCCTTTCCACCCACCAGTCAAGACTTTCCTTATTAAACTCTACTCCCTTTAAAAAAAAAAACAAAACAGAAGTTTCCCATCCTTCCTCACCAAAGGATGGGGATGGGAGAAGTGTAGCTTTCCAGCCTAGACACCCTGGGACAAAAGTCCAAGCAAACACTGAAGCTTCACCCCCAGGTAAGAAGAATATTTTCAAGACTGCCCACAAGCCTAGGCACAGCTCCCCCCTCCTGCTCTCCTGCTATTTTCAAACAATGACATTTATTTTTTTTATTTTTTTTCCAAAACAAAGTGTTCTGCAACCCTTGAGCAATCCTTTCCCTTTCCAATAAGAAGTGAAATTCTCTTCGTTCCCCGCCGGTCGAGACGCGCAACCACAGGCGCAACCACCAGCTCCAAATCCAGCCACCCCACAGACAGCCACGTCACAGCCCCGTCCCCGGGCTCCCGCGCGGGGCTGGCACCGGCCAGGTCTTGCTGCACCACAAGCTGCTCGCAAAAGGCTGGGGAAAGGTTAAATTTTAACTTGAAACTCTTTTATACTGAACAGCTCGACTTGTCTTCCTCAACCTAGCTCCTGTAAATTGAGGGGTTTCACTTCATCTATTTAACTTCCAAGGGCGCTGCTTCTGCTGTAACTTGTTTCCCCAAAAAAGAAATGGCTTAATGTCTCAGAATATTAAAACATATATATTACCGAAAAGCTATAGAGCCAAGGATGACCTATTTCTCACAGCAATATAAATATTTCCAGGTCCTAACAAAGGCAGGGGAAAAGTAGCTCTACATCAAAACGTAACTGAAGCCAATAAAGAGATTTGCTCTGAAAGAAATTAATATGGATCAAATCCCAAGGAAGTGGATTTCATGGCACAATCCTCCTATGTTAACTGCCCGGTAGCCTCCCAAACTGCCAGTCCAAAGGCAACACACAGTAAAATTTACATTCTGTGGTCACTCAGACACACATCTGGTGCAAAGGCCTGCGCTTTAAAATAAAAACCCCATTGAAAACCTTTCTGGAAGAGCTCCACAGTTTAAAAACACCACCTAGGAACTAAGTGGGACTGAGCAATTGAATCCCAGAAGACACGGGATTCAAGAGGTGGCCCCCGGCGCACATCCCCGCATCCAGCTGGGAGAACGCAAGGGGTTAAATCTCGCGGTGGGCTCACGCGGCAGGAGCATGAAGGGCCTATTTAAAAAGAAGAATCAGAAATAAGGAATTTTGCCAGTTTTTACCCCTGATAAATCCGCATTCCAGTCTGTCAGCTATCTTGTTATCCCCAGAGCTGCTGAAGTGTCTTTGGCTGTAACTACGCGTGACTCCGGCTTTGAGTAATGGAAATAAAGTATGTGCGTTGCGACTGCAGCGTTCCTTTCCCGACCCCAGAAAAAGAAAGGCAGAGCCGGAGGAGATCCTAGAGCAGCTCAGGGATTTCGTACGGAGAAGCCGGAAAGCTGCTTGCACCCTTCGGCGGCTGCCCGCCCCACCAAACCTGCCTGGGGAAGGATGCCTCGAAGTTGTAAAGGAGATGCCAAGTTTTAGCCTAATACAGCAGCTTTTATTGTCTGCAATAATAAACAAACAAATACTCTTCCAGATTCACGAGTCCGGTTTAGCTGGCAATTCATACCCGGCAAACATTTGGAAGCAGTATTGTAAAATTAAACAAAGCTATCATTTACAGGAAACCCTGCCTCGAGTACAAATTATAGAGTTGTTAAGTTTATCTGGCAATGCCTTGCCCCTGAGTGCTATATAATTATTCCTAAATCTTTCAGGAAAGAATGCAAATATTTTAAAGCCGTAATTCATTGACAAGGAGGAAGTCTCCTTTAACCTTTTATGCATATTTTGATACCTAGAAATTAACCCCTGCTGGCCACAACTATTTTTCGGTCTCCTATTGGAGCTGGCTGGCTGGCGAGCGGGATGCTCCCCGGTTTCAGCAAGGCTGGTTGGGAATGCCAGGCTCTCCGGGCATCCTCATCCTCGCCGGGCATCCTCATCCTGGCTCGCTCACCTCCTCAAAGCGGGTTGGGGGCCAGTTTGGAGCAGCAGCGGCGTGCCAGCCAGGCTGCTCCCCGCGCCCCAGTCTTCCCGGTAAGGGAGGTTTCAGGCTGCTGAAAAGGTTGGCTGTTCTCGCAGGGGTTACGGCAAAAAGTGGTATAAAGGAGCCTTTAATAAAGCGGAGAGCCGAGTTAACGCGGAGTTTTTGCTAGCTAGGCGCCTGCCACCGGGATCGCCACGTCCCTTCGGCAGGCCGGATTCAACGGGGCAGGAACAGCCCTGAGCCTCCTCTACCTACCAAGCCACAGCTCTCCAACCAGCCCCAATTAACTCACGTTAATTAGCGGAAGGCGGGTGGTACCATCTTCCCCAACCCTCCCCGCCCCCCCAAAAAAAGTTCTGTTTTGCAACTCATCCTCTGCTCAGGCCCTCCCCCCAGCAGCCAGGCCCTGAATCTACCCCGGCAGCAAATCGTTTGGGGCATATTTCTAAAGAAATGGTCACTTGCAGCTGAAGGGCAGAGGGTGTGCATCCCCTGGGGCAGGCAAGCGGCACCCGCAGAGCCAGGCAGGCAGCCCCCCACCCTCCCAACAGCACCCGCCGGGCGAGCACCCACCGCCCCCTGGGGACTCATTCCTGCTCCGGAGCATCGCTGCCCCCCCCCCCCCAGGGTCAGCCATGCTGGGACTCTGCTCTCAGGGCTGCTCTGGAACCATAACGCACCTGCTAGTACGCTAAAAAGGGGGGGGGGGGGGGGGAACCAACCCAAAAACAAAACAAAACCCAACCAAGCTACAAAACAACAGCCAACCTTACCTTTTCAAAAGGTAGCGCTCACGCTATTGTATTCTCCTCCCAGCGAACATGATTTATTTAAGAGGAGCTCAGCGCTCTCAGGATGCTGCGGGAGGCAGGCACCGGCAGCCTGTCATACAGCAACGCCGCCGCCGTTCGCAGTTACCCAGACACGGGGGGCAAACAAGTACCGTATCAGGGTTGGGCTGCAGCAGTTCACCCAGTAGCTTCATACACACAGGCAATATCCGTGATGCTCAACGGACCGCCACGATTAGTGCTCCTGATACGGTGGATCTCGGAGGCGAAAGGACCTGGCTTCTTCCTCCCAGGGGAAGCAGGTCAGCGGATTCCCTTCCTTGCAAATAGCTAAAACCAAGAGGTTTTAGTACGAAGGTGAGCACTGTGCTGAGAAATCACTCAAAACGCATTTAAACGCGGCTCCGTTAAGATGCTATGATGCTCTGAACAGCTACGATGCTCCAAACCGCCACCTGGGTCTTTCAGAAGTTGTGCCACCGATACCAGCCCCCCACACCTCTCCTGCTCTGCAGTGACACGTCGTGACCCTTGCTCTGCGCCGGGAGCCGGGGACGGGAGGCCAGGCCAGGCTCGAAGCCCCCAGTGCGAGCCCGATGCTGTGCTCGGGGAGCGGGGAGGCAGGAACGTGTAAAACCCAACCGTGTAAAACCCAACCGGCAAGCGATCGCACTAGAAGAAAGCAATCTCATTATGAGAGCTAATGAAAGCCAACCACAATTATTATGTAAACAGTGCTGAATCATTAGCAGACGCTATCAAAGCCATTTTTTCCCCCCACGGAGAAGAAAAGCATACGGTCCTATGGCACCCTCAGCTCCATCCCTGAACCGAGCCAGAACTCAGGGGGAAGCCTGTTTGTTTTTCCTCCAGTCCAAACCAAACCAGCGGCACCGCTCTGACCCCTGATCCGCCGGCTGGGTTTCTGCCAGCCGCCTGCTCCCGGTGCCCCTGCCCTGGCAGGGTGGCAGCGCCACCGGTGCCTCATTGCCTCATCCCACCGGGCACCCAAAACTGCTGGCCACCCTGCTTTAGAAACGCAAAGGTTGGCCAACGGGCCAACAAAAAACCCACCTCGCGCTACTCCGAGCAAAGGTAAAAGCCCGCGCGGGTGCCCACGCGTACCTGGCAAGGGAATTATTTTCCATTAGGCTTTTATAATTGTGCTGGTTTCTTTGATCACATAAATGCCCTGCCCTCCCATGGGAACGGGTCAAGGAAAACCAGGGAGGGTGCAGGAGGGAATTCTTCCCCTTTATTGCTACCATGCAACGTCTCTCCCTATCACAAATTTCTTTCTAATAGCACCCACCAAAGATGGGTGAAACTGCTCGCTCTTTAATCTTCCAGGGGGCAAAGTCACCTTTAAAGCAAACAAACAAACAAGCAAGCTCCCTTGGAAGGAATCGCTGCCAGCCAGCTGGCTGCAGACGCTCCAACAAGATCCTCGTGTTTGCAGGAAAAGCAAAAAAACAAAAAAAAAACCAAAAAAAAAAACCAACTGTATTTCAGCCCAGTAAAAATCCTGGCTCCGTGTCTTTATGTTCCAAGAATGCTGAATCAAAACAGGCTCCGCTCTTTAAAAAGAGGAGAGTACAAAGAAGCAAAAAAGTTTGTATTAAAACCCATGTAATCTTTTTAAAACACCATTATTAGAACCTGTAGCACCAGCCAAGAGTGATTTATCACCCCCTGTCATCGCAGCCTGCAACACAGAGCTTTTTATACCAAACTGTCAATGCTACCAAGCTAAAGCCCCAGCTCATAATTTCTTAAAGCTGGTCCCGCGCTGGCAGCAAATCCCCTAAACCCCGGGGATTCGGGGCTGCGGGGCACTGCTGTCCCTCCACCCGGGGGACCAGCCGCAGCGCGGGGCGATGCCACCCAGCCCAGGCTCTGCAAGGTGCCTCCAAGCGGGAGGATGTTCTAAGTCAAGGCAGGTAAACACTTCGCCAAGGGTTATTTCGGCTCCTTTCAAAAGGAAAAGCCGCCGGGCCGGGCCGTAAAGGCTTTAACTACGTTTTTCTGATGCCAGCAGGTCCCTTCGAGGGACGTACGGCGAGGTGCCCGGTTTTCACGGGGCGAGCGGTCAGAGCTCTCTGAAAACCAGACACCCTGACATTTGGGGTTTTCCCGTGAAGCTGTTGCTCCAACACACCCCAAATCACCAGTAATTTCTAGAATAGCACTACAAACCACAAGAGGTTAAACCCACCGCACATGACTTAAACTAACCTAAGGGTGACCCCTGGAAAGGCACAGCTATTGGATGTTGTGGTTCTGTAGAAACTCAATTACCAAAGCCAATTTCCTATGAGAATTTAAAAAAAAAAGAAGAAGGGGGAAAAGGAGGAAAAAAAAAAAAAAGCAGCAACAATGCTGACAATGTGTAAGGGCCACATATTTTCACCTCCCAAAAGCTGCAGCCTGGCCTGTATAAGAACAGTTCCTATTCCCACAAAAATGTTGAAACATATTTTAAACATTTCATCATTGTTTGCCCCCATCTGAATTTGCTTAAAATCCAGACAATTCTCAACTGCTAAATTGGAAACATTGAGAGAAATACTCCTTTGAAATCCTGCGCCCAGGGCGGCTCCTCGCTGCCGACCACGCACCTTCCTACCCCAACCCCAGCCAGGGGTCCCGCGCAGGGACCTCACGCACCTTCCACCTCCATCAGCCACCGACTGCAGAAACCACGGAAAATCTGAGTAGAAAGACTGGAAACAAACAGATTTCGTTGGTTGGTTAAAAGACCAACAAAAAAGAAAAGTGTATCTAGAGTGGGGGGAAGAAATCAGGCAATGCTTTACATTGGGAAGAAGGCGCTACAGTCCTAATTTCATGTTAAAATCAACGTTGTCCAGCCCTTAAGGAAGGGCGATCCCATCAGTAGGTACCCCCCCCACACTTTTTAAGCGCCATTGCCATCCTTCCACGCGCTGCGTGTTGCCAGTGGGGTGATGATGCCCCTGAGGACCACCAGCCCTCCCCCAGCCCAGCAGGCCCCACAGGGCCAGGAGCTGGACACCATCGGGGACCCTGAACAGAGATGCCCGCACCAACCAGAACCATTTGCAAACAGAAAACGCCATCCTAAGAAAACCACCATGGCCACATCACCACGGGGCCGGGGGGGTAAAATCCGATGACAGCCCACGTGGCTGCCACCAGCCCCGTGCAGGTAAAGCCTCCTCAGCAGCTCCCCTCTTCCCACCATGCTGCTTTTATCCAAGCGTCTTTCCCAGACCAGAAAGATGTAAAGAAGAAGAAAATCCCACCCCCACCCCCGGCCCCGAACAAACAGGGCGCTTCAGCCACAGCCTCCATCATGGGGCTGCACAGGCAAAGAAAACCCCGAATGCCCCAAAATTTCTGCTAGAAAGGCTAAATAGTTTCACGAAAACACCAAGGAAAGTCTTTAACAAACCAGGAAGCAGGTACGATGGGCTACAACAAAGTCATTCTCTTCTAATTAAAACGCTCGGCAATTAAAAAAAAAAAAAATAAAAATACAAGCAGCATCCTTCTTCCCGAGATGCACAAATCCCGGCAACTGGCAAACTGCCCCTTCCAGGACACCGGAGGGGTTTGCTACAGGGCATCTGGGAGCGCACAAGGTAATTTAGGGAGCAAGGGGGAAATCTAAGAGTTTTCCCGGGCCCTCGCATTGCTTAGCAATGGGAGAAGGAAGTTATCTTCATAATCTCAAAAGAAAGAGAAAGCAGGAGGAATGTGAGGAATGCGAGGAGGTTATTGCCCCGGAGACCGGAGCTGGCAGCCCGCTCTCAGCCCAGCGCCGGGGAGGAGACGCACACCCTGACCTCTTTGGCTAACAAGAATTTCCTTGCGCACACCACCACCACCCCCCCCCAAAAATAAAAAAAGGGAAGAACAAAAGCAAGGAATCAGTCCAAGAGGGTCACTTCTTTTCCAGGAGGAGGCAAAGGATTTGGAGCAGACGGGACAATTCTGATGCTCCATCCCGTGGTTTGCAGAGGAGACCAGGAGGGAGATATGAAGGACTGAGCCCTTGCAACTCGACACACACGTGCACATCCATAAATCCTGTGGTGAGCACCCCTCTGCTCATCAGGGGAACGGCTACGGGTGGAGGGGATGGGAGGGGAGAACCACGCATCCAACACCTCTCGAGAAGCTCTGGCAGCCCTCCTCCATCCACACAGGCTCTGGGGTTGGCAACCCATAGCACACAACCAGGACGGTGGGGTCTGCACGAGCCACCGGCCACCACCACAGAGCAGGCTAAGGCCATGGACATCACCACCCCGACTAACCTGGGACCTTCCAGCCTCCTGACAGAGGTCCCAGCCCTGCTGGGGAGATGCCACCACGATAGAAGATGCTTGTCTGGGACCTTCTCCCACCCGAGCCATCTTGCACCTCCTGCTCACACGCAGCAGGGATGCTTCAGCCCCAATTTTCCTCAGCCCCGCAGGTATGAAAGATAAATACCGTGGGTGAAGGGGAGAGGCAGAGACCCAGGCAAACCCAGCGCCTCACCACCACGCCGGCCTCGCTCTGCTGCCATTTCAGCGAGAATAAAAAGTCTGTTGACATACGAAAGCCACAGAAAATCTCCCTGAAACTACAAAACAGCCCTGAAAACATTGTGCAGCTCAGGCCTCCCGCACAATGTACACACTTCCATTCAGCCTCTTAAAAAACAGCTACATGTCTAAGGAAACATCTGATAATTAAGGCAATTTTAACAATAGATAATAATTTGACTATGAATTGTATGGAATGTAATGACTGCTTATTCTGGCAGAAAAAACAGAACTTTCTATGAAGCGTGTGCCAAGGAAAACGATACTCCCACTCAGCCCGGACCACTGCGAGCAGTTGCTGCTAACCACATGCTTCGCGCTGCCGGCTGCTAGGACACGGCGCGCTGCTGCAGCCCAGCCGAACCCGCGCTGCAGACGGACGGAGAGAAAGCCGAGTCCCAGGCGAGCGGCAGCCGGAGCCCTGAGTCAGCCGGGGGCCGCCGCCGGCTCTTGCCAACACTCGCCGAGCCACACGGCCACCAGCGCCAGCCACCAGGATGCTCGCCGGTGGCCTGCGGGCAACTTGCACGCTGCCAGCTACCCCCCTCCTGCAGTTTCCAGTTGCTAAATGACATTAGAAGGAGCTAAAAATACTTCAAGCGATTCTCTCATTCACTTTTCCATGCCAGCACTTGTGTTTGCCGCGAGGATGTTCTCCGACGGTCACTTCCCCACCCACGGGTGGTCAGGCAATTGCTCCATTACTGTGCGCCAGGCAGGAGAAACCACCCTGCTCACCAAAGATCGCTGCCTTCGCTGGCCAGGAGGCATCGCCAACAGCTCCGGCTGGTGGCCAGGTAGCTCCACACCTTCAAAAGGGTGGCGAGGAGGACCAGGTATTGTCTGGCACTTCTCATACCCTACGGAGCGCAGGAGCCGTCCCGTGCAAACCGACTGCAACAGGCTCAGCAGCACCAGACGGCACGAGCAACAGAGTCCTGGACGAGATCCAGAAACCGTTTCTCGGTTGGAAGAAGCCACATGGAAGAGAAGCATGTGAAAAACAAAACAAAACAAAAAAAAAAGCACGTTTGCTGAACTTTGTACATAAAAACAGCAACGTCAAAACAGCAGCCTTCCTGATGGAGCGGGGTGACACACCGGCACCCGGCTCACAACCGCCAACACGCCGGGGCCGAGCGAGCAGTGGGACATCGGGGCACCCCTGCCAAAGTCACTTTGGGCAACACCCTATGAGTCCAAAAATCAATGGCCAAGCGATTTTCTCGGTCACCGAGAAACAGCTCCTTTCCATCGCTCCCAACAAATAAACGCAGCTATTCCAGTAATTCCATTTAAATACAGCCAAAGAGTACACCAAGCATCTTCGCTGAGAGTGAAGAGGGAGTACTGCCTGCGCCCGGCTCGCTCCGTGCTCCCGAACAGGGCATCTGCCACCCCAGCCTGCCTCCAGGCCACCACAAAACCAGGACAGCAGTGCCAGCATTCCAATTCTGCTGGAAATTCACAGGTTAACTGATAAGGCTTTCCACCAACAGGCAAGGTTTGTGGGTTGGGTTCCCCCCCCCCAACCTTTTCAATCCAGGAAAAGAAACATCTATTTCTTCCACTTAGCAGGAAAAGGGAAGGAATTTCCATCCTTTTAGCACCCAGGGCGAGAAGGAGCCTCTTGAAAGAAACATTGGGGTTTTTTTTGTTTTTAAATCACAGCCACTCTCCGGATGCCACCGACACCGCTTTGCATTTCGCCCCGCAGCCGCTCCAGACCTTGCCCCACAGACGTTTCGGTGCGTCACCCAGAGACACGTGGGTTCCATAAGGAACAACACTTCCCAGGCAGCGTTTGAACAAAGTGAGCAGCTACAGGCTGTAGGACCGAGACCTTCCCGGGATGCGCCCTTTCTTCGGGAAATCTTTAAAGCCACCTTAAAACCAGTTTCAAGGCTGGTGCTCTGCCCACACCACCTACTATCTATACGTTATCAGAAGTCAAAGTTTCACAACGCACCCGTCTGCATCAGCTCTGCGAAACGCTGATCTCTCCAGCAACAGCAGCAAGATCGCATCTGGCCACTGCCGTGCGCTTTGCAACACGGACATCACAGGGATGTAGGCACGGGAGCTACTGAAGACCACGCGGATACGAGGCAGTACCAAAGGGTACTGAAAATTATGAAACTCTGAAACGCTGCCACGCAGATTTCTAGCAGTAGTCTGTATTTACGCCTCTTACACCAAGTTAACATAAAAGGAAACAATTTATATGTGTTTATATATGTTCCACGCTACAAATCACACAGTATCCACCTCTTAGCAAGCAAGCGAGGAGTTGACCAGCGGTGCACTTCTCATGTACTTCAGCAAGATATAACCTGCCATTTATGCATATTCTAATTACATCCTAAACTTGGTCTAAACAAACATTAAATTGAACTCCTAGGTAATTACGGACAAGCAATAGCCATTTAATGTGACTGAAATAGCAGTGATACAGATACAAAGACTGCTGGAATGGGCCCTTTCTTGAAAGAAGTTGCATGCAGAAAAGTGGCAAAAAAGTCCACGTGAGATGCTGCTAAACTCCAAATGACTGCTGTGCCCACCCGGTGAGGATGAGTCCGGCTTGCCATCACGCAGCCCGGTTGCAGGGGCACATCCACCCACGCTGCGCGGCTGCTTCACTTCGACAATTCGAGGCCAACGTTTCGTAGGACCACTTACCCCTGCTTTGGCGGTAGGTAAAGAAATCACTGCACTCACAGAAACCGATTTGCCACAGCTTTTAGGACACCTTTTTGGAAAGGTGCTAGGAAGTTTCCGCCTGTGCGCTGTCATCTAGAGCAATTCCGTAAGAGAACGGGAGAATAAAGCACGATCCACCACACCGGTACAAAAACGTAACAAAGAACTTGATGGACTTCAGGCTTGAGTTCACGCCAGCAACAACTGTGTTTCTTACATTATCCCATCAGCATCACAGCCCCCTGAACCCTCTCCAACCTGTTCTCCAGCATGGTCTGGCGAGCACAGAGGTGCCACCAAGCAGAAATCATCAGTTTCCACCACCACCCGCAATGGGATACTCGTCCAAACATCCAGCGCTTTCCCCTACACATTTATCTTGTTCTCACCCATCAGCCAAGCTCCCGCCTTCCCAACTCACCTACCCACCTGGAGCAAAAACACACCGCTATCGCCTCAAACACCACCTAGAATCAAAGGTTTGGCAAGTGGCTCAATTTTTCGCGATGCAATCCACACCGTGGACCTTTCGCCCTGGTGTCAGGCCTCCAGCGTTATCAGGGGCGGCCTTTCCCACCCAGCTCCCAGCACACCCAGTTCCTGGGGCAAAGGTAGCCGCAGGTGAAGCACCGCATGTGCGGAAAGTTAAAAACCAGCAGCGGGGCAAGCAGTTAGCGTCTGCCTACGCCGACTGAGCGGCAAGAGAGGGGATCCGGAGCCTCTAAACACAAGACACGCCGAAACCACGCAAATTTGCAGGGGAAATGTGAAACTGCAGCAGGTGCAGCACCCCACTCGAGGTCTAATTTTAAGTTCACCACACTTTAAAGCTGTACACAACACACTTCCCTTAAAGACTTCCACCGTCCTCTCCGAAACCCTGCAGAGCAGGATGACATTTGAACCGTAACTTTGCCAGACCTGTTGCTTTCCAAGCAAGGCCAGCCGGACTCCCCGCACCCCTGGAACGGCCACATAACCCAGCCCAGACTGTCAGCGTGCCACTGCAGAAAGCCCTCCTTTTGTCAAATAATCTTACCTTGCTCATCACATTTCCCTGACCCAGGGATTTCAAAAGCACGGGGTCAAACTAACAACAGCTTCGGAGTCTCAAATGGTGCCAGCACGACCTACTCCCGGCATCCCCCAAAGCTCACCAAGTCATCTTAAACAACAATATATAAAATAAGGACTAGGTCAAACTTTCCCAACACGGGACGTATGAGGAAGCCTGCTCACGTCCCGATCCTACACCGACAAGGGCAGGGCTCAAATCAAATCCAAGCCTACTTATTAGAGACCATTTTACGAACAGGGAGGGTGAAGGGGAGAGAGTATTTTAACTGCAACCAGTCAGACGTTTCTCATTAAAATATTTCTCGGAGAAGCAAACGGGCCCGCAATTTTATTCAAACAGATGTAGGCTAAACGCATATCATTAGTCTGACAATATAAAAGCGCAAGCGACTGAAATCATTTTGGTTTTGTCAGTGAAAAGGATAATGTATGCATATCTGGAGGGCACACCAATGGTAAAGATTACCCCCAGCTTCTATCCTAGCAGTCTAAAGGTATTTACTTGGGGTCTGTCTGTGTTGTGACAGTGTCCTAGACCGACATGAATGCCTCTAACACTCCACATTTTTGAGCCATTCAGTCATGCATTTTTGTTATTGTTGAAAGTAGTGCGAAATTGCAGTGCAGGAGCTGGAGTCCTTGGTGGTCTCCGAGGATTCCAGCTAAAAAGGCACTTCCTTTGTTCCGCGGAGAATGCGGTCCAGTAGGTCATTCAGAAGGGGAAATAAAAGCAGCGGCCCTGGGAGGGAGATGAAGGATGAAACAAAAAGAATAAAATGTTTTGGGTGTGAGCACATTAGCTACCATTTCCTACTGCTGCCGGCTGCCAGCACTCCTGTCCCCTGGATGAGCAAGTACCTCGGGACGAAGGCGGAGGGAAGAAAAGGAGGGGGGAAAAAAGAGCAAAAAAAAAAAAAAAAAATAAAAATAAAAGGACCCATTTCCCCGTGCCCCCGCCAGCAGGCCGCCGGGCGAGCGGCACCCGCGGCGGGACGGGGCGGCCGCCGGCGGGGAGCGGAGCCGGCAACAGGCGCGGTCCCGCCCGCCGCCCCGCCGGGCCGAGCCGCGGGAAGTGCCGAGCCCCGGGAAGGCGAACCGAGCCGAGCCCCAAGCCCCGGGGAGCCCCGAGGAGCGCCGGCCCCTGGGGAGGCGAACCGAGCCGAGGCCCGGGGAGGCGAGCCGGGGAGCCCCGGGGAGCCCCGAGGAGCGCCGGCCCCCGGGGAGCCGAGGCGGGGAGCCCTGAGCCCCGGGAAGCCCCGCACCGACCCCGGGGAGCCGAGCCGAACCGGGCATCCCTGAGCCCCGGGAAGCCCCGCGCCGACCCCGGGGAGCCGAGCCGAGCCGGGCAGCCCTGAGCCCCGGGAAGCCCCGCGCCGACCCCGGGGAGCCGAGCCGAGGCGGGCAGCCCTGAGCCCCGGGAAGCCCCGCGCCGACCCCGGGGAGCCGAGCCGAGGCGGGCAGCCCTGAGCCCCGGGAAGCCCCGCGCCGACCCCGGGGAGCCGAGCCGAGCCGAGCCGCCCCGCGCCGACCCCGGGGAGCCGAGCCGAGCCGGGCAGCCCGCCGGGGCGGGGGGGTGTGTGGGGGGGTGGCGGGTGGCCGTGCGGGGGGTATCGCGCACAAAGGCGTCGCCGCCGATCGCGACTCACCGCTGATCTCGTGGCTGGGCGCCTCGCTCTGGCTGAAGCCCTTGGCGGCGTAGAGCCTCCGCACTTCGGAGCAACTTTTGGCGCGGGGCTCGGCGGCCAGCAGCAGCGGCAGGCTGAGGGCGGCCAGGGTGCAGAGGAGGGGCGGCAGGCAGCCGCGCCGCCGCGGCATGGTGCGGGCGGGCAGGGGCCGCCGGGGCCGGGCGAGAGGGCCCTCCGCCGAGCCTGCCCCGCCGCGCCGCGCAGGAGCCGCGCCCGCCGCCGTCCGTCCCGCTCCGCCGCGGCTCCGCTCCGCTGGCCCGGCGTGCGGCGGCGCGCTGCAAACTTGGCCCGGCAGGAAGCACATGGGGTGGTGGAGGAGGTGGAGGAGGGAGGAGGAGGAGGAGGAGGAGGAGGGAGGCGGGGAAGGCGGCAGCCAAGCAGGAGCGCGCAGGGCCGGGACAAGCCTCTGCAGCCCCCGGCAAAATCAGGCGCTGGGATCCGCCCGCCCAGCGAGGCGGAGCGGAGCCAGCCCGCCCGTCCGTCCCTCCGTCCGCCCTCTCTGCCGCCCGCCCGGCCCCGAGCGGGCGCCCCCTCCCCGCGGACCGCCCCGGCTCTGCCCCACCGCCCCCGGCCCCGCCTCGTCCCCGTCGCCCCCGGCTCTGCCCCCCCAGGTCCCGGCTCTGCCCCGCTACCCAGTCCCCGCCAGCGCGGGGACTCCTCGCCTGCCAGCCCGGAGCCGGGTCTGAGCATCCCCCGGCAACGGGGAGTTCCCGCCTGGGCATCCGCGCTGCCATGCGAATATTCCCCCCCCCCCCCCCGGCAAGGGAAGGAGAAATTCCCTGGTGGGGGTTGGAAGGGGCCGGGCTGGTTGTTTTTCCTTCGCTGGAGGTGTGGGTGGTTCAGCTCCGCTCCAGGTTTAATGGGTTCGCTAAACCAATGAATTTTGACGTCACTGTGACAGGTTTGAACTATGCGTATGAAAGACTCGTCAAAACCGGCTGCTTTTTTCACTGATCCTCTGTTTCCAAGCATTTGGCAGGACAGAGGCCCTGGAGTCACAGATACCAAAATGCTCCGGCCACTCTTCCTCCTTTGTACCCCGGCCCTGTGCCCAGACGCATGCTTAAACGTCAACAAGCCCCGCTGAACCCTTGAACGAGGGACTTAAGTCCAACAATCACTGCTTGCTTCTGTTTACTGAAAATCATGGAAATAGTACTGAAAAAATGACAGGCGCTGTCATTGTTTCATGGAGCTATACTGTCACTTACAGCGTCTGCTTAAGGAGACCGTCCTCCCGGTCTGGCACGGGGAGGTCTCGGTGTCCGTGTGCCCTTGGAGCGGATGCTGCGCAGGCGGCTCTGTCCTGCTGCAGCGCCCATGTGCCTGCGCCCGGTGCTGTGTCCCGGCACAGCGTAGTTTGCCCCATGACAGTGTAATGGCATAATTTTAAAAATAAATAAAAAAAAAAAAAAAAGAAGAAAGAAACGTGCAGCGGTTTACCTTTCAATCTGCTCCTTTATTATACTCGTTTCTCTCATTGCCCCACTGGGGAAGGACAGAGTGAGACAACAGCAGAGGAAGTTGCCAGCTTTACCCCCTTGCTCTCAAGCTTTTGTCAGCGGAACGCCCGGGGAGCTCGGGGAGGAAAAGAACCCTCTATTCATTTCCCCGGCGAGAGCGCGGCGGCAGCAAAGCACGGCCACGCTGCCCCGCCAAGCACTCCTTGTGGGAACAAGATGCTCGTTCAGCTCGGAGCTTCCCAGCGGCGACGCCGGCAGCTCACCGCAACCTTGGGGCAACGCAGGCTGCTGCAGTTGAGGAATTACACCAAAAGCAATGGAAAAACCGCGTTACCGCAGCCTGGCCTGGGCCAACTGCGATGGAGAGGCTCCCGCTGCGGCCGGGCTGTCCCTCCGGCAGGGAGCATCCCCTGCCTGCACCATGGGAAACGGGCCAAGCCATCCCTGGGGGGCAAAGCTGGAATTTGCTTTAGCATCGTTTAAAAAGACTCCAGGGGCAAACGCAGCCATCCTGCTGGAAAGGGGTGCAGGGGTCTCAGCCACCCTGCCATCCGCCGGGACCACTCACACGGAGCTGGTGAGACAAGCCAGGCCAGAAGTTCTCATGAAGTTATAAAGTGTCCTGAGAGAGAATAATCCTCTAGGATCTGGCCCTGCAATGTATGACTGAGTTCTGGTTTTCAAAGCACTACCTCACCCTCCCAGCCTTTATTTGAAGAGACAATGTGAATTTTAAAGAGAACTCAGCAGGGAGCACTGCATTTTTTATTCCAAAGTGAGAGAGAAAACGAGAGTGAGAAAGTCTGTGGGGTTAGAGACAGCTTGCCATTTGTTGTTTCTCATAATCCCATACCTCGGCAGGATTTAAGAAACCTCCTGAAAAACACGGAGGGTTTTGTCGAATACTTGATCAAGTAGTTAAATCAAAGGCTGCAGCAAAACAATGGGACTGCCTGAAATTTTTTGTGAAAACTCTTTTTCTTTTTTTTTTTTTTTTTTTTTTAAGGAATGGGAAAGTAGCCTCTCTCAAAAAGGAAGTTTTTCTCTGAGTTTTTCCCCTTCTCCAGCATTTTCTCACATCTGGCAGAACCTCCCCAGCCCCCTCACCCCAAACCGCTTGAGCGATTCCCCTTCTCCACTTCTTTCCCTTTCCCAAGAGAAAAAGACGGAGAAAAGCGGAGGGGAAAACTTGCAGTTTAGTTTTAAAAAGATGTCGAAGTTGTTTTTCAGGGCAAAAACTTCTGACTTCCCACCCCTCCCCCCCAAAAAAAGCTCTCCTCTCTCCCCATTTGTTATTTCTGCCCCCAGACTCGGTGTTTCTTTTCCAGCCCTAGAAGATACCTCGAGGCTTGCTGTGGTGGCACGGGATGCTCCCCGATGCTGGGGCTGGTGTCCCTATCTCCCCTACCTGTGGCAGAGAGCCGAGCCCGTGCTGCCCGCAGGGCTTTCGGCACCGTTTCGGCTCACAAAGCCAGCTGTGAGCCTCCTCTCCTATTTGGGGGGACACCCAACCCCTGGGCTGGGCAGTGCCGTCTGCGGCGCGGGCCCACGGGAGACAGGGACAAGGTGACATCACCCGCATCGCGTCTGCACCAAGCCTCTTCCAGCATATGCCACGGGCCTCGCACAACTTGGCATTTCAAATTTCCGTCATCTCATTCAGCGGAAAAATTGCAGCCCTGCCAGCTTCTCGGTGAGAAGGAAGGGTAGGGAAGGAGAAACCAGAGGAGATCCGGCTCCTCCGCGCTTTCCCTTCACCTTCCCCCGGTCTGCCACCTCTCCTCTCCAGCGCAGACCTCCGGCGGTGCTGTGCCGGCCCAAGCCTTCGTCCACACAACAAAGTTACGTCGGTTTAATTAAAACCACTTTGAATCCGCTCTGGGTTGGCACAACCCTTTCACGGGGGTGCGGTTAAATCAGCGTGAACGTTACTGGTATCGACCGCGTCCGCGTCGGCGACGTACCGGCTTACGCTAAAAATCAATACAAGTAATTCCCACCTGCGCGGGATTCGCTGGATCGATTTTAACTTCAGGGCGGGGGGAGCGGGGCAGCCCTCTAGCACCGATGAGAGGAACCCCGAGCCCAGCAGCGGCACCGATTACATCCGCAAATCCCACTGGGGTCCTACGAGGGCTTAAACTTTCGGTTCGATTTAATTCTGGTCCTGACCAGAGGCCTGCCACAGCCCGGCGGTGCTTCCCGTCATCTGTCAGGGAGTTTGCTGGGGGGTTGTACTCGGATGAAGATTTCGGATGCAGCCCTTTAGGAAAACCTGGCTGAATGCGGTCCTTGGGCTGGCTATCATTAAGGGTGATTAAATCCTACGCTCCGGCAGGAAAGCCTGGGCCACAAGGAGGTTAGAAAGTGTTGAAAGGGAACTGGACAGGCGTGTCTTCCCAGCTCCAGCTCAGCAGCAGGAGACGGCTCATTGTAAACCCGAACCAGGCGCGTTCGCTCTCCTGCGGCGGAGCAGTCAGGCCAGAAGGAGGGAGGCTCGAGTGGAAACAGTCTCCTTTGATAAAACCCCAAATACCACAAATTCGGGGGGGTGTTTAATCCAGGGCATCTGTCATGAGGATGGCGGGGGGCGGGGGGGGGGATTCTGCGCGTTGCAAAATGAAGCTCTGGATCTGGGTTTCAAATGTCAACGGCCTGATATTTTAGGGCAAACAGATCCAGTGTTTCGGCACGGGCTGATGTCTCCATTTATTTTTACCGCTTATTTTTATCCTAGGGCTCCTTCGCCCCGTCGAGCAAAGCTCGGCGCTGGGGTAAGGGGTGGGTGAACTCCCCGTTGCCTTCTGCAGGGGGGCGCCGCCGGCCGGGCTCCGCTGCGGCAGGGTGCCAGGTGCTGCGCGCGCACTTCCCAACGCAATGCGAACCGACGGAAAGATGCTAAGAGGGCAGGGGGGACCGGGCCGAGGGTGGGGGAACAGGCTGGGTGCGCGAGGAAGCTGCTGCAAGGCTTTCACTCAGCCTCCCGTGTCCAAACGGGCTCGCAGCGCACCGGGCTTGCTGCGCGGAGCTCAAGCTCATCTCCATTTTAGGGAATGCAAGAGCTTGTCTCTTCCCCAGCAGGACAAGAAGTCATCCCAGCTCTTGTCCCCGGACACCGCGGGGAGGAGACTTGGGGACACACAGCTTTGAAGGGCGCAGGAATGCACTCACTTTCGCAGATTTTTCGTGCCTGTACTTCCCAGCTCTCTCAAAAATGACTGTGTGGCAGATGGCTCTGACGTGTAACACACTCACACCCAGCGGATAAAAATATTCCCCAACAGATTCCCAGCAAGCGAACGTCAGTCACCATTGCTCCAGTGCTGGCCACGGCTTCCTCTCTTCCCTGCTCCCCACCGCGGGGACACCAAGATGGTCCCCGGGCTGTGTCTCCCCGGTGGCCACCACGTGGGTCACCAGATTGATGCTGGCAGCTGGGTTGGCATCCCGGATCCACGCTGCCTTGCCCGTAACCCTTCCTGCAGCCCAGCATCCTCGGGGACCCGTCCCCATCCTCCGTGTCCGGGGTGTCCCCATGCCCCACGCTTGCGGCGGCTTCCCGGCACGTCTGGCTGCTGCCCAGGAGGCTGGGTGGCGGGACGGGGACGCCGCGTCTGGCTCACGCAGGTCTTTTTCAGTGTGAATTACAGCCGTGACTTTTAATTCTCCATCCACACTCGCATAATCTTCTTGCAGATGTGAAGCGGGGGGGTGGGAATGGGCGGGAATGCAGGGAGCGGGGTGGCTGGAGGGGGAGCCGCAGTTGGAGGGCAGGGGAGAAGATGAATAGCGTAATTCGGGGATGACAGAGGAAACAAGCCCACAAGGCGTTCTTGCATTTCCAGCCCTTCCGAGCGGCAATCCCTTGCTCAGCCCTCCCCCAGGTGCTCTGGGCTATATTTACAGCAGGCGTCACTGCCTGGGCTGCTTTTTTGGAGGGGGGGGTGTTTACCCTTTTTCCCCCATTTTGTGGGTGCTGTGAGCGGTGGCGTGGCCGGCCCAGGCACTCCGCCCGGGGGAAGTCTCGCCTGTTAAAGGTGCGGTCTCCCGGTCCACAGATAAGCACATCACCCAGCTGAGGGGTTCACAAAACCCCAGAGCTGCAGAGATTAGGACTGGAAAAAGCCTCAGATACCTGATGCCTCCTTCTCCGGCCCGGCAGGACCGACCTTGAGCTGTCGCCTCCCTCCCTGTTCTCAAAAATCCTTCCTCGATGGAGACTGCGCAGCCTGTCCCAGCAACCGACTCGGGGATCTTATTGCACAAAAGCATTTCTTCATGGCTGACCTAAGCCTCCCTGGCTGGGATTCAAGCCCCGTATTTATTTTCTCCTATCTCCTGTACAGGGAGAAAACATAACCCTGCTCTCGGCACAGCCCAGGGCTCTCGGCACGTGTGGCCAGCACGGCACGGCTGGACGTGGCCCTGGCGGCTGTCGGTGGCCCCGCCGACCGTGTGGCCTCAGTCCCTGCAGACCTGGGGCAGAGGGGAACAACCCCAAGCGCTGTCTGGGGCAGCAGGGAATAATCTCCTGCCATGGAAAGGAGAGAGGAGAGGCAAGTTCTGAGCAGCAGATAACCCAGCCAGTTGGCACTGCTTTAAAATGAGTAATATCTACCTATTACCTGAGCTGCCGCCTGCCAGGGGAAGACTCGGCCGTTGTCAGCAAGACGGTGCCAGTCCTGACCCCCTCCAACACCGGGCATCACCGTTGATGGCACTTGCTCCCGCTGGGTGGGAGGCTGGTGTCCACCGGCAGCGCTGGTGCGGTGCTGCCGGTCAGGCCGCGCGCCGCCAGGGACGGAGCCACGCCGTGGTGGTCGGTGGAGAGGGCAAAGTTGGTTTCTCATTACTCATACTCCCTCATTAGGAAGCTGAGGGAGTATGGGCTAGATGAGGTGACAGCAAGGTGGATTGAGAGCTGGCTGTGTGACAGAACTCAGAGGGTTGTGATCAGCGGCACAGAGTCTAGTTGGAGGCCTGTAACCAGTGATGTCCCCCAGGGGTCAATACTTGGTCCAATTTTGTTCAGTATATTCATTAATGACCTGGACGAGGGGACAGAGTGTATCCTCAGCAAGTTCGCTGATGATACCAAACTGGGAGGGGTGGCTGACACCCCAGAGGGCCGTGCTGCCATCCAGCGTGACCTGGACAGGCTGGAGAGCTGGGCAGAGAAGAACCTCATGAGGTTCAACAAAAGCAAGTGCAAGGTCCTGCACCTGGGGAGGAAGAATGCAAAGCACCAGTATAGGTTAGGGGTGGACCTGCTGGGAAGCAGCTCTGAGGAGAAGGACCTGGGGGTCCTAGTAGACAGCAAATTATCCATGAGCCAGCAGTGTGCTCTTGTTGCCAAGAAGGCCAATGGGATCCTGGGCTGCATAGGGAAGAGTGTGGCCAGTAGGTCGAGGGAGGTCATTCTCCCCCTCTACTTTGCCCTGGTGAGGCCACAACTGGAATACTGTGTCCAGTTTTGGGCTCCCCAGTTCAAGAGGGACAGGGAACTGCTGGAGCGAGTCCAGCGAAGGGCAACTAAGATGATTATGGGATTGGAGCATCTCCCTTATGAGGAAAGGCTGAAAGAGCTGGGACACTTTAGCCTGGAGAAGAGAAGGTTGAGGGGGGACCTGATTAATGTTTACAAGTATCTAAAGGGTGGGTTGAAGGAGGATGGAGCCAGGCTCTTTTCAATGGTTCCCAGTGACAGGACGAGGGGCAATGGGCACAAGTTAGAACATAGGAAGTTCCGTTCAAGCACGCGGAAAAACTTCTTTACGGTGAGGGTGACAGAGCACTGGAACAGGCTGCCCAGGGAGGGTGTGGAGTCCCCTTCTCTGGAGACTTTCAAGACCCGCCTGGATGCAGCCCTGAGGGATGTGCTCTGGGCAATCCTGCTTTAGCGGGGGAGTTGGACTAGATAATCTCTAGAGGTCCCTTCCAGCTCTGAAGATTCTGTGATTCCGTGATTCTGTGATTCTCTTCAGACCTGGAAAGACGAGTGCGAGCTTGCCAGGGGGAGCTCCAGAGATCCTAATTGCTGCACCCAGCGCTTCATTTTAGGGCCTTTCGTTCCCTTCACAGCGCTTCCAGCTGGGCACCGGTCCAGCAAGCGCTTCGTTTGTAGACATCTGCCTCGTTACCGCAGGGATGCGCGTCAGCACCTTTGAGGATTTCATTAGTGGAGGAGAGCAAAAGTGGGTAACTCCTTTAATGTCACCTGGGTCAGCAAGAGAACAGGGGGGGGCACGGGTTCCGAGTGGGACCTGTCACAGTTCTGTTCTGTACAGGCCTTCGGTACCAATAAAATAATGATAAACAAAAAAAAAAAATAATGATACAATAATGATGATTTTTTTTTTTTTTACCCCAGACACTCGCTTCATTCTCTTTAAAGGCTATTTCAAAAGAATTTGTAAACACAGAGTGGAAAGTGTGCGTGCTTACACGGGTTGCAGGAAACAGAATGTGACATGATATATAGGACTTGGGGGCACTGGTGGGTGAAATGCTGGCCATGAGCCAACAGTGTGCGCTTGCAGCCCAGAAGGCCGATCGCATCCTGGGCCGCATCAAAAGCAGCGTGGCCAGCAGATCCAGAGAGGGGATTCTGCCCCTCTGCTCCACGCTCCTGAGATCCCACCTGGAGTCCTGTGTCCAGCTCTGGAGCCCTCAGCACAAGAAGGACATGGACCTGTTGGAGCGGGGCCAGAGGAGGCCCCGGAGATGCTGGGAGGGCTGGAGCCCCTCTGCTGGGAGGACAGGCTGAGAGAGCTGGGGGGGTTCAGCCTGGAGAAGAGAAGGCTCCGGGGAGACCTTCCAGCCCCTTCCAGTCCCTCAAGGGGGCTACAGGAAGGATGGGGAGGGGCTGTTTGCAAGGGCATGTAGCGACAGGACGAGGGGCAATGGTTTAAACTAGAGCAGGGTGGGTTTAGATGAGGCATGAGGAAGAAGTTCTTTCCACTGAGGGTGGTGAGACACTGGCCCAGGTTGCCCAGAGAGGGGGTGGAGGCCCCATCCCTGGAGACATCCAAGGCCAGGCTGGATGAGGCTCTGAGCAACCTGCTCTAGTTGAAGATGTCCCTGCTCACTGCAGGGGGTGGGACTAGATGGCCTTGAGAGGTCCCTTCCAACCCAGCACATTCTGTGATTCTATGCTAAAACCTACTTAAAATCACCACTGCTGCGGGCAGGAGGTATCGGCAGCACACACACCGCTCACCCTCCGAGCAGGCTGGTGTGGCTCCTCGTCCCCGAGTGCCATGCTGAAAACAAAACCCATGAAGGAGCAGCCCAGGAGGACGGGGCGCAGAGTGAGCGCCAGCTGAAGTCCTGCTGCTTGAGGAGGACCCACCAGACTTCGCCTTGGACCCAAACGTCCACAGCCCACATCCCCATCCCAGGTGCAGTGCCCATCAGAGGGTGCGGCAGGGCACCATCCATCCCTCAGCAGGGATGCGCCGCGGGGCTGAGCACCGCTCTTCCACGAGGAGAACGGGCAGCCCTTGCCCGTGTCCCTCCCAAACAGCAAACTCTTTGTGCTCCACTCCGTCCTGCCTGCCTGCTATGGTTTGGGGAACCCACAGCAATTTATCGCCGTTCAGGCAATTATTCTTTCCCCGATGAGCCCTCCCCACCCGGGAAGGGGAATCGGGGAAAACAGGGAAACCCGAGGACTGAAATATAAACAGATTTAATAGAATATGGCTAAATACTTAACACTAGAGAAACACTATTGATCCTGATACCAACATAAAATAGACAAAGACTGTACCCAGCCCATTCCATCACTAGAAGCCGTGCAGTCCCCGCTGTGGCTTCGGGAGGAAGGGAAGGGCTCAAGGCTCCGGCACCAGGGCAAGGAGTTCTCAGGATCCCAGCCATCAAGGGAGAAAGAGAGAGAGAACTCCTCAGCAAACTTTCTAATTTATACTGAATGTGCCGTTCATGGTATGAAATAACCCTGTTGGCAGCTTGGGTCGAGTGTTCCTCCTCGTCCCGGCACCCGGGGATCTCGGAAACACTGAGACCTTGAAACCCGCACCCCAGAGCTGGCTGTAAAGTAAATAGAGTCTTCTAAAAGTGCAGTTTTCCCAAGCGTTGGAAGAGACCTTACTGAAAAGTAGAATTACTGAAAGAGAAATGAGTCCTGTGTCGCTCAAACCAGGCCATTGCCCGAGAGGCCGGGGCGGCACGCGAGCTGCCAGCCGCTCATGGTTATATTGCTGCTGCTTGCAATCCTTTTCTTTTTTTTTTAATCTTCTTTTTCATTCCCCTCCGCTCTCGCCCCTCACCCCCCGTGGTTTAAAGTTTTCAAATGAAAATATGCGAGTTGTGACTTGCGGGTAGCGAGTCGGGGCTTGCGAGGAAAGCCGGGAGGGAGGAGGGAGGAAAAGAAAGAGCGATCTGCTCCGAGTGCCAGCAATTGTTTTTATCCTTTCCAGATGAAGGAAAAAGATCATGTTATTTGTTCGGCGTAAAGTTCCAGATTTTCAGGAATGAAATCTGAGAGCAACATGTCAACAGTCGGTCTCGAGAGCCGGGGTGGATGGCGGCCTTTGTGCTCCCAAACACCAGCGGGGCCGGTACGCTCGGCTGCGAAAAAAAAAGGCTCCATTCTCACACTCTGAAGTGGTGGCATTAGATATCAGCAAGATAATGGGCCCAGGGCCTAGCCCTGTTTCTGCTCCCAACCCAACGGCCCCAGGCAGCTGGCTTTGATGTGCTCATTTATTTGCCTTTTCTTTTCACAGATGATATTTTGAACCGATATCGCGGTTTGGGCAGAGACTGGGGAGAAAGCCGGGGAAAAAAAAACGAAAGTCATTTTATTGCAATAGTTGATCAGGAAGGAGGGAAAGGGGGAAAAAAAAAAAAATAGGGGAAAAAAATCGGCCATTTGTTAGCCTGCGGGTCGATGTTTCCTGCTGTAAATCAGCCGGGACCGGCGGTCTCGCAGCTGGAGGGAGATCCCGCATCCACCAGGGCGAACCTGGAGGTGCTGGGGGCTGTAGAACCCGCCACCCCCTGGTATTTGCACTTGAATCCCAGGGGAAAAGGAGAGAGATAGCGGGGTCAGGGAGGTGGCCAGTGGCGAGATTCAGCCGGGGCTGATTGATGTGCGGGGCGGCGTGGGTGGTCCCGTGCCACGGGGCCGGGAGCGTGCCCCACACGAGATGGGGACGGTGGGAGCAGCCACTGCCCCTTTGATGTGCTGCCCCAGCTGTCCTTGTCGCGGAGGGATGCGTGGCCAGGCCGGCCATCCCGCACGCTCCGGTCCCCTGGAAATCCAGCTGGGAGAGCTCATGGCCTCCAGCCACAGCCAGGACAGGATGGGGGAAAAAAAGAAAAAAAAAAAAGAAAAAAAAAACAAAAAAAAAAGAAAAAGAAAAAGAAAAAGAAAAAGAAAAAGAAAAAGAAAAAGAAAAAGAAAAAAGAAAAAGAAAAAGAAAAAAGAAAAAGAAAAAGAAAAAGAAAAAGAAAAAGAAAAAGAAAAAGAAAAAGAAAAAGAAAAAGAAAAAGAAAAAGAAAAAAGAAAAAGAAAAAGAAAAAGAAAAAGAAAAAGAAAAAGAAAAAGAAAAAAAGAACAAGAAAAGGAAGAAAGAAAAGGGAGAGGGAGAGGGAGAGGGAAGGGGAAGGGAAAGGAAGGGAAGGGAAGGGAAGGGAAGGGAAGGGAAGGGAAGGGAAGGGAAGGGAAGGGAAGGGAAGGGAAGGGAAGGGAAGGGAAGGGAAGGGAAGGGAAGGGAAGGGAAGGGAAGGGAAGGGAAGGGAAGGGAAGGGAAGGGAAGGGAAGGGAAGGGAGAGAAGAAAAAAGAAAGGAAAGGCAAGGAAAGGCAAGGGAAGGCAAAGGAAAGGCAAGGGAAAAAGAAAAAAGGAAAGGAAAGGAAAGGAAAGGAAAGGAAAGGAAAGGAAAGGAAAGGAAAGGAAAGGAAAGGAAAGGAAAGGAAAGGAAAGGAAAGGAAAGGAAAGGAAAGGAAAGGAAAGGAAAGGAAAGGAAAGGAAAGGAAAGGAAAGGAAAGGAAAGGAAAGGAAAGGAAAGGAAAGGAAAGGAAAGGAAAGGAAAGGAAAGGAAAGGAAAGGAAAGGAAAGGAAAGGAAAGGATAAAAGAGAAGAGAAGAGAAGAGAAGAGAAGAGAAGAGAAGAGAAGAGAAGAGAAGAGAAGAGAAGAGAAGAGAAGAAAAGAAAAAAGAAAAGAAAAGAAAAGAAAAGAAAAGAAAAGAAAAGAAAAGAAAAGAAAAGAAAAGAAAAGAAAAGAAAAGAAAAGAAAAGAAAAGAAAAGAAAAGAAAAGAAAAGAAAAGAAAAGAAAAGAAAAGAAAAGAAAAGAAAAGAAAAGGAAAGAAAAGGAAAGAAAAGGAAAGGAAAGAAAAGGAAAGAAAAGGAAAGGAAAGAAAAGGAAAGAAAAGGAAAGAAAAGGAAAGAAAAAGGAAAGAGAAAAGAAAGGAAAGAGAAAAGAAAGGAAAGAGAAAAGAAAGGAAAGAAAAGCACTTTTCTCGCCTCCTCTTTCCACTTCCCAGAGCCCATGCGGGAGCAGAGCTCAGCATCCCCGGTGCGGAGGCTGGGAGCCCCCAGATGAGCAGTGCAGGGCTGGGCACCCCCACATCCCCGTCCCCCGGGAGTAACCTGAGGGGTGATGGGTCTGCGAAACAGCACCTGCGCATCCCTCCGCTGGGGGACATGGCATCCCCGCGGCTGTTACAGCCACGATTTGAACCCCTTCCTTTGGCTCCACCTCGGTCCGAAACGGCGGGTCCAGGGATGTCACCTCTGTGCTGCGCTTGTGCCTCGCCTCCGAGACTGCCCGCGGGCAGAACCCGCTCTCCTCCCGTCCTCCCAGCCCAGCCAGCCCCCCTGGAGCCCGCCGGACGGATGCTCAGCCACAGGCTCTTGTACAAGGCTGGGGGGGAAAAAAAAAACCAAACCAACCCATTCAGCAGTTTTTGGTATTAATAACCAAGGAAATGTTCCCAGTGGAAAATTTCCTTCTGACTCACAGCATCTTTGTTTGGGTTGAGGAAGCGAAGCATCAGGTAGCTGTGCGCTCGCGCCTCGTCTTCCACGCAGGGCTGAAAATAACTGGCAGCGGTGCTGAGCTCGCGCAATTTAGGTTTCACAACACTTAATGGCAGTGCCCAGCACTTGGAATTGTTGTCTCAGCTCTTTACAGAGTTGGTTGGTTTGTTGTTTTTTTTTTTCCCCCCCCCCAGGTCCCACGGCTGTAGTGGGAAAACTGAAAACTCGCACCCAAAACATGTAAAACCAGATGGCAGGAATGGAACTCCAAACCAATTATTTCTTAATTTAAAAACTCTTTATAATTTAATTCAGTTTCTAAGGCAGGCCTGGCTGCCTTGGAGCCTCATTCACCAGCTCGTCCGCTGCTGGGATGACGATACTGTGACATTTACGATGACACTGGCTCCTATGGGTGGTTTTTTTCCAGAGCCTGTAAGCCGGCACACATGTTCCAGAGACCGGAGGCAGCCTGCTCCCAAAACAGGCTCGCCAAAGGTGAGGTGAAGCCGGGCAGCTTCCCCAGCCACCTTTCCTACCTCAGCACCCGTCCCTTGTTTGGAGCAATGGGCCGTTTCCACCCCCCCCCGCCCCGAAAGATGCCCTCTGTGCTAGGAACACTGGGGCTGGGGGACGGTCTCGGCCCCCAACAGAAGTGGGCTTCAAAAGGAAAAACATCTAGCCCTGCTCAGGGTGGCGCTTCCTAAGTGGAAAAAATATAAAAATGAAGGTTTTGGTTCATTCATTGGAAAGCAACGTTGGTGTGGACCTGCCCAGGGCCCCCCGGAGGGGAGGAGGCTGACGGGAAAGAGAGGGCTGAAACACGACGGGGGCGTGAAGCATTAGCACCTTCCGCGCGGGGTGAGCGCCTCGGTGCTCATCACACTCGGGAAAGGGAGCAAATTATTTTTTATTTAACACTTTGGCTAACCGGGACCGCTTTGGGATGGAGCACCACAAACTGCGCAAATCCCTTGGCCAAACGCAACCCGGGGATGAGCAGCACTCGGGGTGGAAACCCCCCCCCCAAAAGGGGCAGAGCAGGTTTGGCCGGGCTGGAAGCAGCATCCTCTCATCCCTCCGGCGGGCACCAGCCACCCTCCGAAAAACACGCCGGCAATGGCTCGCTCTGACCTTTCCTTGCACCCCAAGTAGCAGCGATTTTATTGCCGGAGCCGCGGCTGCCCCTGCTTGCGCAGCCGCCTCTCCCTTGGGCGATAACGGAGACAAGGGGGGGGCTCCGGAGCGCGTCCCTCACCGCAAACCATCCGCACGCCCATCCCACGCTGTCGGGAATAAGATCAAGAGCAAACAGCGGAGGGTTAACCAAAATGCCACGTGAGGCCTGTGTAAAAGAGGTGGTAAAAGCTGCCTAAACAGCGGTCCCGGAATCCACTTATCCCGGAGTCACTGGACAGAGGAACGTGAGGACCACGAGTTACTCCTTTGGAGATTGCATTAGCAGGTCAAGGTCACAATGACCAGGGGCTCCTGCCAGACAGTTGCCAGAGGTGGAGTCTGGCAGCCCGTCAGGCGGCGGGATCGAGCAGTCTCCTTGAAAATAATTAAATGATCTATATCTTGCCTAAAACGATCATCCTTTAAAGGCTGTAAAAAAACCCTTTCAGGCAAGCGGCACGGGAAGCGCGGCGAGGTCTGAGTGAGGGCGCAGGATGAGCTACAGGGCAGTGACTGGTGCTGGTATTATTATTGTTACTCTCAGTGGTAGAATCACAGATTCATAGAATCACAGAATCACAGGGTTGGAAGGGACCTCTGGAGATGACCCAGTCCAACCCCCTGCCAGAGCAGGGTCACCCACAGCAGGTGGCACAGGAACGCGTCCAGGCAGGGTTGGAATGTCTCCAGAGACGGAGACTCCACCACCTCTCTGGGCAGCCTGTGCCAGGGCTCTGCCACCCTCACAGCAAAGAAGTTCCTCCTCGTGTAGTAACGTTATAATTGTGGTCGTCACACGCCAGGGCCCCCTTCCTCCCCAGGAGTGAGTGACCGTTGTGGCAGTCTCAGCAGAGGGAGGTGACACCGCTGCCATCCGACAGCCAGGCACAGAGCAGCTCGGGGACCCCCCTTTCCCTCGGCCTCACACCCTGCCTGCACCCTATGCCGAGACCCACCCCCCCAGCCTGCTCCCGCTTCTCCCTCCCCCCCCCTGCTCTGCCCCCCAAAACCGGGGACATCGGCTCGTGCCGCCTGCGGCAGCCGTTGACGTCTCCCTGCTGTGTCTGTCACCTGCACCCCCTGAGCGGCGGCCCCACGGGGGGGGGACGAGTTAGCCCCCAACTTCAGTGGGCTCCGCCGTTTGTCCCTGGGAAAGGCATAAATTATTAGTGGTGAAATCCTTCAGCGGCAACAGCACGGGGGGAAGCGGGCGGGCTGGCAATGGTTTCCCCTCGAGCACGACCGCAGAGCTGCAGCTGGGGCGCTGGTGACGAGAGGTTGCCTCTGCCTTTTTTTTCGCTCCCCACCCCCCCACCCCCCCCGCTTTTTTTTTTGCCCTTTTATTTTTAACCATTCCCCCCCTGCTCCCCCACCCCGCGGTTGCACGTTTGCTGTCTGTCGGGCGGTTTCCGTAAATGCGGCCGGGCTTAGATAATACTAAATAAAGCAGCATGCAAATCCCATCCCCGCATTCGCAGCCCGCAGCCGTGCAGTGTTTAAAAAGGTGCAAGACCCCCGTCTCTATTTATTCTTTTCACCAGCAGACAGGCGGCTGCTAAACGTTGGTCTCCATGCTGCGGGACGCAGCTACCCCACGCAGCTCGGAGGATTTTCCTTCCCAAAGCAGCCTTTCTTTACGGACCCCTGGACCGATCCAGCCCCCCAGCAGCATCACTGTGGGCCGCAGCAGAGGCTGGAGCCGTGGCTTTCCTCTCCCCCATGCCTTTCAAAGGGGTGTTACCTCTGCCATGGCTTACAAAGCTGGGGGGTCACCACTTCCTACCCCAGGCCTTGGTCTCCCTTGCTCTCTGCAGGAGCAGCTGGAGGTGGTGAGAGGGCAAGGACAGCCCCCTGCTCCCCCACCAATGCCCCCAGCTTCACGGGAGACGGTGGTTCCTCCCCATGTGAACAACCCTCCACACATTCCCACCCAACTACAGCCGGGCCAGGAAGCGGCAGCAGCTGTGGGCAGGGGACAATTTATGGAGGTGCCAGCTACCAAAAAGCCAACCGCTGGGCTTGAGCTCCCGTGGGCAAACCATAGACCCATGGAATGTGTTGGGTTGGAAGGGACCTCTCAAGGCCATCTAGTCCAACCCCCTGCAGTGAGCAGGGACATCTTCAACTAGAGCAGGTTCCTCAGAACCTCATCCAGCCTGGCCTTGGATGTCTCCAGGGATGAGGCCTCCACCCCCTCTCTGGGCAACCTGGGCCAGGGTCTCACCACCCTCAGTGGAAAGAACTTCTTCCTCATATCTCATCTAAACCCACCCTGCTCTAGTTTAAACCATTGCCCCTCGTCCTGTCGCTACATGCCCTTGCCAACAGCCCCTCCCCATCCTTCCTGTAGCCCCCTTCAGGGACTGGAAGGGGCTGGAAGGTCTCCCCGGAGCCTTCTCTTCTCCAGGCTGAACCCCCCCAGCTCTCTCAGCCTGTCCTCCCAGCAGAGGGGCTCCAGCCCTCCCAGCATCTCCGGGGCCTCCTCTGACCCTGCTCCAACAGGCCCATGTCCTGTGGGAAGCTGTAGCCAGCAATGGTGCGGACTAGCCCAGTCGCCTCTTCCAAACGGGCAAGCGGGAGTTAGCCGGTGCCGCCGGCAGGAGAGCGGGACTCTGACGGAGGCGCTCACCCTTCCCTGCCAGGGTTTCTCTCACACCTCTAACCAAAAAAGGCTCCAGTGTGGCTCTTACTGCAAGGTGTGAACCAGCCTCCTGGAGAGGGAGGGTTCCCACCGTGCCGGGCTGGAGCGCGGGGCGGCGGGCAGGTGGGCTGGCAGCGGCGGGCAACGCAGCAGAGCGCCTGGGGCAGCACCAAAATCCTCCCACTGCTGTGATGGAGGTACGGCCAAAGGCACTTGTCGCGTACCCAGAAGGCACGTGGCTCTGTGCTTTGCGATAGGAAAATATGCAAGAAGCGGGACTTGAAATGGGAAGGTTCCTGTTATTTCCAGGTTGAGGAAAGATTTCTGTTTTTCCAGGCTCCGTAACTGCAACACGGCGCCCACAGACCCCCTGCAAAGCACCCACGGCTCCCCCCTGGCTGCCAGGCTCCCCGCACCCCCACCGCTGAGTGGGTGCCGCAGCGCCCTGCCCCACACCTCACCGCTCTGCCAAGTGACACTGGAGTCAGATCTTGTCCCTAGCAATAACCGCAGGGACCGGGACGTTGCGCCCCAAGCCCATGCAGCAGACGCTGCCCCTCACTCCGCTGCCAGGGGGGAGCGGGACAGGGATCACGGCGTACCTGGGCCCTTAGCACCCAAACGCCTCAGGCTCAGAGCCGTGCCCCCGTGCCTCTGCGTCGCTGGCTCCCCAAAACAAGGCCAGGCTGGTTGGCCGCCATCGCAGGGCTCCACCACCCCGTCATCCTTCCATTGCTGTGAGTTGATAAGAGGCAGCAATTAAGGAAAAGAGCTCCTGGCCGCAGGCGCAGGGCGACCCCCTCGCTGCCATCAGTCATTCATTACCAAATCAGTGTCCTTCCCGCAGACTCTCACCCTCTCTGCAATTACCCAGGCCAATTAGCGCCTTGGCCAGATAGCATCTCCCTGCTCCGGGCTTCCCAGCCTGGCCCTCCCAGCCACCAGCATCCGCTGGAAGCGCTGGCAAGGGCTTCCATGAGCCACCTTGGTTGCAGCGCCCAGCCTGGGCTTGCTCCCATGTGCAGCAAGTCCTTTGCTGGGGATCGCACGTCACCCAGGCTGGTGATACTGGTGTGAAAGCTCTCCTTCCCTTCCCCTCCTGCTTTATCAGCCTTGCCAGGGGCAGAACAGCGAAGAACTGGCCGGCCGTGGGTTCGGCACACGCCAACCTGCGGCAAGGGTCCTGCTAGAAGGGCTGCAAGGAAGCAAGAAGCCTGTTGGGCTGGAAATAGCATCCTTCTCCTCTGACACTGTTGTAGGAGGTGGTGCAGGGCAAAGCCGGCCCTGACGCCTCTGTGGCGCTGCCACGGTGAAGCGACTGCGGTGGCTACCAGACAAAGTGACTGCACTGGCTACCACGCTCCGGAGGTGTTTCTCACACACACATTGACAGGCAATCGCGGTGACTCACGCCATGGGTCTGGCACCCTGGGCCAAATCCTGGATCCTTCTGCAGGTTTCAGCTCAACATTATGAGTCACGTACTTATGCCACCATCCTCCCTTTACTTGTTTTTCTTTTCTGGAAAACACTGTTTTTCCTTCGAATGGGAACAAATACACCCAATACCGGGAATTTTGCTAGACAGAGTCCAGCTGACAAGTTCTCAGAAAACGCTGTCAGCTCCTGAGATTCAGCTTCCAGAGACATCATCCAACGTTAACCATAAACAATGGGGGCAACAAAATGTCTGGCAGATCTTGAGGTGACACGAGATGCCTGCATTCCACAACCAACCCCTTTCACACCACGGGAAAGGTCACCACTTTAATCCACTTCTGGGTGGAATGTACACACACGTCATTCTTCTTAACATCTGTAATTAAACAGCCTCTTGCTTCGCTATCCAGCCCGTGTTTATTTTCCCGTTTGCGAACATGCTGGATGGTAATATAATATGACACTGAAGGGATACAGGCTGCTGCAGGCGGGCCTTCCGCTTCTTTTTCGTGATTTGCCTGCAAAGGGATGGATGCGAAGGGGTGGTCGCGCTGCTTGGATCCAGCAGTGACTTCCTTTCTGGATGCGCAGCATCTTTGCGCGCTGAAATAATAACAGCAAAGAGGACAGCGAAAGCAAAGCAAAACGGCTGACAAACTCGTTGCAAGTTGGCGAGGTCTCTGCTGGGCTCCTACGAAGGAGGTGACAGCCGCGAAACTGGGAGGTTGAGGCTAGGTCGGTACTTCTGCTATGGAAAAGTCTGGTTTTCAGCACTGGGAAATGTGCTGGAGCATTCGGGAGAAGCCTTCTGCGTCCCCGCGGCCACCAAGGAGCATCTGAAATAACCCCCAACGGTCCCTAATGGGGCCCTTCCTTTCCCACGGAGCGCTCCCGGGTACCAGCGCCTGCTCCCACCCCGCCGCCCAGGAGGAAAAAGCCCTCAGCAGCAAGCACGGTGGTGGGGTTTTTTTCCCCCAAACCTTTTGGGCTGCAGGGCCGGCACACACTTTGCCGGGAGCCGGGCACGACGGCTTTTGCGGGAAGAGCGTTAGGTGTCGGGAAGGGTTGTGGGATACGGCGCTTTGCAGCCCGGAGGCATGGATGTGTACTTCAGATCCTCGCATGCTCTCAGCAAAACACCACCAAGATGTTTATTTTCAAAAGGATACAATGTTTGACAAAATAAACTATATTTGATTAATAGTGACTGCTTTTCTGTTTTGGGGGTTTTTTTGAAGGCAGTAAATTTGCTGACTGGATAAACATGCCAGGGCCGCTTCATCTGCCTGTATCAAAATTTCAGTTACCTCATCTCTGGGGAATGTCCTTCGGTAACATTTTGACAAGCTTATTTAGGGGGTTGTTTGTGGATTTGGGTTGAGGCTTTTTTTCCCCACTTTTACTTCTTAGTGAAGTCTCCCATGAAGAAGCTGCAGGCTGGAGCCGGACAAAACCCACCCCTTGTCTTCACACGGAGACTTTCACCGCGTCCCGAATGGAAAACCCAAATTCCCACGCTGAGGACCGGCGAGCATCTTCCAATGCGATGGTTTCACCTCATTCCCCTCCGGCTGCGGATTTCATCCCCCTCCCGACACCTCCATACCTGGCTCCTTGCTCAAGCGACAACCGCAGCACCAGGCGGACTCGTGAACTGGCTGAGGTCCAGCTGAGCCGTCCCCGGCTGCGGAGCCCGCACTGAAAAATCCCTGGATTTCTGGGAACGGCCACCTGCTTCTGGGGCGCGTGGCTCGTGACCTGGTAAAGCTTTAGCGGCGTTTGTCGATCATTAAGCTGCGGTGCTGCTGGCAAGGTCGGGGAAATTCCCACCAAGGCACCCAAGCCCTTGGGAACCAAGTGGTATTTCTGAGCCGCTTTAGCTCAGATGAGCTAGAGAGCCAGCGGGCTTGGCCGTGGCTGGTGCCACCACCGAGTGACGTGCTCCGAGGTGGGAAAGAGGCATCTCAACAGCACTCGTGGCTCTGTTTGGAGCATTTCGAGGTCTTTCTGTGGTTTCCTGTGCTTTACTTTAGAGACTGACGCAACGTCTCGGGTCTGGTCCCCACCAGCAGCCCGCTCGTCCCCCTGCTCCCCGCGCCTCTTCCACCCCCCAGGGCTGCTCCCCGCCACCGCCTTCCACGGGGCTGCGGAGGTATCACCACGGACCCGCAGGTGCTGAGGAAACAGGGCAGGAGGCGGTGCGAGGCGGTCACCTCCTCCCCACCCGACACAGCGGTCCCCAGTGTGCCACCTCGCCTGGACCCTGCCCCGTGCCCCGACCGAGCGCCCTCCGAGGCTGGGACCTGCCCTCGCGGTTGGTGGCGCCGTACCCCCAGCTCTGCGCGCACCGGTTTTGTCCCAAAAGCAAATCAAAACACCTGACAGCACGGGATTACACGCGTTCCCCTTATGTAAACCCGCAGGAAACCCCCCCCGTCCCCCGTGTCCGGCTGCCACGTTTGCAGGCACGGCCGGTGCTCTCTGCATCCTCCCTGCAGGCCGGACTTGGTTTCGGTTGGAAGCCCCAGTGAGTCCAGTCCCACGTCCCCGCTGGATCCCCTCTCCAGCGCCCTTGAGGGCTTTGCTCATGGAGATGAACAAGCGATTCTAAAAAACTCCCCGCAAAACAAAACCGAGACACTCTAGATTTCACTTCCCAAAACAGCATGAGCTGTAAGCGCCAGCTGTTTCAAGCAGCTGTTGAGCGCGTTAGATTATACCATTCCAGCGCTAAACTATTAGTCAATTGATTAATGAACTGGGACTTCCCATCCAACAAAAATATTTTGGTTTTAAATTATAATTTGATGCATGGTTAGCACCGAAATACATTACACATGCTAAGCACATGTTTGCATCTCATCACCATCCCCAGACACGGGGAAAGGTACCGGCTTCCCCACCTGGCTTTGTGCGCGGGGTGACGCTGCTCGCTCCTGCCCGCTCACGGGATGTCCACGGGGGTGGCAGGTTCCCGGCCACCCCGCTGCTGCCACCAGGGTTTAACGAGAGCTGTAAAACCAGCTGGGAAGCGTTAAGGTTAAGTGGCAGGGGGTTAGAGCTCAACCACCTGAGACTGGAAACCTTCCCCAAGGTCGCTGGCTCTTTAGCTGGCAGTGGCACAAAGCGCCGAGCCTGCAAGGACGCGGCGGTGGCAGAGGGAGGGCAGCCGCGCCGCCCCAAGGAGCCCACGGCTCTGCACGGGGAGACGCGGTGATCAGAGTCTGCAACAGCTCCGGACCAGCCCTGGGTTTCATGTCAGGGCTGGAAATAATCTAGAAAAGTGGTTTTTTTTCTGATCTCCCCCCCCCCCCCCCACACACACCCCCAAAGCACCTCCATGACAGAAACGCCTCTGATCGGCTGCTTTTCCCGCTGGCAGAAAACCAGACAGATATTTACTCTGGCCGCATGCCTCGCTGTCCGGACGCGGCCACCGCCGGTGCTGGAGCCACGTCGCCGCGTTATCACGGTGCTGTGAGCGCAGCCGAGACCCTGGCCCGGCATCTACTCTTGTTAGCCCCACACCTCCTGTGTTATCATACATATGATACATATACTCATTAATGATATATATACTAAAAAATATAAATACACTAGTAATAATGAAGACAAATTGAAAGGTATCTTGACTGTCTGTTAGCGGTTAAACCTGTAATCCCTGGGACAAGGCATGGAGCTCCGGGTACACACGGGCAGGGGAGGTGACAGTGCCCCCTCTCCTGCTGCAGATGTCCCATGCCATGGCAACACAGGTCACACAGTAAGCAGAGGTAACGCGGAGAATCAAACAAGGACCAATTATTCCTGATTTCTCATGACGTGGGAACGGAACACTGCCCAAAACTGAACGCCAGCTTTACTTCACCTTGGGGGCCAAGGCATCCCTTGCAAAAACCCCTGGTAAAACACGTGCGCAAAACCACCACAGGGTAAAATTCAGCAGCGTTTTTTTCAAGTTATAATGCGTTATTTTATAAACTCGGCAGGTAGCAGGCTCAAAGGCTGCTTTTTTGTGATCTCTTATCCCAACAGAGTCCCCAACAAGCCTAGCTTTGCTAAACAGCGTGTGCGTGCCACGGGAAACCGGGCTCAGCGTGCTACGGAGGGGTCTGCTGAGAAGCACCGGCGTCGCGCTGCGGGGGCTTGGTGATGTGCAGTGGGGGGAAACCCGGGGGGCTTTGTGAGACACACGGCGAGGCACAGCCTGTGCCGTCCCCCTGAGAGAGAAAGGAAGCACCCGGGACTCACCCTGCAGAGGAGCCGGTGTCACCATCCCATCCTGCTGCTTTATCTAAGGAAGGCGCGCACGGAATATTTCTAACACGACATTAGAGGAGAGAAGGTCCCCGCGCTGGTACCGGGGATACCTGGCAAGGCGGCAGCAGCACGTTCATCTCCAAACAAACCCAGCGGCCCGCTCCCACCCCCGGCGCTCCAGGGGGGATGAAAGGAAACGATCAGAAGGGAAGGAGCGATGGGATTTCAAGTGGCGCTAATAAAATATTCCCTTTGGTGGAGCAGAGGCTCATGGGCAGAGCCAGCTGCGGCGCGGGGAGTGGGAATGATGGGGAGAGCTGGGCCAAGGCGGGAGCCAAGTATCGGGAGGGTGAAGAAATGCCTCCGCCAGCAATGCCGACGGCTCTCCCCGCGTCACCCCTTCGACCCGAGGGCTGCCCGGCGAGCAGCGATCCCGAGAGACGGCGAGGATTGCAATACGGCTTGCGAACACGCCAAATACGAACGCGCGTTTACAAATCCACGCATCGCGTGGGCACGCGAGTAAAAAACCGGCACTTACAGGAAAACCTGCGCGGCGCCAGCGCTGCCCAGGCGTCCCCAGCACTCACCACGACGCAGATGGGCCACAAGGGGGGTGAATACCCGGAGGGTAAGCTCTCCGACCGTTAACCGGTGGGTCACGCCAGGGCTTAGCGCAGAGGAGCGGGGTGAGCAGCCAGCTCTCCCCCTGCCACAGCTCCTGACGCCCTTCACGCAGCCCCAACGCTCCAAACCAGGGTCAGCCAGATCAGCCCCACCATGGAGACCGGGCACAGATTCCGCTCTCCAAACCATCTGATCGCACGGTTCGGCGTTATCTACTTTCTCCCACGCACTAAGCTGCTTTTAAGAAGGTCGGAGGCACCCAAGTGTTTAAAGCATGCATTTGCACGGGTGCGTGCACGCATACGTGCGCACGCTGCGCCTTAAGATACCGCGGATATAATCGCTCTAGTAAAGGCAGCATCTTCAACAGCAACATGTAACCATTTTGGCCGGGAACCAAACCAAACGCTGCCTGGCCCCGGCCCATCCGTTTAATCAGACTAAGCCAAGCCTTCCCCTGGCGCCCCTGCGCCGGGCACCGACTGCCTTTCCAGGCTGCCCGCTCCGGGCACAAGGCAGAGCATCGCCTCGCGCGCTCAGGAGGCTGCTTCCAGGGCACCGTTTATAGAACAACCGACCTTTATTTTAGAGATAGCTTAAGTAAAGTAACATGCAAAGAAACACGTGAGTAAGAGTTTCATCTGCCTCGGGCTCCTGCAAATCCTTTTCTTTTCTCTCTCGTAGCACAACGCGTTGAACGCCCGTTATTCATCCCCGTAAAACACGGCGTCTACATCCACGCCGTCTGTCCTTGGGCTGGAGCCGCGTTTGCAGATTTCCCGTGGGAAAGGAGGTGCTGCGCTTCCGAAGAACAAAACCAGGGCATTGCATGGGCCACGGGGACGCCGGAGGGGACCAGACGCTTGCAGCGAAGGGCTTCGCAGGACCTGGCTGGGAGGCGAGCAGCAAAATCATCACCTGCAACTTGCCACAATGCAAAAGTGCGCTTTGTGCCCGCGGCGGCACGTCTCCACGACAATCCCGGCGCACCACAACGCCCCTCGCGCAGCGTCTTTCCTCCTGCCTTATGGCGGAGCTTCTCTCTTCTGTTTTCACACACCCTCCGCATTCTGTGCCTGGCCAGGTTCCTAGGGCGAGCCTTGAATTTGAAGTAAGTACAAAACCTGCTTGAACTGCAGACAAAAGCTGTATTAAGTCATGTAGGATCAGGGTTCTGATATTTGCTGAGAGTATTTTATAAATCGTAGGTGTTCTGTACCCCATGCATATTCGAGCAACTCAAGATGAAATACGGTCTTCAGCTTAACAGCAATGGAGACCTCAGTCCTCAAAAACTGCGAGGAACACAATTTAATATCAACCGTTTTATATTAAACAGGATTATCTTTAAAAAGGGCTGTTACGTATTTACTAGTTTACCATGAAAAAAGGCTTTTTTAGGGGGTGAGACCGTGTGAAGATACCGTACTCTTTTATAAAACCGACTCCAGTCATTTGCCCTGTCTTTGGAAATGTGCATATATTTCAGGAGAGGTTCCGAATGTCTTCCTCATCCAAAAAAAGGCATGGAGAGACACCGAGCGATGCCACCGGCACCCCTCACGGCTGGTAGCCCAGCAGCAGCGGCAGGACCAGGGCGACGGCGACGGCAGGGCCAAGGCGGGGGGCTGCGCTCCCGGGGTCACTGCTGGGGACCGTGGCGCCATCTTTGCTTTGCTGATTCAGAAGCTGCTTGTTTGCAGAGGCGTCATCCATATCCAGGTCGTACACCAGCTCTGAAAGCAGAAGGAGAGAGGTGGTTGATGAGAGGTTGGTGCGTGCCGACATCCCGACACGCGGCACGTCCAGCCCCCAACCAAGCACCAGGGCCCCCGGGGCAGCCCGTGCTGGCAGCCGGGGACAGCTGGGTCCGTGCGTGGTTGAAGGTATCACAGCAGGGGTGGATGGGCGAGAAGAGCTTAGCAAACGTCTTGTCAGTCCCGCAGCCCGCCCCAGTCCCAGAGCAAAGAAAGACCCCCAAAAAAATCACAACTGTAAGGTGCCCCAGGAAGAAACCAAACGAGAAAAGGGGATCTGCCTTGCTGGAGAGCTACTCCCAAAGAACGTCAGCTGAGCTTTGGAGTGGGTGTTTAGCAATGCAAACGGTGTCCGCTCGCCAGACACCGCGAGGCTGCCTGCAGGAGTGAGGAAATCCAGGCGAGCACAAAGAAGTCCTCTCAAACCCAGAGGCAGCACGAGGCCTTGCTCACCAAATACCTCCGGGTTGGAGGACCTGAGGAGCGCTCGGCGTTTCTGCATTTCCGTAGTCTTACGTAAGTGTCCGCAAAATATGCTCCTTACAGCACTTTCAACACATCCATCCCATCCCCTGTCCACCTCATCAAAGCGCTGGAGAGCGAGGAATGTGAAGGGATCACGCACCCCGGGCGTGCTGGTGTTGCGACACGGGGACTTGGAGATGAAGCACATGGGAGTTCCAACCCGAGAAAATGCCTAGGATAAAAGTTTTGATAGTCCTGGCAGAGGAGCATGATATTAATGGAGAAAAGCTTGTGACAACCCATCACTGGCTGCAAGGGACGTGCCGAGCAGTAAGTCACCGTTGCCCTTGTCTCCCTGAGACGGGGAGGAATGGAAAAGTCCAAAGAGGCAATGTGGAAAGGCAAGAAAGCAGCAATTCTCAGGGCCAAGAACAAAAAGCCTAAGGTGTTTTACGATGCCATCAGCCAGATCTACCCGGGGCATTTGTACCCGCTGAGCATTTGGAGCGAGAGGGTGCACCAGTGCTTGACTTCAGGCAGTGGGTTCCTCGCTCCCCTTCCCGTGCTGCTGCCGTCTCCGTCTGGGGCCCAGGTTTCTTGCCTGGATGGGAGTCAGTTAAGCCTCTCTGTCCCATCCCCAGAGCCTGGCCTTTGGAAGTGGAAGAAGCCGGTGGTTTCCATCAGAAGAGACCCTGGCTCAAGCCTTTCACAAGTCCTCGTGGATCGCCAGCATACTGACGGGTTTGGATCATCCCACCCCACCCCTGAGAAAGAATCCAAGAGGCTGAATAAACACTCCAGCTAAAAAAAAGGCCGCATCAATCCGATGAGCGCCACTGCCAAAGCAAACAGGCAGTATTTCTTCATCAAAAATACCCAAACACTACAAAACAAAAGCATAACCATGTTGGTGTGACAAGTGAGTCAGCCCAGGCCATCAAAGAGGGTCAGAAATGGCTGAAAGGGAGCAGATATCCTCCCGCACAAACAGCCCGGTGCAACCAAAACCCGCCTGGTGAACTCTGACTTCTCCAGGAGATTGCCACAGATGCTGGGATTCCTCTTCTCCACAGCTTTCCTGCTTTTCCTCTTAACAGTGCAGACATGCTGTGGCTCTCCGGAGCTGCAGACCCTTGGGCAGAGCAGGAAAAGGTGCCACCCTGAAAGGGATGCGCCCGGAGGCCACCTCTGCCCGTCCTGCGCTGCCTTCCAAGCACAGGAACAAAAAGTCCCTCTGGCACAAGGGATGCTGGAGCTCCGGGGTGGTTTGGGAGCAGCCTGGCTGCGCCACCTTATTTTCCCAAGCCTATTTTCTGCAGAATAAGCGAAGGGATTCTATGTTAATAAAATCACAGCAGATTATTTCGCAGATGGTTGTTTTACACAAGATTCTTCAGCTGGTACAATGTCCCATCAGGGCAATGATCATAGAACGTGTTGGGTTGGAAGGGACCTCTCAAAGCCATCTAGTCCCACCCCCTGCAGGGAGCAGGGACATCCACAACTAGAGCAGGTTGCTCAGAGCCTCATCCAGCCTGGCCTTGGATGCCTCCAGGGATGGGGCCTCCACCCCCTCTCTGGGCAACCTGCGCCAGTGTCTCACCACCCTCAGTGGAAAGAACTTCTTCCTCATGTCTCATCTAAACCCACCCTGCTCTAGTTTAAACCATTGCCCCTCGTCCTGTCGCTACATGCCCTTGCCAACAGCCCCTCCCCATCCTTCCTGTAGCCCCCTTCAGGGACTGGAAGGGGCTGGAAGGTCTCCCCGGAGCCTTCTCTTCTCCAGGCTGAACCCCCCCAGCTCTCTCAGCCTGTCCTCACAGCAGAGGGGCTCCAGCCCTTTGATCATCTCCGAAGCCTCCTCTGGCCCCGCTCCAACAGGTCCATGTCCTTCTTGTGCTGAGGGCTCCAGAGCTGGACACAGGACTCCAGCTGACCTGCCCTGGTGCGTTTTGGAAGGTGTTTCCACACACTCCAAAGACTCCTAAAGCCTAAAAGATGCCCCACGGGGTCACTGTACGATCAGGCACCCGCACGCTCCCAGGCCAGAGATCTGCAGCTGGTGGGCAGAGCTTTTGGGGTCTCTTACGGGACATCCAGCAAAACTAAGAAAAACCATGGGAATTGAGTAACTACTCTTGCCTTCAGTTTAGAAAAGAAATTTGAAACAAAAGAGTGTTTCAGCAAGGTCCTTAAGAGCACGAAGGGTTTTTTATGTTCCCATTTAAAATCTCATTGTAATTTAGGAGACACAAGTTCCCGCACGATGTGCAACGCAGCAGCTGAATTGCGTTGGATGCATTCAGCCCAAGTGTATCGAAATGATCATCTCAGGCATACTCTTTTACACGAGAAATCTTCAAATTCTGGGATTTCACCTGACCTGGAGTAAGGGCAATTTTTAAATCACGGCATTATCACCCAAATGGGAATGGCGATTCTCTCATTCAACCTCTTTGACCAAATTTAAGAGAAGAGAACAGAAACCCTCCTGTCTTCAGAGATGGGAGAGCTATTTTCCTAACCTCGTTCAACTGCTTCAGAAGTTTAGTGCTTGGGTGTGCTGTTTGTTTTTGCTGTTCCTTCCATTGTTTCCTTCTCTGGGCTTATTCATGCCCAATTGTAATTTTAGGCTTGACGGATTTAGCCATACATCTTTTATTTTGTATTAATAATGGGCCCGTAACTCTTGCAAATCCCTTTCACTTAACTTCTCCTGACCTTTGGTACATGGGAGGGAAGGAAAATAAAAAGTATTAGCTTCTAACAGACCTGAGGCAGCTGTTAGCCAGGTCCGGGCAATAACAACGTTAAAAATATGTAATAATCATCATCATATTTCAAATCCAGGAATCCAAATTAGCAAGTGTTCCTAACCAGGTACTTCCTGAGGGTGCTTCGTTATAGTTTCCAGCCTTCGTTAGGATCCCCGGTGAGTCCAGGCCACTGCCCCATCCCTGCACCTCCTGCTCCCCCGGCCGCCGGGAGAGACGGAGCCCCGGCACCAGGGACGGAGCTGCAGGATGGGTGGTGGGGTGGCAGAGACTAACCTCCCACATATGGCGTTTCGGGCACTTCCACCCAAAACTCTGCCTTTATGCTGCAAAATAACCCAAAAGAAGCTGCTCCTCTGCCGGCCCCCCTGCCCCCAGCCATCTTCTGCATTAGACGTCTCCCCTGTCCCAGCTCTGATCACCCACTTAATTTGCCACAGTTTCTACTATAAAGCTTTGGCTTTTTTTTCTTTTTTTTCCACTTTGGCCTGCAACGGCTTTTTTTTTTTGGGGGGGGTGGGGAGCGGGGGTGGGGGTGGGAGGGGAGGCGCAAACTGGGGAAATCTGTTTCTGTTTATAATCAGTTAGAATCCAGAGGGTATTACCAACAATCTGCGCTAATCACGGATTCAATCTTCACTCATTTTGGCCCCTCTTGTCCTCTGGGCTGCGGATTAGATAATCCCCTTAAAATAATAGTCAATCATTAGCTCTGCTTTTTTTTTTTGTTTTTTTTTTTTGTTTTTTTTCCTTCCCTGTGTGCAAGCCGAGCGTGCCGTGGCCGTTTCCCAGAGCCCTTACGCAGCTGGCGAAAGGTCTCCAGCCCAACACAAGCCGGTGCCTCCGGAAGCATCTTTTGTAAGAAAAGCCCCTCTAACCCGAAGCTGCTGCGCGGTGCCCTCCCAGGACGGCAAAAGCCGCCGTGGTCTCGCAGCGTGGGTGACAAAACCTGCCGCCAGCCCTACGGCACGCGCGTTCCCCACCCGCGAAGTGAAGCCGGTGGTATTTTTCCGTGGATTGGGACAAGAATTAGGCGTACCAACTCCGTGCGGGATTACCGGGCGGGAATGGTTAAAAAGCTCTCCTTGCTGAACCACGCTAGCTTTGGAGCCGGCTACAAAAGGCGGGCAAAGCGGGAGGAGATCGGGTTTGAGTTGGTATAAGTCGTCCCACGGCAGCTGGCGCAGAAGAAGCCGGGAGGATGAGTACTGGCACGCAGGCAGCGCTACGGCAGGCATTCCTGTGCCAAATCCACCCCTGCCTCCCGAAACACCCCTTTTCACCCCTAAAAGGACACCACAGTCTTAAGCAAAGCGCTGCTAGCAAATGCCACTAGGGCAAATGACCTCCAAGAGGACGATGCCCGGCTCCCGCGGGCCGGCTCGGCTGCTGTCAGAGCTCGGAGCCAGGGAATGTCGTCTCGCAGGCAGGCATCCGTGCTGCCCGCCTGCCAAGCCTGCCCCGGCAGATGGCTCCAGCGATGGACCTAATATAGTAACAGAGTCGTAACGGATGGCCACGCATGACAACCGCCCGGCGGTGTCACTTGATAGCTCTGCTGGTGGCAGTGGCAACGGGTGCGAAGGGGATCCCCCCCACAGGCAAAACCGCCGCGGCGCGTTCGGGGAAGGAGGCTGCCGAGTGGGCCAAAGCACTCGCGGGGACGTGGTGATGGCCCTCGTTTGCAAATGACGGAAGCTCTGTGGTGCGAAGGGACTAGGGAATGGATCGTGACCATGTGTTTCCAATAAAGCGCAAAACACGTCGAGGAGAAATGTCCGAGAGGAGCAGGGCAGCTTGGCAAGCTCCTGCCGCTCTCGTGGTCAGTTGTGAACATCTGCCTGCGCACGTCCTTCAGGATTTGTCTAGGAAAGCACATGCTACCATCGCCAATGAGAATTACAGTCTCTGGGGTGGATTGCTTTGTTTAATTTTTTTAAGCAGCAAGCCTCATCAGCGCGAGGAACAAATTGCCAGACTCCAAAGCAAGACTAGATTTCTTAAAGGGCGAGATGTTTGAGTCAAGCCCAAGATGTTGACTCATTACAAGGTGAAGCATAAGAGCCCGTGATCCCACGGACCGGACTGCCTGACCCTGGCTGCCAACTCTCTCCTTCTCTACACCTCCGACCACTTCACTCTCACAGGTGTTTGCACCTGAAAGCTAGATTTCATTTCATTTTTGTCAATTTTAATCCCAAACTCTTCCTGTTGGAACTCCAAACGCTCTGCTCGCCTCAGCCTCCGGTCACCTGCCTTTCTCATGCAAACAGCTCATACTACAAACACAGCTCTGCTCCACAAAGACAACGTCTGAGCCCATCCATGGAGTTACGCGCCACGCACGGCTATGACAGCATGGAGACAGCCGGGATCCCCCACCCTCTGCTTCTCCAAAGCACCTTAAACTCTTCCAAATGCCTAGCCAAGCAGAGTTTCATCTCACCAGGGATGTTTTGCCCTCTGGCTTATTACCACTAAAATCCTGGAGCACCAACAGGTTTGCCAGTTGTCTTCTTGCACAACGAGCTGCAACAGCCCAGCCATAGGTGCGGCCGCGCCGGCGCGTAATTAAAGTGCTGAGCCGGGACTGGCCACGATGCTTGTGTTGGCACGGCTGCAAGATCACCGAGATGGATGCGCAGCATGTGCATGGTCTTGTGCCTCTGCTTTTCCACCTCCTCCGCAGCAATTTAGGAGGTGCGGCTCTTGGCAATACGGATTTGGAAAAAAAAAAAAGAAGAAAAAATCCAGCTCAACGCCATCCCGCTGCCGTCGGCAATGTGGCCGAGGGAGCCTGGCACGGCTCAGCAGCGAGCGGTAAAACCAACTTCCTGGGCAGAAACCCAAGGGAATCAGGTTTGGGATTGCTGATTTGCAAACCAAGACTTTTCCCCCACTTGCTCTTCGACACATCCCGGCTGCCGGCGTGCCGCTGATGGCCTGCAGCCTGCATTCGTGAGCGACCCAAAGACCGCAGGCACCGCCACAAAACCAGCACTAATCTGGGGGAAATTCACCCGGGACTGAAGCAACCTGGAGGGTGGCCGCCAGGTTGATTTGGTCATTCAGGACAGAGAGATGAGGAAGCTCCAGCTCAGCCCCACACCAGGGGTGCGACCAGGTGCTGCTCAGGGTACACGGGGTAATTGGCCATGAGCTCTGCGAGGCAGCCAGTACACACGCCCTGTCTCCCCAACCTCCAGCATTACCACAAAAGTCTCATCCATGGATGTCCTCAAGCTTTCAATGGGGCAAGGGGACAAAACACCCCCAAAAACCCAACACATGCACCATAACCTCAATTCAAGCGACTGCTCCTTCACCCCTCCTTGGCCAGAGGCTGGTGGCGAGGAAAGGCTATCATTTATGACCTGGGCCTATGTTTACTTTGAAAACATACTCATTAAATTCCTCTTTGCTCCTCGGTGTGCTCTAGATTTGCCCTGAAGAGAATCTGGCGTCTGCAATTGCATTAATCATTTTCCCTTTGGCAGCAAGTGAAAGAGTTTCTGAACTGTACTCACAGAGCGGAGCCACAAAAACGTGTTTAGCAAAACGCGCTCATGTAATCTATTAAAAATTAACAAATCTCATTAGCATTATTAATTGGAAGTGCCGGAGTCCTTCTACTTTGTTGATGAAGCAGCATGCCCCGGTCTGATATCCAGCTGTACCGTCCAGAAAAAGGGCTGCTATCTAAAGGAACTTAGGACAGAAGGACTGAAAAATAAGGAGCTAAACATGGACACGCAAAAGCATCCACAAAGGCAGGAGAAAAAGAGGAGAAAAAAGAAGGAGAAAAAGAGCAAAAGCTGGAAAGAGAAGAGTATGAATAGGAATGAAGTGATGTATGAGGCAGCAATACAGGACTGGGTCAAGCAATGCCCCCCATGTACCTTAGCCCACCCGGACGTGGAGTCACCCTCTCCCACTTCGGAGACCTTCAAGGTCTAAACCCACAAAGCGATCCGGGCGTAAGAGACAGGCTGACAGAGTCCCCTGGGAGGCAGTCCTGAAGGGCAAAGGAGTCCAGGAAGGCTGGACATTCTTCAAGAAGGAAATCCTGAAGGTGCAGGAGCTGGCCATCCCCCCGTGCCAAAAGATGAGCTGGCGGGAAAGAAGGCTGGCCTGACTGAACAGAGAACTTTGGCTGGAACTCAGGGGAAAAAAGAGAGTTTACGACCTTTGGAAGAAGGCGCAGGCCATTCAGGAGGACTACAAGGACGTTGTGAGGTTACGCAGGGAAAAAATTAGAAGGGCCAAAGCTCAACTAGAACTTAATCTGGCTAGAGCTATAAAAGACAATAAAAAATGCTTCTGTAAATACATTAGTGACAAAAGGAGGGGTAAGGAGACTCTCCGTCCTCTATTGGATGCAGGGGGAAACATAGTGACCAAGGATGAGGAAAAGGCTGGGTTACTTAATGCCTTCTTTGCTTCAGTCTTTAATAGTAAGACCAGCTGGTCTCCAGGTACCCAGCCCCCTGAGCTGGAAGACAGGGATGGGGAACAATCCGAAACCCCCGTAATCCAAGGGGAAATGGTGAGGGACCTGCTACACCACTTAGACACACAAGTCTGTGGGGCCAGATGGGATCTACCCAAGGGTACTGAGGGAGCTGTTGGGAGTGCTCATCAAGCCACTTGCCATCATTTCACGGAATCACAGAATTTCAGAGTTGGAAGGGACCTCTAGAGATCATCCAGTCCCACTCCCCGGCTAAAGCAGGATTTCCTAGAGCACATCCCTCAGGACTGCATCCAGGCGGGTCTTGAAAGTCTCCAGAGAAGGGACCCCACACCCTCCCTGGGCAGCCTGTTCCAGGGCTCTGTCACCCTCACCGTAAAGAAGTTTTTCCATGTATTTGATCGGAACTTCCTATGTTCCTGCTCGTGCCCATTGCCCCTCATCCTGTTACTGGGAACCATTGAAAAGAGCCTGGCTCCATCTTCCTTAAACCCACCCTTTAGATACTTGTGTGCCATAATAAGTTCTCCCCTCAACCTTCTCTTCTCCAGGCTGAGTCCCAGCTCTTTCAGCCTTTCCTCATAAGGGAGATGCTCCAGTCCCTCAGTCATCTTTGTCGCCCTGCGCTGGACCCGCTCCAGTAGTTCCCTGTCCCTCTTGAACTGGGGAGCCCAGAACTGGACACAGTATTCCAGTGGTGGCCTCACCAGTGCCGAGTAGAGGGGGAGAATGACCTCCTTTGACCTGCTGGCCACACTCTTCCCTATGCAGCCCAGAATTCCATTGGCCTTCTTGGCAACAAGGGCACATTGCTGGCTCATGGATAATTGCTCATGGATAATCTCTACCAAGACCCCCCAGATCCTTTTCTTCAGAACTGCTTCCCAGCAGGTCCACCCCTAACCTGTCCTGGTGCCTGACATTCTTCCTCCCGTTTGACAGCAGTCCTGGCTAACCAGGGAGGTCCCAGTCAACTGGAGGCTAGCAAACGTGACGCCTATCTACAAGAAGGGCTGGAAGGAGGACCCGGGGAACTACAGGCCTGTCAGTCTGACCTCGGTGCTTGGGAAGGTTATGGAGCAGATCCTCTCGAGTGCCATCACGTGGCACCTACAGGACAAGCAGGTGATCAGGCCCAGTCAGCATGGGTTCATGAAAGGCAGGTCCTGCTTGACTAACCTGATCTCCTTCTATGACAAGGTGACCCGCTTAGTCGACGAGGGAAAGGCTGTGGTTGTTGTCTACCTAGACTTTGGGAAAGCCTTTGACACCATTTTCCACCGCATTCTCCCAGAGAAACCGCTCACTGCTTGGACGGGCATACGCTTCACTGGCTGAAAAACTGGCAGGATGGCCAGGCCCAAGGAGTTGTGGTCAATGGAGTTAACTCCAGGTGGTGGCTGATCACAAGCGCTGTTCAGCTCAGTACTGGGGGAATGTTTTGTTTAGTATCTTTATCAACGACCTGGATGAAGTGATCGAGTGCACCCACAGTAAGTCTGCAGACAAGAACAAGTTGGGTGGGAGCGTCGATCTGCTGGAGGGTAGGAAGGCTCTGCAGAGGGATCTGGACAGGCCGGATCGATGGCCTGGGGCAAGTGGTAAGAGCTCCCAGTGGAAAAGGACCTGGGGGTGTTGGTCGACAGCCGGCTGACTATGAGCCAGCAGTGTGCCCAGGTGGCCAAGGCGGCCAACAACATCCTGGCCTGTATCAGGAACAGTGTGGCCAGCAGGACTGGGGCAGGGACCGTCCCCTTGTACTGGGCACTGGTGAGGCCTCACCTTGAATACTGTGTTCAGTTTTGGGCCCCTCACCACAAGAAAGACACTGAGGGGCTGGAGCGTGTCCAGAGAAGGGCAACGGAGCTGGTGAGGGGTCTGGAGCACAAGTCTGGTGAGGAGCAGCTGAGGGAGCTGGGGGTGTTCAGCCTGGAGAAAAGGGGGCTGAGGGGAGACCTTCTCGCGCTCTGCAGCTCCCTGAAAGGAGGGGGTAGCCAGGGGGGGTCGGGCTCTTCTCCCAAGGAACAGATGATGGGACAAGAGGAAACGGCCTCAAGTTGCACCGCTGGATGTTTAGGATGGATATTAGGAAAAATTTCTTCACTGAAAGGGTTATCATGCATTGGAAGAGGCTGCTGAGGGAAGTGGTTGAGTCACCATCCCTGGAGGTATTTAAAAGACGGGTAGACGTGGTGCTGAGGGACATGGTTAAGTCCAACTTAACAGTTGGACCTGATGATCTTAAAGGTCTTTTCCAACCCAAACGCAATCATTCTATGATTCTGATCACTCTGCTATCACATGAGGCACCTCAGGGCAGCCTTGATTTTGGGAGCTAACGTTCCCAGTGACAGCAGAGCAAAATGAAATGCTTCATATTTCCTCTAATGACTGAAAACAACATCATCATATCAAACTGAAATTTTTTCCCTCATCTTTCCTCCTCACAAAGCTCTTTGTATATGACCAGGACAGGCAGCTCTTGCTTGCTACCTGCTGGCCTTCAACTCTCCAAGCTCGGGACACTTAAGGACATTCATGTACGAGCAAGACCCACCAAGATGCAGTCCTAAGGGGAACAACAATGGTCCCCGCCTTCCAGATGCCAGCTTCTAAAAGCAGCCCTCGAGGCAGAAGGATGTTTCTCAATGCTTGATCAGAAAACCCATGGTGGTGTTACGGCACCCAGGAACATCTGACATCTTCCTTTGTGACTCACCGCATGGGGAAACCAGACTTGAACGGGGCCCAGGCCACTGCATTCATGCTCCAAATAGGCAACCAGAAATGTGCCTCTTCAATCAGAAGGGTCCAGGACTTTGCGCAATGTCCACGCTGGGTCAAAAATCCCTGCACTTCCATCATTGCCTTATGCTTGTAAGGAAAAGAAAAATCAAAGGCGGTTGATGTTTTGCTCCTTGAGCACGCACGTAAAGGACGCACCTGAGCAGCACTCCCAACCTGGGGATCAAACTGACAGAGGCTCCAACAGGCTACAACTCACGGTGCCAAGGAAAATAATCTGGAATGAGATTTCGGGCCATAACCCTAGATTTCAGGTTGGGCACGAATATACCAGCTCAGTGCGGAAGTAGAGCCTGCAGGTAGGCTCAGGCATGGCGCTACGCAGGCATCTGCTCAGCCTGCCCCTGCTCCTGGAGAAACTTCCCAAGGTTTTCTCCACTTGCATTGCCCAGCATTACCGGCATGGACGGAGAGCCAGCTCCCCCTGCCCGGGCCGGGGAAGCCAGCCGGCCCCGGATCGTTTGCACGGAGCATGGGTTGAGGTGAGAGCACTGCCAAGGGAAGGGAGCCGAGAGGTTACAGCACCACCCGGCTTTTTTAATTGCGTTAAGCTGCTAAAATAAATAAATAAATAAAGTAAACTCTGGCTCTGCATTAAAACAACATTACAGTGACTTCAGCCTATAAAAACAGGGTAATGCAGGAGGCCCCGGGAAACATCACCATACCCAACTTTCCCACTTTATATAGAAAAAGAAAGGTTGGGTTCATAGGCTGGAATTTTTTAACAGCTTCAGGTCAGGTTCCCTGCACTGGAAGGAGCCCCGGGAACAGCCACTGAAGTCTGAAACCAGGACCTGGCTTTGCACTGCCTTCTGCGTGACTGCAGAGAAAGACTCAAATTAAACCCAGCTGCTTACCTGGTGCACGTAAGATCTGACATAAAAATGGAGCTGATTCCCACTCCCTGCCTCCCTCCCGGACTGAGAGCAAACCCTGGTCTCAAAGCACCAGTGGAATGATGGCGCTGAAAGCTAGAGCTGTGTGGCGGTGGCAGCTCTGATGGGAAACCCGGTGCCGCCCCAGCTGAGCACAGGACACTGCGGTGTCGGTGCTCAGGGTATGGCAGATCCATCTCATCTCACTTGCTTTTTCCTGGGGGCCAAGGGGCTCCCCATCATGATTGAGGAACTGCAGCTGGGACCTCGTCAAACCAGTGCTCCTGACTGGGACCACGGTGGAGCTCAAGAAGACCACCATGGCTGTCCCTACCAGAGGAGGAGGAACCAAGGGAGGGAAGGGATCGGCCCACCACCTCACCAGGTCAGCTTGCACGTGCAGTCATGGAGGGTAACGGGGACAGGGACGAGCAGCTCACATGGGGGCATCCAAATTGCTCTGGGGACACATCCATCGGCACCGTGAGCAGGTATCGGCTGAGCAGTGAAACAAGGAGATGACAACACCAGAGGACCCCGAGGTCCAAGTCTAGGAATGCCTCCCACTCCATCCTATCTGCAGCACTCACAGCTCAGTCTCAGGAATGTCACAACCGCAGTGGAAAATCAAAATACAAAGGCTACATAATCCAGTTTGTAAATCCCCTGAAAAACACAAAATCCTCTCTAAAACGGATTACAGAGATTAGAGATAAAAGTTTCCTGGAAATCAAGAATTGCGTTTCAGCCTCCCTCTTCTCCCACCCTCCCAGAAGAGACAGGCTTAAGCCCCGCTCCACCCCACCGCACTCCTCCCTGGCCATCACCCCGGCCTCGGGGAGCAGCAGCAGCTCCCTCCTGCCCCTGAAAACAGCACAGCTCTTTCTACCTGATTTTGCCCTAAATGCTATTTTGCGGCATTATCATAGAATCACAGAATGTGTTGGGTTGGAAGGGACCTCTCAAGGCCATCTAGTCCCACCCCCTGCAGTGAGCAGGGACATCTTCAACTAGAGCAGGTTGCTCAGAGCCTCATCCAGCCTGGCCTTGGATGTCTCCAGGGATGGGGCCTCCACCCCCTCTCTGGGCAACCTGGGCCAGTGTCTCACCACCCTCAGTGGACAGAACTTCTTCCTCATGTCTCATCTAAACCCACCCTGCTCTAGTTTAAACCATTGCCCCTCGTCCTATCGCTACATGCCCTTGCCAACAGCCCCTCCCCATCCTTCCTGTAGCCCCTTGAGGGACTGGAAGGGGCTCCAAGGTCTCCCTGGAGCCTTCTCTTCTCCAGGCTGAACCCCCCCAGCTCTCTCAGCCTGTCCTCACAGCAGAGGGGCTCCAGCCCTCCCAGCATCTCCGTGGCCTCCTCTGGCCCCGCTCCAACAGGTCCATGTCCTTCTTGTGCTGAGGGCTCCGGAGCTGGACACAGGACTCCAGGTGGGGTCTCCCCAGAGCGGAGCAGAGGGGCAGAATCCCCTCTCTGGATCTGCTGGCCACGCTGCTTTTGATGCAGCCCAGGATGTGATTCCCCTTCTGGGCATCATCTGCTGCATTTACCTGAGCCCATGGGCCCCAGTGCTGGGAAATCTCCCTGCATCAGGGAGAGGGGGAGATGCCTGCCAGCATCCTGCAGGCTTTTTGGTCCATCCCTTTCCCAAACGAGCTCCTTGGGACCACGCAATGCGCTCCCATGGTTTTGGGAGCTGCACCCAGCCCTGCAGGTGCCCCTTAGAAGAACATCACATTGCTATCACGATTGAATTGACTCTGATGTCTCAAATATTTGTGCTCATTTTAGACACCCTTCACATTGCTCAGATGGACACGTACTTTTTTGAGAGCTCCCTGATTCTGTAACATCCTTTTAAATCAGGGCGGCCTATCTAAAAATTCTAAAAATGAAGACGTTTCACTTGGTTGCGCCCACGGTGACAACGTTATCAACAGGAGAGAGGTCAAACACTCACGTGCTGATGATATCAGAATATTCAGCGGCCATGCCATTATTATTCTGATAGATTAAAATCAGCGTTCTGTTTGATATCTTGACTCAAGGATCCACAGTGAGTGGAGGCAGAACAATTTTCTGCTGGCAATTTTTATTTCGTGAGAGTTTTCGTGCTTCCATTCTTATTTGGAACAAAAAAAAAAAAAAAAAAGAGAGAGAAAAAAAAAAAAAGGCTGGCAATATTAGCATTCCCCACAGAGCACGCATTCCCATTCCTGACCTGTTATTGCTCAAGGACTTCTGCAGCTGCAGATGCCTGTTTGGAGCTACAGTGAGGTCACTTTGAACGATGCTCACGGAACAAGGATCAAAACACTTTCAGCTCGATCAAAAGGACGTTTTATGAACACTGCAGCCCGAGTTAAGTGCTGATGGGAATACTTACGTTCGCCCTTATATTAGCTCAGCTCGGTTCTAATAAAATTAACACCCTTTTAAATAATGCGCTCAATTTTTATTTGTTTCGTGGGTTGGTGCTTAGGGCTTTGAAAACACATCCTCCAAACCTTGGCATCGCTCTGGAAACGTCTAGCTGTGTTAGGATCTGGAAATCCACTGCTTCTCCAGAGGAATAAGGGCGGTTGCTGCTTTGTGTTATCGCTCCACCTGCTCTAACTGGGCTTTATCCACCAAAGGTTGTTTTTTACCCCCCCTACAAAAGAGCCTAACACAGTGAGACTGCCCCCCCCGCCCCCCGCCCCCGAAGTAGGAATTACTACTTGTAAATAAACAACTAAAAACTGAACTACCAGCAGCAGCGGCCTTCAATGCTCCTTTGAAAAGAGACAACAGGAAAAACAAAGCAGGGAAAAATCCGGTCCCTTTTCTGCGTTTCACTTGCGCATTAGAGGCAAAATGAACTTACCAGTCCAGGCCAGGGGACGTCTCATTGGCGCAATACAGCCGGTTAACTGTTCTTTAGAGATATTCATCTCAAAAGCCAGAACAGAAAGAGCATTTTCCCCTCTTTTATTTATTTATCTTTTTTTTTCCCCTTTTTTTTTTTTTTTTTTTTTTTTTTTTTTTTTTTTGTGCCAACTCACCTTAGCTGAAAAGCACATTGAGATTGTAATTATGGGAAGGCCTCATCTAGTAGATTTGTAAACTCAGCTATCGGCTTGAGTTACGGGAATTAGCAAGGCTAATTTAATGTCACCGTTCAAAATAGCTCAGATTTGGAATTTCTTAATGGCCTTAGGAGAAGGAGCCTTTATGCATACTGCAATCTAGGCTTCATTCTTAGACTAAATTCCTTCTCATAGATTTTGTGAATGCCCTGTTTTGTAGCCAACACAAACTCTGTCCAGTAAAATAATGTAAGGACTCAGAATGAAAAGAGATTAGCTGTTCCCTGCTCCTGTTATTTTAAAGCAGAAATAACTTTGGCTTCTACTGATTCATAGACAAAGCTTGAAATGCAAAGCATGCTCAACTCCAGATTCAGCATGAAAAGGACCTTAAAATATTCCCGAGTGCAAGTAATGGACTTATTAGAGGGATGAAAAGAGGCACTTTTCACAGAATCCCAAGCTCTTTAGTCCTGTCATATCAATAATCTTGCTAAAGAATTTCATTCTATTTACATTTCTTTCCCTTCCAAATATTCTGCCTGACTCCTCTGAAATGCAACATTTACGCTTTTAAAGCGTTAATTTCTGTCTGTTAATGCCCGGCGGCAAACGGCCTAAAATGTCTGCAGATCGCCCGATGCGCGAGCGGGCGCGATGGCGTCAGGGCGCCGCGGGACAGGCAACGGTTCTGTACGATGTGCAGTTTTACACCCGGCACTCGATAATTGAGGAGGTGATTTTAAAGGCTTGGTTAAAAGCGTCTTCTTTAAATAATGACAGTTGATTGTGCCGGAGCTCTACGTACCTGCAATCCGTTCTCCTCTCCTTTATGTTTAACACCCACAAAAAAAATGCTGAGAGTGTGAAAAAAAAGGCTTTATAGATATCAGGAGGGAAATCTGCCTGGCTGTCCTTAAGCTACCAAAATATACCCATTTTGTTTTAACCCCGTTTGCTTAATCTTTACAGGATGGATTAATCTAAAACCAGCATTAAGCAACTAGTGGCAATTTTGCCTCTTTGTTTGAAGAAATGGCTGAAAACCCAAGGTATTCCAGGAACAAATTACACAAGCCTGTGTAGAAACACCAGGAAAGCAGATGGAGATGTCCCTGATTGCTCCTTTTTAAGAGAGGGGACATTCTTTTCTCCACTCAGCTCCATGTCCCCGCGACAATTTGCACCAGTTGGGAGCGTCGTAGCACGGAGGGGACAGAAGATGCGTAGGGCTACACCTGCCCACGGACCTCCCCGAGATGGCAGAGACCAAAAGACCCCAGAAGACCTCAAAACACCGCGACACGATGAGCATCTACCCCAGGACGACGATGCACGGCGCGTGGTACCCGTCAGTGATGGTTTTCACTGACCCAACCGTGCGGTTTTGGTCTGGAAAGGCAAAGCACAGCGATTGCACGCTGCCTGTCACCCAAGGGTCTCAAAGCCCGCCGCTGGCATTAATTACACCCTGTGCTTTGTAGAGATTAATTAAGCACTGGAGCCTCACAGTCCCCGAGCGCTGAGCACAAGCCTCCATTCACTAATGCCTAAAACTGAGCCGAGGTTGCAACAAGGCTTCACGAGCGCCGATGGGCAAGCGGGGCAAAGCACCCCGAGTGCCCCGAGTCGCTCTGCAGCGGTGGCCGCCTCCTCCTGGGATGCTTTTTAATACCTCTGGACGCGTCCCCCTCGCGAAGGCAGCCATTCGAGACTTTGCTCTGAAGACACTCTTTATGGCAAGGCAGGGAAGCCAGAGAGACACCAGGGAGGGCGAGGAGCAGTCCCTTCCCACTGCCATCCTTCAGTGCACCTGCTTGGCTTTTATTTTTAAGGACCCCCAGCAGGTCTCCGACATTAGCAGCCGTTTTTCCAAACGATGAACTTGACAGCCCTGATGAGACATCCCGCATCCGTGCGCCGAGAAGCAACAGAAGCTCCTCAAATTGTTTCTTCCTCGTGTGCCGCCAGCTGCCGGGCTGCTGTGTCACCCCTCCCCGCGTGGGACAGGCTGCAGAAGACCACCCGGCTGCCACCTTCTGCCCATTCCCAACCCCTGCGGCCACGGGAGGCATTCCCAGCAGCTCTGCCAGCGGAACCAGGGGAATGCACCCTGACCGGGGTCCTTCGAGATGCTCCAGGAACCGCCCTCGCTGCATCCTTCGCCGGGCCAAACCCGCACGCAGCTCACGGGACTGGCGCAGCCTTGGGCGCTTTGGAGGCCTCTCCTGCGATGCTTTAGCCCCCTGCTCCCCCACCGTTTTCTTGGGTTCGGACTTGCTGGCTGCCTCCCCACCTTTCCATCTGTCTGGATGGCTCTGTGTCCTTTCGGAAGGTGGCCGAGCCGTTTGCCCAGGGCACAGGTGCCAAGCAATGATGGATGTAGACGAGCAGCCTGCCGACCCACAAACATCCACCATCACCGTTTCTTTAGCAACAAACCACCTGGCTGAAATAGGTGGCAAGTGCCTTAAAAAAATATGATACCTGTGCAGCAGAGAGCTGGAAGGCAAAGGGGGACTGCCAGCCCCTGCAGCCACCAAAAAGTGCTGGCCGTGCTGCAGCTGCAGCCTGGGAAACCCATTAAGACCACATGGGGTGTCAAATTGTATGTAACATGAGTGCCGGGCCTGCAGGCACCGCGTGACGGCAGCCCCGCGACGGACCCGGGCGGAAAGTGGGACCGAAGAGACCGGAGACGACAAGAGTTTCTCAGCACACGCCTGCCTGTGCCTCCCAAAAACCGGGACAAGCGGGTGGACGGGCACAGCCCTGCACAGCTCCCCCCCCGAGGAAACGCAGAGACGCGGCGGGTTTGCACGGCCCCGGAAAGGCTGAGCTTTATTCAAGGTCAAGGTAGAGAAAGGATCCCCCCGTGCATCCCATCCTGCGGCAGGATGCAGAAGGGATCCCTCGGAGCAGGGCTTGCTGTAGGGGCTGCATCTGTTTGCTTTGCTTTAGGGTTAGTGCATTCCCGCAGCCGTCCAGTCCCCCAGTGTCGGCTTCAATGGGATGGAAGGGATTTAGGAACCTCCGGGCAATCCCACACAGTGGTCCCGGTTACCTCGTATCCTACACAACAGGAGCTGGTTAAGTATTTTTACAGACAGGTTCCTGCTCCTTAATGTATGTGACTGGTCAGGGTTAGTCTTACTGCCGTTAGCAACCAAAATCACTCTTAAGCCAACTTCTTTCCAACCCAAGCACAGCAGTTCTTTTTGTTCAACGTGTAGAAATACCTCCTCGCTACGTCCGTATTTTTGGATTTTATCTCTTTTTGTCGGTACACAGAGCCATTTTTCTTTTTTTTCCACATTTTCTAAGGAGTTCTGGCGGTGGGAAGTTGTTTGTAAATCACCCAACTATTTATTTTACTGGAAACATCTGCTTTAACACATTTGTCTTGAAAAAACATTTTTATTTTTTTTTTTTTTTTAAAAACAAAGGTATTAAGCTGCAATGTAAATTGGGCACATCTGTTCATGAGTCACTGCAATAGCGCTGCCTCCAATGCACCAGATCACACAGATCTCCGGGGGCCTGATCCAGCAGAAATTGGAAACTTACAGCTCGCTCTGCTCCCTTTTCCGGCACTACTTTTCCGAGAGCATTGCTGCCTGATTTAATAAATTGAAGCCGCTAAATAAGAAGGACCTATTTAGCATCTGCTAACAGCATTAAGTGTCTGGCCCAGCAGATGCTTAAGCATCAGCAAGATACTTGAGCTGGTGCCCCCACTCCACGCACACCCCAGGACCGAGTTCAGCGGAATCCGTTGCGCGTGGGGCACTCCGGGATGTACCAGACCTACCTCTGCCCGCCGTGCCGTACCGCTTCCGCTGCCTTCAGCTGCCCAGTCCCGCCATTAAGAACATTTAGAGAAGCAAACTTGATGGAAAGACATCAGCTGAACCTCCAAGATCAAAACCTGACGCACCAGCTGGCGCTCGCTGGCTGGCAACACAAGGGTCAGCAGACCTGGGGGCCCGGGAGAAACCATTCAGCTTCGTTGCTTCACGAACAACCCCCCAACCTGACATCTGCCACTGGCCCCACGTTTGGAAAAACTGCTCCATTGGCAAACGCACCCACGGACAGACCACGCAGCAGCCACGGGGAGGTGGCCGTGCACAGCCACGTGTCAGCTACACAACACTGGGCACACCTTATAGAGTCACAGAATGGTTCGGGTTGGAAGGGACCTTAAAGCTCATCCAGTGCCACCCCCTGCCCTGGGCAGGGACACCTCCCACCAGACCAGGTTGCTCCAAGCCCCGTCCAGCCTGGCCTTGAACCCCTCCAGGGATGGGGCAGCCACAGCTTCTCTGGGCAACCTGGGCCAGGGGCTCACCGCCCTCACAGCCAAGAATTTCTTCCTCAGATCTCATCTCAATCTCCCCTCTTCCAGTTTGAAACCGTTCCCCCTCATCCCATGGCTCCAATCCCTGATAAAAAATCCCTCCCCATCCTTCCTGTAGCCCCCTTCAGGGACTGGAAGGGGCTGGAAGGTCTCCCCGGAGCCTTCTCTTCTCCAGGCTGAACCCCCCCAGCTCTCTCAGCCTGTCCTCACAGCAGAGGGGCTCCGGCCCCCCCAGCATCTCCGGGGCCTCCTCTGGACCTTGAGTCTCTTTTAGCCTTTGCAAAGGCAGAAATAAAGCTCCAAGTGCCAGGAAGGGAAGCGGAAGGTGACAGCACACCAGATGCTCCCTGCCGACAGACAGTGGGGAAGTCTGCCCTTAGAGGGAAGGGGAGCGCTGAGCATTTTTGGTGTAAATGCGTTTTTTCCCACTCTTCTGCGCTTGCCTCAGCGGATGATTTATGTTGACAAGGGAAGAAGAGGAGATATTGCAGGCTGTGCTCTGCAATGACTTTGGGGAGCACGGCGCCTTTTGGTTTTTTTTATTTTATTTGCTTTTTACTGGAATGATCTACCCAGGACCTAAAGAGGACGAGCCAACGTATCGGAGCCGCAGAGCAGCCCGTGGCGAGTTATCAGGGAGGCAAAGGATATTACTCAGCCTCTGATAATAACCCCCGGCTCCCACCTGCCAACTGCAGCCTGCCTAACACAAAAAAGTCCGAAAACAGGCTGCAGCAGATGTCTACCGCCCCGTGCAGGAAGCGTCTCCAGTATCCCTGGGACACAAGCAACTCCAAAATAGCTTCGAGTACAACAATTTTACAGAGACTCAAGAAACTGAATTAAAACAGGAAGGAGGGTGTCGGGGCGGGGGTGGGGGGAGAAAAAGGATGTGTATCACGTTGCAGTTGTGATTTACATTTTAGAAATCCTGCTGGGACTCCTGCGCTGGCCTGAGACGGTGACAGACGCCCTGGAGGTCTGTCCAGCCGCCAAACCCGATGCAATGGGTCCCACAGCAGCCAGCAGGACCTGCCACCGCTATACACATGTCCCTGCACATCATGGCATACAACCAGAGGTGGTGGAGTCTCTGTCTCTGGAGTCTCCGTCTCTGGAGTCTCTGGAGACATTCCAAACCCACCTGGACACGTTCCTGTGCCACCTGCTGTGGGTGACCCTGCTCTGGCAGGGGGTTGGACTGGGTCATCTCCAGAGGTCCCTTCCCACCCCTGCCAGTCTGGTATTCCGTGTAACCATCACGGGAGCAGCCGGCCAAGGGATGCAGCAGCACCCTGGTCACGCAGCAGCGCACAGGGGCCTTCAGCATCCAGCAATGGGTCAAGCCCCAAGGCAGCGCTTCGGGCACCAGCTCCCGGCTGCTCGGAAACGGGATCCGCAGAAAGGACCGTCGGAAGAAGGAAGGTGTGGGAAAGGAAAGGCGCCGCTGGGTTTGCATCCAAGATCCACTCTGGGCGCGGACCCAGCCTCCCAGGGGAGGGAAGGGCAGAGCGTCATTCCCAGGGAGCATCATGTCCCGCGGGAAGCAAAGAGGGAACAAAAAGCAGGAACCGACAGCAAGAGGTTGTCGAGAGCCCCAAATACCATTGAAGACATTTTCTGAAACAACAGAAGCTGGTCAAAACGCCAGATTTCCATTCCCACAGAAAACGGGGAATGTGCTACTGCTCCAAAGCAGAACAAAGGCAAAACGCGGCCAAATTTTCTGTTGCTTAAAAAAAAAAAAAAAGGCAAGTTGACATACCACTCCAACAAAGCCTAATCAATTCATTTGGGTTTCATTTTTTCCTGAGGTATAATTAAAAACGTAATCTCAAGCAGACTTTTAGACAAGAAGTCGCTCTGGAGTGAAAGCTGACGGCATTACCTGGCGGCATGGAGAAGCAGGCTGGTGCTGCATTTCCCCGCTGCAGGAGCGGAGAAAGACGTTTCCATTTATTTCCAAAACGACAACGAAAAAAAAGCCCACCCAAAACCCCGACATGCTTCAGTGCATCCTGGTTCCGGCAGAGAGGCATTTTCCAACACAAAATCTTCCCATCAGAAAGTTTCCAACCTGCCCTAAAAGCAACATGGTGGTGGAGGGGGGGATAAACTTTGGGGTCAAGTTGCTTTTGCCCCACGTGAGATGTGTCATAGACCCAGAAAAGCTGGCAAGGATGCCGAAATTCAGAAGCACTGAAATATGGTGATACGGCAGAAAGCCATCCGGGTTCTCCTCAGCGCCGCCAAAGCCCCGGGGCCGGGGATGGATGGCGAAGGCAGAGGTACCAGCGGGCGGGAGGGAGGACATCTCCCCTCCAGTTCACAGCTCATCCATCCCAGCCGCGCGCGGGGTCGGGGATCTGCTGGGGGCCACCTGGGAACTGGGGGAGCCAGCGCCGGGGCGGACGCACCTGGTTCAGTTCATGTTACTCCTGGTGTCGGCCCCGGCAGATGTGCACGCGCAGGTCAGGGCTAATGCGCACCAGCCGAGGAGAGCTTCTGCCTGACGGATGATGAATCCCTCATTTCTGGAGCGCATGGAGCAGCGTTGACTCAGTAACCGACCGTGTGTCCTGGTAATACACTGGCTGATGAGTGATTTGCAGGCCAGACCCAAACGCACACTATTTTCACTTGCAAAGCAAGGGGTGGGGAAAAGAGGGAAAGAAATGTGGATTAAAAATGCCGAGTCCTGAGAGATTTATCTGGAGGAGTATCCCTTTCCCTCTTTCTGATATCTTTTTGGCAAGGGCTAAAAAGATAGGCTGCTCTCTGGGCAGGTCTGTATTTCCTTGTGCTGGAGACCGTCGACCGCCAGCACCACCCGCCAGGATCGGTCCCGTGCCCGAGTCCAGCGTGGTCTTTCCATCGATTCCATTTTGGGAGCCTCAGCTCAGGCAACGCCTTTTCCTCCACCCGTGCTGCAACCTGTGACCTTCCGGGGAGCACCTCTGTGTGGAAAAATCCAGATATCTTCTAGATATTTAACTCACGGCTTCATTTAATCAGGCTTTAGTAGTTCATAGATACATACGCTTATGTTTATGGAAAGACGTAAAAACTAATTTTCCAGAATGCGATGCTCCTGTCTGCAGCAAGTAAGAACCTGTTGGATCCCGGGCAAGGAGATCGCTGCCGTGTAGGCTCCCACTCAACCACATCCAAATAAACACCAGCTCCCCAGAGCCTTCGGTTGCTGCCATAATGCGATGCTGCAACTCGCACCACTCGGTCATTGCCGCCATATCCTATATAAAAACAAACACGTTTGTTCAAATTTGAAGAGGGGGAACCGAGAGGTCAGGATTTTTAAGGCAGTCTGGAGAATTTCAGCATTTCCCAACTTCTTCCCTTTTAGGGTGCTCTGAAAGTCGTACCCAAAAGTTTTCCCACAAGCGGTGGCTTCCACGATCCACATCGTCTGTCCTCTTGGGACGTCTCTCGGGGCACAATGACTGACACCACTGCAGCAGCCGCAGCAGAGAGCCCAGGACCCTCTCCCAGACCCTTTCAATGAGACAGGGCCACCTGGCCCAACGCTCATCGTGTTTGCGCTTTTTCACTCAGCTGTATTTCCCCAAGATACTTTCTGGGCAGACACATATGGTTGGACTCAATGATCTCAAAGGTCCTTTCCAACCATGAAGATTCTACGTCGAGCTCATCCCGAGCCAAGCAGTGTTTAATAGTCCTTGATGGACCTTAGTTCCGTGAATTTGTCTTCCTGTGTCTTTGACTCCATGGAACCTCTGGGTGTTCGTGCTGCCTGACGCTCCTCCTGCTCAGTCCTCGTCATTGCCCGCAGCACCACGGCGGTGTGCGCCAAAGGATCCCAGCCTTGCTGACCCCAGTCTCGTCTTTCAGCTGGTGGCTGTGGTTTCTGCGTGCCACCGTTCCGCAGGAACTCGGCTGCTGTCCTGTGTCTACTCCCCTTCGGTGGTCAAAGACACGTGAAGTATAAGCAGATACGACGAATTGCAGCCTGATGCCAAGGACCATGAGCTAATACGGGCACCCGGCACCCCCCCGTCTCACTCTGCATCAGGGCTAAAGACAACGCAGCGAGGTGCTCTGATCCAGCAGTCCGCGAGGAAGGGATCTCAGCTGGACCAGCCCATCCCGGACCGCAGAGGAGTGGCAATGAGTAGCCACTTCTATAGCCCTTCATCACGCAGGGCACAATCCCCCCTTTTTCTGAGACCAGGGGGCACGGCAGCCGTGGGGCAAGAGAGGAATGGCCTGGCCCAGCCCCGCACCCACGGGACGTCCCCAGGACGTTTTGCAGCTGAGTGAGGGCAGACTGACAGGGGTGCTGGGCACCGCATCGGCTGGCACGGGCTGTGCCCTACAGCCTCATTTATTACACGCCCCTAATCACTCTGAGCAGCTTACCTGCAGGAAGGCGTCAGTCAAAGCCAAGCCCCTCACGAAAGGGGGGCGCCCCCTCCCACGTGAAAACTCAATCAGCATCTTACGCTGTTATCAGCCTGGCAGACAAACCTCTCTTTGTCCGACAAACCGCGCAGACACGATGCCCCGACTATCAGCGTTAAGGTTATCTTGTCGGTCCGTTAGCAAGTAGCACCTGGTCTGCTTCTGGCGGAAATATTCCTTTATTGTCGCCCCTTAAAAAGAACTCCAGTGAAGCTATTTTGTCTCCCCCCCACTCCCCCCAAAAAGAAAAAGGGCACAAAAAGAAAAGCCAGTTTGTATCTGAGTCAGGAATTCTGTTTCGGAAGAATCCAAGTGCTTTCAGCCACAGAAAAACAGATTCATCACCCTTTAAAGATAAATATGACTATCACTATTGCAACTGGGCAGATTTTTGCATACTTGAAATTGTTTTGCTGCGTTCAGTCATGTAAAATGCTGCACTTGGTAACAATTTAAAGATACATTAGCTCCCAAATTACACTGTTGAAAACTGTCTCCTTAGACGCTCTGGCATAATACAAGCTGTTATTCAAACCTGCAACCCGAATCGAGGGTAAACTGTTTGCCAGCGGACTGGCATCCCAAACTGGTCAGCAATCACAGATTCTCAAAGACTTTTGTGTATTTGAGCATTTGAGAGCAGAAGCATCAGCTCATCAGCCCTTCGGCGCGTCTCCATCCCTTCAACCTCAACAAGCCCAAGAACCAGCCTCGTCTGCGCACTGCTCTGGGCTTCCGAAAGAAGGATTGAGGCCAACGTCTGCTCACGTTGGGAATGGGATGCATGCGATTTCTGGATATGAGGATATCAGGGATTTACGCGCCCTCCGCTGATCCTGCTTTAAAAATCCTGGTCCCTCGCTCTTTGCTTTGGGTCAGAACGGACCGAGGCACTGGAAGTCCACTTCTAAAAATACCGGATGCAAATTGCTCGGCCAGACTTAGATGTGCAGTCTGTGACCATAACACGGAAAGTTAAAAGAAATTTTAAAATTGAAGAAAAATTGAAACCAGAAAACAGGAGCATGGGATTAATGTCTCCGGTAGATTTGCTTGCTGGTTTTCATAGATGTTTTTGCACATATGTAGCTTTTCTCAAAGCGCAAACTTATTCTGATGGATGAATTTCCAGTTCCTCAGCCGTGGGCTTACTGTTTCTTCGGAGGAACTCCCAGCACAAAAGTTAGACGAACCCTTCAAAACGTGTACTTTACGTCCAGTGCGAGGCCTGGAAGAGCCGCACAACTGAACACACAGCCAACTGAAGGATGCTGTAAACAAGCTCCTCTCCGAAAGCCACCAATAATTTTCCCAGTCCGTCAATAAAAAAAAAACAAAACAAAACACTAATCATTTTTGCTGACGTCAAAAGTGAATTAATGAACTTGCCACTCAATTAGAGCTTCAGCCAACTGCTACATGTGACTCCCTCTCCATCTTCTAGCTTGTTTTTGGGCAGTGACAAGAAATTCTTGACTTCCAACCAAATCTTCATTAAAAGGAGAAATTTCAACAAACACAAACACTTGAAACAGAAAAGCAATAATCAAGCTATTGCACTGTTTTGGTTGGTACAATTCCAGCTCTTCCATCAGGATAATCTAGCTGACATTTGGTCTTGTCATTTTTTTTTTGCCCTGGGACAGGATGAACGTCTTGTAAAACAGTATGTTTCTATCCTTGCTGCAGGCAAGCATTCAACAGCATCCTCTTTGGGGGGAAAAAAAGAAAAAGGAAAAAAAACCCCCCCAAAAAAAAGGTTTCTGCTATGAAAAATAAGAGTCGAAAGCCCCAAAGCTTTTAGCAGAATAGAAAAGACCAGCGGAAGGATGCTGCGTCAAACCGACAGGGCTCACCCCGCCGCGTGAGCCAAGGACAGGGCACCTCTGCCGAAGTCGAGCAGACCCACGCATGATAAATATCGATATTGTACCCGTGATATTTTGCGGCAGGACAATCCAAGCCTGCAGGCTGTCCAGCGGGAAGGCACGACAGCCACGTGGCCCCGCGCTGGCAGCAAAATCCGCGCAGATGGGGACATTTTCCAGCTGCCGAAGGAGTATTTTACAAGTCAATCAGGTATTTGAAAACGTCTTTCCCAGCAGACAGATAAAACATCCCAACGACCGGCTCTCCCGAGCCAGCGCTAAATGGAGCAGAGCGGTATCAGCAGACACTGGCCGCTCAGATACGGGCACCCTGCAGGCGTTTGCAGCGAAGCAATCGCCGCGATAAAGGGTGGGAAGCCACGATCTTGTAAATATTTTAACTACTGTTAGTCTGTCTCCCAGCACAAGCAGGGAGCGAGCCCGGGAAGATGTCTGAGCACTCTCAGGTTGGGAGCATCCCCTTTTCCCGGGTGAATACCCCCTTCCAAGGAAGCTGTCCCGCAGGAACGGGCTGCAGAAACCAGGAGGGCTGTGACCAAAGGGACCCTGCCCGGCCTCCAGCGCTGCCACGCACCGCCACTGCCTCGGCGGGGAAACCCTCCGGGAGCCCTTGGCTCCCCAAAATGAGCAGCCTTTTGCACCCCATGGAAAAGCAATTCAAACGTCATCCCAGCAGCAGAATCTCCTGTTCCCTGCCACAGCGGCGGGGAGGGGGGAGGGATGGAAGGCGCTCGAACTGATGGCACCTCCAGAAATAAACCCGGGAGAAAACGGGGTGATGAGAGGAAGGTTACCAAAATGCTGAGCTGTAGGAACGACATCTCGGCACCGAGACCTCTAAAATACAGAATGGTTTACTGGGACATTTGGAGACGTTTAAAAGCAGAAGAGGATGAAAGTTGCAACTCACGGGGGTTCGGAGCAGAACCAAAAGAAAAAGTCTTTTTTTTTTTTTTTTTTTTAATGGAAAAATTCCAAAAACCGCGGCACGAGGCAGAAAACGCAGCAGTCCTGCCCCGTGCCCAGGCACAGCGTGGCCACGCCACCACAGCAGCCCCTTCTCTCCGGGAAGGGGGCTGCCAAAAACATCGCCCGCTCCACAACATGCCGATATTCTCCTTTGGATGCAACACCCCCTTTGTGCCGTGTATAAAGGGGTTCCCAACAAAGGGCTTTTCCACCTGGGAAGAGACCGCACTCCGGCCAGCCCAGACAGCCACGTTCAATCCCGCAATTTGACGAGAGCTCTCGAAACAACCCTGCCAAGAGGTAAACGAGCGGCAAAGCGAGCCCGAAGCTATTAAAGAGTTACAGATCTGGGTAAAGCGAGGGACACGCCGTGCTCATCCCGACTTTCATCCAAGTGCCTGGGTACAGCGTGGATTGCTGGCATCCCCGCGCAGGGGTCCCGCGCGCCTGGCTGGTCTGGCCGCCCATGGGCAGGGTGCTGGAAAACTCGGGGCTCCCTCTGGGGCTCGAACTACAAACTCCCCCTCGGAAATAACCAAGGGAGAGCAGAAAGGCAAACCTAACTGCAGGTTCTGCAGCGGGAACAGCCAGGCAGGGGAGCTGTTTTACACACGCAAACTTGCAGAGCCATCTTTATATATCTTTATTGCACACATCTATCCTTACATATCTCATGGGATGAGGCCAACTTCCCTTCCCAGGACAAACTATTTCGACTTAATTCTGCCAAATCCATCTGTTCCCAAGACAACTTTTGTTACTGCCTAACACAGATATTTTGGAAGGGTAAATCTTCCCCTCATCCTCCCACACACCACACACACCCCCCCTCCCTCCCAGTTGCTGGATTGCTCGCAACATTCCCTGGGTGATGCTCCGGCCACTAAAAGGGATTTTTTTTTTTTATTTTTTTTTTTTCCCTCCTGGCAAAGCTTGTGAGATGCTCCGGGGCACAGCAACCCCGCGCAGGTGAGCTGGACCACACCACCTTTTGCAACATCCCCCCCCCGAAAAGCATCCACCTCCTCTCCCCCAGCGCCTGCTAAAGCCGCCCGCCCGGCGCGGGAGCCTCTCCAGCACCCATGTTTTATTTTCAGGCTTCCTGGCAACGAGCTCGTCGGTTATAAGTGGCACCTCGAGTGAGAACACCGGAGGTGAGCTAATTAGCGGGTGGCTGTCTGGAACGGCGGCGAAGCGCCAGCCAACCCCGGGCTCTGTTTGCTTTGGGTGCCCCGTGGAGGACGACGAATTCCAGCGGGGTGCGAGCGCGTGTTTGCGTCCTCCAGCCTGGAAGACATCTGCACTGCCTCGTAATTTAAGGGGAAAATACTGTAATTTATGCACAGGCGGGATTCGCCATCGGTGTGGCATAAATACGTGTGTGTGTGTGTACACAGCTCTATTTTGAGAGCTGCACGGCCAGGGTGCCGGCTCCACGGTACTCCATCGACAAACAGGATGCGCTCGTCTCTGAGCTGGGAGGTTTGCAGTCCTCCCCCTTATTGTAAACATTATCTGCCTTCAAAATCCTTAATGTGTTGCAGATGTGACAAACAATAAAAGACCTATCATAAAAAAAAAAAAAAAAAAGAGCCTGCCATCCCCTTGTTTCCCACTGGGGCAACATAATAATGAATTTATTAGCATATAGCGCTCACCAACATATGTTTATAGTCACTCACAAACTTTTGACTTGACAGTTTACAAGTATGTTTAAATCATTAAAGTTTAAGTTGACTGTCCAGTTATTACAGGCTCATTATAAATAGGAAACAAAGGTTACATTTTATACAACAGGCGATAAATCAAAACTAGTCTGTATTCAAGACCGACTTGTTGGGTTGGGTTTTTTTTTTTTCCCTTTTGCTCTTTTTTTGTCTCCACGGTTTCAAGACCTTCTGAGGGACACCTTGGTGAGGCCAGTACCGAGGAGCTGGTTGCAGTTAGCCGCTAGGAGCAGCGGCACCCACGGCGGGGAGGAGGAGAAACTCCAACTGCATCCAAGAGATGCAAAGACCTCGGAGGTGGCAAACTCTGCCAATGCAACTCAACCGATGGCCAAACCCAGCACCAGCCCCAGGCGCCCACCTCTCCTCATCCTCAAGGCATGGCCAAATCCACCTGCAAGGCTTGGGAAACCCTCCGCAAGGGAGGAGATCTCCGCCGCCACCACGGGGCCAAGGGAATTTCCTCCTCAGATGAACAAAGACTGGAAGAAAAGGAAAGCGAAGCACCTAAGCTGTGTTCCCCCACTGCGGGGTCAGCAGAGGCACTCAAACACCCTTCAATGGAGGTTTTGGGTTTGAACCCACTGCTACGACACACATCTTCCCCCGGCCATCCATCCGCGTTCCTGCCCTAACACTGCAGAGCATCCAGCACGGGATAAAACCAGCGTCAGTAACACAGGCCCAGCCCTTTCTGCCTCTATTACAGGGTAACCACCTTGGGAAGGAGAGAGATAAAGCCATGCGAAATGTAAAAGTTCATTTTGCAAAGTATTTCCAGATTTTAAAGCCTGGCATTATTTCAAATCGGCATGCTAACCTAAAATTTAGGATTTGTGGAAAGGGAGGGGGGGAGGCGCGGGAAACGTGGAATGGTTTCTGGTCCCTTTTATTTCGTGCTACGTACATGTGATATGATATGATGGGAAAAAAAAAATTAATTGAAAAATACCCTTCCAAAGTAAAAAGAAATCTCATTCTCAAAAATGTTGAAAGTGCGTATTTCCACACCATCAGCAACTTTTCCTGGGCTTGTTTCCAACATAAAACTCGAACAGAGTCACACTTTATATCCAATACCAACCAAATAGGATTCTGTCACTGTCAGACCAGCTTTGCCTTTCTGCTCGAAAGCAAGATACAGCAGAGGAGCGTTACGGCGTGGGCAAGTGAGGAAGCACCAGAAAGTCTCCCGTGGCCACCGTGATGGCACAGCTCGTGTCCTCCGAGGCCAGACGGTGCCTGAAAGATGCGTTGGACGCCATCAGCAACCTCAAAGACCTAACCTACCGGGAACACAATGCCCTGCCGCCGCTTTAAAGTTAATATTTTCCCGTGCTTCCCATGCTTTTCCCATGTAGCAAAGGCAGCCGCGAACACCCTCCAGCAGAGCAGCCCAGGGAGGACGAGTCCTCTTTTCCTATTCCATGTTGACGTACCGCGGTGACAAGGGAGGTCTAAACTGCTAGACAGAGGGGTTGTCGGGGAGATCGATACAGGGATTAAACTAGCCTAGAGGGAGGGAGAAAGCCAGCAAGGATTATACGCCCGGCTTCAGAGATCACTGATGATATTACGGGGGAGGCTATAGGAGGAAATTAGAAACACATTAAAAATAGCATGAAGGTGTGACACAAAGATCGCGGAAAATGAAACACGTATCTCTGCTCTCGACTCAGGACGATGTGGATCACCTGTATTTCTTTAACGTACACTTTGATATTTAGTTCTTGGACGAAATAAAGTACTTTTTATCCTTCTACGAATTCTGTATTTCTCTTTCAGACTTGGACTGGAGGACTTAAAAAGTCTTTTCTTTCCCTTACCCAATATTTGAATACATGTATTTTATGTATTTTACATAATGTGTCAATAATCTTTGATATGAAACTGGCATTTAATATTTCAGCTCTCACTTCATTAAGGATATTTTAATTATCCCAGACCAATGGAAGGGAATTTATAAACATCTGTGCTTCGTTTAAGAGCCCAAATTTGCCTCTTAAACTTCAAAGCTGTAAAGCTGATTTTATCCAGGTTCAGTTGTCTGGTCTCTCAAAGAGCAACGCGTAGCACTGGAACCAGCATTAATTGGGCCAAGGCTCCAGCCCGCAGACTCACAGCCAGCGGACACCGCTCGGCCTCGACGGACGCAGCCTCCAACAGCCTGGGCTTGCTGACAGGAGCCGAACAGACGCTGCTGCTGAGCTCCACAGAGACAGGCCAACAGTGGCTAGAGGGTCAGGGTCGCACACCAACGGCCTTTGCGACTGCCCAAGTCACAATCGGTCCTTGGCTTTCTCCTCCCGATGGGTGACAAGGGACCACCCTGTTAATAACGTGGCCTCGAAGCACTAGGAGTGCCTCATGGCTGTTTTCAAAGCAACCGAAGCCATGACTCATGCAGGCAAGCAACGCAATTTTAGGCTCCTGAGTACCTACATCACCTCTGACAAATGAGCCCAAGTTATTTGTCAAAAATTACCACGGGTCTCTAAACCCTAGATCAGAAATAACCAGTGTTTGCTGCGGTCAAACAAACCTTACCGACTTTTTGATGTCCTCTGGAAAGCAGAGAAGCTCATCTGTAAGCTCATGAGTGTGGGCGGCATTGGGAAGGAGAGAAGAGGGTGACTCTTGGACCTACAGCAGGTTTGCAACCCGTCTCGAGCCTTCTCCCATAGGTTTCTCTCAACGCACCTCTGCAAAACTGACCTGGAAAAGCAGTGGCATTTCTTCTCCAGCTGCACCGAGGCCAACCGGCACAATGCGAAGCGTGACCAGCCTCTGAGCATCGGTGGTGCCTGCAGCGAGTGGAGCTGAGCAAACCCCAGAGGGCAGACATCACCAAGACCTACAACCCCCAGCGGTGCACAGCCCGTGGGACCACCATCCCCATCACCTGCTAAGAACCGGAGCTGGTTCCTCACTCGCAGTTCTCCATCTCCGGAGCCTCCACCGCAGTCATCTTCATCGTCGCAGTCTCCGCTCTCCTCCTCTTCCTCTGCGGTTTTGCCTGGAGTTTTTCGGCGGGGCAAAGCCATCCCTTTGAGTAGCTGAAAGACACGAGGTGCCACAGTCATTCAACAGCTTCCCTCCAGCCTCCCTACCTCTTCATCCCATGCTCCCAGGGAGACTGGGTGACAAGAGGGGGACGGGGCTCAGTGGAGCCAGGGCAGTGGGACAGGACCCCACCGCACTCCTCATGCCAAAGCACTGACCAGCTCCGGTTCATTCATGGCCAAAGCTGCACACAAAACCTCAATGGAAGAAACAAAAGGAGGTGGAAAAAACACATCGAGTAACTCTGCCCTTCAGCTTCTGCCTGGCAAGCTTCGCAGGAGCTGGAGCGCACCTACCAGCCCTGCGAGACCTCGGTGCCACCAAAGCTCTGGAGTTGGCTACAAAACACATGTCCAGAGTTAGGCCAGATGGGGCAAAAACCAGCAGCAAGAGAAAACTCTGTTCAGGGATTCTCACCGTTTCCAGGGTCTCTCTCCCATCTGAGAAGTAACACAGGCGAAAGGGAATGGCAGACCTCTCGGGTCCTTACGGCACCCCAAAAAATGTCATTCCTCACTCTTGAAGTGCAGAGGATGCTACTTGAAGTTTTTTGGGATAGCCAAGCAACACGATGAAAGGATTGTTTAAAGGATGTTTTAAATCACAGATTCACAGAATGGTTCGGGTTGGAAGGGACCTTAAAGATCATCCTGTTCCAAACCCTGCCCTGGGCAGGGACACCTCCCACCAGCCCAGGTTGCTCCAAGCCCCGTCCAGCCTGGCCTTGAACCCCTCCAGGGATGGGGCAGCCACAGCTTCTCTGGGCAACCTGGCCCAGGGGCTCACCGCCCTCACATCCAAGAAGTTCTTCCTGATATCCAATCTAAATCTCCCCTCCTTCAGTTTGAAGCCATTACCCCGTGTCCTATCATTACACTCCCTGATCCAGAGTCCCTCCCCATCCTTCCTGTAGCCCCCTTTAGGGACTGGAAGGGGCTGGAAGGTCTCCCCGGAGCCTTCTCTTCTCCAGGCTGAACCCCCCCAGCTCTCTCAGCCTGTCCCCACAGCAGAGGGGCTCCGGCCCTCGGATCATTGAGTCCTAACGAACTTAAAGCCGAGCCCTAACTAACGGTGACGGGTTGCACACCCCTGAGACGGGGATTCAAACACCTGAACCGAGCGCGGGGTCAGGGCTGATTTCCAAACACGGGTGGGAGCTCCCCGCGCTGCCCCCCGCCGCAGCCCACAGAGGGATGAGACACGTTTTAAGCTCTCGGCTTTCTCTTGCCGCTGACTTTTCTGATTCTGCTGTTGCTGAAAGCAGCCGGCTATTTCATCATAAACCCAGATGCACTTTGAAAAAGTGTGAGTCAGCCGGTTAATATACGCTGAAAATTTCTATCACTACCACTCTGCTGTTAAAAGCCTTCTTGAATTCAATCTCAGCACCAAAAAAAGAAAAAAAAAAAAATGAAAAGGATAAGTAACAGAGAAGATATTGCAAAATGGGAGCTTTCCGCATACTTCAGGGGTTTAGTTAGTTCCATCTATTGCAGCAATATGCGTGCCTTCCAAGGCATTTTTTAATATCTGGAATCTAGGTTATATTTTTAAACTATTAAGCGAGCCTTAGAAAACAGTTTCTAAAATATTTAGCTGCTGAAGTTTATACAGCCTTGGAGGAATGCTTTCGGCATCTGGCTCGCTCTGTCCACGGCAATGTCCACATACCTTAGTGTTTATATTAGAGGAGCATAACGTAATGAAAAACAAATGGCTGCACGTGAGACCCCTTCGGGTTCCCGGCTGCATCAAACAACGCGGCAAACCTCTCCTTGGCACGTGCAAAATTCCGGCCGGCGTGCCGGCTTGCCGGGTCCCACATCCATCCTAGGAACCAAAACGCAGCTCGTCTCCCCGAAAACCCAGGGGATGCTTTTCCTTGGCCTTCAGCAGGGCTTTGGTTCTGACCAGTTAAGTTCACTTTTCAGGAATTTTATTCGGACATTTACAGGCCTTTCCCAGAATATGGCGCAAGCCCAAAAAAACCCAACAAACAATAAAAACAAATAAAAAAATAAAAAAAAGGCAAACGCAGCGCTGGGGGTAGCATGGGGCAGAACCTCGCCAAGGAACCAAACACACCAACTCCTCAAGCCTTTAAGCCGTCACTTGTATTTCTCTCCTCCAAACGAAGCCCACGGCTACCAGCGGTCCTCGGCACAGAGTCTATCACCCCAACGTGTAACGGGGGATTCCCACGCACAGCAACTAATTACAACACTCATCCGTTCGAACCCATTGCTAAAAAACACCCAAGCCCACCACGGTGGAAGGTGCCTGCGACCGCCCCGAGGCAGGATGCTCACTCCTGATCGGCAGGATGCTGACTCCACTGCATCCAAGGGATGGAGCGAGCCAGCCGGGAGGGACCCCACCGCGCGGCTCAGAGGCACAACTTTCATTACTTACCCGAAAAAGCAGAGGAACTTTCTGGCAGAGAGAATTAAGCTTTAGGATATTTTCAGATTTAATAAGCTCAGCATGGGGCAGGGGAAAATCAGGATTTTTCAATTGTACGTTTTCAAACACTAAAATTACTGAGCATTCCTTGTATTACTACTTTTTTTCTTGGCACATCATAAATTAGCAGCTTAATTTCTCCGCCTTTGCAGTCACAATAAAACGGGAACTTTCTGAGAAAGGCCACGCGGGCCCCGGCTTCGGATGGAGCGAACATGACATCCCTGCACCACGCTGCTCCATCCTCTGCCAGGACAAAAGCTCCATCCTCGGCCACGCGCTCCCCAGCTGCTGAGAACCATGAGGAGGTTCCATCACTCACATTTTGCGGCTGGCGCCGGGAGAAACGAAGCCTGCGACGCAAAGCCTAGTGGCACCGTTAGAAGAAATCCCACCCCGCTCCATCGGTGTAGCCAGACCCGGGAACGCTGTCGGATACCTCGGCTTCAGCCGGAGCGGCGGCCACAGTCCTGCTCATCGACCATTACACAACCTCCCCGATGGTCTGCGCGCTTTATGAAATTATACTTGGTGGACTGAACATAGATTCCCCATCCTTAAATAGCAAGTGGAGCCGACTGTACCCTAACATTACAGTTTATTCGTGTCCTGTGGTTTAAAGCCTATGGTAAGAGGCAGGAAAATACATAGTTGGGCAATCGCTAAAGTAGTATGTAACAGTGACATAGCTTTAACTTAATCACAATTCATCCAGCCGTAAGAGTTTACAGTTGTATCCGCTCTTCTTTGCTAAACCATAATGGCAAAAATACACTGTAATGTACCCAGTGTAAACCAGAGCACTAATTGTGGGAGGCCGAGCGCACGCGCACACCTCCGGGGTGTCTGCAGGGCGTTCATCTCCCACCTGCACACCCGCCATACAATCGTTTCGGTTGGAAAAGACCACCGTGGCAGGCAACACCTGGGCCACAGCCCCGTGGCTCCTGACTACGAGCTCCATGGTGCATCGGCTTTGTTTCCAATCTCATCCCTTTTCGAATCGCGACCCTCCGAGAGGGGGAGGGCGGGCAGTGCCGCGCTACCTCCGCGTCGTCGCGAGGGACCGCCGGCAGCCCCGGCTGGTCTCCATACACGTCTTGGTTGCTTGGCTTGTCCTGCGGTCTCCCTACATCTTAAAAAAACAAGGCAGGCGGGAACGGTGCGCCGAGCCTTTCTGCAAGGAAAGCTCCCCAGGGCATCCCAGCGTGATTTACACAATTATTCATAACCGTACAGTGACCAGACAAAAACAGATGCAGCAACGCGGGGTAATGACTCAGCTGGATTTGGACGGGCCACCGTATGTTGAAATCTTTATAACTCCTCATTCTTTACAACCACTTTACTCAGAGCTCGCCGTCCCACCAGCCCACTGAGCCACCTGGTCTTGTTTTTCCAATTTTAACGTAAACAGGGAGAGCTGCAACATACTTTTTATCATTAATCTCCCGTCTCCGAAAAGAAATCAGCATTCTGTTCCTTGGACTGTAGTTTCATAGCTGTTTTCTCCTTTTGGAAACTACGCCCGCGTATATCGCAAATATCAATTTGAGCAATACCGAAAACTGTGCCCACAAATTCAGATAAAATATCGGCAGTGAGCTACGAGCACTGTGCTCCTTTAGGGCAGAAATCATCCCTTTCAACATACTTCAAAAATATGTAAAGTAAAGAGAACGGCCAAACAGATTATTAAGGGGAACAGAAGGCTTTCAGAAAAACATTTAATTCCTTCATGAGTTTAGGGGAGAAGCCTGATTGATATTTGTAATCTTTTGGTGGACAGAGCTGTCATTTAATTTAGCTTGCATGACTGAAAGAATTTAATAAAAGTGTTCCACAGAGTTTTGCTGAAATTCTTTGCATGTTTTTAGTAAGCCTCTGGAATACGATCAAACCTAAAAAGCTGGAGAGGACCGAGACTGAACTTGCAGCTAAAATAATATTCAGGACTGTAATATAGGCTTAATAATCAAGTATTCGCATCCAGCAGAAGTGGTGCCCTGGTGCAGAAACTCCTCTGGATCTCCAGCCACGGCCTGGCATCAGGAAGGGCACCCTGGGAACTGGACCCAGCAGCGAAAACCAGTCCGTGGCTCCGCTAGAAACCTTTCAAAACTCAACCAAACCCCTCAGCTCAGGACTGGCTGCGGAACTCGGGATGCCTTCCTTCGGTAAAGAAAAGAGTTTTGGAGGAGCAAAGGTGTTAATTCCCTTCGCGTCACGCAAGCTGCCCGCTCCGGCCACGCGCTTTCGGGGTCCCAACGCAGGTCAGATTTTTCTATTTTAAATTCCAGCCTGCTGAAAACATTGTTTTTAGGGAAGAAAAACCAGATCTCCTGGCCAATCCTGACCTTGAAATCTGCAATACCGAATAATTTATGGGTGGCTTTTAAATCCGGGCAGCATCATGGGAAACGTGCAGATTTTCACACGATACTGTTCCCTGTTAACAGCTCATTACAATGTACAGAAGTATATTCCCGTTATGAAATACAGCTGGGGTTGTTTTGCTTACGAAGGTCATTATCTGATCGCAGGCAAGAATCGGGGAAAGGAACCCATTTTAAAAGGCTGGAGTTGTGGACTTTTCGAAAACTCATGTGTTTTGAATTTGGTGGCCTGATCACACACAAGCATGCAACAGGAGAATCGATTCTCTCCACTTCCTCTGCTTATTAGCCCTGGAAATAGCATGGAAAAAATTATCTTTTATTAGCAAATGCTTTCTATATTACTTAACCCACCCTCACCATGAGATTTCGCTGGTGCCCTCCGCTCCACTTTCCTATTTCCCAGATCCATTGGGTTTATCCTGTCTGTGGAACGGGGGCCTTGGTGGCACAAGAGCGTGCGCAAGCAGAAACTCGAGGCAACATCAACAGCATCGTTTTCACTTGCTTCTTGCCACGCTCCAGAGAGCTTTCCCCCTCTCGGGCGGCAACGAAACGCAACGCATATTACAGAAAGACTCAGTGTTCCCTGGCACTGAGCACCAAATGCCATTTAAAAATAAGGACATTTAAAACTCCAAAAATGTCCGTAAATACCAGGAGTTGTACTTCTGGCTCGCAAGAGCGAGTGAGCGCGGGTACAGATGGGCATCGTTGCCCTTCCGACCACAACGTTAGCCCACGGACTTCTAGAAGAGCCCCTTTTGGCAGGAGGACACCTGAATTGTGGTTTCCTTACGGCCCTTCCAGTTGGATGCACCTTGGCAGCGCAGACTTGGCAGAGGAGAAACCTGTTCCTAATTGTACTCCAGTTTCGAGCTCAGCACAACAAGGAGCGATCGCTAATCGGATGTTAATAAAGTGGAAGCAGGCTTTGGAGCTGGAAAAGTCATTTTCAGTCCTCGGAAAAACAAGGAGTTGGGCACGTCAGCTGTTTTATCAGCTGCTCTAAAAGCAAGTTCTGCACTTCCCCGTGCTGCCTGCTTCGAGATGTCTCGGGATTTGTACCGCTGAAGCAGTACCACTTGGCGGACCAAGGCCCAGGCAGCACGGTGTGCCCGCTCCGGGCATGGGGTGGGCAAGGGACGGCCCCGGGACACCCTCCCCACATACCACTCTTGGGTCATTCCTGCTCTCGGCGTCCACCCCAGCCCACGGCAATGGGCGCCAGAAGGGGTGAACCATAGCTCTGAGTTTATATTGTGGCTCTTCAGCCGTAAAAATGCTTTAGTCTTTGTTTCTAGCACTCAAAATACCATCTCCTGGAAGAGGAAAAATCCCTACCCTGCGTCACTCGGGGTCCACCAGCGCAGCAGGACCCCCTTTACTGTCTTCACAGGCTCCGGAGGAATGGGTCTCAGCTACCAGTAAATCAGTTTTCCTGGTCACTCTCCTGATAGCACAAAGAAGCCGGTGACAGCAGTGAATTATTGGCCGAAGGGTGGCCCTACTTTATGGATCATCAGCTTAATTCCAGCTTAGCTATCAAAACTGACAACATCCCTATGGGTAAAGGAAGACAGATAAAGACCCCTAAGTGCTGGCAGTAATTAAAATGAGTCCACACTGGACAGTAAATCTTTTTCGGCAGCAGAAGGGGCTGCCAAGCCGTTATGAATTGCTCCAGTTCGGTGAGGGCAGGCCGATGCCCAGCACAGGACGCTCCTGTGGATGCGGAGGTTAAGCCCTCGCTGGCATGGCGGCAGCAGAGGGACCGGCTCCTGCCTGCCCTCCCCCAGGCAGGGGGGTGTCACTTCCCCGACCCGAACAAATGCTCATTCATCACAGGGCACATGCGAAAAAGAGATTACTCCAGCTTTACGATCAGCTCATTCACCTTATATCCAGTTCCTTCCCCTTCCACCCCGCAGCTATTTATGGCTTGTTTTTGCGCGGCGGTAGGAAGGAACAGGACGGTGTGGGTGCCGAGCAGGGCTGCAGAGTCCAGCCCAGCCTGCTGGGGACCTTGGCAGTCCCCATCTGCTTCTGGCTCGTCCCCCTGAGCCCCACGTCAATTCCGACACCAGAGAAATGCTGCTTTTCTCTTTGTGAGCTGCCACAGCTCCTTCCCCCCCTGGGCACTTCTGAGACCAAACTATCACCGGTCCTTCAGCATTCCTTCCTACACACCGTTGTCCCCCCTCCATCAAACACAGGCATCCCTCAAAACTCCAAAATCCAATTATTAAACCAATCATTGAACACGCGGTTGCATGGACCTTCTCCTGCCAGGATGAGCCAGAATCCTATGAGCTACCACTTCTCTAGAAGTGACGTAGGAATGCAGCCATTTACTGCAAACGCCCCCTTCCAGCTCTTCTTTGCTTTGCCCGGACTGATCTGCATCATCTCCTCAGTCACAGGGCCCATAATTGCTCCGGATTTGGCGCTGCTTGTGCCAGAACACCTCCTGTCTGGTGCACAACCCGGGAAACCATTTGTGCTTACACCCGTACCTTGATAAAGGGGAGCAGAACACCATGATAATCCCACGAGTGGACCTTTAAGCCCGCCTTGGGGAAAGAGCTGGGATTTCAAGATCATTTGGGCTTTCGGACTGCCTGGAAGAATGAAACAAGGATGAGGGTGGTAAAGGCACTGCAAAGATGTCCCCTTCCTTGCTACCTGTAAGGGCTGTCTGCTGCGAACCCTTCCCACACCGTTTCTTCACTGGCATCATGTGCCTGCTCTTTCTCCCCACAAAGTTTCTCAGTCTCCTACCAGCAGCCCCAGCTGCCTTCCCTTCTCCTTTCCACCCACTCTGCGTCACTAGACAAGAGAACCTGGACCAATTTCTCCCCCTGCCAAGGAGCCACCCCTCGGGGGGTTGGCAACTGAGCAAAGAAGGGGCGTGGGAGTCTACATGGGCCAGGACCCATCACTGCTATTATGCATATTTTCCATATTTTGTTAAGTTATGTTGGAGCAGAACCCCTCTCTGCCATCCAAACCCTGCTCAGGACGGCCCAAAGCGCACGTCACCAGAAGATAAAACATGAGACAACAAGCAAAGTAGAAGCACAAGGAACAGGAAGACGACATGGGTAGAGATGAAGCAATCAACCACCTCATCACCATCACATCCTTCAGGCATCTGAGCAGAGACAGCCTGGTAGGAAGGTGCCCTAGATGCAAAAGCATCTCAGAGGACAGGTAGGTATCACACCTACTATGTACCTACCAGGTATCACATCTATTCTGCTCTCGTGAGACCCCACCTGGAGTCCTGGTTCCAGCTCTGGGGCCCTCAGCTCAAGAAGGACATGGACCTGTTGGAGCAGGGCCAGAGAAGGCCACGGAGACAATCAGAGAGATGGAGCCCCTCTCCTACAAAGACAGGCTGGGAGAATTGGGGGGGGGCTCAGCCTGGAGAAGAGAAGGCTCCGGGGAGACCTTCCAGCCCCTTCCAGTCCCTAAAGGGGCTCCAGGAAAGCTGGGGAGGGACTCTGGATCAGGGAGGGGAGCCATAGGATGAGGGGGAATGGTTTCAAACTGGAAGAGAGGAGATTTAGATGAGATCTGAGCAAGAAATTCTTTGCTGTGAGGGTGGTGAGGCACTGGAACAGGTTGCCCAGAGAAGCTGTGGCTGCCCCATCCCTGGAGGGGTTCAAGGCCAGGCTGGACGGGGCTTGGAGCAACCTGGGCTGGTGGGAGGTGTCCCTGCCCAGGGCAGGGGCATTGGAACGAGATGGTCTTTAAGGTCCCTTCCAACCCAAACCATCCTGTGATTCTATAACACCTTAAGCCAGCTGCTAAAAAAGCCCCACGTTTCTGCAGAGGGGCACCAGCGTGCCCACGGCAGGGCGTGCGGCAGCCAGATGGCCGGCCCAGCCCAGCCCGCCTCGGAGCGGCTCGGAGATTTCCTCTTGGCTCGGGCTGCGGCACACGTGGCCGCTCTCCGGCTGTCAGCGACGTCTGCCGGGGCTGCCTGCGAGACAAACATCTCGTCCTTGGCACCAGGTAGAAAACAGCGAGCCGAGATCTGCGCCGGAAGGATTTTCTTCCCTCTCCCCCCCACCTTCTCCTTCTGCCACGCAAATGAGAGGCAAATCTCTGTCCCAGCCACTTCCCTTCTTCCCTAAAAGCTCCCAGCGGAGAGGGACTTCTCAAATCGTGTATTTTTGCGCACGCTGTTGTGTTGTACAAAGGTCTCTGCCAGAACACCAGCCCCTCTGCCCCTGGCCGCATTCTGCCCTCCCGGGGGCTGCTCTTTCCAGCTTTACGTTTGCATTCACTGCACCCCAAGGCATGGGAAGCCCAAAAAGCACCTGCAAGGAGCTCTGCCAAATGTCCCCAGCTCCACAGAGCTCTCACGGGGGACTGAACGACAGCCTCATGAGCCAGGTACCTCCTGTCAGACAAGACAACGGCCAATTACCGAGCCTTTGATTTCAGCAGAGACTTAAATCAGGCAGGAGGAGGACGACGCCGTGGCAAACACCCCCCAAACCTGTTAGCCAGGGAGGAGGGAGCCGCTCTGCCCTCCCTGGAGACCCACTGGCCACCGCACCGGGGCAGGTTGTGCCTAGCTGAGCCCTGGACGTGCTCCTTGAGCACCGGGGGGTCGGTGGCCTCCAGCATCCCCTGGCCACCTCTGCCACCCGAGAGCCACCGCTCCGTCCTGCGTGGGGAGCGGAGCAGGGGGTCCGCAGGCAGGACGGGGCTGGTGCCACTGGGGAAGGCACCCAGCTGGAGCAGGGAGCCCCGGGACCTGCTGCCATTAGCATTTCTACACTTCACACTAAACAGGCCTTCGACTGAGACAAACCAGACCAGGCGTCATCCCGGGAACGGGGTCTCCCCAGCCTCTGTGGTCCCTAATTAACAGCTGATGGCTGGGCTGGCGCCTTGGCAAGGTCACAGCTCTCCTCTGCAGTGGGAGTGTCGCTGCTGCTTGCTAAAACCCAAAGAGGAGAAGGTTTGGCTTCACAGACACGACTTTTCCAGTGTCAATATTGGCACCTGCCTCCTAGGATCAGTCTAGAAACAGGAGGAGGAAACATCCTGGCTCCAGCACGGGCGCTGCTGATACACCGGGGTGCGACTCATCGCCGACCCAGAACGCATCCAACAGAAACCGACCCTGGATGGCTCAGGCCTCCAGAGCTGCCCGGGGTGAATCTCCCCCACAGATGCACAGCCACCAGCCGAACAGCTGAACCAACTCAGCATTTAAATGAGGTTTAAAGCCGGTGACTTTATATCCTCCCCCCAGCGAGACCTGACACTCGCGGAGGAAGCCGTGAAACGCGCCTCCACCCTCTCACCCGCAGCGTTCAGGAGCATATGGGCTGCACGGAAAGGTCAGGAAGCTCCTTGCCCGCTGGTAGGCGGAAGGCATTCGAGGGGTCCTGCCAAATGTAAAAAGTAATTTCCTGCCCCTCACGATAACGTCTTGACGGCTCGGACACCCCTCCTCTGCCAGCTGCCTCCCCGCGTTTCGCGAGACAGCATCTCCTCCCAGGTGGCCTCAGAAAGGCCAGCCAAGCACATTCTCTTCTTTTAAACACCATTCCCTTGCAATACAGTCGAGCAAGGCCATAGGCAATAAATATCGCCGCAACCCAAACTTCCCCGTTTGCTGTCGGTAAAGCCGAGAGCTGCAACGGCGACCTCTCACAGCACGTGCTCCAGCAGCGACGAGCGCTTAAAACACAACCTGGCCTTTGCAGTCAGTTACGTGTGAAAACCACGCTAAGAAGTTTAACGAGCACCAGCATTAACTGCAAGAGCCTCCTGAGCCGCAAGGGTTATTTACACCTGCCCCAACGCAGACAGGTCGCAGCGGTCCCACTGGCTGGGGACAGGGTTTGCCAGCGCAGAGACCTGCCTAATTACAAACATCTGCTTCGTCAGCAGGTGTAGCAAAAGGAGCCAGATTACAAATTATTCATCACCTAAAACATACAAAACCTCTTGCGCTTTCTGACAGCAGCGCAGCTTGGATGAAAGCCGCAGCGGTCTGTGCCGGCTGCTCCCCCCAGGGAGGTGGGACAGAGCATCAGGGAAGGTCCCAGCAGTGGCCTCGGCTTCTTCCCAAGCCAACCACTGCTTTGAAGAAGGGACCACCCTTTCCCAGAGCAGGATTCCCAGGTGGGGTGTACGCCTGATGCCTATTCTACTTCAGACCAGGAAAGCTCTGCTGATGTTTGTTTCAAGAACAAAGCTCTTGAGACCAGAAGATGAACTGCTTCAGCTGGCTAACGTATTTTTGCGCACAGTAGTAGTAAGACACATTACACTGCCTTTTCCATCAAAGGGTTGCCAAACCAGTGAGTGCTTTCAGTTCCTTCACAGAATCATTTTGGTTGGAAGAGACCTTGAAGATCATCAAGTCCAACCGTTAACCTAACACTGCCAAGTCCACCACTAAATCATATCCCTCAGCACCACGTCTACACGTCTTTTAAATACCTCCAGGGATGGTGACTCAACCACTTCCTTCAGCAGCCTCTTCCAATGCATGATAACCCTTTCAGTGAAGAAATTTTTCCTAATATCCATCCTAAACATCCAGCGGTGCAACTTGAGGCCGTTTCCTCTTGTCCCATCATCTGTTCCTTGGGAGAAGAGCCCGACCCCCCCTGGCTACCCCCTCCTTTCAGGGAGCTGCAGAGAGTGAGGTGGTCTCCCCTCAGCCCCCTTTTCTCCAGGCTGAACACCCCCAGCTCCCTCAGCCGCTCCTCACCAGACTTGTGCTCCAGACCCCTCACCAGCTCCGTTGCCCTTCTCTGGACACGCTCCAGCCCCTCAGTGTCTGTCTTGTGGTGAGGGGCCCAAAACTGGACACAGACCTCGAGGTGGGGCCTCACCAGTTCTGAGTACATGAAGACGATCCCTGCCCCAGCCCTGCTGGCCACACTGTTCCTGATACAGGCCAGGATGTTGTTGGCCGCCTTGGCCACCTGGGCACACTGTTAGCTCGTATTCAGCCGGCTGTCGACCAACACTCCCAGGTCCTTTTCCCTTGGGCAGCTCTCCAGCCGCTCTGCCCCAAGCCTGTAGCGTTCCTGGGGTTGGTGTGACCCAAGTGCAGGACCCAGCACTTGGCCTTGTTGAACCTCATACCACTTGCCCCAGGCCATCGATCCGGCCTGTCCAGATCCCTCTGCAGAGCCTTCCTACCCTCCAGCAGATCAACCCTCCCACCCAACTTGTTGTTGTCTGCAGACTTGCTGTGGATGTGCTCGATCCTCTCGTCCAGATCGTTGATAAAGATGTTAAACAGAACTGGCCCCTGTACTGAGCCCTGGGCAACACCGCTGGTGACTGGCCGCCAACTGGAGTTAACTCCGTTCACCACAACTCTGGGCCCGGCCAGTTTTTCACCCAGCAAAGCGTACGCCCATCCAAGCCATGAGCAGAGGGTTTCTCCTGGAGAAACAATAAAAGACACATGCAAACCCAGAGCAGGCTGAGCAGGCGGGATCTGGAAGGACTCCTCCACCACCCAGCCCCAGCTGGTGATGCAGACTAGATACCTCTGGGAGGAAAAAAAAAATGCCATAAGTGCGCCCTGTTCCCACTGCGGACAGAGCGGTTTGGCGAAGCGGCAGATTTGCAGCGGGGGAAATCCCCAGCTCCGACTTTCCCAGCGCAGGGAGCGGCCCGGGATGGAGCGGGAATCTCAGGGCAACGCTGCCCGCACACCGTGCCCCAGCTGGGCACACCGCTCCCGAAGAAAAGCCTGGCCCTCCCTGCCCACGGCGGGTCTGACAGCGCTGCTCCTGCCTCCCCTCCCCTGAGAACACCACCGCTAAGGGTTACACACCATCAGCCTGGGATCAAAAGTAACATTACTGTTAACAAGCCTTTTTTTCGTGGCAACAAAAGCGCTCGGATCTGTTCTGCAGCCAAGAAGACCATAGGTTACCTTCCAGGCCTGCTCCGGACAATGCAGATTAGCTCCCCGAATCCAAATCCCACCTCACTCTGGACGACACTTTAAAAACCTTGACGTCAAGTGAAATTTTGGAGAAAAACACGCAAATGAGAAACCTACCAATCACCCCACTAACGTCAGAGAGCTGCGCGCTGTGTTACTGGGACCACTGGGGAGGACACCTACCTCAGACACCGACGGATTAAACTAGCAGGTTGAGTCACAGCGCAAGGCGACACCCGATACAATTAACGAGGCCCAGAATAACTGTAATTAACTGTTAATTCGGTATCGACGGCTCCACTTACCCCATGTTTTGCTGCACAAGGATTCCTCCAGGTTCGTTTCCTCCACAACCGGATAAACTCCGGCGCTGGTACAGGATATCTGGTGTTTGTTTTAAAGCACTGCCGTGCATCAGCTGCGCGTTTTGGACACAAAAGCAAATCAATCCCCTTTAAAGGTATATTTTTTTCCAGCTGATTTCCACGGCATTGTTTGGAGGCTGGTCCCTGCAGGACACACCTGAGGCACCTGCCTCCCCGCCGGAGCTGAAGCCACGGGGGCAAAGTTGAAACCGTAAGGCCATGGCAAGCAGGGAATTTCAGAGGAGGAGAGTGATAAAATGCTATTTATGTTACCCAAAGGTTAAGAACGCCGAACAACAAACTAGCGTGGAGACCAGCCAAAACTGCCATCCATCCAAACTCAGCCCCGGCAGCTTCCTGGACTCGCTGAGAAAAGCAAGGAGCTGGCTTCACCGCCCGGGAAAGCTTTGCTGTTCCTATAGTCTCAACGGAGCTAAACATCTATTCCGATACCAGAGAAGTGGTGAAACACCAGGGATAAATAAAATGACCCTTAAAAAGGCAAGCGGGATTAACAAAAAAGAAACACAGGTGAGGCGTTCATTTTTTATACCGATAAAGGAGATATACAGCTCCCCCCAGGAACACACCTTTCCCAGTCCTTTTCCATGTGTTCCTGAAATTCCCTGCCAGGGGAAGGACAAATGAAAGTAGGAAGGCCACGGGAGCAGTGAATCTTGTCTCAAAAATGACAGCTCTGCAATCCCACTACTTACCAAAAAGTGGGACCCATGGGGATGGGCCAAGGGACTTGGGTGCTCTGAGGAAAATCCTACACTGAATTATTATCTCCCAAAAACTGGGTGATGTGAGGACTTTGGATAATGACGGGCATTTTGGCACTACCTTCAACAAAAACAACCGGTGAGTGAGACAACAGCATGCAGGAGATGCCCCGGCTCTCGGCACAGCTCCATGTCTCGGTGTCACTGAGCGGTACCAGAAATGCGCCTATTTACCCCCTCCATCCTTACTGAAAATGGGAAATACCTCACATTCCACGGCAAATGTAACTGCACAAGCAGGAAAACTGCAGGACTTAAGAGCATCGCCCTTCCACTCCTCTGCGTCCTGCAAGACCGTGGGTAAAACAGGTGAGAAACTTCAAGCGAACACAGGTTACACCTCTGTTTAAAAACACGCACGCAAACGCGCCGGGTCCAATTAATCTCAGACTGTTAAAGAAAGCCCATTTAGGGTGACCTGCGGGCACAGCGTTCCCACAACAAAGCTGATAACGCCGGGACGTTTGCAGATAGGGTCCTGCCGGGCGATAGCTGGCGCGAGCGACCGCCGGCTCTTGCTGAGATGGGAAGGAGGAGTTTGAGTTTCAAAAGCAGCCCAACAAGTCAGATACATTCAAATTTCATTACGTTCTCATTACAGAGGGTCACACTTCCCCTGATTTAACTGGCCTGGCAAAATCCTGTAATTGCCGCTTGCGTATGGAGTCGGAGAGCGTTTACCCGGCGTGTTAACGAGAGCCGAGGCACGGCTCAAACTGAGGACGGCGTTAAGACTTTAAACGCCAGGCCTAGACTTGGTGGAGCTATAGATTATTTTGTGTAGTAAAAGACGAATTAGCTGATCCATTCCAAAATGCATTTATCATTACAATAAAAATCTTCTGTCATTTTATTTAATAGCCTTAGTAAGAAATAATTGCCATGTCTGGTTGCTTTCAGCAACATGTGGTTTTAATATTTTAATTGTTACAAACTGTTTAATAATGTTGAACAAAAGGCGTGTCCAAGTAATTATTGTGTTTATTAACATTTCTTTTGAGGACTTGATAAACTATATTACACATATACAGCACTTCAGACATGGTAGTGTTAACTTATTAAATGTAAAAGTGGAAAATTAGCCAAAAGCGACTTGTTTTGGTGCAATTTAAATATTGTATTTCCAAGTGATAAGCATTGTGCATCACTTTATTTAACGATTCAGCAGTTTGCACATTTTTCTAATTATTACGCTGCTTCATCTGGCCGGGGAATTAAAATACAGTGGGAATAATAAACCTCACAAAGCCTAGCAGGCCACAGAGAGATGTGATTCCACCAAATCCGTCAAAGTCACGGACTTTTCTGTAGGGGAAATATGTTCCTGAAAACCTCCTCAGCTCCCCAGGGTCTCCCATAATAGACTTAACAGCTTTCCCCGCTTCGAGGTGGCTCCCCAGGACCCCCCCCGCCGTCTCCCCCGAGGTGTCCCGTGCCGGGAGAGCCACCATCGCACCCTCCGGACAGCCCGTTCGCAGGTTCTCCATGATGCTTCGAGCCGGGTCCGGATCCGACCCTTCGCCACCCCGAGCATCGTCTCCCCGCCGAGGGGTTAAACCCCCTTCGCCGGTCCCCGATGCTCCGCCATACTCTGGATTTTGGGTCGAGAGAGAGACTCGGGCACGAGGGCGTCGGGCTGTTCCCAGGCCTATTTTGTTTACGTTCGATTCAATCAAGTTGTGGCCTTTTGGCCCCTTTCCAAATTAACTTCTGGGTGACCCCTGCCGTGCCCTCTCCCAGCAGCCAGGCCGCAGGGAAACAGCCCGTTAAACCTACAAACAAATATAGGACACATTGGTTGATCAACCCAGCTTCAAACGCGGCTATTGAAAAGCCAGGATAGGCTTTTTTGCAAACTTCCAAGTCTATTTTGTCTTCGGTCATTTGCACCTCCGGGCCTCCTTTCCCCGCCCCCCCCCCCACCCCGCTTCCTTCCAGCTAGAGCTCTGTGTTTTACTGCCTCGTAAAACTTCTAAATTTTGTTCTCATCCTCCTGTAAAACCCACGAAGAGCAACGCGAGGTGCTTTCACACGGGGCTCGCCGCAGGACCCGGGTCTTTACACCGAGCGCACGAAGGAAGGCGGCTGAGATCCTGCTCGGGGGAACAGCTGTAACGCTCCAAGAAATTGTGTGTTCCCCTTATTTCCAGGGAAATAAATCAAAGTGGGTTTCTCAGGGTCTGTGAAAGCGTATTGCCTGGATTCCAATCCCCAACGGGTTCTTTTTTCAAGAGCTTATATGGTAGTTAGATTTCTGGCTAGAGAATATGCAATATGATAAAAACACAGTCCCTATACGGGGCAATAAATTACAGATTGTTTGATGTGGAAACCAAAGAACTGTCAAACTCCAGTATAACTGAAATATTCTAAATGAGCCCTTAACTCCAGTGTCTGGAAATGTACAATATGTTTCCAGGCCCTTCAATCTTGTAAAGACACATCTCCCCCAGTCAAGTTTCCTTTTATGGATTTCATTCTTCATTTTTGGTGGGTATTTTCCCTCCTTTTCTTCCAATAGTAGAATCATAGAATCACAGAATGTGTTGGGTCGGAAGGGACCTTTAAAGGTCATCTAGTCCAACCCCCCTGCAGTGAGCAGGGACATCTTCAACTAGATGTCTTCCTAACTTCCTTAACTAGACTATTCCTCCTAGAGGTGGCCCTGTGATAAACACCAGGATTGATCTAACCATAAAAAGGGATCGGAACCTGGCACAAGCTTAAGCAGGTAAGTGCAGTAAGGATGGGTAAAGCATCCACTGCGATGGTGTCAGAGACCCGTAAGCCCTGCAGAGACCACAGAAGTCAGGCTGAGGGACAGGAGGGAGGACCAAGGTGTCACATCGGCTGATCCGGTACCCGCAGTCTCCAACCCTGCTGCATCCTCGCACCAGCATCACGCAGGTCCGTTCTCCAGCGCCTTGCTCGGGAGGAGGTTCAATAGGAGGTCACCAAGGTGGCAGAGCGCATGGGACGTGGGACACCACGGCTCCCGCCTCCATGTATGTCTCTTAAAACTTGGAAGGTCATCCCCACGGCTCCCACCTCCATGTTTGTCTCTTAAAACTTGGAAGGTCATCCCCACGGCTCCCACCTCCATGTATATCTCTTAAAACTTGGAAGGTCATCCCCACGGCTCCCACCTCCATGTTTGTCTCTTAAGACTTGGAAGGTCATCCCCATCTGTCAGCCATCCAAACGTCCCCATGGTGGGAGGAAAATTGAGTGACCAGAGGAAATAGCTCCCCTTGCACACAGCTTTTTGCCTAGGGATGCTACCAAGTCACCAAAAAAAGAAAATAATAAATGAGCGAGACCTTGTGCTGACCCAGAATAACCTTTCAATTTCAATATAGTTTCACGTGTGGGATGAGTGAAAACCCTTCTAGCTAGGAACAGACCCCATCCACTCTGGGAAATAAAAGTTAGGAACCAATTCCAACTCATTTTCCTGAAGGTGACCCTTGGCCTCCCAGCTGAGATAACAACGCTAATATTTATGGATGGGCTGTTCATGCCTCTGGGCACACAGCAAAAATAACTCAAATCCAAACTTGGTAGACATCTAACAGAAACGGAGAAAAAAAAAATAAATAAAAAATTAATTCCTTACTTCCAATATGGCAATAAAGAACCATCTCGCCCACCAACGCATGAAAAATAGCGCCACCCACAATCACACATTCGGGTGAAACGAGAGTCGGCTGGAGTCTTGATGTGATGAGGAGGCACCACCGAGGGGGCTCATCCCGAAAGGACTGCCTTGAGACAGCACACTACTCGGGCAGGGAGCTTTACTCTGTCGTTTATTTTAGCTTGATAAAAGGGTGCTTGAACCAAACTAATACAATCGGACAAACTTTTACTTCCCCTTCTCTCTGGGTTGGGTGTTCTACTCTCCTTTCGGTCCCCATGGATTTCGTTCTAATGCATAAGCACCGTTCTCATTTCAGACTGCAAAAGTACGAAGAGAACTTCTCATATTTACCCCGGCTCAGTCGGAGAAGACACGAAGTCACGGGCGAGCACGATTTCTGCACACAACGCGTTCGCCAAGCGCAAGCGAGCTCAAAAACGCGGCGTGCTGCTGAAAGAGCACAGGGTTTTCAGCAGCGTGAGCAGCCTGGAATAGACCGAAGCCAAGTCATTGGCAAATTACAGGCATTAGCAAAAATCTGCAAGGAAAAGTAAAAGCCGTGGAAACCTCAACGACAATTGCACCAAGTACCATGGCTCCTGAGTCTATCCACATCCACAAAATCCAAGCGGCACCTCCAACACAACGTACGGGGAGAAATTCATCATATGGCAATTTCCTGGTAGTCACATGGGGAATCCGCCACAAACATTTGAAAAGATGCTCTTTTCTCCAAAAGATTCTGCATGTCTGAAAACTCTTAAAAGCCACCTTTGGCTTGAGCTTGGTGGATCAGGAGATTGTCACCCCTCTCCAGCCCGGGAGTCCCCATCGCTTCCCGGATCTGAAGCCAACACCTGAAAAACACAACTGTAATTCATCCAGAGCTGCTCCTTCCGCATTTCTTACTCCTTGGTGTCCCAGATGCATTCCAGATGTGAAGGAGAGCACAAAACTTCGGTAGGCCAAGGAAAGAAGTGTGAGGGTGAGCTACGACACCTCAAATCCCAAATTTAAGTGATCTCCGCAGTTACTCTCCCAGTATATAAGCGACTTACCACAGACTAAAGACCCTCCGCAGAAATAGCCAGCTTCATAACTAATTTTCACAAATCACTTCCCATTTTCTCCCGATTTTATTCTCAACCCCCCCTCTTTCTCAAACACAACTTTACAAGTGGGTTTGATTATTTTTTTTCCCCAGACTCTTACATTTACACCGTTTACACCAAAACAACTCCCCCGTCCCCCCCCCCCCAACGCGCTCCAATCCGGTATCGCAAGCCCAGGAGGGGAAGGGCTATAGGAGATCCTGATCGAGCTGACCAGATTCACCCCCTTACCACTATTTTTCCCCGAGCGGCGCCTGACAAAGCCACTCTGCTGCTGCCAACAGCTGAGATCAGCCCGGCGATGTTTACCCAGGGTCTCTCGTTCCACGGATCTCCGCTCCTCAGCAGCCTGAACTGTTCAGCAAAGACCTAACTTGACCCAATCTGGCAGCCAGCGTTTCACAACCGCTTTGTGTCAGCAGTTTCAAGCACACTAATAACCCTGGGTTTGTTCGGTGCGACTTTCTCACTGTGAACGGCAAAATATCATTATCACCTGCAGGTTGAAGCCTGCCCTCTACCCCATTTAACAGGGAGCTGATTATGCTATTTTCCGTGGCCTCCCCCCCCTTCTCCTTTTAATAATTATGGGCTGTTGGCAGATGGCATGGCTGGGCGCGGGGAGGCACGTGGGAAGGCAGTGGGGGCTGCACCTCGGCTCCCGTGTGCCGGGGACCCCCGATCCCTCTCCGCATCCTGCTGCCAGCCAGCGGCTAACGAGGCGTGCCTGCATGGGAAGGTGCAGGGGTTAAACCGGGAACTTCTACGGAAACAGTCCCCGGCTGGGCTGTCGGGGGAGCAGGAAAGCGGGGGTTAGCAGAAAAGTCGCTAAGGCAGCAACTCCAGAGAGAGCAGCCCTCGCAGCCCACCCGGCCGGGGGGCAATGCTGGGCTTAACCCCCGGACCCCGCCGCTGCCCAAAGCCTCACGCCAGAGCGACCCTGAGTAAGGTCCCCACCAGTAAGAGCTCTCTCGGGAGAGACTGGGCAGCTCAGCTGTATTAACAAACAGCGTTACTGCCCCTGTATTTGCCCCGTGAGTTCCCAGTGCTGGTGGACGAGAAGCTCAACATGAGCAGGCAATGTGCGCTCGCAGCCCAGAAGGCCACCCGCATCCTGGGCCACATCGAAAGAAGCATGGCCAGCAGATCCAGAGAGGGGATTCTGCCCCTCTGCTCCGCTCTCCTGAGATCCCACCTGGAGTCCTGTGTCCAGCTCTGGAGCCCTCAGCACAAGAAGGACATGGACCTGTTGGAGCGGGGCCAGAGGAGGCCCCGGAGATGATCCGAGGGCTGGAGCCCCTCTGCTGTGAGGACAGGCTGAGAGAGCTGGGGGGGTTCAGCCTGGAGAAGAGAAGGCTCCGGGGAGACCTTCCAGCCCCTTCCAGTCCCTGAAGGGGGCTACAGGAAGGATGGGGAGGGACTCTGGATCAGGGAGTGTAACGATAAGACACGGGGAAACGGTTTCAAACTGAAGAAGGGTAGATTTAGATTGGATATCAGGAAGAAATTCTTTACTGTAAGGGTGGCAAGGCACGGGAACAGGTTGCCCAGGGAAGTTATTGATGCCCCATCCTTGGAGGGGTTCAAGGCCAGGCTGGATGGGGCTTGGAGCAACCTGGGCTGGTGGGAGGTGTCCCTGCCCAGGGCAGGGGGTTGGAACGGGATGATCTTTAAGGTCCCTTCCAACCCAAATCATTCTGTGATTCTATGACTCTACGAATGCTGTGTGTCCCTGGAAAATACAGAGGTCTGAGCCATCAACCTACTGAAAAACATCCCCTCTACGAGTTACTCAGTGACATGGAGAGAAGAGCAGAGTCCAGAGCTGGACCCCAGCCCAGCTGGCCCGAGGCAACGCCGCAGAAGAGCTCTGGGAGGTTAACCATCACCAGCTGAGCGCTGCACAGAGGTGCCACCTAATCCCTTGGCAGCAGCAGGGCTTGCTCACAGACCTAACCTGGCCTAGCATGACGGGTAGAGGCAAGATAGTGCTTGTCCTGGCGAAGATGCCAGGTCTGAGACCGTGGGAAGGAAGCTCCCTCCCCATTGGAAAGGGTCTCATCCAGCTCTGCCATTTCCCCATTCAATGGTAACTTGCCCCAGTAGTGACTGGGAGTCGATGCCCAGGCAGATACTGCAAACAAACCTCTCTGCCAGCCGCGAGCAATGCCAAAGGGGACTCCTCTGACCAGAGGGGACATTACGCATGTGCCACATTGAACTGTGCCAGCACCTCGTGCTCGGGGGCATCATGGCAGCCTCGTGTTTCCCGGTCCTCCACTGGGCAGGGGATGGATGCCCAGCGTACGCGCACCGCAGGGATGCATCCATGCACCCGCTCAGGCGCAGGCTGAGCCCTGGAGGGCTGCAACGTGCGTGCCCTGCAGCTCCTGCTTCACCCACGGAGCATCACCCCAGCCTGTATGAATCAGGACCTGCCACGCGTGCCCTGCCAGCCTGGCACCGAGCGGGGCCGGGGCGGCACTGGCTCCGCACACGGATGCTGAGGATGGAGATGCCCGGGTTGTCTGGCTGAGCCCAGGGAAAGCGTGGGGGAGGCCAGACTGATTTGGAAACCGCCCACTCTGGAGCCATCCCTGCTGGCATGCCTGCAACAAACCTGGTTGATGTGTTTCAGCTTGTCAATAATCTGGCTGATGACTGGCTCGGGACCTTTCATCTTCACCTCATGGTTGCCAGGTTGAGCTTTTGCTCCGTTCCTTGCGATTTGGGGACTGTACCTGTGGGAGTGAGAACAGAGGAGACCACGATGTGACGAGGATAAAATAGAGGAGATCCTTAAAGTTCGGTACAAAAAAAAGAAATCCCAAGATAAGCACCAGTCCCTTCCAAAACGGAGAGCACAAGACAGTTAATAATGACAGAGAAAAGGCAGAAGATTCCCATAAATATTTCTGCTCTGCCTTTGCGGAGCAGCAAGATGATGAACTTGTATCACTTGAGGACGATGAAGTCCTTTCCAGTCCATTAGTAACCAAGGAAGATGTTAAACAGTATACAACAGGGATAAATATTTTCACATAACTTGCACCCAAGAGTCCTAAAAAAGCTGGCTCAGAAATTCTGGCTTGCTCATGTTTGTTTAAAATAAATCTTGGCAGACCACAGAGACTCCAGTACAAGAGCGGTAGTGTTGTGCCCACAGCCAAAAAAAAGGAGTGGGATGACCCAGTTAACTGCAAGCTGATTAGCATAACATCAACCCCCTTGCAAAATAATGACTATCACTGATGTGTGATTTCAATAATAAAGAATTAAAGCATCAGAATATAATTAATGCTGTCAACATCGCTAATGGAAAATAGGTGTTGTCAAACAATCCTGATTTCGGTCTTTGATGAGATCCAGCCTTGGGGATCAAAGTAACTGCTTAGACAGAACGTACCTTGACTTTGGTGCGGTGCTGGGCTCTGCACCACGCGATATCCCCATTTACACGGGTACCAGGCAAGGCAGTAAAGCACCCGGAAAGCAGATAAAGAGCTGTCGGAGAGATCTCCAGATGCAGCTCTCGGCAGGGACCCTCCCGGAGCAGCCAGTGCCAGGGCAGCTCTGCCGAGGAGGGCGGCCAAGCCTGCGCTCAGCTCTTTCATCGGCGATTAGGAAAGAAATATACATTCACCGCTGCAAAATTTAGGGGATGTCAAAGTTTCTCAGAGTGCTAAAAGCGAGGAGAAGAGGGACGGAGGGATGGCTGCACGCTTGCCTTTGGAGGAACGCGTCTTTACACTCCGTACCTGGGTAACAGCTCGTGACGCTCAGGGCATGAGACGAGAGGGTCCCCACCAACCTCAAACTCGGCTTCAGGACCAGAGTGAGCAGTGGCCACCACTGCCTGCCGGCAGCCACAGCAGCGGCACAGCGCACAGCGGGGCCTTCTCGAGCTGTGGGCTACTCACCGTAGCCCCAGTGACGGGCCACAGTAGTCTACAAGCACAAAGCAAGCCCTCATCTCCGAGAACTGACAGCCCCAGCACACGCTGCCAAACCCCAGTACAGCCCACGAAAGCGAGATCGCTGAGATAACGCCACGCATCAGTCTGCTTGACTGCACGTCTGTTTTTCCGGTGCCGTGGGTAAACACGATGAATATTCCTTTCTGCGACTCATCTCCTACACATCATGTCCTCACCCAGCTCCCAGCACCAGCCCCCAATGGCTGCCTCCCCGTCTGCCAGCTCCCCGCTCCCCTGCCCACTAATCCTTCATCCCAGTGCCGCCGGGCGAGCTCGGGCGATGACAGTCGGCCTGTTTTGCAGAGGTTTTGGGGAGGAAGCGGGACTCCAGCAGGGAGAGGAGGGAGACGGGAGGGATGGTGGGGCCGGCTCAGGGAGGATGCTTTGCTGGGGGAGAAAGCACGAGGTCTGGGGACATTCAGCCAGAAGAGCTGTCGGGGCACACTGAGGGATTGGGGGGATACACAGGGGGTTGGTCCCACTTAAACTCTAAATTAGGAATGAGACCGACTCAGACATGTGGGGATGCAAAGGCAACCCCAGATCTATACCCGTGTGGCAGGAATCTGCCCCTGAGCCAAAACATCATTTAAAATACAGGACCGAGGCTGATTTCCACTGCAAGGCTTTTTCGGAGCAGGAGTCGTACGTCCAGGAGTGCTCTGCATCCCCAGTCGGGTCCCCAGCGCCGAGGGCTGGCCGCCCCACGGGATGCTTCACTGAAGGAGATGACAGACGACAAAGGATGGGAGAAAGGAGCTCGTGCCTCTAACGGAGGAGCACGCACTCGTGTATATTCCTGTTTCCGGACATAAACAGCTTGTCCAGGTAGAGGAGAAGCATCACTGCAAAGCACAGCCACCAGCTTGGGTCTCCCAAGCCCCCCCCAGCTCCTCAGTGCCCGGCCGCACCGCACCGACTCCAACAGCTCCGTTCTCCACCCCAGACACCTTTCCCCATGCCGGTGCCTCCAGTTAAGACTCAACGTTTTGCAAAATACACACTTTTTTTTTGTTTTGTTCCTTTTTTTGATAGTCGCATTACCCTGGGAAGTACAAAACACAGCTATACCTGAGATGTAACAGCTCCCAGCTCAGAAAAGCACTTAAAACATGCAATTAGAGGCTCGCTGTAGGCTGAAAGCTAAGTGACTGGCGGAAGTGGGGCCAGGGAGCGCCAGGCTGGATCCCAGCCTGTGGCAGCCCATGCCAAGGAGAAGGCCTGGCTTCCCGGCTTCCCGGCACTGGCGGCCGACGGGACCACAAGCTCCCAGCACCATCTCGTGGGAAGATGCTGCTGCCGCAAGCACCGACCTGCCCGGCTCTGCAAACGCTTGGGCTTAACTTTTTGCAGGGGAATAAGGCATTGGGAGCAGTTGCTGCTGCTTATTTGTCACACCGTCCCCTAATGCCACCCCGCCAACCTGACAAACACATCTGGTGGCTGAACATAAACATACGTAAGACGCATGACTTTATAGACGCCGAAGAAATTACCATTTTTTTTGGTGTCACTAAATGTAATTTAAAACACTGTTGGAACTTTAAAGCACATTGCCGAAAAGTCTCCCGCGGTTTAAGAGATTTAACTAGCAGGATAAATCTCCCACAGGTTTTAGTAAGAGCAGAACCAAGCCCGTTTGGTGCCTACCTAAATTAATACAATCTCTCTCCTAAACAGTTTTATACAAAGAAACTCAATAGCTTGGGTCTGAGTGGGCGAAGCCCCTTCCAAAATCCATGCAACGCCTGCCAGAGAGGGTTTCTGCAGCCTGGGCGATGTTGTACCGGAGGGAGGAACACAGCTACAGCAGGTCGCCATAACTCTGTGTCCAAAGGCTGCAATTGTTCTCCAGAAGACAGGGTCCCCGATGCGATCTCGCTGACCGCAATGGAGCGGCGAGGATATCGGATCACCTTCTCCAGGGGGACGAGTCTACCAGAGACGAAACCAAACCTGAAAGGGTTTGTAGAGGGGTCTCTCCCTGGAACGGTGATGCTGGGGAAGCGGGTCGCCATCACCTGGTGCATCCCACCTGGCCAGGGACAAGGGTACATAATAAGCCCCAAAATGAACGATTTGCATCATTACACAAGTCATTTGAAGCAGCAAGGCAGTGGGCTCTGCAAGCTGTACGTCTTCGAGAAGCAGACGCGCAGGGACACGCTACATCTGAAGAGCCAGAGAGGAGCTCCTGCGGGGCTTGGATGCTTCGGGACACGCTGCCTCTGCAGCGCTGAGCTGAGACCTCCCAGTGCGCTCGGGGACGTTGGCTCCCCCTCGCTGTGCCCGCCTCTGCCCACCCCCAGGGCTGGCACACTTTCAGGCATGTGGGATGCAGCCAAACGAAGGGTTAAAGACTTTGAAATGTAGCTTCAGTGAGGGATGGACATTCCTGAGATGCCAGAAAAGCTGGAAAAGGCAGCTGGCACCTCTGCCTGCAGCCTGGGCCAAGCAGCCAGGCCTTAATATGGCAGAGAGATGTCTTTGCTGGAGGACGGGGGGCTCCCAGGGCAGTCCCCGGGCAGGCTCCCCCGCGTCCCACCGAGATGCTGCTGGGCTCCCGGCTCCCATTGCAAAGCAAAGCCAACCTGTCACCAACCTGTCACCTTCCTCCCATGTTCCCCAGCCTCAGCTCAGCAAAGGCAAGATCTCAGCGCCATCTCTAGCTGTTCTCGACAGATGCCAACGAAACAGCCCCTTCTGCAGGACACTTGTGCCACTCCGTGAAAGCCATCGCATACCTCTGCCATGGTGATATCGGCATCGAACAGCAAATATGCACAGTGGTTAAAGGCCACCCCACAGTTCCAGGGGGTCCCCGCGCTGAAGGGATATCACTGTTGCAACATGAGCACGGTCTGGCTTCCACTTCATAAGCAAAGCCCAAAATACCTTCCTCTTTGACGTGTCTTGACGTCAGTCAGCAGCATCTCCTTGCCTGGGCTCCCTGGGTACGGGCTCTTGCTGGGGACGTGGTATTTTCCAAAGACAAATGTCACATTGTAAAATGTGCTGATAAGCAGCCCTCGCTAAAAATGGCTTTAAAGATAACCACCTGACGAACACACTAATGATCTGTGGGGATGGCCCAACTGCAGACCCTTCCTGCTCCTCCTCATCCACCAGCCACAAATGTCAAAGCAGGCAGTCAAACTAAGGGATTTTCCCCTCCTTTTCTCCCCCACCATCCACAAATGTCTCCCGTGAAGGTTCGGTAATTCCAGTCCCAATGCAGCTCTCTTCCAGGCTTTCATTTCACAGCAAGGATGACAAGATGACAAATGCAATTTAAATATATGGCAATGAATGTAAAACCTGCGTTCATCCTGCTTGGCCACGCTAGGCTTAGAGATGAGTTACTGCAGGGCCTGACGGGTGATTTAGAGAAAGTAATCCTATAAGTCAAACATAAAGAATTACACCTTTTAGAAAAAGGAAAGTAAGTTTTTCATTCAAATAACAATTAATTTATGCCTGCCTTCCAGTTGCAAAGTATTTATTCAAATGCAGCTCCACAGTTTAAACAGCGCGATACCCCTTGCAGGCTCTTCCTCTGCTGTCTCTGTTCGCTGAATCATACTTCTTTGAGGGAGTGGATGGGGACAAATACAACACAGGCTGCTACAAGACAGGACTACCATACAAGAGAAGAGGTTTCATTGCACAGAACTTCATAAGCGAGCTTGAGAGAGTGGGGTTTCCAGCACCTGCAACCCCCTGAAGCTCTGCATTTCAAGGCATGACTTACTACAGGCCATGGGGGGTTGGTGACACCGAGTCCTCACCACGTAGGAGGCAAAAAGATATGAAAAAAGGGGAGAAAAGAAGAAAAAGTTTCTCCCCCGCCTGCCTGTCAGGATCCCAAGTCTTATCTCCGGCTGGTTTTCACGGGTCAGTAAAGGTGGGTGCAGTGGTGACACCCACATTTTAGTCCCTGGCCCAGCTGCCTTTTGGTTTAGTGTGACAACCTTAGTGTCACATCAGCGGCGCCGCTGGCAGGAGCCAAAAGTCCGGAAGAGCTGCTTCCAACCACCCATCCCAGCCAGGAGTAACTCCTGGATGAGTCCATAAGCCTCCAGGAAGAGGTGATAACTCTTTCCCTGTTGGTTCCTCTCCAAGAAGAGTCTGTCCAGAGAAACCTGGTCAATTAAACCAATTACCCCAGCCCAGACGCGGTCTGGGTGTGGGCTGCAGGCCAGCCAGGTGCAGGTCCACCCCAGCTGTCCTCTTCCACATAGGGCGCATGGTCCCACCATCCCTTCATCGCATGCAGACACCCGCTATGTGGGGGCGCAGGTGGCAGGAGAGAATTGGGGTGTATGGCTCTCAGGTGCCTTCCTGGCTTGCGGTGTGTGCTCAGTTGCTTGTCTGCAGTCGTCCCAGAGCCTGCAATGCCGCCGTCAATTTACACCACCAGAGGCTCTGAGCAAGTTGCTTCAAAAGCAGCCAGGAAAACCCAACGCTCCCATTGGGGAACATTCTCACCCAAATAAAAAGGCAACATTTTCTGCTGGATTTCCAAATATCGCAGAATCACACACAGAATGGTTTGGGTTGGAAGGGACCTTAAAGATCATCCCGTTCCAACCCCCTGCCCTGGGCAGGGACACCTCCCACCAGACCAGGTTGCTCCAAGCCCCGTCCAGCCTGGCCTTGAACCCCTCCAGGGATGGGGCAGCCACAGCTTCTCTGGGCAACCTCGGCCAGGGGCTCACCACCCTCACAGCCAAGAATTTCTTCCTGATATCCAGTCTAAATCTCCCCTCCTTCAGTTTGAAGCTGTTACCCTGCGTCATACCATTACACTCCCTGATCCAGAGTCCCTCCCCAGCTTTCCTGGAGCCCCTTGAGGGACTGGAAGGGGCTGGAAGGTCTCCCCGGAGCCTTCTCTTCTCCAGGCTGAACCCCCCCAGCTCTCTCAGCCTGTCCTCACAGCAGAGGGGCTCCAGCCCTCAGATCATCTCCGTGGCCTCCTCTGGCCCCGCTCCAACAGGTCCATGTCCTTCTTGTGTTGAAGACTCCAGAGCTGGACGCAGTACTCCACCTTGCAGCCTGGTCTCACTACCATGAGAGCCCTCTGAGATCCTGCTGTATTAATTCCCTGCCAAAGGGATGCGCTGCTTCTTCCCACCACCGTACGCAATGCGCTACAGCCGGTAAGCGTGCTGCGGATGTTGATTCGTTTTATAAAACGTGAAGTCTCAGATAACGGCCTGGTTCTGGAAGGTGGGACTTTAAGAACAGCAAAAGCTGTAAAATTCATAGCAAAACTATGGGAGTTGGAAGCGTAAAGCCTGAAGTCTCCCTCCATTCTTCCTTCAGTTGAGTAAAGTTCAAGACAAATAGATTATGGAAAAATTGGCTAACCCTGAGACCAAGCAGCAGGCTTACTGTAGGAAGATTCATGATCTTCATTTCTGAAATATTCTGGAAACAATTATGGCCACTCAATAACCCACTGAATTTGCCTACTATCCTTTCATTATAGCTTACATTTGCTACAAAGCTGTGTTTTATGAGCTTGAAAAGTTATGCAGCCTCTCTCTTTGGGGACTCCATTGTATCAGATATTTTGCAGCACTGCCAGAAATAACCAAACTCTTCATGAAGTAAAGGGTTATTGCTGGCATGGAATTTCCTTTGTTCCAATTACAGAATCTCATTTTTCTCTCTTGCTTCCAATTGTGCTTTCATTGTTTATGATTTGTATGATTAAAACAAACCACAGTGCATTGGCAACAGCAGGGAAATCTGAGACTTCTAGCTTGAAGAGGAGAATCTGGCAAGGTGCTAAAAATATATTAATTTGGAATTGGTATAAAGAGAACAAGAGCTATGCGGGTGATTTAGATTAATGTACAAGTTTGTCTTGAGAAATTTGGAAATGGCAATATCTAACGGTAATACTTAACGTGCTTAAAAGTTTTGCAATGGGCAAATGTTGCTGTCATTCTATTCGGAACGGCTTCAAAGGAATATACTCGTGTAAGCAGATTATTAAACTCTGAGAATCTAGGTTGTAATAGGCTTTTAGTATTAAATGCTGCAAAACCCTGATACTATATATAAGGCTCAAATCACCTTTGAGATTCAGAAGCGTAACTCCCATCGAAACTGAGATGAGGTCAAGATCTCAACACCCACTTGACCGAAGTCGAAGTCTTCAAATGAGCTAATTGTTCAGTCAGGGCTTCGGTGATAAGAATCACCCTCTGGTTTTTCTCTGCATTGGATGGAGATAAGGCTAAGAGAGGCTGCACAACGTATTCTCACCACCCAACACCACCAGCATGAGGGCAGGTGGGAGGATGGGGCATGAAGACAGAGGCAAGGAAGGGCATGATGGCAACTTAGGCAGGTTTAAGTTGTTGCACACCCACCCTTTCCACATGTCCAGCCCCCTGCTATCTCAGGGAAGTGCCTGTCAATTAATTGAGCCCAGGAAAGCAGCAAAGAGGTGCCCAGGGATGCACAGAGACAGAAGGAGATCCAGCAGGTCTGGTCCCCAGCTCCATGAACACCCAAGCACCGCGACCCCTCAGAAGCTCTTTGCAAGTGGTGGAGTGTGCCGTGTGTGGCTTTTGCTGTCAACCTTTGTGGTGTCACATAAAAGCACAATATGGTTTTTTGCACACTTTGAAAAGTGTGAAAAGCAGCAATTTCTTGCCTTTTCTTTTTTCTTCCCACTTTGGCTTATGTTCTTCAACGGAGCAACAACAGCACAGCGAAAGACACAGGCACCGCTCAGTGCGTGACCAGAAAAATCAACCTTCCTTGTTTGGTTCCCGCTGTTTGCAAGCCGCTATTTCTGACAGATCAAGGCACCATGCCCTAAACCCACGTAAGAGATGGTGACCAAGCCTCAGGAAGGAGGATGAACTCTTGCTATTAGATGGTCCAACCCAGAGAAGTAAGTGAGATGGACAAAGGATCACAAAGTAAGACTCAGTAAAAGAAAATGAAGGATGACGCATACTAAAAACGCCAGAATACAGAAAGCAGGATGAGCGATGATGACCCTTCAGTAGAGCATGTCGCATATCATTCCCACCACAAGCCAAGGTGTAGAAAGCCCTTGGTCAAGAAGGTCCACAGAGCTCTTAATTTCAGGGTGGGTTCAAGGGGCTGCACCCACCGCATGCATAACCCTGCTCCATCGGTGGGAAGTCTCAGAGCCATGGAGGAAACAAGAAACTGGATGAAACAGGGATAAAACAAGAAACAAACTCAACTGGAACTGGACCTCCATCAACACAACCAGCAAAGTAGAGCCTGCACAGGACTGCACTGAAATAGTTTGTTGCACCAGAAGAAAAGCACAATAAAATACACAAGCTGGCTGCATGGCATCGGAGTCCCAGATGAACACGCCACGGTCAATCAGGGCAGAGGGAGTTAAGGGCAAGGAGAAAACAGGGGACGATGGTTCAAGGCTTAAACTGGGAAATGAGACCCAGTGGAAAGGCACCGAGCACGTCCGGCCTGCGGGGAGGAGGGACGCTCTGCTGATAACAAAGCGCTGGGATAAACAGGACAGAGTAAATACCGATTCAGAAAAACCACAAGAGGAGGAACGTAGGGTGCAGAAGAGACTGTTTGCGTCAAACAACAGGATACACATTGTTGGTATTATCTAGTACTTGAACGCATTGGCAAGGGGCTGTGAAGTTGCTATTCCAGGCTTGATTTAACGCGTTATAGGAAAAGGGCTTAGACTAACTAGCAAATTTTGTCGTGACACTCTGACAGAGGTCAGGAAATGGAGAAACCAGTAGGGCTCCTCTCTAACTTAGCTAACGTTTGTATACTGCATTGAAGATGTGAGCCGTAAATAGCCACAAGCCCTACAGGAACACCACCAATGCCCAGACATGCCCCTGTGGATCTTCACGCTGAGCTCACTGATACACAGCGATGCCCACACAGCTTTATCCATCCTCTGTGTGACACCAGACATGGAAACACCCAGAAACACAGCACCCACCCAACCATCGCTCTCCCCTTCAGCAGCTTTAGCAGGTGCTTTTTAACCTGTCCCTAGGGTGGCCTCAGCACAAGAAGGACATGGACCTGTTGGAGCGGGGCCAGAGGAGGCCATGGAGATGCTGGGAGGGCTGGAGCCCCTCTGCTGTGAGGACAGGCTGAGAGAGCTGGGGGGGTTCAGCCTGGAGAAGAGAAGGCTCCGCGGAGACCTTCCAGCCCCTTCCAGTCCCTGAAGGGGGCTACAGGAAGGATGGGGAGGGGCTGTTGGCAAGCGCATGTAGCGACAGGACGAGGGGCAATGGTTTAAACTAGAGCAGGGTGGGTTTAGATGAGACATGAGGAAGAAGTTCTTTCCACTGAGGGTGGTGAGACACTGGCCCAGGTTGCCCAGAGAGGGGGTGGAGGCCCCATCCCTGGAGACATCCAAGGCCAGGCTGGATGAGGCTCTGAGCAACCTGATCTAGTTGAAGATGTCCCTGCTCACTGCAGGGGGTGGGACTAGATGGCCTTGAGAGGGCCCTTCCAACCCAACACGTTCTATGATTCCATGGGAATTACAAGGTGTCTCCCCTGAGCCCTAGCTGCCACTCCACAGGGCCATGGGTGGTCTTAGATCTTCCCGTGGATGCCCCAGATCCCAAAGGTGCCCACACTCAGGCAACTCAATCCTGTCCCGAGGTGATACCTATCCAGCTAGAGCAACCACCTGCAGTCGGTTAAGCGCTAGGCATGAGCACCTCCTGCTCTCCTGCCCGATGAACTTTCAGTCAGGGAGATCTGCACCAGGAAAAAGTGCACAATTTGCAAAAGCCAATATCCAACAAAGCAAGAGGGAAACGTGAAGATATAAAGTCTATTTTACGGGCACAAAATCTAGAAAATCACACCTTCTTTCTAGCAGCCGTTACTAACGTGGGACAACTACCAGGGCAGCATCCTGAAATTAAGACTAGAGATTCAAAAACACCAAGTTTCTTGTAAAAAGCGGCAACCTGGAGCTTGATGACGAACGAGCGCACAACGATCCAGCAGGAGAACTGCTGTAGCGACGCCAGAAACACTCCAGCACATAATGCACTTTCTCAGAGCGGCTGGGGAAAGGGCTCCTATGCCGTGAACAGCTGCTTGGCTCCCTCTTGGGGAAAACACTGAGTAAAGAAACGGGTGGTTTGGGGGTACTCGAGCACCGTTACCTTAAATGCTCCTGATTTCCAGGAATCCTCCCAGACTCTCCGGAAGAGATGCCACGCTGGGAAGCCCGAGCATGTGAAGCAGTCGGTTCTGGCTCCACGTGAAGCAATGCAATTGGCTTTAGAGACCCTCTTCACTACGTGTTTGCTTCTATTTGAAACATTCTGCAAATAGGTCCGGAGAGAGGAGCACCACGGACCGCTATCTCAGTTCAGCTTTATTTAGCTGAGCTCTCCCCTGTACTTCATTGGCAGAAACGCCACCACGTGCAACACGCTTTTGGAGGCTACGGAGAGGAGAGGGTCACCAGGGAAGCGTTACGGCTGCAGATGCTAAAAACCCAAGGTAGGAAGGCAGCTGACGCATTTAAGAAGCAACAGCTATTTCTACGTTGTGCATCCCTTTGCCGTCCCTCCTGAACACCCTGCCTTCACGGGGGTGTTCAAGTCTCCTGCGAGCCACCACCTACACTGCTTTCCTGCCCAGCTAGCAAGGGCTTCCCCCTCCAGGACACCGCTGATGTCCCTGCGAGGGGATGGGGGATGTCACTCTCAGCACCCCTGTCTGCTCGCAGCCAAAAACTCTGATATCTGCCTGCAAGGGAGCTGTTACTAAAATCTCACAGGAGCTGGCAGAGGTGGTGACATCTCAGCGCTAGATCGGAGGGGGCAAGGAGGAGAGGGGTGGGAAGGCATGCTCTCTTCAAGCGCAGCACAGGATTTCATCCTCGACTCAACAGCCAGGCAGTCAGTCAGGGGCTGAAATCTCGGCGCCCCCTGCGTGCACGTACACCTTACCCTCTCCCTGCCCCGTCTGCGTTCCACAGCACCTACAGGACCCGCCACATTGCGCCGCCAACACCACAGCATTGCAGCAGGGGACCTAGGATGACATCTCTGCCTACCATGGTCCACCGGTATCCTCAGACGAAAGCTGGAGAAGGCTATCATCTAAAGTCATGTTTAACCTGCAAAGAACTCAGAACTTACATTTGCAGGAGGATCCGGACTCAGCACCTTTCCATCGCCGCCACTTGGCCCAGCCGCGTCTCAGCTGGACCTGGACCAGGGCCACCGGCCGCGGCCCCAGTGAACTGCCATAAGCAAAGACCTCGCCCTCGGTCCTCCCCTGCCAAGCTGCAGTGTTTATAGCACAGTGGTTTAAGAAGTTTTAATTAACAACCAGCGAGACGGTATTGAAATAAGCTTTTTTTTTTTTTTTTTTTTTCAATTGTACTTCTCACTTAGGCATGGAAACTCAGGAATTTCCAGAAATAGGTACGGATAGAGGAAACATTTTTCCTTAGGCAAAGTAAGCACATCTTATTAAGTGTGTGATCTTAGATTCTTGAGCAGGTTTTTTTTTTCAAAATATAGTTTGACGCTATTTTGGTCCCTTCAGTGTTTCAGGTCAGTATTGCAAGTACAGGCTAATTACCACCTGAGGTTACTGATCAAGAAGTCATAATTAATATCTCAACATTTCACCACTTCCTGATTTTATTTCTATTTCTTCCCTTATTCAAACTACTTAATAGCAAAGGATGCTTTGCAAAGTAGGGCGATTAGAGGTGATTTATGTATAATTATAAAAAACATTTGCAAGTTCTATTTCCACATTCTTTAACATTCCTGAGGGGCATTTTCTGCCAGAAAAAAAATATATCTCCATTTCTATTAACACTTCCTTCCCCTTTATGCTATCAATCCTGTACTTGCCTGTCTTCATTAACCTCACAGTCACCACCAGGACATCCCCAGAACCAGCGAGTGGGGCAGGGAAAAGCAGCCAGGGCATGACCAGGACCCTGGCGTGAACGGCTCCATCCAGAGCGGACAGCCAGGGCTCGGTCGTGGGAAGATGGTCAGATGGCAGCAGTAGCACCACCAGACCTCAGTGGTCCTGACCTCCTCCAGCGCACAGCCAACAGAGAAACCCAACAAGGTGGTCTTCCTTGTCACTCCTTGGATGGGGCAGGGGATGCCATCATGCTGTGGGATCAACTGCACCCTCAGCAAGTTTGCCAATGACACCAAGCTGAGTGGTGCAGTCCAACATGCCAGAGGGACGGGATGTCATCCAGAGGGACCTGGACGAGCTGGAGAGGTGAGCCCGAGCAAACCTTATGAAGTTCAACAAGGCCAAGTGCAAGGTCCTACACTTGGGTTGGGACAATCCTCGTTATCAATACAGGCTGGGGGATGATGTGATAGAGAGCAGCCCTGCGGAAAAGGACTTGGGGGCACTGGTGGGTGAAACGCTGGACATGAGCCAACAGTGTGCGCTCGCAGCCCAGAAGGCCGATCGCGTCCTGGGCTGCATCAAAAGCAGCGTGGCCAGCAGATCCAGAGAGGGGATTCTGCCCCTCTGCTCCGCTCTGGGGAGACCCCACCTGGAGTCCTGTGTCCAGCTCTGGAGCCCTCAGCACAAGAAGGACATGGACCTGTTGGAGTGGGGCCAGAGGAGGCCCCGGAGATGCTGGGAGGGCTGGAGCCCCTCTGCTGTGAGGACAGGCTGAGAGAGCTGGGGGGGTTCAGCCTGGAGAAGAGAAGGCTCCGGGGAGACCTTCCAGCCCCTTCCAGTCCCTGAAGGGGGCTACAGGAAGGATGGGGAGGGGCTGTTGTCAAGGGCATGCAGCGACAGGACGAGGGGCAATGGTTTAAACTAGAGCAGGGTGGGTTTAGATGAGACATGAGGAAGAAGTTCTTTCCACTGAGGGTGGTGAGACACTGGCCCAGGTTGCCCAGAGAGGGGGTGGAGGCCCCATCCCTGGAGACATCCAAGGCCAGGCTGGATGAGGCTCTGAGCAACCTGATCTAGTTGAAGATGTCCCTGCTCACTGCAGGGGGTGGGACTAGATGGCCTTTAGAGGTCCCTTCCAACCCAACACATTCTGTGATTCTATGCTGTCCTGCTACCGCTGCACAGAGCCAGGTCAGAGACATCCCCACCCCAACACAGTGCGTGGGGGCAACTGCCCCCATTGCTACTCCGGAGGAGCTGCCCCTGGCACCCCCACTACCAACCCACCCCGACCGAAAGCCGCCGTGGCTGCAGGGTTTTCACAGCAGAGTGCAGAAAACTCAGTGGAGGGCAGCACACAACCACTTCTCCTCTCCGTGCAGACTTCCCACCTCCATCTGAGCTGCAGCGCAGGTGGACACCTGCTCCATAAAAGGTTTCTTAAGGGAATGAGCAGTGTCTTGGCCACAGACCGCTCCCGCGGTTGATTAACAAAGGATAAGCAGTGCTGGGGAGGGGGAGAGAAGGGAGACGTGATTCACCTCTCCACGACTTCTTGTCCGTTCCAGCAAAGAGTGTCGTTGCGAACAGCAGAGCTGTGGCTGCAGATGTACTCTGGCAAGCTGCTGTAAAAACTGCTGTGGGACTTCAGCTTCGTAATGAGTTCCCTGGAAGAAAGAGGGGGGAAAAAAATAGTCTTCAGTTCAAAGAGGAAAAGAAGATGGGGTTGGTGCATTTTAACCAGCGAAGGGAGTCGCATAAACACGACAAGAAAGCAGCTGGGTGCAAACAAACCACGAAGCATCAGTCTTATTTCCGACCTCAAGTAGCATTTTGCATCATCCCCTGATGTTATTCGGTGCAGGGCTGAACCCACTGTTTCTTGGGGTAAAGCCACCAGTGACGGGAGGGATGCCGGGGCAGCAGCGCCTCAGCCCAGCCCCGCAGCACCCCAAAGCCAGACACACGCTCTGCGCCCTCACAGCCCCTCAGCAAAGGTGCATTCATGGGGTGCAAGCAAGCGCCCAGGCTGCCAGCAGCCCCCTCCGCTTTGCGGAAGGCGACGGAGGCCCTTCAGGAAAAGGACAGCCTTGTCACTTTGTCTGCCTTATGTCAGCCATCCACCGTCCCCGCAAGGGCAGGTGGCATTTTTGGTGGCAGGTCAGAGCAGACGCTCTCAGCACAGACCCGTACAGACGCGTAATGCTGGGTTTCATGCTGCGCTGTTGAAAATACCCGATTTCAGGGTGTAGGCTGGGCTGGCTGGGGGGTGACAGTCTGCGTTCGAGGACTCAGGAAAATGGCTCTGCCCCGGGAAGGCAGGAGGAGCTGCAGGAGCAGTGCTTGCACCAGGCAGAGGGGATGTGAACCACATCCACCCCGTGCCCTCCCTTCCCAGCACCAAGGACCTTTCTCCCCAGCGGGTCCCCTCCGGCAGCGGACCAGGGGTGCCAAGACACAGGCTGACCCCGGGGACTCCGACAGTCGCCAAAATGGGGACAGGGGCTGCGGGAGCGGGATGCGCCTGTCCCCCCAGCCCAGGCCGGTCCCCTCGGGGACACTCAGCAGCTGTCACCGGGAAACACTGGCAGATTTTATCAGGTAAACGGCACAAAAAGTACGATAATATGAATAGCAGGGACGGGAGGAAGTAAGACTTGGCCTCACAGGCTCTGGCTTGGGCTCAGCAGGTTTCCCCTTTGGCAAGGGGTTACTTCTTGGCCTCCTTCCCCAGGAGGGATGGCGAGGGATCAGCACCTCAAGCCGGGAGCGCTCCCGGGGGCATCCCTTGGTGGCCGCAGCGGTGGGACCTCCATGGCCTGCCAGCTGTGGGGAGCTGCCGGGCTGTCAGACAGAGCAAGCTGGGGTGCAGAGGGGGTGCCCGGCTCCCTCCATCCCTCTTTGCTTGGGGATTTGGCGGGGTTCCCTCTGCAGACAAAGCCCTGGACTGCCAGCTGGGGGCAGGCGAAACTAGAAGATGGAGAAGAGGCCCCAGCGCCAGGGAAGGCAGCCAGCCCTGTTCCGCTCTGCTTTTCCGCTCCCGAGGAGCCTGTGCCTGCTCCGGTCACACCGACACAGCCGGTGGGGGCAGAGGGCCACCAGGTCCTACCCTGGCAAGCACCAACCACCACTGCCCATGCCGATAAAGCTTTGCCCGACGAGCCAAGCCCCCTCCAAAGGGTGGGAGTTCAGCCCACAACCCCCCTGCACAAATTGGAGGGGTTCTTCAGACACTCACCTCCTTCACGAACCACCTCCTACGGCCACCTCCTGCGCTGGGCTTACGGTGGGGCAGGAGGTCCTACCAACACCATTTTGAAAGCCAAAACGACGCAAGACCCGGGGTTTCAGTTACGCCAAACCCCGAGCAGGACAAGCCTTAGGCTGCCCGTCACTCCCAGCTCCTCGCGTCCTCGGCACTGCCTTGTTCCCCGTCCCGCAGAATCCAGCAGCGCTGGGGAGACGGATGGAAGAAAACTTTCCTGGGGAGCAGAGCTCCCCGCCAGGCAGGGAGAGGAGGGGAAGGGAGAAACTCCTCCGTATCTGCAGGTATGAGCTCACATAATTCATGGTAGCAGACCTCATTGGACTTCACAGTTCTCAGAGGGCATCTCCGGCAGAGCCTGGGCTGTGTAACCCTCCGACGTGTTGAGACAACAGAGGAATGCAAGCCCTGGTGCTATATCTCATGGGAACCGCATCAAGAATGCGGCCCTGTTACTCTTTAAAGAGAAATCCATCCAACGTAGTCTATCCCCAGTTCCAGAAATTGCCAAGCTTGCCTGCTTGTTTTCGGCAGGGATTTTTCATGTATCCAAGACAGCAGTAAAGGCACCGCACCTTTCTGGGTGCCCTTTGAGATCCAGAGGGGAGATGCTTCTCCCTGACGCACCAGCATGCGCCCACCGAATTACAGCTTCGATTTACAGAGGGAAGGAAGCACAGGGTGCAGTGCCAGCGGCGGAGGCACCTGCTTCGCTTTGAAAATATTCAGTAAAAGGCTGTTAACGTTCCTGGACTACCGTAAAAGACTGCACCAAAAGAAAAAGTGAAACGAGTCCCCCTTACCTACACACACAGTGTTACACGCAGCGTTTCAGGCTAGAGGGATCATTTCCACCTATAACTCCACCTGTGAGTATTTCTGCCCCTATAGCAGCGCCCAGGAAACCCAGAGAAGGCATTTGGTGTGCGAACCGGGTGCCCGGCGCGTCGCAAAAAAGCAAAACAAAGATGAAAAGCACGAGGCAGTTTCACACGTTAAAAAGAAATAAAAAAATAGATGCACTAGGTGAGAAAACACACGTAGGCACCTCGCTGCACTTCAGAGCCAGCCAAAGAGCAGCTCTGACGTTCAGCGGCAGGTTTGTGGATAAGGGAAATGAGGAGCTTTTCCATCCTCCTCCACGGGGCCATGCTGTATGGCAACTGCTCCCGCAGCCCATCCTGCAGGCACCACGCTCAGCCCCAGCAGCCTCACCTCCTCCTGCTCGACAGAGTCTCCTCTTGCTCGATGTGAGTCACCTTCAGGACTTTCCTGTCAACTAAAAGGTCTTCAGGGTAATTAGCTGATCGATACTGCCTCTGCTGAGCGTGGCCGCATAATCGGCTGATCTGGAAAACACAAACACAGCAGCATGAGGAAGGGCTGGGGCCAGAAACACGGTAGGAAAATGGCTGAGATGCACACCGGCACCTGCACGTGAGCCGGTCTGTCGTCCCGCCATCCCCACCTCTCCCATAGCTCACGCAAGCACCCGTCCTGGTTTCAGCTGGGACAGAGTTAGGTTTTTTTCCTAGTAGCTGCTGCGTTTCGGATTTAGTATGAGAACAATGTTGATAACACCTTTTAGTTTTAGTTGTTGCTAAGTAATGGTTAGATTAGCCAAGGACTTTTTCAGCTCCCCATAGAAGGTGGGAGGGAGAATAGACAGGACAAGCTGGCCAAAGGAATATTCCATCCCATAGACATCATATAAATGGGGGTTGCAGGGGGGGGCAGGAATCCACGATCACTGCTCAGGATGGGCTGGGCAACTGATCATCAGGTGGTGACAGGGACTTGTGTTACAGAATCCCAGACTGGCAGGGGTGGGAAGGGACCTCTGGAGATGACCCAGTCCCACCCCCTGCCAGAGCAGGGTCACCCACAGCAGGTGGCACAGGAACGCGTCCAGGCGGGGTTGGAATGTCTCCAGAGATGGAGACTCCACCACCTCTCTGGGCAGCCTGTGCCAGGGCTCTGCCACCCTCACAGCAAAGAAGTTCCTCCTCGTGTTCAGGTGGAACTTCCCATGGTCACGTTTGTGCCCGTTACCCCTTGTCCTGTCCCCGGGCACCACTGAGAAGAGCCTGGCCCCATCCTCCTGACACCCCCCCTTTCAGTATTTATAAGCGTTGATAAGATCCCCCCTCAGCCGTCTTTTTTCCAGACTGAAGAGCCCCAAATCCCTCAGCCTTTCTCCATCAGAGAGGTGTTCCAGTCCCCTCAGCATCTTGGTAGCCCTTTGCTGTCCCCTCTCCAGCAGTTCCCTGTCCTTCTGGAACCGGGGAGCCCAGAACCGGACACAGCACTCCAGCTGTGGCCTCATCAGTGTTGTATCCCTTTATTTTGTATATTCTTATTACTTTCCTCTTCTGTTACTCTTCTATTAAACTGTCTTTATCTCAGCCCAGGAGGTTTTTTTCCCCCATCCTGTTCTCCCTCTTCTCCCTACCCTACTGGGGAGAAGGGAGCGAGCGAGCAGCCGCGTGGTGCTAGTTGCCAGCTGGGGTTAAACCACAACAGCCCGTGAAAGCAAAATGCTGCCCTAAGGATGCAACCTCGCTCTTGTACGAATCCCTGCCCCGCGGGTGGGAAGGCAGGAAACTTCAGTCAAGATTTTTGGGCATCAAAGTGGCCCTGTGGCTATCAAACCCCCTGAGCTGCAGGCGTGACCAGCAAATCTCTCTGTGCCAGGCTGAACGCTGCGGCATCTCAAGACTCCACACTCCACCTCTCTAGCCAGGCTTTTAGGAAACACCTCCCTTCGGAAGGTAAATCCTGAGACCCTGGTTCTGCATCTCAAGGCATCTCAGCATCCCCATGGGCTGCGTTGCAGGGGCCTAGGGATGAGCACTGTACACAGCGTTACTAATTAAAAAAATCAGGGCCTAAAATACAGCAAGCGTTGTGGCTACAGCCCAGTCATACCATGGGAGGTCTTGATTAACAGGGCTCTGTTAATGACACAAATTAGCTCATTAGCATACAGATGATTCGGTAACCGGCTGCAGCAAGGGAAGGAATCCAAAACGCCTCATTAAAGCTCTCCCGCGCAGCCACTGTCCCGAGCCTCAGCAGCAGTGCTGTGGCCACCGCTGCAGCCCTGCTGTGGGTAGATTTCATAGAATCACAGAATGGTTCGGGTTGGAAGGGACCTGAAAGATCACCCAGTGCCACCCCCTGCCCTGGGCAGGGACACCTCCCACCAGCCCAGGTTGCTCCAAGCCCCCTCCAGCCTGGCCTTGAACCCCTCCAGGGATGGGGCAGCCACAGCTTCTCTGGGCAACCTGGGCCAGGGGCTCACCGCCCTCACAGCCAAGAATTTCTTCCTCTTATCTCATCTAAATCTCCCCTCTTCCAGTTTGAAACCATTACCCTGTGTCCGATCATTACACGACATCCAGAGTCCCTCCCCATCCTTCCTGTAGCCCCTTCAGGGACTGGAAGGGGCTGGAAGGTCTCCCCGGAGCCTTCTCTTCTCCAGGCTGAACCCCCCCAGCTCTCTCAGCCTGTCCTCACAGCAGAGGGGCTCCAGCCCTCCCAGCATCTCCGTGGCCTCCTCTGGCCCCACTCCAACAGGTCCATGTCCTTCTTGTGCTGAGGGCTCCAGAGCTGGACACAGGACTCCAGGTGGGGTCTCACCAGAGCGGAGCAGAGGGGCAGAATCATCTCCCTCTTTGAAATGTGAGCAATTTCCTTCTCTGGGAGACCACCGAGAGACAGCCGTCCCCCGGAGGCACTGCTGCCACTGGGAAACTCGCCTTTTGAACCACCCTGTGCTGTTCTGCAGGATTCATCCGTGCTGGGTTGTGAAGGGGGCTCGGCCGATTGCCGGGACCACGAAGGCACCACAGCCAACACTAATCCCTCTTTCCTTCAGCCTCATCCCACCGCCCGCAGCCAGGCTTGGGACCAACCACGTACCCATAAAATGCCTCTTCCTTGCGGCCCCTCATTTATCTTCACGCCACACTGAACACCAAGGCGACCAGCTCAACTCCCAGTTAGCCACACACCGGAGGCTAAAAGCCCACCTGCCGCCCAAAGCTACAAGCATCTGATGTGCAAAGAGAAGAGATTAATTCTGTTCTATTACACCCTGCATTTGGGTGGGCAAATAAATTAGTAATGTCCCCTCTTTCATTACCGAGAGCGGCACAGCTTGTTTGCTCGGGCTGCCGTACAATAAGGAGTAAAAGAGCAGCCTCCTGGGAGCCGGGCACTGCCATTTCTGGATGGAAGAGATGGCGCGGCGGGAAGAGATGCTGCCAAGGGTCCCTTCCGCACCTGCGGTTCCTTCCGCCGAAGCGGCTCCTCCTGCAGCTGCCAGGGAAGCAGTTTCTGTAGCATCTTACCTGTTGTTTGTTTTTTTTTTCCCCTCTGCCGCCCTCCCTTAGCCGTGTTCCCTCTCTGTCTTGCCAAAGCCAAGTCTTGCAGAAGGATGTATCAGCCCTCCCGTCCTCCTCAAATCATGTGGCAGGCTGAAAAACCAGGGGCAGGAAGGGAGTAAGGAAACCAAACGCCACATTTTGGGCTGGTTTTTTCTTTGCCTTTTGCATTTTCCTTTAGCACTCATCCCTCTCGTAAAACTCCCAGGTAGGCCCTGATGCAGGCAGCCAGGACTAGGAGGAAATCACGGGGCAGCAGGAGACCTGGACAAGGGTATTTGGGACACCCGAGAGCCCACCGCTGCAGAACGGGTCTGCACGTCCCGTGCTTTTTCTGTGCTGGCTGGCGCCACCGTCCCTGCAACGGGCAGATGGGCAGGGAGAGGACAAAGATGCACGGGGGTCTGCGGACTTCACACCCCAAAGGTGCCCTCTGAGCCCCCGGGGAGGTCGGAGACGAGCCCTGCCATGAAACCACCCCTGGGAAACACAAGGCGCGCAAACCATAGAATCAGGGACTGGTTAGAGTTGGAAGGGACCTTAAAAATCATCTAATTCCAACCCCCTGCCCTGGGCAGGGACACCTCCCACTAGATCAGGTTGCTCAGAGCCCCGTCCAGCCTGGCCTTGAACCCCTCCAGGGATGGGGCAGCCATGGCAGGCACCAAAGAAGCGATGCCCCAAAAGCAGCATCGCTGCACCCACGCTCTGCACAGGCACATAAAGGCGAGGAGAGAAGAGGGAAAAGGTCGGATATTTTAAGCTGCTTTTGTGATGACTCCCTTTGATTCCCCCCAACCCTGTGAAAAGCCCCCCTCCCTCCCTTTCCAAAGCCCGCCTTTCAGCCGGAGAAGCCTATTGAACCCCCAGAGAAGAGCAAGTCCAGGATCAAGGCTTTTTTCCCGAAGGACGCTGGAGACACGCTGAATGCGAGGGGAGGGCCTGAGCAACAAGGGGAACAATGGCACTTCAAACAGCAAAGCGGCCGGGCGGACTGGGGCTGCTTCGTCGTCGTCGTCGTCCCGCCGGCACCCGCGGTACGGCAGCCCCTCTGCTCCCAGCTCCTGCGCGGGAGCTGCGGATCGGCTGCATCCTCGCAGCCCCGCTCAGCATCTGGGTACCGCGGGCTCCTGCGAGGGATGGAACCACAAACAGGATCAATGCTAGCCCAGACATAGGACAGCAGTTGAAATCTTCACAGATAGAAGCTGGAGAGTCTGAGCAGCGCATCCAATTTTTTAACTTATTTATGTATTCAAGGACCAATTAACCTTTTCTGGGAAAAAAAAACAAAACAAAACAAAAAAAAACCCAAAACACCAACCCTGCAGCCCATCTTGCAAAGTCACGGTGAACTGATTGTCACGTTTTAGTCAAACAAAAACCCGGCTGAGATCTGAACTTTAAATAAAGTGAGAGAACGGAGAAGTAACAGATTGCCTGCTCATTCGCAGGGGCGGCATCGCGTGCGCTTTTTGGGGGAGGGAAGGATTTCACAAACCATCTGTCAAAGTCTGCTGGGTCACGAGCGGTCCGAGGACAACAGCTCAGAAATCCTGTTTCAATCTTTACCCCTTTTTTGTGTCCCCGTTCCAAGCTCAGGAACACATGAACCCACTTCCCCAGTCTCGTCCTAATCCCCGCTATTTAAAAGCGAGCTCCGAATTTTAAAAAAGTCCAGAAAAATGCCACCATAGGGCAGAGAAGGGACAACACAAGCCTCAAATCTTGGGGAGGGGGGGAAAGGGAGATGCTTCAGCTCTCCAGGCACCGCGTGCTTTGGCAGGAGCAGGGGCAGCAAGTTCCCCGGCAAGGTGGGATGCCAGCAAGAGTGAGAGCCAAAGGAAGGCGGTACGTCGAATCGTGCGTGCTCAACCAGCACCGAGAGGCAGCGGCAATACGCGGTTGCCTCCCGCCGCCCAACTATAAATGTGAAATTCAAAGCAAATCGACAGAACGGAACCGCCGGCTCTTCTCCTCGGGCTCTGCACACCGTCGGCAGGATCGTAAATATACACACGAGTCTTTATCTAAAGTAGCTTCGGTGCAAGAGCCGAGCGGTCTCTTATTTCATGTCACACGCACACAGAGTCCCAGAACGGGCTGAAGTTTGAAACATCAGGCCGCAAAAAAATGAATACACAAATCAAACGGCAGTGCGGTTTTTAGGCATTGGGGGTTGGGGGTTTTTGTCTGTTTTTCAGAGAATCTGCCAGGCCACAAAAAAACTGCCACGACGGGACACGAGGCAAGCAAAACCTTCCCCAAGCCTGAACTTTTACAAGCCCCCAGAGCCACCGATACTGAGCTGAAGCTCAATTTCCCTCCCCCAGCTCATTAACAGACTTGCTAATTACCCGATTTCATTAGCCTCCTCCAACGCCAGCCATAAGGGGAAGCATTTACCTCCTGCCGCCCGCTACCCACCGCCCCATTTCTCCATCCCGGCGCAGGGCGAGCCGTGCCGCCGGCTGGGCAGAGCTGCTCGGGGACCCCGTGGCTCCCGGGACCCGCCGGCCATCCCCGTGCCGGATGGAGAAGCAGCTGGTTCCCGACTCCCCTGGGAGCCGCACGCTGTGTAATGGCTCCGCTCGAGAGGGAACACTGATTTGAGAGGAGCTCAGGGAGGAAGCTAATGGAGCAGCGCTATCAGCCCGCTTTAGCGCTTCCCTATTAATTTAAGGGACGCGATGCCGGAGGACTGCAGGGAACTTGTTGGAAATGATGCGCTGTGAGCAGCCGGGGACAAGATCCGCCACCACGGCTCCTTCCAGCCAGGTCGACTGCAAGGGTCTCGCTGGTTTACGTGAGCGACCACAAGCCAATGGAAACTGGGACCACTGGAATAAGGTTAAATTATGTCAAAAAAAAGGGTAGTACCCAGTTCTGTGCAAAGCATCACGGCCTCGGCGCAGCTGATGGAGGGCAAAACCCCCGCGGGCACCTCCAGCCCGGCCCTGGCAGGATGGCATCGCTCACAGCGCCAGGGCCACCGACCGGAGCCGCTCCGTTGCCCAGGCACGAGGCAGGGCGGCCGCCTGGGGCAAAAACCTCTCGCCTGACACATCAGCAAGCAAATCCAGGCGGGGAAAGATTGGAAAAAAGCAGCACACGTGTGATCCTCAGCGCCAACAGGGGCATCACTTTTAAGAGTAAAAGCATTTTAAAGCTAATTTTCTAGAAGATTTTTTAAAAAAAGCTAACCAACTACCCCTTGGAAGAGAAGAGAGCGCGTTAGACGCTGCCGAATACCTGCTGCTGCCGCTTCTCATTCAGCCCGTGAGCTCCACTCTGCTGTGAAGGAGAGCTTGCTGTATTTGACCTTTGCTTAAACTTTACATGGAGTTTCCATTTGTCTTCTCCGTGAACTCTTCTGTTTATAGATTCACTCTCCAGGAAGAAATAGGTGGGTTGGGTTTTTTTTTTTTTTCCCCTCAAGGGGATGGCCTCATTTTTGAAGATTTCCTCCCGCGATCTTCTCTGCTCTCCGCAGTTCACGTCCGTCATTTTATACCTGTTCCCGAGTTTCCTTGGGGAGAGGCTGCACATTAAACTGAAAAGCGATTAACTATTATAATTGATTCGAACACAGCCTCCGAAAGGGCGATTTGCTACGGTACGCGCAGCAGAGACCACCACAGACCTCAAGAAAACGTGCTGCCTTCGGAGGAACCAACTGGTGCCCGCTAAACCCTGCCCATCGTTCAGCCACGGAACCCAGTTTGACCAGTAAGGCTCAGTAACGCAGCTGCTTCTTCCCCTATTGGTGCTTCTTCCCCCTACTTTTTTTCCTACGACTACTCTGCTACACGTCGCGTGCATTATTAGCATCACAACCGGGGCACAAACGCGTTCTTTATCTTCAAAGTCACCACAAAAGTGAACCTGAAGTCCATTACTCAAGCGCCGCTATAGAAATCCACTTAATTAACTTCTAAAGGGCTTAAACCAAAAACATACATTTGCGATGATGCGGGATAGAACATAAACTTTTTAACAGGAGTAACCAAGCGCATTTACCATTTCTCCAGGTGTAATAAAAATGCTAATGTATGTTAATGTGTAGTCGGTGGTTAATGTTTTGTCTTGTTAATTTCCCCAGGGCTTTTATTACCAATTTAAATCTGCCACGCCGCCCCCGGGAGCGCATCGCCTTCCACAAACTGCGTGCCACGCTCTCCAACGGATGCTGATTAACCCAAGCGAAGAAACACTTAGCTAGGGCAAACACTCTTATATGCTTGTTATCATTATATACATTTTGTCAGGAAGAGGGGAGAGAGACAATTCCCCGCTCCCTCCCTCTTCTCGCAGCGGAAAATATGATTATGGGCATAAAAATGAATTTACAAGCCTTTATTTTAGGAAGAGCATCATTATTAACTAAGTAATGGATTGTTCTTCTGGTTCCAGGCGCTCGAGCAGAAGGAACAAACCGAGTGCGATAACACAGATGTCTTCTACGCACATTTCACCGAAATTCCTCATTAATGGAGTACTAAATGTTATTAATCAGCTCCGGAGCATTACGATTGCCATTATTCAGCCATCACCTTGCACGGATTACATAAGAGACAGCACCCTCGCTCGCTCGCACGGAGCAGCGGGAACCGCGGGAAGTGACCTACTCTCCGTACTGAGGAGAAGCGCCTTTAATAATGCATTACCTCTAAATAATGCAACGCTATAACGTGTAAAATGCACACAAACACTAATGCTTAGAATAACAGAGCGCCTGTCACACCAGTGCCCGCGGTGACGCCCAACACATGCTGCAAACACACGCTACAAACGCTCAGGGACCCCGGCAGCTACCAGACCAGGTTAGGCTGAAGGCCATCACCACCTGGTTTTGAAGGCCAGGTCTTCAAACTCCAGGAGACTAAGGAGGCATTTTTAGAAGGAAATATAACTTTGTTTTTATATCCCATCTTTCCTGTAGAGCAGCACAAGACACTTTGCAGCATCACTTTGGCTGAGAGAGTTGGGGGGGTTCAGCCTGGAGAAGAGAAGGCTCCGGGGAGACCTTCCAGCCCCTTCCAGTCCCTGAAGGGGCTACAGGAAGGATGGGGAGGGGCTGTTGGCAAGGGCATGTAGCGACAGGACGAGGGGCAATGGTTTAAACTAGAGCAGGGTGGGTTTAGATGAGACATGAGGAAGAAGTTCTTTCCACTGAGGGTGGTGAGACACTGGCCCAGGTTGCCCAGAGAGGGGGTGGAGGCCCCATCCCTGGAGACATCCAAGGCCAGGCTGGATGAGGCTCTGAGCAACCTGATCTAGTTGAAGATGTCCCTGCTCACTGCAGGGGGTGGGACTAGATGGCCTTGAGAGGTCCCTTCCAACCCAACACGTTCTATGATCATTGCCCTGATGGGACATTGTACCAGCTGAGGAATCTTGTGTAAAACAGCCAACTGCGAAATAATCTGCTGTGATTTTATTAACGTAAAATCCCTTCACTTATTCTGCAGAAAATAAGCTTGGGAAAATAAGGTGGTGCGGACAGGCTGCTCCCAAACTGGGAGGACTAGATGACCTTTAGAGGTCCCTTCCAGCCCAACACATTCTATGATACAGCAGAAACATGGGGCCTAGGGAAGACCAATGGGTGGCCCCTCCGCGGCCTCATTTCTTGACTGCAAAGACAGCTCTGACCACCGGCTGAGAGAAGAACAAGGGAGGGCTCAAGACTTGATGGAAGAGGAGACAACAGCACGGCTACCCCCAGGGACCCCAGATGCTGCCCAAGGCCCTCACCATGCCCTGGTACAACCCGAGGACTAACTGGGAAGGTGCAGGTTCCTCAGGGCAAGGAGCAGGATGTGTCCCTGCGCAGCCACACACGTATTGGCGTGACAGAGGGGACACAAGACCACACGGTTACATGCCGCTCCACCCCACAGCCTGCGGAAGAGTGCGGGCGCAGCAGCTCAGGAGAGCAGAGGGGAGAGCAAGAGGTTCAAATCCTTGGTGCTAATTGCTGAAAGCTGGATGATCCCCATCTGCACTTCTGCTGCTGCGTCAGGAATCAAATAGCTTCAACGAGTTGGAGACCTCCCCTGCAGTTCCACCACTGCTCCCGTCAGGGCACGCCACACCGTCCCCAGAAGGACCAGTGCCGCAGCATCCCAAGGCACCTCCGCGCCGTGTCCCACCACATCCCGACCCCTGCGCCGACCCGGCTCCTCCCAGCGCAGGATGCCCTTTCCCTCAAAGGAACCGTGACCTCCGCTTGAGCCAAGCCCTTTCAAACCTACATAAAATAATGCAAACAAGATGTTTTTTTCTTTCTGGCGTCCCCAGCATGCGGGGTTTAATCCACCGGAGAAAGCTGCTTTGTGTTTCAGCAAAAGGCTGTTTATTGTTATTTATAGGTAGAGAGGAAGTCGGACTAAATGATCACAGTTGTGCCTTCTGCCTCTATAATCCACGACATATAATTAAAGCCCAGCTCCTTCAAGTCAATGTTTCCCTCCAGTGTTTTGTTAATTCCGTATTTAACACAAAATTTGGTATTTCGGTTCTTGCGGTCGGCCCTCGGCAGCAAACGGCAGGGCGGGCGGGTGGCCGGTGCCCCAGCCAGGGCTGGGAGGACCCAGTACAGCCAGCAACTGGGAGAGGCGAGGAAAAAAACCCATTTCCTTCACTTTCAGCACACGCTTGTGCCGTTTTCCCAAGCGGAGACATTTCCTGGAACAGGGCCCCGCAGCATAGTAATGGTTTTAAGTTAGATCTAAACAATGCGATGTTTCTTAGAGAACCAAACCACGGCTTTATTCTTGGAAAGAGAAGACAGCCTTGCCTGAAAGGTGACAACAGACCCAAAGGGAAGATGTGGGAGCAAAATCCAGGGAAAAGCAGGAGCGTGCTAGGCTTGGGAACAAAACATGACAGCGCCTGAAAGCCAGCTGCTGGTGACGCCGCGAGCCCCCGCCGTGCCGCCTGGCTGATGTGGGGGCACGGCTGATCCTCACCCCACGCTGCCGTCCTCTCGTTCCCTGAGGAGCCTGAAAGCCTTCCAAACTCAACCGGCTGGGTTCAAAATCCGCGCTGGAAACAGCTCGCTCCCGAGAAACCGCGGACCCCAAGGTAGCAAAGCCCATTCCTGCTGAGGATGCTCAATACATTGCAATCGCACCACTGTGCTTTGCGCATACTATAAAATATATATTATATACTATATATATAGTGTGCTTATATATGTATAGAGTGTGTATATATATTATATACTATATATAATGTGTGTATATATGTATATATATTATATTCTATATGTATAGTGTATATATACATATACACTATACAGATATACACATATATCTGTACATATATACCCACTATACATATAGAATATAATATATACACATTGTATACTATATATATTATATAGTAATATATAATATATATAATGTATATTCTATATCTGTATTATATATATAGATATTATTTTATATATAGAGATACTATACATAGATCTATATATATTATACTCTCTATATATACATTATATACTATATATAAAATATATATAGTATATTCTATATGTATATTCTGTATATGTACCTATATATGTACATATACATGTATATATACACTTTATATATACAGTGTGTATATATATACACTTTGTGTATGTATATAGTGTATATATATTGTATACTCTATATACAGTCTGTATATATTATATACTCTCTATATAGTGTCTATATATTATATACAGTGTCTATATATTACATACTATATATCTAGTGTATATATATACACTATATACTATAAAATATATTATATACTATAATACCTGCACAATTGCTACCGCAGGCTCCTAGAGGACCCTCCTGGCGCAAGGAATTCCATCTACTCCATCCCCACAGACTGGGAAGCAAAGGAAGGAATTGGCTTGAGAGGTTACCAGTTTCTCCCGCGAACTTACACCAAGAGAAAAGAAAAAAAGAAGAAGAAAAAGAAAATAAATTACTTTCTGCACCTCTGCCCGCTGCAGAGCGCCAATAAGTGAACAATAACCCCTTTGAGAGCACCCGTTTCCGCGCAGGCTTCGAGCGTGGGCTCTCTTGGAGGAGCGGACGGGGGGAAGGCTGGGGGTGCCCCGTCCCGCAGCAGCGGGGGGGAGCGCAGCCGGGGCAGCCCCTCTGCCCACCGAGGTGCCCCCACCGCCCCGGGCCGGGGCACGGGGAAACAGCCGGGGCAAAGCCCGGCAGGACGCCAATGACTCCAGGCGAGCGCCGTGCGCTTGTTGTTTTCCTTCCCGGAGTTAATTGGTTTCCTTCGCAGATTTCGGTGGGTTTTAATATCGCACCGCGTTTGTGCCTACGGCGCTGCAGAAAGGAACAATCCGAGAGAAATAAATTCCTAGCAGCTGCATTTAGAGAGGAAAAACAGATACCTGCCATCAGTCTGGAACGTAAGCCAGCAAGCCGGAGACAGGGCCTGTCACAGGTTATTTCACAGCAGCCGGTGTCAGCTGGGTTGCAAATGTGGTCAATACCTACCAGTCCAACGTCCCCCCCCACAACCCCGAGCAGAGATTCGATTCTTCTTTGAGAAATACATCGTTAAATAATTTCAAAATTCCTGCATGACTTCCTCCTTTTTTTCTTTCTTTTCTTCTTTTTTTTTTTTTTTTTTTTAAACCAGACCAATTCAGTTTGGGAAGTATAAAGCCATTATAATGTGTCAGCTAACAATTAGCTACTGTACACTGTTTATTCTTGAAGATAATCTTTTAGTAGAAGGGCAATATTCTTAGAAACGCGGCATTAACTTGTTCCTCAATGACTTTAATACGGCTCTTTTCAAATTACTGCTCATAAAATCACCAGGAAGAAAAATCTACTGATGATATCCCATCGCCTTAATTAGTTCTCTCTCTCTCTCCATCAGCGATCCAATAGCAAGGGTAATATTTATATAAAATTGAGCACACGAGGCTTACCGCTAACTCGGCTTTCACTGCTGATACCAAAACCAGCAGGCAAACGGCAGCGCCTGGTTTGCAACCTGCGCGGACCACGCGCACGGGTATCCGCGGCTTTTCGGGTTTACACGTCGATAAACGCTCGGACCGAAACCGCCCCAAAGGTTTTTACGCCACTAATAGTATTTTTCACCATAAAACGCTCTCGTCCCTTTCTGTGCTGAGCAGAAAACCCTCCCAACCCCAAAAGGTTCGGTTCCATCCTTCCTCCCCACTCACCCGTCCCTTACAAAGGATCATAATCCCACTTATTTTCACCTCCCCATAGGAATGACGCCCCCAGCAGCCACCTTTTGCTCCCTCTGTCCACCTCGCTCTTTCCAAAGACCGCTTTCCACTAAAACCACCATGCCGGACGCACCAAAGCTCACCAAATCATTTCAACGGTTTTTAAGTTGCTTAATATCTCCGGCAGAATAATTAACACCCATGGGTTTTCCAGCTCAGCAAGCCCGGGGCGAGCTCCCGGGGCGTTATCCGGCCTCTGGAAGGGGTGCACCAGGCCCTCCCCACGGCGATGCCCCGGACCTCCCCAAGCAAAGCCTAAAATAAAAGCTATTATTAAGTTATTTACAGAAAATGGTAAAAATATCTCCGCACAGCAGAGCTTAGCTGCTGGTAGAATTAATCCATTCAAGGCCAACAAAGGGCTCAGGAAGGCCCTGTGTTCTTTTTTTTTTTTCCACTGGTTTTTTTTTCCCCTCATTTGTTGATTTTTCTTAGTTTTGAAGCTACCAGATCCATATTATTATTTTTTTTTCTCCTGACAGTCAGTTCTAGCCTAATCCAATTAAAGGTCAGCGCCAAGATAACTTACCCAAAACACAGCAGACAAGGTAAAAAAAAAGACTCCCATTAGATTTTTGCCCGCGATAAAGGAATTACATTTTTCCCAAAGACAAATCAGGCTTATTGAAAATGTAAATCATTATTTTCCATAAAGATATAAATAACTGCAGGGCTTTTTCGAGACTTTTGTTGTAAGACATCTTGTTTTTACATGTACTGCGGTTAGTATAATTGAATTACGGAATGACTTACAGCGCTGGATTAGCTTCTGCCTGATTGAGGATATCTTTAAAATGGAAATCAAGGTGCACTTTTAACCTCGTTACAATGCTATATTATACGTCTGATTAATACATTAAAGTGACTCATTCAACAATAGGCTGTTTGCAGACAGAAATGAAATGAATTCCACTTTATCACACCACCTTTAGCAACGTCGTCGAACCGAGGGCTAGAATTTGATTCTGAGAAGAGGATTCCAGTAAATTGCTACGCGACAATTCCACGACGAGGGGCGGGAGCACTAGATGGAGGACAAAAAGGAAAGACTAAATAATTTCAATGCATTTTTGTGCATCACCTTTACTTTCTACTCACCTTGCATTGCCGTAAGCTGGGCGTTGCCACAACTCACCGAAAAGGAAAAATCTCCTAACAATAATCTTCAGGTGGAAAGCACCACTGAAGCGTTTTCTGGCTTCTAAGCAGCAACGAGAACCGCACGGAGCGAGGTTCAGATATCCTGGGCGTTTTTCAGCAGCTGCCATGCAAACCCTTTGGGACTCGTCTGCCCTGAGCCACCGGTGCCATTTTGCCGGTCAGATCCATCCCAGCGCCACCCCGCGTGGTTCCCCCTGGTTTTTTCATGCCCGGTTTTTTGGGGCTGTCCCTCGGGGAGGAGAGAGAGGAAGGACGACTTGAACACCAGCACCACCAGCTGAGGTGGGTGCGTACAGAAATTCCTGCTCTCCGGTGCACCGGAGAGCGGAGTTTATTTGTACAGTGATGCGGATCAATACGCGCAAATGGAGAGTTAATAAGCTTTAGAAAGACATAACTCGGAGCACATCGGTCACCCCCAAGTTATCCTTGCCAACCCCCAGGCTTCGCTCGCCCTCGCCCGTCTCCACCATCTCCACCACCGCTGATGGCCCGGAAGAGAATTAGGTGAGAAAACTGATTAGGTTAGAAAGATACACCCGCATAAAGAATTGGTAAATTCCCCAACTGCTGGCTTGCTTTCTCTTTTTCTTCTTAAACAGAAATATCTCTGCTGAAGTAGCTGTAGGCTATCGCCACAGCTTTCTGCAGCCGGCCCGCTCGCGCTCAAAGGAGCCTTTGAAAGAATAACGCAGTTAGCGGCGAACTTCACCCTCCCAGAGCGGGCTCCGTGCCCTCGGGGGTTTATTAGTGGGGGAACACAACAGGTAGGGATGGAAAAAGCCACCGGTTCATTTTGCAGTAACCCGAAGAGGTCGAGAGGACAGCTCGCTCGGGAGGCTCTGCCGGCAACCAGGGTGCGTTGCTGCAGCCGACGGCTGAAAAATCCACCTCAATTTTTTGTTGTAATTTCCCACCCACCCCCCCCCCCCCCCAGCTACATGTATTTGTAGATGGCAGCTTTCATGCCCAGCACCTCTAAGATGTAAAAATGATATAATTCACCGCACACGGGCAGAGAATTCCAAATGAAGCCAAAAGCCCTCATTGCAACCCAGCCCCTCACCCTCGCCAGCGCCCGGGCGGTTCTGGGCACGATTTCTGCTTTGCAGAGGGTCGCTTTTAAGTTTCTGGTTTGTTCTTGGCTCGTTCATCAGCATTGCTAATGGGGGAGTTAGTCCCAGTTTTAAGGCAGCGACGCTCACGGGGGTTTACCGTCGCTGGAAGTAAACTCGGCGCGGTGAAGATGAAGGACGCCCAGCGAACGACCCCAGACGGAGGGCTTGCTGCAAACGGCAGGCACGGATAATGAGGCCAAAAGAGGGTTTAGCGTAAAAAAAAGCAGAAAGAGATGGATATTGGTGAGCACGAGTCTGGCGTCGCAAAGCCGCGGGTCTCAGCGAGGATAAAAATCTTGGGGAAAAGGAAATGGGCCAGAATACATTTCGCTAATAAGGCATCTATGTTAATAGAGGTTGCGGGAGGCTGCAGCAATCCGCGCGGCAAGCGAGGGAGCCGTCTCTGCCGGGCTGATACTCAGGGAGTTTTATCTCTTAGATAAAACAGAGACGTGCAGCCAGTTTTGAGAGAGAATCCCAGAGGCAGCTCCCTGATCTCACAGTAAACGTGTCTGGAGGGATGGTCTGGCCCAACGGAATAAGAAGGAAGGCAGTTCACGCCACGGACAGAACTTCTCTGCGGGCTGAGCTGAAGCCAGGGAGGTCAGCCCGGACCTAAACACCCCCCCTGGTTTGCCAGGCACCAGCTTGTAGCATCCTTCAGGTGAACTAAATGCGGATCCCAGTAAGGGCCCTGAGCAGGAGCCTGGTTTAACTCTGCGGGAGGTTCAGTCGTAAGGCTCCAGGTTCACCCCAGCCACAGGGCCATGCCCCCTGCCTCCCCCCGGCGGGTTCAGAGGGGCAGATCCCCCCCGGCCAGCGCCTCTCCCACAGCTTCCGAGGCAGCAGAAGCCGCAAGAGCCAGAGGGAACGCTGTGATCTTTGGTTCAGCCTGAAACTCAAGCTTTTTTCTGCTTAAATCCAATCTACTTCAAGACCTCACATTATGTCCTTGACCATTACAATTTATTACGAAATGAGACGATTTGAAATTTCAAAGCCCAGAGCTCAGGGAACAGACACCCCTCCGTCCATCCCCTCCTGCGATGCGCACAGTCTGCTCTGGATGACGTGATCACCGGCTCTCTCCTCTCCTACATCCCAAAGCATCCCAGGTCCAGCTGCTAAACACAGCCCTGATGGGAGCCAGGAAAAAAGGAGAGAGATGAGGAAAAAAAAAAAAGAAGAGAGATGAGAAAAAAAAAAAAAGAAGAGAGATGAGAAAAAAAAAAGAAGAGAGATGAGAAAAAAAAAAAGAAGAGAGATGAGAGAAAAAAAAGAAGAGAGATGAGCGGAAAAAAAGAAGATGCAGTGAAGAAAGCTGCACAATATCACAAAGCTGTGTCCCATCATTTCCAGCTATTAAGACCCCATCCTGCACCTCTACCTCTTTGTACCAACGCCAGGGCATCTCAGAACCAAATGTCTTTTTAAACGCTTGGGAGCCAGTTGCACAACAACAAATCAGCTCCCCCACGAAAACAAGGCAGAGGCCAAAGCACGGTACGTGCAAAACAGGTACACATACCAGTAATTAATTTTTCCGCTTGTTCTGACTTCAGCTCGGAAAAGATGCAAGACATCCCACCGCATGCAACCTGCTCACGCTGGAGCCAGCACAGGATCTGAAGTGAGATCAAGCCAGGCTCAGCGGGCGCCGTACGATATTCCCGCCCCTAAAATGCAGCAGCCTCAAAAAGCTCTTTTTAAGCCGCGGAGTAGCGGGGATGAAGTTGCCACCAGCTGAGTGATCTGCCTCCGACTGAAGTCAAGGAAAAGATTCGCGCGAGCTGCGGTGCAAAGTTGGGTTTGACATCAAACCTGCTGTCAAAGGATGCTCCCCGTGCTGCCGTGCGCGCGCGCGGGGAGGAGGGGGCACCCTTAGCAGCTACCTTCTACTTTTAATTAAAAAAAAAAAAAAAAAAAAAAAAGCGCATCGCTGCAAATTCCACTGAAATGGCACAACATGCCAGGGGCTAGAAAACGTCAAGTGAAAAGGACAGAGGGAGAGCAAAAAAAGGAGAGGACAATGTAAAAGTTTACATAGAGAAGCAAAAGCAACCGCTATTTTAAATTAACCCCATGTTGATATTCCAACGCCACCTCCTCTGGCTTTGCACGGGCAGGTTTGAGCATCGCCAGCCGCAACCACTGCTTCCACCTGGCAGCTCTGCGCAGCACACCCCCCCCCCGGCTCCCCGGCACAGCCCCACGCTCTTGCCCAACTTTGTCTGAACCCAATTTGCTGATGATTTGACCCAGCGCCTCCCCGGGCCATTAGGGCAAGCAGGAGGGGAGAACCAGGATGCCACTTTGCCCATGCTGGAGCCCAGCAGAAAAAGGGCAAGGCTGGTCAAAGCCCAGGAAAGCGTGCCACCTGTGTCCTCTAGAGGCAAAGCTCTCGTTAGCAGTGAATTAATTAAGTGTGACACCAATGGCCTCCTTCCCCGCGCCAGATAGGTAAAAAATTCACTATAGGCTGAGAATAACCTCTGAGCCTCGCTCCCTTGGAGAGGGGAGTGATGGTCAAGAGCATCCATGCCAAAGCCCCTTCCAAAAATGAGATGCAGACCCGTAATTTGCTGCTGCGTATTTGAACCCGAAACCAAAGATTTCAGACCAGCAGCAGCGGGCCAAAGTCGCTGGATCAGAACTGTTGATACCGGCTTGCAAAACTGCAGGCGTGAATAATTTTTGCCCTTACTCTTGCAGCGCCAGCCAAGCCGCCAGCAACACGGGGATTTCTAGATCAAAATCAATGCCTCGCAGTTCAGCGCCTTGCCATACGCTCCCCAACTATCAGAAAATCTTTAATATTTGAAACCTCTTCAGACAAGTAATCGTAATACTCCCAAGGTATTTTCACGGGAATGGGAAGGTTGCTGATACCGTCCTCGGTGATCAGGTTTATTTTCATCCTGCAGCGGGAACTGACGCTTGCTTTAACACGCTTTATCAGGCACATTACACCGCCTGCCACAAAACGCTTCACAAAAAGCACACGATAAACACACCTTGGGATAGCTACGAGCGGGTCTGAGCTCGCTGAAAACCAAAACCTCACCCTTATTTCCAGCTTTAAGTGAAAAATTAAGCTAGCTACCAGCTAGCATTAGAGACCAGCCTGAGGATTAAACTTTGCTGATAAAGAAACTGAGAATACAGAGGCTGTACATCCAGCCCAGTATCCCAGGAGCAATGCCAACGGAAAGCAACCCGCATTAAAAAGTACAAAGAAACCGATCTCGGCGTCTCAAAGGGAACGACTTCTCGAACGGCGCTGTAATTTCAAAGCTTGCCTCACAAGTCTCTTGCCAGCTCCAGCCCAGAAAGAAATCTATTAGCAGATAGGAAAACTCACCGGAGCTCCCTGCCGCCGCAACCCACCGAGCAAAGCGGCTTCCGCAGCGCGTCGGCAGGTGAGCCGGCTCCGGAAGCAGCTCCCGCAAATGCACTGAGCCACTGCGCGCGGCGAGAGGTGACATTTTCATCCCTGGGGGCCAAAAGTCCCTTTACTTACATGTTCTTGGTTTTCATCCCTCTACATCTGCTGGCACTGCAAATTTTTTACACCAATTTGCACAAGAGCACCGCTGCGCTCTGCGGTGCTGCAAGCAAGCAAAGGAGCTTGTCTTTTCAACATGCCGATGGACTCCCTGCCAGGGTTCCCAAAAAAACCCCAAATCAAGCGCAAACGAGGGTCCAGTTTGCCCGACTCCGTTCCTCCCTGGGCTCTGCCGGCAGCGTCCCCGTGGCCAGCGTGCGAGCTGGGGTGACAGCCCCGCGTTCTGCCCGCACTGGCTGGCGTCAGCGCTCCCACGTTGGGCTAAAACCCAACCCAGCCTGCAGCACAGCCGTCGAACCTCGGTCACCCAGACCAGACCTCAGCAGCCTTTTAAAGGCGTTCACAGGGAAGTAAACCACCAGGGCTCGGTTCACAGCGCAAGCACGCCGATAACTGCGCCCTCTTCCCGCGCAGCGCTGGTACCCCTCCTCTAACCTGCTCAGAGCACAGACGGGCGCGATGGATTGAACAAAGGTCTGGCTACCTTCATTTTGCAACTTAACAGGATTTTCTAGAAATACAGTCATCGGTTCTGAGCTAATTAAATCGCTTTGCTGAGCTCCCTGCTCTTTCCTTCCTAGGCAACGCTCTGCAGATAGAGCTGCACACCTCCGCCAAGGCCAATGGTGTGAGGTTCAACAAGGCCAAGTGCCGGGTCCTGCACTTGGGTCACACCAACCCCAGGAACGCTACAGGCTTGGGGCAGAGCGGCTGGAGAGCTGCCCAGGGGAAAAGGACCTGGGGGTGTTGGTCGACAGCCGGCTGAATACGAGCTAACAGTGTGCCCAGGTGGCCAAGGCGGCCAACAACATCCTGGCCTGTATCAGGAACAGTGTGGCCAGCAGGGCTGGGGCAGTGACTGTCCCCCTGTGCTGGGCACTGGTGAGGCCCCACCTCGAGGGCTGTGTCCAGTTTTGGGCCCCTCACCACAAGAAAGACACTGAGGGGCTGGAGTGTGTCCAGAGAAGGCCAACGGAGCTGGTGAGGGGTCTGGAGCACAAGTCTGGTGAGGAGCGGCTGAGGGAGCTGGGGGTGTTCAGCCTGGAGAAAAGGGGGCTGAGGGGAGACCTTCTCGCTCTCTGCAACTGCCTGAAAGGAGGGGGTAGCCGGGGGGGGGGTTCGGTCTCTTCTCCCAAGGAACAAGCAACAGGAGAAGATGAAATGGCCCCACATTGCACCAGGGGATGTTTAGGATGGATATTAGGAAAAATTTCTTCACTGAAAGGGTTGTCAAGCATTGGAACAGGCTGCCCAGGGAAGTGGTTGAATCGCCATCCCTGGAGGGATTTAAAAGACAAGTAGACATGGTGCTGAGGGACGTGGGTTAGTGGTAACTTGGCAGTGTTAGGTTGATGGTTGGACTTGGTCTTAAAGGTCTCTTCCAACCAAAATCATTCTATGATTCTGTGACTGCAAGGGGAGAAGCAGGGGCTGGCAGATCTCTCATCCCACATCTTTGCGTTTCTCCCTGGAGACGCGGATGCCCACGCTGGGCACGCCTGCCTGACAAGCCTGGACTAACTGAAGTTTCTGGATATGTTTTTTGGTGGTGGTTGCCGGTCTTTTTCATAACTTTTTCTATGAGACTTGTAAGACCGATCTTTGCAGCCTGCTCTCATTCCCAGATTCGGTCACGTTACAGGCACATCAGCTCCACAGCGTCTTCTGTGTCCAACCCTAATTACGCCAACACGTAGGGGTCCTGCCAAGCAGAGAGTCCCGCTGTGCGAGGTGGGGATCGGCGACCGCAGCTCCGCATCCAGACAGAGAGGCACCACGCGACAGCTAAAGGGCAGGAGAAGTCCTGCCACCCCCATCGGAAGCGCCGGGAGGGGACGCGTGCCCTGCTGGGCGTGCAGGACCAAGCAGCGAACGCAGCCAAAATCCACATCCCTTTCTCTGACCGCCCACACCTGCAGCGCATCCCCCTCCTCACACGCAACACACGGCGACAGCCTGGCCCCAAGCCACCTTCTTGGTTCGTGTCTCACTACGCTACGAGTTGCCTGTTGTTTCCCGCTCTATTGGGATGGGTTCAAACCCCCGATGAGTTATGGGGAAGGGGGGAAAGCATGAAGAGAAAAACATTTACATAGATAAATTAAGATCTGTGTCAAATCAACAGGCTTCACCTCAACTCTGCAACCTTTCAAAATAACCTTGCAGTGCTGGCTTAAGGTAGAGAACCCCAGAGAAGATCAACTACTAGCGGTGTAGGACAACCAGACCTAGCGTCTCTCTTGTATTTCCAACAGCAGAGAAAGCACTAACTTCAAGAGGTGTTGAGGCTGAACATCTAATGAAGTTTACTTGTACTGCATCTCTCTGACTGTCTTTGTTCGTGGCAGAGAGCGCAAACAGACTGAAAATCACTCTTCCCTACATTCGCGATTAAATTATCTATGAGGGGCGGATGTACTAGGCACATTTTCAACCAGGGAAAAAGTAGCAAACAGGAAAATTGATAGTATATAGACATAGCCCTAGACAGAATTTTTTTTTCCCCAGTCCCTCCTGAGACTCAGCCTCCTTGACAAAGTATTTTAATAGCATGTTTTAAGGGTGAAGTTTTTAAACAGACAAATCGTGGAAATAATCAAGCCCTAACGCGACCATCACTGACAAATTAACTGTTGAAGCAAGGCTTGGGATGGAAACTGCTTACTGCCATAATATTACTGAATTCACTCTTCTGCGCGGCTGTTTGCACACCAGGAACACCACCAGCGCGCAGGCTTACATTTAAATGCACGCCTGGAGGCACGGAGTTTCCAAAAGCAAATTAACAAGAGTATGACTCCTACTCTTGGGGACTGCAGAGCTCCTCAGAAACCTTCCTGGAGGCTCTGCAACACCTCTGGAGCTCAGGTTCACATGCCCTTTGGTAGCCAGGTCCGCTGCAAGCTATAAAAAGGGGCCGGGTCCCCGTGCAAACCCTGCACCCAGCCTAGGGGTGGGTGGCAAGGGGCACAGAGGAGCAACCACCATGGAGGAAGGATGCTCAGTGGGGTAACCCACCCCCCAGGACCCAAAGAACTGCCGCAGAAGTGCCACCAACGCCACAGAAAACCAAAGAAGCCCAAAGGACAGGCAAGGGCAGTAGTGTTGTTATTCAGGTTATAATAATCACTACGGACATGGAAGATAAGTTTTCCATAATTCCAGGGGATTTTAACGACAATTAAATAACGTGTCATTATCTTTAATAACATCCAGGTGAATTGAACTTTGCCTACAGAAGCAGTGGTGGCCAAGGTCAGTAAGAAGAAGCCAGCGCGAGAGCAAAGTCCCACGTTTTCAAAGACAACTCCTGCAGCATTTTATACTTTGATGTAACAGCGGTGTCTAAAACCAATCATATTTACAGGATAACAGTAAATACAACTGCTTGCTTCCGGGTATATTCTTTGAAACTCAATATGTGCTGATAAGTTTAACAGAGAAACTTTCATTCCAGCACAGCTGAAAAAGAAAAAAAAAAAAAAGTATTCTATCACTTAGGGGCAGAGATCTTTACCCCAGCGCCGAGACGCAGAGCGGCTATCGGAGTCAGGCCATCTGCAATGCTGTAGTTAAGACTGTCAGCACTTCCATTACTGCCCTATTCCTCTACACAAAAAAACCGACGCTCTGGGCTGAGGTTTGACATAAGAGCCTGAGCCGAGCAACAGGCAACGTTTTAAAAATGAACTAAAAACTCAGTGGCCATGCTCTTTTAGTGACAATTGCCAGACAATTGGCTTGCTTGGCCTGGATTTTTTTTTCCCCTCTGCATTCCTATAACTCAAAAACGTCTTTAGAGCAAATAAAAGAATCACTCAAGTGTTAAGTAATCAAGAGGAGTTATGTTTAAATAAGTACCTAACTATATACGGCACTAATGAATTCAAACAGCTCTATCAAGTAGGAAAGCACTGAATGGTTTTGCAATGCTCAGTGTTTTTTTTATTTTAAAGGAAGTCAATTTATGTTCTGGTTTGGCAGCGGATGGGCAGATTATGGCTCTACTGCCATGGCTCGCATTGACTTTAGTGGCACCGCATCTACTCACCCTCCCACACGAACGTGTTCTCTGTAGACAGATCAAGGTCTCAGCCATGTTCCTTCACTGTATACATGGACATCTTCAAGAAAAAGTGCATTTTTACTGCTGTGCCAATAAAAGAAGGGTATGGGAGGAGAAACGCTTAACCTTTCAGGACCCATACAGCAATGCACATGATGTGTGCGCTTGCAAAACCTGGCACAGCCCGCAAGGGCAACGCGTCGGTTCTGCCTTAGCACCTACGAGCACGGCAGGTTTACTGGTCCAAAACACGAAGGATGTTTTTCTCACAGCTGAATAGGTCAACTGATCTTTTGAGGTCAAAGAGGCTCTCCTACATGTAGAAGTTTTGTTTCTTACTGCCTTGGAAATGCCAACTGCCAACTCAGAGTTGAGCTGGGTTTTCCCTCTTGTATACATCACTGTCACCTGTAACACGAATTCTCCATCTTACCTGACCTCAAGCTAACCCTACAGTTACATCTCTGGGCCTTTGTTGTTCTAGAGAGTGTTGACAGGTTCTGACCGATCGGAGAAGAGCCTGCCCTGGCTCCACGGCAGCAGAAGTCATGCCCAGCAGAGCTGCTGCCCTCGGACCCCGTCACCTGGAACCTCCCTGCAGTCCAAGGGACGCGAGAGACGCTTGGCAGCCTGCTGTAAAACACCAAAACCCAGCCCTTCGGCCACAGCTTCCTCTTGGTCACAGAATCATGGAATAGTTTGGGTTGGAAGGGACCTCTCAAGGCCATCTAGTCCCACCCCCTGCAGTGACCAGGGACATCTTCAACTAGATCAGGTTGCTCAGAGCCTCATCCAGCCTGGCCTTGGATGTCTCCAGGGATGGGGCCTCCCCCCCCTCTCTGGGCAACCTGGGCCAGTGTCTCACCACTCATTGTAAAAAATTTCTTCCTTATATCTAGTCTAAATCTTCCCTGTTTTAGTTTAAAGCCTCTACCCCTTCTACTATAACAACAGGCCCCAGTAAAAAGTTTGTCCCCAGCCCAACGCAACACAGGTAACCCAACTAACTGGAGATTTGGTCCCTAAATCCCTTCTAAGCAACGAAGGGAGCCTGCCCCCGTGTGCCAAACTGCCCAGGGGGTGTGAAACCGCCCGGGTGCCGCCACATTATTTCACAGCCTGCATATGTGTGGCGGCATGTCTCAGGCAATCATCGCCCAAAGACGGCACATGCAACAGCACAGAAGAGTGTTGCTGGCTGAACGCCACATCCCTCCAAACCCATAAGCCGATACATTTCCACAGTTCCCCCCAAAAAAGATAAGAGTCACTTGCAGCGCAAGTACTACAGTGACCTACATAAACACAGCTCTTTTGTAAACAGGAGTCAGGAATGACGGGAACAAGGAGCCAACAGGGAAACGGTGGCAGATTTTTATCTCCGTTGGCTTTAAGCAAACTAGAACAACCTTCCCGTGCCTTTGCCCCACATCCCCAACTCGACCCTACCTGCACGGAGCAGCTCAATTGCCTCTCAAGAAAAATCTCCTCTGCCAAACAAGTGTTATATTTCCACAGTCCATTTGCCCTTGGCGTTCAAACAGAGCAGCAGGATTTTCTGACCAAGAAAGCCTCAGTTTCTCGGGAGGCTCAGAAATTCACGCAATGGGTTTTTGAAAGCGGCAGCTCTCTCTTCATAAATAAGGAATAACCTCATCCCTGGGATTAAATGCGGCCCAAAATTGGAATGAGTTACCAAAAGAGGGGAAACGACATCTCCTTTAGTACCTCAGGAGCTGGCGGATGCCACAGTACGTGCCTCCACTTGGTATCTATTTGGAGGTACGCTGCAGTGGTGTTAAAGGAGGCAGGGGACAGCTGGGAGAGCAGGACCAGCCTCTCGGAACTGCCCAAGGCGAGTTCAGCGCCCAGGGAGTACTGAAGATGCTGGGACACCCCAGCTCCCGATCTCACCCCCCCACCCCAGCTACAATGCTGATGGCCAGGATGACTCCACACCCTTCACCTCTGACCAACCTGAAAAAGGCAAAGCCCTTAACTGAAGCCCAGGCCCCACAAACACCAGTTTCAAACGCTACCAAAAGTGTTTTAAAAACCAGAAAACCGGGGCGGGGGGAAGGAGAGAGGAGCTGGCAATTGGAGGCATCTGGGGTTTGTTGGCTGGAGGAAAGAGGTCGGTTGGTTTCGACACGTAGAGGTCATGGGACGCAACCGAGCCCTGCCACGGCAGCGAGCCAGGGGAAGCGCAGGAAACGACTCACGGTTGTGGAGAGCTTTCCCTCGTTCTTCTGCACGTAGACGATTGCATCCCGCACCAAGGAGAAGAGGTTCAGGAGGACGTGCTCCATGTCATAGATGCCGTGCATGCCTTTGGTCAGCCCCTCCAGAGACCCGATGTACTCTCGCCAGTGCTTATCGATCTCCACGACGCCCGCCAAGCACCCTTGCATCACCAGGCCGCAGTAGCCGGCGCAGGGCTTGGCCAGGAGGAGCCCCTGGCAGTGCGAGCAGTACCACATCTTCAGCAGCGCTCGCCCGCAGTCCTTGCTGAATTTTAGGTGGTCGGTAGTGTTTATCACCTCGATCCCCAGGTTGAGCGCCTGCAGAAAGACTCGGGTGGCCTGCAGCGACTTGGACACCTGCGTCATCATCATCTTCGGGTAGTTACCAAAGACTTTGAGGTCTCTCCTGGCTGCCCGCAGGCATTCCGTCATTTCCACGGAGGGATCGGGGAAGCCGGGATTAATCAAGTGAGAGTAAACCAAAGGGAATAAACTGTCAAAAAATTCATTGATCATGTCGTTAACCCTGATGTCAGAGCCCAATATGTACAGCGAGACATCGGTGAAAAGTTCTCCAACAAACTTAAGAGCTCCGGGCCCCATGCTCTGGTAGTGGGTCCTAAACATGCTGTTGGTGAAGTTTCTCGCATGCCGTACTACAATTTCAAAGGCTTCTGCAAAACAGAACGAAAAAAAAAAAAAAATGAAGTTATTAAGAGAGGATGAGCTCGGAAACAGGGAGGATAACATGATACCGCATTACCGCTGCCAAGGCTGGTCCCATCCTGCCCGCTTTGGGTCAAACGCCTGCCGGCAGCCGTGCCCGCTGCCACGCTCACCAGCGTCAGCGATTTTCAGGGGAAACGCATACATTCTTTAAACACAAGCTGCATTTCAAAAGGGCAAAAAAACCCCCTACGATGTAGTTAACATTTCAGCTTTTAAAGAAAATATTGATTCAAGAAAAGGGCTAGTCTGCAATTTCTTTCTCCCCCCGCTTTCGCGTTGATTTGAAATTAACAGGAATTCTACCTCGAGGCTTAATTTAAGACAGAGACAAATGTTTGACAAACTGTACAGCGTTTAAAATCAGGAAATAGTAATTGCTGACATCCCATTATGAAAAGGAAAATATTTATAGGACCTTAGTCACAGAGGATATTTGGACTCAACCCCCAGCCCCCGCCCTGCGCTAAGTGTCCTCAAAGCCATTTGAAAAGCCCCTGCAGTGCTGCAGCTTTCCTGAATGCACATCAGCTACAGATCCAACCTTTCACCTGCCCTGGACATCAGCTGCTGATGACACCAAGCTGTGTGGCGCGGCCGACACGCTGGAGGGAAGGGACGCCATCCAGAGGGACTGTGGAACTGTGTGAACCTCATGAAGTTCAACCAGGCCAAGTGCAAGGTCCTGCACCTGGGTCAGGGCAATCCCAGGCACAAATACAGGTTGGGCGGAGAACGGATTGAGAGCAGCCCTGAGGAGAAGGACTCGGGGGTGTTGGTGGACGAGAAGCTCAACACGAGCAGGCAACGTGCACCCACAGCCCAGAAGGCCACCCGCATCCTGGGCTGCATCAAAAGCAGCGTGGCCAGCAGATCCAGAGAGGGGATTCTGCCCCTCTGCTCCGCTCTGGGGAGACCCCACCTGGAGTCCTGTGTCCAGCTCCAGAGCCCTCAGCACAAGAAGGACATGGACCTGTTGGAGCGGGGCCAGAGGAGGCCCCGGAGATGATCTGAGGGCTGGAGCCCCTCTGCTGTGAGGACAGGCTGAGAGAGCTGGGGTTGTTCAGCCTGGAGAAGAGAAGGCTCCGGGGAGACCTTCCAGCCCCTTCCAGTCCCTGAAGGGGGCTACAGGAAGGATGGGGAGGGACTCTGGATCAGGGAGTGTAATGATAGGACACGGGTAACGGCTTCAAACTGAAGGAGGGGAGATTTAGATTGGATATCGGGAAGAAATTCTTTTCTGTGAGAGTGGTGAGCCCCTGGCCCAGGGTGCCCAGAGAAGCTGTGGCTGCCCCATCCCTGGAGGGGTTCAAGGCCAGGCTGGAGGGGGCTTGGAGCAGCCTGGGCTGGTGGGAGGTGTCCCTGCCCAGGGCAGCGGGGGTGGAACGAGATGATCTTTAAGGTCCCTTCCAACCCAAACCATTCTGTGATTCTGTGTGTGATTCTGTTGTGTGGTCCAAAGCGACGCTGAGAGCCGGCGACTCTGTGTCCATCCGCAGGTACCCAGCCAGGACCACTCTCACATACACCAGGTTGTGCCAAACCACCCCGTGAAGCTCAAGTTTTACACGGAGACCATCAATTTGCTAGGAAAAGCCAGGCTACAATTTTCCCTCTCCATCTTCAAAGACTTGAGGACCCACACCTTCTCCGCGTGGCAAGCAGGAGAGCCTCCAGCAGCAGTCGCTGCGCAGTTATTCCCTTAATTACAGCCCTCCTCACCAGGAGGCTTCCAAAATACCCATACCCAGGTACGTAAAGACAACACACCTACACACACCCCGGTTTGCAGGTTAAAGCAATAGAAAGGAAAGCCACCAGTGCAAATCAAAGTCTTTTTCTTCAGCCAACTCCCTCTGCCAGCCTGTGTCCCACCCTCCAGGGTACTATGCATAAAATGCTAAAGATAACGAACAGCCTCTCAGTTCACAGGTCACCGACACCCCACGATGTAACCACTCTCAACCGTGTCACTCTGGAAACACACATCCCGGCTCAATTTGCATGAAAATTATTCGCATTCAATAATTAAAGGGAGCATTTAATTTTTAAAACCCTAAGTGTTATTTTTCCCATTTGTTAAGCCTGGGCTGCAGCCGAGCGTGGCCTGATGCCTCTCCACGGGGGTTCGGTATCAACGCTATCACAAGCAACATCAGGCCTCGCTGCTCGCCCTGCATAACCTCTCCCATTACTCAAGAGCTTTTGGGACCATCGCATCTCCAGGACTTCCGACTCTTTCTTCCCAGCTGCACCCTACCCTGGCATGCCTGGTGGGGCCGGGACCCGCTGCTGCCGCCGCCGCCCCCCACACCAGCATGCAGAAAGCCATGGTGTAAGCTGTGACCAAAGCAGAGATTACCAATATACTTTTGACAACAGCGTCTCCATCCCATGTGGTGCCTGCACACCTCCCCATGTGGTGCCACCGAAGCGCTTCGTCCGCAGCTCCCAACGCGTGCGCCAAGACTGGCCCAGCAAGCCCAGAGCAACCACCCGCGTTCCCAGAGGACAGCAATCCTTCCCAACACCACCTCCTGCGGGATGCCGGGGTGCAAGGACACGGCCCCTCTCTCTCCATGCCTCCCTCGCCACGACAGCCGGCATCCCGCTCCTCGGGCCCGTACAGGACACTGCAACGCTCCACGCACAGCGGCACATCCGACACGGAGCCAGGGAAACGCGCAGGCTGCGGAAGGAGAACAAGTTACGGTTGCAATGTTATTAAAAGTTTTAAAACAACAACAAAACCAAAAAAAGTATCTTTAAATAGGGCACATGGACTACGAAACTTTTTTTCCTTCTTTCTCCTCAAGAGCACCAGAACAGCTTTTGCCTCAAAGGGCACAAAGAACTTTTGGGGCCAGTGTTTTTTTTTTTTTTAATGGCGCTGCAGACGGTGCCGGGATTTTCATGCTGTGCCTCCCCGTTCGCCTTTAACCTCTCCTCTGTTAGTTCCGTTAGAAAGAGTCATCCCTCTTCCCTTGCCTCGCTCCTCTGTGCTTTGCAAGTTATCGTCAGAGCCAAGAGACTCTTCGCTGATTAGAAAAATATCCCAAGCTCCTATGCAAACCTCCTACGGCGAGGAATGCTTCAGAAAGGAATGGAGAACGGTGGCGTATCAGAAGAGCGTGCACACACAGTCCCACTGCTTTAAAGGTCATGACATGCACGTAATTTTTATCATAATAACTGGCTAAGAGTGTCTATTTTATACGCCTTGGAGCCTTTGCATATAGCCATTAGAGAGAGCAACAGGGAGTATAAAAGCATACGGAGCCTCCTGCTGCCCCATTAATAAATGCAAGAAATAATAAAACTTTGTCACAAAAAAAAAAAAAAAAAAAAAGTACTGCACATCCAAAAATCTCTCCCACCCAACTCCCCAAGCAGTTGCTTATTTTGAAATATTTCTCGCAAAGGGCCGGCTGCGAGAATATTAAAGCCCCAGCTGCCCGCAGGAGCAGCAGCCCCCCGGCCAGACGCCCAGCGCTTCAAAGAGGAGGGACCGTTGTGGGTCAGCCCCCCCAGGAGTGAGCCTCGCCGGGAAACCCAGGGGACATCGCCTTACAGAAGCGGCACGGGCGTCTGACACCCCCCCCCCCCCCATAAAAACCCCACAGCCTGGATTTGCCGCTGGTAAAATCTGCCCTGCTGATAACATGGCATTACTGAAACTCCTATTGCTGGAGGACAACTGAATCTTCTTTCTTCTATTTTTTTTTTTTTTTTCCTTTCCATTTTGAGGATATTTTCAAAACCCGCAGTTTAAGGCAGCTGGTTCGCAGGTCTGGCTGAAGCCGACTAAATACCTTAACAGCACTGATGAAGTGTAGCATCAGACTTGCACCCAGCTTCCAGCAGGCAAAGGTACCGCACATCTTTCTGTCTCCATCACCGTAGCTACGCACGCACAGCAGAACTCGATCACGCCACGCGGTTATACCTCTGCTTTATAAAATGTTTTCTTACGTGATTAGCAGGGGAAAAAAAACCCCAACCAAACATTAAAGAAGCCACTTTTGCATGCACTGAAATTTGAAGAGCCCTGATCCATGGGCAGACGACAGCCTGAGCTGCTGTGGGCCACCACACCAGAGAGTCAGTCCTGCCTGGGCAGCTCTTGAGCACGTTTCATCCAAAGGCAAATAAAGGTGCAGAACACATAGAATCACAGAATGGTTTGGGTTGGAAGGGACCTGAAAGCCCACCCAGTGCCACCCCCTGCCCTGGGCAGGGACACCTCCCACCAGCCCAGGTTGCTCCAAGCCCCGTCCAGCCTGGCCTTGAACCCCTCCAGGGATGGGGCAGCCACAGCTTCTCTGGGCAACCTGGGCCAGGGGCTCACCGCCCTCACAGCCAAGAATTTCTTCCTGAGATCTCATCTAAATCTCCCCTCTTCCAGTTTAAAACCGTTCCCCCTCATCCCATGGCTCCCCTCCCTGATCCAGAGTCCCTCCCCAGCTTTCCTGGAGCCCCTTGAGGGACTGGAAGGGGCTGGAAGGTCTCCCCGGAGCCTTCTCTTCTCCAGGCTGAACCCCCCCAGCTCTCTCAGCCTGTCCTCACAGCAGAGGGGCTCCAGCCAAGTTGTACTCCATAGTCATTTCAGTCAGCACAGGGACAAAACCTTGGGAGCAACTTAACCACGCACAGCACCACCGTGCCGTACCCCAGGATGGATGGGAAGAACCACACCATGCCCGGGTGAAACAAAGGGACCGTATGCAGGATGAGAGCCGGAGCACCGTCACCAGCAAAGCACCGGTACCGTACATCTATTGACAACCTCCGTCAAGCACAGTTCATCAGGACTCTCCAGGACGCGTGAAATAGCTGAAACTCTACTCCAGACCACAGTTACCAGGCACCAGTTGAAAAGCATAGGCTATTACTTATTTTTCCGGCAGGACTCTCGCTGAAGCACCTGGAGAGGAATTGCTGCCCGGTTCCGGTGGCCAGGAGGGAAGGACTAAGCTGGTTTCAAAGTGCAAAAGCTCCCCAGAACGCAGGGAGAGCTGCACGGCCACTGCAAACCGGCAATTAGAGAAAAGAAAATAAGTTGTAAAAGAGCGTAACAGTGCCCTAAGTGAGGATTACTGGCAGGAGAAGGAAATCACTGCATCCTCGGCTCAGATAATAAAAGTCTGCTGCTTAGTAAAAACGCCAGCTTTCCCGAGAAGGCGCGTTCGCTCCTGGGCTGCAGCTACTTCAAAGGGGCGATGCCGGGGCCGGAGGAGCTCCGGATTAACCTGCTGGCTCCCCCAGGCTGCGGGAGGCTCCGGCCGAATCTGGGACTTGATGGGTTTATTTAAGAGATGATGTGATGCAGTCGCCTGAACCGCAAGGAGCCGGCGCGAGCCACCCCAGCGAGCCATTCCCCCACGGCATCCCCCTGGCGGGGCAAGAGCTGGGGCAGCCACAGAGCCAGCACCCCCAGGTCTGAGCTCGGCGGGTGCAGCTTCCCAAGCCAGCGAAGATGTCTGGAAACCTCCTGCTGCCAGGAACAGGGAGGTCTGTCCTCCCTCTGCCCTCCCGTGCCGGCTCACCCAGAGCCAGCACCACCGCGGCCATGGCTGCGGCCACCTGGAGCCACCATGGGGAGAAGGTGTGAGCTGGCCCACAGAGGGGAAAGCGGGATCCACCACGGCAGCCAGGCACCAGGACGTGCCGTGGGATTCGTGCCTGCCCCTCTGTTGCTTTGCTGCTGTTGGTTTGCTGCAAACCCAAGCTTCCCACGTGGAACCTGGCCCTAACGCCGCAATTGCTGCAAACCCCCTCAGCTCCGGGGTTTCTAAACCTGTAAAAGTCCCGTACACCTAAAAACCAAACGCAAGCTGCCCTTCTCGGCGCATCACACAGCACAAGTCCTCTTCAGCAAAGGCACACTGAAGACGGGGGAGATGCACGGCAAAATTTGTTGCGTTCGCAGACCATCTTCCATAGGGCATCGAGTAAGGGGAAAAAAGGGGGGTGGAAGTGCTGGATTACGACATCCAGTCCCTTGCAGCACATGGACACCGAAGGGGTTAAAACTGCGCCGACAACCTTGATTTTACTGTTTCTTGACATCTGAGCACACAAACCACACCACCGTGAAGCACCCTCTGAGCAGAGCAGCTCCCCCCAGGGCTGCTCCCACTGCCCACCAGGAGCTGAGCTCCCTATTCGCACCTTGGCAAAAGATTCTTTCCTTAAAACCTGGGCAATTGTCTGCCCACATTTAAAGCCTTATCTTGACCGCATAAAGATAAGCCTTCGCAGTGGAGGAACCACACCATGTTTGTTATTCCACTGCCACGAGCTAGTAAAGACAAGGCTCGGTTCTATTTTTCGGGAGACAGCCAGGCAAGTAATCCTAGGCAAGGTCACGGTGTCACCATCACGTTGCTGCCTCCAGGTGCAGAGCCATTTTCTCCAGGATTTTGCAGCAGAGAGGTGAATCCTCACAAACTATCCCAAACTGTAAAACAAACAAGAAACTGATTTCCGCGCAGCAGAAACCTCCCTGGAGGTCGACACGGATCACTGGCATCCAGCAGTACCTCTCTCTCTGCAGATGACGATGTGTTCTGTGATTCGCTACGCCTTTCCCGGGATGCTGCCGCTTGGAAGGGCTGCACGCAGCGCTTCCCTGTCCTGCTTACCAGCTCTACGTACAAAAATGCACTTTAAACACCTCTGGGGCAAAAATACGCCCCTTCTCCCTCGATAAATCTCACCTATGGATGTGACCGCTCCAGGGCAGCAAGTGAACCAGCTCCTGATGCTTGGTGGATTTGCTGAGGCCCCTCTTTCAGGGTCCAATGGCTCTCCCTGTGTCCCTGTTTGGGGAGCAAACCCTTTCCCCAGAAGGTCCCCACTCGTGGGACCTGGCACCGAACTCAGCGCAAGGCACAGCAATAACCGCAGGGGCTGGAGAGCCCCCGGCACGGCCAGACTTCACCCGCTGAGCTGCCCCGGCTCCTCCTGCTCTCTGGCACTTTCCTGCTGACACTAAAATCTCATTTACCACCTGTGAAATGACCTTCTGATGCAAATCATAGAACGGTTAGAGTTGGAAGGGACCTCAAAGCCCATCCCGTTCCATCCCCCTGCCCTGGGCAGGGACACCTCCCACCAGCCCAGGTTGCTCCAAGCCCCGTCCAGCCTGGCCTTGAACCCCTCCAGGGATGGGGCAGCCACAGAGCCAGCACCCCCAGGTTCACCAAGTTGCCCAGCAAACATCCCTCTCCCTTCACTCCTCAGGACACAAATCACGTCGGGAGAGAAGCAGGCACTGGGATCCCTCAGCCCACAGGAATCGTTTCCATCCTAAGGCAAAACCATCGATCTCCACGCAGGGTGGTGGAAAATTCATCAGCTAATTAACCTGGTCCTAATGCAATTGCTACATCCCCTTTCAGGTCCAGGCTTTCTAAACCTTTAAAAGTCCCATACATCTAGAAACCGAAAACGCTCAGCCCCTCCAAAAGCCCCGCCAACGTTCACAGATGGGAATTCAAACGTTCATCAAGGAAACGCTCAAAGTTTTGGGTTTTGTAAGCTCATCAAAATATTTTCTGAGGCAGCAATTGCGGCAGTACCGCTAGGAAGCGGTGAAAGGAGCCGCAGGCGTTCACATGTGAGCAGGCCCTAAAGGAAATACTTCTGTCATACCTCCAAGGAATCAGACACCTTCTGACTCATTGCGACAGCCCGTGCTCCTGAAAGACACACAAAACATCTCACCGAGAGAGAAACAACTGTTTGCAGTAACGGCCTGGCTGCCACGGGCACTACCGGCGAGATGAATCGCGAGTCATTTTTCAAACAGCAGGTAATATTTATGTACAAACTTGGAAAAGGTTTGCAATATATCGAGCAGGAATAAAACAAAATTCAAGAGGTTTTCCCCCGGCAGCAATAAGAGCAGACTCCAGATTTGTTCCGTTATGATTTATGCTACCCCGCAAGTTTTTAACAACATTATCTGGAGACAAAAAGCTCTTCTAAGCAGCGTAATTACTTTTGTCTGTGGCGTTACAAACCCCATCAGATGGTGCCACCGCTGCTCTTACAGGGTTTGTTTCTCTGAGCTTATTTGGGTTTAGAGCTTAGGAAATGCTTTTCTCCAACTATGACACAGCCCCTTGGATTACTTTTACAATATTGTCACCATAAATACTAGGGACTCAAGCTCCCAAGCTTATGAGATTAGCTTCAAAGCATTAGTAATAAAAATTAGAACAATTCAGTTATTCCGTCTTCTAAATTTTACGCTGTCAAGGTTTGCACTTTCTTCCTTTGTTCCATCACCACCAGCTCAAGAGAGGAAAGATCTCGGACTCTGTCCAACCTTTAAATGAGAGGGTGCTCCTCCCAGCTCCGTGCCCACCACCCTCGCTCCCACGGGAGCCAAGTTAAAAGTTTCCAAAGCCAGCCAAAGCCAAATCGTTAAGCTCTTGTCAGAAAAGCGTCTTCTCCTAATTATCTGTGCCTATCAAAACGCAAAGCTTCAAAGCCATTTATTTTTAATTGTTCAGCTTATCTAGTGCCTGAAGTTTCTAATAAAAATACTGTATGCCAGCATCTCATTATACCCACTCAAAACGCCCCGAAAACACCCTCCTGTTATATTCTAGGTAACAGTCCGGCTGTTAGGCAATTAGTCACACTGTGGTTCATCCATTCATTATTTATATCCTGCGCACAAAGACTTTGTTAATGCAGACGGCAGAGCCCACCATCGCAAGCTGCTACAAGCCCAGAAGCCAGGAGGAACGCTGGTGCCCCCAGCTCCGGCCTCTCGTGGTGGTCCATGCCCGGACCAGACCCTGCCCACAGGGAGTTCGGTGCGGCTCTTCGTGCCCCGTGCAGCCATCCGCATCTCCCGACAGCAAAAGCCTGGGTTAGGGATGCTGGAAGGGAGCACAGGAAAGCAGCTTAGCTTTTGAAGGGCACCAGGATGCCTTGAGAGCTCCCTGGAGATCCTTGGGAATACGCACTTTGATGTAGGAAGCCTAGAGTCGAAGTGAAATTTAAAAAAAAAACCAAAAAAAAACCCACACCAAAAATCTCACAGCAAACACCTCTCGAGAATGACTCTGCAGTAAAATCTTTTCTGGGGTTTCATGCACGAACACGTGGCTGTGGCGCTTTTCATTAAATATGGGTTGCACATCTATTGTATAATTTGTTTTCCTGAACATCAAGAAATATTCTGCTTTGTGCCATGACAGATGTGTGAATGCTTAAGAGATTCCTGAAAATTTAATAAAGACAAAGTTAAAAATGCAAACAGTCAGGGCGGGCACGAGCGGTGGATGAACATGATTCTTTATCAAAACCAAAGGGAGCGGGAGGAATAAGCCCCGGAGAAGCCGGCTCAACCCGAGCCCTGGGAGTACAAGTGGGAAAAGCAGACACGGAGGGATGTAAGAGGCTTCTGCAGCAAAAAAGTAGCTGGTAACCTGTGAGACCAAAGATAAACCTCTGCCCATGCACCCAGTGCCCCATCCTGGTGTTGAATCATAGAATCACAGAATGTGTTGGGTTGGAAGGGACCTCTCAAGGCCATCTAGTCCCACCCCCTGCAGTCAGCAGGGACATCTTCAACTAGATCAGGTTGCTCAGAGCCTCATCCAGCCTGGCCTTGGATGTCTCCAGGGATGGGGCCTCCACCCCCTCTCTGGGCAACCTGGGCCAGTGTCTCACCACCCTCAGTGGAAAGAGCTTCCTCCTCATGTCTCATCTAAACCCACCCTGCTCTAGTTTAAACCATTGCCCCTCGTCCTGTCGCTACATGCCCTTGCCAACAGCCCCTCCCCATCCTTCCTGTAGCCCCCTTTAGGGACTGGAAGGGGCTGGAAGGTCTCCCCGGAGCCTTCTCTTCTCCAGGCTGAACCCCCCCAGCTCTCTCAGCCTGTCCTCACAGCAGAGGGGCTCCAGCCCTCGGATCATCTCCGGGGCCTCCTCTGGCCCCGCTCCAACAGGTCCATGTCCTTCTTGTGCTGAGGGCTCCAGAGCTGGACACAGGACTCCAGGTGGGGTCTCCCCAGAGCGGAGCAGAGGGGCAGAATCCCCTCTCTGGATCTGCTGGCCACGCTGCTTTTGATGCAGCCCAGGATGCAATTGGCCTTTAACCTGTGTTGAAGCCCACATAAGGGTTGGGGTTCAAGTGTCCAGGCTCCTCTGCGTCACTGGGCACCAGTTTAGGGATGCACCGGGCAGCAGAACCACTGGGAAGAGACAAGGAGTGCCCAAGGATGAAGGGAAACCTTCAGCTTGGGGACTATCAAACTGCACCCACCATTTGTAGGGGGTGAACGCTGCTGCTCCTGCGGAAGTGATTTACTGCAAAGGAACCGGGGCGGTTTCATCCTCACCCGGTGCCCTCCGAGGCGGCTGGGAGTTCGCACCGGAGCGAGCAGGAAACAAACCGCTGCTACCCAGGGCAGGACCGCAGGGTCCGAGCTGGTGGGAAGGCAGCGGGGAGCGGTGGGCTGGCAGAGCCCCGGGGTCAGCCGGCGAGGAGTTCGCTTTCAGCCACACGCAGAGATGCCTGCACTCCAAATATTTCATATTTTCCTCTTTCCCTCTAAAGGGGAAAAGTTAATTAAACCAATCCCACAGAACAGAAAATAAATCACTGAAAACAGCACCACCAGGCTTTTGTTATGTTACAATTATATCAATAACACACCCAGAACTAATGTCACATCACTGGGCAACTTTCACCTCTGCTTTTTTTTATTTTTTTTTTTTACCCCAAACATTTACACTCTTTGCTTCTAGTCTCTCTTACCTCTCTCCAATTTGCTGCAGAGACGACAGTCTCCATCTACGACTCCTGTTTTGAGCCGGCTGCTCAGACAGGGAGCACAGCCCGGCATGGCAGGAATAGCCTCAAAAACCCCAGGAAAGGGGCACGTTCTCTGCCCTGGGTACGTGAGCAGCCAGAGATGTCACCGACCCAGGCATCGCACCACTGCAAAGCCACAGCCGCGTTTGGTGTGGTTTGGTTTGGTTTGGTTTGAAACCCAAAGGGCATTTCCCAAAGAGAGAAAAGAGACAAGGAAACCAGCACTTGGCCAATCCCTCCCAGCCGTATTTCGCTAATTGAAGGCTCCAACATCCACCTAATGGGGTTATAAAGATCTCGAAAAAGCAGCATGTCTCTTAAAAGACAAACGACGAGCCACATTTCAAGCAGAGGGCAAGTGATTCCACACGCTCCCTCCCGAATGCACAAGCCAAGCATTTCTAAAGGCCAGGACGTCAGTTTGTGTAGTTCCTCCATTTACTTTAAATTAAAAGTTATAAGCAATTTCCAAAAAAAAAAACCCCGCATGCCTAGCAAATTCCTTTATTCATCAGAATAAATGAAGATCAAGGAAGGCACTAGGTCAAGGTGAGCGTGCGTTCAAAAATAAGTCTTTGGAAGTGCACTGGTCTTTAGACTTTAGAGCAAGGCAGATCTAAGAAGGGTTTTCCAGGCTCCTTTACATTCCGGTGGGCTTTTATCAGCCTGTTAAATCTTGAACAATGGAGAGCAGACTATTTATTTAAGAAGCAAATTCCTTCCTTTATAATCTCCCCTGGTCAAATTCCCTTTAAAGTTATCTCAACTGCCTGGCGGAAAACAAATGGCAGAAGATCAGTTCTTGATCCCTATAGTAACACGAAGGACTTGCACTTATTTAAGGGCACCTGTTGACTGTTCCTAAGTCACTCCAGCCCCTTTATTTCTGATTCCAGCTTCCCCCCTGTGCTGGCAGAACTCCGGAAAGGCATTTGCTCAGTAACATTACAGCAACCAACATCGGTGTAACTCTCTTCCCATAAGGAGCAGCTGTTTCCAAGATACGGAACAGCACCCGGGTTCTCAAAAGCCATTTAGTGATTTTTAAGCTGATTTTGTCTCAAGACACCTCAGAGAAGGGACAGGGGTTTCCAACATGGAAATAAGACCGTGGATCATCTCAGCAGCACAAGTGCCACCAGCCCCTCCGACGGTCCCCGGCAGCATTGACTCGCTGGGCGCACGCAGGGTGGTTTAGCAGCGTCTTGCAGAACATGGTACCCAAATCCCCGTTCCCATACGAGATGCCATGGGGGGACACAGGACACCGCACCCTCACCAGCACCACCACATCCCAGACACACAAACCCCAGACACCATCTCCATCCATAGAAGTGCGGACCTCCCCATGGCCCCAGTTTCCAGACTGAGCACTTTCCGAACACTGGACTCACTTCTTTCCTTCCTTCCTTCCTCTGTGGTATCTTGAGCAGAGCTCCCCAAAACACTGGCTGTTTTGCTGGGGGGGGGGGGGTGTGGGGTGTGGAGGGGGAGTTGGGTATTGGGATTTTTGTTTGTTTGTTCCTTTGTGGGGGTTTTTTGTGGTTTTTCTTCGTACGGTTGTTTGGCGGGGGGTTTTGGTTGGTTAGGGGTTTTGGTTGGGATTTTGGTGGGGGTTTTCTTTACTTGGTTGGTTGGTTTTGGTTTTAAGCCGATGCCTGGACAGGTCCTGACCCAGGGAAGAAGCAGAGGGTGAGACATCACCTGGTGGCACCGGCTGAGCCCACGGCTGGGCCGGCACCAGCAGCCCACACGGTTCCTGCATCCCCCTTGCCCCGGCTCAAAGCCCCGTTTCGATTAACCGTCATTTTCAAAGGAAGATGTTTTATCGCCTCCTTACTCCCCCCTGTAAGAGCGAGGCAGCCGCTGTAACGGGAGCGCAAGATGATAATTTGGCTTTGCGGAGCAAGGCTCACAACCACGGCTGCCAGAAATCGATCCCAGGCTCCGCCGCCCGCCCCAGCCGGGCTTTCCTTCAAGAACATGAATAATCCTCTGCAAAGTAATGGCACTATTCATCTCTCGAAAGTTCCTCGCAGGCTTAAATCCCTTGCTGAACCGGGGTGGGGGAGAGGGCCCGTGTTCAGCCACGTTTCCCAGTAAATTAAAATTCAGCTTGTTCTTTTCCTAAAGAGAAACACGGAGAGTATCGATCGATAAATTTACCAAAAGTTTTATGGCAGCTGGTTTTCTCAGTAACGGAGCAACCACTGCTCAGGCATGGTTTAACGCATAATCTCCAGATCAATATGACTTTTGATTTATAAATAACGATAACAAAAGGAGCGAGGACAAATATGCTTGGGAAAAAAATAAACACTTTCTCCGAACAACACTTTCAGGGTAATCCTCTCAAAATAAAGACCGTGTATTTCAAAGGCTGAGCGCGGAAACCAACACAGAATACGTTTTCTAACAAAGCTGAAAATTCACCTTCATCATGACAATGTTCTGACTCATCTATTCGACAACCCTCGGCGCATAGGGACGTGACCCTCTTGGCGGCATTTGCTAAGTTATAAGCTTCTCATAACTGCAGAATCCTTTTTTCCAAAGAAAAGTTACCACCCAGAGACACCTCCCTTCTGACCACTTCCACACAAGGCATTTCCTTACTGCAAATGCTATGCTTATTATGGAACTTTCCCTAGGCATGAAAAAACACGGGTCAGAGAGGATTATAAATCCTATCACCTGACATTTTTTTCAATTACTGTGCATGTTTAAATGATGCTACCACAAATAGGTTGCAAGAGATATGCTGGGGGCGGGGGGGGGGGAGAAATCTATTAACTTACTGTAAATCTATTTGAGTTGGGAATTCACGCCTTGCAGAATTTTACCATTAGTCCTGAGAATTAGTTTATTGCTGGACAGGGAGGGCAGAGCCCATGAGGGTCATTTCGAAGACGTACTGCACCACGGCCTGTCTAAAAAGGCCCCGATCCAGGTATTTAACGTGTTAGCGAGTTACACTCCGCTGAGTAGGAAAAGGCATCACCTTTTTCTAATCCTTCACGTTGCTTTTCCTCCCTTCCTCAATCTCCTCTTGCAGTGGGAGCACTGACATATTGGAGAGGTTACAACAACGTATCTACAATTATTCAGTTGCTTTGGGAATCAACGCTTGATTTTTTTTTTTTATATATCCATGGAGTAAAATCAGGGGGGAAAGAGCTCTTCTTCAAATACAGAGATTTCCGACCCAAAGACAACCGCCTTCCCCACCCCAAGCCCACCACTGCTCCTGCCAGGAAGAATATTTTCCCTGGAAAATCTGTTCTTCGTTGACTTCTTGTCAAGAATTAAAAAATTCATTTCCTCTGAGGTCTGCACTTAACTGACTGGCTCAGGCACGGCAGAGACGGATCCTTCTTGATAAGGGAGTGATGGGAGTTTTTACGGCCTCTGGAGACGGCGAGAAGAGACGGCCCATTTTCCGCTATCTGAATTGATCGTTTGCTGTTTGCCCTCTGAAGGCATCGGCGAAGGAGGGCTCACGGACTGTCAGCCACCGCACAGCCTCCCAGGCGAGCAACGGGAATGGGATAGGGGGGAAAAGGACAGGAACGAAACACTGGCCGCCCAGAGTTAGGCCTCCAGTCTCACCACGTCTCTGGGAGCCCACAAGACTCTACTGTTTTGATCTGACCTACAGGGCAGTCGAAAGCTCAGGTGTGGGTTCAGACCTCCTTGACCCAAGCTGTAGCCCAGTTAAGCAGCATGCAGTGCCGTGGCATGGAGGAGAGCCTTGGAAAGAGAGAAGGGGAGACCCTGTATGCCCGTGTCTGGCACTAGGAACAGATTTGCTTCTCAGCATGGATGAGGAGGGGCGAGCATCCTCTTTGCAGACAGTACCCCGTTTGTATATCAAAGTACATTTTCCCATTTGAAGTAAACAGCATTCTTCTACACAGGTCACAGAATCATGGAATGGTTCGGGTTAGAAGGGACCTTAAAGATCATCTCGTTCCAACCCCCTGACCTGGGCAGGGACACCTCCCACCAGCCCAGGCTGCTCAAAGTCCCGTCCAGCCTGGCCTTGAACCCCTCCAGGTCCTCGCTTTTCTCCAGTGTTTTCAGCTTTTCATACAAGACCCAAGGACCTTCCCCACCACAGCCTCCCCACAGCCAGGACATGAAGTGCTGCCCCAGCTGCCCGGCAGTCTGCGCCCCTTCATCCGGGGATGCCCTGAGCCCCCTTTAGTGAAACCCTCTGCCCATCAGCTAACGCTGGGAACGCTGCAGGCAGGGAAAGAGCTGGGGCCAGGAGAACAGCAAAGATGCTCCATGCCAGCAAGTGGACAGGAACGGGTCCAGCGGAGGCCACGGAGATGATCCGAGGGCTGGAGCCCCTCTGCTGTGAGGACAGGCTGAGAGAGCTGGGGGGGTTCAGCCTGGAGAAGAGAAGGCTCCGGGGAGACCTTCCAGCCCCTTCCAGTCCCTGAAGGGGGCTACAGGAAAGCTGGGGAGGGACTCTGGATCAGGGAGGGGAGCCATAGGACAAGGGGGGACAGTTTTAAACTGGAAGAGGGGAGATTTAGATGAGATCTGAGGAAGAAATTCTTGGCTGGGAGGGTGGTGAGCCCCTGGGACAGGTTGCCCAGAGAAGCTGTGGCTGCCCCATCCCTGGAGGGGTTCAAGGCCAGGCTGGACGGGGCTTGGAGCAGCCTGGGCTGGTGGGAGGTGTCCCTGCCCAGGGCAGGGGGTGGCGCTGGGTGGGCTTTCAGGTCCCTTCCAACCCAAATCATTCTGTGATTCTGTGACTTGCTGTGTTGCAAAGGCAGACGCTTCTCCCCAAACACCGTCCATTCACCGTGACAGACTCTGGAAAAGCTCCTCCTGACACCCAGAAGCAGCAGGTCCACGTAGCCATGGACCCAGCCTTCCCCTAAAGCACGCAAAGTCGGGCACAAAGCACTCCTTTCATTTTTCCCCTTGCGCGCAGCAGCCCGCTCTGCTATTGCCAAAGCCGCGGCTGCCCTGCAGACCTCCCCCCTCCTCTTTCTGGTACCAATTTGATGGCATTTTACATGCCCGAGAAATCTAAACTGCAATAAAAGCACAGTGAGAAAACCAAAGCTGGCGAGGGAAAAAGCCGTTCCTGCCCAGGGTGGCTGTGCGGGGAGCATGTTAAAAGCCGTCTGGAGCAAAAGCCATTAAAATTTGCAAACATGCAGCTCTCTGCTAACTCCCCCCAGCCACCACCAACCCCCCCCCCCCCGCCACCCTCCGCCCAGACAAAGAGCCCACGGACGCCAGAGCTGCAGAATCTCCCCATAAACACTTTCATTTTAAGCCAGTTTAACTGGAAAAAGGTCAAGACCAGGAACAGCACAACATGTGTTATCGGTTAAACATAGTTAGCAGCTATCAGTTAAACAAAGACCACTTAGACACAAACCAAATCAAAGATCCTCTGTATTTCAGGCGCTCAGTTGAATCTCTAATACCCTGCTAAGCCTCTGTGTTTTATGTGCAGTCTCCAGGAAGTCTGCGTTGGGTTGTTTGTTTTTTTTTTTAATCGTACGTGAATGAATTAAGCATCCAGGTAAAGAGACTGCAACTGAAAAAGAAAAAAAAAAAATGGGTAACGATATAAAAACCTAGAAGCATCACCTCCATCTCCGCTGCCCAGAGCAACTGCTGTGTTTCGGATTTCCCATCATCGAGTACTACCTAAATTATTGCCCGATTTGTATATACAGCTCCTAGACGACTTTTCTCCCCTGAAAGCTCAAATAGAGGTACCCATTAAACAGGTCTTTAACGAGAAAGCTTGCTCTTCGCACGGTGAGTATTTTCATACCGTGTCATCTCAGGTACGGAAAAACAGCCAGGATTCAAATCGGAGTACTCCCCGCTCCACGCAGCGGTATTTGTAGCAAAGTTTCACCTTTGAAAAAGGCTGCATCTATTCCCAGCCCCTGGAATTGCTCTCTCGCGTCTTGCGCAATCTGTTGTTTTCCTGAAGGCCCAGCTTTGGCCAGAGCGGATTACACAGAGACCTCCGTTTACAATTAAAAACCAAAACAATCCAGCCCTCGCTGCTGTGGGAAAAAGCTTGAAAATGTGACCCGGGGTGCTGGAAGACAAGAAGAGCAAATTAAGGAAAACCTCACAATGTATCATTTTTCAAACTTACCAATTTTAATGCCGATCGCATTGTTCTTTGGGCTTTAATCACAATTTCGTAATGCCTTAAGGTTATGGGAACTGGAAACCACATGCTTCCACTCAAAATGAGACGGCCAAACATTTTGCAAATTCATCTTTCCTACGAAGACACTCATGTTTCATCCTGATCTTTACCACCCCCCTAAAACAAAAGTTCACCAAAGTCTCCCAAAGACGTACTAGCTTAAACTATGGGCGAAGTGCCACGAAAACATCAGCTTTTTTGGTTTGGTTTGGTTGTTTTTAAACAGAAATTGGGGTAGCCCTACCCTGATTTGGGGGGAGCCCCAGCCTTTATCTTTCTAAATTAACAAAACCAACCAGTTTTAAAACACGGAGGTCTTACTCTTCCAGGCTGACAGGCAATTTATCCCCCAGACCTACCAAGCGACACGTAGGCGCGAGACGCGATTTCGAACGGCCCCAAACCACAAAAACGATTCCTCCCAGATGCGGCGCTGGGAATTCGGAGGGGTTTTCTCTGGGGGCTGAGCAGCGCTGGAGCCCCCCCACGATGCCCACCCTCCCCGACAGCGGGACGCGGGTGTCCCTGCCTGAAACAGCCCTGTTGCAGCCTTCGTCCGCAGAGCCAGGAAAGGAAAACTAAGGAGAAAAAGCTAATTTTCCTTTTGCTCCTGAATGAATTATTAGCCACGTTTCCCGTACTAAATGAAGCCTTTCTGCTGGCCTCAGCAGCACGAAAGTGATGCAAACTGGACAGAAAAAAAAAAAAAAGGAGAGTTAGCCAGTGGCAGGCTGGTGTTTAGCAATGCCAGGACGTTAGCCCGCAGGCAGCAGGAAAAAAAGAGGGGGGAGACGTAAAGTTACAGGAAATATTACGGGCTCCTGTCTGAGCTTCGCGTTTTTCCGCTGTCAAATCGGAAGCTACAGCTGGCAAATCCCTCATGTGCGCCCAGGGACACGGCCAAGGCGTCACACCCCTTTGTCCTGCCCACGCAAACAGGCCGAGCCGGGCGGCGGAGCTGCAGCCGTAAGCCGAGCGAGCCCAAGCCGCGCAGGCAACGTGTTTATATTACGGCCATTCTGTTTTGTACCACAAAAAATCCAAATAAGTGATTTCGTAACGAGAGGGGTCGGTGATGCTCCCTGTAGAAGGTGGCCGTTTCGAAAGGCGCTTCGACACGGATTTGACGGCGTGCGATGCTCATCCAAGGCAAAAAGGCTCTGCCTTAAAAACCCAGCCCCGCGAAGGCCCGGCTGGGCGCAGAGGTGATTTGCAGCAGCCACCCAAAGCCACGCACAAAGCGGTCCCAGCCTGGATGGGGAGAGCATCCCCTCTGGCACCAGCAGCCCCCAGGCAAGCCCGGGGCAGGAAGTCCTGCCGTGGTGGCTCCTGGAGCCACCTCTCTGCCAGAGACCTCCGATGGCCACCACCAGCCAGGGAAAGGCTTGTTTCGCTGAAAGCCGTGAGGGTTTTCTTTGTGCTGAGGGCGGACAGCAAGGACTGACAGTATTTGCAAGTTTATGTAGAATCATAGAATCGTTAGGGTTGGAAGGGACTTTAAAGATCATCTAGTTCCAACCCCCTGCCTTCGGCAGGGACACCTCCCACCAGACCAGGTTGCTCCAAGCCCCATCCAACCTGGCCTTAAAAACACGTAATTTTTGGTGCTTTTTTCAAGCCACATAAATGAATAGAGCATCATTTCCACTCCTCCTGAAAGGGAACTGGGAGCTCCCCAGCTGGTTTCTCAGCACACGCGTCTGCTCTCGTAGGTTTTCTCTCCGTGGAGAATCACGGAATCACGGAATCTTCAGAGTTGGAAGGGACCTCTAGAGATCATCCAGTCCCACTCCCCCGCTAAAGCAGGATTGCCCAGAGCACATCCCTCAGGACTGCATCCAGGCGGGTCTTGAAAGTCTCCAGAGAAGGGACCCCACACCCCCTGGGCAGCCTGTTCCAGTGCTCTGTCACCCTCGCCGTAAAGAAGTTTTTCCGTGTATTTGAACGGAACTTCTTATGCTCCAACTTGTGCCCATTGCCCCTCGTCCTGTCACTGGGAACCATTGAAAAGAGCCTGGCTCCATCCTCCTTAAACCCACCCTTTAGATACTTGTAAACATTAATCAGGTCCCCCCTCAACCTTCTCTTCTCCAGGCTAAAGAGTCCCAGCTCTCTCAGCCTTTCCTCATAAGGGAGGTGCTCCGATCCCATAATCATCTTAGTTGCCCTTCGCTGGACTCGCTCCAGCAGTTCCCTGTCCCTCTTGAACTGGGCAGCCCAAAACTGGACACAGTATTCCAGTGGTGGCCTCACCAGTGCTGAGTAGAGGGGGAGAATGACCTCCCTTGACCTACTGGCCACACTCTTCCCTATGCAGCCCAGGATCCCATTGGCCTTCTTGGCAACAAGAGCACACTGCTGGCTCATGGATAATTTGCTGTCTACTAGGACCCCCAGATCCTTCTCCTCAGAGCTGCTTCCCAGCAGGTCCACCCCTAACCTATACTGGTGCCTGACATTCTTCCTCCCCAGGTGCAGGACCTTGCACTTGCCTTTGTTGAACCTCATTAGGTTCTTCTCTGCCCAGCTCTCCAGCCTGTCCAGGTCACGCTGGATGGCAGCACGGCCCTCTGGGGTGTCAGCCACCCCTCCCAGTTTGGTATCATCAGCAAATTTGCTGAGGATACACTCTATCCCCTCATCTAAGTCATTAATGAATATATTGAACAAAATTGGACCAAGTATTGACCCCTGGGGGACACCACTGGTTACAGGCCGCCAACTAGACTCTGTGCCGCTGATCACAACCCTTTAGAAAGGGATCACAACGCTTTAGAAAGCGGACTAAACAGTAACACCAACTAGACGGTAGGAAAAAAGCAGACAAGCAGATGCCAAACTGCTTCCCACCCCTTGCATTGCTGCGCAAACCCACTCCTGCGACACTCCACTCTTCTTCTAGCCCAAGCCTGAAATTTTAAAACCCTGTCTGCCAAGAGAATTAGGCTGGATTTATTGGTAACACCTCCTCCGGACACTTGTAAAGCAATCTGAGAGCACCTAATGGATTTAGGATTTAGCTAAATTGGTGCAACACAATAAAGAGCTTAAGAGCATGGTCAATCACAAGCAATTGAGTTAGTGCGTCCTTAAAGAGCCACCAGCCATCAGCGAGGCCCAAGAGGAACAACCGAGCAGGGAAAAGGGGGAGCAGAAAACACAGGGCAGAGGTGGGGGCTTCCTCCAGCAGAGCCTGGGGAAAGTCTCTGAGGAGGCCCACGGGGCAGGTGGCACTGCAGGGACACAGAGCTGCCCTCGCCCTCCTGCACCCCATGCATCCCTTGGGAACGCTGCCGAGAGACCGCATTTCCCACACACGTACCACCAGCATCTGCCTGCAGCAGCTAAGGGATCACAGAATCACAGAATGGGAGGGTTGGAAGGGACCTCTGGAGATCATCTAGTCCAACCCCCCTGGCCAGAGCAGGATGTCCTCTCCATCTTTAGCGTAGGAAGCCCGTAGCACCATGAAGCATTCAGTCCGAGCTCATCCGTACAGGAAAGAAAACTCACTATGTTCTTCTACCACCGGTAATTTGATTTCGGAAAATGTATTCAAAGGAAATAAACAAATTTAAAATAGTACATTGCTGGGTGCAGACCCATTTCCACAGGCGAGAATAAAGACCTTCATTATCCAGCCAAGACATTGTAGAATCATAGAGTGGCTCGGGTTGGAAGGGACCTTTAAAGATCACCACAGGATCATCTCAAAGCCTCGCCTGACCTCACCACGTAGCCCCGCGTAGTGTTTTGACTGAGTCCGAGAGTTTCACACCCTCTGAACGCGCAAGGCTCTTTCTGAAGTTTGGCATGGTAGACTTTTTCTGGCTTTCACCACGTATTTCCATGTGTTTCCCAGAGTACTTGTCCTGAAGTTCTTCCCCTCCAGCTCCTCTGCGGCACACTTTGCCAGGGAATGCGGGGGAGCGGATTACACACCAGGGTCTCTGCCACTGGCAGCTCTCCCCCAGAGACAGGGCCCAGGGAGGTCTTTGGGTATCAGAAAGTGATTCAACTTGGGGAATTTACAGCACCAAATTCCATCGGCACTTAAAAAGCTCAGCACCACCTTGCACCTTCCGGCCTGGTTTCCTTCCATGGGGTCATGAACAGGTTTGTCATCAACTGGTCTTTGTTGCAGTCCAGGAAAAAACGTGCAGCACGTTCTTGTTTCATGCTCACGGAGGCTCTACACAAGAGCAGGGCCAGCCTCTTCTTACCGATTCATCAATCACGCTCCTTCCTGCGCCATTTGTTTCTGAGCAAACAGAAACCCTAATAACCACCCTCCTCCTAATACACTGGAAGTGCACCTCTTTAGCTCAAAGAAGTCCTACGCTATTTCTATCAGTCCTTACCAGCATATAAGCCATCTTCATTTCAGAAGAAGCCATCCGTATTCCGCCGTTTCAGAATAATTGTTTTTCAAACACGTTGCAGTGAAAGGTTTCCCCTCGTACAGCTCCAGTTCCACATGAGAGCACAAGCATCCAAATATTTTGCTTACTGGAATTATATAATAATAGCTTAGCTTATTGCTTCATTTTGTACCAAACTTAGTGAGCCTTCCAGGCATTTACACCGCCAGCAGTCCTTCCCTTACTGTAAAATCTTTTTTATTGACAATTCAATCATGTCAGGTTTGGAACAGTAGACGCACTGATTTGATCAGCTATCATTGGATTTACAATATATAAATGACAGCACCATATCTGGCCCGCGTCGCAAGCAGCTGCCTTTTATCGATTTATATTCTACTAGCAAGGAAGAAAAATTGCGGCACGATGTAGTGGTATAGTCTCAGATCAATACCAATTTTTTTCTTAATGACACGAAGGCCAAGATAAGGACAGCATAAGTCAAAGCCAGACAGATCAAATTTGCCCGATATCCCTTTCAATTACTGAAGTACATACGGAGGGATATGTAACATTAAAGCTGAGGGGAACATTATCAAAACGCTTTAAAATTACAACAGGCTTACAAGGTTGCCTGACGTCCCCACCAGCTCTGGGAATTGTGATGGAGAGCCTGGGGCTGCCCAGCTCCATCAGCCCCCGCGTTGCTCTGCCAGCCCTCGGTGCCGCAGGCTGAGGCTCCCCGGGGAGCCTCCATGAGCAGCTCCACCGCCACGAGGCGAGGGACTCTGCTCCGGTACTAACAAAGTCCAGGCTGGAGGGGGCTTGGAGCAACCTGGGCTGGTGGGAGGTGTCCCTGCCCAGGGCAGGGGGTTGGAACCAGATGATGTTTAAGGTCCCTTCCAACCCAAACCATTCCATGGTTCTATGAAGTCAGCAACAGTCGTGGTTACCGATATTTGCTCCACGGACACGGCTTCGGCAGCGCCCAACGCACCAGGGTGCTGGTACAGGGTCTCTGATGCGCTGGGTACCACCGAAGCATCACCGATGCAAATAAAAGGATGGATCAAAAAAAGCAGTCAATAGCATTTGAGTATTCCTCCTAGCTCCCCCTCTTTGGGTTTAACCCTTCTCCTCCGATGGCCTGGGGGCAGCCAGTGCCACCTCCCCCCCCATCAGCAAGCGATGCACCTACCCCCAGGCACCATCCCAAGGAATCCAAAGAGGTGCTGCGCACTTGTTTAGATCCTGCCCCCCGGCTCTGTACCAACCAGCCTGACCCCCCATCACCCGTGGGACGTACGTTTAGCCTGGCAGCAAGAAACGTCCCCCCTCGCCCCCAAGTGCTGCGCTCCCCTGCCGCGTGGAGCACCGCCTTCAGGGTCTTCGAGATCACGCGTCTCTCTCAAGGTCCAACCCATCAATAATAGAAAACTCCGAATTATTCCAGTAGCGCCAACATTTCATAAATTCAGTCCTTGCTTAACGAGAAGTTACGAGCGAGCCCTTTCTTCATTAACTCTTCTGCGAGACACAGGAACAGAAACTTCCCAGCCTAAACCCTCCACGCTTAGGCAGCTTAAATTCCCGTTCTTAATTGGCAGCTGGAAAGCAGGGCTGTCGTGATTTACACCTCTTCTGTACTCCAAGTTTGGATAATTACGAGTTCTGCGTAGCTCGTGATTAATCTATTTGCACCCGATGAATTACGAACCCAAACACATTTGGGAATGAAAATTCACGCGGTCGCTCAAGCGCGGGCAACGTGACAGCGAAATGGGTGACGAAGTACAAACCCGCCCAAAGCTACAGTCGAAACATCCCTGAAATCTAGTTTGGGAGATTAAAAAAAAAAAAAAAAAAAAAGGCAGTTTAAAGTTTTCTCCCTCCTCACTTCTTTTCTGGAGGCAGAAAAGGGCAAAAGCACTTAGATAATTATTAATTTATATGACCTTGATGTGTATGCGTTCCTCATGTCTTTAAAATGCATTTAGAGCCGCTGGTGTAAAAGCACCATTTACCCAAGGTGTGCGCACGTGCACATGGTTAACGAGATGACACGTTTTTAGAAAGCTAAGTGGGAAGGAAATCAACTGACTCTCACTGATTGCTCCCAGAAAATTAAGTGCCGCTCTCTCCTAATTGGTGCCGTCGTGTGGGTGCCATGAGCCTGCACGCGGCGCTGCAGGAGCACGGGACCAGCTCCCGGCCACGCACCCCGGAGGTGACCAGCCCTGAGGCACCCGGGTGACACGGATGGGGTCCCAGAGAGGGACGGGGGACCGCTCACCGCGCCGACAGCGGGCACGAAGGACCCAATAGTCCCACTACGAGACATCTCCACCCAAGCACACGCAGGACGGAGCGACCCCGGCATCTCACAGCTCAACGCGGCCGTCGCCGTTCCGCTCCTCGTCCCATTTCACGCGCCGCGGTGTCCAACACTGGGCTCTCCAAAGACAAAGGGGAAACGGGGACTGGCTTCAGCAGGCAGCGACAGCCCTCCCCGAAAACCCCACCAATACTGGGATCAGCCACCTCCCTGACTTGCACCGTAAAATCAGCGTGCTATTTTACGCTGCGGACCCAAGCCTCGGTGCTCACCCCCAGCCCACCCGGAGACTGCAGACCCCGTCTCCAACTTCTTTTTCAGAGAACAATTTCACTCTAACATAAGCAGCATTTGGGCTAACGCTGGGTTTGTTTTTTTTTTCCCTCCCCTGCGTTTCAAGATCATTACAATCCATCCTATAAATCAGGGCGCCCTTTTAGTGCAATTACTCCGAGAAAAATGCCATGCAGCGGCAAAACTTTTTATTTGACGGTGGCCACGTTCCAAAAGCGACTGGAAAACGTTACTTCCACTCTGAAAAACAAACAGCGATTTTTAATTGCCTAAAAGGACAAGACAATTCCCAATTCTGTTGGGAGATTACCTCGTCGGAATAAATATTTATTGATACCTATATCCCACCTACTTAGTCATTTACTTTTTTAAAAATATGCACATTTTAAAATGGGTTTACTTCTTCCTCCATCATAAAAAATGCAGGCTACATTTCTCATTCATGAGGGTTTCATTTTTAATCTGCCGCCTCAGACAGGTTTGGTCTGCATTTGTGGCGAGGACAGGCATGAGAAAAAGAAAACTTTACTTTAGAAGAAAGGCTGAGGAAGAAAAAAAAAATAAAAATAATGAAATAAACTGTGAATCTCCCCACTGTGTTTGCCTCAGAGAATCCCGCAAGCCCCCGTGGCAGCAGATGCAATTTGATGTTTGTACCGGGTCCTTGAATCTCATTGTTCCCACAGCACATTAACTTGACATTTAGAAATATCGTTTTTGAAAGCCGTTTGAACATTAAGAAGTTCCTGGCTATTTCTAATCTGCTGGGCAGCAACCGAAAACGAGGGCGGTAATTTCTCCCCCGACTTCGGGGGGGGGGGGGGGGGGAAGTAGTAGTCAACCTCAAATAATAAAAGCTTTCCCTGCAAAATGGCAAAACGTATCTCGTGAAGGCAGCAGCAGAGACACACGACAAGCACCGCGGCCGCCCCGGGCGAAGCCTGTGCTGTGGGGGACGGCTCTTTTCCTGGGTGCTGGGGTGCACCCCGCAGCAGAGCTCCCCGGCTCCCAGCTCCTTCCCAACAAACCCAGCTGGAAGCTCTGCCGAGAGGCAGGAGAAGGGAGCGAGCCGGCTCCGGTGAGCTCAGGAGCTCCAGCCACCACCTGCCTGGAGAAGGAAGGAGCTTACCCCAGCCCGGGGCCACGCCAGGGTTTCATGACACGCTGGAGCCCAGTATTTTTAAAGGACTTGTCCAGCTTGTGGAACACACAGAAAAGGAGTTAAAAGCCGCGTTTCCGACGTGTGAAACGGCAGTCGGGCGTCCGCTCCGCCAGCTGAGGGCAAAGCCATGGCACCCACGGAGCCCGCGCTCCTGCACGGAGCAGCCAATTCCCCCGGGGCTGGGAATAACCGCACGGCAGGAAGGGCTGATGGCTTATTAAAAGCTTTCACGTGATTGCCGGAGTCTTCCTTTCCTCCCCAGGCACCTCCATGCCAAAGTACTACAGATAAAAACTACAGCTAAACTGATTTATCAACTAATAAAATAGCATTAAAACGACTAACGGCATTTTGCAAGAATCCTGGCTGCCTGATGATGATAATAATAATAATAAATAATTCCCAAGCCTGGAAGGTTGCAAAACAACGCCACAAAGTGCAAGTTGGGACAGCAGCGTGGGGCAGAGCCAGGTCTCCGGCACATCCCCAGTCTCTTCCCCAGCAGAGGACATCATCCCAGTAAACTCAGAGCCCCATTCCCAACCCACACGGCCACCACATCGATGGTAGGACATCTGCGGCTGCCGGCTTTAGCACAGGAGACACCAGAAATCGTCCTTCCTGCAGGAAGATCTGCTTGATGCTTCCCAGCTGCATCCTTTTCCCCTCCACACCCTGCTTCTCCCTCGCTGGCCGGGCGATCGTCCGCTTGACACATGCCCGGGATCACCCCCCGCTTCCAGCCTTTCCCTGCTCCTGATCCTGCACCGCTCCCCCAAGGGTCGATTCAGAAGCGACGCAGAAGACTCCCCCATGGGGAATAGAAAGGCAGCGTGTCTTTTATGAAAAAAAAAAAAAAAAAAAAAAGAAAAAAAAAAAAAGAGGAAAAAAATAGCCTGGCTCCTGCGTTGCCACAGGTCTGAGGCATCATTCCCCTGGTTTGCTTCAACTGCATCCTTCTCAGGACTTTCGGAACGGGATGGTGAGCCTAACACTGCAGGCTAGCGCATTTAGAAATGAATGTTTTGCAGCCTCGCAGGGATGCCGGGGGGATTTTTTTTATCACCTACGCACCAAAGGCTGCCCAGGGCTAATAAGCTGCTAAGAGAAATACTGGAAACTTGCCTTGGCAGGAATCTTTTTCCTCATCTCTCCACAAAGAGCCCATGGATCAAGTGGCAGCCCAGCAGTGCTGTACGCAGAGGTCTAATATACCCTTCTGGTTATATATATATTTTTATATATATATATATATATATATACACACACATATATATATACACACACCCTTCTAATATATATACTCTAATATACCTTTGCTGGGTCTGGCAAAACCGGCCCCCGAGCCGATAAGCTAATACCTCCCCGCTCAGCACGGAACAGCTGTAGGGATGTGGAGCCATCCCAGCCCGAGGGACAGGGGCCGTCCCCAAAGGTCTCCGTCCCACCGCTGAGCTCTGAGCCCTGCAGCTGGCAGGAGGACAGCAGGGACGGGGCACAACAGCAGAGCAGCCCACAGCCGGCTCAGGAGCACAAAACGGGATGCGCAGAGCGGGATAAAAGCAGCCAGCCGGCAATCGTTAGCCAGTCATTGTTCTCAACAGGACAATATATTTTTTTTAATTTTAAAAAAAAAAAAAAAAAAACAAAAAAACACCACACCACAATTTCTGAGCTCTATTGCTTGGAAGACGCCCAAGGAGATACTGAACAAACTGAATTAACAATAATCCTGAATTAAAATGCCTGTAGTTCTTCCTGCCTGAAGGTCATGAAGAGACGTGGGCTCTGGAGCGCATCGGTCCCCCTGCGGTACCCACACTCTGACCCCAGCCCTGGGACACCGTCAGGCTAGCAAAGGACCGGGAAGAACTATAGAATCATAGAACGGTTCGGGTTAGAAGGGACCTTAAAGATCATCTAGTTGCAACCGCCCTGCCCTGGGCAACCATGCCAAGAACAACCAAGGTGGGTCAGGACGCCTTCAACAGAGGGAGGAGGACAAAAGCCGAGGAAGAGAACAATGTACAGGGCTGGGTACAGGGTGGAGGAGAGACAAGACCAGCAGCAGGAGTGCTGTGCTTTCGCTCACCCTCTGCTTCTTCAAGGGCATTAGAAATAATCCCGCAGCCACCTTCATCTGCGATGCTGCCCCGTGCTACGTACAGCACGGAATCACGGAATCTTCAGAGTTGGAAGGGACCTCTAGAGATCATCTAGTCCCACTCCCCTGCTAAAGCAGGATTGCCTAGAGCACATCCCTCAGGACTGCATCCAGGCGGGGCTTGAAAGTCTCCAGAGAAGGGACCCCACACCCTCCCTGGGCAGCCTGTTCCAGTGCTCTGTCACCCTCACCGTAAAGATGTTTTTCCGTGTATTTGAACGGAACTTCCTATGTTCCAACTTGTGCCCATTGCCCCTCGTCCTGTCACTGGGAACCATTGAAAAGAGCCTGGCTCCATCCTCCTTAAGCCCACCCTTTAGATACTTGTATACATTAATAAGGTCTCCCCTCAGCCTTCTCTTCTCCAGGCTAAAGAGTCCCAGCTCTTTCAGCCTTTCCTCATAAGGGAGATGCTCCAATCCCATAATCATCTTAGTTGCCCTTCGCTGGACTCGCTCCAGCAGTTCCCTGTCCCTCTTGAACTGGGGAGCCCAAAACTGGACACAGTATTCCAGTGGTGGCCTCACCAGTGCAGAGTAGAGGGGGCACTGCGACCCGTAATCGCAAGCGACAATTGTTTCCTCTGTTTTGAGCGGGAGGCGTCCTAGGGACTTTTATACGAGGGTTACGAATTTCTGTCTGGTAGTCCCGACTGACAACTGAACCCCAAAAGCCCAGCAAAGCAAGTAGCCCGTGCTCTGCCGAGCCCACCCGGCCGCGCCTGGGGAAAGGGGACTTCCTTCCCTTTGCAGAACGAGGCATAAACAGCCTTTTCTCCTGTCCGCACACACCGCTCGGCTCACGGTTTAATGGCAGAACTCTTAATTCAGGCACACGCACGAAGAGCGAAACAGATACCGTGCGCAAAAAAAGCGGTATTTACTTATGGAGATCATTTTTGCAGCTGATGGACTAGAACTGTTCCCCCTGAGTGCTCCAATGCTGTAAGTACTGACAGAGCGGGCATTTTCCTGCTTCTCCTATATTTCCTCTAAATCCCAAACAGATGGGTTTGCTGGACGGTTAGTCACCCGGATCTGCCCGGCGTTAGAAGCAACGGGAACCATAATCCAACCCCAAAATCCGCCTCATCCTTTACAAGGCTTCTTTCAACAGCCCCCAGGAACCCGCTGCCGATAGGGAGAGGTGAGCGATGCAAGAGAGGAGAGCTGTCCCAGACACCCGCAGGGAAGAGCGAGTCGTAAAGAAAATGTGTGTTTTCTTCACTTAAAAAAAAAAGAAAAAAGATGCAGAAAACAGGCGTACCACTCGTTCAGTCCAATAAACCCCATGCGCTGAGCTACAGCGGTACCTGCAAGCTCCCACTGACGGATCTTCTCCCAGGTATTTCCACACTTTAGAATTCTTTTCCTATTAGGAAACCAAAGGTTTTGGGCTAAAGCAGAAGCGTGGCTGCCAGCGTTGCCTCTGTGTGCTCCATTATCAGATTCAGACACATTTGTTCTTACCGAGCCTAACGACAAACAGACTGGCTGTGATTGCCGATACCCCATCAACTGCCCTCTGCCACGTACAAACACCCAAAGCCACCCTCCGAAGGAAGATGCCAAAATCTGTCATTCGGCCGAGAAGAAAGCGGATGGAAAAACGTTATTGAGGACGAAGAACCCCGGCTCTTTGGCGGGGGGGGGGGGGGGGGGGGCTGAAGTTGATGACTGACAAACAGCCGGCTACATAAACACGTCGAACTTATCAAGATGAAATGTGTAATTGCGCACACACGATGCCACATATGGGGCATTCCAGCGCAGCCAGCCATCTGCAGGAAAAGAATATTTTCATTTCACTCAGAAAAGGAAAAAAAACAAAAACAAAACAAACCCAAAAAAAACCCAACAACCAGGCATTTTATCATTTCCCTTCTCTAATTTTGGTCTCTTGCATTGATTTTTTACTAACAGTTCCAAGACAGACTACGCATGCTTTGGTTTGAAAAGCTTTCTTCCTCTTACGTTACTGAAATTAAGCTTTTTTTTTTTTTTAAAAGGGGAGCTGTGATTTTGGACCAGTGCAGCCCCGCAACTCCCGAGCAGCGCGGGACAGAAGATGCGAAACAAAGAATAAGCCACAACTCTTTGACAAATATCCTATTCAAAGCTGACGATTAGCGGGGCGGGTTCTCCCTTCTTAATAATTATTATTAAAATATGCCCGACACGGACGATTCTGTGGTGCAAAAAAAAAAAAAAGAAGGGGAGGAAGAGGAGGATGCTGATTTAGCTGACCTCTGGCTAGCGGTCCAGCGTGCAACAGCTGCCTTGCCCAAATCACAGGCTGTAATTCCGCTCCCTTACACCAGCCACACGAAGATCAGCCTCAGCGGTATTTTGGGTATAAATCCAGGCACAGTTTGATGCAAGTTGCCCAAGAATTATTCCACTTTAAAGTAACTTTCCTCTCTTAAGACTTTCCACCCTGACCAACCTCAACGCTCCAGAGGGATCCAATTCCATTTCATACCCACTAGCCAAAAAAATTTCAAACAGACTTGAGCAAAACTGCTGTAATTAAGCAGCCTGCTCAGGAAGCACGACTTCTTCGCTAGCACAAGCGGCAAAGGGAGTGCCTGCGGTCCCTGTTAAAATGAATAATGGCTACCTGAAGAGAAAACGCTGCCCAGGACTGCCGATTCCTTCCCCCGCACCTCCATCAGCCCCACGGTCCCTGGCAGGCTGTGCTATTGGGAGATTTTTAATTTATTTTTTTTTTAATTCTTTTATGCGATACCTCAGTTAAAATGTAACCTCAGCGAGTCCCTTCAGCACGTAAAGTGCGAGCATCTGTCAAAGTGACAGCAGAAGCAGCGTAATCCCCTTCGGTCTGGAAAAAACGAGTCATAGAACCTGTGCTTCGCCGCCACTGCCGACTCCAACATGGCAGCACCGAGCCAGGGGCTGGAGCCAGCGCCGCCGCCATGCTCCAGGAGCTGCTGAGAGCACGGCAAGGGGCACACGGTGGCACGCATCTGGCCATCCCTCCACTCTCCAACGCCACCACGTCCCACGGCACCATCCCTCCGCTCTCCAACGCCACCACGTCCCATGGCACCATCCCTCCGCTCTCCAGTGCCATCAAGTCCCACGGCACCATCCTTCCACTCTCCAACGCCATCACGTCCCACGGCACCATCCCTCCACTCTCCAACGCCATCACATCCCACGGCACCATCCCTCCACTCTCCAACGCCATCACGTCCACGGCACCATCCCTCCGCTCTCCAACGCCATCACGTCCCACGGCACCATGCCTCCACTCTCCAACGCCATCACGTCCCACGGCACCATCCCTCCGCTCTCCAACGCCATCCGTTCCGTGTCAGCATCCCTCCACTCTCCAGTGCCATCACGTCCCACGGCACCATCCCTCCACTCTCCAGTGCCATCACATCCCACGGCACCATCCCTCCACTCTCCAGTGCCATCACATCCCACGGCACCATCCCTCCGCTCTCCAGTGCCATCACGTCCCACAGCACCATCCCTCCGCTCTCCAACGCCATCACGTCCCACGGCACCATCCCTCCGCTCTCCAACGCCATCACATCCCATGGCACCATCCCTCCGCTCTCCGACGCCATCACGTCCCACGGCACCATCCCTCCACTCTCCAGTGCCATCGCATCCCACGGCAATATCCCTCCACTCTCCAATGCCATCACGTCCCACGGCACCATCCCACCGGTCTCCAACGCCATCCATTCCATGGCAGCATCCCTCCACTCTCCAGTGCCATCACATCCCACGGCACCATCCCTCCACTCTCCAGTGCCATCGCGTCCCATGGCACAAGGGAATGCAGCAAGGGGCTCGGCACGCTGTGATGGTGAGGCAGGGGAGGGTCTGGCGTGCTCCTGGGAGCAGAGTCCCCTCCCAGTGCACCCCTCGCCGACTGCACGCGCAGGGGATGCTCCCCCAGGCAGCAAAGGTACAAGATCTCCTGATACCTTAGGCTGTAAGGCAAGACTGGGCTGGGTTTTCAAGCCTCTCCCCGCAGTTCCCCAGGCTAAGCTTCTGTTCGGGGAAAAAAAACCCCACCTCTTCCTTCATTAATCGTACAAAACAGGGAGCAAGGACTTTCCTTTAACAGCACACTAAGTGTTGTAAGAAAGCTACCGCTGCTGTTAACCAATAAGCTCTCAAGTGTCCAAATGGAATTAAATGATCTTTTTAACGGCTAAATTCGCAACAGCACCTGACTTCATGAACGGCTCACTAATTTCAGGAGAAACGCTCAAACTCGCGCGCCACCGCAGGCTGGAAAAAGCTTCAGCGCTGTCGGGAGGCCAACCGGGACTCGGTACGCAATCTGCATTTTAAGCCCCGGGAATGACGAGCTTTGCTAAACCCTGACCTTGACAGCCGTTGCGCCTTCCTAAAGGGTTTCATCTCAATGTCATTTAATACTCTGTAATCATCACAGCTTTCAACAGCACCCAACTAGTTGCCACGTTTATTTGCAGCCGACAGCAGTTAGAGAACACAAAACGCATTTTATTTTTTTAATCCTTCAAAATTGATAAAGAACCACGCTTCCATCTACCTGCGAACCAGGATAAAAGAGGAGGGGACGGGAATACCTGCAACAAAGCCTCAGGCCACCCAAAAGAGGTGTTACGCTGTTAATGGAATTTCTTTCATACACTTGCCTACGCCCCTTAACTTAAAAGCCCTTCTTTTCTTTTCATTACAGAAAACTGTAACAAAAACTCACAATCTTGTGCAGCCAACTCACTCCGGTGTGTCAGATCGCCACTGAAAACACAGCGCTCGGGTCTCTAGGCAATGACGATCAACGACGTTATCTTCTGCCTCCCCCTAATTCTCCGCAGCACCTCCTTCCCCCGGACAAAAACACATGGAAAGCCCGAAGTGCCGACTGCAGCCACAATAGCAGGGCGAGGAGACGCACTGAACAGCGAGCACGACGGATTTTCGGGAGCTCGGAGCCACGCCTTTGGACGGCCACCACTCCCTCCGTCCAGCACCAAGCCATTGTTCCACGTAATTAGGTTTAAGTGATATTTATGGGTAGGCATTTTGGGAGTCACCTCCTGGAGCCCACCGGAGGCTGGTGGGAGAGCCGCTGGGGCCCCATGCTCGAGGGTCAGAGCCAGGGCCACACGTGTGCCAGCTTGCTGGTCCTCGCTACGGGCCACCCAGGGTCTCACCTGAGGACAGATATGGGACATCTGCCTGAACAAGGAGATGGATCGGACAGGCTTTACTTCCACCAATTCGCTTCCTTTCCCCCCCCAAGATGCATATATTTTTTTAACACGTTCCTTGCAATCCAAATGAATCACCGAATGGTTTGGGTGGGAAGGGACCTTAAAGCCCACTCAGTGCCACCCCCTGCCCTGGGCAGGGACACCTCCCACCAGCCCAGGTTGCTCCAAGCCCCGTCCAGCCTAGAATGAGACAAATCAAGTTGCTGTTGGCTTCTTTGCCAATTTTCCCCAGCAAAACACAACTATGCATGAAATAAAATTCATTGCGTGGATTCTGCGCCGTGCCGGGAGGCAACCACGAAGCCAGGTTTCCCTCCTGGCTGCGATCAAAGCCTGTCCGGTGACGAGCCAAGACAGTCCCACAGTCGTTCCGACCTGGGGCTGCGAGGCCGTCAAGTTTGAAACCAAGACAAGCAGCAGTATTGAGAAGTCGGATGGTTTTTCAGTTACCATCATGCATACTGCGCTGAGAAGCGAGACAAATACGCGCACTAATATATTTTGATCATGAATTAAACAGAGGAGGAGGGGAGGAGTGTGCTCTTCGGAAGGGAGTGCTACAGCAAAGTAAATAATGAGTCACGTAGCCAGAAACAGGCTGAGATCAAAAAGAGGTTTACAGACAAAGTAGACGGTTCAGCGCAGATAAGTGTAGAGTAATGACGACTTTGATGAGTCTTTATCACACACGCCTCTGTGTCAATGGCTGCAAGAAATAACAAACACGAGGGGAAGGCGCCGCTGACACCCGTGTACATCATTAATGAAGAACGAGCAATTGAGCACACAAACCTCGCGACGCTGAGAACGAGCAGGAGGCGGCGGCGTTCGAGGAAACTCTGGGCAGCCCTAATGTAGGAAGACGCGCTCCACAAAGCAGACACCACTTGAAGTGTTCATAGATCACCCCAAATACCAAACACCTTTGCATTAGAGTCGTGCGTGTTCAAGGCATTGCTCGCTGGAGGATGGTGTCAGCGGCAGAGATTCATCACATTTAATGGTGTCAGGACGAAGCTTAATATTTCACAGTTACGTGCAGTTGGACATTACTATACCCCGGGAGCCCTACATGCCCTAAATCATTTTTGTTAAGTCACGCATTTTGCACGTGGCATCTGGTAATCATTTCAAGCTGGTTCTATTGGTTTAACTGGTGCTCCCTATAAACTTACCGACCCAAGTTAATTCAGCGAGTTGAACAGAAAAATTCATGCACGTGAACGGCACCAGTTAAATCAATGGCAAATCGCCTCTCCGTATCAACCCTGCGACTCCGTGCACGGATCAGAATTGAGGGAGAAGACATCTTTGAACACAGCAACAGGCCACGGGAGGAAAAACAGCAACACTAATAAAGAGAGAGCCCAGCGCAGGATAATAAAGGATAATAAAGAGGGAGCCAACCGCCGGAGGCACACGCAGCACGAAGCAAAGCTCAAGAGAAGGGGAGAAGCCAGCGCGGGGCTTACGGAGGTAACCCGCAAACTGCAACCCTGCCCCGCGAAGGCAGCCGCGCCGGAGGAGCTCCAGACATCCTTCCCAGCTTCAATGATTCAGTGACCAGACTGGAGAGGTCATACCTAGACAGGAGGCTCCTCAGGGGCAGATTTCTTTCTTCCTCTTATGCCTCTTGTTTCATGCCCCGTGAGAATCAGAGGACTCAGTAATTCCGTACTCCTCCTGCAATTCTCTCTCCACACTGAATTCTCTTGCACCGGCTCCCACACTTCACGTTGTGTGTTCACCCTATAAATTTTTTTACGGCCCTTCCCACCACTGAATCGCAAAGCCCCGTCCAGGTTGGGCCAGTTTGGATCACATCTTTTATCTGTAGGCGCGAATATCGAAGAGAGGTCTGGCGAGGCACAGCCCCTCCTGAGCCCAAGCACAGCGCCAGGCACAGCCCTCCTCCTCCTCCTCCTCTTCCTCCATCTGCACGGACACAACCCTTCTCAGCATCCCACTGCCTTCCAACACCATGCAGTCTTCTGCGCTTTAAAAATTTCCCAAAAGACGCCACGCGCAGGTGTCTGGACAGCAAATTTAGGCCAAGTGACAACCAGGTGGTCGCCGTTTCACTGCTCCTTCAGAAGCAGACCCAGCACCCAGCGAGGGATCCGCAGGTTACAACCCGCGGCTCTAGAGGGAACGAACCCAGGGACAACTCTGCAGATCGACCGCTACTTCCACGCGAACCGAGGGACAGAGGAAGCCTCAGCAAAAGGCAGCTCACAGATTCCCATGGGAGCGGATCCGGGAGTAGGCTGGGAGCACGCTGGGGGTGCTGCTGGCGAAGGTCGCCCAGCTCGCGACAGCACGGAGCACGCAGCATCCCGGAGTCCCGGCGGGCAAACGGGGCTGGGTCCGAGGACAGCACAGAACCCACGGGCCATTATCCCATACAATTAAACCGCCATCCTTGCTTAACAGCACGGGGAGAAGGAAAGAAAGCAGCCTCCGCGTAAGACAGCATTAAGTGATTTTTTTGCAAATCATCTTCTCCCTGGTCTTTTGTTTAATGAATAGCAGACACCGAAACTGCCAAAGAGGGAGGTTGTAAGAGACGTGGCCACTTCCAGGAGGCCATCACTCCACCGCCCGCTCCAAGGGGCCAGGACGCAGCACAGCGCCCCAGGCTGCGCTGGGACAATCCCATTAAACACCCCCTCCTCTGCCAGAAGAAGGAATTCTCCCCGGGCTTGAATACTGCTTCGCTGGGGAGGGGCGGGGGGAGGCTAAAAAAAAAAAAAAACAAACAAACAAACAAAAAAAACCCCACCTCCTAAATTTCGGGAAGACAAGACTAGAATTCAAGATCATCTTGACAAATTGGAGAGACAATTCAATTAGCTCAGCCGAGAGCCCAGGGATGTCCTCCACCGGGAGAGCAGGAGCCACACGGAGCAACGCGCACCGGGCTGGGCAGGAGCGCAGCAGCCAAAGCACCCGAGGCTGCTCGCGGGGCCAGAACACGCAGGGAGACGTGGTGATGCTGAGCGCCGTACAGGAGAAAGCTGTTCTGCTCTGCATCGTCAGAAGGCAAAGTATTACCTGAATACCAAATCCGCTCCGTCGGGCCAGATGTTAAGGGTTATTAAACATTGGAATAGGCTGCCCAGGGAGGTGGTGGATTCACCATCCCTGGAGGTGTTTAAAAAAGGGGTAGATGGGGCACTTAGGGACGTGGTCTAGAAGTGGCTTTTGTCAGGGTAGGTTAATGGTTGGACTTGATGATCTTAAAGGTCCCTTCCAACCTCAGCGATTCTATGATTCTATGCAAGAGAACTACAAGAAATCCAGAATAGGGGCTGGTTCAGGAAACAAACTGTAGGGTTCCCACTAGACTCCAGTTTGGCTGAAGTAAAGCTGGTTTGAAGTCTACCGATAGTGTTCACCCCATCCTTTGTACAGCTTTCCATCAAGATGCAGTTTTAAATAAGGTTAAACAGATGCCCCTCGCCCCCAGATCAGCAACGCGTGCTTTTTCCTTCTTTAAACAACTCATCCCTAGCAGCTTTGTTTGTGACACACATTAGGGAGAGAAAAGAAAAAAAAAAAAAGAAAAAAAAAAAAAAAAAAAAAAAAAAAGGAGATATTAACTCTTCAAGTCTCGCTCCTTGAACCAAAACCTACACGATGGGTCTCGTGGTGTAAAGGATGGGGAATCCAGAGGCTAGTGACTCCACAGTATCACTTCTGAGACCAGACTACCCCACCAGGCACAAAAAATAAATAAATAATAATAAAAAATCAGTATCTTTTCACAGAGCAACCTGTGAGCATGTCATCCACGAGCAGAGACCTACAAGAAATACTTCTAGTTTTTTAAGCTAGCACAAGACGCGTGATGCAAAAGCAAAAGACAGTTTAAGTGAAAAATTTGCTTCCCGCTGCATCTCTTCCTTCCTCCCCTCCCTGGAAAAAGCAGAGCGAGGAGCAGCAGGCTGGGCTTCCACCTCCTGGGAACTGCCAGCACAATGCTTAAGAGTCGTATTTGCTGCCCAGTCTGCGGGAGCGTGTGTCTCCTGGGGCCAAGATGCTCATCCATCAGCCCAACTGTTGCCAGGCGGCCCCCGAGGACCACGTCATTCACTGCACGGAAGCCACTGGAGCATCCTGGCTGCAGCCCTGGCTATCGCTCCTCTCGCAGAACAAGGCAGAAACGTCAAGACATAAAAATCCACCTCGATACAACCAACGCCTTTGGGTCTCTGAAATAAAAGTTTGTTATTAGAAAACCTGTTACGTGAGCCATGACAATGCCATGTCTGCATTGCCTTTACACATGGAAGGTTGCTTTCTGGGATTCTTTTTTTTCCCTCGTAGGACAGGAAGAAAAAATAATAAGCCATTTTGGAGCCAAATTCCATGTAGCTTCTCCAAACACAAATGGCTATTCCACATGGCTGGGTGATCTGAGCCACGGGACCAGTGCTGGTCCTTGCGCCGGATGGTGCGGACCGGCCTGCACACGGACCCCAGAGCAAGCGCCCCCTCCGCTCCCTGCCTCCAGGAACCATCCGATGCACTGGGAGGGAACCGGGAACAAATGAAGATACGGGGTGTGAACCAGGGTACCACCAGCCTTGTGCAAAAAAAAAAAAAAAAAAAAAAAAGAAAAAAAAGTGTCAAGCCCCCCAGCAAAGGAGCACCCACAGCCACGTTTCACGGGTGGGGAACCCACAGAAACCCGTCCGCAAGATGAACACCGAAGGGAGCATCCCAAAACCCGGCAAAGTCCGCTGCAGCGTTAACTCTCACATTTGGAAATATTATGCAATTTATTACATCGCAACCACCCCACCACCCCCCCCCAAGCCCCCATAGCCAGGAGGCGGAGGCGGCGGCCAGGCACGCTCTGCCTCGTTGGTTTTACCGTCTTTCTGGTGGAAAACGCCGTTACATGAAAAGTCTGGGGGGCGGTTTGAGCGCGATGCCAGTAGCTGTCTAAAGTAATTGTTACTTGTCATACAAATTTTATCTAAAGAGCGGCAGAGTAGCTTTTACCAGAGGTACACACGCCTGGAGATACACAGCGCGCACGTACACGGTACGGGGAAAGCGCTCCCCGTTATCTGAGCTCACTTACAAACATCAACATCTCGGTTACAACTCATTTGTCTTCCTCACTGCCCCGCCACACCGGACGGACAGGACAACGACCTCCTGTTACGCTGATTTAATCAATATTTCATGCAAGTCAGACACAAGCTTAGATGGGCCGCCCGCCCGTACGCAAATCCGAAACATAACGCCAAGTTGCCCTTAGGGCACAGCCCGACATCGGCAAGCCATTTCCCGGGAAGGGAATTTTCAGTAAATTGCACATTTCATTTCCACGTTATGGGAAGCGCTTTCCCCGAGTTCTTCCAGCAGTCACCTCCTGCTATTAACGACCACGAGCAATGCAGTGACCCTTGTAACGTCTGATTTCACAGCAAATATTTTAATTTCTGAAGGTGAAATGCGAGACGTACTCTCCTATAACACTTATCTTTATGGCTCTCTTAATTCTTTAGAATTTATAGGCTCCACTAAAAGCACAAGGAACATAATTGAAATAGATTTTCCAAGATATATCTGGATTATTTTAACCCACCTTTCCTTGTTAGCCATTTATATTATCTTATTCTAACATAGGAAAAAAAAAAAGTATTTTCACGCTAAGAGCTTCACGAGCAGCTTTTTAAAACTAAAAAAAAAAAAAAAACCCTAATGGCTTTTTAAAAAAAAGACATTGGTTCCGGCAGCAAAGATTTTCAGAACTCGGGACAAGAGGGAGGACGTCACAGCCCCAACATTTTCCCATTTCATCCAAACGGATCGGTCTCTCGAATAAAGGCATTAACGCCTCTTTGAAATTCTGTCCCAAAACAAAGCGTGCAACTTCAGAGATCCCGGAAAGGTATGAACACGCCATCGCAATGAGAGTCTTCGGCGCGTGGAGAACAACGGTGGCACGTGTCAGCCCGGAGGATAAAATGGCTTTTTCCAAAAAACTTTTCTGCTTCTAGGAGCCCCGCTGTGCCCTGGGGGGAGACCGCCACACCTCCCAGTTTGAGAGCCAAAGGGGACCAGTGCCCGGCAGAAACGAGGGAGGTGAATTTAGCCTTGCTGTAAGGTAGCGGGGGACCAGAAAGCCCCTCCAGATCCCTCCACCCTACCACGTCGCCATCTGTTAGCGGGCAGACGCAGCATCACCGAGACGGGCTTTGCAGCCCACTACACTTCTCTGGTTTCCATTGTTCTTCTACGTGGGGTTTTTTTCCCCTCGGGGTGGGGGGGGGGAAGATACAAAAAGAACAGTTTGAAGAATGAACGCTTTTTCCAGCGTTATCACTGCAGCAATAGGCGCATACGGAAACTCAACGAGAGCTCGCTTCTGATTTATGTTTGATATTTCGTTTAATTGAATTTTGCAAGACAACTGTTTTCGTTATTGAGAAATGGACCTCCCATCACGCATAGAGGGGGAAGCGGACTCAAATGCTTAAACTCTGGCTCATTTAGCAGTGCCACTTTTGGAATGAACAATAGCTTCGTACATAAATTTGCTTGTTTGGCTGCCACAGATGTGAACTGTCAGGGCCTTTTAGAACAAAAGAAATGACACGTCAAAGCAAATCTATAGTTTAGCTAATCAAAATGCCATGTTTTAAATATTCAGGTTGTTTTACACGAAAAGAAGGCATTTATCAGAAAGCACATAAATTGAGGGAAATCTAAGATGTAAGTGGAACACAGACAAAATAAGGACTTTCAAGTACGCACAAGAAATTTATTTCCCTATGTACTTTCTCAACCACCACCTCCCCTCCCCAAAAAAGAAAACCTAACAAAACATCAAAAAAGCATATCCTCCGCCTCTCTTCAGCAACGAAAAGATGAAAGCCACCTAAAGCATTCCACCTACCAAAGTTGGCCCAGCGTTTTGCATTGCTCAGAATGACCAGAGTTGGCCGCGGCACTTTGGAAACAGCCCTCGCTAGACCAGCCAAGCTCCTTCCCCAGTCTTGCCACTATGTTTTCTCCGGGTGCTGGTTTTCAGCTTCCAGAGCTCCGAGTGGTATTGCTGATAGGGAATGGAGACGTTGGGGACATCTGCAAAGCTTTAACTTCTTTTCTGCAGGCAGTCTGGGGAGCAGGAGTACAAGGGGATGTGCTTGGTGTCTCTAATATATATATGCACACACACATATATATACATATATATATATAAAAAAATATATATATGTATATATATGTGCGTGTACTCTTTACCTGTAAGCAGGTAAAGGCCTTCAAGGTCTTTTCCTTCCTTTCCAAGGTTATTACCTTCAATGGTATTGCAACAGAAGCTTACTTAGCTACGAAAACAAAATAAAATAAAGGCATCGGACACAAAAACCCTCGTTTTGTGAGCATTTTAGGACTTCTGCTGCTTGCGGCCAGCCTCCTCGCACCCCTTTGCGCAGATTTCCCCCAGCCCTGCTTCCCCCCGGACCTCTCGGCTCCTGCCAGCCTGCACCAAAGTTACAGTAAAACTTGACAAAGCAAAAAACTTATTATTCAGGCATGACAGCTCGCTGTGCTTAGCTGCCCGCAACACAACGCCCGGATGTGGAAGCTTAACATTATCTCCTAAAAGTTAAGCCCCCTTCGTTTATCATCTATTGCCAGAATAGCGACTAGGTTGCAAAAACACTCCAAAGGGAGGTTTTTACAGCAGCCGGTCTCTCTCCTGCTTCTTCGTGCTCGGAGGGGTGTTAAGTCCATTGCCAGAGTTTCGTCTTTGGAATACAAACATGTTTCAGAGCGCGGAAAATCCCTCTAAGCCCACTGAAGATACTGGTCCGGTTGCGAATCTCACCCCTGCTTGTGTCCTGCACCTTGTAGACCTGCAGATAAGCTTCCTGGAAAAACATCGGCTCTCTTCTACTCTGCCACAGAACAGAAGGCTGCTACATCCTAGAGGCACAAAGAAAAAGCCACAAAAGGTCATACCCAGACTTTCGAAGAAGTTGAGGAGCCGGGCTTCGCGGTCCATTAACGAGCTGGGAGCCTCACAGATTGAGCAGAGCTCAGGGGAGTGCAGCTGGGGCCCATCTCCGCACAGAAAGGAGCGGCATTAACTAGCTGAGGTATCGTCCGCCATAAGGAAAGCATATCATGCCATCAGATATTACAATTATTACAGAATCCCAGACTGGCAGGGGTGGGAAGGGACCTCTGGAGATGACCCAGTCCAACCCCCTGCCAGAGCAGGGTCACCCACAGCAGGTGGCACAGGAACGCGTCCAGGCGGGGTTGGAATGTCTCCAGAGATGGAGACTCCCCCACCTCTCTGGGCAGCCTGGGCCAGGGCTCTGCCACCCTCACAGCAAAGAAGTTCCTCCTCATGTTGAGCTGGAACTTCCCATGGTCACGTTTGTGCCCGTTACCCCTTGTCCTGTCCCCGAGCACCACTGAGAAGAGCCTGGCCCCATCCTCCTGACACCCCCCCTTTCCGTATTTATAAGCATTGATAAGGTCCCCCCTCAGTCGTCTTTTTCCCAGACTGAAGAGCCCCAAATCCCTCAGCCTTTCTCCATCAGAGAGGTGTTCCAGTCCCCTCAGCATCTTACAATGTTCTTCTGCATCTGCCACTTTTAGCCCATCTTTCAGTAGGTCCTAAAATAGTCTCCCTACCAGGCTCCTGACTGACTCTTTATCCCACACGAAAAAAAAGTATGAAAACAATTCAGTTTGCCCAATTCCCTGCGTAAGACATGTTTTTGTGCACCCAGCCGGGATTTCTGCCCCACGGCACGTACAGCACCGATGCAGCTGGAGAGGATTTGCACAGAGCGCAGTCCCCAGCCTGGGGACCGGTGGATGAGCACGAAAAGCTGAAGAATGAAGCTTCAGAAGTGACAGGGAGTGTAATGATAAGACGAGGGGGAACGGTTTTAAACTGAAGGAGGGGAGATTTAGATGAGATAACGGGAAGAAATTCTTGGCTGTGAGGGTGGTGAGCCCCTGCCCCAGGTTGCCCAGAGAAGCTGTGGCTGCCCCATCCCTGGAGGGGTTCAAGGCCAGGCTGGACGGGGCTTGGAGCAGCCTGGGCTGGTGGGAGGTGTCCCTGCCCAGGGCAGGGGGTTGGAATGGGATGGTCTTTAAGGTCCCTTCCAACCCGAACCATTCTGTGATTCTATAACAGCAGCCACCTACAGAAGACACACTTTTTGTCGGGCTCGGGGTGTTTTCTATGGGAAGCTTGGGCTTTAGGGTCACCGCGTTCTTGATTCAGCAACAATAATTTACGGTACTCTAAACTCACCGACAGCAAAGCGGCTCCATCACCAGAAATGTCTCGCCGACTGTGCCAAAGAGCCCACGCGCGCTGTAGGATCGACGTGGCCGTCGCCACAAACGCCAAGCTGGAAGAGCAGCGCTGCAGCTTGCCGCTGATCCCCCGAGGGACTGAACTCCCGCTGCACTTCTAGTAAAGCGGCTGCATTGGTAAACCCTTAAGCTCAAGACTCAAACACCACCGCCTCAAAAACCCCCATAGATATTGCTCCATTTAGTGCTGCTAGGCGCGGGTGTCAATGGGATTTGAAAATAAATGGTACTAGCAGCTACGTGTACGAGTGTCTTATTTCTCCAATTCCCCCAGAAGCTGTCCTTTAGCAGCCTGACAAACCCAGCAATTCCAAATGACTAAACACTTTTTGATCCCTTCAAGTGACGGCTGAAAAGCAGCCTCTAACACTTCGGGGCTTTACTTCGGATACGGCTGCAAGAAAAACCATTCGTAAGACCTTTAAGATGCAGCTATGAAGAAGAAAAAAAAAACCAAACAACTTTGAAATGTTTTGTTTTGTTTTTTCTCTCAACGATTTGAATTACCAACATTCCGAGAAGAAAACCTACAGCCTCTCCAGTGAGCGCTCAGGCAGATGGCAAAGCCTGCTCAGGAGACGGCTTTTGTTTTCTCCACGTTGAGGAAAGGCAGAGGACGGAGAAAAGCCGTTCCCTGCGACCGGAGCTCTCCTGCCCCAAACCCACGCATCTTCCAGCATCCCCACCCGGCCCCAACCCACGCATTTTCCAGCATATCCAAACTGGGCACCTCTGCCTGCAGCAGCGTCCGCGCCAGCAGCGCGATGAGCACTGGTCCAGCGGGGATGCAAAGCAGCGCTCCGTACTGTAAAATACAGGTTTTCAAGCACTTGCCACGTAGATATTGCAGCATTTCGTTATTCGCCCTGGATGCACGGCAAGAAGGGCACCATGGCCACACGCATTTCACCGGGGTTCCTGATCTCCCGCTTTAAATGACTAAAAGTTCCTCTATTATTAAAAAAAAAAAAAAAGTACCTTTTTTTTTTTTTTAAATTTTGAACCTGTCTCCCCTAGAAGTACTTAAGTAACAAAGACACTGTTGTAAGCGACTGTAGAGATACGACAGTCATGCTTCCTAGATTGGACTGGGCTTTGGACAAAAGAACGCCGTCTCCTAAAACAGTGAAGCAATGCTACGTTTGGAAACGTTATTAGACTATTTAGTTCTTTATTAGTAGAGCCATTGAGATTTATAGCCTACAGAAAAGGGTTGTTCAATCAACAGGGAGCAACTGAAGTGAAAAAGCATTAATGTTACCACCGAGGCAATTATCGTAACACGATCACAATCCCTACGCATCTTTAATTTTTGCCAACACAACGGATTCTCTATTACATGGATCCCTGTTTCATTAAGATAATACGATTTGTAATAATAATAGGAGAGGGGTGAAACAGAATCCGGTCCCTTAACACTTGAGCGTTGCTTTCCCTGGGGAGATATCGGCACACAAAATGGGGCTTCCGGCAAAGCGCTTGTAATCTCAGAAGCCAGTGCACCTATTAAACACTTAGCGGGGCTCCAGCGGAAAGACAATACCAGAGACGACAGCCTCCAGAGAGATAAAAGTCTCAGTCGGACGCTGGTTTAGTGCCATTTAACATCTTATCTACCTGGAAATCCAAACAGGCAAGAAAATGGCATCGCCCCCCCGAGGAGCAGAGCGGCGATTCTGTGATGCCAGGCGGCTCCGGCGCCGCAGTCCTGGGGAGGTGATCAGCTTGTCTTGGGGAAACCGATTCCCTGGGGCCAGTCCTCCTGCTGCCTCCGCTCCAAGGGTGATGCTTTCCTTCGGCAGTCTGGAAATGCAGACCCAAAGGGATGGGAAGGCCTTGATCCAGGAAACCAATCCAAACTACTTCTCCTAAAGTTTTGTGGGTTTTTTTTTTTTCTTTCTTATCCTTTTTGGGGTAAAGAGGAGGAAGAGGGGAGCAGGCACCAAGAAAACAAGATGTTCTGACTAGAAGACAAAAAAGAGGAAGATGAAGGAAATTTCTATTAATGCAAAGAAGTCTACTTGGGCTGTCATCATTACTTTACTGAAAGATCAGACCCTACCAAGACGCGGGTTCTCTCCGTTCATCTCCTAATGACAGCTTATCTGAGCACCATGGAAGACCTGGTCACATACCCTAGTCTTATCACAGCACCAAGTTTTTGACAAACTTTAAAATTTAGAAGATTCTTAATGCTTCGCTGGGTTGTAGAAGGGACCGAGCCAGTGTTGCCAGGAGAGACATCAGTGGCAGCAGAGAGAGGGACGCTTGCGCTGGGTACAGCCAGAGCGACAGCGCAAGGGTCCAAGCCACACAGTAAGGCTGAATTTCAGAGAAATATGAAGAAGAAGAAAAAAAAAAAAAAAAAAAAAAGAAAAAAGGGACTCCCTTTCAGGATCAGTGTTGAGCTCTGGATGGAGATATTCACAGAGGGGAGAAAAAATAATCTCAAAGCACAATTTTGCTCGCTACGCTTAGGGCTTTAGAGGGAACCTACCAGTTTTCTCGCATCGGGGAGGCGGCAGCTTTGCTGACCCCCTGCGTGCCACAGACCCCCGCCCAACACAGTCCTGTCCCAGGCCAGTTCAGGTCCCCTCTTTGTCAGCCAGACTTTTGCCAAGTTCAGACCTCTAACGTGCCGTTCTTGGTCACAGCCACGTCCTGCCCTTAAAATTCGCGCCAGAGTCCTGGCACCTGCCTTGGCTCCCAAAGGAAACGAGGGATGGCGTTTCTGCACAACCCCCTGACTGCGGAGGTATGGGATCACCCACGCCCGCTTCCAGAGGGTATCATGAATAAAACAAGAAGGGAAGGTGAGAAGCATGCACAAGGCTCAGCCCTTCCCATGGAAGCCCCCCGTAGATGCCCTATGGAAAGCCCCCCATGGATGCCCTATGGAAAGCCCCAGCTCTGTTCACCAAGCAGATACTCAGGCGAGGGCAGCTCTGTGGACCTCCTCGGTCACGATGGCTGGGAGACGACAGCTTGGCTGTATGAAAAACAGAGGCTGTGACATTTGGGTTTTTGCTGAAACAGATGTTTTTAGCTACCAGGCATTTTTCTGTCCAGCTCTCAAATTGATTGTTTTTTTTTTTTTTCCTGGATTCCCTACACAGTGCCACTGTTGCCATGTTATACACTGAAAATATTTACAAAGGCATCAAAATTAACTCCGGGTAGGACTTTGGCAAGCAGGGGAGGGAGGCCGAAGGAAAGCAATTCCACATGCGGAGAAGAAGCTGTCTCCTTTCACCGCAGACAAAGAACCAGAGCAACTGGAGGACCAGCTCTGAAGAGGAATAAGATGAATGGCAAGTACAGAAAGGGCCATAAAAACACCAATAAAAAGTAAGTTGCCGTAAGGGAAATACCCATCTCAACATCTCTCCAGCAAGGTAAGCATAATAAACTCCCTCCTAACACGCACATCAGTTTATTTTTTCAGGTGCGACCTAAATGCAAAACCAGAGAGAAAGGCAGGAGAAGCCGCACCCACATTAAATTCCATCTGCTAGGTAAATAATCTTGTTTGTTGATGGAATTAGTTGCACAATTGACATAGCGTAATCTGACCTTAAACAATGAAATTACCAGCCAAAAGCCAGTGCTCCCCCTTCCCTGGGGGCTGCAGCAGTTTCTCTGCAAAGCCCCTTCCCGGACTCTCAGGGCAGCGATTCCTTCCGCGCCCGTCTCGGCGCCTCCCAGAGACCAGGTTTTATTCAACTTTGCACCAATGCAAAAGAGGTTCTAAATACTCTTGAATGAAAACGATCACAAAACATGAAAGTGCTTATAAGGCATTTCCACGTTCTCCTCGCCTGGCAAGCGAGCGGCTGATGTACAAGCCAGCTGTCAATACAGAACAATTCATTTTACGGGAAAGCAAAAAAGCACTACAAAAACAAAAATAAACACACACTTGCGGTGCAGAATACTATGCAAAATTGCTTTTTTCAACACGGCCATCAGGAGCGCGTGTTCATCAGCGACCTGTCAAGGAAGGATGCCCGTTTAGCTTTCAGATGAGCACCCAAGAGCCGGGAGCTGCCAAGCAAACCGCCGGAGACCACCCCGGACCTTCCACCGCCGCAGAGCGGCAACCAGCACGTCCCGGAGGCTGACGCCCGGCCGCTCCTCTGAGCATCCGCAACTGGGCGCTTACTTGTGTCGACACAAAGCAGGGTCCCACGGGCTCCACGCACCCTTGATGTCAAAGGAAAAATACTCCTGGCAGTTAACGTTTCTCTCGGCCAGCACACGACTGCAACTCTCCAAGGAAGGCGCCGGCTTGAAAGCGTGAAATGTTAATGCCTGCGGAGGGCGGATGGCAAGCGCCTCGCTCCGTTTGGACGCAATCCTTACTAGAATGGAAAGAGAATACCAAAAAGCTGTCCCGAGCACCCAGGGACACCTCCGCCGTTTTCCTGAGAGAAAGAACTGAAATGAAAGGAGAAGAAAGCGCCAGCGTCTGACCTTATGGCTACCTATTACAGCTGCCCAGGACTCTGCTCATCGGGCAACAGCAGACGGGATTTCTCTTTCCTTAAAGAAAACATCCACGCTTTAGGGAACCGCATGCGAAAATACTGTTATCAAAAAGGGCAAACCTAGCCTTGCGGGAGACAGGGAACTGCCTTTCAAGTCAGCATTTTCAAGTTTGAAGAATCCGGTACTTTTCTGTACAGGGATACCTCAAAACTGCCTCCTCACTATGCTCCACACAATGCTCTTCACCTCTCGTCCCGGTGGCCAGCAACACAGCCGCCTTTTTGCAAGTCTGGGTAGTGCCCCAGGGCAGCCACAAATACACAGAATCACAGAGTCTTCATGGTTGGAAAGGACCTTTGAGATCATCGAGTCCAACCAAACAACCTACAGACTCTGCCACTCATGCCCTGAAGTGCCACATCCAGACGTTTCTTAAACACCTCCAGGGATGGTGACTCAACCCCCTCCCTGGGCAGGCTGTTCCAGTGCCTGACCACTCGTTCAGTGAAGTAATTCTTCCTAATATCTAATCTAAACCTGCCCTGCCGCAGCTTCAGGCCATTTCCTCTGGTCCTGTCGTTATCCACCTGGGAGAAGAGGCCAACCCCCACCTCTCTACACCCTCCTTTCAGGGAGTTGTAGAGGGCAATGAGGTCTCCCCTCAGCCTCCTCTTCTCCAAGCTAAACATGCCCAGCTCCCTCAGCCTCTCCTCATACGACCTGGTCTCCAGACCCCTCCCCAGCCTGGTAGCTCTCCTCTGGACACGCTCCAGCACCTCAATGTCCCTCTTGTACAGCGGGGCCCAGAACTGAACACAGCACTCGAGGTGAGGCCTCACCAGTGCCCAGTACAGAGGCACCATCACTTCCCTGCTCCTGCTGGCCACGCTATTCCTGATACAGGCCAGGATGCTGTTGGCCGCCTTGGCCACGCGAAATACGATGTGGTGGAAGGGCATCAGACGGATGGCCGAGGTCCACCACGCTGCTCTGGGCAACAGACAGCTACAGCTCATTCCTGTACCACGACCACGGCAGGTCCCTGCACGGGGTCCTCCCCTCCAGCTGGTCCAAGGGGACATGCGACACCAACCACGTCCTCGTCCCTGGCCACGCACCATCCCCACAGCAGCTCTCCCCCTGGTTGCTCAGGCTCCCCAGCAGCCCGTTTTGGAGCCCCCAGTCCCCGCTGCAGCGTTTTGCGCTTTCTTTCTGAACCGCTGCCCGGCAGAGGGTTTTGGCAAGCCCCCCTCCCAATCAGCCCTCCTCCGCCACTTGTTCTTCTCCCCCCAGAAACGCAGTCGGCCACGTGCTGCTCCCCGGTGAAACCTGGATGCTCTCTATCGCTGGGCTGCACGAGGCAGCTGGAAAACCCACGGTTTTCATGTCTTTGCCCAGTCCCTCTCCGTTACACAGACAGTTTTACAGCCCCACCTCCAAGAAACATGGGGCAGTTGAGGTGCATCCACCTCCCCGGGCTTCCAGCCCCTGGCTAGTGCTAGCCAGCTCCTCTTTACTGAGCTTAATCCAACAGAATTCTCCACCGACGCTGCTCTGCCTAACACCCCCCAATCTGCTACACCGCCTTGCTTGTTAAATTGCTATTAAGTGATTAAAACAAGACTCTTGCTTGCTCCCCAGGCACCGCATCCGAGATGCGTTAAACTGCTTTTTAAAATTTTAATTATTCAGCTATTGCAATCGTATTGCACACCCCTTATTGTAATCATTCATTAACCTTTGGTTTTAAATAATTAGCAGGCCTCTGCAACAGGAATAGCATTGCGTTTGTGTTTGTGAAGTTCATTAAACAGCACGAAGGAGGACGCAGTGCCACCCCGCAGGATGACAGGAGGGGGGACAGGTCGGCACCAGATGCCTTGCTGTTGAAGACACACAGAAGGACTCTGCAGCCAGCAGAAGAGCAGCCACCGCAACTGCCCAGCCCACCGCCGAAGGGCAACGCCACCGACCTCGGGCAGGGCTCTGAAGGCAGGACTCGTCTCACAGAATGGTTTGGGTTGGAAGGGACCTGAAAGCCCACCCAGTGCCACTCCCCTGCCCTGGGCAGGGACACCTCCCACCAGCCCAGGTTGCTCCAAGCCCCATCCAGCCTGGCCTTGAACCCCTCCAGGGATGGGGCAGCCACAGCTTCTCTGGGCAACCTGGGCCAGGGGCTCACCCCCCTCACAGCCAAGAATTTCTGCCTCAGATCCAAGTGTTCAGTTGCACCTATACATGCCATCAATATGCATCGTGTTGGCCAGCAAGTATTGCAGTCCCTACCGTAGTCAACGAACAGCTGTCATCTCCTCCTCCGAGCAAGTTAAGAGACACCGTGATCGTATTACAGGAGGCAGAGAGAGCAAAACCGACAGACTGACGCGTGCAGCAGCAAGCACCGAAAAAAGAAGTCATCTGGCTGAAAACCGACGTGCTCCCCAACTATTCCCCTTTACTTCTTACAACCAGGCCCCAGAGACCCGACAAATGCACACACCGTAAGGTCCTGGGCAGGAAACCATTCCCACACGGCATCCTCTGTGAGCCTGCGGACTACAGAGCACCACCCGCAGCGAAATAAAGACATGGACACCTGTACGCAGCGTTACATTACAGCAAAGGAGAATTCAGCCCAATAGAACAGCCACCCTGATGCTACAGGGGTCTAAAAGCTTATTAAAAACCTGACATAATCCTCTGCAAGACGGTACCATAACGCATAAAAAAAAAAATACAATTATGTAGTAAGGACAAGGCAACCACATTTTGAAGGACTCACTCTGACTTAGCCTAAAATGTCATTACCAGTAGGAAAATAAACAAACCAAGGACACTCCATTTTATGCCATTAAGCATTTCAAAGTGGCTGGGTGACACCGCTGTACTAAGTGTAACAGGCTACTCGCTTTCCCACATAATGTGTTTAATAGGCAGCTGAAAACATTAGAAAGACAAAAGGGAGTTTTTATATTCTGATCATTTACATTTTATCTATATGAACAATCAAAAGCATCGTAAGCAGTGCAAGGACCGCTGTCAGATATCATTTTAATGATATGCATCCTTTTAAGTGTATCCAGTGTTCCTCATATCATTAGAAGCAGGGGAAAATTTAATAGAATACTAATGGCCAAGCAAACTCCGAGTAGAATAATTACTCCTTTTTTCCCTTCTTGTTATCAGCCCATGTTCTAGCTCCATTTCTTCTTTAAGACCGTTTGAAGAAGTAAAACAGAAATTTGAATATACTGGCCGACTACTTAATTTTCTCCTCCCATGCTCCGCTACACCTGAAGGGCTACCAGAAACATGGGCAAAGCTGATACTTTCTGTGCATTCGGGTTCTTCCTTCCCACTTTTTTTTTTTTTTTTTTTTTTTTTTGCTGTGATGCGGGGGCCACAGCTCTTCACACGTTCATCACTACACCCGTGTCTTTGCATCCCCTTTTTGTCTGTACGCAACCGCTGTCACCTCTTTCACCCTGGACTGCAAACCCCAGCAAGAAGCGATCAGATGCAACAGCACCACTGCCCCTTACTGGGGCTGGGAACAAAACAGTTGTGTGTGTGTTTACAACCCAAGGGGCATTGTCAACGAGGGGGACAAGTTGCCCCTAATCCTTGATTTCAGCGAGAACCTGCATCATCATTCCCTTATTCCTCAACCGAGGCTCCCTTCCTTCCAAAGGACAAAAAGAAAACCAACATAGAAAAGGTCAGAAGGGATCAACAGGACAAGCCTTTGGTATTTTGCCTCCCCTCGTGCTTTTTACTAAACTGGATCTCCAAAAACTCTTTAAGAAGTGCCCGCGTGCACAAACCCCGGCTGCTTTTTCCCCCCCACCTCTAACTCAGTTCGTTTACCAGAGCAGCCCGCGCCTCGCTGTACCGGGTGCACCCGTGCGCTGCAGGGGAACGGAGAACGCCACTGAAGAGCGGAGAAAGTCATAGCCCGTTAACTGTAATTAGAGGAAAGACTAATTTATGAAGCAGATAAACTTGGGCGTATAAATTAGCTCTATACAGTAAGCGCACAGAAGGTAATGCCTTCTGAAGAGTTTACATCGTTCCCTGATAATCAACGCTTAATTAGATCTTTTTACCTTAATGTAATTTTCTCTCTTGAATGTTACACTGCTGTCCTTTCACCGTCTCATCCTTGCCCCCAAACGGTAGTGACTTTGTCCTCTGACAAAAGCCCACCACAAAGGGGAGAGTGCCAAGATAATTAATTTTTCAGTAAAAGCCAAGTTGTTGTTTTTCTCCGAAACATTTTACACTTCAGAAAACGTCAGAAATGTCAGAGTACATAAGCAGAAACAAAATCAGAGATCTGCTTCCCTATTAATGCCGCATGACCTCCTCAACCATCTCGCTCCGGGAGAGGGAGACGGGGCACTCTATGTTGGAACAGAGGAGCCAGCAACCGCGGCCGAGGCAGGGAGGGGGCCAGGGAGCCAAACAAAGTATTAGCCGCTGGCAGGTTCGAAAAACAAATACATTTAAAACATCGGGAGCACAGAACCATGTATCTCTGCCTTGGGAGAGGACTGAAAAGCTGGATGCTCTTCTGGAGGAGGGGCATGCAAAGCCTGGGGGAGAGCAGGTAAGGCAAGACTTGATGCTCAGGCCCTGGTCAGTCTTAAATTCCTTCTTCAACCCCAAATTGTGGTCTGTAGAGAGGCTGGAAGAAAAGCGCTACGGTGACTCTATTTGTCTCAGAGAGATCCCTTAAGTGCATCACCCAAGACAAGGCAGGGGGGCCATCTTCAGAAATAACACGTAGGAGTCCCGTTTTCTGTCCCTTTTTACCCTTGAGCTTCGCTGTCGCTGTTTTACTGCGGCCTCAGCTCCAATACATGCACAAACGCTCCTCCTGCAGCCTTCAAATATATCACAGTGAGTTATGGGCACATTCCGACCTCTACAAAAACACAAGAGGAGATGTATCTCTGCTTCCCCAGGAGAGCCCTGGCAGAAAGGCTTGGGCACAACGGGCATCGGCCATGGAAGACACCAACCCCACTTCCATAAGAGTTTTACAGCCCTAAAGATCTAAGGGCTCGGGTCACCACCTGACTTCATCATTTTGGGTAGCTAACAGCTGGGTTGAGTACCAAAACCTGGTATTAACAGGGCAGATTAGCTCCAACCCCAGACTGACTCAAAAGTGTAGTTTTGGTACAACTTAAAAATGAAGCTTTGCTCCAGCCTGCTGGTGGCCTTTCCACTTGTTATTGCCCCATGAACCGTGGTCAGCAATGGTACTCACAGGATTGAGCACCGCTCCGTCCACTAAAGGGGGACATCAGGCTCGACATGGGCTCCCGCAGCATCTTCTCACCAGCTCCTGCCACCTATAACAGCCTCAACTCTCGCTACAAGTAAAATGGCATATTTTTTTTTTTTTTTAATTTCTCTCGTTCCATTTCTCCGCCTCTCCTCTCAGCACATTAAGAGACCCTGACCACTTTCTGGCACATTCGTAGCGTTTAGAGTCAAGTCCTTGTACGGGTGATCTCTTCTCCCAGGTAACAGGCAATAGGACAAGAGGAAACTGCCTCAAGTTGCACCACGGAAGGTTTAGATTGGATATTAGGAAAAATTTTTATACTGAAAGGGTTGTCAAGCATTGGAACAGGCTGCCCAGAGCAGTGGTTGAGTCACCATCCCTGGAAGTATTTAAGAGACAGGTAGACATAGCGCTTAGAGGTATGGTTTTCGCCAGTGTTAGGCTGATGGTTGGACTAGATGATCTGAAAGGTCCCTTCCAACCCAGGCGATTGTACGATTCTCAGCCCACAAACTAAGTTCTCTTGCTGGATTAGTCCCCAAGGAGTTTAAAAAATGGCATTGAAAGGCCTGCCATGCAAGAATATCCAACACACGCTTTAATTCGCTCACGCTGACTCCTATGCTATTGCAAACGTGAATTAAAAAAAAAAGAAAAAAGCATAGCCATTTGCAGGATCAGAACAAAAACTTTCATTATGAATGCATTGGCAAACCAGTAACAAACCCGACCTTATGAAGGACTAGTTTATGAACAAGATTTTTTGTGTTCATCATTTTGTGGCCAGCAGGTCGAGGGAGGTGATTCTCCCCCTCTACTCCACTCCACTCTCGTGAGACCCCACCTGGAGTCCTGCATCCAGTTCTGGAGCCCCTACTACACGAGAGATGTGGACGTGCTGGAACGTGTCCAGAGAAGGGCCACGAGGATGATCCGAGGGATGGAGCACCTCTCCTATGGGGACAGACTGAGAGAGTTGGGGTTGTTCAGTCTGGAGAAAAGAAGGCTCCCAGGAGACCTTCTAGTGGCCTACCAGTATCTGAAGGGGGCCTCCAAGAAAGCTGGGGAGGGACTTTTTAGGATGTCGGGTAATGGTAGGACTAGAGGGAATGGATTAAAACTAGAGATGGGTCGATTCAGACTGGACGTTAGGAAGAAGTTCTTCACCATGAGGGTGGTGAGCCCCTGGCCCAGGTTGCCCAGAGAGGTGGGGGAAGCCCCATCCCTGGAAGTTTTTAAGGCCAGGCTGGACGGGGCTCTGAGCAACCTGATCTAGTGGGAGGTGTCCCTGCCCAGGGCAGGGGGTTGGAACTAGATGATCTTTAAGGTTCCTTCCAACGCTGACAATTCTATGATTGATTACAAGGACGGACTACAGGAAGAGTAAAAGAGCAACGCCGACACTGGAGAAGGTTCTGCGTGACCACGGCAGGGACTCCTCACGCAGCCCTGGCTGCCCGCGGGTGACACGTTGCTCAACATCGTATACACAGAGGATAAAAAGCCCTCTCGCATTCCGCAAGCAAACTCACTTCAGCTACGGCTTTTGAGTCCCTTCCAAACCTCCGAATGAACGATCACACTTCAGAACAGCCCAACAGCTTTCTGCAGCAGGCATTCAGATTAAATATTAGAAGCGATTACAGGCAGAGCTGGTAGCCCTGCGTATTACAGTTGCCTAATGCTTCTGATCTTTCGACCCTATTCCTACCTACCTATAATTTCGCCAGGCTCCAACCATCTGGACTGCAACTTTGTGTGCCTTTTGTCTGCCTCAGGCAAATTTTAATTTCAGCCAAAACGGTTCGACTGCTTCCGAGAACAAGGGCAGAGGAGAAAGATTTATCTTTTTTTTTTTTTTTTGCCTACCGTAAAAAAAAAAAATCCTGCTGACCTTTTCTTTAATTAGCTGAAGCATTTCCCAGACTTTGAAACAGAATTCGACTTTTGACAGGATTTTGTGGAAGTCTGTATAAACATGAACTTTTTTTGTGACAGTTTGGGGGTCAAGTTGAGTTTGGGGTGGGGTTTTTTTGCTCTATCTGAAAGAACGTACCCAGATCTGACTCACTTGTGCTTCGAGGGGAAAGGGAGAGAATAAGAGTTGAAATTTTTTTTTGGTTTTCAACCTGAAAACCTCCTGCTTTTTTAAAAGGGAGCCTGGGTTTTGGTGCTCCTTTTTATTAACTTAAAGGGCAAAACTGAAGTACTTGGAAGTCAGACGCAGCTCCTCCAGCTCCTCGCTTTGCCAGCTCCAGAAATCAGAAGGTGCGGAGTGTACAAAGCCAGCGGGAACCAAACCCAAGACCTACATCTTGAACAGACATCGCTCCACCGCCGTGAAGGTAGCCAAAAAAGGTCTGAATTAGGCTCCTTTGGAATTTTAGCTTTTCTGTCAGCTGACCAAACATGCTACTACTCAGTGTTGAACTTGAAGAAACAGCACGAAAATGAAGCATTCACATGCAATTGAAGATTTTGAAGAATTCTGTCCTTACGTGTCATTTGAAAGTATTAAGAACCAGGCATCAAACAACAAGGAGAAAGAAAATGGCTCATTAGGGGACATTCACTTAGTGCCCTTACACGAGAGAAGAAGCTTGTGGAAAAACACAAGTGATGCTGTAATTAAAGGCTGTATTCTAGTGCACAGGACAAGAAAGCAAATTGAGGTTGAAGAGACCGCCTGGTTTGTTCGTAACCTTCGTAAAATTTTCACCCTCGATAACGTTCTTCCGATGTAGTTTTCTGAAGCCAATTCCGCGATGCAGCTGTTGGTGTGCGACAAATCCAGGAGAATCGATGTGCATCTGAAGAGGTTACTTTCTCCCAGGTCTGTATCTTCAAGATGCATTTCAGGATCAAATGTTTACTTACCAGTGAGTCTAATTATTTTCCGTGCTTATGTCACAGTGAAGCATCACAAGCCAGCGAAATAAACGGTTTTCAGCCTCTCACCAGTTCAAAGACTGACTTCTCATTTGATGTGAAGCGTTTGCTTTTATTTAATGCTAGTAACGCAGTGCACTTTACAGCGCATCTTCAAGGTAGAAGTCTAAGCAAGATAGCAAAAAAAAAAAAAAAATAGCATTATACTGTCCATTAGTTCAAGAAGTAGATTCTGGACCACATCCCTTCGAAAATGAACCATTTCCCCAAATGTCAAACGCGCTGCTTATTCTTCGCTGGTAGCAAAATGCGACATACAGGGTTACTAATATCATTTCCAGGCCGTTATCTGAACAAACAGCCTATGAACAAAGGAAGAGAGAGGGAAAAGCAGCTTATCACCTCCAGCTTTAAAGCTGCTGCGAATTCCAACGCGCAAGTGCCACCTCTCAGCAAACACAGATGAGAAGAGCTATTCTGTATGGAAACGCACCTTTCGTCTTTCTTCAGAAACTGCAAAGCTCATTCCCAAGGACAACAAAGGCTACACCGGCGCGAGCGCTCTTCAAGGCAGACTCTCCCCCGCTTTTCAAGACAACCCATTTAAATGCAGGCGCTTTCACAGAATGGTAGGGTTGGCAGGGACCTCTGGAGACCATCTGCTCCCTCACACAACTCGGAAAAAGCCCGTGAGCCCTGGTCACTGCAATGGGTGCTTCCCCTCCCTACCAGCCAACGCAGGAGGGACACAGCTCAGCCCCCCCTTGGGTCCCACTCCCAGTGGGGACCTGCCATAGGAACCCAGCAGATGGGAGCCTACAGCAGACCAGGAGCGGTGCTGGGCTCTTCACGCACGCACCTAACACCTGCAGAGCCTCCCAGTGCTCAGCCCCCAGCACATCCCAGAGGCCAGTTGGCCTCCTCCCGTTGTCCCCCGGGTTTCTACGCAGGTCACCAAGCGGCCACGCCACCTCCTGCAGGGCCACAGGCAAGAGTGACCGTCCCTTCCCCTAATCTCATCTAAAACCAGCTCGCTGCCTAATCCTGGGTGTCCTGGTTTGAGGTAAAACAGAACCAACTTTCTGTTCAGTAATTTTACTTCTTAGCTAGGCCTCTTCTAACTCTCTGAAATCATGTCGTGCCGAAACATCGTCATGTTTTGGCACGTTGTGCCAAAAACAGTTTGTTCTCAGAGTGATAAGACCAACATTTACGGTTTGTGCCAAGGAATGGTACCCAGAGAGGCTCTTGCTTATACTTATTGCTGTAACAACCCAGGTCAGCTCATTTCATTATTTGCCCCGTTGGAGGGTGGGAAGCAGAAAAGCGTAGAGGGGTCCCACCCGCGGGGAGGAGCGGACAGGACAGGGGACCCAAAACTGACCAACAGGGTATTCCATCCCACCGGCCCCACGCTCAGTACAAAAGCTGAGGGATCAAAGGGTCAACGCTCTTTCTTCAATGGCCGACGTCTGAGCAGGACCCTGTCTGTTCATCTGCCTTTGATCCCAATCCGTGAGTTCCAGACTCCAGCTGTGGAACCCAGTTCCCACCCGTCGCTGAGTCCAGCCTGGGACTTCCCCAGTGCCTGACGGTGACATCATCCTGGGAGCTTAATATGGTTTTGTATACGCTGTATCTATTTCATTACTTCCTTTTTATCTTATTGTTAATATTTCATTAAGTAGTTTAGTTTCTTCTAAGCTCGTAAATCTCTTTCTCTCTCCTCCCCCTCTCCATGTGCAAGAGGTGGGGGGAGAGCATCTGTCGCCGGCCATTGGCCAATTTGGCCAAAACCATGACACTGGGACAGCCGAGGATCACACACGCACCCGTGGCAGCGCTTCTGCGGAGCCAGCTGCGGCGCCCCACGCGCCAGAACCGCACCGCGCACGGCCTGGTGGTCAGACATCACCCAACCAGCACACGCAACTCTTCTGCAGAGACAGGGAGGACCACCGTTTATCACCCTGCCCTCCACCAGAGGCTGAGCAGACCACCACCACCCAGCGCTGGGCTCTTGCTATTCCCTCAGCCAAGAAAAAATGAATATATACATATATATACACATATATGTGTGTGTGTTTTCAACATTTCTTACTGATACACCAACAACAGGAGCCAACTTCTCCTTACAGCAAACATTTCCATCATAAGAAATGCTGTGCAAGAGATCCAGCGTTCTCCTGGTCGTTTTTCTCTTTGGATACGACTTTATATTTAATTATTTCTTTTTAATCTCTTTTCTACACAAGAGGAGGCTGAGCTGCAGAACCATTCACCCGCCACGCGTCCTAGCCCTGCTTCTACCCAGCCGAGGGGGGCAACGCAGCACACCACGCGTGAAAACCCTCTCAGACCATCTCAAAGACCTCCATTGAGCTGTCACTAAGTACATAATAATTCCCAAAGGTTTCATAAGAAGGTCGATCACGGCTGTGGAGCCGGACATCAGAGACCGAGCATTCTCTTGACAAACGACGGCATAAATAACAATCTTAAAAGCCTCGTCCAGAGGGAAACCGAGCACCTAAATTAGCCAGTAAAGATTTCTCTAGCATAAATGGTAGTTCTCACCCCGCTGTGATCTGGGCTGGCGCACCCAGCTGAAGGATCAAGGATACTATTTTTCTTCCATTTAAAGAAGTATTTGGAATTTATGAGCTAATATTTAAGAAGAGTTGATAGCCCACTTACATGGGAGACTCAAGCAGATCGAAGTAATTTTGTAATTAAAAGGCAGTGAACGCGTGTGTGTCATTTCAATGTAACTCCTTGGAAATTCAGTAGCAATATGATTTTATTTTTTTAATGAGAGAGATTCAAGAGCGTGCATTGATCTGATAAGCCTTCACATTCCTTCCTCCCCTTTTAGTGTAAGTCAATCTCCTTACGTGGATTACTAGGCCTATTTAATTTCCTTTCCCTAAAAAAAGGGGACATCATTTTTCACTGCGATCATAATAGGAATTTGACCAATTCAAATACGCTGCATTACTGCGATCTGTTACTCACCCTTTTCCTTCAAAGAGAGTGAATTCCGAAGCCGTGAGCTGTAATCCTAGAGGCAGCCTTACTGTTCTCCACCGCTTTTAAAATTGCTTCTTTATGGCACTCCATCACAGGTTTTCTGACTCGAAGATGACAAATTTGGGAAGAGCTAATCAGCCACCGAATTCATTTACAATTGATCTCTGCTGCTGTTTGTTTTGCCTTGTCTCCAAGGGTTGGTTTTTTTAATCTTCACTTTCTAACCAACGGGTTAATGTGATTTTCCGTCCCCCCCTCCACAAGCACACATTCAGATGATTTTTTTTCCAATTAAGATTTTTTTTTTTTTACCGTATTAGCAGATTAAATACGCGTTGCTTCCTACATGTCACCTGTCATAGAAGATGCATTGAGTCATAGACGCATTACTTCATGGAAATGCATTTTTCACCCGGGAGAGTTTTCCCTCGTCTCCCGCGCAGCACTGACTGCAAACCCCGGTGTCCAGCTCCAACCCAAGGACATGGGACAAATGGGCCCGATCCAGCATCACATCAAAACCAGGCAAAGATGACTAGATGACCTTTAAAGGTCCCTCCCAACCCAACAGACTCTCTGATTCTAAGAAATCCAGCCCATGTGCACGCTGCAGCGGCTACAGATTCGGCCTAAGCACTGCTAAATCCGGCACCAAAAGTTGTTTAGCTCATTGTATAAACACACCCTGTATTTTTAGCAGAAGATTTGAGCGTGCCGAGGCATCACCATCCTGCCACCATCACTTCAGGCACCACAGCAGAGGGAAGGGCGAGGGGGGGGGGGGGGGGGGGGGGGGGGGGGGGGGGAAAGTCATTTCATTCACGCTGGTCACTGATTTCTATGTTGTAGCAGTTTTTAATTAATCTACAATGCAAAGCAGAGCTGAAAACATTCTCGAGCATGCTGCAACCAACTCCTTAATTCATCGTGGGCCGCCGGGAATCGATTTTGAGTCCAGCCCTCCACGCACGCCCCGGCGGCAGTGGCACACGGGTCGCACAGGAGCGGTAATCAGCTGCGGCTGATGGAGACTTTTGGATCAAGATTAAGAGCAAAAATATTTTCCCTTTGTGAGAGTAAATAAACCCCTGTTAGGCCTATGTTTATGAGAAAGCCAGAAGGGTTTAATCTTCTTATTGGCTTTAAAAAAAGAAAGAAAAAAAAAAAAAAGAGAGCCCACCACAAAGAACACAAAAGAACCAGACAGTAACTACTGCATTGCTATTTTCAGCTGGGGGGAGCATTGCCAGCCCTGGGCACTAGCGAGACAAATGCCAACCCTTCCCAAACGTTAATGAGAGTTGGGGCTCCTTCCAGTCTCCTGGCGGGATCTGTCTCCGAGACGCACTTGGGTCACATTCCTCTGCAGCCAACGTGCAAGAGCTTTAATTTCAAAAGTTAAGCTTCTCATACACCCACGTGATTAGCCTGGAGAAAAGGGGGCTGAGGGGAGACCTTCTCGCTCTCTGCAACTCCCTGAAAGGAGGGGGTAGTCGGGGGGGTCGGTCTCTTCTCCCAAGGAACAAGCAACAGGACAAGAGGAAACGGCCCCACATTGCACCAGGGGATGTTTAGGATGGATATTAGGAAAAGTTTCTTCACTGAAAGGGTTGTCAAGCATTGGAACAGGCTGCCCAGGGAAGCGGTGGAGTCGCCATCCCCAGAGGTAATAAAAGACCCGCAGATGTGGTTCTGAGGGACACGGGTTAGTGGTAGACTTGGCAATGCTGGGTTAACGGTTGGACTTGATGATCTTGAAGGTGTCTTCCAACCTAGACGATTCTATGGTTTTATGACTCCCATGCCCAGGGCCTCGCAGCCCACACTGATGTTTCATCCCCAAAATTGCCCCAGCTGGCAATACCACAGAGGGGCAGCTGGAGGATACAGCCAGGGTGTCACATCATTTTAGCCAAGCTGCCACAATCGTGGTTTTCAGACTCCGGGTAGCCCAACCCAGCTATATGCAAGGGAGACAGCAGAGGCTCTCCTATCGTCTCGGCTCTGTTGCCAGACCTTACCCAGCAGCCAGGTTCAACGTGCCCCAGCTGCTGGTCACCAGCCCGTTCCTGTCACCATGCAATGCCACGCTTGCCCCTTCGCTTTGCTGTGGGACCCAACCTTTGGGTGATCCAGGGTGTCCTGGAAGCCACGGCAAGAGCTTTGGTCAGTCTTTGGGAAGCACCAGGCCACCTGGAGACTGCAGGCGAGCCCCCACCAACCCCAGAAACTCAGCCATGCCAAAACCTCCCGGGCCCACAGCAGCTTGTGTAATCAAGTTTACAGAAAAAGGACCTGCAGTGAGGCTTTAGCAATCTAAAAATGAGGCGTTTCTTCTCCATTAGGCAAGTCTTCTCCTACACACACATGCCCTCAGGGCTCTTTCCCTGCCAGAGCTTTTCCAGCACTGCTGATGTCAGGCAAGTTACCCATCGGTGCAAGGAGGCATCCTTCACCCCTCAGGTCACAGCTGACTTAGGTGGAGAAACTGCATCACGAGCCCATCAAACGAGCTACATGGTGAAAACAGGGCTGGAGAACCTTCCAGCAACCCCAGAACTCAGCACGTTTGCAGATGGAGACAGGACACGGGCTCTTGCCTGCTGTGCCGAGAAACATCCACCATACAACAACCCAACCATCCTCCAACACCCACGGAGCTCCTGAAAATGAGATCTGATTTTAAGAGGAAGATGAGATGTTTAAAACACAGATCGCTACATTTGTAAAGAAACACTATGTGGGCACTCATCCTTGCTGTCTTACGGTAGCCCATAAAGCTACCAAGGCCCTTCAGAGAAAAGCAGACTTCTTGGCACTCTCTGCTTGGTAGAGCGGAGAAAGGACCTCCAGAGGGACACCACCGCTCTGAGGTGCGCCGAGTATCTACCAACCACCATAAAGCTACAGAGGATCCAAGGAGCTGCCAAAACCAAACCTACCTCAGAGAAACAACGTCCATCCAGCAAGAATAGAATCAATCATAGAATCGCTGAGGTTGGAAGGGACCTTTAAGGTCATCAAGTCCAACCTTTAACCTACCCTGACAAAAGCCACCTCTAAACCATGTCCCTAAGTGCCCCATCTACCCTTTTTTTAAACACCTCCAGGGACGGTGAATCCACCACCTCCCTGGGCAGCCTATTCCAATGTTTAATAACCCTTTCAGTGAAAGAAGTGAGGTCACCCAGAGCAACGTCCTTCTGTAGTTTTAGAACATTTTAAGGGTACAGCCCAAAGCTGGAGAACTGGATTGTCGGTGCCTCCAGCGTGTCCAAAAGTTACACAGGCTTCTACGTGCCAGATAACCCAAGGGGTGCTGCCAGCTGTAGACACTCGTGTAGAAAGATCTCACTATTTGAGTGGTGTTTTTCACAGATTAATATACTTTCCACAGTAAAATGAAAGATTATAAATTGCTAAAATTGATTTCACATCAGTGGTGAAGTCAGAGTGAGTAACGCACCTGAGGTGACCCAGTCTGCTCGAGGGAACGTGAAACCACCCCGTATTGACAGTTTAATTGGCTCAGCAAGAGTTCATTTCCCTCCGATGAAATGCACCTTTGGCCATTTTATCGCTGTTTCTTATTGCCGCCTTAAAAAGTAAAGTAGATGACAATTGAGTGAAATGTTTGCTTTACAGAGACAGTCCCTGCCTTTATTGGTGAGTGCTGGTTTCTTTCCCCCTTTCCTCCCCAGCAGACACAAACCAGCTCTCGTTTGCATCGTAAGCACTCCACACCATGAGAATGCCCCCATTTATCCTTTCAGACCAAGGGATGGAAGGTGCCACCGTGCCCGTTTCTGTACTGGAAATACAAAGGAATAAACAACAACAAAAGAAATACATACAACAGCACCAAGCAGTTCTACAAGCACCACATTCAAGGGTAACATGACATTTATATCATCCTACTGCAAGCGAGGAAAGATGCAATTTGACTGCTTTATAGCATTAGGAGGCATTTTAAGAATGTTAGTACTTGAACTATCAAAAGATGATAACTTGCAGCTCCAAAGGTAATTACAGAAAACAGCCCGCTTGCGGAAGCCGAAGACTCGAAGGAGCACAGGAGCCCTCGCTCCCTGGATATCTCACCGTTCGCAGCTCTGACGGGGGAGGCAGGCAGAGGACCGTGTTTTGCCAGCAGGGGTTCAGAGCAGAGGAGGCGGAAGCAGCACCACCACGCGCGGAGGGGCTGCAGGAGACACCGCAGGCTGCAGGAGACACCTCAGCCATGATGCTCCTCCAGAGTCCCAGCACAGACACCTCCCCAGCCAAAAGGTCCACATCTCCTACAGGGGCACCATGGATGGACACAAGAGGACGAGGGTGAAGCATCTGCCATGGTCCCACCCAGGGAGGAGCCCCTGGTGCCCATGGGCAATGCCTCCCTACGCCCCTCGGAAGCAGGGGAGCACCATCCCCTTTCACAGCAGAAAAGCAGCTGGCAAGGGACAGTACCCCAGCAGCCGAAGAAAGGCCCACGGGTATCCAGGAATTCCTCCACCCACTCTGAATTAGGGACCATTAAGCCCAGAAACCAAGCGCAATGTTCAAAAACTGCTGAAGCAGCATGTAGGCAGTTTGAAAAGCCCCTTATTAACCTCCAAGGCTCATTTCACCGATGAGGGGAAGGGCGTCAGCAGTATTTAATTGCCAGGGAAAAACAAAGAGAGGCAGGACACGGGGAAGGGACCTCAACCACACACAACTCCCCATGGCCGCACACTTCAAGCACCAAAGACCCCAAAAGCAGGGGCTGGGGACATGTCCCACCGCACACACTTCACTCCTCCACAGATATGCCGGGGAGTCACTGCAAGCCACTGCCAAGGGCACGACGTAGCCTCTTCCTACAGCAGCCAGTCTATGGATACCCAACCCAGGGACCATCTCCACGTGGAAAGGCAGGGGGAAGCATGGGAGGATGACCCTGTGGGGTGCATGTTCCAGAGCTCAAAATGGGGACGCAGGGAAAGAGCAGCAAAAGCCAGCGAGCGAGCTCCCGCAAGGAGGCACCCGGGGCAGCATGCCGAGCCCTCCATCAGCTGCGAACGAGGGCTGTGCAAAGCTGTCTGAGATGTTCCAGGACTTTGGAATATCAGAGGAAATGCAAACACTGTGGTAGAGACTGAAGCAGGGGAATCACAGAATGGTGACAGAATCCCAGACTGGCAGGGGTGGGAAGGGACCTCTGGAGATGACCCAGTCCCACCCCCTGCCACAGCAGGGTCACCCAGAGCAGGTGGCACAGGAACGCGTCCAGGCGGGGTTGGAATGTCTCCAGAGACGGAGACTCCACCACCTCTCTGGGCAGCCTGTGCCAGGGCTCTGCCACCCTCACGGCAAAGAAGTTCCTCCTCGTGTTCAGGTGGAACTTCCCATGGTCACGTTTGTGCCCGTTACCCCTTGTCCTGTCCCCGGGCACCACTGAGAAGAGCCTGGCCCCATCCTCCTGACACCCCCCCATTAGCTATTGCTGAGCATTGATGAGATCCCCTCTCAGCCAGCTCTTCTCCAGGCTGAACAGCCCCAGGGCTCTCAAACCTTCCTCAGCAGAGAGAGGGACCAGAACACCGAAAGGCTCCTCCGGGGAGCAGCCCCCAGCCAGCACACCCGCAGCCTGGCGAGCTGCACGCCAAGGCCAGGCTGTGAGAAGAAGAAACAAAAGCAAAATCAAACATCTTTCAAAAATCTCCCTTCCCGGTAGCGTGCACCGTCGTGCAATCCTTCCAAAGCCGTGGTTTATGCGGCTCAGGAGGGCAGTTTCATGCCCTAACTCCTGCATGATGGATTTTACAATTTGTTAAAGAAACTCATCAATCCTCAGCAGTCATTTTTAATGCCCTGAGCCTCCACAAACTCCTGCGTTTTGCTGATCCCCCCATTTCCAATCATTTGAAACTGCTGCTACTATTGCAGCTCTGCTCCTAAAGCTAAGCATTATAGCACGCTCCAGACTTCCAGCCTCGTATGCCAGTGTAATAAACAGATTAACTGTGATTTATGAACAATAAGTTCTGGTTATTTGAAAGGAAACATTACCTCCCTAGACCAACTCTGACAACCGGAGATCTCTCGTTATGCAGACAGCTCTTTCCACCCACCTGTAATCATCGGTTTAGAGCATCGTTATCAGCCTGGGAAACGCATCGCCATAGTTCTCCACTACAAACTTTGTGCATCCAAAGCATCTGGCAGGAACCGCTGCCAAAGGCAGAATACCAGCCGGAATTGACCCAGAGGGACAATTCCTATTTTAAATATACATTAACAAAAAAAAAAAATTAAAACAACAACAAACCAAGAAGCTTCCAGAGCAGAGAACCACCACTGCTGAGACAGGAGCATCAGAGAGGGACGCAGCGAGACTTTGGTTAGCAGAGGACTAATTAAGAACACGAATTATAAGATGACACAGAGATTTATTTGTGGTGCTTTTTCACTTGTAAAGTCTCATTAGAGTTTTAATGTTCTCTTCCAAAAATGAAGCCGTTCTTTTGAGTCCACTCTAAAATGTCAGCTTAATATTTCACAGGCCCACAAGCAAGAGTTCACATTTTCACATGCACCTTTCACAACACACCTGCGGCTATTAAGCTGACCACCCCCCTCGGATCACATTTGACTACTGCTAAGAATCTTTCACTTACTCCGTTAACAATAATCACTTTTCTCCTGCCTAGAAAAGCCGTGCAAGAAGCCTGGCGGATGGTCCAAGTTGGACGTCCCAGCCCAGCGCAACCGCGTCCCGCTGCTCCTCGGGGCATCTCCCACCCGCAGGGCTGGGGCAGCTCCGAGATTCCCAGCACCTCTCACCTCCACTGCTTTCCACGTTCAGAAATAATTATTAACTTTTCAAGCTAGAGACAACTCCTGCTTGCTCCGTATCGCTTCCTTCTTCCCTGTAAACGCCAGCAGCGCAGCCAAAGCCGGAATCCCTAGAAAGCATGGTGTTAAGCCCATCCACCAAGGCTCTTCCTACTGCCGACACCTGAAAGACCCTCCCGCATTATCAGACTTAATTGGCTTAAAGACGCCAGAGCATTAAACTATTCCAAATGATAAGCCACGGGCTCTGCTAGGCAGCGCTGGTATCAGCGGATCCTTCTCAGCGATTAACATGCTCCCACCACGCAGCCCATCTCTTCTCAGCTAATTGAAGCATCTTGGGTTTACCCGTGCAAGGCATAATTAGTAAAGATAAAAGTTTTGGGGTTTGGTTTTTTTTTTATATATATACTTAAACCTCTTTAATAGAATAAAAGAAATCTCAGCTCCCTCACCTTAACTCCAAAGTCGTAACAGCAGCTCGTGAAAAATGAAAAGCCTTGAAGGATTCGGAATAAGAAACTTGGAGAGACAATCGCTGATCTTTTATCTTCCAGACTTCAAGCAGAATCAAGTTCTTCAAAGAAAACCCAATAAAGGCCAGACATTTTCATCATAACAAAATAAATAATTCAGTCATACTTTAGAGGACTCCGACATTAGGATTGGCTATTTGATATATTTGTGGCTTAGGTGCCTCTAAACTGATTAAAGATAACCTGATAGAAGCTTGCAATGTCAAAACCGCCTTCACTCCTGACGGATATGAATGGATAGCGTAAATAACTATAAATAACCAAAACGGCTGCGTTTATGCCTAATGGAGGATTTACAGCCTTCAGAGCCACCTGGTAGGACTGAGAGTTACAGCTCTGCCTTTGTCCTCCCGCTGCGCGCGAGGGGAGATGAATCAACCTTCTCCCAACGCCGCCGGCTCTGCCGGAACCACCGAGAGCTCGGCTCCGGAGGGGAAAAGAAACAGTAGTCTCCCACGAATCAGAGAACACCATACACCTACAGGCAGGTTTATCCGCAATGATTTATCCTGGTCCTCCTAGAAACTACTCTGAAACGCACATCCCGACGGTCCCTCAGGTGTCCGTAGCCCCTGCAAGCTCCCCTTGGGTACCCGACAGGGCTCCGCTTGTCTCCCAGCTGCCATTTGCAGAAGGTCACACCGCTTAGAAGGAACAGCTCGGGTCTTCATTGAAGCCTACAGGCTTTCACCAAGGGGGATTCAGCGGCAGCATCCCAGCCAATTTCCCAGACCGGGTAATTGCTGGGGAAGCAGGAGCGCGTCCCCCACATTTGCGGCCCCCACGGGAGCTGCGCCGGGGAGCGGGTGGGAGCAAACCCTGCGCCCGGGCGGCTCGATTCAGGGTCGGAGACAGGCGTGGGGCGCATCTCCAGATTTACACCGCCGCCACCCTGCTGGCTCCAGCGGCGTGACCGTCACCACCGGGAGATCACGGAGCAGGCACCGACACGCTCCCGCAGCCTGGTGGCTGCAGCAGGCACAGAGCCGCCCCGGGAAGCTGGCTAACACCAACGGCAGGGGCTGCGGAAGGGCAAAGCGAGATCCTGCTGAGAGCTTATTCGAGCAACCACTTAAAATAACAAAAGCAACTTTCTGCGGGGGCACACGCTGCATCGCTGCTGCCGAAGCAGCCCCCGGTAGTCAGCTCTCCCATTCCCGTGCTTCGTGCTGCCGGAAGGGGAAGATTCCCAGCAAGTCCTACACAAAGCAACTGGTGGAGATGCTCCTCTTCCCTCGGAGGATCTTTCTCTGCTTAATTGTGTTGCAGCCTTTCCACTTTTTAAAAAGTACCTTTTTCCCCTCGGACAAAGACCCAGGAGGAGCGTATCACGACAGCCGCGTCTGAGCGGCTGCCAAAGCTTTAGTTTTCTGTTACCCACAGCGCAACACGGCCAATACGCAGGACAAGAAATTAAGTAATCGCTCAAAAGCTAATTCCCAAGCTTAGGAAGCAGGGGGCATCAGGCTGATGAACACGCACACAACCCAACCCTGGGGAACAGAGCTCTTCAGTGGGGGGGGGGGAAGGAGAAAATAACAAAAAAAAAAAACACCAAAAGAACACCACCAAAAAACAAGACCAACCTTGATATTTTCCTGTTCAAATTTATCTTTCACAAAGCTGAGATATTTGGATTCAGATGTAATATTTAGGAAAAATCAGTAGAGTTTGTTGAGGGCTTTTTCTGGTGTTTTAATACGTGGCGGCAGGGTCGGAACCCCCCCCCACCACCACCAAAAAGCCAAGATCTCAGCTCAGGAGAAAGAGGTGGGGGGGGGAAGCCAACTGCAGGCAGGGCTCCGTCCGCCCCCGCAGGTTCGTGGCGCTCACTCGGCCGTTAGCTTGGCGACACCCCCAGAGCAATCCCAAACGTTACCTGCAGCCAGACACCTCGGCAAGTTTTGCAGCGCTGCGGTTGAGCCCACCTTCCCGACACGCCACGCCGGAGCGCCATCGCCTGAGAACCCGACCCGGGAGACGCCAGCACAGATACGCCACAGGAAAACAGGAAAAAAAAAAAAAAAACACAACAACTTGCCCCCGCAGAAATTCTAGAGCAAGATTTTCACGGCAGACAAGGCGGCTACAATCCATTTTAACACCGTCAAACGCAGCAAGTTTCCAAAGGATTAAATCACTACTTAAATCATCTCCATAATTTTCAAAAATGCCTGTGAGATAAGACCAGAAGCTAATTGTACCATTTAAATTTAGTGAAGGGAGGACTTTTTTTTTTTTTGGTTGGGATTTTTTCCTTCTTAACTGCAATAAAGAAAAAGCCCAAGGGTCTAAAACTAATAATCTAATAAACTTTGCTAAGTGAACATTGTAACAGATAGGCCTGGATGAGATTTTCTGTAAATGCCAGACAATTTCCCTTGATCTTTATCAGCAGAGATGCGGCTCTAGCTTCAGCAGGAAGAAATTAAATTTGGTGCAAAATAATAACATCTGGGTGAGATTTTGTTTGTCAGACTAGCAGTCCCTTTAGATGCCAGGCTAAAAATACTAAAATTAACCGTGAAGGATTTCACATTTGTGTTTTTAATACAAGCGGTTAGGCTATGTTTCCGTACCAACATGTTGCCCCACTCCAGAGCGCGGTGCAGTCACCCACCCTCTGTGCGGGATGCCCAACAGACGCTGGAGTCCAAGCCAAGGCCAGACACCCCCGGAGAGCCTTCGCCCCTGCCAGAGTTGCTTTGAGCCATCCCACTCCTACGGTCCCAATTCCCGAAGCTTCATCTGTCCCCAGCTTTGCCCGGAGCCACCACGGAGGAGCAGGACCTGCAGGAGATGCTCGGGGAGCACAGGGGCCGTGTCTGACTGCTCCGGCATCCCCTCCGCAGCCCCAGGAGCACCGCACCACGGGCACCCCGTGTTCCCCGGCTGTGCAGGGCAGTGAGTGTTCTACAAGCAGCCGTCCTAGCTCAACATCACCCTGGTGGGGTTTGATTTCATAGAATCCTAGAATGTGTTGAGTTGGAAGGGACCTCTCAAGGCCATCTAGTCCCACCCCCTGCAGTGAGCAGGGACATCTTCAACTAGATCAGGTTGCTCAGAGCCTCATCCAGCCTGGCCTTGGATGTCTCCAGGGATGGGGCCTCCACCCCCTCTCTGGGCAACCTGGGCCCGTGTCTCACCACCCTCAGTGGAAAGAACTTCTTCCTCATGTCTCATCTAAACCCACCCTGCTCTAGTTTAAACCATTGCCCCTCGTCCTGTCGCTACATGCCCTTGCCAACAGCCCCTCCCCATCCTTCCTGTAGCCCCCTTCAGGGACTGGAAGGTCTCCCCGGAGCCTTCTCTTCTCCAGGCTGAACCCCCCCAGCTCTCTCAGCCTGTCCTCACAGCAGAGGGGCTCCAGCCCTCCCAGCATCTCCGGGGCCTCCTCTGGCCCCGCTCCAACAGGTCCATGTCCTTCTTGTGCTGAGGGCTCCAGAGCTGGACACAGCTGAGACACTACACCCCAACACCAGCTCCCTTCGAGATGTCTTGGGATAGAAGCCCGTCCCTATCATGAGCAGTGCCAAGAAAGAAGAAATCAGACTGCCGCGTGCTGGGTTCAAGCACAAGTTCTATAGCTGGAACAGCCTCTGGCACTGCAGCCATCAAAACACTCTTAAACAAGCAGCAATCAAAAGATCTGCCTATTAAAAAAAAAGTGTCCTTCTACAGACTTTGAGACTAAATTTAAAGACAGCAAAAATACACGATTTTCAAAATCTACTGAATTGTCCTTCCAAGTCCAAAATGCTTTATTACGAGGTAATTAAAGTGAGCTCCTCAATGGTTCCAGCTACAGTGGGACTGCAAGAGACTTTTAAAACTAGTCATGATCTATTTTATAAGCAGAAGTGGTCAGGAATTCTGCCATTAGATGCTTTTCTTCCCCACCACCAAGAAGAACGGCAATTCAGCACACCGAGGCTTTTCAGAGTAACGTCAGCTCCAAAACCCCTGCACAGGGGAAAAAAAATGGCTCTCATGGCCAGGACAAAAATTGTAGTAGGAAATTGTAGGAAAAAATAAAACTCTGACATTCCCATGTTTTTGTCGAATGGTAGGGGAGGAGGTAGACGCTTTGTATTCTGGCCAGGTTATTCACCATTTCTGAAGCTAGTCTACTTTTCCGATGCCTAGGAAACCAATCTCTCATTAGTTTTACTCCATTCTGTTTAATGGTCACTGCATTAAGAAGTATTGGGGAAAAAAAAATACACTGTTACCTCCTCAGCAATTTATTTGATCTTACGTTGAGAAAAACAACCCATTAGACTTCATCAGTCAGTTGAGGAACAGAACAGAGCTTTGCCGTGATCTCAAAGGCTTCAGCAGGCTTTGGGTCTTGTTGTTAGTGAGGCATGGACAAAAATAAATCAATTATTCTGCAAAAATATCAGCATCGAGGGGGAGAAAAAAAAAAAACGCTTGACTGCTCACGCTTTCTTTTTAAATATAGGCAAAAATGCCATTAATACAGAACGATGGAACCTCAATGTGAGAGCACTCAACAAAGAAGCAAACATTTCACCGCACATTAAGCACGGATAGAATAAGTTTTGCTTGTGTAAAGGCCCTAAAAAAAAAAAAAATGACTGCAGGTTTAAGTGACACAAACTGGTAAATATCCACAGTAGAAAATATTTGCCAAAGGCCAGTTTCGCTAAAGAGTCAATACGTGACATTGCCGTTAGAACAAGAAGAGAGCTGCCACCACGTAGCGCGGCATCGGTTTACCAAGCACCGGAACAGCCCGTGGTGAGCACGAGGGGAGCGAGGCAGCCCCGACCCACCTTCACGTGGAATAACCAACTTCGTTTGGCAGTGGATAACAATAATCAATAACACACATTTTAGTCAGATGCTTACCAAGCGTTACACCGGGTTTTGCAAGCAGATCCCATTGCTGCGACACGGGGCTTGGGACTGGCAGAGTCACGCAAGACGGTACTTGCAGAGATATAGGCTGGGCAGTGACTGGCTTGAGAGCAGCCCTGAAGAAAAGGGCTTGGGGGGGCTGGTGGACGAGAGGCTCAACATGAGCCGTCAGTGTGCACTGGCAGCCCAGAAAGCCCATCGTATCCTGGGCTGCATCGGGAGAAGCGTGGCCAGCAGGTCGAGGGAGGTGATTCTCCCCCTCTACTCCACTCTCATGAGACCCCACCTGGAGTCCTGCGTCCAGTTCTGGAGCCCCTACTACAAGAGAGATGTGGACGTGCTGGAACGTGTCCAGAGAAGGGCCACGAGGATGATCCGAGAGCTGGAGCACTTCTCCTGTGGGGACAGACTGAGAGAGTTGGGGTTGTTCAGTCTGGAGAAAAGAAGGCTCCCAGGAGACCTTCGAGTGGCCTACCAGTATCTGAAGGGGGCCTCCAAGAAAGCTGGGGAGGGACTTTTTAGGATGTCGGGTAATGGTAGGACTAGAGGGAATGGATTAAAACTAGAGATGGGTCGATTCAGACTGGACGTTAGGAAGAAGTTCTTCACCATGAGGGTGGTGAGACACTGGAACAGGTTGCCCAGAGAAGCTGTGGCTGCCCCATCCCTGGAGGGGTTCAAGGCCAGGCTGGATGGGGCTCTGAGCAGCCTGGGCTGGTGGGAGGTGTCCCTGCCCAGGGCAGGGGGTTGGACCTAGATGATCTTTAAGGTCCCTTCCAACGCGAACCATTCCGTGATTCTATGATTTTAGTTCTTGGAGAAGTGGGCTTTTCATTCATTTTTAAATTTGCACTTGAAGAGGTTTAGTCTTTAAATTTACATTTGCTGTTTCAGCTACAGGAATATTTAGGACAAGCCCTGCAGAGCAGCCATATACCAAACCAGGTGTATTATTTATCATAAATAAGCATATATAATATATACAAACATATTAAAAAAAAAGTCAACATAAAGCTTCCAGCCACCTGTACTTCTGATTGCCAGGTGCTGAGGAAGAGGAGCAGAAGCACCTCCTCCTCCCGCCGCGAGCCTGGACCACCCCCGGCACCCACCTTGGAAGACGGCGGCGTTCTGGATGACGAGGAACTTGAGCTCCATGCTGGCGGACTGCAGGACCTGCTCCATGTTCAGGCGGGCTGTTGCCTGGTACTTCTCCTCCATCTTCCTGGAGCAGCACGTGGAGCCCTTCGGGATACATACTTGCAGATCCGACCCTGGAGAGGGGCACAAAGAGGGCGGAAAATTTGCATTAGGAGGTAGAATTGCCAGGAGTGGAGAGAAAAACAACTCCATGCGTTGGCATGGCTGCCGTTACTGTTTGGGTAAATTGAGGACACTTCTGGAATTTGCCCTGAGCAAGGCTCAGCCGAAGGAGAAGACGGATAAGGCAGATCCCGGATTGCAGCGGCCCTCGGGAGCTGGGTACTGGTCCTGCTGGTGCGCTGAGCTCCCACGCGCTCCATCCGCGGCTGGGCTGGTGGCGAGCAGAGCGACAGAGAGCATCACCCTGCTGCCTCCTGCCAGCCCACCTGCACTTCAGGAGGGAGCTGCAGGCACCCGGAGGAGACGGAAAAAAGAGCCAGGATTTGAAGCTGTGGATTTACAATGAACGGAGCAACGCACATAGTTCAGCACGCAGGATATGCTCATAGCTTGCATAAAGACTTAAAACTAACTTAAAACAAATAACAACTAAGTTATTTGCCTGCGATCTCCATCCTTTTGCATCCACAGCAACAACAGTAACAACAGGAGGGCACAACAATAATGACAACTTTTTTTTTTTTTAAAAGCACAGACTTCTAAATTGTATACATCCCCCGAGGCCTCCCACCGATTAGCACCATCCCACCCTTCCTCCGGTGCACCGGGCAAAGCCCGAGGTCCATCGCGTCACCTGTGCGAGCCCCACTGCAGAGGGACAGGTCCCGAGGGCCACCGCGGGGGCAGCTCCTCACCCATTCACCAGCCCGGTACAAAAGCCGGGGAGAGAGGCGAGAGGAGCATCGCTTCCTCCGGCATCCCAAGTCAGTGGGATCATCACGGTCAGCGATGCTAAACATCGGGTTTTGACATTCCCAACGCGCTCCCAAAGCTCTTACCCCCAGAGGCAGCAGACAATTTTAGCAAAAGTGTTGTTCGCTGAGAAGTGATAAATAAAATATAGAAAAAAAAAAAATTTATTGATCTTTTGAGTTCAGACAATGGGAGAAGACAGAACAGAAGAGCCGGAAGCGGCAGCGACAAAAAAAAGGTCTCATCCTCAATCAGCTTTCAGCAGCAAACCGCGGCCCTGCCGACGCAAGCGGAGCAGCAAGCTCCTCTCAAAGCAAATACCCCCCCATCCCGCAAAACCCACCTCCTCTGATGCTGCTGGTGGGAACTCAAACAGTGAGCAACACCGCTAAAAACGGCCACCCAGGCCCAGAGAGCAGCGAGAACCTTCCGTTTCAGCATCCGGCAGCCAAAGGGTAGCGTGGCCGAGCGGGAGCAGGTCCCCCCTAGCCCCAGCACCGCCAGAAGCAGGGTTAGGAGCAGTCCCCAAGGCAGCCACCGACAGCCCAGAACGGGCCGAAGGCTCCCCCCACCCCTCAGCCCTTGCTCTGCCTTCCCCTTTGCTACGGGGCAGGGGTTTTCCACCCCTCAATGAAAGCAAGTTTGTTAATTTAAGATCTTTGCTCCGGAAGGATTACGCATCCTCCCACGTTCCCCTCTCCTCTCAAGAGTCTTTTACCACAGCCTTTCTCTCAATAATTAGTAGAAAGCGTCAAAAGTCACTTTTGTAAGCGTACTGCAGCAGAACAGGATTAATATTAACGCCAGTTCAATCGCGTACCTCCTGAAGAAGAGTCATGCAACGCCGCCGAGGGAAAACGAGCTGCCAGGGCTTGGGAAACCCTCCTCCCCCCAGCCCCATCCCTTCCCCTGGCACAGCCTGGGAACCGCAACACGAAACGCTTCATCCGCAACGCGTGCCTCGCGGGCCAAAAGGAGCTTTAAGCAACGCGAGTCCCACCATTGCTGCAAAACACCACGTGGCAAAGGGGGGAGAAGGCGGCACAGCCCAAGGCTGGACCCACGACACCGTCCCAGCTCCATCCCCACCCGCTGCCTCAGTTTCCCCTGCTACGGAACAGGGTGCGCGGCGTAAATGCCTTCATCAAGCCCTCCAACGCAGAGCCAGCACCTGAAGATCGAGTGTCCGCACTTCGTGAGCTGACCCGCTCCAGAGGAGCGGGGCGACGGCTCTGTCACCCATCAGGGAAAAAAATAGAACAGGGACCATAAAAGCACGTAAGAGCGAGCCACTGCGTTAATGAGAGAAGCGGTTACACAACAGCAAGTTAAAGAGGGGTTTTTTTAAAGTCAAATTCAAGTCAATTTACACCACAAAAAGGCTCAGCATGGTCCCCTTAACGCTAAAATACAGCCATAAATTTTTTTGTTAATACAGAGCTTATTTCCTCCTACATTTATTATATTAGGACACTTTTCAAATCGAAAAAAAAAAAAAAGCCTTCCACGATTAATGGAAACACCAATATAGAAAAATCTGAGAGTTGGCAATTAAGAGATCTGTGGAAGATAAAGGCAGGGATGGGAAGCAGCAAGGTCATCTACTCACCTCCCATCCTTCTTTCTAGCAATTAAGCCAATTTCTCCCCTTAAATGGAATTTTAGTTCTGCGAAGTAAGTAAAAAGACAGACACACGCTGTAGCAGAGCAACCACGGAGGAGGAGGAGGAGGAAAAAGCCTGGGAATTAACTCTGACAGCTTAAAATGTTTTACGGAGAGAGCCAACGAACAGCGGCGGCCAGCAACGTCGTGGTAAGTGCCACACGTCAGCGCAGGCAGGACAGGCTCTTATCAGCCCCGGGGGACGAGGTCCTTCCTGGGGCAGAGCATGGCTACAGAGGGCCAGGGAAGAGGGGCCTGGCTCCCATCTGCCGGCTATTTTCTGGATATGACTCTCCCAGATGGCGAGCAGACCCGAACGCTCCCCTCTGTAAGTCCCAACGGTAAGGACAAGAGGGTTTCGAGTCACCCAGGAGCCACCAACCCACCCCGCTGACCCCAGCGGACATCGGTGAAGCAGGGACAGCACTTTTTGACCTGTGGGGATGTTTGGGGTTTATCCATGCCGTCGCTCGGAGGATGCTCTTCTGCGCTCGTGCTGCAGAACCTGGGAGGACCCTGTTCTGCACTCATGGAGCGCCAGACCCTGCACCCCAAGCGCTAGGAGCTGTGCCAGCCACGCGTGGATGGAAAAACACCAATGCCTGGAAACAAACCACAAGCCTACGGGTCAGACACTAGCATGAATTAAGTTGCCGCACGTTTTTGGCTCCATAAATGCAATGGAAAAGGTCCTGCGAGTCACCAAATCCTAACCCCTGCCTCCCAATCCACCCCCTCGGTGGATTTTGTCTATCACAAACACCTCCCGTGACAGCTCCAACCTGTGAGACAGCAAAGCCCATCCCGCTGCCTAATGGCCCTTACCCGTAAGAGTGTTTTTATCTCCCAGCCTACAAACATATCCCTTTTTCTTAAAGTTTCAAGCCATTTAGATAACGCCAGCCTCAGCCTTTGCAAACCACCTCCTCCTTTCGCCATAAATCATCACAAATTCATTTTTGGAAAGAAAGGAAGCGTCCCGCCGATTACTCCAGCGGCGCTTGGATGCTCACACCCCAATCTTGGCCAGGTTAGTGACACCCATGCAACGCCGAGCACGGGAGCCTGACCCTCCGACACCCGGCTCCCATGGGCGCGAAGGGACTGGATGCGGCCCCTTCCACGGGCACGATGATGCCCAGCACCCTCGGAGCGCTGTGCCATTTATGCCATCTTGGGGAACAGCAGTGTAAATGCTCCAGTAATTTTTGCGTACGCTCCTCGCCGACGGAACTAATCTCTAGAGCCGCAGTAACTCCAGCAGCGCCCAGCCTCCGCCTCCTTCTTCCGACACGGGGAATTTTTCCTGAAGACCAGGGAGCAGCGAATTTAAAGCATTAAATTTGACTTTGATGTAAAATTATTCCCACAGATAGGTGGTTAGAGGACAGCAGAAGTGACAATAATTTCAGTGGATTAAATGTCAAAAAAAAAAAAACAAACCCCAAAACAACCCTTGAGATCATCTGCAGACAGTCAGGCATCCCTCCGTGAGGCTGAAGGGCTGTATTCCGATTTTAAGCATCCCAGGATCGCTCCAGCCCTGTCAGCAGGGCAGACAAGGCATGCAAGCCTGCCCACCTGGATCCAACGGCAGCCGAAATCAGATTAACATTCCCCCCAAACTCACCCCAGGCATGGCCAAAATCAGAATTGCTGCTGAATGTTACCCGGCTGCAGGCTCCTTCGCGGGCGGCGGGGGCTCTGGTACCCCGCGCAGCGGCACCCTTCACCCCCCGCGGTCCAGAAACCTCAGAGGGCTTCGTCCCACCCTCTTTACTCACCCGTTCGTTAATATTACACATAAAAAAAAGCTGCTGCTTTGCGTTAATTTTCTTTCTCTATTTGTTTCGCAGTCAGCATCACGCTTTAAACAGATAAAAGCGGTGATTCAACCCCTAAATGTAGTAGATTTTCCCCCAGCTATTCCAATAGTTGGGTTTTTTTATCGTGATTATTAAAGAGCTTCTTTTAAATTACGTGACTAGGGGGTCATGCATCTGTCACCGGCTTTTAATGCTCAGCATTTGGGGGCAAAAGGAAATGCTACCGTTCAAAACCCAGCTTAAGTGCTGATCTTTTTAAAACCTAATTACAGAGATATAAATTATAAACCATCCTCGTCCGATAGGTGACTGAAGTTGGAGCAGCATGGGATATTTATTACTGCTTAACGATCCTTTATTTTCCATTCCATCATGTCTGTCACAAGGCCATCTGACTCTGGATTCCTCCCCAGGTCTCGCAGCGGTGGCCGGAGGATTGCCACGCCAACACAACGCTCTGTAGCGCCCCATCTTTTAAAAGAAGTAGTTACGGAGAAAAACAGAGAGGTTTTACAGAGCAAGAGTTTCTTCCTAACAAATGAATCAACAACACCGCCATCAAAAACGCGGAGTTAATTTGTGGGCACCTACCCACCATATGCATTTCTTACAGTCACACGCACGCAGCCGGCAGCCATTCCCAAGGCTGGGAAGAACGCTGTTCAGGATGCTGTTAAAATTAACCCCCGGGAAGAAAAGAAGAAAAAAAAAAAAAAAAAAAAAGGACATTAACGATCTCGCTATAAAACCACTGCCTGGGGAGGTTACTAAATTTTAGGGTTCTGCTCCCGCTCTCTTAACTATCAAGAGAGCAACTTGCAGGCCTGAAATAATTAAGACCAGAAAACTCAATTATCTAGTAAACTAAGATCTTAAACCACCGCGCTAAGCTAAAGGGAAAGGCTGCGCGGGAAGGAGTATCATTAGTCCCACTTGGGAAACACAGAATAAAAAAAGAGCAGGAGTCCAAATGCAGCCAGCGAGCGAGCGAGAGCGCATGGAGTCCGGCGGGAAGAGTCGGGATTTTTAGTTTTCAAGTTGTAGGTTGGCACACACCGGCTGCCAATAAGAAGAAAAGGACAGAGGAAAAAAAAGCTTGACACGCTCTGGCAGCCAGTTGTAAAGCTTTACACCTCCCCTCCGAAAACCAAAGGTTCATCTCCTCTATTTTCTTCGGGTGAATCCATACCTGCTTCCATCAAAGAGAATGAACAAAAAGCTGGAAACTGCACTCCGCTGTGGGAGGAGGCAGACAGAGCCGCCAGCGGGTATTTCTGCCGAGAAAATTATTCCTCAGCTTCCACGCGAGCAGAGATATCCATCCCCTCTCCCCGTCTCCGCAAGGCGGCAGCTCGCCCCTTCCCCTCTACCCACACGCACCAGCCCCATTATCCGGCGCGTCACCACCGACACAAAGAAATCCGGATGGCAAAGAGGAAAGAGAAACACAACAGGGGAAAAAAAAAAAAAAAAAATGGAAATTCAAGTTACTGGGTTTACATGACAAATTATGCAGGGAAAAGACAAAAGGAAGAAGAAAACCCAGACAGGCAGCGTAAGAAAAAGAGAATTATTATTCTCTTATAAAGAGTTATTCTCTTAAAAAGAGTTATTAATGAATGTGAGCGGCGGAGGAAGCTACCCCAGCGCCGAGTCGCAACTTCAGAGGAGCCTACGAATAGCTCTCCCCCATCACCCTGCCTTCGCTCCTCTCCAGCACGAGGCCTCTCGTCGAGCGCAGCTGCTGGCATGGATTGCGTCCTCCCACCCCTCGGAACAATCAGCCGCAGCTGACGGGAGTTAGGTCGTGCTGCTCCCCACCTCCGAGCGTGCCAAAGCAGGCTCCAGAGCTGCAAAACCCCCCTCCCCAGGTGGCAGGGCCGGAGGAGACTGAGCCTCTGCTCACCGCCTGACGCACGCCTTCAGCTAGAATTGCTCCCGGAACATTAATACCGCTCATGAAACAGCACGACGCTTCCCTCACATTTATCAGAACTGCCTTTTTTTTTTTTTTCTTTTAATTAAAAATATGGCTGGGCTTCTCCAGAGGGAGCCCTGTGCCCGTGTCCCCCCAGCCCACGCACCGCTGATCCAGTAAGACGGAGCCGTGGGACATTTCTCCTGCCCGCGTTGCAACTCAGCAGCTTTTCCTCTACTCACGCCTTCAGCCACAACTGCTCATAACACAGAACGTGGCTTCCAGAACTCATTGTTTTCTGTTTGTGTCAAAAAAAAAAAAAAAAAAAAACCCACACACTTTAAATAAGTTGTTTAAACCTTCGGTTCCTCCGGGGTGATACGATCTATAGGCAGAGGTTCTCAGAATTGATTCCGTGGTGTTTCGTGGCTGGGAACTCCCAAACTTTTTTTTTTTTTTTTAATTGACAGATGTACGAAAGGAAGAAAAGCAATAAACAGAAGCCAGGAAAACTGTCCTTGAGTGATGTTCCCCTATTACAGAGATTTATGCAGCTGCTACTAGGAGAAGCGAGTGCTCTGAAGTGTAATTACTACACAGAGTCATGCGAGATGGGCCAGATCCAAGGTATAAGCAAGCAGTCATTGCTTTAATTATGATCAAGTTTATGTACTTAGGCAAATGTAAAATCCACTTTCGATTTGATATGCGGGAACTTTATCATCATAACAAGCTGGAAGCCTTCACTTGAAACACCAGCTCTGTTAGGAGATATTGATCCAGCTATCCACGGGCTCTGCAGAGGGGCAAAGGGCTCCGCACTCCTCCGGAATACCAGGGATGCAGCTGGGGCTCCCAGGTGGGCAGGAGCACAACCGAGCAACTCCGGCAACCTGAACCCTGCCGGGAAAGGAAGACGCCCGGGCAACGGCACCCGTGGGAAGCACAACCCAGGCCAGGATGGAGGGTGCCACCAGTTTCTGGGGAAGGACGTTGCCACAGGGAGGATTCCAGCTGCCCCCCACCCCTCACGGCACAGCCTACGGAGACCTGCCGGCAGCACCCCGCTGCCCTCCCCCCCATCACTTCTCCCTGTGAAAATCCACCCCAAGAAAGCTACCTAGGGATCAAAGCAAACATTTCACCGACTTTCACAGAAGCAAGGGAAGACATTTCTTTGACTACAAACAAACAAGAGGGTCTGGCATTTCAGTGGTGATAAGAGCAGCTCTTTCCCCTCCCTGCAAATATTTCACTGCAGAGTATTTCCAGCGCTACCCCCACACTGACCAGGAGACCCTGCGGGACAGAGAGAGAAGAGATGCTGCTCCGGCAGCTAGACTGAAGGGAGCATTAAGAAAAGAGTCAAAAAATTACAGGGGAAGGGGAGGAACTCTCTCACCAGGACTTACACCTAAACCCTCCCTCTAGACCTCACAGCTGCGGTAAACTGAAGCATTGCTACCGTCCTACAGACCAGAGGATTTGGGATTTGCACCAGCAGCCCTCGGCACCCCCCACTTCTCCCCTTCCCCTCCTGCGCGGCCGCGGATCGCTGCTGAAGCGACTCTTGTATTTCTGGCCTGTGCGATCCTGAATGCGAGAAGCGTAACTCAACATATCGTTATTAAAAGCAGCAGCTGCTGGCGATGATCTCATTGCACCTCCCCTGCCTGTCACATTTGCCTGTTATCTCTTCGTTTTCATACTTTGATCGTAAGCTTTCCAGGGCAGGCGTTCTCCGCTGCCTGTTTAACCTAACGCAACAGCACCCGACTTCTCCAGGCAGCTCCGTTAACGCAGCGATCAAAACCTCTCCCTGCGCGTACACACGCTCCCGGAGCCGACACTCCCTACTCACCAAAAAGCTGAAAAAAAGACCTTTAAAAGGCACGGAATTCAGTTATCTCACTTACAATTTAAAATAGGAAGAAAGCCTATACACTGAAAGCAGCCTTGTAGGATGTAGGTGGTGAGGTTTGGTGCGGTACCACGCAGGCTGTGGTTACCACCTGTAATTACCACCTGTAATGCTAATTGCACAGCTGAGTAACACCTTGCCCCGCTTCGCAGAGCCTCCCACCTGGGCCACCGCTGCCCGACGGTGCCCCCGCAGCGGTGCCCGGTTCCAGCCCCATTTCTGGGGCTGGGGCTGTGGCTGGGGACGAGGGTCGGGACCCGACCCTCATCCCCAGCCACAGCTCCAGGGATTTACAAAGCAGGATTTCCCTCGCATGGCAGCTTCGCTCCCTGCACCGCTGGCTGCCAGGCACACGACACATAGAGGAAAGACCTCTGGCAGAGACAGGACCGGCAGGGATGCCGCCGTGCCCGGTGGCAGGGATGCCGCCATGCCCGGGCACCTCACACCGGTACCCCCTCCCCGACACCGGCATTGCGAAGACGGCCGGTTCCGCAGGCAGCTCCGCCCGGCAGCAGAAGTTTGAGCTGCTGCCGGGTAAAGTCTAGGTAAAAGCCCCCCCATCTAAACAAAACAAGAACCGCAAAGGACCCGCTCCATCCCAATTTCCACTGCAGGGGCGCACCCGCAGCGCGCATCCGGCGGCCGGCAGCCCCGCATCCCAGCGGCCGGGGAAGAGCAGCCCCCCGCGGGAGGCGAGAGAGCAGGCAGCCCGCACCCGGCTCCGCGGCGTTCCGCGGCCGCAGAGCGGAGCCCGCTTTGCCCCGCACCCGAGCGGCCCCCGGAGCCGACCTCCGCGCACCGGCGAGCCCGGTGAGGGAGGAGGGGGTGGAGGGGGAAACGGCGGCAGGCCACGGGGCCGGGCAGCCTCACCTGGCACCGGGCTCTCGGGCACCCACTTGGCTCCGGGCTGCAGCACCTGGAAGGCGGCGCGGACCGGGCGGCAGGCGGCTTCCCCCGCCGGCTGCACGGCCCCCGGGGCACCGAGCAGCGCGGCCAGCAACAGCAGCGCTCCGCCGCTCCCCGACATCCTCCCGGGGCGCCGCTCTACTCCCCGCCGGCAGGCATCCCCGCCGGCACCGGACTGTGGACGACGGAGCCGAGCCGAGCCGAACCCCGCGCCTCGCCCGGCGCTCCCGGAGCGCGAGGACCGGCTCCGCGCGCCCCGCCTCGCCGCGCCCCCATTGGCCACCGCCCAACCCGGCCCCGCGAGCTGATTGGTGCCCGCCCCGCCGGCTGGCGAACTCGCTCCGCCCGCGGCACCGCCCCGCTGCTCATTGGCCCCCGCCACGCCACGCCACGCCCCGCGCGCGCCACGCCCGCCCCGCGCTGCAGCCCCGGGGCCCTCCGGTGGCGGTGCCCGTTGCCGGCGTCCACTGCCCGGTCCCCGTACCCGGTCCTGGTGCCCGCTGCCGGTGCCCACTGCCCAGTCCCACTACCCGGTCCCAGTGTCCACTGCTGGTGTCCACTGCCTGGTTCCCTTACCCGGTCCTGGTGCCCACTGCCAGTGGTCCTGGTACCGGTGTCCACTGCCCGGTCCCGGTACCCGGTTCCAGTGCCCACTGCTGGTGCCCGCTGCCCAGTCCCGGTGCCCGGTCCTGGTGCCCGGTCCTGGTGCCCGCTGCAGACGTGGTTCCCTGACGTGGGAACTCTGCAGCGAGCGCAGAGCGATGCTGAGTGCAGGGCTGTCTCCAGAGCCCCGCGTTACCCAGGCTCTGAGGGGGCCCGGGGGGGCCAGGGGACCAGGGTGCCGTTGGGTGTGCACTGGACAAGCCACCAGAGGGACTACAGGCAGCCATGAGTGGGCATGCATTGCTCCCCCGAGGCATTTCCCCACCAGTTTCCAGCTGGAGCTGTTGGAAACCCCTCGGTCACCAAGCTGAAGCCCCAACAGAGCCCCTCAAACCCTGCGTCCCCCGGCCAGGGGTCAAGGGGACCCTCACCGGGTCACCAGGCAGGGTCAGGACGGCCCAGCTGTGTCCCGCCAGCAAAGAAAACCCAAAATGCCAGTGATGTGTTCTCACCTGGAAGGGGCCCACGCTGCTCATTGCTCGGCAAGCAGCTGTGTAAAATGGGAAGCAAGTAGGGCAGGGGGGAGGGAAGGCTTTGTTTACAAAAAAAAAAACAGGGACCATGTGCAAAAAATTGCCAAAATTGTCTTTGCCCAGGCTGTCTCCTCGCTGCTCGCCCCCAGCCTGCACAATGCTGCTTCTGCAGGGAAAAACAGAGAGAGAAGAAGTATAAGCAGAAAAACGGGAAAAAAAATCCATTTAAAATTTCCACTGCAAATACAGGATCAGATTATCGTGAATGGCTCGCTACCAGCGCTTTTTCACTCGGAAATTCTGAAGAGGGATGAAAAATGAAAGCCTGACCTGTGTGTTTGTTCTAAGAAAATGCCTGCCAGGGAGAGATGGTTAAAATATATTATGGATATGAGACTAATAAGCTGGAATGCGCAACATGTCTCGCTGGTTAATGGATTGTCGGAGCCTGTTGCTGTCCGCAGACTGCGCTATTTATTATCCATTTATTGTGTCTAGTAAGCACGGCTGACAAAACTTCCATTAACCGGGCAGCAAAAAGTCCCGCTTTGCTGCAATTCTGGAGGAATCCGGAAATTTCATTTTGCTCAGAGGAGCAGGTGCTCCACGGTGCAAATCTCACCTGGTTTCAGCAGCGCGAAGAGCGGGCGGGCGCTCGGTGGTACGGGTGAGGATTCATCCTTTACGCGTTTTCATTTCTCCCCGTTCCTTCCACGAAATACCGGCACGCGTGCTTCGGCTCACGGGAGCCGCATGGCGCCGGGTAGGTAACGGATCTTTTCTGCTTCTCCTTCACTGATTCAGTGATGGACTTGTTATGTTTATGCAACAGTTTGCGTTTCGGGTGCGATATTGCTGTAGGTTAGGAATCAATTGGACCGAGTTGCAAAATACAAAGGCTGGTATTTGAAGCGCTCCTTTATATACGCTATTGCAATCTATATTGCGTTTATGGGCTGAATTACAGTTGTCTAAAAGGCGTTCAAGCGTCTCCTGTGTTCATCTTCAAACCTGCTGTGTGTATTTCATTTAAGTAGAGGCGGCTTTTACTGTTCCAGGTAAGTACACAGATATTGTCAAGCCTGCCATTATAGCAAAGAATTACACGCAGCGCCAAATAGGCGGCATTTAGATATCTCTGCTAAGATGAGGGAGTGCTTTAAGGTTTGAAACCAAATTAGAAAACAACATTACTGCTCTTCACTGGATCTGGCTTCACAGCGGGATCTGTCATTATCTTGACAATGACTCCCTGCAAAAATAAAGTTTATTTATCAACAAGGAGTTATGTCAGAAGCACGTTAAAGCTTGCGGAAACACACAGCAAAACCAAGTGGCAGCTCTTTCTTTCAGTCACCGTTTTAGGTTATAAATCTGGCGGCAGGGAAAAAAAAGAACCCACTTTTTAACTGAAGACTTTCCCTAATGGAGCAAGTGATTTTCACTCATTTCTCCCAGTTTCACGCTGGCATTGCTGATTGCCCTGGGGGTAATAATGCAGGCGGATGGAGATGGGGCGTGAATCCCATCGCATCCGTGGCCCAACAACATCGCTGTGCTCCGTAGCACGCCCAGCCCCGTCCCCGAGCCCCAAGGACACTCCCCACCCCGGTGCCTGCGGAAGCATCCCCCGGGGGACAATCGCAGACCCCCTGACCTCTGCCAGGACTTTGGGCAACAGCCCAAAGGAAGCCTGAAGCCGTTTTCCTGAGCGCTGCACGCCCAGGCGACTTGTCCTTTTCATGTGCAAGGGGAGCAGGCGCAGGTTTGTCCCGGAGGAGAAAGCAGGCGACTTGCTCCAAGATCAGAGGCAAAGTCACTGGGTTAGTTGTCTGCCAGCAGATGTAGTGAGAGCCAAGTCGTTGTCTCATATCCAGGATGATAATTTCCCTTGTTACAACTGCTCACACCGTAAAAATTTCACTTAATCATCTACCTGCCTCAAGCCTGTAAGTAATGAGAGGCAGGATCGTGTGCAGCTGATTTTATCAAATGCTCTTATGAAGTTCTCCACTGGGAAAACCCTGAATCAATTAAAACGCCAAGGAGAGACGTAGGAGAGGGATTCGTATTCCTCAGTAGACACTCACCAGGTTATCAACACATTCCACTCACTCTTCCACAGCCGAAGGGATGGCTGAGCTCCGCGGGGACAAGGTCAGCTGAGCCTTGCCTATGGGAGAGGAAATCGCCGTGGGGCAGGGGAGAAAAGAAAAACCCTGGAGCATCTGTTGCCCCATCTGCATGTTCTCTGCACGTACCCGGCAGCCTACGTGGGCATGTTTTGGCCCTGGCTTTCTCATTCCCGCTGTGACCCCGTTGTGCTGAGCATGGCCCAGCTGCAACGCTTGAGATCTCGCGTGTCCTGCTGAAACCAAGAGCTGCAGGCAATGACGGCTTCTCCCTGTCAAAACGACCCTTTCCATCTTGTTCTGCACCCTGCAGGAAGTTGCGTTTTCAGGCTTTCACAGCCATTTGTGGAGGAGGAGAAGGGAGAAGCTCTTCACTATATAACGGTCCTCGCATATTGTCTGATGGAAAAAAGAAAAGCGCGTTTGCCATGGGGCACTGGGAGAAATGATGGATCGCCAGGTAGCAGACATCCCTCCTCTCTTTGGCAGGATATTGTATTCCGTGCGCCATACAGGAATGCTGATAGATCCATAAAGCATTAGCCTTTTCCTCACCCCAAAAAGCGGTGGCTGATAAATCACTACCTCTCCGGAGTTCCTTGGGAGCAGATCACACAGCAGAAGCAGCGCAGCCTTCAGAGGGATGCATCACTTAAAGACACTGCAGATGCCAATAGAGCTGTACATCAAGAATATCCGCATAAATCACTTCACCTATCCAAAAGTGAGATAATTCAGAACTAGAACTTTTTTTGCAAGTATGTACCAGTTTCAGTCACATTCACATCAGAAATGCCTCCCAGGGCCGTGGAAAATCTCTGCCCTCCAGTGCTGGGGTTCTCCCCCTTTTTTTACAAAGAATTTGAAAAGTCTTCTCTCCCGCTGCAGGACACAAAACTTACCGAAACTGCAGAATATTTCATGGGATAAAATCCCAGCCAGACCCAAACCTTTCCAAACCAGCTCTTAACTGTGACTAAGACACAGATTTTGCAGGGGGCAGCTAAATACGCAGCCAACCAACCGGTTATCTGAAGAGTTTTGCATCCTTTGTAGAACTGAAAATGCAGAGACGCAGCAGATGTGGCTCAAAAGCTCTTCCCCGCGCCCCTCACCCCGTCTCTGGAGGACCCAAAGCACAGCGTGAGAGGCGGAAACACGCAGCGTGCCGGAGTTTGGGACATTCTGGTCATGGGATGCGGCTGTCGGGGAGGAAGGATGCCCGTAGCACTCCTCTCCCCACCAAGCTGCAATACCCGCCGCTTCTCCGGCTCACAGCCAGTGGGGCTGAGCATGAAGGGAGCTCCTGAGTGCGAGGGAATCGTGTGAGACACAGGTCTATGGAGGGGACTGTCACGGGCGGAGTGATGAACTTCGCCTGTAACAGAGTAGTAGTGAAATATTTATTAACATAAAACAGTGATTTAACAAAGTTAGTAGCGAATGCGACAGTGTTTTCCGAGATTGGATGCCAGGGTACACCTGATTATTCACTGCACAGAGGCCGGGGTCAGACAGAGCTGTCGGGGAGACCCTCCCGTTGCGTCTCAAGGCTCAGAAAGGACCCCCCGGCTTTCTAAACTCCTTCTCCGAGAGGAGTCAAGGTGAGGCTGGATCCAATCCTAGTCCCAGATTTGGTCAACGGTTTCTGTCTAAAGGATTGTATACGCGCAATCAATCCTTCATATCACTTCGCGAGGATTTCCAAGTTTAGCGTGCCGTGAGTCACTTACCGAGAATCCGCTGCGGCAAGGAATCTCTCAGCCGCCAGGAGCAGAACCTTAAGCGAGCATCCCCACTCACGGGGAGATCCTGGCGTGCAGCCCGCTGCCGTGCAGGAGAGCCCATAGGGCTCTTGGGCTGCCCGCTATTTATGGAGGGAGATAATTGACCTACAGTCACATTCCCACGGGAACAAGATCCCTAGGTTCCCACTCCAGACAGCGTTTTGATTATGTTGCCAGCCATCCCCCACGGTTCAAGTGCAACTCGTCACACCTCCCGCTGGTGGCCATGGCTTGAGCAGGAGCCGGGGCGGGGGGAAAGGGGAGAGCACACCGGAACCGAAGCAGAAGAGATGGGAGAAAGCTCTTCACCGTGCGCTGCTGCCTCTGCTGGGAGCGCGGGGCAGGCATTTCTCAAGCTGATATTTTCATTTATCATCTCCCGGCGGTTAATCAACTGAAGAGGTGCCGCCAGGAGGCAGCCCAGAAGGGATCAGCCCAGAAGGGATCAGCCCAGAGCATTCACCTACGAAAACGAAGCGCTGCCGACAATTACCAACCCCGGGGCTGTCACGCCGCGGGCACCCCGCTCGCGGTGGAGGCTGGGGGGTAAAATTGCCGGGCACTGCTGTGAACTAGCCCCGCGCGGAGCCAGCAGGCTGCGAGCTTCGGTGCAGCGAGGGGGAGGCCCTCCGGATTTAACTCCGGAGGGATGCTGCGCTCCCCGTTCCCCGCCGCCGGCGCGGGCTCGACGGCTCGTGAGCAGGTCAGACAGCAGGCGACGCGGTGCGCGGTCAAAGTGCCACGCGAGGCCGGAGCTTGGCAGAGCGGGCAGCCCGAGTAAGAGTCGTGTGGCCGCAGACCCCGGCGAAGACCCGTCGTATGGCGCAGAGAGCACACAAGCTTCGAGATGGGATTTACGGCAGAACCAACAGAAAGCATATTAAATGTATAAATCGCTCCCCGCTCCAAAGGAGGCCACGCTGTATCCAGGTGCCTTTCCAGGAGTTCCTTTTTTTTTCCTGTGCAGTGGCACCACAGTAAAACTTGACTTATGCCTTATTAAATTATTTTAATGCTTAATATTATATGCAAAAACCCTGTGAAGAGATACATTAGAGGAGTATTTCTGCGAGGCTCGTGCGGGAGCTGTCTCCCATCGCATGGTAATGAGGCACTTCCAAAGGTATCGGAAGCGTTCGACCGCTCCTCAAACGCCGCTTAGCGGGTTTGGGTGACTTAGTGGCGACTTTTATACCCAATAATTCAAGAAATCGTAGGGGACACGGCGTTCCTCTCCCTCACCGACGCAGATCAGGAGTCACTGCTGGAGCCAGTGGGTTTGGAGCAGCCCCAGGAGGGAGGAGACCTTGGAACAAAGCAAAGCGAAGCAGCGTGAAGAGCCTCCGTCAAACGACAGGGTGGCTCTGGGGCCAGCAATGGGCTACCACAGCGGTCAGCCACCGTGCAGCAGGATGGACAACACCTCCATTACTTGCCGTGTCCCCCCCAGCGCCTCCTTCCTCCCCCCTCTTTCAGGCTTCTCACTCTCTTCTCTCTCGTTAAGGAAAGGTCAGCACACACGATGGCAAGGAGAAAAAATTGCAAACCGAAGGAGCTTCTGTCGTAACAGCCGCTTTCTCCAAGTTTCCACCAGAGCCGGGGGGTTGTGGTGAGCCTCGTCCTGCAGCCGGGGAAGCAGCACGATGTTCACCGGCTGCAGGGTCAGCTCGCACCGGGGCACAGCCCTGCTCTGCGCCTCCGCTGCAGACGCTGGCTGCTCCCCAGAGCCTCTCTGGGCCTGTTTGGGCTTTTGACTGCTCCAGGTCTCCCAGCGCAGACGGTAACGCCTGTGCCGAGCATGGCGAGCTGTGTCCCAGAGGCCTCCTCTGCCCGGGGGCCGAGGGTGCCACAGGCTGTGCAGAGCTGTCCCTTCCCATCGGCAGCCCCCTCCTCCTTTGTCCCTGCTCCAGCCCATCACATTGGGGCAAACCATGACCTTGCACTAATCAGGTTTTTTCCAGCTGCCTTCATGGCCTGATCCTGCAAGCAGGAGCTACGCAAGGAGCCATCTGAGCGCTCCTCCTGCCATACAGCGAGACCGGGACAGGCTGGAGAGCTGGGTGGAGAGGAACCTCGTGAAGTTCAACAAGGGCAAGTGCAGGGTGCTGCCCCTGGGGAGGAATAACCCCCTGCACCAGGACAGGTTGGGGGTGACCTGCTGGAGAGCAGCTCTGTGGAAAGAGACCTGGGAGTCCTGAGGGACAACAGGATGCCCATGGGCCAGCAATGTGCCCTTGTGGCCAAGGCGGCCAATGGCATCCTGGGGGGCATCAAGAAGAGCGTGGCCAGCAGGTGGAGGGAGGTCATCCTCCCCCTCTGCTCTGCCCTGGGGAGGCCACAGCTGGAGTGCTGTGTCCAGTGCTGGGCTCCCCAGTTCCAGAAGGACAGGGAACTGCTGGAGAGGGGACAGCAAAGGGCTACCAAGATGATTAGGGGACTGGAACACCTCTCTGATGGAGAAAGGCTGAGGGATTTGGGGCTCTTCAGTCTGGAAAAAAGACGACTGAGGGGGGATCTTATCAACGCTTCTAAATACTGAAAGGGGGGGTGTCAGGAGGATGGGGCCAGGCTCTTCTCAGTGGTGCCCGGGGACAGGACAAGGGGTAACGGGCACAAACGTGACCATGGGAAGTTCCACCTGAACATGAGGAGGAACTTCTTTGCTGTGAGGGTGGCAGAGCCCTGGCACAGGCTGCCCAGAGAGGTGGTGGAGTCTCCGTCTCTGGAGACATTCCAACCCCGCCTGGACGCGTTCCTGTGCCACCTGCTGTGGGTGACCCTGCTCTGGCAGGGGGTGGGACTGGGTCATCTCCAGAGGTCCCTTCCCACCCCTGCCAGTCTGGGATTCTGTGATTCCTGTCTGGCTGCTCTTGGAGCTCAGCACACATTGGGCTTCTCATTATTAGCATCTTCGCTTACGTCTGCGAGGGCATTAATAGATCTCAGAGGACTTGGCTGTTGAGATTGCATCCTTCTTGCACAAGGCAAATAATCTAATAATAAAAAAAAAAACCCCACAGTAAGATTTAACGCTTGTGCATTTGAAGGCATTTCCCAAACAGCCATTAATTATCCTGCTGGATGCTCAGCCAGGTTTCAGGGGAAACTTCACCCCTCCGCAGAGGAGGACGGCAGATCCACAGAAGGGAAGTTTTCTTTTCGAAGGCGCCTCACTAGACACCCGTGTTTGCCTCATTGCCAATCACTTAGAATAATCAACCACCTTACAGAGAGAGATTTATTTTGTTTTTAAATGCTAAATCATTCCTGCAGACAGTGCGTAAATGTCAGGCCTCTCAAACAGCTCTTCGGGGGGTTGGGCTTTTATTCATGTTATTACTATTAAACATTAAGCAGAAATTGAGAAGCAGGTAAGTGTGAAGCAGAGCTAGTTGCTCCTGACTCCCCCAGTCCTTTAAACAAACCCGAAACCCACACCTGAGCTATGGGGGTCTCAAGCAGAAATTCTCCTCAAATGCAGAAATCTCTACGTGCGTGCACATTTCGGGGACAGGCTGGGAAAGAAAGGGAAAACAAGTCTCCCTGCTCCGTCACCGCTCCATTTTGTGACCCTGGTGTAGGGCACTTCAAAGGTTTTCCGTAAACTCAGGGATTAGCGCAATTAGGTCAAAACTCCACTTTAACGAAGAAGGAATAAAGCTGTTGACAAATGACTCCAGAGAGTTTGGCCAGCAATAGAGAAAGCAAACAGAAACAAGCCCGAGCGTGTTATTTTCAGTGCTTTGGGGTTGTTAAAATCAGTCTGGCGGTACCGGGGGTGTGGGGGACCCCTGTTGCGTGATGAGGGGCCAAGCAGTTTTGGCAGAAGATAAACCCCCTTGCGTTCTAACACTCCTCACTGAGGCGGGAGGCCGGGTGCGGCTGGGTTTAAATTCTGAGTGATGCCCAATTCAGCACTATCAGTCCAATCGCGTTTAATATGTATTAAACTATGACGATTTGGATACACTAATAGTGGACTGCACCTTCAGTCTAGTCGTGCTCCTGAACTAGCACGGCCCCTCTCGTGTCCTTGGTCGCATTCAGTGAGAAACCGAAACGACTAGCTACTTAAAAAAGTGCAGTTTATTTAAACAACAGATATACGGGTTCTTAGGATTGCCGGTGATAAATACACTGTCTGCAAAGCACGTGCAAATATAGATACTGTTAAGTATACAAAACGTGCAACAAAGTTATAAACGATGCAGCCTGGCTATAAATGTAGGATAGAGATTCTTTAGAGAAATTTCTAAGTCCCCGAGAAAGCGCTCGGTATAATCGAAGTCTTACCCAAAGGCGTCCCTATGGGGGGGAAGAAAGGCTGAGCCCGTCGACTGATCCTGGAAATCAGCGACGGAATTCTTCGCGATGGTGTCTTCCCCGGCATCCCCTCTCTCTCTGTCTATTTTTATACTTTTTTTTATCTTCAAAGTGGAGTTTGAGTGACTTTAGTCATACGTACTTTTATTATGATTAATGTGCTCAAGGAGGAGGGTTCACACCTCGGGGTCGGATAGCCTCCGGGATGGAGGTGTGTTTTGGTACATTGTAGTGAGCAAAGTTCGCACAAAGGACAGCATTTCATCAACATTTGACGAAATGTTGGCTTGGGTAGCGTGTAGGCCGCTTATCTGTTCCGTAGTACCATCTCGTCCCCATATCTGCTGTTTGTCACAAGGGAAGGCCACGGAACAAGCGCGTTCCGTTCCATCCCTCGTGTAGTTTCACAAACAACCTTGTACAGGGAATCGCAGACGTTGCATTCTTCGCGTGCCGGCTGCGGCTGTATTCTACCTCAGAAGCCTCTTGATTTTATGACTTTCCTTAATGTGTGAACAATGCTGTACTTTTGTATTCTTGGCCAATTGCGTAGTTATTCCACAACCCCCGAACACGGGACCCAGAGCCTGGAGATGGAGGGAGAAGAGCTGCCGGGACCCAGGCACTGCTCGGTGGCATCTCCAGAGGAACCCAAGCACAAGTGGCATTTTTAGGACCTCATTTTAACCTCAGTCTAAGTGCAAGCATTTAGAAACAACAGTGACCGCGATGTATTATTCAATGGGCTGTTTTAGGAGAAACTGAATAATTTAAATAATACATGCTTAAAGCCAAGTGACTTTTCCTCCCCGTGTCCCCCTTTCTCTGGTGGCACCTTCTCCGAGGCCGGCGCTCAATGTCCCGCTGATTCCGGCAGAGCGGAGCAAGCAGCATTCAGGTCTTACCCACGGCCTTTCAGGGATTTGTCTCCATTTGTGACCTGGGCTACAATAAGGAGGAAGATCTTAAGGAGAAAGGGGTTTGGCTCTACTAGAAGCTGCTCTCACAAACGAGAATTGCTGAGCGATGCATTGAACCACCCCAATGCTCACCAGCATTTAGTGGGCACAGGGTGGGTCAGGGGGGGGCTTTGGTTTAGCTTCCCCTGGAAAGCAAGACCCGGATTCGACAAGAAAGTGCATTCGGTTTAATCATAGAATAGAATCATAGAACGGTTTGGGTTGGAAGGGACCTTAAAGCCCACCCAGTGCCACCCCCTGCCCTGGGCAGGGACACCTCCCACCAGCCCAGGTTGCTCCAAGCCCCGTCCAGCCTGGCCTTGAACCCCTCCAGGGATGGGGCAGCCACAGCTTCTCTGGGCAACCTGGGCCAGGGGCTCACCGCCCTCACAGCAAGGAATTTCTTCCTGATATCTCATCTCAATCTCCCCTCCTTCAGTTTGAAACCGTCACCCCTCATCCTATCATTACACTCCCTGATCCAGAGTCCCTCCCCATCATCCTTCCCGTACGCACCCTTCGGGGCCTGGAAGGCTGCAAAGTAAGAGCAAAATACCTCCTCGTTGCATGATACGAAGCGTTGAACCAACACAAACGTCCTCCGCCAGCGCGGGCATCTTGCAAACGCATAGGAGGTTCACTTTGTTCTGCAGCCTTTCTGCCAGACGACGAGTGCCGGGGGGGCAGAGGGGGGGACGCAGATCCTCCCTGGCAGGACACGGTGCCACACAGAAACCCTGCCACGGCGAGGTGCCGGGGAGCACAGCACCGACGCACCGCACGTCGCCCGGCAGCATCCCGCCTTCTGGGGCCCTTTCGGCAAAATGCCTTAACTCCAGGCTGCAAAGGGATCCCGTTAAAAGCAGGCCTGCGCGCGAACCCCTGGCTGAACCCGGGCAGGAGTCTTAGAAGTGAAAAACTTCAGCGCAAGAGTTAGCAACAGCCTCGCGTTAAGTATATTAAGCCCCACGCGGTGTTACAGGAGGGAAGACGCAGAAGCAAAGGTGAACATTCAAGTGACGGATTTGGAACGCTGCGGCTCCATCCCCAACGCCTTCGGACCGGCCGACCTTGGGAGCTCCCTCAGTGCCTCGCTCCCGCCCCTCTGCATTGCCAACACGGGGATAATGGGTTTTCTCCGCTTTGCCGGGGTAGCGAGGAGATAAATTCGTACGTACGCTGAAGAGGAGCAGGGATTACAGAGCTGGGGGCACCCTCACACCTCCCTCGGTGACAGCCCAAATGGAGCGTGCGAGAGACGTCCCTGCGTCTTCCCGGCGTTCGCATCGATTAAACACCACCGAGAAAAGAGCATCGTTGAGCCACTTCTGACCGTTATGAAGACGGTCAGGCTCATACTTTGGAAAAAGATTTTGGCAAAGCTGCCGACGGGAAAGCGGCTAATTCCCGCTGGCTGCGGCTGCAACACCAGAACCCTCCGTGCTCCCTGAGAACGTGAAGACGCCGTCTTCATTTCCAAATGGAGTTCCACATTTATTAGACATTCCTGATAGAAATGTACGAGTGAGGCGGATCCAATTAGTTCGCCTAATAGCCTTGCGTGATGAGATTGGCCCAACCATCTGAGCGCAGGACTTCGCACAAGTGAAAGAGCATTCCCATAAAATTGAAAATGTAATTTAGCAATTTGGAAAGAGAATCGGCAATCTTTTGAGAAAACTAATAGCTTTTTACTATGTAATATAAGCTCACCTATCTAGTGTGGAAAAAACATATAAAGCATTAAAGAGACAACCCTACCGCTAAATGTAATAATAATAAAAACCTCCTCAAATTATTTCCTATTACCCATCTTTATTCATTTTCAGACTCTCCAGAAACAGGGATGTTCTGTGCTTCTGACTGATGATAATCTCCACAATTCCTCGTACAGCTGAAAGTAGCACGCTCCCTGCAAGCTGCCACCCCCCACCCCCCCCCCAAAAAAAAAGGGTCATTTTCTGCTTTCTCGTTTAAAAGGCAGCTCTAGAGCCCAGACCATGGCAGGTGTGAAGCGGCCGAGCTGCAAATGGTTCCGTGGCACTGTTGGGCTGAGACCAGCCGAGGAGGTTTGTCTCTTTTCTGGGAAGTATTTGTGGCCTTTTAGAGGGAGACATTAATTCAGTCTCCGAGATCAGAAGCACCGGGTGGATCCTCCGCTCTCCTGCACAGCACAGCCTCAAACTGCCTCCCCTTGCCTCTGCCCCTTCCCCATGTCTGTTGGTCTGGGGGCATCCGGATTTAATCTGAAGATGCTACGAGATGGACGCCCCGGGGTTTGCCCACCCGCTTCCTTCCCTCGGCGTCCCCTGCTCCAAACGCAGCCCTCCTTCCTCCGCTGTGCGTCTCCTGCGGACGAAGCGGCTCCGGCCGCGCTGCTCCCGCCTCTCCGCATCCCGGTGATTCTCTGCAGACAGAGAACGGCCTCTTCACGTTCTCGGGAGCTCGGAGGGTTCTGGTGTTGCAGCCGCAGCCAGCGGGAATTAGCCGCTTTCCCGTCGGCAGCTTTGCCAAAATCATTTTCCAAGGTATGAGCCTGACCGTCTTCATAACGGTCAGAAGCGGCTCAACGATGCTCTTTTCTGGGTGGTGTTTAATCGATGCGAACGCCGGGAAGACGCAGGGACGTCTCTCGCACGCTCCGTTTGGGCTGTGTCACCTGCATGGCCGCAGCCTGGGAACGCATCGCACCCGGCCCTCGCAGGGCCGGAGCCTGTAACCGCCACGGAGACCCCAGACCACCCCCCACGACTTGCAAGAGCTTCCCCTGCGATACAGCGGAACAAGCCAAGGCTCGCCCGGTATTTAATTCTAGGTCTGAAGTCTTTTACAAAGGTTTATTCAAGGATTCCTAAGGATGCAAAGAGCAGCTCAACCTGGCACAAAACCTTGCCTTCACCTTTCGGGCTGCCAAACCAGGGGCTACGCACCCCCCACCAGCAGCTAAAGCCACCGAGCACGGCGTTAGCATCACCTGGATCCTCGCTCCCCCTAAATCCTGAGGTGCGGTGGCTTTGCCATGGCTGGGGCCACCTGAAGCCACCCAGCGTAGCTCCTCTGTCACCAGCACGGTGATGCCGGGGGCGGTATGTGAGAATGAAACCCCCTCCCTCCCGCCCCACCTCCCTGCCGTGTCTCCCCAAATCCCTCGCCGGCGTTTACCCCTTGGCCAGGCAGCAGGGCAAAGATGCTCTGAAAAAATACCCCGCAGCCGAGCGAAGAAGAGCTGCCACCGGAGGAGACGCTTCGCGGCGCTTGGTACGGGAGGGCCGAGCGCTGAGCAGGCGGCAGCGCGTCGGCTCGGCGACGCACGGAGGTATTTACCCGACCCCAAAGTGCTTCCATAGCCACCGAGAGCACGGCGAAGGGCTTTCGGGGGCACAGCTAGAGAATAAAACAACGCGAGCGGCGAGAAGCGGCGCGAAATTCAAAGCGGCGCCAGTGTTTCGGCGCTGGATTTTGGGTTACGGTTTGCTGCGGTGTCGGTCCTGTCCGGATCGTTGGCATCCCCCAGCAGCTCTCCTTGAACGCTGCTTCTGTTTTCCGGGTGGCAACAACAGCAGAAATGCAAAAGCCGGTCCCACAACGTGCATAATTACTGATTTCAGAGAAAACCTACCCCTCCAGCTGCCCTGCTTGTATAGGTTGTAACGGCTGGAAAGGGAATTAATGAACCTCGGCGGCTCTCCGGTACGCACGCGTGAACTCACCGCAGCCCACGGACAAACCCGCTCGGAAATGCTGGCTCAGCCGGCAGGCAGGCGGCTACAAATCCAGCTGCAGATGGAATCCCTGAACATTTTGACGGCAGTTTTGAACGGGAATAACTTGACATTTAATTCTGGGACGACAGTGAAATGTCAACGTCTGTTGTGGAAACACGGAAGAGGGATTAAATTAGCACCACTTGCAGCTTTTAAGCACGGGGTAGCGTAACGCCACACCGGGATGGCTGGACAAAACCGGAGCGAGCTTGATGACTGCGTATGTGTGCGTGGCTCAAGTCAAACGCTTGGCACTTACTTGCATGCCTCGAATTTTATCTGTAAATTGTTCTTTCTGAAACGGTTTGTGGAAATATTCTCAGTTTCTCCAGTTTTGCAAAGCATAGGCATGGAAATAACTGCTGAAACTTAAAACAAATAAACCCTTTATTAAAACAAATAATCGAGAAAACAGGTCATTTTTCATTTTTAAACAGGCTGAGATCTGAAGGTTTGCTCTGATTCCACTTTTTTTTTTTTTTAAGTACTTTTAGGTGTGTTATCCTTGGATTATTTTTCATTTTACTTTGGGGTTATTTTAGAATTGGAAGCAATGTGTGGGGAAACAATACATGAAAGGAAAAAAAAAAATCAAACTTCTGGATTTCAAAATGCGCTTTTACCAGGACTTTTGCCCCTGTGCACGTTCAGTTTTGGACCGTAATATCATCATATTTTGACAATGTCTCATTTACTCCCATGGCCTAGTCTTAAATTTTACCCTGTGTCCATCCCTTGTCGTGATTGTGTCCTTAAGTCCTCTCCCTGTTCTCATCTTTTGTGGCTTTTTTCTCTACGGCTATGGCTAGAAGTTGCCATATCCTCTCTTTCAGAGTGGAAAGAGTCCCTAAATCTACTTATTTTACCTGTCCTGTTGCTAGTATCAGTCCATTTCATCATGTAAAGGGAGTGAGTGGCCGGGCTGGAGCTCAGCAGGATCGGGCCCTGCTCTGGGCAACTGCAGTTCAGGGACGGAGAGCCCCGAGCTGCAGCCTTGCCAGAGCTGTACCACCCACATGGCTGCAGCCCCTACACGCATCGCACCCAGCCCTGACAGGGCAAGAGCCTGTAATCTGATAGCCCTCTATGATGGCACGACTGGATGGAGAGACGAGGGGAGGGCAGTGGATGTCGCCTACCTTGACTTCAGCAAGGCGTCTGACACCGTCTCCCACAGCATCCTCATAGGGAAGCTTAGGAAGCGTGGGTTGGAGGAATGGACAGTGGGGTGGACTGAAAACTGGTTGAAAGACAGAGCTCAGAGGGTGGTGATTAGGGGCACGGAGTCTCGTTGGAGGTCAGTGACGAGTGGTGTTCCCCAGGGGTCAGTGCTGGGCCCCGTCCTCTCCAATATATTCATCAATGACCTGGATGAGGGGACAGAGTGCACCCTCAGCACGTTTGCTGATGACACAAAGCTGGGGGGGGTGGCTGACACAGCAGAAGGCTGTGACACCATCCAGAGAGACCTGGACAGGCTGGAGAGCTGGGTGGAGAGGAACCTTATGGAATTCAAGAAGGGCAAGTGCAGGGTGCTGCCCCTGGGGAGGAATAACCCCCTGCACCAGGACAGGTTGGGGGTGACCTGCTGGAGAGCAGCTCTGTGGAAAGAGACCTGGGAGTCCTGGGGGACAACAAGATGCCCATGGGCCAGCAATGTGCCCTTGTGGCCAAGGCGGCCAATGGCATCCTGGGGGGCATCAAGAAGAGCGTGGCCAGCAGGTGGAGGGAGGTCATCCTCCCCCCCTGCTCTGCCCTGGGGAGGCCACAGCTGGAGTGCTGTGTCCAGTTCTGGGCTCTGCAGTTCAAGAAGGACAGGGAACTGCTGGAGAAAGTCCAGTGCAGGCTACAAAGATGATGAAGGGACTGGAGCACCTCTCTGCCAAGGAAAGGCTGAGCCCTGGGGCTGTTCAGTCTGAAGAAGAACAGACTGAGAGGGGATCTCATCAATATCTAAAGGGGGGGTGTCAGGAGGATGGGGCCAGGCTCTTCTCAGTGGTGCCCGGGGACAGGACAAGGGGTAACGGGCACAAACGTGACCATGGGAAGTTCCACCTGAACACGAGGAGGAACTTCTTTGCTGTGAGGGTGGCAGAGCCCTGGCACAGGCTGCCCAGAGAGGTGGTGGAGTCTCCGTCCCTGGAGACATTCCAACCCCGCCTGGACGCGTTCCTGTGCCACCTGCTGTGGGTGACCCTGCTCTGGCAGGGGGTTGGACTGGGTCATCTCCAGAGGTCCCTTCCCACCCCTGCCAGTCTGGGATTCTGTGAACTGCTACGGAGACCTCAGACCATCCCTCACAACTTCCAAGAGCTTCGCTGTGATACAGCAGAACAAACCAAGGCTCGCTCGGTATTTAATTCTAGGTCTGAAGAATTTTACAAAGGTTTATTCAAGCATTTCACCTTTTGCTTCCTCTGATTACGAAGCAGGCTGGGCATCCCAGCCTAAAAACTGTTGTGGTCTTGGTCTGATGGCTCCTAAGCGAAGCATCTCCCCGTGTCACAAGGGTACAATGGTGGAGACAAGCTGAGACCCCACAGAAGCTGATAGAGCAGCTGGAAATCGAGGTTCTCCTGAGGCTCAACACGCAGAGGGGGATCCCAGCAGGAGCTCTGCCATTCACGGCTTCTCCACGCCGCCACCAAGCAGCCTCAGGCAGGCAGCAGACACGGCAGCCAAAAACAGCCTGGAAAAAAAAAAGCAAAAAACAGTACGTTTTGTGCAAGACACCCAGGAGCAGGCTGGGCAACCCCAGTTGCAGAACTGTGTCCGAGGGGTGCCCAGGGCTCCCCCGTGTCCCCCGCAGCCCCAAGAGGCACCAGCCCGGGCAGCAGCTCCTCCGAGCAATGCCACGATGCGAGAATTCCCAAAATCTCTTCTACCCATCCTGGGTAAAAGAAGCCGAAGCACCATGGACTTGGCACTGAGTTTGCGAGCTGCGTTTTACGAATCGGTGTGATAAAGGCCAATGGGATCCTGGGCTGCATAGGGAAGAGTGTGGCCAGTAGGTCAAGGGAGGTCATTCTCCCCCTCTACTCGGCACTGGTGAGGCCACCACTGGAATACTGTGTCCAGTTTTGGGCTCCCCAGTTCAAGAGGGACAGGGAACTGCTGGAGCGAGTCCAGCGAAGGGCAACTAGGATGATTATGGGATTGGAGCATCTCCCTTATGAGGAAAGGCTGAGAGAGCTGGGACTCTTTAGCCTGGAGAAGAGAAGGATGAGGGGGGACCTGATTAATGTTTACAAGTATCTAAAGGGTGGGTTTAAGGAGGATGGAGCCAGGCTCTTTTCAGTGGTTCCCAGTGACAGGACAAGGGGTAACGGGCATGAGCTGGAACATAGGAAGTTCCGATCAAATACACGGAAAAACTTCTTTACGGTGAGGGTGACAGAGCACTGGAACAGGCTGCCCAGGGAGGGTGTGGAGTCCCCTTCTCTGGAGACTTTCAAGACCCGCCTGGATGCAGTCCTGAGGGATGTGCTCTGGGCAATCCTGCTTTAGCAGGGGAGTGGGACTGGATGATCTCTAGAGGTCCCTTCCAGCTCTGAAAATTCTGTGATTCTGTGATTCTGTGATTCAGCCAGCTCGCGAAGCACTCGAGGACATCGGTTCCGTGGATTTTTTGATCTGAAGGGAAGTTACCGTATTTAACCATTATGGGGCAATGTTAAAAAACGGTCACTGCGCCCCACCACCAAAGGGGCGGCGGATCAGCAACACTAGTCCGTTTGGCAAGCAATAAATACCCAAACTGCCCTGAATTTCCCCTCCCCGCAGTCATGCATCTACAGATTTAAAAAAAAAATAATAATAATAATAAAAATGCCTAGGTCAGCCGCTCTGTCTCCTCGGACATTTTACGCCATTCTGGAGGAGCCTTGTGTGTTCACAGGGTCGGATCTGGGAAAGTGCTGAGTCGTAACATTTGATTGCGGGTCTTTTAGAGGTGAACTGAATTGCAGCAGAGCATTGCATGCCGCACGGCAGATCCCGGCGCTCGGCATCGGGCTTGAGCATCCCAAGCTCAGCCAGGCTGGTGTCAGGCACCGGGAGCCACAAAGAGGGACCCAAAGAGTGGGGGACCCTGCACAGCATCCGATGGCACTTCAGCTCCTGCAGCAGCCACGGCAGCAGACCCCACAGGCAACAAAACAGTTCGATTAAACATGGCAAAATCCTACTAAAACAGAGGTTAGTCCTCGGGGCTCCAGCGATGGAAACGGGGCGGCGGAGCCAGGCTCAGCATCGGCGCTTTGAGCCTTTAACCCCGCTCCCCCCGGCCCAAATCCCGGCCCACCTGAAGTCGGTGGGAATTTTCTCGTTGACGTTCAGTCCCGGCGTCTTGCCAGAGGGCCGGAGCGGCTGGAAAGCTTTCCTCCGCTTCCACCAACCTCACACAACACTGCAAGGAGATTTGCTCCGGATTTCCTTGGATTTGAGCTTGGCATCGGGTCAGAGACCAAGGTACAGTGGAAACGTTGCTGTTATACCATAAACTCCGGGACTGGTACGACACCGACTGCAATCCAGGGGCTACAACCCACCAATTCTGGTGGGTTTTTTCATCCAACTGGCTCATATTTAGCAGAGGAGTTTATTCAGTGGGATACTAGTTTTTCAAATTAGTGCTCTGCTCCCTGTTTTCCAGGTGACGGGGTGGCCAGGATGGGGGGAGAGAGGGAGCCTTCCTTTGAAGAGCTATTTTAACCCGTTACTGTCATTAGCGGCCAAAAAGGGTGAGAAATTTCCTTGGCCAACTCCAGCCCTGCTGGCAGCCACTGGTGGCAACCTGGCCACAGGGTAATGCACCACTTGGCACGTCCCAGTCCGGGCACTGGGACCACTGAGGGACACACTGGGAAGTGACCCAAAACGGATTCAAGGCTTTATCTCAACAGCTGATAACACCCAGGAGAACATCACCTTTTCTTCCCCCCTTGTTATCAGCGGGATAATGACGCTCGTGGAGGGGTTGTTTTTCCCACATTCAATCCTTAAACTCCATCGTGACCTGTCAGCTCCTGTAAATCCAGCAGAGAACAATCACTTTAAAAGATAAATAACTTCTCTGTCCCCGCTGGGGCTGAGTGGCCGCATCCAGGCCTGGCAGGAGGCATGAAATCGCCTGCCCGGCCGTCTACCCCCCCGGCTGCTCTTCAACTCATCACATACAATGGCGAGAACAAAGCGACCGAATAAACCATCTCTTTCCATCCTGTAAAAGCCCATCCTTGTAAGAGCCCGACAGTTCAGCAGCAATTATTTATGTCACTCTGGATGGGGAAAAAAGAGCCTTTTTTAATAAAAAATGCAGGAAGAGATCAGGAAGTTGCCGTGGTCAGGGCACAGGAGCGGTGCCATGTCTCCCCGCCAGCACCAGTGTCCCCTCTGGCTCCGGTGACCTCAGCCCCAGGCTTACTTGTCCCACATCAGTGGTGACTCCGGCACAACCACGGAGAGACCCAGGCAGGAGGAATCATCGAATCATAGGGTGGGAAGGGACCTTTGGAGATGACCCAGTCCAACCCCCTGCCAGAGCAGGGTCACCCACAGCAGGTGGCACAGGAACGCGTCCAGGCGGGGTTGGAATGTCTCCAGAGACGGAGACTCCACCACCTCTCTGGGCAGCCTGGGCCAGGGCTCTGCCACCCTCACAGCAAAGTTCCTTCTCATGTTCAGGTGGAACTTCCCATGGTCACGTTTGTGCCCGTTACCCCTTGTCCTGTCCCCGGGCACCACTGAGAAGAGCCTGGCCCCATCCTCCTGACATCCGAGCAGGTCAGACTAAGTGTGGATGAGGAAAAGGGGGGGATGCCCGGAGTGCAGGTCGCTGTTGGCTTTCCCCATCCGGCTGTGCCCGGGGACACGTTTCTCCCGCGGAGCTGCAAGAGCTCGACCAGATTGAAGACACTAATCAAACCTTTAAGCGGAGCCAAGGCATCCTCCCAAATGCTTCTATACAGGGGGACATGAAAAATTACCCGAGAGAGCAAGCGAGGGAGAAGCACATCTAGGAGGAGTTGGCTGGGACAACGTCGGTTGATTTAAAAGCGACAGATGCTGCAGCTCTGCGGGCGCAGCCCTGGCTTTGGGCAGAAATTGGGTTTCCAGCAGCAGGAGCAGGATGGCACAAACTCCCTCACAGAGAAGGATGACCCGGGCTCCAAACACCAACGTCTTCACGGACACTTCTCCAGCAGCCACCTCAGGGCTGGGGGCTGGGGGTGTTCATTTGTTGGGGTTTTTTTCCAAGTGAAGTTTTGGAAAACCTGCAAAAGGCAACAGATTTAGTGGCGCCCTTGGCGAGCAGGACGGAGCCACGCTGAGGGGGTTTCCCATCATGTCTCCTGACTGAATCGTTCTCCAGACAACGGATAGGGGCTTGTGGTTTACTGCAGTCACTATGACATTTCTGATATTTTGAGATTAATAATATCTGATAGGCTTTTCCCCACCAGCAATCACATCACTCCACCGTGGAGCGTGGGCTTTACTCTCATTTCTTCTTGTTCCGTCACTTCTAATAATACGTTAGCAGACATTTGCTGCTCTAACACCGGAACGCGAGCAGGAGGGTTTCCTCAGACCCATAAATCGCAGCCTGCCCGCTCCCACTGCCTGCGAGAGCAAAGCGTTTGTTAGTGCAACCGAAGAGGGCTCTGGAGAGGAACACAGAATCACAGAACGTGTTGGGTTGGAAGGGACCTCTCAAGGCCATCTAGTCCCACCCCCTGCAGTCAGCAGGGACATCTTCAACTAGAGCAGGTTGCTCAGAGCCTCATCCAGCCTGGCCTTGGATGTCTCCAGGGATGGGGCCTCCACCCCCTCTCTGGGCAACCTGGGCCAGTGTCTCACCACCCTCAGTGGAAAGAACTTCTTCCCAATGTCTCATCTAAACCCACCCTGCTCTAGTTTAAACCATTGCCCCTCGTCCTGTCGCTGCATGCCCTTGCCAACAGCCCCTCCCCGTCCTTCCTGTAGCCCCCTTCAGGGACTGGAAGGGGCTCCAAGGTCTCCCCGGAGCCTTCTCTTCTCCAGGCTGAACCCCCCCAGCTCTCTCAGCCTGTCCTCACAGCAGAGGGGCTCCAGCCCTCCCAGCATCTCCGTGGCCTCCTCTGGCCCTGCTCCAACAGCTCCGTGTCCTTCTTGTGCTGAGGGCTCCAGAGCTGGACACAGGACTCCAGGTGGGGTCTCCCCAGAGCGGAGCAGAGGGGCAGAATCCCCTCTCTGGATCTGCTGGCCACGCTGCTTTTGAGGCAGCCCAGGTTGCGACTGGCCTTCCGGGCTACAAGCGCACACTGTTAGCTCACGTCCAGCTTTTCATCCTCAGGGAACGAAATCAGATCCTTTTACATCTCAGGGGATGTTCCTTGCAGCCACGCACGGGGCAGCCCCGGCCCCGCTCTGTCTCCCTGTGCTCCTGCCCAGGGCACCCACCACCCAGCCTCCAGCGTCCTCCTCCACACCCCAGCTGTCCCTGCGTTGGGTTTTAAGTCCATGAGGCTTAAAACTGAGAATATTATTTGCTACACTGACAAATCCATATTGCTTTTTCTTAAAACTGTATATTCCCAACAGGCATTTGCTGTTACATTTCCATCAAAAAAAAAAAAAAAAAGAGTTAAGCAGAGGAATAAACTCGAGTCAGAGGCAGAAAGCTTCCAGAGCACCAAATCCTCTGCAGCATTAACAACTATCAGACAAACTCCAGTTAACTCCGTCCTGGTTAAAATCCCTGGAAGCTGCGTTAAGTTACGGAGCAGGCAGTGGGTAGAAGCCGTGAAGCTGGGCGAGATCGCGGCAGTAAATCCTCGTGGGGCTGGGCGACAGCGCCGTGACGCTGCCAAGAGCATCCCTGCACTCGGGGAGGGGGATGCCGGTCCCCGAGTGAGCAAAGGCCACGAACCCGCGGCTGGAGCAAAGACATTTATTATGCAGAGCTACTGCCCCTTAGAGTAACCGAAGTTGGCCCAGAGGAATAACGAAGCGGGGAGATAAGTTACGGCAAACGCCGGAGCGGTTCCCTCGGGCAGGGGGGGATTACGATGGTCGGGCGGATTTTGCACGCACAGGCTATGAGCGTGTCCGTCCTCATCCACCGCAGCCCCCTTGGACTTGGGGGGGCTGAAACCTGGGGGTTTGGGCTGGAGATTTATGTGCCGCATGTGCTGGATGGGATTTCTCGCTCTATTTTATTTAGAATCAGCCTGCCCTCGTGTGGCGAACGGAAAACCAAGAGGCTGAAGATTTGGGGACTAAACGCGCCGGGGCAGAGCGCTCACCTGTCGCACGCAGCTTTGTCTCACTCATTTTTCTACCTATTTCCCTTCCCACCCGCGCAGCACCCGCTTCTCCTTGCAGGGCTGGCAATTAGCCTGGCAATTCCCAGGTAGCCACGGGCAAGTCGCCCCGACAGAGCCCCCGGGGCAGCAGCCGAACTGCGATTCCCCCAAACCCCAGCTCGGTCACCCCAGCACAACGTCAAGACAAACCCTCAGCGGAGGCAGAGCTGCAGCCCTGAAATTCGGAAGTTTCAGGAAAAGCCCCGTTTGTGTGCAGCCGATGGGCAGAACAGGAAGGAGTTTTCCTGGAACGCTTCCCGGGAGGGCGCAGGCTTGGCTCCGAAAGGCCATCGCACCCACCGCGCGTACGGGGGTTTCTGGGCAGCCTCAGCTTATCGTGACAGGGGATAAAAGCTTCACCCAGAACCAACGTGATCCAGAATAAGCAAAACCAGGTCGAGTAACAGATCCGAGAAAGTCGCTCCTTCCTCACCCAATTTATTTTTTTTTTTTTTTTTCAAATGTGCATGAATTTTCCCAATCAGCGCTGAAAAACCGGCCGCGATGCAAGACCAGGCTGCATCGAGGAGCAGAGCGCGCCGGCTGCATTTTGACAGCCGGGACAGTAACGCGACGGGCAGCGGGCGATGCTGCGGGGCCAGGAGCCAGGCGGCCCGTAGCCAGCCCCAACACATGCACCAGGACGCGGCCACAGCTCGCGGCTCCGAGGTGACCCCTCGGCATGCCAACAGGACACACCGCAGCGGCTCCTGCCTGGGGCGTGCGCGATCCCGAACCCCAACGGGATAAGGTATCCGCACGTCGCACCGACAGCCTGCGCATCCCCGGTGCCGGCATCCCCGGCTTCCGATGGGACACAAGCAAAGCAGATCTGGAACAGGCCGCCCAGGAAAGCGGTTGAGTCGCCATCCCTGGAGGTGTTTAAAACACATGCGGATGTGGTGCTGGGGGACGTGGGTGAGTGGTAACTTGGCAGCGCTGGGTTAATGGTTGGACTCGATGATCTTAAAGGTCTCCTCCACCCAAGACAATTCTATGACTCTACGGTTCTGATCACCGATCGCTTCTCACCAGCATGGAAAAAGCAGAACGGGATCCCGCAGCAGGATGCTGAAGCAAAGCAAATCCTGCCCGACACAGGTGCAAAGTTTCTAACCCTGGGACCAGCTCCCGCAAAGACAGGAGGGTCCCCGATGTCCTGTGCCACCCCCCGAGCCATGCTAGGGGACAGACGGGTGCCCAGCCAGGCACCGCGGGCTGACGAGGAGCCACAGAGGAGGCATCTTCCCTCCTTTTTCCAAACTTTTTCCAAACCCCTTCGCGTTTAACCCTCCCGTTCGCAAAGCCCCTCGGTTGCCACCAGCACAACTGAGCGCCCACAACTCGTCCCCGTCTCACTCGCGCCGCTGCGGACCCTCCACCGGGACACCCACTGGTGACAACCCGTTAGAAAAATTCTGAGGGGGGAAACGCAATAAATGGCATTAGCCTAGATGGCGCTCATGTATTTTTTCTTTTTTACAGCATGAAGAAACAGCAGAGTTTCACCCTAAAACCCGCTTTCCAGCCCGGTTTGTGGCAGCAGCGGGGCCGCTGGGCGCGGCGTTCCCGGGGCACGCCGGGCAGAGCGGCTGCGGGAGGGTGACATCCCTGGAGCAGGACCCTCGCACAGGTCTCATCCACATCCCAGGAGTTCCGAGACCTGCTAATCCCCGTCTCCCGCCGACGACCTTCCAGCAGCCGGAGCGTCAGCATCGCAACACAAACCGCCCCAAGCGAGAAACCACCAACGGCAGCGCCGCAGCCCTGCCCGCGCGCCAGCCGAACCTCTAATTCCATTTTATCTGCTTGTCACCACCTCCTAAAACAAGCCAGGCCCGTGTTTTAGCTGGAGAGCGAGGCGTAACTGGGTAAAAGAGGTTTTTGGCATCTAAAAAAGAATCCTGGGGAGGTGCGTTCACCCACGCTGCTGCCTCGGGAACGGCCCATCAGCAGAGCGGCGGCGATGCCACCATCAGAGTTAACGCGACTGTATTTTGCTATATTTACTGTACGAATAACACCGCACAGGTAGGTGGCAATGGCAAGCGACGCTCCTTCCCGTCCCGTGGAAGAACCACGCTCTGCCCATCCAGTCCTTACTGTTAGTTTTAAACTTATTTTCTTCAAAACTAACCCTGGCTTTTACTGCAGGCAAAGCACTCGCCATGAATTCTTCAGCTGTAGGGGCTGGTTTAGTAGGTTTTCACCGTTAAATATTTTTATTTTAGTCGAAATGGCTCCTTCTCTGAGCAAAACAAGGCTTTGGGGGTTTGCATCAGCCAAAAGAAGAGCGCAAAGACCAAATTCTTTTCCCACCTTTCTGCATCCTTTTTACTCCGTGCCAACGCAAATCCAGATTTTTCACCCGTCAAACCAGAAAACTCCCATCGGCGCCAAAGATCCTTTTTAATAAGGAAAAACAAAGAAGAGGAAAATTAAAAAGACAGAGAGAAGCCCTGTTGGCCAGTCCCGCCGCCTCCCCGGGGGAGCAGCGATGGCCGTGGAACGCCGGCAGCACGAACCTCCCATCTCCCGGGACGGCGCATCCCCAGCAGCGCCCGGATCCCCTCACATCCCAGCCGGAGAGCTGAAAACTCCGCCGCGAGCAGCAGCAGTGGTTCGCAGCTGAGGGCCCACCACCGCCACCGACGCGTTACCTCGGCGCCGGGATTTTCAAGGCACTTCCAGGGATTTAAGCGCCCGCTCCCACACCACTAAGAATCCATACGAGTGGATGTTCTGGGAGCCGGTGCTACTTTGAAAAATTGTTGTTTGTTAAAGCACGAAGGAGCATCTAGACGGCTGCTGGGTACGGGAAGGAAGGTGTTCTTTGGGCTTCGCTGCTAACGAAGACGGAGGAGCGGTCCAGCTTCGGAGGAGGGAAGGGGACTGTGGTTTTAGGGCAGGAAGATCTTAATTTTCCTTTCATTGCTGCGATGACTTCAAAGCGCAGCCTTTGAAGTCCCAAGAGATTTGTCGCTTCTGTCAAGGTTTCAAATCTGTCCCGCCAGCCGCTCGCTATTGCCGCGGGGCACCTACGGCGGAACCAGGTCTGGTGCCTCCACCGGCAGAGAACAGCCCAAGAACGGCGCTTTGCACCAAGGAGCCCATTTCCATTTATAAAAAATTAAAAAAAAATAAAAATAAATAAAAGTTACTTGACTCCAGCTCTGTATCACCAGAGTAACAAAGTGGTAATTTCCGCTTCTATGTGGGTTTTTTATATATATGGTATATAAAAACAGCATTGGTGATTTCCCTTAGGTTCAGTGCTGCAATTCCTTACCTTTTATAAAATCCTGTGGCAAATGAAACGTATCCTTCACAAGCAACATTTCCAATGGGAAAGGTAATTAGCCAGGTAACCGGTGACTTCTGATCATCGCTTTCCCAGGTCAGGATGAGAGCCAGCTTGGAGCTGGACAATATTCTATGACAACTCTATATCAAGTGTGATTTAAACCTGGTAACATACGGAAACGACACCCAGATTTTATGGACACGCACTGTAATTACTTTGGAGAAAGTGATTCGGGAGCAGCCGGAGATGAAGGGCAGCGATCGCAGAAGACACCTTGACTGAAGTGCGTACCTGGGCTCGGCGCTATTATTAAAAAAAAAATCCCCTGAAGACCATCAACAGCAGAGGATACTTTAAAAAAGAAGTGCTAGTTTAGAAGTCTCAAGAATGATTTTAACAAGTTTCCTTTCAGAGAAAAGGAAAGTACCCACTGGACGCTCCGCGAGACGAGCACTGATTACAGCTGGGCATGACCGCGCGCATATTAAATAACAGAAAGTGTCGTGCGGCAGGAAGGAGACTGAAATAATATTAAATATTTCCACTCTACAAAAATAGCCTAGGCGCTCCGACGTTAGAAGCCCTCTGAAGTAGCCAGAACGAGAGTTGTCTCTTTCCACGAGAAGCCCTCACGGCTGCGTGTCCTCGGACCGATTTATAAACTTCCAGTAAAAAATTACTGGTGCCGACTCCTTTCTGACGTCCCGCTCCCAGAAACAGCCGCTGCGACAGCTCCTGGAGCAGCCTCAGCCCCTCGCACCGACGTCCGACAGCCAGCCACGCTCCTCGGGGATAAAAAAATTAAAAAAAAATAAATTAAAAAAAAAAATCCAAACCTCCTTGTTTGAAAAGCAGCACAGCAACCCCCGCGCCGGCACAGCGAGAGCCGAGCCAAATATCGCACCGGCGCTAGCCAAATTGGAGATTTCACCCCTTTGCTGCAGCAAAGCGTCGATGCAGCGCCCGAACGCCCGTCCCTGTCCCCCCCCGGAGCTTCCCATGGGAGAAGGGGCTGCGGAGAGGATCCCCAGACAGCCCGGGGACCACCCACCCCCCCCCGGCTTCAGCTCCCCCACAGGGTCAGGGCAAGTCAAAAATTCCATCAGATCCCACGGGTTCCCCCCTCGCAGGGAGCCGAACTCCGCGGCCCCTCCGTCCCCACCCTCAGAGCTCACACCTCCGAAACACCCAAAACCACCTCTCTTGGGGTTGGGTTTGTTTGTGGGGTTTTTCTGAGCTTTTTTCGTCCAGCATTTTTGAGACCTTTGACAACATTAATTCACAACACGGGGATGTGGGCGGTGCAGAACAGGCTGGAGGTGTGACAGAGCTGGAAGCAAGGCTGGCTGGGACAGGGGTGACCTGCTCCGAAAGGGGCTTCGGCAAGCCAGTAGCGTGTCCTTAGGGGTAGGAGAGGACAGCAGAGGTGAGACGAGACGGATGTCTCGCTGGGAGATGTCCATTTTGGACATCCGAACTCCGAATGAGAGTTCAGAGCCAGCACACTCTGCCATCGCATCAAGCCTCTGCAGCCGCGAATCCCAGACCGGCAGGGGTGGGAAGGGACCTCTGGAGATGACCCAGTCCAACCCCCTGCCACAGCAGGGTCACCCACAGCAGGTGGCACAGGAACGCGTCCAGGCGGGGTGGGAATGTCTCCAGAGACGGAGACTCCCCCACCTCTCTGGGCAGCCTGTGCCAGGGCTCTGCCACCCTCACAGCAAAGAAGTTCCTCCTCGTGTTCAGGTGGAACTTCCCATGGTCACGTTTGTGCCCGTTACCCCTTGTCCTGTCCCCGGGCACCACTGAGAAGAGCCTGGCCCCATCCTCCTGACACCCCCCTTTCAGTATTTAGAAGCGTTGATAAGATCCCCCCTCAGCCGTCTTTTTTCCAGACTGAAGAGCCCCAAATCCCTCAGCCTTTCTCCATCAGAGAGGTGTTCCAGTCCCCTCAGCATCTTGGTAGCCCTTTGCTGTCCCCTCTCCAGCAGTTCCCTGTCCTTCTGGAACCGGGGAGCCCAGAACTGGACACAGCACTCCAGCTGTGGCCTCCCCAGGGCAGAGCAGAGGGGGAGGATGACCTCCCTCCACCTGCTGGCCACGCTCTTCTTGATGCCCCCCAGGATGCCATTGGCCTTCTTGGCCACAAGGGCACATCGCTGGCCCATGGGCATCCTGTTGTCCCCCAGGACTCCCAGGTCTCTTTCCACCGAGCTGCTCTCCAGCAGGTCACCCCCAACCTGTCCTGGTGCAGGGGGTTATTCCTCCCCAGGGGCAGCACCCTGCACTTGCCCTTGTTGAACTTCATGAGGTTCCTCTCCACCCAACTCTCCAGCCTGTCCTGGTCTCGCTGTAGGGCAGCACAGCCTTCTGCTGTGCCACCCACCTCTCCTAGCTCGGTGTCATCATCACACCATACACCTCCTCATCAGCCTTAAAGATGGGCACGGGAGCCCATCAGACTTCCAAATCCTGCCATGCCAATATCCGGGGAGTTAGCCCCTCCTCGCCATGTCACCAGCGCCCTGGAGGAAAACAGCGTGCAAGTCCTGGAGATGCACCACCCGCCCCACTCTGCCTGAGCACCCCAGCCCAACAACCAAACCAACTTACTACGGGCGTAGGAAGGACACATAGGACACTGGTTTGCAGAAGCTGCTCCCAAGAGAGCGGAGGATCCTGCTTCCTCCCGATGCCCGAGCCGGTTTACAACTGCAGGAACATTCAGATCGCTTCCAAATTTCAGCGCTTTGAGCAAAGTCGGTAAATTCCACACCAACCACCCAAAGTGCGGGCTTGTCACTTGGAACAGACTGTGTAGATACTCCCCAGAACGGCAGACACCTACGCTATCAACAGATAGCTTCCATTCACAGGATCAGACAACAACCCCCCCTCACCAGAGAGCTTGAAGACGCACCCCATTTACCGCTGAAGCCATCAGTCACCAGCTCAGCCTGGGTGGGATGGGTTTGCGGTGCCCGTCTTAAGCTCTGGCCCTACCAGGGTGCTCAGAAGCCCTCGTTGATGAGGTCTCCTGGGATTACCACACCAGCACCTTGCACCGACCACTGGTGGCTCCGAATCCCCTCTCCAGCACCCAGACCACCAACACAAGGTTGATGGTTCACCCAGAAAACACCAGCAAGACCCCACGCCGGGTACAGCTCCAGGATCAGCAACACAAAGCCAGGCTTGGAGCATCTCCCAAGACCACATTAACGTGGCAGCAAACTTGGGTTTCGTTCCTGGCATGACCACAGCCTGACGGCTTCCACTCGGTTGGGGTAAGACGCGCTACAGTAAATCACAATTACTGCAATCGCCACCCCATTTTTCCTCACTGTCAACAAGCGGGGCAGCCAGAAGGGCTCTACACTCAGGAAACATCTTTGCCTTTTGTTTGCACAGGGATCTGATGTCCCGGTTACGGCTCTCCAAAGCACGAGGACGGTTACAACCCAGCCGCAGATTGGATTCCAGGGTAGAAAAAAATCACCCAGAGCCACCAGGTGCAGGGAAGCTCCCGCAGGAGCTCTGCTGATGTGCTCCGACGAAGCGAGGACCGCTCTGCTCGGCGTTATTTTCTTCCCCGCCATGCTCAATTCCCTCCCCCGACCAGGTCTGGGCAGGGGACCCTGGGGACAGGACTGCATCAGGGACCCACCCTGCGGCCAGCCCAGCTGCACTGGCCACCGCAAGCCAGGGCAGCAAAATGATCCTTTTAGATCTCAAAATGTTGTAGCAGGGGGAAGGAGGCTGTTGTAAAGGCGCGGGTGCTGCCCGGACCACATCTATTTGTGCCCAGGGAACAGCAGCGACCGCAAGCTGCGGCTCTGGAAGAAGTCTACAAACAGCTCTGCCATATCGGGCGTGTGGAACCACGGTTTGAAGAGGGCAGACTAGGGGGGAAAAAAAAAAAAAACCCCACAACTGAAGCCTGAGCATCCAAGCAACCCTCTCCCCAAGACACTCAGGGGTTCCCCTTAGCAGGTAGCCCACCCCCCCCCCCAAAAAAAAAAACAAACAAACAAAAAACCCCACAAAGCACAACACAAAAGGACACTGCAGCAGCACAGCTCTCCCCGAGCCCATCGCCACTCGCCCACCCCCAGCAGCACCCAGACCCCATCGCTCGAGCAATCAACACTGAGACTCTCCCAGCAGCAACACCCAACACCGGAGCGCAAAATTCCGGGCTGCCACATCCAGCCCGTGCGGCGGAGCCTCAGCTTCGGCCCCTGCTCCCACAGCGGAGCAGGTGACGCCACGTTGGAGCCTCCGAAGCTGGGACAAACCGAGGTCTCCCCGCTCCCAGGGGCAGCGGTTCAAGCTGCAGCTCCACTCCCAACATCAAGGCTCAGCCAGTCAAAGAGCAAAAAAAAAAAATAAAAGGAGGGTGACTATTGCTTAAGGGCGAGCACGATTCCTGGAGGATGTCCTTCTCCTGGCCTGGGAGAGAAACATCCCCCTTCCCAGCAAAGGGCCTCCTGGAAGTAGCGGCAGCAAGAGGAGGTTTGCAGCAGATCCACCTTCTTCAAAAACCAAGAGGGAAGAGGCAGGACAAGGCTGTGACGCACGAGGCAGCAAAATAAAGGGTCTCCCGTATTTCTCTTACTCGTCTACCGCAACCACACTTCAGTGAGATACTTCATTAAACACAAGTTTTATTTTAAAATCTTTTTATTGGTAAGTCCACCACAGTCGTTTATAGGTTATTACAGAAAACAACTCCCAAAATGCCCTTCCCTGGAGCACTGCAACTGTTCCAGGGGGTTGGCTTGGTTTTATTTTTTTTGGTCTTTTTAAATGGTAGACAAACCTTTGTATCTGGAGTTTTCTCTCTTCCCATCCCTTCGAGCTGCGGAGTCACCAGCAAGCCGCCACGCGCACGTTACTGCGGACTCTGCTCTGAGAACCGACGACTGACAAAAGCCATGTCAGCGATGAAGGTCTTGCGGTTTACAGATGGATACCGTGCAATTTTTCTCCTACTAAACTAATCAAAATTGCATCGTGATCCACCCGACAACAGCAAAACAAGGCTTACCATACCGGCAAGTTTGGGGCAGCGCAGCCTGAAGACAAGTCCTCCTTTCCTCCACAGGCCGGGACAAGTGCAATACTCTACAGACAGCTACAAGTAATGCAACAAATCCCCACCCATGGAGAAACCAGCGCAAGGCATCTTCACATCTTCCGTGGAAAAAGAAGTGGGGCCGGGGTGGGGGGTGGGGGAAGACAAAGAAGCTCCAAAACCCATTATCCACCACAGATTCACCACCACCACAGTCAGTTTTGCATGGATTTGCACAGCAATTTTAGTAAGCTGGGATGCAAACCTGCAAAACTGACTGTAATCAGCACCGTCTTCTCCAGAGGCTGCCACTAGCCGGGATGCACTTTATCTAGCAGTACTGTAAGTGCCCACATTACAGTAGGTCCAATTCCAAGCTACCTGCACTATGAGCACTTTGATACTGCTAGGACAAAACTACTTCCCGAGCCATCGCCTTCAACAACAAAAAGCCGCTTTAACTAAAATCGTAATGGCCGAGCCAAAGCCAGAGGGACGCAAGGGTTTTGTCGGACGTGGAGGCAGCGGCTTGTGCCAGAAGGAGCATTTAGGGCAGTAGATTCTACGCTACTTCACTAACTGCACTAGATGCACCTTAACACAAGAACCATTTGTCACGTAGCTCGAACGCGGGGGGGGGGGAAACAAACAAAAAAAACCCCAAACCAAACCCAACGATCCTGGTTACATCCGTGCCCTGCCACCGTCACCGAATCGCCACAGTAATGCCAGAAGTGCTTATACTGCAGTAGAACCTAAACTCTACCTGCACTGTAAGCACTTTTGCACAACTCAAGGCCCATCACCGGAGAGAAACTCTTGACTTTAAAAGGTCTCCTCCTTCTTCCAGCCCAGCTAAAGCATCGCAGAAGCGTCTGGAGTGAAGCGCGGGAGCCAGCGGTACCTGCCGGGAGAGAAGACCAATATTAATGTTTGCGTAGCACAGATAAGGATTTGCTCCTCCATCGAGCACGGATCTTCTCGTTATTAAAGCGCAGAGGGCTCAGAGTTTCGGGAAGGCGGTTTAACCGAGGAAGAGTTTGCAGCTCATTTTCACTTAAATTAAGGTGAAAATGGCTTCCTCCGGTTTTCAACCCTAATAGGTATCAAAACATCCCGGTTTCCTGCTCTCCTGCAGCACGTGAGATGTTTTGCTTGACCTTTCTCCCGGAGCTTCACCGAGTCTCTTGCATCACCCCACGTTTCTCACCCCCCCCCCCCCCCCCCCCCCCCAAAAAGGAGCGCAAGGAAAAGTTGTGACACATGATCCCGCACCCTCCGCTCCAGATAATGGAGTATCTGTACTCCAGATGATGCCGCGGACCCGCCGCGCAGCACAAAGGCGACCGACCCGCCGCGTAGTGGGGAGGGGGGGCGAATAAAAATAAATAAAATATATTAACAAATTTAAATTTCCCTCCGGAGCCAGGCTGTCAGGACCCCGGCCGAGGTGGAGAAGCTTTTGCCGGGGATGCTCGGCGGGGAGAGGGGGGGGGGAAGGAGTGGAGCCCCCCCCCCCCCCTTCTTCCCCCAAGCGGCTCTTACAGAAGTTGAGCCGCTCCGGGGGGTTATGGCGGGGGAAACCGGGGGTTCTCGGGGAACCCCCCGACCCCGCCGGGGTATCATCTGCCCCCGGAGCGGCGCAGACCGCCGTTATCTCCCCCGCACTGACCATCTGCTCGGGGGGGCGGGTGGGGATTACTCGGCCGCGCTCGCCACGTGCACGGCGACCGCCCCCCTGCTTTCCCCGTCCCCGTTCCCCGCCCCCCCCCTCCCCCCCGGGGGGCGCAACCGGAGCATCCCCGGGGGCACCGGGGAGGGGGTGTGGGGGCGCCCCGCCACGTGCTGCCCGCCCCGTCCGGGGGGCGCGCGCTGCCGCCGCCGCCGCGATTAAAGCGCCGGAACAAAGCACGGTGGGAAATGCAGTCCTCCATTCAAAGACCTAAAAACGCGCCAAGCTCCACCGCCCCCCCCCCCCCCGCCTCAAACCGGCCCCGCCGCCCGGTGGGGCCCGGCCCGCCCCCCTCCCGCACCCCCGGGGAATGGGGAAGCGGCGCAACGGCGCCAAGTTGCGCGGGGGGCGGCGGGGCACGGCGGCCCCTTTGTCCCGGCCCGACGGGGCGGCCCAGCCGCCCCCCCCACCCCACCCCGCTCTCCCTCTCCCACCCCTCCCTTCCCGCGCCCCCCGGTCTTGCCTGCGCGCGGCGGTGGCGGGGAGGTGGCGGGGGGCGGCCCGGTGGGCGCGAGCGCGGCGCCCCGACGGCGGCTCCGCCGAGCGCGTGGTCCGCGGCTCCCGCGCGCCCGCCCGCCCCCTCCGCGCGCGCGCGCGCGCACACACACACACCGCCGCGCGCCGCCTCCCGGCCCGCCCCGCACTACAAGCCCCGGCGCCCTCCGCGCGCCCCGCGCATGCGCCCCGCCGCGCGCGCGCACCCCCACACACACACCCCGCAACCCCGCCGCCATGTGCTCGCCGCGCGCGCCCCCCCCCACCTCCCCGGCCACGCGGGGGCGGCGCGCGAACCCCCCCGGTCCCGCACACACAGACCGCGGGAGCGGCGTAACGGGGGGGCGCGTAACGTCCGCGAACCCCCCCAACACCCCCCCCACCGCCCGTCCTCCGCGCTCCCCCCCCCACTCCCGGCGCTGGGCGCCCCGAGCCTCGGCCTCCCGCCGCCGCCCCCTCCATTGTTGGTGCCGCGGGAGCCGCCGGCCCGGGCCGGGCCGCCGGGGGCGGGGGGGAGGGGGTGTGCACCGGGTGATGCGGGCGGCCCCGGGGCGCGGGAGCCCACGCGCGGGGCAAGGCGAGCCCCGCGCACTCCTACAGGTGGGTGGCGGCCGCGGGGCGCTGCTGCGTCCCCGTGTGTCCCCCTCCCCGGGACGGGATCGGGGGTCGGTGCTGCCCCCCTACCCCCCCCCCCCCGCTTAGGCAACCCGCGCCGCCCGGCAGAGATTGCGGCGGAGCCGCGCCGGAGAGGGAGGGAGGGAGGGAGGGGGGGAAGCGAAAAGAAATGGGGGGGGGGGGGGGGGGATGAATAAAAAGGATAAAATAATAAAAAGCGCGGAAGCCGGGGGAGCGCCCCCGGGCCGGCGGCGGGGGCCGGGGCCGAGCACGTTACCTTTGAGCCCGAGCGCAGCCCTGCCTGGAATAAAAAGGGTTTTACGAAAGTGGCGCGAAGACAATATCATGTGATCCCAGCCCAGGGCGGCTCCCGCCCGCCCCGACCAGCCAAAAACAGAGAGAAGGATGGGGGGGGGGGGGGGGGAGAAAAGTACATCCGCTCCCCGCGCCATTAGCATAATTAATTGTGTCCTGCAGCTGTAGCCACCGCTCCCCGGCCAATGGCAGCCCCGGCTCCGCGGGTTCCCGCCCGCCCGGGGAGGCTGGCGGTGACCGGGGACCCCGGGGACCGGCCCCCGGGGCGGGGGGTTCGGGGGGTCGCCCCGGCCCGCGGGGGACCGGGGGCCGCGCTCCCTGAGGGGGCCCGGCGTGGCGGGTGACCCCGGCAGCTCCCCGCGCCCTCCCCCTCGTGGAAACGGCCGCAGCGGCCCCGCGCCCCCGCCACCCCCACGGCCACGCGTGGCCGCGGTCACTCGGTACCCCCAGCCCCGCAACGGATGGAAACTTGCGGCCGCTTTGGGGTGAAAAACCCCGAAATGGTGTGGCGGCGGGCCCGGCCCGGCCTAGCTTGGCCTACACGGCCCGGCCCGGGGTGCCACCCCAGCGGTGGCGGCTCCCCCTTCCCTACACCTGAGCTCCCACCGAGGGGTCCCACCGACCCCGAGCGCCCCTCACCGAGGGGTCCCACCGCGGAGCGGGCGGCCCCGGGGACCCCCGGCCCAGAGAGGGGCGGCCGGGCCCGGGGGAGCGGGGTCGGCCTGCCTCGGCGGGCGGCCCTCGCAGGAATGCTAAAAATGTGCTAATTGTGCCCTGCCAGCAGCCGCCGTTCCTCAAGGATTAGAAGTAATCGTCTGTTTTTTCTTAAAAAAAAAAAAAAGGGGGGGGGGGGACGACGACACACACGAAAAAGGATCGATAGCGAACAATTTTGCTCCATTCCCCCTCGCCCGCTCCATTGGGTTTGGCGAAAAAAAACAGGAGGTTCCTGATGGAACCCCAACCATCGGTATCTGGAGTTAAGAACAAAAAGGTCCCCATGGAAACCGGGGAGTAATCTATCAGTATTAACGTTTGTTCCACGACGAGAAAAGGGCTTTTGTCCCGCCGGTATTTACTACTGTTTAATTTCTTTTTTTTTTTTTTTTTTTTTTTTTAAAATTCTTTCAGGTTTGGAGGGGCGAGTTTTGCCGAGCTGCCCCGCGTTCCTACCGCCTGCCCCTGCGAGGCCTCAAACAAAGCCGCCGCCGTATCAAAGCGAGACGGGAGGGCTCTCCGCAGGCCGACCCGCTCCCGAGCCCGTTTGTATTATTTGTTCCAGAAACTGCAATTTGTTTCTGCGTTATCAGTGGAAACGCTCGGCCGGGTTGCGCATTTGCAGACTTTTTAATGTTGCGGTGCCCGGGAGAGATCGCGAATGTAGCGACTCCTGATTTGGAGCAGCGGGGAGATTTTTGTGTAATGGAGGACGCGGTAAAATTCCAAATTTTAAATTTTCTCCTCGTTAGGAAAAGCGCCTTTCTGAAGTTTCGGGCCCCAGATGCTAAAAGAGAGCAAAACGCTCAATGTTAAAGCCAATAATTTAGCATGGGCATGTAAATTTGTTATCAACGCCCCTGCCGAAACGAAACACTGAATTGACGCAGTGATGAAAAATAGAAAAGTGTCCCGGTAACTCATGTACGCACAACAGGGCAGGAAACCTTCCCAAATTAAAGACGCTTCATGTCTTAACTCTGGAAAACAAAACTTTTTAAAACTTGTAGCAAATAAACACTAGACCTGACACGGTGCTCGAAAACTTTCTTCTTTATATAAGAACCATGTGCTTTGTGATGAAATTTTTGATTATTTAATATGAAAAGTTGCATCCTAAGCATTACTCAAGTCTTTTTTGCGGCTTTTGCTCCACGCCCGCTGCACATCGAGTATCTCTCTTCTGTCAGTTGGGAAGTGAATTAGTCTTTCAGCAAAGAGCGCCTGAAGATGGGGAAATAAGTCTACACGACGTGTTGCGCGGATAAGATTAAAAGGTATTTTTACATCCTCCTGCTGACCTTTGACTTGTATTTTTGTGTCTCCTGGAAGGGAATCCTGAGGTCTGCAAATACGCCAGTTGCTAAAAAAAGTAACGGTCAAAGGAAAAAGCGCCAGAACATTTCTTAACGTTTTGCAGGGCGCTGTGCGGCTGCCGCGGCCGCCTGCCGCGGCGGCTTGGCAGAGCGGTGTCGCGGTGCCGACGGCCTTTTCAACACGCGTGGTTTATAGACCTGGATGGCGGTGCCTGTGGGACACGTTGCTTACGGTGGTGAGGCTTTGTCCCGCGTTAGGAGGAGCCTTTGGAAGACGAAGCGAGGCGCAATCCCCATACCGAGATACAAAAAGAAAAAAATATTTTTTTTTTTTTTTCCTGAAAATGACTCTCAGAATTTATTGTGAAATTTCTTATACCAGATATGCAGAAATTTGGGTATTTATTGTCTGTAATGGAATCATGTGCAGGCACACATGCTGAGAAGACATTTCTGTTGCCGTCGTAGCACTTTTTCTTCTCGGTGCTGCAGCTAATTCCGTTCTCTCTCTTCTTGGTTACTGATTCATCCGTACTCTAACGACTCTGGTCTAGGGTTGCCTTGGAATGTCTCCTCCGCTTCTCTTTCCTTCAAGAATCAGAACGTTTGTCTGAACTTTTTCACGCTGAAGAAGGCGCGGTGGATGTGGCTGAACTATCCGGATGCAGAAAAGAAATGAAAATCAGGAACAGGTCGGGGGGAAATTGCATCTTTGCGAAACGGCAAATGGATTTTCAAAACAAACTATCCAAAGATGTATTTCGGTCGCTGCATGGGGAGATTTCTGTCAGATTAATAAATTCTATCTTATTTCTCAAAACTCTGGGAATAGTTGAAAGGCTTAAGGTGGTCTTCCGCTCGTCTTGCAGAAGAGCAGCGGGATATCAGTGCCCAGAACCCTGTTTTATAGCCAGCCCCGGAGACTTTCAGACATCAGATTTGATACTTTTGGAAGAAAGCGTACAGAGAGATCAGGTCCTCTTAAAAAAGAAACAAAAAATGCAAAGGAATATTTCAGAGAAAATACTTTAATCATTAGCTACGGAGTTATTCCGATCCTGAGGAGGCTGCTGACTTCTGTGAGAGCTCACGCGGTCACAGCTGTGGTAAAGCTTTGCAGGAGTGCAGTTCGAGCCCTGAAGATCCGTCTTCAGCTGTCTTCCGCACACCTTGGATTTTTCATGTAAGGGTGAGTTACCTCTCGTCTGCTGCTGAGCTGCCTTTGTTTTGAAGCATCCAGCCGAAGAATACGTAGAATGAAAATTATTTTCCTCTTGCGGGGATGGAATAAGAAGAAATCCTTTGAGATCACAATTCAAATTCTTCCTCAGTGTCAGCGAAAAATTTAACTCAAGATTCGTTTTCTGAATAGTCTCTACGTATGTGCACTTCTCTGTGAAAAATGACCGGTAATAGAGGTTCTGTTACAAAAGGTCTCACACTTTTGTCGTTGTGTTGGTAACACATGTAAAACCGGCGTTCACCTTTTCCTTTCTATTTACTTTATTTGTAAAACTATTTCACTACAGAAAAAGAAGATGCAGAGAAGCCACGTTAGTCTGCGTTTTTGTTAAGTGAAATATGCCTAGAAAAACACTAAACCCTCTCCTAAATAAGACCAACGCACATGTAAAATGAGAAACAAATGTGTACTAATGGCATGGATATCATGGCTAATTTTAACTTTTTTTTTTTTTTTTTACAATATTGATTCCTTGTGATAAATAATGTAACATTTGCTGGATCTCTGGTACGCCGTAAAGCACTGCCGCCTACTAATGGCTCCGACTTTTCTTTTTGAGAGCCCTTTGACAATTTATTACGCATATGTTTATTAAAACAAAACGTAAAGAACGAAAGCGCGCTCTCGTATTTATTTTCATAGTAGCTACGTAAATACGCTAAATTCTGCATTTAACTTTCTAACCCTTTTCGCTTCTTTTGTATTTATTTTATTTTCCAGCAGGCTGAAATGAGATTTCTGTGCAGCTCTCTCACGTGATTTCTATACGTTTAGATGCTGGGAGTTGCTTCCACTTTCCTCAACATCCTGGGAAGCTCAATGAACTCACCCCTTCACAGCGCTGAGTTCTTCATCTGTTTCTTTCCGGTTGCGGGTGGGTCAAATCCTGGAATCTGGCTATACGTTGCCTAATTGAAGAGGCGGTTACGTGCAGGACGGATGGCTCCACAGTGTGTTCTCGGGATCGTGCCCCGTGTAATGCTGACCTGCGCTATTAGAAATGCTTCCCGTAGCAACTTGCTCCGTTTGCATTTTTCTCACGTCAAAATCAATTCTTCGAAGACGGAGTTTTGACCGCGTAGCCGAGCTGGCCGTATATTTTCTCTTTCGGGCTCATCTTCAGTCGGAGTAGGCGTCCTCCTGCCACTTTGAGAAGATCCGGGATTGTACCTACCCAAATTACCTCCTTAAAGTCTCGGTGGTTTGAGATTTGCCTTTCTCATCAGAAGGTTTTTGTTGCATTACAATTTCTCCGCTTCGTTTCTGTCCAAATGTGCATACCCTTCCCACCGACAGGCTGCCAATTTGGCAAATATTAAAGGTGCTTCAATAAGGTTTTTTATTTGTCTGTATAACCCGACATCCGAATTCATGCGTGCAGCCCTGGCACGTCCGACACAAAGCACAATTTTCTGTTCTGTAACAGCACCCAACTTCCCCTTTTTGCAAAATTGCTTAATAGGTTTTATTTCTCCGCAGCCGGCAATCAGAATATGCTGTGAGCTGCCTAGATTTCGGGTAAATCTTATTTTTTTTCCATGAGCCCCCTATCTAAATACGTGCTCAAGCCCTGAAAACTGTGTCAATAGCTTAAATGTCTAAGTTTGCAAACCAGGAAAGGAGGAGCGGTAAACTTTCCAGCAAAGCGGGGGGTACGGGGCCAGCTGCCCTGGGAATCTGACCCCCCCCAAATGCCTTGTCCCCTGAGCCGGGTAGCGGGGACAGGAGCGTCCCCAGCAGGGTTCAGCCCCGTCCCCGCCTGCGAGGGCAGGGGAGACTTCGGTCCCCGTCCTGCTCAGACCCTTGTGTGGGCGATTAACTTCTCCTCCACGGACGTGGAGGAGAAGTTAATCGCCCACACAAGGGTCTGAGCAGGACGGGGACCGAAGTGGAAGTCCGTGGGGACATCCGTGGAGGAGAAACAGCTTAAATTTCTTCGCTGTGCTTACATGTAAGGATATGCTCCAGTCATTTCTAGATGAGACATCTCCTTCCAAAATATACTTCCCTTACACCATGTGACGTTTGAGAAATGAGTCAATAAATTACTGTCTGAGTGCAGGTTACACGGAAAATTCATTTTTTTCGTTCAGCTCTTGTTACTCAGTCGCTGTAGGATGCAGCGCAGTATTGCCTGCATTTTTCTCTGCCGTCTCCGGGTATTAATCGATGTTTGGTGTGAGGACGTGATGAGGAGACCCAGAGACCCGGAGCCTGCCCTCGCGTTTCCATCATGTGACGCGGTCCGCGTGTCGCGCTCTGCCCAAATATTCCTTCTTGGGTAAAGGGACCCATTTACCTTTCCCTGTTGCCAGCTTGTATGCACTCGAGGGGGTCGAGCAGATACTGGATTTGGAGAATTGTTTCTAAAAGAGGCAGAGGGGTGGGTATTTGTGCGTGTTAAGAAACCCGTCAGTGGACACACGCGCCATATCGTCACGCACAAGCCAAAAAAAACAGCTGATAACCTTTTTTTCCCCATGTTGAATTCCTCCAGTTGTGTGCAGTAGGAAATGCTGGGACTCCTCTCTTTTTTTTCTTTTTTTTTTGCAGAAGAGACAGGAGCGCATTGCTGGCAGCAGCTCCACCAGGTCCCACCAGCACCCGCGGCATCCCCGTGGCCCTCCTCTTCTTCTCCTCTTCCTCCAGAGCGCTGATCGTCAGCGCGCCTTCAGGAGCGCCGACCGCCCGAAAGCGGATGTCCCAGGCAGAAATCAGCGCCTGTAGCCCTTACATTCAAAATCCCGTCAATTAGGATGAGCTCCTCGGAGCAGCGCGGCGCCGAGTAGTTTTTGCACCCATCTGGGGGAGGCGTTTCGTTACGTGGCTCGTCAGAGTTTCCCTGCAGCAATTTCTTTCCCAAACCCGTGCGCAGGAGCTGGGCAGCGCCAGAGGGTGTGTCGCAGAGAGGCTGTCGCGTTTCGGGAATTCAGGGAAGAGCGAGTTCCCAGGGGAGGTAAAACCCATGGAGACCTCAGGCTGACGGAACACCAGGAGGTCACCTCCAGCCCCCGGAGCAGCTCGGGATTAGAAGGGCATAAAAACAGCTCAAACCTGCTGTATGTTCCCAGAGCTGTGGCTAGAGGCGTAACACAGAACCTCACCTCTCTTCCCGAGGCAGCGCTTTTTCCCAGGGCACGTGTTCTGCACGCTCCAGCTCCCTGCTGAGAAGATAAAACATATTACCAGCAGTTGAACGCGTTTTCGGATGGGCATACTTACAGGATGATCCTGTTATCCCGAGCTCAAAATGTTCGGCTGGAGGAGAAAAACACGACAGGAGGCAAACAAACCTCAGCGCGAGGAAGAATGTGTAATTTGTCTCAGCGTAGTGGGAAAACGTGCTTGCTTTGGGAAAGAACGTCCCCAGAGGCAGCCCAGCCTGGAAATAAGGCTGAGGATGGATACGGACTGGAGTTCACACACAAAGATGCAAAGGTGTATTTTTTGGCAAAAATACTCTCCTTTCTAGGAGCGAAGCTCCTTTCTGCCTCAGCGTGCGGTAACTCTGTGTCTGAGGGAGGAAAGAGGGTGGAATTCCTGCTCCGGAGCCTGTCCCAGCTGCGAAAATCTCCAGAAAGCGGCTTTTCCCCGCTGCCAGCACCAGCCAGTGTGGCTCTGCCCCCAAGCTGCAGACAGCTCAAAGTACAGCGCTAAGAAAGGAAAGACAAGTATCCCCAAGTCCGGAATAATATCCCTCCGCTTTAATATCAGAGGGACCGAGAGGGATATTTGGGGTGAAGCCCCCCCAGCCTGGAGCCCAGGCGCTGCTTCTTGCGGGCTGCGGGATGTTCAGCAGCATCTCTGCGGTGGCAGTCCAGGGTCTGGTGGGAGCCCAGGGTCTGATGGCAGCCCAAGGTGCGATGGCTGCCCAGGGTCTCGTGGCAGCCCAGGGTATGATGGCAGCCCAGGGTCCCGTGGAAGCCCAGGGTCCCATGGCAGCCCAGGGTCCCGTGGAAGCCAACAGTCCTATGGAAGCCCAGGGTCCCGTGGAAGCCCAGGGTCCCGTGGAAGCCAACAGTCCTATGGAAGCCCAGGGTCTCATGGAAGCCAACAGTCCCATGGAAGCCCAGGGTCCTGTGGAAGCCAACAGTCCTATGGAAGCCCAGGTTCCCATGGCAGCCCAGGGTCCCGTGGAAGCCAACAGTCCTATGGAAGCCCAGGGTCTCATGGAAGCCAACAGTCCCATGGAAGCCCAGGGTCCTGTGGAAGCCAACAGTCCTATGGAAGCCCAGGTTCCCATGGCAGCCCAGGGTCCCGTGGAAGCCAACAGTCCTATGGAAGCCCAGGGTCCTGTGGAAGCCAACAGTCCCATGGCAGCCCAGTGTCCCATGGAAGCCCAGGGTCTGATGGCAGCCCAAGGTCTGATGGAAGCCCAGGGTCTGATGGCAGGCCAAGGTCTGATGGAAGCCCAGTGTCCCATGGCAGCCCAGGGTCCTGTAGAAGCCAACAGTCCCATGGAAGTCCCGGGTCCCATGGCAGCCCAGGGTCTCATGGCAGCCCAGGGTCCCATGGAAGCCAACTGTCCCATGGAAGCCCAGGGTCCCATGGAAGCCTCGGGTCCCATGGCAGCCCAGGGTCCCATGGCAGCCCAGGGTCCCGTGGAAGCCCAGGGTCCCATGGAAGGCCAGGGTCCCATGGAAGGCCAGGGTCCCAATGGAAGCCCAGGGTCCCATGGAAGCCCATGGTCCTGTGGCAGCCCAGGGTCCAGCACTGCAGCAGAAGCCCCTCTGCCCAGCTCATCAGCCTGGCTTCCAGCCCCGGGGATGCGCCAGCAGATGCCATGCCTTCTGTCCTGCCAGTGCTGCCGCTCCTTTGCCCCCCAGCCAGAGGGGCACAAGAGCAGCCCCTGCCCCATCGCATTTGCAAAAGATCACCCCTCCTGGCATAGTCCTTTTCTAGCGCTTAGAGTTGTTAGTTGTAGGAAGACACCCCCTTCCGCGTGTTTGCATAAATTTACTCCCACTGTATAAATGAACCTGTTAAGCCTATTTTAAAAGCAATGCATCTGTGGTGGGATTTCATTAATCCAAATAGAACATGGAATTGATGTGGAGGAAAGGTATTATTTCATGGCAATCCCGTGTCTCAGGACAGCAAGTTCTGTTAACGTTTAAGACTGGTTTCCCGTGCAGCTCATTACATTAAATTATTTTCTGGTTAAACATGAGCCATCTGCAGCCAGCCGAGGCAAATCTGCAGTTTACATCGCAGAGTTGTCAGCTTCGCAAAAATGAGTGAAAACATTCAGATTTTTGTGATTCAGCCCTTGATACAAGATCGCAGTGTAGCGTCAATAACGTTCCCCGCTATTTTTTTGCAAGGCTAAAAGTTAAAATTACGGCCAACGGGTAGAGATTCTTGTAGGCAGTAGCTCTTAAGAATTTGTACTAAACTGAGTTAATAAATAAGTCATCTAGTTCCCAAGTCCGCCTGTTGCATATGCCCTTTAGCGAACTCTTTGAGAAAAAAATCATACATTATTTTCTTTAGATTTTCATGGAAATTATAGGTCGGTTCTTCAGATGCGAGTAGCTTTATTTATGTGAGTAAAGTCACTCGTGCATGTAAATACTTGCAGGATGAGACTTTAAGAGTCTATATCAGCTACAAATATTGACATATATATAACTTTCCCTCTTCGATTAATTCTTGCCAGCGCTGCCTAGTGAGAAGATGGCATTCGGTGACAAAAATTCCACAGTCGAGGCACGTAAAATGGTGACAGATTTGTTGAGTTCTGCCTCCTACAGGTCTGAGAGAGAACAAGGTGAATTTAGTACAAACAGGGGCTCAGTCTAAAAAGAGAGGTTCTGCAAACGATTTCGCCAGCGTAGCCACGCTTATTTGTCACAAAATGCCCCATTCTGATATTTGAATCTATCACGAATATTTTTTTTCTCCCGTACGATCATTAGAAGAAACTGAAGAGACTCAACGCGACAAAAAAAAAAAGTCACGGAAAAATTAAGTCTTGACAGAGAATTAAAAAGCAAAGTGCAAGACGTATAGCAAAAACGCATTTGCTCTTGATTTTTTTTAAAGTTTCGAAGTGGAGCAGTTGAAAAACTCGTGCAAAAAGCGCCCGAAATGGAAGGGCAGGGGGGCTGGGGTTCCTGCCGGAGCGGCGCCCGTGCTCACGTCCACCGCGGCACTGGAGAGAGAACGGCGGCGGCCGGCGATGGGGAACGCGGAAATCCTATCTGTCGGCGAGGAGACAGTCGCGGGGGTTCGAGGGGCTCGGCAGCGGGGTGCGACTCTCACCGCCGTGTATATTATGCAAAAGAAATTCCGCCCCATTTCAGCTCCGAAAGGCTTTTGAGGTCCCTTGTGACCAGGCGCTGGGTCGCGACCCAGGTCTTGAGAAGCCCGAGTTAGTCGATGTTAGTTTTCCTTGGGGCTTTGTTTACCGGGGACTTAGACATTTTGCATTATTAAGAATCTGTGGCTTATGAGGACATTCTATTTATCTTACCAGTCTTTTTTGATGGAAATGCCTGAATTTTCTTGGAAACAGGGATTTTATTGTGGATTCTCGGTGCCCCTTGGAGAGGCTTATTTGGCCGGACAATGGTTTTCCTCAGTGTCACTACCCTTTTGATTTCCCAATGGTCACAGGCTCCCAAGGTCGTGCAAAGTGCATCCTTTTGTTATAATGCACCCAGAATTTTGTATAAAAAGGCAGCAAAAAGATCTCTGTTTAGTGATTTAAAGTATATTTTCTGCCATGTACCTCTGCACTAGGTTTTGGCTGCTCTGCTGAAAGAAAAAAAAAAACCCAACTCTGTAATTTGGAAGATAAAAGGTTTAAAGGCAAATTACAAGAGCACGCTCAGGATATATATATATATTTTTTTTTTATTATTATTATTTTTTTTTAATTTACCACATGTTCCCAAGTAAAACTGAAATGCGGATTCTGGAGCAGGATTTTCCGCATGAACCTCTGCGTAATTTAAAGATGCGGCGTATCAGAGATATTGTACCTGACACATACTGTGAAGTAAAGCGTTGAAACAACGCGTCTTCCTATTTTGTTGCCTTTGATTTAGCTCGGCTTTTCCTTTCCTTCCTAAACTCCTCGCTCGGACAGATGCTGTTCCCTTCCACCCCCCCCCACACACCCCCCCCCCGATGGGGGCTGCCTTAGAACCCGGGGGTGGCTGCCACGGCTTGTGGCATCGCTGCCATTGGGGAGGGCGCTTCGCTTGCCTGCCACATAAATAGTTCCCCTCTGTCCTAACTGGGGGAAAAAAAAAAAGCACAAAACTTCAGGAAGACGGAAGATTCAGCGCGAATAATCTGAAATCGAACGTGAGTTTTTCCCTTAAGGTTTGTCTGCCCTTGCAATCTCCTGCTGACCTCCGCAACAGCAAGTTTTGATTAGATGTGGAAAAAAAAAAATGCGTCAACCTTTAAGAGCGTTGCGGTTCTTTAACTCCTCTTTACTTTTTGATACAAGATCGCACCGAATTCCGTCGAAACCTATTCTCTGCGTCGTAGGAAATATCCGCCGTCGCTTCCCAGGCTGTTTGAAAACAGGACTAGGAATAAGCAGGGTTTGTCTTGGAAACGCCGGGGGCTGCGTGCGGTGCCCGAGGGCTCCAGAGGTCACTTGTAGGTTCGGGCTCTCGCCGGCGTTTTCGGCATGCCTGTTAGGCTGCCGCTTTTGTCGCCCTGCTTCTGCCAGCTTTTGCATAATCGGTTTGGAGGAGGATCGTATAATTGATTCCCGCCGCCAGATCCGCAACCAAAAATCGGCGTTAAGAAGATCGCACGCGTTAGCGGCTTCAAAATCATCGCTTTCGGGACTGTTGAATTGTCTTTTGAAAAAGTTGTCATTTTACGTCTTTCTGCAGAGACGACCAGCCGCTGCGACATAAAATGTTTCAGTAGCCGTAGCGTCCTGCCCCACAAACACATTCTCACGACCATTTTAATTGTAAAATTATGCAATTTAAAACAATCTTTAAAAGAATTGCTTCTCCGTTTTCCTGATATAAATGCAGACCGTTAAAACCACAGCATGTTGAACCGCATTTTTTTTCGTAGACTGTTAAATCCACAGCACTTTGAGCTGTATTTTTTCCCTCCAAATATGCTTTTGCTCACTTTGTTGTGGTTTTTTTTTTTTTTGGCAAGTCCCTAAGAAGAAATGAGAAAAATCAGTTGATTTCCCTTTCGCTTCCAAGAAGTATCCGAGCACCGCCGTCCTCTCGCCCCGCAGCACGAGCACAGTGCTTCAGCCCCGCTCTGCAAATCTCCCCGACAGTTGTACGCATTTGCGCATTTTACCTCTACACATTTTTAGGAACTGATTTCATTAGAAGAAATGGGAATTACAACGTTTTTCGTAAATTGCCAGGCAATTCCCTGAGACGAAGCTCCTTAAAGTCGAGGGAGTTTTTTCTCTTCGCTGATTTCAAGTTGAATTAGAGAAAGTCTTTGAAGAAGACTTTAACAACAACAATAACTTCTTACGTTTTGTGCAACGACACCGGACACAATAGGTTATTTTGAGAGGCTGCAACATGAGGCTCGCACATAATGTTATGTGCCTGGGTTTTTTATTTGCTAGATATTTTCCAGGTTTTTCAGTCTTCAGTGGAAAAAAAGACGACTGCCTTCAATAGCAGCTTTGCTTAATTAAGAATTTAGGGCCAGTCCTCTTTTCTTTTTTTTTTTTTCCTCTCTCTTTTTTTTTTTTTTTTCCTTTTTACTCGAAATGTTTTCAGGTCACAGTAGAGCTGATTCTCTAATTAAGCTCTTACATGCTGCTACGTTGTAGTAACGATGGAGTTAGGAGGCAGCAAATTCACTAAATCCTCCGGTCCTGACAAATCAGGTTATTTTCCCGTCTGCTCCTACTTGCTGGAATCACTTTTTAAATCCACCTCTCTGATTCCCACCGAGCGGGCTGGAGGATTTTCGTTACCTCAGAGTTACGATATTTAATTTGTAAAGAGATGACGAACACTTAAAAGGTTCTATTTCACATAGGGGTTGGGTTTGTTTTTTTTTTTTTAGAAGAATATGGAATTTTCTTAGAAACCTTTTTAGTTTAGATCTTTTCTTGAGCTTTGGATGATGCAAGCCATAGGCATAAACAGCCGCACAAAGGAAACTGGGATTTTATTGTGCATTCCTGGTGCCCCTTGAAGAGCTTATTTTTGTGGACAATAGTTTTCCTTCGTGTCACCACCCTTTTGATTTCCCAGTGGTCACAGGGTTCCAGGGTCGTGAAAAGTGCATCCTTTTGTTCCCCCTAGCCTAAAATTCTGTATAAAAAGGCGGTCAAAGGACCCTAAAGTTGGTTAAGGCACGGAGGGTGTTTTGTGTAGCAGAATTTCAGTCGCATGCTTTGTTAAATTACAGTGAAGATTGCAGTTCGAGGGAGAAAATACCATTAAACACGTTGTGAGAATATCCAAACATTAATAAATGTCTGTTCATAAAGTCACAGAATTCATCCTGGAATATCCCTTCGCATTCAAACAATTATCGGTCACCAGACAGCAAAAGCGCGACATTACTTTAATATCTAGTTGTAATCAGAATCGTTTAAATTCATTTTCTAGTGTCTTTTAAAAAGGGCTTTATCATGTGTTTGTAATTTTGTGTCGAAACGCTAACAAATTATCATCTGCTCTCGCAGTTAAATCGTGGCTCTTAAGGACCCTCTGCTCTTCCAAAGGACCCTCTGCTCTTCCAAAGGACTCTCTGCTCTTCCAAAAAGGCTCTTGAAAACTGAATTTCTGATAGGAAATTTAACAGCCCACCTTGGAAATGTTGCAAGAAAGAAAGAAGCCCGTTTCTTAAACACGCGTACTTGATTTTAAAAATAAACTTTACTTAGAGGAAATAAGTAAGTGGTGGTGGTGTTTGCGCTGGTAGATCTCTTTCCCGTTCCCACCGCGTGCCCCCATGGCTGTTTGGGTTTTTATAGCTCTCTCCGCTATGGGCGGCTCTTTTAGAGGAGACGCAGCCCGGCACCTCCTCGTTGGAAATTTGTGGCTTGACAGGATCGTGCCCTGGATACAGCCGGTGCTGGAAAAGTGGAAAGCCGGCATCACCCTCCCCTCCTGCCCCCACGTTTCGGTGCTCTGGAGGAGTTTTAAAGGTCCTGGCAAGAGCAAGGGCAGCTGCGGGGTGGAGAGCGGTGGGAGAAGGTGGCGAGGGGCTGGAGCGGGACCGCGAGGGCTGGGGGAGCCGTCAAGCACCAGGTCGCACCCTGGGGGGAGGCGGGCTGAGGAGAGGAGTCCTTCACTCGGACCCGAGCCTGAGATAAGAAACACATTCATTCACTTATTTCTTGAGGCTAAACGCCGGAGACTCCGTGCGGAGCCAGGCTCCTCTGTGCTTTAGGGGTGAGGCTGGTCACAGCCTTTAAAGATAGAAAATTCATGATTTCCCGAAGGAAAATGTGGAGAAAGGTGTATTATCTCTGAGCAAATGTTGTTCTGTTTAGTTTCCTAATGAAAACAAAAAAAACCCAACTGTGTGCAAAACCTGAAATAGTCTGATTTGGAAAAGCTTCATGGCACTTGTCAGGGGAATGCCTCGTGTTCCCGTCTTCCCTTTTTAGCCAAATTCCCACACGGCAGGCAGAGGCTTCTGTGATCCATCCTTTCCTTTCCTTTCCTTTCCTTTCCTTTCCTTTCCTTTCCTTTCCTTTCCTTTCCTTTCCTTTCCTTTCCTTTCCTTTCCTTTCCTTTCCTTTCCTTTCCTTTCCTTTCCTTTCCTTTCCTTTCCTTTCCTTTCCTTTCCTTTCCTTTCCTTTCCTTTCCTTTCCTTTCCTTTCCTTTCCTTTCCTTTCCTTCCCTTCCCTTCCCTTCCCTTCCCTTCCCTTCCCTTCCCTTCCCTTCCCTTCCCTTCCCTTCCCTTCCCTTCCCTTCCCTTCCCTTCCCTTCCCTTCCCTTCCCTTCCCTTCCCTTCCCTTCCCTTCCCTTCCCTTCCCTTCCCTTCCCTTCCCTTCCCTTCCCTTCCCTTCCCTTCCCTTCCCTTCCCTTCCCTTCCCTTCCCTTCCCTTGCCTTGCCTTGCCTTGCCTTGCCTTGCCTTGCCTTGCCTTGCCTTGCCTTGCCTTGCCTTGCCTTGCCTTGCCTTCCCTTGCCTTCCCTTGCCTTCCCTTGCCTTGCCTTGCCTTGCCTTGCCTTGCCTTGCCTTGCCTTGCCTTGCCTTGCCTTCCCTTGCCTTGCCTTGCCTTGCCTTCCCTTGCCTTGCCTTCCCTTGCCTTCCCTTGCCTTGCCTTCCCTTGCCTTGCCTTCCCTTGCCTTGCCTTGCCTTCCCTTGCCTTGCCTTCCCTTGCCTTGCCTTCCCTTGCCTTGCCTTCCCTTGCCTTCCCTTGCCTTCCCTTGCCTTGCCTTGCCTTCCCTTGCCTTGCCTTGCCTTCCCTTGCCTTGCCTTCCCTTGCCTTCCCTTGCCTTGCCTTCCCTTGCCTTCCCTTCCCTTCCCTTGCCTTCCTTTCCCTTCCCTTCCCTTCCCTTCCCTTCCCTTCCCTTCCCTTCCCTTCCCTTCCCTTCCCTTCCCTTCCCTTCCCTTCCCTTCCCTTCCCTTCCCTTCCCTTCCCTTCCCTTCCCTTCCCTTCCCTTCCCTTCCCTTCCCTTGCCTTCCCTTCCCTTGCCTTGCCTTCCCTTGCCTTCCCTTGCCTTCCCTTGCCTTGCCTTGCCTTGCCTTTCCCTTGCCTTTCCCTTGCCTTTCCCTTGCCTTCCCTTGCCTTCCCTTTGCCTTCCCTTCCCTTTGCCTTCCCTTCCCTTTGCCTTCCCCTCTCTTTGCCTTCCCCTCTCTTTGCCTTCTCTTTGCCTTCTCTTTTCAGATAAGGGTCTGTCAAGATAAAGGCATTTTGCTTACAGAAACAGCAGGATGCATTTCCCAATGTAAACACTGCAGCTGGTAAATTAATAAGGTTCGTACTGAAATGTACACCAAAGCCTTCTAAATCTGCCCTGAAAAACACGACGAGAGGGTATTTTTAAAGCTAGTTTATGGATCCCCTGTAGTCCCTCCCCTTTGAAAGAATTCAACCCCGGCTCCCCAAGGTGCAATGCTGATTCTTCTCAGAGCAAAAGGAGGGCACCTGGAAATAGGCAGAAGAGACCCGGTGAAGTATTCCATGTCCAGAAGACATTTTCATCCTTATTGTTCAGATATCTTGTTACCTCGGAAATGGAAGGTTATTTCTAATTTACCAGAATTAAATTAAACCAATTTATCTATCAGCCGCTGGGAAGCTCAAATCCTGGCTGTATCTAATGCTGATGCCAGACCGGCGAGGCACCACTAGGACAGCGGACCGGATTCGCCGGTGTTTAATCCTAGATGTATTTTCTCTGGTTCGATGTACGGATCACGTTCTTCTGTGCTATGAGAGGAAAATTTTCCCCGCAGTTGGTGGCCGCGGCGTTTAGTGAGCAGAGATGTAGGTTCTAATTAACCCAACTACCCTTGCCTTGTTTGACCGCAGGGTTTTCCCAAACTCCACTTGCCCTTTCCACCTGCCCAGCCCAGCCCAGAATCTCCAGCAGCCTGAAGAATTCAAAGTAAGATGTTATAAAACAAGCAGAAGCTAATATCAGAACAAAAAATAGAGCTAAGGGTGGTTAATTTCTGTTGCGTTCGGTGCTTCCGTTTAATAGAAGGAAAGAAGCTGAAAGAATTGAGAGGGAAAGCTTCTTCCAATAAACGTCTGTAGGTTTGGCCCTCGCTCAACACAGACCAGCCACTCACTGCTTGACGCCAATTCAAGGTGCTTCATTCTATCAAGGTGTTAATTATATCCTTGGCTAAGTAAACGTTGAGGCTGAAACACGTAGTAATACACGTCACGCATTTCCACGACGTAATAGATACGCACAGGATAAACCACGTCCAAGAAAGGCACCTATAAAACACATTTCAAACCGTATAATTAAATTTTAAATATTATTATCTCCATAATTTCATATTTAAGCTTTCATATTACCAAAAAAAAAAGCATCCTTTATGCCATATCCCAGAAATGTATTTCATACGTATACGTGTTTCATACACGTATCTCAGAAATGTGTTACGTATCTCAGAAATGAAAAGCAAAATCCATCTAAGCGAGCACAAAGAGGTGTAAATTGCTCTCTGCAGCAGTCCCCCCTCCTCCATTAAGGCTGGGGAAGCTCCGGCTGGGCTGTTCTCGGGGAGTTTGGGGTAGAAGACGGAGTAACCCCTCGTCAGATGACCCGTACAGCCCACGGAAATCACGGCCCAGCAAGGGCGACGTCTCCAAAGCCCTCTGGTGCTCTCGGGAAACACAGACCTACCCACAGAAGGCTCAGTCTTGATTAAAAGGGGTCAAAGAAAATCCTTCTCCGTACACAGCGCTGACCCTGCCGTCGTACCGGGAAATCCGGGAACCGGCACAGCTGGCCTGCTCTTCGCAAGTCGGATGTGAGAGGGTGGGATGAGGGATGCTCCCCAAACCGGAACTGCTTCTCCACCCCCCTCCCAGTTAAAAACACGGATGACTTCATGGACAAAAACACATCTGGAGTTTAATGTAACTTGTGGCAAGGCTCGAAAGGGCTAAATTGAGTCCAGAAAAAAGGTAAAACGCCTTGTGACTAATGAAATATTGATTAGCAGTGGGAATTGTCAAGTGAACAGCTGGTTTTCAGAAAGGGGCTGAACCGTGTTTTGGTCAGAGATGTTTGGGGCCTCCAGGGCCCCCCCCCAGCTTTAGAAAACGTGCCTGTCCCAGACCCGAAGGTAGCATCCAGCCATGCATGTAGCTCCTAGACCTTCAGAGCATTTTTTTTTTCAAATATCAAGAATCAGATTAAGAACACCAATAGCATCCTGTGAAATAACGTCTTCATTTCCCATATCTTCCCAGCCACCATTCCGCTTTCCTAAATGCTTTTGCAGGTGTAATTAAGATATCCTAGCTCAGGTGGGTGCAGCTCTGGTTCTCAAAGGTAGCGACGGTAAGGCAACACAAACCTCTAAATTAGAATAAAAGGTGTTTGAGATGTTTTTGAGTTGCCTTTAATTCTTTTGCAGCATTATCCAGACTACACTGGGGGCCTTTCTGCTGGTGTCTAATATCTACAGTGAAATTCACCGTAATTTGTGTTCTTTAATATTCAAATATCAAATGGAATTTCAATAGAAGTAGCTGTATTATCATGTTTAAAAAAGCTTCCTAACTATGTCTCAAAAGACTGCGACTTGATCGTTCAGAACCTCTTGCATTTTATCTGGGATAAACTCATGCCATGTGCTACCTAAAGCTGCCAGAGAAACTGGTTGAGATTCAAGTAGTTTTTATTAGTCATACTGGAAACCTTAATTTTCTCTTCTGTTCTTGGCGATAACTCTCAATGTGTCATTTTTTCAAGCCACAGACCCGAGAAGATTCTTGCCGGATGGTTGGAGGAGAAGCTAACGAGTCCCTCCGTAGGAAGAGCCAGTAGCTCTGATGTCTCTCCAGGAGACTGAGCAGTGGAGAGTCTCCTCTTCTGGGTGGGCATTGAGGCCGGGTACACGGTTTGTAACGTCCGAGCACCTCCCGGTAGTACATTAAGCAAAACGAGCAGCGTATCTCATGGTGCAGAGAGAGACTGTGCATGGGGGAAGAGTTAATAAAAGGAAAGCGAAAACCATTAGAAATTTTCTCCGTGTCTTCAGGCAGCGCTGTCCTGTTCCTCCTCCTCCCACGACGTCACTTCATTTTTCTGTGGGTTTGTTGGGGTGGGGTTGGTTTTTTTTTTTTGCAGGTTCAACAGCCTCACCCTTCGTGAAATCCAGAAAAACTGAAATCACGAATGTCTTTTTTCTGATGCTTTAGAAGTAAACCGCCAATTTCTCGGAAACGTCGTCTACCTGGCAGGTCTCCTCCTCCCTGGGAAGCAGCGCCGCCCCCGGCGCAGCGCGGACTGCGGAGAACGGAGGGTGGGAAGGTGGATTACGGAGGTTGCTCTCGGTATTCTGAAAAGAAGTTTGTTCAACGTGCACGTTTCTCTGTGTTTCCAGACCATCGGACCATCAGTCTGGGTATCGGCTGATCCTTTCGGACTGGAGGAATGAGAACCCAGCTCCTCTGCTGGGAGCCCGTGCCTTGGCTCCCGAGGTCACTTTTGCCTGCTGACCTCATTGCCGTCCTTTACCCTGTCACTTGGAAACAGAGCTGTGACCCGCCTCAAATTGGAACTTCAGACGTTTGGTTTTACTGTGTGTTTAGAAATCTTGCGCCATTTACAAATACTCTCCTCCAGATCCAGCAAAGGCGTTTGAAGATATCACTGCCTCCAGCTTGTTACCTCTGCCAAAGATCGCCGACCCTGTAGGTGTAAGGACAGAGGAACTCGTACTGCACGCTCTCGAGCCCTCATTGAGAAAAATCGTTAAGTATCGTGCATAGATGTGTTCGGTTAATCTGGTTCAGGTGAGAGCCGGGGAGATAAAGGGGCTTGTTTTAAACTGTTGTGCCAGCAGGGATGGTGACAGCGTCTGGTGGGAGAGGGAGGCTGGGGAGTAACGTCAGCCGGAATGGACGCTTGTACCAGTACACCGGCTTCATTTTTACTTCAGTGGTTTTCACCTCAAATGGATTCTGGCTGATCCATGTTTCCAAAGGAGAGCTCTTCCGAGGGAGAGAGGTGTATGTCCCAGAAAAGCCACACTAAGAACGTCTCCTCCTTTCTCTTGTCTTGCTTGTTAGAGCTGGAAAACAGGGTTACCACTTAGGAAAACAGATGATTAAACACAATGTAGTAAGACGTTAAAATCCATGGTTTGCCACCAAGTTCTGTCTGTGGTTTGATTGCTGCTTCTGAGTATTTGCGCTCCTCTTCGAACAAAGTCTTGCTCAGTTCGGTGCTGTCGAGCGGGGGTGACTCCGAGCGAGCTGGGACAGGGCCGTCCCTGCCCACCCGGGACACCTTCCTGCAAAGGGCTTCTGCGGGGCGCCGGGCGCCGCGGCTGCTCCTCCTCTGCTCGCGGGGAAACGTCGATTTTACGGGTGTCACCCTCAAATTATCAGCCTGTAACTGGACTTGTTTTGTCGTTGGAATTTTCGTTCTGTTGCTAGAAAGGCTGTCTAACCCAAGAAAGCACGCCATTCGGAATGAGCTTGTGTTGCTTGAAGTATTCACCTTTTTTTTTCTTTTTTCTTTCTTTTTTGTTTTCTGCCAGTGCATCCCCCTAAAATACAACAGTCACTTCAAAAAGCGATCCCTTTGTTCCATACCTGGAGACGTTTGACAAGCACTTCTAGGAAAGGAGGAAACATAGAGGGGAAAGCACCGGGGTGGAGAAAGCAAGGGTGGGGAGGGGTGAAGAAATTAAAATTAGGAAAAAGACAAATGAACCTACCTGAGGGCTCCTCTCTTCTTTCATTAGGTTCTTAGAGGGTGTCTAGGTCAGATTTACTTGGGTCACAAAGAGTTCCTGCTTGTCAGAGAGGTGTAGACCCTCTCCGTCCCCTTCTGCGATATGCTCGTCGTTAGACTGGAAGGGGAGACTCCACGCACACAAGGGCTTGATGGTGGAGGCACCGTCTTCTTGCAAGGTGGTGATGGGCAGTGGCGGATCTGGTGGCTTCCGATTGCTTTGGGGGACTGGCGGCGTTCTTTCCAGCCTTGTTCGGCACCCCTCTTTGCTCGCTCCTACCCGGCTTTTGACTTCTCTAAATAGGTCTCTCTCTTGAAGCAAATACCCAGCTGGCTCGTTGGGCTCCCCTGCCCGGGCTGCAGGAAACAACGGCTTCCTCCGAGATCAGGCTGCAGCAGGAAACCTGATGAATTGCTCCTTCCCTCCTCTCCTGCGCCCCTGAGCTCCCAGTTTCTCTCAGAGGTACGACACCTATCATGTGGGAAAGCCCATTTTCAGGGCAAGCCCGAGAGGGCAGGCCGCCAGCCCCGGAGACTGAGACTGTGACCAAAACTCTTGCAATTACAGAGCCGGGGGCATCAGCACGTCACTGGAGAAGTGCCGCTTTGAGTGTGGGCCGTTCCAAAGGCAGGCAGAACTCACGGCGGTTGCTTCTAACTCGTATAATTTCCCTCTGTAGTAGAAGAGGACTGAGCTGCACAGAGCACCTCTACCCCTCTAGGAATAGTGGCTTTCAACAACTCTTTCTGTTACTATTTAATTTTTAATTGATTTATCAGGCAATTGATATCGGCACAAAACATTTTCGAAGACCATGCGGCACACTCTGTCTCACATGCATGCACCGGAGCGATGTACGTGACAGGTATCCACAATTTTGAGCCCCACAGTTGCTGTCCCATTGAGGTGTCTGCGGCACACTGGCTTGGTAGAGGCAAGCCTGTCTTCCCTCCTTCCTTCCCTCCTTCCTTCCCTCCTTCCTTCCCTCCTTCCTTCCTTCCTTCCTTCCTTCCTTCCTTCCTCCCTTCCTTCCTCCCTCCCTCCCTCCCTCCCTCCTTCCCTCCTTTCCTCCTTCCCTCCTTTCCTCCTTCCTTCCTCCCTCCCTCCCTCCCTCCCTCCTTTCCTCCTTCCTTCCTTCCTCCCTCCCTCCCTCCTTCCCTCCCTTCCTTCCTTCCTTCCTTCCTTCCTTCCTTCCTTCCTTCCTTCCTTCCTTCCTTCCTTCCTTCCTTCCTTCCTTCCTCCCTCCCTCCCTCCCTCCCTCCCTCCCTCCCTTCCTCCCTTCCTCCCTCCCTCCTTCCCTTCCTTCCTTCTCCTGTGTTTTTTTCTCTTGCTTCCTGTCTTGCTTCCTCTCTTCCTTTTCCCTTTTTTCTTCATGCAGCAGCATTTGTGTTTCCAGCCTGTTACGGGAATGTACCACCCTTGCAAACTGCCTCCCAAGAGCCCCGAACGGCTCCTCACTACGCAACAGGCTGCAAATTCCTGTTACGCGCACTCTCAGTTCTTGTTCTAGAGGGACAACGTCGGGTGCAGTTCCCACTCCCTAATGATCAATACGATCCTTGCCTGTATGATTTCAGGCTCCTTTCCAGACTAAATTAGCGCTGATCTCTAGGACGGAGGTACCTGCGTGACAGAATCTGGGCTGAAACAACCGCACTACTGGCTAGTAGCTGCTCCAATCAGAATCCCACGGAGGAGGAAGACAGATTCCGTGATTATTAATCGTTGGTCAACTGAGAGAAAAATTCGGGACTTCAAACTGCCTTCAGTTTACACTGATCCTCCTCTAATGTCAGTGAGAAGTTGATACGGAAACCAAAGTAGAAGGCACCCTTTCTGCAGCAGTTGTATTTCAATTTATTCATACTCGTACCATGCAGGAGTGCCTCGACACCTGACAAGGCATCTCTGAACTCATTACTGCCCAATTGCTTGATTTTGGTTAAGTGAAATATTACCACTGGCATTTAGTTATTAACTGTCCTCATGCACAAATACAAAACCCGTGTCAAAAATCCTGTTTGCATCTAGTTTATAGTACTTATAAACTTTAAATTATACTTCCATTATCCAATTCTGAGAACAGACAAACATTTACCGTAACCCTTTGTAGAATATTTCACCTCATGCAGTTGTTCTTATGGGATTTTAATGTAAACCCAGATAAACTGTGTTACTTTTCTATTTTTAACAGCAAGCAAACTGGGTTTCATCTCCTCAGTTCAGCAATTACAGTGCGATGAAACATACCTGAACAAATAACTCTGAGTAAATAGGATAATAACGTACTCCACATTTTTCACTCCCAGAGGTTTTGACCCGTGTCCTGATTTGGTTTTAAGTGATAGGGATTTGGAGATACCCTTGCAGTTCCTACAGAAGTTCGTTTCCCTAGCAAAACTTGTGTGATTCTGTACAATTGTGTCTCCGCTCAGTTTGTACGCACAGAATGGACTATGGCTGGAATATCAGGAATCTTGTAGGTCAGGATTAAAGGGCAATTGTCAGGGTTACCAGAGGCAGCATGTATTGCCTGTCTATACCGGGTACAGCTTTCTAGTAATTCGGCATAATGAGGTCTGACACCTCCATGGCTCTTAAATAACACTTAGCGCCTAAATCGCAGCAGTGTTTCGTATGTTCAGATCCTAATGCAAATGTTAAAACAAAGTAAGTACCTTTGAAGAGTTGGAGGGGTGACGCGATTAAGTGAAGACGTGAGTTTACAACAAAGAGAGTTCGCTATCCTCAGTCCATCAACGTAAACATTTCAAATACAGGTCCTATAAAACTATTTGAAAAATAAGGTTTGCTTAATGCATGAGCTATGGGCATTTCTCTGGTTTTAAAAAGTATAGTTCCTAAATGTTTCCTCCAACAAACTAATCTCATACCAACAGCCTTAATATCCCTCTAAGAGCTAAAATACAGCTGAGCTCCTGTATAGTTCAGCTGGTGCATAGTAACGTTGCGAAGACCCTTATTTATACTGAATATAACACATATACACCACCCCGGTGTGTGTGTTCCTCACTGCAGCCTTAAATGAGAACTGCTAAGGAAACGTATTCAAAGCTTTAAATCTTTCTACAAGAAAAATAATCAGCATTCACATAAAAGTGAAAGTATATTGTTTTAACTGTTTTGGTTTTTTTTCCCTGTGATAGGAAACAAACCTTAGGAATGCAAAGAAAACAACTGGGGGGAGTTATTTTCTCCTAATTTCAGTGCACAGAACTTTTTTTAGCCAAGCCAATCAATCCGAATCACTGACATTTGAAAAATTGCCTTTAGAGAGAGCAAGGACAGTGAAAAAAACTTCTACGATACGGCAATTACAAAAATCCTGGAGGAAGCAGGGTTCCAAAGGAAAAGAATGGTTTCCCAAACCCGTTGTTCAAGCATGTGAACCTAAGTTGGTAGGTGCAAAGGTAAACATTTCCAAGGAGGAAAGAGAAGAGGATTCTGCCTGCTGCGGGGCGGGCGATTTCGATGTTGGAGCCGCAGAAAGCTTCCAGGCAACAGAGGGTCATTGTGCCTGGGGTGCAAAGGCACTCGCAGCTTTGGGGCGAGAAATGGCACGGGAGCTGCTGGGAGCCCAAAGTCACGCGTGGAAATCCAGAAAGGGACCTGGCGAGTGCCGAGCAGGAACAGCAAACCACAAAAAAAAAAAAAACAAAAACAAAAACAAAAACAAAAACAAAATAAAAAAAAAAAAGAGAGATTCACTGCCAAACTCCCCAGTTACAGCAGTCAAAGGGCAAGATTTGGGAAAGATCTTGTTTAAAACAAGGCTCAGGTGAAAAATCAGCAAACTTAAGATTAAATGAAGAGTTGCTCCAGGCAAGGGAAGCAGCTTTTAATTTAAATTTAAACAGCAAAGATTTACAGCGAGTGTCTGAGTAAAGTTAAAACAGCTGCCTGGGCTCGGGAGGAAGATTTGCACAGAGAAGGTGGAAACGCATCAATGCTCGGGAAAATAAGGAGCGAATTGGAAGCTGTGAAAAGTGAGCTAAATGTTGAAGAGTTTTTGCACGCCTGGAATATTAAAGCTTTAGAAATACTTAAAAAAGATGTGTTTTGGCCCAACCATTAAGTGATGCACTGGATGACTTGGGGGTAAATATTTTCTAAAACACCCGAGTGGAAGGAATCCCTGCTGGCTGCAGGGGATAAGAAGGGGTGGGAAAAAAAGGAAAATCCGCAGCCGTGGATTTTGACGGTGAAACCTGAGGAGGTTTCACCGGTGCCCGCCGAGGTGGGGCTGCCCGCCGTGCCCGGCCGGACGGGGCGATGCCCGGCTGCCGGCCCCGGCTGTACCGCGGCGATAACCGGCTGTAGCGCCGCGATAACCGGCTGACCAGAACCCGCCGCGGCGGCAGCCCCGCACGCCCGCCCCGGTAACGGGGGGCGGCGGCGCGTCCGGCCGGTAGGGGGCGCTGTGCCCCCGGGAGCGGCGCCGGGGAGCGGCGCTGGGCTCCGGTAAAGGCTCGTCGGTCCGTGGGAAGGGACCGTGGAAATGCTGTAAAAGCACGAGGAGAAGGGACGTGTCTGGGCGGTGCCGTGTGTCCGCCGGACGCGCCCCGGTGGCACACCCAGCGCGGGGGGGCTTCTGCGGGGACAAAACGGCACCAAAACCACCGGGGCTCTCGAGTTTGGGTGCAAAGTTTTAGTTTCTAACTGCAAACACCCGGGAAATGCAATGCCACCCCTGGGGGATGGGGAACCTCCAGAGCTGCTCTAAAGCGACAAGGCGAGGTGTCCAGAGCTGCTGGGACGTGTCCGGAGCTCCTGGGAGATGTCCAGAGCTCCTGGGGAGGTGTCCAGAGCTCCTGGGGAGGTGTCCAGAGCTCCTGGAGAGGTATCTAGAGCTCCTGGAGAGGTGTCCAGAGCTGCTGGGACGTGTCCGGAGCTCCTGGGGAGGTGTCCAGAGCTCCTGGGAGGTGTCCGGAGCTCCTGGGGAGGTATCTAGAGCTCCTGGAGAGGTGTCCGGAGCTGCTAGAAGATGTCCAGAGCTCCTGGGGAGGAGTCCAGAGCTGCTGGGAAGGTGTCCAGAGCTGCTAGAGAGGTGTCCAGAGCTCCTGGAGAGGTATCTAGAGCTGCTGGGAGATGTCCAGAGCTGCTGGGAGGTGTCCAGAGCTCCTGTGGAGGTATCTAGAGCTGCTGGGAGGTGTCCAGAGATGATGGATTGATATCCAGAGCTCCTGGGGAGGTATCTAGACCTCCTGGAGAGGTGTCCAGAGCTGATGGGGAGATGCCCAGAGCTACAGGGGAGGTGTCCAGACCTGCTGGATTGGTTTCCAGAGATGCAGGGGAGGTCCCCAGAGCTGCTGGGAGGTGTCCAAAGCTGCTGGGAGGTGTCCAGAGCTGCTAGGGAGGTGTCCGGAGCTCCTGGGGAGGTATCTAGAGCTGCTGGGAGGTGTCCAGAGCTGCTGGGAGGTGTCCAGAGCTGCTAGAGAGGTGTCCAGAGCTCCTGGGGAGGTATCTAGAGCTGCTAGAGAGGTGTCCAGAGCTGCTGGGAGGTGTCCAGAGCTGCTAGAGAGGTGTCTGGAGCTCCTGAGGAGGTATCTAGAGCTGCTATGAGGTGTCCAGAGCTCCTGGGAGGTGTCCAGAGCTGCTAGAGAGGTGTCCAGAGCTCCTGGAGAGGTATCTAGAGCTGCTAGAGAGGTGTCCAGAGCTGCTGGGAGGTGTCCAGAGCTCCTGGGGAGGTGTCCAGAGCTCCTGCGGAGGGGTCCAGAGCTGCTGGGAGGTGTCCAGAGCTGCTGTGGAGGTATCTAGAGCTGCTGGGAGGTGTCCAGAGATGATGGATTGATTTCCAGAGCTCCTGGGGGGGTATCTAGAGCTCCGGGAGAGGTGTCCAGAGCTCCTGGGAGGTGTCCAGAGCTGCTAGAGAGGTGCCCAGAGCTCCTGGAGAGGTATCTAGAGCTGCTAGAGAGGTGTCCAGAGCTGCTGGGAGGTGTCCAGAGCTGCTAGGAGGGTGTCCAAACCTGCTGGATTGGTTTCCAGAGCTGCAGGGGAGGTGCCCAGAGCTGCTGGGGAGGTGTCCAAGAGCTGCTGAGGACCTTCTCTGACCCAGGCAGTGCCTTTCTGCAGGTTTCTGCCAACCATCTCCCTGCCAAGGCCATTATTCCCGTGGAGTTACCTGTAGCAGGGCAGACCTGGCAGCAGTTGGCTTTTGGGCTAATTTATCAAACCACCTAAGTTTAGTCATCAAGGAGACATGTGCTTGACTTCGCTTTTTCCCGCCCCCTTGCACTCTGCGAGGAGATGAGCGGTTTAAAGTCTAGCAGAGCGCTGTGAGCCTCAGCGATTCGTATTTACATGGGGGGCAAAGAGGGGTGGGATGCATTTAAAAATTACTCAGTTCAAAGGTAGTGGCTGGTCTTTGCCTGCCTGTCAGATCTAAGAGGAGTGAGTGGATTTTCATGGAGGAATTTCATGGAAATTAAATCTCTACTGGAGTGATGCATTCAACTCCTAAAGCTTCAGCCCAGTTTTGTATCCTGGATGAATGCCCTGCTGAATAGCTTGGTGGGGATGCAAAAAGCCACCTTAAACTAGGGATTTTTTTTCTGCTAAATTGACTTCAAAGTAGTAATTAAACAATAGCTAGCTTAAAAAAAAAAAAATCAAGTTATAAGAAGCTATAGGACCAAACTACTCCATAAGTAGAGGCTGCATTTTAGGGGAGGGGTGCAGGGGGAAGGGATGTTCAAACCGGCAAAGCAACAGGGAAGAAGCAAATTGAGAGAACCAAAAATGGGGGTAAGAAAGTAAAATTAATTGCACAGATTCAAATGTGGTGTTGTTTTGGTTTTTTTACAGCTTTACTAGTTGAGTCTGGAGCCGGGTAAGTGGAGGCAGGAGGAGAGACTGCTGAATTGTTTGGGATATGTTAAGCAGAAGCATCCAGTTCAGAGGCTGAAGCAGCTTTCTTTGGCCTTTGTCCTGTCCTGTGTTTGAGGCTCGTCTTCTCCAGGCTGCTCCGCATAGAGCCGAGCTCTGCACAGCTCAGTATTCACCTCTTCTTTTGTGAAGCAAAACTGCGTTTGTGGCCAAGGGGAGCCTTGCAGCCGGTCTTCTCCCTCTTCCTCTGCCTCACAAACCCGCAGTCACAACTGCACTCGTGTCTCTCTGTTGATGATTTAGAAGCACGTTTGACTTGAAGCTAAAACAAATGAAACTTCTGTGGCGAACCCCGCCTCACTCTCCCCTCTGCTGCAGTAAAACTCTCTCGCTTGCCTTTTACTGATTTCAGTCCTTGGGGTCCTTGCTACCACATGCAGAACGTTTCCCAGCGTTATACCTTCTTCCATCATGCCTGTTCTGGAAGGAGAAGCCTGAAAGTTTATAACCCAATTTCATTTAAAACCTCTCTGGAGCGATCAGTTTGGGGGCTTTCCTGGGTTCTTTAAATGTTTTTGTGGCTTTATTGCCAGCTATTTTGTTGTGTAGAGGATTTCACCAAAATAGCTTACAGAGAGAAGGTGAGATAAACACACATTTGCAGTATCGCAGTTGCTAGATTTTGACGGCGTTTAAGGTAAGGCTTGCTATTTTAAAGTGAAATGTCCAACACTGCACTTAGTCTGATTAACACTTTTTTTTTTCATACTCCCAGGGTATTTATGAGAATTCATGCTCAGGTTCAGTCCACGGAAGCATGGCAGCAAATCTAATACATGGGTCTTTAAAATACTGTCCATCTCTGACTTGTGTCAAGTGAAACCATGTTAAATGGTACCTGAGATAATGACTTTATAGTCTTACTAAAGCTTAGCGCGGTCCTTAGGCTAGACTATCAAGCTTAAATATTCCCAGTGTCCCAACTGTCGTGTTGTTAGTGTGATAGTTACTGCCAGAAGAAAGCTCGTAAAATATAATTTGCAACTGTTACATTGCTTTTCAAATACATTTCACAGTTTATTTGCACTGAAAATTGCTTTTCAGTTTTTAAACTTGAATTTAAGAGTTTGCTGATAACTACAGCTCAGCATTCCTATGAAGTGGTCGGCTAAAAACTGGCAAAAACTGTTTGATGCCAGCTGTAAAATCCTGGTGAGTTTTAGCCCACACACAGATACTCTTATTGTTGCAAGCCTTTGCTATGCCTCCGTCAGAGGGCTGGTTTCCTGCCAGGCAGCAGTTCATGTGATAACTAAATTTCACCCTCTCCAAGATGCTACAGGAGCGCGAAGGCAACGCACGTTACTGTCTGACAGCTCTTCCTAAGTCCTGAAAATGGGAAATCACTTTCCGCAATACTTAGATGCTTCTGTGCTGTCAGCCAGGTATTTAACGGCAATCCGTGAAGACTGTGCAGTAGTGCTAATGTAATTCACTGGGAAGGCCACAATTTTGGTTCAGAAAACCATAGATGTTGCAATAAAACACAATGGCAGAACACGTGTTTCATTTACAGCTTTTCCGCACCCTTCGAACAGACAGGGCTGCTGGAGTGTGAAGTAACCGAGAGCTACGCGGGGTGATTTATACCAGCTCAGCTCAAAGCCAGCAGCGTCTGGGAGAAGATCTGGCAACAAGTCAGTCATGTCCCGTTGTTGTGTGAGAGGCAGCGGCGTGTGGATTGCTGGTATTTTCTGAATAATCAGGCATCTCACCCTTCTCACGGGGAGAGCTTGGGGTTCTCAGGAAGCTACCTGTGGCCAGGTGGGTTTCCGAACAGACTGTCCTGGGTCATACAGCAAAATTGTCCTATTGTACTTTAAAAAATAGCCTGGAAAAACGCCCCTCACAGTTGTGTCAGTCCCCGCTAGGACCGTGTCGCCTGTGAAAGAGCGTTCCCTCCCCAACCCCACTGCCTGGCTCAGGCGGTAGGGCTGGCCTGAAATCAGTCAGATCAGGGTACTGATCTGGATGAAAACTAAAAACTTACCCCCCTCACCACCGCCTTCCCAGTTAATAAAGATACAGATGGTCACGCAACTGCACCTCCTCTGGGAGTCAGAAGGATCTAAATTCATCGTGGTAAAGGACGTAAACTGCACATACGCAAGAGTCAAGTCCCAAATCATATACACAGAATATCTACCTCTTTTGAGGGAGCTTGACCAAAACTGTGGACCGTTCTCTGAACGTCTGAACTCTGAATGTCATTCAAACGCCCAAGTTTTACAGAAATTTGGCAGTTTTACTTGCCTAGTGCAGGTATTGCCAGAGGACAGTCTTCAAAGCCATTGTACTCAGCCAGTACTCACAAGCCAGTGTTTTCAGTTACGTTTGACAGCGATTCCTGACCTATTAAGAGGTGAACAGTATTTGTTCATCCAGAAAGTGAAGTTTAGAAATTGTTTGTCTAAGAAATCCTTATTGTCTGACTGTAAAGAACATATTCTGGATAGCTCTAGCACTTCAAAAAACACAAGGCTGTATTAAATCCATAGCTGTGAAATCCTTTTCTAGATGGAAAACTGAGGTCTACAATCTGAGACTTGTTTGTTTATTTTTAAGGAAGTGCTGATGGTTTTAACAATATATTGAATACAAATGAGGAGAAGATGTTTTCCGTAAGCCACAGATGGCTTGAAACAATAGCTCTGACAATAGCTCCAAGAACCATCCAGTGCTTTTGACTGGTTTAATTCAGAAACTTAAAAGATGGTTATTTAAATGACAGTAGCATTAGTTTTTTCTATGTTAGTGTGTTTTTAGCAGAAAAAAATCTTGTTAGAATACTAGAACCCAAATGGTTCTAATGTCCTTCACTTATCTTTAAATTTATCTTACCTCTAGCCTCAACGGCTTGCATGTTCCAGTTACTGATTGTAACCACAAACATCTGTTGTGTATTTAAAACAAGACTGCAGTCTGAATTAACTACATCTTAAATCAAAACAAGTATGATTTGTATTAATCCTCTTCAGATTTGTTTGAAATTGAAATTCTATTACTTTTGGAAATAAAATCGTATAAAATCCAGTGCTCTTGGTATTAGCAGTAGAGTAGCCTGGTTAAGCCATATGTAGAGCATTCACATTTAATGCAGTTCTCTCCTTTTCAAAAAGAAGACTCTGAACAATGATTTATTATTTCACACCTCATAAATGGTGTAAGACTCTTACTTCTTGTTGGCATTTTATCTTTGTAATTGTAACATAACTGATGTGTAATGATCATCATCTTTCAAGAATCAGTTGGTGAATTCTGCGGGACCAGGACCGACTTGGTTGTTTGTATATAATCCTTAACTCCACAAGACACCATAATACAGCTAAGAAATATAGTAATCGAGATGCAGATTTCTGTCTGTACATCTGAAAATATTATATGTTAAATACTTGTATAACAGCAGCTAGAGTCCCTATCAAATATCAGGATGCTACTATGCTAGCTGCTGTATAAGCCTGTAGAAAGCAGCAGCTCCTGCTTGTAAGCCTTTGCCATCTATACGGACAAGACAGAGGACAAAAAAGTAGTGAGATGATGCAGCATTCTTCTTGAAGTGACTTGTACCATGAGATCCTAATGATATGTGTACAATGCATATCATGTGAAACCTCAAGATATATAATCTTTTTTTTAGTTGCCACAGAAAGACAAACCTGGACCTAGGTCAGGGGAAACCACCTGTTTATGTACTAACAGAGCATTTGCCATTGTTTTGTCCCAGAATAACAGGAGAGCAGTATAAACGTGGCACACAGAACATAGATATATTGAGGTGGCTGAACACTAAGCCAGTGTCCTTATGTCCCTCCGTGCACCGTAGTGCACACTGTAATACCTCATAGCGCTAACATGCTGCTGTACCGGAGGGTTGTCTAAAGCAGTGTCCTTTTAACTCAATCAATATGAATGAAGTGAGTAAGGAACCTCTGTATTTCCTAATCCTGGAAGATGAAAGAGCTAGTTTAGGACGGTGAATGCTGTACCTTATGCATATCTTTATGCTAAAATAATCAGTGGTAAAATAATTAAGGTTTCAGTCACTATTGGCAACATTTGTTCTTTTGAAGGGGATTTATGGGGGCTTGTTTTGTTTCACTTTGGGTTTAAAGCCTGGACCTTTTGTAGCTGCTTTGAGAATGAAAGAATCTAAGATTAACAATCTTGTACGAAAGCAAGGAAATGCAATTAAGTATCTAACACATATTGGCTGACAATTATTCCAGAGCATAAAACCGAGCTGCTGTTGTACAGTAAAAGCAGAGAAGAGAAGAGACTTGTTTGCTTGTGGTGTTTTGTGGTAGAGCTCAAAGCTTGCAGGACACAAGTTCCTTTGGCACAGGCCTTTGATGTCCATATTTGCCTACCAACTAGGACACGTGGTCAACGTTACTCATTATCATTTTTAAACTACATTTGAATGGCCATTAATAAAATTATGAGAACTTTTTTTGTTCTCCCCTGATAGCTAAAAATCAGGGTACCTGCAGGATGGCTAAGCAATTCCAGGACATTTTCCCATGTGTCTCTTCCCAGGACATCTTCCATTCACTACCAGTTTTCTTGTTTTATTTTGATTTCTCTCCTGAACCCTTGCAATCAGATTTTTGTGGATCTCCTTAAAGCAAAGTTGGCAGTGCTTGTCTTGAAATCTTATCCTGTAAACATGTTGCCTTTGTTCCTAAGGTTTAAAGCACTGTCCAAACAGATAAGACTACCAGGGTTGTTTGAGCAAGTAGCTGGGGTTTGGGTTGAGCAGTTCGGCTGTGCTCTTGAAAGCTGCCAGCACTGAGGAGATGGTGTGGGTCTCACCTTGTTTTATTTCAGCTACCTCTTGTACCTAGAACCAGACTGCTGAAAGGGTACGATTTGACTGACTGCACTTGTTTGGGTTGCACTTAAATCACGTAGCAGAAATACAGCAGCTAAAGAGATTTGTTTTTTTTAGAGGAGTCAACCCATTTCTAAAATGACTTTTCTTAAATAGCTCCCCCCGCTGTGTTCTTACAGACATTATATAATGTTTGGGTTTTGTTTTAATCAGGCACTGCTTCGTAGGGAATAAATGAGGTTTTATGTCACATCATTTTAACTAAAAAAAATAGCTTCACACACTGAAGTCACTGTAAAATGTACTCCACTACAGCTGGGCTATAGAAAATCGAAAAAAACTGATCATGTCTTTGATGAAAGATGAATAGTTGCTATGTAAGTCTGATGTCTACAAAGCAACTGGATTAATGCTGTGTCTGTGAACAAATGACAAACTCTATTTTGTAATTTCAGTCTTTTTAGATTCTTGATTATGACACTTCTTGTTCTCTTGAAATGGAAGAAAGTAAATAATTGAGTTTGTGGGTGATGAGCTCGCCAAACACAAGGCACTGAGAAGTTCTGTAAGCTCCTGTAGTGGTTAATGCTTGCTGGGCTTGCCAACGCAGTCAAAATATTTTAGCATAAAGTTAGAATCTCCTTGTGTTGTCATTTGCCCACTGCAATCAGTTGGCTAGACATAACCTGGCATTAGGAATTAAAAATGGATCTGTGATACTACTGCATGTGACCATTATTCGTGCGATCTCTTGCTGTAAAACATCATGATGATAAAGCATGAAGTCAGCTGGGTATGCTGTTTTTAAAACTCATTAATTCTTTTGCCTTGCTGAGCCTCTCAGTGAAACTAAGTATGTAAGAATTTGGTATTCATGTGAGGTACAGCATCCCTAGAGTGCTCTTAAATGCTGTTCTATGAGAGAATAAAGCAACTGGCTATGTAAATTTTAAGTTCCTTTAGAAAGAAAGGAAAATACACTCGTGCTTGGAAAATCAGAAATAACATAGGACTACACATCACTATCTGATAATGCACACAAAATATTGCCTTCCCCCTCCACACCTTTGGTTCTCAACCTTTTACTAGAGCATGAAATCAGTAAGGTCCTCCGCAGAAAGCTTTTTCTGCCTAGCTCTGCAGGTGCCAGGGCTATACAGCAACACGCTGCATAGCATATATTTCAACAGGAGCCAAAGCAAACAATAACCACAATTATCTTTACTGCTGTGTATATTTTTAAATGTTACCCTCTAAAGCTCCTTGTGCTGAAGGAAGACAAAAATATTGCTAAACAAAAATCCTTGTCTTGGGAGGGAAGCACAATCACTGGAAAAGTTTTTTCAAGAAAAACCCAAAGCAATTGTCTTTGTGGCTTTTTTATTTTTTCCCAATAGTTGATATTTAATAAACATTCACTGAAAAGTAAAAATCAAAGAACACCAAAGCGAAAGGTTTTCCTCAAGACATGCAGTGTTTTCTGGAACTAAATGAAAAGACAGTTTTTTATTAATGAACTGCAAAATAGAAAGAATAAAATAACAAGATGGGTGAATAATTTCTGTAGGGCTATGAGTGTAAATCATCTATGTATAAAGATGTAAAATGGCAGCAGCTTGAATATTTAAATGCGTATGAGCGTCTGAGTTTCTCACTATAGCGTAATGCAGATTCAGTCAACACATTCAATATGATGACAACTTTGTGGAAAAAAAAGTATAATTTCTGTTACTTATTGTGTTTCGGAAAAATAGGCAATCTCCTGGAATTTGATTCTTGCCTCACATCTTTCTATTTAGTTATTATGGCAATTATAGCTAAAAGCTTTTTTCAAACCAAACCTAAATGTTTTAAAATATTTTAGCCACAGGAAAAGTGCTTTATCAGTTTGATTTATTCTTACGCCAGTAGGACATTCAGTTGCAACTCTTCTCCTAACACTGAGTACAGTATCAGTGTTTTAAAATCACCACTACACTGCAAATACAACAAATCATATCAGACAAAGGAGCTTTCCTGACACAACCATCTACAATATATTTTTTCTCAACACAGAATAGTTATTCCTGTCATGAACTGTGCTCCTCTGGGCTGAAGCACACTGTTGATGCACGATGTGTGTATACGTTGTGTATCTGTTAAGCTGCAGTATACACTTACAGCTCAGATCACTTTTAATTATTGCTGACATTTTTTTCACCTCATATCAGTTCAAAGTGACAAGCCATTTTCTGTAAGCATTTCAAATTACTTTGCTGCAGTGGCTACCAAAAAAAATTTCTTGACAGTTCATCTGAATGAACAGATCTACCCACAAAACTCTTCCAATCTATCCTTCCCAAGGATCCTCTGGGAGCAAGATGTTTGTAGACATGAAACCAACTGGAGAAACTAGTATCAAAACGATACCTCTCCGTATCTGTCATATGGTACTAGTAAAAGGTAGGAAGAAAGCATACGATTAGAGCCACTGTGGAAACAAGCAGTGCAATGACAATTTGCCGTGCAATGAAAATTCTGCCTTTCAGCTGCGTCTGTGTTTTCAGCATATGGCATCCAGCAGGGATTTGTACTGATTACTGTTTGCTCCAGCAGTTTCTTGTCCTTATCACCTCTTTACCTTAGCTTCTTTCCACACTTGCCTCTCTTACCACCTGTTGTCTTGCTCAGTTCATTTCTTTTCAGTTCAGTCCTACCTCTAACTTAGCCACCATTCCCCCACCCCTTTCCAAACACAAGTACCTGGGAAGCCTGCTTGGCTGTGGCTGTCTTCTGTGCCTTATACACTTTCCCACCTCACTGATCCATAATCCCTCTGGCTGAGGCCTTGCTCTGCTGCCTCAGCACAACATTTAGCAAAACTGGGCCTTATTTTGGTGCTCCAAAGTCCTGCTCTTATAGCTGTAACCAAGGACCTATGGCTAGAGCCCTGGTTTCTCTTCCCCTCCCAGTGTAAGCCTGAAGACAGGGCAGGCTCTCACTTGGGCAGCTGAGGGAACTGTGACTCCTCTCACTTCCTCCCCAAACAGGCTGACACACGGCCACGAGCTGCCGACAGACAGCACAGCCCCCTATGGCCACCTCCACACTGCCCTAGCCCCACAGCAGCACAGGGCCTTGGGCTATACCATGCTTTTGACGCCTGGGGTGAGGTAACCCAACCTCCCACCACCCTGTAACTCGCTACCACCAGCCGCTGCACTAACACCAACGACGTGGGTGCTGGCTTAGCCAGCAGGGCAAGGGCAAGGCCGCCCGCTGGTGTCACATCCATAAGGCTGGACCCACACCCATAAGGCTTGAGCCCGGGCCGCCCCTGAGGCGCTGTGAGAGCCCGCTCTCGGGGCAGCACCGCCCGCACGCCCTGCGCATGCGCCGCGCCACCCCGCGCTCCCGCAGCACTGCCGCCCGCCTCCGCGCGCCCTGCGCATGCGCACGCCGCCTGCGAGGGCACTGCGCCTGCGCAGCTCCCGGCAGTCAACCCCCGCCCCCCCCGCCGCCTCCAACGGCTGCGGCTGGCAACTGCGCGTGCGCAGATCTCCCCCCTCCAATTCCGTTTCCCGCCTCCGGGCCTCGCGGAGGAGGGTGGCGGGGCGCGCGGCGGCGCGCGTGCGCAGCAGAGGCCGCCAGGCTCCGGCCCGCTCCCGCCGCGCCGCCTCGCGCGCCAATCGAGCGCCGCCCCGCAGCGTCGCGCCGTCGCGGCCCAAGCGCGCCGTGCGTGCCGTGCGTGCGTGCGTGCGTCCGCTCGTGCGTGCGTGCGTGTGTGCGTGCTTGCGCTCGGCGGCGGCGGCGGCGGCGGCGCAGCGTCCCCTGCCCCGAATGAAAGGGACGGTCCCGGCGAGCGAGCGGCCGTGAGCGACCGGCGGCGACGGGGGGGTGGGGGTGTGCCCGAGCTGCTCCTCTCCCCGGCGCCCCACCCGCCGCACGGGTGAGTGACTGAGTGACCGACCCAGCGACCAACCGCCTGGTTGCCCGCCCAACCGCCTCTTTGCCGCGCGCCCGGGGGCAGGCACGGCGCCCCCCGGCCCGCCCGCCCGCAGCCCCCCGCTCGGGGAGCCCGCCCGGCCCTCCCGCCGCCCCGCCGCCGTTCCCCGGGCCTCAGCGAGCCGCCCGCCCCGGGAGCGTCCTGGCACCCAGCGCTGCCGCCTCGGGGGGCGCCCCCGGTGCCGTTACCCGCCCCCCCTTCCCCTCCCCGCGCCGACGGCAGCCGCTCGCTCCGCCCGCCTCGGCCCGCTCCCTCCTTCCCTGGAGGATCCGCCCCCCCTTGTCTCCGAGTCCCGTTTCCCCCCAAAATTTGGTGAGGAACGCGGGGGGAATCGCCCTCCCCGGGAGCCCCGCGTCCCGCCGAGCCCCCCTGGGTAGGCCCTCCGTCGGGGAGGGGTCAGGCCCCGCCGGTGCTGGTGGCCGAGCCCCTGCGGGGGAGATGGCGGCGGTTCCTCCCCGAGGGGGTGCCGTGCCGTGCCGTGCCCCATCGGTCCCCCCGGGGAGGCGAGCGGCGGAGGTGCCGGTATCGGCTCATCTCCCGCTCCCCGTGGGTGTGTGTAAACTTTCCTGAAGATCGGTCTGTGCCGCCTGCCAGATCTTCCTTACCGCAGGCTCTTTTTGTGTAATTTTTAGTTACCTGCTCTATTCTTATTGTTTAGACTTTCCAGGGCTGGGCCCCACCCCCCGCCTTTGCCCCCTTTTGGTTTCTTTTTTTTTTAAGGAAGTTGCACAGATAAGTTCCTATCCTACTTTTTATAGTGGCTGTGGGATGCTGTGCGACCGTAGCTCTTCGATAAAGATTTCTGTGGGACTTGTGACTTTGGGTTCTCCCCTGCGCACACCTACAGGATACCACCCCTCTCCCTAGCTTCACCCCCTGCCTTCTCCAAAATAATGCTCCCAGATCTACCCTAGAAACTGGAAAGCACTTGAAAGTTTCTTGAACAGAGAATCAAGTATCTCTAGTGAGCATCTTGAAAAATTCGACGCAAATGTTTTCTGTAGCTTTTTCTGAGAGTCCAAACCACTTCAGCATGTTTAATGAAATTTTACAAAACTCGTATACTTCTCTTGTAGGTTTTCCTTGGGTGTCTGAAGTTTTCTTGACATATAAATTTAAATCCTAAATATTTTTGTGTAATTTTGTAATCACACAGGCCGCAGAGCAAAACAAACTTTACGTGAGAGGGTGTAGCATGTAGATCACTGTCCTTTGTTGGAAATACAAGTGGGGCCTTAACCCCTATAAACAGGCAGTAGCTCTTGAAACATATTCAGGCAATAAATAGAAATTGGAATCCAGGTTACTTTCCGTTCTTCAGTGCTGAACAATGTCTCACGCACCGGCAGCATTTTTCTTTGCCTGAGAGTCATTGAACTTGCACTTTTCTTTTACATTTGAAAAATCCGTTGTCTAGAAGAACTCGGTAAAACAGTATGCAAGCCATACGAGTTTGTAAAACATGCTGCTTTAAAGATTAAATAAAAGTGCTATTAGGGGAAGCACCAGGTTGAGTACCTTAGTGGACGTCAAGAAACGTGAATGCAAATGAACCCAAATTTTTGAGTGAAAAATCACCGAATGAGTTTCTTCTTTTGTGATTTTAGAATAGATGTAACTTTTTTAATTTTTTGGACCAAGCATGTGGGAAACGTATCTATATGTAATAATCTTATGTTTTGTAGTACACGTGTTCCGTTTTGGTAGAGATGGTGTATAACCTCCTAGTCAGTGATTCCATAGTACATTGCTTTCTGTGACCCAATCTGTAAGACTTTCTCTGACAAAGCTGACAAGCAAGATGCTGTCAACAGTATATTTAAACCTATTTTATAAGTCTTGTTCATTTGTTAGGTTTTTTAACATGGAAAACAGAAATATTGAGCTGGTTTTAGGTTGCATTATTTTTCTTGTTCCACTGAAAAGTAGCTTGATACTTGGCAAACTGGATTAGTTGCTTTTAGGCGATTTAACTTGTGAGATGAAAACAGAAAATGAGTGTTTGCATTCAGAATTCTGGGCCTATGGCATAGCTGCATAACTTCGTTCATATTTTTCAGAAAATGGATATTTTTAAATTGACCGAGTAAGGCATGCGTTTTGGCACAAAGAAAACTGATCCCGGGGTAGCATTTTTTCACATTTGTGAGAAAGCAAATGTAATTTAGGGAGAGGTCTACAGATGAAATGCTTCTGAAATATTTCTCGGGCTCAGGTTTTTTTCCACAGCCTTTAACAATGTATAAATAGTGTTAACACCTAGTGATACAGAAAACATAAATGCAAAGAACGCAGAGGTGGAAAGAAAACTTTTAGATATCCTTGTAAAATGGTGAAAAGAATGTGAGTTTCCTTTCTGGCATACCCTGGTGCTTTTTGGTCTGTTGACATTTTGAGTAATTTTTCAAGTGTTAAATTATTTATGATTGAATAAGTATTCCAAAACATAGTATTTGCTAATTTAATTTTTTTGTTGTTGTTATAACATCAACATCCATGCATCATCAAGTAAATATTGGCATTATTTTTAACTTCACCGTGAGCCTTAAAAAATTAATTATGCAAAAGTACTTCAAGAAGTCAGGTTCTAGTCTTGCTGTCATGACGTGCCTTCTCGTGTCTGTTAGTGCACTGGAAAGCATAAAGCAGTGGGAAGACTTTTTTATAATCTTGTTTCTGGGGAAGTTTCTATTCTTATAAATTAAAGATGATGAGAGCCACTTAATAAATTTTTATGTGTTCTATAAATTATTTGCGTTTTCTAAAATATGAATTTACTTGTTAAATTGAGGGATAGCTGTTTTTTATAGCAGTAATTCTCATTCCTGTAAGTCAGTAGAACCTATGCATGTGTTCAAGGAAATTCCCGATCTTCCTTTTAAGAACTACTATCATTGCTGCCAATATAGTGATAGTATAACCTGAATATAAAATGAAACAGGTAGACCCAAATGAATGTATGTGTGTATCAAAGTATTTATACCAAAGCAGAACTTATTGCATTTTAAATCATTTTCGTAGTATATTTCTAACCCATCGCTGTTGTGATTTATGTTGAGCTATTGAATGTGACCTGAAAACAAGAAATCTTTGTGTTATTGTTTCCTACTTCTCTTTTTGTAGGTCTTTTTCCTGCTCCCAAATATTTTTAATTTTTTTTAAGTTTAAAAAATTATTAAAAAAAAAAAAAGTGAAAATCTGTGTATCTTTCCTTCAGGACCCATTCCCCCTTTCTACTCAGAAGGGATTACAGAATGGTTTTGTTTTGGTTTTTTCTTTAGAAGAATACAGTATAGTAATTCTTTTGTGTTTAACACTTAAGGACTCTCTATTGCCACTGCAAAAGGGTGTGACTAGTTTATCCAGATTGGCACATTTTTTGTGCAAATCAGCAAGATCTGAAATCTATGCATTCTTCTTATGAGTATGCGTCACCGGCTAGTAAACTGCTTTCCAGTTATAAAAGAAAGCAAATGAAGCTGTTGGTAAAGCAGAGGCAATAGATCCAGGACAGACACCTTTTGCTGCAGGAGTTTTGCAGTAAACATTGCAAGTTAAAACTCAGTCCGTGAAAATCTGTCGAAACGGAAGAGTGAGAATCTAAAAAGGTTGTGTTTTAGCAGTAGCGTGTGCTGGCAGGAACTTAATGACATTCCTCTGCTTTCGATGAGAAAAATAGTGAGTGATATTGGTATTATGAGAGTGTGACAGCACCGAGGAGCAGGCAGGTTTGCCTATGCAAATTCCGGCAAACAGTCGTGCATTTTCGTGCAGATCGCCATTGTAGCTCAGTCCAGATGTACTGCAACTCCGCTATTCTTATGGATGGATTATTTTTTTCAACAGAAATATCAAACTATGTGGTGGCTTTTCTTATTTAGATGAGTCCAATGCAGACAAAGGCTGAGGAGCGTGCTTTTATTGCGGTTGTGGCCAATTCTGACAGCAAGGCTCAGATTTCCAAAGTGAAAAGCTCTGAGCAAGTCTATTTGAAGAGGACAGTATTTTATTTTGTGAGAGCTGTAGAAACAAATGGACATGAATTACTTAATACTGGGCCAAGACGCACATACGCTCATTGCATATTTTCACTTTTGAAATCGCAGTGTCTGCCCGATTAGGGGATTGGGACCACAATGTTCTATTTTAAAAGCTGTTGCTGGTACCACGTGAAAAGTTTTTGATTCATTTTGAGTTTAATTTTAAGTTACTTTTCTTCGATGAGAATAGCAGCTCTCGTGCACTTACTGAAGACTGGTGTGGTACTGCTAAATTAAGTGTGGGTCTCGCAAAGGTTTCCATTGCGGCGCCTTAGTCATACCTAGATCCTGCTACAATTTTGTTCCTGGTGCAGTTTGAGTAGCCACAGAGTATCTGTGTGATACCGAAAATGGTAACGTTTTATCTTCTCATCTCTGCTGTCATGAAGGGTACTTACTCATCTGCCATGCTACTTTGTGAGCTTTTACACGCAAAACCTGGTCCGGCTGCTCTGCTGGACTCTTGGGGTTTTTCTTTGCTTCTGTTTCCGAAGAAGTTCAGCAGCGTGAATGTTATTGCGTGCACAGGTAGTGCGTTTCCTACAAATTCTTTTGCTGTAATAAATAAGAATGGGATGAAAGAGTTGCAGTAACTTTTCCCCTGACGATTGCTGTACTTCTTGTATTTTCCACTTATTTCTACTTTCCCCGTAAAGTTTTATATTAGTATCCAAAGCTTTATATTAATGTTCAAAATTTTTTGCCTAAAGAACTAATTCTTGCTGATACAATTTCATAAGAAGTTGGTAAAATACTGCCTCTGCGTGTTTATTTGGATATATTGAAGTAAAGAGAAGGGTAGAGAGGAACAGATCACTTTCAAGCAACCAATATTATATTTATAAAACTGTAAGTTAAATTGCCTTTTTTTGATGTTAACATGCTGATTGCACCTTTTTTTCCCGTAGCATTGAGAGGATTGAAGTGGCATTCTGAGGTCATTTAAAATCATGACAAGCTCAGTTGGACAGAAAAAAGTCTCTTCAAGACAAAGGAAGTGTGGTTTTTGTAGATCTAATAAAGATAATGAATGTGGACAATTGTTGATGTCAGAAAACCAGAAGGTGGCAGCACATCACAAATGTATGGTAAGTAACCCATAGGAAAAAGGAAACGAACGTACTGAGCTAGTAAAAGACTGCAAACAAATGAAAAACTCAACCAGCTGTGGCATGGGCACAAATCCTTAATCACTCTAATTTGAAATTTTTATGCATTTCAAACATATAAATGTTCTAGATCATTTATACCCTTAAAACTTAAAAAAAAAAGTTTTGTTTTTATAATTTTAGCTGTTCTCATCTGCACTGGTATCTTCACACACTGATAATGAGAGTCTTGGTGGATTCTCTATTGAAGATATTCAGAAAGAAATAAAGAGAGGCACTAAACTGGTAAGTCTCTGGTTTTGGCTCTTGAAAATGGAAGACAATATTTTCTTTCCTTTTATAGAGTTTATCACAAAGTTCTTTGGTGTATTATGTATTTGGTGTATTATGTATTGTTTTTTTAAAGTGCTACCTTGTGTGAGCTCTAAGGTAATGGGTAACTTATAGAAGAAGATGTTAAAGTAAAATTGGTCTTGGATTTACGAAAAGAAAACCTCAGTAGATATCCTTATACTTATATTGAAATGAAATTGAAATGTCAGTTAACCAACCCTTGAAGTTGGATAAAACGTAGTTTGTTGATTTCAGTCAAGTTCTGCTCTCGAGCAAACATGTTGTTTTAAGAATTGTGGCTTACTCATGGAATTATTAAAAAATAATTCCAGAATTATTACTTTTACGGTCACTTTTTTTCTTATTGGCAAATGTAGATGGTTGTAGGAGGTATGCATTTTTTCCAAGCAAATTTGAATACTAATTTACAGACTATGCCCGTGTTTCCATTTGATGGACTGCATATAAACAATAGCATTTCCTAAATTTATGTTTCTAATCCAGTAATTTCTATTTAATATTTTCTGTTAGATTTCAGAATGAAACCTACTTCTTTTTATATTGATTTAGTAGATGATTCTGTGAATATAGGCATCTTATGAGGTACGTCGGTACAATAGTGATTACAGCTCTATCAAATTCATGAGAATTAAGTGGCAATGACTTGTTTTTAATTTCTGAGAAGCTAATCTCAGAAATTCTTTGGTTTTTTTTAGAAATAATTGTTTTTCATTTGGGAAGTGACTGGGACTTTTTCAAAATATTTTTGACAAACGATCTGTTTCCTCCTCACATGAAATTTTTTCAGCTTCGTTATTTAAAGCACGCTTACCTATTTAGCGGTTCTTGGACGACTAAGAGTAGTCTGAAGTATTATTGTAGAACTACGATTATATAATAATAGCCCAATTTTTCATCCAGTGTTTCATTTGAACCTTTTCCAATGCAGGGAGCTTTACTTGCTCTAATTAGCTAAGCATAGAGAAATAATTATTCACAAGTCATTCATGTTGTGATTAAGACTTTCCAAAAAACATGTTAGTAAAGGGAACTACAGATCGCAAAGAAACTTCTTGCTTCTTGGGTCTCTTAAATGTTTCTTGAAGGTTATTTCTTTTTATGTCGTTGGCAGTTTCTGTCTTCTCTGCTTCTGAATGTTTTTATGCTCCTTTACTGATGCCACAGCTGGATATATTCCTGGAGCTGACTAGCTGTACGTATCAGGCACTACGTTCAGCTTTTTGCAGAAAACCTGGATCTGCTTAACTTAGTAGATTCATAGTCCTGAGATGTTTCCTATTTGGAGAGAATTTACAATAAAATTTTAGATCTTAACTTACGTGCCTTATCTCTGTCTGTAGCTGTCAGAAAACTACAGCTCTGAATCACCCTCTGGAGGAATCTGTTTTTCTGCCTTGACTTGTACAGGAAGCTTAAAGCTAGATGTTTATAGTCAGCTCACACGCCCCCTTCTAAGGTCTGCTTTCGGTTCTAGCCTCTTCTTTTATGTGGGAACACATTGAGCAAAAATATCTCAGCGTGGTGCACTGGGCGAAGTAATTATATTGATAGCTTGGACTAAATTTGTCTGCTGATAGAATTTACGCAGCTGCCCTCCTTCAGGAGGTGCTGCTGCTGGCCAGGCACGCGCTGAAAACTGAGGCCTGTGATGTGCAAAGCCTTTCTGGTGATAATATGGTTTAGTTCTGTCTGAGAAAAGTTTGTAGGTTCAAATCTTAGTAGGGCAGTCATAAAAACTTATGAATCTAAATATTTGGGAGTGCAAGATGCTGATACTATTATTTCTGTTAGCTGTATGCGCATAGGAGGATTTTTTTTAAAGCACTTACCTATTTTGCAGCTTGTCAAACTTCACATATACCTGATATAGCTTGGGAATTAATTAATCCATTGACAGTGACGGTTTGGACAGCAGGAATTGTACCAGTGGAATAAATATTTTATTGCTGTTAGGAAACATAGACCAATAAATCAATATAAAAATTCCTGTGGTCTGTTTTGTTCATACAGGTACATCGTGGCGTTCATGAAAATAAAGTTTTCTTTGAGTCATTTCTGGCTTTCAAAATACTGAAGTACTGACTAAAATTGATTGGATGGATATGATTTCAACCTAGGCTTTTGTAAAGAACTTTGATCAGCCATTATTATATATTAAACTGTAACGTATAATAAATTTATGAGATAAAATACTCATACAAATTAGATAACAACCAGGGAACAGTATATAACTATACCATTTCAGAGCTTGCAGAGGAGTAAATGGAGATGATCCAAGGCTTTGACATTTTTACTGTTCAGTTAACTTTGTTAAAATTGAAAAACAGGATGGTGATACGTAACTTTGGTATATTTATTTGACGTATTGGAGAGTAACAAGAAGAACTTGACTAAGCTAGTGCAGTGGACACAAAGTGTATTCCACAAAGATACACGTATGGGATATCCTACATTGCACACTTATGCTTAAGGATTTGGAATTAATTGTAACCTTTTTGGGGCACGGGCAGCATGCAGAATAGGAACAAAAAGCTCCAGTTGCCCTTTGAGGGGAGTTTAATGGGAAATTCTGAGATTTTGGGGTACTATTATGTCAGTAAGAAATAATACAGAGAAAAATATTGTGATGCTGTCAATCACTTCTTTTTCTAACATATTCTAAGAAGGACAGCGATCAGTTTAGAATCATGATGGTTGGTGTATCCTAAGCAATGATGAGTCTAATGTGAGAAGAATTAATTATTGGGAAAGAAGACTAAAGCATCAGGCTCCCATTTAAACCTTTTCTGCAGTAGAAGTATAAAGAGCAAAATTTAGTCTAATTGAAATAAATTCATTCTACTTAATATTTCACTAAATTCAGTGGTTTGGAAATTACTTTAGGAAAAAGCTGTATAGAAAAAAGAGGTAAAGTTAGCTGTTGAGACTAAGGTAAATTTGCAGGTGATTGGTATGTCTGACTGCAAGATTCATTGCCAAATGGGTGTCTTTTTTTTCTCCTACCTTCATAATGTAATTGGGAATTAAACAGGTACAATTCATGATTTTCACTTTTCTGAAATGGTTGGTACAAACGGACTATCCTTGGGAGTCGGATATTTCGGTGAATAGCTGTGTCACCTTCATCAAAGACCTTTCACAGAAGTAAATTGCTTGTTTTCTTCGTTGAATTGATAATCAATGTATGACGGTTATTGTACTGTTGCATAACTGCAACAAGTTTCTCCTTGATTTTAAAATAAATTATGAAAACCACCTGAGAGCAGGAAGAGCAATGCCCAGTGCATAACTCCATTTATTTTGTCACCAGGAGTGGTAACTAGATTATTTTTGAACTCGGAAATACTAAGCCAACAGTAACATGAATCGTGCTGTCTTTTTCTTTACAGATGTGCTCTTTATGCCATTGTCCTGGAGCGACCATTGGCTGTGATGTGAAAACATGTCACAAGACATATCACTACTACTGTGCTTTGCATGATAAAGCTCAGATAAGAGAGAAACCCTCACAAGGCATTTACATGTAACTATTATTTATTTGCTATGTTTACTTTTGTATTTGTATTTCACATTCTTTGTTTTTTTTAAAAAAAAAAAAAAACAACATCAAAGCAAAACAAAAAAATACCCCACTTTGAAATCTAAACAAGACTGTTGCAAAAAAATCTAATGATGATAGTGGCATTCAAAATAGTGATGTGCTAGAAAAGCATATTTTCACTGCAAGATTTGTATATCAGTGAGTCTTACAAGTGGGAGAAAAATGTACTGGCATTTAAATTTAAAAGATGAGTAAATAATCTGTGAATCGTGACTGACTTGACAGTTTTCAACTACTTTGTTTATAGGATTTTATGTCGAAAACACAAGAAAACTACGCATAACTCTGAAGGTAAAATTAATTATTCAATATAAATTTTTCCCATTGTAGAAAGATACTTGGTTAAATTTAATTTTTCTGGAGAATATAAATGTTTTCAGTAAAAAATTAGAACTACATTTTTTGGAGAAACACTGAGTTTGGAAGCCCATCGGATTTCTGTATTTTCTCTAAAAATTATTGGTTGAGGTGGAGAAAAACCCAAGCCATAAATTTTAGGATGTTCGAAGGATTTGATGTTCTGTCAAAACAAAGTTTGGGTAGAAGTAATGCACTCCCTTCTGGGAAGAAGCTGCCTTATATTTGTAGTTAAATATTCACAATATTAACATCTAAAATATTACGTCAGGTAACATCTGATTTTTGCTATTGCTAATGTTCCTAAATATTCACTGGGTTGTTTTGAACGATTAAGTAGAGTTTAACTCTTCAAATAAGAAGGACCCAATAGTAGAAGAAAAGGTTTGTGATCAGGTCGCTTATAGATATATTTCTGAGTCATTTTGATAAACAAAAAACCCCTGTATGGATACATTTATGAAAGCTGTGCATCTCCGCAGAGATTAGTGAAACGCGTGAGGGGTGATATGCCACAAAAGTAGATAAATTGTTGTGGTCTGTTAAAATTCCAAACTAGTTGTGCTACTGTGTATTTGTGCAGGGATTTTTTTCTTTTTCCTTTTTCCTACTGTATCTGAATTTGGGTAAGCGAGCAGTTGTTAGTTTACTTTTTGCATTGCTTTTAACTGAAACGTCATCAGATTTAACTAATAAGGAGTATGCGGCTATTTATTTAGTAAAGGTGAAATTTCATAAATTAATTCAGTCTCTTTCTGCCAAATGTATTTTTAAGGTAATATCCTACTTTTTATATGGATAGTAAATATATTCATGGTAAGGTTTGGATGTTACTTCAATGTTCAGAAAGATACTGAAGGCAGTAGAAAATCCCAAATAAAAATGGATTTTTTTTTTTAGTCTGTTTCAATAATTATTGTCATGTGCTTTGTATAAAACACTGTCTCTGATTTTGCTGCTACTAGGTTTAAGCAGGAAGAGCAATATACGTGTTATATTAATTCACCAAAGAGACTGGGCCACATTGTCTTGTTGTTTGGCACTTTGTTTCTTTGGTTTGGGGTTTGTTTTGCTCGTTAGCAGAAACTGAATATGAAAGACATCTGAGTCCAGACAGATTAATCACTTTAACTGGCATTTAAACATAATTTTTTCTACTTATTCACAAATGGCTCAGTGTTTGACATCTATTGAAAAATGCCTCCCAATTCTGCATGGAGCCCGATGCCAATGGGCGACTCTTTCTGCTTGGAATTCCTTGCAGGCTTTTCTTCAAGAGTTTTCAGAAACCATTATCTCCAATTCTACAATCTCATTCTCTAACAGCAAAGGCTTTTAAATTTTATATGGATATATTTGTCTGAGGAGACATGGGGAAAAATTACTAGAGGCATAGTGGCTTTTTTCTTAAATGTTGATGATGGCGGTTTACTAAAACATTAAACTAGATGCATCCAAAGAGACTCTTGGATTGAGGGTAGGAGAGGGAGGAATAAACAACATCACTCAGAAAAACTGAGGCCAGAGAGCCCAACAGCATCTTCCTTAGCATTTAACTCGGCCCACGGTTTTTTTGTTTAAAATATTTAGTTCTGTTATGCTTTACACTTCTAGAAATATATGTAGCTATACATATACGCATATTTGTATTCTGGTCTTTGTTCAATATTTGACTGAAATTTTACCAGTGCTCTGGTAGAATATGTTCTCTTTTTAGTCCATACAGTTTAGGGAACTATAGCCAGTGAATATTATTACTTACAGTTATGGATTTGATAATGCCAGAAGCTGGGGCTCTTCTTACGCAAAGAAAGTAAAAATACATATTGCATTTGTCTTAGGGAAATGACTTACAGCGTTGTATAGCAATGTTATTTTGCTACGTTGAAAACTAATTACCTTTAGAAGACAGAAATAAATGGGGTGGATTTCAGACTTTAAGGAAGGGACTTTGGAGGGTTTGTTTCTTAGCATTTAAGTGCTGAAATTTGCGCAGTGAAATGAGAACTGGAAGATGTTGGACGGTGAGATTAAGCTTTATATATGTATTTTGTTGGCTCTTTCTTGAGGAAAATGTGAATATCAAAGAGGACTTGAAACTGAAAGAACGGTGGTGTGTGAAACCAGAAAGGGCTTGCAGAGAAGAGTGAACAGATGAGCTAGGCATACTAGATGCTAACATAGCAGCTTTTTTTTTCTCGCTTGTTTTTGTTTCATTTTTGTGAATCCTTGCTCTCAGCAGTGTTTTCATAACAGAATAGTTAAAGCTTATCTGTGGTTATGTCACTCAGTGGAGGTTGCACAGAGGCACTGGAATTATCGGTCCTTTTAATGGAAACTCACTGCTCCTGCTCTGGGATGCTGCTTTGGTTTTTTCCTTGGTCTGTGCAGAACATCTGTTTTTTTTATCCTTTGTTCTCTGTATCCAGATTTAATTGTTGCAATCCAAATATTTTTATTATGTCACTTCTATTAGTGGATGTTGGAAGAGTTTTTAGGAGTGTTTGGTTTGGTGCAGTCCAGAACAGTTTATTTTCTGTAGACAGAACTGCTGCATGATAGTGAGATTTTTCCTTCCCTTCCCTAGAAAATGGGTGGGTTTTGGGGGCATATCTGTTCAAGTCTGAGACTGGGCTAATGTACATTTTGTTAGAAATTGTAGTTTAAAAAGAATATCTGTTAACCATTTACTAACAGCTAAAGAAAATTTCTTGAGGCAGCACGGAAATGTGGTTGAAAGACCTACGTTGGAATTAAAGTTACCCAGTTAAAACCTAATAAAAGGGCCTCTTAGGTGTTATTTATTGCTGTCATGAAGTTCAAGTGGTGCAAGAATTCATCAGACTAAGTATCTCTCTACTCATCAAGACAAAATTAATGAGTGATGGGAGTTCATTTTCCTTTAATTGACAAGAGTTGCTGAACTATTTCCTGTTTTCTTTGAATATAGATATATGAAACATGGCAGCAAAGTATTGTGCTCTTAAATTCATTACCCGTTTCAGCACATTGTTGGGTTTGTCTAATTTATCTGTCACCTACAATAGGGAATTTGTATTTCTCCTGTATTTCCTTTGTGTATATATTATTTCAGAGCGATTCTTCTGTGCTGTTACTAAAAGCCTGATGTCTAGATTTTTGTCCTGCTGATTACAAATCTAACAAAATGACCTGACCTGAACTTCAAGTAATAGTTTAATTCATAATTTAGGCAAGCCGTCTTAAGTTTTCAGTACCTAATAGGTTCCAGGAATTGGTGCCAGTGCTTTCAAACTATCACAGCTGACTATTACTGGAATTACTGTTCAGTTTGATACAATTGCATTTATTCTTTTTGAAGAATAGAGTATTGTTGAACTAAGGTTTTGGAACTATTTACTGGAATTTATTCCAATGTACTGGAAATAATTGTTGAAAAATGTAAAATCTGGTATCTTTCAGTTCCCTGCAGGTGGGGCTGCCCTGGCCCCTCTGTTGGATTTAAAACAAATTCAGCTGATCAGGAATATACTTTAATATAAACTAAGATAAGAACATAATTTCATTCTTCTGTTACATAGTAGTAAAACAAAGAATAACGAAGACAGCCATGTGATCATCTATTGTTAATGTTTAAAACAGATGCTTGGGAACTGTGGGGTCAGAAAATAAAGTGTCCATAATTCCTATTGTAGCTGTACTCAAAGCCTTAGAGAATTATGTTTCCACAGTGGAAATAAGGACGTTCCCTCTCTCAGCATCCTTTTCATGTTATTCTACAGATCAAACATGAAATCTATGCTTCTCGTAGTGCTCAGTAAGTCGAGTCGGGATAATATTTCTCCGTGAGACCTATTTTGAGATGCTGCAGTCTGTATCAAACCGAATACTTTTTCAAAGCACTGTGTAAACCAGAGGCTGGCAGGAAAAACATCCAAAACTTTTTGGCATTATAGTTAGGTAACATCTTGATTCATCTTTGGATTCTTTAATTGGTGTTTGTTCATAGGTGCATTTGGTGTGACACTATTGACAGCACAGGCTTGCCTAACATTGCGTGCCTTAATGCAGCCAGGTATAAAAGTTTGTGTAACGCTGCAGTCGGGTGGCAGCACGGTTCTGCTGGTGGATGGGAATAAATCCTTCCTGGGCTCTGCCCCTCAGCCTTCTCATTGTCTGTCTCATGGAGAACGCTGCTCTGAACGTGGCATCGAATGTATACGTAGCGTTACGGCAAAACCAGTTGCTCCAGGCAGTAAGTCAGCAATCTCCTATGCAGTCCGTTACAGACTAGCGAGGGATTCTGCAGAAGCATCACAATGGTGTTTTCTTAGGGAAAAGGAAAAAAATATAAAAGTAATGTGGCAAACGGTTTGTCCTGTCCGAGGAGGTGTCCTGTGGTGTTCACGTTCTAATTCTCCTTCTTCTCTAGGCAAGACGTTATACAAATAGAAACTTGGTCAGCTAACTCATACTTCATGGGTTTATCATACCAGTTGTCATAAGCTTTCTGGTTATGCAGATAAGCTAAGTGTACTGTCTGTCTTCAGTCTTTGCCAACGATTGTTGCATGTAAAAGTATTTGCATGTAAAAGTATTTAGCCTGTATGAAGGACTATTTTATTCATTTTCTATGTTAAATGTACTTCATTAAAGAAATAATCTCAGGTTCTTCATAACGTAGCTACTACTCGGTCAAAAATAGCTTTTGGACAAGAGTCATCAGTTCCTTGAGGTATCTGATACTTTTGGAAAACACAGTAGTGACGGGATCTAAAGGGTAATTTAATTTTTTTCCTCCCCACTCTCAGTTTCTCCAGTTTAGATGTTTCATGTAACTTAGTCTTTTTCCATTAAAAAACAAACAAACTAAAAATCACATTCAGCATTTTGATTGTTAATTTCTCATCATTTGCTGATAAAAGCCACTATTGTTTCATGATAGGTTTACCTTATTCTGTATTTGCTTGCAAGGGCTTTTATGCAAATCTCTGGTTCTTATTAATGCTTAAATATGCTTTCCCGTTTTTATTATTGACTACTGGGACAGTCAGGTTTTCTGGGTTTTTTGACATTTCTTTTCAATTTAAGATAATTATGTTGCCACATATGGATCATTGGGTTTCAGCCGTATTTTAAGGACGTCTTACTTTAACGTGCTAAAGCGCTTTTTTCTTTCTCTGTTATATTCCGTTTCTCTTCTAAAAATGTAGTAAGGTTGATTTTGTTCTTTGTAGTTTAGTTTCTCTTTTATCCCAAACACACTGTAAAACTTTAAATACCTATGTGTGATTTCAGATTTACATAGCAGCATGTCTAAACCACTTCCACCTTCTACATTTTGCCTTCTTTTTATGTACATTCCTACTTGCAAATATATTTTGCCAGTCAGTTTTATTTATTATCTTCCTCACACAGACTTAGCCCCCTTTGCTTCTGGCTCACTTAGTCCATTGTTTAAGGTAATGTAGGAGGTGGTTACAGAGAGCAGTAGTAGCCTTTATTGTACACATCCTTTTTTTATTTGTTCTTTCACAACCTTTAAATCACTTAATTCTTTTATTACTTTGCTTTAACCTAGCTTTCGGAGAAGGGTGATTCCCTGTATATTTCAAGCTGATGCAATATAGAATAGATCAGTAATATCTCAGCCTCTTCTCTGCCAAGCCTTATTTTAAACAGCCAAACATCTCAATCCTTTTCCTTCTGGTCGTGATCAAAGGAGAATTTTTAGATTTCTCTCTAAAGCTGAGTCTCCCTGTTAACAGCTTATGTAATACAGCATTTTGCCAGTCGTCTTTTTGTGGTAGTTCGTACTGCTCATGGATTTCTAAAATGCAAATTTGGGGCTTGTTGCTGCTCATCTTTCCGCTCATCTGAATTTACGATATCGTGTTCATCGGTGCTTTTTAAAATGTAGAATGTTTCCTCTTGATTTCTATCCCCCCCCCCTCCTTCTCAGACTGTGTTGCATATTAAGCTCGTTTTTTCAGATACAGCATTTAGAGCCTTCTGAAGAAAGCTCGTAAGATACCTCCTTTGAAGACTTCAGACAAAGTTATGTTGAGAATATTGTGGTGCTTTTAACGATCAAAGCAGTAATGGGATATGGGATGGGGGGCAGTTGAAGAATATGTAGGGAATCTCAGGGGATTCAGCGTAGGGGTGATATCCATGATAAAACGTCATCTGGTCAGGGAGGAGTTGAACAACTTTTTGTGTTTTCCTTAGTTCAAGCTGACATGAGAAGTTGGAAACACCCAACCATCAGATGCCAGGGAAACAGGGTAAGCTGGCAGTGGGCTCGAGGGGAGGGATAGGGCACAAACCAAATTGTATATTAAACAGTGAAGACCATCCAAGGCAGGTGTATTTTGAAGCCGGTTGCAATCTCTCTCTTCCTATACTGCTATGCCAGTTCATAGTGCTGTTAAAAATGAGCGAAACTTTCTTGTTTTGAGGTATCAGTCTTGCAGATAGATGTGGTAGAGCAGATCCTCGTGTCTTGGTGGCGTTAATCTCTAGGTCCTTGTCATTTGGAGGACATCTAAATCTGCAAGGAATTTTATTTTCATGAAGGAGTCATGTAGCGTCTAGATTTCAATGAACTACTAGTTTTGAGCACAGAAAAGGGGGTTTCCTTTGAGGAAAGCTGTGCAATCTTGGTATTTTTTGTCTTAAACTGAAACCATCTTTTAAAAATATAGCATTTTTACTTTTCAAATCTTAAATATTCTAATAGCTGTAGACTAAAAAAATAACACTTTAGAACTAGGCTGTGACATTTCTTACAAAAAGTTGGTTTTCATAACGTGTGCTTGGGTTTTAGCAATTATGATTCACTTCCAGTTTTGAAAGTGTGACTGTAAAGAGCTCAGGATCTGCTTTAACGTTATTTAGAAAATAAGGATGGACTAAAGGTGGAAAGCATTATGGTTGACAGAACCGATAAGGAACTTTGGAAAAAAATAAGGAATGTTGGTGAATGGACTACGTTTTGCTTCATCAGATACAGTAGGGAAATCATGGAATGATTTTGGAAGAAATATTTTTTAACTTCTTAGTGATGTTATTTAAAGGGTCACGAATTCAATAGTCACATTTTTGTAAGATTTTTTTCTAGAATAACCATCTATGATTTCTGTAAATGTAAAAGTAGAGACAAAGATTCACAAATTTCTTCTAATAATTTGGTGGAGAGCTCATATGATGAGGGATAAGATGAAAGAGAATTCTTTTCTTTGAAATAAGTTTGGGGTTGTAATAAAATTTGCTATGTGCAGCCTGCGAGGTATGATAACCTAAATTGCATAATCTTGCTTGGGGAATTCAGCAAGTAATCATAAATGAAAAATAATGTTAGGCAGTAAATTCTGAGAAGAAAATGTGAAATGTATTGTTTCATTAGATAATCCATGTCATCCTGTATTTTCTTATATTTTTTCGGGGTAAATTAAATGGTGCTTTTTTCGTCTAATAACAAAAGGGTAGTATATATATTAAAGCATAGGAATGTTGTGGTAAATAGACTGCCGTATTTCAGTAGCAATTTGGGAATATCTGCATATAGCTGAATAATCTCTCAATTCAAGCCAAAATAATTTGCAGATTTGTATTAATTTATTCTCAATTTTTTGCCTCTTTCTAACCGTACAACAGAGTTGAGCTTTGGGGGAATTATGTTTCAGTATAACCTGTTGGTGCTGCATTTGGATTAGTTTTCTGTCCTTCATTAATAAATGCGCAAGAAGCTGTAGCGTTCTCGGGGATTAGCGCCAGAGACGATAGACCTTAATAGGATCCACTTGTGCGCAAGGCTTCGGGCCAGGAGTCGAGTTCTCTCCTGCTCCAAGTTGGTGGCTGTGGAATACGTTCAAGTCTTTGACTTCAAACTCTTGCGCAGTTGAGTCGCTGTTGATCACGAGATAGAAATGTGATTCGATTTTTATGTGATAAGAAAGACGAGTTCTGGCAGAGCAGCATTTAGTCTCAAAGTAAGATGTCCTCTCTGGCTAGCGAGACCACGATGTAAGGGCGATAAGTGCCATAGCAATGCTTAAATAACAATAATAATTATACCACAGCGGTTAAGTGGCCCATTAATGTATAAAGTAGATGTTCTGGATCTTCTGAGTAAGATTTCCTTCCGTTTGAGGGCTCGTAGTGATGTTTGTGGTTTGGATTTTGAGAAGCAGGTTCTTCAGCGGTGTGTGTGCATGTTGATTTAAGCAAGTCTGCTGAAACGTCTTAGCCGTTTGAGCAGGGGTGGCTGGTACATATTAAAAGTAAAAGGAAAGACGCTCCCGTGAGCAGCAGATGATGAGGAAAGTTGTTAGCGACTGAACACAGCTGGTTAGTCAGTATCAGATATAACTTAAGATCGCTTCCAATATGATCAAGTTGAGTTTGCAGAATTGATCCGTATTAATTGCAGAGCTTTGAGCAATCAAAAGGAGAATCTGCTAGAATACGGGACTGCAGTTCTACGTAGCATTCACCACCTGAGCTGACACTTTCAGAGGAACTTGTCAGACCTCTTTGGTATATCTGTATTAAAAAGATGCATTCTTGTATTCCTAATGGTCTATAAATACTTTTTCTGGGATATTGTCAGTGTGGGTGATTTTCTGTAAACTGGCAGCCTTTTTTAGCTGTAGATGTAAAAATATACTGCGGCTAAAATGAAATTTTAAGTTTGTTTCATGGAGGCAAAATACATTTCAGTTTTAAAACTTGATGTTAATGTTACAGGCAAAACAGGTGAATTCTTTTTCTTCAGTCAAAAGGCATTGATTAATAAAGCAAGGAGAGAGGTGTTATTTAGAAACACGGGCATAATATCAAGGACAATTTCCATTGGAGCTATGCATCTTAAATTTAAAAAAAATTAAAAGCTTGTTTCATGGTTGAAAACATTTTCTGGTTTCAGTGTAGTTTAAATGGGTCTTATTTTCCATGGAGGTGAATATATGTATCTGAGAAGATATTTCGGGTCTGAAAGTAGAAGTTGTAAGAAATGCTAAACCTTCTTCATATATTATATTATAAAGATGCAAAGCTGTGTGATACATATAAAGAAGTAAATAATGTTTTCAGGATCTGCAGTTGCATGTTTGTAATAAATGGGGAAAAGTTGCTATTTTTATTTCTGACCAAAATACAGAGAATGCAGGTTATGTTTTTTCTTGTCTGGTTTTGGGGTTTTTTTGTTGGTTGTTTTTTGGTTGGTTTGTTTTGCCTAAAATTTTTGAGAATGTTATTTGATGATGTTTTCTAACTTCTAAAGCAGATTTAGAAGAAAGTATCAATGAACACGAGTTGGAGCCTTCACCTCCCAAAGGAAAAAGGAGGGGTCGTAAGGGAAAGCCGAGAAAAACAAATTTAAAGGGGCAATCAGAAGACACTAGATCTACGTCCTCACATGGCACAGATGAAATAGAAAGCAGTTCCTATGTAAGCAGTAAATATGCTAAACTTCTTAGACGACAGAATTGCATATTTCTTCTCTGCAAATATCATTTTTATTAAAATTTGCATTTGTCTGAGCCTCCAGCTGGTGGCCACAGGCTTTTAAAATTACAGCCTTGTTTGTGACCCAGCAGTATATTTTAGTAAAATGTTTTTCTTTCAGAGAGACAGGTCTCCCCACAGAAGCAGCCCCAGTGATACAAAACCTAAATGTGGATTCTGTCATGCAGGTGAAGAAGAAAATGAAGCTAGAGGAAAGCTTCATATATTTAATGCCAAAAAGGCTGCAGCACACTATAAGTGCATGGTGAGTAACGGTAGTGTTGTTAGCCAGTCTGTTATGTGAATTTTGTCTGAATTGCGTATTTTAGATTTTAATACAGTACCCTCACATGTAATTATGCATGAGTATTGTCTGTGTGCTGATGATCTCTCTAAGCACTGAAGTGTTGCAAAGTGAGCAATTCGTTTATTTTCACTGCGGGCAATATGGATAAAAGTTGGCTACGTGCTAAGAGACGGAATTAGCTCAGGGAGACTCTTTAGCTTATTAAAAATGCTCCCTTAGCGTCTAAATGCATACACAATATTTAAAAAGGAAAACAGAAAACAGTGTTAAGGGAAAGAATCCACTCCAAAAATAAAATACCTTTACTCCGCAGACATTCAGACAAAATCTGGGAAGAATCCATGAACTTCATTAGTTTTCTGAGCAGTGGGTTCGGGCTGTGTGACTCATAGAGTGGGATATGGAAGGTCTAGAAAACCCTTGCCTTTAGATGATCACATTTACAGAACCATCAGCCTGAAAAGAATCTGCTCATTTCAATGAGTTCTATGAACGAGGTAGGGCTTTGAGTAACAAACCTCAGTGGTTCCTGTTGTGCCTCAAAATGAATAAATAGTTCCGGTAAACTGTGGAGTATTAATTGTTTTTCTATACCTAGCCTCACTAAGCAGAGAGCTGGTGTGTGCCAGCAGCCTTGAGTCTTAAACTGTCCTTCAGTACTTTGTGTACCTGAGCTTGAGTTTTAAAACAGTTTAAACTGAACATACCAGGATGATGATGGCAGGGATAGTATTTATGTGCCCTGTTGATATCCCTCAGGGCTTTTCAGGTATGGCGACATCAGCTGTGCCGTGAAGCTGAATTGTATATATGTCACAGGGAAGGTTTCATAAAAAGTTCGGTGGTGTAATCGGTAATATTCCCCATTTACTACTCTGTGCTTTCATCATGTCATTATTTCTTGTCTACTCCTTTGTCATTTAAAATACATCTCTCCAAGGCAACAAGTGTAATAAAGCAGTCAGGTGGGTATCAGAAGGAATCCTCACCATGCTAATTACTCATTTAGGATGTTGGGTTTTTCCTAGTTTGTTGGCAGAGCGCATGCTGTCTGAGATCACAGAAGGGGATGTTCAATGCTCAGATATTCCTGCACATAAAAGAAGTTCTAATCATGTTGGTGACCTGAAATTCTTTTGACTTGCTTGTTTTACAGTTGTTCTCTTCTGGCACTGTCCAGCTAACAACAACTTCAAGGGCAGAGTTTGGTGATTTTGATATCAAAACTGTACTTCAAGAAATCAAGAGAGGAAAAAGAATGGTATGTATCTGCCGAATGTGATGAACGTGTCACCGATTCTACTGAGGTGTTTATAGCTCTGCCTCCTTTCTTTTGTGAAACAATCTTTTCCATCTGTTTCTAAAAACAAAATTTAAATGTGTTGTTACTTTTGGGACAGGTAGCCGGATAGAAATCACCTTAAAATTAATGGAGTTTGGGCATGTGGTATTTAGTGTTCTTTATGACAGTGTACATAGTAAATTATTGTTAGCCTTCCTGTAACAGCTTTGGATCCTGTGTTACTAAAAGCACAAAGTGTAAAACTACAAATAAACTTAGAGAACATGTTCTTGCAGAGACGGGTTTCCAACTATGTTGGTGTTTTAATGTGAAAACATATTAAGGCCTCAGAGGTGGGGGTGTTGGTAAAACGTCACATTGTATTTTATTAAAATTCAGGATGTTTTTGAAGTGGTAAGAAATTTGGAGGGGGAGAGAAAACAAACAACTTACAATATTGTTCCCTGAAAAATAATCATTTAAAATTCTTCATATGTTAACATACTAACTTCAGTGGCGATACAGTGATCTTGGAAATGCAATAATACGTGCAATCATGTCGCAATAGTCAATGCAATGGACACGTAAATCCTAGTGTTCATATTTTAATAGGTTAGTATTATATAGTTTCTGTTTTGCCGTATCTTTGATTAACTTTTCATTGGAAGGATGATCTGCCAGAGAAATTACTCTCTTCCGAAATGATAGCTATAAATATGAGGAATGCTAAACTGAATACTAAGAGGCAAGAGACTGAACAGTGCCCTTCTCTTCTTTCCCCTGCCCAGAAATGCACGCTTTGCAGCCAGCCTGGTGCTACTATCGGGTGTGAAATTAAAGCCTGCATAAAAACATACCATTACCACTGTGGAGTAGAAGACAAAGCTAAATACATTGAGAATATGTCACGAGGAATTTATAAGTAAGGACCTATGTAATTCTGAATCTGTTACGAAAGTGAAGATATTTCATGGCACTTTTTCTGCCTGACTTGACTAGTCAAGTATGTTATTAAAAAAGAGACTATTATTTATTTAAAATGGTATTTTTAAGTAGTTGTTGACTTTGCGAAATATTTCGGTTACTCTGCTAACTTAAGATTTATGGAGTAGTGTTGTAATAAGAGAAATGAGAAAATTAATTGACCTGTGTTATCTTTTCCTCCTCGATTAATTGTGATTTATATTGAGGAAATCCTGGACGTTTTGTAGCTTATTTTTGGGTTTTTTGGACCCTGTAACTTTCCACGTTGGCTTGCTGAACATTGAGTTGCCAGTGTGGCTGTGCCCACAAGAGGGCATTCTCTGAGCAGTGTAGTAGCACTTCTTGGAAACTGGAATTGATCCAAGTTTTTTTGTTGCCTAGTCTTCAACCTTGTTTTATTTCTCAGTTTAACTGATGCCTGACTGAAAACCATGAATGAGTTAAAAGAGCGGGCAATTGACTTGTAGCACACCTCAAAACTAATTGAGAGGATGGTCTGGTTCTGATAGATACTTTCAGTAAAAGTCCTCACTCTTTCTTTTATTGTGCTAGACTCTATTGTAAAAACCATAGTGGAAACGATGAAAGAGATGAAGAGGATGAAGAAAGAGAAAGCAAAAGCCGTGGCAAATCAGGCACTGACCATAATGACATTCCTCAGCAGCAGCTCAACGGAAACTAGGTATGGAAGTTACTCCTGACAGATCTGTTACCGAGACCGAAACGCAATATACATTTAATGTAGTTTATTGCAGTGAAGTATTTCAATCTAGTGTATGCAGATAAGTACTTTTTATTGGCATACTGTAGAAAAATGGGGAGGAATTGTTGTTTTTTAAATCCAGCTGACTTTGTAACAGTGTAAGAAGGGAGGCCCTTGTTTCTATCGCTAAATATAGATGTAATGTCAGAGCTGCTAAATGCTTTTCTGTATGATTTTAAATTTACTATTGTTTTCATCGTTTTTTAAACAGGTTCAAGGGACAGAGTTATAGAACTGGGAATGGCTAAGACATCATAACTACTAATTCTTTTAAATTGTTTTCTAAAATCAGAAAAGGGCTAGTAAGTCTTTACTGCCCGACTCTGTTAGAAATTTCATTGAACTGCCTGAAACGTTCATGTGTGTGAGCCTTCAGTAAGTGGCAGAGTTTTACATGTCAATATTATGTAGTTTGTAGTCTGCAGTGTCTGGAAAAAATGAAACACTATATAAACGATATGTAACATGTACAGTGTCAAAAGTTAAGGCAGACGTTGAAATGAAGTAAGATCTATATTTCTGGACTGAATAAAAACCTTAAGATTTGGAATGTGTAAGTTGTTTAGTGGATTCATGCAATGAGGGAAAGGTCTTAGCTAGTTTAATTAACAACATGGACAAGCTCGTGGTGGCAACAAGCTGGTACTTTGTGAATTTTGCATTTTCTTCATACACAAGTTACGGAGGCTATACTTGGGAAAGCCGCGCTCTGTTTTTTGCTTGCAAAGCACACAGTAGAAAAGGACTCAGTGTACACGAAGCACGCTTGAACATTTCAGGTTGTTCCTGTTGTGATTGCTCATTCCGCCCAGCATTGTTTGCGGGAGATTGACTTGAGCAGCTGTTGGTTCTGAGCTGTGAGCTTTAGAACTCATGCCAAAGGGCTGTAGTTCATTCTTTCCCCGAGGACCCACCTCTTTCTGTGTCCCTGATTTACAAAGAACACTTCACTAAGTGTGATTAAAACCTACAAATGTTTGGACTCTGCAGCCCAATCTCTTTTACTTCAGAGAGTTACAACTCTTCACTCACTATGGAATTTAGCCACCATATCTGACGTCCATACCTCAAGTGTTCTGTCATGTGTGGAACACTTCATCTTTTGTCCAGAATATGCATAAAGGTCCCATATTCTGCAAGAAGAAAGAGGAAACAACCTGTTTTTGCTAGATTGGTATTTATTTTTTAATCCTATGACCACTATATGAGAAAGTTTGCTTATCATCCTTATTGTTTTAGCGATTATTTTTTTCCTCTTTCTGTCAAGTCAGCAATCACGTCATGGAATTCTACTTGCTGGAGTTCGATGTTCCTTTAGGGAATAATCGGATCTAGGCTATACCAAACCTAACAGCTCAGTCCTCTGACTGCTTTCAAAACGCCTTGTTGTTTCTAATGGCTACTAGCTTCTTCAATTGGTCTGTTAAAGCACATTCTCAGACTTACTTAAATAAAACCAAAAAGCTGAATCTAGTCCATATGTTTGTTGCTATCGCATCACCTTATTGTTTGTTTAGGGGTTTGACTTGTTTCACTCTGAATTCCCAACAAAACTTCTGGATTTGAAGGAAGGAAACAAGCAAAATACACTGATTTGACTATAAACTGCTACAGTTCTTCTGTGATTGGTATTGCAAAAACAGTTCACTTGTAACATGAGTTTCTGTAGCATTTTTTACTTGTATTTTTAAGAGATTTAATGTGTGTCATTTGTCTTCTTATGCATTCCCTTAATGTCTTGAGGGACTCAATTACTGTATATTGGAGTTTCTAACATTTTACCTGTTAGAATTCAATCAATTCTGTTTGCTTTCCTGGAGAATAATGCCGTTTTGGAAAGAAATATTGCTGTGTACAGAAAATATTCAGTTACTGCTCTAAACATGATGCCATTGATCATTTTTATTTTGTATTTGTAACTTTCAAAATTAAAAGCGTGACTTGAATTGCAATGACAGATCGGTTATTGAAATTGTCTATCAAGGTGTTTTGTTTCTCCTAGAATACGAACATTTTTCAGCCGCTCAGAACAGTTTTAGGATGCAAAACGACATCCTTCGATGTTTAAATGACTTCTAGGTTTGTGCCTCAGACATGGCCCTCCCATGGAAGAAAGGCACTTTGTTTGCAGCTACTGTATTTTAACTAAGGTTGCATGGGGTAGATCTGCCAGCATACTGATTGTATTTGAGACTGAGCTCTAATTCATAGCGTGTCAGTTGCTTAGTATAATATTCAGCCCAATGATTCATCTGTTAGGAAATAAATTACCCCATTCCATGCCTCGAAGAACCAGAGCAGCACTTTACCTTCGGGTAGCAGAAAAGTGAGTGGCTGGTTTACCTGTTACCTCTCTGTGCTGAGGTGGCCTGACTACGCTGCCATTAATTCAGAATTCATGGAAACAAAGTCAAAAGCAAAAATCTTTTCTTCTGAGCCTCAAATTTGTCATAACTGACTTCAACTCGTGTATGCTGGGTAAAAGTGCCTTACAATGTAAAAATTGTATTTATATGTTCCCAAGTAGCATCACCTGCTGGGGAGTAATTCTGTTGTGGTGTTAATATTTAGAAGAAATGTACCTCAGCAGTGTATTTACTGTACATCTCTTACGTCCTTAATTGTAGTTTTAAAAAGCATGACGATGTATGATACTATACAACATTTACATCATTTTTTTAAAGACAAAATACTGCCATTACTGTCTTTTTATGTGTATTTTAGCTTGGAATTTCAGACAGTCTGTCTGAATATTTTTTTCTTTTTTTTTTTTTTTTTTTGGTAAAGCAATGTAATCTTTGCAAGCATATACTGAAGATTATTCTGGAGCATCTACTGCCTTCTCAGAAATGTTAGAAGTAATGAAAGTGCTCTATAGGTGAAATAGGTATGTTTAAATTAGCTAGTTAAATTAATGCAGTCTATTTGTTACTGAGGGTTTGGGTTTTTTTTTTAGTAGGCACCTTCTGCTTTCATCTCACAATCAGAGAACTCATGAATTTAACAAAACCTGTCTTATGAAACTGGTTTCACTTTATTTTAATTTTTTTTTTTTTTTGTCCTTTGGGCATTTCTTTTGCTCGCAAGAGTAATGTGTGCTGTTTGAGGCGCCTGGAACCCTCTGAGAAGGGAGGTTTCTCCCCACCTCAATGTATCCCTGTATTAACAGATCTCCCCAACTCACTGTATCTCTATATTAACAGATCTGCGATTGTGCTAGACCAAGAAAGGACTGTACCAAGGAAGGACAGGCATCAGAAGGATATTGTTCAAATAACTTGAGGATACAGCTGGTGTAATGCCAGAGTCTCGAGGCGTGATCAGACACTCTAGCAGTAAGCTGCGCTATCACTCCCTCTCAAGGAAGGGTGAAAGGCCGGTGCAGTGCCAGCGTCAGTGCAGCTAGCTAGGATGAAACAGATTAGGTAGGTGAGCAAAAGGTCTACTCCTTCACCAGGTGTTGATCCACAGGAGGTTCTGGGATAAGGCTCTAGTAGGAGTCACACCTACACTCCCCACAGCCTGATCTTTTAGGTACAAAGAGCTCTGCTGATCTAGAACGGTATGATTATACTGAATCTGGCCCTAAAATGTCATGTAAAGGAAGAGAGTTTGCTGCGTACTTACTGCTGCCTATATGAAAAATAACTTCGTGCTAAGCCAGAGTGAAAGATGAAGAGGTGATAATCTATTTGAAGTATCAGACTTCTCTGGCGGCTGATAATCAGTGCATTCCAAAAATATTAATATGCTGCATCAGATTGACAAGAAAATTAATCCTCATTAGATGAAATTAATCTTAAGAGAACTGAAAGTACATTATAGCAAATAGTAACTCTTCTTCCATGTCACCTGAAAGAGATTCCACTGTGTTAGTGATGGAGGTTAAAAAACAGAACACAGCTCTTGATTCCTATACTTGTCGAAGATTTTCTATGTATGCATATGTATGCACATTCATTAGTCAACAGCGACATCTCAACCCGTAAAGGATCCTGGAGAACTGTTGCTTGTCAAAAAGCACTCAGGTTAGGCTACCGTTTGCAGCTTTTGCTCTAGCATACATTTACATTAGGTGTAAAGACAAGGAATGTATGGAAGAGGGTAAATGCATTCCTATCTACAATGTTATGTATATTTTGTTCCTGTTATATTGGCTTTACTTCCAAAGTTGTAGTTTGCAGTATTAGTTTCTTTTTATTGGTATCCTTGCATATATATATTCAATAAATGAGTTATGAATTTCATATTTGCATATCTGTCCTTTTTCTGAAAGTATAACTTAAAACTGTCGTTTTAATGCATAAATGCAGTATTTCCCAGTGAGGTTACAGGGCCATGAAAATTTTACCAGGAGAGAAGCGAGAACGCATATTGACAGTCTGCCACTTGCTCAGAGGTAACTCTGCGTATTTGTGGTTTTTTCTTAACTTGGTGATTAATAATGTGAAGTGACTGGCTCACTGAAGGGTCCCATTCTCACCTTTCAAGAACTTTATTTTTTCTTTTTCAAGAGCAAATTAGTGTAGACAGAGATACCAAGGGAATGAGGAGTGTAATACAGTTACACTGCAGAAGAGCAGCTACATCCAGAATGCACTTTAGATCTGTATAAATGTAGCTGAAGAGATTAACAAAACAAAAGATAAGGAAGATGCTGGATTTGTCCAAATATGTAACTGCCTAGTTGTGTTTCTGAACTATCAAGAAATGTGATGGAAAAACTCTGTAGGAGGAAGAGGACTATTGACCTATTGATGAAGATTTTATTTTCTAAAAACAACTACGTGCTTTTATGTCATCACCTTCAATGAGTCGATTTAACGAGCGTAGCAGGTATTTACTGTGACTTGAGAAAAATCATATCCCCGGTCAGCACAGACTGATGTGGCAGGAAAAAATTGTCAGGCACCGTCTGCAAATAGGAGTTGCCAAATGATTAGGTCTTGTTGATGAAGTGTAATTATTGATGCTGTGATTCCTCATCCATCTTTGCAAAGGTTTCCTGAAGAGGTTAATTTAAGACTTTTATTTTCAAAATCAATATTGGGAGTGCTTTTACCACATGGTTTTGATGCCAGGGAAATAATTACTGGGTGCTTGTTTACTTTATTTGCTGCATGTTTTTTGTGTTTAATTCAGTCTGCTGGGATCTTTGAAGGAAGTGCAGGATACTGTTGCGGAGTTCCATGGATGTGACTTCTCACTGGAATAGCTGGTCACTGAAACCTTGGAGCAATGGAGGAGGGACGCACAGACACAGGAGCAAGAGATTTTGATCGTCCTCGCTTTGTGTGATGTTAGGGCAGAGTAGTGAGTACTTCAAGGGCTCTCATGCCCTCACTTCGCCAAGCTCTATTTGTTCTGCCCTGTGTAAGAGGTTGCAGCACAAGCACCACAACCGTAGTTATCCTCATGCCTAGATCAGACACCCCATACAGTAAATTACTTTCACGCATGAGAGACAAAGGGGGATGCTGTAAACTGCAGGCTCAGCTTGTCTCTGCTCCCAGAACTGGGGGTCAATGGTTTAAAGTGGAAAATTAATGGAAAAGGGAAACTATTGGTGAGCTTCTAAAAGAAAGAAAGATCAAATCGTGTTAAACTAATGTCGCTCCTTCTACACCAAGGTAAGAAGCTTCTCAAAGAGCAGAGAAGCAGCGGGCACAGCTTTACTTTAACTGACTCTAATGACTTTCCGTAAGAAAATAGGGGAATCTGGTCTGACACCAATTTAAAAGTGAGGTTATAAAAAACAGTTTGGAAAACTCTTCTCAGAGTAATTATTAATCATTCACAGTCAGACTTCAAGGATATATTGAGTGGGATTCTCTACGGTTCTGCTCTGATTTGATGTTATTTGGTATTTTCATTAACAATTTAGATGGCATATGCTGATTAAATTGTAGGGAGCACCAGACTTGAGCCAACTACTGACCGAGCAGAAGACAATTACAATTCAAAATGGGCTTGATAAATTCTAAAGGGTTAGAATGTGATTCAGTAAATCCAGCAATAGGTTTAACAAATGCGTATTTGTACACTTCGGCAGAAGCAACAATCAGCTGAACAAATACAGGATGGGACAGGACAGGGTAGCAGTTGTACAGAAACATTCTCCTGGGGTTAAGGCCAGTCACCAGCTGAACCTGATTCAACAGCATCCTGTTCCTGGAGAAAAAAACCCAAATGTTATGCAATGTATGATCAGGAACATAGTCTGTAAGATACATGACGTGGTCCTCCTCCCTCATGTGGTAGTAGCAAACCTTTCTTGGAACATGGTATCCTGTTGTAGGCACCGCACTTCATGGAAAATGTGGAGCAGCTGGAGATAACCAGAGCAAAGCAATGAGAGGGATGACAGGATGGAAGATGGGGCTTCTTTCAAGGTGATGGGAGAGACTTGTTTTCAAATCACTAAGAGGTAGCTGCAAAGGAGGAGGAAATAAACACTTTCCCTCACTGCTGCAGGTAGGACAAGAAAAAACGATTACATTGCAGCAGGAGACATTTAGCTTAGACATCAGAATGGGTAGTTGGCCCTGACAGCAGGGGGAGTTAGGCTCTGGAGTACCTTTCCTGGGCAGGTTGTGGAATTTCTGGAGTTTGAGGTTTTAAAGGAAAAGGTAGTGGGCATCTTACAGGACTGGTGCAAATGTGGCTTGGAGGTGCCGAGGATAAGGCTAGCTGAAGTGCCTCCCAGCTTGTATTTCTCTTACATTTTTTACCCTAAGGCCTTCTGCGAGGGAGCGGGAGAACTGTTCTGGAGCAAAATGCTGCACTGGCAGAGCTACCGAGCTTGATCTCAAGGCTCACAGCCATGCGTTTCCTTTTTCATCTTGTCTTTTAAAATAGCGCTTGTGGTAATAACATCTGTGGGGAGACTTGCCCACGTCTGCGTAGTTAGTATGAACTTTCCGACACCACCCAGGGTAAGGCACTCTCTGCTCTCCATTTCGCATTTTTGGGAGTACTTCAGCACTCCAACTTCTGGAGTAACGTGTCCCACACCTTGAGCGTACGTTTCTATTGTATAAGAATAAGTGAAGTGAGAGCAGTATTTCATACGAACGTATGTGTGGCAGTAGAGCGCACAACTCCTTGATGCTTCTTAATTGCATGCGTACGTGCACTGGGATGATCCAGAGTTTGGAGCGACTGATCTCTTACCCAGTTCTTGTGGCGGGAATCTTAAACCTTTCTCTGAATTTTTGCCAGAAATGGTTTCTTACTTTGTTTAAACGGAGTTCTCTGCTTTTATTTTTCCTAAAACAACATTCCAGCTGAGAAGAGAGCAACCAGGGCTGGTGCCGCCCCTGCGCTTTATTCCTCGGATAGACGTGCAGGTTGCTTGGCACACGTGCAATACCCTATTTCACGCTGCTGGCCAAAAAAAATCCCGTATTCCTGTGTAAGTAAGCTCCATCAAGCTCCTGCCTGCCAGCGGAGGGCTTTATGGAGGCTTGGGGCAGAGGGAGGAAGACGCTCGCTCCCTAACCGTACACTAAAAATAGGCTGACGCTGTGCAAACAGCTTTGCTGTGAACTTCCTTCTGGCAGGCAGCCATGCAGCTGCCTTCGCGTTTTAAGCCTAGATACCTCTCCAAAACAAGAAGTCACCGAAGTTAAACGCAGTCAGCAACGCTTTTAATCTTATTACTCCCTGCTGTGTTGTAGCAATTTTAGCTTCTTCCAGAGTGCAGGTAGCTTACTGGGATCTTCAGTTCAAATTTTTTTTTTTTTTTTACTTAAAGCATGGTTAAGACTGGCGCTGGCAATCCCTGGAGTCTGCAAAGTTCAAAGGAGGGAGGAGGCCTTTAATCTAAAACTGAAATACTCAGGTGACGCATCCAAAAAAGTGCTTTCCTGCAGAGTAAGAACGGCAGTAGCTGGGCTGCAAAAGGTTTTTAAACTCTCCAAATTGCCATTAAATAAACATCCCTAAATCCTGATGTGATGATATGAAATTGGAAAGTCAGTTCCTTAAATGAAACCAGTATAAAAAGAATAAACACAAGACTCTCCGGGCAGTTGGACTGAATGACAGAAGTGATTCATTCAGGCCTTGAAGCCTAGGAGTTATTTGGTTTTGCCATATTTTCCAGTGATTTTTACCTGCTTATTAGTGCCAACATTTTGCTCTAAAATAAATCACGTCCCATTCTCCCGTACGTTTTGACTATGAAGACTGATGTGGCAATTGAAGTATTAAGCTTGCTTGTTCTTTGTTTCAATGGTTGTTCATTGTTTAGACATAAGAAGATTCACATTCTCCTTTATCATGATTTCTTATTTGTAGCAAGAGTATTTTCCAAGACAGTAATTAAATCTCTGGATCATTTTCAGCTATTTCACCGGAATCACTGAAAACGCAGTAATTTTGCATAGCTGTTTTTTCCCTCCTGATTTTTTATTGTCAAATACCCAGCTTTTATTTGAATCCTCTGTATCCAATTATCTGATTTGTGCCGCAATTAAACAGAAGATCAGTGTCATTGTACTTTACCTTCTTTTTAAACTCTCATCAATAGCAGGGCCACGCTAGTCTCTAAATTTGTAATTCAAGATGGACTTGGCGGGGGTTCAAAGGGACAGGAGCTCTAGTCTGTCCCACTTCCCCTTGGAAAGCCTCGCTGGTGCTGCCGGACAATATTTACACCAGAAGGGAACGGAGTTCTGGAAAACTTTTCCAGACTCGGAGGAAACCAAGCAACCTGAGACTTAGATAAGCCTTGGTGAATTTAAAAACTCTTGATGCTATCACTGTGTAAAACTTGGATTAGCCCATCAGATATCACAGATTTACAATTTGGGCAGTGGATTTCAGTTAATAGATAAAATTAAGAGCAGAGGTTTGGCAAAAATAATGTTATTTGAAGCGAAATTCTCTAATTGTCATCTCCGTTGAGCACTTTATGATATCTTACATTTCTGCAATTACAGGTACGGGTTCTCTGTTCTGCAATTAACTGAACGCACGGTTTGCTAAATAGGGTTAGTGTCTGGAGCCAGAGAGGTTCAAAAAGCATCAAGCTTATTTCTTTTTCCAGGACCTTCGGCTTTCTAGCTGTCTGGAGAGAGGGTTCAGATGAGGTCCTGTCTTCTCCCTTGCCGTGGGGCCTGGCAGTCCTTTTGAGAACAGTTCTCCCCCTTCCCATCCCTGCAGCGTTTTTGAGGACAGATCTCTGAGGGGACTTTCCACTGGGTCACGCAGGATTCTGGGTGGGCAACAGATAGCCTGGTCTGGTTGTTTATCTTCAGACCCTATATATTCACTTATTTCCCCTTTTAAATATAAACTGAATTCGAAAAGCACTCTTCCACTGAACTATCTGCCTCTGTCCTCACCGGGCACCTCATCCAGTCCTGCACTCTTAACCCAGATCCATAGGCAGGGTCTGCTGTTACTCCTTGAACAGCGTTTAATATTTGAGGATGCGAATGGTGATTTTGCCAGCTCGTACCATACAACACAAAAGGTCTCGCAAAGGGAAAGGGAGTCCTGAAGCGCAGTTCCCTCCCGGCCTGGCGCGTGCTTTGTCTCTGCTTCCCTTGCAATCTGCCCAGGGAAGATTTCTGAGATATTTGAACAGCTGCCAGGGTCTGGATGGAGGCAGAGGCCGTGGTGTGTGAGCGCTGCCACCTGAACCTAGGCTGCCTTGAGACGGTGCCAGCTGGATCTGCTCGGCAAATACAGCCTCTATCAGCAAGTTCTCTGATCAGGTTGCTGCCTTGTGGTCTCTTGCTGGTCTTCCTCATTCTCCCCTGTTGCTGAAACCACCTGCTTTTGCCTCCTCTCCAGTTTCTGTCCACACGTGGCAGCCCGTTGGGCGCGTTTGTCCATGCTGTTATCGACAGGTACCAGATTTATTTTTTTAAACAATCCTTGCGTCTGGCTCGCCTGCGTGTAGCTGTACGGACACCTCTTCTGAGACATGCAACACAGCTAAGTCTTCTACAGCTTTTTAGAAATGCTTCCTGGGGTTCGGCAGACAGGTCCTGTGCTCAGGCGCCTGCTGGGAGCAGATGAACCTGTTCATTCCTCAGAAAGCAAACCGAGCAAGGGGGAAACCCCACATCTGTCCCTCACTCCCCCTTCCGCAGTGGGAAGACCGGCCAGCGCCAGCCGCCTGCGTTTGGAGTCCTCCAGCCTTCCCTCAGGCTGCAGCTGAAGGTACGCTATGAGCGAGCGTCCAGCGCGGATACCCTGGGCTGAAGCCCTTCTGCCCGTGGTTTCTTGCTAGCATGCTTTCATCTAAACGGTGCCTGAAAAAAATGGAGGCTGTGTTAACTAAGTTTTTGGCTAAAATAAGCCGCTCAACTTTAGTGAGAGCACTTCCCGTGCACAGCCCATCTCCCAGACATCCTTTTACGCCTGTGTAGTCCTAGGAGTTTGCCGCACATGCATGTCGCAGTGTGGACATCTGTCCGCTCCTCAGAGACCACTTAATTTCCAGTAAGCCAGTAAGGTCACTGCCATCAGTGACATTAATTTTGGTGGGGTTTGCACTGAAATATGTCACCCAGAAGCTTCTGGGTCGCCCAGGTATCTTGCTGATGCAAGTGCTGCCGAATGAGGGGAGCAGAAGAGTTTTCCTTGTTACCGGCATAGGGAAAACGTGCCGCTCACTGATGCTTGGCGCCCAGTGAAGGAAGGGATCTGGTCTTCTTAACTGGCCTTGGCCCTGCTCTTCATTCTGCCTTGGGGTTGCTGGGGACCTCGGATGACCGCTCCAGCATGAGGGGAGCAGTGCGTGCAGCCAAAGGAGACGGGTGGGAGGAGTGAGAGGAGGTCAGCCCGGGCTTTACCGTGTCCTTGGCGCGGGGTTTTCGCTGCCACGTGACCACGTCTCTGATAAACGCTGGTGGTTCCCCTCGTGCAGCGGGAGGGGTGGGTGGTTGTAGCAGCTCTGAGGGCAGCTCTGCAGCAAGCACAGGGCTATCGTCGTCTTAAAACGAACACCTGGGTTTTTACTTTTTGCTGGGTGAAAAGTCAGCAACTCCGTCAGGCCACGTTGTTCAAGTTGAGCTTGAAAAACTGCTGTTTCAAACTAAAAAAACTAAGAAAAATACCTTCCTGGTAGTTACATTGCTCAGGTTTCAACCTTTCTGTCAGGACAGGTTCAAACAAAAACAATGTCCTTTGGGCGGGTCTCTGGATTTCAGGTGTGCCATCCTCTCTTCTCCCAGCCGCTTCCCACGGCTCTCCTGTGCCCGGGGAGCGAGTTCCCTGGAGAGTGGGAAGAGGAGCCAGCCCAGGGCTCTGAGCTGGGGGGTGAAGGTGGGACCCCCCATGTGCTGGGTCACGGCAACGGGGCTTGGGCTACTCAAAGCCTTGGGTGTCTCCAAGGGCGTCGGGCCCCACGGCACGGGGTTGTGCTTCAGGTCTGGCAGCACTGAGCCCACGCCAGCTGCTCTGCTTAGGTGACAGGATCTGGCCTTTGCTTGTTTTCTGCCATTTTAAAATAATCCCTGTTTAAATTTCTGCAGGCCCTTAGGCTAGGCGGACCTTGGCAGCACACTGGCACTCCGTAAATCCTGTTGGGCAGGACTTGGGTGCGCCTTTAGGGATGCGCGGTGCCAAGCGCCAGCCTCTCTGCTGTGTTGTGATGGACACTGTCGCCTGTCTGGTCCTGCTGAACCAGGACCACTGGGATAATTCTTAATGGGTGTTGGCAAACGAAAGCCAAAAAATGCCATAAATACCAGCGAGGCATTGTCTGCAGCAATCCAGGTTGGCGTCTCCGAGGCTGGTTGACATTTTGTGATAAGCCAACACTGAGTGTTCTGTAGTAATTGTTTAATTCTTGTGTCAGTGGCCATTTCTTGCGCTACTGAATAGAGCAAAATGTCTGTAATTCCTCCAACCCCCCTTCCTAGAGTGTGAAAACCTTTTTCCTAAAAAGGCTGTCAGAGGCAAAGATGTATGTGAAAAAGGAAGTCACCTACAGCTCCAGAGGAATGCACCGGGTCAGAGGTTTTGCTTATTTTCATTTTGATAAGTAAATCTTCATTTATTAGCTGAGCAGAGAGAGAAATCTTGGTAAACTCTCATCATCCAGGAAGTCCTGGTCTTAAAACAAGTAGGGAGATAGACACCACTTTCCAAAATCCATGCAACCGTCACCACTGAGAATCGCTTTGATGACTAATTTCTGCAAAAGTCAACAAGACGGAGAACAGGAATGACATTATTTAAAAAGGTATTTTGCAACAAACAACATCTATTCCCTGTTTCTTAGGAGGGGTGTGTCTCTCTTTAAATGTTGTTTTGGTCCATCTGGCTTCCTCCCCCATTTGAGACATTAGGCTGGAAAAAGAATTTGGGGCTATTTAAATTACTAGTCAAGAGTGGAGGGATTTCTCTGTAGTCATGATGAAGACGGGATGCTCGCATGCTAAATTCATATTTTGATGAATGCTCTATATATCATCTAATGAGATATTCCTTTTTGATTTTGCTCTTGATTAAAACTATTGGTGCTCACATCAGGACTGGTTTAATATGCCTTGAATTCTCTATTTTTTCCCATTCTGTCTGCAGAGACTGATTTCTGGCCACAAGTGGGTCTTGCTGGTCTCAGTTGATAATCTGCTGAAAAATCATTGTGCTCTTGGCTTTTTTAGGAGGCTTGTCTTGTGGAAAAAGAAAACAAAACCAAAACCCAGCAGATTTTGCTAATTCCCTGTGAGTCACCCAGCAGCAATGGCAAAGCTGGGAGGAAAAAATAGGGGGGAAGAGGGACCTGAAGACTTGTCTCAAATGAGCACACTATTTCAAGTGTTTCCAAACGATGAATGCTTAATTATTATCTCCAGGTATCCCGTCACTGGGGGCACGTGGTTACCAACCAAGGCTTTAAAAGTCTGTTAATAAAGTTACATACAACTGGTGCCCACATGGGCCATGGTTCGCTGGGCCTGAGCACTGAGATACGCCTGACTGTCAACAGAGGATAAAATAATTACGAAATCAGGAATCTACTCAGAGACAAACCATATTTCTTAAATTATTTTGCCTTCTAAAAAGCCATGCATACCAGAGAAATCAGAACGTTGGCTCTCCCACCTGCTGCGTCATCTAGACAGAAAAGGCGCAGCTCCCAGGTACCTCTGAGCCCCCTCCCTTCACCCTGCCCCGCAAACCTCGGTGGCTCCTGTACCAGCAAGAACAAAACTAGTCATCTGCTAAATCTGTTGCTGATCTCAGCTAACCGACTTCCTGTAACATCAGCAAATATTTCGGCTTTTGTAAATCTCTTCTTCCCTCCGTAACGGGGTGCCAGCAGGACCAGGAATGCTTTGGATCTAGAAATGCGCTGGTTGGCAGGAGGAACAAAGAGATTGCTCACCCAGAAGGGCAAAACAGAACTAATGCTTTTGTCTGCTCAGGAGAAACCGTACGAAGTCAAGCCAAGAGCTTTTGCATGCAATCAGAAAGGTGCCGATGGATGCTGCTTTTAATGGCAGACATTGATATCGGTCATGAATAAGTGTCTTCAGTAACTTAAAATAAAAGCAGATCCCGAAAGGCTTCTGTGGTTGAACCGTCTCTCAACAGATACTGCCCGCTGCCCCATAATGTCAGGCTCTCCCTGAACTTGACAGCTGCTGTTTTCCCCAGCCTGCTGGAAATAGGCCAGCTACAACGCATCCCTGATATTAGCTAGCTGCAGGGCGTATTTCATTCTGCCGCTCCAGGCAATTTGATAAAGGCTCTTTCCTCCCACTCCAGAGTTAACCCGCCCAAACCGTAGCTGAGCACCTAGCTGCAACAATACCGTGTTTGCTAGGGATCGTGCCTATTTGCTTGGTTAAAATTTGCTTAAATTGGTTGTTTCGTACAAAGGAACACTTGCATTGATTTTCATCGTGTTTTCTGAGCCGACAGTAATAATGCTAAATGTATACCGGGAGTTGATTGCTACGGCTCTTTATGACTAAAGTTATTTTTAAGAATCATTATCCTTTTCTTGACACCAAGTATTTATGCAGCATAAGATAAAACTTGGTCTCCACCCCTTAGAGAAAGAAGGGGAAAGTCTTCAGCTGACACATAATTGTTGAATATAAGAAACCATGAATTTCCATTTGTACTGGTGTATTTTCCTTAACTCCAGACTTACAGGAAAAGTTGACACAGGAGTTTTCTTCCCATGGGACACCACTGGAGCTATCCAGCCATTTACATGCTTTCTTATTATTTTAACAATATTTAATACCAAGATTTATCAAATACCAGTAAATACCAATATTTATCAAAGTTTTTTGACACAGACGATTAATCAGACAATTAAAGATATGGATAGCTTCTGGAGGCGCAGTTCAGTCTTATCTTACACCAAATGGAAAGTGCATCTTCTGTCCACCCCGTCTGTGACAGGGGTGCAGGGGATCCTTTTTCATTCGTGCCTGGGAAAGTAGCACCTGTCACTATCTTTGTCTAAGGAAAAGACACAGTTATTACCAACTATGGCCTACTTTTAAATCAGTTCCCTGCTCTGCCACATCATAGAATCATGGAATGGTTCGGGTTGGAAGGGACCTGAAAGCCCACCCAGTGCCACTCCCTGCCCTGGGCACGGACACCTCCCACCAGCCCAGGTTGCTCCAAGCCCCGTCCAGCCTGGCCTTGAACCCCTCCAGGGATGGGGCAGCCACAGCTTCTCTGGGCAACCTGGGCCAGGGGCTCACCGCCCTCACAGCAAAGAATTTCTTCCTCAGATCTCATCTAAATCTCCCCTCTTCCAGTTTGAAGCCATTACCCCTCATCCTATCGCTACATGCCCTTGTAAAAAGTCCCTCCCCAGCTTTCCTGGAGCCCCTTGAGGGACTGGAAGGGGCTGGAAGGTCTCCCCGGAGCCTTCTCTTCTCCAGGCTGAACCCCCCCCAGCTCTCTCAGCCTGTCCTCACAGCAGAGGGGCTCCAGCCCTCCCAGCATCTCCGGGGCCTCCTCTGGCCCCGCTCCAACAGCTCCGTGTCCTTCTGCTGTTGGGGACTTTGGAGCAGCATCTGCGCAGGGTTCCGTGTACCATGCCAGAGTGATGGTTGTTTGATAGCTGTGACCACACTAGGGCTGCAAGGGAAAGCAGAGAAGAAAAATCCCCCATTTTATTCAGGCAGTTGTTCACGCAGGGACCTGTCCCCTGCAAGTGATCAACATGGAGCCCTGAAGCATGAGGTCTGGTTATCGCAATGGCCCTGACACGAAGCTGCCAGCGTCGTTAGTGTGCCAAGGTCAAGGCGGGCGACCCTGCCCTGCCTGGGCCCCGAGGGCTGGCGGTGCCCCAACACCCCAGTACCCGCATGTGCCGGTCTGATGGGAATTTAGGTGTATTTTCCCTCAGCTGCCCGTACCAGGGGGTTGGATTTCCTACAACTGGGGAGAAAGAGGCTCCACCAAATCCCGTGATTTGCGGGAAGCCCTGAAGTGATGCAGACAGTCCCTTTTCTTTGCTACTTCGAGGTGCACAAAGCCACGGTGCAGGAGTGGTGGCGGTGTCTTGGTGATGGAGAGGAGCTGGGCAACACCTGTCAGGAGAGAGGTGTTCTCCCTCCCCTCCAAGGACGTGAACAACCGTGGGAAGAGCATCCCCGTCCTGGCTTTCAGGGCGACAGCCATTACACACCTTTTCCCCCCCTGGGGATGGGAGAGGGGTCTGTGAGGGGACAGGGGACATCCGTGCACCGCCCTGGGGGAGGGGGACATCGACTCCGAAGACCCGGGATGGGATGGGGGGGACACCCGCACCCCTGCTGGGATGGGGACAGCCCTAAGCGAGGGAAGAGAACGGGGACCGCCCCGGCCGGGAGAGAGGACCCGTACCTGCGGGGCAGCGCTGCCGCCGGGGCTGAGGGCGGTTCTCCGAGCCTCCGGGAAGGCGGCTGCCAGCGGGGCCGCCCCATCCCCGTCCCCATCCCCGGCTCCGCGCCCGGCCCGCTGCAGGCCTCCGGCCGCCGGAGAGGGCGCCGGCGCCGCCGCGGCCATGTTGAGGGCGGGCAGCGCGGAGGCGGCGCCGGGGGCCGCGGCGGGGCGCGGCGCCTCCCCGCTCCTGCTGGCCGCCCGCCGCCGCCGCCACCGCCACTCCTCCGGGCCGCGCGCCGCCGGGCCGCCCCGCTCCATGGCGACCCCCAGCCCCTGCATCGTGGTGAGTGCGGTCCCCGGCGCCGCCGCCGCGGCCTCCCCCCGCGGGGCAGCCTGCCCGCCGGGCCGGGGTCTGCCGGGCGCCTGAGGGGAGATGTCTCCCGCCATGCCGCCGCCGGCTGAGGGGAGGGGGGTCCCGCCTGTCCCCCCGGATCCGGTGATCTGTGAGGGAGCGGGGCCGGCGGGCGGGGGGATCCCTCAGCGGCGGGAGCCACCGCCCCGCCGAGTCACCTTGAGGGGAGCCCCGGCACCGGGCCCGGGGCGCCCTCCCCTTCCCCGAGCGGTGCCGGGCCTGCCGGGGGGTGCGTGGGCGGGGGGGGGTTGGCGGTCACGGGAGGCCTCTCGGGAGGGTTTAGAGGCGGAGGACGGCGCGGGGAGCCGGAGCTGCCGCCTCAGCAGCGCAGGGGAAGAAGTTCCCGGCGGGCGGGAGCGCGGCCGGTACAACTTCCATCCCTGAGGGCGGCAGCGAGGGCCGGGAGCGCCGTTCGAGTCGCTTAAACCTCCGAGTTCGGGCGTATTTTTGGAGGGAGAGCATTCTGGGGATGTTTGGGGTTGGTTTTGTTTGTTTGTTGTTTTGGTTTTTTTGGTTTTTTTTGCATCTTCGCTGTATCTGCTGAGGCTCTTACATATTAATTTTTATTTTTTTTTTTAAAGCCAGTGCCGGGTGCTTATGAGATACATCCCTGAGAGCTGTGGCGGCCGCAGGGTTGCCGCCGTAAATCCCTGCGGTCAATAAAACCTGATAAAATCTCTAGGAAGGGCCCATTCCCTACCGAACGCAGAAGGGAAGGTTTAGTAGGCATGCCGCATGTAACGATGGGGCTGAACCACAGGAAAATACCATGTGTTTTGGGAGGGACATGTCTTATTACTTAAAATAACAGCCTGCTCTGGCTTGCAGGGAGCTGGGTCAGGATCTCGATGCCTGAGCCGGGTGCGTGGGTGGCTCATGCAGGATTTGAAATACTCATGAAATTCCCCATGTGAAATACTTGTTAGGGGGTTACACAACAAAAAACCGTGTGAACGGTTGGCTGATCAGAGGCCAGGTAAGTGGTTCCTCGGGCTCTGAAATCAGATTGTGTCCTGTGAGGGCTGCGGTAGCCAAAATGGATACTTAAAATGCCTGCCCTGGTGAACTGTCAGTAATAAGCTTTGGTTTTCCCGATGAAATTCTTAACTTCATTTTACACATAGTAATGTTCAGCTGCATAACCAAAAGAGCAAATAATTAAGAAGCATATTGTCATTTTCGAGTTGCAGCAGGGTTAGGGTTCCAGGGAAGCTATTCTTGATGCCATTGCGATGATGTGTCCTGAACCTCAGCAGTGTTTGGGATAATAATTATGTATACGTATGCTAATCCCTTATCCTAATTAATATGCACTTGCTAATATTGCAGGCTGTTTTATACAGGGAGTTTGCCTGTGAGGAATGGGTTGCTGAAGTAGGGCTTTCCTTTCAGATTCTGAAAGATCCCAAACCCCCACGCCCTGCAGAAGGCTTGCTTCGCAGCCCCATAACTTGTCATGCTCAGCTGGCTCACTTGCCTTGTCCTGAAAACTGCCTTGTGCGTTTTGTCGTTACTTGGTGGTGTGGCGATTTGGAAGGTGTCCATGTCAAAACCTCTGCTTGCTGAATTGCAAATGCAGGTTTTGCATTACACTAGGAAAATCAAAGGTGTTAAAAAGCTCCTTGATTATTTTTTTTTAATGGAATAAAGAGATTAATTGAGGTGTACTAGTTTTATTTTCGCGCTCTCCGATGTAGGAGAATGTTGGTAGGACTTAATTTCTTACCCATATCGTACTGCGCAACAGCTCTTGTGGTATTTCAAGTAACTCTTGTGAACTGTAGGTTCTGTTACATTGCACTTTATGCTGTGTTCAGTGTGACTAATGTTTTTATAGAGAGGGAAAGTGAGGTGATCCCGATGAGCGTGATGGGTTTGGTAGTTTACTGAATACAGCAAAGGACTTGCAGTTTCTCACCACAGCCTTTCCATAAGACTTTGTAGAAATCTCACCTTATTTCCTTTTCAGATTGGCGACGATGAACAAGGTTACGACCTGGACTTGTTCTGCATACCTAAACATTACGCAGATGATTTGGAAAAAGTCTATATTCCTCATGGGCTCATCATGGACAGGTTGGCTTGACTTCAGACAGTACACTGCTCCAGCTGATTCCATGACGCTGGAATAAACAATCTTCCAGTGATAGTTTTGCTGCCTGGTGACTGTCTAAATAGATTACATTTAATTAGAGACTAAGAAGTACAAGTGCTAATTAACTCTTTCTTGTTTGGCATCTAAGAGTTTGTACGTTTGCTGTTATGCTATTGTTTGGAAATTTGTCATAATTCTCAAGTGAAATTTTGTGGCGTGTAGCAATCTACGACTTTCTTTCCAGTGTTTCTTTGATGTTTTACCTTCTTAAAGCCTAATTAGAGATGGTATTTGTTGTGCCAGTTCAGTCTGAAAATAATTACAGTCTCTTGAATTTCCTTAGGATATTAATAAAAGTAAATTATTAATCACATCATCTTAGACTTTCTCATGTTCGTATGGTAGATAAGTAATACCCAGCTTTCTCCTACCTTCTGGGAAAGACATTAGCCTCTGGAAATATCAATCTGTCACTTCAGTGGTTGCTGAAATCTGTGATGTGCGGTAGCAATTTTATCTTGGGTGATCAGAAATGGGTGCATAAGCCTACAAGGCATTTTTCTTTGCTTTGTGTTTGATAGTTGCTAATTCCCTTTAAGAGAATGAAAAGATTCAGTGAAGGAGTTGTTGGAGAGATACAACCATTTAAGAGTGGTGCTGGGTGGATCTTCCTGGAGATCTTCGGGATAGGAATGCGTCTAGATTTCGTGTGGTGCTGTTTGATTCGATACAATAAACATTCCTATAAAATGTTTTTAAAATATTGTAAAAACTTTGCACTGCAAGTCCATATAGAGGGAAAAATTGGACAAAGTACATGTCATTAAGTAATTGATGTAAAGTTTATAATGGTAGGCTTTCTCTGAGAAACCTGCTGTCAGCTGGCACACAATAAATACATACCATGCTTTCTAAAATAAATTACAACATAAATTTAGAAACAATGATTGCAGAAAAACGGGGCAGTGTTCTCTTGCTCTGCTCCGTTGGTATTGCATTTTGCAGTTAGGACAAATTTCCAGCGTTCTATCTTGGCAAATACACATAAGCTCTTTAGTTTACAATTTGAGAATTTTCTTGCTCCTCGGTTAGTGAGGGCCAGTGCCTTTTTGGTTGCGTTAGCTTACGCTGCTCTTCGCATGGAAGCTGAACCTGTCTTTGGAAGGAGAAAACACACCTTCGTGTCGTGTATCTCACAGTGAAACAGCTTCAGGGTGTTAAGGTTTGCTTTGGCTGAGTGTGATGTATGAAAGCAAAGGCGTTTGGCAGAGCTACTGTCAGATTAACCTTGAGAAGCAAAACTTCCTTGACCAATAACGTGTAAAGGTGACTGAAGTGGTAGGCAAATATTTCTGAGAAAAATGTCATTTCCAAGTTGGATGCATGCGTTTGCTGCTGTTGTTAGTGATACAGAATGCTGCTGCTATAGTACGCAAATGAAATGTGTTATGACAGCTATCTCTTTCTTGGTTTTGTATAGGACGGAGAGACTGGCACGAGAAATTATGAAGGGCATGGGAGGACACCACATTGTAGCACTCTGTGTACTCAAGGGTGGCTATAAATTTTTTGCTGATTTATTAGACTACATCAAAGCACTGAACAGGAACAGTGACAAATCAATCCCTATGACTGTCGACTTCATTAGGTTGAAGAGTTATTGTGTAAGTATCTCTGCAATACTGTGCAATTTTTATATAAACTTGACTGTATAAATTTGACTTCAGATTATTAACAGAGGTGGTTTAATATTGTTACTGCCAGAATGTGCTAATATTAAACAAATAGTTAAGGGAGTTAAGAGTCACAAGCTAACTTATGCTTTCTCTACCATATTATATCATCTGTTTTCTTTTAGACCTTGATATTTCCACAGCCCAGTAAAATCCTTATGCAAAGCAGAGAGACTCTTTTCATGTCCTTTACTTATTAAACAATTTCCTCTCTGCCCACTACCCCATCTCTAAAGCTGTGGCTCTAGAATAATGCAGAGGATTCTTCTGCAAGTATGGTTACAAAAAATTTAATTCTAGGAATTTTTATGTGGCTTAGACATCATTCATTGGACAGGAAGACTTGGAAGCTGCAAAAGCAGTTATACCCGAGTTCCCTACCTCATCTCAACCAAGCAGTGAACACAAGGAGTTGGGTTTGGCCTTGAGGAAATACTAGGTTCTTAAATCTAGATTTATGATTAGTGGCCACTGAGTATGGCACTACCTTTTCAAGAGTAGGCGTAGGTTGCATTGGGTTTACATTTTTGGAAAATAATTTATTGTCATTCTGAACACCAGGATTTAATTTTATAGGGAAATCGAACATTCTGTAACATGAGGTAAGGTGTAAGTTTTATAGCAGGAAGCACAAGGTTATGTTGTGCAGGTTGAAGGAAGAGGCAGATGTATGTTACTCTATGCTTCCTTATTTACCGATAGCCTAGTGTCACGTTTCCGGGATGGTGTTTGTGATTTGTTCTGTAAGACCATCTGTAGCATGGAAATAATTAATTTTTTTAAATTCCAGTTTAGGATGTTTAAATAAATTGTTTTGTAAGGTTATGCTGTTAGTTCTGTCACAGTAATTTTGCATTCAAGTCAGCAGTATAAGCTACTTGTCACAGTTGTAGATGGGTGCCTATTCCAGTAGAAAAAAATAGAAATTACAAAATTGGAAGCTCAGCCTCATCCTTCCTTTCATTAAACTGTGAAACCAGAGATGGGGTTATTTGCAGGCTTAGTTTGGACTGTCAAAGAACTTCATAGGTTCATGATTTCTGTTGAGCGATCTGTTACCATTTCTCAGCGAAGCCCAGAACTGCGTAGGGCTTTGGTCAAGTCCATCTGCAGGGCGAGAGGCTGCCCGAGGCATCAAACACACACGGCTGGCCGTCCAGGGGTTACCTGGAAACCACAATCATGTTTGCTGAACGCGAGGCAGTAATTTAACTGTGCTCTTTAACGAGGAGGCAAGGCTGGGCAGAAAGGTTCCTGCCAGCCTTTGGTTGCATCTCACAAGGCGCTCTCTGTGCTTGTGCACTGTATTTAAATCGGTGGGTGAGAGCTGCTTGACACCCTTTCCTTCTGCTCGCCTCCCCCCCGCCCCGAAAAAAAGATTCAGGCTGCTGCTGCAGGTCCTCGTAACCACGAAGCCACCACATGCCCATATATTCTGCCTGTAAAAGTCACAACAGAAAGCTGAATGTCTTTATTACAGGATAATATGTTAAAGAGTAGGAAATGACAACTCCCACGGTTTTTTTTGGTGAGGAAATTGTGTATCTTCTGCTTTCTTCAAGGGACACTTCCAATAACTTACTTGGTTTGTTTGAAAAACAATATGAAGACTACACCCTTTCAGTCTCTCTGCTTTCTGACTAATTTGGAAAAAACTATTGGAGAAATGGTTTGAAACACCTGAAAAAAACCTCCTCTGTTAAAAAGCAAGGCTGCTTTATTATCCGCATGTTTTCTTTGCTCATACTGGTGTGTTAGGCATGTCTTGGTTCATTTCTTTACTACAGCTGCTTTTGTCATTTACCCCCCAGAACTACAGTGCCTTGATATTAATAGGGGAGTGAGCAGCAAAATAAGTTTTATGGAAATTACGGTTTTGTAGCAAAAGTAGATGAAGAGAAACGCGGAGAAAGTTAGACAGAAAACTGTCTAACTAGAATGTTTTCCTTGAGGTGTTGGCTTCAGGGTTTTTGGTTTTGTCAGCCAAGTCTATAAAAGAATGTTTTCTTGTTCTAGATGAGTGAGGAGCTGCTGTTACTTGATGCCTCCACTACAGTATTTACGAGCATTTTAATTTCTGTGGATTCTCTTAGGTGGTTATTAATATCCAGACTTATGTCCTTTAGATTGCATAACTTGTTTGATGGGATAAGATTGTCCTAGCATGTAACAGATTGACTAGGTCTTCCATCGTTAATAGTGTCAGAATGCTAAATCTGCTTTGTAGTTTTTATCTGTGCTTTACTAGATGGAGAGATCAGCGTCGTTAGTGATGTGAAAACCATCACAAATGGTAATGGACAGTTGAAAGTGGAGCTAGCTCTCCTGTCGCTGCCTCTGGATGCGATTACTAGATCATGCTGCCTGCCTTTACAGACTGGATAAAAGATGTTAAAAATACCCTGGTCGCATAAACAAAGCAGCTGAACTTGTGTAATGGTTTTGAAATTGATGTAATTGAGGTTCTATTCTTGTTTCAAACCGATCATTTAATATTTACAAGCGTATGGGGCTTTTTTGTGTTGCAGTGCAAAGCTCATACTGTTCTGCACCCAAAAATAATTCTCTAAGAATACTGACATGATCAAGCTGTGATTAAACTTTGCTCATAACTCCAGCTTTTTGAGTCCTTATAGATGAATTTTAATGATCTGGCAAGCTGTTAAGAAATGGAAAGATAGTGTTTGTGAACAGACCCAGATTTCAGTATTCTTGACAAATAGTTTATTTAGTTTGTGCTACAAGAAGAATGGCTTTTCACCAGTCTCCTGCATTTAAACTTGGAAATGAGCAAGCGTTGCGTATGTAGTCATGAAGGGCAGCCAAAAGGCAATGAATGTGTTGCACTGCCAATCAGGAAAATAGGGATTTGCAATGGAGTACATGGTAAACTCTGGTTAGGCTGGTCACGGCAGTATTCTGAAAGATCTCTGTTAACCAAGCCTTATAGCAAATACTGTAAGGAACTTAAAATGCCTTTTTAAAAGGTGATCTTGGAGTTACTTGGGTCAGGAGTTACGATCTTGTAAAGCATTATTGTTTTTCAGCAGTGACAACGGGAAGGCAGTGAAAACAGATCCAAACAGTAAAACTCTTATGTGTTAAACCACAAAGCATTAAAGTCTTACCAGTACTGAAATCAGAAATAATGCTCCTGAAGACAATTAAAACATTGCTTAATTATTAAACAATGTTCTTTCCAATGGAAATCTGGTTACAACCGGTGACAGAAATTCTTTAACTGTTTTTTATCCTTTAATTGCTCAGGAACTCAGTACCTGCATAGGAATGCAGGTTTATCTGCCAGCGAAGATTTGTTTTGCATTAAAAAGTGTAGCAATTTGTAAGGGGTTTGTTGGGAAGGAGAAGGAAAGTTTCTGTAGGTTAGATTGTTTTTTCTCTGCTGATCATCATACTTTAATGTGCATAATCCAAAGGTTTACAGTAGCCTACTACAGTTTTGTGGTGTTCTTGTCTGAGTATGGTGCGTTGCTTTGTAGCCAAACAGATCATCAAGAATCTGATCTTAGGCATATACCGGCAAGTACCAGTCTGCCACCTGTGCACGTGATTTTCATGGAACAAATACCTGTTAAGATGTTTCTCCATCGTTGTTTTGTAAGGAATGATGTTGTTTTTACATCCGTCCATGGAAGGAGGATGAAATCCCTATTAGTGTAGGAATAGATAAGAGAGAATCCGGTAACATAAACAAGGAAAAGCTTCAAGAAGCTGTCACTTAAGATAATTTTAAGATAGGGGGAACACAGGAAATGTCCTTTAGCTTTGTGAATACAGTGCTTAACCGAAACACGTTTTTGTGGTTGATCTAGCCAGTATCTAGGCATTCGGTAGCAGTGTGTATACCTGCCAGGTCAAGCAGCCATCATTTTGGACATCTTTGGTCATGGACTTTTTCAGCACAGTGACATGGATGCTGTTGGGTTTAGTTGATGTTTGCACTGTTACAGAAGCACTGGAAAAGTTGACTATTTATCAAAAGTGAATGTTCCTTATAGTAATGAAACATGGCACTTCGGTGTAATTTCAGAGTGGTATAGCTCAAACTAATGTTTTCTTGAAAACACATGAGGCAAAACTGAAAAGATACTTTTTCTAATAATTTATTTGCATTTCTTTATGTTGTGTCATAGGAATTTTAAAAGGCAAGTATCTGTTAGGCTTATCTGCTTTCACGTGCCTCGAGCTAGAAAGGTGACACCACTATCAAAAGGATTCAAATACATTTTCTCTTTACTGTCATCCCAGTGTTACTTACTGTTTACTTGGCGTGTGACTCTAAATAATTTGCTTGCCCTTTTTTGTGATAACATTTTTAGTTTTTGCCTACAATCCATATAGCAGGAATATCCGTCTTTGGGCGGCTGCAAAAACAGGAAGCTGTATGTGGCTGTCTCTGTGTTCCCTTGTGGTCTCCTCTCTGTTGCCTCTGTTGTTCCTGGGTTTGGGGAAGGAGCTGCTGTTTTGCTACGTGTCTGCGTAGTTGTGCAGCACGCTTGGGCTTCATGGTGCAGCAGCAAACTCATATCAGTTTTCTAAAAGGAAGATAACGTGGTGAGGAGTTATGAGAATAAAGTTTGATAAGCGGTATTAACCTTTGACTGAAATGGTTACATTGTAGGATAGTATCATCATCTGTAAGTAGTACAATAATAAGCATATCACATCTAACTGTGAGAGCCCGTCGAGGTTTGAAGTCAGTTGAGTGACTTTAACTAAACTGCAAAGATCTGTGAAGCGCTCCTAGCAGCTGTTTAACTTTCTTATAGAACGCTTCATTTACATTTGTATCAAAGTTTAGTTTTACTGAAGTAAAGTGCTGTATAGTGATGGTGTACCTATGTTGCTGTTCAATTACTGTAAGAGGTAATTTGATTGTTACTAATATTTGTTGTAAACTAGGCAATCAGAAGCTTTTCTGGCTATTTTTGTAGATTATATTTCTAAATATTAGTCTGTGCCTTGTTTGTTGGCTATTCTTGTTATTGTTATGATTGTTTAATCTTACTCAAAGAGTAAGGCTTTCTAATGCATTAAAGTTTAAAAATGTAAATTACCAGCTTCGTAGCAGCATGGAGCTTGGAAACTGAAGTGCTTTTTGTCTTATTTCCCTGTCTGTAGGGAATGCACAGCAAATCATATCATTGTAGGTACATATGTATAATGGTCACATGTGTGACATACACATATGTAGCGGTGTCTGTGTTTATGCAGATCTCTCGTCCAACAGTCTTTAATCAGTCTTTAATCTTTAATTGGATCACTTCTAATTTCTTAGTTAATAGAGAGATGCTGTTGGTGCTGTGTTTCTGAAAGCATTAACATTCAGTGGTTATGTACTTTGCAGTTTTGATATTTACTGAAAGAAAAAAAATTATTTTAATTCTGGTAATGCTAATGCTCACCTTCCTCTTTCTTAGAATGATCAGTCAACTGGAGATATAAAAGTCATTGGAGGGGATGACCTCTCGACCTTGACTGGAAAGGTATGGCCCTATGTACATTTGAAAACAAACAAACAAAACCACTAAAGAACCTACATACCTGCGTGGTTTTAAGGCTGCTCTTTTAGCCTGTGAAGATTATAGAGTTTTACAAAATGAAAATGGAAGAGTTTCACTTGTTTACCCCTATATACTAGGAGAGCGGATAAGCCCCACAAAAGCCATCAGTTTAGTCTGAACTTAACAAAAAAAACCCTGTTCACCATCTTCAGTATCAGCAAAGTTTTAGGAGATTTGTTTTTCTGCAGCGCCTGAGAAGAATAATCTTGTGTGGGTTGTTGACTACAAGCAACCTTTGAAAGAGAACGGCATTATTTATTTGCTGTGTTGGTGATTCAGTGAAGTAGTGGTGGGAATCCATACTGTCGAGACAGTAATGTGCAGCCCAGGATAGGGACGGAAGTTCCCGTTACAGGCGGTGACGAGAGAAGGAAATGAGAGAATGTAAACGGGGAATCTGCTTTTCTCCCGTGACTCTGTGGAGATCACTGAGCCAGATGTCTGGGGTTAAAGCGTCAGTGCCTCCTGCTCTGTCACAGCACATGACTTTCCCCTTCCCCTTACACATAGGTAATCTTTAAGGCGTGTATGTCAATATAAATTCAATAGTTCAATATAAAGGATGTAGGTTTGACAACATTGTGTGTGTGTCTGTAGTAGACACTCTTTGCTGTGGAAGAATACGAATTGTGTAGACTGTTTTGATCTCTTGCATATATCTAGAATCCTGAAAGTCTAAATAATTTAAAGACCACTTTGTACTCAGCGTGAGATGTTGAGGAGAATCTCGTCGCCAGGTAATTGTTACTGGAGCATCAGAAATGTTAACTACGTAGAATTTGCTGTTACATGTGTAAACATAAGTACATGCTGGTACAAATATTTAACTGCAATGAAAATTAATAAGTTACAGAGATTAATATATATAAGAAATGGCATATTCTCTAGATGTTAATGGATTTTTCTTTTTTCTTTTCTTTTTCCTTCCCACCAGAATGTTTTGATCGTAGAAGTAAGTATTATGTTTCACTTCGAAGTTCTAATGTGTGACTGGTAAGCGTTCTCATAAAGTTGTTCTTAAACTAGAAAACCTACAGTTTCTGGTTTCAAGGCTTCCAGGCCTGAATTTTGCAAGTGGGCTCTGAATTTAAAATGATCTGTGTTTTGAATTCTCAAATTGCATTCTACTGCCAAATTTAACAAGGAAAATATGCGTGTAAAATTGTTTGTATTTGCTTTCAGTTTTCAGGGATTCTGTCAATTCTAAAGTATCCTTCTTTTTTTTTTTTAATTAAAATATAGCTTAAACAAAGTGGTTTTTAAGCATATTATTGTTCTGTGTTTATAACAGCCAACCAGGAAATTAAACTGCGGGAGCAGAAAGAGGTTCCTAATAGGTATATCCTAAAATATGTGAAAAACAGATCTAAGCCCAACGCACGTGTGTATAATTTGTTTAGAGAATCGTGGCATAGAGAGCGCTGATTCATAAGTAGCATATTGCAATTGCTAAATTCCCATTCCTCTGTCTTGTCGTGGCTCTTTGGATGATACCAGGCAGAGTACACCTCAGTTTGATTTCTGGGTAGGTGCTGTTGCTTAATTCTTGCTTTCATACCTCTTTCTTGATGGACAGTGTCGCGTATGTTCAGTAAGTTTGGCAAAGGATGTTCTTGAGTAAGATTGCCAGTGTCAGGGCAGGGAAGCAGCAGCAGCAGCAGCAGACAGGAAAAAAGGGACGTGCAATCTAATCAAGTCTTAAGGCTCCAAATAATGGAAATGCCTTGTTTGAAACCAAAGAAACAGCTATGGCAACTGATCCAGTGATTCAGCAGCCAAAGGGAAGGATGTTTCCTCTCATAAAATGCGGGGGGGTTTATGTATGTTGGTTTTTTTGTTTTTAATTTGAGAAGGTTATATTATTCCACAGGAAGCACGTTCAGTTCCCAAACTCCTACCAAAATAGTAGATATACAGCAGTGTTTGTGTAACCAGTGGTGTCCTTCCAAGTATATTTTGCTTCAGATAGGCAGATGCATTTAATTATGTATCTGCTCCATTTCAGATGCATGTATGTCTTTAAAGTCCCGGAGAGCTAACTAGGTTAGTTTCTCATTTGTTCAGTGAATCATCTGTCCAGTGACTTGACTTATACACTATCAACTATGAACCCTTTTACCGATCACCATTTTAACTGTCAAACAATAAAAATGCACATTTATGGTAGGTTTAATATCGCTAGGCTTTTCTATACAGCATCCCTTTAATGTGCAAAAAAGTCTGAAGAAAATGGAGATTCACCTCCAATCAACAGATACTCAATACAAAATCAGTAATAGGCTCTATTTTTATTTTGGAGTATGGAAGTAGCTACTTATGTTTATTCACCAACTTTTATTTTTATCTGTATATCTGTATGCCTTTAACTTTTCTTGAGTTTATAACCATGATTAAAAGCATTAAGTGTTAGAGATGTTATTGCTGACAGGTGCCCTGTTGAGTTTTTTGTTTGATTTTTATTTTAATTGGGAGTCACGGGAAAATAAGCTGAAACCAGGACACTGCTGCTTCTGTGTTATCTACCTCCTTCCCTGCAGACAGGCTTGATTTCAGGCCAGGGGAAGGACTGTCCCTCTAAAGATTGTCTGATTGTTTCAGTGCGAATGAGGAGTCCCTTTCTGATGCATTGGTTGTAAGCCACGTATTCTTTTTTCTGCTTATATGCGCAGGGATTCAAATGGTGTGTCAAAATTCATTTCAGTGTGTTTGAGTATAGACTTTAGAACTGCACCCAGATATTCCCAGTGCAATTTCTTCAGCTATTTCTTGGATCTGTAATGTAAATTACTCTCCTTTTTCTTTAATTGCAATAATGGGTTGTTCTGCCTGTTTTCCCTTCTTACTTTTCTTTCTGTCTCTGTAACTGAGCTCAACAGTGAGACTAATGTTACTCTTATCATATTCAAATTAAACATTGTTTGTCTAATAGCTGCAAGGAGCACAAGCCATAACATCTCCAAAAGGAGCCAAGAAGGTCATAGTTCAGTAACCGCTTTCAAAGTCATAGTTATCCACGACAATTAAGATCTATTGTTAATGTGCGTGATCACGTTACTGAGCATAGTTACGTAAGCCCAACATGGTGTTACATGTCGCCTATATTTGATTACAAATAGTATTTTGGCATATTGTCATGCTCTTGCAGGTAAGCAGTTTCTGCAGTAGAAACTTGAAAATGCCTCTCTTGACTTGTTTAATATTCTTTCTTACATGAGTTTTTTTTATTTTCAGGATATAATTGATACTGGTAAAACAATGAAAACGTTGCTGTCTCTACTTAAGCAATACAATCCAAAGATGGTGAAAGTAGCCAGGTAAATTTTTCATGATTGTTTGTGCTGTATTTTACCTTAACAATGACAGACAGTGTTTAAAAAAAAAAAAAGTAGTGTAGAGTACATTTCCATGAAAGAAACGGGAGGGGGCATTTCTGCAGGAGTCATAGGAGTCATATACGATGTGATCTGTGGGAGTTTACTATTTGTTCAAACTCCAAAAGCACTTTTGCTTGTTATGAGAACCTACATTCGTTAGGCGGGTGGAAACACTGTTCTTTCCAGTCTTACTGCTGGAAGAATTTCAGTGCTTCATAACAGGACAGCTTGTGCATGCCTGGTACATGTCTTGCCTTATCATATGATGGTAAGATTTGTGTCCGAGTTATGTTTAGAAGTACATGGATGAGTGTAAACCTTTTGGACTTAACAAAAATATCCTCTCAAGTTGGTAGAAGTATTTGCAGCACAAATTTAGTTCATAAATGTAGACTTTTACTAGAGAAGGGGATAAAAAAATCAGTGGTTGTCACTTACCTATATGTAGTATCTATTCAAACATGTTTGTTTCTGCTTGCGCTGTCTGCAATTACAGTATGCTGCAGTCGTGTACCTGTGCAATGGAGACGGTTTTTTAGTTTCCCTTCTTTAATTGCAGAATTAAATTAGTTTGCACACTAACATTACTGTTTGTGTAGTGTGCATAGTGCAGCTGAGCTTTAGAGGTCATTCTGCGAGAGTCACCCAGCCATATGCTCTTCCAGGCTTTTCTACTTAGTTAGATCTTTAATCAATTAGTTTCAAAACATTTTATAATCAGGTAACTTATAACTAACAAGAAACGTTGAGGATAACATTATATTATTGACCAGTATTGACATTCTTCCTACTTCTTTTTAAATTGCATCTTCTGCGCTGCTGTGCTGTGGTTGTGTATTTTACAATAAACGATAATGATTGCTGGGGATTAAAGATAAAGCAGAGCTGTGTGTAATATCTGGTCATTTGTGTTGCCATAACAATGTCAAAGCAGTTGTTAAACGTGTGAGAATAGCTCTTCTTGCTGATAATCTGGAGGTGACCTGCTGAAGGTGAGGTTGTTGAGGATTTCTCCCTGGCCTGATTTAGTGTGCCAAATTTTACGTATTTGTACATAATTCAGCGCACTGAATAGTGCACTAACACTGCAGTGTACATCGTGAATATAATACAGTATGAGCAAGGTCCGGTTTCCTGTTGTTGAAACCTGTTGCAGTAATTTGGGTCTGCCAAAGACCTGAGGAGGTAACACATGATCATTCTACGTGGTCTTAAGTATAACGTTCTTAGTTACTTCACTTGCCTCTCTTTCTTCTCTCTCTCTCCCTCTCTCTCTTTTTTTGTTTTTAAATTTTCTTTCTCTCTGACAATTAAGCCGTTGTAGCAGGGAGGTGTTAGCTAGTCCTAATATGATTCTGGGGGTTTCTTTGATCAAATCCTACACCAATTCTCAAAAATTCTTACAACTAGAAGTTTCAGTAGCTGTCTAAAATTGAAACTGTGACTGACAAATGAAGCCCCACCTTCAGAGGGGATCCGGGAGGGAATTCTGTGCTTCATGCGTAGAGTTATGCTGACCTCTGTCTTTACATTCAGCCATCGACCACCTTTTCTTTCCCTCCCCAAGTCTCTGTGTCTCAGACAGATAAATATCAGGCCTGTGGGGTTGTCTTCTAAGAGGTAGAAGCGCTCAACTGAACAAGGAGCAAATCGAACCAGCAAGGCATTTCTCTCTGCTACAATACGCCCAACTCTGTATCTCCGTGGTTTTTACACCTCTGACTATTAATTCTGGAAAAGCGGAGCTGGTTTGTGTCGTTTGATCCTCAGAACCAATTACATTTTCTTTATGGGGGTCATTAGTACTGCCAGCGAAGAGGAGTTGAGGACGTGTTGCACAAGTGCAATCGAGGTTGTATTTAACCAGCTGAACTTTTGCTTCGTAATACTAACGCTTTTGAAAAAAGCACAGTTGGTTTGGCCAGATCCCAAGTTGTCGCCTCTTTACCTGTAAGCTAAATTGCGCCTGCAGTTCCTAACACACGTAAAACCTCATTAAGTCACTTTTCACGATGAAATCCATCCCGATCAGTATCTCCTGGCCTCTTTCTTACAGACCTATCAGTTATCCTTTAGGCTCTGAACCAGTCATGTTTCTAGGAAGTTCTGATATTGTCATTATGATCAGCTGCACCTGCAAATAAAATAGTTTAAAATATGTGTAGATGTGCTTTCAGTTATGCGCATTTAGGCCAAATTCAGCTTGTCTGTCATCAAAACAGTCTCTTGTATTTGTATACGGTGCTTTTCCATGTTTCAGTTTTACATTGGTTTTATTTGACAGTTTGTTGGTAAAAAGAACTCCTCGAAGTGTGGGATATCGGCCAGACTGTAAGTGATTTTCTGACAACCATTATTCATTTTTAAAAGTGTGTTAATGTATTGTGTACCCTTTGGTCATAGTCCAAGGATGTTCCAAATAAGTTTTCACTAATGATTCTGGATAGATTTTGCTCTTATTTAGGGAATTTAAATATTTTGAATGTATTTTGACAGGGTTAATCTGGATTTGGTCTGATCCTTTTTTTTCTTTTTCCTTAACTTTTTGTAACATTGTACTATATGAAAAGCAAACTTTGACATTTTGGTCCAGGTTACACCTTTTTCATGTGCAAATTCTCCCAGCTTGCATGCAGTCAGATGTTTTTGTCAGCAGAATCTGCTGGATTCCCCTTTGACGCTCTGGGGAGTGATTTGGGTGTCTAAACCTAACCACCTCACGCCATTTGGATGTCCCTGGGAATGAAGGAGGACCGCATAGGGTAGTAGGTCTGATAAAAGTTTACAGTGGCAAGATGCCTAAATTGGTACAAAACTGATGATGTCGAGGCATCTGAATTACTCCCTTTTTGTCTTCTCCTGTCTGTCCCAAGACCGTAAAGAAAGGACCAGCATCCACAGCAGAGAGTGGCACCAGAGTGACAACTCCTCCTGCCTTGGGAAGGGCTGTGTGTTTTAACCTTGTTCCAGAGGCCAAATTCCTGTTTAGCTGGACCATGGAAGTGGAGTGAATTTAGCGACAGAATCTTCTTCCTACTCCTTTCTGAGTTTGCAATATTCTGGAACTGAATTTTTTCAATGCCTTAAGGCTTAGTTGAGGTGTTTTCCTCAGTCAAGGATGCTCCTCATTCCTGAGATCTTATTATGGGCTTAGCTGGGTTACTGGTCTGCCTTTGGAGCATCTTGCAGCAGATGACTTGTTTTGCCATCTGTCCACAGAGACAACCTGTTCGGTGCGGGACGTGCGAGCTCTGAAAGAAGAGACAGCAAGGCAGTAATGGCTGGGCCTCTGTTTTATCCCTCTATTGTGAGGCCAAGCAGATGCTAAACTTCACCTTAATTTTTCCAAAAGCGCACACAGCCTTTTCTTCGACTTGTACAATTTCTCTCCCTAATTTCCCTTACAGACCCTGGTTGTAGCCAGGGAGGGAAAAACCACGCAGCTTCCCTGTGCTCAGGAGTCTTTCATTTTAGCATGAAGGGGAGAAAGCCATTTGGAAATTTTATATTGTATATAATTTAATATTTTTGGCCATTTTATAGTGTGTGTGGACAGGTTGGACTGATACCGCCTGACCACCCACAAACCGTCCTGCTAGAGCTGCTTAGACAATCTGTGGAGTAGCTGATGTTGTCTTTCTAGGCAGCTTCTCTGGGAGGAAAAAAACACAACCAAACACACTAAATTTGGAAATTTTGGTGAAAATTTGGTGGGGGAAAAAAAAAAAAAAAACCCACAGCTGTTTCTGAAACTTGCAGGTGACTCCATAACGAATTCTTTGCGCTTCACTATTCTCTATATCACAGACTCAGTATCTAAGACGTGCTCTAGCAGTGATAGTATATTCCTGCATAGTGGGTCAGTGCCTGCGAGTCGCGAGGATGGAGTCCACCGGGCAGTTACTCAAAGGCGAAGGATTGGCTTCCCTGCAAGAACCGTGGTTCTGATACACGCGTTATTCCGTGCTCGCTCTCCCAGCCCTTCACAGAAAGTCCTGTGGGACTTGCGCACCCACAGTTTGGAAGGAGCTGACGACTGAACCTGCCAACTCGTTACGCCTGTGGGTACCCTTCCTGCAGCCCTGCCCCAGGCGCCGGCCCAGCTCCCTCTCCGGTGATACTGGGAGCGTGACATGTCCTGTCCTCCCCAGATCCGCTGCGGCTGCACTGGCACGTCAGGCATCTAGGGAGTGCTCTTTTTTGTATGTATTTACAAAGTTGCAGGAATTTTTTCAAGGAATTTTACGTTCTGATAATAATGCTGTGTCTGTGGATTTCAGTACTTCCATTCATTTCCTGCAGACTGCGTGCTAGCACCACGCTGCTGCGTGGGAACCAATAAACACATCCATTTAATTTTGCTTTAGTCGATGAAATAAATCAACAAAGTAAGTTAAAATTTTAAAATACCTCGAATATTAATGTGAGGGTGCTTGAGTAGAAGGAATAAAGTGAGTTAGGATGCACACATAGCGATACAATTCCAGATCGCCTCTGTAAAAAGGTCTAACGAACTCTAGGAAGTTCTTTTCTAACATACTGGTGACTTATGGTCTTTTTCAGTTGTCGGATTTGAAGTGCCAGACAAATTTGTTGTGGGATACGCCCTGGATTACAATGAATACTTTAGAGATTTGAACGTAAGTAATTTTTCCCGTATGTTTTTGTCCCATTTAAAACCAGGGAGGAGGAAGGAAGGGAAGTCCCCTCACGTCGCTCTCCCTCCTCTGTAAATCATGCCTGGTGTGCAAATCTGTTCCACTGGTGATGCAACGAGGAGAGCAAACCCTAGGGCAGCAGGACAGCCTTTTGGAGCTCTTAGGAGACTAAAATTTATTTGGCTACGTGCACAATGGAGGCTACGCATCTCCTGTCAACTTTGAAACAATATGAAGTTTCTTATCTCACCAGATGCCTGCAACAAAGAAATGCATTTGCTTAGTTAATAAGAGAAGAGGAACCTTGGAAGTTAAGAGGGGGTCGCTTTCTTCATCTGGGTCTCGCCAGCTTTATACTGGACGCTGTGTGGGTTAATTAGAGGGAGGAGGAAGAAGGCAATGTTGAGACTTGTAGACAAAAAAAAATGGCTGAAGTTGGTCTACATAAATAGTATCACAAGATTCTTTCATACTGAAATGTGTATAGCGTGCTTGGATTTTTTTCAGAAGTGCGTTACTGAATGCACATGTAAACCGCTGGTCTCTTACGTCACTTTTCTAACAGGATCTTTTTATTTTGTTTTGTTTCAGCATATCTGTGTGATCAGCGAGACGGGGAAGCAGAAGTACAAAGCATGAAAGCATAGTTCAAGTGCTATGACAACAGAGCTTTGAAATGTTTTGTTTACCGAGTCCTATCTTTCACAGGCTTCAACTCTGGTACACCAGCTAAAAATTGTAGGATGCCCCAGCCCCATTGTCATACCGCTTACTATAATTTATTGCATGTACGAGATCAGATCTTGTCTTGTTCATTTATATTTTAGAACTGTAAACAACCGGTGCGGTTCTGCACTCCTTGTTTTGATTTGCACTATGACTCTACCGACTATTGCTGCCCCTGGTTGGGTTGTGCTGTTTGTGAGCTCCGGAGTCTAACTCTCGCAGTGGTAAATTGCTTAAACCTCATCAACCCAGAACTGAAATAGTTCAAGTACTGTAAATGTAAAACATTTTATGATAGGGAAGTCTATTAGTAATATTTTTAAAATCTGTAATTTAAGTTTTATATTTTAATGCACAGATGTGATTGTGATTAACGGATAGTTGCACCTTTGGGTGTCATAAAGCATGAGGAGCAGCCAGTTACAGTATCTGTAATCTCTAAGGAGCTCATTCGGATCTCCCGGAGTTGCCTTATTGCTGTAAAGGAAGTCTGGGTGAAAAAGTCTTTTTTTGTTGTTTTTTTTTGTTTGTTTTTGTTTTTTTTTTTTAAGGAGATGGAATGACAAAACAGAATGTTTAAAATCTACTTTCAGTTGAGCTGCCTGTTTCTCGTGGATTTTTTTTTTTTCTTTCAAAATACCCATCAGCCAGTGGAATTGCCTTTTAAATTTAAACGATTTTAATATATTTGTGAAAAAGTATTGTAATGTTTACTTTATAAGATCTACCAAACAAAGTACTTTAAATAAAGGCTGTCTCTTTAAAATAAGCCCCATACCTTTATGCCGCTCGGTCTGTCTATTAAAGTGCTCTTGAAATTTCCTTCTCGGTGAGATTTTTCATGAGTGTTTCTGATGGTGAAGGCAGACTCTCCATTTGGTGTCTTTGTAGAGCTTTTCGTTAACGTTATCCCGGCTACAAGAGAGATGATGAAGCGCTGAGGGAAAATAGGGAAAGGCTTGCGTGTTCTATAACCAACGTAGATTTTGGAGAAAATGGTTTAAGCACTGTCCTTTCTTCTGTTTTGGCAAAGATGAAGAGTGGAGATTATATGTTCATTAAACACATACATGTGGAAAACCCCCAGCGCCATTTTGTACAGAATCGTTTGGGTTTGTTTCTTTAACACCTCTGTTCGCGTCAATTCTAAATGGGGCAGCCCGTCTCCCACCTCCTCCTTGGCCGTGCTCTTCCATCCCTTCGCTGCCCCGGCTCCCGTAGCTCTGCGCGGGGGTTCCTCCCCTCTGAGCTCCTATTTAACGCTGCTCAACGCTCGATACGTCACGAAGTTTTTGCCAGCCTGTTTGGAAGGATTTTTCTGTGGTTTTGGAGCTTGGGTCGTGCTTCTGTGCCTTTCCAAGTACCGCGCATCCTTGTGCATCCGTGCTGTGTTCGGTTACAACTGTAGTAGTCTGTAGCAGACCTAAAATATGAATAACTTACACGATGGAATTCAGATCAAACAACCGTGATCTGTAGGAGACCTATTTGTAAATCAAAATTCTCATTAACAAATATTAGAACACTGCTCGTGATTATACGATACTTTTGCAATGTTAGAGTTAACTTTCCAAAGAGCTCTGGTTTTTTGTTTGTTTTTTTTTTTTTTCCCAAATGCACTGCAAAGTCGGACTGTACGACGTCTCCATCTCCTAAATAACGTTTGTGGAGTTGCCTTTCCGAGAACCTGGACCGTCCCTGGGACAACTTGTTGCAAAAATACCTGATGCAGCTCCGAGAAGAGGAAGCGCAAAAGCAACATGGGGAAACAGAAACCACTTGAGAATTGCTACATCCATCCATGTTTTCGCTAGTTCTGGTTGAGTTTAAGGTCTAATCTTAAAATGCGGCAGTTTCTTCAGCCTTCTGAGTAGTTCCTGCTTCACAATCCTAAAATAAATTCATGGCACCTGGAGATTACACTGGAGAGGAGGCCTAAAAGTGTCTACTTACACAGGGAAAGAGTGAGAAGCGATGTTCGGTGTCTTTTGGGACTAAACCCTTCAATTAGTTTATCCTGTTGGTGAAGACAACATTCAAACGCCGTGATTTGGGAAAGGGGGTGGGGGGGAGATTTAGTCATAAATGAGGGGGTTTGTCTTCCAAATTGGGGAAACGGGAGGGTAGGAACTGCGTGGACACGCGTGTGTCGGGGAGTCACGGAAGAGGGTTGGGAAGATGCTCCTGAGCTACGCTGACCCCAGGAGCGAGGGTTGGCCTCCTAACGAACCTCAGACGGGAAAGGTCGATAATTTAAAAAAAAAAAAAAAATCCCACATTTCAAATTCTGGGGAACAGGCACCTTTTTTTTTTTTTTTTTTTTTTTTTTTTACATTTTCTTCACAGAGGTGCTTGCCTGATGGAAGTTTATCACCCCAGAGGGATTCCTCCCTCAAAACCTTTTGGTGCTTTTCGACGAAAATTGCTTGGAGGAAAAGTTAGCCGCTCTCTCGCCCCTGCTGGAACGCCCCTAACGCGCCGCAGCCCTTCACAGCACCTGGGCCTGCGCTACGGGAAGATAAATTCCCACTTGAAAAAAAGCTGAAAACGCAATCGTTAACTTTTTAGGCAGTAATTTTGGTTAAAAGGCTGGGGTTTTCGTCACACCTTGGCAAGCTAAATGCCAACTTTATGCAACCCAGACATATATTGTTAAAACATTATGAAAGCACAGAGACAATCTTGTATTTGAACGTTTATGCGGCATTTGAAATTCATTAGAGCTCCACGTTTTATGACTCGCAAATGTATGCTGGAAAAATAATTTTGAATATTTATAGGCTTTAATATACCGTCTCACCCCGTGACATCTGGCGTTTCTGTACGTTTCGGTAATTCCCGCCTGCCGCGGGCCGCTGACGCTGCCTGATGTAGTGCTGCAAATGCGCAGCGCAGGCTTGGAGTGTTTGTTCTTCTCACTTTAAATCCACATGGATCGGAATCTGAAGTGCTTGGGAAGGAGCTGGGCCGTGGAGTTAAAAGTCTTTATGTGACCTGAGCCGGCAACTCGCTGCGGGGGTGAATGCTGGTTTGAAAACAGACAAACGAGGATCTTTTAAGCAGCCTTGTAATTGTATGTCCTGGCTGACGGAGTGGTGCTGGTGGCTCATTGTTACGCTCCGAAAGTGCTGCCAAGCCAGAGAAAGAGACCTGGGAGTCCTGGGGGACAACAGGATGCCCATGGGCCACCAATGTGCCCTTGTGGCCAAGAAGGCCAATGGCATCCTGGGGGGCATCAAGAAGAGCGTGGCCAGCAGGTGGAGGGAGGTCATCCTCCCCCTCTGCTCTGCCCTGGGGAGGCCACAGCTGGAGTGCTGTGTCCAGTTCTGGGCTCCCCGGTTCCAGAGGGACAGGGAACCGCTGGAGAGGGGACAGCAAAGGGCTACCAAGATGCTGAGGGGACTGGAACACCTCTCTGATGGAGAAAGGCTGAGGGATTTGGGGCTCTTCAGTCTGGGAAAAAGACGACTGAGGGGGGATCTTATCAACACTTCTAAATACTGAAAGGGGGGTGTCAGGAGGATGGGGCCAGGCTCTTCTCAGTGGTGCCCGGGGACAGGACAAGGGGTAACGGGCACAAACGTGACCATGGGAAGTTCCACCTGAACATGAGGAGGAACTTCTTTGCTGTGAGGGTGGCAGAGCCCTGGCACAGGCTGCCCAGAGAGGTGGTGGAGTCTCCGTCTCTGGAGACATTCCAACCCCGCCTGGACGCGTTCCTGTGCCACCTGCTCTGGGTGACCCTGCTCTGGCAGGGGGTGGGACTGGGTCATCTCCAGAGGTCCCTTCCCACCCCTGCCAGTCTGGGATTCTGTGACCCGGGGTGAGGGCTGGCCCTGCTCCCAGGAGCACTGCTCCCCACGCTGCAAAGCAGCACCGCTGCCGGCTCTGCCCGTCTTTGGTTCTTGCATCCAGCCAGGTCAGAGATCTGCGGAGCAAGTGCCTTCATAAGCAAATGAGACATCTCAGTTGTCTTTTTTTTTCTTTCTCTCTCTTTTTTTTTTCTTTGTCTCTTTTTTTTTTTTTTTTTTTATTGTATAAGCACTTGTAATTGATTTAATCTCACAGGCAGTTTTACTTTGGTAATATTTTGATGAGGAAATCGCTTCCTCGCTCTGCGAAGGTGCCAGCGCCGCGCTGCAGGCAGGAAGCTGAAGAAGGGAGGGACAGACGAGCGCAAAGATGGAGCAGGATGCAAAAGCTGGCAGCGAGGGCTTCCAGCCCCGGGGGCTGAGTCAGCCAAGGCGGGTGCGAGGTGTGCGCGGGACACGTTTGTGTGGCTGCAGACACAGCTCTGTGTCCAGGCTTCGTCCTCCGGGCTCTTCCGCGCCGGTGAACCCCCGCCTGGGGTGAAGCGGGGCGTCCCAGCAGGTGCCAGTCCTCACAGGAGTGGGCAGGAGGGACAGGCCCCTGCCCGCCAGTACATCCAGGCGCGGGTAAATGAACCTGGGTTTTATCTAAAAAGAGAATATCGGTGGCATCTTTATTTTTCAATCACCCCCCCCCCTTGCCTATAACCAGAAAGGGAACCAACCCTCGTGTCCCCGGCCTGTCGCTGGGTCGCCCGCAGCACATTGCTGTGTCTGGGAACCACAACTTCGGGCATTGGGGGGGGGGGGGTGTGTGTGTGTGTGTGTGTGTATTTCCCAGACGGTCCATGTTCTTTCCTACACATAGTGAGTCCCCCCCCCGCCACAAATACAGCCAGGAGAATTGAATTCCCCAGTGGACGATGTCTGTGTGTGTAAATGAGGACCCATCTCTTTCCGCCTCCAATCCCAGCCCTGTCGGGCTTCCCGCAGCCGGGCAGCGTGTCCCTGCCACGCACGGGTGGGAACGCTTCAGGACTGCTTTTGGAAGAGACTCAGGCAAAACTCAGGTCTCCTACAATCTTTTGCTGCGCAGGGCGGCGAAGTGACCTGCTTTCTTTCACGTGTTCCAACCCCGCCACTGAGAGCAGCATTGTCTCCCCACGGATTTTTCGTGGTGGGGGTGCGCCAATGCCCCCGGATCCGTTGCGCGGTGGTCGGGGATGCCGGCGCGGGGCTGGGTTCGCTGCCTGCAGCCTGCGAAGCAGCCGAGGCAGGGTTTTGGGGAGCCCAAAGTGGTGTTGGGGTTTTGGGGAGCCCGAGGTGTTGTCGGGGTTTTGGGGAGCCCAAGGCATCAGCTTTGCCATCGAAGGATGGAAGCGTCAGGGAGGGAGAAAAGCCTTTTCCCTGGGGATAGACTTTCTGGGTACTGACGGAACACGCAGCTTTCCTGTGCTTTCCGCTGGGCATCCCGTGGGGCCCGGGACGCGCCAGAGCAGCGATGCCAATGCCGATGCCAATGCCGATGCCGATGCCTCACTTGCCCGTTTCCCATCTGAGGAGCCGGGACACGATAAAGCCATCCCGAAGGCGGGGGGAGGAGAGCGGAGGGGACCGGCTGTGCTTTTAAATGGACATCGCAGCGTATTTATCAGCTCTTCTTCTCCTCAAACAATTTCCTTTCTTGCCAATTTTCTCTCTTCCATTCACAAAATGCAAAAAGTACCCCATAGCAATCGGAGAATGACAAAATCCGAGGGAGAAACAGCCTTTGCCGTGTAAAATCCTTACGCTCGCAATTAGAAAACCGTCTTGTGCTGCCGAAGTACAGAATAAGGACACACACAATCCCCCCGTGTAGCTGCACCTCCCACACCCCCTCGTCCTCCCCCGCCATCCCAGTTGTGCACACTCAAATAATTTCTTTTCGGTACGAGGTGGAAGCTCTTTCCTCTCGCAGAGAACTCGCTCTGCCCAGTTCATAAATGAATACGTGCTTTACTCGTACCCTATTTTGAGTAACCTCCAACGTTCTGGTGCTTGACCAGCGCACAGGAATGGGGTCACGTGAGAAATTGAAACGATTTTGAGTGAAACGGAAAGAAATCCCTTTTTTTTTCTTCCACTTGGTGAGTTTGTTGCCAAAACCCACTGAGTCCTCAGGGCGCCAGCGCCATCCTTTGCCCTGGAGGTGACACTCGCTTTAGCAAACCCTTGGGATGGGTGAGCCGGGGGTCTGCCGGGGGGGCTGCCACCACCCACCACCTTTAAATTAACCAAGGGGATTGCGTCCTTCCCGCAGCTTTGCGTGGGGGATACCGGTGGCGTCCCCCTGAACCCTGCTGCAGGAGAGGTCAGAGCCGCCTTAGCCAGGATCGCCCTCGCTAAAACGGGCGGACGAAGGGGTTTCTCCCCCGATCAGTGCAAAAAAAAAAGCAAGACCTGAAGTTGTGAGCGCCCAGCACCGGGCGCTGCTGCCGGGCAAGGCGCTGCTCCAAGCCGTTGGGAAAGCCGGGATGGGAGCGCGGGATGGGGCTGTGGCACCGCAGGGGAGGTGGGTGGGCAAGAAGTGCAAGGGAAGCAAGATCCTGCTGGATACCGCGACGAGCCGCTGCCAAATATTCCTTTTGCATCAAAGGAGGCGAGCAGGAAAGCGCCGAAGGTAGATAAGGCGGCTTTTGGCGTCGCTTTTTTTAGTGTTTACAGGAATCTGCAACACCTCGTTTGGCTCCCACCCCGCCGCCTCGCTCACGGAGGTACCTGGTACTGTCGGCAGAGTAACGCCGCAGCAGCCTTCGCGTGTGGGAGGGTTTCGGTCTGGGTGAAATTAATAAAAAAAAAAAAAAAAAAAAAAAAAAAAAAGGTGTAGAAACGTGCAATGAATGAGCTTGTCTAGAGCCTGCCTCCTAAACCCAGCAGCCGCGCAGCGGTGCAATGCGCTGCGTGGATTTACCTGCCGGGGGAACCGCCACCGTCCAGCTCCATTATTAAAAAAGAAAAAAAAAAAAAAAAATCACGGCAAAAAAAAACCTACTGGGGAAGCTGAAAGGCTTTTCCTCCACAGCGGTCACGCACGTTCCTGACGGAGCAGACTTCACATTTTATAAAACAGACGCCTTGCTTTAGCCGATAGCAAGGGAAAAGCTGCTGCCCCTTTGCGGGGCTGGGGGCTGGGGAGCAGAGCTGCCCCCGCTGACGCCGGGGGCTCCGCTGGCCCAACTCGGCGCAGGGATGGGATGCTCTGCAAGCGCTTCTGTTGCCTTTTATTTTTTTTTTTAATTTATTTATTTTTTTTAATTTCCAAGCGGTTTGTGCCGAAACGTGGTAGTGAAGTCAACCTGCAACAAACTTGGATGTTTCAAGGGAAAAAAAAAAAAAATACGAGGGGAGCTGCCCCAGCTTCTCAGCCAGAGCAGCCCAGCTGGATGTCTGTCCCCTGGGCTTTCTGCTTTAGTCATCGGCAATATCCTGACAGATTTGGAGCAGAGACATGCTGACAAAGTAGTGGGAGCAGCAGAAGGGAGTGATCGTGGCGCAGGAGGCACATCCACCACCCCTGCGCCTTGACCACAGCACATCCATCCCCCCTGTGCCCAAACCACGGCACGGCCATCCCCACCCTGTGCCCAAACCACGGCACGTCCATCCCCGTCCTGTGCCCAACCACAGCACATCCACCACCCCTGCGCCCTGACCACGGCACATCCACCACCCCTGCCCCCCGGTCACGACACATCCATCCCCTCTGCACCCCAGCCATGGCACATCCACCACCCCTGTGCCTAAACCATGGCACATCCATCCCCTCTGCACCCCAACCACGGCACATCCACCACCCCTGTGCCTAAACCATGGCACATCCATCCCCTCTGCACCCCAACCACGGCACGTCCATCCCCTCTGTGCCCAAACCACGGCACATCCACCACCCCTGTGCCCAACCACAACACATCCACCACCCCTCCACCCCGGTCATGGCACATCCATGGCCCCAACCATGGCACATCCACCACGCCTGTGCCCGAACCAGGGCACATCCATCCTCTCTGCAGTCCAGTCATGGCACATCCATCCCCCCTGTGCCCAACCACAGCACATCCATCCCCCTGCACCCCAGTCATGGCACATCCCTCCCCTCTGCACCCCAACCATGGCACAGCCATCCCCTCTGTGCCCAAACCACGGCATATCCACCACCCCTCCACCCCGGTCATGGCACATCCATGGCCCCAACCATGGCACATCCACCACGCCTGTGCCCGAACCAGGGCACATCCATCCCCCCTGCACCCCGGTCATGGCACATCCATCCCCCCTGTGCCCAACCACAGCACATCCGTCACGCCTGCGCCCTGACCATGGCACATCCATCCCCTCTGCACCCCAACCATGGCACATCTACCACCCCTGTGCCCAAACCACGGCACATCCACCCCCTCTGTGCCCAAACCACAGCACATCCATCACCTGGAGCTGGGGGTTGGACAGGAACCGCTCACCCACAGCCCAGCCACCTCCACAGGCACATCCTTCTCTCTCCCCCGGGATCGTTTTCCCTATCGGCTTGATTCAGCCTCTACATTTCGTTCTTGCCCGCTGCTCCGAAAACCGCGGTGCTTTTATTCTCCTGTTACTGTCAGGGCGGTTTGATGCTGTCTGGAAGGTGAAAGCGGAGTTTTAGCAGGACCCTTCTGTTGGAGACCGAGGTGGAGATCTCTTTTTGTAGCCGAGAAAAATCAAACCGATCACAACAGAAAGGTCTAAAAAGGACTAAACCTGCTTTTTAACTCTTACTCTCCACTTATAAACGCAAACAGCAGAAAACCGTCCTAAAAAAAAAAAAAAAATCTGATGTAAAATTAATAAAAGTGTAGAAGTACAGAATTAATCACTTTACTGGCCAATTTCCCTGTAAACCAAGTTATTCATTAAACTGTTTTCTTGAGAGAAAGCAGTATTTTATACGGTGGTTAAGGGCTTGACTTGCAGAAAGCAGGAATCAACCGTTTTATGGACACAGGCGCAAGAATACCCATGTTTGCTTTGAAATGAGTCAGTTGGGCGTCCAAATATTGTGACTTTGAGCTGTTTGTGCACCCACACCGGCACCTTCTGCACCTCCCCTGTGCCGGAGGCGTCCGTGCACCAGGGAGGGGTCCCCTGTGCCGCTCGCCCGGCGGCACCGATGCTCGCCCGCCGCTCACCGCGCAGCCCCGGAGCCGCCGCGAAGCTGTAAATCAGCAGGAGGACGGTCCCCCACCACCCCCCTGCCCCGCGACTACCGACTGTGATTTATTGATTGCTAAAAACAGTTGGAAAAACAAACGTTCTGGGATTCGCAGCCGCCAGCGCTCAAGAGGAGACTGCAGGATAGGATCGGGCCCTTAACGATGCACCATCACAACAGGCGACCGCGCTCCCACCGCAGGGGATGGAGGGATGGGTGGATGGATGGATGGCACCATCCCAAGCCTTCTCAAGAGCAACCTTGGCCCCACGGCGGTCCCGGTGTTTATCCCTTGCTCCCGCCAGGGCTGGGAAGCTGCGAGCGGTGCGATGCTCAGGGCAGAGGAAGGGAAACCATCTCACCTTGGGGCTGGGCTTGCTCAGGAGGAGCTCGCTGCTGCAGCCATGGGTCTGGGGACAAACCCTTGGGGTGCTCCAGGCCTTCCAGACCCACCAAACTCTTCCCACTACGTCCCCAGTGCTGCCAGATGCTGGGTGGGTGCTGGCAGCCCCCAGCCCGACAGTGCCTGACCCGGGCGCCCGCTGGAGCTGCAGGTCCCGCCCCATGGCAGGGCTTCCCCAGGAGCACCCCAAGCCTTTCCTTCTCCCCACCCAGGTAACACTCTGGTCCCCATCTCCCCATCAGTCCTCACCCACCCCCCCACCCCCCCCGCAGCTGCTGGAGGCAGGGTACAGCAGGGCGAGTAATGGGGGGACCACCATTAGCCCTTACCCATCACCAGCACCTCCCCCCCCCCCCACCGAGGTCCTCCCTCCTCCCCAGCGATGCCGAGGAAATGCTGAGGAAGGACATGGCACCATTTCCCAGCCCTGGCAGTGCCCTCCGCCCGCTCCCCACCTGGGGTGGGACGTTGGGTACCCACCAGCAGTGGGGTGTCGGGGTGCAGCCCGTCGTCCCCATCCCCCCCCCATTAACGACACCAAGCCCTCGTTAGTTGCTGCCTCCGCAGTGGTTTATTGGTGTGGGAGGCGCCAGCCCCCCGGCAGCGGGGTGGAAGGCGCCCTGGGGGTGCCGTGGAGGGCCCCCCCTTCCCCCCCCCCCACTCCCCCCCCCCCCGAGAGCCAGAGCCCCGGCTCCTGCGGCAGGGACCGATTTCCAGCCTCACTAAAGCAGCAATGCAATACTGGAGAGCAACAGGCGATCCCCAACTCCAGTATTTACGTGCTGCTAGAGCACTGCTGACAGCTCTCCAGCCCAGCACCTCGCCACGGCCCCCAGACCACCCCCTCCACCCACCCCCCCCCCCCAAACTCCGGGGGACAGAGTACCTTGGGCCATCCTTCGCCGGGGAAGGGACGGAGGAGCCACGGGGTGCAAAGCCACCACGGGGGCCGTGCCCGCGTGGGAGAAGAAAAGGGAGCTACGAGTCCCTCCTTGCCTGCGGGGCCGGCCCCGCCGGGACACCCGGACACACACACGCACGCTCCTGGGGGGACGGATTTGCAGCCGCCAGGGGATGTGCGGAGACAGAAGCACCAGAACTTATCTACACGTACCTGGTCAACTGAGCTAAAGAGAGACATGGGACTGCGTTAGCTTCCACATCTATGATACCCAGAAGCTCACTTTCTTGTCTTATCCTTGAGGTAATGAGGCAGCCCAGAATGGTCTGTATCTCCTTGTCCCTACAAACCATGATGTGCTGCTACATCTCCTCAAAGCCCACTGAATGTTGACATTCCAAATGGTATTTTGAATATACACGTATGTATTATTATTGTTATTATTATTATTTCAAAACCATGATAAAAGGCACTGAAGAACACTCTACAATGAAGAATTTAACGCACATGCATTACCACCACGGGACTATTCTTTTTGGGGGTTTTTTTTTTGGTTTTTTGGTTTTTTTTTTCCTCTCTCTCTCTCTCTCTTCACGGGTCCTATCAGACAGTCTGTAACTATAAGAGAACAAGCAGTTACACAGTGCAAACAAACCAGAAACAGAATCAGAAATAAACTGTTCCCTTCCCACCCCCAAAAATATTTCGGGCCTCGGCACACGCGCACCTTCCGATGCGGCAGAGCCGCCACTTTGGCAGCAGATCCCAGACCCCCCCCCCCCACAGCCCGCCCCAGCCCTCTCTGGGGAAACGTTACCTGGTGCTTCCCTCCGAGGGGCTGCTGAACAGCACGGATTTTTTTTTTTTTTTTTTTTTTTTTTTTTTTTTTTTTTTCTCCAGGAGTCACAATGTTAATATTTCAGATAAATAAATCCAGATTCCAACAGTTCAAAAAAACCCTGTTCAGTTTTCCTTAAAATATTTTTTATTCGGCTCGTTTTGACTTTTGAGAAATCTAAAAAAAAAAAAAACCAACAAAAAACCCCCACAAACTGACTCCCCCCCCTTTTTTAAAAAAAAAAAAAAACCAAAAAAAAAAAACTAGATTGCGCTCATTCACTATTTGAATGGACAAACTTTATGTGATCAGAAATTAAAGACACCCTGGAAGCTGACGGCCCCCCCGGCCTGTACCAGCATCCCCAGCGCAGCGGCGAGGGCTTTTTCGTGCTTCCTTTTGACTTTACTTTTTTCTTCCCCCGCTTTTAGTTATGTGACAACTTCCTTCAATTCATTTTCTTTAAAAGCGGCATCACAAAAAAAAAAAAACCAAAAACAAAACAAAACAACACAACCCCGGACAATGTCAGCAGTGACGCCACCAGGCGAAAGGCTCGTGCCGCGGCCGCCGCGCCGGGCTCCAGCCCGCCCCCCCTCTTACTCCCTGCCCCTTCAGCAAACTCCAAAAAAAAAAAAAAAAAAAGGAATTTCAACAGCTCTCGTCACCTGGGCCAAATTATTGCAAATTTTAAATCAAATATTTGCCAATCAAAAAGCAGTTTGTTTTGGGGTTTTTTTTTTTTTTTTCCTCCCCCCCCCCCACCACCACTTGAGCGTCCTCGGCACCAGCAGCAGCAGGGCCGGCTCTCCCACCAGCAACTGCTACTTACGGCAAAGCCAACAAGCGCCCAGAGAAGGTTAAACCTGTACAAGCTAAAACAAAACACCCCCACCACCGCCCCCACCCCCCCCCCCCGCATAATTTTACCACTAATTATTCCGTAACGACGTTTTACTTGACTGTACCTGTGCAGTTTTATTTCTTTCATCTCTTCAAGTGACTCAAACAAAAAAAAAAAAAATCAAATAATAAAGGCAACAGCAAACAACCTCCGCTCTAGAACCCATTTCGATTGTGTTTGAGGTCCCTCTTAATTAACGCTTTTCTATATAAACCCCAGTTTTTCGGCTAGTTCGACACGGGGGGCAAGAGCTCTCTTCAGCGAGGAGGACCTTCCAAGGGGAGGGCTCCATACACCTCCACCAGCCTGTTCTCTAGCACGGAGGGAGAAATCCAACGCTCGCGCCGGGCATTGGGCAAGCAGAAATCTGGGATACGCAGCGCAAGACGTATTCTGAGAAACTCCGCGCGTTTATGACGGGACAGCGTAATTATTTTAAAGCAGTAGAAAGCTCCGCCTTTGAATCACCCCATCTCACTACTTCGCCTTCTTTCAAGCTCAGTCTGTGCTCTGGACCCTCCATGCTAAAGCAGGAAGGTGGCAGCTGAACGGGACGGTTTGAGTTTATCCGGACCCCCCCGAGGCGGTACCCACAGTGCCCCGGAAGGGACGCACGTCTCGGGATACGCCTTTCAGAGGAACCTGCCTTTATCCGGCTGCAGGTGCTTCGGAGCGAGTCGGCCGCGGGAGCTTACCTTCCCAACTCACCTGGGGATGCAGCGGCTCCTCCGCGCTGGCTCTCCCGGGGGGCAAGGACGCGCTCTTCCCGAGGGATCTAGGAAGCAACACAAAGAGGGTTGAGGAGATGCTCGCAGAAGCACCGCCACGCTCCAGGAGGGGACACCGGGGCCGTCGCGCAGCCTCAGGGAGTCCCCTCCTTAGGGATGTGCAGAACACAAGGGCTCAGATGGGCGCAAATATTTTTTTAAATTAGGGGGAAAATAAAAATAAATCAAGTTTTCACCTCCAGACAGGGCAGGCTACAAAGCAGCACATGAAGAGCGAGGGCATCCCTCCTCTCCTCCCCATCCCTGCTGCCCGGGGGGTGACTCTGGGCGGTGGTACCCAAGTAACCCCCCATCATCACCCCGGCGCCGGGCAGCCAGCAGGGATGAGGCGAGATGGCTCCTGCTGGCCAAAACCAGTGGTCAAGCAGAAAAGCCACCGCACACGGCTACCAGGAAGCCCCCACCACCCCCCAAAGGGGTTAAACCAGCAGCAGCGAGAGCAGCCCATTGCTCTTGGCAGACCAGAAGCGAAGGAAAAGTCTTATTTACGCCAATTTAGGGGATAACCCCCCCTCAGGACCAGCAGGTAAGATGCAAGGCGGCTATTTGGGGGCTGGGGCTTTTTTTTTTTGGTGGCATCTCAGCCCCTCGCTGCCGGGGCAGGCAGCATCCCAGCAGCACCACCAGCCTTTGGGAACCGGAGGGGTCCCTCTGCGCCCGGTAGCCCCAAATATCAAGAGAACTGCCCCAAAAGCTCCACCTCGATGCAAAGGCACCGCCAAGAGCTCTTCTGCTCCGCGCCCGCGGCGTGTCCATCAGCTGTTTCTAGAAATCCAGGCTTCTACCTGTCACCTACGCGAACCAACCACCTCCAGGGGTTTAATTAAATCCCCCGCACAACCAGGGAAATTCGAACACGCAGAAATCCATTAATGTAGCTCACAAAACAATGCAGCTTCCTCTTGCCAAAGTATATTGGGCAATTAAGTTAAAAAAACACACGCGCCCCCCTCCCCGAGTCCAAACACACACGTGAAACCAAAAGAAATTCACCCCAAAATACGGGGTTCCCTTAAAACACAACCCAGTCCCTCCTCACGGACAGCGTAACCAGGAAAAAAAAAAAATAGAGAAAAAAAAAAATAGTGAGAAAGAGCGCCATGGGAAAGGAAAGGAAATAAATATAGGAGCCTATGACAGGACAGATTTGCATACAGAGCCTTCACTGACTCGCTCACTTCAGGGCCAGCTAAGCCCAAAAACCAGTAAATATTAAGCATTTCCTATATAAAGCACTGGGGGAAAAAAAACAACCCAACTTTGTTATCAAACAGTTTTTCAGGGGACGTGCACAAACTAACCCTGAAGTCATTGTTCTCAAAGAATTTAAAAAAGAAAAAAAAGAAAAAAAGAAAAAAAAGAAAAAAAAAAACCAGAAGGCATTTACTATTTTACTAAAAGACTAAAATAAATCATCTTGTTAGAGCTGAAGGTCCCAGATATTAATTAGCGAGACACAACTACGGTAACGAAACGAAAATAAGGGGGCGAGCAGCACCACCGAAACACTCCCTGCCTGCCCGGGTCTGAGAGCAATCGCACCGCTTCCACCCCTGCCTCCCCTTGAGCCGTTCGATTCAAACCCAAGTCGCGTATTAATATTTGCAGATGCGGCCCACAGCTGGAATCGGAGCCGACGCTCCCTCGACAGCCACCGAGCGGCTCCAGCTCTCGCGCTTCCGACAGGAGCGGCGGCGGGAGGCTGCGGAGGAGCAGGAGCAGCAGCAGGCAGACGTGGGAACCTCAGGCAGCCCCCGCGTTACGTTCATTTGCCCCCGGCACCCCCTCACGTCGCGCCAAAAATCACCGGTACGCCTGCTTTTTTAGCCAGCCACCACTTCCTCCTGGGCGGCACAAAATAAACGCGTAAAATACATATATATTCTCCCCGTTCGTTCGTCAAAGCTATATGAGAGCGGGTAATTTCTCCTACACTTTATAAAAATTTTTTTTTTTTTTTCCCCTAATTTACCCAGAAAAAGTTCAGCGGAGCAGCGTGTATTTCAAATCGATACCGGCATATCGGAGCTACATTTTAATTTTAGCCCAGCATACCTTTCGCGCGTGAAACCGCACAGGGCGAAGGCGCTCCCGAGGTGGGGCAGAGCACCCGAAACCTCGCCGCGGCTACAACGGGCAAATTCAAATAACGCCGAAAATTAATTCGTTAGCTCGAGTCGATTCGAAACTCGAGCCTGGTGCACGGTTACCGGCGGGACGGGCCGCGTTTCTCGAGATGGGGCTGTTAACACGAGGGAGAGCTACCGGCGCTCGCAAGGGCCTGCGGGATACGACTTCCACTTACAGTGCTCCAGAAAACCAGTAAAATCCACAGGAAAATTCCCGGATCCGCAGTTTTTTCTCAACGCTGCTGAGGAGAAGAAAAGTAGGATGCTTCTTGTTACTTCCATTTTTTTTTTTTTTTTTAATTCCCCCCCCCTGCATTGTCATCCCGTCCAGTTTTAAACAACAAGGGACAGATCTGGAAGCCCGACTCCTATAAAATTTGTTAAGGACAGGAGGGGGAAAAAAAAAATTTAATAAAAAAATTGTCAGATGAACATTAATTCAAAACATAACAAGCGCACAGTAATTTTATAATTTTTTTTTTTTATATATATTTGGGTCATTTTGCCCGAAGCGTTACTTAGAGCTTCCCTCTTCTATTTCATAAATGTTTATTGCATTAGCAGCTCAGTTTTACTGTATTTCCCACCAAAGTGGATTAACTGAAGACAGACTTTCGCAGCCGATGGCGAGCACTGGAGCTCCTTGGATTTCTTCAGAGCAGAAAATGATGGAAGTTGGCGGATGGGCCCTCACCTACACACGAGCACAATTTCTTTTTTTTTTTTTTTTTGGGGGGGGGGGGGGAGCATGTTTTAACCTTTGGAAAACTCACTCCCTGAGTGCAAAAAAAATTGTCTTTATGTACCTGATCCCTGTGTGGGGAAAATACAGTGTTCAGGATAAATTAGAAAGGGAACACCATCACCCCCCCCCAGCGCGTTGCTCCCATCACCCTTTGTCGCCCTTTGCCAGGATATTCAAATTTCCTGTACAAAGCCAGGAACCAGCCAGGGGAAAAAAAAAAAAAAAAAAAAAAAAGGCAAAAACTGGCTGCCAATTTTTTTTTTTTAATATTTAAATCATTTCGCTTAATTTTTGGTTGTACCATGATTTTTTTTTTTATGTGTAAAACTATTTTCTCCCGTGTGCTGGCCTTGGCAGCGGGGGCCGGGGGCGAGTGCCGGGGGGGGGGAGGTGCAGGCCCCACGCCGGAACGGAGCCACTGGGCTCACGCGGAGGGGGGGGGGGGGGGGAGAGGTTCTTTAAAAAAAAAAAAAAAAAAAAAGGGAAACGGGCAAAAAATAAACCCCCCACCCCAAAACAACAAAACGTAAAATCAAACAAGGCCGAGCCACACCTGCGGGGGGCGGGCGCGGCTCCCCGCCACGCAAAAAAAAAAAAAAATTATAATAATAAAAAGGAGGAAAAAGGATCGGGGGGGGTGCGGGGGGGGCGCCCCGCACCCACGTGGGAACCGTCCCCGCGCGCCGCTCCCGCCCTAACGGTCCGGTGTCCCCCCCCCCCCCGCCCCGCCCGGTCCCGCTGTCACCGCCCGCTGCGTCACCGGCCGCCCCCCCCCGCCCCGGTCACCCCCCCACACACCCACCCCCCCCCCCCCCTCAAACCCCCCCGGTGCCGCCTTTGTGCGGCGCCGCGCGGGCGGGCGCTGCCGGTGCCGCCGCTCTCCCCACCCCCCCACCCCACCCCCCCCGCCGCAAAAAAAAAAGTTCTTTTACCGCTTTTTTTATCCTTTTCCCCTCAAGTTTCGCCCAGGCCCGGGTCCGTCCCCCCCCCCCCGCCCCGCAACAACGGGGAGCGGCGCGACCCCGCCCACGGCGGCGGGTCCCCCCCCGCCCCGGGTCCGTCCCGTCCCGTCCCGTCCCGCCGCCGCCCCCCCCACCTTCGCCGGTCCAGTCCCGCCCGCGGGGGAAGGGGGAGGGGGAGGAGGAGGAGGAAGAGGAGGAGGAAGGGGGGGGTGTGTGGGGGGGCGGCGGTCAGCCCCCCCGCGGCGCCCCGGCCCCCGCCGCCCTGCCCGCCCTCCCTCCTCACCTCCGAGTCCACTCGAAAATGGCGCCGAAACCGAAAAAACTTCGCAAATTTCATTGTAGGCGGTTGCAAGGGCTGCTGGGAGCGGGGGCGGTGGCGGGGCGGGGCGGGGCGGGGCGGGGCGGGGGGGCGGGCAGTCCGGCGGCCCCTCCCGGCCCCGGCCCCGGCCCGGGCCCCGGCCCCGGCGCGACGGGGGACGCGCATCCCCGCGGGCCGGGGCGGCGGAGGGCTGTGGCGGGGGGGCGGGGAGGTTCCCAGGCACCCCGCGGCCGGGCGGTGGGGGGAGCCCGGGCTCCTGCCCCCCACCCCCCCCCGCCCAGCCTGCGGAGGAAAAATCCCTGCGAGTTTTCTCCCTGAAAACGGGGAAAATACAAGCGAAAAGGCGCCGCGCGGGGCGGAACGGTGACCTCGGCTTTGCCCTTCGGGCTCGTCCCGCTGCCGCTGCCGTCCGCGGTTTCCAGCCTCCTCTGAACCGTCCCGGGGGTGGGGGGGGGGGGCGGGGTGGCGATGCTTTTTTCAGTCCTGGGTGGGTAAAAATCGGTTTATGGTTGTTGGGTGTGAGCTTCTGCCCGCACACGGTCTGGGATGTCTGACGGGGGTTTGGCATCCAGATGGGAGTTGGGGTTCTTTGGGGTTCTTTGGAAGAGAAGGCTCCGGGGAGACCTTAGAGCCCCTTCCAGTCCCTAAAGGGGCTCCAGGAAAGCTGGGGAGGGACTCTGGATCAGGGAGGGGAGCCATGGGATGCAGGGAAATGGTTTTAAACGGAAAGAGGGGAGATTTAGATATGCGGAAGAGATTCTTGGCTGTGAGGGCGGTGAGCCCCTGGCCCAGGTTGCCCAGAGAAGCTGTGGCTGCCCCATCCCTGGAGGGGTTCAAGGCCAGGCTGGAGGGGGCTTGGAGCAACCTGGGCTGGTGGGAGGTGTCCCTGCCCAGGGCAGGGGGTGGCACTGGGTGGGCTTTAAGGTCCCTTCCAACCCAAACCATTCTGTGATTCGATTATTCTATCTCCCCTCCCCGTACTGTGCTACTGGAGTTCTCCACAAGCACTGGTCCGCACCCTTTCCCATAGAATCATAGAATCGTAGAATCACAGAATCTTCATGGTTGGAAAGGACCTTTGAGATCATCGAGTCCAACCAAACAACCTACAGACTCTGCCACTAGAGCATGCCCTGAAGTGCCACATCTAGACGTTTCTTAAACACCTCCAGGGATGGTGACTCAACCCCCTCCCTGGGCAGGCTGTTCCAGTGCCTGACCACTCGTTCAGTAAAGTAATTCCTCCTAATATCTAATCTAAACCTGCCCTGCTGCAGCTTCAGGCCATTTCCTCTGGTCCTGTCATTATCCACCTGGGAGAAGAGGCCAACCCCCACCTCTCTACACCCTCCTTTCAGGGAGTTGTAGAGGGCAATGAGGTCTCCCCTCAGCCTCCTCTTCTCCAAGCTAAACATGCCCAGCTCCCTCAGCCTCTCCTCATATGACCTGGTCTCCAACATCAGGTGATGTTCCCCACCGTGTTCCCGTGCACAGCTGGCAGAGCTTTATAACCCACCCGGAGTCACCCAGCAGCGATGGGAACGGGATTTGGGGGCCCACCTCACACATGCTGGGTGCGGGATGGCACCGCAACACACCTGCGGGGAAGACGGGCGGCTTGGAGACGCGGCTGTCTGAAGATTCTTGAATGTGAAGAGTCAGAGCTTGGGAGGGTGGTGATTCGTGCCGGTGGGAAGCCTGGCGAGCTGAGACCTGGGGAAAAGTGATGCTGGGACAAAGTGGTCCCTTCCAAAGGGACAACCCAGATTTGGAGGTCAGAAACTTGCAGGTCCGTCCTGGAGGATGGAGGTCATCCACTTGAGTGTCCGCCGTTGGGAATGGGCGAAGCTGTGAAGCCTCTTGTGGACTGGGTGGGTTCGTGGTCTTCCTGCTGCAGTTTTTACTTCTACCCCTGCCCCAACCAGCTAAAAAAAAAACCCAAAACCCCAAGCCCTGTTGCTAAAGAATTGCTCTGTTCTCACAGGTGAGCAGCGAAGCTCAATTAATTCTGCTTTGTGAAGCGCTTCTCATCCTCTGATGGAAACATGTAAGGGCAAAACACTATTATTTTGCAACTTTGCGCAGGCTGATAAGAGCGGTGAAAACGGAAAAAAAGCCTCACCTCTGAAGGGTGTCGCAGCCCCGCGCTTTTTCCACTCGGCATCTTAGAAACGAGCTGATGGCTGCTGCTTTTCATTTAGAAGGGTCCCAACCCCCCCCCCCCCGCCCCCTGGACTTTTTGAAAGAAACGCAATCACTACCAAGTATTCTGGAGGGACTTCATCTTTAAACAAATAATGTTTTTCTTGTTGGGTGTGCGCTATTATTTTCTTAATTATTCCTGGATTTCTGCCTGTTCCACCAAGAGTTTTCTCAGATGGCAGAAACAATTGGTCCTTTTTTTTATTGCGCTAATAGCAAAAAGTATCCCCAATAAAAAGACTCTGTACATCCCATAAACTCAAACAGGACACGTTTTGCCAACAATCACACCTCTTCATTGAGGCATCTTATATGCGCTTTTTTTTTTAATTTTTTTTTTTTTTTTCCTTGCATTTCTACTATTGTTTACTACCGGGCCTCGCTGGCTGGCTGCGTTTTGGTGTCAAAACGAAAGGCATCGAGTCATTTCTCGAGCGCCGGAGCCCTCCCACGCACCCTTAGCGTGTGCACCGAGACCTCGGCAGACGTGGCGGGGGATGAACGGGCGAAGAGATTCACCTACAACCTCTCCCGTCTCCCCGTGGGTGGCCTCTAATTAATTTGGCTCGGAGGCTCGGCCGCAAGGTTAGACGGGTTAGGAAGCCTGGCCGGGAGTCATCGCTTCGGATCATACCTATTCTACGGAGAACTTCATCGCGTAGCTGTGGCTGACCCGCACCCTGGCGAGAACTAATTAAAAAAAAAAAAAGAAAAAAAAGCCCCCACACTTGTTGGAATGTCAAATATAAATAATAATAATAAAAAAAAAGGCGTTTCAAACGAAACGGTATCTTGGGAGGCTCCCGCGCGTTTAATCAGCCGGTTGCGCCATCTATATCGTGGAGGCAAAAGCAGCAGCGAGAACCACGAAAGGCACTGGCTTCGCATCAGCAGAAGTGTTTGCCAAGCTCGGATTATGTCACTGCTTTATGATCTTGCTTTGTAAAGGGAGAATACTCTTGGGGAGAAAGGACTCGGCACGCCGGATCTACAGCGGGAGCGAGGAATGAACGCTGCTCGCAGAGACCTGGGAGGGGGGGGGAGGGCGAGGGGTTGTGTTTGCCGGGGTATTTTTGCAGTTGGATGCTTTACGGCCGCCGCCTTCTAGCAGAGATGTGCCCCGCAGGTCGCTCGGCCGGAAAGCAGAAAGGCCAAAATACCCCCGGGAAGCTGTTGGCTGCTCTCCCCTCCCATGGGAGGACCTGCTGGGGTCCTGCCTGGGTGCCGTCTGCCCGGCAGCCCCCGGCTCCCCCGGCATCGCCACCTCCCCGGCAGCCCCTGGCTCTCCCGGCATCACCATTCCGCTCTAGGGAAAGGGATACAGCTGGCTTTCCCTCCCCCATGGGATACAGAAACCCGGCCGGGTTGGGGCTTATCAAATAGTCGTAGAACGATGACACAACATGATGGGAAAGGGTGCAGACCAGTGCTTGTGGAGATCTCCAGTAGCACAGTACGGGGAGGGGAGATAGAATAATCGAGTCATAGAATGGTTTGGGTTGGAAGGGACCTGAAAGCCCACCCAGTGCCACCCCCTGCCCTGGGCAGGGACACCTCCCACCAGCCCAGGTTGCTCCAAGCCCCGTCCAGCCTGGCCTTGAACCCCTCCAGGGATGGGGCAGCCACAGCTTCTCTGGGCACCCTGGGCCAGGGGCTCACCACCCTCATAGCCCAGAATTTCTACCTAATATCTCATCTAAATCTCCCCTCTTTCAGTTTGAAGCCATTCCCCCTCGTCCCATGGCTCCCCTCCCTGATCCAGAGTCCCTCCCCAGCTTTGCTGGAGCCCCTTTAGGGACTGGAAGGGGCTCCAAGGTCTCCCCGGAGCCTTCTCTTCTCCAGGCTGAACTCCCCCAGCTCTCTGCCTGTCCTCGTAGTCAAACCGGGATGCCTTTGCAGAGGTGGCAGCAATGGAACTGGTTAAAAAAAATAATTGTCCCTGCACCGCACCTATCAAACATGGCCCTCTGAAGTGCTTCTGCTCCTCGCAGCGGGGACAAGCTGTGGCCGCCCCTTCTGTGCAGCGGGTTCATGGCAAAGGCAGGGAACTGTCTTTGAAGAGAAAGTTTGTCCAATTCTGTTTGCCCAGCGCCAGCCCAAACGCGGGGCTCACCTTTGCCGGGAAGCAAGTGGCAGTGGCAGTGGAAGGAGAATAAAGGACAAAGCCTGGAGATGACGTGCCCTTTGAGGAGGGCTGTTGGTGAGACAGGGGACCTCAGAAGGGACAAATGGCTGAAGAGAGACGTCTCTTCAAAAGTAGCCCCTGGGGTCCGAGAGCCGCGCTGCCCTTGCTCTCCCCAGGCTCGCTGCCGAGCGTCCTGCCCGGCCTAGAGACCCTCCACAGCCACTGGGCTCATAAACCGCGGCTCCTTCCGGCCGAGTGCCTGGCCAGCCCCAAACCGGATCCCAGCACTGGGGTTTGGCATGGAAAAGGGGGTCCCTGCGCCGGCAGGAGCTGCGTGGGGGGTACGGGGAGCGCGGGCGGGCAGCCCGGGGGCGGTGGTGGGGAGCAAGCATGGGTGTGCGTGGCCACCACAGCTCGTGGTTGCCCACGTGGAGAACGGGGAGCCGTGCCTCTGATTTATGGTGTTACCGCATGTCAGCTGCCCATCCCCAGCCCTGCCTTCCGCACCGTCCCTTCCTCCGGCGCTTCGGTCACCTCCAGCCACGCCGACGGGTTGGGTTTGGGCACGATTTCTGTCTGGGTCTCCTTCACCTGACCTTGTGCCCCAGCCCTGGGCATTCTGCAGTTCCCCTCAGCTGTGTGCGTGGTGTGGATGTCCCAGCCCCGGCTTTCCGGGCACCGTCACTGTTTGCAGCAAGGCCCGGCCACTCGCCGCGGTGTGGAAGATGGGTGTGGTGGCCACGCCGACGGGTTTTTGGCAGCGTTTCTTGCCTTCTCTTGGCTCAAAGAGTGCCTGGAGCGTAGCACTGTCTGGACAGGGATTTCGTTACCCGCCATCCAGCCTGCCAGCGCAACCTTGTCATTGCAATTTGTCACACATATTTGGGATGTGTTTCGTATCTTGCTGAGGGCTCGTTTGCCAGGCGATTCATCTAATAGCTGCTCGTCTGCCGCCGAGAGCGGCTTGGCCTTTGCTGTGCCGTGGGGCTGTGCCATGAGGTTGTGCAGTGGGGTTGTGCCGTGGGGTTGTGCCGTGGGGTTGTGCCGTGAGGTTGTGCCATGAGGTTGTGCCATAAGGTCGTGCCATGGGGCTGTGTTGTGGGCTGTGCCATGAGGCTGTGCCCTGGGGTTGTGCCATGGGGTTGTGCCGTGGGGTTGTGCCGTGGGGTTGTGCCGTGGGGCTGTGCTATGGGGTTGTGCCGTGAGGTTGTGCCATGGGGTTGTGCTGTGAGGTTGTGCTGTTGGGCTGTGCCGTGGGGCTGTGCCGTGGGGTTGTGCCGTGAGGTTGTGCCGTGGGGCTGTGCCGTGGGGTTGTGCCATGGGGCTGTGCCGTGCTCTCGGAGGCAGTGCCGTCCCTCCGAAGCAGGGAGGTGTGAACCAGCAGCATGAGCTTCCCTCCCATCAGCCTCCTTTTTCCACTAGAGGGGGGGTATTTTTGTAGAAAATAACGATTTTTGTCAAAACAGGCATTGTAAAGGATCTTATTGTTGTTTGGGGATGGAAAAACTTCTGCCGAGGCAGCAGCTCCCCGCTCCTCCCCTCCTTGTCTTTGCAGTTATTTGCTCTATTTATTTACTGCAAAATTAGCTGGATTGCCTGACATTTTTCGGTTATCAAAATATTTTGATTATGTGCAGGGGAGGGGGCGGGTTGATAGCGCTGCCGACATCTCGGTCGAAAATTGCCTGTAAAATATTCTAACGAAATTCAGGGCAGGGAAGAGTGAGATACTCCAGCTTGTCCTGGGCAAACCCCCGGCATTGCTGCTGCCACCCGGGCCTGCACAGACCCCCGCGTCGGCTCAGACCCATTTCCCTGGATATTTCCAGCCCTTTTGGGTTCCTGACTGGAGCGTGAGCTCTCCCCATGGATGCATCAAATCCCGCAACAATGGCAAGGAAGGCAGGGAAGAAGATGCTGCTGCACAAGATATATATATAAACACCTAAAATACCCGAAGCTGCGGCAGAGGTTTTGGTGCAGTGTGAGAGGGGCTGGAGGCAGGACACAAAAAGCAGAGCTTGGCGGCGCGGGAGGGGAGTTGCACATCAAGGTCACTCCAAAAAGGGCTTGGAGCACTTTCCGCTTGGTTTTCTCCGGCTGCGAGAAGCAGAAGCGTGGCTCTCCGCGGGGTAACAGCCAGCGCGTTGGCCGTGGAGGTGTCCCCTGGCTTCGTCCTTAGGCGAGTGGCATCGGCAGAAGATGGGCTGGCCCGTGGGTGAAGAGCCGCTCGCACCCTGAAAGCAGAGCTCCTCTCACGCGTTTGAAATAGCGTTGAGAAATTCGCTATTTCTGTGCAAAGTTGGCCACAGTTTTGAAGATCAGTATTTATTCAAACGATGACTTTGTCTGCTGTTGTGACTCTTCTGTGTCTAAACAAGCTCGTCTCACTTCCCCAAGCCAGCACGTTTAAAACTTTTTCTGACTTCACAGAATCCCAGACTGGCAGGGGTGGGAAGGGACCTCTGGAGATGACCCAATCCCACCCCTGCCAGAGCAGGGTCACCCACAGCAGGTGGCACAGGAACGCGTCCAGGCAGGGTTGGAATGTCTCCAGAGACGGAGACTCCCCCACCTCTCTGGGCAGCCTGTGCCAGGGCTCTGCCACCCTCACAGCAAAGGAGTTCCTCCTCATGTTCAGGTGGAACTTCCCATGGTCACGTTTGTGCCCGTTACCCCTTGTCCTGTCCCCGGGCACCACTGAGAAGAGCCTGGCCCCATCCTCCTGACACCCCCCCTTTCAGTATTTAGAAGCGTTGATAAGATCCCCCCTCAGCCGTCTTTTTTCCAGACTGAAGAGCCCCAAATCCCTCAGCCTTTCTCCATCAGAGAGGTGTTCCAGTCCCCTCAGCATCTTGGTAGCCCTTTGCTGTCCCCTCTCCAGCAGTTCCCTGTCCCTCTGGAACCGGGGAGCCCAGAACTGGACACAGCACTCCAGGTGTGGCCTCCCCAGGGCAGAGCAGAGGGGGAGGATGACCTCCCTCCACCTGCTGGCCACGCTCTTCTTGATGCCCCCCAGGATGCCATTGGCCACCTTGGCCACAAGGGCACATTGCTGGCCCATGGGCATCCTGTTGTCCCCCAGGACTCCCAGGTCTCTTTCCACAGAGCTGCTCTCCAGCAGGTCACCCCCAACCTGTCCTGGTGCAGGGGGTTATTCCTCCCCAGGGGCAGCACCCTGCACTTGCCCTTGTTGAACTTCATGAGGTTCCTCTCCACCCAGCTCTCCAGCCTGTCCCGCTCTCGCTGTATGGCGGCACCGCCTTCTGCTGCGTTACCAAACTTGCAGTTTGTCGTTAAGACGGTACTCTGTCAGAAATGCGGGCCTGTGGGCACGTACCTATCAATGTTGTGCTCTCCTGGCACAGCCAAATGTCCCGATGGGCTCACGTGTTAGGTAGCACAGAGCTGTAGATTAGGCAGGGACAGTTGTGATACAAACCCGTCCCAACAGCAGACATTGGCAAAAGTCCTCATTCTGCTGATACAATAGGAAAGCTGATATTTTCAGCTGAATATTTTTTTGTATCGTGCCCCTCGACCATCCCATGGACCTCTGCCATAGGACACGCGGTATTAAATTATACTGTCCGAGAGTTATTTTGTACGATTCGAGGCAATAGCCCCCGGCGGCGTCCCTTAGATGTGGGAGGAGTCTGCGAAATGGTGAGTTAGCGGCAGCCTTCAGATGCCTTGGCCCTCCTCCTGGGAAAGACAGCCTGGCTCCTGGCTTCTTACCTGGAAGTCGTGTGAATTCCTAAAGGCTAGCGCCTAGGACTGGCGAAAAGAAAACCCAAGCAGTAAAGCTGTGCGTCTCTGAGAGCTGACAGCCAACGAGCGAGCGGGAAAACACGTTCCTCTGAGCCGCCGGTCACCCCATGGACCGCTCCTGGAGATCCAGCTCCGTTTCCAAAGCAAGCAGGTCCATGGCCAGCCCAGGAGTACCAGGAGGGAGCCGGGGAGGCTCCAGCACAGCCCCTGCCCGCACGCTGGCACCGTGCTCTCACGGCTGAGTTTTAAGCCTCTCTCTGTGATTTTCCTTGGGAAAAAAACCTTGGCCTTTGCCGTCTGTAGGCAGCTGGGTCCCTTGCTGGGTGTTGGGCTGCAATCGCTGCCCTCCAGCAGGTCTGGGGGTCCCTGGTAGCACTTTGCCTTCAGGAGGAAGGCCGGGCTTGCCGAGGACAGGAGCGAGGGTCCAAACGCTGGAGAGAGCATGGCAGGATGGTCCCAAGCGCTCCGACTGCTGACGTGTCCCTGGTTTCCCACCCTGGGAAGGAGTGGAAGGGCTTTGGGAAGGGTTACGCAGCAGATCTGTGTCCCTCCAGCCCATGACTACTTGGTTTGGTAGCTCCTGGACACCCACCTGGGGGAAGTTTAACTCATGGGGGCTCTTGGGGGACTCAGCTCCCACAGCGATCTCCATCGCTTTTGAAAATCCCCATCCTGGTTTTCCTTGGCGGCGCTCATTTTCCTGAAGAGAAGAACAAGGCTTTAGAACAAGGCAGCTTCAGGCAGGGAGGGCCTCACGCTGTGTTCCAGGGTGGGACAGGTAATGGCAGCACCGAGCGCGCAGCGTGGCCGTGCCCCGCTGTTAGCAGAGTTGTAACAGGAAGACGAGCGTTGCTCCTGGGGATAAACATTAATTACGTTTCTAGGCGGCCAGGGCACGATATACCTTCAAACACGCTTTTTACCCTGAATTACTCAGCACACCGTGTTGAACCTTGGTGTTTCCCACTCTGCGAAGGAGGATGAAGTGTTGCGTGTACCGTAACGTCAAGGCTGGCAGAGCTCATGGGGAGGCACTTCATTCACATCTTCCTGAGGGGGGACCTTATCAACGCTTCTAAATACTGAAAGGGGGGTGTCAGGAGGATGGGGCCAGGCTCTTCTCAGTGGTGCCCGGGGACAGGACAAGGGGTAACGGGCACAAACTTGACCATGGGAAGTTCCACCTGAACATGAGGAGGAACTTCTTTGCTGTGAGGGTGGCAGAGCCCTGGCACAGGCTGCCCAGAGAGGTGGGGGAGTCTCCGTCTCTGGAGACATTCCAACCCCGCCTGGACGCGTTCCTGTGCCACCTGCTGTGGGTGACCCTGCTCTGGCAGGGGGTGGGACTGGGTCATCTCCAGAGGTCCCTTCCCACCCCTGCCAGTCTGGGATTCTGCGATTCCCTTCTTCCAGAGCATTCTGTCTCATGGTGCCTCCATAGCAATAAGGCTTCAGGGGCGAATCTGGAATTTAAAGCCATGCAGGATCTGACTTTCTGTGCGAAGCTGCGTGGAAATTAATTCACAGTGCAGAAACAACGGCAAAACAGGCTTCAGATGGTACTTCTCATGTTGTCCTGGGTGCAAAGAGGAGACGTTGCATTAGGTGTCGTGTGCGGGTGGCCAAAACTTGCACGCAGCGTGGGGAGGGATTGCCCTATCCACCGCTTTGCAAATGCACTTGTATTTGAAGTGCCATTTGGGACCAGACACTCACCTGCCCCATCTAGCCCAGTGCGGGCCAGTGAAAGCCCAGTGAAATCTAATAATAGCTTTCTGCTTTCCACCGAAAGTGCAAACTGTAGCGTTATTCGTAGAAAAAGAAGTAGTATAAGGAAATAGCTGCTTAACGTCAGCGCTGGACGTCTGTCTCTCAAAAAGCTGCGTTCATTCCTGGGGCTCGCGATGCCTCCGTGTCTCCGCATCTCTCTCCGATGCCTCCGTGCGACCTGCCCCGGATGGTGCTGAGGGCTGTGGGTGCCGCGGCTCGGCGCGCAGGGGAGGGATGCAGTGCAGCCCGGGGAGCCAAGGGAAAATCCTGCCCTGCGCCCCGGCAAGGGGCAGCCAGCGGGGTGGGCGACCCCCCCCGGGCACCGGGACAGGCCCCCCTGGAAATCCCCTGCGGGGACGGCTGGGAAAGACGCTGAAAGAGGAGAAAACGTGGGAGAGAGGGAAGCGGCGGCAAAACCAGTCTAACCCAAAAGGCAGAGCGCCAAAACGAGACCACCCAGAATAGCTTTAATTAGTACTTTTCCTAAATTAGCGCTTCTCTCTGCTCATCTTTCATTCATTTTCGGCTTCGTGAAATGTCAAGTCAGATGGGTGCGATAACACGCTGCTCCCATGGGGAACAGGAGGCGGGTGTGCGAGGTTGGGGGGGGGGGCGGACACGGGCAGTGACTTGGGGCTGCCCGCGGGTCGGGGCACAGGATCGGGCCCCATGCCAGCCCCAGAGCCGGCCCTGCTGGGAGTGGGTCTGGTTTCAAATGGTGCCGGGGGGGGGGGACACACAGCCAGGTGTGACGGGACGGAGCAGAAATACACAGGTACGCCCAGGCTGCTGCGTACGGCAGGGTCCCCCCCCACCGCGAGGGCTGCGCAATTTAAAAAGCGAGTGCAATGTCTGAGTACCCCCAGTATTATTTATTTCAGCGGGCGCTGAAAACTGCGAGAAATAATTAGTGGTTTTTAAGGGGGGGGGGCGGGGTGCAGGGAGATCTCTGCTTGGAGAAGGAAAATCAAGTGCTTGAAAAACAAGACCGTGCTCCCATCACTAGTGGAAGTGCCATCGCGGGGGTTTGCAGAAGGGGCACCTCTGAGCTCAGGGTGGTTTGTTGGCCGTGTGGGTGGGGGGCAAGCACGGAGGTGGGTGTCTTGTGGGTCGGCTCCCGCCGCTGTGCCCCGGTTGTGGCCCAGGAGGGCGGTGGGAGAGCCACGGCGGGCTTCGGATTCCAGGGGAGTGGCTGCCGACACACCTTCCCCGGCTCCTCGCTTGGGAACGGTGACGGCTGGCACCTGCCCCGGCCGGACCCTGCCACGGGGGATGCACCCCGCAGCCCAGAGCCTGCCTCTCTGCCAGTGCTCCTCACCCCCTGCGGCGACCCCGGGGCTGCTCTTCCCTCTCGCCCGCGCCGAATTTCACCTGCCGTCACATCACCCAGCCTGTCACCGCCTCGACGGCCAGCTTGGCCCTTCGCTCTCCCGGATGCCTTCATACCCTCTGCACATCGCGCGTCCGGCGGCGGGGGGGCCGCCTCCGCAGCAGCTCAGCCATTCCCGGCGAGCCCCTCACCTGGGGAGACACAAGCATCACACTGCCGTGGGCATCCCGGCTTCTCTGGTTCCGCCGAGGAGGCAGGAGACACGGAAACCCGCAGAGAAGCAGCGGTGTAACCCCCGGGGCGAAGGCGAGGAGGGAAGCCGGGCGACCGACCGCCTGTTTTGTTTTCCAGTCTGATGTGTGAACCGGGAGAGGTGGTGATGAGACGGTCTGTTGGAGCCGCTTGCCTTTTTAGTCTTTTGCACTGACTCCATCTAATAAAATATTTTAATTAAAAAAAAAAAAAAAAAAATGATTTCTGAATCTCGCTTCTGGGAACGGGATCTACATTTCTGCACTCCTTACAGGAACGAAATCCAATTTTGTTTGAAAGAAAGAGAAATCTCTGCCTCCTGGGGAAAATACCTAACTGTAAAGAGACAGAAGAAAAAGCCCAAATGAGTTTCATGATGTCAGTAAATGATACCATGAATTGGGAAATCCGTGAGTTTCGCTGAAACCAGCCACGGTTTCCACCTCCCCCTGCCTCTCCTCTGCTTCGAAACACTTTGTTGAGGCTCGGGGCGGGAGGAGCGCAGAGGTAGCTAAATATTTCCACATCTGGCTTAGGGAAGATTTGGAAAAATAATTTCGCTGAAGAATTAACATCAGTAATGGAGTTTATTTGTGTCTCTCAGTAAATGGCAATTATGTTGTAGCGTTTCTCCTCGAGCACGTGTGTGCCGGGGCTGCCTGGCCCGGCCCTACCGACTCACCTTCTCCTTGGAGAGGGAGGTTTGCTGCCTCCCTGAGAGATAACGGGGCTGTTCTCAACCATGGAAAAACGTTTACTGTTTCATTTTATCAGCCTCTGGTCGGGAAGGTTTCACCATCCGAGCCCTGGTTCTTCTACACTTTCACTTACTTCGACTTTGCGGTTTCATGCGCTGGAAGGAAAGCAGCTGCCGATGATACCAAGGAAAGCGAACACGGGAGACAACAACATGCATTTAACTGTTTATCTGCATTTAACTGTTTTTCTGCATCCACAGAAACGCTCCCAGAAAGCAGAGGGATCGACTTTGAAAGATGAAGGGTTTCTCTCTGGAAAATATTTTCCCTACAAGAGTTGCGCGAAGCGAAAGGGTGGACGGTGAGGCTTCAGCCGGAGGACGCCCCGCGGTGTGGGTCACCGGCTGCGCCCGTCAGCCCGCCATGGCTCTGCAGCGCTCGGTCCAGCGTGGGCTTTCCCATCCGCCAAGGCAGAGCAGGACACCTAAGAGGGACGCGGGGCGTGGGGGGGCAGTTAGATGGGAATAGCCCCGCCTTGCGCAGAAACCAAGTGTGGGCTCTGCACGAGAAGAAATATCTGTGGGGCGTCCCCCGGGCGCTGGCGGAAGCGCCGGCAGCTCCCCCGAAGGGGTTCAGCCCCGGAGCTGAACTTGGAGAGGAGCCGCTGTTTAGTGAAAGGAGGTGAAAAACCTGCCCCAAGTGAGCTGAAACCCTCACCGTGCCCCGAAACCCTCACTGTGCCCTGAAACCCTCGCTGTGCCCTGAAACACTCGCCATGCCCCAAAACCCTCGCCGTGCCCCGAAACCATCACTGTGCCCCGAAACCCTGGCTGTGCCCTGAAACCCTCGCTGTGCCCTGAAACCCTCGCCATGCCCCGAAACCCTCCCTGTGCCCTGAAACCTTTGCCATGCGCCAAAACCCTCGCTGTGCCCCAAAACCCTCCCTGTGCCCTGAAACCCTCGCTGTGCCCTGAAACACTCGCCATGCCCCAAAACCCTTGCCGTGCCCCAAAACCCTCGCTGTGCCCCGAAACCCTCACCATGCCCCAAAACCCTTGCCGTGCCCCGAAACCCTCACTGTGCCCTGAAACCTTCGCCATGCCCTGAAACCCTCACTGTGCCCCAAAACCATCGCTGTGCCCCAGAACCCTCGCTGTGCCCCGAAACCCTCGCTGTGCCCTGAAACTATCGCCGTGCCCTGAAACACTCGCCATGCCCCAAAACCCTCGCCGTGCCCCGAAACCCTCGCTGTGCCCCAAACCCCTCGCCATGCCCCGAAACCCTCGCTGTGCCCCGAAACCATCGCCGTGCCCCAAAACCCTCACCGTGCCCCGAAACCCTCACTGTGCCCCAAACCCCTCGCCATGCCCCGAAACCCTCACCATGCCCGGAAACCCTCGCCATGCCCTGAAACCATCGCTGTGCCCCGAAACCCTCGCCGTGCCCCAGGAGCATCCCGGCACAACAGGGAGCTCGAAGGCAGCGGAGAAGGAAGAGGATGTAAATCCTCCACCCTAAGGTGGGTGCCTTGGGGAAAAGCAGCAGGTCACGGTGCCGGTCACCTCTGGGGACCAGCCCGCGTCAACGAAGGCATCGGCGCCTACCGAAACTTCTGGCCAGGTTTTGTTTCCTCCAGCAGTCGCAGTTCACAACCTCGAGGCCGAGCTCACCTCCTCCCTGCCGCCCCTGCCGTCCCCCCGGGGAGCGCGGCGGGCACGGAGTCGCCCCGCTCAGGAAGAGCCTTTGTTGCAGGGCTCAGCCATTGAATTCAGCCACTTTCAGAGAAACACACCCCCCCCCCGACTTGTTTTCAAGATTTATTGTTCGCCCGGGAAAGCAGCTCTGAAAGGCCAGGTCTGCACACCCCGAACACCGGCGCACACCCCCGGGAGCTGACGGGCTGCTCCTTGCCCCCGCTGAAGGCAAACCCCCAGCTTTCGGGGGGGGTGATGGCGGAGGTTGGGGTGCAGCGGGTGCCCGGCACAGCCTCCACGGTCAGCAATGCTTTGTGGGGTCACCGTGGCGTCCCGGGGTGCAGCGGCAGTGGTGGGGAGGAGGAGGAGGAGGCTGCGTGGGAGTGGGAAGGATAACAGCATTCTTTTTTGTTGTTGTTCGATTTACATCCTCTTCCTTCTCCGCTGCCTTTGAGCTCCCCATCGTGCCAGGCTGCTCCTGGGGCACAGCGAAGGTTTCGGGGCACGGCGAGGGTTTCGGGGCATGGCGAGGGTTCCAGGGCATGGCGAGGGTTTCAGGGCACAGTGAGGGTTTCGGGGCATGGCAAGAGTTTCAGGGCACGGCAAGGGTTCCAGGGCACAGCGAGGGTTTCAGGGCACAGCGAGGGTTTCGGGGCACAGCGAGGGTTTTGGGGCACGGGGAGGGTTTCAGGACACAGCGAGGGTTTCAGGTCATAGCAAGGGTTTCGGGGCACGGGGAGGGTTCCAAGGCACGGCAAGGGTTTTGGGGCACAGCAAGGGTTTCGGGGCACGGTGAGGGTTTCAGCTCACTTGGGGCAGGTTTTTCACCTCCTTTCACTAAACAGCGGCTCCTCTCCAAGTGCCAGGAACATCAGGAGCGTGACTGAACCATGGCCGTGAGTGAGGCAGCCAGACATCGCTGCAGGGACAGGGATGGGGATGGGGACGCAGGGCCGTGTGCCAGGGACAGGGCTGGGGACACGGGGCTGTGTGCTGGGGGGAGCTGGCTGCGCGGCAGCCCCCCGCGCCGGGTCACCCTCCGGCGCGTCTGGCTGGAGGAGGCAGCCTCAGCCATAACCCGGCTTTTATGGGGCCTTGGAGAAGGTGTCTTGGCAGCTGTCATTCACGCGGCGCGGAGCGCAGCTCCCCCACCTCCGTCCCCAGCTGGCAATAACCCCTAGAAAGCAGCCTTGAAACAACAACCAGCTTTCTAATAAAGCTGGCAAGTGTTGCCAAGACAGAAAACGCAGGAGACCCGCATGCGATCACGGAGCACAGCCTGCAAACCGGCCCTTACAGAACCATAGAATCATAGAATCGCAGAATGGTTTGGGTTGGAAGGGACCTTAAAGCCCCCCCAGTGCCACCCCCTGCCCTGGGCAGGGACACCTCCCACCAGCCCAGGTTGCTCAAGACCTTGCACCGCAATGTGTCAAGCCCGATTCCGTGCTTCCCTGTCCCCTTTGGCAGGACGGTGGCTGGCACCTGTGAGCCAAGCTGCCGCCTTTGCTCCGTGCTGGTGGCCTCCTCCTCTGCTGGTGGCACCTCGGTGGCCAGCTGTACCTGCGCAACGTAAGAGCGAGGCAGGTGGCCTGGTGTTGCGCAGGTCACGCGAACACCGCAAGCTGCGGAGGCGTTGGTGCACAAAGCTGCACGGGGTGTTTGTGAAAAATGGGGTGAGAAACCCCCAGTGTCCTCTCTATGCCCGTGTGGGACTTCGTTTAATAAAGTAAACCCTACAATACTGCTCCTGTTTGTGTAATCTTCGTCACAGCTGTGTGTTGTAATATCACCCCCAATAGCATTTTTTAAAGTTTTTATTTTGGGGGAAGGTTTTTGTGCTGTTTCTGAAGGTGCATGGATCCTGTCTGGATCCTGCGATGCCCCACTTGGTGCAACCCCAGCAGCTGGGCCGGCACCGGGGACCTCTCCTTCGCTGGGGGCCGGCTCCGAGATGTGCTTTGGGGTGTCGCTGGCCCTGGAGAGCAGGGGTGGCCCAAGGGCTCAGTGGTGCGGGTGCAGTGCCCGAGCGATGCTGATGCGGTGCTGGTGCGGTGCCAGAGCGATACCGATGTGGTGCCGCTGTGGTGCTGCTGCGGTGCTGGAGCGATTCCGGTGCAGTACCAGTGCCGTGCTGGAGCGATGCCGGTGCAGTACCGGTGCGGTGCCAGAGGGATGCTGGAGCAATGCCGGTGCAGTACCAGTGCCGTGCTGGAGCGATGCCGGTGCAGTACCGGTGCGGTGCCAGAGGGATGCTGGAGCGATGCCGGAGCGCTGCCGGTGCAGTGCCGGTGCAGTGCCGGAGCGGTGCCGGAGCGATGCCGGAGCCATGCCGGTGCGGTGCCGGAGCGATGCTGGGCTGAGGACCAGCAGAGGGAGCACAAGAGTGCAAAAAATCCCAGCTGGGAGCTGGGGGGAGGAGGTCTCCGGCTGCACTGGTGTGCACTGGTGTGCACTGGTCCAGTGTGGGCCCCATGGCTGCTCTGCCCTGTGTGCGAGACACCCGCCGCCCCATCCCAGAGCCACAGGGCTCCCCAGGGTCAGCGAGCGCCGACAGGACCTATAGGGAAGGCACGGAGCGGCGCAGGCAACCTCCATCCCTCGGGCTCTCCCTCAGCATCCCCCCCCCTGAGCCACGTTATCCGGTGGGAGATGGTGAGATGACGAGTGAGGAGGGTCGTGCTCGGGACACAGCCTGCCTGGGCACTCCGTAAGGCACGGCCGGAGCTCTGTAGCGACGTCGCAGGTTCATCAGGGCACATTTCAATTCAGATGTTTCTATCCCCCAAACATGCATCCCTCTCCTCCGCACGCTGCCGGCGTGAGCGAAGCCCCCCTGCCCCAACCCGCGCCCGTCGCTGGGGCTGGGGGCACGGCAGCGGGTACCTGCTGTGCCCCAAGGAGCCAGGCTGCCCTCCCAGCCCCACTTGCTTCTGGAGTTCGCTGTGAAAAAGCCATCGTGGCAAAATCCAGGGGGTTATTTTTGATGGAAAACTATATCCGAATGAAGAGAGAGCAGCCATCCAACTGTAGCCAAAGGGTCTGGTGATACCCCTGCTGCGGCTTGGAGTTGCCTGTCGTGCTGCAGCTCTTGTTGTCCCAGAGCCAAAGATACCATGGAACTCCAGTTTCATTGAACCATAGAATCACGGAATGGTTAGAGTTGGAAGGGACCTTAAAAACCATCTCATTCCACCCCCTGCCCTGGGCAGGGACACCTCCCACCAGCCCAGGTTGCTCCAAGCCCCGTCCAGCCTGGCCTTGAACCCCTCCGGGGATGGGGCAGCCACAGCTTCTCTGGGCAACCTGGGCCAGGGGCTCACCGCCCTCACAGCAAAGGATTTCTTCCTCAGATCTCATCTAAATCTCCCCTCTTCCAGTTTAAAACCTTTACTCCTCATCCCATGGCTCCCCTCCCTGATCCAGAGTCCCTCCCCAGCTTTGCTGGAGCCCCTTGAGGGACTGGAAGGGGCTCGAAGGTCTCCCCGACCTGATTTACACCACTTTGTTGGCAGGGGGGTGCCTGCTCTCGTGTTTACTGTCCGCACCCTGCCTGGCTTCACCGAACGAGTCTCTGGCTGCATTTGCCACGCGATGCCCGTGCCGGGACCTCCTTCAGCGCCCTGTGCCCCGCAGCAGGGCAGGTCCCTGCACCGAACAGGCTCTACCTGGGCCAGGTGACCCAACCCGGCCATCGCTGGGCTCACGAAGCAAAAAGCCAAATAATTCCCAGCACGTCACTGCTGTCGGTACGGTCCCAAGGGCTGTTTTTTCTTGCTCGTTCAAGAAGAGGTGAATTCCACCCGGGAGGAATTCACGCCTCGCCTGTGCTAATATTAAAAACTGTGCTGGATGGTTTAATTTTAGGCCTGGTTATCTTCCTCGCCGCAGAGTTTAAGACAATTGCGTGGCAGGATGTCTGCAGAGGTCAGATGGGAATAACAGAGGTGTCAGTCGCTCCAGAAAAGGAATTAAATCGCAGCGGGGAGTTTGCACGGTTACTTCTGGTGCTGCGGCGGGGAGAACTTCTAGGTCTTGTCTGGCAAAGCTTCAGCGTTTATTTAGGAAAGCACAGCCAGCATTTTGTATATTTTCGGCTGCCTTTCCTAGGGGGTGCCCTGTCCCCATGCCCGTAGGTGGGTCCATGTCACAGCTGCCGTCGGGGACTGTCCCACCGGCGGCCGGGCGCCAAGGGAGGCCGATGGTCCCATTGCGTGGGTGGGAAATGTGAGCACGGACACACAGAGCTGTGCTCGGAGGCTGGCGGTGGCCAAGCTCGAGTCTCCGGGGCCTCAGCCCGAGCCTTAACTACCAAACCATCTCTTGCAGCCCTCCATGAGCCGAGGGACGGGTTCCAGAGCATCCCCCTCCCTGCTCGTGACCCTTCGCCAGCAGCTTTCTGGGGGGTGTCCCTCAGGAAACCCTGCCGCTCTCTCCAGCCTGGGTAACTGCACGGATGGGGCAAAAGCTTGAGCTCCAGCCCAATTTCCCGGAGCCCAGACGAGCTCTGGTGGCACAGAGCCAGGCAGGGTCCGGCAGGTCCCGGCACCGATGCCCAGCTCCAAACCCCGGGGGCTGGTCCCTGGGGCGTGGGTGCAGGTGACACCACGCATGAGGTCCACAAAGTAAGAGTGACCGAGGACCTTCTTGGTCCCAAGGACTTAAAATACAAGCTGCAGAGCAAAGCGCGCATCCGCCCGAAGCTGCGATGGAGGAAAGGGACGGAGCGAACGGCGGGGAGAGGGAATGGTGGTTTCGGAATGGTGTGAGCCATGCTCGGGTCTGACGTTGGAGACAACGCGGCTGAGACGCGCAGGCTGTGCTGGTCTCCTCGGCGGGCGAGAGGGCTGTGGTGGGTGCATCCTCGGCGGGCCCGGCCCCGCCACCCCGGGGCATCCAGACACACAAGAGCAATTGTGGCTTTCTCGCTGTTGGGCAACGAGCGGGGCCTGAATATTGTTGTGGATTTCAATAGAAAATGCTTTCAGATTGCAATGACCTTGATTACAGCTGGTTGTATAATTTGTTGTGAATAAGGTTCTGTGCGGAGTTTGGCATTTTCGTTTTCATTGCATAATAACTACTGATTACATTTTTCCAGTATTTGTCCTGTGCTGATCTTGATAGGAGCCTGCGATGCCAGCAGTGCGATGACAAGAGCCAGCCTCCACGCCAGCTGGGGCGTTGTTTGCTTTCTATAGGCCAGGAACATCAAGCAACCCAGAATTGCTTCCCTCTCAGAAACACACACCTCGCTGATGCCCGTTTGGCTATTTTTAATTTTATTAAGGGCTCTGCAAGTCCCCCTCGGGGGACAGATGCAAATGGGGAGATGCGTTCATCAGGTCTGTGCGCACCGTGAACAAAAACCGTCCACAAACACGTATTCCCATGTAAACCAATTTATTCCCACCGTGGTCCTTTCCATCGTTACAGGATTATGGGTTTAGTAATGAAAATGAGGATGAATAGTCCCTGGCATTAACACTGACTATTTACAGAACCAGAACTTATTGCCTCCTATGCAATTTCAGGCAAAAAAATGTCAACAGTTATTTAACAAAATAATAATAAAAATCAGCAACTGTTCATAGAAATGTAATTTAGATTTAATGCATCTTGTTGCCCATGATATGGAGCTAAGGGCACACGTGGAATCGCACTGATTAAACTACGGACGCAACGTTTCAGGTGGGAAAAAACCTGTATGAGCACCAGTACGTCTTACTCCCAAATAAAATACGTCTAATTTAAATTGTTTGGGAGTGGGTTTTAAGTAAGCCAAAAAAAAAAAAAAAGCCTGCTTTTAAACCACCACAACCATGTCTGTACAGGAAGTTGCATCTGTGTATTTACGGCCATGCAAATTTGCGTGCCGGCAAACCCTGCGTGGCGTGTCCTTGTGGAGGGTCACATTTCAAACGCCCGGCCCTTCGGGCTGCCTGCAAACCAGGCGAGCACCGAGAGCGAGGGCAGGAGCTTGAAAAAACGGGAGATCATCAGGATTTGTCTGCGGTGGTGATCAATGACTCCAGGACAAAATAGTTGCACTGAGTTGTCAGCTGCGGTAAATCACCTAGTATTTGCTGTTCTGCTTCCTCCACTGGGTCTCACTGAACAGTAGCATTCTCAGGAACTTTATAGGATTTACAGGAACTTTAGATATGTATACAGCGTTTATAGCAACTTTATTTTTTAGGCGAAACATGTTTTCTTTGAAGGATAACTATGAATCGCAGTCAGTAACACCAATGACTTCAAATCCTTGCTCTGACTGTCATCGTGGCAGGTTGGCTGACACAAAGATGAGCATGTTGATCTCCGTATCTGCTCGGGCTGTTGTAAGGCACCAACAGGGCTCTGGGACCTGCTGCAGCTCCAAACCCAGCAATGCAAAGGGATGGCTCCAAGTATCCACAGGAATCGAGTAGGAGAGACATTGCTGGAGCATCTCCAATGGGGCACCTCCAACGGGGCATCTCCAACGGGGCATCTCCAATGGAACATCTCCAACAGGGCAACTCCAGTGGGGCACCTCTAATGTGTCATCTCCAGTGGGGCAACTCCAATGGGGCATCTCCAATGGGGCACCTCCAACAAGGCATCTCCAACGGGGCACCTCTAATGGAGCATCTCCAGTGGGGCATCTCCAAGGGGCTGCACTGGGAGATGGGCTTGTGCCTCCCTGGCACAGGCAGATGCAGAAGCAGAGCTGGAAGGTGAATTTGCAGCAGCAGAGCTCTAGAAGGGTTTGTGCAACACAGGGGTGGGAGACGAGACCCATCCGGCTTCTCCAGCCCAGACCCAGGGGAGTCCAGCCGGCTCAGCTGTAAATGTTATTGTATATTTATAAACAAGAGCAGGCTGGAGGGATGACATGGCTCTATTTACCCCAGTGGCATGTAAAAGTAAACACCCCAGATGAGCTGATCATTAACTCGCCTCCCCTGCTTTGCTTTCGTGCCTTCTTATAGGAATAGAAACATTCCCCCTCGACTCCTTCGCTCCGTCTGTTTTTGTTTGCTCTATCTCCACAGGGCTGATTTAATAGCCCTCCTTGAACTCGGGGAAGGCTATCGTTTGCTTGCAGATCAAAACAATGCTGGCTGCCTTACATCTGCAAAACCCCCAAATTCTGCTTTACGATCGAGATAAAAACCCTCCTCCCCGTTTCAGAAAACAAGCAGTGAAAGTTTGTGCGGTTCGGGACAGTCCCATGAAAGCAGAGACTTCACTGAGAGCTTGGGAGCAAGCCAATTTGATGCATTAATCTCAAGAAATAAATCACAAAACTAAGAGATAAGCATACGTTCCTCCCCCCCCCCCGCCCCCCCCCCCTCCCCCCCAAGCAAATAGAGGCCACTTGGCTGTGAAAGGCATGTCCTTCCCAAATAACGAGTGGGAGACTCTAATTTCGTGCTTGCGCTCAGCGTTTCTTTAGGGGCTTGCAGGCTGCGAGTGGAGGAGTAGCCGAGCGTTATCAGCCGCCTATCGAGAGGCCGTACGTCTCGCACAGCTCCCAGAGCTCGCAGAAAAGTCAGCACAGACTATTTTCCCACCCACGCACTTTCACAAGGAGTCAGCGGCGCCACTACTGCACAGGTCTCGTAAAGGGTCAAGGATTTATTTTTCTTGAGCGAGCAACAAACTTCTTTTTCCACCAGCAACAATATTTTGTGACAGCGAGGCACCATCCCTAGGAAACAGTAGTCTCTGATACAACGGGTGCCGAAACTGCAGGCGTGCCGCTGGGCGAGTGCCCGACCTTCGGTGGCGCTGGTCGAACCCCTCCCTTTGCATCCAAGACAGGTGCTGGAGAGGGAGGAACCACCTGAACCGCTGCTTGTGAAATCTTAATCCGCCCTCCTTCGTGTTTCACTGCAGGAGCCTCGGTAACAAGGGCTTTGCAGGCAGCTCCAGGGATGTGGCTTGGAATGTAGGGAGAGACTCCATCATGCGATGGGGATGGTCCAACACCGGGCGCCGGTGGGGCATGGGGGGGTCCCAGGTGGAGGCTGGCAGGTACTGGCAGAGACCGAAGCTGTCCAGATGGGAAATTAGGCAAATGGTCTACGCTACTTTGCATCCACCTGGATTTTTATTTTCCCTTTGGCCAGTGAAAAGCCAGGGGTGTCTGTATGGAGAAGCCACACAGGTGAGGTTCAGTGCAGACTTCAGCCATAACCTCGAGTGCCGTAACTTGACATAAGTGGTTAATCTGGAGTTCAGCTTTTGCAGCTCGGGACGGAATTTCATGAAAACCCAAACCAGCCAAGCCATTCAGGGCAAGTTCTAGATGCTCCTGGACAAGCACCCATGAACATGGTGGCCTGACTCTTTGCCCAAATTAAGCACCCTGAGATGAGCTTCTCTTTGCCTGCACACTCGCACTTCCCTAAACTTGTCTTTTCTTGATTTTCCTCCCTCCGCAGCATCCTCAGAGCCCAGCAGCACCGCAGCTCCCAGAGGATGCCTGGCTCTGGCTCCATCCCAGGCAGCCCCGGTCCTGCGGTGGCCCCGAGGTGGCCCGGGCTGCGCTTCTCGGCGCCGGCGTTTCGCCTCTCCGTCCCCGCAGCCCCGTCACAGCCTCTCGCTTACTCTGGGCTATATTGGCAGCTGGCTTGATTCTTGCGGAGCTACCAAACCACATTTCATGAAGATGGATCACAGAAGCCATTGTTGTCCCGTGTTAAGTCATTTATTTTCTGGTTAATCCCCAGGGTCTCTCTGGAGGGCGAGGGGGAAAGTGGACAATAACGGGAGCAAAGGGACCCTGCTCAGCACAGGCTTTCTCAGGGATGCAAAACCCCCGGCTAACCACAGCGTGCTTCCACCCAGACACCGGGCTATTTTTAGCGTAACATTTCAGCTGGGTCGCTGTTGCCTCCGCTCGGAGCCCAAATGTGCTCTCGAGAGCCGACTGGGCATTGCCATCGCGCGTGGCCCCGGGCGGGCGGGCGGGCGGGCAGCACCGCTCTTCCCCGCACACCGGGCGTCCCTAAGGATGCAAAATCAGGGCAGATGGCAGATCGGACAGCCTCACCTGCACAGGGCTCTGCAGGGCATCCTCTGGGCTGATAACTCCGTTACAGCACCAGCACGGGCATCTGCTGCCCTCCTTTTCTGCTGGGTGCTCCCAGCTCCTGAGCTGCAAGTCCCTTCTACTGGACCTGCCGGACAGGACAGACGTGGGGACCGAGCTCCTGCGGTTTTGTGCCACGCGTGCAGGGATGCTGGAGGCCCTTGACCGACACAGAGCTGAGCCGTGGCTGCTCTCGGATGCGTCTCCTCGTGCTGTCAGCTCACGTCACGCCTGCCTGGTGGCAGCTCTGCCCTTGCGAAGGGCAGATAGGAAAAAACGGGGGGGGGGGTCTAAAAAGCGATGCGCCGTTGCTTTGCTCTGCATCGACTCTCGTCTTGCTCTTCCCCCCTGTGCAGGCAGGGCAGCGCACGACGATGCTCAGCAGAGCAGCCCCCACCCCAAAACCAGCTCCACGTTGTCCTCCCAGCCAGCCCAGCCTCCCTCGCCCGGCTGCAGGAGCCAGCGCCTCCTCGGGGGCTGTCCCCATCAGAGCCATCTCCTTGGGACAACGTCGCTCCTGCTCACGGGGTCCCAGCGCGCAGGGACCGGCGCTATTGGGTTGATGAGCCTGGGACACAGTCGCGTCCTCCAGGGTAAACAGAAGGAGATAAATACTCTATTCTGATTGTCAGCGGAGACAGAGGTAATAACTGCAGCGAACAGTCTCCTTTGGGGCAGGGGGGGGGTTTCTGAGCAGAGCTGGGTCGCCTTCATGCGCTCGGTGATCGCCGAGAGGCCTGGACATGGCCGGTGAGCTCTGCCGCGGGCGCGTGCGTGCCAGGCTGTCTGGGCACAGGGCGGTTCCTGCGCCTGGACTGGGAACATTTTAAACAGGAGACCGAAGAGTAGCAAATAATGAATACCACACTCCCGCCTGAGCCTACTGGGTGTATAATCATTGGTGTTGAAATATATGAGACGCTGTGAGTCTGGGCTCCAAGTGTTTTCACCAGCACCCAGCGGTTGTCCGAATGCAAACAATGACTAACAGGAACCACAGCGAATGCAACGTGGGGAAGGGGAGTGCCAGCTTTGCTCTATCTCCCCAGGCTGTCACCGAGCAAGGGGTGACAGGCTCCTCAGGTCTCTCGGGGATGCTGTGGCCACCCAGGCCACGCAAAGGATGTTTTGTGCCCAGACCCCCTCCCCGGTTGCCCGGTCCCCTGTCCCCGTGCCTGCCCTTTCTGGGGCAGGTGGGCTGCAAACCCCCGTGCGCTGGCTCCCAGGGGCTGCCAGCAGCACACAGCTGCCCAGCCCGCCTCCAAGTGCCGCCTCGGGGACTCAACCAGGGCTTTTTCCAGTAAGAAATAGCCTTTGGCCATGGCAAGATGGTTCGTACTGCCACCACCAACCTTCGGAAAGGGTCCGTAGCCGGCCGAGTGCTGGGCTGCCAGCTCCAACCAGAGAAGTGGGTTAGCAAAACACAGACAGATGGCAGGGGTTTAACTCCAGTGCTTTTTCATTACCGCTAGCGTGACGCAGCCATCGGGAACATCTCTGCTGCCGTCGCTGTACCCAGAAGGCTGGGCTCCTCCTCACCCCCAACCTCGGGGGCACACGCTGCCCTGGCTGGGGTCTGCGGGCAGCCCCTGCACCTTCCCTGCCGGGACTGGGACCAGTATTCACAGCCATACTGGGAGTAATGGTGCGGGGGCTGCTGTGTTGAGGGAGGAAGGAAGGGCAGGGGGTCCCGTCTGCAGGGTAAGAGCCCTGTCCAAGAGCCACGTCCCGTGGGGAGGGGGAAGGAGGTGGGCCAGGCAGGGAGGGACGCAGGGAGGTGATGGAGCTGGTGGGGATGGGGATGCATTGAGCCAGGGCCCAGCACCCATGAACCGATCACGGCGGCAAATCTGCTGTTCCCCAGACCCCCAGCACCGGCCCCGACGATGCAGGTTTATCGAAGGACTTGGCTGCTGGATTGCGTAGGGGCCGCCCCACTCCTTGAGGGGCAGAGGTGTCCAGCCTGGCATCCGAGCTTGGGGCGGGCAGCTAAAGGGTCCTGGGCCACGTGCAGCACCCACAGCGCCCCGTCCCACACACTGCAGGGGGTGGCTGTGCTGGCCGTCCTGCTGCCTGCTGCCCTGCAAACGGGGGGGGGCTGCAGCCCCTGGAGCCAACCCCCCACCAGCTGTGCCCAGATGGGTCTCCCCACGTCCCTCGTCCCTTGCCATGGGCTTTGCCCAGGGACAAGTCCGGGGCGGGGAGAGATGTGCCACTTGTTCTTCAAACATCGCCGGTTCAGGCCAGCGTCCCCTCAGTCACACCTGGAGTCAGCTGGAGGCTGATTTCAAATCCAAATCGTTGCTATATAAAAGGAGGAGGGACGTATCAGTGAGAACATGAGAGAGGTTTCTTGCATAGGTGGAGAGAAAATACATCCCAGGCAATGTCTGGCTTCCTTCGGCAATTTAAATGGCTCTCTGGACGCGAGACGAATGTGTCCCCTTATCAGAGAGGGTGGCACTGCTCTCGCAGGGCTCTTCTTCTCCCTCTCCCAAGCCCGGCTGCTGCAGAAACGCAGGCAGGCAAAAATGTCCAAGGTCAGGAGTCACCGGCATTTGGTTTTTAAATAGTTTGGTTATTTAAAATGCTGACAGTGTTTGTTCGTTAGGCCGCGCACTTTGCACAGCCTCCCCCTCCCAACCCACCTGAAGCAGAGCCTCCCCGAGCCCTGGCTGCCGGGTCGGAGCCTCGTGTCACTGTTTCAGGTGGCCCCGAGCGACACTCGCCTGTGGGGTTTTCTTGCCTGTGCGTGCGTCGCTGGTTCGTGCGGGTCGCCGTTTCCCTAGGTGGCTGTGCTGGGTGATTTCAGCTTAGCCAGCAAACTTTTTGTTCAAACATCAGCTGTACTAAATTTGTACGAAGCAATTCTCATGCTGTCCAGATGCCACTGCTTCTAAAAATAGTCCAGCCTAGTCCGTTTTCCCAGCTTCTTGCCTTTTATCAGTAATACTTTTCATAGTCTTTGCAATATTTTAAGGAGTCGTTTGTCCATGTCAGGCCAGCGATTACTGGGAACAAGAGTCCTTCCCAGTTCCCCTGTACTCCCATTCATGTCCTACACAAAAAAGACCATGAAGAAGCTCTTTTTTGCGCTGGAGAACAGAAGTTTTTGGTGCACATTCAACAGGAGTTGTGCCACGTTGGGTCGAGCCCAGGCTTTCCCTGTAAAACTCCCCAGCACACAAAAGTTGCCGTGGGTCCCTTCCTTGGTGCTGGTGCAGCACCTGGGGTGGGAGCAGGGTGTCCCTAGGGGTCCCTAGCATGGCGAGCTGTCTTCCAATGTGGCCAGGAGATGGAGAGCTGTAGGATGGGTTGGGAAGAGGTGGGATGGGATGAGATGGGGTTGAGTGGGAAGGTGTAGGGTGGGATGGGTTGAGTTGAGTTGGGATGGGATGGAGTGTGGTAGGATGGAATGGGTTGAGTTGGTATAGGATGGAGTGGGGTGGGAGGGGATGGGTTGAGTTGGGATGGGATGGGATGGGTTGAGTTGGGATGGGATGGAGTGTGGTGGAATGGGATGGGGATGGGTTAGGAGGGTCAGGATGGGGTGCCAGGCCAGCAGCCAGGGGCAGTTCCCTCCTGCTGCCAGCTTGGTTGGAAAAACTGCGGTGCACACTCATGCCTCAGTTTCCCCATCTCTCAGTGGGTATGACCATGCTGTTTGAGAACCTGGAAGCTTTGTGCCTGGAGGTCACTGCATCAGCGGTGCTGTTACACGTGCCAGAGACAGATACTATCTGTGTCGCTATCTTGCTCGCTAATATTTTATTTCATGAAAAATTTATGCCATTTCTGAAGCATTTCTGCAAACACAAGCATCGTTTAAGGACATTGGCACCATTTAAGTACCCAGCGACGTTCCTGAATGTTGTGGCTTTTCCTGTGTTTATTCTTCCTCCTCCTGGACCTTTTGCTCAGGAGACAGGCTGCGTTTTTTTCATTTGGCTCTGCCTGCCTGGAGCGAGCATCCCAGGAGCTGCGGCATTGGCAGAGCTGGTGCGGGGCCGTATTGAAGCCTCAGGGGTGGTGGCAGGGATGCCCGGGCACCAGGAGGAGATGCATGGGCTGAGGATGGCCAGCAGCCCTGCTTGCGTTGGCGGCAGAACCAGAAACTTGAATTTCCTCGGTGGCGGGTTGATGGGACCCACGGCACCACCTCTGCCCGCTGGGGCAGGCCGGAAAGCAGGGAGACCCCCTGCGGGCCACCCTTACCCAGGGCTGCTTTGTGCTTCGGGGTCTCGGTGTGCCCAGCAGTCGGAGGGAAATCACCCCGAGAAATCCCAGGCAGTCGGCTTGGAAAATCTCAGGGAGTTTGATTTACTCGCGGAAGATGTTTGCCTAACAATACAATGGGGGAGTCCTATTTTTGGTACAATGCGTCGCGTCGCGTGCCAGGACGTGCTGATACTCCCCGGCTCGGTCAGGCACCGGCACAGCCACGCTGGCCACGGCCCGGCTGCCCGCTCTCGCCCTGCGGCCCCCGAGCAAAGATGGGTGCCTGGAGGGCTGGGGGGCACCAGGGGGTCCCCGGCCACTGGCAGGTACCAGTGCTGCTGCTTGCAGGGCTCCTGGCTGGGCTGTAAAGCCTTGTGAGCAAAAGTAATTGGCATACAAGGTATGGGGTGTGTTAACGAGCCAGCCTTTGGGGGGATGGCTGAAGAGATTGCCAACACCAAATGGTTCTTCAATCATAAATTGGGGAACTGGTGGGTTGGGCTCTGCCGTGTAGGAAACCCCTCTGCATCCAAATCGCTCCACCTGGCCCCACTGTCCGCGCCTGGTTTAGGGGTTTGCTTGAGCCAGGTTCGGGGATTTTGGTGTGGAAAAGAGCTTTGCAGCGCCCCAGCATCAGCCCTGGCAAGCAATGTCGCACGGTGGCTGCTGGGCCAGCATCCCACGCCAGGGCAGCCATCCCAGGGCAAGTCTCGTTCCCAGTGATGCTGATGGAAACTGGTGGGCTAATTGCAAAGGCAGTTGCTAACGAGCATGTCCAGATGCAACCGCCACCTCAGGGCTGACCCGCATTGGCACCAAAGGTGGCCCCAAGGGTGGCCGAGGGTGGCCGGCACCTTCTGACCAGGGGACCAGGGGACTGCTGCCCATGGGCTGGAGCGTGGCCGGGTGGCCAGGGCTCATCAACAGCCCCAGCGCAGGCGTCTTGTGCCCTGGCAGAGGCTACACAAGTTATTTCCAGCCATCCCCGCAGCAGCATAGGGGGAGACACCCCTTCGCCTCTGGCTCGGCAGTCCTGCTTCTGATTATCGCTGCCCTGAAATAGCTGCTCCCCGCGGGGCGGCTGCGAGGGCTCGCTCTGCTCCAGGCCAACGGGGGGTGGCTGCTCCCACAGACCCCTGAGCACAGGCCAAAGAGGCGGCTGCTGGGAGCCTCCTCCCCGGCATCCCGGGAGGGCGATGGGCGCCTGGAAGAGTTAGTGCCAGGGGAGAGCAGGGGCAAAGGCTTTCCTGCAACACAACCAGTGCCAGCCCCGCTGGCCCGGAGGTTGCATTTGTGTTTCAAAGCGTGGTCATAGAATCGTAGAATTGTCCAGGTTGGAAGGGAACTTTTAAGATCAAGGCCAACCGTCACCCTGACACTGCCAAAACCACCACTAAACCACGTCCCACAGCACCACGTCTACTCGTCTGTCAAATACATCCAGGGATGACGATTCCACTGCTTCCCTGAGCAGCCTGTTCCAATGTTTGATAACCCTTTTGGTGAAGACATTTTTCCTAATATCCATCCTAAACCTCCTCTGGTGCAACTTGAGGCCGTTTCCTCTTGTCCCATGGCCTGTTCCTTGGGAGAAGAGACCGACCCCCCCCGGCTACCCCCTCCTTTCAGGGAGTTGCAGAGAGCGAGAGGTCTCCCCTCAGCCCCCTTTTCTCCAGGCTGAACACCCCCAGCTCCCTCAGCCGCTCCTCACCAGACTTGTGCTCCAGACCCCTCACCAGCTCCGTTGCCCGTCTCTGGACACGCTCCAGAATCATAACGTCTGTCTTGTGCTGGGCTCATCCTTGAGATCCCCCGGCAGCAAAGCTCTGCCTGTTCTCCTTGCAGGAGAGCCTTCGGAGCCGATGGACACCCAGGCGCTTTCTCACGCACGGACCAGCACGAGATGGTCGGGGATGCTCGTGCAGGCTGTGCCAGGGGCGGCTGGCGGGGGCTCAGGCAGGGTGCACAGCCCTGTTTGCCTCCTGGGTCTCCTCCAGGGGAGCCGGCTCCCGTAGGCTGCCCTTTCTTCTTCTTCTCAGTGGCTGCTGGGAGGACGCGGAACAAACAAACGCGGGAACAATGCTTTCCAGGAACCGCGCGCTTCCTCCGAGAGCCCCGAGGTCGGGGCTACGAGCGCCACAGAAACACCCTGCGCTCGACGTGGCCAGCGAGCTGGAGCAGTGAGCATCCCGCCGGGCCGTCCTGCAGGCGTTAAAAAAAAAAACCACAAAACAACAACCAAAAGAAGATTCGCGACTTATCCCCCAGCCCCGCCAAAAGAGCGTTTGAATTTCCAGCAGTCCATGGGGGGTGCCGGTGCGAGGACAAGAGCACTTGTGCTTTTGCAAGTTGGCGTTTCAGGGAAGGCTGAGGAAGTGCTGATGAAGCACGCGGACTTCGGGTCTTACAAACTGGAGGGGAACATGCCCGGAGAGAGGCTTCTTCCCGTAGTTCCTCCAAAAAAATGCCTTGCCAGGGTGCGTTTACGGAGGGGGCCGCATATAAATTATCCATAAATAAGCTTAACATTCGTGAGCAGGTGGAACAGGGCAGGGTTCAGGAAATTATGCAAAGAGAGTAGACAAAGAGCCGGGCTGCAATTGCTCTTTGTCTGGGGGAGCCGGGCTCACTTTCTGCCGTCACAACGAGTTAGCGCAGGGCGCGAAGGCGGGCAATTTCAGATTTGATTCAACTGTTTGACGGCATTCACATGTTAAATGATTCTATGCTGCTATCTGCCGCTGCAGCCTGCATATCTCAGGAGAATCACAAATTAATCCATTGAGGCCAGAGCGTAGTGTAACAGGAGATGTAATTAATAAGTTAAACAAGAGGGGGGAACAAAAAGCGAATTTGTTGTGGTTTTTAGCCAGTGACCAGGAATGTCAAGTCAGGAAGAAATGAGTAACGCAGGCAAACACAGATGCATGTTCTGGCATTTGAGCGTCTAATCTGGATGCAAATATTTTAGGCAGGATCCTGTCTCCCGTCTTCAAAACTCCAGACACCCGGGAGAGCTGCGTGGCATCCCCCGTGCCGGCAGATGCCTGCGGAGCCAGGTCAGGGCTGTTCAAAGGCATTCCCAGCGTAAGGATTATTTTGCCTTTATGCTTGCTGCCCATTCAGTCTTTTGCGAGATGCCCCGAGGAGTTGAATGACATTCGAAACAGGAGCAAGGATTAGAACCCCCTGCTCCATGTCAGCTGCACAATGTCCGGACGGAGGAGCCACGGAGGATGCTGCGACGCAGAGGTGTTGCACACCCCGGCGTGACCTTCTCCACGTGCCTGTGGACACGTGTCCTGGATCACACTGGGACGATGCAGACACCTTGCCCCGCAGAGAGGTGATGCCAGAGATGCCACAGCGACACCAAAAACGCTGGTGCTGCTGCTGGAGTATCCGCAACGACTCCTCACGTCCCCCTGCTCTCCAGGGGCAAAAAATGTTGCTGGTCCTTGCTGGGGGCTGCGGTGCCACCCCAGGCTGCCTCATGGGTGGCGATGGCGAGAGGCAGGGTGACGTCCTCCTGTGCTGTGGCCCCGTCCAGGTGCAGACAGGCATAGGTAAAGCAGCTTGCCTTGGCTCCGGATCAAAATCACCGTAGGAAATGCAGAATAAAAGGAGTCAGGCAGGGAACAGGTTGCAGAAGCTGCCCCTACAAGAGAGAGGGAGGCCTTGGTGGTCCTGCTGGGTCACCGGGCTGGCTCTGTCCCCTGGAGGCCACCAGCAATAGCCGTGTTTCCTCCTCCGGGTCAGGGAGATGGGCGAGCGAAGCCATCTGTCGCAGGCATTTCTGCTGGTAACTGTGAGCCCTGGTGCAGCGGAGCAGGTTCACGCTTGCTCAGTTTTCGTATGGCCACCAGCGAGCCCAGCCAGCCCCAGCGCTGCCGAAACAGCCATGGTGTCACCTGCAACGAGCCTGTCCTCACTCGCTGCCCGCCGCAGCCGGACACAGGCTCTGGAAACAGCCAAAAAACCATCTTTTTTTCCAAGAGCACCTGCTGGGGAACTGCTCCTGGGTTTGCATGTGGGCTGCAGCCCCGGGTCGTCCCCATGTCACCCTGCGTCAGCCCACGCTCCCTCCATGCTGGCGTCTCTGGCTCCGCTGCCCCGGTCTCGCTTGGCTCCCGCGCGTGCCGGCTCGGTGCCGGGAATGGGATAAAACACGGCGCAGAGAAACCCAGCCAGCCAGAAAAGGCAATCGTGCCTGCAGCGTAAGGAATCAATCAAGATCTGTGCTGATAAAGCAACTGGCAGCGCCGCCGGGGAGGGGGTGAGCTTGGGTTCGGGGAGGCGATGAGCGGCAGCAGGGGGTGAGCTGACGGCTCCTCTGCTCCCGAGCCAGCCTCGGGCAACCCCCTCCCCTTCCCGACCGGCATCGGCACGGAGACCCTCGCGTTCCTATAGCCATCCATCCGTTGCGTTCACAAAGCACCCTCTGGCTGCACTGCAGGGAGGGGATTCTGTGAACCAGGCGCCTCTGCAGGCTTGGGATGCCCCGACGCCTGGCGGGCTGGTAAAATATGGGCTACTGGAGGCCACAGAGTAATTGCCCCAGCTCCCAGAGCTCCGGAGCAGGGCTGGCTGCCTGCCTTGGGAGCTACATCCCTGCGGACATGGGAAATTAATTCACCGGTCTCGTTAAGCTGATTGGCAGCCACCAGGTTTGAGTTGCTTGCAGAGGGATTCACCCCGGGCCGGCTTAGAAACGTGCCTGTGGCCGGATCCGGAGGAAGGCGCAGAGCGAGGGGTCCTGCGGTGTCACCCTGTCACCAGCCCGGCCCGGCTCCCGGCAGCACTTTACAGCATGTTCAGGACAATATTCCCCATGAAATTTTTAATTCCCGCTCCGCTATTGCCAACTCTCTTCTCCCGGAGCGTTTCCCCTTCCCTCCCTCCCTCCCAAAAGGACAAAAAAGAAGTCGAAAAGCGCATAAAGATTTTTATCCGGAGCCAGAGGGCTCCAGGAGCGCGGCGGGGAGGGCGGGCTGCCTGCAGGCCCCGGAGCCATGGCCGGGCCGGGCGCGGGGCTCGCCAGCACCCACCGTGCACCAGATCGCCCGGTCACCCTGCCCATATCAGTCAGCTATTTGGCTGAAGGAGTGGCGTCCATTCAAAGCCAGTTTACAGCAGAGCCTGTATTTTTATTTTAAAAGCATCTGGAAATTAAAAATCCCCTTTGGCGCTCGTCCACTTTGGAGCGAGAGCCAGGCCTGTCGTCTGGCCAAGCAGCCCCCCAGCTCTCGCTGCGCTGGGTGGATCCCGGCGCTGGGACGTTTTTCCAACTCGAGCAGACGCAGGCTGCTGGCTTCCTTCCCGCAGCTCCACAAACTTCCCACGCCGAGCGTCGCTTTGGTCCCCGCACCGTACGTGTGACACCGCGTCCATGTGTCACTCGGGAACCGCTCGGGGTGTGCCGTGCCCACCCCCGTGCCCTTCCCCGAGCCGGGACCTCTGTCGGACAGTGCTTTGGCCGGGATAAGGAGCAATAGTCTGGTTGGTGCCGGTAGGGCTCGCCCCAGGTGAACGGCGCCAGTGCAAAACATGGGTTATTTCTTTCCATTTTGGGGTGGCTGCAGGTCTGGCAGGTGTTGGTCACCCCCGACAACCTGTCCCCATGGGGAGGCCACATCGCTGCTGCCTCCTCAGCAGCATGGCAGGAGGCGACACTGCCTGAACCTGGTGGGACGGGCGTGCTGAGTTTATAGCAGAGTCCTGAAAAGTTCTCCCAAATCTGCAGAGTTTCCCCCCAAATCCGGAACATTTCATTAAACTCCTTCCTCAGCAGGCTGGTAAACGCCAGCTGGGTCACCCCTTGGGTGAAGGTGTGTGTTAGAAAAAGTTAAAAAAACTAAAATAAGTATATACGTGGCTATGTGCAGTTACGGTTGCGTATCCCTGTTTTTCACCCTGCAGGAAAAGTGCAGGCACTGGAAATGTCCAGCTGGCTCCTCTGGGTGCCCAGCCCCACGCATCCCTGCACCGTGTCTCTGCAGCGGGGAAGAGGGTTGCTCTGAAACAAGGCAGAGGACCGAGAAATAATGGTGGTGTATCCGCTCTGTGCTACAGAAGGAAAATGGAGAAGCCCCTGCCCAACAGTTTGGGATGGCCAGTGTGGAGATTTGAACCTGCTGAGGGCACCAGCTGCGACCCGGGACAGCGTCCTTTATCCAAAAAAGTGCATGAGATGAACAAAGGCATTCAGCTGGAGGAAGAGTTGGGGATCTCCAGATGCAGCTTTTGCCTTCGTCCCGCCGAGTGCCCGGGGCTGCCCTCCTCCCCTTGGGGCACACCACGACCTGGGATGGCCCCAGCAGTGGTCTGTGACCCTCTGCCGGCACCCTTGCCTGGAGGAAATGGGGGTTATTGCTTGTGAGCGTCACCGATGTCTTCTGTCCAGAGAGGAAGGCAATACTCCGTCAGGCTGGGGAGAGGGGACAGAACGGGCACGGATCCATCCCCCCCCCAGCCTGCCCTTCCTGACCTGCCCCATCCCACCAGCTCCCACCTCCAGGCACAGTTCCCGTCTCCGCTCCAGCACGCCGGGAGCCGCAGCGGATGGGCTTCTCTTCTCCCTCCCAACGTCCTGCTCTTAGCGAGAGCTAGTCCTTACCAGGAAAGACCAATTCCACCCCTCGCGCAGGCCGGTGAGGGCCAGGCACCGGGAGACACGAGCAGAGACTCTGCTCTAATCTTAGCTAAGCTCCTGCAAAGCCCTGCTGCACAAACACAAACTAGACTTTTTCAGAGGCTCATAAAACTGAAACACCCGTGGTTGGCTCCTTATGGCGATGGCAACGCGCCCGTCTTTAGCACAAAGCCTATCTTCCCCCATTGGATTTCAAGTCCCCGTTTCAAAGTATGGAAGCGTTAGATCTTTCCAAAGAAAGGATTTCCTGAATTATTCTAACACTGAAAAAACAATGTATTCTTCTCTGCCCTGGCTCTCGCAGGCAGTTGAAGTCCTTGGCTGAAATTTTCTCAAAAAAAAAAAGAGAAAAACCCAGAGTCATGACATAAGAACAGGATCTTGCACTTAGAAGGGACAAGCCACCTCCAGAGCAGGCTGTGCTACCAACTCTGCCTCTAATAATATCTGCCAACTTTGTGAGCATTGTACATTGTTTAAAGAACCTAATCGAGTTAGATATTCCTTTTGAAGTCAGACAACTTTGATTTAACAATGGCTTCAGAGCTTTGAAAACCCCAGTCTTTTCTAGTTTGTCTTCCATGATGGTTCCTTACCTGTCTCCCATCATTGAATAAATCATTATAAACATAAACCAGATGCCTGATGCTAACAATAACTTTAGAGAGCCCTGCTTCCCCTAAGATGTATGGGCAATGACTAACACACTTTTAGCCTCCAGACTTAATTTAAAGCATTCTGAAATTGTGCACGGGTGAGATGAAGGCTGCCCGAGACGATAACTTTTACATTAAAAATAATCTCTGTCTTTAGCAGCAACAAAGTCAAGGTTGTCCTCCTCCCTCCCCAGTGTCTCACCCCATGGGTGCTCTGCAAGCCCTGGGTTGCACTTACATGATTTCATGCCTTGGAAAAGGAAGACCTTGCACCACCTTAAGGAAAATAAGGTGTCTGCGTCTGAACGCAGGGGCGCAGTGGCTTATGCAAGTTGGGGTGAGCACGAGGCAGCCAAGCGTAGCTCCTTGCAGCAAAGTTGGCAGTATTTTTGGCCGAGATGTGACAAGGGACAGTGCTGAGCCTCCAGACACCATGGCTCTCTCCGGCAGGAGCAGCAAGCGGTTGAGTTGACCTCAGCTTCTGCGTCACCAACGGGAGCTAAAAGCACATTGAAACCTGGAACTCGCCTTGCCTGAGGAGAGATCACCAAGGTGTGGAGCGGCTCGGGGGGATGTGCCGGTGGAAGAGGGAGCGTTCCTGACCTGGAGGCCTCAGCCTGCGGAAAGCCTGGAGCTAACAGCTGCTCCAGAGCTGCTCTGTAGGGAATACACTGCTTAACAGAGGAACACGCTTAAATGCATTACTAGTAGAGCTCAGTTAGTGTCGGGAGATCGAGCTCTGGCAAAGAAACAGAGTTTTGAAAGCTCAGCTCAGTGTTCGTTCACTTTCCTATGCCTGCACACACTGAGCCCATAACTGGGTTAACCTTGCCATTTTATTTGCATATTTTTGTCACCCCTTATTTGCTGTGTTCTCCATTTGAAGCACTAACCAGAAAGTGGAGAGAAGAAGGAAGGATGGGAGGAAATCTTGGGATCTGCCAAAGTTAGAGAAATTTATGTTAGGTAAACTCTTCCACACAGATGTGCTTTGCCCTGTGCCACCGGCACGGCGTGGCACAGCGGGGAGCTCAGTGCAGTATTTCCTGACACAGAATGAACTAAAAAGAGTTGTGGCTAACGTACACCAACAGGGGGGCTCACAGGGAGCTCAGGGGGGGATTACTTCTCCTCCCTGAACTTCATGGCAGTACCTCTGTGTCGTTAAAAGACCTTTGCATGACAGTCTCCGAAGCAATCTGGTCACGCGTAAGCGCGGCGCTGTGTTTGAAGCCGTGGCAAAGATGCCACGTGAAAAATAAAACCGCACCAGGACAATCGGGGAGATTTGCCAGGAGCTCACCCTTCGTGTGAAGCTTGTGTTACCTTGGCATCACAGCCTGGCGTTTCCTCATTTCCAGCTGCTTGGTGAAGCTTCAGCCCCGGACAACTTTTTTTCATCCTGATTTTCAAATGAAAACTCACCGAGTTATTCGGTGTGGGGAACAAGGCGAAACACGGAGTGGCTTGAGGGGAGTAAAGAAAAACTCTGGACCCAACCTCTCCCGGGAAACTTTTGCCACTTGCTGCACCCTCGTGCTCTTGTGGGACAACAGGAGAACTCCTTGCCAAAGGCTATCCAGCCACGCTTGCAGCAGCGCCAAATCCATCTCCAGAGCAAGTTCCTGGAGCACTAGAATATAAAAGACCATAATTTATGCATTTGAAGCCATGTTTTTGATTATGTCGAAGAGCGAGCAAAACCTGAAAAGTCTCTTTTATAGAAAACGTTAATTCTCTATGATGTTTTTTCCTTATAAAGAATGATTTACCTGTCTCTGGGGTAATGGTCTTTGTACAACAGAGCACATGTCTGTTCTGGTTCCTTACATCTGAGATACAGATCCCAGGCAAACAGCTGTCCCGTGGTATCGTGGGGTTTTCATGACAAATGGGAATCCTTTACAGGCAGCTTTCATTTCTTCATCTGAAAGCCTCAATACATTAGTACTTGCCAGAGTCCTGTGAACTTTCATATCTATTATGCCATCACCGCTACAAATGCTTTCAAATTAACAACCAGCCAGATTTCCTTTCTGGGACCAAGCAGGAAAATAAGAGAAAAGACAGAAATTATTACATTACAGAATACCTTCCCTTCCGTCCCACTTAGCGATCGCTTTGTAAAGTGATATGAAAGGTTATTTACATGGGGATACATCTAAGGGGATGAATAGGAGCAAACGCTCTGAAAAGGGATCACAGCTGTTTCCTTCCTTACCCCTTGCCGGTCTCCGCCGCTCCGAGCCGGACTGCTGCACTCCAGGCCGGGCTCGGAAGGGATCCTGACACAGGCCAATAAAGACTGGTGAGAAATAAGCATTTAAGCAACCTCATCAATTCATTAGCACTGTCACTTCCTTTTTAGCTCATTACTTTTTTCAATTCCCGTTTGGGTTTTTTGGTATCTTCAGTCTACGGATGAGGGCAGGCACGCAGACAATGGCCCTTCCTTAAGGAGAAGATCCGCTGTTACACTGGCAATAAGAGTTTCCAGGAAGAACAGAACATGAAGCAAGATAACGTTGCAAGAGGAACGTTTTATAGCAGTGTACTGCACAGCTCTCCCACCATTGCCGACAGAGGCTTCCAAACACGCAGCCATGGCGGGATGCACAGCCAAAGGCTGGAGTTACCGTCTTTTCAGAGCAAGACGTCAGGATCGGTCCATTCGGTTGCCTCTGGCAAAAAGATTGTAGGTCTAAAAATAATGAGAGCGATATTCAAAAATTAAGGAAATTCACTTTATATCTCTTCTCATGACTCTGAATTCTTCTTGTTAATTGCTCCGTCTTTTGACTGTGCCTTTTCAAACCCTTATCAATGGCCCCATCTGCTTGGCAATGAGAAGTGGAGGCGCAGTCTTTGATGAGGTCTTGCAGGGCTCCGAGACCTTAGACGGGCACTGGTGGGAGATCCCAACTCGGGCACCCCAGGGATCCCCTGGCCTGGCTGTCTACGGGTAAAATCTGGGTGAGTGACTCAATATCTTCAAAAACTGCCATGGTGAGTAATCCTCCGAGTTTTGGTGTTGCTCTCACAAACACAGGCTTGACGAATCCATCTTTTAGACATCAAAGGATCACATTTGCTTTTAAAGTGGTGTTTAGTCATAATATGCTGTTCCTGCAGGTCAGTTGCATTGTGGGGAGGACGCAGTCATTCCAAAATAAATGATGCAGGATCCGCTCCGCTAACCGAGACGCTTGAAAAATTGTACGTACAGCAGATGCCAATGCACAGGTCATTTATACCAGACACAACTGACGGCAGAGAATGCTTTGTCCTGGAAACGCACACACAGAGTTTATTTCTGCTTTTGCGGAGAAGAGGACAGAATTTTGCATTCCTGTACTTTTTATAACTCTTCCCTCATCCTGCTACAAATTGCGGCAAAGCTTTAGCCTTGAAGAGCTGTGGCGGGAGAGCTTTCACCAAGGGGACTCCAGGGCCTGCTTCCGTCTCCTTTGTGCCACAGGTTCAACCAAAAGGGACCGCCGGGGAGCAGGTTCAGCCCCAATTTATACAGATAAATGGTGAGGCAAAAATCGGAAAAGTAGTAAATTTTATTCCCCCTGTACTTCTGAGGCAGACTGCGCATCTTTGACCTCTTTTGATGCCCTGGGGACGTGTCTGTCAGGGCTGTTTCTTCTCATCCCTGTTTCTTACGTAGGTTTTAGCGTTGTATGTGAGGAGATCACAGCAGAGAGAAAGGAAGACCCAAAACCTCTTTTCGCAGCCTTTTGGCTCAAACCCAAATATTTTAAACATTTCTGCTAGGGCTTGATTCCCCCAGCGAGTCTCAGAGCTCTCATCTCGGACTGCTATAAACCGAAGACTGTTTACATGCGATCAGCACATGCCCATATTGCTTTACACTTTACGGTGCGTGCACTTCATATATCGATAGCGATGGGCAACCCAGCCCTGCAAACCCTTTAGCTTTTTGATTGTTTAAGCTTTAGGTTGGTTTGTTGGTTTTTTTTATTTAGAGGACAGGGGAGAAAAGCATGATGGAAGTCATGCAAATGGTTAAATGCAAAGATCTGTTGATGTTGTGAGACCGCTGGTAAATAATTTAACAAGGATCTCTAACAAGTCTCACTCTGAAGGAAAAAGTAGGTCCACTTTAAACCCTGCTTTTCCAATTTGGCCATCTGAATCAGTACTGCACTCCTTTAAAACAGCCAGACTCTGTAGGAATTGCCATGGAGCGTCAAACACAGAGTTCTGGCGGCCAAGCACAAAAGAGAAAAACGTGAGAAACTCCGTAACAGGCAAACATGGAGTAATCTCCCTTCCCCTCAAAGAGCTCATCCGAGCCCTGGAGACCATCTAAAACATTAAAGCAAGAGGGTTTGCCCTGCCCAACCGTGGTTCATGTGAACTCTCCAGCGATGGCTCTTCTCCACAGGAAGATCCTGCAAAGCTTTTGAAGTTTATGGGAACACCTCATTGCATATTTCAAGTGTTCCCTTTACCATCTCTCTCCCAGAAGCATTTTAACCTCTCCAATAAAATACAACTAGAGACGTAACATCTTGTGGTCTTCAGGTCCCTGACCGTACGGAGAAGCCTTCACTGGCGTGGTTGTTCCAAAGCCGCGGGTGAGGCTCGTGCGAGGAGCGTGGGTTCCTCACCAGGAGACACTTGATTCTCAGGGAAGGGAGCACAGGGCAATTAGTCACTGTAAAACAGTCTAACGAGGCTAAAGAATTAGGAATTGCCTAGGCCCCAATAAAATCCAGTGCTTTATACGACTCGAGATGCAGTTGGAGGAATCTGGCTAATCTTTTACTCTCCTAGTAAATCATTCATTGAGGCCATCTGTGAAACATGAGAAGAGCAGCTTCAACCCAAGATTCCCGCTTAGCAAAGCTCTTACTAGCTTGGCCGGAAAGAAGCTTTCCTGATAAAGTTGATAGCTAGTCCAAGCCCTCATGATTTCCAGCAGCAGTAATCCTTCTGGGGAGATGAGAGAAGCAGCCCTTGAAGGTCCTGGAGCATGGCTGTGCATTTCTGCAAAGTTCAAGGGGGGAAAAAAAAAATAAATCCCCAGCACTTGCCAGGGGATGGCCTGGCCCAGAGGTGCATCTCTCAACGCTCTCTTTTCCAGCGGCCTCCACAGACAGGTCTGACAAACAGCCTTCAAAACGGTGAGTCACATCCCCCCTGGGGACAGGGAGCAACCACGGGGCTTAAGGAGAGCATCCAGGAAGAAATGTGGTGCCTTGATGGCCAAGACTGAACCGTGGTTTTGTTCAAGGAGGGGCACGGACGCCCATCTGGGAAGTGATATTCAGCTCTCACTGCTGAACCCAGAACCCAAACTTCCCTCGTTTGGGAAAGTTCCTGCCTGAATCAAAAGAGTACAGTGTGGGTTCACGTCACTTGAAGAGGAATAAGTCATCCAGAACACCCCCACCAACTCTCCACGCCACGCTGCTTATCTATGTCCTCCACCCAGATTTGATGATTCAGTTTTTTAAGAGGCAGTCGGTCTTTCTCCACAGGCATTCCTGCTAACCTGGGAAGGGAAGAAAGTCCTTCAGCAAATACTTCACAGGGCAAAACAAATAAAAATTTTAGCTTGCAGGAGAAAGGGGATGAACACCTAACCACAGCATTCAAGAACACGAGTTACAAGCCACCTCCTCCAGGAATTAAGACAATACAGATTTGATGACTTTTTTTTTTTTTATGCCTTCTAGTTTCCAAACTCTTAGGGTCTGCAGTTCCCAGGTGGCTCAATAGGTAGAAGGAACAAAGAGTTTCAAAATCAAAGATGAGATGCCCCAACTCCTGAAGCCAAATACTTAAAGAGAAGTGAAGTAAAAACCCAAATAGGAGACAAAAACAGGGCTGGAGGCACAAGCCTACAGTTTTACCCGGTGCTGGGCTCTCAGAGAAGGCAAGGCTTGTAGACCGGCAGGCTGAGCAGGTCCCACCTTTGAACTCTGCCAAACCCATGTTGTATAAATCCAGACATTTATATCGCATTTGGGCGCCTTGCAGAAACACAACCACAGCCACAGAAGGGAAAAATACACCCCCTCCTCCCCTGCGCTTAAGCTAGGCAATAACATGCTTGGTTAAGTGTTGAAGTCTTCCAAACGTCTTGGTCCAAATTACAGCGCTCTTGATGACCAAGGAAAGTTGGGGAAGTGACTATGTCTTGGAGCAGCACGTCTGACAAACAGTAGGAGCTGCAGTTCCTAGAACAACAAAGATCCTCTTTGCTATGTGAACTTTAACCAAACTTTGGTCTGATAATCCCTCCACGCTGTGGTTTGTAAGATTTTAACTATTCTTTCTGTTTTCCTTGGCTATCTGGTGCTTGCTCCACTGAACCTTGAGGTCAGTAACTGTGGAATACATCACATTTTCTGCCTTTTCCCTGAAACCTCCTCAGATCTAAGCAAAGCAGCATCTCATTGACCATTACACTGACCAGCTTATTAGTGGTGCATTTTCTGTTGTGGAGAGAGAGAAGTCAAGGTGAGTATGATTGGAAGTTGCTTATTGGTTTTAAAAACAAAGGGTTCTTCCTCTCTGCTTACTAAGTCTATAATGTTGAAGAAAGTATTTTACCCTGTGCATCAGCTAAGGTGTTAGGGAAATGCTTCTTCCATCTTATTATTAGTGTAATAATATGATGACACCAAGCTGAGTGGTGCGGTCCAACATGCCAGAGGGATGGGATGCCATCCAGAAGGACCTGGACGAGCTGGAGAGGTGGGCCCGAGCAAACCTCATGAAGTTCAACAAGGCCAAGTGCAAGGTCCTGCACTTGGGTCGGGACAATCCTCGTTATCCATACAGGCTGGGGGATGACGTGATAGAGAGCAGCCCTGCGGAAAAGGACTTGGGGGCACTGGTGGGTGAAACGCTGGACATGAGCCAACAGTGTGCGCTCACAGCCCAGAAGGCCAATCACATCCTGGGCCGCATCGACAGCAGCGTGGCCAGCAGATCCAGAGAGGGGATTCTGCCCCTCTGCTCCGCTCTGGGGAGACCCCACTTGGAGTGCTGTGTCCAGCTCTGGAGCCCTCAGCACAAGAAGGACACGGAGCTGTTGGAGCGGGGCCAGAGGAGGCCACGGAGATGATCCGAGGGCTGGAGCCCCTCTGCTGTGAGGACAGGCTGAGAGAGCTGGGGGGGTTCAGCCTGGAGAAGAGAAGGCTCCGGGGAGACCTTCCAGCCCCTTCCAGTCCCTGAAGGGGGCTACAGGAAGGATGGGGAGGGGCTGTTGGCAAGGGCATGTAGCGACAGGACGAGGGGCAATGGTTTAAACTAGAGCAGGGTGGGTTTAGATGAGACATGAGGAAGAAGTTCTTTCCACTGAGGGTGGTGAGACACTGGCCCAGGTTGCCCAGAGAGGGGGTGGAGGCCCCATCCCTGGAGACATCCAAGGCCAGGCTGGATGAGGCTCTGAGCAACCTGATCTAGTTGAAGATGTCCCTGCTGACTGCAGGGGGTGGGACTAGATGGCCTTGAGAGGTCCCTTCCCACCCAACACATTCTGTGATTCTATAATTCTAATAAACACGATAGATGTCCCTTCCTGTAACACTATTCTTAGCACGTTCTGCACCATCCTTGGTGGCCAGGGCGGTCAGCCGTTGTGGTCCCAACAGCAGGTTGGGTTGTGCAAATAGAGAGGGTCTGGAAGGAGGAGCAGTGGGGAGAGCAGCCAGCGCCCGCTCCCTGGGCCAGAAGCAAAGTAGAGGAGGAGGAAGATGATATCCAAAGGGTAACAGGGAAGTGCTTGGCCTCAGCAAGACCAAGGAAGTCCCGTGGTTGTGGCACTGCAGGGTGCCCCAGCAGAGCTGCTGAGGAGATACAGCCCAGCACGGCAGAGCTGACGTAAGGAGGGGACCTCCTGCTTAAGTGTCAGCTCCGCTCTGGGACAGAGAGGTTTCCCACTGGTCAAACAGGACTCACATTGTTCAGCAGAAAACTACTCTGGCCTCCCAAGTGCATCAAGTGCAGTGAATCCTCCACCCTCCAAACCCCACGCAGCGAAGACTGTAGGAGCATCTGTTACAAATCCTCTTCTCCGGGCAGGAGCAGGAAGCACAACTTTCACAAGACTCTCCTAAACGGAGAATATCATCCAGGCCTTTTCTTTGCAAGATGCTGCACCCTTCCTGGGGCCCTTTGTGATCTAAGTTGTTTAGAAAGTAAATGAAATGGGGTGAGCCAGAGAGACAGTAATGGTTATTTCTCCAAGAAAGAAAAACTTGATTTTACCACGGGGATCTCGTGTCTGCCATGACCCCTCCAACAGCTCACAGGAAGGCAGGAGGAATTAACCAGCAGCGAGGACTGGTTCATTTTTTGCAGATCCGTGAAGAGTTTCATCTCGGTTCTTAACAGAAATATCCCCCCTCCTGCAAAAAACCAAACCCAACCGAACACCACCTAGCCCTCCGTTGGGAATGGGCAGCTCCTCCATAGCTTATAGCATTCTCCTTTTTCCATCTGACCAAAGCAGACCTGGAGCTTGCAACCTCTTTGGAGGCATTCCTGGCCTGCAGCGGGGATGGGCAATGCACGAAGGGCAGGCAACATTTCACGAGTGGCGACCCTGGAGGAGCGGGTTCCAGAGAAGGTGAGAGGAAAGGGAAGCGGGAGGAGGATTACCAGGCCCAGAACCGTTTGCCGTTGGCTCATGGTTAGTATCAGTTCAGCTAACTGACAATTGGGATCAACAGCTAGGATTTTTCCATCCAATCTAAGTGAGCTAGCAGTTGGGTTTCATTCAAGTAATTGTTCTAATGGATAATAATGTATTATTATGACTAGAGGGCTTATTACTAGAATGTTGTACTAAATTCAATAACCCGAACTCACCATATATTGTCCCTCTTGTGGGAGCTTCAGTTGTTTGAGAAGGAGCCTCAGAGTTGCGTGATCATCCCTAAAACCTTCTCGCCTAAGTTCCAACTTCGGAGAACAAGTTGTTCATCATATGCTGAATTCAGCCTTGGAGTAACTCCAGTGAAAACAAAAGGAGTAACAACAGGAATGGATTAGGCCCAATTGCTTTCACATTTCTCCAACTTGAATTTCCAATTCCAATACTAAAGGAGAAGTAAAAAAAAAAAAAAAAAAAGAAACCCAACATATGGCACAGCGACAAGTATACTTCAAAACATAAGTCTGCCGATGCTGTGACCTCATGCCCTTTGGAAAGCGCACCAAGGTGAGCTTCCACAACCTCACCCACAACCAAAGCCCTGCTGGCAGCCGGCAGGAGCAGTATATATTCCTACTTCTGCCACTGGATTGTAACAAATTTTGCTCGGAATGGTCAAACCCATCCTGCAGTTCTAGGCTGCTACACTCGAGACTACTGACCTTGCACATGACCGAAAAAACCTAGTATCTGCCAAGCTGAGATAGCAAGTCATGAGGATTTCGTTTCACAAAAACATACTGAGTAAGATTAAGTGCTGCGTGTTCCGTACTGACCCCATTTTCCAGGGAGAGCTGGGCACAGATTGGGAGAGGGCACGGTCTCACCTACGAACCCGTATCTGGTAGATCGTCACCTCGGCATCGCTCTGGTTAAACAGACGTCAACCAACGGAGAGCAAGTGGCATAAGGACCGAGACAGAGGACCCCAAGCTCCCCTGCTGGCTATCGAACCACGCTTTCAGTGAGTTCCTTCTGACTTTGAGTTCCTTCTGACTTTTTGAGTTAGCTTTTCAGTGAGTTCCTCCTGACTTTGACCCGCTGTTTCCTGCTGGGGCTGATGAGCCACGAGTGCGGAGTCGCTTCCTCTGGGCCAGTTCCTGCGCGCACGCTTCCAGTGGCTGCCACATGAAGTTAGCCTAAGAAAAAATGTCGCTCTTGTTTTCCCTGGAGTTATTCCCAGGCTCTTCCAGTGTGTTACGAATGAGAAAACAGAATTATCCAGTGATCAAAGAACCAAACTGCAAGTCAGGAGTCCTGGGTTCAATTCCTAGCTCATATTAAACCAACTCTAACCATATGCCCTCTTTGTGCCTCCACACACTCTTTTGAGGGTTTTTAGTAATAATGATGACGCTCACTTAAAGTTATTCCGAAACAAACACGAAATTTAGGAAACATCACAGCGGCACAAAACATTAAGCCCAGGTTTGATCCCCGAGCTTTACGGCTTCGTCCGGCTGACAGGCTGGAGGCGGAGGAGCTCAGCTCAGCTGCTATCTAGCTCAGAAATCACTGCACATTGTTTGCAAACTTATCAGGAGTGACTTGAATCGTGAATGAGCTTCAGCAAGGCAGCTGGCAGGCTGCTGAAGCACACAATGCCTGCTGAATCCGCACTTCCTGTCGGAGACGTGCGAAGGAGAAGGCAAACTATGAAAGAGCAGAGCAACCGCTCCCAAACTCAAGGCAAAACTACGTGCGGCACAGGCACAGCAGGGCCGGTCACCGGCCCGGGGGCCAAACCGGAATTCCCAGCCGCGGCGGTGCTGATGGCACCCAGCCCTTGCCACAGAGAGGTCTCCAAGCGCTGCGTGAAGATCAGGCTCGTCCATCTTCCCCCCACTCCCTGCTAGGCCGGTCAGTCGGCAGAGCTGGAAGGGCAGCGGTCGGACCTCCCCAGACCCACGCCGGGACCCTGCCGGCAGCTCTCCACACACAGCCCAAGGCTGGTGCTCGCTTATTTTGGCGTCTTGGTTTGCGGTAAATCACCCAACCTACGTCAAAAGCAGCAGCCGACACCCAGAGAGGTTCCCGCCAGCCTCACCCGAGCGCTCACCTGGACACGAGCGCGGAGCAGAGCCACCTGCTCAGACGCCTGCTCCGCGCAGGCAGACGTTCCCCTTGCAGGTCGCAAAGCCAGAGCCACTGTAAATTCTCCGAGATCCAGGTCCGCAGGTGCCCGCACAGGGAAATAACAAAAAGATGCTTCCTGCGTGCGGTCTGAGGGGAACGCGGCGGCATCAGAGCTTCAGGAAAAAAAAAAACAAAACCCAGCTTGTGCACTGCAATTCCCTGAAGCCAACTGAAATATGCCACAGCACGCTTCCAAAAGACTTCACGGGGCTGGGAAAACAGCCAACGTGCAATATACTCCTAGCAAAGCTCCCTCGCCGTGGGAAGGGCCTTTCCATTCATTTCAGGTTGTCAGTACCTTTGATCAAAGTCTCCTCTAGCACGGGATCGTGTCAGCCTTATAACTAAAGAGCATTCACCTTTTAATTTTAATCAGTTGGAAGGTTATTAGTACAATGAAGTCCAGACCTCACGCTGGAAAGTGAGCATTTACTCTGAAACGAGGGGGGTACAGTGTGAGCGAAAAGAAAGAAACCATCAGAAACTTCCAGCGGCAGAAGCCGCAGGACGAAGGCAGTTCAGATGCGCTTCAGCCAGCATTGCCGCTGCTCATCAAACACCGCTCTGCACTTTGCAAGCCACGAGACGCCATCCTGTGGTCGTCCCCATCACCATTAACTTCTCCCATCTGGTCGGAAGCACCCAACGCAGTTGGATACTCCTCGCGCGTCCTGGCTCTCATGCTCACCCTAAGTCCTATAGGCACTCGGCTCCTTGTTGCTCATGCAAAGCAAGGCTGAAACGCTTCAGACGCTCTCCAAAACGTACCTGATAAGCCCCGAAAAGCGCAAGCCGGAAGACGCGGCTGTGGCACGGCTGGCTCGCTGCCTGCACGCACTTACACCACAACCCCTCTTCCTCAGCATGAGCCTTTGGTTGGCAACAAGGATAACCATGACACGGCACAGGAGAACCGTCGCTGTCTCCAAACCAAGCGGAGGGACCAGCAGAGGGACACTCCTCCTCCCGCTCCGCTGTGGTGCTGTCTCTACAGTTCCTGGTCCCACCAGGTCCCCCATGCTGGGCCCGCAGCCTTTTGGTTATCTCTGTCCCACTCCTACACCTCCAGCTCCCCTCTCCCCCCATGAAGAGTTTGGCCCACTGCTGTCGAGGACATACCGGGATGTTTGATGGAAGCTGGTGATCCCCGTCAGTAACTACGCTGCTAAAGATTCGACGCTGAGCATCCAGCCTTGCTTTGGTTGGCCAAAAAATACATCTCTAACCTTCAAGGCTGACGCAAACCCGGTGTAAAGGGGCAGGAGGGAAGCTGTGAAGGTCCACGCAGACCCAGCCAGCCCTCCGTACCCCTCCTTGCTGCCCAACTGGCCCACCCTACCCATGCTGCCTCGCGTTGCTCCTGCTGCCGGCTCGTAGTACGGGAGGGGAAAATAAATCAGGAAAAAGAAAAGAAAAAAAGAAGTGACCAGCAACAGTAACAGTCCTCAAAAGGCAAATGTTTCCTATTACAGCGCTGGTTCTTTTGATGTCGCTTCTCCCACACAAAGCTGTTTCTTTCACAGTCTGTTCTTGCACACGAACAAGATGTTACACGTACTGTACGTCGCACATCCTCAGCCCTTATTTAAAGCACATTTGTCCCAATTCCCCGTACTTTGTTCTCCGTATCGGTTTTCAAACCAGTACTCGTACATCACAGGCGCAGCAGCGTTTTTATTCTACCTTCCCCTCGCACATTTATTTTTCTTCCAAATTCTTGGAGGTTCTGGTCATAAGTAGAGAAGTGTTGACACTTAACTAGGCTTGAGACTGGGCTGCTCAGTTCATGGCAGTAGCTGAATTTTTCCAAAATTTTAGGGGCTTGTAGAGCAAAGGGTTTGCTTTGTCAGAGGCCAGATACAACATTTAGGTTCAGATTCAGATTCTGGACGAGTTAATTTTATTTAGTTACAGTTTTTGATACCACCTGCTTCCTACCTGTGTATTACAGAGCCTAACTTTTCCATAGTGAAACAAAGCGTTGACCACGCGTTGCACTGATAAGCCACGACAGTTCTCACGACAAATTTAAATTGCAAATTATTTAGGGCAAGGCAAAATCTTTTTGTTCTAGCACAATAGGGTTTTCATAATCTGCATTATAAACTACCCCAATACAAATAATAGCCTGGCGCTTCTGCCAACTTACTTAACTTGGGGGAAAGTTCAAAAGCGGTGGGGACCGCGGCAGGACGCAGGAGGTTTCTTTAGGGGATGCGAGGGTTAATCCAGGCAACTTCTGCAAAAACAAACGCGTGTCATTGTCTCCAAGATTCATTTGACTCATGTTTTTAAATACGAGTTACTTCTGCGTAAACTACATCCAAATGCCTTGCAGAATTAAAACACAATGGCTAATTCTCCCAGAAGACACACATTGCGTTATCGGAAAAATAATCAAAAATCCCAAACTCTGTTATACCCCCAAATGAGAGACACGCAAAAGCCCGCGAAGTCCACCAGGAATTTTACCACAGCTATATGGTAAAACACTCAACCTACGGCAATTAATAGCTAATAATAACTGTGTTTGTATAAAAGGTAGAAGTCTCTTGGCCCTCAGAAATAACCTAAGGGAGACTAAAGGTGTTAGAATTATTATATAGTGTAAAACGATGCTTTTTAGACAGAAAGGGACTGCTGGACAGCCTGGTGTCACTGTCACCGCCTGTCGAGTCACAGGGGGTCGTTACTGCAAAGCGGTGTCCAGAGCCCCGAGACGGGCCGTGCCCGTCTATTTGCCAGAGATTAACAAAACTTGGGGCCTTTCAGTAATAAGTTCTTTACCATGAGGAGAAGTGTTTGGGGGTGAAAGCATATTAGATTTTGTCGCTGTTACTAATGATACGTTCAAGAGACTATTGCCTGCATTTAAAAAGAGAGCCTGGTTATCAAACCAGCCGAATTGGTTTGCTAAAAATAGGCATTTCTTTGTTCTGCATTTTCAGGTCTTATTTCTTTGAAAACCCCGCAATCTTGTGTGATCACCAAACCTAACGTGCTTTCGTCATTAATAGCAAGAACCTTCCTACTCTGCTTTTCCAAACTTTCTACCGCGTGAAGAACAAAACAAATTGCTCCAGGTTTAAGAAGAGGCGGTTGGCCCCGGCACGCTAACCAGAGGCAAGACTCAAACCCAAGGCCCAACAGGCCCCATATCAAAAGGCTTTGGGATCTAAAAGCACGTAATAAAAAGCAGCTTTAATGCAAAACGGTTTGGATTGAAACAAGAGACTTCCGTTAAAGTGCCCGGTAGGCTAATAAAAAGGATCGCCTTGAGGTACGCGTAGCAGGAGGACGCGGAAGCGGGGTGCAGCTCTGTGCATGGGAAGGGCAGCCTGGCCGCCATCACCCGCCGGCTCTTCAACCCGCAGCAGGAAGCAAACCCAGGCCACTGTGCTTAAACCAGCTCTGCGGCCCTCAGAACCTGCCCTCAAACACCTACTTTTGATTTTAGCCCGATGACAAAGGTCTCGGACATGACTTAGATAACCGGCCCTTATGGAAAGCCAACCCCCACCTCCCTGCCCCCTCCAAGGACACCTAAACCCCAGACAATGGCTACTCTAACTCGGACTTGCAAGCGCGGCTCGCTCTTTTGGGGGTGGATTGAGCAAAACAGTCCTAGCCTTGCCAACAAGGAGCCTTCTCCTCCAAGTCTGAACGGCACAGACCCTCACCAAAGTCTCAGCTCCTCGAAAAACGCGTTTCCCACTTGAAAATTAGTTGGGTAAGCTAGGTCTGCGCTCAGGGCTAAAACTCGAATTTGGTCAAACGAGATAGTTACAACGTCCTCCTCACCGGGTCATCTGGTACCTTCGGTGACCCATCTTCCACCAATCCCCGAATTCGCTAAGGATTATTTAGCGGATCTCAAGAGAGCCTGAACTATTGAATGGTAGGCAAAGTCCCCCTCCACTCCCCACAGACAGCTGCCATTTATAGAATAGCCTTGGAATACAAGAGGCAGTTTGTATTGCTCCAAAAATATTTCCTGGCCTTTACTCCAAAAAAGCAAATGAAACAGTCCTATGACTTCATGAAATATTTGAACCCATATTAATGCAAAGCTTTTTTTTTTATTATTATGATGAAGTTACCGGTAAGATTACAGTCACATGAATTTCCTCCAGGAAAAACAAGTTCTCATCTTTGTTGTCACACAAACGTTATTAGCAGGGCCTACAGATAAGAATGTGAATATTTGCACAAAAATCATTTCCCAAGACTAGTCTATTGTGTTACTAGTCTATTCTGTGCACCAGAATACGGGAGTTCCAAACCCGCCTGAGCCTGCTCAAGTTCACCTCCGCGTACAGCCCCCAACGTGGCTCTGGCCGGAGAAACGTGCCAAGCTGAAGCCTTACATTTAAAGTGGTTTTTAGCATTTTGAGTTGTTAAAATGAGTACTCTATTTTTATCATGACTTTAATAAAAACCCCACTTTACTGTTTTTATACAGTATAGCTTTGTGCATTTCAAGCATGAGTTTTCCAATAAAGTCTGCAGGACTCAGATTTACATCCTCACCCACTGACAGTTTAATTACTTTCATTGTAGGAGAAAGTTATTTAATCACATACAGTCAGAAAAACAGCCCCTTAAATACAGGCTTTTGGGCCCGTGATCCCCAATTTGAAATTCAATGAAGGAGCATGAAACATGCATACTGTGATCCATTTCCTGATTCAGAACACTTGATATTATCAAAACATAAAGGGTTCCACAGCTGACACGCACATTTTTCTAAACCATTGGTAAAACCCTTCCAGCATTTTAAGCCCACGAAATGAGGATTCAGCGCGCTTCGGCTATGACCTAAAGGCAGTGCTAGTCAATGAGCCGAACACAGACCCGCACCGGAATACGCTGCTAATTAACACGAGTAAAAACAGGCCATCTAAAACGCTGCTTGAATTACGCTGGTCTTGGCTGGTATTTTAGCTTTCTCCTCAACGGTTACGACATTAAAGGTAAGTCATCACTGGTGATTCTCAGCACGAGATACGCATTTATGGTTCCTTATTTAAGGAAAAAATAAAGGGGAAGGAAAGATGGGAACTCTCAGCCACTCATCATGGCAGTTCAGCACAAGTAACTCTGCTGGAGTCATAAAAACCAGCTGTTAAGTCTCAATAGTTATATATTAAAGCGGACCACCAGCACCAGCCTTCTTCCCCAAACTGGTATCTCATTCATTACAGACAAGAGTTAAATCCAGAAACGCAACTTTTAGTCCGTCTGAGTGGGAGCGCGCCATACCAGCCTTTACGCCGCCAAGAGATTCTGTAAACGGCAGCAACTCGCATGCAGGTAAGCGCAGGTATCAGCTGTCAAGAGTATTAGAAAACAGTTTTGAAACGAACAAGCGGTCTTACGGCTACGGGTGTGAAACAACACGGTCCTAAATGGGACCCATTATGTTACACAATCACATTAATTCTGAACCAGACACAGCGTGTGCGTGGGCTATGTATATATTTTATAAAAGAGCAATGTCTCCTGAGGAGCAGAGACTAGCCAGAACACTAAAAAAAAAAAAAAAAAAAAAGCTGTAACAAGAGTGAATATTTGTGCGTTTGCTTTATGAAGCTTACATTCTAATGTTTACAAAGGCCAGCACTTGTATAAGACTCTCCACTAACAAACAAATCTGGAATACATCAATTGGTACAGGTAAGTCAGCCAAAAATCAGCAACAGCTATGCTCTTCTGGGTTTTAAGAAAGCATGCAATAGGTTTCCCCCTTCTGCCACCCCTTGTTCGGATTTCCAAATGACAGTACCAAGAAAAGCACAGCAGAATGCAACCGGGGCACAGGTAACATGTCGAATTTTATCACAGACTGTTTACCAATATTTTTGCAAATGTAAAAGCAGCCTTCTTTTAGCACCGAGAAGGCAGAGAAGATACAAGCATGAATAAAAAAATAATTAAGCAATTTAAGACATCAAATTCAAGAAATAGCACTGTGCATATACAAATAAAATTAACATTCAATACTGTAGAGCTCATTTAAAAATGGCACCAATGGACAATATTTTACAATATGCACATTTATTTGAGGCAGGGAACTAATGCTCCACAGGCGAAAATGATATTACAAATAATAGTGCCGCTGTTGGCCCATTATGGTACTACTTACAATTTAATGGAAACGCTTTTAAAAATAATCTGGTATGTACACGTCTTCCGGAAACTCAACGGCTTCTTCAGAACAGGGAAAAAAAAACACAAACCAGCCCCTACGGTTCTCCCCCTCCCCTTTTTAGCCAGACAGTATTGCCAGAGATTGTGCTCACTTGGAAAGCACATCATCTCACTTTAAATTCAGTGCTATTTTCTTTCAAAAAGATCAGAAGTTGTACTTTTAGATAACAAAAGCATTTATGTTACAAACATTCAAAAATGGAAGCTTATGATTCTGGCAGACAACGTTGCGTATTAAATACAAACCAGCCAGCAATTACTGAACATAAAAAACTTATTCAATCATAAAAAAATACTATAATTCATCACCACAGACTTTTTACATAGTTATAAATAATAAATAGCATAACACAGTAGATTACAAACGGATTTATTTTGCCCCGTTAAAGTCTTTAAAAAGTAAAATATCTATTGTCTTACCTCAGACTGACCAAGGTACTGTATCAAGACTACTCATAGCTCAACTCTAACTCCTTCACCAAACGATTTGCAGAGCCCGGATTCAATCCAACCTCTCAAGTCTCTCCTTGGGAATCGAACGCTCACTTCGCTCTCTGCCCTGCTCACGACCAAAGGCGTCGCCGCTGTGCGCAGTGGAGGGTGTCACTCCGGCTGCCGTCTCCCAGCAGAGCCGGGGCTGCCCGCGGCACCCCGCGCCTGGGAAAGGAACGCTACGGAAAGCGGCATCGACGCCAGGTTCTGGTAAGCAACTCTATAGACAAGCTGTACACAAAGGACTTTTCCCACCCACCCCTCTGGTTTACATTCCGTAATTCTGTAACAATGTCCCCTAAGGCACAAAAATCCCTATGACCTCAATGCCACAGGAGACATCGACGGTGCCATACGTGGTTCTCCTACACAGTAGTTTAAATAGCTTAGTTATCTGCACTGTATGTCTTAGATCGAGGCATGGATTCGTTTTCCTTGGCCAAATCTTGCTGAATATTGACCTTATTTCATACAATCTGCAGGATAAAGGAACTGGGGAGAGAACTATGCATCTATTTTAATCACGTTTGCAGAGTATTATTTCTTCACTGATGGCAAAAGTGCCAGTCATGAGTTGTTTTGCTGTGGGTTGTTTGGGGTTTTTTTAATGTAATCAAGTGAGATTTCCAGACCCACTGTGGTCTTCTGTAATAAAAACGACTAGCAGCACTAAGAAAAGAAAAGACTTTTTTTTTTTTCTCCCTTCTGTAAGAGAATTTGAGGCTAGTGACTGAAACAAACCAAGGAGAATAGTTTTACTCAATGGTAGAAGTGCCAGAGAATAAATTAGTATTTTCAAATCCTTCCGAACCAAATTATTTCCCTAGACAGTGACCACGATAATAATAGAAGTATTTTCCTAAAAATTCCAACACTAATAGGTAGATACCTATTCTCGGAATCAAAAAGTATACGCAAGTTCCTGAAAGCAAAAAGTTAGTATAATCTGAGCAGACATCTTGTTTAAAAAATAAATTCGCAAAACCAGACATGAATGTGGTCTACAATGTCCATTAAATGGATAAATCAAAATCACTGGAAAATCGCCAAGGATTACAGTTACAATAATTTTTCCTCTGAATAATCCACGTGTTAATGGTTCAAGGATCAGAGTTCGTTTCTCCGTACGAGCGTACAGTAAGGGAACAGCACACAGCCAGACACTGACTCAGAACTTAAGTCACTTCGGTGAGAGATCATCCATCAAAATGAATGAAGAGCACGAGTTTGAGCACGTTACGGGAGACTCCGTGGTTATGCTGCCTTTAGTCAGCGAGTCAGAGGAAGAGCCAACACTGCTGCTACTCCCATCGAGAATATCTGAAGACAGGCTGGGGAAAAAGAAAAAAGGTTATCTAGCAAGACGGGCACGATGGCTTTGTGTACAAACCTAACGTACTTTCGTCCTTGTAGAACAGGTGTAGGAGACCTATACTACCACTCAGTCTTTTCTGCAAGACTGGCAGCCCTGAATTCTCCTTGTTTTCTGTAGCATGTTATATATATATTCATGCTCCTTACGGGAATGAGGAGCAGAATTCGTATTTTTTTTTTAACATGCAGAATAAATGACGACTCTGATTTTCATCAGTTATAGAAAGGAGGTGAAAACTAACGAGAATAAAACCTTAAAAGGAAAGGAGTAACAAGAATCTAATCAGCAATGCAGCAAAGATGTCATTAATTAGCTCGTGTGTTTTTTAACGTTGCACTGCACAAAGCAAGATTTTGAAACCTATTTTTCCCTTGTAAGTAAGGAATTCCTCTGTTTGGATTTTGAAGTCCTGATACAAGATTCCAGAGGGCACGTTAAATTGATGCTTTTGCAATTCAGCTGGAAGCAACATGAAAAAAAAAAATATTTTGAGGCACTTTCAAGCCTGTAGGTAAACTGAAATGATCGTAATACAGAGTTGATATTTTAGAATACTCAGCTTTTTCTGATCACAATACAGAAAGGAGACAGACACTAAAGATTGTGAACGTATCAACGTGAACTATGTAACTGCAGGAACTATTCACGCACACACTATATGACCACTGCCTACAACATAGCGAAATGATGAAGCATCTTTGAGGCGAAGTAACTTTGCTTATGAACCAACAGGGATTTATAACAGTTATATTCAAGATAAAAATTTTGATACACAAAATCTAGGCTAGAGTCTGCTGAGGAACAATTGATCAAAGGAGCAGGAACATTGTGACACTACACTACCACAGGAACAGTTCCCCGGCATACGCATACGCAAGCTACACGCAAAATATTTTTTCTGGAAAAAACAAAACAAAACAAAACAAGAAAGTTTGTGATAAACGCGCATTCCCTGTTTCAGCATTTCAGGGCACATGAAATATTTTACCATGAACTGAGATCTGTCAGATGTGTAACATCTGGAGAAAGCATGTTGGTTGTTCCTTGAAAAAGTCTCTTTGGCTGACTTTCAGTTTCCATTTCACCTAAGGGAAACAGTGCAAATAATCAAACTCAGTTGAGTCTCTGGAACGCCCAGTCGATATTTGTTTGTTGTAAGCGGGAGGCTTGTCCCACAATAGAGCAAGGTTGCACCTGTAACACGGTAAATCCTCTAATTCAGCCAACAAAACACTTGGGTAAGACATTAATTTGATGCTAGCTGTTGTTTAACCGTCCAGTCCGTCCTTAACTAATGCTTCAACAGCTTCTGAGGGGCTACAATGATCTTAAAACAAGGCACTTGCTATTTAGACTACAATCAGACAAAATAATCTAAAGCCAACTAATTACTGTGACTTAATTTTAAGTAAGCATTTGAGATGAGGCAACTGACATAAGCCAAAATACGGACATTAAAATTCTTAGTGATTATGAAAATAGGAGCAGCAGCTTGGTTCAGTTTCACCCTCCTGTGTACAACAAATTCTGATGCATACGTACACTCTGACAGAAAAGTCAAATAAAAAAAATATTGGCGTGTGTATGCATTTCCACTTACTCATCATGGATCAGACTATCTTTGTACCTGTAATCATCTACTGACATTAAAAGATTAAACACGATGGGGAGAATTCATGTAATCTGGTTAGTATAATCTGCCCCAAGAATGAGCTAGCTCATTAATAGCTTCTGTACAACAGACACATTGGAAATATCACAAACTTGCCAGTAACAAGCTCAGAGAGAAAAAAAAACCAAACCTCTCAGCTACAGTATATTTTAATTTTAGTTTGGCAACAAAACCATATGAAGTGAAAAATTGTCTGGTGTTTTACCTACACTTCAAAGCAGTCGTGGTGTCAGTTTGAAGAGCAGATGAAAGTTAAGCATTATACAAAGCCAGTACTTATTAATATGTTATGCAAAAGAATTATACTACCATTCATTTTATATAAGACTGATAACCACCCCCCCAATTTCCTATTTCCTTTAACCCACGGGGATACATTCCCTTCTTTGAAGGGAAGGAATAACAACTTCTATCAAGCGATGGGCAAAAAACATTTATAGAATACTTGGTCTTATACAAAAACGAAGAAAAGCCAAACCACCAGCTCAGGTAACTCTTTTGCCACCTGAAATGTCACAGAGAAATCTGCCCCGCCACAACACATCACACACTCTCCCCGCATTAACTCCCTACAGCAGTGAAGTGTTCTTCAATACGTTGCTTTCTTCCCTCCACGCACCACGGTGGCAATTTGTTACCATGTCACATCTGTAGAATATGAACCATAAAGCTACTGCTAAAATTCGGAAAAATAACAGGATTATGTATTTAGGAAAAGAAATCAGGTTCACTTAAATGGATTACACGTTTTAAAATTAACTAACATTTTGAAAAATCCTTGATATTTTGAGTAAAAAAGGGAAACTCCCACCTCCACTTTGTAAAAGATGCTCCACATGCGCACATGGATAGGGTGAGGAAAGCCTGCCCTTTACCTGCACTCTTTTTAATACTATCTTTGTAAAGTCTATTGAAAAACATTTAAAAGTAAAACACAGTATGAATACCTATTCCCTACTGATCCCTGAGCCTGATAAACTTTTGTTCGATTTTAATGCCTCTAAAATTCATAGAAAACAACAGCCAAGATACAACTGGCACTATGAGAAAGCTTGTCTCTCTCCCCTGTCGATTCGATATAAATTAGACAACATTCTTTATCTGATAGGAAAAGCAGTCCTAAAAAACACAATACACAGTAACTTTTCTTGAAGGCTAAATATAATTATTGTAAAATAAAAGGACATGCTTTTGGCGCCGTTAGAAAAAAAATGCAGGAAGGATAAGCATAGCCAGAGGCACGCTTATAAATATCTCAATCTTACAGTTCTGCTATGGAGACTTGTTCTGGGATGTAATTTGAATATCCTTAACACAGAATACTTCCAGGAAAGAATGCAGTTTTCCCCCTTCAGGAGGAAAGAGCACTGATCTACTCCATTTCTCTAAACACTCACCTTCTGAACTTTCAGAGTAAAAACAAACATTCAGTTCTAAGTTTAGAAGATACTGCATGATAAGCAACATTCCTGAGATGATCTGAAGGGTGCGCACCGTACAGTGGTACTCATAGGAATGTCAGGGCTTATGAATATTTGTAACATCTAATTTGTTGTGGAATAAAGTTTGCCTCTGTCAAGCAGTAGCTGCTTTTAAGGTTTTTCATTCTTGTGTTCTAGACTAGCTACTTTACATTGTATTTTTAAGTTACGACTGGCAAATTGCACTTCAGTGTGGATACAAGAGCATTATATTTACAGAACAGAAAAAAATATGGAAAAGAGAGAAATGTATCCAAGCTGCAAAACCAAATTCATATTAAAACACCTGATAATGTAAACGCACATACCTTTTCTTTTAATGGGGCCAAGAACACTGGGCCTGATACAGTTGATTGGACTTTGACTCCTCCTGCTAGAGAGAGAGAGAGAAAGAGAGAACACTGATAGGCAGGTCTGTAAAGGTTCCAAGTCTGAACACCACCATATCCAGCATCAAAGCAACACAACCACATCATGTGAAGTGTTCTTTAAAACTATTCCGCCACAGCCGGAATGCTTAGAGAATCTAAACACATAGATAACAAAGTGCTGCCTATTAGGGCAGATAATCTGCCACACAACGTTGTAGTCAATTTTCTAGGGTCTTCTCCTTCCCTTAGTGCATCACATCCTCACTTCATTTCTAAATTGTGTGTAATATTTACACAAAATTGATATGCTGACAAAGTTAATAAAGTTCACGTGAAGTACCCATGAATTTCCTCACAAGTTACCAAGTCTAGTTGACACAGGCTCCTCTAAGAGCACCCACTTAAAGCTACCATTGGCAAAGGCTGAACTTTAAGAGCATTTTTATGCGGCAATACTTCAGCTAGAGAAGACTAAAGTCTCTTTTAATGCCTTAACATCAGTTTTAACTAATTTTTGTGCTAGCCTTTGGATAAATTACAATTTAAGCAAATTTATAGCTGTTACTTGCAGATGCTACTTACTTGGAGAATCGCCTTGTTGGACTGGGAATAGGACTTGGAGGTAATCCATTACTGCTCACAAACATTTGCAATGATGGTGAAAAACATTGCTGCAGAAAAAGTTACATTACGATGCTTCAGAATTTCCTTTTAAATACTCAAGGGTTTCCCCTCACCCTCCAAACAAAACATCCCCAATTAAAGAAAAGCTAGTAATGGAATAAGGAAGAGATGATCAAATGCAATCTTAGAGGCACTAAAACTTAACTTGCAAAAATATCCTGGCTAATGCAATAATGCTCAGATTAACCTAAAATTCAAACCCACAAGAAAGCTAAAAATGAAATACACACTGTTTGCTAAATAAGACGGTTGTGTCTGTTCTTCCCGTTACATTTAGAAGTAGTAGTACAGTCCTCAAGAATTACTTCTTTCAAGGGGCTTATTAAACAAACAAGTTGAGTTTACTCAAAAAACATCCGACCTGAAAATTGAACGCAATATTCCAGAGTAGAAGAGAGTATTTAGCTCTGTGGCTCTGCAGTAAGTCTGAGCCTTGCCCAAGAACGCCCATAGCTAATCATAAAGATGTGTCTGTCTTGTTATCTATCTACTTTATAGTCGCGATTCCAAAGGCACAGGACCAGCTGCCAGCATCAGTGTTACACCAGGAACACATTTTCCCAGCACTAGTACGTGGCTGCTCCGTGCATCAGTACTGGTAGAGGCGTGCAATAAAAATAGCAGAACAACCAAAGAGGGTGAGTGAAAACAAGGTCAAGCAGCCCATCTTTAAACACAGTGCCATCTTCTCTGTGCCACGTTTCAGTTTTCCAGTCCTTGCTGGAAAAAGTAGTTTATGTTGTCTAAGATCCACCTCTTCCTTTTTTCCAGCACGAACCATCCGTCTTCACTGCAAATTCAGCACGCCCGAGTCCTTCACAGTGAGTTTATGCCTTCCTTTCCATAACCGATGGACATATTTTCATCCTCCTCACCACACAGATTCGCAGCTTTTGGTCTTTGCCTACACTCTTACTCTACACATACGATACAATCTGATTTTGGTGCTTCTTCCCCAGCATCCCCCTACTCTTGCGGCTGAAGAACATAGCCAAGTCTGATTACTCTAACGACCTCTTCCAGCTTCCCTAGAACCAGAACCTTAACCCATCCAAATGTTGCACAAAGAGCAGCAACTGAAAACATTCAGTGTGACAGAACCAGCACGCTGCTTAAACTCTGCAGCTCTAAGATGGTAAGCCATCTGATTCTTAGAAATCAATAAAATGTGGGTTTGAGTTGGAGGGTTTTTGTTGTTTGGTTGTGTTTTTTTTTTAAAAGCTATCAATTTGTGAAGTTACACATCTTCACCGTTCACCTTGGTCTAAAATGTTCTTTCTGTTTTGGCATTTCACTTATCCTACCTTTCCTATTCCTCTTGTCGGCGAAGGCGCAGGCGAAACTGGAATGAAGTCTATTCTCTTTGGGGAGGAAGATTTCTCAGACTTGTCCAAGTCATTGTCGCTCTGTAAATACAAGGTTTCCACCTTAACGCTGGCACGGGATATTACCTTAGAATCCAAGGTACAACCTTCTAATGGAAAGTCATCGGGTCAAATGCACAAATAGCTAAAGCAGATGAACTTAAGTTCTTCTTATATTATTTTCACAGTTAATTCCGCTCTTTCCCTTAAACTTATCAGTTGAGCGTAAAAGTAGAATTCAATAGGAAACATCTATAAAGAGATTACCAGGCTCAAGCTTTCCTCCCATGACTGGCTTATCTGCATTGCTGTTTGCACTTCCCTGGAACACAAAAAATCCCATCAGTAGCTACAAAGAGGATAACTCTGGCTATTTTATCATCTTGTTTCAATAACACTCACCTTTCATGTGCTGTTTCTCTGTTCATTAAATCCACTCCTTCCTCCTGCAGGAGATAAATGTCGTAAGTCTTCCCATAACATTTGATTCATCACAGGTACTCGGGACAACACTCACGATTCAATAATTTGCCATTAGAATTTAAATATGAGCAGCAGGAGCACTCCAGAAAGACACGACTGCTACCAGGCCAGCTCACTGTTTCTCTTGAACGAAACAACACTTCACAAACGCAAGGTAGTTTAAACACGACAACAATAACCCTTGCAAGGATACTTCCTTGTTGAAATTAAGTCTTAAAAGAGACTCTGTTTCCCCTAGTACTTGAAAAACTCAATAGGAAAGAAACTCCCATTACGTAAATACTTCAATATTATATAATACTTTTCATGCCGTTACTAAATACACAGATAAAAATTACACTTACCCTTCTGATCTGATGAAGTCGGCTACTAGGAATACGAATAGGAGATGATGACAACAACTGAAAAAAAGTGACAGCCACAACGATTAAATCACACATCAACAGCTTGCACGCATCCTATTTACCACCACCTGCACTCTTAGCGAATTAAAAATGAGCTGTACGACTACATACGGATGACTCAAATAACGTTGCAAAAAGAAAACACTGGCCTTCAAGAGAAAAGACTTGTTTTACCACTTACAAATTCATTCTATCGCTCAGCAAGTGGCACAGATCTCAGACGTGCAGGCAGATACCACTTAGCACCTCAAATACACAAATAGCTACATACGCCGTTTAGACACGTGAGGTATCACAAAGGAAACTATGAATACAATACAATTCCCTGCTGCCCAGGGTAAGACGACAAACTCCTGTACTAACTTACTCAACCAGTTGGCTATTATAAAGGAGAAATCTCAATGTTTCATCTCAGCCTTGAACATGCTCTAAAACTTTACTGTTGCAATTTTTCAGTTGCATTCAATTTTATGCATCTAATTCCTCTGGAACTTTGGCTTACCACCACATGGGCCAGCAGGTTGCACTCAGGATGCCCGTGTGCCTACCGTAACACCTACTGATTTGAGTTCCAAACTTTTGGATTCTGATTTTTAAGAAAGCTCATAACAGAAGATTTTGAACTAAAACGTCATCTCGCTTTTTCTGAACAGAATAAAATACATAGAAGAAACGTATTTCAGGACTTTTAAGTTCCACGGGTTTTGACAAAAGCTATTTCCCTCAGATGAGAAAGAAAAATTTTAGTGAAAAAGAGCATATAGATCTTCCAGTTGACAAGGAAACGGTCGAAAAAAGAAATATAACGTTTTTGAGAAGTAACTGCAGTACTGTACGCTACCAGACTTATATGATAATGGGCAAAATATCACCCAGCAAATTACTCTTCTTTAAATGCTTTTCTGACGTCTATAGTGTTCAGCCTTTGCAAAAAAAAGAAAAAAAAAAAAAGATCATCCCCATCAAAAAAACAAATCAACAAAGACTTGTAACTCTCTTTCATTTTTACAACAAATTAAAACACCCTTTCATGGCTTTTAATTATAACAGCAGTTTTCTCTTCCAACACACAGTCAGGTCTAAATTAACTCTGAGCCTGTACTTAATACTGGGAATCACGCATGCCTCAGCTACTGTTGTCTTCTTGGGGACATACAATTAATACGCCAGTATTATTTCATTGTAGGTTGCAGTCACAGTGGAAAAAAAATGCATATTCTGCAGCCAGGAAGCTGGCTAGGATGCTTGGTGCAAACACAAATCAAGTCTAACTTCGTTTCTCCAGCCCAATTACTTCTCGTTAGATGTAAACAAAACATGCTCAAGATTCCTTACCATACTGTGACGGCTCATAACTGTTGTACTGTTCCTGCGAGTTCGCAACACGTAAGGTTGAAAAACCTGCGAGTTGTCACTGATGGGGGAAAGAAAAAAAGTTTTGTGAAGAACTTTCTTAGGAGGGCTTTACATAAAGCTACACGGCGCTGCGCTACATGCTCCCATCTCCAGGGCACCAAAAACATCCATTTTGTTCCAGCAGAAGCGCCGCTTCCAGCGAAGGACCCAGCAAGCGCTTCCCTGCTGCCGGCCCGTGGCGACCGCACACGGCGGCTCCGCGGTCACCAGGAGGGACCCAGAAACCAGCGACACCTTTCAGAGGCCGCCACCGCGCAGGGGCCTGCAGGAAGCGCGGCCGGCGGCGGAGCCGGGCCCGCTCCGAGGCCGCAGGGGCCCCGCTGGCGGCGCCCGGTGCTGCCGAGCCCCCTCCCCGCCGTTGCAGGCGCCGCCGGGCCGGGCCCCGCCGCCGCCGGGGCCGTGGGCCGGCTGGGCCGCGCTCACCTGAGCCCGTGGATGAGGGGGGCGCTGTTCGATCGCCTCAGGCCGCCCCCGTCGCCCGGCGCCGCGGCGCTCCCCGCCGGCAGCTCCAGGTCCAGCTCCATTTTCTCCTGAGACATCGCGGCGGCGCCTCCGGCTCCCCCCGCCACGCCGCGACGCCCATTCACTGCCGCCGCCCAACGCGGCTCCTCATCCCGCCGCTCCCCCTGGACAGGCGCGCCGCCGCCGCCACTACAGGCCTCGCGGGCGGCGCCGCAGGCAGAGGCCGGGGGCGCGCCGGGCCCGCCGAGGGGGGCGGCCCCAGCAGCGCCCCATGCCGGGGACGGCCCCTTCCCCCAGCCGCTCCCGCCGACGGACGAACTCTCCGCTCGCGGTCCCGCCGCCGCCGCAGCCGGGGAGCGAGCGCCTCGGGACGGACACCCCCCCGCGCCCGCCGCCGCCGCGCAGCCCGCATGCGCGGGAAGCGGGGCGGGACCGAAGCTGCCCGCCTTCCGCAGCGCATGCGCCCCGTCACCGCGTCCCGCCACCGCGCACGCGCGCGAGGCCTCCATCGGACTCCTTCCGCCTCCCGGCTCCGGCTGCGGCGCTTGCGGACGGGCGGCACGCGCCGAGGGGCTGACGGGACGGGCGTGGGTTCGAAACGGGACAATGGGCGCGGGACGCGCGTCCTGGGTTACCGCGGGTTCGAGTCCGGCGGCGGCCGTAAGGTTCGGTGCGTTCCGAACCGGGCGACTTCCGTTCCGGGCGACTCCCGTTCCGGGCTCGGGCCCCGTTACCGCTGAAAGGGCTTTTTGCAGCCCTGCTCGCAGTTAGAGCCCCTCTCTTCAACTTAAACCTCGCAGCCCCTGCCCGGGGTTTTTCCCAGCTCTGTTTTGCTGCTGGAGAAGGTACTGCGTTTTTAATGAGTAATGAGAATGCCTCGGCACCGTCCTCAGAAATCTGGTATAAAGTTCGTTATGGGACACGTGAATCTCATTCTTGGCTGTATTTAAGTTTTGGAGTGACCTTTACAATTCCATTCCAAGTGATAAAAGCATCCAAGTTTGTGCTCACTGATTTTTATTTTCCACTGTTTTTCTAAAATAACAATTGCAACACACACTTGTCTCTTACACTCAGGGGATTTTCAAGGTCTTTACCAGCACCAAATTTTAAAAGGTTTTCATTTTCTTCTGGGAAAGAGCAATTCTGTTTTCCAGAGCACTAGGTACAGAAACAGTTAAGAAGGAAAAGTTAGGATTTTTCGTCATTCCATCTTTCTGAAATGGAACACAATTGTATCAATTATTCTCCTACTTCAAAGCAATTGAAGGTAGATGCTCCTAGATAACTGAGTGGAAACAGTGGTTATGTAGCCTGCTATTTATTACAGTACCTCCTTGCATTTTTTGTTAATCAGGAGTGACTCAAGCATATTCCATTTTTCTCCCTTCAGAGACAGTGTAGTTGTCTCACAAACCATTTTTGTTGATGCTCGCATTTCTTGCATCACCCCCACACTATTAGTGAAGAACGTTGTGCCTAATAGGTACCTGAGAGGCATTAACAGTCCCACAAGATAACATTTTAAACATAGCCAGAAATGACACCTTTCCATCAGATGACACAGAATTCCCATCTCCTCCAAAGATCACGAGCATCTAAAACTTTCTTTTGCTCGTTTTCTAATAATTACGATTAGTCTGATTCACTGGAAAATTAGGATGTGCTGCTGCAAAAGGAAAATGCTGTTAATCACCTCTCACTGCCACCATTCACTAAAAGCAACACCGTGCTTTTGAGCTTTAATACCGGACCTGCACCATTCTCCTTGTCTCGCGCTTCGGCATAAGCATTGCATGGGACAGCTGGAGAAAGCTCAAAAGGCAAAGCAAGTGACAATATCGAGCCAAACACCTAGCCCCGAACGGAAATCTACTCGCACACGTTGGCTCTGCTGCCACAAAAGCCACCTGCAAAACCTGACTACATCGCCAAACTATGTGGATTTTAGTATTTATTATAAAGGGGTTATTATATTACGTCCTTGACAGTATGGACAGCAAAAAGCCTCCAATGCTGTGTACCAGGATACCATTAAGGAAAAAGTCAACAATATCCAAAACGTGGCTGAGTCAAAAACATCTGCTTTGCGTACTCAAATTTTTCAGTGCCAGGAACTGACACATCAACCCACTGCCTGACCAGGGTTTACTAGAGCCCAGAGAACCTTAACGAGACCATAATACAAGAGAAAGTGGGGACTGTCAAGGTGACCCTCAAAGGCCCGAGGAGGGTAATGAGGCAGAGAAAAGGGGATGTGGCTGTGGGAGAGTTGTGCTATGGAACAGAATGAGATTAAAGATGGAAATGAGGAAATGACAAATTCCTGAGTTAAAGAAACAGCGCAAATGACCATGGCAATGGGGATTAAGAAAGGAGAGAACATGTTAAATAGCATTGGGAGGATACAGGTGAAGGATGGGGATTCAAAGTAGGGAAAGGGAGACTTGGGAGAATGACATAGGTGGGTACAGTGATACTGAGGGACTGGTGGGCATGAAGTTATGGCGTGGGCAACAGCGTGGGAAATATTTGATAGTATCAGGGAACTATCCCTGTGGGTCAAATAAACACAGCTGCTTAAAGTTACAAAATGCCATCAGCCTTAAATAAATTAGTAAGCATGTGACCTGTGGAAAAAAATGGTTTAGCTATCTATAATCTACCTTTCTTCTCTGATTATTTTTGTTCTTAAAGACTGCCTGAAAATCTCACCTGGAATATAAACTGATGAAGAGATGTTTGGGCCTGCAAACTGTATTTCTGAGAAGTGACAATGGTTAGGTATTTACTCAGATGCTTAGTTTTTTAAATTTAAAGGTCAGCATTGTAGCACTTAGCAAGAGAGTAGAATCATAGAATGGTTTGGGTTGGAAGGGACCTTAAAGCCCACTCAGTGCCACCCCCTGCCCTGGGCAGGGACACCTCCCACCAGCCCAGGTTGCTCCAAGCCCCGTCCAGCCTGGCCTTGAACCCCTCCAGGGATGGGGCAGCCACAGCTTCTCTGGGCAACCTGGGCCAGGGGCTCACCGCCCTCACAGCCAAGAATTTCTTCCTCAGATTTCATCTAAATCTCCCCTCTTCCAGTTTAAAACCGTTCCCCCTAATCCCATTGCTCCCCTCCCTGATCCAGAGTCCCTCCCCAGCTTTCCTGGAGCCCCTTTAGGGACTGGAAGGGGCTGGAAGGTCTCCCCGGAGCCTTCTCTTCTCCAGGCTGAACCCCCCCAGCTCTCTCAGCCTGTCCTCACAGCAGAGGGGCTCCAGCCCCCCCAGCATCTCCATGGCCTCCTCTGGCCCCGCTCCAACAGCTCCGTGTCCTTCTGCTGTTGGTGCCCCAGCGCTGGAGGCAGCACTGCAGGGGGGTCTCCCCAGAGCGGAGCAGAGAGGCAGAATCCCCCCCTCGCCCTGCTGCCCACGCTGCTGGGGATGCAGCCCAGGCTGCAAGGGGTTTCTGGGCTGCCAGTGCACGTTGCCAGCTCTTGCTGAGCTTCTCATCCACCTAACACCCCCCAAGTCCTTCTCCTCAGGGCTGTTCTCTGTAATAACGAATAGATTGGGCTTGACAGAAACTGCTATGGCAGAGAAAAATAAGGGTACAGATGTATTCTAAGGCACTGAGTACCTGCACCTCAGAGCCGAGCCTGTCGCTTGTAGCCTCATTGGGGGGATTGGGGCCAAGCCGCCATCGCAGGCTCTCCACAGGCCGCAGCCGGGCCAGGGACCCCCGTAGAGGGGGAAGGTGTGTTTTTAAGCTTTCTCACGGCTCGGGGCCGCGGCTGTACGTCTCCAGGCAGAGGGAGCCCCGGCCGCTGAGGGCACCCGCCGGCGGCGAGCAGTCCGGCTGTCAGGCCGCGCCGTCCCCTCACCTCAGCGGCGGCCGCCCTGCCCTTCCATCCCGCCTCGCGTCTCCCAGCGACTTTCGTCTGTCCTCGCCTGAAGGGCTCGGCGGGCACAGCGGCACCGAGACCGCCCCGCCTCACACGCCTGGCTGTCCGCTAGCCCGCCGGCCAAGAGCCCCGGGCAACGGGGCCGCGGGGAGCCTCTGCGCATGCGCCCCGCCGCCCCGGGCCCACCGGCTCGGGCCTGCCGTGGCGCATGCGCGCTGCGTGGCGCCGGCGGGCGCGGGGGGGTGTCCGGTCCGAGGCGCTCGCTCCCCAGCAGCGGCGGCGGCGGGACCGTGAGCGGAGAGTTCGTCCGTCGGCGGGAGCGGCTGGGGGAAGGGGCCGTCCCCGGCATGGGGCGCTGCTGGGGCCGCCCCCCTCGGCGGGCCCGGCGCGCCCCCGGCCTCTGCCTGCAGCGCCGCCCGCGGGGCCTGTAGTGGTGGTGGCGGCGGCGGCAGCGGCGGCAGCGGCGGCGGCGCGCCTGTCCGAGGGGAGCGGCGGCATGAGGAGCCGCGTCGGGCGGCGGCGGCAGTGAATGGGCGTCGCGGCGTGGCGGGGGGAGCCGGAGGCGCCGCCGCGATGTCTCAGGAGAAAATGGAGCTGGACCTGGAGCTGCCGGCGGGGAGCGCCGCGGCGCCGGGCGACGGGGGCGGCCTGAGGCGATCGAACAGCGCCCCCCTCATCCACGGGCTCAGGTGAGCGCGGCCCGGCCGGCCCGCGGCCCAGCGGCGGCCCCGGCGGCGGCGGGGCCCCGGTCTCGGTCGGCGCTGTGCGGGGAGCGGGGTCTCCGGCCCGGCCCCGGGGGTGCGCTCCGCACCGCCTGCCCCGCGGTGGTGGTGTGGGGCCTGCGGGGGCAGGCGGTCCCGGAGCGGTGTGTCCCCAGCCCGGGGGGTTTAGGCGGGGTGTCCCGCCGAGTGCGGAGGTGCCTCGGTAGACGCGCTTTTAACTTTATTAAAACGGTTTGTTTTCATCTAGGTGCGCTGCGGGTTGTGGCCGTTATCATAGATAAAGTAGCGGTCTCTGATTTCTGTAATGCTTCACATTTGGTCCAAAAAAAAAAAATCACCGCACTGTGTATGATTTCACCAGTAAATGCTTTCACAAAAATTGGGTGAATTTGGAGAAGAACATAATTTCACAGGACCTGGAAAGATACATAAGTTTTACATTTAGTGTAAAACAAGGTAGTTGTCCTGGAGTTTTGCTGGACAATATTGACTTTGTTAGTATGGGAATTGCCATCAGCCTGTGGCAGGTGGTATTTGCAAGGGTGGTCGGATGTTTTCCGTGTGTTCCAGGTCCAGCTCTCCTCAGCTGACAGGGCAGACAGTGGTGGTCCCAGGCAAGGGCTAGGAGGAAAGCTCTCAGACGTGCATGAGCTCTTGTGTGGCTTTATGTTTGGGTGAATTTATGTCTCGGAGTGCTGTTTCTTGCCTCCTCTGGGCTGTCACGCAGTTGCCCCATCTGCTACATGGTGTGGCTGCCATCTGACTTCAGGGTGGTCCATGTGCTGCTACTAGTACTATGTCTGCAGTTCAGGAGAGCATATTGACAATAAACTTCATAAAAGATAGTAGAATACATGATAAGTACTTTTTTTTTCTTAAACTTCATGTTTCTGTCAGAAACTAGATATTAAGTGACAAAGAAATCTCATAAATCTTTTCTACCAAAATGGTTAATAATGCATTACAGTTCAGAGGAAATTCTAATTCTTGCCTATTCAGTCGTGATTTAATGTTAAGTGAACGTAATTGGAATTCTTTTACGTAATCGTAATGAAAAAACTATCAGTTTACATTTCCATGCCATGTAGAAGTATCGTGAATGGCAGTTGTTCCTCAGGGAGATTTCTGAGCAGGTAAACTAATCCTGTAACTGAGACGAGGTGTTTTTATGATCTCAGCCTTTTGTAAGCCTTTTGTTTCTTACAAACTGTGAGACCCTTGACTCTTTTTTTAAAACAAAAAAAAAAAAAAAGGAAAAGCACCATCCCGTAACCATGTTGGAAACAAATTATTTATTTTGGGACCTGGGCAGGTAGAAGGGTAAGCGTGAGCTCTTGCCTTGAAACTGTGCACACACAATGCATTAGGTGTTTATACAAATTAAACTAAAATGCCATTGAACTAATTTGAGGTGACTGCAGTCATTTCCATGTTCATTAGGAATTTTGCAGCAGAAAACTGTTTTTGCAAGATTGCAGCTCTTGGCAAGAAACGTCAGTTTTTCCCAGAATGGCTTTGTTGGGTAAACTGAAACAAAAGCTCTTGCTCAGCTTGCCTTTTCTGCTCTGCCTCCTGTTTTGATTTCTTCATTAACAGAGTTAGTAAGGAGCGTGGAGAATGAGTTACCGTAGAGCCGCCAACATTTTTAAGTGGACTATTTTAGATCACAGAAGTTACCTTTCATGGAACTTCTGATTCTTGTTTTCATGCCAAATAAAATTGATTTTTAATGGGAAATGTTAGAATTTTCTGTGAAAGGTAAGTCTGAGATTTGCCCAGCTCTGGTGTTTTTGCGAGGGAGATTAAAAGTAAGGATATTGTAGGGTAGGTTTTTTTTCTCTCCCTCTCTTCTCTTCTAGTTAGCACTGAGTATTGGACTCAGCCTATATGTGTTACAGAATTATTCCAGCCTGTTTTCTCCATGCCAGCCCTGGGTTTCAGGGTGTCCTGTTGGTGTTGGGTTTGCGTACCAACCAGTACACTTACACTAAAAAGGAGTTGTAAGTGTTGGCCTCAGTCGGTAAATCTCACCTCTAAGCATCGTGTTATGGGTCCGTTAAATTTCTCCAGTTCCACCGCCTATCAAATGGCAACTCTTTGATCTCTAGTGGGTGTAAACTGAGTGAAAGTTCTTTGAAAAGTGTAAATGATGTCTGGTCATTTGTTCTTGATGTTTTAAAGGAAGAGAGTCAATGCATTCTTCTTGGTGAAACCACAGTGTTATGCCAATTCCTATTGGCTTTTATTTCACAGTATAAGCTTTGCTTATTTTTTTTATTTACAGGCGAGATAAAAGCTATCTAAAACTTACGTACCTGACTGGTGCAATTTAAACTGGAGGGTTCTGTTAGTGATGTGTCTTTAAAGTGCATTATGATTATCAGTCCTTACAACAAGGTAATACTATTCGTCAGTTTAGTTTCAAGAACTTGTATTTGTGTAGTGCTTTTGTTCATCCCAGGTTAGCAGCTGAGACACAAAGGTACAACCCAGTGCTTCCTGTAATTTGGATCTACTTACAGTCTTGCATTTGGATCTGCTTGCCTGTGCAGCTCCTCGGTGATTTTTTAGGCATGGGGATTACAGGATTGTGGCTTGAAATTTTTATTCTAGTGACCACAAAACTTACTTAATTTCTGCAGTCTCATTCATTAAGTGTTGATCAATGGCTGTTGATAACACTAGTGATGATCAGTGAAACTTGCTTTAGGAATCAATAGAACTAAAGTTGCTTTGAGAAAGGACCTCATTTGATATCAAATACCTAATCCTGTGTTATTTAAATGGATGTGCTGCTTCCTGGTCGGAAATGTGACTGCGGTCAACAGTCTTAGGGCTTAAAAACTGGTTTTACTGTATGTTTAATTTAACCTCTCCTGGAAAAAAAGTTCGTAACTTATTAAATGTTTGTAGGGATAAGATTTATCAAGATGCTGTATTTTTTTTTTAATTCTGTTTTATCTATGACATTGAAGCTGGTTGCAGTTACTGGTTATATGCTGCTTTTAAACTTGTTCTGTTGAATGACGTTCGAAGCAACATGCAAGCTGCAGCCATTCCAAACATAACAAATTCCCACAGAAATGATCAGTCTTCACGATTTTTTCAGTTGTTCTGAAGACTCAATATGATTAATTAAAGTCATTAATTGAAGTAGCTGGGACTTGGGGGAAGAGCAATTTGGTTTCCACTCTCTGCCAACAAGCTAGAAGAGTTCTTACATACCTGTCTCTCGAGTGCTTTGTCTTGAAACGATAGCTGTCGTAGCATTTGACACTGAGCTTATATTAAGAGGTGCTTTTTGATAGGAAGGAAATGGCTTTTGTGTTTGACAAGTGTTTCTTTTCACAGCGATAATTCACAGGTGTTCCAGGCTAACGTTTTGCGAACCCGTAGGAACAGCACCACGGTTATGAATCGTCATAGTCTGGTAAGAAAACTGTTAGACCAACCGCATTAGGTCCAAAGCAGAAGCGTGCAAACAGGATTAAAGAAGAAAACTAGATTGCAGTCTGTGAAACTAATACCACATGTTTTCAGAAACAAGGCTCTAGACTGTGACAGTAATACGCTGTAACTATAGTGAAATGTTATTTATAAACCATTCGGCCTTGGACAGTACTTCTATTTCATTGTGATGATAACTTTGTTTATAAAATGCAAGCAGGTGTTCGAAGACAGAGTAAGAAAGGTAATTCACGAGGAGAACTAATGACATAGATGTGTTGTTCAGTAACCAGCGTGCTAATCATTTCTGACTGTTTTTTTTAAAAAGTGTAGTGATATTCTAATCTTAAATTGTCTTTTCTATAGTGATGACAGAATAGACTCTCGTAATCAACAACTAATATAACAAGATATAATTGATAGACCATGAATTTTGAGGCTTCCAGGATGAATGATTCTGTATCTCTTAGAGACGTTCATTTGTGACTTCAACTTTTGTCAGACTTCTGTTATTGCAACTCCCCAAATCTGAATTTTTAAAATATTATTCTCAACCCAGAGAAAATACTGCATATCTTGTGTTTTGGTATCATACAAATTGTGGTAGAAGGGTGTGATTTTTGACTGATTTAGAACACCTGCACAGGACCACATAGACAGGATGGTTCGCTAACCCTAAAGTGTTAGGGTGCATGGGGTAGTTATTTACTCTAACCAAAAGGAATGTTTGGTCAGACTTTCATGTATAACCAGAAATGTAACTTTTCCCCTAAGAAAGCCTTAAGGAACAGGTAGACACAAGATAACATCCAGCTGCATTCAGTTGATTATTCATGCTTTGGAAAAACTAAGCTACGTTGGGGTGGGAGGGGGGTAGTATCAATTTATTTTTAAGCATGTGAAACAAAGTCCCTGTAATGCTGACAAAAAATTATCCTGATTTTCTTAGTTACCTTTTGAAGATGCTCTAGAAATAATTTGTTAGCCCCATGTTAATGGTTGAAGAATACTGCGCTCCTGTTTTGCTCACTGATGCCCCTTAGCTAAAATTCTGTTTTAAAATCAGGACAGACAACTACTTCAGCAAAGGTTTGCATCTGTAACAGACCAGGATACTTATGTACAAGTCTAGAAAAACTGGTGGAAAAGCCTTTCTCCTGCTAGGGTATAAAACCCGATAGAATGCTTTATGGTAAAGATTTCTTTAAACAGTAGTCTCTTTCTTCATATATATTTTTAGGGTGGCAGCTTAGGGTAAATTTGTTTATGCTTGTGGTCAGACAAAAGGAGAAACAAACAAAGGCAAAAGCTCAGTTTATTGTGTTTACTTCTTGAAGATCCTCTACTGTTGGACAAAAAAGATGCTAATTTAGATGTGTTACCCTGAGCTCTCTGGGAAGCAGGAGCTAGGTCACCGAGGGGCTGCCTCTTCTGGCTGCCCCTAATAGACATTGCAGTCTTCTGGGCTGAACCAGCGTTCCCGTCTGCATGGGACAATGTTCCTAACTATTCACCTCACTTGAAGGTTGTTAAAAAGCATCCTGAAAGTTAACTTTCTTCTTTACCCCCAGCTGACCAGGTGCTGGCAAAATATAATTGAAATTGTACTTATGCTGAAATCAAGTGCTCCATTGACTCCATGGACAAGGACTGCCTTGTCCATTTTGAAATATTTCTTTGAATTATGGTCTGGTTTTTGGTTCTGCTGAAGATGGCAGGGAAGATGAAATTAGAATGGAACTTAGACATTATCTTATCCTTCCGTGGTCTTAAACCAGGACCATTGTAAAAATAATTAAACTTTCAGTGTTAAGGATCCTAAGCAACTTCACCTGGCATTCTTGCTATAGTGAAGTAGTAAGCGTAGTTTTATGATGTTAGAGATATTCTAAGGGGCTAGATGCCATCTATTTTGCTGATAAAGTGTACTTCAAAAACCACAATATGTATTTAGGAAAAATAATCCAAGTTTTATTGCAATGTAAGCTCTACTACAGAGAGTGAAAAGATTCAGTAGGTGACTGAAACTTTGTTAATTTAGTATTGTAAGTACAGATAAAATTTTATGTTTTATTAACTTCCTGGAAAAAATTGGCTTAGTATTTGTCTAATCTGTGTTGTGTTCACTGTCACGGGAACGATGGAAGCTGCTAAAATGCTTTGAAAACTGAAGGTTGTATTCTGTCTAGCTCTATCTTCAGGGCTGTTGGGGTTGTCCCAGTTGCTCAGCTGAATTCTAAATCTTTTTATTTTCTGAGTAGCTTCTCCAAATCTCAGACTCTCCAGCTCTTTTATAACGATGGCTACAGGGGCAGCTATGCCATTTTGGCTGGGTCTTAATCTGCAGTTTCCTGATGCTGCATGTAGCTGCCAAGGAAGGGTCAGCTAGGCCCAGTATCCACTCTTTATTTCCTTCCAGAAGATATTAGTGGCACCTGGCGAGTAAATGTTTTGGTGGGTTTTGTTTCCTTTGCGTGTTTGGGGCTTTAGTTTTGTTGTTTAAGCAAAGCATTTTAGTCTGTGGTTAGATGTTTGGGTACTATTTCAGCAAAAGTTGATTTTATTTTTTTTATTTTTTTTTAATTTATTTTATTTTTTTTTATTTTTTAAAGCCAGGTAAGTTGCCTGTTTGGTTGAGCGTGGCCCCAGCGATGTTTGTGTTGGCAGCAGAGAGGGGGCACTGCAGGGACAGCGGTGGCAGGGCAGAGGCAGCAGGGGCAGGTGGCTGCTGGCTGCGGCCGCGCTGCCGGCCAGACTGGCTCTGCCGAAACCTTACCTGCAGTGAAAAAGTTTTATCTGACGTACTGGAGAAGGGAGCAAGGGGAAGCTGTTAGACTGTCACGGGGAAGAGAAATAGTTTATAATGTTCTTTGTTAAGCTTTGCGCTTCCTTAAAATGCGGGGGTTTTAAGTAGCATGATTTTAACAAATGTGTTGTCTGCTTTAGCAAGCATCCTTTAAAAGGGACCGGGGCTTCTGATAGTTTCTTGTTAGAATTAACTCAAAGGACTACGAACTGGGAGAAAGTGAGTTTTCAGCGTTGACAAAGCAAGGGTCGTGACTTGTTAGAGACGGGATGTAGGACCCTCAGAGTTAATGGATTTAGTTAGTGCCTTAGATCCTGCAGAGGAACACTTTAACTGTCTTTTTATAATTTTTATTTTACCCTGCGAGCCACTGGTTTCGTATATATTCTACTAATGTCAGACCTTAAAGAATGTGGATCACAGTCATAAAATTAGAATATGATGAGTGGAACAAACGCGTTTCTGCTGTGGAGTGGCAGAGTGAATAGGCAGGAACGTACTATTGTCCGGATCCTTTTCTCTGTGTGAGAATCAAGGTCAGCTCAAGGTCCGCACTGGCTGGTACAGCTTGGAGGAATTTTTATTAGGTGCACAGGATTTTGGGGAGCCCAGTATAATAGTAAAGCTGACCTAAACTGGACTTGAGAAGTAGCAAATCAAGACATTATAGCCGTTAAGCTTTAGTAGTATAAATTACGATGACTAAATTCTGGCACAAACATGACACCCTCTGTGTGAGTCTGATAGGCTAATGTCTGTGGTGAGAAGGGTGTGATGTCTTGATGTTTGTTTTTTTAGAGGGAGGATTTTGGATATATGAAGCGTTAATAGTTGGTGATAACTTAACCGTAACCTTTTGTGTAAGGCAGCAAAATCTTTGTATTCTCCCTGGCACTGAGTAGAAGATGGCGCAGCAAATGGTTAACTGAATGTTTGTTAGTTCCCCAACTTCAGCATAATGAAGAGCTCTAGGAATGTTTTGTGAAGCGGATGAAGCCTCATACTGCATAAAGTATACAAATACTTAGTAACGCAAAGTTTACTTGCTGAATACGCATCCATTTTAAAAAAAAACATTGTGTTTTTTGGAGGGGTTGCCAGCTTACAGAGAAAAAGTTAAACCTCTGTTCAAAGCTTTAGCTATGAATTTTTGATCCCTGAATGGATTATGACAAAAGTCAACTGAGGGTCAAACGTTTGAGGGATGGGAAATATATAAAAGGAAATGACGTTTTGAGAAAATAATAACTTTTGAATACTTGCTTTTGAGGATGCAGTTTTAGATCACAGCATTCCTCTTGATGCGAAACTGACAAAATCAACAGAAGACCGTTTTTAGTGACATCCTTTTTGATTTCACCTGAATCGGTGAAGCTCTTGAGAAACCATAGGGAAGGTATTTACCTCTTTGCTTCTGATAGCTGCAGCCTTCTGATAGCTTTTGTTTTTTTAACCTGTCAAAGTACTCATTTATAGGCAGACAACAATCCAGGAACCTTTTTGCACGATGTGACGTTTTGGCTTTGTATTTTTAAAGGGACTTGTGGATCACTTGAAAATGAAAATATTTGTGCAACCATGTATATAAAAGGTGGTGGTGTGCTAGTTAAAAGCAGCTTCATTCTGTGGAGAAGGCTGTGAGTTCTAGTTGCCTGGAAATGAAGTGAAAGCCAGGCTGATACCAATTAGCATCAGTGAGCAAACAAAGCAGTATAAAATGAAAATACCTATTACCATGTTCTTGCACGTAATTAATGTAGCTTGTGCATACTGAGATTGTTATGAAAGAAAAAAAAACCATACATTTTTTAGTTTGGGATACCACTGTAAAGTGGTTCCCACCTTTCTCTCCCTTCTGTAGTTTCTAAGTGTGTTTCAGTTGTATGTGACTTTGTTTTGCAGTTTGTGCCATCATCTCCCATCCGCATTCCTAGCAGCCGTCTTCATCAAATCAAACAGGTAAGCACAGATTCTAATGTTGGGGGTTTTTTTAATTTTACATTTTTTTTATAGGCGGTTGGTTTTTTCCAGTTCATGTGTAATGTCCTTCAAACGCCTAGAGATTTTACTTTGAAACTGTACTAGAGAGTCTGCTGCAGTCTATCACTTCAAGGTGTTTTCAAAAGTAAAGGCTGTATCTTCTCTGCAGAGTTCTAAATTTCATAGAGTAGAGTAGATCTTACAGTGAGAAGGAGATTTGAGCAGGAAGAGAAAACTTAAAATGGACATTTTAGAAAGGAAACCTTTGATGTAAACCCTTAGGGTAAAGTTTCACCAAGTTTTTGGCAGCAGTGCCAGCGTAAATATTCAGGGCCAATAACAAAGTGTTCCTTAACTTGTGTTGGCGCAAGACTGTTGTGCAGCCAGAAAATGACCTGGATAAGGAAGTGCTCTGGCTGAAAAATAGTTTGGACTCTTCTGGCCGGGCTATTTTTCATCTGTGTAATTTTCTTATCCAGATCACTGTACTTGGGCTGTCACAGCATGAGCTGGGGGGGGGGGGAAGGGCACCCGAGCAAACACTTCGGGAGGCTGGGGGGGTGGCAAATATCTGAGCAGGCTTAAATAGCACTGCTACCAGAAAACAGGCCGCAGTCTGGAGACTCAAGTTTTAAAATCAACAAGCTCAAACTCTTGTGGCTCCTCCATTTTACTTGTTGACTTTTTTAACGGTAGAATCTTTATAAGATTAGCTTGAAGATGCTTGATATATTTTTTTCTATTATTTTTTTTTTAGCTTGCTAGTTTTCAATGGATAGGCTTCATTTTTACAGGGTGAAAAGTTAAGAAAACAATTAATGCTTTGGAAAGCATTTTCAGGGTATGATGCCTGAAGTGATGGAAGGCACTTCTGCTTCCCATCTCAGATATTTAAGATGCATGCGTAGTAATCCTGAAGAAAATAACTGCTTGCTTGCATTATGTAAATAATTTACTGGCCTGAAGAGACTCCGAAGCACTCAGGTGACTTGTAAAGCTTTTATCAGCATAAAAAAGTTTAGGATTAATGTCTAAATATGCTGAGACCAAGGGAATGAACTGCTGTGGTTCTTTTATATTACATGAAGTAAAGTTTGATAAGTCAATTTTTTTTTTAAAATATTTCTGTATTCATCCTTGTTCCGTACATTTATTAAAGCAAACAGTGATGTTTCCTAATTTGTGTTTCATCTTTAATTTGACAAGTTGAAATTCTGTATGCTTACTGGCACAGATGGGAACCTGTGTTTCCCATTTCTGTATTTCTGATCTCTTTCAAACCTTAGCAAATAATCACCCAGTTGAATCATGTTAATAAGACTCTTCCTACATATGACGAAGATTGTGAAGATGTTTAGTTGAACTTCTATTCTTGAACTGGACTGAATTAGGGAATTTACTAATTTACTCAACCGACTGGACGGTATACAGTTAGTTTTAAGGGGAGGGTGCATACCTGAGGGGATCGAGTCAAGTTTGCGCTCTAACTTGGTGTTAACGTTTAGCTTAATTTTACTCCTTTGATCCATTTTAATAATGTTTTAGAAAAAAAGATTATTGCAGATGAGATGCTGACAGTCTAGTTAGTTACTAATACATAGAATAAGGTAAGGATCCAGTCGTGCTTTCGAGAATGATCTGTACTAGTTTCCAGTATCTGTATTTTCTATTATCTGTACTAGACTGCATAAGGGTACTCTAGCACGTGCAAAATGTTTGGTTCGTATTATCTTCGTTCAGTTTTGTAACCACCTCTTGGATAGCAATGAAAATAAAAAAGCTGCTGGAGAAACAACCAACTCCCATAAGCGCTTCTTGTGTGATGGTCTCTCTTGCTACTTCTCTTTCCCATCCTCTCCCCCTCGCTCCTTTTCATGGCATGAGACATTGAGGTTATTGTGGCTTAATCAAGTTGAATTAAATTTTCTTCATACTGAAGTGACATTAAATGAGCTTTTCTGATTTGCTGTAGCAAAGCTTTTTTCTTTTTCGGTCTTAATTTTTCATCTGCGAATCTTTTAGGAAGAAGGAATGAATTTGATGAACAGAGAAACAGTACGTGAAAGGTAAGCTTTAAGGCAAATTGGAATATTTAATGCAGTCTTCTATGAGCCTGGGACAATGCATTTCTTTTCTTCTTTATAGAGAAGTGCAAGTAGCAATGCAGATGAGCCACTCATGGGAGGAGAGCTTGAGCCTGGTAATGCATTCATGCTTTAATTTGTGTTTCTATTATCAGTATCAGGACACTAGAGACTCTCTCATGTCAACATTTTCTTTTATAGTTTGACCTACAATTAAGGTGTTAGTATATCACTGCTTTTGATCAGCAATTTTTCACACTAACAAGGCATAGAATTGTCAGTTGTTCAAGGATACGTGTGGGTTCCTTGGGCTGGTATGTCAAAAGAAGACTGCATGGATGTCTGCCTGTTCAAATTTTCTGTTTTCTTCCATGTTCTGATGCTCACCATGTAATGTTTAAGGCTTTTTGTTTGTTCATTTTTTTGTTGTTTTGTTTTTTTTTTTTGTAAAGTGTAAGCTCATAAATAGCTACGTAAAAATTATGAAAATGATGGAGGATAACTTTGGAATCATACTCGATTCCACACCAATCAGTCCCCTTCATGTTAAGGTACTAGCTGATAAGATTAATTATGTGTAATATTTTCAGAGCGACAATGATTTTGAAAAATCATCATCACCAAAGCAAGTAGACTTTGTCCCAGTTTCTCCAGCTCCTTCACCTACCAGAGGAATAGGGAAGGTGAGCGAAATGTGGTAATAATAGTTATAGCTTGAGTAGTGCTAAATAAATTCAACCGAATTAGTAGCAAGAGGTTAAGCCACCTGCTCCTTTCCACCTCAGCTGCAAACAAGAAACCAGAGAGTAAACAAAAAAAAAAAAAAAAAAAAAAAACCCAAACCAGAAAACACCAGCTAGCAGTTGCACATCTTGCAGATGTGAATTTGTGTGGAGTGTTTGACTGTTAATCTGTGGTTAGTAAACCTTATTCTTTATTTGCCTTCCTCTTGGAATAAGAGGAGGGGGCATACGTTATTATTTTATGAACCATAGTCTGTTTAACCAGGTTATGGTGAAATAAATCTTTGTCAACTTGCATATATTCTGCATGAAAATGGAATCTGTCCCATTTTTAATTTATTATTTTTTTCTCAGTAACAGAAAGTGCTAGTCAGTATACCCAGCGGTATTGACTGGTTGATTAAATGGGTAGCGGGTTGCTTATTTACCCGTGATAAGGATCTGTTGTTACCATACGAGTGTGATACAGGGTTCATACTTAAATAACACAAACTGTTTTGCTCTCAGCAATGTTTCTCACCATCTTTGCAAAGTTTGGTGAGTAGCAGCGGATTACCTCCAAGTCCCAGCCCAAGTCCAACAAGGCGATTTTCGAGGTAAGTACCAGATCATATCAGTAATAGCGAAGTGGCATAGCTTGTTCACAGTAGGCTTTTGAAATACCAGAATTTGTTACGTACATAATTGATTTTTGACCATAAATGCAACTTTATATTCATGTAAAACTCAGATTTTTACAGTGCTCTAAAATATTTGTTAAAATCCTCATGTCATAGCATTGGGAAAGTGGGCTGCATTGTGGGATCTGTCATCTTAGTGTAGTCTCTATTGCTGTTAATTGCATCTAAAGTGATTGACTTGAGTTCTAAGGGGGGAAATAACCCAAACAAACAGATCCAGGGTTTGTTACTGATTCTGGTTTTAGTTGCATTGGATGCTTTTCTGAGTGATGTGGACATACAATTAAATTCTATTAGGCCCTAACAGTTTAGCAAAGTGCTGCCTGTCAGCTGAGATCTAGTCAGTCAGACTGTCTCAGCTGTGAAATAATATGATTAAACTTTCTCTGTTAAGATCTCTTTTCAGGGGGGAAAAAAAACCACAACAAACCCCTTACTCTGGATGAGCTGTTTTAATGCCTGTTTTCTCAGTGTTTTCCACTTAGTAGTTTGTTATCTGAACATCTTCTGATTCTTTACGTTTTTAGGCTTCCTTTAGTAATGGTGATAACAGTATAGCATATGCCTTCTCTTAGCAGGAGAAGCCAGAGTCCAATTAACTGCATTCGACCAAGTGTTCTTGGCTCAATAAAAAGAAAAGGTACAGTATTTGGTTTTGGCTAATATTATAAAGTTAAGACTTTGGCGTAATTTGCATAGCTTTCCTCATAATTCTGTTCAGTTGGATGATGCTTCAAAGAGTGACTAGAAATAGATGGTATTACAGATGACCAAATAAATGGAACTGTTTGTAGGGATAAAACAAATAGATAAATTACCTTTTACTGTTCTGTAAAACTAATAGTTGTTCTGTTCTAATGCCTCCCCATTGCTGTAGTCATATAGATCTGATAAGAAAGTAACGTAACTGGCTTAACAAAACAAAGAATACAACTACTGGTGTATTTCGCAAATAGGAAATTTCAAAGTCCTGACTAACCGAAGCGCACGGGTACGGTGGATTTAAAATCACTCTTCAAAAACTGATGCAGAGACCTGGTAGACACCTTACAGCTTTATTGGGAAATGTTACTGTATCTTCCTTTTTCTTCAAGTTTAACTCCTGGTTATTCTGTTGCACCTGTGTTTAATTCTTTGTGCTTCACCATTGTAACAAACAATTCTGTCTCTGAGACAGCTTTTAAAATACTTTTATCTGTCATAGCCTATTTAAGCGTGTATCTGTCCCCTCTTCTTCTGGTGTATTTGGAAATCAAAGTCAATATATAAGTTTGTTGATAACCCTGGACTTTGTTTTTATTGATTGCAAGAGGAAAACAAGTTTTCCTTATTCTCAGATTCTCTACTTCAGTGGAGCTAGTCCTAGTCAGTGAACTGATCGCTGAATAAACTGTACAAAAAAGATTAGTCTTTGCTACTGAAGAAGGAGTATCTGATATCTAAACCTCAGTTTGTAACTCACTAAACTTTCCTGGAGCTTGGACTAAAATGTTTCCAAGAAATAGGCAGCTTTTAAAATTTCAGCATCGACCTTCTACGTTTTATGTATAAAATAACACTCAACCTGTTGTAACAAGTTTGAACCTCTATTCTGTTTGCTCTGTAGAAGCACGTTGAAAGTCGGTTTTCATTTAAATGAGTAGTAATTTTTATCACTCCCTATCTCTTACCAAAGGTGTAACAGAGATGGAAGATCACCCAAAAAGGTTATTCCAAGGATCCACCCACATGCTTACCCCTGAAGTGTCACATCAGGCGGACCTTGGGGGATGGTAAATGCTCTGCTGTTTATTATGTCCACTTCATCAGAAGCACCACAAGTCTCTTTCCATCTACTATTGATCATGCTTGAAGTTGGGTTTGTCTTTTATTTTATTAATACAGGCATCCTGTAATTACGCAGCACCAAAATGATCACAATAAACAGGCAATTTTACAATTTCTAGGACTGGCTGTTAACAAGCGTCACATGTATGGGAGTTGAGCGTGTTTAGGAAAAGGTACCTCATGGCTGGCAGTTTTTGGAGTCTAGTTTCAAGTTGCAATCAAATGCTGATGCTTGTGGGTGGGTTGGGGTGTCATCTTTTTTTTTTTTTCCCTTGCTCTTAGTCACATAGGAAAATCAGTCTGTCTGACCCTCCCTGCCGGGAGGAGATAAAAAGTACCACGTTAAAAATCGTAACGACTTGAAATAGCAAGGGATTTTGATTTAGCATTTTAGTCAAGAGGTTAATAATACACAGGGTGTGCCCACACAGCTATCCAGACAGGGTTATTCACATTGCATTTGTCCTTTTTGCATCTCTCAGCTGATGTACAGAGCTGTGCACAAGGTTTGAGCCCATTGCAGTGGTAATAATAACATAGAGGTTTTAAAGGCACTTTAAAAACATATCTCTTTTGTATGCCCTGTTCGTAGCAGGCATAGCAGTGGAGGTTCAGTTGCAGCATCTTGCTTTAGGGGATGGTCATTTTTAAAAGCGTTGATGCTATCGCTGATGCTAGATCACCCATCTGTATTTTGTGTCCTCTGAAATATGTAGTGAATGGTACCACTGAAGTATGTAGAGTTTATTATCAGCTCCCCTGATCTCTGGATGTACGCTGGCCTGGGACTTTGTAGGAGATGGGGTGAAGCTTGCCATGAATTGCTCAGCCCGGTGCTTCCAGTCTGTACACCATTTCTGGTGAGCTGAAGGAGAAAACGGGCAGAATGTTCTCTGTCTGTTTGGAAGTGACTGCAAGATGTGTACTTGCAGATTTATTTCAAATCACAGGGCTTAGTGTTCCTTCAAAGGTGTACATTTGTTTTTAAAATGGCTTTATAATGAATGGAAGCTAGTATTTGAAGCTTACCAGAATGAGTACCTCATTGCTCATACCTTGCTGTTACTCTGCTTTCAGTCTGTCGTCACACGCTCTTGATGACACCAGAAGCAGTGCAGGCTCTTCCTGTGACTCCCCAGCTGAAGTCGGCACCAGCACAGACTCTCCAGTCTCACTTTCTGACTCCAGATCTCCTTTTTTACCAGTAGATCTTACGGCTAAGTTACCTATTAATTGAGAAGCAGAAGTCTGCTAACGGACACCAAGAAACAGGCTGGATATCAATGAGACTTTGTTGTGTGTAACTGATTCTGTTCCTCATAGGAACTTCCAGAAATGTCATTATTTCTAGAAAACTTCCAGAATAGTTCCTTGAGGAGGAATTCAGGTTTCTAGTGATGAGGATGACATTTACTAAAATACAGTAAGCATTTGAATTGCAAACATATTTGATGCTGACATCGGAGAGCAAGCAGTTGATTTGCAATGGATATCGTCGTGTTGGCGTAAGTTACGAATACTGTGTGTACGTTCTGCTTGTGGAAGACTTGGCTTTCCATCAGCCAGGAGGCAGAGTCCTCGCTAACATAACGTGGTGCTTATGCCGTAGCAGATAACTTCCAGGTTTGTCCTCAGTCTGAAACCAATGAAGCAGCTTACTAATTTGTTATTCCCCGAGCGTTAGATACTTATATTTTCTGTTCTGCATACGAAAGGGGGAATATTAGGGGGCAGGAATTGATTCTTGCATTCTGTTCTGATTGGCTGTTAATCAGTTCTGTGTTCTAATAGATGTCAAAAGAACAAACTGGTGAATTGCCAGCTTAAATTTATACGTTGGATTTTATTCATGATCATGACTGCTGTTGTGACTAAATCCAAATTAGGTGTGGAACATTCTTCTGGGGTTTTCTATTGTTTTTTTTTTTTTCTTCCCCATTTAGATGAAGTATTAGAGGGGTAGATGCTCTGTTAAAGGTCTTTTAATAGGGAAAAATAGTAATAATGTTTCGAACAAACATTAAATCCTGAAGTTTTAGTATTTAGTACTTCAGAAGTACATTATTTTAACAGACAGTATTGGTCCTCATATATGACTTTTGTTGGACAAATACAGTGAGGAATCTTGAATGCCTTTTTACAGGCTGAGGCGATCAAACGTTTAATCTTCTCATGTCACTTTCTTAAACAATGGCATCCAGTTACTTCTGCCATTGAAAACTTCAGATGCTGATCGGAAGCCTAGAATTCGGTCATCTGAGATCTTCTGGGATTCTTGTACTATGTTTGAAAAGTCAGTGGGTTGAGGCATCCTGAGCTGCTCTGAAATTCCCCAGACAGGAGGAAAAATCTGCCGAGCCCGCCGTAGAGAGCTGTTTCAGATTTTCCAGTGGCAACCTCATGTTGGTTGTTGACTCTTGTGCAATTGAACTTCCCCAGCTGGGTCCCCGTTTGTACGTGTGTACGCGTCTGTACTGTGTGGTTTCAAGCCTTCTCTCCAGAGAGGTTTATAACGAAGCAAAATGGATTCTTTTTAAACACTAAAACTTTGTAACGTGTCATAAAGTGAGAAAAGTATGGAAACTTCCTCAAGTAGGAGAAAAGCTCACGCTAAATCTCCTGTGGAAGAACCATATGGATGAAGCTTTCAACAACAGCAGCCATCAAAAGTGGAAACGGACGACTTGGAGTGCGAAGACCTGGTGACCTGAGGACCAATGACGAGTTTCCGTATGTCCTTATTGTAGAAAGAAAATAGAATCTATTTAATAGTTTTACTCAGTTCAAGTAAGATACGACGTGGTTTACTTCTGATGTCATTCCTCTTAAATTATTGTAATAGTCAACTTCCTGATCGCAGGTTTTTTTTCTCAATTCAGGCTGCCCTTCGTCCCCGTGGCAGACGGACAAGCTCGTGTTTAATGGCTGTTTGCTCTCTCTCTCTAACATGGCATAGTTTTGTTTCGCAATTTCAGGTATGTGCCAAAGAGTTGCTGTGCGTTCACTCTTGCGGTGAGGGCAAGCCTTTTTTTTTTTTTTTTTTTAAATCTTGCTTATTTCTTAAGAATGACCCTCCTGGTGTTTCTTCGTGTCTTTTGTAAAAGATGCATCAGTAGAGGGGTTTAATAGTTGCGTGTGGGTCAACTTGTCTCTTTTCTGTTGAATATTTATGCTATTTTTCAAATAAGTGCCAATAAATGGAAAAAGAAACGTGCTTTGTTGTTTCTGCACTTTGTTAGAGAGGTTTTCACCATTCTTGTTTTCACCTGTGATTAAATGTTTTTAAATCGGAATATCTACTGTAACCCACTTCCACCCGCTCTAGTTTACATTTAGGTTGGCCTTAAAATCTGCGGCAGACCTCTTGTTTTCCTAGCGCAATGCTGTCTTAACGTTCTGTGACAGCTCTAGGAAAACCGAAGAATAAACCCAAACGTTTTCAAAAGCCTTTAATAGCTAAATGTGTCCCTGGTTTTGTACCTAGAGGAAGCCGCGGTGAAACAGTTCGGAATATGATGCCCCAGCGGGCTGGTGGGCAGGCGTGCGGCTCGTACCTCTTGGGAAGAAGTGGGGAGTCTTTGTGGTTTGCCTCAATAGGGCAATTAATGCTGTTGGAGGGGAGAGAAATAGTTACACATCCGCAGTCCTTCCTTTCCCTGCTTTTTGCAAAACAGAAATCACTTTGAACTTGTGGTAAAAGGCATCTCAATTTCTTGTCCGTCCATGTCATCGAGAAGCCGCAGTTTTGCGCCCTGGAGTCAGGAGATGCATATAGGTGGGTTTTTTTTCCCGCTGAAATGAAATATTAGATTTTGGAACAAAATTACCCTGCAAAATATGTATCCGGATTCAGGGAATGAGGGTGTTACACAATGCGCATAATCAACCCCGTACTCACATAGTGACTCATGCTCTTAGTATTGCCTCTGTTTTACGAATGCCCCATTTACTCACACACAATGGATACCGAAGCTTTGCTTGATGAAGTGTCGCGGTTACGGGACTATTGCACGGGACCTTCCTTAACTGATCTGAGTTCATACTACAAGTGTCTATGCCTTTGTCTTCCTCCGAGAAGAAATCATGGAATCAGAGAATGGTTCGGGTTGGAAGGGACCTTGAAGATCATCCAGTTCCAAGCCCTGCCCTGGGCAGGGACACCTCCCACCAGACCAGGCTGCTCAGCTGCTCGAATGGGCAGCTTTCTTCTCTCAGGCCATACTGGAAGTATTATGATCACATATATTTTCTTTTTTTTTTGAAGAACAGTATATAAGTATATATTATTATATATAAATTCTTTTTATTCTGCAGCTCTTTCAGGGCATACGACTGTTTCTCTGCGGGATTCTGCCACTCCTCTGGGATGGCAGCCTTCCAAAGTCATGCTTGTGATGGGCACTTGATTGCGCTGGTTGCAAACTATCCTGGAGGATTTGTTGGCAGTTAAATGGGGTCTCGGGCCATCGTGTCTTCCTTGACGACCGAGAGGTGTTTTTCTTCCTTCCACCTTCTCCAGAATGACATAGTTGCCGAGGGAACATTGATAACCGTGCCAGTGCTCGGGGGGGCTGTATTTTTGGAATGAGCGCTTCGGTGGTTACTGCATTTAGCAGAGGAACAGATACTTCGCGCTACAAGAGAGGTACAAATGCCAGGAAAAACGAGCCTGTGCATCAGCCAGCTGAACTTGCTGGGGTCTTCCCAGTGTTGTCAGCGAGCCAACTGAGCCGAATACTCAGCTGAACAGCTGCCCGTCGCCCTCCTGGGATTCGTATAATTTAATCCTAAATTTGTTCTTTTCACCTTTCTTCAAAAAGCTTGAGTGTAAACGGTCACCAGCCCATACAAGCGGAACAGATCTCCAAAATCTTGTCTCGGTGTGAGACTAAGATAATTCCATTTATGAGTGTTTAATGTGGTTCTAACACGAGTGCCGTAGTTGCGAGTCCAGCCCCGCGGTGGTTGTTTGCTGGTGGGGTGAGGGCAGGAGTGACCTCGAGCGCCGTCCGCGAGCTTCCAGCTTGGGAACAGCTTGTGCGTTTCTCTGCAGGACTCGCTGCAGAAATGTTCACTATATGCTGTTGTGTTCTTGCATATGTTGGGAGCCGTAACTCGTTTACTTAAAATAGAGATCGTCAGGAGTCATAATTAAAATGCGAGAGCTCTTCATATCCTGTTTTCAGCAACCTTTCTCATCACCAGCTGCCAGATGGAGTTTAAGTTGATCCCTCTTCTCCTGGAAGCACCCAGTTAAAATATTTGTAAATGTAATTGAATGTTTACAGCTACAGTAAATAATTAAAACCTTATCAATCCAAAGAGGAGTGCTTGGCTTGCAAGACTCCTTTTCAATAGCTGGATGCAAAAATTGTCACCTCGTGGTTTGATTTGGTGGTTGTTTCCTAAGGGTGTGCCGTGGGTGGGTGGGTGGTTGACCTGTAACAGATTTTTCCCGTTTCTGTGTATTTGGTACGTGCATCCTTGTTTGCTAGATTGAGCCCAGGTCTTGGTCAGGAGGTGCCTTTCCTCTGGCACAGGGGGATCCAACCTTCCCCACACCTAAAAGCCCCAGGCCCCGTGTCCGTGCTGGAAGGGAGAGATTGCTTCCCCTGGTGGGCCTTTGTGGTAGAAGCATGAGGGAGGAGGGGAAAAAAAATAAACGACTGAAGGAGAATAACCTTGTTTGACTTTCAGTAGCTGGCTCGGGAACAGAAACTTCAGAGGGGGGAGGAGGTGAGTGCATTTAAACCAAACCCAAACACGGCCTCTTCGTGCCTACGTGCTGGGTCCCCCGTGTCTCTCAAGGAACTGGTGAGACTTCCCCGTTCCCATGAAGGTTCCTCAGACGAGTCTGGCATTTATCAAATGTAAAATTCTTCTAATGGTTTTTCTTTTTCTTCTTTTCCTTGCTTCGTAAGAGCCTTGTAAAACGCTTGTTATTTTAGGCTTCCTTCTATGATTAATAACGGCAGGTAAATGTTTGCAGTTTGATGGATGTCAGCTTAGGTAGAAAGCGCTGCTCAAGTGGGAGAAGTTGTTGCCGAAGGTATTAATCTTTGGTTCTCAAGATTAGGTGGTTCTCGTGACTTTCTCCTCTCGTGTGGAGAAAAATCAAAACCACGACGTGCATCGTGCGTTGGGTTTTGTGGCACAGAAATAGCGTATTCCCTTGTCTTTCAAGGCAAGACTTCCAAGTCTTTTAAATCAGGCTGCGTGGCACTGAAATCGCTGCGAGAGGCTTCCTGCTGCAAATAAATCAAGACCCTTTCATTTTAAGCGCATTCACTTCAAGCAGGAGGTTTTGATTTTGGAGATTCCTGGCAGATTCCTGACGGAAAGGCGCTAAGGGGTTTGGTGATGTTGATGGAACATGGGATTCCAGAGCGTTACTGCAGTTTTGTTTGTCTCCTGACGGTGGTTTCCTGTTTGTTCTTGCTCATTAAATGCCTTGGTGTTCATAACCTCAAGCCGCCGAGAGCATCTGCAGTTTCCTAGGGAAGAACGCTCTCGTGTTGTTACTTACAAAATGGCATTTTGTTATTGTAAATTGTGTTGTTAATCCCTCTCTTTTTAATTGTCGAACATGGATTTAAGTTCTGCTACAGACTCTTGGTTCTTTTATTCCATGTCTCTGATAGGCGTTTTATCAGTCGTCTTTGTTCTTCCTTGGTATCCCTTGTTCTGCTGGGATGAGGATGGTGGCAGTTAGGTGCGTCTGAATTGATGTTCCACAACCGCGGCGTTCCAGGGAGCGCGTTCCTCGGGTGGGCCGTGCCTGCCCTTCCTCCTCCAGTGAGGAGACCATCCGCTGCTTTGATGGTGCTGCTGCAATCTCGGTTGTGCTCTTGCTTAAATCATTCCTTGGCGGAATCTCTGCTGTTTCAGAGACCAACGCGCGTTACTTTGCCTGCGTGTAATTCCCTGTTCCATTGTCCGCCCAGTTATACGGCTTTGCAGATTTTCAGGGGCTGGTCTGCACTAGCTGCAGGTGATAATCTAAAGGAAACGGGCGGTTAGCGTACGGCAGAGCTTCTGCAGGGCTCTCTTCTATAGGAGACAAAAATAGACCAAAAAGCGGGTGTATCCCCTTACCTGGCTGTAGCTGTTACGCTCTGAGTGTCACCTGCCTGTTTTTATGCCTCCGGTACTTTTTGAGGATACAGGGGTTCTCTAGACTCCTTTCATGTCCACATTCGCTATCTTTAAACGGTTCTTGCCGGACTGTGTAGCGATGGTTTCCCATTTCTTTGCTAGTTCGCGTGGAGCGGTACTAAGCAAGTGATACGCTGCCGGCAACTTCTCTCCTTCAGCGGCTTCGGTCTCCGTTTCCTCAGGCAGCCGGCTGCGCCAACGAGGAAGATCCCCATCGCCGGCACCGTTACCTTTGGCTGCGTCTCCTTCAGCCCTAACGGGAGATGGTCCCTTCTCCAGCACGACCGTCGGGAGGCGAGTGCCCCATTTCACAGGGACAGAAGAGAAAACCTTTTTTTTCTTTTTTTCTACAGCCACTCGGCCCCGGTGTCTGCTCGCAGCTGGGCGGGAGGATCAAATGCCGGGTTGCTTTCTGTCGCAGTCTGGTCCCTTACTACGTCTCTCCTTGGCCAGGAGGGTCTCGCAAAAGGAGAGAGGGCAAGGTTCCTGACCAAGAACTCAATTTCCCCCGTGGCAGAGAAGGCAATTCAAGGTTTGGTGGTTTGTTTTTTTTAAGACCTGCTGTACAGCCTGGTCCCTGAATTTTGAGGTTCAAATACCACGTTGCACCTGAGAATTTTCTCTCCTGGAAACAAAAGTACTCCTGGATCCGCTTTATGGGCTCCAGCAAGTTCCCTTCCGTAGTCTTGCCCTACCAGGGGATGGATTACCAGCGCACGTAAGTCTTAAGTCTGAGATTCACACTCCTGACAAAGGAAAGGGGTGATGGAACTTGGCAGCCGGAAGGAGAGCCAGGTATCTTAAATGTACATTGACAAGGGCTAAAATACGGTGATTTATTGCCAAACCTATTTGGCAGCCTCTTTCCAGTTTAGGCTTGTTGGTTATCAGAGACTCGCTAAGTGTAAATATAAAATGCAGTATCATACTTTGACAGTTCTTAGCTGGTTGATTCCAGGAAGGATTTCTATGCTCCATCGCTGAAGGCACGGTTCTATGCATCGGCTTCTCTTGGAGCTGCCGCAGATGCCACCGTGAAGCTGTTTAAAGCAGAGCAGCAGCGACTGTTTCCATCTGCAGCACGCTCGGGGCAGCTCAGCGTTTCCCTGGCAGGGACCGGCTCTGCTCCCAGGTGATCTCAGCCCCCCTCTGCCGTCTCGGGGGGCTCCGTCGCCTGCCGTCCCTGGGGAAAGGAACCCATCAGCTGAAAGCCCCGTCCGTCCCTGGAGCTCTGAGACAGTTATGCTGCATCTGGTGTAGTTCGAAGCCTTCTGTGATTCACTCCTTCAGAGACAACAGGCAGGTCTGAGCGTTTGCTGATCCAGATGAGAGCAAACACCCAGAGGAGGTCGCGTTCCCAGCCTACGGCTACCAGCAGTGACGCTCGTGACAGCGATCTCGGGAGCGTCGCTCGTTTGCGGTATCGGTGCCGCAGCGAGCGCTGGGTAAACGAGGTGATGGTTTCTGCGGGGTGATCCTAAAGCCCTCCCAACTCTCTGCTGAAAACACTTTCCCGTTTCAAGGAAATGACTGTTTTGTTTGTGTTGAGAGTCAGGAATGGGAGATGACGTGAACACTTAACTGTTTTTCCGGGTGTTTTTACGGGGAGGCAGATTCAGTGTCTCAGGTCTTATTTCCAAAGGCTTTCAGTGTTTTCCATAACCCTGTTAAGCGCTAGAGATGTGTGTGTGTGTGTACATATATATATACACGCATCAGAAAATATAAATCTTGTATATCCACCTAGTAAAATTTGACTAGTGCAGCTCCCTGTGAGCGTGTGGTAACACGACGTGATACATTCCCCCTCCCAGTGCTGAACTGAAACTGTCCTCAGGTCTTGTTTTCCCAACGCCGGAATAAATCTGCGACGATAGTGTGTGCGCGCTGTAATCTCCCCGAAGTAGAAAGAAGTCACAACTGACGTTTGTCACGCTGATTTTGCCCAAGCACCAGTTTTATCCGCAGCCGCTGCGTTCCGCTGCGCGTTTAATCTTTGTTATCGATGCGCTGCTCCTCGCTTGCCCTTGAAAAAGGAACGGGCCAACGTTTTAGGTGCTGATAACTTTCTGTTACCGATTTCTTCGGTCAAGGTGTTTTTCTAACCAAATCGCTGCTCTTTAAGTCCCTTGACACCTAGCGCTGGGGACGGGGGGGTGTGTGTCTCTGCTGTCCTGTCTCTCTCTCCCCTCAAGCCGTGTGTGGGCCGTGTCCTGCAGGACGAAGGCGTCGAGATTTGGGCTGTAGTGACGCAGTTCTGGGACGTGGGAATCTCTTGCTTCTGGCCTGCTGCAAGGGCCGGGCAAAACACGGTCCTGGCCCACGGCTGGAACTCCAGGATATGGGGGGGGGGGGGGGGGGGGAAGGTTTGTGGGGTTGTTTGGGTTTTTTTTAGTTTTAAGACACTGTCTTTGCGTTAAGTCCTGCTAACATCAAAGTGTGGGTATCGTCATACAAAACAGCCGGGGTTGTACCCCATGGCGGTTTTATCTCCCCGACTTCTGCTCCGTTCCCTCGCCCTCCCTCAGGAGGCAGCAGGTTCACCCACCTCAGGAAAACAGGAATTAACAGGGCAGGTACTAAAGAACGAGAGTGAAGGTCCGAGCCCGCAGCTCCGGCGGGGCAGGAAAACACCCGGGGATTGTCACTGGAGGCACCCAGGTCTCAAACCAGGAACGCTTATTTATTTTTTTTACAAATGTTAATGTTTGACTGTTTATCATCTGACGCTGAGAGATGACACAATCTCAGTTCTTCTGAGAATCCAACTAAAGTAACGTTTTATTGCCCCAGAGAGACTTACTTAGTTGTTTTTTCTATGTAAGAAAAAACGTACAGTGATTAACAACTTAAATTCAACCTTTCTCCTTTTTTCTTTTCTTTTTTTTAAACACCACTCCTTGCTGTGCGGTTTCTTTGTACTTCCATGCATCAACAGAAAAGTGACCCATAACATGCAGGGAGAAAGAAAGTTTAATTTCCAAAATGTTTTTTATATAGATCAGAGCATATTCCAGAGCCTCATAGAGATTTGTGTACGAATCAAACGCAGTAATAGCGGCCCTTCAGTAGAAATATTTTTAAACTTAACGTCTCAACAATGAAATGCCAAGTGAAGGGAAAGAGTTGTTATATGAGACGAGATAAATGTTCCCCTCGAATATAAAACTGGCATTTGAGGAAGAGGTTCTGCTACGCGATAAATCCCTTCTCTCGGCTGGGGGGGAAGGGAGGGTGTAGAGGAACACCCTTGTTGCTATACTTAGTCTCTAAAATACAAAAAAAAAAAAAAAAAAGCAGAATTTTATATTAGTGTGCAGCGTGAGTTCAACGTCTGTTAAAGCCACGTAATTCACATATTGCATGCATCCCTAAGAAAGGAAAGGAGCTGATGAGTACAGAACTTCTTTTTATTGTCTGCAATTGTGATACAAAACGGCTGTTGCAGAAATTCTCTCCCCAGGTAAGAAAACGAGCGCTCAACCATCGCTTTGTAAGGAAGGAAGGAAGGAAGGGGAGAATTACTTCGTCACCTAAAATTCCTGGTTTATTTCATAGTTTCACGGGTGGAGTCTTGCGTTTTTCTTCACTGATGAGTCGCGACTCTCCGCCTTGCGGTGGGGATGCAGAAGTGTTATGCACCGGCCTCGGCACGTACAGCCACAAACCGAAGGGAGGTTTTACATAAGACGAGTTTTGCTTTTATAGTGATCACGCACTGATGTGAACGTAAGACTAAAAATAACAAATGTTGCTTTAATAAGGACTCTTTTTACAGTAGGCGTAGATATAAAAGTGTTGGGTGTTGTTTTTTTTTTTTTTTTTCAAATTATTTTCACAGGTATCACTGAACATTTCATAGCTGTCTGTTACAGAAGCACCCAAAAGTGCTTTGAGTCTTTCATTTATTATACATAGTTAAAATATATTACACTTCTGAAGGTATCTTAAATCACTGAACGGTTTTGCTAGCGTCTTAACGAGCCAAATGGGAGTAAAAGGCAGTCCACATTCATGATGTGAATATACAGTAAGGTGTTTGCCATCCTATGCGCTCATTGCTCATGTTCTCAAAATAACCATGGTGATGAGACCTGAAAGACAAGAATTAAGAACTAAACGCTTCAGTTTCACCGAATGAAACATTTAAAAACGAAGAAAAGACACTTTACCCTGTCACGGGCCAGAAAATAAGGTAGAAGGGCATAAATACATGCAGAGTGAGGTTATATATGCACTTCAACAGTGGAAGTATTGCTCTGAGTTTTGATGTAGTCAAAATCTGTGTAAAAAAAAAAAAAAAAAAAAATGACAGTGAAGTGCAGTGTATCTCGTAACTACAGAAGCTGTAAATACTCCGAGCAGTTACCGATCTCACCGCTGGAAAGCCTCGCCATCGGGACTTTGACGGGGGCGAGTGTGACATTAGCACGAGAGCCACCAGTTTCCAGGGGGGCGAGTTGTGGGTAGCGCAATTCCGATGCTGCACCGTCAGTCGGGCCCAGCAGCGGAGGGCTCCGAGACACTCCTGCCTCTGCCCTGGGCAGAATAACTGACCGAAGCCTGGTTTTACACAAAGATTTAAGCTTCCTTGTCCATCCGCATAGGGAGCTTTCTACTGACTCTGTGTTGTGACCTCTATAGAGGGAGGAAAAAAAGCCAGAACCCTACTGACAGAGGTTAAAAGCAATTAAAACCAGATGAAAATAGGAAATATGGGGCTAATAAACCTCAGGGCACGCTGAAGAGTTCACTTTAATTACATGCAGACACCAGAAAAAGTACAAACCTGCAAGTTCTTAGCCCTGAGTTATGCTGCACAAGGCAGAGAGGCATATGGAAAAACATTCGGGCTCCTGGAATTCCAACCTTACGTAACATCAAAATAGTAATTTCTCAGTTCTTGGGCAAGCTGACTTTCTTGCAGGCTCAGACGCCGCTCCTGGAACAGCCTTTGACTGCAGAGAGCTCGGCTAAAGCCTACAGACCTCAGCACAAATAAACTAACTTCTGAGACTGTTCTACTATCCTGCCACTCCACACTGATATAACTTATTCCTTTTCTAAGATTTTGAGGATAGAAGCGTGACAGAAGAGAGCTGTAACGCTGCCTTTCGTCAGACAAGCAATTTATCCGTTAACGAGGAATCACAGTTCAGCTGTTTCTTAAGGGCTGTATTAGTTTAGACAATCAGTTCTACCAGAACTGCTGCAGGCCGTAGCTTGGATTATCTCAGTCATTGCAGAGTGAGAACAGAAGCTTCTGGAAGGTGCTACTGGACAGCCTATACCACACGTGTAGGGGCATTCAAGCAATAATAAATAAATAATAATGAAGTAAATACTTCTCAGATGTTGTACAGCCCAGCTGGTGTGGTATTAACCTCCCTTTTCAGTTAGATGCGACACAATCCAGTTGTACTGTGTTGTGGACGAAAGTGGTTTCATCTCCTCAAGGGCAGCTAACTCTAGCTAAGCAAGTTATGTACAGAAGAAGAATCACGGAATGTGTTGGGTTGGAAGGGGCCTCTAAAGGTCACCTAGTCCAGCCCCCCCGCAGGAAGCAGGGACATCCTCAACTAGATCAGAATCTTCTCACGAAAGCTGAAAACGCTGCTACCAAAGGAATCAAAGACTGTAAGAACTTCATGGTGAATCTAGAAACAGGCCAGCTATTGCAGATGTAGGAAGTCAAACGGTTTAACGCTATAGCTGGCACCAGCGGGCACTGGAGTCATTTTCAAAACTAGAGCTAAGAAGAAGGCGAGGATCGCTGCAGGGTCCTCATCCGAAAATACACCACCAGGGGCTCAGGCCAAGACACAGGCTTCTGGTTAGCAACAAGGGAGTCTTCAAACCGTTCCAGCCCAGTGGACTGAGGGTGCGCGTTAACCACCAAGAACTTGCATCTTTTCCCATCGCTACCTCACCTCTAGCTATCAGTTTGAAGCTGCCTAGCTCCTTTCCTTTAAATCCTCATTTCTGCCAGGCAGTGGGACAGGAGAAGTGAGTTTAGAGTGACTGCTCCTCCAAATCTGAAACAGTTTAGAAAAACAGTCATAACAAATGAAATGTGCAACTTATCTTATGCTTGCTAATTTAGGAGCAAGTTGGAGGGTAGTGGTCTCTCAGGAGGGTTCACAACAACTTATTTCTGCACATTTCAACTGCTTATCAACAAGGTAGTGAATGGAGCCTTTCGGACCAGCTCATTTGGGCTGGAGAGAGAAATAAAATAACAGAAAAGATCCGGGTTCTGCCATTGAGTAACCCTCTATTTCAATCTAAGAATAAGAAACAGCACATTCCAGTCGGTTTTACCGGCAGATGACTACAGTTGGCCAGTGATCAAATAAATTAACGTGTAGGGGCCTGTATGTAATAAACATCAACTATATCTAGTCTAAAATACTTATAGTAACTAATTTACCCCGATATCACTATGGCTGCAAGTTCAAATATAAGTGGAGACGCAAGACAAAAGGTAACGCGGTGCTTTGTCTCCATCAAGTTTCCTGAAGTCCCTGGCAAACACAGGAGAAGTCTCCCCAGATGGCAGAAGTTGCAAGAGAACATTTACAAAATGCAAAATACTTACCTAAAACATAAGCAGCTACTAACTTTTGATTCACACTTAAGTGGAGGTAGAGAGGCACCAGGGATTCCATTTCCCCCAAGGTAGGTAGCATTAGTGCTGCAATACACACTATTCCTAGGAAGACTGTTAGTAAACTAGGTCCCGACGAGGCAGTTCTGTTTTCTGAAAAACAAGACGGTACCGACTGTAAGGAATATCTACCCAATCCAAGTGGTACGTATTCTGCAAAAGTGTCTGCGGTGCATTGGAGCAGCAATATCCTGAGATTCTCTTTTCCCTTTGGAATTTGGAGGGGATGGAAAACACCTCTTAAACCCACCCTCCTAAATCTTCCGCATTTCGCGGCGGGGAAGGCTGCTCCCTGTTCTGATGCTGGAACTTGTTTTCACAAGACTTCCCAAAGCCCTCCCTCCTGGAGGAAGGGAGCCTGCCAGGCCCAGCAGCCCTATATACACACTCGTGACAGCTGGATGTTTCAGCAACACTGGAGGTTTCACCATGCATCCCGACTCCATTCCTTGAGATGTTCCTTCAGCGATCAGTCATCAATTAGGAAAGAGCGCTTAAAGGAGCTGCGCAGGCAGCTAACTCTGCTTCCACCTCCACAACACACCTTGGCTACAGCAAGAGCACAGGTTCTTGGGCCAGATGCATTCTCCTCCTTTCTATAGAGGATTCAAGCGTTGACAGAACCACTTTATGTGCCACAAATTAGAAATAGTTGAATTTTTCTTTAAAAACGGTGAGAGCGAAGCATTCTGACAGGCCAGTGTCACCAGAATAAGGAAATGCAAACTATAACGAACTGACTTTCGTACTCTTTGTTACGCTGCAGTTTAACAGCTGGAACCTACTCAAAGGCACACTGTGTCATCTTGGAAAAGAGCTCTTAACGTGTTACTTGGATACCTCTAACCAAATTCTTAAGAGCCGCTGGCAATTAGCCAACGTTTTTATCCAGTTTTTCTATCCCCGGTGATTAGCAATACGCATCCTATTTTAATTCCATAAATCTGTCATTTCTAGGTGACAGGTTAGAATGCCCAGACTGCAGTTGTTTTGTTTGCTGTTTTTCGGTAAGCGAGGAACATGACCGTAGTCAACAAGGTTTTTAAGCAGAGAAAGAGCGTTTGGATTAAGACCAGGATCTGATTGTTCAGGATGGTTCAAACCCTTTGCACCAAAACAACTGTCATTGTAACATCTTGTCCTGTGAGCCCAGAGACCTTGGAGGTTTGCTTTAACCACGTGTCCTACTAATACCCATCTTGAGGGTTGGTTTGGTTTTTTTTTTTAGTAAAAGGTGTTTCACCAGCCAACAAACTAGGTGTAAATAGTGAAACAGTTTGGTTTTAACAAAAGGAACACTCTTCAAGCAGGTTCATCTATTTTCTGGAATTAATTTTTGTTCTTGTCCTGAAAAATCAAGCAGTGACAAGAATATTACAGTATAAATCAGTAAAAGTAACAAGAAGACAGACCCTCAAGTCAAGAATCAGTTCTGGTAAAACTTCATACTTTTTATAAAATCTCCCCCCACCACTTCAATTTTAACTGTTCAGTCCAGGTTTTGCCCAAGATTGTCGATTCACTTCCTCACGTATGAAACGTACAAAGAGTTTTCAGCTAGAAACTGCGCTTTTCTGTACTGGTGAGACAGACAAAGGCGATGGCGCAGAACAAGGAGCACTTTAGAAGATGTTTTGGCAATATTTCCTGCTCATCAGGAAATGGAAGATTAGGGGTTTGGAACAAACTCAGAAGGGGCATATGTTCTGAAAGAGCCCAAGGGAAAAAAAAAAATAACTACCATCCTTTTGCAGATAAATTCCCCTTGGCTGCAACAGAACTTCTGCACCAGAGAAATAGAGGATGTACCCTCTAAGGTATGACACACAAACCCGGGGCAGCAAAGGGTCTCGATTCATCCTGACAGCGTAAGCCGAACAGCCATACTTTGGGTTCTTGGGCACTATCATTCCCCAGCGAGAAAGACAGCAGTCTTACAGGTAAGTAAAAAGAATTATTTTAAAATTTATTTTAGCCTAGGCTTTCTAGTCACTTCAGCTATTCATAACCGATTCAGAAGACAGAAGAGGTAAAAGATTTCAGCTACCTGGTTGACACAAAGTCTGCTCAAAAAAGACACTTTCAGCCAGGTGTTCTTTTATTCGTTTTTCTTCCTCTTCCTTTTGTTGTTGTTGTTCCTTTGCAGATGGAAGTAGTGTAGCAATAATCTCCTTTTTCCCTAATGCTTTCCTCTGGCTCTGCTCAGACACTTGTAGACGGAATTTATCTATCACGCCATAGTAAGAAGCCCGAACATCTCTGTGACGAATCACGCTGCAGAGGAAAACAAGGTTTTCAAACAGAGGAACTAACAAAAAGCACATCTCCTGTGGAATTACGCCCTGCATCCCGATGTTTCCCCTCCTTCCCCGTACACCGCCACAGCACAGATCCCCGTTCCCTCCTCCATCACTCAATGTTCTTGAAGATTTGATCTTGCCTTCTCTTTCCTCTCCCTAAGTTCGCTCTGGTTCTCAAATATATCTGCTCCCACTGGCTGGCCAAAAAGAACAGTTCATTATTTATCTCAATAATACCTTTGCCTCAATCCGAGGCCTAGCTGCCAATTTGCGTGAAACACCAGTCATCTGAAAGATGCCTCCTCCTTTATCCCTGTTGTTTGCTGCTGGCCAATGATTTAAAAAAGTATGGGGGGAACTGGGGTGGACGGGGAAGGAAAGAAGTAAGACTGCTGAATACCTGGGGAGACGATGGCGAAAGCCTAGCTTCTTGAGAAAACCAAGCCCAGAGCTTTACAATTACACTCCCTCAGATGCAAAACTCATTCCCTCTACATTCAAGAGTCAGCTAGATGTAAAGGGATCTTCAAAATCAGAAGCCCACCGTTAAGAGCACGTAGCAGTGCAGTAATGACAACTACGTATCTACGTAAACGATTCTCACTTGCCTTTCAGTGAGTAAATCTGGACATCAACAGCAGAGCTCTGCTCATCAATCTAGCTACCTCGAGCGCGTTTCACAGCCCGCACCGAAACGCACGATGCTGCAGAGACTTCACCAGCTACCGAGAGCTGGGGCGGGTGTCGCTACACAAGCTGCAACCACAGCTCGGACTGCAGCGTAGGCGTATTCCCTGAATTACAGCTCGAGACTCGGCTATTTTCTTGGTAAGCCTTCTCACTGACCAGCAACCGCTCCCTTGCTCCACTGTTTTGAATACGTTGGCCAAGATGGCTTCAACAGCACAACAGGGTGATATAGTTGCTGCATTCCTTCTATTTCTATGGCATTTCATGGGGAAAATTGTACGTGGGACCTACAAAAGGCAGTTTTAAAATAACACTGATGAAAGGCAATACAGACCTCTGAGCAGTGCTCTGCTCAACTGCCTCCTCTCTGCATTTATCATTCATTATGAAAATACGTCCCTAGCATTAAAAAGCTGTAACATTTAGGTTTTGAAGTTGTACCAGCTCTTAGGGATAATATGGATCAATTATTTTTCCAAATCGGAAACTTTTTTTTTGTGAAAGGTAAGGTAACGTTTCTAAGGTAACAATAGCTAATCTGAAAAAATACCTACATATAACTGATTTGGCTTCAAGAAGGTTGCCATCTCCCGAGGGGAAAAAAACATGATTCTACCCTTAGTAACACAGGATAGTAGCCTTAAAATTACTTCAAGAAACCTATCTTTGTGACAATATATACATTAAACTGCTGCAAAAACCAGATTTTTGCGTTTCAGTCTTCATTTAAAGGAACTATATCACACCAAGGCATCTACAAACATTAACACGCAGCCAGTGCTTGTAACTGCTGTCGAGTCTGAATGGACTATTCAACCAGGAAACAGAGACCAAGTCATCCCCCAAGCGAGAAGCCTGCAGGAACATACGTAGTTTTACGTCACGTCCGCGGCAGAAGAGTGCACTTATGACAGGCTTTCAGCAAGCTGAGTGTTGGCTGGGCAACTGCCTTCACTGAAACAAAAGGCTTCCCACCCCCCTCCCCCAACAATCCTAATTCATACAAGTCTCAGCACATCGGAACAGCAGATTCAAGCCTTTATTTCTTCCCTTAACACTTCCTCCTAAATTTTTGTGCCTACTCTTAGGATCAACCTAAGCAGAATCTTTACATAACGCTGTGCTATGAGAACATGCGTCGGCTGCCAAGCAAAGGGATGTTTTCTGCAGACCCTTATAAACAGATACATTCTCCTGTTTCTTTTTCGAGACCATTGCATAATTGGAAGCTCTGTAGAATATCTGTTTATCTGGCAAACGGCCATACTTGCATAGTACTGCTCATATCCCGGCAGTAAACACTGCCCTTAGACAGCAACTACTGGAACGGGATGGGGGCTTTGTTGCACAAAAAATTCCCTTGGAAACATGCATATGCCTTATTTTCCTTTATTTAATAAAAGGCATTTGTTTAAGATGAACTAAATGTAATCAAGCTTGTGTACATGTCTGCTAAAGGCAGGAACAGCTCACCGATACATGGGTATATCCTGACCTGTTTTGTTCCATTTTTAGGATTGTTGCCCCTGCCCACTGAAAATTCTAGTTCCATGTTTTAAAATTCCTTTCTATTTGGTGAGTCCTTGGAATTTTCCAAATTACACCTGAGGAAAACAGTCTACAGGAAAGAGCCATTCCCCAAGCACCGTATTATTCATCTGACAAAAGAGAGATCGTTCAAGAGCAAGGTTTTTTGCATATGGCCATTTGTCAGCCAGAGATTCCAAAAGGTGTTTTACAGTTTGCAAATTTCTAGTCGGAAAGCTCAGTCTGCTCTTTTACGTACTTCGTACTTTCTTTAGCTGTATCTGTACATCAGCATAGAGATAAGGTGGCAAATGGAAGATGAAAAAGCTGTTTTAGCTTATATACCTACTCTACTTTGAGCTATAGGAGCCTACACACCTTATACATTATTGTGGTCACTTAACTGGCCTTCCTCTTTTCTCTGGGCTGGGAGCTGCCAGGAGAAACAGGTGAAGGGGAGGCAGAGAGATCTGAGAACGAGAGAGGCGCGGGGGGGGGTGGGTGTGAAAGGTAGGCAAAAGTACCTTCGTTAAACATGGCCCGGGAAAGTGTGCTCAGTAGGACTGCATGCATTTTCATTTTGCCCATCTGCAAACAAATATTTCTCACTAAGAAATCCCAGCCCTGGAGGTCTTGCTTTTCTTGTCAGAAATAACGAAAAAAAGTACTCGGAGGAGGCTCATATTACCCTCACTGCTGATTTACAAACTATACCGCAGGATGCATTTACTACCATTTATTTTATGCCTCAAAGCAAAACTAAAGAAGGAAATATCTCCAATGTTGGAGTATCTCTGCCCTAGAGTGAAAGAATTGCAAAGACCAGATGGCCACAAGCATGTAAGAGATTAGGAAAATATCGTAACTTTACCCAACTTAGTTTATACTACGTACGCTGTCATTTACTACATCTTAAATATTAAATAAGTTAAGGTGATCAAGTATCATACATTTGAAAACCAAAGCAAACCGAACAAACAACTTTTACTTACATATCAACACAGCACTGAGGCTTCACAGAACCAGTAGCATCAACCACCGCATATTTATTTGGAGTTGTACAAAGAACTGCAACAAAGAGGACAACAGTGGTAACAAATCACGGATTAACACCTCACCAACTTCACCAACAGATGCATGTAAAGACATGAGTTTGGTTTTGTCACAAATATGATTTCTTACATGAATTATAATTGGACTGTTCAAGATCACCAACTAACCCTTAAATAGAACTTAACCTAAGAAACCCACCTTTGAATTTTAAGGCAAACTCATAGGGGTTATATAGAGTCAACACCTGCTTGTGTGTTGACTGGTCATCTGCATAAAATATAAGTTCTGTAGGAAAAACAAAAACAGGAAGATTTCCTTCCACTAACTCTGGCTGTCTTTTTTGTTGCTGCATTGGCACTGAATCCTCCTTGCTGCTTCTTGTGTTCTTATGAGTTTGTATCCTCAGAGACTTCAGATTTTGAATCGTTTAAGAATTCCAAAGCATTTTGGCAATTCTAAAGGAAAAAAGGGGAAAAAAAAAAGAGAAAAAGCAAGAAGATTATTTCCATAAGTCTATACTAAACTGAGGCAGTCAACAAAGGTGTAAAAATATAGAACTTGAGGATTGGTTATGAATCTACCTTTACTTAAATTCCTTCAAAAATACAGAAATAGAAAAAAGATATTCGTACTGGGTTTCCAGCTATTTAACAAACTGCTGTAGAATAAACGGATAAGCACGTCTTCACTGTATCACGGCAGCATTTTGGGGTCGCGGCCCATGACAAGCGCTGCTTATGCTGGCTCTCTGCAACACAAACCAACCACCAACAAAAAGATCTCCCATCCCTGCCTCAGAACACTAACGCTTGTCAAAAACCAGAGCAGAACTAAGGAAACACAAAGCCGAAAGGCAGCAGTAGTCACCGTTTAGGCAGGAATCTCTCTGCAGTGGTGACCTTCCCGGATGAGGTCTAACAACTCAGGTATCTGCTCACATAGGCACGGAGGTATGTCAAATCCCAGGGATTCAGAGCAAAAGAATGGGGAACAGCTTCACGCCTTGTTTAAACTAAACTCTCATTACAATTGCATGGTAGTTACAGGCAACGAATTGAAAAATAACTGGGATGAATAATACCAAACAGATTTGGGATTTACTATTTGATTAAAAAATAAGCCAGGTTTTCTACCACCGCTGTCTCTAACCCAAGTATAACCATCGTAACTCTCCCTCCGCCACTCCCACAGTTTTGTTTTATTTTGAGTGACATTCCAGAACTAAAACCAGAACCCATGACCCGATCAAGCAACAATCCCAAACGTATTTCATAAAATAAAATTAAGGCCAGACTCCTCAGCACACATACCGCTGGCTTTACACACCACAGGCAGAACAAAGTGAAACAGCTACATATATTTCCTCCTCAAGAACCCCGTATTTTACTGCAGCTCCCACAGGTTAACTAGCAAACTGAAGGTCTCCTTTGAGGCTTAACTTTATTCTATAGTACAAAATATTAAAAGAACAGAAAGTTCCTACTGACTCATTAGCTGTAATTTCCACTTCCAATGAAGCTTTACAAAACAACATCCATTTCAGCCGTTCCCCAGTCCAATAAACCGATCCGGTTGCACCTGACAAAGTTTAGTTTCTGAACTTCCCAGCAGCGGACAGCCCTGGGGTTACGAACAATCGAAACCAAACACTTATTTTTGCATTCTAAACGTCATGACGTTCACATTGCCAAGCACCAGATACATGTTTCATACTTGGAACATGACACAAGTTTAGGTGTTTACTAGAGTATACCTGTCACATCTTCAGATTTACAGGCTCTGATTCTTATTCAGAAACTAAGCTTTTAAGTATATTTATTTTTTAAAATAGCAAATCGTCCCTGTAGAATTTAAATTCACGGCTCTTACTGGTATGTCTTTCCCCAAGATCCAGTTTCTTTTCAGAGCACAGGTTTGTTTCCACTTCACTGAAACGCTACTAATAATATTCTGAAAACAAATCCCCAATGATAGTGTTCCAAGCTGGTGTTCCACTACCTTATTAAGAAGGGTCTAGAAAAAGAAAGAGCTCTGTAAGTGGCAATTTGGGTTCCAAGCGCTTCTTAGAATTTTGGTAAATCCCTTTTGTTTCCTGAGAATTAACAAAGTTTAGAAGGACTTTGTGCAGCAAGCGTACGCGTTATTCCTTCAACAACTTTATGTACTACTGCCAAGTGAGATTCACAGTTCCCTTCAAATATATTAAGACTACATGAAGAGCTAATGGGGAAAAACTGCAAAATCACTTCTTTTGAAACTTCTCATAGGCAGAAGATTAAGAATTTGCTTTTTTTCTTAACAAAAGTTAGCTCAATGCAGTATTGAGTAAACATACATACAAGAACCAAAGATTCTCATGGATCTGCACTGCATGCATTAAGCGTACCAGAAATTAACGCAATCTTTGAAATTAACAAAAGGGTTTGGTTTTTTTTTTTTTCCTAATAAATGTTTTAACTACTGTACAACCAATAGGTAACTGCTGCTAGATATTTTAAGTGACTATACTTAATAACATTTTAAAAAGATTATTTATAATAATTTGTATTATTCTGATTTTTTTTCCCCCAAACACTGCATGTTTCATTCTAATTCCTGGCGTCATACCACAACTCCAGTTTCTTCAGCTCAGCCAGTGGCACAAATCACAACATCAGTGGAAGTACAGACCACTAAGCCTATTACCAGGCTCATTTTCCTTATGCATCCATCGAAAACAGAGCACGCAAACCTCCCAGGATTCCACAACTTGCAAAAGGATAAGCCACCAATCTTAAAAAAAAAAAAAAAAAGTATACCACATTTATTGTTTCCTTTTCTTATTTAACTTGGCTGGGTAAGAAGTTACCACTCAGACTGGCAGAAGTAAAACCTGGCAAACCCAGGCCTGCAGCAGCCACAGCTGACACAGCAGTGTCATTCAGGATATCAACCTCTGGATTTCTAAGCAGGCAACCAGCATCCTTTTGAGACAAGCATTTTGGCTTAAAAGTCACCTTGCTGGGATATCTCACTAAGTAATATCAGTAAAAGTACTTTTCCCAAAGACGGCGTTATGAACTATACATACGCAGGGGAAATTTGATGGTTTAGCATTAATAACCGCCTACCTTTCACACAGCACTCATCAACGAGAAACTGTAAGGACTTTTACAGAGAAAATCTGTATCATCAGAACTTCTCTGCAGAGACAAGCCCTAAAGCAGCGCTCCTGTAAATGTTCACAATAAGGCTACGCAGCCTTCGGCACCCCAGCCAGTCCGTTTAAAACTTGAAAAAGTTGGCCGCCGCTCTTCTACACTGTGCGCGGCAGCGCAGCGGAGTCTCACCACCACCACTAAGCCTCGTCGCCAACCGTCACCGGGACTGTTTGCAGAACACAAAGGTAAGCACGACCAAATCCCTACAAAACCAAGATCTGTGGTCTCAAGTCTGTGCAGACGGGCTTCTCCTGGTACTGACACCGAAACTCCCCGCAGCTGCAGGAATCTGCCAAATGTAACGCTCGTTACAGGACGGGGGCCAGAGCCGAACACCTGAACAATGCCAGCTTGCTTTCCAACGCTCTTTGAAGTCCAGACAAACAATTGTCACTGCCTTTTTTTTTTTTTTTTTTTTGAGCACAATAAGGATCTTTCCCCCCTGAAGTTACTAAATATATACTGCTGGTGTCACAACAGCACACACTGATCTGCCAGCGTTTCCTTTGAAATCCCTTCCTTCATAAATCTAACTCGACGGAGAAAAACACCAAGTGAAACATAACTTCTCTCTAGGGTCAGAAATAACACCAACTGTGATTTGTTTTTGCTTAGCAAGTATCTGCTGAAACAAATAAATCAAGTGAGGAAGTTTTTTGTTCCCATTTCAACTTCCAACAGCCTCATCACCATGGCTTCTGAATGCATTTGTTGGCTGGGTTTTTTTTCTTCCCCTAACAACTGCAAATAACTCTACAGAATGTCATCTGGTAAACACTTTATTCAGAAGATAACCTCTTTACAGTCATAGTCTCCACATTCTCCTTTTAAAAAATGCCTTAATTACAGTGTAATCTGGTTTTGTTATATCTCAACAATCTACCCTCTAAATCCACGCAATAAGCCTTTCTACACTATAGACTCCATAAAATTGATGCCTTTTGAACGCATATTTACAACATAAGCCACAAAGTCGTCTTCAAAATTCCCTCCTCCTCCATCAAGCACGGCAATTACTTTAAGCTACATGCAAATACAGCATACGAGCTGGAGCAGATCTGTTAACATTTTGTTTCTCCAGAAGTTTTTTTTTTTTGAAGGCCTTAACGTGCACTTACGCAAACCAATGTTTAAACTACCTGCAATTATTTGGGAGAGTCATCCAGCGATTAGAGCAGGGCCCCAGCAGCCAGGATGGCTGGATTCCATTATTGCTAACTCTGTCACTGACACTCCATGACCTTGAGCAAGTTGGTTAACCTCACCTCAATTTGCTAATCTATGAAGGCACATATTCTGCAAGGTATTTAAGTAGGCGGAAAGTCGCATTTAAACTGGCAGAACTACTCCAACACTTTGCAAAGCCCGGGCTGAAACATGCTACTGTTTACCTCTGTAGAGCGATGAGAAATGTAATTAGTAACTGTCTCCAGGATGCTGTAAAATGAAACAGTCTCAGAGCGTTACCTATTAGCATGGGTGACAACAACACACATGAATTTTGCTGTCAGTATCAGCATGATTTATTAGGACCATGTTATTTTCCCCCCTTATTTTTTCAAATGCTGAAAAGGTAGCAGTAACAAAAAAAAAAAAACCACTAATATTCAAATGCATTCTTCAAACGCAACTAAGAGACACGCAAAAGCAGGGCAAAACAAAATAACAGCTGTGTGTTGTTTCTGACCCATTCTGCTGTAATGCTCGGAAGAATCTTATGGAAGACTTTCAAGGGTACAGCTGCTTTCGTCTCTATTTTCTCACTTTCAGGTTGTGTTTAATACACTAAACTGGCTGGTTTTTTTAAGCGTGTATGTTGCTCGTCAGCGCTACGGGGCCTTTCTCCCCGTCTCAGCCCGGGTTCAAACACTCTCGGCTCAAGCGCCAAGATGCCACAGACGAACCGAGGAAAACACTCGTTCCTCAGGGAACGCCGGGAGCGAGGGCATTCCGGTGCGACCCTCAAAGCGCACCTAGGGACGGCAGAGCGGGGCAATAACTGCACCCGCTTAATTGATCCTCTTTGTTCTCCGACGAGAAGCCGCAGAGATAAAGGCTGAGGCATCTGCGCCCTGACGGCCTCTCCCCGCAGCCCTGCCCCTGGCGATAACCCAGCCCGCCCCGGCCCGCGCTCCTTCCCCACCGCCGGCCGCCCCGCGCTCATCCCGGGCCGCGGCGAGGCACGGCCAGCCCGCCCGCCCCAGCTCCCCGCGGCCCAGAGCGGCCAGGCCGGGCAGGCGCCACCGGGGCCTGGCAGCGCGGCCGCCGCCCCGCTCCTCCTCACGGCCCTGCCGAGGGAAAGGCCGGCGGGCTCTGCCGGGGGAAGGCGCCGCGCTCCCCGCCCGTCCCGGCCTGTCAGGCCCCGCGCTGCCCGGTAACCGCGGTGGGGGTGTCTCTCCTCCCGGCGCGCCCCGTCCCGTCCCGTCCCGTCCCAGGGGTGTCAGCTCGGCCCCCACGGCCCCGAACTCACCCCCTCCGGGGCCGCCTTTGTCCGCCCCCCTGCAGGCCGCCCTCGCCGCAGGTAGCGTCGTCGCTATGGCTGCCGGGACGGCGGCGGACGGCTCCCCCCCCGCCGGCGGCCATCGCCAGACGTCACCGCGCCGCGCCCCGCCCCGCCCCGCCGTCACACCCCGCCGCCATGTTGGCCCGGCCGGCCGTGAGGTGAGGTGCCGGGGCTGTCGCCGCCATGGGGGCTGCGTTCCTCGGTGGCTGCTCCGCTCCCCGCTGGGAGGCGGCACGGGGCCCGGTCCCTGCCGGCAGCTCCGGGGCCGGGCTGGGGGCACCGCCGGTGCCGTGGGGAGGGGGTGAGGAGCGCCGCCGGCCTGCGCCCCCCGGGCGGCAAAACGATGGGAGGCCCAGCGGCGGGGAGCGGGTGATTCTGTCACCGGCCTGCTCTCCTCTCCTGCGGGAAGGTGTTTTTTTAAGAGTAATTTATGTTATCTAATGGTTTCTGAGGCATAACCCCTTCCCGAAAGGGCTGGTGGGCCCGCTCATTGTAGTTGACCTTGAGGCCGCTGTGTGTCCTGGCTCGCAGGCCCCAGGCCCGGCCTCAGGTTTCCTTCAGGTTCCCTTACCCCTCTGGGGCTCCACTCGCAGGGGGTGGCCGGGCACCGACAGTCCCCGGCAGGACGGGATGCCTGGCACTCCACGGCTGAATGAGGGGTGAAGCTGGTAACAGACACAAGGCACATTCATGACCACCTAATTACACGGTAGCTCAGCTTAAATGGCCCATGTTGTGTCTACAAACTGTTTTTTTTTTTTTTGCTCTTACCGTTGTTCTGTATTCCTCTTACTTAATGCGTTTTTATTAAAGTAATTGACTCGTGGCTTTTAACTCATTTTATGCAGTATCTGCTGTCTATCCAGAATTCCAGATTTTATGTGCTATCCGCTATCTGTCCAGAGGGCTGGAGCCCCTCTGCTGTGAGGACAGGCTGAGAGAGCTGGGGGGGTTCAGCCTGGAGAAGAGAAGGCTCCGGGGAGACCTTAGAGCCCCTTCCAGTCCCTGAAGGGGCTCCAGGAAAGCTGGGGAGGGTCTCTGGATCAGGGAGGGGAGCCATAGGATGAGGGGGAACAGTTTTAAACTGGAAGAGGGGAGATTTAGATGAGATCTGAGGAAGAAATCCTTTGCTGTGAGGGGGGTGAGCCCCTGGCCCAGGTTGCCCAGAGAAGCTGTGGCTGCCCCATCCCTGGAGGGGTTCAAGGCCAGGCTGGACGGGGCTTGGAGCAACCTGGGCTGGTGGGAGGTGTCCCTGCCCAGGGCAGCGGGTGGCACTGGGTGGGCTTTAAGGTCCCTTTCAGCCCAAACTGTTTGTTCCATAATATTTTTTTTTGTTTGTTTTCCTGACTTGGTCTTTTAAGCCCTGTATAATTAAAAAAAAAATAAATGCAGCAGCATAATCGCCACCTAAAATCATTCCCAATTTTAAGATTATTAATGCAGCAAAATATTTTTGTTGCAAGTCAGGTGAATAATTAAGATTTATATTAAGCCATCCAGTCAGCAGGATTGCAAAGCCTTTATCCACCAGTGAAATGAACACATTTCTATGGTGAAATAAACACAGCAGCCATTAGCATTTCACAATAACATGATGAAACAATCCAGGACAGGAAGTAACGTATTTTGTCTATTTAAAATCATGGAAGACATTAAATAAATTTAAAAAAAAATCCTTATGTAACTTAGCCAAGATGCATGTATTAACACTCATCTTTTTCCCAATACTTCCTTCTGCAGGTCTCATAGTTGCTAGTTTCAGTCTTGCAGCCACAAATTACATAATTTTACAGTTAAATTATTATATATAGAAATTACAGCCCTGTCAGAATTTCTGAAAATGCATGCAGTGAAAACTAGTAAAATATTGTTTTTGTTTCTTGACAAGTGTAAATCAGCTCATTGAATTTAATATCCATGTTTAAAAATAAATTGGAATTCTTGTTTTTAAACACTATCAGACTTCAGCCTTCGGGATACATTCAGAAAATTACTATGTTTTCACTGAGTATTAATCAAATGTAGGGTGTTTCTGGTTGTGGAAACCTGTCTCAGGAAAAGCAGCAGACAAACATGCTTGAGAGATATTCAAATTAATGATAAAACAGAATGATCGAATTAGAAAAAACATAATTTAAAATGGCTAGACTTAGAAGCACATTAATTAGCCAAGTTGATATTTTCCGGTTCATCCAGCTCACTTACAAAGTTCAGAATCCGTAAAAGCAGGTTTTAGGTTTCCCTTTGTAAGTTTCCCAGGATTCAACTTTGGTTTTTCTGTCATGCATTTACTAGCATTTACATCCACTGGCCACCTGTTGAAAATTGGAAATCGCACTGGTCTCCTTCGTCTTCCACCCATCTATCGCTGCAGCTTGTTTCTGCGTTATTTTGTTATTTTAAAAGCCCTGTGCTAACTCCAATTAAATGTGAAAACCATTGCATGCATCCGAGTGGGAGTCAGTGTTCATCTGTCCTTGTTGCTCGTGCCTGATGCCTCGGTGAGCACAAAACCACATCCCTGACAGTTGTGCAGTGATGTGCCCGTGAGAGAGATTATGCCCCAGCCCAGACGTTAAGGTACGGATGTGCCATCACTACGTAACCAGCCCTGGCACACGCAGAAATGTTACAGAGCTGTTTGATGAACGCACCGGTGCCGAGCTTTTTGGTTTGGGGCCTGCGCAAAGCCTGGCTCGGCACAGTCCTGCTGCTCTTCTCGCTGCCTTGCCAGCGTGGCTCTGTGCTTTATGTGGATGAAAATCTTACCGAGAGGATGTCTGTGAGCGTTCCCACGTGCCACGTGTAGGGGTAGACTCCTCTTCTGCAGAGTGGGAGATGGAGGCTACTACTGTGTGTGGCGGTAACTAGAATTATCTGAGATCTGTAGGAAGTTCTCTCCTTAATCATTAGGTTATTTTGCTTTCTCCTTCTCGGGCTCCTTTATTTTTCCTGAATAATTAATTACTTCTGGGATGGGAGGCAGATTGAGGTTGCAGTCCTTGTTATGATGCTGGTAGAGCAGGGAAAAGATGAGAGGAAAAAATGCGGATGAAGAAGTCAGAAATACAAATGCAGAGGAGCAGAGACATAAAATGCAGTGGAGAATCTGCAGCAAGTTAGTCAGGTCACTTTAAGTGTGATCTGAGGTGTAAAAAAAATCTGTTCCTGTAGCTAATGTTTGGTCCTCTGATTTTTTACCTACCTTGGAAACCACTGCGAGTTACCTAAAAGTATTGGCTAGGGTTCTGTTACATAAAGTATTGCCTCCTTGCAGCACGAAACCTGAGCCGAGGCTGCGGGTATGGAATGCTCCTGAACGACTCTATCATGGTTTTGGTTGCTGTGGTGATTATCCCTGTGTTTAAATACTTTCTGTGGGAGATTCTCAACTCGTTTAGCATGGAGAAGATTTTCTTAAGTTGTGGGAAACACAGCGTTATGCCTGACTCCTGTAATTTTCACACTTGATCAGCAAAAAATTCCGCTTTATCTGGCATGGTGTAAGGACGTTGTGTAGTACTTAGATACAGAGGGCACGGCAGTGGGGTTCTGTGTTCGCTGTAAGACTGGCACATGTGTGATAGTGGTGCAGCTGGAGGGGCTGGCTGCAAACACTCTATGGGGGGGGCCTCCTTTAACGAATTGTCAGTCTGAAGCAGTTAAGACAAAATAAACTACATTTTTACAAAGTCTGATAGGAAAAGAACTAGTGCGCAGACAGGAGAGAGCTAAACATTTTATATATCTGAGTCTTGCCTATAGCTCTTACTGCATGTAATGGGTACAGTGAATGTTCTTCGTGTGATATTTTGTTTTTCTTGACAGTTGCCGTCTCCATGGCACAACATGGCAGATCCTCTTTGACTTTGAAGGAACTCAGGAAATGGAGTGACGTATCTGCATTTCCATTCACGCCCGTGTTGTGTTGTTTTTATCTTGTCTTTCTGTAGAAAATTATTTGAGTGTTCTTTCTAATTACTACTAATATATTAAGTCTTCATAAAAGATTTTTTTTTCCATTTTAAAAGGCTATCAAAAGAAACAAAATACTGCATTCCAGCTACCACCTTAAAGCAGCATACATGTTCTGACTTATAATAGAAGCAGGAATTGCTCAACCTAAACTGTCCAAGCTGTTCTTGTAACTCTAATTCACCAGTAAAAGGTTGGGTTTTTTGACTTGCTTATGTGGCAGCTTTTCAAATTTCCACCCCCTAGTGGCAGCGTGCTGTATGCCCATTTCGCGTCTCTAGGGACTTCAACGCACCAGCATGTATTTTTTTGTGTCAGAGGTTAGACTGTTTGTTTTCATGACTAATAACGTGGACCTTGGGAGCCACATATCTAAGCACCGTTGAGGAAATATCTAGAGCTCTGTTAAAGTGTAATCCCTTGCAGGACATGCCTGTACAGGAGAGCGAAGGCAGCTCCAAGCGTGCTCTGCCCGTGCTCCACGCTGGCTGGAGGCAAGCCACTGCCACCTTACAAATCATTTAGCTCTGCTCTGCCCCTGCTAACGAGTCCCTGAGATGTGCCCGTGGTCACAGTGAGCGCAGCGTGGCAGAGCACTATATGTGCTCTATAAATATAAAAAGATAAAATGATTTGGGGAAAACATAGCCTGAAGCATAGCTGTCTTTAAAATACTAAATGTAAACAAAGGCAGGTTTCATGCATGCTCTTTCTTGAGAACAAGGCCAGCGTAAGATCTGAGCAATCATTCATGTCCCTCTCAGATCTTGTACAGAGTGAATTTTGCCCCAACTATACTTGCACGACACTTCAGACAGGTATCGGGGTCCGCTTCCTCGTACTCCCTGTCTTATGGTTTTTCCTGACGTACGCCTTGCTCCATGAAGCCGTATGAAAGAAGCCATAATTGAGTCTTAGACACCGTGGTATTTATAATCATTTAGAAACCTCAGAGAGAGGAAACACTGAGAGTTTTATAGGCAGTCATCATCTTTATGAAGTGTAGGATCTATTCCTGTGTCGTCTGTAGGACCCTGCTGAGAATCTCCATTGTCCCGCTGCAAGCCCAGCGTGGGCTCTGCTTCTTTCAAGGATGTGCGCATACATCTCTTAGAAATAAGCAGTTATGGTTGTTTCATTAGACCTCTAATAACATCTCTATTTCATTTTCCTTCCAAAGATGTTTACTTCAGTGTTGACACATATTTATAATGTCATCACAAAAGTAAGAGGCTATCCTGTCAGATTTACAGCTATTATAAAATATGATGCTGTCTGCATACAAATGGACGGTAGGAGCCCTACAGACATTTCCCCTATTATTACTGCCTAAGGAAGCAATAAAAATTTAACATTTACCATTGGGAAACACCTGCAGAGATTAAATTAAAACTAGATTATATGCTTATCAGTTAAATGTTACAAAAGCAAACTCTTTAGAGATTAACATAAAAATCATTGTTATCAAAATCTTATTAAAAGCTTCACATATTCCAATCCATTTTGCACCTCCGCTGCTCAAGCGTCCTGTGTGTGCAACTTGTTAAGTCTTTGTGCCGCTGTGCAGAGGAGAGGCAGGGTGGCCTCACCGGCGCCTTTGCCGTTGGGTTAGCAAGTGCCTACACTGATGTTTAAGTTCTTCTTTAAAAGCTGGCCCCGAGTGCTGTTTGTCCTTCTCTCCCTGATCCCGGCCCCTCTCCGAAGGGCTCTCCACGTTGCACCAGAGCATGGCGCCGAGGAGTGCTCCAGGCTCCTGTGGGGAGTTCTGCTGGGAATTACTCTGGAAACCACCCGTCCTGCCTGCTGAACTTGCTCCTTATTATGGTCAGCGGGACAAGGACAAGGGATTTAAACCAGGCTGTAAGTGGAGAACAAGAAGGTGTTGTTGCTGCCAAGCAAATGGTCTCGTGTTTGGTTCGTGCAGCCTTTGGTACGGTGCAAATGCGCTGCAGAACAGAGAGACCTGGGAGGCGAGCAGGCCAGAGTTATGTCTGAGATGGAAATTCAAAAAGTTTCTGGATTTGGGCTTTGCTGCCACCAACGATTGAGAAGTTCACAGTGCGGGTCATCTACCTGTGCCGACTTGAAGAGGACCCCATCAGCATAGATCCTACCCATTCTTGATTTGCACGCACAGTGGTGAGAATTCATTTCTCCATCTGGTGTTAATTACGGTGACTCCTTTGACTCAAGGCATGAGGAGTGACCTGCCTTGGGCACATTCTGCACTGTGCAACTCAGCAAGAGCCACGTACCCAATCACTTACACGAAAGCCCAGGCCAGAAAGAGTTTTTGTTGTGAAGACCCTGCTGAGTTTGGTGGATCTGGAGAGTGGGACACTAACAAGAGATTGAGATCATTAATCATTGATATTTTCACATTGACTGTGAAATTAGTCAAGTCATGTAGTTTACCAAAAGCCATGGTTTCAAAAATCTTTCTCCTGCAGACACATTCGATTTCGGGACCTCCTGGCCGTTTTTTCCAACCCCGTGCCATCTCTTGTTGTGTCAGCACAGACCGTAGCACTTAGTTAAGCAAGTAAGAGGTGCGGGGCAGAATCCAACTTAAAAAAACCCAACAACTTAGGTTTATAAAAGTAGACACAATAGCGCATAGGCCAATGGGATGGGGGATGCAGAGCTGAAGCGTAGCCAAAGATGAGCAGAGCAGAAGAAAAAATGTCTGCGCAACTGTGGCCCAACATTTTAAGTCAGAAGAGTTTGCTGGCCCAGCTGATTTTCACTGAAATAGGTTAGGGAGTGTTCAAACAAGTATATCCAGCTCAGAGGGGTGGTAACCTATTGCGGGGCAATGCTCACCAGCCCCTGGGCAGACCGGGGGAGGACTCCGCTGTCAAAACAGCTGGGGCTGGGAGGAGAGACGGCTCCACGGACAGACTCCTGGCACTGTCACAGCCGTGTACCTCCTTCTGCGGAGCTGCCCCTACAGCAGGGACAGTCCATTCGTTAGCAGTTTTATAACGAGCTTTCCTTTGAGGAGAGGTCATGGACATAGCTGGTCACTTCAGCAGAAGCCCTGGGCGCATCTGAATCCTGTGTGTGAGCCTGCATGCTGTCATTTTATTTGGCCAAATTACAGTATTTCGCTTGGAAAGGCCTGCTCACATCTCTTGCTCAACTTTCAAGCTCTGAGCAGGGTGAATTACCAACGTGGGGATTTAAGATTTCATTTTTCAAAAATGACGCCCATTTTGTATGTACATACCTACATCCAAGATGTAGAAACTACTTCACTGCAGTCTGAATTTTCCATAGTCATTATGCTAAGTAATTCACTTCTACTGCCACTAGAGGTATAACATTCACTTGAGCAAATACCAAAGGAAACATTTAGTTGGAAGCCTTGCCTATATTAATATTTAATTTTTCAAATAATGTTTTTGATCTGGGTTTTTTTGGAGGCCTCAGCCTACTTTGCCTATTCCTGTTGGGCAGTCTTTCTTTTATTGAACTACAGCTGACTGCTCATGAGATGAAATGCCACTTTGTGATTAAAGGGTACGGAATTGAGCGCTCATTTAAACTGCATAAAAAGCTAAATTATAGTATCAGTCATTGTATCAATCATCTGCGACTGCCTCATGTGCAAGCTTGTACCAACACATTTGTAAGTCTCATTTCACGTCGCTTGTTGTTCTGGTGCCAATTTGCATTTATTCTGAAATACAAACATAACAAAATTTATTTAAAATTAATTTCCTTTTTTTTTTTTTTTTTTGGTGTGACAGCCAGCTCTCAGATATGACCTCCCTTCTGAAACTCATGAAAATGTCAGTGGGGATAAGGAGAGCAGTGAAGGTCCTGTGTGTCTGCTGGGACTGGCAAGAGAATTGCTGCGGAACCCGGGGTCTGATCGCAGCCCTGCGCAGTCCGAGGGAGGCGCTCAGCTCAATGGTGGGGGGATTTTAGGGGGAGACAGAGGTTGCTGAATTACGCCCAGCTACAACCCTGTTGGAGCATAATCTCTGTCTCTTTGAAGTTTGTAACCTTTCTTTCAAAATTTTCTGACGTGCTGCTCTGGTTTGTGCGACACAGGACTAATTTCTCTTGCTGCACTTTTGAAGACTCTAGTGTCTGAATTCGTGAAAACATTTACTTTATAGCCAGCTCCGGGGTGAGGGTTTCAAGGTCTCCGTGTTTCCGAGCTCCCCAGGTGCAGGGATGAGGAGGAGCAAGACCCGGGCACTTGACCCAAGCTGCCAACAGGGTTATTTCATACCATGAACGGCACATTCAGTATAAATTGGAAAGTTTGCTGAGGAGTGCTCACTGTTTTATGATGCCTGGGATCCTGAGAACTCCTTGCCCCAGTGCCGGGGCCCTGAGCCCTTCCCTTCCTCCTGAAGCCACAGCGCTCGCAGGGTCCCACGTTGGCTGTCCCCGCTGGGAATGCACGGCTTCTGCTGGTGAACAGGCAGAGTATAGTCCTTGTGTATTTTATATTGGTATGAGGATCGATACTGGTTCTTTAGTGTCATTAATGTTACTTACTTAGTCTTATGCTATTAAATCTGTTTATATTTCAACCCTTGGGTTTCCTTGCTTTTTCCCGATTCCTCTTCCTGGGTGGGGAGGGCTCATCAGGTGAGAGAACAGTTGTCTGAACGACAATAAATGGTTGTGGATTCCTCAAACCACAACACACGCTCAGAGCAGGGCTCTGCCAGCTGGGCTCGGCTCGCTTTGGCTTCCCACTGCATTTCCACGTGCTGCTTTTCACCCTCCTGCTGGGCTCTGCCCCAGCAGCGCAGCCCAGCGAGGCCCCGGCCTGCCAGCCCCGCAGCGAGCTGGGGTGACGCGAGACTCAGCTGCGAATCTCTTCGCGGAGAGCGAGCCCCCAAAAGCACCTTCCTGCCCTGTTCTCCTTCAGGGCTGCACCCACCTCACTCCAAAGGGAAATGGAAAAAAAACCCAGGAAATTCCACGATGAATGCCCCTTCACTGCTTTCGTGAAGTTTGTTATTTGGAGTAAAACTGCAATGTTCAAAAATAAAGACGTGATGGATAGATTGAAATGTCTGCTTTTTTCTAGACTCTATTGTGCTGCGATATTGTGTACCCCGTTTTTATAGGCACTGTGCTCCATGTCATTATTTTGAAGGGAAAATGTCGAAACAAGACACCAGACACTCTCAGAATTTTTTGCTTTTCCCCTAAAATGGAATTTTCACAAAATTACTGATTTCTCAAAGCATTTAATTGTAATAAAAGTGGGCTTTTGATGGGAAAGGTGTTTCCAGTGTAAGTGAAGCTCAGATCCTCATAAAACTTCCGGCCAAGTTGCTCCTTCCCCCAGCACACTGCCAACAGCACAGCTCGGTATAGACAACAGAGAGATTACACTTGATGTATTCTTAGTTTTAGTTTCTTCATGCTTTTTGTAGTAATGCTGATAAATTCACCCGAGTCTTATTACACTCACAAGAATGTTTTGACTAGGAGAAACAGTGTGCAATTGGGATACTTTGGTCTATATTAGGATAAAAGTCAATAAAGTAATATCGCTGAAATTATAGCAATGTGAGATAAAAATTGGATCCAGTGAATTTATTGAAAGCAACAGCACTGTCTGACCTTACTTCTGCCCTATACACAGTCATTAGCAAGACCGTGCCATTTATTTACAGCTTTCCCTTATTGCACACGCAATTTTAGGCAGTAAATTTGATGGCAGAAGTCTGATGAGTGCAGTTTACTGGAGCAGTTGTGTCCAGAGTAACGTTACCAACGGGCCGTCGTGCCAAAATCAAGAGAGCGGGTGACAACTTTTTATGCTTTGTCCGCAATTTTGATAACTCTTCCCAATGATACAGTTTAGTGTCAAGTTGACCTTTATGCTTTTCACAGGTAAGGCAACAGTTACATAAAAAGGATGAATGAGCAACAACAAAAGAGGAAGGCCGGGATCATACAATCTGACAACTGAGCTGCGTTTCTACGTGACTGTTTCAGTAAAGCGGGCAGCACTCAAGAGTAGTCCGAGCTCATACTGTAAGTAAGGAAACAGAGGTTCTGCTCTCGATTCTCCCTTATATTCCCCGTGTAAGTCATTTAAGACCAGACTACAAATGCCACCTAACTTAAATTAAAAAGGCAGAAAGTGTAAATTAAAAAAAAAAATAATCAAATTTCTAACCAATAGTCAGCATTATGCCTACTGGTGAAGAAAAGGAGGCAAGCAGCAGTCATGGTGATGTTCAGTGACGAAAGTGTCTTTGGCTTCTACTGCTCAGGCTTTGATTTCGCCCTCAGTGAATGAGAGTAAAACACACCATGCGCAGCGTGTTGGATGTGAGTTAGTTTATATGACTGTTAGCAGTTGGGATTAGTATTTGTCACTGAACCAAAATATTGGCAAGTAGGCGAGTTAATAGGAAAGCGTCACCGTTTCTCAGTCTTGCTGGTTGTTTATGCTCTCTCTAGTTTTTGCTGAGCTACAAAAGCCTTGACTTTCACGCAAAGGAATAGTTTAATTATCGTGAGAGCTGCCTGAGATGCCCATGACTATGGTTGGGCAGAAGGGTTCACTCTGTTATGATCCTAAACCAGATCCGGGCTCTTTCAGAGAGCTTCCAGTCTGGCGATACTCGGATTTAACTTCACCCTGAGAAGCCCAGGAGAGATGCTGGACTTCTTTCCTTGCTCTGAAGGACTTTGGGGCGGACACTTGGGATGGCTTGAGACGCTGGATAAAATTCTGGTCCCCTTGTGGGAATAGCAAATAGTCCCTAGACATTGAAGCCAGAAATTCGTACTTTCTTCACTAAGTTTTCTGAAAATTGTTGTGTTTGTCCCTCCCTCCCAAGATTCCAAAGGAAAGGGCATCTGTTGGAGAAGCAGGTTGGCCTCCATGCCACTCAAGCCCACTGAGTTTTCATTCAGCTGCTGTGTTTGAGGCCTGCATACTTCTGAACTTAACAGTTCCTCAGATATCTTCAGAACTAACAATGCAGAGTATCAGCGTTTGTAAATTCGTGGAGTTTGCTAAAGCAGTTTGCTTATAGCTTCGTTGACCTTGGCAGCAATAAACAATAGTGTTTTCAAAGGGAGGACTGAGTTTCTCTGTATGTTTGTCGTGCTACTTCTTGCATCGGGATTTTTTCCACTATTGTCTGTTAAAAGTTGTGTTATGGCCTGTGTGACACAGTGACTGATGCTGAAATCCTCTGATGTCTTTTGGAAATGCGACAGAAGCCATTTCCAGCCCATGTCGCAGGAAATTTGCATGTTCCTATGAATAAAAATTAAGATGAAGGCAGGGTGTGTGGGAAGACCCGGTAGCGACAGAATCGTTCCTGGCTGTTTTCTTGGCTGGAGAGCAATTGCAAAGTGAGGATTTTTACCAAGCTTGTTTGGATCCTCACAAGTGGAATTTGGCAGGAGGCGGGATGTGGCCGCTGCCAGCTGCCTTAATGAGTTATGTGTATGTTCCGTACCCCTGTAAAACTAATGATGAGGCTACAACAAGAAAATAAATCTCAATAGGAAGGAACAGTTAGCAAAAGCCTAAAGTCCACCGCTGGCAAAGTCCTATTTCTTAGATGGGCTTGCTTTATTTTAATGACATTAGGGAAAAGCTCTGTTTTGAGACAGAAGGCGTAGTGTAGACCTGGCCTACGAAATTAGATAGCCCCTTTCTGCCTATCTGCTGGGAAAAGGAGCAGCTGAGCATAATGCTCGCACACAGGCAGTTCTGTATACTGTTTCAAGAAAAGCTTTGAAAAAGATAAGATTCTCATTTTGTGCTTTGACAAAGAGTTGCACTGACAGCAAGAGTTTCCATCTTATACTTGCAGCAGGTACAGCAGCTTTCCCTGGCGCTGCTGCGGCACTGCCCTACTAATTTTATTGCCCCCCGCTGTTTGCCACATCGCCGTCTTGGGGTAGCCAGGGGTGCTGTGGATGTGCTGGGCCTGGATCCGGGTGGCAAAGGATCCACAGGACAGCCTTCCCAGTCTCTGCAAGCAAGCGGCAGCTCCAGGAGACATGAAGCAAGAGTCCAGCTTGATAACAGATATCCCTTACTGCTTTTGTTTTGAAAATAGTAAACCAGTAAGAAAAATATTATGGTTGTATCTGGTATGCAGCAAGGCTTTCAATTTGAGTTTCCTTACCTTCTGAGCTCTCCACGTAGCCTGTGTTTGACCAGAGGCTTGTAAACGTGGCAAGGGGAGGGTTGCAGGGGTAATTAGCTGGCAGCCTGTATTTAATTAGCCAGGAATGCCCCAGTGGTAGCTGCATTCCCTGTGGGAACCATAGCCCATGTAGCCACAGGTACTGCCTGCGCTCTGCAGGCCCAGGGACTGCCCTTCCTGCAGCGGAGCCGCAGCTTGTGCTGGGTATCACCATCAGAACAAAAGTCGTTCTATTTTCTGTTCATTGCTCTGCCGGTGATGCAGGCAGTATCCTTGGATTTAGGGCCCTGCTGCCCTCTTGGTCTTATCACAGATAAATCCCTGGTTGTCAAAATCTCAGTGGATTCATGGGGGTTTTTTTATGCCTGCGTTCGATTAACTGTTTGAGGACAGCTGGGCCTGAGTCAGACCAGCATAAGCTGCTGATCTTACCGAGTTCATCTGGAGTTCCAGGTGATTGATACCTCAGAGAATTAAGTTCAAAGTGCAACCAGGCTGGGCTGCCTAGAGCTAAAATAGCCCCAGTCAAAGCCCATTAACTGAAATGTCTGTGTTTCGCTGAAATTCTCTTTAGAAGGCTGAGGCTGATTTTTCCTTTGTTGCCCCTGTTCTGATGTGTTGTGCCTTGATGCACTGGGATGTAATATGAATTATTTTTTTAAGTAGTCTGGTGTCTAAAGAACATCTTTAGTACTAATTTCTAAATCAAAAAAAGTTAACTTCCATTTTTGTGGTCATCTTGGTTTTATCAGGTGACTGTGGTTGCCTGGGACGTGATTCAGGTAAGCTCCTGTTATGCGTATCAAAGGGCAATTTATGGTTTTAGTTTATTAATTTATGCATTTTGTCTAATTGTGGCTCTTCCTAAAGAAAAACAGGAGCCTTTTTAGACCTGTGCTTCTCTTTGTACTTGTTTTCCTTCTGATCTATGCTTTGTTTTCAAGACCACTTTTCAAAGTGTTTTTTCCCTATTTTGCTTCCGTATATCTGTTCTCCTGCAGTTTGCGTGTCTCTCCTACCCGTGTTGCTCACCCTGCGTGAGCATCGAGGAAAGCTGAGCATGGGGAGAGGAGTAAAGGGTCTGTGAGTGCTCAGTAGGAAGCCCCAAAGCATTGGCACTGAGATACCAACCCTCAACGGGCCCAGTCCAGCACCAGTGACTCTCTCCCCGGGAGGACCGTGTTAGCAGGGGTGCCGAACAGCTCAGGACCCCCCTGCCTTGGTGCAAGAATACCACTCGCCTTATATTTTTGATTTAGTGTGCCCCAAAGCTGGGAATAGAAGTGCTATATGGAAAACTTGAGTCATTGGTGACTTGTTGCAGATTTCCGCTGTGCTGTACTGTCACGAGGCTTTTGTGGTCCCCCCCTTGAATTTTCAATCCTGTTTTCTTTCTTGTCTGTATGAAAAGTCTGTACCCAGCACCAGTCACCCACCATGTCCTGTTCCCTCCTCTCTCCTCTGCTGCTTTCTCCTCTCTATCCTGCCTTGCTGCTGTGTGATAAAAGGAGGGAGCAGGAGGTGTTGGGAGGAACCGGGAGATTGCAGGTGGGAGACAGAAGGGGCGGCAGGAGAGAGCAGGGCTGTTGGGGGGTGAGGACCAAGCTGCCCGGCCTTGGCTCGAGGATGCTGTAGGGTGTGCGTTGTGCAAGGCTGGAGAAGCGCTAGGGTGACGAATGAGCGTGTTGTGACATGGGAAATCGCTGGCACAAGCTCCCACTTAATTTGGATTTTCCTTGCAAACACAATGGGTTGAGCTGACTAGGGAATAACTGAAGTTTGAAAATGTTTCTGACTCTGTTCTGAAATTGTTTGGAAAAGAATTGGCATTCTTATAGCTTATTTTTAAAAAAGGCTGGGCATAATCATAATTGGAAATTCTTGTCTTTTATAAATGTTGCATAAAAAATCTCTTATTGCAGTTACTATTTTTCAAAATGAAACTGAGTGACTTCAGGGTGGAGCTCCTGGTTTTTCTTTCTGTTTGTTTGTTTTTCCTTGCTGTCTGAGGTAAATTGTTACTTTCACCGTTATGGAGAGCAGTTGTTTGGTTGCCTCCTAGTCTGTCTCTTTTTTTTTTTTGTAGATAGTACCAAATTATTACTGGGGACTGGGGGACCTTTTTGACCAAGAATGGAGCACAGCTGCATTTTCTACCCTTGGAATACGAGACGCGGAGGCTACAATTAAATACCAAAACACAGGATTAAAATTTTCCTGGTTTTAACCTGAGATTTGCACCTCACTAGAGAGAGCTAATGCAACATTCTCTCCCTGCACAACTCTAGGTGTGCTTGCTGCAGGGATACTGGTGGGGAGGGTTGGATTTGTGAAGCTGTGCCAGAAGCATCTCCTGCCCTGGGAGGAAGCCTGCTGGAAGATGGAGAGGAGCCGAGCAGGAGAACGCAGAGAACCGTTCGCTGTTCGTTACTGATGTGCAACGCTTGGCCTTGTAGCTCAGCGCTGAACCACAGGAACTGCCACACTGGTTCCAGGAACAGATGCTTAGTGATGAAGAAAAAGGCCACATACCAAATCATCTTCACTTGGTGTCTCCTCCCAGCTTTGGGAAATCAGCTGGGTAAGCGTTTGAAAACTCAAATGTTTCACCTAAACGACTGTATTTATTTGCTGTTGATCACGCTGTCCCCTATGAATTTCTTTAATGCCTTTTAAAATCCATTTTCAGTCTCCACAACCTCCTGAGGCGCTGACTGCCACAGTGCAATTACGGACGGTATGAAAGAGTACTTCCTTTTGGGTGTGTTTGTTTTAAACCTGCTGCTTAATGATTTTGTTGGATGCCCCCTCAGCTTTTGTACTCTGAGAGAAAGTGAACAATTATTCTGTATTTACCTTCTCTATTCAGCATTTTATAGACTGCTATTGCTTCCCTCTGCAGTCATCTTTTTTTTTTTTCTCCCCCCCCCCAACCTGAAGAGCTCGTGTCTATTTAATTTCTTCTTGTAGCAAAGCTGTTCTATATCTCAAAAAAGATAAATGTGGGCTTCTTATTACTCCTCTCCTTCTATTATCTCTCAGACAAAAGTGTCAAGGAAACCTTATACAGGAATGCCTTAGTTAAAAGATTCTCTGGTGCCTCTTTGTGCCAAAATAATTAGTTTTCAGCTGTTAGAAATTGCCAAAAGCTTCTGAAAGGATGTGAAAACTTTGTTCTTGTAACCCTCTCCAGTTTGAGGTTGCCTTCCTATCCAAAACTAGGTAAGAGCACGCAGCAAGTAAACAGGAGAAGTGTCTGGATTTGAAGTTCTCCTTCGCTGCCAACAAACCTTCAAACTTAATACACAAAACTTGAGTGAGTGCAAGGAAGTGACAAAATCGGGACCTGAGAGATCAGGAAGTTCAGTAATTCAGTCCGTTCTGAGAAAGGTCAGCAGCACTAAACAGGAACAAAGATAGCAACTCCAGAGAAAGCAGATGATTTTTTTTTTTTTCCTACTTAGTCCAGAGTAAGCACAATATCTTCTATCATGTGTAAATCTTAAGAGACAGAGGAGTAAGAGAGATAGCACACTTCTATTTTAAATTTCTATATTCCTATCTGTCATAAATACCCCGTTTGAGAGAGGCAAATATCTTCAGATCCAGGTGCAAGCATCTGCGGGGAACACCTTGCTGCCCCTTCAGTCTGGCAAAGTCGCATGGCTCTTCCACCTCGTGCCCTTTTTTGCTACCCCATCACATTCGAGCTGACTCTTCAAGACTCTGCACACCTATTGCTTGCTTGCTGCTGTGTCTCAGTTCTTTGAGTTTCCCATCTGGTGTGTGCTGCTGGCAATGCTGCTGCACTGCGCTCTCTGCTCCTGCCATCGCCTTTTTTTCATGCCACGACACAGAGAGCTGCTCTCATAAGATGAGGTTGTGTCCCTGCCTAAGCTCTTCCTGGAAACTTGTTTCTTCCAAACACCTACCAGATACCTCGGGAGATGAGCCTTTGCTTCCTCTTCCATGTTATTTGTCTAGAAAAAATAAATAGTGATGAATAAAAGGATCTTTGTTTTGTTCTCCTGTGCACTTGCTTTTTGCTGAGTTTCCTTCTAAGCTCAGCAGTGCTGCTTGGGCCTTTCTCTCCCGTCCCGCCTTGCTGTCTTGTTACCACCCACTCATTAGATCATGTCTGAAATTAGCTTGCGAGAACTACAGGGCAGGGTTGATTTCTCTCGCCTCTTCAGTGAGGGCTTGGCACAGTTTTGAGTGGTCTTGAAAAAAATAGTGACATCAACAAAATAAGTCCTTGTACAGCTGGGGAAACCAAGGTAGGGGAGGCCAAGTACCTGTGGAAGATGCTGGTGACGGTCTGTGGCAGAGCCACCGAGTGCTTATGTGGCAACAAAGCTCGTGCTGCAAGTAGGTAATTCTGTCCACTTCTGTAACTGTCTTCCATGACAAATACTTATTAGGATGAAATATTGGATTCCTTTGGGGGGAAAAAACTTATTTTGTGAAGAACGCTTCTGGTAAAATGCAATGCTTTTATTGCAGTGTTTTCTGTAGTAGTTCTAGGGTCTTTCTGGCAACAAAATGACAATAAAATAAACATACTGATGCCATGAAAGAATTCAGTTTCAGTAAGGTGATGATGATCTGTTAAGGTGATAATGGAAATGTTAATATTTATCCCTAAATAATACATCAGATTTCCAGTTTGGAACCAGTAACTCGATTTTAGGTGCTCTCAGCACAGTGTTAACGTCCCATGGAGCTGCATCCCTCCATGTTTTGGAGACTGTCCCTAACTTTTTATTTTTTGAGATCCAAGGTGCCATGCCAGCGGAGGACAGCGGGTGTTCCTGGTGGAGCGAAACAATGCTGTGGGCTGAAAAGTGACTTCCAGAGCTAAAATTGGAGATCGCTGGGTCTGTAAGAGGGCTGAGGCTCCCCGAGACTCGCAGCAGGGTCTGGTCTGCTCTGGATCAGACACAAGCAGGATGTGGAGTGCGCGGTCAGGTCAGGTAAACTTTCTCTGTAGGAGATACTTTGAACTCTGTAAGGGAGAATTGCTGGTGCAGGCAAGCCGTGTATATAGTAAAAAATCATAACTGTGTCCAGAAATGAAACAGCCAAGCGTGGCTTTCCCTTTATGATGAATCCTGTCTGTTCAGAGCAGGTCCCCAGTCTATGGGAATATTCTTTGTCATAAAATAAATGCTGATAGGTAACAGATGAAGCAATGTTCACTCGGTGGCACACATCTGTGTACCCTAGGCTAGGAAAATGGCTTTCCTAACCAGTCCCTATAGGCTCCAGTCTATTTAAAAACGTATGTTTTCAGGTATCAGTTCTGGTAACGATACACTGCATTTGTGACTCTTTCTCTCACAAACCCAGGCAGAAGGGTGTACTTTTCATCAGAAGAGGCAATTTTTTAGTCTGTCTTTATATTTTACCTTGCAGAACGTAATAAAACCCAAATCCTGCTATTTTGCACATTCATTTAATTCACATTGTTGCTTTCCACATGGGTAATACTCTGGATTTTTTATTTTTTTTTTAATAATGCCTTTCATCCAAAGATCCCAAGCTGATTTGGCCTGATTCCCAGGTACAGCTTAGCAACACTTAGCATAAGACCAGTAAAAGGAAGTAACAGGGAATTTCACGCAGTTCTTGGCTGGCTGTCAATCCAAACGCACCAACAGGTCGAAGCATCCCCGGACCATGAGCCCCTGCTTCCCGCGGCTGTGACTGCCTGGTGCACATCTCTGCTGTCTCAGAAATCCCTCTCCCTTTCCTCCCGTCTTCCCCCCCAGAACAAGCTCTGCTGTCTCCCAGCATTTATGAGAGAGAGATGATAAATCTTTATGTGGGGAAAACTTGGTGTGACATGTAGGGTCTTTTTGCTGGGGGACCCACCCCGTTAATCGGATGTTATTTGCTGTTTGATCACAAAGATGCACTAAGATGAAGCACACACTTTCGTTTTTTATCTCCCTGCATATGCATAGGTATGTGCATGATTTTAATTTCTTTTCTCATCTTCACGTTTAGAGTAACTCAATTCTCCAGTGTGCTAAATTTACCAAGAAGGTTTCAGTTTCTTTTTCAGTAGCCAGAATGTTTTTCAGACTCTTATTCTGAATGTTGTTTCTTCCTTGGAGAGAGTCTTGAACTTTGAAACCAGCTCTCCTGTGGAAAGCCTTGCCTGGCTGGAAACTTGTTCCAGTTTGGTTTGCTGTTCAAAGTACTGCTTCGTGTATTCATTTTTATGTCTCCTCGGAGACATTTTGTCAGAATTTTGCTTACCTACCATTATTGCAAAATGATCCACCATCTTAGGCAACCAATCACTTCCTCATCCCCTTTTCATGGGTCTTTAAAGCAAAATGGAAATTAAACCATGCCTGCTGTTACGCAGGCTGTGGTGATCGGGATTTCACCTTTGGACCAAGGTCAGTTTTAGTTGTGCTCACATAAAAACCTTGCAGAAAGAGGAAACGTACTCTGTCCCATGCCCAGCAAAGGGTTAACTTCACTGGGGAGAGGGAGAGAAAATCACCCTGGCTGGACTCTGCCCCTTTGCTAATAGGCCTCTTTTTCTGAAGTGCATGGAAGACAGATGAAAATCTCGGAGTTGCCCTGAATTATTTTCCTGAGCACACAGCTTTCTCTTTTTGTGGTTAAATATGACAGTTATAGTGCAGTATTTATGCACAGTCAATAAATCAGCAGAAAACGTGCTGCAGTCAGGGCATGAATCTGTAGTCTGTTCCTTATACTTTAGCTGAAAATGGAATTCTTGAATTCGCTGAAGCCTGTGAAAAGAAATTCAGGTGCACATCTCCATGGGAGACTTAAGCAAAGTCTGGCAGCCCACAGTAATGGGGGATTTGCACCTCAGCTTTCGTCAGTGTCCTCCAATCTGCAAACCCAGACTCCCGAAAGGCATCTGAAAGGCAAGTTTTGAATCAGACTCCCAAACTCTTCCTTGTCTTTATTGGAATGATTGTAGAAAGGAGATGGAGCAAGTGAAAGGGGCAGAAATCTTTAAAGGGTGAGTTACAGTTTTGTGGAAGTTTGTAGCGTAGTTACAAAACAGAAAAAAAAAAAAAAGGTGCTGCTGAGCAATATCCTGGAAAATGCTAGTTTGCCTATTTTTCAGAAGGGGCTGTGTGGCACACTGGCAGAAGCAGCCTGGCCTTTTCTGGCTTAAGAGCAGCTTAACTGCTGACAGGTGAGAACATTTAGCCCTGATACAGCAGACAATATCGAAGGACTTGAATTTGCTCAGCTTCTGCCATCTTAAATATAGTTCTCGGTACTCTTACTCTGCCATATAGTTACTGGAGCTGAGAAGGAGAAGTTATTATTTAGGACAGTTTCTTGCCTTTCATACTGGAGTTCAGCTGTACACAAATTCTTTATGCAAATAGGGGATTTCATCTTTCTGAAAGGGACAGAATAGAACTGTGGCTGGCTGAGAGCTAAACGCTTCTGAATTCTCACTGTGGTACTGAAAATTGCATCTTGTGTGGTGCTAAGCTAGTCGTTCAGCTCTGGTGGCAGCCCCTTTTCTGTATGATAGGGATAATGCCTCCCAACTCATGGGATGGAATCATCAGTATTTTCATAGTGATTTAGCAGTGACCATTTCTGCTCTGGTTTGAAGCCTTTTAAATCAAGCAGGAAAGTCATCAGGGCAGCTGTGTTGCAAGACCAAGACAGGGAACCATAGAAGCAGAGGGAGGTTTGAAGGGTTTAACTGTTGATCCAGATTTTAAGTATATAATTTCTGACTAAGGTATCAAGTGTGCCCCAAATTCAGATGGCTAATCAGTGCCAAAGCTGACCTCCTTCAGTGCCTATAGGAGCATGGCGCTAGCGTCTCACAGGTGTATTACTCCTTCAGGTCAGAAAGCGGCTAGATAAGAAAAAAGTAACAGATGAAGCAATACAAAAGCGTTAAGAAAGGAATTGTTAGAGCTAAAATCCTGTTAGAGGCAACAGCTTAGATGTTAAGCTGCGTTAGGACACAGAACAGAAAAATAATAAGTTATCAGCACAATAGGGAGAAATACCACTGATCTGTTTGGTCAGAAATTGACTGAAATGATTCTTCCAGAATTATGCTCCTTTTTACTGTGGGATAGAATATCTACACAGGAGCTATTTCAAAATATTTAATTATAGGAGAGCTTAATCTGCAGTAGCTGTTCTGATTAATTTCCCCATAGAGACAATTTCTTAAACTATTGCAGTTGAAGAAATGTAGATGAGTGTAATTTCAATTTAAAAACAAGAAAAGTTTAAACTTTGTAGATGTAGCAAATGCCTGCTGCCATATCTTCCAGGTGGTTAGCACTGCAAGCACAAATTGTATGGAGGAGCTGTAAAGAACCACTCACGTGAGCTGCATTCATGCACATTAGCAACTGTGGTGTCTGTTATTTTCAGGAGTAAAAAAGTCTCATTAAACTAAATAAACATCTTGCACTGTGCCCAGAAAATTGCTAGACTTCAGCTCTTGTGGTGTCCAGCAGGAGCAGGCTCCAAAAACCAAAATCCTCAACAGAGAGGGAGAGTTTGTGAGCCTTGCCTGCTGCTGCCCTTGGAAAGGTCAGCGTCTGAAATGGGAAGCAAGAGAGTTTCATCTTGACCTTTAAATACTATGCTTGGATGTAAAAGAAGTGGCTTTTAGGTATCTGGCAGTCTGGAGAAAAAAAATAATATGGTAAGGGTATGAACCTGTAATTGTTTAGCATTTTGTGTAGTCTGACTTGAGGACGCCGCAGGACGCAGGGCCTCTAGGTTGCCAGTTTGAATTGGCTGAGGTCAGCTGGAGCCAAAAGTTAATCTCTGACCTCATCTGGCTGATGCGAGAGAAATGCATAGGTGGCCTCATCAAGTTCTCGGTGCTGGGACCTAGCGGTATTAGCTGGCATCTTCTACCAATAGTTTAGTTTCTATTCAGTCTGTAGCAAATCCAGGAGCTGTCTTTCCAGACTAACATGCAGCAGTATAAAAATATGGTATCTGCATTTCTGTCTTATCTATAGAGATTCAAATCCTATTTCTTTCAGTCTGGATCCATTCATGTGCACTAATCACTTGTGTAAAAATATTTATCTGTTTATCCCTCCTGGCATTTCTGCTATGATTGCTAAAATTCAGAAACCTTGATCGCAGTTGCACTCGTGCATATGCAACTTATGGAGAGGGCCTGGAATGGAAAGTGTCCACATTTGACAGTATTTGTTTTCAAAATGAGCTGCTTTGCAACTACTAATTTATCAATGTATGGTTCACTAAAATCAAATAATTTCATGATGTTATATGAAAAATATTTGCAGTAGCTAAGATTTTTGCAAAAGCAAAGTGATGGTTGGGCTTGATGGTCTCAAAGGTCCCTTCCAACCTAGTTGATTCTATGAGTCTTTCTAAAACCAGGACAGAGGCTTGCCACTGTCATATATTTAGATGCTAGTGTTTTTTTGGTGACAAAAGTGACAAGTACATCCCTGAATTAAAGGGATTAACATCTCTGATTATTTTTATCAAGATGGGTAATCATATCTTTGCAAGCATTCATATTTTGTAATCTTTGTAATGGGGATTTTAGAATTCACCCGTGGTGGTGTGAAACAACAGTATTGTCTAAAGGCTTCTCAAAAAGGGAGTGAAAGCTGAAACCGACTCTTTGCCTATTGTTCAAATGAACAGCCAAAAAAATACCTGCGGAAAAAGCCTTTGAATGTAAAAGCGTTGGAAACTGTTATCAGTTACTTAATTATTGTTTTAAACCTGGATTCATGTTGACAGTGCTGCTTTTGTGTATCTTGGACTCGGTCCTGGAAGCGGGCAGGCTGCAGGAGCAGCGGTGGTGCAGAACCTTTGCTCACTCTCCTTCCACTCACCTGCTTCCAGCCGGCAGGAGCTGCCGGGGCCTGTGCATGCAGTGGCCCGGCCTGGCCTGGCCTGCTCCAGGGCTGAGGCCTCCAGTTTTTTTCCTCGGAGCAGGACACCTCTTTCAGACTTTTTTCTTTTCTTTTTTACCTGTGTAGGAAATAACACAGGGTTTTATGTATTTTGTTAATTTGTTTCCATCCTGCCTCCATCCAGGCAGTGTGAGGTGCCCTGAGGATGGTGCGGGACACCCACACCCGCCTTTGGAAGATGGTCCTTACCTGACTAGGAAACCACTGCACGTGGAGGCCTGAGGATTTAGTGCTTAAGGGACACCTCTGAAGACCAGAAAGGGAGCGATTATACCACCGGGTGATTAGCCGAGGTTCCCCGGGGACAGCCTATACCTCCAGCCCGCTCCCCTCAGCGCCGGCGGGGGCAGTCGCCGGGCCGGGGCGAGGGTAGGCCGCAGCGGGCAGGTGTGAGGCAGCCGTGTGCGCTGACTCAGCCATAGGAAGGGGCCGGACGGTTACCGAGGAGGGGAGGACACAGGGGGACGGACCGCGTGTGTGTGTGGGAAGAACGGACCGTGAGGCGGGGCCGCCACGGGGCCCCCTCCCCGCGGAGCCGCCGAGGCGGGGCGGCCCCTGTGGCGGGGGGCGGGGAGCCCCGCGGCGGGGCGGGGCCGGGTGACAGGTGCCGGGGGGCGCGCGCGCGCGCGGTGGCGGCACCTCCTCCTCCCTGCTCCTCCTCCCCCCCCATCCCTGTGCTCCTTCATGAATATGCAAATGCGGGTATAATTGGCAGCCAATGGCGAGCGCGCTGGTCACATGGTGCTGGTGGAAGCTGAGGGGAGAGAAGTTGAGTCTCGGCGCACACAGCAGCTCAGTAACGAGCCGCAGCGGCCGCAGCCGGAGCCGAGCCCAGCCGGGGCGGGCGGACGGGCGGGCGGCCGGCCGGGGGAGCGAGTGAGCCAGCGAGCCGCTCCCCCCCTCCTCCCCGCGGGGTGCCCGGCGGGCCGGGGCTCTGCCTGGACCATGCCGATCCTCCTCTTCCTCATAGACACGTCCGCTTCCATGAACCAGCGGGCGTATCTGGGCACCAGCTACCTGGACATCGCCAAGGGCGCCGTGGAGATCTTCATGAAGGTGAGTGCGGGGCCGAGGGGGCCGCCGACGACGACCCGGTCGCCCCCCTTCGCCCACTCACGCCGCTTCTCTCCACTCTCTCCGCAGCTGCGGGCCCGGGACCCGGCCAGCCGCGGCGACAGGTACATGCTGGTTACCTTCGACGAGCCGCCCTACTGCATCAAGGTAATAACCGCCCCCCCGCCGCCGCCCCGGAACCCCCCGCCGCCGCGCGGGCCCCGCCGCGGGGCCGCCCTTGGCGTGGCGGCGGCGCGGCGCAGCCCCCGTCCGGCCCGGCGGCGGCAGCAGCAGCCTGTGAAGATGGCGGACATTTTGCTTTTGTATGGAGGAGAGAGGGCTGAGGGCGCTGCTGAGATGGAGGAGGAGGGGGGGGGAGGGAGGAGGAGACGGACGGGAGCGTGATTCACCGCCCCGGCCCGCCGGGGGGGGGCGGGCGGCCGGCCGCGCTCCGCCTCCCCGGCCGTTGCTCGCCCGCCTGCCGTGAGGCGGCGGCTCCGGCGGCGGCCGCGCCTCGCCTCAGCCTCCGCAGCGCGTCCCGGCCCTTCGCCGGCCGTTGTGCCCCGGCCGGGCTGCGGGGACACGAGGTTAGGGCAGGAGGCAGCGCCCTCCGCCCCTGCGGGACCCCGGAGCCCCCCGCCGCCCTCCCCCCGGCACGGCTGTGGCTCTTGGTGTCAGAGGCACTGGGGACTGTTTTCCACCTCTGTGAGGCAAGGAGAAGCGGGTGTTGAGGTTCCCCCACCCTCCTTTCCTCCCTCTGCACGGTAACCCACACCGGTTTTGTGTAAGGTGCTGGTAACTGCTCGCCGGGTGGACATCTCGCAGGGGTTTGCTGAGCTGGAGTCTGCTGGGCTGGCATCTCTTGTCCCCCTTTTCTCGCTCCCCAAGATCGAGGCAAACAGGGCCGTGCCATCTGTCATGTCGACTGTGCCACGAGGTTGTGGCAGGAGGAGAAGAAAATCGTGGCTCTGTGTCACTTCAACTGTAGCCTTCAACTTGCTGATAGAAACGTCTAACTTAATTCAAAACACTTAAAGCATGCCACAGAAAACATCATCGCTATGGGAGCTTTAGAATCCTCCAGAACAGTCCTGGGTTAGAGCTATGTTTGCCATGACCAGTATAGTAGCTGTCGTAACCGTTGGGCCTTAGACCCGTACTACAAAGGCCAAAGAGGTTTATGTAAAAATTTGTTGCTGGCCATTCCAGAGGAGAGAACCCTTTGTAGATACCCCAGCTAAAACTTCTTGAAGAGAAGTCCTAAAAACAGTTGTGCTCACCGGTGCTGTCTGCTTGCATCTTTGATAATGAGGAAACTTAATTATCAAGAGCTATGAATCTTGGCTCCTTTCATCAGCAATGTATTTAAACAAGTTAAAAAGTACAGCCTGCCTTCTGAAATGACAGAAGTGATTTAGTGAGTCACTATGTATTGTTTGTTATTGCACCTTTCCCTTTCGTTTCCTCAGAAGAAAGTGCAGAAGTTATCCTATTTCTGTGAAACCATCCTTCTTGAGTTACAGAACCCTACTGTCTGTCAAAAACCCTAGGTCTGCCATGGAGAGCTTGGTTTTTTTTTTTTTTTTTAAGACATAATGCACACGTCCTTTTCCCCATTCATGTTTATGGCTGGATGCAAAACCCAAATCTTCGTTGTGCCACTGTTAACTGTAGATTTCTGGTGTTAAGGGTTTTTTTCTCCCTGTTTTGTGTCAAATATTTTACAAGTACACCTTTACATTTTAGGAAGAAACCTTTCCTCTGCAGTGATAGCAAGCATACTGGGGATTTAATAAAAAAAAAACCCAAACAAACGATTCTTCTGTTGGAGGTCTGTGTGGTAATGCTACAGGTTATTACCATATATATACTCGGATTTGCTGAGGAAGATCCCTATGTTTAATGAGCATCTGTGTACATTCTGATGTGCTAATGAGCATCTGACTGTGTTCCCAGTTTTAGTAAATAGTAATTGAAATAAATGGGACTGTGTGATACCCATCCTAGTATTGAATCATGTTTGACGTACCGTAAATAGCCAAGGGAAAGAAAAAGTATTGTGGTTCTTGTAACTTGCTAATGTCGCTTATGAGAAATTTATTTTCTACCTTTAGCGTGCCGATTTTTTAACTGGACCTTAAACAATCTTAAAATATTTTTTTCAAAACCTAGCAACTTGTTCAGGAACAGGCTGCAGAGCCAGTAAATATATGTTTGTAGTAACTATGATCACAACTCCGGTTCAACTATTACGTAAAGACTTCATGGCACAAATTAGCATGGTTAGGCTGTCATCCTGTCTCTTACTGGAGCAGAGAAAGCCTTACAGCGACAACCTGGTTCTTAAAGACACATTCTCAAGACCTTTTATTGGTATTTATGATGCCCTTCTGTTGTGTTTTCTAACAACCAGGAGAGCTTTCTAGTCTAGGCCAAATTTCATACGTCTTATAAGCCATGCTTGTAAAAGAAAATTTAGTTTCTTTGCTAATGCTGCTGTAGTTAGGTACTTTATCTCTCTTGATTTAGAGAAGGAGAAAACAAAACTTGACAAGTGAGTGAATTTTGCAAGTGTGCTTTCCAAGTATGTGCAGTGTTGGCTGGTTTTGGTTAGTGGCTGCTTTATCCTCTTGTTTTCTTTATGATTTACACAAATTAAATTATATAATCTCACAGAGAGTTCTTAAGGTTACGAGTGAAGCAATTAAGGGAAATAATCTTGTTGTGGAGTTGAGACCACCCAGGAGGTAGAAGGTCAGCTTGGAGCAGGGTTAACTGTGAGATGAGTGCATTGTTTTTGTTTGTTTCAGAATTCTGTTACCTATAGCCTTAAAGTATTTTAAACCAGCAGTGCTGGTTCCCTTTTGATGGACAAGAATATCTCAAGAAAACATCACACATACGGTGGTATTGTGTTAAGTGAAAGGATCCTGCTATTGCATAAATGATTTTGCTAAAACCGGTGTAAGAAAGAGGATGTTTTTGGAACTGTCTTCGGTATAGAGAGTTTGACAATTGATTTACAAGACCTGTGGCCCCTCTCCCGATCACTTCCGCTGTTAATTGACTGCTTGTAGCGCGCTCTGCCACTTTTTAAAACGGGATTATTGAGTCTCTGAGTTTGCAGTGTGGCTGTGCAAAGAGCTGTGGCGGCATGTGTCTGAAGAGGAGGCAGGGTGCTGTCCTGGGGAGGTGGAGACAGTGAGATGGGGATGGTGGGAATCTCGGTTCCACTCCCACAGCAAACGCCTGTGGAACCTTGTCAGCTGCTTTGCTCCTCTTCCTTACGTAATGTATAGATGGTGATTTGTGACAGTAATTACGATGCAGCCATTTACAACTCACTTGGCTTCCAAAATGCTCTCCAGTAAGAGACAAATATTCAGAATTTTAAAAGCATGTTATGAAATATATAAACCTGCCGTTGTCCAACGATGTGATCCTGTGTAAGATACCTGTAAGTTCTGTTGAGCGTTGGGTCAGACTGTTATTTTATGGGGAGGGAAATGGGATGTTATTTCATGAAGCAAGAGTGTTGAACCTAATGTTCACGCTATATATAAGAAGCTTTTCATCGACTGTTTTTAGATTGCAATCATAATAGGATGCTGTCAGGGGAGTCTGTCTCAGGCTAGTGGCACATTAGCAGCCTTGAAGTAAGCTGTCCCATTCTGATTTTGGGTATTTGGCACGCTTGGGAAGCTAATGATGCCTATAGTAAAACTCCTTTGTATTCAGTAACACGTGGCAGGTGTCTATTACAACTAAAACACTAGTGCTTAAATTTAGGTATTGAAGGAATTTACGTTCCCATGTGGATCCAGTTCTCTTGGGTGAGAAAGTGGGTTGAAGAACAGCCTTGCTGTCTGGCACAGTATTTTATGTTCGTGGCCTTCTAGCTAAGATAAATGTGTTATCTGAATCTATGAATATCGTATCTGATATGTCCTTGTTTTGAAGACTTTATATTAATGGATTGTTAGAACTCAGAGCTTGCTGCATCCCATCCGTGCTTTGACCTGGTGTTGCAGTACCTCCAAGAGGAGCGTGCACCCTTCTCGTCCCTTTCTGCAAAACCTGGCTGGTACCAAATGTGTGGGGAGGAGGGAGAAAACAGGCCGAGTGTATTACTGGCAGTTCTGCAGAGCACTTTCCCAAGCTCCCACAGTTTGCGGTTCAGAGACCTGTGCCGAGGGTTGGTATGCCAGTAATGGTTATCTGTGGCTTTTTCTATGTATTTGCCTGGTTGCTTTTTTTAAAAAAAATCAAATTTGAGCATTGTCAGTTGTTGGTTTTTTTTGTTGTTTTGTTTTTTTTTTTTTTCTATCAAATATGTGTTTCTCTACACCTAAGCACATGGTATAAATGGATGGAATCTTAAGCCATTTTATTTGTTTTTTTCCTGAAGTAATGGTGCTAGAGTAAAAGTATGGGGAGAAGGCAAGAGTCTTCTCACCTGCCTCATTCCCCCACACTTTTCCTGTTTTCCAGTGATGCACAAAAGAGGGAGGGAGATTTCAACAAGATCCACCTAGATTGCTCTGTAAATGGAGCTCATGCCAAAATCTCTGCCTAAAAAGAGTTTTTTGAAAAGGAAAGCAAGGTTTAGCTCTCCATGTTTTTTTTTTTCCATTCTTGATTTTTGTTAAACCTCACGTCCAGCAGTTTGTGTTCCACTCATGGATTTGTGCTGCAAATGGCTAGTTCAGGCCCGGATGGAAAAAACAAAGGTGATCTTATGTGAAGTTATTAACTGGACTGCCCTGTTCCCTTCTGATTGATACCTGGTTGCTGGCGGTGATATGGCCGTTCCTCATTGCTTGAGGAGTATTATTTATGATAGGATCACAGAAATACAGCTTTTGTTTTATGCTCTTGTGAGACTCTGTAGTATGACCTTCATAAACGATCTGGTCACAAGTCAGAGGACTGAGAGAACTTAAATTATGTTTACTCTGCTGAATCTGAAATAATATGTATTTTCCTCTTTCTGTCATTCGTTACACTGAATTTGAGAGCCAGTTGTGACTACACCATAAAAATAGGCTCCCTGAATTTGAATGCAGAAATATATAGGTAGCTGTTGGAGAAATAGCTCAAAATCCTTAATACGATGTGAAACGCTTTACTGTTTGAGAAATGCAAACTGGGACCAATAGATAGGATGCCTTCCAGTTCTCTTGCTGTTCCCTGCTAGTCTGAACATATGTTTCAGTGCTCAAGAGCTCTCTTGTGGAAGCAGCCCTTTGTGAGGGACTCAGAGCAACCTCTTCTGTTTCCCTGAAATTCTCATAAGGGGTTGAGCTTGATGACCTCTGATCATCAGATCATCAGGTGATCAGGTGTTGGATCAGGATACCTTAGAGCCTGGAATAGGAACTTGTAGAAGGCTCTTTCAAGCGTCTGTCAAAGAGTACTTACTGTATGTAAATGATCTGTTCATTTATGGTACTAAAATAGTGCTTCAAAACTGGGACTTCATAAGGTCAGACTTGGGGAGACTAACTTTGCTATCTCTTTTTTGGTGGTTTTTTTTTTAGTGGCACAGAAGCTCTTGTTTGCATTTTTAAATTCTGCTTTCACAGAGGAGCTGTGCTGGTGTAGAATGTCACCGGTTACCACTGAGCCTGCAAAAGGGGGTGGCAAATGAATAGGCTGTGCTGCAAACCAGAGATGTCGGCTCTATGTGTTCGTTTCTGGAAGAAATGAAATCAGAGCTCCTGACCTGAGCTGCAGGGAGAAGGAGAAACCCAGCTGTGAAACCTGTTGGGTTTGAGGGAGAGGGCTTCAGGAAAGCTGCCTGAGGTGGTAGGAAATGCATTTGTGTGTGTTTTAACTTCTGTCAAGGAAGAAAACCAGAGGAATACCTCGTAAGCTAACCTCTAGCAAATCCACAGAGTAATCTTAACTTGATTAAGCTTTTAGAGGAACCTTGAGACGCTGAAAACCGTCGGTTTTATATGTTAAAGGTCTGGCTTTTGGCAAATGCAAGTACTTGGTGGTCTGACCTGCACCGTGGAAAAGGATGTGTGAACGGCTGGAAATACAGTTGGAGGTTACAAGTTGGTCGTGAGGCACGCGGGCAGAATTGTTTGGTGTGAGGCAGATAGCAGCTGCAGGGGCAGGGGGAAGCTGATAGCGGGGAGCTGCAAAAGGGCAAGAAAGCTTGAGGTAAATGGGAGAGGCCTATCTTTCTCTCCAGATATGCTGTAAATAATGTACAAACTTGGTGAACCTACTAGCCAAGCATTATTGGAAGGAGGGGAAAAAAAAACCCCATGAAGAATATAGCACTGAAGAACTGGATGAAATGTAGGTAGGATACACAGTGTCTGTTCTTGGTAACTAATTCAGGAGAATATGTTCTATATTTGTTTAGCGGGGAGAGATAGCCATTCCTGTTCTACCACCACACATTGTGAGTCAGTCACAGCAGTATTTTTATTCCTGAATGCTAACATCTTCCATTGCCTGTGAAGTACTAAGCGCACCTCTCCTCCAGTCTTGCCATACATCTTCCACTGTGCTTGGTTTGGGTTTTGTCATGGAATTTGTGTGTTCTTGGAGGGCTGACTTTCAGCATAAATGGCAGCTTAAAGCCAACAATTGCTCTTACTCTGTTAAAAACAATGAATTTAAGAAAAGAAACAGAAGTCACTTAATTGTTTTAAGGACCACTCGTGCAAATCCTGATCGTCATGTTCTTTTTGAGGACAAAACAAAATCCACTTAATGCTGTTTGAGAATCCTCCACCAAACAGTTTTTACCTGCTCCTTTCTATTTAACCGCCGTATTACTTAAGCCTTTGACTGAAGGATGTGTACACCGTGTGCATGTGTACAAAATGGTCCTATTTTTTTTAATTGAAGATCTGTTTTGCAATTGAACAAGTAAGGCCAAAATCAGTCAAAAGATTTTTGTTGGTGCAAGTGGTAGGTTTGTATTTTATATACTGTAGTGCACGTCTCTCAAAATCTAAATCTAGTTTACTAAAAACTTGGAGTTGGCATCCCTGTAGCAAGCACACAATGAAGTGTGTGCTTTTCCAATAGAGAGCATCCTTTAAAAAGCATATTCCCTGTCTTGCGAGATAACATATTGGGTAGTGTAAAGCGTGTTAAAATGCCTTTAAACATGCATAAGCATGCTAGTCGTCTTTCTCCCTGTCCTGAGTGACTGCTGCGTGCTCTCTGCCTTTTGTTTGTGAGCTGTAGTGAACATCCTTTTGCAGGAACTGGTGTGACGAGGAGAAACGAGACTCAAAACAGTAATAATCAGAGTGATTCATTCTTCTAAAAGAAATAGTGTGGTGCATTCTGAAATGGAGGTCTCTTGGAAAAAAACCGAAGTTCATGCAAGAAGAAAGCATTTAAGTTTTTGAAAGGAATTGATTTTAAATGGAAGCGCAGTTCAGAAATTAACTTCTCCTTGATAGGTATGATGGACCGCACTCTGCTTGGCTGTCATTTTATCATTAGTTTTTGAAGTTAGTTAAATACTTGAACTTGTGCTTTCACCTGCTACCTGTCTTCACAGGAAGGGAGAGTCTGTGTTGCTAGGTTAATTCTTAATGAAAATATTTTAACTGGTTCTGTTTCTACAGGAATCTGCAAACTAAAAAGCTTGCTTTTTCATCTGAAGTGTGTTGCTGCTTCGTACTATTGATGAGATGCTGGAGGCCTTGAATGGAAACCAACATCTGTTGTTCATAGCCACTGTAGCAGTTTATTTTTTCATCTTTTTATTTGGTTCTTTATTTGATCTTAGACACATTCAAAGATGTAAGCCCTTAAGACTACAGGATAAACTAGACAAAAGTAGATATGTTTGCACTAAGAGGCTTAACTCATCCTCAGTGCAAAGGTCGCTTTTATTTTAAAAATAGAAGCTTAAAATGTGGAATCAAACAGTTGAGTTGGATCTCCCTAGTTGTATTCTTGTTTGTAGTGAGATGTTCTGTAAGAATGAAGGTGGTTTGTGAAGTTGGTGGTTCCTGCCACATGTAATCTTTATTGTCTGCCTCCTCCCCTTTTGTGCTGTTAGTATTTGAGTTTCACACCTGGGGTTTTTTTAAAAGATTTCTTTTTTGTTGGTATTTACAGAAGAAGGCTTAGGCCTTGTAACCTGACTTTGTGACGTAGCTAAAAACATGGACAAAATACTTCTGTGATATCTTGAAAATGGGCGTTTATTCTTCTAAAACTTCATTAAAAACTAATATGGTGTTAAATGCTGTCTCACGCTGTAACAGCGGAGAAAAGTAATTAATGTTGCAGATGCTTCTACAATGTTCAACCCTGCGTATTTTTCAAAAAAGCTTGCCAGAAAGATCTGTGACTTGCAGCAGTGGTGCAAGAATGATGTTCTGAGCTTGTTGTGAACAAGAAAAGACAAAACTTGGTGCTGTGTTTTCATCCTTCAGACAGTTGGAATCAAAATGGGAAAAAGTGGTTTCTGTTCCGTGTGACTTGTCTGCTGGAGATAAGTGCTTTTGGAGGGGGGAGCAGTGTGAGTCCAAGGGCCCTGGAAATGGAAAGAGGAGTTACTGCTGTTAGGATTTTTAAGTGCAGGTCATTATTTAAATAGTTCACTCTCATAGATTTAGACTCTTGGAATTTTTTCTTCTTTCTTAAACTTTACTCTTACAGTGTACCACTTAGTATGTAACTTGCGCTTCTACCCCCCCGGAAAAAGTATAGCAGGTAGTAACTTAAAGGAATCTTTTGCTTTGCGTTTTTCATGCTAATTTGAGAATAGTCAGAAAATAGTTGTGTAGTAATCAATTTCAGCTGTAAGCAGCATGTTCTAGGGTTAAGGTTCTAGTAAGGCACCATGGAAAAAGTACATTTTTGTAATGAGACTCGATTATTGCACAGATCAGAATCTGTGGTTGCCCATAGACGCTTGTATTGATCTGTATATTTGCTCTGCAGAGTACTTGAAAGACAAAATTTCTTTTGGTGTAAGATCTGGCATTTACAAGTATCTCTGAAACTCGACCTACTTATTACCTGATAAGTAAACCAGAGCCTTGTTTGCTTTTAAATAGCTTCCCCCCCCCTTATTATTTTCTAACTAAAGGGCTAATCTCACATTTTACCGAGTTACTGTGTTTCTTTGCATCGTCTCCTATGCAAAGTCTCCAGGAAAAGCAGCACTAGATGTGTTAAATGTTATTCTAGGCTATAAAATCAACACTTTAGAACTCCTTAATTTTGCTTTTTAAATATGAAGATGATTGTTGATTTGGCTGTGTTTTCAGGGATGCTTTTAAACTCTTAAAAGTGTAAAATAGTATTTAAAAAAAATGCAAATCTTCATAAGATGGATGTTGTTGAACGACTAATTTGACTGAAAACAAAGATGTACAGTGTGGTTAAGCTGGTGTTGCTCTGCTCTGCTTATAAGTGAGAATAATGCATTAGTATTGGTCTTCATAGCATGTTAGCAGTAGAGCTAGTAGGTTTTTATTGGAGGGGTGGGAGGGGGGGGAAGTTAAACTCTGCTTTGTGGGAAAATCTGCATCTGTTGAGGCAGAACACTCGGTGCCTTCAGCTGCTGCCAGGCGCCCCTGGTGCTCGCAGGCTAGGGAGATGGTGTGTCCCTGGGCTCGCTCTGGGGCCAGCCATGTCCTCGGCGGGGACAGCACGTGGAAGAGTGCGCAGGGTGCTGTGAGGCTGCGAGTGCCTCCAGTTGATCCAAAGAGCTTGGAAGCGGAGAGAGTTAACTTCTGAATGGCGTGACTCCAGAGGAAAGCTGTGCCTTACTCTCCTCTAAAATAAAAAACTGACCAGAACAATGCTACCAACTCCACCAATGCATTTTTTTGCGATATCAGCCTTGAAGGTGAAGTTGATATTATTTGCCAGACTAGTTAGTTGAGGTTTCTCAGTTTGTGTTCCTTCAGTGAGTGCATGAATTTAATTATGATTGAAAGTCTTTTTTTTTCCCAGCAGTGCCTTGGATAGCATTTCAGATGTGAATCGGGGAAATTCGTTATTAGATGACCCCCTCTAGATTTGTTACCTCTGAGATTCAAAGTAAACTTGTGATACACGCAGCACTTTGGTGTGCTGGGCTAGTTCTGCGATGTCCTTTTGGAAGGAGGGGGGAGGAATGTGGCAGTTCTCAAAATTAGTGTGGATCATGCTGCGTCGTCTCAGCTCTGGGGTGTAAAGCTAAAGGATCATCAGTAATTCTCTACCGCTCTATTCCTAAAAATGTGCCATGAAGAATCCCTTGTGCTGATAGCACAGACTCTGTAATCTCTTCGCTATTGCCTTTATTCCTTGTGACTTTTCCAGCCATGCTGGGAGTAGGAAGGGGTCAGGAGGACAGACCTGGGGGTGGGCTGGCATTGAAAGCATGTTTGGTGGCCTAGAAGAGCAAGGGGCGCCGTGGGTAAATGCAGATTTTTGATCGAAACCTTCGTGTTTCTACTGTTGCGCTCTCTACAGTGTTTGTTTTAGATGCACCTATAATGGTATTTCTAAAATGACTGCTATGCTGCTGAACGGAGGCACGTAGCCTCTTGTTTTGCTTACTGTACTAGAGCTGCAAATTGTATGATTACATCTGTGTTCCCTCTCCATTTAGCTATTGTGTGAAATGTAGCTTGTTCTGGTTCAACTCTGTACTGAAATATCCTAGCTTGTCGAGTGCTTCTCAGAAATACTGTTGGTTTTTTTTTTTTTAACTGGATAATGTTCTTTTATTTAAACAAGAATGTTTTTTGAAACAGGGTGATACCATGATTTCTTTAGTATTCATCCATTCCTTTCTTCATGTGTAGTCCTTTCATCCTTGTACAGCAGAAAGTGTGGCTGTCAAAACACATGAAATATTCTTGACCAAAAAGCTAAATCCAGAGACGATTAAAGCAGGAGCAGCAGGTAATAAATAAAAAGGTAGGGTAGGCTTTTTTTTTTTCTTGGCATTGATTATTATTATCACTCGATTCCAAGCCTAGTTTCAGCTTTGAGCATCTCTGACATTTCTAACAGGTGAAGGTACTGCTTCTCTATAAATGCCGACATTAACAGACAGCCCCAGTACTCGTTTTGTAACTGGAGCTTAAGAGCCTCTCTACTAGTGTTTTCCATTGATACTATGCCTAAAGATTAATATGAGTTGTTCTTATATAAACATCTTGAATTCTTCTTGATGGAGAAGCATTTCTGTATCTTGTTAAACATTGAAGTCCTCTTGAAAGGACAGTGAACCGCATGTTGAGGTTTGACTGAGCTTGTTTCCTGAGGTGTGTGATTTTTTTAATTTATTTTTTTGAGATACCATGGAGAAATACCTTTTCCCCCCGCTGTGTAATTGCCTGTCAGTGACCGCTATATATCGCACTAGAATGCGGTACTGATCTTGTTCACGTTCACTAGTATATTCTTCAGGAAACAAGCTGGTCCTGTCTATTTTATAAATGTCTCCTGGTGCACCTACAGGAGAATTCAGCCTAGAAATGTGCAGTTAAGGGGATCTCCTGTGCACCTCAGGTCACAGTGCAGACCTGTCTTGAAGTGTAAGAACTGGATTGCTTTTGGATGAGATAAAACTGGAGGATGCATCCCAGCCACTGAGTGAGGAGTCCACGAGACTATCCTACAGGACAGCCATTCTGAAGTAAAACCCCTGAAATGCAGCAGTGTGGCTGTCATCTCATTAGAAACAGCTGCCTTGTTTGTGCTTGCTGGCCTAAACGTAGTCTGTGACATGTTCGTCCTTGCACTAAAGCTGTCTCCCGGTGTGTAGGAAAAAATAGTTAGGGTGAGGGGAGGAGGGACTTTGTTTGTTATCAAAAGTGTATAGCTGTTCCAGAGCTGGAGAAAAGGGAACAACTGTGGTGCCTGGAAATGGATGGAGATGGAGGACAAGCGAAGTGACAGCTTTCTGGTAAAAATCTGGTGTCAAAATTTGTGGGATTAAAGGAATCATCTACTCCTGTGTCTGTTTTTCTAAGGGTGTGTTTTTTTCTAAAGATGCATTAAAGCAGTTTATCCTTCTCCATTCTCTTGGAGACATTTTACCTATGTTAAACTTCTGTGACTATTTTTATTTGACTGGGACTCGAGCAAGTGTTTTTTTACAAAAAATTTTTAAAAAGTCCACTCTGGATTTCAAGAAGCACTTGACTACTCGGATTCAGTTTGTGTGTCCTACAAAATCAGCAGAAATAACTTGACAGGAAGAAACAATTTGCTTCGTATTCACAATGCTTAAACCTTAAATCGCTAGCCTGTTGCTCACTAGCGTTAATGTAAGAGGACCAAGAGACAGATGCTGTTGTAGACTCTTCACTGTACTTGAATGCTTTGTGGGCTTATTGAGGAAGTAGTTTAAACCTGTGAATTTACTATCCATTAAAATACCCCTCAAAAGAGAACTGAAAAGGTGGTTTTTTGTTAGGCTGGTCTCATAGCAAGCAGCAGCGTATACCTGCTTGAGGGACCAGGGCTTGTTTCTCTTGTGCCTGTAGTAGGGTCATATCTAAGCTTTATCCTGAAACTGTTCCCTGTTCTGCTTTGCAAAACCAGATTTCCATGTGAAAAGCTAAAGATGGGCTCCTCTGGCTTGCTAACCAAGACGTATTTGTCTTTTCATCCACCCTTGCCCTAGAATCTTACTTTGTTACAGCAAAGGATAAGAGGTAGTGGCTGTCTGTGTTTCAAACCCTTACCTAAGGCAAGGGGAGACTGGAAGAGAGGGGAATAAGACTAGTAATAGAAATGATTTACTGTGTGCTTGAGAGCCTAACAGGGTGGTAGCAATTGCACACAGCTGGCTTGGTCCCATCAAACCCTCCTCCTCTTCCCACAAGCTTTGCATCAGACCAGTGAGATCTGCTGCTGTACCTCCACCAGCACTCCCGAGTCCTCAAATCCGGGACAGTACAGCTTGGATCCAGGCAGGCTCCTCGTGTTCAGCGCTGCCCCGATGATAAGCTGATTTCAGGCCTGCGTGCCAGTATCGTTCTGTGCTGGAGGTGTGCTAATCTTCTATCTGAGAGGTGGCTGTTGTGATGCTGTCCTGTGCCAAGAACAAAAAATAATTGATCTTGTGAGTTTCTTTGCTAAGGGCTGTTTGATAAGGTGTGGTGACAGGACTGCTGTGTTGCTTAAAAGGAACTAGAGAGTGCAGGTACTGAAATGAGGGAAGGGTTATTCTGCAGCCAAGGTATAGATGGAACCCGAGAGCTCTGTTGCCTCAAAAATGGCATTCATGAGCATTTGGAGGGGAGTCAAGGTCTGTGTCTTTTAGAGCTATTCCTTCTGCCCCATTTGCACAGTGCAGGCAAACGTTTGTGATGATGAAATCTCTGAACATCAAATAAAAACCATGTAGGTGTTGACTGTTTTGTACCAACAAACAGCATAACCCAGTCCTTCATGGCAAAGGAAGACACCAGGACTTCTCCTCCTCTCCCCCTTTGCTGGGTTTTGTCACAGCAAAACCGGGTTGATCGAGATACTCTTTGTGTTTGCTAGAATTCCTGTTGCAGAGTAGCTGAAGCTGGGACAGGGGAGCTCTAGGATAAGTAGGGTATTCCCTGCTGCAGAGCCCACAGAGCAATGCTGGGGCTGTGTTCAGGGGATGACAAGGAAGTGAAGATATTTTGGCATTTGAGAAGCAGCCTCTGGCACAATAGGGGATCCAAAAGTACGTTCCCTAGGAAAAAAAAAACATCTGCTTGATTCTCGCACAGGCAGCAGCAGGTTTGAGCGGTGATGCAGTTACTCGTGAACAGAAAGGTAACTTAAAAATTAACCATTGTGATGATTTGCAAGGCGAAGTGCTCTGTTGATTTCACCGTCTTCACACAGTGCTTGGAAATTCCGTGGCAGGAGTGGTTTCAGATTTCAACAGCTGGATTTTTTTGCTTGCCTTATTTTTTCCAAATGGATGTCACTGACAACCTGGCATACCACGGGCATGTTATCCTGAACTAGTCTTGGTTTTCCTAAGATGGGTCCATTTAATAATAGCTTGAATTTTTGCGAAACTTTAATACTTTATACAAGCTGTAATATCTAAAATCCAATTCTTTCTCGGGAAATGTTAGCAGAACTCTAAAAATCTGTATGTTTAAATAAATATTGAGTACTTACTGTAACACAAACTGTTGTGATTGGCATGCTAGATTGCAAATTGTCTTCTTACTTGGAAGATTATTTTTAATAATGTTATAATTTTTGAATCAAACCTGAAAGCAATCCAGTGAACAATAAACTCTGCAGTTCTGTCTTTTGGCATTGCCTGTAGAAACACTAAGGATGAAGACTTGCAGCTTTAAAAGCACCGGCTCCCTGGATTTCATGGAGCTGGTGGGATCGGGAGAGGCTGCTTTGGACCAGGAATTCTTGTGCTCTAATGCCCAGCCTCTGGGTCTGCCCCTATAGGCTGACCAAACTGGGCTAAGAAATATTTGGAAACAACCATGCTGCCCAAAAATGTTGTTTAAAAAACCTAAAAACTGAACAAACAAACAACCAAACTACAATAAAACCAGTAAATATGCCAGTTAGCTAGTTAGTGTAGCTGAGATTACAATATATAGTCAAAACTTGGTCATGTTTTACTCGTACTTTGATATCACTCTCTTTGGTGTGATGAAGGTAGCGGCTTCCTCCCCCCCTGCCCCCCGGCAAAACATTTTATTAGATGTTCTTTCCTGCCTCTTGCAATGAAAATCTACTTCTGTTGTTTCTCCAACATCTTGAAGGTATTTTTTAGCTACTGATTTTGAATGAGACTTTCTTTTGCTGCTCAACTCTGATGTTCAGTTCGTCCTGGTTGGGGTAAATAAAACCTTCTCTTCTTCACTAGGTTTTTCACCATCACGTTTGTCTAAATTCTAGATAATCTGGGCCTGTCCGCTGCTGAAGAAAGCAATTTTGACCTTATCTGCTTCTTGAAGCAGCTGAAATGCTTCTATAGTTGTATGGTGAAATAGAGCAGGGCATGGATTTGTCTGAAAACTAAGTCACCAGAAAAAAATGTTATTTTTAAATTATGTTTTTTTTTTCAGTATGATTTGCTTGCAAAGGCCGACGCCAGGAGCTGGAAGGTGGTGTGCGGCTTCCAAGTCTCAGGGTTTCGTAGGATGGCATCCAAAGCTTGCTGTTGTCAACACAGAAGCCTAAATGACACTGCATTTTTGCCTGGCCTTGGCATAAGCAAGCAGGATGAGATTTTTTTTTTTACTTATAGTACTTGTTTTCTTCCCAGCTATCTTTGAAAGTCTCTTGGTATGTGTGTACAGGCTAAAATTATTTCTTCATATAAATTATCACAGGGGAAGCTAGTAACATAGCGGCAAGACAAAGGCTGCTCAGATTGCTATTAATAAATTCTGGGCATAAAAGTGACTAAATAGGAATGTAATACGGAAGATGATGAGAAATTACTCACAATGTTAGAGTTGGTTCATAAACAACTAAGATAATTAATGTTTAGTTCTGTCTTCATAATTACTGACCTGTAGAGGATACATAGCTCTTGTAGAATATGTTTGTGTTTGGTCCTATAAGGTTGTGGGGTTTTGGTTGTTGTTTAGTTGGTGGGGTGTTTTGTTTGTTAGTGCTTCTACTGGCAAATGGAAGTGGTGCTACACAAAAGCAGTGCTTTCTTTCTAAGCAGCATTAGTGGCAGTATTTTGAATTTAGGAAGGATTATTATTTAATCACTTCAAAGTGCTTTGTTGGACTCATTATGCATATGCTCTGTATTACGTACTTGACTCTATTCTGCCCTAAGAGTGATCATACCATATATATGGAGAAGAGAATATACAGAGTTCTTTGGGGCTTTAGTTTCTGTCCCTGAAATACATGTTGAATTATATACATTGGTTAGAGTATTTCTTGAAAAAACATTTTACAGAAGTAGAACTTCTTGTCGTTAATTTTGCTGGTTTTGATCCAAAAACCTTGTTTGGGCATAAGCAAGAGAATGTAGTACGCTAACTCATTGGACTTTTGTTTAAAACTGGGTATGGAATTAGGAAATCTTGCATTTGCTGCCCTTGTTCATTGAATGAGAAGTTCTTCAGCTTCCTTGGTTGTGCACGGGGAAAATAAAAAAGGCAGCGTATTTTGCAGGCAGCAGACCATGCTGCAGCCGGAGTGAATGCCGTAGGAGCTGGAAGCCAGGCGCATGTTTTCAGACAAGGAAAATAGCAGAATCTCTGAATATCAGCGAAGACTCTTACGGTTTATTTTACGAATAAATACTCTTAAATTCATTGGAGTTGAAATCAAGAGTTAGGCTGGGAATAGTGTTTCCTTTGTGAATGTTTTATTCGCCCCCATGTGCTTTTTGCAACAAAGTAACTCAAACAGCAGTCTTTGCTGGAAAACACTTTTTGAGCTGCAGCCCAGCTATTCCCGAGAAGCTGGACTATTGGATAGGTGGTTGTACCAGACAGAACCAAGCATCGCCTACATCTAAGGTGTCACAGAATTCATACAAAAAGATTTTTGTAATTGCTCACTTTAAATTGTTTTAAGGCAAACTTTTTTTAGGGTAAAACAAATCATCTTCTTGGGATTTGGGGTACTTTTCCTCTGGAAAGAAAAAGATCATTAACTAAGTCGCTGTTACTCCAAAGCAATGACCCTGTGTTTGTACTTTAGCCTTGCCTTGGGCTGGCGGCACGTGGGGAGTTGGGGGCCCAGCTGATGAGACGCTGCATTTTGTTCGGCCGCGGCTGTGAGGGGGTGCGGGTGGTGTTTTATTGAGGATTACCCAACTGGTCCAACTACACTGCTCCTTTCAGCTTCAAGTGCAATTTGGTCATAAAGCTGGGCCAGGCCTGCTGAAAGTCTCTTTTTTCGTTGCCCCGTTGCAGAATTTTCTCTCTGTCTCCCTTGCACTAATTAATGTAAACCTTGAAGAACTGGTTCAGGGAGCTAAACTTGACCAAAAACTGTTTTTATTGTCTCCTTATGCTTAATTCCTTATTCTGCAAAGCAGCCGTTGTAGCTTAGGCCTGAGAACTCAGCAGGGACATTGATCATTTCATGTCCTTCCTTTCCGCTCCATTCTTGTAGTCATTTATGACTCTAAACTTGTCAATCCTGTGGCCACCTCCACAGCCCGCAGTGTGTACTAGAGATTGGCAGCGGGATATACCTGTTAAAAAAGGACAGGAAAATCCTGGCCTTTCAGGTTCTTGCACAGCTTGGCACAGTCAGCAGGTGGTTGCTACTGAGCCCAGCACACAGGGGAGGAGAGAACCTAGCCGGAGGTTGTCCCAGGAAAAGTCAAACTGTCTGAAATGATTCTCTCCATGTCTGCGTAACTGGGATTCCTTGTGGAGCACAGGAGTGTCTCTGGTGCCAGATGACAGGGAGCCTGGGTGAATAACCGCTTGCTTACCGCAAGAATGGTTTGGAGAGTAAGATGTGACAGCAAGGCTGATACTTGTGTGAATATCTGGAGTTTTCAAGCTTTGCTTGTTTTAGTTGAGGCAGCTTAAATCCTGCGCCAGTTCCCTGTGAGCTAGTGTTTTCCAAAACAGCTTCCGAACTCTGCAGCATACCACTTTTTAGGAGAAGGGCATGCGAATCACAACTGCTGCTGAGGAGTGTTAGCCCTGCTTTTACTGTAGGATCCAGAGTGCTTGGCAGGACTGATCCATCCTCATCACTTTTTGCTGTTCCTTGGAATGCCCTGCAGGCTTCGTCAGCAAGAATGGCTTTTTTCATGACCTCCAAAATTTCAAGCTGTGATGCTGAGACTCTAAACAGTGATTTGGCTCTGTGTTACATGGAGTGTTTGCAGGTACTCCATAGAAAGTTTCATGTTGGGAATTAAAGGCATAAGGGTGTTGTTAGAGGGCTGGCAGTTGAAATACCAAGGAAGGAGAAAGGCAGGGGGTTTGTAATGCAGAAGCAACAGAGGGTGCTTGATAGTTCGTTAAAAGGCATGAACTGAGCCTGGCGGGTTGGGCTGGGAGGAAGTACAAGAAAAATGGAATAGTTGAGCAAGAGTCATGTAATATTTAAAAATAGCTGATTATGATTTTTTTTTTTTAAATACTCTCACGAAATTGATATGCTTGCTTCCTACTTGGGGAGTTTGTGGGAAGGGAGCAAGAATGGCAGTCACTGTTACTATTGCTTCTTTATCTTTCTTCTTTTTAACCGTTACTGTTAGATTTTGACTCCTGCGTCAGTACATGTTGCAAACACGTCCTCTCTTTCCTTCCAACCTCGATTTATAGAGGGAAGAATGAAAGGGGGATGTGTATATGTCAGAAGAAGCAGCAACATCACACTGCTTGTATCTTTGTTTTATCATGGCTGTTACTGCGTTTCTGATTTCAAAATTTGTCATTTTCTTCTAATAAAATATTCACGTGCGTAATTGAAATACTTCTATTAATTGCACGGCCTCTCCAGCAGTTTTGACGGTCAGAGACGGGTATTTGCAAATTTTTTCGAATGCTTGACAGTGTGTGTATGTTGTGAGTCTCCCATTGTAGGCTTGACGGTATGTTTCACATCAAATTGTGCGTACATGGATTAGATGTGTGTAGCATGTAAATGACACAGCCTATGCATTAATCAGGAGTATAATCTAATTTTTGATGGGAAGGGAGATAAACGACAATTTGCAGTTGATTGCAGTCTGTTGCTAAAATAACTAATAAGCTTTTTTGGTTTGTTTAATAGGCTGGATGGAAGGAAAACCATGCAACTTTTATGAATGAACTGAAAAATCTTCAGGCTTCAGGACTAACAACCCTTGGTCAGGCACTCAGGTCATCGTTTGACTTGTTAAATCTCAATAGATTAGTGTCTGGAATAGACAACTATGGACAGGTAACAAATCTATTTGTAGTCTTCGGTCTTTTATATTTTTCTCTGCTTTTTTAAATTATAGTTGGGGAGGGATTTTGGTGGTTCAGGCTTGGTTTTGCATTTTATTTTTTTTTTTAAAATGTTGTATAACTGTGTGTTAAAGCTTGGAACTGTGAACTTTTTTTTTTCCTCCTTTTTTCTTATTACATCTATTGTACATACCCTGGAATATACTAGCACTTTTTTCCTTATTGAACTACAAAGAAAGCAGTAGTATAAATGACTGCAACTGTAGACCCACGATTGCTGTTTGGGAGTACGTACACTGGATGGCAGCGAATCTGCTTTGCAGTTTTATGTTGTCTGTAGTTAATGTCCTGACTTCTCCAATGTCACATCTGAAGAGTGTGGTTAAAAGCGCTCTGGTTTTTGCCCCACTCCCATAATGAAATTCCGAGTTCTCTGTCTCATTACCAATTTATATGCTGCTTTTGTGGGCTAGAGTGGTTTTTTACTGTTACTGGAGGAAAAGACTAATAATTCTAAAAATCTTCAGGGGATGTGTGTGAGTGCACAGAGTAGCACATCTTGCATAGTTCTGTATGGCTCCACACATATTGAAAGAAAATTACAGGATTATTTTGAAAGATTGCTTATCTTACCGTTTATTTTATAATGACAGAAATATAAGCCTATGACTGAGTGTTAAGGTTACTCTTAGCATTCTTGTGCTTTTGTCTCTAGGGAAGGAATCCATTCTTTCTGGAGCCATCTATTTTGATTACCATCACAGATGGAAACAAACTGACAAATACGGCTGGAGTTCAAGAGGAGGTAAACTTGCGTTAAATTCTTTCAAGTTATGATCTTGCAGGTTGGCACTATACTGAGATTATTATTAATTGTTTTTTTCTGCTAAAAGTACTTCTTCGTCAGCATGTTTTATAATAGAGACTAGGAACTAGCTATGCTGTCATTGCCCGGCCCCTAAATTCATAGTTCACATGGGTTTGTAGAGTGTAACTTCAGATAAGTTAGTGGATAGGAGAGAAACGGGTTTCTTTAAAGAATAATGAATAAATTTGGGTATTGGTTTGTCAAGTACTTGAAAATATTCTTAAATCTTTCTTTACCAGCTTCATCTTCCTTTGAATTCTCCTTTGCCTGGAAGTGAACTAACCAAAGAACCATTTCGTTGGGATCAAAGGCTGTTTGCTCTAGTGCTGCGTTTGCCAGGAGCTGCATCTGCTGAACCAGAGCAGCTTGGGAGTGTGCCTACTGATGAATCTGCAATCACACAGATGTGTGAAGTTACAGGAGGTAACCAGATGTTACTTTGCTTTGGTTCACACTTAGTATTTGCCTTAAAGTATTTAATTTCCTTTGATTGAACTTCACCTCTTGCGGTTATCTCCGTCTGAATTACTCTGCGTCCGTGTGAACCTGTGTAGTGTTTTCTGAGCTTGGTTTCCATTAGCACAAGAGAACTTTACAATAAAGCTATATACCTATTTCAGATATTCTAGATGCGAGAGAATTTTCTTAATGCACTAGTAGGAGGGATTGGAAAATTTCTTAGATTGTCCTTCCAGATTTTGGCTTTGCTCAGTTACGAGGTTTGTTATTTAAGTGTTGAATTGAGTAGGACAGGTATTATTGAGATGTTAGCTATGCTGCAGGGTTAATAAGCTAAATCTAATCTTAAAAGAACTAATTCTGGAGCCTGTTCCTTGAGGTGTTCATCAGAATTTTTTTTAATTGGTGCTTCAAAAAAAATGTTGTGTGGGAGGGGGAAGTTTGAGAGTGCATAGGAGTTGGTAAGGTTTAGGTAGACAAAAGCAGATAGATTACATAGACTTGGTGAAATCAGGCGTTCCTAAGAGTGTTTATAAACTTGGCCTTGGCCCAGCCTGATTTAGCCTTAATGGTCTTTTTTACTAATGAGTAAAAGCTCAGCAGGTTGGGTTTTTTTCCCCTTGGTTGTATTGCATTTGAAAAGTATCTTGCCTTTTACATAAGCTTGTACAGTTTGTTGCTATTATTTTGGATAAAACTGAAAGCCTTGGCAGTGTGACTTATGTAATAAAACATCTTCCTTAATTAAGATTACTCAAAACTTGCTTTTGTGTTTTCCCTGTGTAATTTCTCTCTTGCATAGGTCGTTCTTACTGCGTTCGGACACAAAGAATGTTGAATCAATGTTTAGAATCTCTAGTTCAAAAAGTCCAAAGTGGAGTTGTTATTAACTTTGAAAAGTCAGGACCGGATCCAGCTCCTATTGGAGAAGGTATTATAACTGTGTCTTTCCCCCTAATGTTCAAGAAGAAATGTTTTGTATGCATGCAAATATACTTGAGTGCCTTCGGTGTCCTTCCTGCCAGCTTTTCACTGTAGTGTACAGGATACATTAAATGCCTAATACATTCTAAAAAAGCGATTAAGCTATAAAGCTTATATGCTTCAGTAGTAGAGCTCTGGTATCTCTTTAAATACGCCAAATCATAATGGATGTGCTGTTCTTAGCTTTTGAGTAGGTTTTTGTTTATTTATGTTTAGTCTTTGTGATATTTTTACAAGTGTTAGTTTGATCCTTCATAAGTTAAATGGTGCCATGCGTTTGCACATATTTGTACGGATGATCTACCTGCTTGCTGGCTCTCCTCTCGCTCTTTTTCACCTTGTTGTTGAGGGAATTGAACGTTTGCAGGAAGTAGTAAAGTTTGAATTACAGTGTTGTCAAAACTTGGGTTTAAAATAATTAAATCCAGGACTCGCGCATTTAAACACTTAAACATCTCTAAAGTAATCTCAATGTTTAATTTTCTGTACACTTTCATTGTGCTAATTGGTCACAACACGGTAAGTTTCAATTGGATATTCTTAGCTGCAAGTGAAGAATTGTGTACAAAGAATGAGAAATTATTTTGCTAGCTGCAAGTAAAGTACTTAACAGGGAAGAGGAAAAGGAACTCTCAATGTGGAGCCGTTTTTCAGATTTGCGGAAATTCATGGCTGAAAAGAAGGATAGAGAGCTGACCAGTTCATGTTTAGGAAATGTGGGTGTCCCTGGAATGTCAGGAACATAATAGCTTTTAGGATCCCCCCGACCATCCTAGCATAGCCAGCTTTATTCCTGCTTTCATTTTTTGAATCACCTTTTTCTTGCTGTATGTATTTTTTCTCCTCTTGCTTACTTAAATGCCATTTTATTGGAAGGCTTTCCTATAATGTTGTGCAGGACAGCACCTCAGCAAATTCCTGTGTCTCTGTTGGCCCACATGTTCTCCCATGTCGCAAAAAGGCTGGTGAAATTTGTTGTTGGGTTGCTTTTTATTTTTGTCATGCTTAAATTGTGATGCACTGTGGATATAATTGTACAAAAATTGCACTTTCCCTCTTTACGTGAATAGAGAAAGTTCTGAACTAGAGAGAAATTTGGTGGGATTTAGGAATGCTAGAAAAATCACTGTGTATATAATGCAGAGAAACCAAACTGGTATGTATCTGAAAGGTGTTTTGCATCGTGTTATTGGCCACCTATCTAAAGCAGGGAAAATGAGTAGTGTACAATATCTGTACAGTGAAGAAGATTCTTTAAATGGGTGGTCTCTGCTGTGCCATTTGCTTTTGAAGAGCAGTCTTTGAAGCCTACTGCTGAGATTCTGCACTGCTGCAAACTTCTTTGTCCTCAGTGTGAAGGGCGGTCTGTGCTTGTACACTGCAGTGGACTGGCAGAAAACACCGTTCATTCCAGTAGAGTGGGATTTAATTGATCTGTGAATTCTTACTAATTGAAAAGGTGGCAAAAGCTGCTCCTTCACGATGCATCTGACTTTTTCGTAAAACTTTTCTTCACTTCCAGTTTCCACTAGTGGCAGCATCAGTCAGAGAGTTTTGCATCCCATGTAGAAAGACTGTAAATGCAAATTATCAGTCTTTGCAGGTGCAGCAGAACTGAAAATTACAGACTTGCTGTTGCCTATCAGATCTATGGCAAAGTACTAACCTTCAGCAAATAGCATTTTCCATAATATGTGAGTCTGCCTCGCTGCATTAATTAATCTGTGCCGCAGGAGTGGAAGGGTAGATGTGGGCAAATGTTAGCATTGTCTCTCAGATGCTGCTGTTTTACATTTTGACGTGTAGGTTCTTTTCAACTGCTGATGTAAAGATCTGTATGTCTTTGAAACAGTTGTAATGAAACACCTTGCTGGTTGCTAATACAGAAATTTTGCTGGGAGACATATGCATGCATGTAGCTTTTTATTTTCTTTTTTGTTGTTATTTTGCTTTGTTTAAATTTTAGATGGACTTGTTGATTCATCCAGGCCCATCAATTCATTTGCTTCTCAACCGTGGCATAGTTGTCATAAGCTCATTTATGTACGGCCTAACCCTAAAACTGGTGTTCCTGTTGGGCATTGGCCAATCCCAGAATCTTTTTGGCCTGATCAGAATTCACCAACACTGGTAAGTAAAATACGAACTGAAAAAAGGATTCTACAACTAATGAAAACAGACCGAAAATGAATAATGAAGTAGTTGTTTGGGTTTTTGGTTTTTTTACTTTCTTTGTCTACTGATGTCATCTGACTTTGCTTTAAAAGGGTAGTTAAAACTATTTTTAACACAGAATGGTATAATCTAATGTAGATACTCTACACAGTGATGGTTTTTTGCATCTGGAATGTTTACTTCCATGTATATAGTTAGTTAATGTGGTAAATGTTTTTTTAAAGATTATAAAATTAAACTACAAATTATTTCACATACCACAAATCACAGTGAACCTATTCAGTTTTAATCGAAGCTTTATAAAATGCATTTATATGGAAAAAGGAGTATTTGGTTTTGATAGATCAACTGTGTTTTCTCTGCTTAGTATTACTTCATGTATGGACTCTTCTTTCATTAGCAGGAAGAATTAAAACTGAAACAGAAGAGTTACCCCTTTCAGAAAATGAGGGGAAACCAGCATTCATTCCTTCTTTTCTTACTGAAATGACCATACATTTGGCATATCTTACTAGCCTTTCAAAACATCTCCCTTTTGTTAGGCATGTTCTGTTTCTGTACTTTGAAGTGCTCAAGGTACTGGTCGTCGTCCCCGTCGCCCCCCCCCCCCCCCCCCCCCCCCCCCCCGCCATGATTCAAGAGGGAAAAAATCAGACTTGGCAGGGAATATCTTGAGAGATCCTTGGTGAAGTGAGCACAGTTTCACATCTGTAATGCTGTGAACATCAAGCTGGGAAGCAGAGTTGAAGTTTTGTTGTTTTTTTTTTTCTTTAAACCTATCTGTGATATTATAGGTTGGTTGGCATGGAGGATTTTAAATATCAAGATAAATAGTTGAATATTAACTATGTTTTTCTCTTGGTGGGAAGAGTGTACGTATGCGTGTGTGTGTCTGTTTTAAGTTAGAGAATTAATTAATCTGTATTCTGTTGTGTGAGCTTGTATTTTTTTCTCTCTTGAAGGAAAATGTAGAAACTGAGAGTTTAAACCTATAGGATGGTAAAATACATGCATATGAACCTTTTTAAGAGAACTGATTTGTTTACCATAAATAGCAGACAATTGATACGTTTTTTTTCTCCCATCCTTTTAGCCTCCGCGCACAGCTCACCCTGTTGTGAGGTTCTCCTGTGTCGATTGTGAGCCAATGGTAATAGACAAGCTTCCTTTTGACAAGTATGAGCTTGAGCCTTCGCCCTTAACACAGTACATCTTGGAACGAAAGTCTCCTCATACCTGCTGGCAGGTATTTGCCCTTTATTTGATTCTGGAAATGTAATGGGCATCGTAAGGTACTTTAGTATTTGCAAGTCTGGAGAATTGGGGTCTGGTTGCAGACTCTGCAGTTGATGAGAAGAAATGTGTCAAGGTTTCAGTTACCTCCTTTCTAATAGAATTATCAGGAGTCAGAATGAGTGTTCCCTCTACAGGCTTTGTAATCTCATTTAATTCTGTTTCTAGGTCCATCTCATTTTGCTAAGGAATGTGTCCCGCAGGTTCCATTTTCGTCTAAATTGAAATTCTCTGTAGGCTTCCATTTGCTTACAAGGAAAACCTAGCACTAGTTTCCATCATGTTACCTAATCAACAGCTGCAAATAATTTCCACTAGATGGTTGAAATTGCTAATGGGAATTGAATGGAAGCTGTTGATCTTGTTGACTGCATTGGCCTTGAAGAGGTCAAAGTTCTGCTGCTTGAAATCCTTTGTCACATGCTCCTTTTGTAATTTTTGGATAAGTGACTTGTTTCTGCTTCCTCTATAAAATAGGGCTTGTAATTCCCTTCTCAATGGTGTTCTTGTAAAAAATAGCTTAATAAGTACATCAGGAGTTTTTGCTTAGTATGATGCTTTAGCTGGAAAGATGGGTTTGGAGGTGTCTCTTTCATGTTTCTGTTTCCCTAATAAATATTACAACTTAACTAAAAATATAACACGCATATTCGTAAGAAAAATTGAAGTTACTTTTTCATAAACTAATTTCAAAAATGTCCTTTAAGCATTCATAGGTACATTATTTGCCCAAGTTATTAAAATTACTCGTCTGTTCTTCAAAAACTGCTTTTCTTCTCCTGGCTACGTATTAGACCCTTAGAGAAATAGGCTCATTGTCATAGAAACCATGTAACAAACCCTGTTCCTTACACTCCGAAAAAATAGAGGAAAAACACTTTCTTTTTACTGCAAGGTTTACTTTTTTTTTAGGAAAACTATTTTTGGTTAGATGTGTGTTATTTTGACTGTCCCAATAAGAATATCTGCCACCTTTATCCTGTTGAGGTAGTTGTGTGCATGTATTGCTGTCCAAGGTTAATATCCCCATATACATACGCACTTAAAAAGTCAATGTTAAGAATGTTTTGGCGCTTGGCATAACGAAAAGACGTTTCTTGAGTATTTGCTTGTTTTGCTTAGTTTCTGTGCTTAAAAAGATTTAATTTATCAGTGTGGTAAATCTTAGTCATGCTGTTTTATGAATCAGAAGACTAATTTCAAACAGATTGTTTTTTAACATACCCTCAGCAGATGTCCCCTAACCTATTTTAAATAATTGCAAAAACTTTTCAGAGCATTGTTTCAAAGTAGTTTAGCTAAAGCACTAAAGATTATACTGTGAAGAGCATTTCCACACTGACTGGTGGTACACCAAATGTTGCATGTCTCAGTTTTGTGTGACTGGGGAATTTAAGTGCATGCTCGTCCTGATGTGTGCAACCTCAAACTTGGCTGCTCTTGATAATTTACTGTCTTAATGCAGTTGGATTCAGATTGGTTTTAGTTTTTAAATGCCCATGCTTAATATTCTTCGTATTCTTCTAATACAGTGATATCTCTTATTCTTTATCAGGTGTTTGTGAGTAGCAGTGGAAAATACAGCGAACTTGGCCACCCGTTCGGGTATTTAAAAGCAAGCACTACTTTAACCTGTGTAAACCTCTTTGTGATGCCTTACAACTATCCTGTTTTACTTCCGTTGTTAGGTAGGTAATACATTTACATTGGACTGCCAACGCAGCTACTTCAGAGTAAAAGAAAAACAATAATGGTTGGTGTTCTGCCTTAGTTTGAGACATTATAAAGTAATGGAGATCAGAGAGTAGAGAATGTTGCAAACTCTTTAACATAATTTGGGAGGAGAGGATTTTCATACCCCCTCTCCCTTTTTTTCTCTCCAGCAGAGGAGGAGAGCTACCTGCTTCCAGTGCATGTTTGATGCTGTTCACCTCCTAGACACGTAGCCTCTTCCTTAACCTGGAGTAAGCTTCAACCTCCATTCTTTTCCCTCATTTAGGGTGTGGTATATCCAGGTTTTGCAGTTGCTCTCGTAGCAGCTAATTTTTTACTGGAAGATCAGATGCAGTGTTTGTTATGGGTGCTGGGAAGAGGGAATTCCCTGATGCAGTTTAGAGCAGTAAGAAGGAACTGAGCAGTGAAACAATCTACACTTCTTCCCTGCCCAAAGGACCAGTGGTTTTTTCACTCCCACATTGAAATTACTTTCTACAGGAAAGACGGTGTGAAAAGGTGGCTGTGTGAATAACTGCCATAGTAATTGTGGCTGTTGGGTTTCTGACATAAAGGTAAAGGCAGAGAGAACAGTTTCCTGGGTGTTACTAACCCTTTTAGTTGCAGATGCTGCAAGGCTTTTTTGTTCTGGTTTTTTTTTTTTTTTTTGTAGGTGTGTTTAGTAATACAGAATAGCAGTGGAGATCAAGAGAATTAACATTGACTCTTATTCTTACACAGGATTTTTCCATTCATTTGTAGAAAAAAACCACAACACAGTTCAGGAATGCTTTTTCATAATCCTGGTCATAACAAAAATAAAAAAAATTGTGCTTGCTGATAATTTGAATGTATCTTACATAGTCATCCGTGTAGCCTAATAATTGTCCTGACGTGTGCAAGTAGGATATTTCTAGACTAAATTAGCGTTTCTGCGAGTTTGTGGCTACTGAATTACTGCAGCAGATCCACTAGCTGAAAAGCCATCACTGATATCAAATTAATTTCCCTGTTTGATGTTGACACTTGAAGTTCAGCTGTGTCTTCCCTGGCAGCTCTTGTCTTCCCCCTGCCTTTTTTGCAGGGGTGTAAAGCTCTCAGTACTCTTTTGGAACAGGCATTATTTAGTGTGTGTAGTGCGATTCTACAGTTTACTCACCTGGTATCCCACATCTTAAATTTCTGAAGGCTGTTTAAAGGGAAATGAAGAGCTTCCACGTTGCCTGAGTTGTAAAGCGGATGTTTTCTCTAGAATGCAAATACTGTGCATTCCATCTTGTTAACACAAACACATACACAAAGTGTAACCTTCAGATCTTGTTCCAGGACTTTGTTTATTTTTGGTCTCCAAGGCCTTGTGGAATTAAGTTCGGTGGAATATATATAAAACACGAAAGCAGATCTGGCCCCTTTTCTACGCAGCAGTACAGAAAAAGTATAAGATGCATACCTGTTAAATTATTTGTAGGTGTTTTAAAAAATACTGACTCTGGGTTTGTCTCTGTAGGTAGGTAGGGGTTGTTTCTGTTTTTAAGCCCTCCCCCTGTGTCTGTCTCAGTGCATACCAATAGTGGCTACTGATGGTGCAGTAGAGGACTGATTTGAGGGTGTAAAACCAATCTTTCGTTATTCTCACCCAGATTAAAAAGGATGTGAGAACTTCCAAGCCCAAGAGAAGCCTTCTCTTTTCAGCCCCTACCACTCACATCGGCGCATCAGTGAGGTTCTAGTGACTTCTGCCCTACTGGTAGAATATTTTGTTGGAGGACTGGGACTTCCCTTGGGATAGTACAGTGGATAATCACTCCCCCTTCCTTCTAGTGACTTTCAGACAAAGCCAAAACCACTTTACAACTGTATTATTTGTACTGTCTTATCAAGTGGCTTACGTGTGTTCAGCCTTATAAATAGATAGAGAGATGCTTCAGAATTATTATTTTTTTTACATTTTTGTATTTCTTCTGCGCTCTTGAGCAGGAGAAATTACAATTCTGTTCTTGGAAAATAACATAAGAGACAGCCCTAAAAGACAGGTAAGATAGGCATGCATGAAGAAGCTTGCAGATGATACTTGAGTAAACTGAGACAAGTTGTAGTGGTCTGTGAATGAAGGAGGTAAATTGTACCACATCCTATAGATTTGGTGATTTACATCTTGGTTTCTGCGAGAGTGGATTTGGGAATGCTGTAGCCTCTCCTAGCTTGTAACTTAATGGATCTGCTTTGGGAATCTGAAGCTTTATAAGGAAAGGAACCAATTCATGAGACTTCATAAAACAGTGAAGCCGCACAGTCCATGTGTTAGCCTGCCCCATGCACTGTGGGTTGTCTGACATAAATTCTGGTCTCTAGATCGTCTGAGGGGGTACGACAGACCATGTGGGCTGAGCTGAGCAGCTCCTTTCTGCTCTCGTGGGAAAGGCTAGAGGGGCAGCACGATGAGCTTGAGGTGGTGGTTTGCTCGGAGAACTGGGCAGGTGGGGTGCATTCTCCTCTTGTCTTTTTTTTTTTTTTTTTTTTTGGCTCAGTGAGAGGCAGACTTCTGAAGACAGAACGTTTCACAGATAGATGCTGACGTGCTTTGATGCTGATTATGTATTGCCCTCGGATTATAGAAATTTCCTCTTGAAGGATTGTTGCCATTAACTGATACTAGCAAGGCTATTGTACTTCATATATTCTTATTTAAAAACAATTGTACGGCCAGGTGAAATGAGGGGTTAGAGAGAGAGCTTAGCAAAGATGGGGTACACCTCTGGATGCTCCTGCCTTGCCCAGGATGTTTTCTTGGCTGATCTTTAGCTGCGTTAGAGGGAGGGCAGGTGCTGCTGAGCCATGGGAGTGATTATCCATTGGGAATGTCAGCAGAAGCGGTATTGAAGCAGCCATGGTGAACATGCCACGAGAAAATGGTTAATAGCCTTTGTGGGTCTAACTATGCAGAAGGCTGAGCATTTAGAAAATGACTGCCTGTGAAGGACTGCAACATGGACAGTTTCCTCTGATGATTTTACAGGCTCCTTGAGAGAACCTGCACGTCATGATTTTATATTTTGGAAACCAAGGGCTGTCTTTCTCACAAATGTGAATGTAGCAAGCTGTGGCGCTGGGAGGGAGAGCCAAATGTTTTGTGTCAATGGAAAGAGTGTCGTGATACCTTTTTTTAATGGTGGATACTATTTTACATTGTGGTGCCTTATTTTTGGCTAGATTGTTTGCAGGGAAGGATATTTCCGAGAATGTAAAATCATGAGTCTTTACTGCTTAAAACATAGGAGTGTATCTATTAGTGCAGAGGCACATTAGAAAGCTCAGGGAGTTACAGGAGCCAGCAGGGAATGGTGCTGTACTTGCTCAGGTAGAATGTAAAGTGAGTGGTGATTTTAAAAAAAAAAACAAACAAACAACAACAACCAAACAAAAAACAAAACAAGTTTTTACTTTAGTTTACATGGTGCAAGCTGTCACTTACAACTAGACTTGTCACATGAACTGTTCCTGTAATTAGGCTCCAGCTGAACTACTAAAATACCTGTTGACCATTCTCTCATACTCTCATACTTACTTTTTTTTTTTTTTAATTATTCACTGAACCTGAAAGTGCATCAAGCCCCCTTCCGTGGTACTGGGTGATAAGGGTGTGTATTGGTATCCTGTTTGTCACAACTTGGTTGTTTTGTACACTAATCTGAAGTGGATATAGACTTTGCAATGCAGTTTTAACTAGTCTGTCTGTAGTCTTACTTGGTATCTTGAATTGTTGCAGGTTGTGGCCCTTTCCTAGTGGTTTTTAATTTCATGTTTCCAATTATCCAGTGCTTTATCTCAGCAGTCTGAGCTCAGAAGTAAAAAGAATTCTGCTTTAAGTGAGAGTAGTATCTGAAAATGAATAGATTGGGTTAAAAGTAATTTATGAAAGTATATTTTCAATATTTTCGGATTTTATCTACAAAAGTTTGGGATTTAATCTATGAAAGACATAGTTAACTGGGTTACTGTTTGCTTATTTATATAAATGATTATGTGCAGCCCAGGGCACAGTGCAAAAAGTACGTTTCAGGTGCCTGTGGTGCAGTCTGCTGAGAGTGTATATCTCAAACTCTTGCGATAGAGGCAGGTAAGATGTTGATGGTGGTGTTCTCTGAAACTTGTGGCTGTGTTTACTGCCGTGACCGTCTTCCTTCTAGAGGGTAGGAGTTCCTGCAGTGGGTTCGTGCTGTGGGGAGGCTCTCATTTTAAATACACAAATCTTTGCTGAAGCTCTGTTTAGATTTGAGAACTTCTTACTTGGGTAGCAAATGTCAGGGAGGTGCTTTTGCATTTGACTTCCCAGACTACAGCTATGCGGTGGATTAAGAATCGCAGCTAATTGAGCATGATGAATGTCAGCGCCGTTGAAGAGTGGCTGTGCAGTCCAACTGCAGGGGTTATTCAGTGGTACAACCTGCACCGTGCAGGGTGCGAGACAGTAATAAAGTGCTGATAAGGGGTTTGAGGCTCAAGCTGTACTCATAACCAGCTCGTAGACTTTAAAATATTAGGACATACCATGATACTAAACATTTTACATTTTTTTTTTTTTCCCCATTTTGAATTTTGGGAGAGGGGTATAGTGTAACTTCCGTTTTGCTGCAAAGAGGCTTATAAGATAAGAATGGATGTTACTTTATATTTGCCATATGCCATGATACCATCACAGTTCTTTTGGATAATACTGCTAAGCATGTGGTATATTGAGATTTTAAATGGAGTTCTAACTTGTCCTCTCAAACTCCACCCTGCTTCCTTCAGGCCAGGAAAGAGAACAATTAGCATCTGTGGTGTGGGTTTTTTTATGTGATACAGAATTCATTTAGATTGGGAAATACCTGTAATTAAGTGTGGTTTGACTATGAAAACTTGGAAAATCGTATCTTAACATCTGTTCGATTTGTGCAGAATACTATGCAAGTCAAATTTGGTTCTCCAAATATATCTTCCTGAAAGCTCAGTCTGGAGAAAACAATTTCCTTGCTGCATCTGTCTTTCACACACCCTCTTCTGTGCATCTCTGTCTCCTGCAGCTCTCCCCGGCTCATTTTTGGACATCCCTTTTTCCAGTCCCGCATATCCTTCCAGTAGCCTCACTTTGCCAGCATGTTACAGCCCCGCTGAGGAGAAACTTGATCTCAATTGATAATCCATAATTTCAAATGATACATTACAGCATACTCTGTTCGGTTTTGATGTTTAGAGATCACCGTTACAGTTCGTATGGCGTATAGGCCTTGTATACAGTACAATGGCGAATAGGCACATGCTTCAAGTCAGTGATTGCTAAACGGCAACATGCACACCTCTAGTGCAAGCAAGGTATTTCTGAAACAGTACCCAAAGGGAATACCCTTCTTTTAGAGGGCAGCAGTTTTTCTAGCTAATTCCTGTCTCTTGTCTGTATCTGTGGGCGAGTTTGCTGCTCTGGCAGGCTGGAGGTACACCCCTTCTCACCAACTGCTGCTCTTGTCAGCAGAGTCCCACAAAGCTGACAGCTGAAAGATTTCCCTGCTCTGATATCTTTTTTTTGTTTTCTTTCCCTTTGATGCCCAAGAATATTTTTATTGGAGACCAGACTTCATCGTAGAGGTTGAACAAGAGAAAGCTGGGCTGAAAATGGAAATTGAACCGTATGAATGTTGTTGGGTTTAATCAGATACAGGGAGTCCCTGACGATGCAAGGGAGGTGACATTCTTAACAGGTGGATCTGTTGCACCTTCCGTGCTGCTAGTAGTTGTGTGCGGTGTTTAAGTCTGGTGTACCTTGTAAGTTTGCCTATAATGAGGACTTGGTCTGGATTGTCTGCTGCAGCTAGGACTGGGGGTCCACAATCCTTCAAACCTAAGGTTAAGAACAGATGTTGTGGGGAAGCCCCATTGGGAGATGGGTGGAGGGAGAAGAAAAGTGGGGGGAAACCCGGCACAGTGAATTTTGCATAATGCTAATGGTCTGGGACTATATAAATGAAACCTTCTTTTGTTGTTTTCCTTCTTGCAGATGACTTGTTTAAGGTTCACAAACTTAAGCCAAATCTGAAGTGGCGACAGGCTTTTGACAACTACTTAAAAACCATGCCTCCTTACTACTTACTGGTATGTTCCTTTTCTCCTTTCATCCTCCCGGGTATAATGACTGATGTGACCAGAGGCGTGTGCATCATACCTCTTCCTAGTAAATCTTGTTTACGTGATTATGATGACATTTTAGGTAGTAAACATTTTGCTTTGCCGAGGTATGTAGATCAGGTCAAACATTTTTAAGAGATAAGTAAATTTCTAGCAATACTGAGTAATAGTAACTATATTAAGATATTAAATGTGTTTTCTGTTCGTGAAATATTAAATAAGCTTTGATCTAAAGTACTTCAGATTGTTCAGAGAAACCAAATTTGGCATTATTTTTGTAACTTGATAAGGAAAATGCAGATTTGTTTGTTTATTAATGTGGGTGAAGTGCTAGAACTTGGGAAGTTGATGCGAAGCGAACTGGCTGGGCCAAATAAAGGGTGGGGGGAGGCACTGTGTCACCTTTTACGTGTAGCTTGGACAATGCACCTAATATGGACTTGCATCATCCCGGCTATTCTGGTACTGAGCCTTTGAGTGGAAATTGCCAGTGGCACCACACCGTGTGGTGTCTTGGTAATGTGGCATAACGTCCATTGCGAGCTAGTTAGACTACCAAACTCATGTCACATGTTATCTGAATAGACTTGAATTTTAGTGGCCAAAAGTGGAAAAGCTAGAGCACTAATCCATGTGCCTTAGCTTCCTGTAATTGATCTTATAAATTTTTTTTTTAAAGACTTATTCTCTTACTATTGTGTATTTTGTTTTCCTTATAGCCATTAAAGAAAGCCCTAAGGATGATGGGAGCTCCAAATCTGATATCAGATAATTTAGATTGTGGACTTAGTTACAGTGTTATCTCTTACCTTAAAAAACTCAGCCAACAGGTAGTATTGATAAAACCTTTGCAATTAGAAGTGCGTTGATTATTTAGTTTGTGGTAATCTCATTATAAAGCAGTTAATCCCTGTGGGAGTTCATATGGGTGTGCAGCATATATTCTAATTGAAGATTGGTGAGCATTTCTCCCGCAAATGTGGATGAATCCAGAGAGATTGTGTAGCCAGTGATTGTGCCTTCTGTAAGTGGTGGAGGGGAGTGCGAAGGACACCTCTTCAGCTACATTTAAAGTATCTGCTAGACCTTTAAACTCCAAAGATTATCACTAATTGGATTCATGACTGCTCTTGCCATTGTTTTTCACAGCTGAAGTCAGAGGCTTGCTCTCAGTGTCATGTTTATTTCCATGTGTGCCTTGGCAATGTGTACGTTCCAAAAAAGTGTATGTTCTTGTCCACGGGGATTAAAGTCATAGTTCAAGCTTTATAGCTAAGCTTTCTGTTTCCTTCAGGTCAAATCCATTCTATGTGTTAAGTGTGACCTGGTGGGAAATAGTCTTGTGTATCTTTTTCTCTTTGTGAAGAATGCCATTGCAGGTGTAACTGTCTGAAAGCCATGCCTCCTTAGCACAAGTGGTTCTTACGACAGTAGTTGAATATCTAGAAGTCAGTGGGGAAGCAGTGCAGCCTTTAAAATTACAAAGAAAAAAATCCTCCGCCTTAAAGAATGCACAAAATACATTCCAAAAGCTTCCGAATGACCGAGCATCTATTAGACATAAAACTTCCTGTGGCATTTGGGTAACTTAACGATATGCAAATGCCTATTATTTATCTGCACTATGGAGCTCAAATGGCTCGAGATGGCTACTGTGGTTTTCACAGACATTCTCAGCACAGGAAACGGTTCAAATGTGTTGGATGCATTATAAGCTCCTGCATAGGGAGAAGCAATTCCAGAACTCTGCTGTGCTCCTGCTGCCCTTAAATTCAGAGTTCCCCACAGATAATGAGGCAAACCCTGCAGAGGATGATATCTGGGGAAAGTGGGTTGCAATCACTATGGGGTTTGGGGTTTTGGTTGGTTGGGGGTTTTTTGGAGGTAATGCAAGTGGGTCTTACTTTGAATACAGTTAAAGCTTAATACAGTAAAATTACCTGTAGCTGTAATAAGGAATCTGTGCTAATTGGAGAAGTACTATGTGTTTAGAAACATACTGATGAAGCAAATTCCTTTTATGACTTTTCTCCTTTATCTTGTTGCAAAGATACAATGCAAACCTTAGTTCATAGATTGTAGATTGTTTCAAAAATGAAATCTGGAATTAATGTTGCTGTATCTGAATAATACTGGTTTAGGTGCAGCTTTACAGTAACCTAAAGCATCCCACCATTATTTATTTTTTTTTTCTTTCCCTTTAAAGATGATTCTTCAGGGACACAAAAGAAAGTCACAAGACTTGCAGCAAAATCAGGGATATTCACAGACCTCCTACTGACATATAAATTTAGATACACTGGCTAAATATTTTTTCCATATGCTAGCACATTAGGATTTCTTTCTACTTGAGATCTAATGTATGCGATCCAATATATCCCTGGGCAAGTAGTTCTCCCGTTTGTTGTGTAGTTGGGAACTAAATTTATAGTTTTATTCTGTTAATGTACTATGTGTTTTATACTGGAAATCTGCAATGCCTGCTGATTCTTTAACTCATGGTGTGATTCCATTTTAGACAAAAATAGAGTCGGAACGGATAATAGGTTCAGTGGGTAAGAAAGTTCCACAAGAAATTGGAATAAAAGTGAAAAATCACTCCAGTGGCCTCTCCTTGGTACACAGTAGGGATTTTAAGCAACTGCTGCAAGGCATCACTGGGGAATCTCCACTGAGACTGGCAGAAATGAATGTTAAAGAATTCGCTGGCTTCCACATAGGACTTTTAAACAAGGTAAACATGATTAAGCAGTTTATCTCATGTGTTTTAAATGGGTAACTTTTTTGGACTTGGTCTAGAAGAAGGAAATAAGTACTTCCACTGAATTGTGAAGAGCACAGCATAGGTATAAATAGCAAGAAGAGTAAATGATTTTTTTGCACTTGCTTTTGGGACACTGTTTGAAAATCCCATGGTAGTAAACAAAGATTACTGTGTTTTAAGTGACAGTCTCTGCAAAAGGCAGCTAGTGCTGTTCGTCCAGGAGTTAACATGCTTAGTCTTAACGGAGCTGAAAGAGCTAAAGCTGAATAAGGTCTTGTTGAAAAGACAGTTGTTGAGTCTGCTCTGTCCAGTTACAAAGCTCTGAAGTTACTTCAGAATAATTTTTTTAATAGTTAGCATTATTACAGTTCATGTAAGAATTTCTCTGTGTATGAGAATTGACGGGTTAATTGAAAGTTATTTGTTTTGTTATAAAACTAGGATTTGAAGCCACAGGCATTCAGAAATGCGTATGATATTCCTCGTCGCAATCTTCTAGACCAGCTAACTAGAATGAGAACCAATCTTCTGAAAACACACAGGCTTATCTTGGGGCAGGATGAAGGTAAGTAGCCACCGTTCTTTGCTAACGGTTTGGAGAGAGTACAGCTATTTTTTTTTTTTTATTCCCTGAAGTAGTGTTTTCTGTCCTGGGTGTGGGAGCAGAAGTGGCCATTGCATCATCTATTGCGTCAGTCAGTGTCCTTTTCTTCACTCTGAAAGGGAAAGAAGGAAGTTTTTGCCTTCTGTCATGCAACTTGTCATGCTTGCTTAGATTTTTAAAAATAAGTTTCATGGGAGACCTTTCCTGTACAATAAAAGTTGAGTAGACATGTTTTTAATAGTCACAGTGGCTTAAAGCAGAGGGGCTTCTTTTGTTTTACCCTTGTTAGGTGCTGGGGATCTAAAAAATGCAGTTGTTAGTATAGAGATTAAACTTGCTTATTTTTCATTCTTCTACTGACAATTAAACTCAGCTCTTGCCAGCTTTATTTCTACAATTGTAGTCTTCAGCTCTTTTTCCATAGCGAAAAGAAATAGTCATTTCTAGTTCTTGAGTGCTAGCACTTGCAATTGAAGTGTGTGAAGTTTGTGTTGCCTTAGTTTTAATGTAGACTAAATTTGAGATCTCTTGTTGTGTTGCAGACTGCCTTCATAGTGTTCCTGTTGCTCAAATGGGAAATTACCAGGAATACTTGAAAATGATGCCTTCACCCCTCCGGGAGATTGACCCAGATCAACCAAAAAGACTTCATACATTTGGCAATCCATTTAAACAGGATAAGAAGGTATGACGAGACACACTATCTACTGTATCTTTATATTTAACATAGAATTTCTCTCCAACAGCTGCAGCATGTTGCTAACCTGTGTAGCTCTTCTGTCATGTGCGAACGGAGAGGTGTCTTTCACGTGGTCCAAGAGAAATGTGTAAGGAATCCTGCTGATTTACAGAGTCTGTCTCTAGTTACAGTGTACATTAGTTATCTCTGTTCCAAGAGCTGTAAAGTGTTTTGAAAGCCACCTGAATTTTAACGCGGAGGGACTTAATCCGTCAATGATGAAACAATTTCTATTTTGTACTGTTTTAAAAAAATTATATTTTTTTTCTTTTCAGGGTATGATGATCGATGAAGCAGATGAATTTGTCGCTGGGCCTCAGAATAAGATAAAGCGTCCTGGAGAGCCCAATACTCCAGCATCACTAAAGAGAAGGCGTAGCATGTCACCGCTGTTGAGACGGCCACAGTCACCGCCCGTCGTAACGAATCATGTTGGTGGGAAAGGGCCACCCTCAGCTTCTGGATCCCCATCGTATCTGAACCTCAAAGGCCTCCCAGCAAATAAAGGTATGTTGAGTTGTTGCACAGTATGCCGCGTGGTCCCAACTCTCTGCGTGCTTTCTGAGTTGATTAAAAAGGGTATATCAGCATGTACGTAAGCTTTAGTGTTAATTAGGGATGAGTTGTTTTTTTTTTTGGCCTGGATAAACAGTCTGCTGTTACAGCCAATGAAGTCTGGAATGAAAAATAATTTTGATTAACTGTTTAAAAAAAAAAATAAAATGACTGAAACCTTTCTCCAAAGTGGTTTGGAGTTGGCAAGGATTTCAGATCAGCTTTTATTTCTCCTTTGTGTATTCCGTGGTGGGGAAGGAAAGTTAAAATATGGTTATGTTTTCATTTCCCACAAATAGTGATTTTTCTGACCCACCTATTGCAGCAAACTGAGTCATAGGAAAACACTGTTAGCTGGAATTGGGGGAAGGAAGAAAAACATTGGTTTACTTCAAAGTCATAAGACTGCAATAGGAATACAGAGAATGGTGACTTCACGATAGTGACATGAGATGGCAACAGTCTAAAGGGAAGTATTCCCTTAGTCACATCAAAGGTTGAATAAAAGTATTGGAGAGTTGTTTAGCACTGTCACGTCACTACACAGTACTTCAAACAAGAAAGGATATGGAACTATTTCCTTTTGGTTTTTTGATACTGCATTTATGCACTAGTAAGATACATATTTTTAATTTGTAGATGGCAATAACAGTGTTGTCCAAGATGGCAATGGAGAGAAGAAAGCAGAAAATTGTCAGTCACTGGAGAAGCAAATTGATGGCCTACCTGTGCAAATGGCTCCGTCAGTTCCAGCTGCTGTGGGAGAGGATGAAATGTTACCCAATGACTTAGACTCTCTACCTGTTGAATTCAATTGTTTAAGTGAAGATGGATTGGATCATAAACCTGGTACCAACGCGCTTGTTCGAGGGCCTCTAAATTACAGTGTGACTGGAGATGACCAAAAACGGGCGATGGAGTCTACTTCCGAATCTGTGCCAAATTCATTTAAAATAACACCTATGATGTTGGAGGGAAGCAATGCTGATATCAAAATTAAAGTGATGAAAGAGGTTCGCAAACCTGGAAGAAGTAAGTTGTGTTGGGTTTTGGTTTGTTGGTTTTTTTTTTTTTTTATGAGTATATTATTATACATGGCGCTAGGGACAAGACTTTTTCTTGAAACGAGCTATTTTCAGTACACATACAACTTTAGATTTTGGATAATTTCTGATTGCGTGCATATGAACAATGGAGGGACAAAAAGGAAGAAAATTCTTACATGCTGGGCAGGTGAGTTAAAAGTTTAGACAGCAGTGTTTGGGAAGTTGAGTTCCAGGTGACCTTGCTGGCCCTGGAAGGTCAGTTAATTGCTCTAAGAGGTGCCCTGTGAAAGCGCCTTTCAGAGGTTTTGTTTGTGTAGCTTTACACGAAGGTGTTACCAACGATCTAATGATACTGGATAGACTTGGCCTCGTGCTGCCCCGCTCCTTGTGTATGCCTAGTGTACCTCTTTGCTTTGTGCCCGTCAAAACTTCCTTTGGAGGGCAAAGGCATGTGCAGCTACAAAGGTGCATCTTGGAATATGTTTGAAAAGGAATCTTAACAGTCAATAGCGAAGTGATAATTTTTTCATTTAGTGATATGAACACTAAATATCATTTAGTGATATGGCTAGTGATGAAACACTGTTGTAAAACTCTTTAAGAACTGAATACTAAAAATTATCTCCTTTTTTTCCTGTAAGGTTTGATTAACCCCCCAAAATTATAAAATGTTGTGAGGAAAAGTAACTTGCCTCCTCAGCTTTTGTCACGTGTTTTGCCTCTACTTGTATACAGGATCAAAACCAAAACACTTAACCTGAAACTCCAACTAACGTATGTTCTGTGGGATTTGCCATAGGCATAATCTCTGTTTTTTCTTGAATGGCAGATGTCCCTAAAGTGGTCTGTGTCTGAACTAATTATGTCTACAAATTAAACTATTGAATGTCTTTCAAATGCATTGTCAAGTGCCAGTTAGTAGTAAATGGACTAGCCTTAACTCTTAAGTTTTTCTGATCTTGCATTGCTTTCCCAAAACTTAATATTTTGTTGAGGCACATAATCATTGTGGCAGCCTGAGGCTTTTGAGAGATGAAGCTGTTTTTATGCTGCATCTGTATTTTATGTTTAAGATGTTTTAAAACTTCCTGAATGGGTATGTCTTTGCTTCCTGTTCTGCCAAGTGGGCTCATCTAATCGTACACCAAATTCGTGTCTGGTAAATGGTGATGTAGAGTAAAATAGTACTACGTTCAGTATGAGTCACCTGTCTTGCTGCAGAGTTCAGGCAGTCATCAAAGAAAGAGGAGAAATAGTAGTGGGTTATATATGTACATATATTCACAGTTGTGACCGTGTATCCTCTCTGTGCCTGCTGCATCGCTCTGACCAGGCTCTTAGTCACAGCACCATAAATATCTCCACACTGGGTTCAACTACAGAAAATATTGAAACAGTGCTATTTTTTGTTTTGAATATAATGTGTCCAGTTCATTCTTTCGCAGTGGGTATATTTACTTGGTACCAGTAAGATAGTCATATTAATTGTGCCCACGCTAAAAATTAATATTTCTAAGAGAACTGATCCTAACCTCTGCTTTCAGAAATGAACACCTCTAGGTTAAAACAGGGCTTGGTGGCCCTACGTGCATATTAACTGCTAATGGTGGCACTGTGGTGGTGGAGGTATGAGCCTTCTCTACCTACCCTGCGTTTTCTGAGGACAGCTGTTTCTAGGTGCTGCTCTTAAAGAGAACCTAATTCTTTGGTGCCACGTTCAAATACCAGACCATCAATTTCACTTTTCAGATTATTGGTATCACCTCCTTTTGTGCATAAAGCTAATGCGAGTTTTGTTTTTTTCTGGCTGTACATGTATTGCTGTACACGGAAGCGTGCAACTGGGCTTTGCTTTTTCTTTTGGCTGTTAAACTTAATTGAAAACACATTTGCAATATTTATTTTTAATATATGGTTGGATTTTAATATTTTTCTTTTTTTTTTTCTTTTAGATTATGAAAAAATTTTCACTCTTCTTGAGGAGGTGCAAGGACCTATGGAAATTCAGAAGTATTTCATTGAATTTGCTATCAAGGAAGCAGCAAGGTTTGTATGGTTATAAATGACTCAGCCATAAATTAAGTGTTAATTTAGATCATTATAGTAAATCAGAAACTTTTCCAGTACGAGTATTTTCTGTTTTCCTTTTTGACATATTTCAATTATTATAGTTGTTTTTGTGGTCAACCATTATTTTTTTTATGCAGTAAGTGGTCTTTACTTGAAGTTTAAATGTGAAATAGAGACGTGGGTTGTTATTGAAGACTGACACAAAATTTGGGTGGGTTGGGGTAGGGTGGCTGTATTAAATTAAATTTTTCTGGCCGTTCTAACACCAGAAATAAAGCAAGCTCTTCTCTACTGGAAACAGAGAGCCTGTGGTAATATGATTTGTCATGGCTGAATAGTCTTGGGTTGTATTTTTGGAAGAAAAGAGTCTAAATTGCTCTCCCTCTCTTCCTTAGGTTTAAAAAACGGGTCTTAATACAACACTTAGAGAGAATACTAGAGGAACTAGAGTTGAACAGCCTACCCAACAGAGTTAATCATGTCAACAGTAGATAATAATGAACCAGCCAGACGAATATGGACCAGGAATGAGTTTGCTGTGCCGCAGAAGAGTGGAAGAGGATGTAGCTGCTGCCCTCACCATCTTGGCAGTCAAGTGATTTTACTGTCACAGTCTGAGAAGAAGCAGTGGAGCTTTAACTTTAAGAACCTCTATCGGCAGAAGCTGGGCTATAACCTTAAGGATTTGCTATGAAAGGTGTGGCTTTTTCCTGTGGAGGGTGCTATTTGCTCAACAGGCTGAAGAAAATAACCATTGCTGCCCCTCCTGCAGGTGATGAGAATTTACTCATTTGAACGCTGTCATTAGACATTTACGTGCTATAGGCAGCAGGTTGCACTAAAATGGGGCACTGTCAAATGCACACACTGTCTGCATCGTGGAGAGAGCCCGTGTGTTCCCAAAAAAAAAAAAACCTTCCCAGAAACACCTGCACTGGTAAAATTGCATGTTGCCACCACAGAGACAAGGGTCTTGTTCCCGAGAACTGCTAGCCATGCCTTTAAACTTGAGATTCAGTGTAGATTGAGAGTAAAGAAACTGCTATTGTGTTAATGAAAGCTAAAGACAGCCCTGTGACTGTTACCACCCGATGGTCACTAAACAATCTACCTCAGACTCTCTTCTGTTTTGTCTGCAGACATTATGAAAGTGCACCTGAGGCTTCCCAGGTCCCCGACTTCAGTTCTCTTTCATCCTGTGAGGAGGACGGAGATTCTTCAGGTGGCCTTGGCACACGCTGTGCTTTGGAAGCACTAAAAGGAAACGCTTTTAAAAACGTGTATTTTAATGTTCATACAAAAGAGATTATTTTGAACAGTATTGTTACCAGATCACTAATTTGATATTTTAACTGTATAAATTTTTTGGAACATATGTATATATAAAATAAACCATTTTATTAATTTTTAATAAGTGCTAATCTGAGGAGTCTGTAGCGGGCAGCACCGAGTTCCTATTTTTGTAAAAGCAGTGAGTAGTGTAGCTGTACTGCAGCTGAACCTGATCCGCACGCCCTCAAACGCAGCTTGCAGTTAGGGTTGCAGAATGCGTTTGTATCCTGGAGCACCTGCCCCATCACTCAGCTCAGCCTGCGCAGGGGGCACGTTTTTACTCTGTATTAAAGGCACTAAGTTCCAATTTACCAAATCCCTGGTTACCTGTGCTGGTACCCTCTCCTCCGTTCCTCTTACTATTTTGTCCAAAGGTAATTTTATATATTGCAGAATGTACAAAGAAGACGGAAGCACCTGCATGTAATTATCTTTTTCCTTTAAAGCGCAGTACCAGTGATGTGCCAGTAGCAAGCGGCTCTTCTGATAATTGTGTATTGTCAGTTGTTCGCACGTAACATCCTCTGATCCTCTAACAGCTTTCTTTTAAAGACAGGTTGCAGTTGCGCTCGTGTTAAGTAGCTCTTTACCTTGTACTGCCAATATCCTGGGGATTCCGGTTGACTAGCCGGTGCGTGAGAGGCAGGAAGACAGATTTTAGCTGGTGAGCCTTTACTTCGCTGTTCCTGCTGGTATTTTTAGTACCAGCCAGCCTGTGAGACATCTTTTCCATCCGCTCTGAAGCAGTGGCCTTGTCTTTCTGGAAGATGCAGTTGGACCGTTGGAATTACCCCAGTGAAATTCAAGACGGAAATCAAATCCAGCAACAGCAAATCTCTGTCACAGTGTTATATGAATGAAGTGACACGGGGAAAGGCGTTACTATAAATGTGTCCTAATTCTTCTCTTGGAAGTAAATTTTATTCATCTGTACAGTTGAATATTTAAAAGAAAACCACAGAAATACCTTGGAATGGTACAAAGGAGGGATTCACTCCTTCATAATCGTCACGGGGAAGCTGTATGTCACCAAGATAGACCTCCCATGCCTAATGATGGACTCTTAAAAGGGAATTTATTTACAGAAGGTCAGATATACTGTGCATACCTTGTTTTAAAATGGCCTGGTTGCAAGCATTGAGTTGCATGTAATACGCTATTTTTGAAGTCGTAGGTGGTAAGAGGAGACAGCTCTCTTCTATCTAGTTAATGGTCATTTAATTTTCTTTCCTGGTTCCAGGGACACTCACTTGATGATAATGTGTCTGAGCAGGGGCTGAGTGTTTAACTAGTGACCTTGTGAGTATGTAAACCAGCTGTTCTGGTGTGATGCAGTTGGCTGCCAAATTAACTACAGGAAGCTGATGACTCTCATTCACTTGTTTGCAATCTTACACCTCAGAACATGCACAGAAATGATAAAATAGTCCATTTGAGTCCAAGCAGTGAGAATTTTCCCTTACCTGAATAAATGGAATTTGGATCAGAATATTTGAGGGGAGGAAATGTTACAGTGGACTGGACGTGAGCCTTTGTAAGAAGGAAGGAAGATGCGCCATCCTCACGGGTGGCGTCAGTGCAGAGATGAAGAAAATGGAGCGGCAGCGCTCCATCGAAGCGCGCACAGCCCTGCCTCCCAAACGGAGCACGAAATGGACGTTGCTTGCTTAGGAAACAGTAAATGCTCCATGACTGCATGAAGGAGAATCTTAACAGAGAGAACGGGTTGTTAGACAAACAGCCATGCCGGCTGGGGGCGGAACAGGCGTTGAACAAGCCGCAAGCTGGGAATGGGACATTTCACTTTGGTGTGCGACCCGGCCAGCCAGGAGAGGCTGCGCTGATGTCAAGCCCTGCCTTTTCTAGGTAGAGACCATGACCCCAACAGCTGCCTTACTGCGAGCGCGTCCGGTCTGTGCCACGGATGAGCCTCTGCACAACAGGAGTGTTCTCAGCAAGGGCTTGGGACGCGGCACGGGGCCACAAACAGCCCGGGATGAGGGGAAGGAGTCTGGAAAGCTGTTAAACTGGAATGTTAGGAAGCGGGGAAAAGTAATATGGCTTGCTGTGTTTCCTTTAAGGAGCATTGTTGAACAATCTGAATTAACAAATTAAGCGCTTATCTTCCTGGTGTGAGTAGAAGGGCTGTGTGGTACTTTGGAGTCTGGATACCTATATGTATTCTGCTGCTTCCCTTTCCTGCCCCTCTCGTAACTAGGTATCCTCATTGCTCGGTATCTTGATTTTTATTTTTTTTTCCTGTGTAAACCCCAAGGAGTTTTCCTCTTCCCTAAAAAGAGCCCATAGCCACGCAGCTCCCAGCCCAGTTGCTGGTGGCAGATGTCTGGTAGGTGCTGCTGTTTCCCCTTCGCGTGCGCAGTGCATTTATGATGGGCAAGTGTATTCTTGCCCATGCTTAACCAGCATCAGAAAAGGGTTGTTGTCTTCCAAAATACAAGCCGCAGAGGCTGTTACTGTGCTCGGCTTGACTTTGCAGTGGTCAAGCAATTGTATAACTCCTTTTACAGGAAAGCACAAAAAACCAAAAAAACTCGACCCGTTGTTTTTTTTTTTTTTTTTTCCCTGATTTTCTTTTGGTGATTTGCTCCAGGTTCTGCCTCTAAACTGGCTGGCTGAAATGGCAGCAGCGTAGGGTATTGAGTGTATTTCCTTTTGATCTGTTTTTTAATATCTACGAAGAAGCTTCTGATGGAAAAATAAGAGTGGAAATGCATTGGCTGAGAGAAAGAAACTATTAAAAAAACTATAAAAGCTAAACTCTATAGTGTTTCATACCAGCAACATGGCAACATCACACCTTTAGCAAATGAACTCTAGAGTGCTTTTCTTGAAGAATAAACAACCCAGTTAAGCTGAAAACAAGGCCGAAGACACTTCAGATCTGGCAGAAGGGAGGTTTGGCAGAGATCTGGAGGAAGGATGTTAGTCACTGGATTTAAAAGGAGCTGCTGCTTTCAGGTCTGCAAAAACAAGCTGAAGTCTGTCTTAAGTGGAAAAGGAAGAAACTGGAGAAAAATAACACCTTGGGATTTAGCAAAAATCTTGTGGCCTGCATGAATTACAGTTAAACTGTACTTCTAAATCTGAATCGTGCGATCAGTTTTTGTCTGCCTTATTTAGGCTGTCATTTCAGGGAGGGAAGCCCAAACCGAAAAGGCTGGCCCTGTCTGATTTTCTCCATTCCAGTTCAGCTGCAACCTGGCGTGTTGTTCTGTCCTTGAAAGTAGACTCTTGGCTTTAGCCTTGGTGATTTTTCTTCCGCCATTCTGCGTTGTCAGTGTTTTCGACTGTCTCGGTCGTGGCTAAAGCAGCGCGGCAGTTTTGTGGAACCCTGTTGTTGCCCATCAAGCTGGGAGCATGGGTAGAGTCTATGGGTAGAGTTGGTAGGAAGAGCAGCTGCTGCTTGCTGTGAAAGTTCAACTTCATCTGTTGGACTTCAGAGTCTTCGTTTTAAAAGCTTGTGAGCTGCTTCTCAGGGCTAGGAGTGCAAATCTCGTAACCAGCAGCAGATTATTCAGAGTTCAGAAGAAGAACGCACCAAGGAGGGAGTTAAACTGTTGGTACAACCTTGTGCTAAACTCACCGGAGGGTATTTTCATACGCGGTAGAAGAACGTAGCTGTGTACGCCTTCCCCAAGGAATGGTGACCGCTGATACCATGTGAAGAAAACAAAATCCCCCTTTACCATGAGTTGAGGAGCTGTCAAAGGAGCTGCGTTTTGTAAGATGTTGAGCCCGGGCTGAAGCTCTTAAAGAATTTATGGTGAAGTGCAAAGGAGTAGTTTGGCCTGGGAAAGGCGGTGGAATGGAAACCCCCCGATCAGATTTTTTTGCTGGAGATTTATTTGGGTTTTTTTGAGAGCTTGGGGAAGTTTCATCTCCACATCTGCAACGGGAATTTCACGCCTATTTTCTGCTCCTGGATCAGCTCCAACGGCAGTGGAAGTAGCTGGATCTTTGGCCTGTGTATATGCTTGCTGTCAGCTCAATCACTGTCACTCCTCTAATGCAAGCAGTCTGGCACGATGTCCCTTAAAACATTGGGAACCTCTGGCAATTTGCTGTATCCCAGTGCTCTGCTCGCCACTGCTGAGCAGCTGGTAGGAGGGACAGACAGCTATTTGCGAAGCATCCTCACGGTGTGGGCCCATTTGTGAAATACTTACAACCTCGCAGAGCAGTGAAATGGGAGGAGAGCTTTATAAAGCATTTGGGTAGGTAGAAGAGCAAAGCTTTTTTTGTGTGGCCAGCCTGTTTTCTTGACGTTTTTTCCCCCAAAGTCTGTGCATATTTTAACGTTACATTTTTATTTGTCAATATTTAATGTGTTGAGTATTACATGTGGTGTAATGGCAGTGAGACACTGGCGCAGGATGCCCAAAGCGGTGGTAGATGCCCCATCCCTGGAGGTGTTCGAGGCCCGGCTGGATGGGGCTTGGAGCAACCTGGGCTGGTGGGAGGTGTCCCTGCCCAGGGCAGGGGGTGGCACTGGGTGGGCTTTAGTGTCCCTTCCAACCCAAACCGTTCTGTGATTCTATATCAAAGGGGGATTCAGCCTTTTGTAAAAGCTGGAGTGGGAAGACTTCTTCTTTGTCTCGCGGCGGTGCCCCGTCTGCTTGTGCAGAGGTGGCCCTTGCAGAGAAGGACGCTGGGCTGCGCTCGGGTTGTCCCCGGGGAGGGACTCGGCTCTGGAGCAGTCGCAGGTCTTGGGTACGTGACGATAGGCAACTGGAACTGGACGGTAGCTGGGGTTGTGGAAACGCACATAGTGTCTCTTGAGGTGGTGGTGGTGTGAGCAGTTGCTGTGTGGGCACAAGTTTTTAAAGCTGTCGGTATAACTGGGGCTTGATCGTTAACAGTTTAAGGTGTTTTGATCAATCTGTGTTGCTGTGGTAGTTGCCTGATCTCTTGGTAGTGGGTATGTCAGGATTCAAGGGTGCTTTCCTAAGTAGGACAAAAATAAAAATGAGTCCTCTTCCCTATGACTAAAAAATGTTTTTTTAAAAAAAAAAAAGGCATTTTGACGATTGCAGATGATTATAATGCAGCTGCTTTACAGTGACATCCCAGCCATGGAAAAATAACGCTGGTTCTTTGAGCTATTTTCCAGGCCGTGCAGCGTATTAAAATCCTTCATGCACAGCTGGCACATTTAACTTTGATTATGTTGTTGAAGTGACTGATCTGAGAGCAGTCTGGATCCCAGTTGCTTGCAGAATTTGAAAATAAGGTTGTTCCAATTCATCTGCAGTTGGTTATTTTGGAGGAGAGACAAACTATCTCGAGTACTTTTAGGGCTGCTAATTAAAGTCTTGCGGCACTCCTCTGGGAGAGTCTTTAAAGATGGATGGAGGGACTTACCCAAGGTCGCATAGTGTGGCACGAGCAAAGATGATTATAAAATCTATGCCCTAATTTGGTCTTGTACGCGGAATTATTTCCCCGGTGTTGAAAACCCCACCGCAAAACAACACGCTGGCAGCTCTTGTGCGTGTCGGGGGGCTCCTCCCAGCGCTCTCCGAGCTGCTGGCCTGGCTCTGGCACGGGGGGGGAGCTGGAAGGACAGAGGTGGCCTTTTGCTGGAAGCGTGTTTCTGGGGCTGGAAAAAAGCAGGAGCTTGGAAAGAGGGAGCTGGGAAGTTTGTAGAGAAGTCGCCCAAGCCCGTAGGTGCTCGTGGTGGTACTGCCTCCTCTTTAAAGTCGGGTTCTGGCTTCTGACCTCAGCTGCTCCAGCACCTTTTCTTTCTCAGCTGTGTAAAAGTGTATTTTTAAATTCCTCTGGCATCCCCGTGTTCAGGGCTCCTCCCCCTGCCAACGAGAAGCAGGCAGAGCATAGAAACTGCTATCCAAAATGATTGTTAGTGGAAAGGGGGGACTGACGAGCTCTGGAAGAGGCTGTTGTAAGCGCTTTGCGTTCAGCAAATCCCTCTGCAGGAGCGTTGTTGGAACAGGGGAGTAGGAACGTGTGGCACTTGCAGCGCTGGGCTCGCCGGGAGGCGGCTGCGGGCAGGGCATGCCAGGGCTCAGCGTGCTGGGAGACATGCCGGGAAGGAGGATGCTGGCCCGGCCGTGGCCATCCCTGCGGCTTGCAGCAGGTGAAACCGGGTGAGACGGGCTGCGGGCAGCTGGCCCTGGGCTGCCCTGGGGAGAGGCGGTTGGTGGTGGTGAGTCACGGCCCGGGCCATGGTGGGGAACTGTTGCTGGAAAAGAGGTTGAGCAATGGCTGGTTGAGTGGTGGCTCTTTCCAGAAGCACGCACAACAGGACCCCAAGGGGGGCTCTGACCTCGCCGGGCAGCTGAAAGCTGGGTTGTGGTCTGGGTTCCAGGTGGCCAAACGCTGCGTTCTTGCAGGTGGAAGCAGAGCAGGGTCTCCTTCCCCAGGTCTGCGTGGCACCCCTGGGCTCGGCGTGCCCGCTCTGCTGGGGTGAGAAGGGGCTGTGAAGGCACGGAAACGAGAGGGACTGCTGTCATCGTGATACGGGACCAGTAAGAGGGTGAAAATGGCAACAAAAGCCTTGTTCTGTTCATCCCCAGCACAGACATGCCGATGGGGGACCTCCTCAGGTGGAGGTGGTGACTTTGGGGATGCCATCGCAGGTGCTTGGCGCGCAGCCAGTGTCGGTGCCCTGTGAGCGGGGTGTCGCGGTGCCGTGATGGCCGTCTGCTCTGCTCGTCCTGGAACCACATCTGACGTGACTCACCTCTTTCTTTTCCGTGCTCCTGTCTTAACTTGCGCCCTGGCTGAGAGTGTCCCAGCGCTCTGCTCCCCGGAACGGGTTTGAGCCCCGTTTCTGGCCCTCTCGAGCTCTGCAGTTACCGGTTCGGTGTGAGAAGCGAGGGCAGAGGGGAGAGGGCCTTGCAGACCTCCCCTCACCACTGTTCACATAATGCCGAGTCAGGAGACATCTCCACCTGTTCCTTCCAGAGGTTGTCCCCTCCTGCCAGCCCTGGCCAACCCAAGGCCGTACCTGCAGCAGACCTGGGTTTATGAACCAGCCTCTTGCACCCCATGGGATATGTGGGTCCCTCCCACGTGAGGTGAACATGGGTCTCGCTCTGCTCCGGCTCTTCCTTTGTGATCTGAAGCTGCTGTATCCAAACAGGTATCGAAGTCGTAGCTGGCTTCCGCTTCGCGGTGACAGTGGCAACTTTGATGTTGAAATGGCACCGCTCTCACCCGGGTCCCTGGGCCCATCTGTCCGTGATGGGAGGCTGCAGACCAGAAGCAGCATGGTGGGCTTGGAGAAGGAGAGGGGGTCACGGGGCCCCTTCTCTCCCCTCCGTGTGCTTCGCGTTGTGCTGGGGAGGTGGTGCCTTGTGGTATGGGGTTGTCCTCGCCGGGGGCTGAGCCCAGGCCTGACGGGGTCCTGGAGGCCCTGGAATGTCCCAGGGAGTGACAGCTTCATGTGGACGTGGGGAAACGAGCTGCTCCTTGGAGCTCCTGCCGAACTGGCTCCTCCAAAACTGCTTGTCTTGTTCTGTGCGTGTCTACGTCCAGGACGGGGGAATAAATCGCTGCTTCAGCATTTGCTGTGTGCGCCAGGAGCTCTTCTGCGTCCTGCGCTGCAGCGGAGTCCTCCCGGGGACAGGGGACACCGGGGCTTGAAGGACGTCAGCGCTGGCCTTGGGTGGCTGGCCCTGAATGGGAAGACCTTAAGAGCGGCTTTGCAGTGTCTGAAGAGGCTCCAGGAAAGCTGGGGAGGGACTATTTACAAGGGCATGTAGCGATAGGATGAGGGGTGATGGCTTCAGACTGGAAGAGGGGAGATTGAGATGAGATAAGATGAAGAAATTCTTGGCTGTGAGGGCGGTGAGCCCCTGGCCCAGGTTGCCCAGAGAAGCTGTGGCTGCCCCATCCCTGGAGGGGTTCAAGGCCAGGCTGGACGGGGCTTGGAGCAACCTGGGCTGGTGGGAGGTGTCCCTGCCCAGGGCAGGGGGTGGCGCTGGGTGGGCTTTCAGGTCTCTTCCAGCCCAAACCAATCTACAATTCTATGATAAAATATACAGCAGAAATACCTTGGGGGAGGAGGGGGAATTTTTTCTTTCCTTTTTTTTTTTTTTTTTTTTTTTTTTTTTTAAATCCAAAGTGAAGTCCTCCTGCAGCACAGCGTGCCTCTGGCAAATCCCGGGGAAACTGGTTGATCCAGCACCAGCCCGGGCAGGGAGGGCCATGCTAGCGCCGGGTGCTCGGCATGGCATAAGGGTTACTCCAGGGCTGCGATGTCCGGGGGGCTGTGGGTTCCCCGGGACCTCTAGCATAGGATGAACCATTGGTTTGACATTCCAAATGTCACCTTTTTAAATATTTGGGTTTGGTTTTTTTTTTTTTTCCCTCTCCTCTCTCTTCCTTTGGGAATGGCCTGATGACACGGCACAGTCTGGGCCCCAGCCAAAGAGCCCTGGGGCTTGTGTTCCTGCTCGCGCTGCCAGGCTCCGGCTGCCTCCCTGCATCCTGAACTCCCCCTCGCCTTTCTTGGCTGGAAAAAGGATTAAGTTAGCAGGACAGGAAAATGAATTAGCTGCCATTTTAAGGATGGAGCTTTTGTTGCAGTCCGAAGTGTTTTGAAATGACATTGTATCACTGAGAGCGATGTGGGGCTGATTAAAAGGCTTTTTACCTGCCGGAATACCAGATTTATTTCCGGCATGGTTCTCCCCCAGGTGATTACGGCTTCAAGGTGAACCTCAAGGCCAAACCAAAGGAGTGTTTTCCCTTCGCTGCTAGTGCCGGCCGTGGATAGCTGGTACCAAAGTTGGGTTTTTTTGTTGGGTTTTTTTTTTTTTCCCCCCTCCTCCTTGTTTAACATTCAAAATAGCCTTTCTTCGCCCTCCCCTGGGCGCAGGCAGCCTGCCAGCTTGGCACAGGCACGGCGCGAGCTGCAGCCTCCCTGCTCCGCCGAGGCCGGGGGTGGGTGACGGGGGGGGCGGGGGGGCGGGGGTGTGTGTGCTTCCCACGGGGACAGCGGGGAGATGTCAGCCTTCCCCAGTCGCCTGGTGGGAAATCGCTGCCTTTTGGTGCAGGTGAACCCCAAAAAGGAGCAGACGCGGTGCCACTCTCGAGGCGGGGGCTGTATCCAGCTGGAGGATTGTCCCCGCAGCTAATGTCATAGATCATAGAAGTTTTGTTAGAATCACAGAATGGTTTGGGTTGGAAGGGACCTTAAAGCCCACCCAGTGCCACCCCCTGCCCTGGGCAGGGACACCTCCCACCAGCCCAGGTTGCTCCAAGCCCTGTCCAGCCTGGCCTTGAACCCCTCCAGGGATGGGGCAGCCACAGCTTCTCTGGGCAACCTGGGCCAGGGGCTCACCCCCCTCACAGCCAAGAATTTCTTCATCTTATCTCATCTCAATCTCCCCTCTTTGTCCTCGCTGAAGGCGTCAAGAGACAGAGAAGGGCGGCTGCAGCGCGGTGAAGGGTGAGGGAACTCCCAAGTTGAGCGATAAGGAAGCCAAAAGAGTAGAAAGTAATTGCCATTCCCTCCTTTCTCTGGGGTTTGGGGGCTGTGTTGGTGCTCCGGAGCGCCGGGAAGGGCCCGTGAGCCACCAGCTTTCCCGAGAAAGCTTTAACCCAGCGTGAGCAGGAGTTACTTGCACAAGCGGTGCTACGCTTCAGCCCTGCCTGAGCCCTCCAGGAAAAGAGATTCCTGCCAGCGCGCTCCCACCCCAGCCCCTGAGACGGACAGGGCAGGGAGAGGGAACGATCCCCGAGACAAACCGTGGTCCCCGTTCTCACCTTCGCGAGGGTCTACACAACCCCTGCCCTCCTCAGCTTTAACCAAACCCCACTTCCCCGCTGACCTCCCGCTGCCTGGCGACGAAGAGGAGAAAAACCCCAGTGAAATTAATGCAGATTAAACCGCTACTCCAGCAATGAATGCAAATTATCAGCACTTTGGTTTTTTTTTTTTTCCTTTTTAGTATTTAATGTAGTAGAAGCCTCTCGTCCCGTAGCCAAAGCAATTCGAGGCGCGACGGCAGCAAGCGCGCGCTGGGCGAGGCTGGAAGGAGCTCTTGGCACAACTTTTGTTTTGCTTTTGAAGAAGGGCGGCTCATCTGTGAGGAACCGTGCGCGGCAAGGTAAGCGCAGGGCAGCTTCGGGACCTGCTTAAGGTGCCCCTTCCTGAAAAGACCCATTTATTGTGGTTTTTACGCCCCGGTAAGGCAGCGCTGCGGCAGCGCCGCGCGCAGACCGGAGGGCGAGTCTCTGGCGCAATCGTGATGGATGCTGTAGTTGAGCAAACTCCTCTCGTTCTTTGCTAACTTTTCATCCTCCCCCAACGGAAAAGCAAGACGAGGGGAGTGAGAAGGGATCTTGCTCAAGTCCAAGCCGTTAACTATCTCCAGCCCTGGGAGCAGGCCGACTGCTTCCCCCGGCAACCCCTGCGACACCAGAGCTCGCAGGAGCCCGGCCTGGGTTGGCAGGGAATTAGCACGGGGTGGAAAAGCCTTTACCATGGTTAAATACTTCCTTTGCTACGTCAGCTCTGCCAGATACGTTGACTGCCGGCATCTCAAAGGCAGGCAGATCGCTAGGCTGGTAACATCTCCCTCCTAAATATTTTGTTTAGCTACATGCTATTTTGATTCCCCCTACTGATCTTCTCTCCTAGTAACAAACAACAGCCTGGGCACGAACTTTCACACGGAGCGGCCGTAATTAAGGCGATCGCTTCTTGTCAGTGCTAGGCAGTCACTTTGAAACATTCAGTCATCGGGGATTTGCTGCAGCAGGCTCCGGCGTGGTCAGAAAGAAACAAATAAAACTCCCAAACGCTTTTAAGGATATCAATTTTTATTGGACATTGCGAGATCAATAAGAAAAAAATAATTCGTACAGCTTTGTGATGTAACCATCGCTGCTGAAGAGGACGGCTGCTCCTCGCGAGGGGACGCGAGGCAGCCGAGGGACGGGGTGTTCCCAGCTGGACCCGCTCCAGGAGCCGGTGCCGTTCTCCGCTCGCCCTGTCCCACAGCAGCAGCTCCACGAAGCCTTATGGGAGCACAAATGGGGCTTCTCAGAGGTTTGGGGTGAGCAGCCCCGCTCTCGGAGACCCTCTGCCAAGGGCTCGCTGCCAGCCGCAGCCCGGGCCAGCGGTTACCGACCCTCTGCCTGGCTTCGCCCTCCTCCCTCCGCTCGTTCTGCCTCTCCTCTGTGCCTCGCAAGGTCGCCTGGCCCACGTTCAGCCCTTTCCTCCACGCAGCGCCTGCCGCGCAGCAGCCTCTTCCCCCAGGAAAGAGCTTGGTCCGCACTAGAGAGCTGACTTAGACTATTTTTGAGGCCTTTGGTGACAGCAGCTGGCAGGAGCTGATTTGTGACACCAGCTAGGGGGGGAACCAGGACACTTCAGGGAGTAATCCGGCAGCTCAGACGCTTTTCAGCTGGCAGGGTAACCCTTTCTAACCAAACCCAGATGCTTGAGAGTGATTGTAGAGCAGCAGCGACGGATATTGCTCTAGCACTGGGGCACCCGCTCCATAGGATGGGCAGAGCTAGAAAAAAAAAGGCTTCAGTTTCGGTTTGCACAGTATTTTTGCTAAGCTTTTTGCCTTTGACAGTTCTTAACTGTTTAATCAAAAAAAAAAAAAAGGAAAAAAAAAAAAAAAGAAAAAGCAGATGCCAGGACAAAAGGCTGATTTTCCACGGCGGCACTGAGACATCCTCGCACTAGGCAAAATTCTAGTTGGCCCCATCAGTATCTTGAACTACCCTCCCCTCGGCTACATCAGGGAGGTGAAATGCCAGACCAAGAGAAACTTTAGCATTGATTCAGCCCCTAAGGGGAGATGAGAATGGCAGTAAGAGTTAAGGACCGTATCGTCTGTCCTAATACATGAAATCGAGACAGTAATCTTAAATTTACAAAGGGCTCAGCTGGAAAAAGAAAAAAAAATCAAAACTGAAAGGCTCTGTTGGCAGAAAAGGGGGTAGCTGTACCGTGACCGGCTGATGCTGGTGCCAGCAAACAGCCCTCGCGGCTGGACCTCCCCCCGGCCCACCGACAGAATGGGTATTTCTTAATTATACTTAAATAATTCTCGGGAACTCGTATCTGGTGCATTCAGCCTCTCCCGTATCCAGGCCCAGAGAAGATAAACGCGGTGGGTAAGCAGCCTGAGCCTGGGAGAGCAGCTCCGCCAGGAAGACTCGGCCGCCTCCCCCCACGCAGGCCCCAAACGCGCGGCCGCGTCCCAGGCAACCTGGGGCAACACCGCACGGTTAAACGGCGGAGGGCAACAAGGAAATAACGTGATAATGAAAAACTCGGGGGGAGAGAAAAAAAAAACACAAACCCAACCAAACCAAAAAACCCTTCACGCAACTATTTTTCAGCATTGTAAAAAAATAAAAGTGAAAGCCGATCTTTTTTGACTTGCCGTGCCCACGCCCTGCAGGTCTCCGTGGCGTTCTAGGACCAGGAGACGCTGCCCCTTTCTCTGCTGTTCAGTGCTGCAGCGCACACAGTATTTCCGAAGGCATTCCGTTAACTGTAGTGCAAGCAAACCGAGAGAATAAATAGCACTTGGACATTCCCTCTTGTCAAAGAACATTAACCGCGGTAAAAACTAGCTTGCTTTTTGTTTTAACTGAGGTTAAGTCAGCTGCAACTGGGTTTAATATACGAAAATTTGAAGATGTGTTTCACAGCATAACTGTAGAATAATTTACACTGCATTGCCAATTCACAATTCAGTCATTACCAGTGTACAAAGAAGGTCCTTAGTTTATATATATATATACTTTATAAAGTCTGGAAGATCAATATAAATACTGCTCCAGAAATTAAAAAAGTGTTTACATCCCCGACTTGAATCTTACATCTCAGTGTCCTGGATTATTATTATAATCTGTAAAAGTCTTAGCGGCGCAGAGGTTCAAGTTTTCGAAATTTCAGTGACGAGCTGGATGACAAAGCATCTTGGTTTGAAGAAGAATTCACTGTGTCTGGGGACTGGAACAATACTCTACCACGATGATTAAATACATAAAAAGATGGATGGTTCCTTAATGTGTCAAACGTCCTTCAAAATAAATGTAAAAAGTCAACGTTAATACTCTTTTTAGAACAGGGGTTTTAAAAGAGTCGGTCTAGGGTACACCGACTTTTACAGACAAGGAATACAAGTTTTGACTCCCAAACTCTTGCTCGATTTGTAAGTTTCCTAAGCTGAAACACGAAGCCGAGCGTGAAAAACACCAACTGCTCGATAGGCAGAGGCCGTGCACCCCGCAGCCGAACGTCCCCCCCGCCTTCCCCGAGCGCGGGGGCAGGCCTGCGGCTCTCCGCACGCGCCCCTGCCAACCTGCCAGCCTTACTCCAGCTGCCGCTTGTGCTAAGACCTCGACGCTGTCTACTGTCAGCTTTCCATCCCCTTCTGGGCCTGAAGCTGCAGGTTTTAGGTAAACACTATGAAATACAATGTCAACTTGTTTACTTCCCATACTCCCCTGCGCTTTTGGAAGTAGCCAGAGAGGCCCATCCAATTTCCTGTCTTTTTCAAACTCTCGATTCAAAATCCCTTATTTTCTTAAGCTCTTTCAGATATTCTACCTTGAATAGGTCGGTGTGAGATTCAAATAATTCGGACTCTTGCAAAGAAGCAAAGAGGAAGAGAGGCTGAGCCAGGCACACAGGCCCGTAGCCTATGAGCCCACCTCACGACAGCAGTTTGCGACTGCCGAGCTCTTACTCCCCGCACAGACCTTTCATTCCTCTACCAACTCCGCACAGCAGGATTTTGGACGAGGAAAAGCAAGAGGTTTATTCAATTTGTTCCGGTTATCTAACCCTCTCTGAAATTCAAGACATTGTTGCCTTTCCCAGGTGTGCCCGTTCCTCTCAGTGTTATTGCCTACAACGTGCACTGAAGAACTGAGCTAAAGAGCGAGCTATCTCAGTGTTCGGTTTGTAGGGACAGTAGCAGATACAGCTGTTTAGGAAAAGAAGAAATAAAACATACTTATTTTTTAGTTCTGAAGTGGCATCCATGTCTTTAAATTCTCCTGCGATATGTACTATGCCATAGCAGGTAACTGCAAAGGCTAACAGAGTCTGAAGAACTATCTGTAACAGAGGGAAGCACAATGCAACACACACGTTACTTAATATTCACCAAAAAAATCTCATCTTCCAGCATCTCTTGCGCTTTTCATGCGGTGACAGCAGGCGCTTTTACAGCGGTGGCAATTCAACAGTAGGGAAACCGAGGCATGGGAAGATCAAACACCCCGCCTGTTTTGCGTGGCAGAGCCGAGAAGAGCCTGCTCTGCCCGACATCGGTCTGCGCTGCACGGATTGGACTGATTCACACTCAGCAAGATCCTCAGAACAAAACGCCGCGTTCCCGGGCACTTAAGGATCTCATATTCCCTCCAAGCAACGAGCTGGCTGCCAACGCACGCTGTGCAGCGGTGGCAGCTGCCGCTCGGTCCAAACGCCGTGCCTGGCCGTCGTGGGTATTTGATCTCCTTACCTTTCTGATTAAGCAAAAACGGAACAGGGAATAATTGAAGTGGCATTTAAAAAACAAGGAAATAAATAAATAAACCCCCCCCCCCCCTTCCTGAAGCAGGTCGCACTGGGATCAAACGGGCGCGCAGCCACGGTGGATAAACAAATGTCAGCCAACAAAAGCCAGAGGGAGGAGGATGTTTATGCTGCAAAGGAGGAGAGGAACGCACAGGCTCCCTGAGCTACGTTCAGGGAATTCCTGAGCAAGATGCTGCAGGGCAGTTCTAAAGGAGAGGGAGGTCTGGACACGGGGCTCATTCTCCCTGACAGATGTAACACACCGCAGGGAGCTGGGATAAGAAAACGCGGTTCTTTTTGACAGAGGGAGCTCGAATGAAAGTGCAATATAAAAACTACTTTACCCTTTGTTCTTCCCTGTCACGTAAAAAAAAACCCCAAAGCAACCGAGACAGACTAAACCCTCCGCTCCGCCCAGCATTCGACCTTCCAAACATTGTGAACGCTTGAACTTACATCTATGGGCAACGTTTCATCTTCCTTTTCTGTTAATCTCATGTAAGAACGATCTACAAGACAGAAACACACACACGCATCAACCCCCCCCAGCAACAGCCAATACACAAAACCCCACCGGGACCTGGTGCGGGTCGCGCCGGCCCCGGACGGTCCCGCTCCCGGGGCAGCCCCCGCCACCCCCTGCCTTGCCGGGAGGGCGGAGGAAGCCGGGCCCGGCGGCGCTCCCTCCCTTCCTCCCTCCCCTTCGGGCTCAGCTCCCGGCGGGGCCCGCTCCGCTCCCCCCGCGGCCCGGCCCGCAAGGGCAGGGCCCCCCCAGCCGGCGGGGCTCCCCCGGGCCACCATGATGACGATGATAATGATAACGCTGATGATGATGACGGTGCTGATGCCGCCGCGGCCCATCCCGGCCCTCCCCCGGAGCCTCCGCCGGCGGCCGGGCGGGGGTGACGGGGCCCGGCGGGCCTCCCCTCGCCGCAACCCCCCCCCCCGCCCAGGGCATCAGTGCCCCCCGCCGCCCCCCTGCCGGCCCCTCGCTCACGCTGCGCCGCCGAGAAGGCCGCATGTGCCAGGGCGAAGAGGCCGAGCCCCACCAGCCCCTTCCACACCGAGGCGGCCGCCATCGCCGCCGCCGCTCGCCCCGCCGCCGCCGCCAGGGGCGCCCCCGCCGCCGGCGCACGGTGATGGCGTCACGGAGGGGCGGGGCCAGGCCGCGCCCGGGAGGGGCGGAGCTGGTGCCCTCGGGGGCGGGGCTTCTCGCGGAGGCGGGAGGGGGCGTGGCCGCGCCGCCGCTTTCCCACGCGGGACCGAGGCCATTGAGGTGGGGTAGCGACAGCTTCTCTGGGCAACCTGGGCCAGGGGCTCACTGCCCTCACCGCTAAGAATTTCTACCTAATATCTCATCTAAATCTCCCCTCTTCCAGTTTAAAACCGTTCCCCCTCATCCCATGGCTCCCCTCCCTGATCCAGAGTCCCTCCCCAGCTTTTCTGGAGCCCCTTTAGGGACTGGAAGGGGCTCGAAGGTCTCCCCGGAGCCTTCTCTTCTCCAGGCTGAACCCCCCCAGCTCTCTCAGCCTGTCCTCACAGCAGAGGGGCTCCAGCCCTCCCAGCATCTCCGGGGCCTCCTCTGGCCCCGCTCCAACAGCTCCGTGTCCTTCTGCTGTTGGTGCCCCAGCGCTGGAGGCAGCACTGCAGGGGGTCTCCCCAGAGCGGAGCAGAGGGGCAGAATCCCCCCCCTCGCCCTGCTGCCCACGCTGCTGGGGACGTGGTCGCCTTTCGGGGCGGTCCCCCGTCCCTGACACCTTGGCGGCCCGACCGTCCCGCACTCCGCAGGCTCCCAGCCCCCCTCACCGCCGGCCGCCCTTCCTCCCTGCTCGCTTGCTGCCCGCGTTCCCCCTCACGGCCTTCCACGCGCCGCCTTCCTCCCCCTTTTTGCCGGCTGAACCTCCCCCCCCGGCCCCGACTCAGCGCTCCGCTCCCCCGCCCCAGCCCCGTCCCTATCCGGGCTCCCGCCGCCTGTCCCCGCCCCGCAGCGCCTGCGCCCAGCGCCGCTTCCTGGTGGCGGCGGGGCCGGGGCCGGGGCCGGGGCCGGTACCGGGGCGATGGCGGGGCCGGTGCTGGCGGCGGCGGCGGCGGGGCTGTGGGCTCGGGGGGCGGCGGGCGGGGAGGTGGCGGTGGCGCGTCCCGGGGCGCTGGAGGAGGAGATCGTGTCGGAGAAGGCGGCGGAGGAGAGCCACCGGCAGGACAGCGCCAACCTGCTCATCTTCATCCTGCTGCTCACCCTCACCATCCTCACTATCTGGCTCTTCAAGCACCGCCGCGCCCGCTTCCTCCACGAGACCGGGCTCGCCATGATCTACGGTGAGGGGCGCGACCCCCCCCCCCCCGAACCCCCCACCCCCGCCCACCCCACGCACCCCCTCCGTGGGAAGCCCCGGGAGCCCCGTCCCAATCAGTCCCGGCTCTGCGCTGGGCCAACTGGAGAACACGGGCTGGCCACCTGCTTTCAGCCCGCCCTTCCCTTCGTGGGTGCCCTGTGGCCCCTCGCCGAGGGGCTGCGGCAGGGCCCCTTCCATGGGCGAGGGGGTGCGGGGACGCGGGGGGACGCGCCACGTCCCCTCCCTGTCATGGCTGGGTGCTCCCAGCTTGCCCCGTGCCCAGCATTATCTGGGTGTTGCTGGCAGGATGGTTGGTTGGTTGGTTGGTTGGTTTCCCAACCCAAGGCATCGAGGGCTCTCCAGGGCGACGTTACTCCGAAATCTCCGGTGGTGAGGAACTGGTTGGATTTTCCCAGGGCAGCTGCAGCGCGGGTGAAGCTGGCGGAGTCGAGGGCTACCACGTGCCAAGTGGCCTCGAAACCATGCCGCAGAGTACCAGCGAGTCCCGCTTACCTGCTCCAGGGCTGACAGTGGGGACATGGGGCAGGGCCTGTTGCAACAGTTCAAGGGGTAACGGCTTTAAATTGAAAGAGGGTGGATTTAGACTGGATATAAGGAAGAAATTTTTTACATTGAGGGTGGTGAAACCCCGGCCCAGGTTGCCCAGAGAGGTGGTAGATGCCCAATGCCTGGAAACATTCAAGGTCAGGTTGGACGGGGCTCTGAGCAGCCTGATCTGGTTGAAGATCTTCCTGCTCATGGCAGGGGGGTTGCACTAGATGGTCTTTAAAGGTCCCTTCCAACCCAAACCATTCTGTGGTCCTATAGATCAGGCTTTGCACTGGTTGCGAGCCTTGCGTCCCACACGCTGGGGCCAGAAGTTGTGTTTCCACCCTACATGCAGGGCACCTGAATTTCCAGAAGCTGTCCAAGAAGAACGGAGAGGCCATTTGGGAAGATGCTCCCACCCTTGGTTGTGCTCAGGGACCCGTGGGACCAGCAGCCTCATGTCCTGCTGCTCGGGGACCTGTGTGCACGAGCTCCTACTTTTGGGGTTCCTCCTCCTGCTGTGACGGGAGCGCCACGTGCGTTCCAGCAAAAAGTGGAGCGAGGCTGTGGGTCGGGGTCTGTAGCTGGTTGGATTTTAATGGTGGCCTGTGATTTACGACGTGACCTCGCGGAGTGGCCTGAACCATTGTACGGGGATGCGGTACGTGGCTCTGCCCGGGTTATCTAGCACGACTTGGAGTTCAGCCAAAGTAGGACTGGGAGTTGTGCTGGGGGAGCGATTAATGCGGCCACGGAGCCTTATCTACGTGAGATTTGTTGAGTGTAGGATTGAAAAGGTGTCTTCTGCTGAGTGCTGTGGCTAGTGTCTCTTCTCTGTGCTGTCCTTGCCCTTGTTGGTTGTGGGTGATGTGTGACCAAGCTTGGTCAGAGCAGGAGCGTGGCCGAGTCCACTGCCCAGCAGAGAGCTTTTCTCTGAAGGCTTTGACTCGACCTGTTCGGGCCGTTGGCTTTTGTGATCCTAAGTTTCGGTTAATCGGAGGTGTCCTTCCAAACGAAGGAGTGGAGACACTCGCGTCGGCCCAGAGGCACAGAATACTGGTGTGCCTTTTCAGAGTCCTGCAAGCCAGCGCCGAGGCGGGTGCAGGTGTTGCTGGCCTCCTGCCCGGAGCAGCGGTGGTCACCTCCCCGGGACGGGAGCTCTGCTGTGGCAGCACGTGCTTCCAGCACGGAAGGTCTTCTTTCTCCTGCTGCCCTGGAGCTCAACGATACACGGCCTTCCTATTCCTTTCATGCTTAACCTTGTTCTTCTTCTCCTGGAGTTTTCTTCCTCTTGGTCCTCCGTCCTGACCCACCTGATTGCTCCCCTTGTTCTCAGAGGACAACCTGGGTCGTTTTGGTCTCCTGCTGATCCGTAAAACGTATGTTTTCTGTCTGCTCTTTTGCAGACTGTGCTTAGAGAATTGCTGGCGAAATCAGTATCGTCACCCGTCTGGTCATGCAGAAAATCCCGAGTTTTTCCCTGCTCTCAAGGCTTGTGGCCTTTTTTTGCTTCTTAGGTCGTGACAAGCTGCCATAGGAAAAGGGAGGTGTAATTTCCCAAGGAGTGGTGAGATGCTGCTGTTTTATAGTGACAACTTAAAAGCTTCAGGGAGCAAAGCAGGTACCGCTTCTGCTGGGCTATGCCCAGCCCCCTGCGATACTTTCAGCCCCAGCGATGCTTTCAGCCCCGGGGAAGTCCGCTGAAAACGTGGAAGTGCTGCAGCAGGCAGGCTGCAAAACAGACCCTGAAATCTGGGCGAGAGATGCAATTTGTAAAAGCTTGTCTTTTTCTAATTCAAAAAAAAAAAAAACAAACAACCCAACAACTACGTCAAATAAAACTTTTCCGTGCATCTCTTCGTGCTGAAATACATCGGAGTTTCCTTGGGGTCTGTGTTTTTACTGTAGGTTATAAGCTCTTGCTCCGGGTGGATTTATATCTTACAAATCACGCTATTGGCTCAGAGCTGATGCTCCGGAGCTAGGCACAGGCTGGGCTCATTTCACGGTGACAGACAATAGGTGTTTAGTAGCCCCTAAGCTTCATTTCAGTGTTTAAAATGAGGATCCCGCATGGGAGGTACTCAACAGTTAGGATGATTAATTGAACGCTCTTGTTTCAGTTCTTCTCGGGGTCTGACGGGTGGATGTGGCAGGAGCTTCTCTAGAAGTTTAGTTTCCTTGTACTTGTTCCCACTTGGCCCCTGGATTGCGTACGTCTGAATTGCTTGTTTCAGGTTGTCTTTGGTTGCTCGCTGCATTTTTTTCTTTCCTTTCGGTGTCTGGATTAATGCTCGCCTGGGGATCCTGTGTGCTTCCATTGTTCTTAAGTGCCTGAATGGTAATATATTAGTCTTCATTTAAAACTTTACCTCGGAAATGTTCAACAGCACCTTAAAAAAAAAAAAAAAAAGCCCATGGGCTTTTGTTCTTTTTAATGAAGTTGGGAGGAATGCAATGAAAATAATGTTTTGCACTTTGCATAAAAGAACTCAATTAATTCACCAGCTTTGCCTTTAGCTTCTCTGCTCCTTGCAGCTCTCGGCTGGCAGCTTCCTTGGTGTCAGGTTCCCTCCCCTCCGCTCCCTCCCAGGGCTCAGTTTTGTAAAACTTTTGGCTGCCAAAGCATGTCGATACTGGCGGAGCGGCTCACGGGTTGCTGCTGGGGCGGCCCTTCGAGCGCCAAGAGAGTCTGAAGCATTTCCTAAGAGACCGTCTGAACCAGGAGGACCTACATGGTCCCCTGGGCTTGGTCCAGGTAGCCTGAGCCCAGGACTGGGTTTGGTGTCTGAAAAATAACTTGGCAGCCGAGTCAGGTTTGTCCCAGGTGCCTCCAGCGAGCATCGTTAGGTGGGGAGGGATGATTAGAGGTCCAGGGTTGGACAGGAGGGGTTGGTGGTGGGGTCATCTTAATGCTGGGGGAGTAGTTGGCTTTAAGCAGCGCACGGCGTGCTTTCCCTCTAAGTCCCTCTGGTGGTATCTCCTTCTGCTGATCTGTACTGGCACCTGGGTGTCTCTTCCCGCCCAGGTCCGGAGAGCTCTGGCAGCCTCCCAGGCAGCGTGTCACCGGGCAAGAGAAAATGCCTGATTTTTGGAGCCCCAAGCACAGCGGTTTTGCTAGATCACTGTCAGGTTATACATCCCTTTTCCCTTGTCCTATTCCTGGCCAGAGTGGGAATTCGGCATGTGGGGCCGGGAGCAGCTGCTGTGCGATGGGGATTAAGAGCGGAGAGGCGGGCGAGTCAGGATCACCCTGAATTCCCCGCAGCAATGTCCCTCCGTCCCTCCTGCCTCTCATCGCCAAGCGCTGAGCCTGGGCATTTAAAGGGATTGCTGGATGTGTTTCCAGCTGAGAAAAGAAAGGCAGCTGCTGGAGGTTTCTGACTCCCGCATGAAGCTCTAAAATCGACTTTTTTTTTTTTTTTTTTTTAAAAAAAGGACTGTTTAAAAGCCACCCCGGGTGACGTTCCCTGAAGCAGCTCTCCTTGCCTTCTTCTGCCAACAGGGACCTTTTCTGCTACTGTCGGGGCGGTTCTGTGCCAACAGTGCAGGATAAAGCCCAAAGCGTGTGGTGAGCCCATGGCAGACTGCGCATGGCTTAAAAGCATGGGTAGCTTTGTGAGAGCAGCCCAGCTGTGCTGCAGAAGCGCCGGGCTAGAGCAGGGACTGGGTTTTGGGTGCAGCCTGGTCCCTGAGATGTCACCGGTGTGATGGGTTAGCAGCGGTGAGTCTCTGTCTGCAGCCGATTCTTCTGCCTCTGCTGATGGGCTGGATGTGTGCTTGGGTGGCCCTGCTCTGCATGACATCCCCCGGGGATGGGAGCTGGGGCTTTTCTTCTGGCCATCGGCAAAAAGAGCAAATCTCGTCCTGGAAAACTGCTGTCAAGGGAAGAGAAGGCAAAAACAGGGCGGCAGATTGGGAACTGGCTGCAGGAGACGCTGAATCGGTCTCCTGCCCGGCCTCCTGCACGGCCACGGCAGAGCCCAGGACCTGCTCCTGTGAGATGGGGGGGTTCAGCCTGGAGAAGAGAAGGCTCCAGGAGACCTTCGAGCCCCTTCCAGTCCCTAAAGGGGCTCCAGGAAAGCTGGGGAGGGACTCTGGATCAGGGAAGGGAGCCATGGGACGAGGGGGAATGGTTTTAAACTGGAAGAGGGGAGATTTAGATGAGATCTGAGGAAGAAATTCTTGGCTGTGAGGGCAGTGAGCCCCTGGCCCAGGTTGCCCAGAGAAGCTGTGGCTGCCCCATCCCTGGAGGGGTTCAAGGCCCGGCTGGACGGGGCTTGGAGCAACCTGGGCTGGTGGGAGGTGTCCCTGCCCAGGGCAGGGGGTGGAACTAGATGGTCTTTGAGGTCCCTTCCAACTCAAACCGTTCTATGATTCTATGATTCCCTTCAGTCGGGGTTGTGCCCTGCCTGTAGGAAAGCACAGAGCAAGATCTTAATTAAGGCAACAGTCAAGAAGCAGGAGCGTCCTGGGAGGCAAATGGAGAAGCCTTTCGAGTGTTGCGGTCTCCGTTTAGTTCCCACGTGTCTGAAAGCTTTTCATAAATGTGTGGTTCAGAGATGGGGTTAAGATCCAGCATTTCTGTGGCGGCTCAGCGCTGCCTTAATCGAGGAGTTTCCAAACCCTTTTGTGCTGAAGGCTACGTGGAGAGGTGTCTCGTGGGCCATCCCTCCTCCCCAGCCTGCAGATGTCCAAAAGCGGAGGGCGCTGGGCACACTGCGCGGGTGGGAAGGAGCCGGAGGAGCCGGCGCGATGCAAATGCCGTTAGTCTGGACGCGAGACCTCAGAGCGCAGCTCGTCAGCTGTGCGGCAGACGAAAAGTGCCGTAGAAATTGCTGACTTGCAAACGAACCCCGCGATACTGTGGTTCTGTGATACCCCTGCTCAGCAGCTGGGCCGGAGGCAGCGCGGGCTCCCGGGGCTGCCCTCGTGGTGCAGAGCTGGAGCTTGCTGGGGGCGAGGAGCTGATCCGGGTGGTCGGCCCGGATTGGGAAACTTCCATGGTTTTTAGGGAATGGGGATCGCTGCTGTGTGCTGCAAAAGCTCCCCGGTGCGGGAGGAGGCTGTATGGTGCTACAGCGTCTTAGGAAGGATGCTCAGCATCCTCGGAGCATTCGTGATGGTTGTTTGGTAGCTTTTTTTTGATCCCCTACAAAAATGAAGAGTTTAACGTATTTCTGCAGTGGCAAAGCGTGATGCCGTCAGGTTTTTGGGTGCAACGTGCATAGTTTGGGCATGTGTGAGCAGCCTTGCCCGGGTCCCCAGCTCTGTGCCAGCAATGCCAGGGTCCTTGCCCTAAGAAAACCAGTGTACCCTAGATGTTGGCTGTTTGCAGCTCTAGAGCGAGGGTCTGACTGATTGTTGGGTAATTAAAATCCTTCAGGAACAGTCCATGGCTGGTGTCCATGGACCATGTTAGTGTTCGTATGCTGGTGTCCATGCACATCCACACGAGCATGGAGCATTTGCGTGGCTCATGGGAGGACACGGGTGGTTTAATATCACGCAATTATTTGGATGGTGGTTGTGCTCAGCAGCTGAGCAGAGGGTCAGGGTCCTGGCACACCGGGTGCTGCATCCGTGCTCAAAGAGACCATCCCAGGAGTTTGCCACGGCTCGTCTCACCCACCCGTGTCCCTCCCCAGGGGTCCTGGTCGGCGTGGTCCTGCGCTACGGCATCCACGTCCCCAGCGACGTCAACAACGTGACGCAGAGCTGCCAAGTGCAGACCAGTCCCGCCACGCTGCTGGTGAACGTCAGCGGAAAGTACTACGAGTACACCCTGAAGGGGGAAATCAGCGCCCAGGAGCTCAACAACGTCCAGGACAACGAGATGCTGAGGAAGGTAAGGGAGTCGGCGGCTGGAGAGGTGAGCGATGGTCCCCACTCCCTCCATGGGGACGGATCCTGTATCTGCTGGATTAAGTGATTTTTTTTTTTTAATTTATTTTTTATTTTTTGACTTCAGTCAGATTGCGATCAGCTATAGAATGTTAAGTTGAACGCGATGTAATGGAACTCTAGTTTCAGCTGATCTTAATTTGAGCTGTTTAGACTGTGGGCTCTGTCTCCAAAAGATCCCAGACACATCCTCAGCGTTCACCCGACGGCGTTTCATCTGGCGGGAGTACAGGGTTTCCTCCGTCTATTTTATATGACATTTTATTTGTGTTTTGTCTCGGAAAGTCTTAACAAACTATTTAACTGTTGGTTGTTTTCTGTTTTTTTTTTTTTTTTCCTTAACAGGTGACTTTTGATCCTGAAGTATTTTTCAACATTTTGCTTCCTCCAATTATATTTTATGCAGGCTACAGCTTGAAAAGGGTACGTGCCTTTACAGCGCCTACGTTTTTAGTTCCTCTGCCTCCAGAGCATTTTTAATCCTTGAGCGTGCTTTAATGCTTGCTCAGCAGGCCAGGGCTGCGGAGCTGGGTACGGTTTTCCCCGGTAGATGCGGGATTGTAGGAAGCGGGGCTGAGAGTGCCCCTCTCGGTCTCGTCCGTCCCTCTGCCCCGGGAAGGGTCAGCGACTTCAACCGTTTCCAGCGTGGGTTTGCACGGGGAGTTTGGAGGTCAGCTGGGCCGTTCCAGCCACCCTTCCTTTGGAACCACGTAGGAGGGTGGGAAGGTTTTAGAGAGCAGCAGCTCTCTGAAATGCTGATTTGGAAGGAGGGGAAAATCATCCTGTTTAGCTTGCGGGAGGAGGAAGGAGGAATGCTGCTGGGTTAGGAAATCAGTTCCCAGGACTCGGAACAGCACCTTATTAAATAGACGGGTACAAGAAAATGCTATGTTCATGTTTATTAATGCTGCATTAAAATCTGCTGGTCTGGCAGTGTACGCCGTTGTGCTGGGCACCATTCTGCCGTGCTTGTCCGGCTCGTGGTGTCTGAGCTAGGTGCGAGCTGCGCGGCTGCCTGTGCAGGCTTGAAATAAATAGTTAGCGAAATATAATTCAGTGGTTTGTTTTTGTTGTTTTATTCCCCCCCCCCCCCTCCTTCTAGAGGCACTTCTTCAGAAACTTGGGATCCATCCTAGCATACGCTTTTCTCGGCACGGCGATCTCCTGCCTGGTGATCGGGTGAGTGGTTGGAGCTGGGCCGGTTGTTCCGCTGGGGCCTGAACCGTGCTCGGAGGCAGCGCTCTGAGCCTGGAGCTGCGGCCGCTAATCCCAGCCCCGAAACATCACACGGGCTCTCCGCTACCGCCCCTCAGCAGCGGCAAGTAACGCTGTTTACTGTCCAAACTTTCCCTGTGTGGGCAGGGCGATTGCTGTCTAATTGCGTAGTGCTTTCTCAGCATCCCACACGGAATATACCCGGCGAGGAAAGTTTCACGCTTCTCTGAAGATTGTCTTGAAAAAACAGTCGGTAACTTCAAATTATTGAAAGCACAGCCCTAGCAAGCGTGAGACGCAGGAGCAGAGGGCAGGATCATAAACGCATGTCCTGTCCTTACTTGCTGGGAGCAGGTGCCTAGCGAGCACAGATTGTGTTTCAAATTATTTATCCCTCTGCGCAGAGGGAGCTAGATGATTCCCGCTCTGAATAGTAGCGCGCCGGCTGGCGTAGGGTGTTTTCCACGGGGGACTCCGGCAGATTCAAGCAAACTCAGCATCCGCATTTTCTGTTGCTCACGGAAAGTTTCGGCCCATTTCAAAGTCAGGCCAAGGTCATCCCGCTGAAACGCGTAAATGTGAAACGCTGAAAAACGATCGCGAGACCTCATGAGCCCAACTGCTGCTGTTCTTTAGTCGCGTTATGCTCGTGGAGGAGTTTCGGTCACGGTTCCTCGCCGGTGCTGTGTCTGTGGTGCGGTGCGGCGGGTGGTTTGGTGCGCGTGGTCCGGCACTCCCCTCGAGACCGTGGCCCTGGGGTTTCACCAGGCTCGGCTCATCAGTTCTTCAGCGTTCCTGTGTTTGGATAACTTCGGGGGTTAATCTGGCAAATTCAGGGGAATCGAGCCCATTTGGGTGTCGTTACAAGGCACTGCAGAGATGAGTAATTGCCTCTTCTGATCACCAGCTCTGTCGTGTATGGCTGCGTGGCACTGATGAAAGTCACCGGGCAGCTCGGGGGAGACTTCTACTTCACTGACTGCCTCCTGTTCGGGGCCATCGTATCGGCTACTGACCCAGGTATGTTAGGGGGTTGTTTCCCCCCTCATTTTACCTATTTGATCCGGTTTGAGTTGTGGGGAAGAGGGGAAGAAAGTCTGAACCCGCTGGAAGTTCTCTTTTTCTGAATTTTGGAGTTTATTGGCAACATTCCCAGAGGTCTAGATTTGTCTCCATGCCTTCTCATTTCCTTCCAGTTCTGTGTAACGTACCTTCCAAACCTCTGCTTCCTAAATCTTTCTTTGCAGTGAAGTCCCAGCAGTCTCTCCCTTGACTTGGCTGGGTTTTGGGACAGGCCCCCTGTGTTTCTGCCGTCCTTTGCCAACGGCTGACGCAGAACAAGATGCGTGACGTGGGGAGGGTTCAACTGACAGTTTTAGTTTGGCTGATTTCCTTCCGCTTCTGTTTGGGTGGGATTTTGGAAGGTGCTAATCTAATCGGAAGCTGATTTTAGCGAACAGTGCTGAGGACAGTAGTGACACTGTGAAGTGAAGCACTTTGTCAGTTAAAATTGTGAAAAGCACGCCTTGTCCAACCGAATTTCACATCATTCGCCATTCCTTTTACACGGTAGCTGTTTATTTGCACGTTCCAGCTTCACCTGAAAGCACAGGACCACAGAACGGCCTCTCCTTCCTCCCGCCCTGCGCTGAACAGGGCTCCAATGTCTTCCTTTGCAGCCTGCGTGGGGGTTGGCAGCATTAACCCCCCTCCGGACGTTACAGTAGCTTTGGGGGATCTTTTTAAATGCAGATATGGGTCAGGTTTGCACTCAAGGGAGAGATCGCACACCTGGATAAGCCAAGTCTGCTGCCCTTTCGAAACAAGTGCCGTTCCAGCTGCCGTTTCCAGATGAGTCGGGACTTTTACCTGCTCATCTTGACAATGAGTCATTTCTGGTTTCAAAGGCAAAATGAGGAGCGTTGTACGTGTGTGCATATGTGCAAGAACAACGCTGCAGAACATAGCCTGCGGCGTAACGTGGTAGTAGCCACATCTGTCTGCCAGGTGGAGATGCGAGATGTGCGTTCCCCGTGAGTTTTTAATAATTTATTTTTAACGTTTCCCTAAGATTTGCCAGGTAGCGGTGTGGCTATTACTGCTGATATTTTTATTTAAAAAAAAACAACAATGCAAACCTTAAAAAAAAAAAAAAAAAAAAAAAAAAAAGAGCTAAAATGATGTCCCAGCTTCTCTGAGCATGTTTCGGATGGGTGTGCGTTCAGGCCACCGGTTCCTTTAGCTGCTCCTGCGTGGCTGTGAGGTTGAGCATCCTCCCCGTAGCTTAGCCGGGGTGTCAACATCGAGAGGGGGGGCACGTTGGCAAAGCGGGGAGCACCCCACAGGTGTGATGGTGATGCGGTAGCTCTGAGGGCAGATGGGCAGAGGCCAGGCAAGGACCGTAGGTAGAGGTGATGCTTACAAACGCTGCAGACGAGCTGGTGGTGTCATGTCCCTTCTCCAGGCTTCAAAATAGGAATGAGAAGATTTCCCAGGTAAATATGGAGCATTTCCCGGTGCATCAATGCGCTAAACCCCCTCCAGCGCGCACAGATGAGTCCCTGAATGCTGTGTTGAAGGACTTTCACAGAAGCTGATTGGAATTAGCTCAGCCGGAGCTGTGCGCGATGCACCGTGTGTTACATCTTGCTGGCTTTAGGTGTTGTGACCTTTTTGCAAGGCTGACACGTAAAACCCGCTGCGTTTTCATTATCTTCTCGGAGCTGCTGGGTTGCGGAAGGGCTTGAGGGTATTCCGATCTCCGCCACGTGGCTGTAAATCGCAAGAAAAACCCCCATGTGGGGTTTGAGCCGATGCCTGGCTTTTCCCAGTTATGTCTGGAACGTTAACACATCTGTGCTGGCACTTCCAGCGTGTCAACCTCTGTTGAATCTGTGGATTTCTCTCGGAGTTTCAGGCATGGAAGGAAAAGGCAGCCATCGTCCTGGACAAGCCTACATCTTCCTGGCCTTCTGCAGGTGAAGGAATGCTCTCCGTGACGCTCTGAGCTAACGGCATCCCAAAAGCTGGGTGGCTCGTGTCAGCGTGGTACCGTGGTCCAGCCTACGAGCTCAGACCCTCAGGAGGCTCCGAGCAGAGTTTGCTCACGTCTGCCCACGAAAAACTCAACAGACCTAATGCCCAGGGTGTGTTTTAGCAAAAGGAGGAGGGAAACGATAAAGCAAATCCAAATCCGAAAGGGCAGAAGGAAGACTCTTGAAGGGAGCACAGGGGGTGGCTGGCACCATCGCAGCAGAGTGGCACAGACGGGCAGGAAGGCAGCTTTCTAAAAAGGGGCGTTTTGTCTTTGATTACACCAAAATAACGGCACCTTTTTGAATGTCTCTCTATTTTTCTATTTGTCAGTGACTGTTCTTGCCATATTCCATGAACTCCAGGTTGATGTTGAGCTGTATGCCCTTCTCTTTGGCGAAAGCGTCCTCAATGATGCCGTTGCCATAGTGCTGTCTTCGTAAGTGTGTTCTGTTTTTATTTTTAATTGTTATGTATGTTACATGTCAGGCGTTGCGGGGAGCCACTAGGCCTTGCTCCTGTAAAATGGGAGCACCGGTGTTTGCAAGAGCAGATTTCCATATTGCGTGTCCCCAGAAGCTCTAGTGACCTTCTGATGCATCTCCTCATTGCGCACCGCAGCTTGGGATGGCGGGTTGTCCTTACAACTTCCCCCTGCATGATGGATGGTTTTGTTTTGCTTTTATGGCCAGTTGACCCAGCCAGAGGGAAATGGGAAAAGCCTCGTGTCTGCTTTTTAGCCGCAGGACCCCACTGAAACCCCTTGCTGATGGCTTTGTTCCTACCTGTCTTCCTTCCTATCCACAGATACCTGCTTTTGGTTAGGCGGAAATAGTTGGTAAAGCAGCTGTTTCCTTTCTCTCCCCACTTTCGGCGCATGAGGAAGATGGTATTTCTTACAGCCCTGGACCAAACACATGGGAAACTTGCTGGCTTTCTAAAGAATGTTTTATATTCTTTAGTATTTTATGTCCTCTGCACATAGGACGTATTTTACCTGTGTTTTCACTGTGTTGTCATCACAGGAATTTGTTTGGAACTATATAATATCTGCAATGGTGACGGGTTAACGTATAGCTAAGACTAATGCAGAAAATATTTCTGGAATACTTGTCACTCCGGCGTGCTGGTTGCGTGGGTTTTACCGAGGTGGAGGCAGCAAGTAACATATTGTCAGCTGCGTATCGTCACCCGCGTGAGTTGTGTTTGCTGAAGTGAATGTTTTCCGTTGAGGTTTCTGGAGCTGTTTGTATGGCTCGCCCTGGCTTTTGTGCTGGAGGCGTCACCGCTGGTACGAGAGTAAACGCTGCATAGCCAGGTCGTGTATAAGAAGCGATGCTGCGCGGGGAGGAGACGGGGTCCCACCTCTGCTGGGAGGTTCTGGGTGGGAGTGGGTGGGTTGAGCAGCAGAGCAGTGACGTTTGCGGTGGATCTCCGCACACGTAGGTGACTGCGCCGTGCGCGCTCATTTTGCCTCTTGCACTGTCTCAGTACCAGCTTCGCAGCTCTTGCTCTGATCTCCTGCCTTCCTCTTTCCACAAGCGGAGTTCAGTCCGCCCCTCCTTCCCCAAAATGAGATAATTTGCACCAAAACAGCAGCCCTGAGCTGCAGTCAGCAGGTATTTTGCTGCAAGGCTTGTTCGTTTGTGCAGCCCAGCCCAGCAACATGCTGGCTTCCCAAGAGTTTCTCAGCAGCTGGCCTGTACCTGTTTTAAAGTTTATCATGGTGACCGTAAGGAGCGTGAGGCAGCCCCGGTCAGCACGGCGGGTACCGCTTGGTGCGGGTATCTCGGGGACAGCCTCCAGTCACCTGGACACAGCCACATCTTGGGTGCAAGGAGGAGGTGAGGGCCTCTTGCTCCAGGGAGGAGAGCTCCTCCGAGAGCAGCCCGGAGCTCCTACTCGTGGTTCCCCTTTTTTAAATTTGGTTTGGCGTTTGCCTGTTTCACAGCAGAGGCGTAAGTGGGGGGAACCCTGTGGGGATGGTTCTGCTCCCACAAGCAGAAGACCTGCTCCCCAGTTAGGAGAAGTAGAGTTGGGAAGATGAGGAATTGGGGGGTTTCTGCAGGGCTGGGCTCTGTTGATGAGTGGGCAGCAGCTAGTGACGGGTGCTGCCTTGTCCCCAGGGCGAAGAGGGGCTCCAGCCGTGGCCGGCTGAGTATGTGGCTTTGGTGGTTGTCCTGGGAAGTGCTGTCAGCTCCTTGCCAATGGTCTTGCACCTCAGGAGTAATAACCCCATACACCGGTACAGGTTGGGGTTGACCTGCTGGAGAGCAGCTCTGCAGAGAGAGACCTGGGAGTCCTGGTGGACCACAAATTGCCCATGAGCCAGCAATGTGCCCTTGTGGCCAAGGCAGCCAATGGCACCCTGGGGGGCATCAAGAAGAGTGTGGCTGCAGGTGGAGGGAGGTCATCCTCCCCCTCTGCTCTGCCCTGGGGAGGCCACAGCTGGAGTGCTGTGTCCAGTTCTGGGCTCCCCGGTTCAAGAGGGACAGGGAACTGCTGGAGAGGGGACAGCAAAGGGCTACCAAGATGCTGAGGGGACTGGAACACCTCTCTGATGGAGAAAGGCTGAGGGATTTGGGTCTCTTCAGTCTGGGAAAAAGACGACTGAGGGAGGACCTTATCAACGCTTATAAATACTGAAAGGGGGGGTGTCAGGAGGATGGGGCCAGGCTCTTCTCAGTGGGCCCCGGGGACAGGACAAGAGGCAACGGGCACAAACTGGAACACAGAAAGTTCCACCTCAACGTGAGGAAATATTTCTTTCCCTTGAGGGTGGCAGAGCCCTGGCACAGGCTGCCCAGAGAGGTGGTGGAGTCTCCGTCTCTGGAGACATTCCAACCCCGCCTGGACGCGTTCCTGTGCCACCTGCTCTGGGTGACCCTGCTCTGGCAGGGGGTTGGAGTGGGTCATCTCCAGAGGTCCCTTCCAACCCCTACAGTTGTGTGATTCTGTGAATCTGGGCATCGTCCCTGTGCCGGGGGAGGATGAGGAGCCAGGGCTGGTGCTGCCCAGGGCTGGGAGTCCTCCATGGTTTCTACCAGGAGCTTGGTGACCCCCGAGGCTCCTCTCCTCCCTGCTTTTGGTCCTGGACAAGTGTCCGTTCCCGTGCTTGGGGAGCAGGATCCGTGCCTTTCTGTTCCTGCCTTGTGCTGTCCTGGCCTGGCCTGACTTGGTGGCAGGGAGGTGGTTGCAGGATGAAGAGGAATTGAACCCAGAACCGAAAGCCGGTGGGCAGTGAGGTCCTGGGGCTGTGGTTAGTGAGCGGAGGGGGAAATGCAGCTGCAGGGTCTCTGCTTGCTTCCGAAGGGAGTTTCCACAGGGGCTAAATGCCACGGGGAGTCCCGTGGGCGGGGATAGGGGAAATAAAGCACACAAAGGGCAGGGTTAAAACACAAAACCGACATCCAAACAGTTGGTTATGGAAGGGAAACGAAACCAGTCTGGATTAAAAAAAACCAACACGCCCCAAACCCCAGAATAGGAGCACAGTGGTGAATAGGAAGTAGAGGATGGGATTGATGAAAGAAATTAAATCACAGGGAGAAATCTGCAGCTTGCAGTGTAAAAGAAATGCAGAAAAATGAAACGTATTAAAAACAGGGAAGTTTCGCAAGGGAAGTGAGCCGGGATGTGCTGGAAAGGGGAGGATTGTCATTCGTGTTGCAGAAAAATGCTGGTGTGTAGTGAGGGGAGAAAGCTGCAGGATGTGTGCGCGAGGCAGTAACTTTCCATTCCAGCATAATTCAGGAGGTTAAACAGCAAATGTTTAAAGTTCACATCCAAGAGTTTTAACGGAGCCAGCTGAGAGATTGCTAACTAGAAAGTTAATGTTTTCGGTAAGTTTACATCGAAGAAAGCGATGTAAGAAGTAAGGAGCTGATATTAAAATGGGATTTAGGAGATGGCTATGGGACCCCTCGATCTCAGCCTTTCCAAGTAAAACAGTGGAATGCCGGAGGCAAGGCTCAGGAGTTAGGAGGGAGCGGGTTCAGAGATGGCATCAGCGCGGCATCTCGTCGCAGAGGTCTGTTGAAGTTCGGGGGATGATGATACTAGCGGTGCGGTAGTGAACCGGCACTGCTCCGTTTCCCTTGCTACCCTGCGATATTCCGCTTGAGAACTCGGAGCAGTGCAACATCAATGTAGTGCGTGTTAAATGCTGTAGAACGGCATAACTTAGAGTTCTCCGGAGGACATTCCCGTCAGCCGCCTCTGTGGAGTCGGCGGAGAAATGTAAGCTTCCCACTTGGATGCTTTGTGGTCCCAGACTGCCTGGCTTTACTGAGGGCTGCTGCCAAACCCCCAAAATACCATCATAAATGATGGGCTGTCGCCTAGCAAATATATTTGCAGGAGATCATGGACGAGACGGGCTTTGAGCTGATGCTCTCTAACGTCTAGAAGGAGCAAATGCGGAGCCGCGCCTCGGAGGGGTGGCTGAACAGCGGAAAGCTGGCCAGGAGCGAAGGGGATCCCAAACTCCATGGGCACGTGCTGCTATCCCGGGGGAATTGCGGTGTGGGTCTCGGGTTTTGACTCCCTGGTTTCTTGGGCTTGGTGTTGGCAGGTGTGGTAGCACTTTGCAGAGCTCAGGTAGCACCGTGGAGGTGCCTCTCCCTCCGGACTAAGGAGTGTTTTGTTCTTGTGTGTGCTTTTCCTCCCTCTTTCAGTTCAATCGTCGCGTACCAGCCGGCGGGGGACAACAGCCACACGTTTGATGTCACAGCGATGTTCAAGTCCATCGGGATCTTCCTGGGAATATTCAGTGGATCTTTTGCAATGGGAGCAGCTACTGGAGTTGTGACAGCTTTAATATCCTTTTTGTTGGCTTTTCCAAGTGTTTGGATAACAGCTTCTTTTCTGTCTGCGCTGCATTTCACTCAGATCCAGCGTTTCATGACTTTTTTTGCCTAAATTAATGAAAGGTAACGCCGTAGCCTTTTTAAGGGCAGGCTATGTAGCGTTGCTGCGATACACAACTGGATTTGATATCCTCTCCGCTGACGGGTTCTCTCCAAATTGTCCTTAACCATCTGCAACGTCACCAAGTTCACCAAACTCCGGGAGTTCCCGTTGCTGGAGACCGGCTTGTTCTTCCTGATGTCCTGGAGCACGTTCCTGCTGGCCGAAGCGTGTGGCTTTACAGGCAAGCTCCAGCACAGCCCTGCGCCTGGGACGGAGATCGGCAGGGACGATGGGCCTCTTGAGTTTTGCTTCTCCCAGTATCGATAGCAGCCGGGGCCGTCCCTCTGCTTTCAGAAGTTTAATTATTCCGGGTTCTGGGGTTATTGCATGAAGTCCCCTGCTCTACTGGGGTGTAGCTCGGCTCCCTTTTCATGACCAGGAGTCTAACGTGATGCTCTGCTCCCCAGGTGTGGTGGCCGTGCTCTTCTGCGGGATCACGCAGGCCCATTATACCTATAACAACTTATCCACAGAGTCCCAGCACAGAACGAAGCAGGTGAGAGCTCCTCAGCCCCCTTCAGCTTCTCTGAATTTCAAGTGGAATATTTTTTCCTTCCCTCTCGCCAGAATTAGGTGCAACCGTCTTTCTACAGATGGATTTTCCTAGGGCTGCTTCTGCAGAAGCATGGATTGCGTGATGGATGGGCTGACACGTTTTTCTTGTTAAATCTATGTTATGTCTAACTCGCTTTTAATTTGTTTTTTCTCTTTCAGTTGTTTGAGCTTCTGAATTTCTTGGCAGAAAACTTCATCTTCTCCTACATGGGACTTGCCCTGTTCACCTTCCAGAACCACGTCTTTAACCCTACCTTCGTGGTGGGGGCTTTCGTATCCTTTGGAGCCCATTTTATAAAACAAGAAAAGAAAGGGAGAGGTGCCCCATGCCTAAGTTGTGTGTCTCATTCAAATGCGTGGGGCTTTTTTCAGTCAGTCTAGCTGCATTTTCAAATGGGGATTTCTCCCGTGTAGTAGTCTTTTTGCTGGTTATTTTAAGAAGATGGAGATTCTTTTCCCAGCTTTTCTGTTTAGCTTTTTCCCTCGTCTTGTCTTGTTTCTTGGGCATTCAGTTTGGCTGCTGCGGGGACTCGGCGTTCCATGTGATCGTGGTGCCGAAGCGCTGGGCTTTGTCGCGTGGCACCAGGGGTGGCTTTGCAAGCGGGGACCGCCTGCTATAGCCGTTTATTTCCTCTTTTCTCTGCTGTTCCTTTTGTTTGACCCTGCAAAAAGCTTTTTTTTTTTTTTTTTTTGGTCAAATAGCCCAGTTAAAGCCACAGTAGATGCCTCTAAATGATGTCATGAGAAAGGATTTCCCCTTCTGCAGGCTGATGCTAACGGAAACTAGCTATCGGCCCTGGTATGTCTTGGAAAAACAAGGATTTTGAAGGAATTTTTTTTCATATCACAGGGAAGCCAGTTCAGATGTGCAGAATTATTTTCACCCTTTGCAACGAAGCAGGTTTATACCAGTAAATAACATGCTGTTATCTTTGCCGGTGCTGGCGCATGGGTTTGCGGCGGGGTCCTCTGAGTCTCCCCACTGAGCTTTTGCGGGGCTGCGGTGGGGTAAAGGGAGCGAAGAGCCGGGAAATGCCGTTTGGGTGGTTCGATTTGAAATTTTGTGCCGTGCCTCTTCAGTAGGAACCGGCTAACTCGCCGATGAAATAGCTCATTCATGAGAGAGATCATGAAATACGTCTCTCATGCAAATTCATGATGTTCAGGAAAGAACATAAAAGCTGGAAGCATTTTCCATATTATTCAGGGCTGCGCTGAATACTGGCTCCAAGATTATTTTTGCCATCTGGGTGCTGGTATTAAAAGACACAGCTTCAAAGATAAAAAGCAATATGAAGGGGCTGGTGATTCTTGTATCTCGCAGGCTATGAAAACAGAAAGAGTATTAGGGGTTTTTTTTCCCTTCTCAACTGCTGCTGCTTTCATTTTGCTGAATAATCTTTGGGAATGCGACTTGGCTTAAAGCTTCAAACCCAGCTGTGAAGTGTGGGAATGTCAGAGGGGTGGTGGTAGCTGTGATAACTTGAGCTTCGCAGAGGACAAATAATTCTTGGGGTGAAAAACGACCTGGCAGGGGAGAGCGTACGGTGGGAAATGGTGTTTTTTCTCTCCTCTCGCTCATCCAACCTGTCCTCTCGGCATTTCCCTTGTTTATTTGGGCTATTGGTGAATCGCAATGTGTGCTTGGCTTCGGTGAGGCCCTTCCCGCACTGCTGTACCACTCAGAGCTGGGTTATTTTCTTTGCATCCAGAGGACCGGCGTTTCTGAGGCTCCCCAACGTTTCCGTCACGCAATAGCGTGATTCCACCACGCTCTGCGCAGAGGTGGGATGCGGTGGGAGACGTAGCAAGAGGAATTTCCTTAACATGTGCAAATACAGCTTGCTATCTTCCTAGGAAGAGCTGCCAATATTTACCCACTGTCATTTTTGCTGAATTTGGGGAGAAGGAATAAGATTGGAACAAATTTACAGCATATGATGATGTTTGCTGGTACGTTATTGCATTCTTGCCTCCAACCATGTGGCCCATCTGCACTTCCTTGCCTGCAAGCACCTGGAAATTTTCTTTATCAACTCTAAATCTCTTATGGGTGATGTCTGGAGAAGACACTGGGCAGGAGAGGGCTCCCTTAGGCTTGGTGGTGTGAATGCCTTGGTTTTGAGATGTAGGAACAAGCACAAAACCAGGCTGGGCAGAGAATGGATTGAGAGCAGCCCCAAGGAGAAGGACTTGGTGGTGTTGGTGGATGAGAAGCTCAACGTTCACGAGCAATGTGTGCTGGCAGCCCAGAAAGCCAACCGCATGCTGGGCTGCATCCCCGGCAGCGTGGGCAGCAGGGCGGGGGCGGGGATTCTGCCCCACTGCTCCACTCTGTGAGACCCCCCTGCAGTGCTGCCTCCAGCGCTGGGGCACCAACAGCAGAAGGACACGGAGCTGTTGGAGCGGGGCCAGAGGAGGCCACGGAGATACTGGGAGGGCTGGAGCCCCTCTGCTGTGAGGACAGGCTGAGAGAGCTGGGGGGGTTCAGCCTGGAGAAGAGAAGGCTCCGGGGAGACCTTCCAGCCCCTTCCAGTCCCTGAAGGGGCTCCAGGAAAGCTGGGGAGGGACTCTGGATCAGGGATTGGAGCCATAGGATGAGGGGGAACGGTTTTAAACTGGAAGAGGGGAGATTTAGATGAGATCTGATGAAGAAATTCTTTGCTGTGAGGGCGGTGAGCCCCTGGCCCAGGTTGCCCAGAGAAGCTGTGGCTGCCCCATCCCTGGAGGGGTTCAAGGCCAGGCTGGACGGGGCTTGGAGCAACCTGGGCTGGTGGGAGGTGTCCCTGCCCAGGGCAGGGGGTGGCACTGGGTGGGCTTTAAGGTCCCTTAGGGTATGCTTAAGCTTAAATCATCACTGTTAAAGCCCTGTGATCTCCTCCAGTGGTGGATGTCCTGTCAGAGGGACAGGACCGCATGTGGGACAGTGTAAATCCCGGGTCGGAAGCCTGTGGTGGGGGTGGCCACCTGCGCCATGGGCTGACACAGCTCCTCCACCCTCTCTTCCCCGTCAGGGCTGCGAGGAGCCATGGCGTTCGCCTTGGCCATCCGCGACACGGCCACCTACGCCCGGCAGATGATGTTCAGCACGACACTTCTCATCGTCTTCTTTACGGTGTGGGTTTTTGGTGGGGGCACCACAGCCATGCTGTCCTGCCTGAATATCCGGTGAGTGCGGCGCATGCGGGGCTCTTGTCCCCCCTTGTCCTCTCCCTTGTCCTGCTCTTACATTAAGGTGCTCGGTTTTAAGAGACAAGAGGAAGATCGCGTCCTTCCTCCCCCTCGGGCTGCGGCACGTACCTGGCATTGCTTGTGCTAACCCTGTGTGTGTTTTCTCCTCCGCAGAGTCGGTGTGGACGCGGATCAGGAGAACGTGGTGAGTGCCCCCGTAGAGCAATTTGCGCTGCGTTCGTCGGTGCAAGGGTTACATCGAGACCCTGTGAATGCCCCTCTGTGTCCCGGTCCCTTCCAGCTGCAGGAGGGTTTTTAGCTCCTCTGGTGAAAGCATTGGCAGTCAGTGGGAGTCACGGCTTTCCTGTGCTCTCTGTGCTTGTGATGAGGCTCGCTTTTATTCCCTTGGAAAGAAGGGCGTAGAAGTAACGCTGGCCTGTTTAGTCAGTCCACATTACTGCTGCAATAGATTCGGTCTCTCCCTTGCTGGGTCTGAAACAAATATCGAAATGTGCATGCCACGGAAGCTTTCTGCCTCATCCCAGCACCCAGGGCAGTGCAGAAATGCCGTTTACTGGCCTGTTTTATGTAGCATCTTCCATCCCACTGTTACCCACAGGTACCCTCAACCTCTCTTTTGCCCCCACGGTTCCTGTGGCAGCCCCGGAACTACCGACCGCGCTGAGATAAATGCTGGAGCCCTGCAGCGTCAGGAGTTTTCCTGCCCGGTAGCCCCGAGCTGTCTCGCTCGTGCGTCTGCAGCCGGGTCGTGGTGTGGCTGTAGCTCTGCTGGGTTTCAGTGTAGGTCCCGCGCCTTGGAGGTTCATTTCATTCAGAGCCATTTATTGGGCTGTTCACCTCTTGGAGAGGAAGGGTCAAATGCTAAAGGCAGCCCAGAGCCACAAATCTGCAAGCCAGATTTCTGTGAAATATGTATTCGTATTCATAGACCCCTCCAAAGAGTTCTATATTTTTTTCTTTGACCAAAAGGAAGCCATAAGACACGATTATTTGCATGCAAAAATCTCAGGCGAGATTTGATGGAGGCTGGACTTGTCAGTCACTATTAAATGTGATGTTTGGATGCAGCCACTGGCTCCGAGGCACTTTAAACCTTGGGGCCAGAAACTGGAAGGCTCTGGCAGAAAAATGGTCACTCTGTGCTTTGATACCACCTCCCGAGGGCCGTTGTGTGCTGCTAAATGCAGAGTGTGGTGCTGGAAGCACCATCAGCCCGTCGTGCTGTGAATGTCCTTGCGCTCGCTGCAACCCAGAGGTTCCACTGAAGGGGCAGTGGGAAGGTGTGTGTCTTCTGACGTCCCCATGGGGGTAACTGGGGGCCTGATCCAGGTCGTGGCGCGTTGCCCTGCCGCTGTGTAATGTTTTGCTCTCCCGCAGGGTGTCCCAGAGAGCGAGAGGAGGAGTACGAAGGCAGAAAGCGCCTGGCTCTTCCGCATGTGGTACAACTTCGATCACAAGTATCCTTGAGTGGCGGTTGGTGTGTGCTGTGCCAAATCCGTGCCTGAGCAGCTCCGTTGACTCGGAGCGTGACTCGCTCCCTGCTTAGCAGCGGAGCCAGTGTTTGCTTTCCCGACACACTACTGATTTTTGATCTGTGAGAAATGACCATTTCCACCCGCCGTTAACTGGGGATGCAGCAGTAGCTCAGTTCAAAGCTGGGCTTTCCCACGCTGGAAGCCCAGGGGGTCCTCGATCCCTGTGGCAGGCGAGCAGGAGGGGCAGAGGGTGGCATGAGAGGGTCTTCTCATTTGTCGCCCTCTTGCTAGATGCTTTGTCATTCACTAATTCCTGCTTTGCCATGAATTACTGGAGGAGCGATTTGCCAGGCTGAGGGGCACGGGGTGATGGGACTAGTGATGCCGCTAAACCTTTCCTTACTGGGACTGTGCCCTGGTCCGCTCATGTCCTGCTGTTTGCTTGCATTCATGTTGCTCATCCCTACAATCTTTGTGCTTCCAGGGACTTGTGTTTCTTTCCTTCCGGTGATTTCCTCGAGACACCGAGTGCCTTGCTGCTGCCTCTGCATCCCACCCCTCAACTTTCCGACATTGCCCTATTCCTCTTTTCCTTAACCCTCTCCGTAGCTATCTAAAGCCTCTGCTGACGCACAGCGGTCCTCCTCTGACGACCACGCTCCCGGGGTGCTGCGGGCCTATTGCCCGGTGCCTGACGAGTCCGCAGGCGTACGAAGTGAGTCCATCGCTGTCCTTTCTGTTGCGGTGTCGGGGGAGATTGACATGTTTACGGTTCTGCATAGCTTTTGGATGCTGCTTTGCAGCACGGAGCTGGGAGCCTGGGGGGAGGTCACATACTGGGGCTGATGGGTGAGCTAATTCCCGTGAGCATTTTGCTTTTCCAGCTGACTGTTTGGTCATGAAGGGACTCGTGGTGGTTCCTCCGTGACTGGCTCAATGAAGCTGTCACGGGTGCCCCAGCTGGGAGGACAGACAATTTCTTCATCCCCGGCTTTCTTCCAGCCTTGCAGCTGAGCCGTTCCCGCAGCCCAGGACCGAAAAGGTTGACAGCATCTGAACCAGGGCTGCTTTTCCTAGAATCATGGAGTGGTTAGAGTTGGAAGAGACCTTAAAGGTCATCGTGTTCCAACGCCCCTGCCCTGGGCAGGGACACCTCCCACTGTATTTTCTCCTGAAATGCTAAAGAGCCCTTGTTTGAGCAGCCCAGAGGGGCAGGGGGATGACAAGCAGCTTTGGAGTGTCTGTAAGCAACAACCTCTTCCACCATTGCTGCAGAGCCTGCGTGCGCCCGCGCTCTTCGAGGAGCTGGGTTTGCTTGTCAGGCTTGGCCTCCCATGGGTGGCTCTGGGGGTGAATGGTGCCGGCACGGTTCTCCGGCACGGCCTTGGCACTTGGGGCATCGCCATGCCCAGGAGCCCCTTGCAGCGGCAGCTTTCCATGGCAGGATGTTCCTTGCCCACAAAGTATCGGCATCAAGTTCCCTGCACAGAACGGAGATGGCTCTTGACGGGTCGGTGATGCGGTTCTTGTGGTTGTGGGTATTTTAGTGCTGTCAAAGCCACTCAAAACCGCGTTCCCCGTATATCTGGCTGTGGCATGAGAAAGAAGAGCCGAGAGAGCCCTCTTCGGCAGTCTGCAGAGAAGTTGGTGCGTTGTGCGAGTCTCATGGGCTCAGAGATACGTGTGTGTGGCCCATCTGGTTATGGTGATGGTGCAGGAGACTCTGTCATTCGGTGCCTCTGTTTGCTCATGCACTGCCACCGTGTGATTTCAAACACAGCTCTTCGGGAAGAGTTAAACAGCACTTTCCTCCTGTTTGTTGCCCAGAATCAAGAGCAGCTGAAGGACGATGACTCCGACCTCATTTTGAATGATGGGGACATCAGTCTGACCTACGGGGATTCCACCGTCAACACCGACTCCGTGGCATCTAGCGGCACGTCGCGGCGGTTCGTGGGAAACAGCTCCGAAGACGCGCTTGATCGGGAGCTTGCTTTTGGGGACCATGAACTCGTAATCCGGGGAACGCGCCTGGTCCTTCCCATGGACGATTCGGAGCCACCGTCAAACGTCCTGGATAACGCAAGACACGGTCCAGCATAAGGTTGCTCGGTTTAATTGACAGTAATATTTGCATATATGATCAAGAAATATGTACTACCTAAAGTCTAATGCATGTCTCAAAATGTCTAAGCTGTATAAATATTATTTATATGGTGTCAGAAGAATATAAATATTCTCTGCCAAGCACTTGTAAAGAACAAGCTGCAAATTTAAGTTAAAAACTGTGTTGACTGCACTATGTAGGGTGGAACTGTTTTAGCGTTAAGAGTCTTTTGCACACAGTGAGCTTCTTTAATGTGTGGTTTGACGAAGGGTTTAGTTCCCAGCGGGGTAAGTAAAGAAGCTGACTCCCTGTTCATCCCTCGAGCCTGGGAGAGGAGGGTAGGGAGGTGCTGGCGAGCGGTGGAAATCGCTTTCTATTCAGATGAGGATTGTTTATTTCTTTTGGTCTCTGATCTTTGGATAGTCAGCGTTTTGAAATCTCAGCGAAAAGTCTGCCCCACAGCCCCTCGCGCCGGGCAGCGGCCGGTGATAAACTTGTTCGCTTTGTGGGAACCTGAGCTGGGACCTGGAGAAATTCTGCTTTTTCGTGACCCTCTGCCCAAGCCCTGCTTTAGCGGGCGACGGCAGGCACCGGCCAAAGCCGACAGCGAGCGCTGGGGGTGTCTGGTGGCTGGGATGGGAGCGGGAGAGAGGGATGGTTTGTGTCTGTCGTCATGTTTAGGAGAAGGAGGTGATCCCACAGAAACTCCACCAAGTGTGCCCAGGTTTTAGGGCCGAGTCCATCCTTCAGTCGCGGCTCAAGCAGCTTTCTAGAACCAGCCATCAAATCCTCAACTAAATTCCACGTGTCTTTGTGCGACGCGTGTCTTTGCGCGAGCGAATCCCTTCTCCCGCAGTCACGGGCGTAGCTGAGACGTGCCGAGCGGCCGCAGCCGCAGGCAGGGCCCGGGACTCCGGCCAACCTCGAACACGAGCTTTACGGCTACAGATGGACACGGTACCTCCGGACCTCTCCAGAGGTACTGAGCATCCGGGTGGTACTGAAGGGGAGTTGTCCGTCCGTCCTCCTGTATAGTCAAAAACCATTGCACTTTGTTTAAGAACTCCCTAGCATGCTGTGTGTCTGTGATCCCCACCCCACCTCTCTCGTGTCTCTTACCATTTAATGAGAAATGTTTGCGAGTTGATTATTTTTGTGGTGGGTTTGTTGTTTTTTGGTTTGTTTTTTTTTGTTTTGTTTTTTTTTAAATTTTTAGTTTCCAAGGAAGAGCACAGAACAATTTGCGATTTCACACCAGTGTTAAAGGATTTATTCTGTAGTTACGGGAATGGCTAAAGGTGCAGTGAAATTGTTAACCCTGACATCCTTCTTTTTCTCCTGAAAAGGGGGAATCACAGAAATTTACTGTGTGTAATTTTGTTGTCTATTTTAGCTGCAGTTCTGCTATACAAACCTTTCAGGGTTATCTGTGCACTACAGGCCCCTTTCTGGAGTTAACCCTCTCCAGGGGGCTTAAACGGAGGTGTTTAAAAAGAGAATATATGAAAAAGAGCCGGTGAGTCCGAGGGCTCAGAGTTCCCGTTATCTTTCCTTGGAACAAACTCTGCACCTCTCAGGATCCGACCCTGAGAGCTCAGAGCAGTGTCCCCACGGCTGTTTTCCCCAGGAAATACTGAAATTTTGAGCATGTACGTATAGTTGAGAACATAAATTTAAACTTTTTTCTTTTTTTTTTTTTCTTTTTTTTTTTTTTCATTTTCTCAGGTCTAAGTAACATAGCCTTAAATTCACAGATGTGAAACTAATCGTTTTGGCAGTTTATCCCCAAGAAAATGCTTTCTTTTTCCTTCTGAACAAAATGTGTAAGTGTTGCCATAGGACCCCCCTAGAAGGGGGGTAACGCTCTGTTTATATTTAGATAGGGCATCTTCCTTGCACCAGTAAATGGCAGTCTCGCTGTTAACATAGCTGTTGGATTAGCGCTAGCCTCTTTGTTTCCTGCTATGCAGGAATTCCATAAAGTGTGCATTTTATATGATGTCTGTAACTTAACTTCATGTGTTTAAAACAAAAAAAAAAAAAAAAAGGAAAAAAAAAAGAATGAAAAAAAAAAAAAATGTAGGTACCCGTTGACTTTAGGTTTACTGCATCACTTCTACATCCTGTCTGATGTTTGTTTTGCCTTTTTGAAGAGGTATGATAAATAACTGCCTCTTGTTTTTTCCTGTATAACCTGACTATGAATTCAATTTACAAAGCTGGCGTTGGTGCAGCAGGAGGTGCAGAACGGTTCTGCTCCCCCCCCGACAGCCCGTGGTCCCCTCGGCCGGTCCCTGCACCGGTGCAGGCCTCCCTCCCTCCCTCCCTCCCAGGCCATCCCTGGCTGAGGGGCAAATGTGGCCGAGGTGGCCACAGCGTCACGTTTTACCGTAGCCTCGGTAGCATTCCTCTCTTTCTCTCACCCTTCGACTTCAATTTATCCACTCTCTTTAGGCTTGCCAACACATTACCATAAGCCTCAGCTTTTGAGACCGGTGACAGTTCAGTTAGTACATTAAAGAACAAAAAAAAAGGTTAACAAATGATGATTTTATGGATTACCCCTGAACTCTTCTGATCCATACATAATATAACCAGGACTGTTATGAATAGTCTTGGTGAGTGAATGAATCTAAGCTGAAATTCGGGAGTGATTTAATAAATGACTCAGATTCATCCTCAGCTGATTATTTCCTTTGTCCCGCTGCAGCAGAGAACACGCGAGTGCCTGGTTTTCAGCTGCAGAGCCCTGATGGCTTGTGTGCTGCAGATGAAGCTAAGGGTACCTTGGAGAATCGGGCCCCGAGACCTTTTGCCAAATAGATAAGACAGGCCTGAGGAGGCAGTTTACAGCTGCCGCGAAGACTTAGAGAAGGTGCCCTTCTTCTGTAAATTGAATTTTCATGGTTTTTGCACATGAAAAAGCATTGTAGGTAAAGTTATGATTTGTACTAGTACTGTCGATTTGTGTGGTAATGGCATTAACTCCGTAGTTGTGGTGTTTGTGCAGCTGATCTGTGATAGCTGATGATCACTATCGGACCTTCTGTTTACACTGACTAAATCCTTTACTGTTGCGTTGTACTGTGAAAGAAGGAATATGGGCCTATAATTTTTTTTTTTTTTCCTGGAATTGTGTGTACCGTTTCATTAATTCACACGGAAATAAATCTGTAGCAAAGTGACGACGTGCCGCTTGACCTTCTCGGACCAGTTTGTTCATGGCCTTCGGCCAACGGGTACAGCAGCAGCCAGGGATGCTGATGCTCAGCCTTGGGGGCTGGAGGGCAGCCGGGCTGGGGAGCGCACTCCTGCCTTTGCTCCTGCGACACAGCCCGGCCCTGGGGCCGTCCTCCCTTGCAGGAACAGGCTCTGGGGAGCCCGGAGATGCCGATGGCTGCTAAAAGCCGCTGCAGCTCCCAGGCTCCTCCATGAGCAGCAAACCCCAGCTGGGGCAGCGCTGCTCGCTCGTCCTGGGGCGGTGGGTGGACCTGCCTGAGAGGCATCGCTACGGGGTGTTTGCAAAATTGAGGCTCCTTGAGCTTCTGTGGGCTTTTGTGGCCCGTGATTTTGTTGAATTTGCGGTTGGGCTCGTGGCAGGTCTCCTGTCTGTACCATTTATTTTTTTTTCGGTGCTGTCGGAGCAGCTGAAGAGGTTTGTTGTTCAAATGCCTTACAATCCTTCAATACAGAGGGCACCTCAGAAGCTTCAGGAATCTGGTTTTGAGGGCTTGGATTTTACAAAAGACAACCTTCACCTTTCGAGCGGTACAAAAATACCTTCTTCGTAGCTCTGTATCGCTGCGGGAGGGTAGCTCCTGAAACCCAGTTAAACACACTTATCTCCCATCATAGCAGCAGACAGCCGAGGGGACATCTGTTCTGCTTTCTAAAGGGACTGTGGTCCTCGTGCGGGGTGGCGAGTCCTGAGCTCTCTCTGCAAGGGAGAAGGGCTTGTCCAGTGCCACACCAGTCATGGGTGGCCCGTGCTACTGGAAGTCACAGGAGCGGGACAGGAGGCAACGGTGTTTATTTTCTTACTGTGGAATGATGCTAATTCCACCGTGCACTCTCACACCTCGAAACCCTGACAATCAGCATAAACACCGGCTAATCCCGCCGTACGCATGCCGGCCAGCCCAGGCTCGGGTCGTACTGGGGCATGTAACTAAACCAAACAAGGACGTGGTTTAGCAATTGAACGAAGGCCTTTTGGCACCTCTTTGCCTTTGCAAACCCTCAAAAGAAGTGCAGCACACCCCTTGCAAATGAGTTGTTTTGTTGAAACAAGGTATGATTCAGGCCCTCGGGCTCACCATTGGTAAGCGCTACCTCCAGTGCCCAAAATGTAGGTGGGACCAGCTGGTGTGCACCCACCCTCCCCAATGCGGGCGGCCGCAGGCAGGTATGCAAAAAGATTTTGGATAGATGCTGTTCAGAGGCACTGGAAGAAGGGACGAGGCACATCCAGGTTGACCAGGATTAGACAGGGCTTTGAGTAACTTGGTTTAGTGGGAGGTGTCCCTGCCCAGGGCAGGGGGTGGCACTGGATGGTCTTTCAGGTCCTTTCCAACCCAAACCGTCTGTGATTCTATGTGAGGTTAAGATTTAAAAAAACCCAAGCTTTTGTTTCTTCTTCCTTATCTCATCGTGGCCTGCAAGGAGCTCTTGTCCTTGCTGGGTCCTCTAGATGGCAATATTGGAAAGGACAGTAATTGTCCATCATGGCTGTGTTCCTGGAGGTCCAGGCAGCGCAGGGGCTGCCAGCCCACCCCAGAGACACCCTCCATCCCCTGCCGGGTTCACCACGTCCAGCTCGAGTCTTTACCTGCAGAAAGAAGAGCCCCCGTTGCAACAGCGACTGCTTTTACAGCCTGAGCCCCTTTGCAGAAGCCACCACATTCTCAAACGCCCAGGAGTTGAGGCAGTTGGGGTGACCTTGTGCTCAGAGACTGTACATCTACCCCACATCTTGCTTTCCCCTTTAAGGCCAGCTGCTTGTTGGCATTTTTTTCCCCCGTTAGGCCTTTGGAACCAGAAGTTTAAGGCTCGTGGTCACAAGCTGGTGGCAGGATGAGTTTTAGCCCCCCAGAAACGAGCTGCAGCCCTTGCTAGAGCTGCTGGCAAGTATCAGAGCTACTTCAAACCCCACCCCACAGCATCGAGCCTGTAACAGCACCTTCCTCCATGGTCCTTCTCCTTCCAGGCTCCCCAGCTCTCACAGGTAGGGCATCACCTGGGCTTTAAGCCATTCCTAGCACTAGAAGTTCCTTTCATCTGTGGCCAATTTGTGGTCATGATGGCTGTTTGCACTCTTGCAGGAGGACTTTTCTCTCTGCTTGGCTCCTGCTTGTCACAGCCCCCAAAGAGCGTTTGTCACCAGCTGTGGAGAATATTCTGGAGCAAATATCTTGGTGGGATCAAGAGAGGAGTGGAAGCGCCTCTCAGATGCTCGTGGGCCCAAATGTACTCTTACAATACCAAATTGCAAAAAAATCTTCCGGCCACATGCGCCTGTGATTGGAGAATAACTGGAAGATGAGGCAAGTAAAAGGGAAATGAAGAAACGGTGTCCTTGCGGACAATCGTAACAAAATCTGCCAAGCCGATGAGAGAACCCAGAGGCCGTGGGTGTATTTGTGTACTCTCTGTGTCCAGTGCAAGCGTAGCAACACTGCCCAGCGCGAGCACCATGTGTGCCCGCTGCTTCCCATCTCCTCTGCTCTCTGCTGAGCTGAGAGCGATGTGGGGGTCACTTAATACACAGGCATTCCCAACTCACCTGCTGCCTTCAACCACATTAACATCAGAAGCTGCTTTACACCTTGCCGGCAGGAGCAGCACCGGGGACAGCCCGGCTTCCAGTACCCCCATCTCTCTGCCATGGCTAAAAGGAGAGCAGCACAGCAATGCTGTGGGTCTGATGGCCCCAAAGGCTCCTGGCCCTCGGACAAGCCTGGGAAGAAGCAAGGCAAAGTCCTGGTGTGTTGGCTGCTGCAGAGGTGAGATGTCAGGGGTGAGGCCGTGGCTGGAGGAATCAGAATTCCAGCCTGTCACCACCTGGTGTTGCAGGATGGTACCAAAGGTGTGCAAAGCTCTGCTCTCGGAATGCAGTTTGGGAACGAGGGGCTCTAGAGCATGTTACTTTGGGACGTGCAGCCCGCGCACAGCCCATCTCGGTGCTTTTCCTTACTCCAGCCCTAACAGTCCACGTTATTGTCATCCAATATTTAGACATGCGTATATACAAAAGGATTTGGTCTTTATTAATTGGCCTTTCATAGGAAATTCCACCAGCTGTCCTCCTCCGAGGGGTGCCAGCGATATTCCAGCCCCAAGGAGCCCATATATGGTTACAATCTCCTAACCCTGCGTGTTTCGCAGAATAGTGTGGTCATAGCTACTTTTAAGGCTACGTGTGAACATTGCTCCCTTTCCTGTACGCGTAAGCTCCCAGGAATGCGAACAAAGATCAAAAGTGTATAAATCCGAGCCGTCAGCTTTATGCAGCATGTCAGCTCTGCTACCTGCGGCGGCGAGGTTAGTTATTCCAGCCTACCCGCACGGGCGCTGCGCTGAGCTGGGAAGGCACCATGGTGCAAGGATGCTTTGTGAATAGGAAAATACCAACCGGCCGAGCATCAAAGCATTTCACAATGTAAATGTGCCGAGGCTGAGGCAGCAGCAGAAATATTTTCCCTTGCCCTTCCTCCTCCTATAAGCGATGCTAAACTACAGCCAAGAGCTGCGGGTACCCGGCAGCTGCCTCTGAGCCCTTTTTGTTTGTAAGGGACTTCTGTATCCTGAATCCTGCCTGATCCCTCTGCTAGGGACATCTTCTCCTTCCTTCTCGTTTCTGTAGCCTGGTGTCCACAGCCCATGGCTAGCTCCTGCTCCGTTCATTCTCCACAGGCAGCAAGAGGAGCTATTGTCCCCTTCAGAGTTAGTAGCAGTAAATGTCCTACAACCCACTGACCTCCTCCTCTCCCCCATGCCAGCTGCAGCCCCTTTGCCTGATTTAGGATGGGCTAATGACAGAAAATCAGAGGCATGTTCTGCACCTGCATCTCGTCTACGGTGTCTCCCTGGCCCCTCCTGCAGCACTGGCTTGTACCAAAATGTACCTTTTCTGCTTAGTAGCTCCAAGGGCATAACATTAAAGACAGCTAAGGGCAGTGTGTCTCCCATATCCCCGCAGCATCCTCGTTCTCCGCAGTGCCTTGAAGTATCTCCTCTGCACCCTTTGATGATGGATGGCTAAATCTGCTCTTCTGTGATACGGCTCACTCCGAAAACTCCCAGAGGTACAAGAGGAAGGAGAACAACAGATGCAGCATTGCTTGCCTTTCCCAGGCAGTTAATATTAATCGCTGGTGCTTTTGGATATGTTGCGTGAATTCTCCCAGCTTCTGAAGCTTTTGAGATCTGTAATAAGAGAGAATTGGAAATGCCTCTGGATCTCAGTGACAGAAGGGCCAGATTAAATACAAACTTCACCAGATACTCTGCCCTATCTTTTAGCTTTGGGATAGACATGAACATCCCAATGCTATTTAGCTAAAGGATGTTTGGTTGAGTGGTCTGAAGTCACTATTTGCATTGTTGTCCATTTTTCAAGGTGCAAAATCAAGGATTCCTCTGATGAGGCAGGTGAAGTGATGCAATGCCGCAAATGCACAAGGTAGGTCTGGGCTATGTTTTCCGCTCTGGGACTTCACGCCGCTCACAGGAGGAATGCCCAAATTGTTACAAAAGGCAAACGAATTTCTCTTGTGACTTTGTTTCTGCTCTGCTTGGGCCGGTTCACCAGCTGGAGCTTTGTTGCTGAGATATTTGCTGTCGATAAAATGCCTTAGCTCTGGGTCAGATGCCTTAAAGGGCTGAATGCTATTGTCCCGCTGGAGAAGCCAGTGCCATTTGGCACAGTTACATGCCTAAACCCAGCTCCATCAGCGACTTGTTGCTTCAGCTGGAATCTGGCTGTGCTCCGATGACAGCGCTGATAATAGACTGATGGCACTCGTGACAAGGGTGTAGGGGTTGAGTAAAAAATTCCCTGGAAAAAATGGATCATCCTGGCTTTACGGACCTTTAATCGGAGATTCCATAGCCAGCCTCGGGCACCAGCAATGCTTGCAAAACTGAATTTCATTGCCCTAAGGAGGAGAGCCCAGCTGGGGGTCGGGGAGTCGTGCCCGGATGGCATTGGAGCGTTGTGTTTGCTGGGGCGCAAGGCTCTGCTGGTGTGGGGAGTGGTGGGCAAATCTGACGCTGCAGGTACAGCAAAATCAGTGCAGGATGCCTTGGCACCTCGGGCTGGGACGAGGAGCATCTCTTGGCCCCCTCAGGAGTGGATCTGACCCTGGACACTGCGACGGCGAGGATTATGGTCTGCCTGAAAGCCCTGGACCACAACAAGCAGGACAGTTAATACCTGGACTTCTGTGGCTGGCCCCGCTCCTGAATGCAGCAGGAGGAGTAAAGCCGAGGCGCAGCGTGTAAATATTTATAGCCCAGTTACCAGGTTCCGTGTTTGGCCGGTCCCTCTTGGCTCCTACCACTTGATGTTTGTGGTTCCGAGTTGCCAAGGACACTCGCAGGGTTGCTCGAGGGGCAGAAACCTCTCCGACGGGAGCCAGGGGCATCGCTGCGGCACTTCCCTGAGGCAGTGGGACCAGCCTGGCGGCACCCAGGGCACCGGCCGGCTCCTGTCGGCAGCAAAAGCAGGTTCTGGCTGCGGTGCCACATCACAGCAGCACCCACTGCACCCACCCAGCACCTGCAGCCCAGCCAGGAGCTGCAAAGGGGGGCATGAGGCACTGATGAGCCCCCAGAAGTCAGTCTAACAGTGTTTTTCACTCAGGGGTGTGTGAGGGAGGTGGGAAGCAGCACCCAGAGCCCTTTTCTTCTTGGGGACGGCTCTGTCACCCCTTACTCTAGTGTGTTGCTCTCCTGAGAGAGGCTCCTTCATCAAAATCTAAACAGCCTCTGCATAACTCTCACGTTCTTCCTCAGATCCAGTGTCTCTAATGCCAAATATTTTTCCCCGCTGTTGGTTCACTTTCTTCTTCTGTTCCCAACCCTCACTTGAGCTGCAGAGGGAAAAAAAAATAAATCACAATCTGTTTTTACTGAAGATATTTATTTCAGTTTGGAAGTGGCAGGAAGACAGCTTCTCTGTATCCGTGCATATATCTGAGATCTTTCTCTTGGGTCTCTTTCAGTTTTGACTTCAAACCATCTTTAAATCACTTTTCTTCAGCAGAATGCAGCAAAGAAGTGAGCTCTCTCGTTTTCGTATAAGAGATGATGCCCAGAAAACTTGGTTTAAACCAAAGAAAACACACCCATGCTCCCTTTGTGCCAGCTGAACTAAATCAGTTGAAAATCCCATCTGAACTGGAAGGAGAGCAAAAGTCCAGCACAGGCAAATCTCCTTCCTGGCCGGGTATCGTGTCTAAAATCTTTTGGTAGAGAAAACTGCCTGACAGCTATTTACTGCAGCTCCTTCAGCACACTGAGCTCAGGAAATTGCATTCATAATTTCCTTAGTGCCAAACGGTTTGTAATTTTCCCATGACTATTCCATTTTTTGTTGTTTGTGAAACAAAGCCTTTGAGAAGCACATGCAGCTTTACTTTTTGCCTAACTATGAAGCTAACGCGTAGCATATAGTTTAAGGGGATGCTGTTCACTTGATTTGTTTGACATGGGGAATAAAAAAATTGTTTGGGATCGGGAATAAAAAACCCCAACCTTATTTGTGACTAAGCCTTCCATAAATAGCCTTATAATTTTAATACAATCTTTTTTAGCAAAGGGAAAGTAAAAATGCTCGTATAGCAGTGCTGTCGGCACAAAGAACAAGCAGAAAAGGCAGAAAGGTGTGACCTGGCTTCTCTGTGTTATCACCAGCACGGCCCTGAGCAGTAAGTATGATTTTCAGCGCGTTTATATACAAGAAAAAGACTTGACTCTGATTTAGCCAGAGGCACTTGGGCCTGGTGAGCTGGGCTGGAATTCAGCTCCAGCCCCTGGGACAGATCGCATCCATTCCCTTGGACAAGCGGCTTCTTTCTCCGCTCGGCCCCCGGCACAGCCACCGTCCCACGTGGGTAGTTTGGGTTGGTACCCTGGGGCACACCAAATTTAAGCCTCTGCATGGCTTCAGCTGCCGTTAACTATCTTACTAAATAAGACTTTCAATGGCACTAATTGCGAGTCGTGCAAAATCCCTATGCGAAGAGCCAGAAGAACATTTATTAAGAGTCCCCAGCTCAAGGCTTTGCATTCAGAGACACTGAAGGTGGGCGGCGGAGCTGGCTGGGGTGCGACTCTTGTGCCCTGTCCTGCGTCTGAGCGGACTGGAAGAGGCTGTGGTGGCAGAGGAGGTTTGTGGGAGTCCCTTGCAGTGATGCCACGTCTCCAGCTCTGCCTTTTGAACCTGAATCATCTCCACTGGGTGCTGTTATGTCTGACAACTGGTCCTCTTTCTACCTGTCTCTTGTTGCAAAGCTTGCATTCTAAACAGAAGCCAAACCACTCACAGCCATTGATAACACACCTCCCTAGGAAACATGTGGGAAGCAAAAATTGCTGTTAGGTCTTTTTATACACACGGAAACCCGAGGCACAGTGACACAAAGTGAACCCCTCCAGCCTGGCGGCGTAGACAGTGCAAAGGCAGGCGCAAACCAGCTAAGTGAGGGGCTGCAGGCACTGGGCACCAACGCTCCCTTCTGCAGTATGGCCATAGCACAGCCAGCAGCCCTGGAGCCGGGCAGGTAGTGCCTGAGGGACAGATGTGCCGGGACTCAGCCCAAGTCAAGCGAGAAGGTTGTACCAGGATGAGGAATTAAATTTTGGTCCCTTGAGCTGAAGGCTACCGCTGTAAGTCCCAGCCCATGCTGCCTCTATTGCTTCTCGTGTTCGTTGCAACCGTCGAACCCAGTTGTCTGTGCTTTTTCATGGTCCTCAGCTTTCTAATTGATTTGATTTTAGTTGCAGACTCAAGCAAAATGAAATTTGTCATGCTTTAAAAACCTCCTCTGCTATTACAACACTTATTTTACTTATGTTAGCCTGTAGGTACATTGAATTAATTTTTTTCTGAGACTAAAATCTAAAGCTAAAATTAATAAAAGGGGCCCAATTTCAGTCTGATGCCTGGGAGCCATCTTTTCGAATCTGGAATATGAAACTCCTGGTGATCCTGACACCCCTAATAAAAGACCACTGGTAGGGTAATGTTGTATAGTAAGATAAAGATAAACATGTTTTGGGTGTCCATAACACATACCATCACAAATCCCTTTGCTTTGTTAAAAGTAAAACCTTATATTATATTACTATCGCTTTAACTCATTGATATGAGTATCCTTTAGTTGTTATATCTCTCTGATTATGTATCCACCCAGTAATTGGTAATTGTTAAGGACCAAGCTGACTAACAGATAGAGACCAAGAACCAAACCTTGTCTCAAATTTTATCTGTGTTTCTTATGCAAATACTCACATATTTGATGGATCTCAGTTATTGTTTAACGGCTGGACAAGGTGTTTGCTGGAAGGGCCAAAGTCTGGAAACACTTAAGCAAATGGTGACCCAGCAGCTGATGAAGTCAATGGAAACTTACTTGACTTCAGTAGACGGTGGCTGAAAAATCTTAGTCATAGCGGTAGTTCCGCAGGAGCAAAGTTAGTTGTTTGCCCAGACTGTTCCTCATGCTTCAGTTGGTGGGCTCTGCTCAGGATTAGACAGGGTTTATACAAACCACGGCACCAGATGAGGCCGGTCTGCGGGGATGGGGAGGCAGAAGTGTGCACGGTCACGGGCCCAGTGTGTCCTGTGGGTGCGTGCCCAGGCGCAGCGATGCCCGTGGCCACAAGCCGCCTGCTGCTCCCACATCCCTGCCCGCGATCCTGCAGGCAGCGGAAACAGCACTGAGACCACATGAATGTGGATGGAAACGCTGAAGTTCAAATGACCGTGGAGCAGAAAACCTCAAGCCCCACCCTTGGCAAAAAACCTGCCGTGTTTGAATAGCCCCCTGCAGGCTGCGGATAAATAGCTGTGACTGCTGCCGACATTCCTTGAAAACGTATATTGTTGCTGGAAAGACGGTTGGAAACCTTCATTTCTGTTGCCTTTTCGAACTGTAGCCTTGCTGGGGCCGGTGAGTCAACAGATGGGTCCATTTCTGCGGGGCCCTGGTACATCATCTTTTATAAATGGGAGTCACCTTTGTAATTTTCCATGCATAAGAGGAGCAACTTGTACTGGGAGAAGCATTTTGGCCTCGGCCAAAGGACGCCCTGCGGGCTGACACGGCCGCTCCTCTTAATCTGATAGCTGAGCCATCCCTGCAGTTGCTTTTTAAAGGTGGGAACAATCTCTAGCTGGATCCTCTCTCGGTGTGCAGGTTCTGGTGTCACTCAGGAAAATCTGAGTCGTGGCGATGCCTTGAATAACACGGTCCCTGTAATTACTCACAGGCTGATTGCATAGCCATCTTTCAGCAGGTGATCGTCCAGTTTTTGAAAATCTCTTTTGATCCGTTGATCCAGGCTTGCTGATGGTATGGCAGGGCTACGCTGCAGACATATTTTGACACTAACTGTGGGAAAGCTGAGCAGTTTTATGCACATCACCTGACACAACCACAACCCTTTTTGTGTGTCTTACTGTTTTGCCCGCTAAATTCAGGAGAACTTCCTCCTTCATCCTTTGCTGGTTTGCACAGCCACTGGTGAAGACAGATCCATTGGTGCCCCTCAGCAGCTATTTAAGCCTTCGCTCCCGTGTATCTATATTATTTCCAAACCCCACTGACAGGAAGAATCACAGTGGATGCCAGGACAGAGCTGGCTGACGCCTGGTTTTTGCAGGGGTGTCCTTGGCAGCATGGCTGCTCCCCACCAAGGATCGATAGGCCTCAATACTCTCATTTGCAGCAACGTTATGTGTTTAAACTCCATGGAAAAAGGGTTTACATCACTGATGTTTTATCCACACCATTATAAACCCCCCCAGCCCAACCCTTACTTACTCCCTGAGAGAAATGACTCCGAAATGTTTAAGCTTTTCCATTACTTCGCTTGCCTGGAGACTTTTAGCTAATGGCCTGCGAGGTAATTAGCCGGGGGCAGGTGAGGCCCAGCTGCCTGCAGGGCGGAGGTTCAATTTGGCCATGAGTTCTCCCCTGTGGCAATATAATGGTGGGAAGCTGCTGTATCTCTTTCCTTATTTCTTTTTCTCTTTTTTCCCCTCCCACCTTTTCTCTCAGATCTCTTGAAATGACTCACTGCAGGGCGCCGTGTCTTCTCCTGTGCTTCTGGGGCTAAAAGCAGCCTTCGGCAAAGTCAAAGGATGACTTGAGGAGGGAGCCATCACCAGGGCCTCGAGGGATTTCCAATGTGACTTTTCTCCTTTCGGCTTTTTGTCTAGGAGACCTGTGTGGGTTACGGGTTCTTTATATGTCACTAGAAAAACAACCAGCCCAAACCAGGGCATGGCTCTGGCTTCCACATGGAGTCATGGGCAGTCAAATAGCACAGAAGCAGCATGGGAGCACCCAGCACACGTGGCTGCCTCCACCTGGAAGGCTTCCATCTCTCAGAGGCTGGTAAGAGGAGGTGGTAGTGTTTATGCAGACAAAGTCTGTCAATTAAGCAAATAATGGGGCAGTGACCTCAGGGAGCTGGTGTGGATGGGGAGGTGAGAGGTTTGTGATGGTGTCTTGTCCCCAGAATGGCTGCACCCCTCAGGCTGCAATGCTGGAAGGAAAAAAGAGCCACTCCTGGCTCTTTCAGAGGAAGGGGCAACATTGCTTGTGAGAAAGGAGGTCTGTCTGGAGAGGGTTAATGAGGGGGAGTGGTAATTGCCCTCACCTGGAGCTGAGGAGGGAGTGGGGGCAGCTGAGGGGAAGGGCTGATGTACCAGGCCTCCATGCTGAGAGGAGAGGGCAGGAGGGCTCTGAAGGGCTTGTGTGGGGAGGTCATCCCTGCCGGTACGGAGAGCTGCTGTGTCTCTGGGGGGCTGTGGTGTCGTGGAGAGGAGAGGACAGGACAGGTGAGTAGGGCAGTCCTGTCCCCTCGTGTGGGGTGGTTGTCAACACTCTTGGCCCTGGCGTGGGGGTACCATGGGTGGGGTATGTCACCCCCAGTCCCAGCCTGGCGCCTGGAAGCCAGGAGGACAGTCAAACTCACCCAAGGGCTATGTGAACATCATTCTGCGTGGATTCACCCCAAAATGCACGTGGCTTCCTTCCACATCAACTTGCAAAAATGGGCTCCATTGCATGGAAGACTTTCCTCCCCTCTGGCTGCAGAGTGATTTAATGAAAACAGTGTGGAGAACCCCAAGGATGAAGCAAAGCACCTCTTCTTCACCAGTGTGGACAAGCCCATGGTCTGAGGTGAGCCCTTTGTTTTGGGATAGTGTCTGGATCCACGCCGTTTCTTGCAGAGCCTTTGGCTGTAGAACAGCCTCTCTCCACGACTCTACAAGCTCCACCATTTCCAAATAAAGCTTCCTAGCAGTTAGATTTGAGTGAGTAATTCCACTGACTCGGTTTTAAGTGCTTCTGCTCATAGTTCATTTTGTTTGGATAACTAGTCAAGGATATATTGGAGCATTGGAATCCTTTTTTTTTTTTAATTTATATTTATTGTGTTTGCCAAAAATCAATGTGCGCGATAACTGATTATATTCCTTAGAAGCAATGGTGATAGTATGGGGCTGACTCAGAGTTGTCTCAGTCCTTTGAAATGAGTTGTGTCATTCTTGCAGTTTATTCTTGTTTAATCCAATGCTTTGGCAGAGATTTTTATAGCGCTATATTGTATCTGTAATATGGCAATGCCCAAGTGCCTTTTCGTTGACTCTAGTTGCGTGCTGTCCGTGCTCTCTAAATCATCTTCTGTTCTATTCCAAACAGAATAAAGCTGCTGTTGTGATATGCGCGAGGTTAAGAGCGCTTAAATTATTCTCTGTCAGGTATACTGGTCATTTTAAGTCTGCAGATTTAAGGTCTGATCCTGCAAATACTCACTCGCTGTCAGGAGCAGCAATGTTGAAGGCGGGGTAGAGTACTTGCTTTGCGCCACATGCCTTTGCAGACCTTTCTTCTGCTGCTTTTTTGGAGGGAGTGACATTGTGCCCATGGGTCTGGGCAGGGAAGACAAAGCGGGTCTGGAGGATGCAGCACGTGTAGGATCAGGCCTTGAGCTGTAATCCAACGAGAGCAATGAGTGACTCAAATAACAACTTGCTCCGCTGTAATCGGTGAGAGGCATGTCAAATAGATCAATTTGTTATTTAGCCGCTACTCTATTAGGCTGACAGACATATACTGCCCTAGAGTTGTTTTTGATGGTAGCTGGCGCTTGGGATTTAGCAGTGATATCTCTAGTTTGTGTAGTGTGTGGAAGGCATCTAACATTTTAAATAAGAGGCAGAGGATCCTGGCAGCAGCCTGATGATGCTCCCTGCAGGCATGGGGTGCTTGTTAGGCTGCTGGTGGGCTGCGTACCTGCCATTAGGCTTCTTCACTTACCAAGGTGCTTGTGCTTCTCCAGGATGCATAATGCAGTCATGCTCCTCCAAGATGCATCAGGGTCAGTCCCCAAATGCTCCTGTGGTGGCAGGGGCACTGACTGGTTTCTGGAGAAGGGGCGTTAACTAAGCTCCACTGGTACAGGTGCTCCTGGACCTTTGCTACTCTTGCGTCCTCCTACTTCTGCTTGCTGCCAGAAGCAGGAAGGCTCCATCCTTTGAAGGAAGAAACCTGCAGGAGGTGGCTGCAGAGTAACTTACCCCTGGTTATATTTTCCTATAGCTGTGCAACACCTACTTTGTCTTTATATCCCAGCACTCTACAATTCATTGTTCTCCTGGAGCTCTTGGCTTTATTTATCTAATTGGAAATGTTCTGTCTGAATGTTACATCCTTAAGGGGCCTTAGTCTCTTTGACTGCGAAAAGCCCGCACGGATTCAACAAGGGCAAATTGTGCTTGACAAACCCGATTGCCTTCTATGACAAAGTAACCTGCTTGGTTGATATGGGGCGAGCGGTGGACATTGCCTACTTGGATTTCTCCAAGGCTTTTGATATGGTTCCCTGCAACCTCCTCCTAGAGGAACGGATGTGTTATGGTCTAGCCAAGTGGTCTGTGCGGTGGGTGGGGAACTGGCCGACAGGCTGCACACAGAGGGTGGTGGTCAATAGCTCTTTTTTGAACAAGCTCGATATGAGCGCACCGTGTGCTGCAGTGGCTAAGCAAGGCAGCAAGATGCTGGGTTGCATCAACACAGGCATCACCAGCAGAGATAAAGAAGTCATTATCCCACACTTGTCAGGCCGCACCTGGAATACTATGTTCTGTTTTGGTCCCTGCTGCGCAAAAAAGATTTGGACAGGGTGGAGAGGGTCCAGAGAAGGGCCACAAAGATGATCAAAGGACTGGGAAGCCTGCTGTCTGAGGAAAGGCTGAGAGAGCTGGGTTTGTTCAGCCTTGAGAAAAGAAGGCTTAGGGGAGACCTTGTCACTGTGTTTCAGCATTTGAGGGGTGGCTGCAAAGAAGAGGGAGATACTCCCTTTTCACAAGGAGTCACATGGAAAAGACAAGGGGTAATGGGTACAAGTTAAGCCTGGGGAGACTCCAACTGGACCCAAGAGGAAATGTTTTCACAATGAGAACAATCAGCCATTGCACTAATCTCCCCAGGGAAGTGGTGGATTCCCCATCACTGGACACTTTTAAGATTCAGCTGGACAGGGTGCTGGGCCATCTTGCCTCAACCGTGCTTCTGCTTTTTGGTTGGACCAGGTGATCCCTGAGGTCCCTTCCAACCTGGTATTCTGTGATTTCTCATGAGTCCCAGAGCTCTGCAGCTGCAATCACATAAGCAATTTCATACTTCAGGGGCAGGGGGCTTTTGCTAATGGTCTTGTCGGTCTGATTGTTGGTTAGAGACTGCTGATGGTAACTAAGTCTTATGGTTGTTGGGAAAGCTGTTGGAAAAATGAGCTAGAAAAGGGTATTTGGATTCCTTTGAAAAACAAATGTAAACTTCAGTCCATAATGATAAATAATGATGGTGTTTCACATCTGTATTTTATGCATGCCTGAAGTTGCTCTTGGCAAGTGGCAACAGTCTGAGCCTTGAACCTTGGGACAACCCAATGTTCTCATCCCAGCTAGGAATGTTGTGAACATGGACGATGGGGTGCCCAAGAATCTGTGGCATCTACCTGTTGAAAGTATAGAGACACAGAGAAATGCAAATGCTTTTGTAAAGAGAAAGTGTTTGTTCTTATGCAATGTTTGTTCATTTTAGTAAAGAAACAGAAATTCCTTGGCCCGAGTGTAATGATCTGCTTTCCAGGGATACCAGCGGTGTATCCAGCATACTCACCAGGATGCCCAGCCTCTCCTGCCATTAGGCAGAAGCTCTGTGGCTCTCCAAGGCACCACAAAACCCTATGTGTAGTGCAAGAGCTCCAACCCAAGCACCTCCTGTTAAAAACCCCAAACTTACTTACTTGCTGGACCACATACCCGATAGCAGAAGCATGGAAGAAAGTGGGACAAACTTGGAAGATGTAAAAGCAGAGGGGGGAAAAAAAAAACCTGGGGGGGGGGGAGGGCAGGGAGAAAAAGTGATGGAGAACGGAGGGGGGAAAAGAAAACAGATGTGAATGTTGTCGGATTTGGTGCAGTACAAACAGGCAGATTTGTTTAAAAATAGGAATGACTTGCTACCTGATAGTACTTTCTCTCATGTCTGCTTTGAAGAAAATATACCTCTTTTGGCACTATTTTTGCTGCGCTCTCTTCAGCTGGGTTCCTTCCCTCCCTGCTGGCTGCTGACTTGAAATGCATCCTTTCTGTTTGTTTTCTGTCCTGGAAACTCAGTCTATGAACCTGAAGGTGACACATATGGTAACAGAGCTGCCAGGAAAAGCTTTAGGTGTGGGAGAGGGTAGCTTGGTGGGAGGCTGGTGACAAATCCACCCACAAATGAAGTTTTTGCGCTGTTTTCTCCTTGTGTGAAACAGTCTGGGAGCGGGACTCCTAGCACTTTGTGGATAGCAGGGCTTTGCCCAGCCTGGTGAGTCCCACAGGTCCCAGTAACAGCACTTCGCTGTTGTGGGGAAGCAGAGGAACGGCTATACCGGCCAAGTGCCGTTGCTGGGTGGGTTTTCCCCCACAGACCCTGCAGGGGCCCGGGGAGGAGCAGGCTGTCCCCCCCCTCCAGCTGCTCCCCGGGCAGGAACGGTGCTATTGGCTGGATTCATTTATTTTTTTTGCAACGCGCCTCCCTGCTATAAGTGGCAAAGCAGCCGCTGTCCCGCCAGCTGGACACCCCAGCCCAGCCGCCTTGCCTCTGCCAGGCTGGAGGCACGGCCCTGGACTGAAGCGCTCCCGGGTCCATCCCGCTGCTGAGGTGCTGTGCACGGAGCTCAGTCCATCCCTGCCCTCCTCCAGGCAGCAGCCGCCCCGCAGCAGCTCCCAGGCTCTCCGGCAGCCAGTAAGCACATGCCTCTGTCTCTCCCTCTCGAGCATCACCTCACAGGGAGCGTTTCAGCATCCTGTGCTCCGCAGATCTCTGGATTTCAGGGCTTGAGCTGGGTCTTTGCTCTGCTTTGCGACTGCTCCGCCGGGGAAGGTTTTGCGAGAGCGGGGCTGGGGGAAACGGGAAGTCTGCGGGTGTATAATGTACTTCTAAAAGACTCTTTCTAGCAAGCAGTTTCTTTGTGGATCACTGAGTCAACCTCTGAAACTGCCTCTGTTTTATGGGGTGTTTTGAGGGTGGGATTTATCTAAATTCTTGCTTCTGATTTCCCCTGCATCCTCTTTTTGCGATAGACGTGTTCCCTCCTGGAAGGTGATGGCTTTGAAAGTATGGGCAGCCGCTGGGGTATAAATATAGCTTTTCTCTTTGCTTCCCAGCTGAGTGGGTGTTTAAGGAGTGTTTGCAGTGGTACAGAGCTGTGGAAGAGCTGTCAGCTGTGTCGTTCCCTAGGCAGGTGATCAGATGTGCCTCTTTGAAGCTTTTAATGACAGCCGGGGAGGAAATAGCTTAAAGCAGTGGCTTTTTTGTGGGCTCTCAGGTGCTGTGATGCTCTCGGGAAGTGAGGACTGGTACCCTCTGAGTCACGGGAGCCGGCTGGCAGTAAACAGAATTGGGGAATATGGAAATGCAAGCTTTTACCCCTTAATTATCACATCATCCTCTTTCTGTGTTACGGCATATCGGGCAGTTGCGGAGTTTCTGACAAGCCGCACTTGCAGCTGTCCCCATGAGAATGCAAACACCTTTATCTTTATACAAACACTGCGCCCTTGTATCTGTCCAGATTTGTGGAATCACTTGCATGAGTGAAACTATTTGCCCATGTGTTTGCAAGACGGGTGTTTCTGTCACTAATCTTTTCTTTAGCAACTAGGCAAAAGATAAGTTAATGCGTGTGACTCCGGTCCAGTTTGGATTGTGTAAGCAGGAGCCACTTTAGAAATGGATGCGGCTGCTTTTTTAAATCACTGAAATCTAACACTTGAAAGGGAGGGGAAAAAATTGGTTAAAACAGTCCACCTACCAATTAGTCTTTTCCCTTGTTTTGAGCGGAAGAGTGTTTTTTAAAAACAACAACAACAACAAAAAAAAAAACTGCAGAAAGGAAACTGATTAAATTCTTAAGCCATGATGTAGAAAGCAAATAGCTGATCAAGCAACCAAATATGGCTTTAAAGTTTAAACTTTCTTTTTTAATGATAAAAGCACCCACATACTTCAATTCAGTGACAACACCCTTCTCTTTTTTTTTTTCTCCCTGCTCCTCCCCCCAAGTACAGCATTCTTGAATACAAACCAGCTCTTAATTTCTCCTTAAAGAGCTCAGTATATAGAAATTAATTCTTGACTAACACCTGCTAGAAAAATGTGGGTTAGGGGTTTCAGAGCTAACCCCACAAGTGCAAAAAGCCACAAACCAACAAACCCTCAAGAGCTCAGTGCAATAGAAAGCTAACTGCTCAGATTTTGGACTGCTGCTCTGAGGAACCAGTTTGGGGCTGGGGTTTCGCAGCAGGTTTCTGACTCGCACCGCTCTTGGAGTTTTGGCTGGGGGAGGTTTGTAGGATTGGGCTCTTGAAGTGGTTCGAACAGGGGAAGTTATTCCCGGCTGTGAACGATGGCTTGCCTCCGCGTATGCTGGTATAATTCTCTGCCTGGATGTAAATAATGGCAGCTGTTCAAAAGGAGACGTTTAGGGTACTCAAACACTTGAAAATAAACACTCTCCAGCCCATCTTGGCTGGCCTTTATTTCGGAAGCAGCCTTTCCATCGAACTGTACCACGAGTGGAAAAGCCAGACATATGGTACGAAGCAGCTGGTGGGAGCCTTGGCAGGTTCCTCTCTGCATCCATGAACAGGGGGAACGATGCTGTAGGATGCACTTTATCTCAGATCTAAACCCATATCCCGTGACTATGACATAGCCCACACCCATTGCCCTAGGATATAACAAAAGCTTTAAGTAACTGCCCTCCTTGCCCCCAGGAAGCAACTTGCTTCCTTTTGTGTAATACCTGTGTGAAAAGAAGGTTGTTCCATGTTATAGGACAGCCCACAGCCCTTCCTGTGCTGTGTGTGTGCTGGGGGAAACTTGTGCTCCTCTGGTGTGGTTCTTGGGTATCGCGGCTGCGATTATCTTCCCCATCTCTGCCTTGGAAACGCGTCCTTGGTGTCAGTACATGCAGGTCCGAGCACTGGGGGGGAGCTGGGACATGACTGAAACTTCCAGTGCTTCAGTGGAGACAAGTAATGACGTGAGCAAGGAATAATATCATCCCCTCAGCAGTAGCCTGTGTGAATGATGCCCTTTTAAGTTTATCCACCCTCCCCGAGGGATGTACCAGGGGATTTAGGTGTCAATTCCTTAAAGAACTTTGGAAAATTCCTCTGATCTTTGCTGGTGAGACATTCCAGTCCAGCCTATATTTAGCACTTTCACTTTTCGTGGTGCTGCTTAGACCCGAAGTCCCAGTGGCGTTAAATGCAGCAAGGTAAGCCTCCCCACCACCAACGTGCCAGGTTTGCTCAGGCTTGGGGTGTGCTCCTAAATCGGAGCAGCTTCCTGGAGAGCGATGGCCCAGTTCTGGCTGCTGGTGCCAGGGTTCCTCCAGGGTCACACTGAGACAGGGGTGTCACCAGCAGATGTGGGGGGGGTGGCTGATCCATGCAGCCAGTGCCTGCCTCCCACCCTCGTGGTCCCCAGCCATGGCCACCTTACCCTCTGTGTGTAGGAGTGCTAAGGTAGCAAAGCTGAGATTTCGGACGCGATTCTGTAACTTTAGCTGTGTGGAATCACTTTTGCTTGGAGAAGTAATGGAAATAATGTCTATGCAACAAACCTTCCCAGATTCAACCTGTGATTTTATTATAAAAAGTGCATTGTAAGGCAAGATACTTTGGCTTGATTCATTGGGATCTCTTTTTTTTCATTTCTCTATTACGGAAGATGCAGACAGGGAGAGCAACAAAGCAGAAACGTCTGAGATCAGACGTTTCACATCTGATTTTTGGCAGAGGGAGTGTGAGAGGAAGAGAGACCTCATGTTTCATTTAGATACCCTGATTTGGAGAGGAGTTTTAAGCAGATGGCTCTTGAGACACTAGGACTCTAAAGGATTAAATGCTATTTAGATAAACGCTCGCTTCCACAGCATTGTTTTAGGAGGACTGTGCCATATATTCTGGCTTCAGTTCTTTTATCCCTGGGTCCAGGCAAAGCCCTGTTTGCAGCCACTTGGCTGGGTGTAGGAGCAAAGGCACTGGGGCTTCCCTGGGGTGCAGAGACAGGATAAAGCCCAGCGTGTTTTGACTCCCTAATGTGCTTTGACTGGGACTTTTTGTAGATGGGATGTTACCCCAGCTGCCTTCTGTGGGAATTAATTGGATGTGAGAGGTCAAGGCTGGTCTGTGATGAGCGTTTCTCCCTGCTAACCCTCCGCCTGTGTCCAAAGGGAGCCTGCAGGCCCAGCAAAAATACTGCAGAAACTTGGGCTCTGAAACAAGGTGTAAATTGGGGGAATAAAGTCCCTTAAAGAAGGATTATGAGTTGCTCCATGTAGGGAATTAGTCCTGCGGTGTCTGGAGGCAGTCACAAAACTGGGCTAAAATGAAGTCAGCGCGCTGGGAGAGAGCCTGTGAGTGGGTGCTGCTGAGTGCCACAAAACAGGCAGGGTGCGAAGAGGGGACGGGTGTCAGGAAAACGGAGCCCGGTCCCAGCTTCTTACCCTCAGTCCCAGGGGATGCAGGTGCTGTGCACACCACGCGCTCGCCCTCCCCAGGCCCACAGCCAAAAACTTGCTGCTCTAAGTATTTCCCGTCAAAGGCTTTGCTCTGCTCCTAGCTGGTATGTGGAAAGCCACAAAAAAGCCTTCTTGGCGGGGCAGCGTTGGCCCTCCCTGCGTGTCCCCGCAGCGTGTTCCTGAAGCAGGATTTGGCCCCCGATGCCTTCGGAGCAGTTCAGGCGTGTGTGGTGCCAAGAACGCTGCCAGAGCAAATTCCAGCTGTCGGAGCAAGAGAGAGCGGTGTCATCTGGGGGACGGACAGATGGATGGATGGATGCTCTTATGCTTCTCCAGCTTTTTCATCTCCCTCTGAGGAAACTGCTCCTTCCCTCCTGGCAAATAGGGCTCATGACCTATGGCAGGACAGGGCTAAAATGACATTTAAGGCTTTGGAGCTATTCAAAAGCAGGGCAAAGATTGCATTATAGCCATGCTGGAATGGGATAGACAGGGTTCTGAGGAAACACTCTTTCAAAAAAGGCCGAATTAAAGAGTGCTCTGGAAAAGGTTGGAGAGCCAAGACAGGGTTCCCGACAGCGAGGGAGCTGCAGCCCAGGGTGGAAGGGGTGGTATTTTGCTGTGCGCCTGACTGGAAACTTTAAGGCAGAGTTACAATTTTGGTTTGGATGGCATTATAGAATTGCATTATTTTTGTAAATAGGAAATTCAAAACCCCTTGACTTCTTGACAGTGGTGTTTTCAGAAGAGCTAGTTGTTCCACGGATGTGCCTGATCTTTTTTGTTTCTTCAGGCGACCCTGGTGACTGCTGTGATTTGGGAGGCATCCCTATCTTCCTCCTGCTTGGCGGAGCTGGCTGTTTGGCATATGAGTAGGCAGTCAACAGCCGTTAACTGAGAGGGATTAAAAGTGCTTGGATACGGCTGCGTTTGTGGTCTGTTGGGATCAAACACCGAATACCAGTCGTCACCCAGACCTCTAATGAAGAACAACAAAAAAACTTCCTGCAGGGAATTGGCTCCCTGCTGGGAACAAGCACTGAGGGTGGCTTTTCAGCTTCCTTGTTTCTAATATCTTTTCACCCCTGGAAAGGGGAAACCAAACTGGAGTGGAAAAGAAGAGACTAAAGTTTGCTCACCGGAGGCTGCCTGACAGGTCTAACTTGACGTTTAATAATTTGAATGAAAACGTTTCAGAGCCAGTTTACTTGTTGAACTGCAGAGCTACAGTGAAATGAGTCGGTTCTGGTGTCTCTACTGTGATGTAGATGGGGAGGAAGAATAGGAGAAATAGCTAAAAAAAAAAAAATTTCTCAAAAAAAGTAGGAAAGCTTTCCCTCCTGGAAAATCCTCCCGCTTGCCTTCAAGACATGAGAGATCTTCATGCTTTACGATGCTTTGAAATAGGGGAAGCTTCAAATGAAATGATGGCTGGCTCCAGTGGTGTCTGTTTACTGAAATGATGGGTTTGAGAGACTCCTGTTAACAAGCAGTTGCATGTGCTAGATATGCTGAGGCGTGGTTTGTAGAGATCTATGATCCACCTATTTTGCTTCAAGCTAGCTTTAATGCCAAAGCAGCTGCCCCAATATGTGAAGGTTCTTGTGTTACACCAGTGTCTAAGCAGCAGACGACTTCAGAGCTTCTGGCAGAATTGCTCTTCACTGTTTTGTTTGGCCAGAGAGAGAAAAATCCACTCAGTCCTCCAAAACTGCAGCATGGGTTTATGATTCTATGTGCCTTTCTGCCTTTGCTAAGAAAAATAGAAGCGGTTCATCACACTAAACCTATGCCTGGTCCAGCCCACAGTGGTTGCTGGTTGGCTTTCCTGCAGGGAATTGGCTCCCGGCTCTTCCCCAATGCCTTCACTTGGGAATATTCAGTTTTCATGGGCTTCCAGTGGTCTCTGACCAAAGATCCCCTTAAGAGTAGCTATGAAACCACCCTAAATATAGCTCCCCCATTGCTGATAGGATGCTGGGGTGGGAGAAAATAATGTACTTGCTTCTAAAGAAATGCCCCAAGTTGTGGGAACCATTCTGACTTGGCAGGCTACTCGCAAGGCATTTGCTATTTGTTTAACTTGGGACTGGCTGCCCCTGGCAGTTGTTACCATCAGCCGCCTTTCTTATCTGCTCTTTTCTATAATAAACATTGGAGCAAAGATTTGGAATTAGTCACTTGTGAAGCACTGCCTGCCTGCCTTGCCAGCTTCTGTCTTATCGTCTCATTTTTGGACTCTCGAGCCTTTTCCTCTTCGTTCTGTGCCTCTTGGTTTGCCGCTCTTCTGGCATAGCAAAGAGCTTGTTAAAATACCCCGTAGGTGTGTTATCCCCAGGACTGCCTGCGTCCCAGAAGACATGCTGTCCTGGGATCGGGCGTGTCATAGTGGGATGGGGATGTCATACTGCTGCTGGGTACTATGGGGATTTTTCTAGCATGACTTACCTAAACCAGGGGATGGGCTGGATGAGTTGTTCTGGCTGACGTCTGTTCAGATGAACAACCCGTGGAGGCAGCGTAAGGATTCTGAAAGCATCCTGGGGGCCTGGCACCACGTCCTGCTCTTTGATACAGCATTAACCGCGGGGCAGTCGGTAGTTTGAGGGAATACAAACACAAACAGCACCTCCAGAAGCACAGGGCTGCGTGGTCTTCATTCAGAAATCCGAGCAATTCCTACTGATTTGCTTCCACTTTAAAATTCCCTGGTGTCTCTAGCATTGACTTGACCTGGTCTTCCTTCTGACAGTGCTGTTGGAGAGGCAGTAATGAGCAGTCCAGGGTGCAAGAATCTCTCTCTCCCCTCTGGTTTCATCTCGCTTTAAAAATACACAGAGCTATATATTTCACTCAACACATGCAAATACTGTTTCCTATCTACCCTTGCTCTGCTGACTGAAAGCCAGTCACGCTTCCCCTCTGGGACAGCCTGCCAGGTAAATGCCACTTGATGTATAATGTATTTCAGTGCTGCCTCTGGAAACGGCCGGGTGGCAGTGTCGGAGCAGGACGGAGAGCAGCCCATGTTCACCCTGCAGTGGCACAAAGGCCCTTAGTGGGGATGCAAATCTACTTAGTTCTGTCCAGATTTGCTTTGTTGGGTGCAGGAGCACGTCGTGCACCTCTCACCGCAATCTTCCCTTCTCTCTTATACCATTACCCACAACGCTTTTTATTTAGCTGAAGGTGGAAAGTTTGACTGTGGATCTGTCTCTGTGGTGGGATGGGTTTCTTGCAGTGGGACGGGTACAAAACCTGCCTGTTTTCATTTCAGAAGGCTGACTGGGGGCTTAGCCACAGATTACGTATCTTGACCAGCATTTCAGCTTGCTGGATTGAACGGGTCAGGGAAGAGTATCTCTTTTTTGCGGAAGTGCATTCAGCAAAAAAAAAACCAAACCAACCAACAACATGAACCCTTTGTTAAACATAAGAGGTGACTTGGGCAACTTCTGAGCTGTGTCTTGGCTCAGGTCTCAGGTCTAGGTGTGACAGAAAACCAGACACGGCTGATCTCTTTCAAGCACTCTACATTGCAGATCGGAGCAGGCAGATACCCCGGGGTTAGTCCTGCTTCTCACTGCCCTTCGTGCTGATGCATGTGATGATGAATGGGAGGAAATTCCTGCCCAAGAGCATAAACAGGCAGGAAGACCTGTAAGTGGCCATGTCCTCACAGGCTGACACGTGAAATGGAGCTGATGACGGCTGGTGTTAGTGGATATGCTAGTGTCAGTCCCTCCTGAAACTTGTTTCAGGGAAAGATTGTTTGATTTCTGGCTGGAGAGGATTGCAAACAACAACCTGATGTGCTGGAGGAGGCTATCGCCCATCTGGTGTCTGGGATGGCAGGAGGCTGCCAGGCAGGGGCACCCGTGGTGTGCGTAAGCAAAGACCATGCTTCACACCACCTTTTTCCAGTTTCATGTCGCTGGGGTCAGGCTTGAAGTCAGCTTTCCCTCTGACCTCCAGTGCTAACGCAGCCCATCTCCATAGCAATGGCTGCAAATACCGTCCTCCATGCGCTCCTAGCCCAGGCTGTGTTGGTGCTATAATGTGGTGAAGCTTTCTGTGTACTGCACTAGACACTGAAACAAACAACCAATAAATCTGTTATAAACCAATGAGTAATTTGTTTTGGTTACCAGGGAGATTGCCAAGTGCATATTCAACCTGAAATAGCGATGAGCTCATCCTCTGAGCAACAGCGGTGCCTGAGCTGGAGCAGCCGGATGGAAAGGGAGCCAGCGCCAGTAACGCTGTCTGCTCCACTGACATTTGGACGCTGTGCGAGCTGTTTTGCCAGAGAGCTTTTGCCTTGCAAATGAGACCGAGCAGGGGATGGTGTGTGAGGCTGGTTGCTGAGCCCAGGCTTTTTACAATTCCTGGAAGTGTGGTGGCGGTGATGTTCCTGGTGGGCCGGAGAGCCTTAGGAGTGGATTAAGGTGCTGCAGAGGTGGTCTCCCCTGCTATCTCCCCTATCTTGGAAACCCCTCCCTGTACAAGGATTGTGGGGAAAAACCCAGATGCTTGACTTGTAGATAAGGGCTGGTTTTAAACAGATAGTCAGATAGGTGTATCTGACGGGCAGAGCCTCTCCGCTGCTGCTGCTCCGGGCACTGGAGCAAGGACTTGGGAAAACCCCACCCTCTTCTGCAACGTACCTGAGGCAGGAGCTTGAAAATTGGGGCTCTGCCATTATTTCGCCCTGACGCGTCCCCAGTTTAAGTAGAGCAGGACTTGGCTTTTGAAGGGCTGGTGCTAGGAGCGGGGTTTGGCAGCTTTCTGTGACTGTCTGTCCCTGCAGTTGCTCCCAGGAATAAGCTCACAGATGACACTAGGTGTCAGGAGGACCTGTGCTTGGACAGCCGCTGGGGTCACCTTCTGCCGGGGCATAGCGGGCAGCGTGGGAGTAGCCGCCGCAAGCAGAGAGATGGCTTTTTTGCTCTCCGCTGCAGAGCTGAACCCAGGGTGATGGAGTTTGGGGTCAGAGGGGGCTCTCGCAGGGCTGCTGGCCGTGCTGGTTGGAAAGGTAGGACAGGGTCTCCGTCAGCCCAGCCAGAAGGGGTCCAGGCAGGGCTCCGATAGCATCCTGCACTTTTCTCTGCTAAGGCAGAGGTATTTCCAGATGTACTTGCATCCAATGAACGAATATTTTCTGAAGAAATAGAATTTTTAACTTAAAAAAGTCCGGCTGTAGGAGGAAGTACTGCCCGTCCCTCTGCACTAGGATGCTGCAGGGGAGAGGATGACAAACGTGTGGCAGATTTTGCTCTCCATTGCTGAGTAATCAAATACCTGAAATGATGTAGAAATACATCACTGTATTACCTGGCAGCAATGCACAAGCCACTTACCAGCGGCCCACTGGTGGATTTCACTGAATGTTTCAAGACATAGTTACCAGTGACTGAAACCAGGTAACAATTATCAACAGCACAAATACAAACAAAAGCTGAGCCCCTGAAATGTAACCCACGAACCCACTCACATGATGTAAAAACACAAGCTTTTTTTGGATTAACCTCATGGCTTTCTGGAGGAAGGCGTGAAGGTTGCATCTGTAAAAAGGGTGCTGGTTTCAGCAGAGGTATCTTTGTGTTTTGGAAGTCTTTCATTATAATTTTACAAGCATGGAGCGATCTGTCTCTGTGTTCTTGCAAGTCCCGTCCAGGCCTGTGAGTGGATTTCTTCCAGCTCCTTTCTGGAGCCATGTGGGAAATGCTTTGGTGACACATCCAAGTCCCTCAGCATCCTGGGCAGCTCTGTCGCAGCCATCAGTGCATTCAGCCATCAGCCCCCTGGGAGGGGCTTCGTGAAACCCTATTATGGGGAGTAAATTGGCATTTTTGAAAGAAGGTGATTTTTAACGTGAGGAGTTATAACTAAGTGTGATTTGGGTGAGAGAGGCACAAGTTCAGCTGCACGCATCTGCCTTTTATAGTTGGCAGTGCTCTTGGTGGCACGCCTGGGCCATCCCAAGGGCTGGTTTTGAGTCCACACGACTCTGGTGTAGTGCAGCTCCTTCCACCGTGTCCCCCATGTTGCCCATAACTGGGCTGGCAGACAGCTAACAAACTGCTGCGTGGCTTTTTATCTTTTGTTTTCAGCAGCTTTTTGGAGATGAAGCACAGCATGTCTAACACGTGCATGAATTATTTGTTATTCCTTTGCATCGCCTCTTTATTATGGGGCCGAGCAGTGGGTGTTAGCGTTTGGGAATGGGACAGGCAACCCTGCGGGTCTGCAATGTCTCTCTTCCACATGTCCTCACTCCAGTGTTTCACCTACTTGGTATCGAGGCGTGTTTGCTTTTTTGGCTGTCTCTGGGCAACCAAAAACACTGCTGTACTTTGCAGATCCTGGACTTGGCCAGGACCAAGCCTAACCTTACTCAACCCTGGCATAAAGCAGGCAAGGCTTCCTACTGAGAAGACAATTTGGCTCAAGAGGTGTAACTTTATCAAAGGGACAGTAGAGTCCTTGCTGTTGCAGGAAAATCCTCGATGCTTTGGAAGCCCTACCCTTTCCTCATTGTCCTGCAGCATTCCCAGCAGGACACGGGTGCTTGTGGGCTCTCATGCAATGCGGCTGCACAAGCTGGTTTGAAAAGAAAGCAAGCCACTGTTTCACATCTGCTTTAGCTTTTTGACAGTTTTCTCTGGCACTTGTGTGCAATTAGCGCTGCTTTTTTGTCACATGGAGCTGATCCTCTAATAGTTTGATTTGGACAGTAGTTTGACAGCCAGCGGCAATTATATTGAGAGGGGCGGTTTCTCTTTGCAGACTGTGTTACTCGTTGTCCCTGAATTTATTGTCTCACTGCTACTTGAGAAAGAAAACAAAATCATTTTTTGTGGGCCTGGATCCAGCCACAGAGCCGAGGATGGCTTAATCAAACACATAAGTGGTTGTACCAACTCCAGTCAGTTTATTTCTATGTTTAAAATCAAGCACTTTTCTAAGTATCTTATTTTTCTTCTTCCAAGATTTGTGTTTAATAAATGTAACAGCCCATAGACTTTGCCCGTTGCACTGATAGAAATGCTGTAAGGTGCAGTGCTGCTATAAGACCCTCGGTGGGAGCGTGGGACAGGAGAGGGGACCTTCTCTTGCCTCCGACCGCCCTGGCCCATCCCTGTGGAGGTGGGGGATGAAAGTATCTGTTGTTTCAGCAAACGCGAGGCAAATTAAACGTATCAGCTGAAATAACCTTACCTCTCCATACTGCTTTGGGCTGAACTGTCTCTTGCCAAGTATTAACCTAGTTATCTTCATATTTCCAAAAACACAAAAGCCACTGAAATTTTGTCTAGGTTACCCAAAAAGTAGAGTTGAGGGGGGCACCGTGGGGAGGAGAACTCCCCCGCCACTGCCTCCACCCGGCAGATGAGGACGCTCAGTTGGGATGCCACAAACCAAGGCTGGGCTCCTGCCCATAGGCTGAGCATCATCCCAGGCTGGGTCTCTTTGGTTTTGGCTGAAATTGAATCCTAACCCCGATGAAAGATTTAAAGATATTTGTTCCTTTTAATTTATTTTTTATTTTAAAAAATGAGAACCAATGTTTTCCAACCGACCCTGTGGAGAATGCTTTTTAGTGCAGTCCTTGCCCAGCTCTGATCTGACATGATTTCCAGGGAGACCTGGGATCCTTATCGCTTTATGAAAAATGAGATTTACATTCTGGTATCACACAGGCACTTTGAAAATATTATCCCTGACTCCGGAGAAATGGCTCATACATTTTAATGCCGTTATTAGAACAACACTTCTCCTCAGTGGAAATTGCTGTGCAGCTCGGGGGGGAAAAATATGCAGAAAGCACTGGTGGAGTCTTCAGAGAGCTCTCGTCACCCTGAGATGTGTGTGCTTTTGGTGCAGTGTTCCTACTGAATGAAAAGAGGAAGGTTTGACCTACACCAGAGAAAAGGGGAAGCACAAGTGCGTGGGCCAGCAGCATGGGAAGAGACCGCAGTGGGGCTCAAAGCATCGCAACAGCTCCTGGACTGAAAGGCAGAGTGCACACAGGCCTTATGCGATGGTGGGTTACTCCGGGCTTCTGTGTCCCAGAGCATTGTGGAAATGTTGCACACAGGTGCTTTATTTGTGGTCTTAATAAGTGTAGAGAAATCAAGCTGGACGAGTGCTGGCTTAAAGTGGCATAAGAGTGAAGAGGTGCTGAGGTTGGTGGAAGATGCCCTTGGGAGGAGAAGGAGCAAGGAACCACAACCAAAAAAAAAAAAAAAATCCCCAAATCGGGTTCCTTTCAACATAAGTTCTTTTTTTTCCATGGTAAATGAACTTGAAAGAACCAGCTGATCTCGGCTCCTCTCAGGGCAGATGGCCTCTGAGGAGGACTTCCCATTTGGCCGCAGTGCATTGAGGCTCTGGAGTTGCTGAGACGGGAGTCCCTTGCTAATGAGTGTGGAGGGAGAAAAAGGGTCACAGCTGTCAAAATACCCCTTTATCAGGGCTCCAGGCTCTTCTGGAAGTCTGGCTGGCTTCTCTGGTTTTGCCTGAGTCCTCAGTCTCTTGGAGGTCCATTTGGGAAAGAGCAGCCAAGGCAAGTTGAGTAGGGTCAGAGCGAGTGGTCTTCTAGTCTGGCAAGGGCGCCAGCTTCCCTGCAAAAGCAGAGAGCAAGGAGCCGGGCTGAGCAGGGTGATGTGTCGTTGTTAAATGAACAGGGCTTTCATGAGAGATTTAATTGGCAGATTTGCAAAATATTAATGTGAATGGTGGCTGAGGTCAACTCTGGCCACAGACTAAGCCCGGGCCAAGGGAAAAGTTAAATGGCGTCTGTTTCAGCTGAGGAAATGTGTGATAATGCAGGACCAGAGCAAAGTGTTTTAGAAAGACTGCACCATGGCTCTATCTTACAAGTGAGCGGGTACCTGTGGGCCTCCTCACCCCCCTCTGGTGGGTGTCTTCTCCTTGGTTTGTCCTGGAGCATGTCCCCAGACCGTCCTGGAGCACGTCCCCTGGCATGGCCAGTGAGTGCCCATGTGATGCGGTGCCAAAAAAGCCGTTGCAAACTTGAAGCCGCTCCAAGGTGAAAGGTTTCCATTTCTCCTGCCCTTGGTGGTGGTGGTGCAATGTGGCCCAGCCTGGCTGAGCCTTCGTTGTATGTATCGGGGTACATGGAAGTTGACCCCTTCCTCCATTTTAAAATGCACTTATCTGAAGTTGGAAATGAAATCAAACCCTCCCAAAGCAGAGGTTTCTGAGAATAACTTTTGTGACTAATCCGACCCCATAGGCCTCACTGGAGGGGACTTTGCAGCTTTGTTTTTCCTTGTAAAGTATGCCCAGCATATGTCCTGACAATTAGTCAGAGTGCCCAAAAATACCCGTCAGCCCTGCAAGCTGATCTCCTTCGGCTCCTGGAGCTGAGACAGACACAGGGTTGTGCACTGTGGGGCTTTGGGAAAGGTTATTTTTAAAATGGCCACATAACAAGGGTGATTTGGTGCTTTCAGCCACCAGTGCTCTCTAGCAACTGAAGGTGTAGGTAGCCAAACGCTAATCTTGCTCGAGGCGACTGTCCTGCGCCTGGAGTGATGGGCTCGTTGTCCTGCTAAACCCCTACACCAGGGCTGGCTCCTGCCAGCTCTAAATCAGCGCTCACGCCATGGCCCTGGGGCCTGTGCCAAGTGCAGGCCGTGCTTTGATGGTGTGCTGGATGCCAGGGAGTCTTCCCAATCGGCATGCCAATGCTTGGAAGGGCATGTCCTTCTCATTGAAGTGGTGGCCTGTCTTTACCCTTAGCCAGGCAGTGTGCTCTGCCCGGCCCTCTTCTGAGAAGCATTTGCTTTACCCATCTCTGGACACCTGAGATGAAGTTTTCTATCCTTAGTGTTTCCCATGTGCTGAGTTTCTGGAGGGTGTTTTGCCAGAATCGCAGTCCACCCACCTTTCTTCTCCTCTGAAAATAAAGCTCTTTAAGGGGAAAGACCTAGGCTCCTTGGTATTGCAGAGCACCGCTTGGGGGGGGGGGGGGGTTTGGCTTGGCCCACTGTGCTGTGGGGCAGAGGAAGGAGGTCTGCAGAACAGTCTGCCCAGCAGTTTCCTGGGAACACGATGTTTTACTAGAAAACATCACACCAAAAACATTCCCAGCTTTTGGAGGAAGAGCTTGGGCACAGCCTGCAGCCCTGAAAGTGTCCTTCTTGCTGCCAGGTCCTGTTGCATGAGTGCAGGAGGATGGCAGGGCTACTGCAAACCCGTGTCAGGGATGCTGGAGAGCGTGTGTGTTGTAGCTGATGTCTGGGTAGCTGCTAATTCCTGACTCGTGGTGGGTGGATTTCCAGGGAAGGTGAATGACCTAGCTTTCAAGCAGTGATACAAACTAAGAGTGGAACTTCCTTCCGTGCTCTCCACAGTGAGCTGTTTAACTTCACTGGGGGAGAGCATCGCTCAGCCAGCTGCTGCGCCTTTGAGAAGTAATTGAAAGCAATTAGGAACGTAGAGAACGTAATGGAGGTTGTGAAATATTATTTCAGTGACGGCTTACTAAAAACTTGGAGAAGCCCCGACATGAGCATTTATTGTGTGGGTATGGTAGGATTATATCCCTGCGAGTGTTCATCGGACCTCATCTTTCCTGGAAGAGACTGCTATGCTGCCTGGCTGGGATCAGTGCGGTGTTTATTTGACAGGGACTGAAGTTACGTTTCTCAGCTCTCAAGCCAGGGTTGAGCCATGGGGGGGAAAGCTGTGACTGGTGAACCTTTGCCTCATGTTTGACTCCAACTGTCATTCCTTCTCCATGTGACTGCATCTCAACTTGAACAAAGACAGACATTTGCAGTTGGCCAGGGTAGCCCTAAGGAGCTCTGCTGTCCGAAGAGTGAAGTTTTGGGGTAATAACCCGGGGAATCACTGAGTTGTGGTGCAGCTTGCTTGGCTCCAAGGAGGGCTCCTCTGAGGACCACATCAGTCCTGGTGGAAGGGCTGTTGGTAATGGAGAGGCATCGCACCCCTGCCACCACTGAGGGCACAGCCCTGCGTAGCTGGAGCTCTGCAGCCAAAGCTCTGGGCATTGCAAGGAGCAGAAACCCTAGAGCTCTTCAAGGGAGCTTTGAATGCAGGGGCCTGGCCAGTGTGGGTGAGAGCGTGGCACTGCTGGGGTCCCGAAATGCTCACCTGGAGACCTTCCCCACTGCTCCTGTGTCGCTGGACACACAGGCAGCTTCCCCCCTGCCTGCTGGCTCCTCTTCCCTGGGAAGCGCTGCACCCTTCCTTGCTTTTGTGGTAAATGAACTTGCAAGAACCAGCTGATCTCGGCTCTTCCCAGGGCAGGAGGCCTCTGAGGAGGACTTCCCATTTGGCTGCGGTGCATCGAGGCTGCTTTGCTCAAACTGGGCACTGCTGGGTGGATCTGTGCACCATGCAGCCATAAGGCTGCTGAGAAGGAAGGGGCGAATGCTGTGTTTGAGGCTTTTTTTTAGCTTTTGATGTGCTTAGAAGGCATCTGAATTGGACCAGTCTTGGCAGTACATGTGGATCTCTCTCCCAGGAGGAGCAGAGGAAGGCTTTGTGTCCCCTTAGGGTCGGCCAATGTCCCGGCACGTTCAGACCTGTCGTTTCCACCTTGCAGTTCACACGAGGGCGTTGCGGGCAGCCTGCCGAGTCCCCCCCCCCCCCACACTGCTGCCTGCACCTCACAGCTCCCCTCCGCAGGCTGGGTCGAGGCGGGAGGATGCGGGAGACAGAGCTGGGAAGAGAAATTCAGCCCAGGTTTAACCTAGTGAGTTTAAGACTAATACATTTGTCTGTCTAAGAGACGTAAAAAAAATCTTCAGCCTTTTGGGACTGTCCCTTTCAAAGCTTGTAGTGAAGGTCTAAATGTAATTGTAGGGACCACAACAGGCATCCGCTCAGTATCCTTGCTGCTGGAAGATACAATCTTGGCATCTTATCTGCAATATAGCAAAGAGCCACAGGGAGGAGGGAGCAGCGGTAGGAGGAAATGGACTTTCTTGGTGCGCTTGATTCAAAGCCAACCCTGTGCAGCGCCTGGTATTGCTGCAGCCTCCTCTCGCCCCAGTCCTCTCTGGAGCCTGTATGTCCTGGGGCTGCAGCCGGGGGTCTGTGTGGTGCCTGCACCCCACCGTGCTGCGGCTCCTGTTCTCCAACCCTGACACAGCCCCGAGGGGGGACAGGAGCTGGACAAAGCCCTGGGTCTACAAAGCAGCTCTTGATTTATGCACAGATGCTGCCCCCAGGCCTTGGTGTCGCTTGGCTTTCAGCAGCAGCCAGAGGGCTGCCATGTCAGCAACAGGTGACGGGAAGAAGTGCCAGTCGGGAGCGTGTGTGGGGGGGAGCTGCAGAGCAGATGGCAGCAGGGGAATAAATTTGGAGCTGCCATGGGAATAGTCCTGGAAACAGTCCAGCCTGCGAATGGAGGCAGATGGGAAAAACCCACTTTAGATCTCTTCCCAGTTTTGCTATTTTTCAGATGCCTGCATTTCCAGCTCCGTTATCTCTGGGCCATTCTTTCCTGTCTGTTAACACACCCTCATCCTTATGTGGTTTTTTCCTCTCTTCTTATCCTTCCTTCTCTTTCCCCTTTTGTTTCTACTCACATTATATCTGAGTTCATGGAGGGTTACCCAGTCTGTGCCTGCCTCCTTATAAGTTTATTCCCAGTTCCTCTCTCCCCACCTCCATAGCGGATCCTAAAAGCTTCCCCTGGCACTGGAAGGCTCAGCGCATGGATCCAACCCAGCTGTGGGCTGGAGTTCAGCATGGAAGAAAGGAAAACACCTGCGTGCCTTTGCCATGTGCTGCCTGTTCCCTTCTCCACTGTCCCCTCTGAGCTGGTAGCCTGAGGGCAGGGGGCTTGCCTTATGGCTGGTATGTTCATCCCCTCTGTCACTGCAGGGATGTCCTTGCTGGCTTTCCTCTGGATGCGGGTACCTCTCGTGTGAGCCAGGGTGTCTCTGTCTTGTGGTCACTTGAGTGTCTGCAGGATGCTTCAGGGGCGCATCCTTGAGTGCTGAATGGGGAAAATTCCCAGCCAGTGCTGGGAGCAGGAAACACACGGGATACTGAGTAATTGGAGAGCTGGATCAGCCCCAGGCATCAGTCCCGGATCCCAAACCTGCCCAGCATTCCTGTGGTGGGGCTGCTGCCTCCTCTGTCCCACTGATGGACCGGCCACAAGTGCAAAGGTGGGCTCGCTCTTGTGTCCTCTCTCCTCTTAAGCCCAACTGCTTTATTTGTTGGCTTCCTGTGTACTCTGTCTTTATCTATCTAGATAGATAGATATAACTCTTTTTTATATATATATAATTTTTTTTTTAATTATTTTGTTTAGTTTCTGCTCCAGAAGAGCCAAGGGAAGTTCAGCTGGGGTCTGCAATAGGTTGGGCAGAAGGAGCACTCTCTGCTGCGGGAGAACACACATTGCATGCAACCTGAGATAAATTGATAACTTAAAAACCTCTGAAACTGCTGTGCTCTTATTGAGAAGAAAGAAGTGTTTGTGTAAAAGGCGCGTGGGAGCAAACCTGGATGCGGAGAGCAAACCCCTATGCTGCCTGGTGCAGCCCTGGCTGATGGGACCGTGCTGGTCCTGTGCTATTGCTGGAGCGGGAGAGAGAGCATGGAGCGAGTCCAGCGCCTGCCGGCACGGCAGGAAGAGTAGGGAGAATTCGGGGCTCTTGTTTTATGGGAGCTTGGTGAATGGTTTGTGTGCTTTTCTCTGCAGCTTCACTGTGCGTTGCGAAGCGGTGTGTATGGAAGCAGAAGGTACAGCGTTACCCGAAGAGGTGGACACGTGCTCCCCTCCTGCTCGTATTTACTGCTGCCTGCTTCTTTCTTTGATGATGGTGACTAAGAGTTCATCAATGCCTGGGTTATACCGGCTCTATTTAGGACCTTCTGTCCGTTGAGTGACAGCAGGATGTGTGAGCCAGCTGAGACACCCAGACCTTTTCTGGCAGGTTTGTTAAGGCAAGAAAATACTCTGGAAACCACAATGTGAATCATTTGTCTATCCGAGTGGATGACACTATGTCCCAGCCATGTCGCTTTGCAGTCAGACCTGTGCGGGGGGATCAGTGTGTCCAGACCAGCTCCCTGGAGTCCTGAAAACCTACAGGACAGGTTTAACGTTAAAAACACGAAAACCCAAGTCTGCGTGCCCTGCTGTGCACTCACCGACATGTTTGTAGCGTTTTCTCCTCTGCGACCCATGGGTGCAGGGTGCTGGCTAGCAGAGAAGGGCTCAGACAGGGCTGGTACCCCTCCTGTCTGGGCACTCTCTCCTTCCTAGATGTTTCTGCTCCCTGCCGTGTTTCACAGGGCAACAACGTCCCCCCTTGGCACTTGTGCTATACCTTGCACCACCGGTGTGTTTGATCACCTGGGTTTGGGTGGTCGAAGCGGGGCTTGTGGAGGAGATGGGAATTGTCCAAGCTCATATGGCTAAAGCCAGCCAAGAAAGCAAGAGCAGCCCTGTCCTCTCAGCAAGGGTTGTTCCCCAGCCTGTCGCTGCTACACTGGCCCAGGAAGCCACAAATCCAAACAAAATGGCCTTTTTATTACAGACTGCTCTGGGGAACCACCAGAGGCTTTGCAGAGTGAGCTGTGCCATGAAATGCTGCTCCAGGGAGCTTCATGGTGAAGCTTCACAGGCATCAGCAGGGCTGGGTCTTCCTCCTGTTTTTTGGCCAAGCTTTCCTTCTCCCACCTCCTCCCGCCCGTGCCTGTTGTCACGCTGCAAACAAACATCCATTTGTACACGTGAAATATTTTGATGGCCAAGTGTCTGTCCCTGCTCTCCACATGCCTCCGCGGTGCTGTCAAACCGCTGCTGAACTGCAGCCGCCTCTGGGGTGGCAGCTGCTGACGCTGCACGGCAGCGTTATGCCGCCTTTTGGGATGGGGAGCAAGGGTTACTGTTTCTAATTGAAATACGAGGGTATTCCGGGGGAAGTAGGAAATGACTGCCGAGGGGGAGGGTGCCAGCTCTTTGTGTAGGGAACTAGAAAGGAATGAGAATAGTTAATGGTGCAAACTCTACGTGCATTGCCAAAAATGAACTCATGCCTGTAAATATTACACTGCGTGCAGCAAGATTAGCACAGGAAAATACCAGTTGTTAGGGTTCCTGTTACCATCTGAATTATGCAAACAATTTGCTTGAGTTTATAGATGAGCTGGGGCAGAATGACGCTGGGTTTTTCCTAGCCAAATTGTTTTAGTGTGCTAGTATTCCAGCATGTTTCCCAGCCCCAATCTGCTACACAAGTGGATCTATGCTGTGCTCTTTTGGGGTGACAGGCTGTCAAGCGTGGCCTTTTCCAGGCCATGGTGGAAACTTGGAGATGTTGGGATGCTGTTGAGATGCTTGAGATGATGTTGACGTGTGCTACCTGGGAGCCCTAAGATGAGTGTGAAGGCCCAGGGAGTCACTGAGCCCAGCGCTGGGGCTGGAGGCTGTGCGTGCCCCGCCATGTGCGGGTGGTCGAGGAGGTCTTGGGACCTCCGCAAGCGAGAAGCAGAGACGTTCCTGGCTGTAGCAGGGCCTCTTGGGCTGAAGATGCTCAGGAGACTCTATCACGAGGGGAGCCATAGGACAAGGGGGAACAGTTTTAAATTGAAAGAGGGGAGATTTAGATGACATATCAGGAAGAAATTTTTCACTATGAGGGCGGTGAGCCCCTGGCCCAGGTTGCCCAGAGAAGCTGTGGCTGCCTCATCCCTGGAGGGGTTCAAGGCCAGGTTGGACGGGGCTTCAAGCAACCTGGCCTGCTGGGAAGTGTCCCTGCCCTGGGTAGGAGGCTTGGAATGAGATGATCTTCAAGGTCCTTTCCAACTCTAGCCATTCTATGATTCTATGCTGTTCAGAGGCCAGACACCACTCCGACGGGCTCTGTGGAAGGAATGATAAACATTGGCTCTTCCCAGTGGCTGTCAGGAGGTTAAATGACTTTCCCACGGCCATGCAGTGAGTCAGTGTCGAGGCAGGATTAGCAGCTGGGCCTCCCTGGCCGCCGGCCCTGAACGTGCACTGCTGCCGACTGTATAACCCAGAGCGAGCACGGCCATGGAGCTGCTGCAGCCTGCGCATTCCCATGGGAGTGAGCCCTGAACCAGAGCTCCCTCCGCTCCCTGGTGTGACTCGGGTGGAAATAGGTCAGTTGGAGCTGTGGAGGTGGGGTCTCCCAGGGACCTTTGTGGATGCCTGAGCGAAGAGGACAGAGACATGAGCCAGTGCTCCCTATAAGCCACGTCCTGGGGAATGGACCGCACCATGCTGTTAGATACTACAGGAGGCCCGTATTCATGAAACCAGATTATCTAAGTGCTGCTGTTCAGGGACTTGCTCGCTTTGAACACTTAATGCCTTGAGTTTCTTTAGCGTAAAAGCTGGAGGCGGACCAGGTACAGTAGTTTTACTGGCAGTTATACTTCAGTGTGACGCTCATGTTGAAGGCAAGTCCAACCCCTTCCACAAAGCTATCTTCTGTTACTTCGGTGGGCTCTCAGCTATGTCCCCAGGGCTATAACCCATTGCATTTATGGGCCCAACAGCCAGGGAACAGCCCCTTGCTGGTTCCTGGGACTGCAGCCCCTCCAGCCCCCATGGGGCCATGATCCACCTCTTCCCTTCAGCAACAGCGGTGCAGAATTAACGTCGGGTCTGTAATTTAGCTCAGGACTGATATGAGACACAATCTAGCTCTAAAGCCAAGGCCAAATAGTACTAGCATGGGGTCAAGTTCCTGAGGCACGCTCTGCCTTTGGGACTAATTTGGGTGCTGAGTAGCTGGGCAGGTATTTACATGTTGCCTACAGAGACCTAGAGGTCTCTGGATCCTATTCTTCTCTCTCAGATCACCTAAAATGGTAAGAATTTTCAAGGGGGATTAAGGTTGTGATCTCTGGGGAGGGGAGTGGACATCTGGTAGGAGTCCCGTCCATATTAATAGCCTCCGTTTAAATGTATGTTATCAAACGGGGCAGCTCCTAATCGGCCAAGAGACTGTGAACTCTGTTATCTAAGGGGCTGCTGGTGACTCTGGGCTGCTAATCATGGCTTTCCACAGGCACACAGGTAAAGTGGACGTGCTGCTGGGTGGCGTGGGAAAAGCCCTGCGTGTGCAATGCCTGGTAAATCGGGAGGAAGGTTTTGCTAACAGGCTCCTGCACCAGCAAAACAACTCCTTCGAATGCAGTCTTAAGCCTCAGCAATCTGCAGCTGTAACTAACGATGGGAAACGGGTTTATAACCAGTGTGTGGGACTGGTGCTGGGAGCGCGGTGGCGGTGGCCTCATCTATTTTTGTAAAATGGATTGGCTGGTAAGTGCTTTTGTATGTGCTGCTGTGGGAGGGCTGGGGCTCAGCCGCTATTTGAGGAAGCCCAGGTGAAAACGGGGGGTGATGATGCTCCTCCTCGCAGGGAGCTTGCTGCGGCAGCTGTTGCAGTGAGCCGGGGAAACCCATCGCTGGGGAACCCCCCCCATCCTCTTTATCTAGTGAGGCTACATCAAGCTGTAGCCCTATATGTAGTACCGAATTGCAGAGGGGAGCGTGCAGAAGCCCAGCCTGTAAATCCAGATGGTTTTCTCTGCTCTGGTGGGAAGTTGGTCTTTACTCCCTCTTTTCTGTGTTTGCCTTGTAGACAAACGGACTGACCCTCACTAGTGATAGGAAAATGTTAGCTTTTCCTTCCCATTAACACCGACAGGAATCTTGAGAGCATGTTTTGCATGTCTCCCAAGGCATGCAGATGTGTTGTGTCTTCCCATCCGTGACTAAGCTACTCTAGCCCTCCAATTTACAGCCGATTGCCAGCGCTTTGGGATTTTTAAAAGCTTATCCGATTCTTAGAAGCTAACCATGCTTGTGTGTGAGTCCAGCGTGTATTTACTGCCCTACATCACAACACACAATGGCAATGCCACCACATCTCTTGATGCGACCTAGCCCAAGGGGGGGACGTGCCTGGGGAGAGGGTGTGAAGCTTGGGGCACAGCTCCTGTGGGCTTCAAACCGAGCTGCGGCACACCGGGAGCCAGGGGACAGTGGTGCTCGTGAGTCTCTGCTGGGAACATAGAGCCTCTTCCAAACTGGGTTGGACAGTCACGGCGTGCTCTTCAACTCCATGCTCAGCTTCCCAGGACAGGGCATGACTACGAGCCTTCTTGCATGGCATGTAACTCCTTAGGATTCGCTCGTGTGATGCAGATATACACTATGCAAGGTACCTTTCTGCATAAAATCTGACTTCTGTGGTACCATTTTTAAATGCCTCAAAGGTGTTTAAAAAGAGCAATCCATTCACTTAAAATGTAAGACGACATTTATATTTTCAACTTCACCCTGCGAGACCGACTGATGCTGTAGCGTCCTTTCATTATAGTCCCAGCTGTATCTTTCTTTTCCTCAGGGAGGCGTGCTCTGGGGCAAGGACCCACGGATTTGATGTTGGGCTCTAACATAAAATGCTGAAGTGTCTTCTGAGCAGATGCTGCGGTTGGGGCACTGCCACCAATGAGTTATAGCGAAGCATCCAGGGCAGCCCTTCTCTCCAGGGTGGCCGCAGTGGGGTGCAGGGGGTGAATTCCCTGCCACAGGAGACAGCCTCACGTTTGGCTCTTGGGGCCACCTGGGCATGAGAAGAGCATCCAGCCACTGAGGTGGGGGCAGATCCGTGCAAAGCTGGGAACATAAATGAGGAGTCTCAAAGGTCAAAGCTTAAGGCAGCCACAGAGTGAGTTAGCTGCTTAGCAGGGCTGCTTTTTTTTTTTTTTTTTTGCTTTAGCTGATTTGGTTTGTTTTGAAAAGTTTGAACTTTACTGCTTAAATCCTGCCTAAGTGCCCAGCCTTACTCTAGGCAGTGGTGCTGCACTAAGGGAGCCTCGTTAGTCTTAGCTGAGCTCTGTGTTAAGTGCAAAAGCAAGCCCTGGGGGAGGTGTTTGCAGGGCTGGAGCAGTGTGGTGGTTTTTTTTTTTTAATAGCACGTCCCTACTTCCCTGGGGAACTGTGGAGATTTAATAATGATTGGGATGTGCTCAAACACGGTGGCAATAGGACCGTAGGGAATGTTTTTGGCAACCGCCTGAGGAACTTGGAGCCGTTCTTGTTCTAAATAAAGCAGCTTCCATTTTATCAACAGACTAATTTTTGAATTATAGAGTGTGAGACTCGCACGTGCCCCAGCCTGGCAATGGGAGAGCACCGCTCTCCACTCGTCACTGCCAGCTCTCCCAGCAAAAATGACCCGCAAGTGATTTTCTTTCTTTCCTTGTCATCCAGGGCAGCGTGCCAGTGACCTTGAGGCGCAGTCCTGAGCGTCGCTTTGCATTTCAGATTAACGGGACTCTTTTCCCTGGTATATATAGTAAGCCACGCATAGAGAAAAACTGAGACTAGTAACTCAGGTGACAGAGCAGGGGATGCCAGGTCCTGAGCTGGAATAGGCAGATCCAGCCAACGCCTGGCGGGGTGGGAGCCGTGTGCGCTCAGTCTGCTGAGAAAAATAAAACGGATGGAGAGTCAAAAGGCAATTGCTGTTTTCCTTCCGTATCGCCATAGAGCATGCAGCCGCATGTAGGGTGGAGGGTTAACACCTTCATCTTGTATCCGAAGTGGCAGAATAGTCTGTAAGGTTTAAGTAGTTTCCCTGGTTATTTTCAGAGACCACACTTCAAGTTCTTCCTTGGTGGTTTATCACATTTAAACATATTCCCCAGAGACATTAAGACATATCCTGTGTTAAGTGCTTTGCTTATCAGCTATGCTTCAGCTCCCTTTGCAGAGTGATTCGGTTTCATTTTGTTGTGCAAAACACTGTGCTGCCGAGTTGTGGTCGCCTGAACTGGGAGGAACCAACCCAGGGGCCGCTGGAGACAGGAACCTACAGGAGAGGCATGGCTTTTGTGGGGTGGCACAAAAAGGCGGTCTGTACCCTCCTTTCCATGCTAAAGCTTGCCGTGCTGCAGGATGCAGACGTAGCCCTGCTTGTGACCACTAGCTGGGACAGCCCCGTGACTGTTCCACAGCATGGTGGCAGCCTGACTGGAGGTACTGGTGGAGCCCAGACATTTGAGATCTTTCTCTGAAAGATGGAAGGCGTGGTTGTCCAAGGGCTGAGGGGCTGCTTTTGAAAAGCAGGAGAAGCTCTTTGGGGGCAAGTGGTTAACCGGCACCTCTGTGGTCAGGTAAATGTTAGGGTTGAATTCCAGTGGGTCTTCACGCCAAATACCCTGATACTCGAGAAGGCCACTGGTCTGGCCAGCCGCCCTCCTGCTGTAGCCAAATCCATCAGGGAGCTACATTTAGACAGTGCCCTGCTGGGGTTGGTGGGAGAGGGACACCTTGCTTAGAGAGGGGTTGTTTTCTGGAAGTATTGCTGGCTTTTTCTTGAGCTCTTATTTTTATTGAGGGTCCTCTAGTCTATTTAGGGATGGGCACGTATTGCACTTAGCGCAGGCCGCTGAGGAGAGGGCTCTCTTCTCACCTGCTTCTCTCCAGCAGAACATCCCCTGTGCGTGGACATCAGCCTGGGCCAGAGAATGGTTCCAGACTGTCCATACTTTTCCTCTCCAGCCCTTCTGTGGCTCCAGAGTCAAGCTGAAATGGGGTTTGGATCAGTACATGTCCGCAGGGTATGTGATTCTCCTGGGGAGACGCTTGACTGGGCTGCCAGCTCAGGGCCAGTGTAGTCTGGTGCAAAGGTACAGCCAAAGAAACTGCGTTCAAATAACTTCCAAGCTAAAACACCTGCGCGTACTGCCGTTGTTTTAAGCACACCACTGTGAAATGAAGCACCTACAGGTTTAGTAGTTTGTCTGATGCGAGCTTACCCCCAGCACCGAGTTTGGCGTTGCTGTAGCACGGTTGTACCACTGGTGTGAATCCCCACTGAGTGCTCAACAGCTGCTGCACAGCTTGTGCGGGGAAGGCATGCAGCGTGCGCTAAAATAAAGGCATCAAGGAAGACAGAGGAGGAGTCATGGTTTTTCCATATACCCAAATGTGTCCTTAGTTTCATGGCTTGCCTATTTTCCAGACAGCAAAGACAGGCCAGGCTTAATATAGCTGGAAGGTCTGGAAAGTTAAGCTGTGGGGATGTGGTGCAGCTGAAGGGTGAACAGGTTATTAAGGAGTTAAACATCTCCAAACCCACGATCTGCTGCCAACCAGGCTCTAGAAGACGTATGTATTTTTTTACAGAGCACAACAAATACCCATTTTGTCTACATTTGAGGAGAGGAGACCGGACTGCTTAGGGGAGCAGCAGTAAGAGGCTAAATGTTTCTTCCCCAGAGCAGCAGAGCTCTGAAGTCTCCATGGACGTTTACTCTGCTCCGGGAAAATGCTCCGGTGGTCCCAGCACTGCCGGTACCGGCACGGGGCCCTGCTCTGCCAAAAGCTGGCAGCTTTTGGGGCTCTCGTGCCCCAGCCCCTGGATGGGCTGCTCCTGTGGGAGGGCTGTAGGAGACGGTCCGACTGATGTGGGCTCTCAGCACGGCACGGATGAGCAGAGACCACGAGCAACCAGCGCGTTCGCTGGGATGATGTGGTCGGTGTGTCTTCACTGCAGGTGAGGGGAGAGAGGTGCCTTTCCCAGGTCGAGATCAGGGATGATACTGCTGAGGGCAGAAAGCTCCTGGAGCAGTTGGAAGCAAATTCATGCCCTAACCTAGGGACGAGAGGGGCTTTTTGGTCCATGAGATGGCAGAAGGTAGGCAGAAGCTGGCACGTCTGCATGTACAGCCCGGCTCCTGGGGCTGCCGGCCCCACTGCTAATTGTCTGGGGAGTTCCAAAGCTGCTGTGATAAATGTCTGTCTCATGTTAGCATTACATGGGAACACGGGATTATGTTACTCCCTGAGCCATGTGTTCACGATTACGTGTTCTGGTTGAAAGCAAACCTAAACCTGAGATCTGGAATGTTTCGATACCATTTGCCCTGGACCCTGTGCATTCATTTCTTCTAAATTAAACTCGCTTGGTAGAGCTCTGCAGAGCTGGCCGTGGCTCACATAGTTTCCACGTTCCCCAGCTGTTTATTTGTTTCACTTACTTGAACCGGTACAAACACAACCCTTGGCGTAGTTGTCAGCAGGACACGGCCGTCTCCTGACCTTGGCAAGGCGGCGTTTCCAGACCTCGGTCCCCATGGAGTTTAATTCCTGCCAGCTCGGCCTCCGGCCTGCTTCCGTAAGTTTTAGGGGAAGGGTGTGAACCTGGTGCCCTCCCTCTGCTGCAGCCCCCCGAGCGATGCTCCTCTCCAGGAATATCTGTCTTGCTTTCTGGAAGAGAAATGCTCCAACTTGCTCTGGCCCGAAGTTATCGAAAGGGTGGCAAAGAGAGGAGGCACTGAGATGACTCTCGGCTCTTAAAATCCGCAAAGTAACAGTGTGAGTCCCGTCTCCTGTGTCCTGTGTTCCAGTCCCTCCTTGTCTTGCAGATGGTGCTGGAGAAAATCAGCTCCTTCATCACCAGTGCCCACAGCATTTTCCGCTGCCACCCATCCAGCAGTTTCCTGACCCCAGAGATGAGGCAGAAGAGCTCTGAAACAACAGCAAAGCGTTCGTTTGCAGGCAGGCACCTCCTCGGGCTTTGGGGCTATACTGGGGCTGCTCATGGTGTGCTGCCAACAGTATGTCGCTCCCAAAGAGAAATTGGGCCGGCAAAGGAGATGGTGAAGGCAGCAGCCACCCTTCACTGCTTTCTGCGGTGCCTGGGCTTGTTGGGCAGGGCTGTGCTCTGGTCAGGACCTGTTGGGTTTGATGTGTCCTCGTCTGGTGAGGTGAACGTGCAGTGCTGCTCCTCAGAAAGGTGTCAGCAGCCATCCCTCAGGCCCGGGGACTCCCATGTCAGCGGGGGGATTTCTTGTGCTGACAGGCTGGGCCACGCAGTTGACAGTATTTACTGGTGTGGGCAGGTGTCCAAGAAAAAGCTGTGTAAACAGGTCCTCGTGCCGTAACAACAGGGCAGTCACAGAATTGTAGAATGGTTTAGGTTGGAAGGGACTTTAAAGATCACCCAGTGCCACCCCCTGCCCTGGGCAGGGACACCTCCCACCAGCCCAGGTTGCTCCAAGCCCCGTCCAGCCTGGCCTTGAACCCCTCCAGGGATGGGGCAGCCACAGCTTCTCTGGGCAACCTGGGCCAGGGGCTCACCGCCCTCACAGCCAAAAATTTCTTCCTGCGCAGCATCATCCCACGGCCACGGGCAATCCCCATGGGATCCCACTGACCCAGCCAGGAATGACACGCCCTCTCTACACCCCAAAAAACCCAAGCCCTCTTTCAGTTTATAAAGGTTCTGTGCTGGGAGCAGCACGGCTGGAATGGGTGGCCGTTATGCTGCTGAGCTCCATCTCCTGCAGGCAGCAAAGCAGACCCTAAACTCCAGGACTCCGTAGGGTGGTCTCCGTAGGGCTATGTGATGGAGGTGCTAATGGCCCCCTCCACCTCTCAGCAGGAAGCAGCAGCAATTCATATTGCCTGGCCACATTCTTCTCCCTTTCCTTCTTTGCTCTGGTGCTATAGTTCTACCAGGAAAAGAATAATTAAATTTCCTCTGTTGCCAGATGTTTCTCCCATCGGTGGCTGACAGTGCAGAAAGCTCAAGGCTGCATCCTGGGTTGTTGGCTGTGCAGGCGAGATGGGGCTTCGTGGTGGTGCTGGGGGCTGCGGGGGCATGAGTGGCACGGGCAGCAATGGTGCTGGGTGTCTGGGACTGTGTGGGCTCCTGTCACCCTGCCCGAGCTTTTGCAGCCCCCGCACAGGAGCGTTGCTGGCTTCCTCTGCGGAGGGGCGTTGGGGAAATGGAGGGAGCCCTTAGCAGAGGGGGGCTGGGAGGCCGAGGCCGGGCGTGAGGCTGGGGGCGGGCGTCTGGGGAGAAAGCATGAGCGTGCACCTCCGGCCAAAGTGGAAAATCCGCTGGTCAAGAGCCCCCACGCCCGCTGATGTGCTGCCTCCCACATAACTGGCCGTGGTGGAGCATCAGGCCTTGGCAGAGCCCTGCTGGAATGAACTGAAGAAGTTTCTTTACATGGAGGGAGATCTTTTCGTGGGTTGGGTTTTTTTTTCTCCTCATGACTTTATATGCGAAAGCTCGGTGGAAAGAGGCAGCTGGAAGCTGCGCAACTATCCAGCAGAAAAGGCCTCGGAGGGCTGGAGCTGGCTGTGGGTTTAGGCTGGAAACTGCTCTGTTCCCTTCATGGTTGGCGGTGATTTCTGCGCACAAATTATGCCGAGCCTCTGCCAGGACCTCGCCGAGGCCTGCAGTGGGGCTGTCCTTACGCAACTAAGTGGCTCTCAGTGAATGATTAGGTATCGTCATCCTTGCTTGATGTGAAATATGTAAATAAACCAGCCTAGTATCCTTCCTCTCAAGAAGGCGACGGGGACAGGCTGCTGTGGGACTCCGCTCTCCTGGCCCCGCAGTTGTGCTCCCAGAGCGAGCAAAGCCCGCCGGGCCGCGCTCGCAGCGGGCTGCACCCCAGAGAGCTGCGGTTTTGTGCTAGGCAGAAATCTCGCAGTTGTATCTTGGACGGCTATTAAGGGAACTGAAAATATTTGTGTTACTAATGCATTGCTTATGCTAACTGTAGGGGCAAGCGCGGCGCTTCCAGCAGCAGGGCGGCCCCTCCAGTGCAGCCAGGAGCCGGCCCGCACCACATTGCGCTGTAGCCCACGTTTTTCTGAGACTTCGTGGTATTTCTCTGCATCCTAATGGCGATTTGTGACCCTGGAGGGGACATCCAAGCTGCCTCCTTTAGCAGGTGTATGAGTTTTGTGACTGCTGCAACCAAACCCAGGTTGTCTTTTACACCCAGCTTCCCTGAGCGTGACGGTTCGTTAGCCGAACCTAGACCTTAAAGGCAAGGCTGGAGGCACCTGGGAAATGCCAGTGCAGTAGGTAGAGAGGTGTTGTGTTTTATAAAACACTGAGCCACTGGATAGAAAAATTACTATAGAATCATGGAATGGTTTGGGTTGGAAGGGACCTTAAAGCCCACCCAGTGCCACCCCCTGCCCTGGGCAGGGACACCTCCCACCAGCCCAGGTCGCTTCAAGCCCCGTCCAGCCTGGCCTTGAACCCCTCCAGGGATGGGGCAGCCACAGCTTCTCTGGGCAACCTGGGCCAGGGGCTCACCGCCCTCACAGCAAAGGATTTCTTCCTCAGATCTCATCTAAATCTCCCCTCTTCCAGTTTGAAGCCATTCCCCCTCATCCCATGGCTCCCCTCCCTGATCCAGAGTCCCTCCCCAGCTTTCCTGGAGCCCCTTGAGGGACTGGAAGGGGCTCTAAGGTCTCCCCGGAGCCTTCTCTTCTCCAGGCTGAACCCCCCCAGCTCTCTCAGCCTGCCTTCAAATTGCCCTAACAGCGCTTGCACAGAAGCTGCTTTCTCTACCAACAGACCCTTGAGGAGCGTGACACCACCACATGCTCATTGCCATCTTCCTGCTACTTCTTACTTGCCTAGACCCAAGAAGCTAGAGCAGTTATCCGGGCTGTAACTTTGTCCTCTTTCCTCTCGCAGGGCCTGGCAGTTACACCGTGGGCACCATGTCGGAGCGCTTTGACTGCCACTACTGCCGTGACGCGCTCCAAGGAAAGAAATACGTGCAGAAAGAGGGCCGCCACTGCTGCGTCAAGTGCTTTGAGAAGTTCTGTGCCAACACCTGCACCGAGTGCAAGAAACCCATCGGAGCCGACTCCAAGGTGAGCACCGAGCACTTAAATGGGTGATGAGAAGACGACAGGCAGATGCTGATAACCCTCCTGTTTGTTTTCCTGGCTCCGCTCTGTTTATGCGTGAAAACCAGTTCTCCCGAGTCCTCTGGCTGACGGGCCACGCGGACATCGGGGCCATGGGCTCTGAGGCACTGCAGCAGGGATGCTCATGACGGGCTGCTTTTGCACAGGAGCTAATGTCGGGATCTAGATTCAGTCGCAGGAACTGCTGCAAACGCTGAATTGTCCGGCAGAGAGTACTGCGGGTAATCCAGCCTGCACAGGGCTCCCAGAAAACTCATCTTCTGGGCAAAGCACTCGGGAACCTAGGGGCTGATCTGTCAGTTTGTCAAATGCTTATTGCTGTGTGTTTATGGCAATAATAACGTACACCTGAACCGGAGGGAACCTGACAACCGAAGCACTTGCACAACTTCAAATCTCAAAGCTGTCGGTTTGAAGCATCTGCTGCTACCCTGAAAGGCCACAGTGAATGTGTGTTTGGTTAAATGTCAGTGAGTTTGGTTAAATGTCCTTCCTGTAACTGCTTGCAGATGAGCTGCACCTCGAACTCCTGAACGCAGCCGGGCTTAGGGGCTAACGCCTCCATCCTTCCCGGCCAAGGCTGCTGAGCCAGCAGCTTGGTTTTAGGGCTGCTCAGCGAGAGAGAGAGAGAGAAGGGCTATTCGCTCACTCCGTTTCTGTTCATTCCAGGAGCTGCATTTCAAGAACCGTTACTGGCATGACAACTGCTTCCGCTGCTTCAAGTGCTACACGTCCTTGGTCAACGAGCCCTTCATGCTAAGGGAGAACAACAAGGTTTGGTGTAGCAACTGCACTGCCACCGAGGATGCTCCCAGGTGTAAGGGCTGCTTCAAGCCTATTATCGCAGGTACTGGTGCCAGTGAGAGAGGTGCAACGCCACGGTGGTTTATCAAGGCTGAAGTTAGGGGTATGGGCATCATAGCAGAAGGCTGGAGCACCACAAAAAGGTGCAAGTTTTGACTGTTGCTCTCACCCGTCCATTTTGTTCAAGTGTTGAAAGGCTGCTCTGCAGGTAACCCTCATGGGGGGAGTTCACCCCACTAGTTAGTCTTGACCCATTTCTACCAAAAGCTTTGCTCTGTAAATCAAGGTCCTCTTCTCAGAGAGGCTCAGGCACCTCTCTGACAAATATTTTAAGAAAATCTAGAATGCCCTGGCTAAAACCAGATACAGAAATTAACAGCTCATCCCTTGACCGTGTTACAACTGAAGTGCTGGGCACAGGCCTTGCCTACAGGCGTGTTACATCGCACAGGGTGGGGAGTTTGTCACAAGCCTGAAATCCCACCTAACAAGTTATTTCGATCTGTTGTAGGAGACCAAAATGTTGAGTACAAGAAGATGGTCTGGCATAAGGACTGCTTCACCTGCAGCCAGTGCAAGCAAGTGATTGGATCTGGGAGCTTCTTCCCTAAGGGTGACGAATTCTACTGTGTCTCCTGCCACGAGCATAAGTTTGCCAAGACCTGTGCTAAATGCAAGAATGTAAGTCCTTGCACTTCGCAAAGGCAGCTGCCAGAACTAGCCCTTACTCCTTTTGGAAGCTAGGAGAGTCAACCAGCGGACAGATCACGCCGGAGCTGTACCAGTGCTTATGTTCTTTCCTTGAGATAACTGGTGCAAGCAGCTGGTGGTGTAATAATGTGAGAGCGCTAATGGTTCTTGCACGTTATGGCATCTGAGGAGGGGCTGTAGGGTTATCTGATGGCAACTCTGCTGAAACCAAGCGGGCGCCGGCCTTGCGCTTGCTTTGGGGGTGGTTTAAGCTCTCTAGTAGGTATTGCGTACTCAAGCAGTAAAACAATATTTTACAAAATAGCTGCTTTACAACTTTTGCAACTGATTACTATAGAATTGTAGAGCCACTGCATGTAAAATGAACTATTATGAAAGCTCCAGGCATGCAGGATTTCAGGCTAGAGGAACTCGAGTGCGCTGCACTGTTTAATTTTAATGAAGACTTTCAAGATACCTTTTCCATGACAGAGCCCACCTACCCTACACCCCGTACCTGCATCGCCTCTCTTCCTCCCTACCGATTCTGAAACACATCTCTGCTCTTTGCTCCTAGCCCATCACTTCTGGAGGCCTCACTTACCAGGAACAGCCTTGGCATTCCGAGTGTTTCATTTGCTCCAACTGCAAGAAGCAACTGGGCGGGAAGCGCTTCACAGCTGTAGAGGATCAGTTTTACTGCGTTGAGTGCTACAAGGAGTGCGTTGCCAAGAAGTGTGCTGGCTGCAAGAATCCTATTACAGGTATGTTGGATTAAATGCAGCTTGAGGGCAGTGGGAGCTGAAGGTCAGCGCAGGGATCCCCAAAGACATGCGGCTCAGAGGGCACTAACACAGAAACAGGTCCAGAATCCCCAAAACATTCCCAGCAATTTCCATGTGATTTAACTATAAGCCACGTGCTCTTGCTGGATGGAGCCTGAGTTAGTAACTGAGCTCTTCACCCTTTGCATGCCTCAAATCTACCTCCTTCAAAACTTGCCCAACTAGAACTGTGTTCGCGCCTAATCTTAGTCTGGGAACCTTAAGTCTAAAAAGAGCAGTGTTTTATTGCCCCAAAGTGACATTTGCTTCACTTCTGATGTATTTTACACGTCACAGTTACTGGCCTGAAATGCAGGCACCATCCTGTCAGTCCCATGAGACTTGCATTCCATTCTGCATTTCAGAGCATGGAGCTGAGCCCGTCACAACCAGGCAGGGCCTTTGGGCCAACCTGGACTTGGTTCCACCTTGATTTTTTTTCCTTCAGCTTGACCATTTCCTAGGGAAAGGACCCAAGGGAAAAAGCTTATTGCAGAGACAAGCCATGCAAGCCTTATGCTAAGCTGCCCGTTTCTCTAAGAGCAGTACCACCCAGCAGCAAACAACGTGGTTCAGTTGCCATTTTGGCTAGTATGTTAGGCATACAAATAAGGCCTGCAAGCCTACAGAAGCACAGGAGGCAGGATGGGCAAACCCAGCCAAGGGAAAAGCTACTATCGCCGTCCTATAATTGTTTTCTCTCCTAGCAGGATTTGGAAGAGGAACCAGTGTGGTTAACTACGAAGATGAATCCTGGCACGATTATTGTTTCAAATGCACAAAGTGTGCCCGTGGTCTGGCCAACAAGCGCTTTGTTTGCCATAATGGAAAAATTTACTGTGCTGAGTGTCCCAAGCGACTGTAAGGAGCAGACAGCAACTGCTGTAAAATGGATTTTAGAGCCCTGCTTTCCAAAACAATCCTGGTAAAGAAGCAGGTTTTTTGCATGTTAAGAATTTTAACTTTTTTTCCATTTTAGTATAAAAACTAAAGTAGCCTCAGCATACTGAGTGTGACTTTTGAAGCTCCTGCAGTACAAAAGCATGTAGCCTTGCAAAAATTTAACTTTGCTTCCAAGTAACCCCTAGTGTAAAGGCTTGAAATGCCGTTAGATTTAGCATTAGAGATCCACGTACCACATAACCCGCGTGTGGCTTAAACTAAAACAAAGCTAGTTTTAATTTGTCCGGTATACGTTTAAGCTCGGCACTTAGATGAAATAGGTTTGACAAGGCATGCGCACCTCAGAAATAGAGATGAAAGGTTGCACCTGGGATCAGAGAGATCCATTATTATGCTTTTACAAGTACAGGTACATCACATACATCACACCAGTAATAGCAGCACAGTAATAAATACCTTCGCTTACCCTACCACACCAAATTTTGCAGCAAGTGTTCATCTTACATATAACCATGTTTTGGCAGTACGGTTTAGCTTTAGTTAAGTTTCCATAAACTTGTTTTAATCTTGACTTCCGCATGGTTTGCCCAAAAGCTTTGCTCATCAGCTTTTTTTACATCATTGTTTAAATGAGGCTGTCTATATACAATTATTAATCCATTAACAAGAAGTAAATCTTTCAACTACACCAAAATGCACATGCATTTAGAAGTGCCTTAAAAATAACTCAGACAACGATAGCTCTCCTATCACAACAGTGTATGGTTTATGATTTAATAAAAATGAGACTAGTGCCTGCTTGGAGTCCTGCGGTCTGGAAAATTGTGTTTTCATTTTGACATCTTCCATGATTGACACCTCTTAGGGCTGAGCTACTGCAATCACTCTGATACACTGATGCTGGCAAAGCGGAGTCACCTGTTCTGCTACAGCGCCCTTAGATATCTGAGGACCAAAGCAACAACTTCCATAAAATACTTTTTAAAATATATAATTGACACCAGACCATCTGCCAAGAACAGCCTGTGTAAAAAAGCCCTTTAGAGAACGCAGGTACAGCCACTGGCCATACACTGCTCTACCACGACCCTTCCGCAACCTGACTGCTGGTTTCAGGATGGTCGATACCATACATTTATCAACTGGATGCTGCTCCAGTCATTCCCTTTCATTCACGAGCACCCACCAGAAACAAAGAACCCTCGCGAGAAAAACAAAAGGCACCATCTTGCTGTGTCCTTGATGGTCACTGCTCCGCTGCGGCCACGGACCACTGCCAGACTCACCCTTAGAACGTAAAGCTGCCGGGGCTACAAGGAAAAGGCAAAGGCTTGCAGCGAAAAGCACGTTAAAGAATGCAACAGTTACAAACACATCATCAGCGTGTACAAACACAGCCTGCTCTGAAGGCGTTAGCACAAATACTTCCCAACCACACAAATGCAACTGCCAAAGAGGCTACCAGTTTTGGGAATGCGCGGTGTGGAGTAGCTAGCGCGGTACCAGAGCGCCGGCCAGCGCGGCAAGGGGCTGGAGACTCCGACTAAGGCAATGTTTAGCATTACAGAACTAAAGCATTGTTCAACTGCAAAGTTTATTTAACAGCGTGCACATATTTACATAGAGCTGTAACAGATCATTCAACAAATAGTATCAGCACAGAAAAAAATATCGGCATCTTTTCCGTTAGAATGATTGTCTCTGCCAGAATGAACCAGCTATCATACAAAAATACATTTTTCCTTTTACCTAAGGCACTGCTCTAAAGTCTAAAACAGTTCTACCGTATTCTGAATAGCAAACCGTGAGAGGAAGGCGGCTGAGGGTTTCCTATTGTAACCCTGATGTTGAGGACAGAACAGGTTTAGTTCCAGCAAAACCAGTTGCATTTAACCACTGAAAAGGCAGCTGCCCTTCGGATGATCCATCTGAATGGAAGTGTCAGCCAACGGTTTACAGGAGGATTTGGGACAGCTACTCTTTATGGTGCTCACTTATCCGGGATATCTGTTACAGGAGACTTAAGAACAAGACTGCATTATTACTTTTAGTAGCAATTTGCAGAAGATGCTTAGTTAATCTCTTCATGCTGTAAAAAGCAGGCAGGTTTAGGTTAAATAGATTACTTAACGCAGGCTTTAGGGGAAGGGAAATATATATATATATATATGTATGCAGTTTGCAGCCACTGTTATAAAGCTACAACAGGAACACTTCGAATAATTAACATGAACAAAACATTGACTTCAGTGGTCTAATACTGTTATGTACACAATAAAATAATACTTCCATGAATGTAGATAAACTTAAATAAGTAATTCAAAAGGAAAACATTTTTAAAAGCATGACATGTTAAACCGCATTATGACAGACATATCTAGGTACTCAACATTTCGGTAATATCTTAGTGCATATGCTGTAAAACGTTTTGATGTTTGCCAGTAGATTAAAACATATTAGCGATGGTACAGTACTGCATTTTGAAACTGCCAATATTTTCAGGGTAAAAAATAAGGAATTTTTCTTCTCCATTTGAAATTGAAGATATTTAATTTTGCCTTTTTAAATAGCACATGAACCAACAAGTAACAGCACTGTTCTAGAACATTACAAAGGGAGTTCACCTTTAACACACCCCAAATGAGTCTTATTTCATCAAGTGCCACTTCTAGGAATACGCAAAACCTGGCCAGTAGCTAACGGGGGAGCCTCCAGCGGCACGTTGCTGTACATGATATTCATAGGAAAAGAAAAAAAAAAAAGACTCAAACAGGTTACTGTAAAGCCTGTAAAAGGAAAACAACTGATATTTGAACAAGGAAATCTCATCTAACAGTCAGCTAAACAAATGGAAAAGGAATATCAGCACAATAGTTTTTCCCTGAAATGTTTCAAGGTGCAAATCTAGAAGTTTGTCATCCCTCCCCCGGTGTTGTTTTGTTTTTTTTGCAAAGTTGAAGATGGGTAAAGGTAAACAAGCAGCTTTTCAAAACAAGGCCTTCGGTACTTGATAGAACTGGATTACTGAAGTGCAATCAGATTATTTCCAGGTCTCTAGTGTTCACAGTTCTGTCCAAAGAGCAAAGAGAAGAAAACATTTAACCATCGTAACCGTGTGTATTCCACATACGCCTATCATCACTGTCAGAGTCTACATCCAGGGAGCAAGCACAGAACCACTTGGTTACTTACGGTCCAAAATCAGCACAGTAGCCCTTTTTTTTTTTTTTATATCTATGAATATTAGTTTTTCAAACTTAACGCAGATAATTCTTAAACCATGTTATGTCTAAGCATTTTTGAGTTCAGAATTAAAAGGCAACACTTTCTTCACTAGAAAGTCAATGCTTTTGATCAGAACAAAATGCCATCAGCAGCATCACGTCCCATTTCCCATGGCCCACGTAGTCGTGGCCTCACAGAACATCTCAATACGGCTCCGTCCATGGGACTAAAATTCACGAGACGCCGAGTGACAGAGGAGACTCAGGAAACAGTTCAGTCTAGAAAAGTGCTACACTTTAATCAAAAAAAGTGCTACACATCACTTAAAGAAAATGTGGATAGCAAGTCCTGTTTTTTCCACTACCATTTGTTTCAACTGTTCACGCAGTCATTTATCTCACGGAAGGAGATCTCCTGCTGTGAGTACGTCCGTTTGGGGTTCAGTTCCAACACCAGAGAAGTTTACTTTTACGTAAACTACCTTACTGAAGCCTCTCTGACACACAACACTGTACTGCATCAGCGTTTGGCTTCTCAGGTACGTGTGGCTTCAGACGCAGCCCTGCTTCTTTCAGAATAGTCAGAATATTGCGTGTGCAGCTTTATTGCTCCTCCCAAACTGTAACATAACCATCTGTGGAATTTAAGGTTGGTGTTACCCCTCTCAGTGAAGTGAAAGGCTGTTCTATAGTGAGTAGAGAGGACAGCTAATACCTTGCCAGAGCCTGAAGAGACCTTGTAAGACCAAGCAGGCCAGCATCAAAAAGTTACAGAACGTGCCTAGGAGTGGAAAGGTCTGGTCTGTAGAGTTACATCAGACACCTTTTAAACCGTTAGTATCTTCAAAAGTAACAAATGCCATTTAAGACACCTTAGAAGAAACCTAAAAATACAACAGATGGGCTCGAGTGTTGGTAGGAGGTACAGGAGTTTCCCAGGGGCCCAGCTGTGTCTTTGGAAGAGCCTTAATGTCAGGCCATAGCTAATGTCAAGAGCAAGTCCCTCAAGAGGCATCAGCTGGTGACTCCATTTGACAGAACGCAAGTTACAAGCACTAAAGAACGAGCTTTCCCTCCGGTCTACACATAGGAAAAAATGCCTTGAAAATAAGAAGCTGAACTTAAGGCAAATAGAGCAAAATATAAGGAAGTTAATTAGCTAGCCAGAGGAACAGACAGATAGGGAAATCAGCTTGGATTACCTGATGAAGCATCTATAGGTTTGGTCAATGAATTCACTGCACCATCTTCCTCAAAAGCCAATTTGGGACTAGAAGGTATTGTAGCAGCATCATTCAAGTTTTGATTACAGTTACCAGCAGAGATGCTGTCCGAGCTCAGTTTGGTTGACTTGGAATGTACTCCAACGTCAATAAACTCTTCAAAAGTCCACGAACCAGATTTTCCATTAAGATTCTGCATAAGTCCAATAGTACGATCAGCTTCGTTAACACCCAACTTCACTGAGTCACCGATAACCATTTCTTTTGCAGGATGGCTAGGGAAAAAAAAAAATGGATACTTGTATTAGAATTTCTGGATGTTTAACCTTTAGATTCATTACAGGAGAGCCAATTAGCAGTCTGCATACTTTGCAAAGCACTGAATATCCTGAAGGGCATTCCTAGACAAGCTCCTCCAGCTGCCACGTGCGATCTCCTCTCCAAGAGACAATGGGGAAGAACAACTCACCAACATACACTCACTTTTTACTATACTTTTTAATAGCGCTCAGGTAAGAAAATTTGATATAAGAAAGCAACAAGTTGAAAGCCCTGCACCATTAAAACCCTATTTTAGTAGTATGTATTTTGCCTTTTTCCACCAGTTAAGACTTTTAAAACACAAATCTGAGCCTCACAAGACTAGCAATACTCAAAACAGATTCAAAACCTAAACCCAAATCCGCGTGACCAATTTTCATTCATTCTTAAGAAAAATCACGAAAAACTCTTTATATTCTGTCACTGGAGGAATAAAATGAATTTATCATCATTTAAAAAAAAAAAGAGTTCACAATGTCATTTCTAAATCATTATCATATCTAAATCATTTAGATGAGCAAAAGGAACAAGCATCAGAGGACAGATTTTCCAGCAGTAGATGGAAACGCTTTACGTTCAAAAAGATAAAATTTGATATACTAACAAAAATTCCCATTAGGGGAGGTTTTTGTGTTGTATCTGGTGTCTCAGCGCAACTGAAACTGTTCTGGAGCTTTCTGTAGGTTATTCTTCCTTTTCAGTGTTGTCCCCCTCCCTCTCGTTTAATGTTTTGTTAACGAAAAGAACTGCTACGCGTTTCAAGGGAAAAGATTTCAAGCCAATGCTGTTTCTTTAGGAGTAACACTGCCACGTTGCTGGCCACGCGCCTCACTTCTTAGCAAAGCCAGTACCGTTAACATGGTGCCATCTAAACAAACCATTATCTTGAATTAACTGCCTCTGTGTGAAGCAGTAAACGGACAGCACGCACACGCCACACGCCTGGAGCAAGCCAGAGAAACGCCACAAAGCTCGCGGGGTGCAAGATTTGGTGCAACGCTACATACAGCACTAAATCTAATTTAAAGAGAGAGGGATTTCTCACGCGACAGGTAACTGCTCTGACAGTAAAACAGCCACCTGCACAGACTCACCTGGAATCTTTTAATTCAGTAACGAGCAGAGACCCATCATCACTTTTCAAATCGCCTCCATTCATAAATACTTCACTGGCCTTCAACTCTGCCACATCGTGTTCCTCAGAGTCCGCAGAGATCAAGCCATGCGCGGTCTCTAAACAACCCTCTGCCTCCCCCTTGACTTCCTTGGGTAACTCAACGCCATTTAGCTTTCCTGAGAGGGGGGGTGAAAAGAAAGGAAAAAAAAAAAGAAAAGAGGGGGGAAAAAAAGAAAAAAAGAGCCTCAGTAACAGATTCATTTAATTCATTCTAAATGAATAAAATACAGGTGCCAAAATGACCTTTCGTAGCCAAAACTCAAAGCACTTGGCTTCAATAGATTGATTTCTCTATAGACAAGCTGCCTATAACAACATGAAATTTGTTTTCCATCTTCAAAAATACACTTGTAGAAAAATGAAAGCATGCTGCCTGCATTTTACTCTCAAATAACTTTTGCCCTTAATCCTTTTGACTGTGTCCTGCAGGATGGAGCAGGCAGTGATACGCTCTCCGTTCAGGCAGAGACCCTCCCTGGCGTTCCTGGGACTTGCGTCTCAGACCATCGCAATGTAATTAAGTGACTGACATTTTAAACAATGCCCAAACATCACTGAGACACTGATGCCACTTAGACCTGAGTCATCAAGTTTCCTTACCTGGTTGATCGGTCTTCTCAAGACCCAGCTCTTCCTCCTCTTCAATATCCTCTCCCTCCATAGCCTCACAGGCAGACTTCCCTTCACCCTGCAACTGAATTGCCAGAGCGTTATTCAGAGCAGCTCACTACCATACAGCGTTTCACAGATGTTCAATCCCAGCTCCCACGCAGGACTATTCCGTGCCCCGCCGTAAGGCCACACCAGCCCAGTGGCTAAGAGACAATCAGGTCACCCAGGAACGTGTGGGACCCACTTCCATCTCCTGCCCATGGACTATTCCCCAGTTTCTTCCCCTCGTTTCTCCAAGGTGTGTACGAAATATTTGTTGATTTTCAGCTACATGAAGACTTCAGTCTTTGAATGTTCAGAGGACAACAACTACTCCTCAACACAGTTTGCCGCAAGCCTTAGGTCACTACATTAACCAAAATACATCCGGTTTACTGTAGCAATCCAAGGGGCATCCAAGATTTGCTTTAAGCAAACAGAAAAAGCCAGGAAGTTAAGTTTTCTGGGGAAAAACAGCCCCAGCAGAATGCCTAGTTATATATAAAACAAAAAATAATCCATTGCTAAGCAGTGCTTTTTTAACCAATCTGCACGCAGTAACACCAGATCCCATTGTTTCTATACGCCTTGAAAAAAAACACAGCAAAGACTTTTGGCGAGAACAAGCAAAGCAGAAGGATGGGTGCAACGGGAAGCTACTGAACACCATTCTGGTGCACCAGAACTCTGCGCTTCACGTGGAAGCCAGTTTGCGTGAGGACAGCAGAGGAAGACAGGATACAAGGCAAAGCCTTCTCCAGGAAGGGCCTATTCTGTCATTACACAGATCCAAACAAGTACCTTGGATTCGCTTTGATCCGATTTTCGTGTTCTTTTCATTATTTCTTCAATTCTCTGTTAAAACAGGGAAGATATTTGCAATAACATAGAGCGCTTTACAATTCAGCGTTCTGGTTTACATTTTCATCAATCATACATTTTCCTATTTCATAAATTTACTACTTTTTTCAGAGTTTTTAAAGCTCACAAGCTTCTTTTAAGAACACGCTACTATTTAAATGTATCTGAGACGGTTTGCCTGTTCAGTTTAACACCTCAGCTGCTATTTTAGGCTGAGTAACTTCTCTGCTTTCAAAACAGCATACCTTCTTTCTTTCCAGCCTTTCCTGCATATTTTGCTGCATAATTCTCTCTCTTTCCAGCCGCTGTCTTTCAGCCTCTTCTTGAGCTTTTGCTTCAGCTTCTTCTCTCTAAAAATAAAACAGAAAGCAGAGAGCACCCAGTGCATAACTCGTTCCCAAGAGACAAAAGCAGAGCTGTTACAGGGATTCTGGTTCAACACAGACAGGAAGATCAGACAATCACTATTTAATATTACCATACGTTGCAGCTAAATGCCAAATACCCAACTGCTGGCATGAAATATATATTAATATGACATTCAGAAGCTGATCTGAAAAGAAAAACGATGTGCACGGCTACACTGTGATTATGGAAATGTTCTGGACGTTGTTGAGCTACTCAGGGTTCTGACTATACTTCAGGTCGAAGACTTGTCTAGGAAGGAAGGATAATTTCTAAAGTAACAAGACAGCAATTAAATTCTAAATGTGGCAAGGTTAACTTTGAAATCTTGACAGTCAGGTATTACCACAAAGATACCCGGTGCTGAGCATCTTCCATTCCTTCTACACTGGAAAATCTTTTCCAGTATGACTGGAAAGACGATAGAAGCCTAGGTAACACTCTGAATAGTTGTTATTAACTTAAACAAGCTTTTAAAGAAACGTTCAGACACATGTCAATGCCATCCACAAGATACAGCTCTTCAAAATACAAAGAAGTTCATTGTAAAACTGCTTCAATTACATTAATTTTAAAACTTAAAAGTAAGTTCACTTTCTGCAAAACATCTCCCTTCAGTCACAAGGCTGCCTTTGTAAAGGCACACAGATATTAGCTGTGGAAGACTATTTAGCAACCGGAAAAGCAGACTTGGAAACACTACCAGTCTTTCTTTGAAAGGAATCAGAGCAAGCTGACTTTCCAGACAAACCACCTCCTTATAATCTGCAGCAGTAAGCTGGGAAAGTGGGCTCAGTACAAGTATTTTACATATGCAAAACAGCCTCCCAGATGGCTAAAGAAAATTCTGCCTCTGCCCCACACTTGAATTTATCAAATGTTGGGGGGGGGGTGGGGGCGGGGAAGTAAATCACATAGACTAGGGCAAGGAAAGGACTTCAAGACGTTCTCAAATCCATCTCAGACAGGATGAACTCTGCTTTACATAATTCCTGACACATTTGTCAAATACATTCTGTGAAAGAAAATCAAGGTCAACCCCCTCGAAAACACATCAGCAGCTTGTACGAGGAACACAGCTGAGCCTACAGAAAAGCGGACCTGGTGCTGGAGCTCTGCAAGTTTTTCCTGCTCTTCCTGTTCTCGGCGGATCCTCTCCTCTTCAGCTTGTCTTTGCTGTTCTTCATAAGCCAGTCTCTTCTCTTCCTCCTGTTTGCGCAGCTCCTCCTCCCGTCGTGCTTTTTCCTCAGTTGCTCTCTTGGCCATTTCTTCTTCTCTGATTCTAGTGTTTCCAAGATACAGATTACCAACTGGATATCGATTTCTTTAAAAGCGTGCATGCACATGAGACCGACTAGGAAAGCAAGAAAATTCTAAGTTATCCAGTCACGGAATAACTGTGTAAAGATAATTTCTGGTGTGGATTTGCAAATGCCACCATCCAGGCGCGTCAAAGAAAAAAGCAGAGTAACTTGGAAGAAACTACCTACAAGTACATAATATTCTTTGCTGATTAAGTCAAGGCCAAGGCAGGTTGCTCCAATAACAGAATGTTTGACTGAGAACTGATTAAGTGACAGCTATTCAATAAATGCTACCTGCATCTACAACGGGAATGAAGCTTTCAGTCACTGTCAAATATAAATTTAGTTGGCTTTTCTAAAAGACTGTTTCTTCTATAGTCCAAATTCCAGATATACTGGAGGTGTACGGTCAAATCATGCAGAGGTACACAACAGATATGACGACATTCTATTTCTGATAAAACCTCTGCAGCAGACAACGGGCAGGTTTATGACACCTTTATACCCAGGAGTGGAAAAGACACAATTCCGTAACGTTCAGAGAAGACCAGGCAGGCATTCCCTGATCTGGAATAAAGTTAGCCTGCACAAAATTAATAATTTATTTTTAAGAGCTTCTATGCAGTGAACCAAATGTACACTGAGTTATCACTTTGAATTACTTGGCTGCAATATTTCTGATCCAGATTTAGGATCACTGATGTGAGATTTAATGTACCATCAATCCACGGCCTGAGTTTATCAAAGGAAAGTTTAACAGAGAGGTTGACTATGTTAAGACCACAAAACAAATACAAGTGGTGTAAAAAGCACGTTCTAATTGTGAAATAGAAGGGCCAGTGGTGACCAGAAGGAAAAAGAAGCAGCAATTCGTACTGCGTTACATATATACTGAGATGCTGGTTAATAATATACACAGCAACCTGTCCCATCTCCAACGGTGCTAGTGCCCGTCTCTCTGCTTCAGGAACTCCATTAAGATCTACAGGATCTTCAGTGAATGCTTAGGAAACCTATCCAGCTGAAGCATCCGCTCCAACCACACCCCACCACGGAAAGCATCCCTTCCTTCTCCTGAACTGTTACCTTTCCTCTTCTTGTCTCTGAATTCTTTCTTGGTCTTCACGTTCTCTTTGCTCCCGAGCTAGACGGCGTTTCTCTGCCAAGATTTTAGCAGCTTCTTCAGCCGTGGTGGTCCCTGCTACTGTTTTGCTACCTGATTCTGCAAAGGTTAAAAGAAACTGCTGTTAAAAAGCGCCAGTGACTTAAAATAAAAAAAACACATTATCACTGTGAGATAAGATTTTCCTTTTGACCCGCTATCTTTTCAATCAGTGCTCATCACTCAGCAGGTACACCCCGTACCTAAAGGCCCACCAGAGCCAAAGGGCATTCCTACAGAGATGCAGAGCTATGGTATCTCACTGACACTGAAATCACAGCAACTCATTTCAGCTGCACTGATCCAGCCGTATTCCAGATGATACAGTTAAAGACGCTCTCCAATTACCATAGTACTTAAAAACGTATTTCTAAAAAGACATGTTTTTTCTACAACACTTAAAAGAAAACTGAAAAAAATACTGCTTTAGGAAATACACTTAACTCCCTTCTAATAAAACTGAACGCACGTGACCCTAAAGAGGAAATATTAATTATTTTTTTTTATTTCTCTTGTTTCATAACATTAACATTCATGCCTTTATACTTACAGAGTATCTTAGGGTGCAAATAATCACCCCGTTACCTGGCCCTGAAGGCACATACTAATGACTTCAGCAATAGCATATTTCTACAGATTTTAGCAACTAATCATTTTCCAGTTTTCACGGAGATCAAAACAGCTCCAACCACCAGGTTAGTAGGTATTTGTACGGTCCTGCAGTTTAGGTTTCTTCACGTCCTGCCTGGTGTTTATGGTCACATGTATTATAAATTACATATTATAAATTATATAGTTATTATTATTTATGTAAATTATAAATTAACATTAGGGAAAAAAGCACTCTTGCCATCCAGCTGCTCTCAATATATATTGAAAGAACACTGATTGTTTTTACCAGTTATTCCCACTCTCTAGAAATATTACTGTTTGAATGGGGCTAAAGAATTGATCATCTGAATATTTAGAGAATTAGCTCTTGGCGTCAGTAGAGCAATAGCATCACAGTGTAAGGTGAGGACCTGCCTTTCTTCTTTTTAATATTTCAGCACAGATACGTTTGCTTAACATTCATAAAGCCTTTGAGTCAAGGTAATATTAATGAACAATGACATCAGGCTTTCATCAGTAATTTTACTTCTGACCTAAAGACAAATCATTCAAAACACAATGCCATCATTACGAACTTTAATACCCGAAAAGCTGCTTAAGCCCCATGGACACGTAATCACTACCTGCAGCTGCAGGGCATAATTATACAGAGTGCACCCACAGCAGCTGAATCATGGCAGTGTTTTCCGCATAAAAATTGTTCTTGCAATCCTAGGAAAAGCATTCGAACACATGGAGTGCAGTCACGGACTTCTCTAAAATTTAGCTTTAGCCAACGCTGAAAAAGCAGCACCTCCCCAGGACACACATTGCTTCTGATCTGGCAAAAATGCAGTCGTGTTGGTACAAACAGGAACCAGCCACGACACTTCCCAATTTGAACTCCATCACAAGGGCTTCTCCTCCTCCTCCTCAGCTCTGAGCAGGAAAGATCGATCCTTTGCAGTTACAAGAACCATCAGGAGGATCTGCTACTTGAGACTTGCACGTACTAAGTGCCTTTCTTCCTATATTCTGCAATACATTTTTTTTTAATTTAAAGAAAAGGCGGGAGGTTTCATTTACTGTTGCCAGCATACAACCCTGAAGAAATCAAAATGCTTCTCTTCTCCACCACTTGAGTGTCTTGCCAGTTTAGACTAGTCCTGTTTTACAGCAGAGGCCACCTTCTATGGTGTACTTGCACAGCAACCAATGCAGCAGTCCTATTTTAACACTACTGGAACTTCAGTCATATTAAAATTGGTGGACCTTTAATATCAGGTTTAACCTTTTTCCTCCCCTTATAATTGAACCTAAACAAGACAACTTAATCCTCAGCAAGGAGGCTAAAGGTTTTAGGCTTCTACATTATAGGTTTTAGGGTTATAGCATCATAATGATAGCTTGAAATATGATGAATACCTGGCATCAAAACCAAAAGAAAATTAGTCATAACGATTCAGGGCACTGCAGATACGGAAAGAACAGGGGGCATAAAACCAAAAGAGAGGGTAGGAGACCTCAAGTCTACGGGGGACCTTCCCATTGCATTTTCACTTTTGAAGCTTTACTGATGTTTTCTGTATGGTTACTTCAATAGCGCTTTCATCTCCATGCAGCCCTTGTACAGACTGCTTCCACAGGGCAGGACACGGGACTTCCCAACATGACTGCTAACATGCCTTAGGATTCTTCCAGCATTTTATACTCGGCTGCATTTTCCTTGTACTCCCACTGTCATTCCTGGTAAGAACTGTCTTTTTCTCAAAGGACCTTTTTGTGATGGAAGGGGAAAGAGGGTAACAGGCAAAAGAAATGCCTCGAACAATTGTAAAATGCACCTAGAGGACTGATCTGTTGGCCTTACTTAATTCTAGCCTGTGGTTTAACAGGCACGATTAAGATACTTGCAGCCATCAGGAATACAGACGGCCTTTAGGCGCTTCTTCAGCAATATTTTGTTGCCAACTAAGTAGGAAGGATGCAGACCTGCAACTTGCGAAGAGGTGGAAGTTGAACCTCCTCCTTTTCTCCCATTAATCTATAATTTTTTTACATAAGACAGAGAAGAATATTACACAGATGTGAGGAGAAGCTGGTGTCAGTTCCTTACCGGACTGTTATTTTCCAGTTTGACAGCAAGAACACAAACATGCTCGTATTGTAGTATTAGTTGGATGGAGGGAAGATTCCAACACATTTCAAGGCAAGCCATTTATTCACAATTAATCTAGGAATCATATTCCACAGCCTTCACTACCCAGATACAAAAAAGCGAGGCTCCATGATAGTTTATTACCTATCATCATGCATAAGGTGAGAGCTCATGAAGGAGCACTTCTTATGCTTTAAGTTGAAACAAGCCTTTTAACTCTCAGAGAAGCTGCGAAAGGCTGCTGCCAGAAATGACAACTGCTCCAAGTCACTGAAAAATAGAAAGCGTTTTACTGCAGAACAGTATATTTTAGTAGGAAGACACAAAAAACAAGACAAAGACTTGATTGCTGTCTGCCAGCAACAGTCAATCAAGTTTAGTTCGAAGGAGAAGAGATGGTGTGATGATACAAGCACACAGAGCTAAAATTAGGTTGAACCTACAAGACCTGGAGACTGATTTGCCACATGCCACTCATTGGTGTGCTCTGACTTCAGAAGCTGTCTGGAATATGGTATTGCACCAACCCACAGGGTGAACCGCCTACACAGACGGGTAAAATCAACACTGCAAGCAACTTGTTTCTTTTTAAGAACAAAGATTTTGCCTTACTTAGCAATATTGCAGCGACCCAAAAACATTCAGAGAGATAAATGAGATCATCTCTATGTTGAAGAACAAGCCCGCTATTTCCTTATCTTGCATGTGTCGAAGAAAAAGAGCTTCACCCAGCCCCAGTATGAACCACTACAAAGATGACCAGCTTGGAGATTAAACAGAAAATAAAACGGAAACAGGTAAGCTGGGTTAATACAGTTCCAGAAGTCAGTGTGGAGAGGAGACAGGTGGGGCATCCAAGGAACAAGGACAGGTGTTCTTGTTCCAGAACTGGAAGATACTGAAATGGGACATGTTGTTATGGAGGTTTCAACCAACCAATGACATTGATCACAACTGATTATGCCCCCTCCGAGGCATGCAAGACATTTATCACAGTAATGTAGCACATCAAGAGATGGACATTCTGACTGCTGAGATGAATGACGTGTCACTGAAGACGGATATGCAACTTCATACCAACATCCACGTTTGACTACGACATCCAGGCTTCCTTCTAGAGGAACATATGCTCAAAGAACTGTACCATAAATGAGTTCTTCCACTAACACTGTTTCACATCCAACACTGAGTAGTGCCCGTAAGTCTCAGGGATCACAGGCAACTGCAGCAGCTGAGGAACGCACAACAAGAACCGCACATGCAGTAACGTGCAGCAAGCATATGTTCCCACTTACCTTGTGTCTGAAGGATTTTCACCCCCAGCACTGCCCACTGGCTGTAGTTTAGACTCCAGAGATCCCTCCTTTTCCTGTTAAGTCTCCCCTAAGTCCTTCTCCACAGAGAGGAGCCTGCCAGACCTCATCAGAAGGCTCTCCCACATTCTGTTCTGGAGATGGCTGATGGCATTTTATCGGCGAGAGGGACAGAGGCTGTGCTGACTTGGCATGATGAAAAGGACTAGAAGACTGATCGCTTATTCAGTATATGGCTCTCCTTAATCTATCAAGATCATTTGTCACTCTTCCTGAGGCAGCAATGATTATACATTCACTGGAATCAAGACTGAGGCCATCTCCTAGCTTTGTGAAAACTGGCTCTCAGCCTGGTGATGCCCCAGTAGCTGATTTCTTCCTCCAAGCAGTTTTAGGAACTACCAACCGGACTGAAAGACCTTTGCATAGTGTAACTATTGACTCTGCAAACCTAAGCCTAGTAGGTCCCTCAGCTAGTGCGGCTGCAGTCCAAAAGGCAAACAGGATTTCTGCTTTTCTTAAAATTATACTACAGGCAATAATATTGAAAGCTCCTGACTCGAATCTCCAAGCCAAATAAACCAACTACTGTGCTAAAATCCATATCCAAAAGTCATACCACATAAAATTATTGTATAAATAATCAGCAATTAACACCTTTCGCCTAAAAGCATCCTATCCTCAGGAACGAATTATTTCACCAGTCCTAGCACTCACTGGAGATGTCTGGAACAAGAGTGCATCAGTCACGAAGAAACACTCACCTTCTTTGGTCTTGGTGCTAGCTGCTGCCACATCCCTGTCCGAGGCTGGTGAGGCACCTTGCTCTTGTCCTGTTCCTTCTGTGCTCTTATCCTTTGGTTTGCTCTCTGCTTCAGTTTTCTTTTTGGTAATATTTATAACACCTGGTGTTAGAGGTGGACGTTGGATGGGTGCAGGTTTAGAGACTGGAGTAGGAGATGGTGGCCTTTGTTTTGACACGCTGGGCGAAGGTGGGCGAGCCTTCTGTCTGTTGAAATAAAGAGTATTTTCCAGGGCTAACACTGAAACTGAGGACAGCAATCTACTTTGGTTAGTTTACATTACGCGCCTCACTTTTAAAAATAAATCCACACACAAACTACTGGTGCCTTCCTCATAAAACTCAAATACAGGATTCCAAAATACCCTGGACACCTGGACTTGTGGGCTAACATCGAATCAGGCCTGCTAGCCCAGACCTCCATTTACTCCACATCAAAGATGAACCCTGTGATTCCAATCCAAGAAGCTTCCTACACTAACACAGGCACATCAGCTTGTTCAGAAGCTCGCAGGCTCCCTGTTGGTTTTAGTGCAGAGATTGTACAGAAAACCAGGGTGAATTTTGTCTGCGCAGGAGACAAAGGTTCAAGCAAGAGCTGCCATCCCTATTGTGGAAAAATGAAATCGGACCAAAAGTGAAGTCCTTGTGTGTATAAACATGGCATAGCATAGGTCATCCAAACGCTCGCAGTGCAGCTGTCTGAGGCAGGAAAGATCCTTCATTTTCTTCTGAACAAAAGAAGAAATTGAACCTGGACGCATACCTAACTGCAGAAGGTGATGGAGGACGCTTCACCAAATTAGCAGGAGAAGGGGATCTTCTACGGGCAGACACAGATGGCGAGGGAGGGCGTCTCAACCCAGAACCCGGGGATGGCTTTTCTGTCTCTGATTTCTAAGATGATACATATATAAAAAAAAAAAAAAAAAAAAAAAAAAAAAGCTCACTCTCTAGAATAAATTACAGACAGAGGAGCTGCCACCACAACAAACATACAACTTCTCAATAAGATGTACTTGACATTTCCTTTATGTTCCAAAACACAGACCCAGCCAATATGTTACCAAAATTAAACTTTGGGAATCACAGGCAGCAAACAGCATGCCTTTAAAATACCAGAGAGATCAAAGATCATACAATTACAATTTGATTTCAATACTGTGTTTTTTAAGCAAACGCTATTGAACATTTCAGTAAGCAAGCAAACTGCTGAAAGAGGATCCCATCCTGAGCTATTCCAAACCCCCAGATTAATACAAACCTAATTCCTGCAGATTTTCAACAAACCTGGGTTGAATCTGGTGAACTTGCATCAGATGAAGATACAGAGGACTTCAATCTGTCGATGCTACGACTGCGCACGGGCACTTTAGGAGCTGGGACTGGGGAACTGATGGAACTGGCTGAAGCTGAACGAGGACAGAGGTGAGATTCTATAAAAGTTAGGAATTTGACAAGACAAAACGAGAACCAAGTGCACAGCATAAGAGCAGGAGAAAAGAGGGAGAAAGAGAGAAAGAAAGATTGTGTGTGTTAGAAACCATACAGAGGAACGCCACAAGCAGCGCACACTGCAATGGGTCACAGGCAGACGCCACCACCACACAATTAGTACTTTGGAAGCAACGGCACCAAGAACAAAACCGCTCTGAAAGCAGCAGTCTGGAGTAGATAAAAATAAAATGCTTTTCCAAACAACATCTGAATTTGCAACACACCAGCGTTACTTTAATTTTAGTCAAGCTGCATCTAATCACAAATACTTCAGTTTTAATGGTTTAGCATCTTTCTTTACGAGTTCTTCATGACAGGGGCAAATTTTAAGCATGGTTCCCCCACACTCAAGGAGGAAATCTTCCTTCTTTTCAAGTAGCAGTTACAAAGCTGCATTACATTAGGAATCCGAGCATTGTTTTTTAAACTTTTCTTGTGAAATAAGCATTTGTGCAACGTTACTTCATTCTACTTTCCCTCTCTGACCCCTTTAGTAGTATATATGTGTGCCCTTTATTCACATATAAAAAATAAAAAATCAAAATAAGTGGTGAAAAAGAAACCTATCAAGAGAAAAAGGTCAACTGTTAAACTAAAATACCTTTCCTACCTGAAGTGTCAATCTCTTCACACACAAGATATTGAAAGAAACTGTATCTTCCAATTACTTCTTTAACTAACATAATCATAGATGGATAAGCACACATAGATGTAAAAATCTACTTCTGAAACTAGATATTGGATTTTTCTGTAATCTGAATAATTGTGACAGATGCCAGCACTGAATTTTGTGACTTTATGGAAAATACATTTTATTTTTATATTTACAGCATTTGCGCAAGGAGAACTGCATTCTGGTTGTGCATAGTTTGTGCTAAAGCACAGGTACATTTCTACTGAAATGAGGAAAGTACCTTTAAGTAAACTGACAAAAAAAGTAAAAGTCATCTTTAATTTAGCAGTAGTGAATGTCACATGCTGTCAGTTACAGTGAAAAAGATGGTATTTCCCCACATGACATGAACTGAAATATTCATGGTAAAATAAAAAGGTGGCACATAGATAGGTGTGCAAAAATATGACCGCTGACTACAAACCAAAAAAAGTGAAAACTGATTATTACACAAGGGGAGCAGTGTAGAAATGTCACCACTACCAACAAGGACCGAGTTAAGTGGCATAAGATAAAAAATAAAGATGGAAGAACATACTTAAGAGGAAACAAGCAAAACTGGGAACGCAAATTGTGAGGTAAGAGAGGAGAAAGGACTCCACATTGGTTCCAGATAGGCATTTACTGGGGCATTGTTATGACCAATAGCGATTCTAAGACCTGTGGGATGCAGCTAGGGCTTGTCCACGCTGCAGAGATTCCTGCGCTACTACTAAGTCGAGCCACAGCGTGGCCTTATCAGCTCAGTCTCGACCAGTATAAAATTGCTTGAGCCAGCCAGGGTTCTTCTACAATATCTTCTCCTTCTACTGTGCCTCTACTTCTACAACCAGCCTGAGTGAAGCCAGCTCAGCGCTCCCTATACTTACATTAAGATACCCCTTTGTCATGTTCCTGCAAGAGTTTCTCCCCCTAAGGAAATTTAGGCTTTGCACTTATTCCTTTCAGCCTCCTCTGAAATTACATATTTGTTTTTTCCCTTTCATTTCCCAGCACTGTTCTCTGACCAGTAAGTCTCAGACTCATTTGAGGGTACACCCAAAAGCAGATCTCCACCAGTTAAAACAAAAAAGAAAAACACGAACAAAACCCAAAATGAATACCACCATCTGGTTCTCTGCAGAGCGAGTAAACTGGCACTGGAGTTTAAAAGCCAGTATTATTCTTTGGTTTTGTAAAGTAAACATGCAACATTGCATACGAATTGGTTATTACTGACCAATGAAAATACTGGATAAGTAATATTATACATAACCGTATATTAACTGGCTGGTTCATACTTAAGTGTAGCACAATTAGTGACTATCATGTAAGTTCTTCAAGAGCAACTGCGTAGAACTTTCAGGCTTTGCTGCCCTCCTGTTACCTGCGGGATCCTGTCCATCAGCCGATAACGTAGCAGCACTTTTACTCCTAGCTAAGGAGGCCTGTGTGGGGGCGAGGAGGCGACTGATTACGCTACTGTCCAGAGGACTGAGCTGGGAGCGACGAGCTAAATGGTGGGAACAAATCAAAAAAGGATCCAACATGAAATCATATCATGAAAAAGACAAGCAGTACAAAGCAAAGGAAGATTGTGAGCATTGTTGCAAATCATAACAGTTTTGGAGGAAAAATACGTAAGTCATGGAGAGGGAAATCCAAACTAATAGCACAGAAGGGTTAAACACTGCAACCCCTTATGTTGCACTTCTCGTCCTTGGCTCGCTAATCATTATAATGTGCAAAGATTGGCATGCATACGACAGAGATGGATGCTGAAGTCAGCCAAAATCTGAGAAGTTTTTTGACCCAGCTCTTCAGCGGTATATTCTCTAGATTGCAGGGAAGGCTGTTCTGACACAATACGCAGAAAACTTGCAAGTCAAAGCCAACGGTTATCATCAGGCATCATTTGCACAGACAAGTCCACAGGGACAGCACCCATCGCCCTCCCATACAGGAAAGATTCTGAAGCAGAGTATGATTTCCAGCGTTGGCAACAACTGCTAAAAAGGAAAGTTTCAGATTTGTTAACTCAAAGGGAAAAACATGTTAGAAAAGTTGCTAGTCTTCAGCTTTAGGAAGAGTTCCTAGAAGAGAGGTTATTTGTAACCTAGTGGGGAACACGCAGACCGAAAGAGACTGAAGGGAGAACAGGCGTCCTCCTTCATTCGCATGCACAAAGCTTAGGCCAGCAGCAGGAACAGAGAAGTTGCTTTGAAACGACTGATGAAAGAGAGCTTAAAAAGCAAAGGTAAGATTTAACTAAGCAGTGAACACATCAGTGACGTTTTTACTGTGTTTTACGTTTAAACCTAACAGCGTTCAAATACATCTCTCTCTCAAGCAGAGAGATATTTTGCTATCTGCTTCCAGTGCCATTTAACAAAGTCAAAGTCCTTCTTACAGGATTTCTTTCTTGTCCAAAGGGAGAAATTTAATCTTTACCACTTAAAATTTTATCTTTACCACTGGCTAACTAAAAAGCCATTAAAAAGTCCTAAAAACTTAAGAACCAAGGAAACTAGCGAAAGTAAGCCTATCCAAACTTTACTATGAATGGCTTTAAAAATAAATATTCAGCTTGATGAAACAACCACCTGGTTTTTCTTCCTTTTTCACTTTTTCTAGTTCTGGAGAGGGTTGGGGTTTACTACTCATCCTATTCAAAGATGTGCTCCTCTTCTTTTCTGTTCCTCCTAGAGACCAAGCGTAAGGAAGGTTATTTTTAACAAGATATTTCTACATTTGATTTTCTAAACTGCCATTCCCATGCTTTGCTCTTGCCAAGAAATCAGCTAAAACCACCGGTCTATCATTATGAAGCACTGTTTTCTCACGAGCTAAATCGGTTTGGCTACCATTTGTCTGCTCTCCTCCCGCCCTTCCACTTTTCGAAGGAATAAGGCTGGTTTATAGACGCAGTTATCTAATATCTGGCACTGCAATGTGTGTAACAAAATTTATGCCACAGTGCATAGACTACCGGCACAGCAGTGAAAGCCCGAGTAAGAACATTTAGAATGGTTTAAAGTCAACTTCAAACATCCCATTTACTGCCTCCCAATTCTCCAAACAAACTGGTTTCTAGCACCTTTCTGTTCCACCTGTGAACTTTTGAGTGCTGACTGCTGAGAATGTAGAGGAACTTTGTTATTCAGTCTGTTTAATGAGGCGCTTCTCTTTGTGGTACCTGGAAGTGAAAGCGCATGGATTAATAACATTGAAAAGCCTCAAAGTCCCCTCCAACACCAGCCCTACTTCCCTAAGATACAAAAGAGTAATTAAGTCACTTTATGGCATGAATCCTTCAGAAGCAAGAAAGCTGGATCAGGGAAGAATTATTCTATGTAAAGCACTATTTCACATATTCCTGTATGTTACCGATCATAGCAGCAGGATGCCAGTCTCAACAGACCTCTTGTTTGACCCTCCAAGGCCATCCTTGTATGCCTTTTAAAATAAATAATTAAAAAAGGCCATCGCGCGCATTTTGTATGAGTGAGAGCAAGAAACAAAGCGCTCAGCTCAGAATTAACAAAGAACACAGCTGATTAAATACTCCACTGATCCAGAGACAAGCGTCTTCCTCTCAATTCCGCATTCTGCTCCTCCACCTTCCCAGGCACAAACACACGGCAGCAGCAAACTGGTTAATTCTGCGACTGCATTTTCTGTCCTTCAAATTTAGCCATCATTTACAAACAGCCATTTCTTCCCGAGTGCCAGATCAAGAGCGGAGAATGGCTCTGATTTGCTGTGGCGATCTAAAGTAGTCAGTTAGTCGATCTCTGTATCGTTGGGAGTCCTGTTCAAATTTCTGGTATTTCAGGCCACCTGAGAATTTTCTCCTCCAAAGCAAACAAGGATTCACAAAGGATTTCAAGGTATGACAGTAACTTTGAAAGCAATACCAATTAGTTGATAATTAGTGACTTCCTTTGTTAGCGGCTTAATTTCTACTTTACAGCCCTGTTTCTGACTCATACCCAGAGCTGAACCCTGCAGACACATTACATATAAAAATCATTTTAAATCACAAGCAGCCTCCAGTGACTCAGAGCCCCTGCAGCTCTGCCAGTATAGATATATTCACTGATTCCGCCACCAGGCAGACAGTGTACGAGGACAAGTTTTTCTGCTGCATCACCTTCCAACGTGAACCAGCAAAATCACGTCCATGTCAGGGATTTTTCTAGCACAGCCCATGCGATCAAAGGTTGTAGACTGACAGAACACCGCAGCATAGACCCAGCTGAACTTGCTTTCGTAATTAACAGCTCTTGCTTTTCGTCATTTTGGGAAAAAAATATAATATTTGTCATACAGGCAAGCTCCTACGAAACACTGGGAAGATCCCCCACAAGGAAATCTTAAGCTAAAACAAGATGATATGTGCTCAGACAAATAATTTTTATTTTCTAAACAAGTAGATTAGGACAATTCCTTATGTTTCGTAATTTTTTTTTTTTTTTGGAGAAGGGAGATTGCCATGTTTTACAGAATGACCTTAATGTAACATTCTGTAAGGTCTGTTTCCCATTAACTCTCTCTAAGTAGTCTACACGTGTCGGGACACAGGCAGAGAGGAGACTTGCACATACAACACGGTTACCGGAGTGGGAAAACCAGAGATCTACCCCATCCTCTACATCCCTGTTAAGACTTGGGTGGTGCACGTTTTAAACATGACAGGCTGCAGTCAGCAGCTTCATCCACCCCAAAGTTGCAATTCAAAAAGAGACTGGAAGCCACAGAAATTGGCAGAGGATCTCTAAGAGTACAGACACTCTCAGAAAGCCTTTATAAAATAAATAATCAAAGGAATAGCTGGCTTCCAGGCCATTTCTATTCCTTGATGGTCATTGGCACAGTAAGTAACCCAGAATGCTTGCAAGCAGTGGTGTGCACTAACAGTTTGAGAAATACGTAATTTGAGTATCAGCATCAAGCTTACACTACTTTATTGGGCTAGGAAATGATCTCAGAGCTGCAGGCTATGGCTATAAATAATTCTAGAACCCCAGGTCAAAACAAAACCCACCACCTCCCACCCAAAAAAGTCCCACAGGTGTCAAGAGATTTTCATGCATCCTTCTCTATTTGGTTAAGGAAGATTTCTAAAATTAAAAAGAAAGTATGTGTCTATAGAGTACAGGACTGGCACAACAGAAAGATGTCAGAACTACGTTGATTTTTTCCTTCCCACAGGCAATCAAATGACTGAAGCTGTCTAACAGAACAGGGAAAACTTTATTTTTGTACTATTTTTATTTTGCTGAAATTTTCGGGTGTGATTTAAGGCATGCAAACCCATAAAGATGATGTGAAATGATTTGTGAATCATCATTCACCAAGATTCAACTTTAGCAAAACAATTACAGAAATAAAAATTTAAAAAAACCAGCAATCTTTACCGTTACTCTTCTCCTCTAACAGAGATCACATCAACTGGGTCAAAGCCCTGAACAGTCAAGCTGGATTAACAAATTGCATGAAATGCATTTGAGATCAAAATATGAAGTGAGTTATAGAGCAAGGGAGGAAGAGGAGTATCGTTCCACCTCCTGTCTCCTCCCCAAACAACAGGTAAGCAGTACACCTGCTACCAGTGGACACACAAACACTTACTTCGATCAGACGTGTTTAAAAGCGCTGCAGATGATGACAACCGTTTATTCACGACAGCTTCTGTCTGTTTGAGGTTTGCTGTGGAGGTGGACCGCTTGCCGGCTGCGTAAAGAAGCGCTGACTTTAGAATTCACCTTCATACCCGAGGAAGAACCTTTCCCACATCGCTGCGAGCTAACTTTGGAAGTATTACATCCTGAAAGCCGTTTCCGGTTTTGCTTAATGAGAAACAGAGATATTTTTTTTTTCCCCCCTTAGACTTGATACAATTAGCACCAGTTGTAACATGCACCGAAAAGGCATTTAGTTTTAGTGGAGTGATGCCAAGATTTTAGGCATATATATGCAAACAGGTGATTTTTAAACCCTGCGCTCGTAACATGTAAAGACAAAAGCTACTGAGGTTGTGTGTTGTTACCAGACTGGCAAGACAGAGAAAGTAACAACACCACCTGAATAACAATAATTTCTTTCTTTGTTCCTTCCATATAGGTATGTCAAAACAGTTTTTCAATCACTAGTTAACAAAAACAAAACAAATGCTTTTGGAGGGATAAAAGCAAGTCCCAAGGAAAGGCAAGGGAGCATTCTTATTTCCAATTACTTCCCAAGGGTTGCTCTAATTTAGAAATTTCTGATTTTTTTCCAAAAAAAGATATTATTTAAGTTCATGTTTCCTACCAGTTTTCTAGGTCTTTGGAAAAAAATTGCCACAAGAAGCATTATTGTATGTGTACACACACACATACAAAAAATCACATCTCACATGGCAAAATTTCAAGTTTACCACAAGCCAGAAAAGCACCTCCTTTTTAATTTCAAATAATGCACTTTCAGGATGAACACTACTCCAGAGTGTGAAAGCCTTGGAAAAGCACGTACCTGTTGCTACAGAAACTCAATAAGCAAAAAAAATGGTAATGCACACAAAGTAGTGCTGACTAGCATAATAAACACAAGAAATTTTATACATCAAACACAAGTAATCGATTTTGCTGGCATATCGGACAGCAAAGATGATTAATGTGAACTCATTAGTACCAAAGGAAAAAGCAGTGCTACTCACCACCCAGGCAGCATCTTTTCCCTTTGGCCAGCGTGCTATAGCAGCTCCTGAGAGCAAGCGCCAGGACGTAAGCATTCCTACGGATGGCCCTGCCCTGCCCCGTACTTTTGGCATGTGTACCCAACCCAGGCTTCCCGAGTCAGGGGCCTCCCGCAAAACCGCGGCAAGCAAAAACCAGGTTTTGGAGCTGAAGCTCCAAAAGTGGCAAGCTCTTGTCACAGTGAACAGGAGCAAAGTCCCCACGGGGTGAGAGGGAGAAAGGGGGATCTGCTGAAGTTCAGAAATGACGATCTGAGCTTAGTGGAGACTTTCCCAGCATAACAAAAAAAAAAAAAAAAAGAAAAAAGAAGAAAATGGCATTTTATGAATGAAGCTTGAGTACTGGGATAACTAAAACAGCCTTGAGAGAGAAAAACCAGGAAACTCCTAATTCATGTATGCGGGTGTTGTCAAAGGGAAAGACTACCCTCTAGCGTCTGCTCTTAAAAAGAAAGCCTGGCTCCTGCCGGAGCTCAGGCATGTGCTCCAAGGCCTTCAAACACCGCAGAGATGCTTCATACAAGTTTCTCTTGGTTCAAATTAGCACTTGCATGAAATCTGAGATTGGGTCTATCGCCTACTAAGACCCATAGGGCACAAAAATCACACCGAGCAAAGCAATCTTCCAGCAAGTTTACAAGTTCTGGAGGTGGGCTGTGCTGGTCAGTAAACAGACAAGGGATGAAACTTCTCTACGAGAAGATTCACAAGAAAAAAATGACCGTCTATATATGAGTGCTCAGACAAAAAAACAGTATCAGTTTCTATTTTACAGTGAAAGAGAGTGGTGGTCAGCGCACGAGCTAATATCCCAACTGATGCCTTGACTGAAAAAATCTAATTGGTAAAAGGTATTCATACAGATATATGAGTTTTCTTTTTCCAGCAAATTTTAAGATCCTAAGAAGTCAATGCTTTTTTGATCAATAATTTTGCAAATACGTGATCAGACGGCCTTAACCTTTTCCCTACCTCGACCAAAAGACAGCTTCTGCAAACCTGAAAGCTTTGGACAACTCACAAAGAAAAGAGCTTTAAAAGACAGACGGGATATTCTTGAGTAAGGTAGTCTGCTTACATAGGTGAATTACTCTTTTGTATTTTGGGGGGAAAGGGATTCTAAATGGAAGAAGCACATAGCATAGTCCCACATAATACCAAGCGTCTGTATTGTTTTTAATGGAAGGGGGAAAACAAACTGAAGCAGCAAAGCCAAATAAAGCGTTTGACTGCCCTGCGGCAAGGCTTGCGATGGGGTAAGGAGCTGGGAAACAGCGTATCTCAAGAAAATTGTCATTAGAGAGAGCAGCTCGCAACCTAGCTTCTGAGTTTCACTGAGAGAGGGTGCTGGAGCACCACCTATCTCAGGCTGGATAAAATGAAGCTCAATAAAATAAGATGATCTGTCTCTTAGTACCTTTCAAATTTCTACTAGGACAAGGAAGCTCTTTATTTAGAAAGGAGAGACTCTGGCAGCCCAATTTCTATTCTAATAGCACATGGCTCCACTACAAATGCACCTGAACGTCTAGTTTTGCTCAGCAGTCATCACTAAACCTCCCTCATTTACAAGGGCTCTGTCATCAAGGATGCTTTATTACACAGCCTTGCCATTTCTCTTGGCAGACCCACACCCTGCATGTCTCATCTTCGCACCGACAGCAATGTCATTAACGTAACATTTGACTCTGGGGCTTTCATCAATTTTTAAATTTCAGGCTGTCAGCGGGGTACTTGGTGCAGTCACAATGAATCACATTCTGTACGTAATGCAGAATGGCTGATGGCTGGCGAAACGTTCCATCACGTGGGGTTTACTTCCCAGAGCACACGACCTCCATCACCCACAAACGCTGCTTTACCAGGCAACGTTCCTAAATACTACTGTTGACAGGGTTCATGGAAGAACGCGTCTGATTTTATATTTTTTTTTTGCACAGCAAAACAATAGATAAGAAAGTCTTCAGTCCTAAAATAATGCAAAGGATATTTAAAATTTGTTTCCCCAATGGTCTTCGTTTTAAGAAATGGAGCCTTTAAACCCAACTCTGCCACAGAAAGTGATGGTGGAAAAATAATATTGTATTGAAACTTGCCCTAGATGTGCTGCTAAAGAAGGTGCACTACTCAGCCACAATGATGTAACGTAGCAGAGCTCATATGGGGTGATTTTTTCGAAATCCAAAAGTAACTGTTGTCTTTCCAACAATTTTGCAAATATATGGTCAAAGGGACTAAATAAGGATTTTTTAGAAAGCCAGTTAGACTTAGGCATCCCACACGGTTTGGGTAGGTTTTAAATAAGAATTAAGTGAGGAGCCCCCAGAAAGTTAAAAAGCTAAGGACGATCCTGAAATCGGAATAAATACGAGAAGCATGAATCCAATCATGATTCCACATTACCCAGCCCAGGTAAGAGAGCTGTACATTTGAAACCTCAATTTAAAGATGAACACAAATTTAAAACACTGTGGATGCACATATGTCTTGGTCAAACACTCCATTATCTGTTTATTTTTTCAAAATTGGTGCCAAGTTACTCAAATTTATCAACAGTAGCTGAACTTCTCTGCTCCTCCTGTTGTTACTTTATGATGCAGAAGGTTCAGCTTAAGCGCCTGTTTTTACATCAGGAGCCTGTTTGTTGGAAGACACTTTATTTTTAACTTGCTTCAGCAGCACTGTGGTTCAAGTCTTCCTCCACGATCAAAAGGACAGACAAGACCCCTTCCCTCACATAAATAAGGAGAGAGCAAAGGACATTATTTTATGTTTGTTATAAAGCTTAGCTTGAAAATTAGATGAGGTACAAAAGAATAGAGGAGAAAGAAAATAGTACTTTCCTAAACATTTAAGGCAAACGTGATTTCCCAGTTTCAAGGTTAAATGACATTCGGTAATGTGGAATACTGTAATTGGATTTATATATGTATCCAAGGAACACGTGTTAAACAGGTAAACCAATCCAGTCAAACTGGCTAATTTTGGAGAAAATTAGGGATTCATGCTGTGCAGAGAAAGGGAAGAGAGAAGTTAAATAAAATACACATGCTTCTGCTGTGTTGCCAGAATAAGCCACAGTAGTTAAATCATCCTCAGTCAGACTTTCATTGCATTTTCAAGTCTCACATTGTCAGCATTACGAGACAGCTGTATTGAATTAGTAATGCTGTGAGCATGCTCAGATTTTCAGAATTCACATTTAGCTGGGTCTCAGCTGAGGGCTATCATCTTAAACTAGCTACAAGAAATAATTTTGCTTATTAAACATACAGCCTTGACAAATGCATCAGTGATCCAAAGCATTTCTATGAATGGCTCAGTCTGTGCACTGGGAAGTGCCAGAAATGCAGCGAAAACACATTTACTATATAGAATTATGTTTAGATAATTGGACAGATCTGATTTCGCAAAGCCCTTCATGGAAAAAGTATCAAACTGCACAAACCCATTCCCTTTCACAAAGTTTCAGCAAAATACCATTTGATTTTGCAAATGTTGCTTCAATTGCTGGTAAAACAAAGCAAAAAGAAAACAAACCAAGCCCTACCATGTACTTTTTGCAAATTAGGAAACAATGAAAGGGTTCAAAATTGCCCTTAAAAAACCTCTTAGACTACTGATCTAACTTATATTCAAATACACGCCACTAAGAATTTCTCTTCTCCTCCCTCATTCTGTATCCAGTCATCTTTAAACACCCAAATGCACATATCCTTTCCCTGAAAATTCCCTCAGGATGCCATGACTTAAGCTGTAGTTTAATTAGCTGGGAGGGCTAGTTAAAAACGTAGAAGGGAACTGCTTTCTACTTAGGGATCACATTTGTTGCACAGCTGGCCAAGATCCAGGAAAAGATCTATAAGAAGATGGTTTTCCTTAGTTTCAGAGAAACAAGAACTCAAGATTAAAAGGTTAGTAGTGAGTGTGAAACAACAGGGAAAAAGAACATTTTAGAAATCAATACCACCAGTTCCACCTTCCTCTGCGGTCTGTTGTTCTGTAGAAGAAGAAGGTTTGTAAGCTAAGTCATAAGGTCAAATAGCAAACAATGCAAGTTAACCAAAAAAAATGGGGAAGCTGGATATCATAATGATAATTTATACCAAAGCACTCTCAAACATGTTATAAATAAACACCTAAAAGTCATCACTCAAGCTGACAGAAAACAACAGTACTAAAACACGCTCAGTACAATTCCACCAATTCAGAAGACAGGCTGAATTGAAGTTTTTTTTATTTTATTCCTGGAGAATAACTTATGTTGTTACTTATCGGCAGGATCTTCCAGTAAGGTAGTGCATAAAAAGATTCCTTCCACTGCAATCCTGATTTGCTGGTCTGATTTCAGAATGTTTACAAGCAGATACAGTTAATTGTGTGACACTGGAAACAACCTGAGCTCAAATCAGAGTGTGCTGAAATGCATCACCTAATCTAGAATAAAACCTGTTCTCTGAGAAGCTCGGACGCTGCCCACTGCATCTCCTTACACGATTCTTGTCGTTCAAATAATTAGTTAGCATTCTGTAACTCTAAGGGTGTGTTTAAAACATTTTAGATATAATATTACAGTACAACTGGGTTGGGGTTTTTTTTTTGTTCTCTTTATCATCAGTCTTAGCACCCCATCACATGTACTGCATTTGAAGGACTAAGAATTATTTTAACATAACACATTCCAACTCCCCTGATCTGATGGCTGGGGACTGCCGATGCAATGCCATGCAGCCAGGTGTTGTACTTCCTGTGCGGCTTCTCTCTAGCTCTTCCCAAAGCCAAAACCAGCCCTAAGTCTGAGCAGCATTACAGGGCAAGGACAGACGTGAATCCTTCCCCAAGAGTTACCCACAGATCCTGCTGTAAGATCCAAGCCAGCAAAGGATGCCTAGGTCCCTCTGAACAGTGCTGCACCTGCCAGTGCAATACGCGATATCCTGTGATTTTAGCCATGCTAGAAAAGGTGCTACTTACCTGTTTTGCTCTCTGAATCTGGAGTTACAGACCCTCCCCATGACCACCTCTTCTGTCGTGTTTCCAGTCGCTGATTCCGTTCCAAGGTACGATGCATAACGGCTTCATATCGCTCCTATCAAACAACACCTCTATGAAGCTATATAACTATGAAGCACAGCTAAGCAAGAAGACAAAATATAGATTTTTTTTTTTTTCCTCAGTATGATTTAAAAATCTGTTTTACCTATACTGCCTGATAACAAGCTTTTGTTAGAAAAACTATCACGCAAAGAACGTTAAGGGCAATTAATGGTTTCAAAACACTGCAAACATGATTAGGTTGAGCTAAAGCACAGATAATCTATTCTACTCTTTACTTAAAATAGCCACTGAACAGATTTCCTATTCAGTAAACAGCACTATTTATTTTCTAAATAGGGATGAAGCCCAAACTGAGCAAAAATAATTGCTTACCCTGTAAACTATTTATATTCTGAAGTTATTTCTAAAGGGTCCTAAAAATTCTCCTTTATAGAATACCAAGTATAAGGTTATTTGTATTTTCAGAGAACTACACAAACACTAACCCAAGTCTTAACAGATACTGGCAATAGAGATACAGTGAAACCAGAAATAGTGAAATTAATAAGAGATACAGTGAAACCACACAAAGGCAAAACTGCAAAGTAAGGCCAATTGACTCCAGATCTCAACAACCACGGCTGATGGGACAGAGAGGACTGAGAGAAGCTTTCTCTTCCACCTCCAGGACTAGTGACTGCTAATGTGGGAACTCTACCTCTTGCGCATAAAGATGAACTACAACCATGCTAGACTCTTTCTTCTCCATAATTGGCCAGGTTTTCATGTATGTGTCAACAACAGATTTCACTTCTGGAATAATCATATCCCAAGTGATCTTTTGAAGCAGTATTCAGTGCTGTTACTTTGCAGTAAGACGCCAAGGGGACTCATTATCCAAACATTTCTCCCTCTTGAGGACACCAGACTTTCACCTTCTTTCAACACCAATTCACGACACAAACTAAAAAAGTCGCAGTGTGTAACAGACAAAGGAAACTTGGGAGGAAGGGAGGAAGGATTCTGTTCACTGACAAAAGATAAAATTAAAAGGTTTTGTTTAAAACTAAAGCTCAGCTTGCCCTCTGTTAAAGAAACCTGAACTAGAGTTTACCTAAGGTGCCAAAGTACCCAGACATGATGTAATCTGCAAATGGTATTTCCATGGAGGTATCTGCAGTGTGGTAATTCTGCAAAGTCCTAGTTAGAGACAGAGGCTTCACTTTTACAAACAACAGAAAATCAGTTACCAGCTCAAGATATCAACATAATAATTTGCACAGCTGTACAAAATAACTGAGTAACTGTGAGAAGACAGATACGTCAACCCTAGCCATGGCTATTTGTCTTCATGACTCTTTTAGGCAGAGGACCACTTCTTTTTCCACTGTATTTGCTATTGTGCTACTGCTTCTACTGTCTCTAAGGACCGCGATTAAATAAACAAGACTTGGCTGAAGTAACAGACTATGTATTTCTTCATGCACTTCTACGACTACATTTACAACTGTAGATGATACCTGACTGGCAAATACTGCCCTAAGATAGCTTAGCTTCTGTAAGAGTGATTATTTTCTAAAGTCAGAGTACAAAAGTCAACATCTGTTTTCACTTTGTGGTTGAAAGCAAGGTTTACAAGTCAAGTGCACACTATTTTCCCCACCTGCTGGATTCTTCACGTGTAACTCTCAGTGTACAAGGCCATCTTCCTCCAGGGACCAAGTAAAAACCAAGGTTAACACCAACCAAACACTCATCGGCTACTCCTTGTCTTCCTTGATTGTTCACCCCAGTGTCCACTTAAAACATACCTGCTATCCTCAAAATTACTTGAATAAATGTATTATAGGCTTGGGGGCAACACCTCTTGAAGCATAAGGGATGCTTTTGCTTAAAGTAGTTGCTTAGAGATGACACTGCACTGGACTGCGGTCAAGGCCCACCCAAACATTTCTGCTTGTTCTTCAGCAATGTAAACTATTCCACGAAGTTCAAATGGAATATCAAACTGAACACACCCAGAAGCTGATTACAGATAACCAAACACCAGCGTAGAATACTGCCAGTCAAAAAGGGTAAAAAAAAAAGGTATTGCTAGAACAATATAACAACGTCTGGACTCCAAGGCAACAGCCAGCCAGGCTTACAGGCTCTTCGTCAATCACCCACAGCAAGTTCTTAAAACCAGCTTCTGAAAGCACATGTGCATGTCATGCTTTTACTGCTAACACCCGGGAAATGAACCCTTCAGAACTTTGCACCACATTTAATACACAGTAGCAGACCTACGCTTCAAAGGGGATGGCATAACTTCATGTATTTATTTCAACTTTCAGCTTCTATCAATCTTGCTATGAACGCCGCAACTCAACTAGTGCTCTGCTGGTCCACATGCAGTCAACGCAAAGGTAGAGTCAACTTAAGAACAGTCAACACACAGCTCAAAGCAGCAAAGGGTAACTGCACAACATATAGTAACAAATAGTAATTTAGAAAAAGTGAAAGAATGTGAGCCTCTTAGGCCACAGCAGGGCTCCCAGGAAGCAAGACACAGAATTAAGGAAAGCCTAAGACCTGTGGCCCACGCTGATTTACAAACAGAATCTACAAAGCGCACTGAAAGGAATCTAGAAATCTAGGAATATGGGGTGGGGTTTTTGCTCATGTGAAAAATAACCAGTGGCGAAAAAGAAACCAAAGCTCCTAAAGTCCCAAGTGCCTCAGGGATAGTTAAAGCTAGGCTAGGATGGGGAAGGAGGACATGTGTCTATATAGTGCACTGTACAGATGTGAAAAATGTTCTAATGACTTCACCATTTCCATAACTTTCTATTTCATAGCATTTCACAGCACGGTAATGTAGGAAAACAATGTAGGAGTTTCTTTAAAACTATAAAACTTTGATGCGTAGTACCTTTTCCTCCTCTATTTTCTGTTTTCTCTTTTCTTCTACTGCTGCCCTCCGTTGTTCCTCTTTCTGCTTCTGTTCCTTTAGCTTTCTCTGCCTTTCTTCTAACTGTTTTTCATACTGGAGTTTTGCTTTTCTCTCCTTTTCGAGGATTTGTGTCTCTTTGGCAGCTGTAAATTTTTTAAGAAAAACTTAGAGTCAAACTTAACTATTCATTGATACTACAACGCAACTTGCAAGAGATTACCAAGCAAAACTATCACTAGTTAAAGCTAAAATATACAGCAAGATTAGCTTGCAGTGCTGGTTGACACTGCACATGACGACAAAGGTGTCTAATTCTGTCCCCAGGTTGGGTAGGAACGAGATCCTTTCCTGCCTTTTACTGTCTAGACAGGAATGTCAGGATATGCATATACCCTATGTTAAGCATATACTTTTCTTGCCACCATAATAGTGAAGTCTGTATAAGTAAGTAGTAAGTTGAGTATCAATGGGCAGAATGTTCTCTGTTGTGATTTTCATTGTTTTAGAACACGATACAACTAAAAGATTTAAAGCACCAAACGACAAGATGGGAAAACCCCACAGTTACTGCATCTGAGTTCAAAATAGTTATGTCACTATCCTCCGCAGCCTCCACCTAGGAACAACTGGGAGCAGTTCAACAGGAAGCTTCAAGTCCTGTGACAAAAAGCTAGTGGTTGAATGCACAGTGGAAGTATTTTCTGTGGCTAGACAGATGAAACGAACCGAGAGACCAGATAATTACACCAACAACGTATAAGCAGTATCAACATATAAGGCCCCCAAAATACTTCTGAATTCATAGGCATCCTAGTCCTACCCTCTCCCCGTGTCAGGATAACACAATCTTTCCTGTTGCTGTGTGTCTTTGCTTTCATGTGAAAAACAAACATAGAGGCCAGAGAGACACGACTCCTCACAAGCTGGGAGACCGAGACCCAGGACTGCAGGGCATGCTGTGACCTTTTCATCTGCTGCTGCACACGCATGCACTGATTCACGTCACTAACAGCATAAAGCTGGGCAAGAGCTGTATGCTCTTCTCGAGGTCTCCGATTCCTTGCTAAGATAAAGCGTGTACTGCTGATGCTTCGATCCAGGAGTCATTTCAGTGTGCCAGGAAACAAGGGAAGCAGTGTTCAAGGCAATCAAGCCATTCAACCAGCTAAATCTTTTTTTTGGTTTTCTCTGAATCGATGTTCCCCAAACCTCAGTCTTCAGGGCTACAGAAAGCAGATCTAAGCTAAAAATTATCTTTTCAGAAGTGTTTTTGTTAAAGCTTTCAATAAGAAATTGGCTACATTTGCTTGGTGGTCACTAGGAAATGGAAGGTCAGAAGTGACATACAGATTCAAGAAGCTAAAAATCTCTGGAATCTTTTCCTCTCAAATCTAATACTTCTCCATTCAGATTCAGAAATGGTCACTGATGCAAGACTAAGAGCAGACCTTGTCTCTTGCCCCCAGTAAGCTGAAAAAAGTGACTGAGCAAGGAATAAGAGAGTAAGTTATTCCTTTATCACAAATATTTTAGAAAATTATATTTTCAATGAAACATGAAAATACCATGTTGCTTTTCCCGCTCTTCTCTGCGCTCCCTGGCCAGTCTTTGTCTTTCTTCTGTTCTTAGAGTGGAACCATCTATCACTGTCAAAAGAAAAATTGAAGACACATGATTGTCAGTCATTCTGAACACTCAAATTTAAATAAAAAAGCTGAAAGTCTGTACTATCAAAAGGATAGTGGAACTTCCCGAGAGATACACATACCACCAAAGCACTACACACTGTATATAGAGATTAAAAATGCCATCTGAAAGATTCATAGGAAGCCGAATACCCTCCTTTTTCCCCTTTCCATTCCTTCACAACTAATCCACTATTTTTAATAGATGCAGCAGAAAACAGACACAATAGGAAAAGGCCCAATGCATACAGTCACAGGAAAGCCTGAGCAGATGTCAGACATGTGTGAGAACATACCCAAATTCAGCTCTGATCCTCATTCTTGTACATATTAATTCCTACGATCAAGAATTACAGGGATCTAGGAAAAGTCAATCTGAGAACAGACAGTTTACCCACCATGACAAATTCAAAGTGCTGCAGAGTAGCTAGCTTGCAGGCTAAGCAGAACCAAGACTGCTTAAGTCTTTGCAGGTATTGAATTTCAGCAAGAAGTGAACTGGTAACCTGACCAGAGCACAAAAAAACCCCATTTATCTTTGTTGTTACATCCCGCTGAAAAGATACACAACTGAACTCTGAGCAAGTCAAGAGCAAAAGTCTGCCATCAAAACCAGACCTTCAATGAACCTACAAACCATCTACCAGGTGCTTTTTGCTCTGATGCCTCCTGAAGAAAGAGCCTCAAACTTCTTTTTAAATTATGATTTACTCATTCGCTACTAACTCTCCCTCGTGAACCCAGTACTTCATTAAGAACAATGACCAATAATTATACCTGGTTTAGTTGCTGTCTTTATATTTATTGAGGTCTGGACTGCAATAGGGCTAACGCCACTTTGGCTTCTTCTTTCTTCTGCTATGGCTTGGGCTGCAGCAACTGTGAGAAAGAATCATTGCAGATTAAGAAAAGCTCCACAACCAAACCTTATGAAATAAATATCTAAAAACAAATACATAAAATTCAATAAATAAAATACAAAATATGTAACACTCGATTAGCACTGGCAGAATCATATTCTGATGAGACCCAAGCAGGGAAAGGTTTATGAAGAACTTTCATTATTTTATGACGTGAAGCAGAAAGCGGATTAGCTGCATAAAGTAAACTATTAAGGGATGCTTACAATGTACTTCTAAAACTGGATCTTCAAAAGAAATGTTAATTATAAATTAGACTCTAAAACAGCAATTTGAGCATTTGTGCAGTGACCCATTCACCTTATTCAAGTTTCACCAAGGTGAGTACAGCGAACTGCAGGGCTGTGACTCCCAGTTAATCATAGAGACATGAAATGCTAGCAATATTAATTTCACTAAATAACGAAACCCATTAAGAAGTCAGGGAGACTAACTTACTGTATCACTCTCCACAGATCTTCCTTCTTTTGCTATCAACTTTCACTTTAAAGAATCCCCTTTTAGGGTGTGAAGGTGATGCGTTAGAGGGAAAGCAGGCAGGGCCCCCCGTAAGACAGCATCTCCCCATTTTCCCGCGCAGCTTTGAACAGGGGTGTCCTCATGGCAGTGACACCTTGTTCCCACCTTGGCTTACAGAAACAGGGACATCAACTCGAGCCTTAGAGAAAAGCCCCACTTTGGGGGCAGCAAGAGAACGCACTATGCAATTAACCAAACAGGAGAAAGTAGAAGTCACTTGCTTTAAACAGAAAAGGCAATCCACAAAAGTAACGCATAACGTGCCGTGATCCCAACCATAACAGACAAATAGTAGAAAATTTTGTGTTACATTTTGAAAAAGACGAGAACAGCTATGTGAATGATCTCAGGCTTCCCTTTAATAGAGCAGTGCAGAATGCACAGGAGGAAGGAAGCGTCTCCCTCTTCTCCACGCATTGCCATGACAACTAGTTGTGTCATGGTAATAACCCTCCCTAAGGCTGTGCCCAAGGACAATCACCTCAAAGTGCTTAATCCCATGTGATGTCAGCGATAAATGCCGATTACAATACTTATTCAGCAACTCTAAATTGTCACCCGCAGCTGTTGCCATGTCTTGAATTAATTTTTCATTGCAGCCCCAAACAAAAGTCTTCCTCAGCTCCATCCCATACACCTCTGAGGCGCTTTTCAAACAAGTCAGAGACCAGATCTACTGCGACACGGTAAGATTACCAATGGCACAGAGAACAGCTAAAAAAAAGGGCTCACTGTAACTTCACTACGTAGACCAAAAGTTGGTCAAAAAGCTGATTTTGTACATTGTTGCGTGTCACGTGGATGGGAATCTAGTCCAAAAATTCACCAAGTGGAGAACGACAAAACTGTATATTCTCAACACAGTTAGACGTGAAAACAGCCTGAGGAAAACCAGCCCACTGCAGGATTTTCTGAGAGCACAGATACACAGCCAGGGCATTTATATCCAATGACACCTCTGTAAATCACAACGGCTGAAAGAACAGAAGCTTCTTCAAACACCACTGAAAGTTAAGACAGATACCGAAACCCAGTTGCATCTTTCTCCAGTGTCCACGAGGAAGAGAGGGGAGACGGGAGGCGGACAGACAGACGGAGCGAGCCAATGCAGCCCAGCCCAGCGCGAAACGAGCCCCACAGAATAAATTCACCCCACACCTACACCCGGTGTGATTAAGACCAACATCGGAATTTTGCCTCAACTCTCAAAGTTTAAACATCCAAATTTCCATAACAAAGTTACAGTAAGAAGCAAGCTGCAATTTAAACAGGCACAATATTCACCTTATTTTACTTGCAGAAGTATTTTACTATTAGACATCTTGCCGAACAAACCAGTCATAATGGGTGTAGGTGATTATATATTTAATTATGCATTTAAAAAAAAAAAAAACACTTGAATAATGTTCGTGATTAGAAGGCACTCATTTAAAAAATGTGTCATATCTGCAAAGCAATTAGTCAGTTCATCTTAATTAATTAGTTAAGGTTGCAAAAAATTACTTGAGGTTGTATAGAACAGGAAAGTGGGTTACAGAAACAGTACAGCTTGCAAAGGACACAGAGGTGAAAAAAGTCTAGAAATACTTAGCCAAAGATTTTGTATGTCCGGGGTTTTTTGTATGTCAGTTAAAATACTTACGTCCACTGCTCCAGTGCTTCATTATTTGCACAGAAACAACGTGCTTACAAATTTGAAAATAGCAGATTTAAAGGCACTAGGAGCGCACCTTCGTGCTACACAGAAGCAATCCATTTAACTAACAGAAAGTTAGAATGAAAAGTGAACTGGGGATTTGAATAAAAGAGTATTAAAGGAGAAGAGCCATCACATCAGATGCATCCCTAAGATGTGTGAGCTCAATTTCACCAAGTCTCAGGTCAACAGACAGGTTTTATGGTCAATTTATGGTCAATTTTATGGTAAATTTACAATATGAAACTGATTTCAAAATCCACATTCTGCTACAGTAAGAGAAAATGAACTGCATACTGTTATGCTCTGCAACCTTTAAAAAAATACAGATTTTATTCTGCTTTAATCTTAATTTTTTAATATATTTAAATACTCTTTGGCACAGATGCCTGCAATTTTTTTGCCTACTTTTCCATAATAAATGTAGCAGTCTGCAATGCTGAAAATAATTTTCACAAAATCTCACTATCTGTGTAAAATAAGCCTAATACTTCTGTAATTAATCAGGATATTCCAGAACGGGAAACCTGTTAACAACCACTTCACTACAGCCTCTGTCATGTGCTGTATTACTGGGGGATGCCTTCGTGGACATATTCAGCAAACTTCCTGAAGAAAAATTCTCTTAGAGGCAAATTAAATCTCATGTCTATTCCGAGCTTCCCCTCCCACTATAGTCACTAAAGGCTTTCACAACTATAATTTGTGATCAGCATAATGTGTGTGCTTATTTTACAGTGGTCTACCTTTAAATACTTTAGTTAAAATTAATAAAAGTATAAGCCACACATGTGGCTAATAATAATATTTGCATTCATGCATAATAAAACAGGGTTACTTGGAACAGAAAATGGTTAGGTAATTTGGGAAGCAGTTTTGCTTCTGCACCCTCATCACCATTTAGCACTATGTGTCTGGCCAAGTGTATCATGGATAAACCAAACCAATGGAAGCGCCAGGAACCGACCGCTGGAGAAGGCACCATGCCAGAGAAAGCCGACTCTCCCTTTTCACCTCCCAGCGCCGGATCCCGCTAACCGTGCAGGTACGGTGCTGCCTCCCTTGCGCCGAGCATGCCGGTACTTCCCTTTGCCGATCGGGTTTCCAATATGCCCTGAAGAGACCGGTGCCAAAAATAAAACTTTATTTCTATTTCAGTCCTCGCACCGAGTTAATACCCTTGGTCCTTGCCAAGACTTTCAAAGGACCCACACAGTTGCTGTTCTTAGTAAACCTCATTAGGGACTGAACCAGCTCTGTCCCTCTTCCTAGCAAGGTTTAAGGCTTCCATCCCGTCCCCTCTCCCAGTATCTGTGACCCGGACGGATCCTGCCCCACTCGCTCTTCCCTTCCCCAACCAGAGAGGAGAGCAGAACATGCCGACTTTCACAGCAATCCTGCTTCTTATGATTTAAGGACTCACCGCACAAAGCAAACAAACAAAAAAAATCCCAGACTAAGCCTTTGAAACAAAAGTTAAGTCTCCTGAATGTTAAGCGTTGTTATGAATCTAAGTGGTTTCATAAAAGTTTAAAGCAGGTAACAAGAAACCAATAAGCAATTCATAAACCCAAAGTGGACTTCCTAGAGAATTATCTGATTTTAGAGCAAACTGTGTCAAATCCGCAAGATGCCATTTTTGTCTTGCTCCACTTGCAGCTACTGTTTGTCTAGCGGATAGTAATCCTTTTCAGTAACGCTGGTCGGATACTTTTTCTTGTAATAATTTTTGTCCAGGCTTTCAGGAAAGATGAGGGAAGTCAGCATTCAAGGTTGAGATTTCTGCGCAGTGTCTTTTAAGCTGATTTCCACTCATTAATTAACACAGGTTAAGACAAACAGATGCAAGATCATGTATTAGATGCTTTAAAAAAAAATCAGGTATTCGTTTTACACCATTACTCCTTGTTTAAAGGACACCAGAAGAAGGATGCACTCTCACCCAAACAGGTGGACAACACAGAAAGTGTCTAACGATGAACAGAAAAGCCCTCTCTGTACGTGTTCCTCTTTTCCCTACTTTCCTCCTCCTTTCTGTCGTTCCTGGTTGATCCTCACATCCCATCTTTGGGCTGCAAGGACTGACAGGCCCCACAACCAAACACGTAAGCCTCCCAGTAGGCACCTTCTGACGGACCAGCTGGAAGGCAGATGGTTCTCCTGTTTTGTCTGGGCAGTCACCAGATGGGAAGCACACAGATCTCCAGAAAGCAGCGGACGCCGTCTCTCGGCTCCAGCAGGCCAGAAGAGCTTCCTGTCATCTTATCCTTATTCCAGACTCTACTCACAACACTTCATTCCATATTACTCCCTGCATGGGACACCTATTTCACTACTTTTAGGTGCCTTCCTCCCCTTAAGCCCATTTCTGCAGTTAATTCTGTACAACAATCTGGTTTTCTTCACAATGTTCAAGGCAGTTTAGGATGATTTCTTCAGCGAGTATCAATCCCACTGGAAAACTGACACAAGCATTCCTTTGTAGTATATGAATTAGCAGCTCCACAAGTATTTGAGACGTATTTGCGAGAATGTAAGTTCTTACTTATCCTTAAACATCCACACTCAGATTAAGAGCTGGAAACATTAAAAAAAAATACTAAATCATTAACAAAATACTACTTATTTCTTATAAGGAAACCTACATAGATATGGCTGAAGCAATCTCAAAGACACGTTACCGTATTCGTTCAGCCTAGGGCATGATCCGAGAGGCACCAGGAAGGTTGCTAGTTAATTTGTGGGTTGATCTCTGTATGTTTTTCCCTAGGGGAAGCACATCATCTAAACCAAACTTGCATGTAATAGAAGCACAGAGCAAGGATTCAAAATTTGTCCTTAAGCGAACTGTCAGCCATCTCCAAAACCTTTCCACAGAGATGCTGCACTATTGTCCGACAGCCGCATCAGATGAGTACCACCCTCAGTCCAAACACTATGGAGTCTTACTGATTCCTGCTGTCACTTGTATTCTCTTACTTCAACCTTGCTCACACTGCTCAGCCAAGAGCTAGGCTTCTCTCTACTGAATGGGAACGACACTTAAAGAGGACAAAGAGATGTCACCAACTCCTGCAGAAGCCATCACAAGGTTGGGAAGCAGCACTGCCTCTTCTGTGTACGCAGGGCTGACAAGGTAAATCCACTCCCTTCTGTGGAAAAGACAGCCGGCTTCACAATTTGGGGTTCTTCATTAGTAAGGTATGTTATTAATCACACCTTGAAAGAAATAAACCCGAACCATGGCAGATACTCTATTTTCCTTCACTCTCTGACTTTTTGCTGCTTTCACTTTCCCCTTTGCGACTTTTCTTGCCCACGGTTCTCCCTCACCTTCCCAAAGGGACTAGAAAAGGCTTTGCATTCTGCATGATCCACTTGTCACCCCCCCTTTTCTTTTTTTTAAAGAACAAAATCTTTCACCAATCTCCTTTGATACAATACCATGATTTATACAAAAAGGCCCTCCAAAGGGGACACTTCTCCAACTCACAAATTCCCAACTCGCTTATTCCCAATTTGCAGATTATTTCACTGCTCCACCTGGCATTAGTTATTAATCTGTTTATTGCACTGTGCTTACCAAGCTTATCTGCACAATGACCTCTCTTTAGAGCTGATGCTTCCTACACAAAGCGTACAGACACCTTACAGAGCCAATTGTGTTCTTTAGCAAACAGCCATGCAGTGCTCTTGTTTCTTTGCTGTCTAGAAGCTTAATAAGACACAGCCACAGGGAAGCCAGAGGTTTGGAAAGGCTGGAACGCTCATTATGTTTCGCAGTGAAAGAGCAAGGCACTAAGGTATTTGAACTCTCCATAAAATTCTCCACGAGAATACATTAAGGCTGCATTTTAGACGTAAAGAGAATATTTCTGCACAAAGTTTCTGTGGGTTGGCAACTACAAACTCTTCTCACCAACTGCAAAACAAACAGAAACTGCTTTCATCCACCTTGAGTGATTTCTTTTAAAGATATATTAGACACTGACTGTAATGCTGATGCAATAAACTATGACTAAAAGTCCTTTGTGAACCTTCCCAAGTGTAACAGAAATCAGTATTTACCTGTTTCTGCATAGTGGAAATTCCAAAACAGCCTAATACACTGGACTAAAATGAAAGCAGTTTATGTAATAAATATGCCCTTACATCATTTCAAGTGGATTCACTGTGAAATGTAGTAGCTATGTGACACTGTGACATAACTTAAATGCTTATATATAAAGATTTACAGATTATATTATATAAAGATATATGTAATTTTTTATATATTACATATCTAAAGATATATATTATACATAAAGATTTTACAGATTAAACGCTCCAAACCTGACAAAATTAGACACAGGTTTTACAGCTACAGGATGAAAAAGGTAAAGTTGTGGAGTTTTAAACACAGAGTAGAAGACTATTACTAGCCACTTTGCTGTACAGATAGGTCATTCTCTTTCTTTACTAACACCTTCCAGTGCTTCAGGCTCCTGGAGTAGATTAGAAAAAAATTAACATTTTGTTGGCACTCGCATTGGTCTGGCTTAACAGATGTCAGAGCAGTCCCGCTTTTAACCTGCACTGAGCAGTTTAGTTCCCGTCAAAGTTCCAGTTCAAGTGTCATCAAAAGCCAGACAGCCACAGATCAGCTAGTTCTGCTTTATTCCTCCAGCTCTGGCCTTAAACTGACTTCTGTTCACGCTCCTGCACAGTCACAGAAAAAAGTAACTTCAAGACAAACCTCTGCTCTCTCCTCCTCTTTCACATCTGCTTTCCCCATTGTATTATTTATTTCTTTTATATTGCACTGTCCCTAACGCTGGAAATCAGCTAACTTCTACCCGCCACTTCCCCCTTTACTGAGCAGTCTGCTTTCTTTTGCTCGCTCCAAGCATGTTCTGGTAAATGCTTTTGTCCTCTTGTTTGCAGGCTGGCTATTGTTTAGTACACCCAGCCCAAACAATGCCAGCAAAGAACACAGCCTAGCACTACAAGTCACAACTAACTTGAGACAAACCCTGTGAAAACACCATTTTGAGCTTTCTTTAGATGGAAAGATAATAGCTCCTTTACATGGTAGCAGTGAAACCTACTGCTTTTGCCTTTACACTTGATGAATTTCTTATGGCAACTTCAGAGCTCACTCAAACACTGTCTCTGCTTCAGAAGAAGAGGGACTGTACTGGCATTTACCCCCAAGAGACCAGCCTCCAGACTCAAATCAAATCACTCAATACAGTCATGCACCAGAACAATCTAAGACACTAACAGCTCTTAAAGCAGCAAACCCACTGGTTAAAGCAGAATGCAGTGGTACAAAATGTAAAATGAATTAAACTGCAAGTTTTCTTAAAACTGTATGCTTAACCTAACTAATTAATGCTCTGAGTGATTTCCACTACAAGTAATATAAGACCCCAGCAAAGCGATCACAAATCATTCTCTACCCCAAAGAGCTTAAAGAATGGGTAAATGAAAAATGACAAACGGGTGTAAAAAACCCAAGCAGGATAAAAGGGCAAAAGAGACCAATAAAGAGATTATATTTTTGCTTCATTCATTACCTAGTGGCAGAAAGTCTTTCAGAGAAATCTGGAAGCGAGTAAGGTGACAGACACTGATCTGGTCTGGAGACAACCATCCTCAAGTTTCCATGGTCCAGAACACAAATTACATACCATTCATCAACACTCTGCCACAAAATCATGCTCCTTTAAGAAATTCTCTTGGAAAAACTAAGCAGAGGCTAAACTTTCAAATGAATAACTGTGTTCTATTAGATTATGTTCTTTAAGTGTAAAGATCTCTACAGGATTTCTATGTTCTTGTAGCCAGTCCCTCTCGGACTTGAGGGGGGGAATTTTAACACTTGGAAGTTTTAAAACACTTGCCCAGAGAAAGTGATTCGCAGGCCACTACAGTATCTTTGCTCCCTCCCAAGATTCAGGTCAGTGCATTTAAACAGCAGAGGGTGCCCGTAAATTAAGAACCAGTTAAGCACTCATAAAACAGTATTTTAAGAGTTCCCTGTGAATTATGAAGACAAAAAACACTATGAGGAAAGACAGAGATATTCTGAGCACAGCTAGCAGTAACTGTTGTCTTCAAAGGCAACTTCAGTTGTGGATCCTTTGCCTAGAAAGCAGAAGTTCAAAACTTCAAAAAAAAAAAAAAAAAAAGAAAATAATTCAGAAGTAAATAAATGTCAAGCAACCAGAACAGCCTTCCTGAAAAGCAAACGCCTGTGTCCACTGAAGTAGACTGAACACCACAGGCACGTGGGGTGGATGGCTGCAGCACGACGCAGGGCAGCTGAGGCTTCTCTTGCAAACAAAACCACATCATTCCTTGTGAACATTTGATTTTTCTTCCATGAATCCCACACTCCAAACAAGTTAATCACCAGCATCTAGAACAGTTCTTATTAGTGGAGAGGCATGTGCGAACCCATCGAAAGCATATCATCAATTAAGAATTACCTGGTTGTAAGCTGTGTAATTGGAAGCTAAACGGTGCTAATTTATTTGTGGTAGATCAGGAATTTGAAGTCCCTAGTTTGTTTTTAAAATATCACAAGTCATCTGATAAGTCATATTCAGAGAAGTCATTAAAACTGCATGCTCAGAATTTCATTTGTCAGGGTCACAAGGTTCACAAGAGGACTACAAGCACCTCCAGTTATTTAATCAAGTTTAGAGACAGACAGCAGCATTTGATACCCCTACAATTATGACTAACCCAGAGTATTTGTCCCATTTATCTCATAGGAACCCAGTGCTTTTCTTAATTGCTATCTGTTTTATTTTTCGTCACATTTTACAGCTATGCCCAGTTAGGGATGGCACAAGCCACAGGATCTCTGGGCTCTCACCATTAGAGTTATGATCCTTGCAAGTCATTATTTGTTTAATACTTCCATCTGAATTGAAGCATGGAATCCAAATTTATCTTCTGTAATTTTAACACATGAAGAAACATGTAGAGAATGGAACATTCTGTATGGGAAATTTCCAAAAATACGCTGTATATGCACATGGTTTGGAGATTTCTTTTTTTGCTTTACAGCACGGCAGATATCTTTCCTGAATGCATCCGGAGAAATCTCAAGAATTTAAAGTTTTAAATTAGAATAAAACTTTTTTTTTTTTTAATAAACCATTTACAACTGCAAGTAATCTTCAAAATGCTAAGCACATTGCATACATCTTTATGAATCAGCATGACATTATCCCTACTCTGTACTATTGCATTTCCGTGAACAAGAAGAAAACGAAGTTAAAGCCCATAACCACCACAATTACATTAAGTTCTCAGCCTGACTTGGGAATGTTCTCTCTCACCCCTGGGATCTACGTGAAATCCAATTTATGTGCAGTTCTTTGCATTTATCACCTGGGCACTCTGTAAAGCAGCATAACTACTACTTCCATGCAGGGAAAAAAAGATGAAGTGCAGAAAAACCTTAAAGACTTTCTCCAAAGTCATTACGAGTTTGACCAAACAAGAAACTGAAGCCAGGCCTAGTGAACAGCAGCTGAATGCCCTGGTCACTGTGCCACCTTTGCTCCGCAGATGGCACACGTACGAGTCACTGGTACCACCAAGTAAAACAACAACTGAATGCTGAAGATGCTTTTCCTGTAGCACCCCCATGCTATCAGAAACCTGGCAAAGGAATAGCTTCCTTGTCCTGCAGCTTCCCAGACAAGTTATGAAACCCACCTCTACTCACAACTACTGTGTAAAACCCAAAGGCTTTTAAGGATTCAAATTCAAAAGTAAATTCTTTCTCTCCTCTGGCAAGCAGCTCTGATGCAGAGGCCAATTCATCAGTTTTCGACTGACAGATGCTTCTGGATCCCAAAGCATTTTCTCTAGAGTTTCTCTTGTGGGACTTCGTCACCAGGACTCTGCCAAGGAGGTCACTAGTACTGCCCATGGGTGTTGGTACTTGTTTGTAAGTTACGTTTTATAACTATTACCTAGAGACCAGACAATTCTGCGCGTGTTCCTGACTACTTGCTTGAGCAATGAAGTTTCACTATGAGTTATCCATCCAGCCTTCTTTTCATGCCAATTCTTTATATGTGCATTTGGTAAAGAAGTCGCCAGGAAATGTGCTCCAGGCAAGACAGACAAAGCCAGACAGTGTCACTTACACAGGGAGAAACAACTGATTAGACGGAATGAAGCTGTTGTTTTATTAGACAACTTCCAACCAAACTGGGCTTAGCCATGCAGGTCATGAGAATTATGCCTGCAGCTAGATTTGTTGAAAAAGGCACTTAATTTTTGTCCCATGTCCTAAGACAGCTTTCCTAAAGATCATCTAGACCTTGGAAAAGCAAAACATACATATAGCATTTTAATATACTGCTTTTAACAACCTTCACATCAGTGATTCAATACACTAATAGAAATCCTAGCAACAGCGAAGCCAGGCTCTGACAAAAAGCAAACACACACTCTCTACCACTGATATTACAAAAGACAGAAGATTTTAGTACTTCAGTGAAAATGAAGCTAAAACAATAAATGTAGGCGACAACAGCTTAAATTATAAGTATTTTTATTGTGATTACCCATACTACTCAAGAAAAACCTCACTTACTGGCTAAACCACAAGTAACTGACTATTCCCCTCTTCTCAAATCTTAACAAGCTCAGCAGTGCTTACGGTATTAGAATACGAGAAAAAAAATTCCTCTTCATCCCTGAAGGATGACAGCAGCAAGAACGGATGATAAGAATGGCGTAAGAAACTGCCATTTATGCACCAGCGTACAACCACAATTCATTTCTAATGTTAGGCGATGATCACGCATCACTGATAGAAATGTTAACCGGCTTCTAGTTGTAGTAGCAAATGCTGCTTTTTGTCCTTTACCTAAAGGAAATAAGATTGGACAAGAGAGTAAGGGCGGAAAATTATTACAAAGGAATAGCAGAACTGACACAGCAGGCATGATCTGGCCTGCAGAATCTTAATTACAGTTGATACTCAAAGAAAGAGAAGCACCTTTTCCTCACCTCAATACTAGCTTGAATTGGCAAGAAAAAGCTTCTCTTTAAACTTACCACATTGGTACGGAAGTTAGTAACAAGTGGCACCACAGGACTCTACACTTTCAAGGCCTAAAATAATTAACAAGCACCAATCAGCCACAGACCAAACCAGCATCAAGAGGCTGGTAACAGAGAGCGGAAGCAGGGAACGAGAACCGAGCAGTGTCTTGTCATTAGGACCCACAAAAGGAACCTATGCAAAAGGTAACTACACAGGAGGTATATGTACACACCGCCCAGTCAGACTACCAGAAAGAGCTGTGGTTTCTCAGCAAGATGCTGTAAATTTGTATTTATTGTCTTTAAGCATGAGATTCCCAACCAGAAGTTCACTGGCAAATGACCGAAGGTGCACAGCACTATACTTGTTTTGCAGGTTGATTAAGATGGCAAAGTACATAATTGCCCACAGACCAGCAGAAACTGGGTGCAAGTATACTACTTAGCAGGCACGTTGGAACTGAGAAGCTCTCCACGCAGCCAACCGAAGCTTAGAAAGCCAGAAAGTTATGTTCCCCTCCAAACCTGCTGAACGGTAGTGTGGGACCGAACGAGGTTCCTCCTGCTGTCTTATTTTTCTACATCTTCTCCAAACAGCTGCGGTATCAGACTCGGTTGCTGCTCACAACTTCTCCAAACAGCAGCAACTACAGTGGCAATTATCTTGCCAATTCCACTGTTAACCACCGGATTGCAAGGATGATTTCTAAACATCATTTGCTTTCCCCAGAGAGCGAGGGAGTGCTACTGACAAGAAGGCAGGAGAACTGCAGTGGCCTGCACGCTCGCAGACAGTATTGCTTCAATTCACATCAGCAATGAGTTCATCTTCTAACAGGGAACTGCTAGAAACACATTCAAATTGAAGTTCAGATTCTGGTTCAGTGACTTCTGCCCCCTCAGGAAAAAAAAATAATCAGGGTCTAGCCTTTCCAGGATCCAGTGAGGGGTTTTGGTTTTGTTTGGTTTGGTTTTGTTTTTTGTTTTGGGTTGTTTTTTTTTTTTTAACACGATGTGTATATTAGAACATGTGCATATCTAAAGGTAGATGGAGCTGCCTGGTTCAAGGAACATTTCACCTCTGGTTTTGGGACAGAATCTAGGTCATGACAGCTGTCAGTAGATGTGGGCACCCATCTTTAGAAAAACTTAGGAGCCACAGTATAAGTGCATCCAATACACAGAAGAAAATTCAGCAGTTCTAGCCAAGAGGATAAGGATCAAATAGACATGGTCTGTCAGGTGAGAAGCACTATCTTTTGGCAGATCGTTATCCTTCTGGAGCACTAGATTATCTTAATTCTGAAAGCAAAATAAAAAGTAATTAAATAAAATTTCTGACACACAACACACTGAAGAAGAAAGACTGCCAGATGAGAGTTGTGCATTCAGGACCTTGTGCCAGCACTCTTCTTTATGTAATTACACAGGTACATGAAAACAATCAAACCAGAGGCTGTCAGAGTAGCTTTTGTACATAGTCCAGGTTATTTAGCTCAGATCAAACCACAAATCCCTTTCCTTATTTTTAGTCTGGGATAAGAAAACGTTTACCTTTTCTTATGTCTCGCCCACAAAGCTAACATGTGGAGATGCACCATGAAATCATGCTCGGAACATACACCGTGCATGCACAATACCCACTGCAGAGTATGGTATTATTAAGGACCTTCAGTATAAATAGGCACATAAGCACACTCGAGGACAAAACCAAAGCAGAGTTTCCTTTAGATCTCCTAAGACACCGGTTCAAAAAGGTGAAAAATAATTAATTAAAGTGTTATCGAGTGTTTGGTTAGGAATCAATGCCAGTGTCTATCTCTACCTCCTGCACGGACACACCGCTGGGACGACTCGCCTGCCAGAGCCGCCAGCCCGCCCGCGACAGCCACCAGAGCCACCGAGAAGTTCAGCCCACCCAGAAGCGGTGAAAACCGGGCGATTCAGTGTCACGAAGGTGTCCTGCAGACGCCCCGGCTGCTGCGAGAGGTCCCCGGCCAGGAACGAACGCCTCGGGGCGGGGTGAGGCGAGAGGAGGCTCCTCAGCCCCGCAGACTGAGGGAGCGGGGCCGGGCAGCCCCGGCGGCGGGAGGCCCCCCCCTCAGCCCGCCGCCGGCCGGACACAAAGCCCGACGGCCCCACATCCCGCTGCCCCTTCTTCTTCCCCCCACGCCCCGTGAAGGGGGCCGGGCGTCCTGCGGGGCGGAAGGCGAGCGGGTTGGGGGGGGCGGGGGGACGGGACACCCGGCCCTGGGCCGCCGGAACGCGGTTCCCTAGACACCCCCCCCCCCCCCCCCCCCCCCCCCCCATTATTCTTCCCCCCCGCGGCCGCGCTGCCCACTCTCACCCATCTGCTCCCGCAGCCCCTTCAAAGAGGAGGAGGAGGAGGAAGAGCAGGAGGGGGGCGCCGCACCGCCGCCCTCCGCCATCTTCAGCGCCGGGACGCGCGACTGCCGGCTGGGCAGAAGGGGGACGCGGGAGCGCAGTGCGCAGGCTCCGCGCCGCCCGCCAGCGCCGCCGCCGGGGAGGGCAGGGCCGCGACGGACCGCGCCTCGCCTCAGCGCCCGCCCGGCGCCTGACCCGGCCCCTCAGAGATCCCGCTCGAACCCGGCCCCTCGCACCGGCCGCCCGGCCCCTCACCTCACAGACGCCGCTCGGGACTTGCCACGCCGGGGCGTAGCGAACACCCCCCCTCCCTGTCCCACGGGGCTGTCCCCGGCTCCGGCGGCCTGACGGGCCTCCCCTTTGCTCCATCCCGCGGTGAAGGAGCCGTTGGAAACGGCTGCTCCACGGGGCCCGGCCCTGCAGCCCAGGCCGCCTCAGAGCGGTACGGGGCCTACTCGCCAACTGCCCGACAGGCCGGCCCATGGCGGTGACTGCTGCCCCCACAACTGCAGATTTACCCCCGCCGTTAACGACTATGCATCGCCCTCCGACAGGGAGCTCTGGCAGAGAGAGACCTCTCGGCCAGCTGTCCGGGGTAATGAGCCGTTGTAAACGGTCCGGCCATAAACTCACTTTTCCAACAAAGAGGCTCCAGCCAAGGGGAAGTGGGCTGAGTTTTCTGGCGCTTCACCAAGTTTTAGGCTCAGCTTTGGACGGATGGGATTTGGAGATGGCTCAGCGGAGTCACCTTGTCACAGCAAATGCAGTGTTGACTTGAAGCAATGGAAAATGTGCATGGCTGGACAAGCTTGCAAGGGTTGAGGCTGCCTGGTGCTGCGGATTATTTGCTAAGCCTGAGTGGCCCATGGTCTAAAGGTGAAGCGCATCCTGGAATCTGTCAGTCCTATGGAAGTTTAGGTTCACTGGATTCCCAAAAAACACCCACAAATGTACAAGTTGGGTTGTACCGCTGCATAACCAAGGGCTCGCTGGCTCGTGACAGGGTTAAGTCCTGTGTTTCAAGCACCACTGGTTTTGTACGTGTTTCCAAAAGAAGAGTGGAGTAAGGTCCTGCCAGTCAGGAAAAACATCACTCAAGCCTTGTTGAATGAACTCCCAGGTATCATTCTATGTTAACTTGAATTTGTCACATGCCTCCTTGGTTCTCAATGGATTGAATTTTGCTGCCTACTTGGTTATCAATGAATTCTGGAATAGTTTCTTCTCATTTTGCCTCTGGGTTTAAGCTCTGGGAAGAGTGAGGATAAAATGGCATCTGTGGCTGTATTAAAGGGTAGTTTCTTAGGGCCTTGTGCAGAAAACTCCCTTTGAAGTCATAAACGGAAAGTTTACCTGTCAGAGGTTTGCCATAAATGGGAAGAATGCAGAAAAAGCAGCAGTGAGATCATGTAGTGTTTCAAGAGAATAAAAAGGAACCTTACAAAAATTCAGAGAGCAGAGCTCTATGTTAACTTGAATATTCAGACCACAGACTTGCCCTGTTCTTTGTTTCTTGTTTGTTATGTTGGCTTTCCCCACTTTAGCATGTGTGTACAGAGAATCCTTTGTCGGTTGTTTCCTCTCAGTGTTAATAGAATGGCAATTATTATTATTTAAAACAAAAGGTCAGCTAAAGGGGAAAAAAACCTAAATATTCTGTGCCAAATTTCCCAAGTTTGCGTTTATAATATGTAGTAATAATACCTTGCCGCTTAGCAGTCTCAGTGTGCTTTGTACACATGCTGAAATTAAATTTCGCCATTCCACAGAGAGACATTCAGATGTTATCCACATTTTACAGATGAGAAAACTGAGTCACTGAAATCAAAGTCTCTAGGTATGTCATGAACAAAGCAGCTCAGCAAAAAAAACCCAGCCCAGATTTCTTGACTCCTTGTTCTGTATCCATGTCTTTTCCCATCTTTCTTTCATCAACAGCTATCAGAAAATAGCATCAAAATGGTTTATATTGATTCTCTACAGCATAAAGTACAATAGGTGTCGTACCAAAAAATGGTTAAACTACCTGATAGAATGTAATTTTTATGTTTTTGCAATCTCCGTAAGTAATGCGTAGTTATGACGCTGTACTTTCCATATCTGTAAAAATAAAGGGATGTCTTTGAATTTTGATTAGGTTACATATATTTTCCTTAGCTTACAGAATTTCTTTAACACACCGTGCAACAAAAGGGGCCGGTGTCTATTTATCCATTTTTGTTCCTCAGACAATTGACATGGGAGGAATCACTCTGCTGAAGGGAACGCTTACAAATGGAACAGGCAGCTAAAATTAATTTTCAAATGAGATGGTATTTTCTGTTCTTTCCATTTCAACAGACACATATACAAGTGGCCTCAGCGCTTGCAATTTAACCCGTCTGATATTCTGCACATGCAAAGCTTCAGAGTAGAAGGTATAAATTACAGGAAGGGAAATAAACTGAGTGCTGCACACTCAGGATATTTGTGGTGGGACAGTGGAGGCTGTAAACTTAAAAAGGCCAAGCACATACAAATTCATGAGAGATAAAAGGCTTCTTGAGGTAGAAGTGGGGCATTGTCCCCTCCTGCTCTCCATACATATCCATACTGCTTGATGTGCATATCTTTCATCTTTAGGCGCACAGGAACCGAGCTGAGAAAATCTGCCCCAATGTGGAAAATGTGTTATCTTTTTCTCTGGTGAGCAGTTTAGGAATGTTTGAGCTAATGTTTCAGCAACTGTAACTGTAACTCCTAACTTCTTTCCTGTTTAACCTTGTTTCTTAGATTTTTAGTTCGGTCATGCAATTACTGCTTATGCATTTTTAGTGGAACTTCATTAAAATTTTGACCTTGCTCAGCTTCAGCAGAGCTTGCAATCATCTTTCAATTTTGCAGCATTTGCAGATTTGATTGCAGTAGCTGATTTATTCTAATCCTTTAAAGGCTGCCCTTTTTTTCCATTGTCCCCGTGGAAAAGTGAATAATTTAATTTTACAGTCATTTCTTCTGTCCTTTTAGTTTTCATGTGATAGCTTCTGACAAATCTTTCAAAACTATTTCAGGCCAAATCACTGATGGGTGCATATTGGCATTATGAGATGAAAATCAATGGAGCCCTGGCACTGCATGTAATTTGAGATTCCAGGGGTTTTATATGATCCATTTCAGTTTAAGAAATACCAAAATTAGTCAAAATAATAGTAGCTGCTATTAGTCAAGTAGAAGCTTGCACATGTGATGACCCAAATGCAAAATAAAAATAAAATGCTTGCTCAGAAAATGCTTGAGGCACTGGTAGATCCGGGAGGGTGTTAGAGGAAGAAGAACCCACCCATGAATCTATTTCTTACCCTGTTTTCCAAAGTATCCGGTGTTACAAAGTTGTGCTCGACTGGACTTAGTCTGAAATCTGGTATAACAGTTTTTATATTGTAGTTCAAAAAACCAGCCCCCAGATTTCCTGTGAGCCTGCAGATCCTAACTGCTGTGAGCACTGAAGTCTCTAAGAGTAAAACGTTCACGTGTGTCCGACTTCATTTATGTCGGAGTCTCGCTGAGTAAGAGCTAAAACAAGAAACCAGGGAAATTAGATGTATCTGTATATTTATATCCGTGCATAGGATTTTGAAAAATTATGAAAAAGTATTTCAAAATGTTCTAAATGCTAAAGCACGAGGCACATATTGTGACGGATTATAGTGGGTTTCCTGTGGTGAATGTAACTGCCATGGCCGATAGAAAGAAAATTGGTGGCATGAAAATGACTGTAGCCGTCCAACCTTCTTTCCAAATGGGCTTTAACTGCACATTCTTCTTTATTACTGCCCTGCTGGGACAAGTACCTGCGACAATCTGCATTACTAATACCTCTGTACTCTAAGGACCTCGTCTCTCAGTCTTGGCTCAAGTTGACTTGTATTTATCTGGGTGGCTAATTCCTTAGATGTAAAGTTACCAGCCAATATTGCTTAATATAGAGATACAGAATCAAGCCCTTAGTTTGTCCTTGGTCCGGTATGTTTATTAGTTACTTGGATGACAGAATGGAAGGCATCCCTGTAACATTTGTAAGCACTGTTGATATGGTGGAGGACAAGCTTAGAATTCAAAATTATCTTGAAAGTTAGAATTACAGTCCAGGAGAAAATGAGGAGAAATACGTGCTGATGCAAGATAGAACATTTAGAGAGGAATAATTAATTGCAGAACGACAAGGCAGAGAACAGCTTGCTAAATAGCAGATAGAGCAGAAAATAATCTGGGCTGTCACAAGCTAGGCATGAGTCAACAGAGCCATGGTATTGTGAAAAGGGAAGCGCCTGCCTGCGAGCACAAACAGAAGGGTCACCTCCTGGACACACAGTGGTCCTCCGCGCAGCTCAGCAATGGGAAGGCATTGCAGGACTATTCTTGTGGAAGTCTACAATTGGAGAAGATCTGGAGGAAGTCAACAAAAACAATGAGAAGATAGATGGGGAAAGTGAAAGAATTGGGATTTTTTTTTTTTTTTTAGTCCAAAGAAGAGACAAATAGGGGTGATAATCTGCTTGCTTTGACTGAAGCAGAGAGAATAAAAGGCAATAGACTTGATTTTAATCAGGGAAGGTGAATGGTTCAGTTTAAGGAAAACATTATCAGGTGTGATAGATTGCTGGGGAAGTGGTAAAGCTCCAACACCAGAGATCTGTGGCTGGATGAGCCCAAAAAGGCAGGTCTGATGGGAGGGCAGGAGGAGGGACTGCGTGACCTTTTGAGGTCTTCTCCAGCTCTTGAGTTTTTGTGATTCTACAATTCCTGCGTGTGTGTTTGGGGAATATTGGCCAGAACAAGTATTATTCAATGCAAGGATTGCAGAACTGCCTTCCAAATTTAGATAGAGCATAATAAGCGGTGACGAAAGATAAATGAGTTCAAGTGAAGGCACCGTGATTGTGTATCTACCTTGGGTAGCAGAAAAGGTTTGACACTTCAGTGCGTGACACCAGTTCTGTATCTTGGGTCATCCTTTGCTGTATAATAGTTTTGTAAGGACGGGAGACCAATTTATACAGAAAGGAATAAATTGAGAAAGAAAGTGCACATATAATACATGTGGAAACAGGTCCACTCTTTTCCTGTCTGTAATCCTCTGCATGCCCACCACTTCTCATTTCATAGAATAACACCTCTCTGTTGCTTTAGCATACGTATTACCTATGAAATCCAAATTTTAATTATTACTGGGGTTAACATATCTTGTCTTTTCGGCATTTATGTATCTACCTATTTATTTTATGGTTTTCCATCAAGCAGAAGGTGTCTCTGAGGTTGGCAGTTACTGTATTTAGATGTGTGTATGTGTATTTATAGGTATGTGTGTATCTGGTAGGTTGAGGCACTGAAGATAGCAAAAAATAATAGTAAATAATAAAAGTTTAGCTCTTGGGCCAATTTTGTGAAAGTGACTGCCTAAACAGCATGTGTAAAAGCTGCATCTGTTCAACTAAACTGAGATGCTCTGTGCTCACCTGCTCGCTTCATGTGTAGACACCTAATGCTCTCATCACTAGCCATTCATTTGTATTGCCACAGTGTTTAGGAGCCCGCAGTGATAGCGGCCAGAGACAGCAGTAGGCTTCTCCGTGCCCCAAAGAACCCAAATGTGGTCCAGAATTTGTTGCATGGTCTGTGGAGCAGCTGGCTAATTTTTTAAATAGTATTCTTACTTGTTTCTGTCTTATCCTGCTCTGATTTGGAGCAGTACATTTCCCAAAGAAAAAGATTAAGGGGAATCAGCTCAGTCAGTTTTCTTTAGGTACAAATCCCAGCCCACGGAGTCATTGTACAAATGCTGCCTGGGCTCTGCGGATCCCAGCATTTCCCTTTGCCTACAGCACAATCTGGTAATTATTACTGAATCATTCGAAATTATCCAGAATTTTGATGTGATTACTGTCAATGGCACTAAGTCATACAATACCAACAAGCTAAACACCGATATGGTAATCCTTATCACTTCTAACACCAAACAATTTAATCTTATCATCATGTGCTGATGAGATAATATATTCCAGCAGTGGCTTTTTATGAATATTGTATTGTTCCAAGTGGTGTTGAGATAGAACACCATTGTGGAGAGTTACAGTATTATGCTAACAGTGCTGCACAGCTGAGTGAGGGCATTTTTGGGAAGACTCTTAGATGACTCCTCAAATCCGTGTAATGATCTAGAATCCTTCTGACTGATCCCTGCCTAGAAGTGAGTACTTACAGGAAATTGGAGAATACAGATTAATTTTTCAGTTATCTGAGTGTGACAATATTTCTCAGTAACTCCGCACTGCTTAGATGTTTTGCTTTCTAACAGCTCAAAGGTGGCTTCTTTTGAAAGATCAGTTTCCAAAGCAGCCTCCTTGGACAGAAGGGAAGAGCAGTCAGTCATGCTAATTTTATTACGTGCAGAGCTCCTTGGCAGAGCAGAGGAGAGTCCCTGAAAACTGCCTCGCTGCTTTTGGAAAAAGCAAAAATAAAGAGCAGATTGTAGTGATGAGGGGGAAGGATAGAAGCTTTGAAGTCTTTGCTTCCCTAAGTTGCTGTAAGATATTTGCTTGGAGTTTGGAGAGTGGCTCCGTCCGCAGTAAGAACGAGATTTGTCAGGAGCAGCTCCCGTTTCCCAAGCTGCTTGTAGACCTTTTGCATCATATTGCCACCTGCTCTTCCTAGATTTCTTGGCAGGTCTTGATTTAATAGCCTCATTATATTTGCCTTGATTCCCTGTGCAACTTCAGTACAGGCAATGTGCAGCCTTTTTCCCAGCTATTCCTATCCCAAGGAAAGGGAACCCCAGCCAAGGCGAACCCCGGCAGGGACGGTTCCACTGCCCTGCTCACAGAGCGGGAGAGAAGGAACAACAAAAACCCACCAAGCCTCAAAAATCCGATAATGATTTTACTAACACATGTAATAGACCTGGAGCTAATTTAATCCAAATTTCATCTTCCTGCAGTATTTTGGGATTTACCTACATGAAAAGCCCTCCATTATCCCAATGCCACCTAGCTGCTGTTCCAAGCAGCTTGTACGGAGACCCTTCCCCTACACATGGGAGTGGGCACGGACAAGTTGTGTTGTAGGATGACGGTGTCCAATTTGTTTTCCTCTCTGCTAGAGGCCAAAGATGCTCGTGGTGTGAGATGGATGCTGTTAGGAATGGCACAATAAAAGACCGTATGCGTGTCTGGCACAGAGAGGTGCTGGCTGCAATCACAGTGTTGAGATGCTGTGGTTCCGTTTCTTGTCGGGGAGTTACAATCTGTTAATTCTGCTGCTGAATTTGCCTCTCCCCATTGAATTAATCCAACCGTACCAAGTTCAATATGGGGTAAACGCTGCGGGTCCTATTCAGCAGTATGAAGAAAGATTTTAGCCCGTGGATTCCTTCATCAGCTTTTAAAGACCAATTTCATATTGAAATAACGCTTGGGCAAACACGGAGTAGTTCTTTTTGGTAAGAAAAGTATTTAGAGGAGAGGCTTAACAGTATAGTTGTTCCTGAAACCTATGGTGTTCCTTCCTGTTTTGGCTTGGAGATTGCTGCTTTGGCAATTCCCGCTGGCTTCTTACCCGGCGTGGAAAGCCCCCGATCTCGCAGGCTGTTCTGCCATAGACCCTACCTTGTCCTCCCATGAAATGGGCCCTCTGCTCCCGACCAGCTGAAGGAACTGAAGTGGGATTCTGCAGATCGCCTCGCCAGGGACAGCGGGAGGCCCCTGCCACGGTTTTAAGCTCTAACACTGTGAAGCTCCTGTATTCCAGCTCAAAAAGAGGGCAAGGAGATAAATGACTCTAGTGTTTGTTTGTTTGTTTTGCCTAAAGAAGGTTCTTTGTAAGCGTGTTCCACATGAGTATTCTTCTGTCCACGTAAAATAGATCCCTTGTGTCTGAATTTAAGTCTCTGTATATTGTTACTTGTGCAATGGTTTAGAAATACTTTAGAGGCATTATCTAGGAGCTTTTATGACTTCTCTCACATATTTCCTCTGCCTCCCTGCACCCACACATCCATGCACACATAGTGAGAGACGCAGGGGCAGATTCTGCTCAGGCTTCTGCTCATTTTACACAAACAAAACTCTCTTTTTACACTTTTTTTTTCCTCCCTGAATTTAACCCAAAAGTCAGTTTTGGACCCATTAGACAGCTCTTAGTAAACACTAGGACCTCAGACTCTGGAAGGAGCGATAAGCAGCTAGATTTGGAGCTGAGAGCCTTAAAAAACAAGCATCAGCCCATCTGTGGCTGGTTTCCCTGCCTGGTAGGGTTGGTTTGTGAAGTTGTTGCTACAGAATCACAGCGGTGCCATTTATTCTCGAAACTGTGGATTGCATTGCAGGAACAGCCATAACAAATCGCTAGCATCTGTCCTAAGCAGGTTTCATGCTTTCGCGTTTGGATTCCTCTTCAGTTAAAGCCCTGAATGGTGGCATGGAGCAGGAAGAGAAAGGCCAGATGTTTCTCCTTGAGCATTTTCTAATTGTCTCTCCCTCAAAAGTGAACCATGCCACGATTCCTTTGGCTTCACATTTTTATTTAATGTCAGTTTTGGGAAGCCTTCAAGATACAGATCTAAAGAAAGCATTTTAGCTTCGTAGCAATAAAGCAAGGAGTGCTTTGCTCTTTGGGGAGATCACTGAGCACAGAGTTTTCCTAGCAGAACACAGTTTCAAAATACTGGAGCTGGAACAGAAGTAGGCTTTCCACCACAGAAAAAGGACATGTGCTCCATTTATGAAAAAGCAAATTAATTAATGAAAATTACTTTTATAAAATGATGACTTTTACCAGGCAGGTAACAAGATGTCCCCAACTGGACTGTGTAAAGGTGGTATACGTGAGGCCTGTTTATAAAAACTAGGGTTTTCTGAGCTAGAGATACAAATCATACAGATGCTACAAGTATGCCAGTTCCACTTTGCATGCACAGCCAATCGGTTATTACACCCCCTTCTAATGTAATCAGTGATGTACTCTGCAATTAGGCCTCCCGGGTAGCTGTCTGTAATGAGCACTGGCTCAGTTCTTCGAAACATTGTGTGTCAAATAGTAGGTAAGTGCACCATGATGAGTAAATTGATGCTGTGGGTAACGGATTCAGCAAATTGCAGGATTGTAGCCCCCCAAGAAATCCACTCCATCCAGTTTCTTACCTTCCAGCTTCGCATTTATTTACATCTTTGCAAAGGACAGCCCCATTCCTTTCTTTGAAAAGTTTTAAGGGCCAAACTAGCAAGATACTTAAATATTTCTGAAATAAATACGACATGGGAATAGCATGTGGGAATCCTTTGGAAACATGTTGTGGTGATGCTGGGTCAACATATAAGTAATATTAACTCCAGGAGCACCCTCTGGAGCACCCACTAATTCTCTCCGATCCCCACACAGCTAACCATGCTCAACAGCCACCAACCAGCTCAACGCCCAGCAGCCAGAGAAACAGCTTGGGTAAAGCATCGAGCACATACTCTAGGGAGCTTTTCAAGGCAAACCCTTCGGTTTTGGTAGTCTCCAACCTTCTTGCCCTGCTAACAGGGCTCTTGTTTTCTGGGAGTTCATGGCTTTCGGTATGACTGCAATTAGCACAGGTCCCAGACTTGCTAATAGAGTTTCTACTAGTTTATTTGCCATGACTTCTACTTTCACATTTGAAGGTTTCTGGCTCAAGTCAACACTGGTGAGCCCTAAGGGATTTGAAATCCTGTGGTAAGTGGCCTAGTATAAATTACTGTGAACACACTGCAATAACACCCCTATGTGTATAAACTCAGCTGCGAGCGTGTTGTTGAGGTTGCGTGGTTCGTCCAGCAAAGAAGAAAAAAGGGAGAGAAGTTTCAAGTGTCCTGGAGATTCTCCTTTGCCTTACTGTGGTGATACAGCACCTGCTGTACCTGAGATTCCCAATTTCGAGGTATTTTAGTACTGGATCAAAGCAGGGGGCTCACGCAGAGGGCTTTCGAAGCTTGCTCTGCTGTAGGAAATGATAAAGAACCTCGGTAGGTCTGAGCAGGAGGTGTTTGCTTTCCACCAGCAATACTGGTTCTTCTTCTTAGCATGACAACAACCTGCTCAGCCTACTGGGTTTGTAGCCTTGTCTTTTCTCGGGGGATTCCCGGGGGCATGATTTTCAGCCCGCCTGCACCCCACTGACACTCCCAGCGGTGTCTGGGCTGCGTAACCGGTGTGAAAAGTTGTGACAAATCCTGCGATGGTATCATTCAGCTATGCAACCCCTGCTGGCCAGTGGGTGGAAGAGTGGATGGGGGTGGGGGGTTTCCATATGAAGTTTCCATTTAAATGCTGACGTTTGCCAGTTATTACTGTGCAGTGGCATCTGATTTAGCTCAATTATTCTGCTGTTCCACACCTGGAAAAATAGCTATTGTAGTTCAGACCTCAGGGTAATAAGTGTTGGCTGCTACTTACTTTTCAGTGGTAGTTCCTTATCTACTTAGAGGTGATGCCATGAACCTCAATTAGTTAGTGGTTATACAGCGCTTTGAAATTATAAGACACTATCTACTTTTTAAGTATTATAATATTTCTATAACATATTGTAACAAGTACATGCCTCAGTACAAAGCAGCACGCTCGGCTGTAGGCCAGAAATGCTTCCTCAGTGAAATAATCTGGGATTTTTTGTCCCTATAACACAAGGAAATGAAGGAAAATCTTCATCAGTTCTAAATGTACAGTGTACGTACCTTGCGAGCATGGTTAGCCCAGCTAAGAAAATAAAACACAGCACAAAGAGCTGCCAAATGTGGGTGTAGAGCAGAACCTCCGTGCAATCCAGCCAGAGAGCAGAGTGGTGGCTGAGCGGGAGCAGAGGAGGACGGGACAGGTATAGCATCTTCTATTTCCAATTATTTCCTTCCATGTCCAGTCCAGGAGCTCATGGTTGCTCTGAGCATGACTGCGCAGAGCTATAGACGGGTTCGTTTATTTTGAAACACGGGAGTCAAGGATGAATCCGACTTCCTCATTTTGCTCTTCAGTCAGTGCTGCCAGTGGTTAATAAAACACGTTGCTAAATTAATAAGTCATAACGTTTTTGGGCTCGGGCCACTAAGCTGTCTCTCTCCACTTCGCACGTGAGTATGGGAGATATGTTAGCCTGGGGATAGAGTAACAGCTCCAAAAGGCTGCAGTGAAATGCAATCTGGTTCTGACACAATGCAGCCGGCTGGGCCATCTGTGTGAAGGAGCACCCAAAAAGGGAACTGGCAGAGGCCGATAATCCCCAACTGAGCCTCGAAAACTCAAAGCACCCGGCCTAGCTGTGGGGCAGCTTGCGGTTTGCAAATTTGAGAGAGTTGTGACTGTGGCACTGAAGTTTTATAGTGATGGCAAGTGGTTAGGAATGAGGATATTTAGTTTATATTTCTCAACCAGGGTCCACTTTTACTCGGGGTCTTTCCCTGGCTCACCAAACCAGCGTGGGCGTGTGGGTCAGCCAGAGCTGGCATGGAGCAGGGTGCTCTGGTGTCGTGGAAAGGGTGCCCTGGCCGTGCAGTACCAGCCCTTCCCTGTCTCTGTGGGATTAAATCGGCAGAAAACTGACCCCTGTGGAAGGGGTCTGCGGTCACAGCCTCCTGCAGCAGCTTGGGCAAGGCCGGGCGGAGGGTGTGAGGCGTGGGTAGGACTGAAGGGATGGGGATGGGGGCTGGATAGTGACCCCCTTCCCTGGGTGCAGCAAGCTGGTGGCTGGCCTCAGCTGTAATCCCACACTCGCTCCTGCCACTGGCTTCTCTCCAGTCTTCCCCCGGCCGGGGCTATCTATGCTTCACACCTCAGTTCCCACCACAGTCCCAGGGACAGCAAGGATTGATGGGTGAACCACTGACCAGCTGGAGAGAGCCCAGGGTCTGCAGATGAGCAGGATATTTCGCTGCAAGAGAAATATCTGCAAGATATTTGGCTGCAAGAGAAATATCTACAAGGTATTTCACTGCAAGAGGCTCTGCACAGTGCAGCACAACAGTCTTGTTTCTAAATGTCCATATAATGTGGCTTCTCTACCTCTATTTCTGTGCCTTTTATTGCACAGGGGGAAGGCTGCCGAGTTTCATCATTCCTCCCTCTGTGCCCTTCATTCCTCTCCTCGGCTAACGTAAATGTGATGTTTTGAACCCCTTCACTCCGGATGGAGAAGCTGTGGCAACATGAGACTTGTCCACCAGCCGACTGACACATCCCAGCTGTGCATGGCTGTGGTGTTCATCGGTCAAGGAATACTTCTCATGGAGATCAGCTCACAGGAGTGGAGCAGAGGAATGGGGGCCTGAAACTAAGAAAAAATTAAGATTTTGAAAAATTAAATGAGGCTTATGAGGTTGTGGAAGAAATAAACCTGCAGATAGGAGAGGAGACTGGCACAGAACAGAGAGACGGGACTCAGAGCTGGTGGAAGAAGTGCTGCATCACCACCGTGTGATGTAGCTTATGTCACCACCATCTAGGGACGAGGATCAAAACAGACCCAATTGCTTTGTCTACGCACCATTCTAGTATATAGGTTGTGATATGGGAAGGGTCGGTAGATATTCAAACTAGCTTAAAAAGAACAAATATGTCTCACAACTAAATGCTTGGTGCCACCTGCAGAACTAAAGAGAGAACTACTCACGCCTGTTGGCTGCTTTTCTGACAAACACCTCATTTCCAGAGAGAAGTGGTACCAGCACAAAGCTGCATTCTGCATTCACATTTCATCCCGCTTCCATGGGACAATTTTCCTTAAAAGCCTTTGACGCAGTGCAGCCCTTAAGAAACCATTTACTTGAACACACTGCACGATTTAATGCAAGAAATGAAATAAGGTGCGTGCCTGCGTGGAGTGACTAAATGTAGGATACAGCACTGAAGGATGCTACGTAGCATCTGATCTGGAATTTATCTCCAGCAGGCTGGGGCAGAACAGAATAAATCAGGAATTATGAATGCTTCATGTGTGGCGGAGGGTGCATCAACTGCAGACTTGGTTAAAGCTGGTGTTCACTTACCACTGTGCTCTTGGAAACTGAATAGAAAAACCAATTACCACCTATTTCTATAATGACAGCTAAAGGGTGATGTTTCTCTTTGGTTTCCCAGCCAAAGCAATGGGCTGCATGTCAAAGCTTGTTCTTCCAGAGGTAAAGGCTAGAGGATTTGAGGCAAGCTTGATGGTTTGTGTGTCAGTGAGAAAAGGAGTCATCTAATGGCCTTCTGAAATAACAGAAGGACAGGCTGCCTTGGGCATAGGCCATGCTGATGACCCTGATTGGAAACTGGGAATAAAAGAAGCCCTGCTTGGTTTTCTTCTTCTGTGCCCAATGAAGCAAGGCTCAGTATTGTAAATACTGAGTAAATCTGACTCTTGTTTTCAGACCGTCTTCCCAGTGGGACCAATCCAGTGAGATCCTGGTTATTACCTGCTATAAATCAGCCGAACATACACACTTCTGACTCGAGCAGAGTCCCCTCCCCTTCAATTATCCCTCCTTCTCATGTACAAACATTAAAGCAAAATTCAATTGGAAGTGAGCCGGGAGAGGGCAATTAAAAGCTATCTCTGGCTCCCAAACGCCCCAAGCAGAGCAGATGGAACATTCTGAGGGGCTGCAAAGGTACATCCCTTCGGCAGAGTTCACGCTCAGGTTTAGATTTAAGCATCTCCTGGGCCCAGGAGTTCTAGATGCAGTTTTGGCTCATTTCTGCCCAGGCTGAATGAAGTGCTCCTGGCAGAGACGCTTCCTGCACCATCCCCTAGGACGGGTCAGACCCAGGAGCGGTGGAGGCTGGGATCCTGCCGCCATGGGTGGCATTCGCAGAAATATCACCAGCTGCCGGTCGTGACTTTTCTGGTTTCAGAAAGGACATTTGACTGGTCATGCAGGGAAGTCTCAGGTTTAAGCCTTATTCTCCACGGCCAGAGCAAGGCTCTCGCCCCGAAAGGGGACAGGGTTCCCTATAGGGCTGCAGATCGTCATCTGCCATACATACGTGCAGTGTGAGCATAGGGCACCCGGCACACTGATGTGTCTGTGGTAAACAGAATCGCGCTGAAAAAATAATGGCTATTTTCAGTTTTCTTCAAGCAATGCTACTGCAGCTGGTACAGCCCAAACTCCTTCTTTACCTAAAAGCAGGACTAATTTTTTTGATGAAATCATCTTGATTGGCACAGCATAGCTTGTTCCACTGAGTCGTTACAGGGTTTGGGCTTTCATGCATTAGAATTTTGGTGTCTCTTTACAGCAAAAAATTATCTCTGTATTAGGACAGTTCTAGGTGATAAGTATTGAACACTCATGTAGAAGAGGGCATCGAAGAACAGTATGTCCTCCAGGCATCTGGTGAAAATACAAAGGTGGCAAAAACTTTCCTCCCTTAAGTCTGCTTGTCCTACTCTGGTGAGATTGTTAATGGCAATATTATTTCAGAAGTATTTCAAAACAGAAATCTGAGTTATGTTGAAGAAGTTTACATGTTCATAAAGATTTATTTTTTTTTAGGACTACTAAAATGCATCCTTTCTCTTGCCTCAAGACTTAACAGTAATTATACAACTGAAAATGGAATGATTCTGAGAAAGGGTTTGAGAGGATCTTCAGGGTGGTAGTATTGATTTTACAAACACACAGAGCAATCCTGTTGCTATTTTTAACGGCCTGCCTCAGCTAAAAAAGGAAAAAATATCAGAAGATGTAGAAAATGCAAAGAGGAAGTACTGCAGAGTGAGCCCAGGGGATTGCTCGGAGAGGAAATGAGTCAGGCAGTTGCTAAGTAAAGGCAGTTGCCTATTTACAGAGGAATTAAAAGAGTTAAAGGGGTGTCTTATGAAATTCCTAATCAAAATTTTCTGAGCAGAGTGCGGATGGCATGAGGATGCACTTAGAATAAATGCCTCTGGATCAAACCACTGGGTTGCCTGAGGTTTGCCCTGTGCTGGCAGAGCTAAAACAGACGCTCAGCCACAGTCACAGACAGGAGTCGGAAGGCACAGGACAAACCCATGGCTACCCTCGGCAAACAGCAGCAACATGGGCACTGTTGTGACCGTGGTCTGGCTATTGCGGGCAGGGAAGGAAGCCCTCTGGCCACCAGGACATCAGCCCTCCTGCTGACCACCCCCTGGCCCCTTCCCCTGTGTGAGGGTGAGGGTGGGTTGAGATGTAGTTGAACAACATCCAACCCCTCTGGCCTTCAGCCATCCATCCTACAACAGGGTACTGTCTTCCTTCTCTCCCTTTGCAGACCACTTGCAACCCCAGCCTGGAGGAACTTCTGGTGGGAAAGGACAGGCATGGCTGGTTTTGTCAGCTGGTGAGATGGGGAGTCGCTGGGATCCGCAGGCACAGTTTGCATGTTTGACATGCACCATCTGCATGAGAGGTGCACCAAAACCACCAGCATCTTCAAGGCAGGCCATGGAGCAATGTTTCCGTCTACCAGGCTCTGCCTCTGCGTGACTGTTTTTGCTTCTCACCAGATACATGCGGTTAACTAGCTGGAAGGGAGAGAAAACAAAAGCTCTTCCTCCTGCTCACATCTAGTACCCATAATTAATAGGCAAAATACACTTCTCTCTGGTAACCAAGAGAGTAAGTAAAAGGACTCCTGACATTGCTCAGTAATAAAATAAAATCTAGTAATAAATCCTAGTCTATAAGACACGTTACAGAGAAGGAATGTTGCCTTGTAGCAGCTCAGTCTGTCCCGGGGGAACCAAGGGCTGACGTGACAGTGTGCTGTCCCGTGAGCTGGTAACGGCCCCTGTGTTTTGGGACCCTGACTGCACAACCAGGTCTAGTGTAAGCAGAGGGAGGAATTTATATCCTCCTATGTGAGATATGAATCTCACCCTATTATGTGTAACTGCAAAGCTTTTACAGGGTTTTGGTTCTTGTCTAGTGAAAATGTTCTTATCACTTTAAGAAATTCCCCAGCTACAGGGAATGAGAAAAGCAGCGGTGATGTGACACGCTGAATTCAGGCTGTGGAAAAAATCTCGGCTATGACACTTATCTTATTTGAGTTTCTGTGTCATCTGTATTTTCCTAGCAGAATAGTTCAGATAGTTTGGGCGGCTCCGACTCCCCAGCTGGATGCAGGGGCTACCGAGGGAATCCTGCCACTGGTGTGCCGCGCTCCCTTCCACATCTGCAGCTGCGTGTCCATGGGCTATTACGGAACAAGATTTCTTCCTATTGCTTTTGTCTGGTTTTGTCAGCTGAATGTCTGAAATATTTAGTCTATTATCACCACTGAACCACCCAGTTTTGGTGGCTCTCAGAGTAACTGGAGCTTTCATATTTTTGACTAGCAGCATTATAACTATGCAGAAATCCTTGGGTTATGATCAGTAAGTTTCCAGCCTTTAAGTAACTTCTAAATGTAGGTGCCCATATAACTTGGGATCAGGGTTTTCCTCCATTCAGCATGCCTTGAGGGAAGCTGTAAATGTTGGAAAATTTAGGAATCCCATCAGGAAGCCGATTTGGGAACATCGCTGATCAGAAACGCCCTTTTGTGTGGTTGATGGAGCAGACGGAATGGAAAGGGCAGGAGGGAAAGTCCCATTGCGCATGGGGAGGAACAGGCAGAGAGTGGGTCCAGGGCATGTTTCCAATGCAAACAGTCCAACGCAAAATTCAGAGCAGGGGATCGTTTTTCCTGAAACTACAACCGCCAGGCATGAAAAAGTCAAAGAGAAGAATCAGCCCTCAGTAAGTTGAAGGAATCATAGAATCACAGAATGGTTTGGGTGGGAAGGGACCTTAAAGCCCACCCAGTGCCACCCCCTGCCCTGGGCAGGGACACCTCCCACCAGCCCAGGTTGCTCCAAGCCCTGTCCAGCCTGGCCTTGAACCCCTCCAGGGATGGGGCAGCCACAGCTTCTCTGGGCAACCTGGGCCAGGGGCTCACCACCCTCACACCTAAGAATTTCTTCCTGATACCTCATCTAAATCTCCCCTCGTTCAGTTGAAAACCGCTACCCCTCGGACTATTACGGAGGTCCCCGTCTTTCTGAACTCCTGCCTGGACAGTGGCGTTCGTCCCAGAGGAGAATCTTACTCCATCATATTTGTATGAATATCACTAAGATTTTACCAGGGAAAGGGGGCCTTAAAGTGTAACCTGGCGCAGATTAAAGGCCGAATCTCTGGTTTGTAATTTTGGTGGTCTTGTGTAAGAAGGACTCTGTCTCACTAGCACAAATGACTTTAAAGGTAACTTTAAGAAACATCTGAGCCCAGCTTACAGTTCTTACTTTCCTTACAGAAGGTGTTTCTGGCTTGTGGAAGAATGGCAGTGGAAATTATTAACGGCTGGACAGTGCTCTTGTCATGTTTGTTTTTCTGGTTTTGTTCCTGCACTGTACCTGCGCTCAGGGTCTGGACACGAGGATGTTTACGAAGGAGCTAGAGGCGAAGCAGAGGACTCAGCGATGCTGCAGGTCGGCTCTCCTGTCCTGCAGCTGGATTACGGTGCCCCGAGAGCCATGCTCAATGGCCTTTTCAGTTTTCGGGGCTCATACGTTAGGCAGTAACGCGTGGCTGATGGACACAATCCATGTCTCCTTCCAGCATGTGTCAGCTTGGCACATATTCCCTTCTGCAAGGCTGTGGGTGAGCACCTGGCTGGGCTACAAGCTCCCACTGCTGCAAACCCCACGGAGATGAGCTCACCTCGTCCTTGGAGGTCAGCGATGACCCTCGAACAAAATTCACTCCCTTTTCCTTGCAATTCTACTCTTTCTTTTAACCCTGCTTTTTGAAAAATAAGCAGCTTGCTTCTTTTTATGTTGCTTTTCCTCTTGCTTAAATGACAGCGTTTTCTTCGCAGGAGCCACCTGCTGTGTGCCCAGGGAAAGGCCCATCAGCACGACTTGTGTGGGGCAACAGTGACATCCAGTGGTCCCCAGTCAGCCCATGGTCTGCAAACATCTGCAGGCACCGCGGTGTCTGTCGGCGTTCGGCTCTGACTGGGTGATGAGTAAGCTGTGTCCCCACTCAAGTCAATGGATGTTTGTTACTTCCCTAATAGAGTCATTAAATTAGGTTCTCTAAATTTCACCCAGTGTAATTAAGACCTTTGCACGCCTTGTCCTGGCTGTAGCATGATTATACCTCGGACAAAGGAAGGACAAGAACTTGCTCAGAATAAGATATAAATGAAAATCCGTAAGAAATACTTCCTCCTGTGTGTCATGAATACCTTAAAAAAGAAAAGCTGTGTTGGTGGCTTATCTGCATAACCATTATGGCATGTGGCTGTAGGTCCTTCTGCTATTTGTTGTGTATTTTTGCTATGCTCAATTAGCAGGAGGTCTAGTTAGGCTGAACCCTTACTCTAATGATCCACTCTTCATTCCTCTCAAGCCAAAGTTTAAGGGCACAGAGTTCTGCGGGCAAAAAGTGTCTTGGGATGTATTTAATAAAGTTTCTTTTGCAGCAGAAAGAACCACTGCTGCTTCTTACTGCCCAGTAGGCAGACGCCTGGGATTGAGATTCCAGTGGGGAAAACTGAAGAAGTGAGGGGAAGTGGGGAATATTCCCTCCATCTCACCAAGGCCCAAGCCCCGTGCACGTCGGTCCCCAGGCCAGGCTGTGCCTGTGCCTGCGCCTATGAGCGTCCACTTCTCCTGGGGAGGTGGGGAAGCACCGAAGGCAAAGGTGCTTCATCAAGGGCAGCCAAATGCAATCAAGCACTTCACAGTGGTGAAGACTGCTGCGACAGAGGTGGGGGGGTTGATCAGGGTCCCTAATAGGGACCCCTTTGGCCATGCTTAGGACTTGTGACCTGTCCTGTGCCCCAGGCAGCAGTGTGGTAAATCAGCTTGTGCAGAGCAGTGCATTTGAGCCGGCTCTTTCTGAGCAGAGCAGGTGTCTTTAATCGCACCATGTTGTGGAGACAAGCCAGGTTTAAACAGGTCATTTTAGAATCTGTCTTTTCATTTCACACAAGTTTTGCTACAAATCTATCTCTCAATCTTTTAAACTCCCACCACAGCCACGCACGTCTACCTCACCTTTCCCTTCTCTTCCCTCTTTCCTTACTTAAATGTTCCACAACGTGAGTCTAATACGATATTAAGCACTCAAGCCATAAAGGTTCTGTGCCAAAGTCTCCTGACATCAAATTACTTTCAAGGCAATTTTCATAATCCATAATTCCAGAGGACTAGGAGGCGACACTACTAATAAAATCACTTATGAGGTTGACATTGTAATTTGTGTCTGTCTCCGTGCTGCAGTCGCTCTGGGGCCATTAAGCCAGGGAGTGGAGTGTAGGTGTGTTGTGTGGAAGTAGCACTTTCCGTCCCAGCAATTCTGCGCTGTGGCTGTGACAGCAGCAGCCCACTGGATTGATAAACCACCTGCTGGGCACTGCAGAGGGATCCATTGGGTCGGGCGGAAGGTTCTCCGCTTAATTTGCTGTGAGAAAGGTTGGTGAGGCTTGAGCCTTGAGGGTAATGCAATATTGTGGCTGCCCCATCCCTGGAGGGGTTCAAGGCCAGGTTGGACGGGGCTTGGAGCAACCAGGTCTGGTGGGAGGTGTCCCTGCCCAGGGCAGGGGGTTGGAACGGGATGGTCTTTAAGGTCTGTTCCAACCCAAACCATTCTGTGATTCTGTGATTTTTGACAGGTGAAAGGCCAGGGCAGAGCCACTGAACTTCACATGAGATGCAGGGTGCTGTGGCCACACTGCTGGCGCTGATGCCTGGAAAGGTGGTTGGCTGAGGGGAGAGGAACAGCCCTGGGCTCGGTGCCTGGACACCAGCTGGGGATCCCCTGGGCTGGGGGACCTATGAGGACTTCAGAGATGGAGCAAGACCAACAATCTGGTCCGTACAACCATAAAACAGATGTCCAGATGGGCTTTTTACAGTTATGTCATTTGTGGTCACGGAGAAAAAATTAAGGGCTGCTAAGAGCAGCTTTAGGGCTGCTAAGAGTGAAGAGATGCTGCTCAGGTGTGGTTACGAGACAGGGTATGTAGGCAGCAGCCCTCCCGCTGTGATACCTGGTGAGTGAAGTGACAGGAGCATCTCAGCCATGGCTTGGCAATGAGCTGGATGCAAGCGGGTAAATGTCTGGGGCATATTTTCCCTGGTGAGGGCTGCACAGATGGACATTCAAAAGCCCATGCCCAGGAAACTCTGCCGAAACAGCAGAGCTGAGGCACAACGGGAAGTGGGAGAGTGTCCATGATCCTGTTGAGCATCATATTCTGGATGTTCACCCAGCGTTTCTGCCATGTAAAATGGCGATGTGAGGTGACGGCACAGCAGATTGCCATACACAAGGTGCAAAATGTTCGCTGACACTAGGTTTCTTTCAGGAACCGTTGATAACTGCTCTGGCGGGGAACAGGATTTTAATTTCATTAGAATTTCTACTGCCTCTCATGTTGAAACATAAGAAAGAAAAAGGGAAACGTGTTTCAGAACACGTTCTGGGTCACTTGTTCCAATTCGAATTTTAAAAGTGTAAATCTTTTAAGATAAAAAATGAATACAGAAAATGTGATGATTTTTTTTCTTCTACAAATACCTGCTTGGGATATTTTGACAGAACGAAACATACGCCGTTCTAGAATCAGCCTGTAGCAAAGGAGACAAGTAAATCTGAAGGTGTGGTTGTATTCTATAAGTTGTATTTCTTGAATGCCTACAACTTCATAGGGATTTTACCCAGGTTTCTAAAATACCTGCTACACAATTCAATTAATCATTGTCAAAAAATATTTTCTCCTAGCTTTGAAATTAAAAAGGAATGGAAAAAGTCAATTTTGTATTAAAACCATTTTGTGACCTAGAAGTTTGTATGGGCTGTCAGTTGTCTCAGAAAACGCTCTGTACTATTTACATCCTTCAAGGTTTTTGAAAGAGAAGATTAACACCCTGCTTACCTTTTCCTGACCTTCTTTAGTGAACTAATCTAATCTTTTACACTAAAATGTGCAGGATTTATGGTTTATGGTCAAGGATGTTATTTACAGCTCAGTGTCCGGAGGGTGGTTCCAGCCCTCCCTCTGCTCTGCCACCACCGGGGCTCCGCGCAAGGAGCCCCGATGCTTCTGTGGGGAAGCAAAAGGATAACAATTGCTTGCTGAAACTTAACACCAGGTCCCTTTGCTCTTAAATATTTTATACTGTTTATTTTGAACAAGAGTGGTCTGATGGTTTCTGATTCACAGGACGTGTATTTTGGGCCTTAACTCTTCTTTAAGGGCGCATTATCCCGGGGGAGCTGCGCAGAACCGGGCAGGTGTGTTGACTAGAAAATGTGGAGGATATTTGCATAGTCTCTGCGCTTTCCACAATCAGTCAGTGACAACTGAATTAAATAACAAAAGCTACAGGTATGCAAAAATGCTCCCCTCGTTATGCACGTTTAAGCTTAGGGACCAAATTATAACATCCAGCGGTACAGAGAAAGCTCAGTCCAATAACGAGCTAAACATCCTCTAAATAACCTGCGCTGATGCATAATGCAGGAGTGAGGTGTGCTGAAAAGGCAGCCTTTTAGTTAAAAATTATTCCAGAAGGTCTCGGGAGGATGGCAGCCAGCGAGGCCAGAAGGTTTCATAGAAACTCTAAGCAGCTGTTAAAGGCACAAGTATATGAATCCCTTTGTTTTGTTTTAGAATAAAAATGGCTAGTTGAAAAACATCCTGAAGAGTCAGCCACCCACATTCTTCCTCCAAAGAATCGAAGATTCCCAGCTCACAGGCTTTGAGATGCAATTACAGTACGAGGAGGTTTGGAAGAGCTGAAAAGTCACCATAGCAACCTCCTGGCAAAAATCTTCGCACATCCAAAGTAAAGCAAAATTCCTTTTTATCTGAACGGCCCCAGTGAGTCTGAATGTGTTCCATCTTCGTTTTCTGCTTCTCTTCATTTCACTGTACTCCGTAATCACAGGGTTTTTTCTGCTCTGAGTCCTAAATGTCTCTTCTAAAACTTCCCAGGAAAGTTTTGACCAGAAATGGATGCAGGATGCTGGTTATTAGATCAGGCCCTGCCTGTAGCATTAAAGAGGAGATGCCCCCACATGGCCATCCAGACCCTTGGCAATAATCTCTAGGGAAGATGATAAACAACTTGTGTTGAAGAATTAAAACCGCTAAACTGAAAAACAGGGAGACAAGGAGAAGATGGAGGAAGAGGAGGAAGGGGATAGCTAGACCTTCTCAATAGCTGCTCTGGGGTTGCAGTAAAAACTCCTTCCATACCATGATGCCGTGATACTGGTTTAACGGGTACAAAAAGTTGACGGGTACAAAAAGATGACTTCTGAAGCACCCACCCTTAAAAACTCCAGTCCCATGCTTGAAAAAAGCCTCTCCATGCGAGTTAATGTGAACGCTCAAAACTGTGCAGCATGGACTTGGCGAGACAAGCAGCGCACGCCTAGCAATTTCCATTAATATGTTCCAGCCATGAGAGAAAGAGACCAAAACCTGCTGGCTGAGGCTGGCGGGTGGCAGGAGGGTGCTCAGCTGCTGTGCGAGGGTCCGTGCTGGTGCACAGGGAGAAGACATGGCAGGAGAGGAGTTCCTGAGACATGGAGCAGCTTGGCTAAGGGATCCTGTAGGAATCCTCTGGGGGGAAACCTGAAGTCCAGGGTCTTTATATGGTGGTAACAGAGAGGAGGAGACATATTTGTCAGGAAGACGGTGAAGATGGATGACTAGATTATTTAGCAGAGTGGAAGAGAGGGACACTTCCACCGTGTTTGGAGACTGGAGTGACTGGAGGAGCAGGGTGATCTGCAGTGTTAAGCAGCCTTGGGAGGTTCCCAGTCCCTCTTAGAGCCCAAACCAGATCCAGGCAAGGAGTTGAACTGCTGTGAGCCACTGCGCTGAGAAACACTGAAGCTCACACAGGAGATGGGAACAAGCCCTCCAGGGCCCTGTGCGAACCTTTTTCTCCCTCCAGAGCTAACTCACAAAATTCAAGACTTAACTTCTAGCTAGCCAAAGTAACAGTCGCGCAGGACCGTCCTTCCCTGGTACCACTCCTTCCTTGGTCTCAAGTCACAGTCTTTCTCAGTAGCGAGCAATATTTAGTATTTTTTTTACTTAGCAACAACTGATTAATATCTTGCAGGAGGGAAGAAAGATACTGATTGAGCTTTCCATTATAGTGCTAAATACTACAAAGACAGGCTAGACAGCTGCTGGGGGAAAACTACAACTAGTGTTCTTTACCGCAGTCACTTTTGAATCAGAAACGAGGAGAACACCTCAGTTCAGTTGTTTCTTTCTAATTTGTATTTTATAATGCTCCATGTTCTGGACTTTGCTCTGGGCAAAACTTAATACAACCCTGTGACGTGCCACGGGCTGGGAGCATAATGATTTGTTTCTTAAATGTTATTGCAAAAGTCAACAGATCGCTGCTGGAGTAATAAAGGAGAAGGTTAGGAGCAGAGATTTGTTGTCGCAGCAGGTTTTCCAGTACCGAAGAAATGTGATTTCAGAACAGAAATCCCTTGCTCTTCATTGCCTGATGAACTGAAAACATCACAACATCCCACCTGATTTTCTCTTCATATTTCTCTTCATCGGTGTTTTGACATCTGACAAAAGAAACAGCGTGGAGTGGCAAAAATCTACCAGGATTTCTGTGCTACGCGGGGAGGTGAGTTTTCGAGCAGCACATTTTAATGACATCGGTGTTTTTAGGAGAAAGCATGAATCACCTGAAATATGTAAGAAGTCCTGTTTAGGTACCAGAGGCTGGGAGCATAATGATTTGTTCCTTAAATGTTACTGCAAAAGTCAGCAAATCACTGCTGGACTAATAAAGAAAAAGGTTGGGAGGAGAGATTTGTTGTAACAGCAGTAAATGGAAAACCGGATGAAATTTCGTAACGTTGTAAGTCTTGTAAAGTGCAGTTTTAAAAGGAAATTGAGAGAATTGTCATTAGCTCAGTTTTTATTTAATTTTCTAATGTTTATTTTACATGTCTGGACACAAAGGGACAATTTCCATGTTGCCAGTGGTCAGAGTGTAGCAGCCCTCAGCAGGGAGCCCCAGGCAAGAGCTGCGTCTGATGTGAAGCCAGGAGAGTCCACTGAATGGAGCCTGGCCACCATAGACAATCTCCTCGAGAGTCCGGTCCCTCCCTTAGGGCCACTTTATATACAACATTATTAGTTGAAGATTTAATCCAGTGTGGTCCTAAACCAAGAATAAGCCCTTGCCTTTGATGCCGAGTGATGCGAGTAGAGAAAGCGGAGCACTGCAGAGAGGCGTGCAGGGCAGTAGGAGGGAGTCTGGGGCGCTCGGCCATCGAGGCTGGCTGCTCTCTCCATTGCTCTGGTTTAACTACAGTCATATTTGAAGGAAATTTAATCAAACTGAAGCACAAAATAGAAAAAAACTCTTTCCAATTTAGGGTGGATTTTTCTTTAAGCGTTCAGTGGATGCTGGAATGAGGCTTTCCCCAATTACGAGTGTGTTCCCAGGGCTCAATTAAACTGATGAAAGTTTGTTTGTAGACAAAGCCCAGCGGTGAGAATTAATACAGCATTTGACTGTGCTGCCTGTGAGCAGCCTGGTGTCCTGCTTCTCCATCTGCCTCTTGCCCCGTCTGCTGCTCTCCGGTCTCCCATCCCAGTCTCCCATCCCAACAGACTCTGTGGGGTGTCACTGTGGGTCAGCACATCCAGCTTAACCTCACCGCGAGGGCTTTCTCTTCTTGTTTTCCCCATATTTGTAGGACCTTCACCACTTCAGACGTGGACTCCTTCTGTCAAAGCACATTCCAAGTTGCTAACAGGTTTGCAGACTTGTGACAGAGGGACAAAACATGCACAGTGTAATTGCGTAAACCTCATCTCTTTCAGAAACCAGCAGAAACCAGAGGGTTTGCAGAACTGTGACCTTTACAGTGACTGCTGATCTAGTGACTCAGCTCAGTCATGGGGCGCGAGGACTTCTGGGCTCCTGTGCTGTGAATGCCATTTCAGCAAACCGTAGAAAGCAGTCTGAATTTCTCAGATGACCATCAACAACTTTCTTTCAGAACATGCTTGAAGAATGAAGAGGTTGACGTGTGGCCCTGGACAGCACTCTTCTCACAAGGCTCTTGGCATCTTGATGGTCGCTGCTCATCTTTTCCTCCTGGCAGGTACAGTAATTCCCCTTGGGATTAACCATAGCAATGGTGCTGCCAGTGGACTCTGAGCATCCCCCGGCCCAGGGGATGTCTGCCAGGTTCCTGGTTTGTGCACACACAGTATATCTATGTAGGAGCCCGCTGTCATCTTGTTCTGCCCCATGCAGTGGTTACTCTTGCTCTGGACCTCTCCCTTCTCACTGCAGCTGCTGCCGGGGTCCTTGACTATCGTCTGTCAGATTTCCCTGAGCATACGTTGGCCTGCAGACCTACAGGTCTGGGCATGATGCACACCCTCTCCGGGGATGCTGGTTCAGTCTGGGCCGCAGATGAGTCAGTACAAACGAGAAAATATGGCAAGGAGTGAAATGTCAGGTTTTGGTTGCATCACAACTGTTGCCCACGTTTGGAGGTGAAAAGCCTCTTGGTTTTGTGATTATTCACTTCTTTCCTTCCTGGGTGTCTTCCTGCCTTTCTGTGTGGTTTTTTTTCTAGTTTTACTTTGGTCACTGTAAAATAAAAGCCATGCATTTTCTTGCTTCATGGTGGTCTGAGAACAGCATGAAGCTACTGGCAGAACTAAATTCCCCAGTAATAATTCCGGCCCTGAGACAAACACAGTAAGCTGTCCTTCATTAACACACTCAGCACCCTTTTGCTCCACCATAAATCCCAGCAAAACAGTAATTAGTTCTATGTTGGTTTTTGTATTTATTTCTTTCTTTGAGTTCTCCTCAAGAACAATGCAGGGCACAGAGACAATCCATGCTTCTAAAATGCACCCCTGACCTGGGGTCACTTCCAGCGCATGGTGCAGTCGAGGGAAAAATGAGCTTTTTCCAAGTAAAACCTCTGTAATAAAAAGACTGAATTAATGCCTAGGTCTTGCCAAATTTACCCAGCTTTGGCCAGAGGCTCCTATGTGTCTACTGTAAGACTCTGGTGCTCTGGTCAGTCGTGGGATGATTGCCAGTTCTCCCAGTCGTACATCCCACAGGGATTCCAGTCTCTTGGACAAACTCATGGGAACTGGCTTCTTACCTTCTTGGGTGCTGCAGCTGCTGGAAAGTACGGCTGAAGATGGCTGCTGCATTTTCTTGTGCTGTAATTAATTACTCACTGCTTGAGCTGTAATTGAGTAGTGACACCCACCTCTCTGCATCCCCTAAAGCTCCACGACAGATCTCCTCCTGCAGTCCTGGCATTGGCCATGTGTCATGGATGCAGTGATGCCAGTCACTTGTAGAGAGAAGCAGTGATACGTTTATTGATATAAACAGGGATTTACCAAAGTTTGGTAGTAAATGCAACACTGTTTTAACAAGATTCGATGGAAAGGCACACGTGGTTGTTTACTGCAGAGAGGACAGGGTCAGACAGAGCTGTGAGGAGACCTTCCCATTGAGTCGAGGTTCAGAGAGGATCCTTTGGCTTTCTAAACTTCTCAGAGAGGAGTCTGGGTGCGGCTGGATCCAATCCCAGTCCCAGACTTGGTCAATGGTTTATGTCTAAAAGATGATATATGCGCAATCAATCCTGTATACCACTTAGCTAAGATTTCAAAGTTTAGCATGCCATTAGTCACTTACTGAGGATCTGTTGCGGCAAGGAATCTCTAAACCTCGAGGAGTAACCTTGAGAGGTGTCCCTGCTCAAGGGGAGATGCTGGCGTGCAGCCCACAGCTGTGTGGGAGAACTCAAAGGGCTCTTGGGCTGTTTGCTATTTATGGGGGTAAGATGATTGACTTATAGTCATATTTGCATATCGACCACAGTACCAGTATTGTGGTCAGGTGGGCACATTGCTCAAGTTAACCCTTGGTTATTGTGTTGTTACCTGCCTCCTGTCTCCCCGAAACCACGTTGAGCCGAATGCAGCCATCACGACTAGATGTACCCATCATGACCACCATGGGTGGTTATTGCTTGATAAAGATAAGGTTAGGTAAAGCGATAAAGGTCAGGTTGGCAGTGGAGCACACTGTCACACCACGTGATTTTGTGTGCTTGCTCCCACTAAGGCAGAGGCCAGTGTGCTAGTGGAGACATGCTGAAATCCTGACCCAGGCAGGGGCCTCCACCGAAGGGGTGCCATACACTGCTGTTCTGAGTCCTGCATGCTCCCACTCAAGGGGAAAACCATTCTCTTGGGTGCAAACCACCATCATAGTGGAGTTGCGGTGCTGGAAGCGAGACCAAGATGTGGGTGCATGCTCCACAACACACCGAGGTGCTCGGCGGAGCTGATTTAAGAGCTGAGACAGACATGAAAGATAGCAGGTGTAATAGAAATGTTCTCTTCACGCTTCAACTGCATGAGGTTATGCTAACACAGCAATGCACCACTTCTGATCGCTCCACAGATGAATCGTTTTCTGCTTGCCTCCAGTTTGAAGCCTGTGGAGCAGATGGGGAGAAGTGCCAGCTACTTTTGCAGTCCCTGATGTGCACAACCTTTATTAGAAGTGCAAATAGTCACGGGAGATTTCTCGGTCAGGTTAGGCTTGAAGGGTTTATAATACCTGGTTTGCATGGCTGGCAACCAGGTTTTGGAAAAATTTAAATTCATTTGAGGAAAATGCTGTAAAAACAGCCCCTAGATGTGGCTATAAAAGACTCAGCATAATGGCAGTTCTTCTCTAGAAGAAATATATCCTGAATTATTGAAGCACATGTAAACATGTGAGTGTAATGGCAAGTTAAAGACGCAGATCACCTGCACAGGAGGGGCCTGTGTTACAATTGGAATCATGGAATCATGAAATGGTTTAGGTTGGAAGGGGCCTTAAAGACCATCCAGTGCCACCCCCTGCCCTGGGCAGGGACACCTCTCACCAGCCCAGGCTGCTCCAAGCCCCGTCCAGCCTGGCCTTGAACCCCTCCAGGGATGGGGCAGCCACAGCTTCTCTGGGCAGCCTGGGCCAGGGGCTCACCGCCCTCACAGCCAAGAATTTCTTCCTCAGATCTCATCTAGTCTGATTAAATTTTACCACTCTGATGGTGCACATGCGGCCACCTCACCCCCTCCAGAAACACTTTGTTGGTGGCAGATGGAGCTGGTGGAAAGGTTGTCTCCTACCTTTGGTGACCGTGTGCTGCTGTCTAACCGTGTTCCCTGTGGACCAGTGCTGCTCCATGGCTTTGTGCAGGTCCACAGAGATTCAAGCCTGGGAAGGGACTTTGTCGTGGCTTCTGGTGACGGCAGTGGGACCTGCTGAGTAGGACACCATGGCAAATCCAGGAATCAGAATGGAGGTACACGTCTCAGCATTACACTGGGCTGCCTTCTGCCCGGATGTAAAACAAGACACTTAATGTGGAGTGAAAAACCCGGATAAGCAGAGTGAAAGACCCTCCAGCTTGGTGGTGTCCCTGCCAGACTGCTCCAGGGACCAAGGGTGGCAGTTAGAGCCATTGCAGCTCCCACTCTGCAGTCAGAGCTGGGGCCACGTGTGGGCAAGTTACTCACTGCCCGTGCAGCTCTGCGGTCAGTAGTAGTCAGGGAGGTTGCCTCTGTCAGCAAAACCTTTTGAGTAGGCTGTAAAGATATAATGACATAATTTAAAGTAATGAAGAAAAAAGATGCCCAAACTCTCTGCAGCCTGAGAAAAGGACAATCCTTATGATTTTTATTTTTAGCAGAAACTTTGACCCAAAACCTGAAGGTCTGGGGTGTGATACGTCGCCTGGGAGTGAAACCTGCAAGCTACTCAGTTCTCAGAGCGTGCTGAACCAAAACCTTTGTGCTGGACACCTGTACTGATACTGGATCATGTGTACCCTAGACCTGAATTCTGTGTTGATTCCTATTTAGCATGTCTTGAGGACTTTAACTTTTCCTTTGCAGAACTGAATTCATCCTCTCTTTACTGGCGGTGTGGGTGGTCTCAGAATTCAGTTGCAAAAGCAGCAGAAACTAAAAATAAAAGAAACTTAATTTTTTTAATCATTATTCAGGGAAGTACCCGAATGAGGTCATATTGCAGCTTTTTCTTTGGAAGTGACACTTTATGTCCCTTCTTTAACCCTCGCTTCTAATGCTTTTCTCTTACAGAAACACGTTCTCTGCATGGAGAAAGACTGGATTTACTGGGAAGGAATGACAAGTATGTGTCCCTGATCAACCACAGCATCCCTCGGCTATGTCAGTTCACAGTGTGCGTTGACCTAAACCGGACGGCCAACGTCAGCTCTTGGGCAGCGTTTTCCTACGACACTAACAACACCTCCACTGACATAAATGACATAGAGCTCGGACTCTCAGGAGAAAACAAGCAGTTGAGACTGTATCTTTTTGGCACCAGACGGGACATTAAGATCGATCTGGCCCTTTTTGTGTGGTACAGCGTGTGCTGCTTGTGGGACACCGGGAAACAGCTGCTGGAGGTCTACTGCAATGGTGAGCTCGTGCATTCTGAAACCATTGGCAGCACCGAGTGCCTGAAACCAAACGGGAGCCTGGTGCTGGGCCACCTCCACAAAAGGAAGGATGGCTTCATTGTGCGGATAAGCAACAGCTTCATTGGCAGCTTGTACTACTTCCAAATGTGGGACCGTGTGATGGGTCGGGAAGAGCTCCTGGACTGCGCCATGGGCAATACTGTCAGCTGGAAGGAAGGGTACTGGAACTTCAGTAGCATCCTTCCCGTTGTGGACCATCACCTGCGCTGTGGTGAGTCTCTGCAATATTTTCTCTTCTGGGGGCTTGTGTCCAGTTTAGGACAACTGGGATTGTCTAATAGTCACCGTGAGACATTCTAATAGATTGTTCAAGTCACTGCTGCTGTGGCTGAGACTAAGAGTGGAGAGAGCTGTAGCCATGCTTATGACATTGCCTGCTCACCCACCCACACAGGTTCTTCTTGAAGCAGACACGGAGGTTGTGGATGAGGGAAAGCTTGGCAGGTGGCATCTTTGAGAGTCCCCTGGAGGCTGCTGGCAGGTGGCATCTTTGAGATGAACCTTCTAGTGGTTCATCCTTCTGCTGGGGCACCAACCTGCTACTCAGCTGGCCTTGGCACTGAGCGGGGTGGGCTGGACACAGAAGTTTTCTGCCAACACGTTTAACAATATTAAACTAGAGCCATTAGTTAGATGATGGTAATCACTTTTCCACAAGACTCCTGGCTGTTGTGTGCCCTAGATGGATGTTGCTTCACTGAAAAACACTCTTTAGCAGTGTTTTGTGTTATCTCATCGTTCCGTCCTCATGTCTGTATGTACTACATGGTATTTAAACTGCACAGTATTAAAACAGGACCAAGACTGACGAATTGACTGATTGATTAACTAATTTCCATAAAGCTAATGACATGCCAGGATATTTAGGAGCTCCACAATAGTAGTAAATGCATCTTTACTAATCCTCTCTAAGATGGTGGCTTCACAGGGAAAGCAGAGGCACAGTCTGAGGTAATTGGTCATTTTTGGTGTCCGGTTTGAGATTCCAAGGAGTGTCCCATCAGACAGCACATCTCCATCGAGTGCAGCACCCTCTGCCTTCACTGCAGTCTCCACTGCACTTTCCCACCTCCCACTCCAGGTTTCATCAGACCGGGGGCCAAGGTATTGAGAAGAGCATCAGGAAATCACCGACTGCTGCTGAAACCTGTGCTCAGAGGGATTTCCCCCACCTCCCTCACTGCACACCCCCTCGCTCCGCACCGACCAACGCAGGCACTAATAACAATTGCTGGAAATTACAACCTTCCCATCTGTCTCTTGGCTCCCTGCCCCACTGCCTTTACCCAGGCGGGCCTCCTTCTGCACTGCCTGTTGCCAGAGCTGTCTCCTCACTCCTGACCCTGACTGGGAGGAGGGATGTGATCTGATGAGGAAGGAGGAGGAAGGCTCAGTTTCCCTTTTCCAATTAACACCTTTGCCCCTGGGCCCGTTCGCTCTGTGGGAAAGGTGTGTGCTTGGCTTGGCAAGGACTTGTGAGAAGCCTAGTCATGTTCGCTGATGAAAAATTTAGCACCTAAAATCAAAGTCTCCGCTCAGTGTTCTTGGACTTTGATTTTTTTTTCAAAAACAATAACCTGGATGAATTTGAGCAGCTTTTAACGAGACAAAGCACATCAGAGAGAGGCTTTCAATGGTCAAAGCATTTTTTTCCCTCTAAAGCAGTCCCCAGGAACCAGGTGATTTCCCCTAGCTGGGATTCTCCGGTGCAGCCTGAATTGGACATTCCGTCTAGAAAATGTTGGCCCAAATATTCAAGGGTTATCAGCAAGAAGAAACATCAGCGTGACTCACCAGTGATGACCTACACCAACAGGATCCAGTGCTGTAAGCCACTGGATCCACACTGGGAGAAGTGTTATTGGAGTCTAATATTTTCCCAAGAGCAATAGCTAAGATGACTGTTGTGAAGTCCTAGTTATAGAGACGTTCATAAAATTTAATGATGTTTGAGAATGTCATGTGTCAGATCTAGCAAGACCTTTGCTTCCGATATAAATCTTCTCCTTACTTTAATTAACTGAAATTCATGAGCTAGCTATCGCACAGAGACATACTGATGATCCACTAGGTAGGAATAACAGCGAGTGGTGTAAATACATACTGAGATTTATGTCCTGTCTGTCAGACAGGGGAAGCTGCACCGGGCTGTAGTTTGTGTGGGTTGTCTATATGGGGTCATACATATCGAGTCTACGTGAGAACATAAGGAACATACGGAATATGTATATAAGAAAGAATTTAGGCAAAGTGAGTGAAACTTCTCATATGAATGTAGCAGAAGCAGCCTTAAGAAGGAGTGTTGACTTTTTATAAGTGATATAATTATCATAGCGATTGCACTGGCTTTGCTTGATAGCAGGAGTGAAGTTATTGTTCTGCCTTTGCTTTTTTCCCAGAGTTCTTGAAGATGATCCTTTACTTTTCCAGCTCAGCTGGGCCTTTGCTAAAAGTGCAGAAGTAAAAGCGTGTGTTCTCATCCTCTCACTGACTCACAGTCTTCATCTCTTCCTCCCCCTGCCTCACCCACACGCTGATTTCTGATTTTCTTCTTAATTTTAAATAATCTGGGAGAGGGATGAATATATAATATCTGAAAATGACTGATAATAATATAAAATACATATTTATTACAGCTCTCTTATTGGTTGGTCTAATTTTTGCTGTTCTTCTATTGGAAACCATACCTATTTACAGGGTGCCAAATAAGCCATTTATTAAATCATCAAACCAAAATCCATTACTAGGGCTTTAAAAACGTCAGTGGTACAGTATTTTTCTAGCTTCAGATCTCATCTGTCACCACTCCTTAGCCCTCACTTCGTGAACGAAATTACATGCATGTTAATTAAAGCAAATGAAGTTCCAGGATGCAGGTGGCGGGTCCCACACCTGCCTGCTGGTAATGATCCTTGACATGTGAGAATAAACAGATATTTTTTTTCTTCAGGTGATAATGAGGAAGAGAAAGAAATAAATTAGAATCTGTGAAGTTGTAATTATACCTCATTTGTCAGGAGATGAGAATGTCATCGTGAGTTACGTTCCTGATTGGAATGGGTTTGGGTTTTGTTTGGCCATTTCTCTATTTTATTTTATTTTTTCCCTAGCAGATTTTTCTGACTCATCCTGGCTGACACTGGGTGATATCATACATCACCCCTGAGGCAATGGTTTTTTAAACATTACATCGATAACAACAGGAACAGAGTGGAGCATGTAATCACCCAGCGATATGCAGATTCCCCCTATCTGGAGAGGATCTGCAGCAGGGGGACAAGTTAAACCCCAGGTGTACAAACCGTTTGGCTTATGGCTTGATAAATCATAGCCTAATATCATGGCTACATTTCCATCAGAAAAGAAAAAAGACTTTATTCCAGTGGTAGGGCATGTCTGCACAGCATTGGCCCTTCTGCATTCTCATCACACTTCCTATACGACAGCAGGTCTTGGAGAAGCTTGTAACGAGACGCTCGTTTTCCGTCAGCTTGAAACCAGGGACTAATGAGTTGTGGAATCACACTGGGGCTCAGAGAAGCCACCTCTGCAGCTTCAAGCAGCGGGAAGGCATGCAGGTTTCCACTCGGAGTTTAAGCTGTGGGATTCTTTGCTGTGAGGGTGGTGAGCCCCTGGCCCAGGTTGCCCAGAGAAGCTGTGGCTGCCCCATCCCTGGAGGGGTTCAAGGCCAGGCTGGATGGGGCTTGGAGCAGCCTGGGCTGGTGGGAGGTGTCCCTGCCCAGGGCAGGGGGTGGCACTGGATGGTCTTTAAGGTCCCTTCCCACCCAAACCATTCTGTGATTCTGTGATTAAAGTCACTGGGGCTGCTGGAGCGTCCGCCTCTCCCCAGCACTCTGGGTTTTGCTCTCTGTATTCCCAGGGCGGAAAGGTTGGGAGGATGCGGAGGTCTTGGTGTGCATGGGTGCTGGAGGAACAAGTGCAGCCCCTTAATCTCAGCTCCTTGCGTTTTCTTTAGAGGAGTTGATTCCCTTTGTGTCTAGGAGTTTGCTTGTAATTTCATAGATACTTCTGGTTTCTTGTTTTCCACTTATTCATGTGTATGTCAAACCACGTTAGTGGCTATTGGTAGGAGGTCTGTATACTGAGTATCTAGGTCTGTCTTGCAGCTAAATGATCTAAGCCTGCGGATTTTTTCCAAATAAAGAATCAGCAAATAGCCGTTATGTCAGGTCATGTTTTTGACCTACTGCAGGCGACGGATTTGAAATGGCAATGTGGCAGCTTCCTCCTGGACTTGCTGGCGTTTTAGCGGGAGAGTAAAGCAGAGTAATTAGTGCTCTTATTTCCAAACAGTTTAGTACTATCTCAGCAGCAAAAGGCCAGAGTAAAGAGGAGAGATGTACAGATGAAAAGCTAAATCAGATGAACAGATGAAATGTACAGATCAAGCACCATGGGACAAGCAGGCTTGCTGTTGCCAGCTTTCTGTGCTCCCTGGGAGCAGCAGGGGCTGTGCTACGAAGAGCTCTGCAACAGCAGGTTGCTGGGCGGTTTGACCTTTGGAACAGCCCGCGCATCTTTCCCGCTTCCCATCCCGCTGCCTCCGGGGGCGGAGGAGCCTCCTGGCTCCGCTCTCCGCCAGCTCTGAGCCTCTGCCCATGATACCACCGGGGCTGAAACCCCTGGTTCTGAGATCGTGAGATGACACCAAAACACAGACTGGCACCACCGAGTGTTATCAAAGCATATTCCTGAGATGTTATTAGTGACTAGTGTTGAAAGGCCTTATGTGTATTCTCACGAATAATGAAGGTTCTATTCTCGATGTATCAGGCATGGTCTGATGAAAAGAACTCCTAACCAAGGGAGGCAAATATTGTATCATTCTCAAGGAAGCACATCAAGCATAAGGACCTTGAGGATGGTACTAATCTACACATTTTGAGAAGTTTAGCCAACTTGGCAGGCAAGTGAAAATTCTTAGTGTCCTAAGCTGAACTACCCTCATTATAATACTAAAAATCACATCCATAGGTCAAGACGACCCTTGCCCAGGTGAAGACCCCTCCCTTGAGCAGGCGGGGTGGTAGCTATAACTCGATGGTGTAATCATATGTAAATTACAAACCAATCAAATATAGGTAGAAGGTACTACTATTATAATGATGTTGTAAAATGTGTATAAAAATCATGTGGAGAGTTCTGATGGGTGTGCATGGTAGGAGGAGAAATCCCCCATGCACCCGGCGCTGCAAATGAACTAATGTTGGCTTTCTAAACTACAAACCTGGTTTAGAGAGTGATAGTTTCGCTATGGATTTCGGTGAAACGAGGAGCATTTGGAGGCTGAAAGTCTGAGCCGAAGTTCAAAGGGTCTGAGCTTGGTCTGCAAGAGCCAACCTTGGAGAGACAACTCGGAGCTGGACTTCCATAGCTTTATTGTCCTCTTATTTGTCCATGAAGTTAGTAATTGCTCCAGTTTGACTTTGTGCTGAGCACACAGCCTGTGGCTTAAGGCAAAGGGTAAAATTACTTGTTCGTCTAAGAAGCAGAAGCTTGTGTACTGTAGCGCGCCTGTTCAGAGGAACTTTTGACTTCAGCTGTCCTTTCAACTTCACAAAATAATTTGAAGCTATTTAGGATAAAAATAGGAGGCTTCAACTTGTTAACAGCCCCTGTTTCTGTTGCTGTCCATGGATGTGTTGCCATTGATTTGAATGGGTCAGAGACGGGCTGTTATACTTTAAGCGTGGGTGATTCTCCTTACCTCCAACTATGGTAGAGACAACAGCGTTTTGTGAAGCAGGGTCTTATCCTGCTTATTTCCAACCACACTCCTTATTCATAGACATTTGGTTTTGTATTCATATGTTAAGTTTATTTCTCTTAGTCAGAGCTAGAATGTCAAGTCTCTGACAGTCACGAGAGTGAAGAAAAAAATACAAATTACCAGCATAGCAAGGAAACGGTACTTCTAGAGCAAAATGTTGTGATCCTGCTTTTCTTTCATCACCGAGGCCTGTAATGTCATATGATGATTCGGTTCACTGCAATTTTCTGTATTACATGTGACAAGCATCACCCGTTTTGTCCCTGTCTGCCTGGTGATGTGGCAGATTGCATGTGAAATGCAAAAATCCTATCTGGCTTGACAAGGTGATTCACTTCAAGGAAAATTAGCTACCAATGAATTCTCGGAATTCTTTACTTTGAAAACAACAGGCAGAATGGATGGCATTTATAATGGGAATCCTAATCGTTATCATTAAACCAGAGGCTGTGAACATCAATGTTCATCTCACATTCGTTGCTGCACGTTAACCCGTTAGCACTCGGTGTTTGACAGATACCGTTTCCGGAAGGCTGGGACGGGTTACACAAGCAAGAAGGGAACGGAGAGATAACTGCTCTTCAACAGGAGCAATGAAAAAAGATAAACTCTGGTCTTTCTTGTGATCTAAACTTTGCAAATCCTGTTCCCTCCCTTGTTATGCTGTAGTTACCTCTGGAGAGATAAAAAACCCCCCACGCGTAAGTGTATTTCCCCTTTGCCTTCCCCCTGCAGAGCTCTGTAGGACAACAGCAGCTCTTTGTTATGGTGTCCGTCGCTGACGGACTCATACCGCTCTCACACCTGGACCGTGCTCTTCCTAACACTTTTGCCACTGTGGATTCTTAGACCTTTTAATCTTCCTTTCAGCAGGGTCCAGTGAAGCATCGTCAACAAGGGCTCCTGCGCTGCCCCCGCTAAGTCCAGCCAGTAGTACCAATGGTACCATCCCACGTAAGTGCTGAACGAGGCCGTTTTAAACGCTGACGTGGCCATCGCTGACACTGCTTGACACCATACACGGGACAATTTAAGACTCGGTCACATGTTCCAGCTATTGCTGCTGAGCAAGGCGTTGTACGTCAGCAGATCCTCCTATCTCTTCCTATGTATCCTTGGCAGTCAGTAAAAGCCAAGTTAGAGCAGCCACGAGTATGAACCATGACTTGTTTGTTAAGCTGTGACAGCTTGACCGTGTGTTTGGGCCCTCAGGCTCTTTAATGAAATTTCTAGCAACGCAGCAGTAGTCTGGAGTCGGACACTTGGAGCATGGGATGTCCCAAAGAGCCTCGGTGGCCGTGGGAAGGGGAAACATTGAACAGAGGGGTGAGGAGGTGGGAAAGGGTGCAAGCACCCTTCTGTGCCAACTCCAGTCTGCATCTCACTTACGTCCTCTTCTTACAGTCAGCTTCTTCAACGTTCACATGAACTTCTCTCTTTTCTACAAAACCGAGAGAGCTCCCGATTACTACGACGCAAGGAAGCTTCTTGAAAACTGGGTGAGTGGCTTCCTTTTCTCATTCTCACCTATTTCTAGCAAGTATCAGACGATGAGGACAGCTGGTACAGAATGCAAACTTATGGGACAACACAGAAATGAATAGCCATGTGACAATATTGCAGCGCTTCAGAATCATGTTATCCAATACATTTTTAACAGGATAAAATTAAATTCAGAAGGAAGGGAAAAGTGTTGACATTTTGCAAAAATTTTTAGCCATTTTCATCAGGATTTAGAATTTTGATGAGAGTTCTAAATTTACCAGCAGGTCTAGATAAAGTACAGATAAATCAAGTTAATAAAAATGTTACTGTTTTCTTTCCAGTTTAGTATCATATTTACTGGAGAAGAATTTGTTGTGACAAACTTTAAAGTCAGGTAAGCCTCTGGCTGCGTAGTGGTGTTCCCTTGACCCTCTGTCCTTTGAGCGAAATTGCAGCCAGGTTCCAGATACCCATTTCACAACTGACCAGTCCTGTGACAAAGGGTGTAAACCGAACCCTCAGATCCGTGCAACTGCCATTGCGTGGAACACCCACATTTTGTTTACTGGGCTCATTCACCTGAAAATACATCTCCTGCCTAAGGCAAGGCGAGTAGCTGCTGCCAAGCTGAGACCTCATCTTTGGCCATATAACTTGGCTGCTGATGAAGACGAAACCTTTGCTGCCTCTGCAGTGTGTGAGCAATGCGTCCTGTGGGCTGATGTAGCTGGTGTACCATCCTGGCAATGCAAAAAGGGCAGAAATTGGTACTTGTGGGAGACGGAAGGTGGGGCAGGGTGCTGGTACCTGCAGGGTTCATTCACGTTCGTACCCCTGAAGCCCTGTTTCAGCGACTGCATGTGAGTGCGAAGGAGTTTAGGGGTCACATCCCTCCGCAGAGTGACAGTCACAGCCCCCCGGGGGCTGTGTAAGCAGGTACACGCTGGCTCTTGTGTAGCAGTGTCTAATGAAAGGGTATTGTATCTCCAAAACCCTGCTCAGAAACAACGGCTCATTGTACAAGACTCCTCTATTTCACAGCTTTTAGCCCAATCCAGCTGTATTCATATCCGAACTGTGAGCAGCTGAGAGGGATATTTAGCAATTCATAAAAGCACCACTTGTACAGACATGGAGTTTTAGCATTTTATGCATATTTCGACTTCCTACTTTCTTCTCCGACTTCCACAGTTACTGCTTGCTTTACAAATGACAATACAGTAACACACTGCACTGTTTACATGGGATGAATCCAATTCAGAAAACCCTAAGAGAAGAGCGGGTCCCATTCTGGAAGTAGTGTTTTTTGTCAGGATGCATATCTGATACAGCACTTGGTCTTGGTGATTTCTGTAGATATACCTGTGCTGAATTTAAGATGACTTCTCTGCTGCAAGGTCTAGCTCATTGCAGTCGCAAGACGGTATTTTTTTTTAGGCGATAGCAGAATGGGGCATGTTATACTTATTTATATGCTTACTATGAAATAATTATTCTACTCTCTCTTGCTTGCAGGGGTAATTATCCGCAAAGCAGTGTCTATAAGAGCATTCATGTATGTAATGTGTTATTTTCTGATTTAAAAACTTACTTTTTCTTATCTCTGCGTAGAGGATATAGTAGTTGCGTGGTCTAAATGCTGATACTGTTGTGTTTTGCTGGAATTATTTAATACTGACCTTCAATCTGGTAGGTGTATATAGATTCGCTCTGCTCTCTGCACGAGGCAGCATGTTCTGTTTTATCCTGATGTACCTCTAGAAGTACTGTCAAACAAAGGCTACTCTAGGGAGCCAGGTCCTAATAATGTTTAAAGTAATAGGCTCTATTTTAATGAGCACACTGAGTTTCTGCTGTTTGCTTTCCTTAAAATCCAACTTGCAACTGTTGATTTTAACCATCTGCTAACTTTTTGTGTCCTTCTATGCGCTCTGACAATGAAGATAAAGCAGATGTCACAAAGGTAAGACCCATGGCTATCAGCTGGGTTTCCATAATTCATATTGATTTCATTTTTAGGGTGAGGAGGAATTGTACCCCTCCTCAGCTGTTTTAGTTTCAGAGTAACTGTGGAACCTTTAGTTGTCTAAAACCCAAAAGCACATGTGGAGTGAGAACCACAGTAATGCTTGACCTGGGGAAATCTGTTTGAACATCCCAGGTTTTCCTTTCACACCCCGTATCTTGAGGGGCTCAAAGTGCTTCCATGGCCAGTGGGAAGGTTTGCACTCAGTGTAAGAGCTGGCTGTGAGCAGTGTCCTTCCCTGGGCCCAGAACAGTGAGCCGACAGCGCCCAAGAAGTCTGCCAGGATGAATCCTGCACCTCTTCTGCAGAAAATCCTAATTGCCTTCTGAGCTCAGGCCAGAAGAGACAGGAGAGCTGGGTTCCCGTCACCTTCAAGGGGTTGCAAATGGTTTACAGAGGCCGTGCTGAGTGGGGAACAACTGTGTAGAAGCAGGAATGAGCTGGAAACACTTGAAACATCCCAGTCCTAAGGAAATCTCACTCGTCAGCCCTCAGTTAAATTAGAGGTCCATTGAAGTCATCCACCCACAGCTGAGAGCTGGCTTCTTGCTTCTTTCTGCCACGTCTGAAGCCACTCAAAGACTGAGATACAGTCTTTCCAAACCTAAGGTCAGCAAAGTAGTTATCCAGGAGAATAACCGTTTTGAGGAGAAAAAAGCCAGAATCCAGTGGAGCCACTGAAAGCACTTAGTTAAATCTCAGTTTTCCAGGGAGCCTCGGAGTTTGCCACCTCTGTTTGGACACAGAGGTGCTCAAGTACTGGATAGTTTTATGACTTTAAACTTGGTTGAAAAATGTTTGCATGTGACAGAGATATTCCTTTGCCAAGATAACGTGATTAGGAAACCTTTTGAGGTATTTACCATGAAACTATAAATAGATTCTTGTACCTGTAGTCCCAATAATTTGTACTTTAGAAAGCATTTCCAGCGATAATGTTCTAGCATACATAAGAAGCGGTTTTTAGTGACGTTTGCCATAGGACTGCACTTATAGTGAACAAAACGCATACATAAATTATCCAATTCAATATAGTTTTCTGAGTTACTCCTTCATTTTGTAGCCACTTATAATTGCGAAGTGTTACCAGTATGGTCCCTCTGTTTGTGTATTATATCTGTAGCTACATCTGTAAGGCCATTGTAAAGGCCACATCACTTGAAATGCAAGAAGTCCTGAGTCTCCGGATCAAACAGTTGCTGAATGACACTTATGAAGAGGGACCATTATCCTTATACGTGAAACCTGAAGATGTGGCTGTCAAGCCAATAGGTAATATTTCATTAAAACCTCATTGAAATCCTATGCTTTGTAACTCTGGCTACAAGTGTGCTGTCTAACTGAAACTTCGTGGAGAGGTTAGGGCTAGGAAACATCCCTATGAGTAGCCAGACTGAGCTCATCCCATGCACGAGCTGTAGAACATCATGCAATGACAGGAAGATCAAAGACGTGGACTCCAGATGAAGGGAGGTAAGCTAGAACTTGAATCCTGGTGCTGGGGCAGGTCTGAGCACCTCCAATGAAGGAGAGGTCAGGCTGATGCAGCTGCAGACCCAGGAGCTCCTGCTCAGAGCTCCCGGAGACGGAGCCACGCACCGAAAACAAACCCATTGCCGGCATTCTCTTAATGCTAGTGCGTATTGGATCAAGCCTCAGATGGCAAATAATCTCTTTGTTGGTTTGGTTACAATCTCTATCGCTCCTTAAAATACAAAAGTAAGCCCATGATAAGAGCTAACAGACTGTACCTGAAATTTAAACACACATTTTATACTAAAGACTTACAAAAGATCAGTTGCAGACAATAAAACTGCAAGCCTGGAGGAAAGATGTTGATGGGATAATGAGGGGCACTGTGAAAGCACCTGCAGATAGATGAGAGAAGCCTGCAGGATGTACTGTCATTAGATACGGTTGGTGATGCTCGGAAACTAATGCTTTACCTGAGAACTGACCTTGTCAAACACAAGACAAAAGGATTGTAGAAGAACAGACGAAATATTTTAGAAAAATGTTTTCTTGCAGCCAGTAAACTTGTAAAATGCTCCTATCCAGTCTGCAAATTACAGCTCATTCCCATCAGGAGAGGAGGTCCAGAGAACAACTGGGTCCCTGGGTGTCGGGGGAGGTGTCTTCTTTTTGACTATTAAATCTTTTTGAAGAGCTTTTATGTATTTCTTCCTCAGCACTAATGGATTGTCCACAAAGTTTTTCACACACAACCTACAAGGGGAATTATTCTTGGCCGCTAACAAGTCCGGCTACGGAAGCGGAGGTCAGCTGCAGGAAAAACCCTCTGCAGTCTGCTCAGAGGAGCTGGTGAGCCACGAGAGCATCTCAGTTTGGGTCTTCCACGGGAACCAGGAGGGAGGGCCAGGCTTGGTGCCATGGGGATCCAGGTGGTGGTCTGTCACGGCACACAGCAGTGCCATGCCAAGGAAGATCAAAGTATACAGGGCCAGTCCTGGAAAATTTCCATCCCCTGCAGCCCCTGCAAGCCAGCAGAGCAGGGAGCTGAGTTTCTGCTTGAGCAGGGAGGGGAAAGAGATGGCATTTTGTGCCACCCATCCATGGCTCCCTGCCCTCCAGTACCTCCAGATGCACTCCAAATTGCTCTGGCATTTGGTCTCTGCTCCCACTCTGATAAATGAGTGCTAAGTCAGATCTGACTTGCAAGTCAGTTTTCAAAATCGGGCTAATTAATTACATTTTCAGCTACTTAAATGGGAAATATAAGGAACATCAATTATTATATATTTTTTCTTGTAACAATGTACACTGTTTTCATTTTTCAGTGCAATTAGTATTGAACTTGAGCAAGCTTTCTGGAAGAAACCAAATATGACTGAATGTAAATTACTGGAAGAACTTCCAAATAATATTTTAGACCTTCATAATATCACGATAACAGAAGGTGAGGCGCCAGGTACTTCAGTGAATCAAAGTGAAAATACTCAGATAATTCTTATGTTGGACATCTGAAGAGCTGAAGTGATAAGGTTGTTTTCTGTGCATCCTACTCACCTGGTCATCTTAAAGTGTTTTTAGTGTAGATGAATTTTGCAGGTGCTTCAAAATTCTCTAGCCAGCACTTTGAAGACTTGTCTCAAATCCTACACTTAGATTTAGACAGGGAACTGCTGGAGAGGGGACAGCAAAGGGCTACCAAGATGCTGAGGGGACTGGAGCACCTCTCTTATGGAGAAAGGATGAGGGATTTGGGGCTCTTCAGTCTGGAAAAAAGACGGCTGAGGGGGGATCTTATCAACGCTTATAAATACTGAAAGGGGGGGTGTCAGGAGGATGGGGCCAGGCTCTTTTCAGTGGGGCCCGGGGACAGGACAAGGGGTAATGGGCACAAACTTGACCATGGGAAGTTCCACCTGAACATGAGGAGGAACTTCTTTGCTGTGTGGGTGGCAGAGCCCTGGCACAGGCTGCCCAGAGAGGTGGTGGAGTCTCCGTCTCTGGAGACATTCCAACCCCGCCTGGACGCGTTCCTGTGCCACCTGCTCTGGGTGACCCTGCTCTGGCAGGGGGTTGGACTGGGTCATCTCCAGAGGTCCCTTCCAACCCTATGATTCTATGAAATAACCCATGAATAATGTGACAGGTTTTGCCTGTCTATACTCTCCCTGTTACCACATCCAAGTAGTTCATAATGTCTCACACAAAGAAGCACAAATCAGTGTATGGAACTGAAAAGTCTGTGCTGTAATTCATGCACGCTGTAAGATGACCTTTACCACCGATTATATCTTTTTTTTAAGCTATGACAAACAGCGCCAGTTGTCTGAATGGTGAACAAAACCAATTCCATTGCCTAGCCACCTACTCAGCAGCGGCATCAAATATAATAGATCATTGAAAGATATCTGCTGTTGCGTACAGTCTGTCTGACTCCCAGGGTGTAAAACTCTGCTTCTATAAAAAAATTATAGAAGGGTGATGAAACGATGAATGGCAAATACAACTTTTCAGATTATACCATTCAGAATTTCCTTCTGCTGCTATACCAGTTAAGCAGTGTTTGGGGAGAAGGACGGATCTTGTGTAATTTTGAACTCACAAATGCTTGTAAATGTGATTGAAGTTAAAACTAAATACTATTTACTGATAATCTTTATAATCTAAAAGTTGGTGATAATATTCTTATGGAAAGTACATTGTTTTCTTCCTTTAAAATTCAACCTGAGACATCCAAATTTTACTTGGAAGTTTTTGCCAGTTTTATTGAAGTGTTGAGGGCTTATTGACTTGTTCTTAGGACACCATTTTTAATAGATAAGAAGCATTATTATTATGAAGACAAGCTGAGAGAGTTGGGGGGGGTTCAGCCTGGAGAAGAGAAGGCTCCGGGGAGATCTTAGAGCCCCTTCCAGTCCCTAAAGGGGCTCCAGAAAAGCTGGGGAGGGACTCTGGATCAGGGAGGGGAGCCACAGGACAAGGGGGAACGGTTTTAAACTGGAAGAGGGGAGATTTAGATATTGGGAAGAAATTCTTTGCTGTGAGGGTGGTGAGCCCCTGGCCCAGGTTGCCCAGAGAAGCTGTGGCTGCCCCATCCCTGGAGGGGTTCAAGGCCAGGCTGGACGGGGCTTGGAGCAACCTGGGCTGGTGGGAGGTGTCCCTGCCCAGGGCAGGGGGTGGCACTTTAAGGTCCCTTCCAACCCAAACCATTCTGTGATTCTATGATTAAGGCCATATGGAAAGAGAGGAGAAGCAGCCTAACTCCTTGCTTTACCACAGAGACATGTAGCTATATAGCTAGACATATAGCTATGCCACATAAATCACCTGTACTTTCGTTTTTTTTCAGAGAATGCACAAGACGTTGTACAGCATATTTTGTACCTCTTGCCAGATGCAACACTGCATATGGAAGAATTAGAAATCATTACAAGTAAAATTTCTGATATTGTAGGGCTTGCAGATATGACTGTGACACTTGCAGAGACTATATTGTCTATACTAAACTATATTTTGCTGCAAGAAATAGAAGATCAGAACATTAGAAAAATGACCAATAGGTAAGTAAGATAACTTGCGCAGAAATGGCTTCCTAAGCTAAAGTAGCACCACGGAGTAATTAATTCAGGCTATTAAAATACCACCGCAAGAGTTAGCAATGGATCTTAAACATGTTTGTGGTTCTTAGCAGTAGAAATTGGTTATTGTGTTGTCAAAAGTGCTTTTACCAGAAGCAGTTCTGCAGAAGTCACCATCACAGAGCTGTTCTCTATGTTCATCATCTCTGTATGTTCATCAGCCTGGAGGCAGATGAGGGAGGCTGCTGAGCTGCCATCTCATCTCATCTCATCTCATCTCATCTCATCTCATCTCATCTCATCTCATCTCATCTCATCTCAGAGGTGATCTTTACAGCTCAGCAGTGAGGTCTGTTGGCAGGTCAGCCTGGAGACACATATCTGTTCCCCCAGCACACCAGGCTGGAGTGCTGTACCTGTGCTGATAAAGATTTTTCAAACCTAGCTATTCAGTGTTAGACTTCCAAATCTACATTTAGGATTCTACTTCCATTATGTGATTCTCACACATGCTAAAATTGAGGTTGCTAGATAACTTTCCAAACATCTCTCTCCTTTGAGATCTTACAGGTAACTCAAGTACCTGGTTCTGAAATGTCTGGCTTCTGTTGCTGAGCTGTTCAGAAAACTACCGCCAGCCTTTACAAAGGCGAATGCAAGTATGCAGGGTTTACTCATGTCTGATTTGGGCAAGACAGCTTACTCGCTTCTCACTGCATGGCCCGAGCCTCCAAATAGGAAAGACTACCCTGCTTTGCGCTGGCAAATCCAACGCTAACCAACAGCGCAAGAGATGCGGTGTTCGGCATATTAAAAAAGTCTTTCAGTATCTCTCATTTTAAAGACTGTGCCTACCTGCAACTTTCTCTCACTTAAAGTAAAACAGTATTTTAATAAGAAATATTAAAATAAGAAGTATCAAAAGCAAGAAAAAATGAACTTTCCATTTAAGTTCTAAGCGGGCCATAGACCACGCAACAGCCCGGTGGTTTGTACTGGACAACTCTGCATTGCCTTTTCCAACTCAGGAGTCCGCGAGGAGGAGTAGCCAAAAATAGCTTAGAAAATCTGCTGGAGAGAAAGCATTGAGTAGCATTGTGATCCTTTCGGCTGTATGCTCTCCCTTCAAAGTCTCCTGCAGTGTGCGGAGTGGGGGCTGTGATAGCTGCCAGCACTCAACACCTCTGCCTTCTCAAATAGGCTGTGGGGGCTTTTTAAGTGAAATATCCATTACTTTGAATTCTTCTCCTGTGAAATGTGAGGTTTTAGGGACAAGGATGATATTCTAACAGGCGCTGGATTCCTAATCCTTAATGGAGATGGACTTGGTATGTACAAGTTGTAATAAAAATGTCTTTACAGTTTTTATGGATGGAAGAATCTTAGGCATTTTAATTTTTCCATAAATCAGACCTCAGAAGAGGACAACCACGGTGATGATACCTGAGGAGTGCCAGCATGCTATCCTCACAAGAGCTATTATGCTCCTTCCTTTGGGCCTCGGTATAAATTTTGGATCCCGGATATTTTGAGGAAGTTGAACTGCAGACCTTGCAGCTCCAGGGCAGCTGTGGCTGAAAGGATCCCACGGGGGTCTTTGTGTGTCTGGCACCAACGATGCATGAAGATAACACCAGAGCAAAGAAGGACAGGAAGGTTTTCCTTTAGTATGCCGGGACCAGCTGTCATAGGCATTTTCCATAGAATATTATCGCTTCTTGCACCCTGCTGAATAGCCTTAAGGCAGGCCAAACAAGATGTGGAGCTGCCTCTGACTCTTTTAACACCCATGAGCATTAAAAACCCCTAATTTGCTGCTTCCTTCGGAAACCAGCCTCTCTGCTTAGAAAACAGCTTTACTGGAGAAGACCCTGAGCAAGCTGACCTCCCTTTAAAGTGTGCCCTGCCCGGGGGAGGTGGGACTTGGAGGACAGACCTCCAGATCTCCCTTGCAGACTAAATTATTCTGGCTCTGATCTTTTACCTGATGATGTTCCTCCTCATATTTCCCATTTAAGTAGCTAAAAATGGTATTAATGTGCCCAAATTTGAAAACTGACTTGCAAGTCAGTTCTAACTTAACACTCATTTAGATGATTGCAAATAATCAAATTGGCAGGTTTTACAAGTGACTGTCTTCCAAATGAAATGTACTATTTGACTGGGTGTGAATTTTGACTCAGGTCTTCCCAGAACCACCTCATGTTGTCCCCGCAGGACGGTATCTTCCATCTGCTAGAGTGGAACTCATTCACTAACTTAATTGCTTGCCATCACCTGACCCTGTGCCTGACGAAATGCCACCTACCCCAAAATGGACCTGTCCTGCTCTAGAGATTGTTCCTTGTGATCATAAATCAGAGTTGATGTTTTTAGCCAATTGTCTCCTGACCGTGTGTTATGAAGCCAGGAGAACATTTCAAGACGTGTATCTTTTTCTTTTTCTTTTTTCCCCTTGCTGTGGCTCTTGGTAAAGTATCCTGAGGACAACGGAAGAGATAGGCTATGAGGTGACTTACACAGAAAGAAATACGTCGGTGATAACCACTTCCTTGGCTTTGCTGGTGACAAGTCCGGACCCCAGTGTGTTTGGAGGGCTGGCCTTTGGCGTGACCTCCTACAACAGAGGCATGGACCTCAAGGTAAGAACAAAGTAACCCCTCAGCGACCACTGAGTAAACCAGACAATCCCGCTCTTTTGTACTGCTGGGTATTTGGCCTGAGGAAGGCAGCTCTGAGCATATCATCTCTCTCTCCTGGCAGATCAATGTTCAAGAAAACCCCTTCAAAAACGCCCTGGCCTCGGTGTTTTTGCCACAATCACTGAAGAAATTCTTAGGGATTGAGCACTCCGACCCAGACAAGCATTCGAAGATCCAGTTTAAGTTTTTTGGCACGACTTCACTCTTTGCAGTAACTATGACTCCTAACAAATGCTCACACGGCAGTAATCGCTTCAGCTGGTCTTATTGTGTACAAAAGAAAAGTCCCAATCGCATCATCTGCTCTGGGCACATTTAGCATCAGAGCGATGGGGCACTAAGAAATGTGCGGGGAAAATGTGTCCAGGCATCAAAGCCTTCGTTGTAGCAATGATGGTCTGAGAGGTGTCTGTAGACCTTAGACTTTTTGTTCATTTTCTGTAGATGACATTTTATTCCAATATTGCTCTTCTGCAGCAAAAAAACGTAGCCTAATCTTCTGGTAGTAAGCTCTTGCTTAAGGAACATGCATAGTACACGTCAAAGATTGTGAGAATAATTGCAAGATTTGGGTCTCCATTAAAACCATAGCAGCACTGATACGCAGAATTTGGGACTATTCTAGCATTTGCTGTCGTTTCTCAATGCTGGGGTGGTGGGCGAGTGTAATTACAAAGGGAGACGTTTCTTTTGGTAGGATGGAGCATACAGCGTGCTGAGCAGTGCTTTTCACACAGCAGCAGCATTCACAATTGTGTCTACTGTCTAATGAGCTTAATGATGTACAACTGGATGTTTTGATATACTGAAACGATTATACAGCTTTCTCAATCCAGCTGATGCATCTGAAACTCTGTTCTGCTTCAGCTGATGTGGAGACTGTCCCTGAATTTGCAACTAACTACATTTGCTAATGAAGTAGCAAGTAGCTAAATTGCATCAGGCATCCCATGGTGTTTAGCTGATCACTGATTTCAAGAAACACAATTTTTAACAAACAGAAGCAGGGAAGAGCAGGATTGCCGGTGACTGAAATGACTTGGAATTTTTTGCATGCCTGTATTTTTCCCCTGCAGGATGACAGTTTAAAGAAGGAGAGGCTGAATACTTACGTTGTGGGCGCCAGCATTGAACGTGCATCAATTCAGAACCTTAATGAGCCCGTGACTATTACTCTTCAGCACGTAGACCGAAATACGGTAGGATGTGTTCATTTCATCAGAGACGTGTTGAAGTAGAGCCTGTTTCACTTAGACTCACCATAAACTGGCAACAGGAAAAATAAGCTTAAAACATTTTGCTGCCTGACCTCTCCATGATATATCAACCAAAACATTGACAGACCACGCAGATCTTGGTGTTTAATTCCTGCAAGTTAGAACAGCTTGTGTCTCCTCTTGAAATCCATGCTTAGCAGCAAGGGACATTTTTATTGTTTCCTTATTTTGACCTGGACAATTTTTTTCAAGGAATAGCTTATCTGCTAAAAAATGGCAGGTTTTGGAGTTGACGGAAAAGATTTGTAGTTGCTCCGAATTCAGCAAATTGGTTTAGTCACCAAAAGAGGTAAATTTCAAAAAAATCAAAACATTGCATAGATGTTTTCGATAATAATTTGCTTTGTTTGGTTTCAAAATTGATGTTTCAAAACTAAAAACTATCCTAATTATTTTCCAATGGCCATGGTTGAAACCCATTGACTGAGTTCCACGTCAGCATTTTTGTGTTGCCGATGTTTATGGTCCAGCCTCCACACGCATATACTGCAAACCCAGGGCAGAACAAAATTATTCAATAAGATTAATTTGATTAAAGTTCATGTTAATGAGAGCGTGAAAACGCTGCTTTTATGGCAATATGCTCCTTCCATTCAGTTCCAGCAAATGACATATACCCAGAAATTTCATCTAGATATCCCCTCTCTTCCGTCATTTTTACTCCACCAGGCCATCTGGCACCTCTCAGATTTTTTTCCTCGACCTTTTAAAAATATCCTAATTAAATATTTAATGAGATATCATCCTAACCTACGTCTTTGGCTCTCTGCCTAATTGTATTTGACAGTCTACAGATCACACAACAGCTTATCTGTTAGGGTGCCTTCCTGTAAACTCTGTGCTTTATTAAACTTTATTAATAATAAAATAAAATGAATCTGTGCCTTGGGAAAGTTTGCTGCAGCATTATGAGTAATAAACTAGAATGTCCCCAAGAGAAAACATTGCATTGAATACCCATTTAAATCTGTTCAGCTGTTTGCAATACGCAAGGCAAGTTTTATTTCCTCTTAGGTGTCTTCCCTGCCTTGTTTCAGAGAGAGAAGAAACACTAAAATTCTAAAATGAAGGTTTTCTTGTGCTGAGAACTTTTTTTTCTTTAATTATTGTATAAAATCTCAGGTTGTTTTTGTAAGCGTTGGTCATAGCTTTTGAATTTCATCAGTATTTCAGTGTGACATCTCAGGTACCACATGAGAATAGACATAGGAATTGATCTAAGCTGGACAATTTATCAGATTTTCTGCTGTCCTTAAAAGACTAGAAGATACAGAAAGACAGGTGAAACTGGGAAAATCACTGACTCCCAGAACTTCCCTTGGTAAAGGGGAAGGCGAAAATTGGGACCCTCTGCTGGTTTTCAGTGCCACAGGTGAGATGCCACGGTTCCCAATGACCGAGTGTCCCGCAGCCCCGGACTGCTGGCGTCTCCAGCGACCTACAGACCCTACGCAACACCACCCTGCAAATAATGGCTTTCTTCTCCAGGGGCACAGAGGAAATCAAATCAAACTGCCTTAGTGATAAACCCTGATTACAGGCAAGATGTCTACAAGCACAGGCGGTGCGCAGGCGTCCTGAATGGATGTCACAGCCTCCTTTTTCTCTGCTTTCAGGGTAATGCAGCAGTGCACTGCGTCTTTTGGGACTTTGAGAAGAACAGTAAGTGTTATTTACGGAGCTGCCACGTGTGTGCTGTCACCAGCCTCACAGAGCCTTTGGCTCCTCGACACGGCAGCTGGAAACACTGAAGCTGCCCTGATGAGTCCGTGTTGCTGGTTTCCATTGACATTGATACCTCAGCAATAAGTGTTACTACTAGGGGATATGTTTCCAGCGTTGTACAGGGGTGCATCTACGCAAATAAGAAGATTTTAGTCTAAGAAAAAAGCAGAAATGCAATGAAATGTGAGATGACTTCTCACAGTCACTTCAGGGGGGTCAGAGGGTGATTTGCTGTGGTCACATCTTGGATATGGCTCAATTGGTCAACAGACACAGAAAGGTAACTGTGTATTGGGGTAACTGAGAACACCTGGGAGAGGTCTTCTCTGCAATTATTGGTGTTAGAATATCCATATTTTTTAAATCAGAAGCTTTGCTTCTGAATATGTCATATATGCCACATTAATAGGGTCATAAATTTAATCTTACCAGGGAATAATAGAATGGTTTGGGTTGGAAGGGACTTTAAAGATCACCCAGTGCCACCCCCTGCCCTGGGCAGGGACACCTCCCACCAGCCCAGGTTGCTCCAAGCCCCGTCCAGCCTGGCCTTGAACCCCTCCAGGGATGGGGCAGCCACAGCTTCTCTGGGCAACCTGGGCCAGGGGCTCACCCCCCTCACAGCCAAGAATTTCTTCATCTTATCTCATCTCAATCTCCCCTCTTCCAGTCTGAAGCCATCACCCCTCATCCTATCGCTACATGCCCTTGTAAATAGTCCCTCCCCAGCTTTCTTGTAGGCACCTCTCAGGCTCTCAGGAACTGGAAGGGGCTCTAAGGTCTCCCCGGAGCCTTCTCTTCTCCAGGCTGAACCCCCCCAACTCTCTCAGCCTGTCCTCACAGCAGAAGGGCTCCAGCCCTTGGATCCGGCTTTTTCAATGCTACACTCTGCCTAAACAAATCTTCTGCCCTGTAAATATTTCTTGCCTTCTGTGTTTCCACACCCTGCAGCGTGATCTAATCCAGCGCGCTTTTCCTTACCTTCCTGCTTTCTCTGTGTGCAAGCATGTAAATGACTTTAAATATTTCTTCATTCCACCAAAGGCTTTCATCCAAGTTTTGAGGTTCTCAGGCAACTATGGAAGCTGTGTTCCTGTGTGAAATCTCACTTGTGTGCTGCTAAATGACCCTGCAATCTGTACTAACTTGAGCTCATATTCACACATTCTGCGCGCGGCAGAGCTATAAATGACTGAGCATGACTAACTCTGCTTAAAAATCCCTTTTTCTCTATTACACAGATGGACTGGGTGGTTGGAATACATCGGGGTGTGAAATGGAATATACAGATATGAATTACACAATCTGTTTTTGTAACCATCTTACCCATTTTGGAGTCCTACTGGTAAGTACTCCGTGAATCATCTCCAAAAAAGTCCTGTGGCACTAAACAAAGTCGTCGCTAGTTTTGGGGAGAGATGGGAGATTCATATCTATACAAGCTGTTAGATATCTGCAATTTTTGCCAAAATCAGTAATAAAAAACAGAACAGTTATAACAATTCTTATGGTATAAAGTCCTCTAAATGTCACTTGCTTCAAGGCAAATTCATTTTACAGATGTAGTTTGTACTTCTTTGCGATGTAACTTAATCAACGTTAATGTGTTATTTGCTGCGTTGGAAATAGTGCGTTAAATTTATCACCTGTCAGTGGCAACTAATGACATTACATCTTAATGGAAAAAATACGTTGGCCTACACTCCATCAGAAAGGGAAGTTTAATGTAAATATGGGAGATGCCATTAACTATCGGCTCTTATTTCTCTGCAATACAGAGAAAACTGTGTCTAAAAGCTGAACGTCACAAAATGAGATGACTGCCTGAGAATGGGCTGCAACAAATGCGAAGTGTTAGGCAAATTCAAAGCGAACCGAGTAGATTAAAATTGTCTGATCCCAGTAGGATACAACCTGTGCGATGGGGTAAGCCCATCCCTTTTCAGATGCTTGCCCAGATTTCCCCAGCGCTCAGCACCACCCTGCTCCAAGAGGGGCAGGAAAACCCTCCCTGGTAGTAAAAATGAGAATTCTATGGGAAGGAATTTAGATGTTTCAGATTTCAGACAGCTTGCTAAGGTTTCTAACCAAGTGAAGAGAATTCAGTTTAAGATCACGCCTCTCCCGCACTGCCACGTTAGCAATCAGCAGAGTTATTTATAGAATCATAGAATTGTTAGGGTTGGAAGGGACCTTAAAGATCATCTAGTTCCAACCCCAAAGTCGCTTGTACACTGGAGGCGTGGGTTACCAGTTTGACGTTCAGAGTTTCACCAAATAGAAGAGAAACTGTGGCAGGGAACAACAAAATCCTCTCACCGTCGCTGCCGGCAGCGGCTGTGGAGGAGCAGGGCCAGCCTCCCCGCTGATTTTTTGCAGAGTGATGCTTTCTGGCCATGGAGCGTCCTCCCACGCTCCGAGACATTTCGCAGGTTTGTGTGGCTCCCAAGCCTGGCAGCTGCCGTTGAAACAAAGAAGAGTTTCTCCTACAAAGCCAGCTCCCAGGGGAATAATTTTGGCAAGATCCTGGAATCCTTGTGATTTCTGATTTCTGATTTCTGAAGTACAGCTTTTCTAGCTTCACGACTTATTAGTGGATACTTTAAATGCTGCCTATTTTTACTAGTTTGGATATTCTGTAGGACTATACAACAAGAAACATAAAAATATTAATGGAAAAGTAGCAGTAAGCAGAATAGACATTGATTTCTTCATCAATGTGAAAATGTGGAAAGCAGTTTTCTTTATCTGTTATGGCAAACAACTGGGATTCTTTATCTTGTAACACAGGACTTGTCCCGGACACAGATAGATACCACACACGATCGTATATTAACTCTGCTAAGCTACGCAGGATGCGGTGCTTCTTCCCTTTTTTTGGGTATAACGCTGGTGACGTATCTAGCCCTGGAGTAAGTGTGATCCTTTTTCTTACATTGCTTTTAATATTTTAGCAATTTTCAGCAACTATCAGAACGTTTGGTAATATCTGATGCTGTCATGCATAGGAGGGAAAACTGAGAGCTGACAGTATAAATATTGCTTTATTTTGACCTGTAACTCTGATGAAATAAGAGGGATTCAAATCCTCATGCTTCAGTACAAGCACTGGTTTGAACTGTTCAGCAACTTCTATGTTCCTAAATTTCTGTCATTTCCTAAATTTACCCATTGACATGGCTAAGATACCATGTCAAGAATCTGGAATATTCCCTGTATATAGGTAGACTGTACATCGGATGATATCAGCAACCTGGAATATTCCCCGTATGCAGACTGTACATTGGATAATATCAACAGTAAAATAGGGAAACTTTTCTCTTCTCTTGCTCTGGGTCTTTCTTGTGTTTTGTCCTTTGGGACAGGTTTTGTTTTATACTGTGTGTGCCAGTAGCTCCTAGGCATGATGGGACCCCAGACTTAGGTAACAGGGGGTGCTTTCATAATCCAGTAATATTGCAATAACAATAATATTTGATGCAATAGTAAAAAGATGATATTATGTCTCTCTCCCCTCCACCGAGTGTGGAAAACCTAGCGGGTCTCCATGTATATAGAAGCTCTGCTTTTTCAGGCTGGGAGATCTGCTTCAAAAACACACTAGTGATTTGATATAAAACACTACGGTAGACACAACCGACGTGACAGGAATCCAATTTGTAATGTGCTGAATAGACATTTGTGCTGCTTTGCATTAGGGAATGTACACAGCGCAACTCATGCCATAACTTTGTGACTTTCCCCTTTGTTGTGGTTTGAAAAAACCCATAACAATTTATTGTCGTTTAGGCAATTATTCTCTGACCCGATGAGCCCTCCCCACCCGGAAAGGGGAATCAGGGAAAGCAAGGAAACACGAGGGTTGAAATATAAATAGATTTAATAGGATAAGACTCAATAATTAACAGTAATACTAAAGAACCACTATTAATCCCGATACTAATGTAAGATATACAAGAATTATACTCAGCCAATTCTATCAGTAGGAAGCCGTGCACCCCCAGCAGTGGACAATAAATGCCAAACACTGCGAGTGCTGTGGCTTCAGGGGGAAGGGAAGGGGGCTCAGCGCTCCGACACCGGGGCAAGGAGTTCTCTGGACCAACACCATCAAGGGAGAGAGAGACTACACAGCAAACTTTCTAATTTATATCGAATGTGACGTTCATGGTACGAAATAATCCTGTTGGCCAGCCCGGGTCAAACGCCCAGGCCTCGCTCCTCCTCATCCCTGCACCTGGCAAGGCTTGAAAACACTGAGACCCTGAATCCCACATAGCCTAGCTGGCTGTAAAGTAAATATTTTCACAAATTCAGACACTAGAGTCTTCCAAAAGTGGAGTTTTCCCCAGCATTAGAAGAGAAATTAGTCCTGTGTTGCTTAACCCACGACACCCTTCTTTCTAGAAAGCTGCGGAGAGACAACCCTTCAAAAATCCTGCTCAATCTCTGTGCCGCGCTGCTGATGCTCAACATGGTCTTCCTCACCAATTCCTGGCTGTCCTCCTTCGACCAGCCCGGTCTCTGTATCACCGTGGCTGTGCTCCTTCACTATTTCCTTCTTGCAGCTTTCACGTGGATGTGCCTGGAGTCTGTTCACTTTTACTTGGCTCTTGTCAAAGTTTTCAATGTTTATGTCCCAAAGTACATCCTCAAATGCTGTATTGCCGGCTGGGGTAAGTAAAGAGATTTCTTCTCCACTTCTGTGCCCGTTAACTTCTCTAAGATAGGGACGTATTTGCAAAAGTGCTGAGCTAGTAGAATGTGATGCACACCCGAAGACGTAAGGATGGATTTCTTCCCCCAGGCAGGTTCAGATTAAGTTTCTTCTGCCCAGGGAGACATTAGCAGAAAGCGCCTGTTGCTCCCTGTAGAGAGATACAAGCAAGGAAAGACAAAAATGGGTGTAAGGAACTGCTTTCCCTACCCCTCCTGCTCTTTACAGGAATGATTTATCACGGTACCTCGTGTCAGTGGTGTGCCTGAGGCAGTATGAGCTGCCCGCAGCCTTCGCCCCTGCGTTGGTGATGCTCAGAGGCGATGTTGATCTCCTTCTCCAGCCCTCGTGTCCTCACCTGCCATTCGAGGCATGATTCCCCCCCAGGAGGTGGATTTGGCTTTCATTTCTAGCTCTCCTGAGGACTTCACCGATTCGCCTTTCCTCCAAGCACTGAGCATCAGCGACTTGTCTGGAAGAAACATAGCAAAAAGGACCCAAAATGCTGGCTCAGCTGTTAGTAAAGGGATTAGCGGAGGCACTGACCCAGAGCAGAATTTGGTCTGTGTTTTTTGGGTCGCCATTAGATACAGTTTTAAAGGTTCTTTTGAGGCTTTTGAATAGTGTGCAGCGTATCATCATCTCTGTCCTTAGGTCTGGTGTCACACGTAACTGTCCTCAGGGGCTGCCATCCATGATGGTGGCGTTGGAAACAGCCGTTCTCAACAGAAAAGCCTGAACTGAAAGAAATATGGGAAATGGGAAAGGAGTGGAAGGGAAGACCGATAATAAAACGCTGTCTGGAAAATGTCTGCCTCTATGAGATCGTAACGCAAAATGCTGTTGTCTGCTTATCTTTTGACACTCTGCTTTTTGTAATAATCAGCGGGTTTTATTTTACCAGATTGGATCCCTTCTGGAGATGTTTGAACACTCACAAACATTTTGCAAACACAGATATTTTTAGGCCTAATCATTTGTAATTTACATAAATAAGGAGATTAAACCTGCTGTGCCACACACTTAATTACACTCATTTCGGAAGGGTCTTTAGGGGTAGAGTGTGATCCCAAGATGTACATGTCTGCTGTAATTACTCATCAGAGATTATCTGACATCTTTCCTTATTCTCCATTTTTTTCTTTTTCATCTAAATATCTCTTTTTCTCTTGCCTTCCGTATTAGGGATACCGGCTATTGTAATTACTATTGTGCTGATTATAAATAAAGACTTCTACGGCAATGGATCACATTCGGAAGGCAACCCATTCAGTAATTTGTAAGTATAATACTTTCAGCTTTTTGATGGTCAACAGAGTATTTTAAAGGTAGAAGAAATAACCAGAAGGCAACAACTTCTCTCTTTTGTCTTTTCTCCCCCATCTTAACCCTCTCCTTTTAGCGGTTCTGGTTCGGTGGATCATTTTGGACTCTGTGGCACTACCTGGAGTAACTCTCACATCAGTGGACTGGGCTTGAGGACAGGGAGGTCTTCTGCCAGTCAACTCCAGTTTCACTGGCTGGAAAAGCTCTTTCTTTACATGCCATTAACTCAGCCTGGTGGAACATTCGTATATGCTCCTGCCTGTTCTAGATTTCTGGTAAAACCCAGAGGCAGAATAATCGCTCTAGTATTTTGCACGTTTGCTTCTGTTTTTTTAATGTCAATTCACATCACTGTCTCTTCAGCATTTCAAATTCTTTTATTTAAATCATCTCAACCTCCTCTCTTTTCCAGTGGGAAAACACTGCTTTCTTTCTTCCTTTTTTTAAAGAGTTTTATAGCAAAGAATGTTTCTATTTTTTTTTTTTTGCCTGCTTTCTGATCACTTGTTGGTGAAGATTACCTGGAATATCTGAATTCTATCCCATCAGAGAGGCAAAGCACCTCCATGACACCTCAGAGGGAAAATTGTTACCCGTCTTTAGCAAAAAGGCTGTAAAACTCAATAATTTATGTCTGAAGGAAAGCTAACCAGTGCGCATCTCTGTGCTATACTATTATTTAGACTCCTAATTAAGTCATATTTAACTTGGTTTTCCTAAGGCAGTGTGTCTTTGTGTGTGTACATTATTAAGTTGTGAAACAATTGTCAGGTTTATTTGAATTTGACAGAAATATTAATGTCTCTAATGTTATTGAATTTCTATAACATCCATAAAAAGGCAAGCGGAGGGATTCTATGAATGTCCTTCCTGTGAGAAAGTAATTGGCATTAGGGTATGCCCCTTACTAGGTGTTGGAGAACCATACGGGAGACTTATTTCGGATACCAGGATTCATTAGTTTCACTGCTCACCAAACTCCTTATTAAATACATACTTCCCTTTCTTGCAGTTGCTGGATTCAAGAGAACGTAGTGTTTTACATCTCCGTTGTGGCCTATGTCTTCGTCATCTTTTTGACGAATACCGCCATGTTCATCACTGTTCTCCTTCAAATCCACTCCGTGAAATCAAGGACACAAAAGAGATCCAGAATCTGGAAACGGGATTTTCTCCAAGACCTCAAAAGCGCTTTCAGCTTGATGTTCCTTTTGGGCTTAACTTGGGGCTTTGTCTTTTTTGCCTGGGGAGCAGTGAGGATATTTTTCTTGTATCTCTTCAGCATTTTTAACACCTTGCAAGGTAATCTCTGAAGGAAGTGCTTCTATAAATACAGCAGTTTAGGGCTGCAGAATAGAAATAAATTTGTAACATCATGTCCTTCAAGCACAGGGGAAGAGGAGTGGTCTTATAGCTTCTGTGTCAGAGCGTTCAGCTATTTTAATGGGAAAGCTCCCTTGCAGTGGGATGAGAGTGATGTTTAGATAGCATTGCTGTGATAGATATACTATTAAAGGCACAAATTCACGCCTTTGAAACATGGGTCCCAATAAACGCGTCTTTTCAGCAGCTGGCACAATCCTTTTCATCTGGGCATAAAACCGGTTGATAGAATCTACAGTGACTTGCAGATTATTCTTATACCAAATCTGCAGAAAGCTCTTTTTGTTACCCTTTCACATGCACAAAGGACACTCGGTGCAATTCTGGGCCAAGACGATGCTGGCCCAGGGACAGACTCTGTGCCCATCCATAACGTACCGGTAACTGAGTGGCATACAAAAAGTTTAGAAAAGGGACAGCAGGATGGAGAATCCGCCTGAAAACCTGCGAATTTCTCTTCTTACTTCTTTAGGGTTCTTTATCTTCGTCTTTCACTGCCTAATGAAGGAAGAAGTAGTGAAGCAATGCCGAGTACATTTTTGCTGGGGAAGATGTCATCTGAATAATTATTCTGGTAAGCATTGAGGGGTTTTCTTTAGCTTAACTCGTAAGTCTCTGCCTGCTACTGGTGTCTCATTCCTTCTACATTAAGAAATAAGGCTCCCCTCAATAGTCTTTCTGCATTGCATTGGATAATTGTTCTTTCATAGGTCTTTATCCTCTTCCATTACCTGCCTATAGGATATGATGACGGGGTGACAGCATGTAGTAAAAAACATAGATTTCTGAAATCTATAGCTTGGTCTCTAATTCTGTTCTCACATGCCATTCAGTGTTCCTTTATGTAAGCAATGGTTTTGGTGGCTTTCCAGTCTTCATAAAGCCGAGATTCAGAAACATATGCACGATATTGGACATACTAGTAGCTATTTTTTATGTGCGGGAGCTGGGTTTGCTCAGCCTGGGAAGGAGAAGGGAGACGTAATCGCTGTCTTTGGCTATCAGAGGGGTGGTTATAGAGAAGAGACAGACTCTTTTCAGAGGTGGACAGCAAGAAGACAAGAGGCAACGGACACAAGTCGCAGCTAGGAGAATTCCCATTAAACATAAGGAAACACGTTCTTCACAGTGAGGGTAGTTAAATAGGTTAACCCAGAGAGGTGATGGAGAGAGTCTCTTTCCTTGGAGTGTCAAAATTCGGCTGGACTGGTGTCTGACCAACCTGATCCAGCTCTGGGCAGGAGGTCGGGCATGAAGACCCCCAAAGGTTCCTTCCAACTGAAATTGTTCTAAGATGCTGCTATCTACCAGCTCAGCAAGAAATAACATGTGCTGTGGCTTATTCTGGGCTACCCCAGTGATGTTGATTTTTCACGGAAACGTGGAAGAATTTAATAACTGCAGTACCTCTGTGTATCTACCAGAATTAGTTGATATTATGCATGGGTATAACACAGGAGAAGCTAAATCGATTGGTTTAGTTTTTTCAGGAGACCAGACTAAAAATTCTGTACAAGCATGTATGTCCTGTACAGAGTAGCCCTGTGCACTGTGTGCTGCCAAGGAATATGTAGCTTTCCATTTGCAGAGGGGGAATTCAGCTCAAAGCGGCACACGGAGTGTTCTCCCTTGAGCACGACGCTGTATGATACAATAAGGATAAGGCTGCCGTTCCTCTCCTCTGTGTGCCTCCTGTCTTCTTCAGTAGGACCTTATCCAAATTACTAGATTTGGGTCCCCAAAGGGGAAATAGAAGACTGAATTGCTGGTATCCAGCCCCACCTGCACAAGTGTGACAGAGCTCGTGTAAAAATCAACAGCAGGAATGGCACATTGTGCGGCAGAGCTTCAGGGCAGGTCCAAGGATGGCAGAAGAAGCAAGCACAGACCTTTCTCCTCCCTCCTCTCTAGTAGTTTGAGATGTGACACCCGTATGGAATTTTATTCTTGTGCCTTCCACTCTCTGATTTCAGACTGGAGCGCGTCAGGTGGAACTGCTGGATCTACACCAAGGCGTTTAAACCACACCTCACCCTCCCAGCGTTTGTGGAGTCTAAATTCTAATGGAACAAGTACAACATTCAATGGTTCCAGTTTCCTTCCCAGGACTTCTCCGGATGGAAATTCTAGGATCGGTAAGAAAAACAGCATGCACTGCATAGACTAGAATGCAAGAGGTTCCCTGTGGTGACTGTCAAATCCCAACCAACGGAAATAAATAGGAAACCTTTCCCTGCTTTGTCTCTGCCAGACCTAATCTGGGGGCTAACGGCTGTGCTACAGATGGCTGTTGCTGTACTAAGGAAAGTAAAAAAAGCCCTTAAGATCCAGGTATGGCTCTTCTCCAAAAGGACGGGGACTCTCTGCTCAGCTTCCACCTTAGGCACCGAAGAGATGTTCTGCCCTGTGCCGGCTGGCTGGCATTCTCACAGGAGAGCAGTAGAGCCTACCTCATGCGTTCCCAAAAGAGCAAAGATCTTGGGGACTACAGAAAGCTGAACAGGACCTGCTGTGAGCCTGTTTAATCCAGAAGAATCCCAGCAGGAGGTTTTGCCTTCCAAGGTGGAGAAATTGCTGCAGACCCATATTCTGCAAAAGGGATGCCTTTATAGGAATTCTGACCTGAGCACCAAACGTTCCTGGTTGTTTTTGGAAACACACTGATTTCTGTTATTTCTCCGAAGACATTAAACCAGTGAGTTGTGCATAGACAGGTTTATTTAGAAAGAAATTAAACCAAATTATAATCATGGCAAATTTTCCCTCATTCTTTTCCGTAGCTGAAGTTCATTACAACCCGAGCGCTGTATCTCCAGACGACGGTGAGACCAAACAGCCTTGTTCACGAAGAACACTACCCATGGATACAGGGCCGCACTATCCACAGAAAGCGGGATTTTTTCACTGATGCTGAATTTGTTTTCTTCTGATTATCTAATGATGATTCTTTTTTGCGGCATGTAGAAATAAACATTGAACTAAATAATTGCTTTTCGTGTACAGTTATCACTCTGAACACAATTATAGAGCTAAAATGTCCCACGACTCAACTCTCGGGGCTTTGGTGGTGTGACAGTACTGACCACATAAGATTCGGTCCCCCCGTGTTTGTGAGATTAGCCCTTTTGTTAAACGGAGACTGGAAACATTCCATTCCTCATCGTTAGCCCTTCTCTGTCCTCTTTATTTCTCTTTACACTCTCCTGCGATCCCTCTGCTCTCTTCTGCATCTGATACTTCTCCTCAGAACCTACCACCCATACCGCTGAGTTTCAGGTCATATTTTTGAGCCTGTTGGCATGGATGTCTAGGCTCCTCAATCAGTATCTTTCCTTACTTTTTCCGAGATGGACTTTGATCAAGTTACACATTAGGAAACTGGACTCAGCTTTCCAAGATGTTCCTTTCAGTTGCATGTTTTTATTTTTCGACGTGCTGGCACTGCTGTCTTGGACTTAGATCCCTAAAGAGATGTAAATGTGTGTTTAGATGTTTGAAAACGTTGCCCAGTACCTTCAAATGGAATGCGGAAACAAGGAAAATTGAAACTCCCACCACTAAAGGGCATCCATGTGTACAATAAAGTTTTCAGATCACCTCTCCTGCAAATAAACCAGACCAAGAGCAGGTAAAACCCTACCATCTTTGCAGGTGTCTGCCCTTTAGTAATACTTTGCTGTGAATACAGCAGGAGAAACTCCATTTCATAACATCACACGAGAGACTTAACTTTCTCACTGAACAGGGGCTTTATTTCTCAACAAACGCGTTTGAATCAGTAACTTGCCTGCTCAACCGAATCCTAGTTTCAGTTTTGAATGCCTTTCTCCGTATCATTCAAGTAAAGATTTTTTGATGCTTGCTAATATAGTAAAATAGTAACCTGTACCGATGACAGAGAAGCAAAAAAAATATAACAGTGATGTCTTAGAGCCGGTGCATATGATAGCAAATACAAAAGGCTCTTTCATTCTGCGAATAACTCCCACACAGCAATTAGTGGAAAAAGATGAGTATTTCAATGTACAGTAGCTACAGCCAGCCTACTTGAAATTAGACAGATCGCCTTCGGTTCCTTGGCTTTCTGGGAGAAACGTTAGCATTCAAAACGTGCAAACAAGTTCCACCTTTTACCCACTTGTTTACAACGTGAAATTGCTTTCAATGAGAAAGAAACTGAATATAAAATACAGTTTGATATGTTGGACCCTTGAACTATCATCCTCTGCTTGTGTTCTTTATTTTCATTAGCAAACTTCCTTGCCCCACAATCTGTGGCTGAGTACGAGCTTTCCTGCTTTGGGATGAGAAGCGGGACGCGCTGGGCCACGGCGCTGGGTGCCAGAGCTGTGTCCGACTCCCCCTGTGCCCCCCACCCGGCTGCTGCACACCCAAGGGGCTGCCAGGGCAAGGAGGGAGGTCTGGGGAGGAACCGGAGCTTCAGTCCTCCCCTGAGTCCCTTTTCCATCATCTGCTACGATACCAGTAAGTCTACGGGGATGGACGGTCTGACCCTGCTTCCTCCTCTGCCTCCTGCTTTGGCCCTCACCGTCCTCCTTCCCGCAGTAATTCTTTCTGAATACACTTTTATAGGACAGAAGGCAATGGGCTTAAATCTAGACCAGACATTAGGTAACTGTTTCTAATTTTAAGGAATAAGGGGTCTAGAGTGCAGATGGAATTGCCATCATTGCAGGTCTTAAAACACCGCTCAGAGTGATAAGACAAATATCTGCCACAATAAGTAAAGTTGATTTTGCCTTAGGGCAAAGGATGGACTGGAAGACCTGTTGAAAGCCCTCCCAACTCTATTTTCTATTCCTGTAATTTAAAATAAAAAGGCAGCAAAAGAGGATCAATATGAGAGCAACATGAGACTGGCCTTGTCTCCTGCAGACTGTAATTGTTATATTACGTTCCTGATAAAAGACAAAATGTACCTTGATTTTCTCAAGTTTTTGCTAAATGCCCTCATAACATTATTAAATTTTTAGGAGCAACGCGTTGGATAAAAGCTGGACAAGGAGTGAGAAAATTGCTAGCATACTTAAAGAGTTCTCAGGCTGCCGAGAAATGGCTGGAAAAGCCATTTTTTTGGGCAGATCCGTCAGCGTGTTTCCTGCTTTGGAGGCGTAACAGCAGGCAGAAGAGCAAGCCGCACGGTGTGGAGCGATGTCAGGTCTCCTTCCTTCCTATTGATGGTGGTTTTGATTTTTTTTTCTATTCCAAAAGCAAAATCTGGAAGTAAATTTTTAAAAACCTGTCAACTTGCTTATGCAAAATGCTGAGCGCTATTTGTTCTGGGAAGGCGGTTAGCTCACTTCCACTCTCCATCGTATGCCTCAGGGCTTTTCCAGCTAAACAGCGTATCATTTATGTTTCAAGCATGGCATTGTTTAGGTTGTCAGCCAGAATGAAGACGTGTAATTTTCTTTGGGCTGAAATAATATCTTCCGCCCCGGCACCATTGCATTTGCTCTTCTCCGACGTATCTCCGCTGACATTCTGTCACAGAATTGAGCGTTGATGGTTTGCACAGGGAGAGGACGTGCACAAAGACAAATCGAATAAAAAATTGCGACGTGCTTGTGATTCACATCCTGATAATTTTAAATGATTCCGCAGCTTTGGTGTGAACGTGACCTGACGGGCAGCGGCGCGTTACTGGGACAAGCGCATCCTCCTCCCCAATCCCTTGACTCTGCTCGCTCCCTGAGAAAACAGCCATCTAAAAGCTCCTTTGATTTCTAAGTCATTCTCGTTTACTTCTAGATTGCTTATTCTTAGCAATGCGTTCACCAGAAAATGCGTGCTCTATTTTAAACCAATGAAAGAAGGATTTCTGAAAGTATATTTATCTATGAAGACAATTATTTGGTGTCAGATCTCAGTGGGTTGTTAACAGTAGGTTAGACGATGCGAAAGACATAAAAAACGATAGTAAAATCACTGCGGCAGCTGTGGTGACTTGGGCAAAACCCTCTCCACTCCCATCTTGCTATTTAGACCGGCACAAAACTCCACCACCATCGTACCGAGTCAGTCAGCGGACGCAGACCCAAGGTCGAGGCAGCTCAATCAAGGGTCCCCGGAGGCTTTTTATGTCTCCGCATGGACAAGTGGCTAAAGCTGCCTTAGTGGCAGAGATTGTAGGGGTTTTTTTGTGTGTGTACGGTTGGACTCGATGATCTCAAAGGTCCTTTCCAACCATGAAGATTCTATGATTCTACGATTTTATGATTCTACGATTCTATGATTCTAGCTGGATGGATGCGCAGCGCTTTGATAACCAAGTGCTGGACAAATATTACAGAGGATGCCAGTTAAAGGTCAGTGCAGCTTGTTTAACTTTTCTTCTGACAGTTTATGAATCTACAGCAGTGGCTGGCAACACAGGTTAGCAATACTTACGCCCAAGATGTATCGTTCTTTCTAAATTTAGCAGGCAGTTATTATTGGGACAACGAAAGAAACGGCATTATGGGAAGGGATTTGAGATTAAAAATCAAAATACTGGGAAGATAATTACCTATTGCATAAGATGATTGTTAAGTCTTAATGCACAGTACTCTCTGCTTTTAGGCACCAGAAATTATTTAGCATGTAATGGCACTTTAATGGTTCTAAATTAAATGTATCGTTGAGCGTTTCAGGGGTGCCCAAAAGAATTATGCTTGCTTTATTATTTCATTGCCTGATTGTTCCTGTAATGGAAGATTCAAGGATACATTCCAATGTTTATTCTTCTCTCTCTTCTGAGGAATGACACCAGTATTTCACCAGCCATTCCCATAGTGAAACTGGCTGAGGGAACTCCTGGAAGAGGAGGCTGGGAGGGATGCAAGAATGGAGGAACAGGATAAAAAGTATTTGGAGCCATCGATTAATGACAGCGTTTGAGACCCCGCCACAGGCAGACTGAGTCCCACTAACTCCACTGAAGAGTCTGGATTTTTGTTAGCTTTTATCCAAGAAGATACCCATCTTGTTGCTGTGTCACCGAATGCTGCTCCTGACAGCTCATCCGAACTGACCTTCCGTCTCATCCGCGTTACCCTCAGGGCTGGCGGGCTGTTATTTTTGCTCATGGACACACTAAGTCTTGTGGTATTTGACAGCGTAACTGGAGAGTCATCTACAGTTCCAAAAAACAGGGCCGCAGTTCCAATTAAACAGTGCTGCAGGATTCGATGCCCTGAGTCCCGGCGCCTGCACAGCTCCCGCTGCCCTTGCAGCAGAATCACACAGGTGACAGCGAGATACACCCAGGAATAAACCAATATATTTTTCTCCTAAAATGGCTAGTCTTTGACAACGAACGCTTACACTCTGCTACGAATGTGACACAGCCAAGGAAACTGTCATGGAAGTGTCCAAAAAAGATATTTTCCCTTTTAATAGCTCAGTAGTTGTTTTGTCTCCAACTGCTGAGGACACTGGGCAATGGTAAAAAAAATCAAAATACGGGATGGAGAAGATGTTCCCACTTAATGGTGAAAAACATCGGAGTGACAGACACTGGAACCAAGCTCTTGCACTCACAAGTGAAGAAATCCAGCACGGGCAGTGCCTCACTCCACCTCCCTCCCCATTTTCTGACGCTGGTCGCTCCGAAAGGGATGCCCGGCCAGGTGGGGAGGTGACGTCCTCTCTGCTCGGGGGGCGGGACTCAGATGGAGCGCACGGAAATGACTCACCCCCGTTCTCCCAGTAGGACAGAGCAGAACTGGAAGCAGCCCCGGATGTGGTACTAATTTGCTCTAACCATGGACCGCTGTCTCTGACATCGGCGCTCGCTCCGGGTCTGCATCCAGGCTTTCCCGTTTAATACTTGCCTGCCTGAACACTAGAAAATCGATTGGGAAGAGTCACACAGGTCATGCAGCCCATCAAATGGCTGGCAGATAAAACCTTCATTCTTACTATTGACGTGAGTTATGATACTCTTTGTCCCCTCATCTTGCCATCAAGAACTGCGTTCAGTTTTGGGCCCCTCGCTACAAGAAGGACATTGAGGTGTTGGAGCGTGCCCAGAGAAGGGCTACAAAGCTGGTGAGGGGTCTGGAGGACAAACCTTATGAAGAACGACTGAGGGAGCTGGGCATGTTTAGCCTGGAGAAGAGGAGGCTGAGGGGAGACCTTCTCACCCTCTACAACTACCTGAAAGGAGGCTGTAGAGAGATGGGGGCTGAGCTCTTCTCCCTGGTGACAAGTGACAGGACGAGAGGAAACGGGTTCAAGGTATGTCAGGGGAGGTTTAGATTGGATATTAGGAAACATTTTTTCACTGAAAGGGTTATTAAACATTGGAATAGGCTGCCCAGGGAGGTGGTGGATTCACCATCCCTGGAGGTGTTTAAAAAAGGATAGATGGGGCACTTAGGGACATGGTTTAGAAGTGGCTTTTGTCAGGGTAGGTTAATGGTTGGACTTGATGACCTTAAAGGTCCCTTCCAACCTCAGTGATTCTATGATTCTACGATTCTATCACTTGTCACGCTATTGGCAATTTCAATTTATGGAGAAGACACTAGAACTGCAACACTAATGCAAGTCAGAAACAGGGCAATTACACACCCCCGTCCCAGAGACTGTCGTCTCTAGAGCAGGGACGACTCTTCCCAACACAAAGGTGGCAAAGCCGGGTCAGAAAACAGCAGGAAGAACAAGGTATTTCAGATAACATGATTCTCGCAGGGTCTAGCTCAGAAGCGAGAGATGTCAAAAGAAGACAATCCAAAAGCGGAAGGCTGCTGAGATTGGCTGGAAGGGAAAGATTTACCCTGCTCTGGGCAGACTGCTAGACTTCAGATCAATTTTCCACCTCCAGGGAGGAAGAAGAGGAATGCGCCTGTGGTTGGTGACCCCATGGCAGAGCCCTGCTCTGGGCACGGGGACAGCAATCAATCAGGCTCGTCCGTAGAAGAGATCTTAGTCGGAAAAAAGCCTTTTATAAGAGAGGATGCCACAACAGAGTCTACCCAAATTCAGGACCGGAATAGCCAAGCTGTTCGGTATCTCTCTGCCGTTAACAGCCCAAGAACATAAACGTCAGTTCGCTCAGCGGAGAGACAGAGAGATGCATCAGCCAGCAATAAACAGATGGTGAAATTGCTAGGAGAGACAATTAAAGCAGGGGTCGAAAATGAGTTTGAGGCATAAAAGAAGAATTAAGACAACTAAATAGTTCTATGCAGAAATGACACAAACAATACCCTAAGAAAGTGAGTTAAAATAATCCTAAAAAAACCCCCCAGGCTGGCTAATATAGCTGTAGGTCACTGTGTATCGGTTTCGTGTTCTAGCACTCTAGCTATAACACATTTTGACGTATTTGTATAAATACTAATCAATTCTGCATGACCAATGTCCACCAAAATAATAAAAAGGCGCTACCCCAAGTAATTACAATTTTGGAAAATCAATTTCTTTAATGGGAGTGAAGATTTTGGCTCTTTTCGCTGTATGTTGGCTTGGTGCAGAGCAAATGGTTCCGAAAGAGATTTTTTCTGAGTGGGTGACACTAGGCAGCACATGGAAATGACTTAAGTCAGCAGTCACACTGCATTAAAACAGAAAATTTGCATTAAAAATACAGCTAAATGATATACTCTTGAGTATTTTACTTGGGGTTTTTTGTTGTTCTGGGGGTTTTTTTTGCAGCATGGAGTTCAAAAGGAACATTCATTTTCTGTGAACGTTTTGTGTGTTTTCTGGTATTTTAAACAATAGCCAGAATTACCCAAATTGCTTGAGCTCTAAAGTAACGCCTTGGAGTTGTTTACTGTTTGGGATAATGAAGCCATTCTCTTCCTTTTCAGCTGGGTTTGCACAACTGAAAGCTACCGGAATCTCTCTTAAAATCACGGTGTGTTTTCTCCTGCCTCGTTTCTACCTGTGAAGAGCAGAAAAAATTGAGGACAGAAACGCTGAAATTCTACCACCATAAGTAAATTGCTTATTTGATGTTTGCTATCTGTCCTTCAGGCTTTTGTTGGGACTAGAGAATGTTATTTCGTGTGCTTTTTCAAAATAATATTTTTCATCTCCTCAGGATCGACTAAGACAACATCTTACACTCCATGGAGAGAGAACCTGGCCGACTAGCTGGAACCTGCAGCAACGCAAGGACTGTAGGAAGAATTGTGAGAAACGAAGGAGCTTCCGTCCGCCAGATTCCCCCAAGGAGGCAGAAAGCTGGGAAAAATACAATCTCTCAGTCGAAAGAGAAAACCAAGTAGAATTTCATGTTGCTGTGAGCTGGGTTAGATGTATTTACTGCGGTCCATTCGGGAGAGAGCAGGGAAAACGTGTCTGTGTTTGCAGGTAATGTGGGCTTCTGAAGTGTGAAGCATCAGACTGAGCATCCAGGCTCAGATACATAAATTTGGGTCCAGTTTGGAATAAACAGCACAGGAAGTACCAGGAGTAAACAGAATTTTAAGGCCTTGCTGCTTTCTGGGGTGGCTTTCATCTATGGCACACGTTGGTGTCCTCAAGAGGATTAAATAAGGGTTGGGAGGTCTGTCACCTTCCCCTTCATACCTGAGTCACCCCCCAAACCAAGCGCTGGGAGCATCTCGTAGCTCAAGAGTCTCCAGTCCTCTGGATTATCTGACACAGCGGGGTGTCAGTTCAGGTCCTCTATCCTGCCGTACGAAATGATGGAGAGACAGAACAAACTGAGCCTCAGAATTCACGCTGTCAACTCTAATCTCTCAGATGGCTCCGAAAGCTCCGGGACTGTAAGAGGTTGGATCTATGCTGCCAGCTGAACTTCGGTGCATCAACCAACCTCTAGAGCAATTCAAGGCAAGTGATGAGTTCAGTAAATTCCAGCTTCGGCTAAACACCTGATGTATCATTCAGGTGCCACCTTTGAGTATTCAACACTTGGTGGATAGCAATGAGTTCCCGATGTTTGGCGATACCCTACTTCTCCTATACAGGAAATCTAAACATTTTATGTAACTATCTGACATTAAGCTGTCACAATCTGCTACAGTTGACGAACTTTATATTAAATATAATGCACAGTACTATGCCGGTGTGGGTGGACAACGTAATTGGGCATCCTCAAAGGCACCTAAATCTGTGAGCAACCTACATACTGCGCCTGCATAAAAGGACATTTTATGGTTGATCGTGACAAGAACTTATCTTCTAAAAGCACTTTCAAAAAAATGTAACTGGAATTTTTAACTCATGCATCCTTTTCGTTTCCGGGACTCCTTCTTCCACCTGGCCACTTGGTCCAATTGGTCTTCCATCCGATCTACCATCTGGTCTTTCACCACCCGCCACCTATGGCATAGCTGTGATTGCAAGGAGTGGGACTGAGAGAGGGAAAATTAGACTTTTCATGAGTAGTACTTAGAGGAGCTTTTTTAAGTAAATGAAACAAACTTGATTTTGTGTGTCTGAGTGTCTGTGTGTGTGCAGCTAAAGATAAAGGGACTTGGGTATAAGATTGACTTTGTGATTTGAGCAGGGTACCTTCTCCACTCGAACGTCGCAGCTGAAGAACAATTGGGAGGAAAAAAATACTCCAGCTACTGATCTTCATTTTCAAGGCATAAAGCTCAGACCTTCGACATCCTTTCCACTTCCGTTATTTAGAAATGAGAACTTGGGTTTCTTCATTTCAGGAGATTTAACCTGGTAGATCGCATTCCTCGTACCTTGATTTACATTAAAGTTAGTCAAGGGTTCATCATGGAGCAGTTTCAGATTTGACTGTTGACTAATCTAAAGATAAGAAAACCCATAGTACTAACATGTTTGATGGAGGTAGCATCATGAAAAACTATTTTTCTCCCAGAAGACTTGAATCATGAGCTGTACCACCCAAAGCCAATACCTACATGGATGATTGCAAGAGAACAGGCTTCTGTACAGCGACTATCTATAAACCTGATCAAACTTCAGCATAAATTGGGCAAAATGGCAAAAAGTTGCCATTTTGATGGCAATGGGACCGTTACAAGGGACAAACCTAAAGTTTAACGTGAGGGTTAGCAGGATTCTGGCCATAAATTTCTATTTTCTGTTGCCTTTTGGAAGGTCACTGCATTTCTGTGATGGCAATGCTAATCAGAGCATAGACAAGCACAGGCTGTCTCTACGGCTTCTTCAACAAATACTATATATATTTTGAGATATTTTATCTGCCCTTAAGGTACACTGTAGAGTTTTATGTTAAATTAGAATATCCTACGCTTACCAGTAGTAGTGAGAAAACTATTTCAGGTTTTCATTTTATTTCCTTTTTAGAACATTTTGAAAAATATTCAACATTTTCTAGATAACATGCAAACCCTAGTACTACAGTAATTACAATACAGTATTTATTTGCCAGATACTTCCAAGAAAAAAAAAAACAAAACAACCATCATTTCGGCTAATATCTTTAAAGAAACCCCTTTTCTCCTTTTTCCTCCTCCCTCTCTGCTCCACTAGCTGAAAAGCCAATAAAAAAATTCTCCACCTCCTACACAGTTCAGAACAAGATCTGTGTGCGTTTCTCCTAGGCATGTTTTGAGACCCAGAAGGGGATGAAAGTAGTTAATGCGCACCGGGAATCTCAATTTCAGGCACAGATCTGTACTTTTCTATTGACCTTGCTGCTATGCTGCAAGCTAAATATTAAACAATTTTTTGATCAATTTAAGTCCAGCCCGGGGAGAAGAAACCGTTCAAGAAATGTCTCAAGTATACTTGCATTCAGCTAATCAGACTTTGTGTGCATCTACAAATGGCACAGAACTGAAATCAATCCTTGATAATGAAACCACAAACGAAAAATGGACCGAAGACTCCTTTCCAGGATTAGAAATACTGTGCACAGTTTATATTACATACGCTGTGATCATTTCAGTGGGTCTCCTTGGAAATGCTATCCTCATCAAAGTCTTTTTCAAGATTAAATCAATGCAGACGGTTCCAAACATCTTCATCACCAGCCTGGCGTTTGGAGACCTCCTGCTTTTATTAACTTGCGTGCCTGTAGATGCAACGCGGTACATTGTGGATACCTGGCTCTTCGGAAGAATTGGGTGCAAGCTGCTGTCTTTTATCCAGTTAACCTCAGTTGGAGTATCGGTGTTTACCCTGACTGTTCTCAGTGCTGACAGGTGGGTCTGATGCGACTGGTTTGCCAGGGGATGCCGCAGGTGTGAAGCTAGAAATGAATAAAAGAGCTGAAATGACGATTTTTGCACAAGATTAAACGGCACATTGAAATAGACCAAACAAAAAAAGCCCAAACCAAAAAAAACCCCCACTCTCCCATTTGATTTTAAAATGTGTGTTGGAAAAATTGGAGCAGTGCTTTTCAAGGGAGTGAAGCGAGAAAGACTCTTAAAGTCTTTTGACCTTTTATTAGCTTGAAGTACAGTACAGGGGGTTTTTCTCAGTTGCACAGAAAAGGAAAACTGCTTAAGGCAGGGAAAAGGCAGTATATTGGTGCTATCTAGTGGTGCGCTAAAGCAGTCGGGGAAGATGAAAAATAAAACTGTGAAAACGACTGAGGGGAAATCCTTTGTCCTTTGCGCTCGGCGAGGCTCTAAAATCCCAGAACGTAAAAAAGATTGACATGTGGGGTAAAAAGCCAAAAATAAACACAGAACAGACTGGGGGAAAAATTAATGACTCTCATATTTTGATGGTTACGGCAATACTATAGTAATTGTCAGTGTGAGATAATATGGCACAATCTGAATATTTTATCTTATAGTTCTTAACATCTTTTCCAGAGCTATTTTAGCCCGGTAGTCCTGAAATTAAACTCAGGTTACAAGGAAAGCACCGGGATGAGTGCTCCCATCTGACTGCTCTCAGGAGCTGCTGAACAATCGGCACTTCTGTTCTGAATGAACAAAACTAAGATGAGATTTCAGTTCAATCAGCGTAAGCATGAAAAAGGAGCAGAAAAACCCAACGGGAATTTTAGTGTTAAGAAAGCAAAAGATTCTCCTCTTGTATGCCAGCAATTAGGGATTGTATGTGACGGCAAGTAGTTCACGTGCGCAGAATTTAAGCAATGATACTGTTACTGTACTCCAAAAAAATCCCAGCCAACACAGCAATGGCCACACTGGGTCAGATCAAGGGTCCATGGAGCTGTAGTATAAGGACAAGAAAAGACACATAGGAAGAACAAAAACCACTATCCAACCTACATCCTAAGCCTTCAGATGACCTCCTGAGCAGATGCGGTTTCTCTCTATTTAATAACCTCAATGGATTTCTCTCCTAGACCCTTGTTCCGCCTCTTCTTGAACTTGTTTAGCAATGACTTTCGCTGCCTGTTGCACAAACAGCTCCTTGTTTTGGCTCTGCACGTGGCTTCAGTCGATGGCCCTGGCTCTTGTGCCAGCAGACAGTGATCCCTGTCCATCTCTCCAGGCTATTCGTGTTATTTTCCATCCTTGATATGGTTTTTTTTTTTTTTTGAAATAAGGTGTGCAGAGCAGCACATGTTGTTCAAGAGTTGCATGAACGAGAGATACAGGTAATTGCGTAACAGCCTTTTTTGCTCTCCATTGTTTTCCTAATAATCCCTAACATTTTTCTTTTTTGTTGTTTTTTTGGGGGTTGGTGTTAGTTGGTTTTTTTTACTACTGCTGGGTATTAAGCTGATGTTTTCACTGAACTATCCTATCTATGACAGCTCCAAAGTCTTGCTCCTGTATGAAGTCAATTCAGAACCTATAATTTTGACACTTGCTTTTGTATTTGATTCTTCACGGTAGCTGCTACGTAAATACTCCACGCTACATTTGCACAGGGTAAACGTAACTGAGAAAGCTCAGAAAGCTCAGTCATGTGCACAAAGCCAGACTATCACGTTCCAGTATGCTAGAAGAGCTCAAAGTCAATAAAACTGGTATTTATTTGATAAAGAGCAGTCCAGCTTGCAGTTTGCTAATTAAATTTGCCTAGAGGAGAAAAAGACCAGATCCTCAGCTCGTGCAAAAGGGTACCATTAAGCTGTCTTATCCTCAGGATCCTTTTTCACTGCCTTTCCTTTCATGCCAGTCGTGTACCCCCCGGTGGGATCTCTTCTTTCTGCACCATGGAGACTCCCTGATACTTTGGGAGCGGGGTGTATTGTGCTTCATCCACCTTCATGGCAGTCGGTCCTTTTTCCCGGTCCCACTTCCACACAGATTTTCACCCATCTCTAGATTTACCCAGATTTTCTCACTTGTCTGACTCAGTCCACGTGCTGCAGAATCGCAGCCGGGAATCAACAGCAGTGCTAGCTCCTGGTTTATTGGCATGAATGAATACCGGAGCATCATTCTGAGTCAGATCACTGCACTCAGCTGGGATCTGAAGAACGTGGGAGAAAGGAGGGGTATATATGCTTGGTTTCATGTATTTACAAAATAGTTAACCTGTTTCATACCTTTGCCAGTTTTGCATACTAATTCCCTCATTTACCTTTCTAGGCAGTGCCATAAAAATAGGAGAGACGATTCCCCTCACTGACCCTAATGCAAACAGTAGAATTCATCTTTACTTAGGAAGGCTTTAAATGACAAGCCCTGCCAGCCAATTCATTAAAATACATGCTTAAAATTAACTTTTACATTTCCATCGTCATTACAAAGAGCTAGTATCTGTTTTTCATTTCCAAGACGATCCTATTCACTCTTCGTTTAGCGAGAACTGGGATGGCTTTATCCCCAGGAAGTTTGCATTGTCGGTGCTTGCAGTATTTCCCCATTCATTCTGACAGCGATGTTGGTTGGTTTTAGGTACAGAGCCATCGTTAAGCCCTTGGAACTGCAGACTTCGGACGCGCTCCTGAAGACCTGCTGTAAAGCCGGCTGTGTGTGGATCGTCTCCATGATACTTGCTATCCCAGAGGCTGTTTTTTCAGATTTGTATTCTTTCAGCAATCCTGAGAAAAACGTAACTTTTGAGGCATGTGCCCCCTATCCTGTATCTGAGAAGATCCTGCAGGAAGCTCACTCCCTGGTTTGCTTCTTAGTGTTCTATATTGTACCCTTAGCTGTCATTTCCGTCTACTATTTTCTTATCGCCAGAACTTTATATAAAAGTACATCCAACATGCCAGCAGAAGAACATGGTCACGCCCGTAAGCAGGTAAGCTGTGATCAAGCGCTAACGTGGCCAGTTTTCCAAAATCTATCGTGCTGATTAAGTCTGAATCCTTGAGCGCAAAACCTTTACCCGATAATAGAGCAAAAAGCTCCATCAACTCAGCCAATATTAGCAATCCAAATTCAGCTATGCACTTAAGCACATGTTTATGCCTCATTAATTTAATTGTGAGTGTACCCTCTTTCCTAAAGAGGGGCGGGGTTTTGTTTTGCGTAATTATGAACTTATTGAACTCAGGAGTTACAACGTTGACTTGTAAACAGAGACCTCACCCATGTGAGCTGACACATTTAACTATTGTACTTTTATATCCTAATTTAGATGAGATTGCCATGTGATTTATAATGGAAAGGGAACGTGCTCTGCACTGGAAATACTTTGGTAAAACAATTACAGAATCACAGAATTACGAAATAGATTTATTTTTCTATTGGTTTGGGGTTTGATTTTTTTCCATTTTGCTTTTTTGGTCACTAATGCATTTAGACCCCTTTGAAAATCAGCACCAACTACGTAAACACATGTTACTAATTGCTATTAATACCAAATATGCTTTATTTTCTTGTAGATTGAATCCCGCAAGAGAGTTGCAAAAACTGTGCTGGTGCTTGTTGCTTTGTTTGCCTTTTGCTGGCTGCCTAACCACATCCTCTACCTGTACCGCTCTTTTACATACCACGCTTCTGTAGATGCTTCCACCTTTCATCTAATAGCCACTATTTTTTCCCGTGCCTTGGCCTTCAGCAACTCCTGCGTCAATCCTTTTGCTCTTTATTGGCTGAGTAAAAGTTTCCGGCAACATTTTAAAAAGCAAGTCTCATGCTGCAAGGCAAAACTTGGAAGGAAGCCTCCCAGTGCTACCCACAGTGATACACCCTCCAGAGCCCTGTCTGTCACGGGCAGCACGCACGGCTCAGAAATCAGCGTTACACTGCTAACAGACTACAGCATCACCAAAGAAGAGGAAAGCGTTTAGTCTGTCTGGGATTAAGAAGGACAGAAACTGAGCCTTTGCAATCAAGCCACTGCTACCGGGAGCCGGGAAAAAGGCACCATGCCTTGCCCTGTCTGTGAAAGCATTTTCATCGGGAGCTCCTCATTTTTTTTAAATATACAATAAGGAAATCAAACTGTGTGGGAGAAGCTGCAACACCTGAACTTTCCAGCATAAGCTCAAAGGGATTGCTCACGTTCCCAAGAACGCACACGGATCCCTAGCTGGAATTCCTGGACTGGGCAGGACAGGAGTCAGCAGAGTTGCTGCGAGAATTGGCGGTGAGGATGGTTTTGTTCTTGGTGACTCGTTCTTTGACTTGTGACTGAGAGCTCCCTCTGTCAAACGCTCACCTCTGCAGCGAGCAAGCAGAGCCACCTATCTTCATAGCACGATCAAACAGGCAGATCTTTCATTTATTTCTTTTCTTGCCCCGAATGTTGAAAATTGGTAAGCCCATCAGAAAGCGTGCTAAAATTAAAACAAGCTAAGGTCTGTAGTACGGTGTAGTAAAAAAGAAAAAGCATTATGGGCCAGATCCACACCAGCCTTTGCTCTGCCGGTGACTTTGAAACTCTCTGTAAGAGCTGACGGCTGGGTGAAGGGATGCCCTTCGCAGCTGCTGAGGAAGCCGAGGGAACCAGCAGGTCATCATCTCTCTTCAAAAGCTATCACCATCTTCAACCACACTTGTAAAATTCTTTGTGATCTATGGGGAAAAACATCTCAACGGTGCAGAGTTCTGTATTGTTATAGTGATTTAACAGGAAGAAGTTGGGGTGGGTCTGGATCAGAGCGCTGGTTGTGATTTGCAGCGCACTTTTGAAGTGAATTGCTCGTACGCCCCCTCCTGCCGTACTTTGCTCTGTCTCCCAGAGTGGTGTGAGTGCACAGCCTGGATTCCTCTCAGATGAAACTGCACAGCCAATCCACAGAACTAGACTAGACCAAGTTTGAATAAAGCCCCCAAAAGTGTATGGCAGGGGGGGTCAGATTAACCATTTCCCTCCACGGATCCACTCCTGCTGTAGTGTACGCGGTCATATCTCAGTGGGCTGCACATTTTCAACCACGCTGGGAGAGCTGGATTTCTCTATTGTGCTAATTTTCTCTTCTCCGAGTTATTCAGGTAATATCCCTTTTTAATATTGGGATATACTCTCTTTATGAGATAGGCCTAATCTCAAATCCACTGATTTTATGACTCTGCATGGAGAGGCAAGTCAGGGACAGCCTATCATGGGCAGCCTGCGCATCCCTAAAAACTGCTGGCGGGGACTCACTTCCCATCGGGAAATACAGGAAGCAAGTCTTCCCACCCCACGTTACAAAAATGCTGAATGACACTTATTTTTATGAACTTTGTGTACCCTGCACCAAAACTGTGTTCTGTGGGAGTGAGTGACAGGAAACACAATAGATTTTCCATTGCTTAAACTAAGGGACTTCTAGCTCAAAAAAAGGATTTGTGCGTTAAAGTATAGAAGAGAGGTTGCGATATATGAATTAAAGAAAATCGTGCTGTCAGTCACAGAAGTTTCAATTTTAACTAACCCTTGAAGATATAACACCCCTCCAGCTCCACAGAGCCCCTAAAAACACATGGCTGGAAATCCACCCATCCATGCACCACTATTTGAGTTCATTACAAGAGGAGAAAATCTATTTGCAGTCTTTCTCTGTTGACAGCCCTAATCAGAATAATAAAACCAAACTATAAATCCCAAGGGCATTGGAATACAACCTCTGTCATCTTAAACCGGTTTAATGATAGCCCATTTTAATCCCATCAAGCCTGGCCTTATTTTCCTGCACTCTTCATGTTACATCCTGCAAGGCTATAAACACTAATTTTCAAATGGATTCTCCCTTTTATTGTACCATTTGCAGACCAGGATAGGATCACTGAAACCTGTGGAAATATAACAGCACATAAATGCAATGTACGGCAAACCAGACTCCAGAGACCTTATTTGACTCCCTTTGTCTTAATATAACACACTCCCTGGTAGTGAGCTACATACAAATAGAACAAACATATTGCACTGATATTTTCCCCTTCCTTTTTTTCTTCAATGGAGCTGCAGGGTGAAACTGAAATAGGTAAATAAACCTACACACTTATGAGCCTACTTTTATCTTCCTGGATGTTACTACAGGGAATTCAAAACAAAAGAAAAATCAACGAACATTACAGTTCTTTACATCATTCTTTATTCTAGTTTATTAAAGCCTTGGGAAAACAAATCTGCCACATGTTTCTGGACTTCACAATTTGTCTCTGTTGGAGACCAAATTTCCCACTGCAAAATCCTTGTCTACCCGCCACAGCAGCCCTTAAAAACCACAGTTTCCTAATTCTCCATTTTTCTTGCTTTGCATGCAGCTACTTTTTGCTTGTGTAACTACTCCTCTCACTGGATGGTCTATCTATTGCTAATATATCCTGTTACAAAATTGGTATTTTTGCTGCGTGCTGTACATGTTTTGGTTAAAGACTGGCAATACTTCAAGCCATAATTTAACTATTCCGTGTACTTTATGCTTTTATAACTCTGTGCTTTCAAATCTTCATGACATGTTGTATGGGAGTGATACATTGGTCAGCTTTTATTTTTATCTAAACAATCCGATGATATTCATTCCATCTATTCCCCCAATATAATTATCCATAAAATGTCTCCACATTACCATAACTGGATTTAGGGAAAAGGGGATGTTTCTTTTGCATCTTTTCTCAGTATTCCAAAATCCAGTTCTTTCACCCCTAGATAATACAAGTGGAATTCTGTAAGAGCATATGGGAGTAATGTCTATTTACAGAGACATTGAGTGTTATTTAGCAAAAAACTGGCATGAGGAATTAGGAGTTTACTACTTATATCCACAATGAAAGAACAGGTAGAAAAAAGGCACAAAATACTGAAAGGCAAGACTCCATGAAAGGTCTTGTTCATGGGGAGTCTTACTGAGAAAGTAAATAAGATTTCTAGGATGCACCTTGATTATAGTTTGTTTTGTGAATGAGATGTACACATTAACAGCTTTGATACACATAAATGTAACAATTAATGTCCACGTCTGGAACAGGTTTAGCATCAGTACTCTAATTTGTGCTGCCACTACCAGATGCTGGTTTAGTTAAAAAAAAAAAGCCACAAAAATGAAGGAAACGATGTCAAAGCATGGATACAGCGTAACAGACTGCATCTGCACCTCCAGCAAATGGCACAGAATATTAGTCAGTTATGAAATTATAGCCATTTTAAAGCTCATCCTCCTGTTTTCATAGAAAGTATTTTTATTTTACATAGTTAAATATAGGCTGCCCGCTGACACTCATGTGTTTCTGCTAAGAATATTACAATTAAAGAATAAGCTAAAGTTACACACAGCTACAGCACTAACACATTTCAGTCAGTGGTACTTATAATTTTAAAAAAAATACAGGCTGTAACCAGCGTTTAGTTATGGGCTCTGCCACTGATGGTCCCCTCGGTGCAAGGTGAACAGTTTTGTGGAATTTCCTTTGTCGGCATAGGAAAGGATATTGAAATTTTAGCACATCTGGATTTGGTCCTGTCATTGTTTGCACTGTGAAGACTCCTCTTCACACTCGCTCCTCTGTGTAACAGCTACAGGCTCCAGCCCCATGGAAAGCCCAAAGAGGAGTAACCTCTCTACACTTAATCACTAGTTACTGCCTCCTTGATTTAACATAACAAAGCATCTTAAGAAAAGAGTGTTAACTCTTTACCTAATTAAGTCTTAGCTGGTGATCTGCTGGTTCCCCTCTAATAGACAACAAAACACCACTTTAGGAAAATCAAGATTTCAGTACTTTTGCTAGGTGGTATCTCTAGACCAACAATCAGCTCTGGTGAACCAAAAATTGTCTTTTATCACACAGGAAGAGTCAGACAGAGATACAAAATCATCGTGCTAATGCCTCCTTTTAATATGTACTTTGGGACATTCTGTCAGGATTTAAAACGCCATTTCTTGATAGCTTAGACTGACTTGATCTGTGTAACACTTAAGCTCTTCGCACCATCCCCGGAACACGCAGCTTGCTGCAGCAGTGCTTGTGCAGCCATGAATTGTATCTTTTCAAGGATGTGATTGAGAGGAAAGCTGTCTTGACCCCCAAAATCGATGAGTTTCCAGTCGAATCAGCTTCCTGAGCTGGCTCACTGCGCTGTCTTTACTGAAGAAGAAGAGAGCAGATGGTGGCGACACAGTAAGGAGCTGCGACACGGGAGCTGTCGTCACACGTGCTGTTATCTGTGGAAAGTGTGAGGGAATTTGAGGTAGTTTGTCCTCATAGCTACATTAAAGTGTGCAGATCAGATTTACCAGGCACTAACCCTGCTGCAGGCAAGCATGATCTCACTTCCACGGGATTGAGATGAAACTTGGCTCTCCTGCTCCCCAGGACAGCACCCCAATGACTTGCTGTAGGCAGATCTGCACGCTAGGGAAATCCATACTGTGCAGACACAGAGCTCACTACATTTAGTCAGGTTATGAATGTAAAAAACTGTCAAAATCAAAAGAGCGGTTTAAGATGTAAATCATATTGCTCTTAAAATGATGAAGGCGATGATTATCTTGCTTCTAAACACATACCCAATTCCAATTTTTATAAGTAAGCACAGTTCAATGTGAAGACTCTCATGCTCCTCACCAAAAGCGAATACCTATTTGAGAGCTAATACAAATGTCTCTTAAGCTGTCAGTTTGTAAGTGGTGACAAAACAATCTTTGGACAACTATCGTAATAGCCCTGCCAAGAGAAAATTCTTGAAGCATGAAAGATGTCATTAACCAGGCTGGATGTTCTTTGTGTAACAGCCAAAGGTTACTAGAAGTGTATATTTATATCCTCAGCAATTTCATCTGACGGTCTGTTGACCAGCCAGTTAGCTGCTGTCGCTCTCTCCCTGCAGAGCTTCACAAGCTCAGGATCGTGTCTTTGATTTTATTATCGTTCCAGTCTGTATCACAGTAAAGATATATTTGTTCCTGGAATACTCATTTCCAGCAAACTTCTGTCCTGAATATTATTTTCATTGCTAAGTGGAAAGACTGCTTTGCCGCTGGCAATCAGCCACCGTCAGCCTTGGTGGGATTGTTCAGCTAAATTTTTATTTAAAACACATGCACTCTTTTAATACCTGGGGTTTATAGCGCTAGGTTAAATTTTGAAAAACAAAAGCTGAACAGTGTGCTTCGTTATCCTCTAAATAAATACTTTTAAAATACATAATTCAGCAATTAAATTTGCTTTTGACGTGAAAACCACTAGATGGCACTGAATGAAGGTCTTTTTAAAAGAACTGATTTGAGTAAGAAAATTTTTATATAAAGTATTTCAGTATCCACAGGTAGAGCACTACACTGATGGATAGCTAATTGCAGGCTTCATCAATGCAAACCAATTCAGAATTTTGAAGACCTCATCCCTTGCATTGTACCAGCCCTCTTGCAAGGGAGCGCGACAGCCATAGCTGGAGGCCCTCAGCCTGTCACAGCCCTGTCCTGCAGAACGCAGGTTCTGTGCCGCCCAGGCAGACCCCAGCAGCTGCTCCTCCTGCCCAGGAAGCTTAACTGGTCAAACTATTGGCACCAGCAGCCTGCGCCAAGGGAGGAGCAAGAACCAGTGTGATCTTTTGGCATTTATCGTGCCATTTAAGTGTTATCCACCTCTTTTGGGTTTTGTCTTTGCCTCTAGTAGGATATGAAAACACCTTCTGCCTCAGTGACAGCCGATGGCCACCTGGCTGCACGGCACCTCAACTGACAGCAGCAACTTGACTGCACAGTGCTGTCCCAAAGCACAGTAGGGACAACTAGTGCAGGAGAAAGTACTTGCAGTGTTTCACGCCCCTTAGCAGGCTTCTATTTTACCTAAGTAAAACCTCAACAGTCTCCACATAAGGCCCATGTAGGCAGGGCTGCATACGCACAGCAGGCCCAGGTGGGTCCGCAGGCCCGGAAGGGGCCTCAGGGCCGGAAGGGGCCTCAGGGCCGGAAGGGGCCTCCTGCCGAGCCGCTGCCTGCAGTGAAACAGCTCTGCAGCCTGAGGGAAAGGAGCCCGGACAGCCCCGAGCGGCGCGCAGCGACCCGACGCTGCGCCATCATTACAGGCCTCAGCCCGCCCAGAGGCGGGAAGGGAAGTCCCGCCCCCTGCCTTCTCCGGGAACGGCCCCCCTCCTTCCCATTGGCTCCGCCATCCTCACGTGATCAGCCAGCCGGCGGCTCAGTGGCTGCGGGGTTCTTAAGGGCCGGGGGGGGGGGGGGGGGGGGGTGCGCCACTTCCGCTCCTGCGCGCTGTGGGGGTGCTGGGACGGTCACCGGCCGCGTGAGGCGGAGAGGCCCCGCGCCCGCCCGCCCGCCGCTTCCGGCTGCGCGTGCTCGCGCGCGCTGCCCCGGCCCCGCCGCCGAGAGGGGCAGGGCCAGCGGGCGCCTCAGGCGGCGGCGGCGGCGGCGGGTGCCTAGGCCCGGTGCGGGCGTCTCCGCTCCCCCCTCCCCGCTGAACGGGCCAGGATGAGCGGCGAGGACGGGAACGAGGAGTTCTACCGGCAGCTGCAGCTCCAGCAGCAGTACGAGGCCGAGCCCGGCGGCGAGGGGGAGGCTGACCCCTTCACCTACGTGGACCCGGCCGACGGGGCCGCCTACGAGTGGGACCGGGAGAAGAAGGCCTGGTTCCCCAAGGTGGGTGCGGGGGCCGCCGCCGCGCTCCCTGAGGGGCGGGCGGGCGGGCCGGCCCGGTGCCCCCTGCCCGGCTTGAGGAGCGGCCTCTTCGCCTGGTTGCGGCCTTCTGTGGGGGAGCCTGGCGGGGGGCCGGCGGCGTGCCCAGGTTCCCCCCACGGAAGGGTGAGAAAGAACAGTTGATGTTGGAGCTCTTCAGCGCCGGGGTGCCTCGCTTGTCTGGATGCGGCCGAATCCGATGCAAAGTCCCTGTGGCACTGAAACACTCTTGTTTTGCAGGCAAAACCACGGCAGCTGGCGTTGCCTCCGTCTGTAACCCAGCTGGCTGCATTCTGTTCTTTTGTTGTGAAGAGCCGTAGGTTGGCTTTTCTCCTTGGCTGTGAATCTGTAGAATTGCTCAGGCCCGGCATGAAGTCACAGTTATATTTGTGGATACTAACAAATCGGTACTGACGTTGATGTGTTTAGGTTTCTTTATCATGGGAGCTGAGGTTATCTGTATTTTTCTGTTGGCAGTGAAGAAGTGAACTACTTTATTAAGAGACCTACTTGAAAATGGACTAGCATATCCCTCTTCTCTTGTTATCTGAAAATAATGCATGTGTAAAGATGCTTTCCTTCTTATTAAGTCTTGGAAGTGCACTTGAAAATTAAGTGTATTTGGCTTAGAGGCATTCCACAGGATGGAAACACATTACAGTTTTTCCTCTTGTGTTTTTTTTTTTTTTAATTAAATATTTTAAGTACAAAAAGTCAACTTGTTATAACAATGTCGTTCTTCAAGGTGAGAAGGAACATAGATTTAACGTGCTGATCTGTAGAGAAGGCTCCGGGGAGACCTTATAGTGGCCTTCCGGTATCTGAATTGGGCCTACAAGAAAGCTGGAGAGGGATTATTACAAGGGCATGTAGTGATAGGATGAAGGGTAATGGCTTCAAACTAGAAGAGGGGAGATTTAGATTGGATGTTAGGAAGAAATTCTTTTCTGTGAGGGTGGTGAGCCCCTGGCCCAGGTTGCCCGGAGAAGCTGTGGCTGCCCCATCCCTGGAGGGGTTCAAGGCCAGGTTGGATGGGGCTTGGAGCAACCTGGGCTGGTGGGAGGTGTCCCTGCCCAGGGCAGGGGGTTGGACCTAGATGATCTTTAAGGTCCCTTCCAACCCAAACCATTCTATGATCTACAAGTGAAATAGTAGTTTCATTGCTATGTGACAATGAATGAGGGCAATTACTTAATTTAGAAATATTACAACATTTTATAGCATGTACTTCATAAATGTAGTGTGCCAGTTCTTATTTGCGGCTCTGAATTCATTGCAATTCAGAGAATCTGAGTGAGAATGAAGCCTCTAGTGCCAAGTTTTTGTGTGTGTAAACCTGGTAAGGTGTCCATGTAGCAGAGGGCTTACGAAGGGATAAAAACATGTGAAAAATGCAGACTCACAAAGTGAGTGGAGAGCTTAGTACCCCTGGCTCCCAGTGGAGTGCTATATCCAGTAAGCACAGTAACTTTTAAAAGGGTTCTTTTTTTTATTATTATTTTTTTTATTTCTGTCTGGAGCATTGGTCTTTCCTAAATGCCTCAAATATCTACCTTGGAAAGGAGACAACGTTAAGGGTTGGGCAGATTATATAGGAACAGCAAAGTTCATTAGTAAATACGATGTATAGTAGAAGTTGGTAAAGAATCGTTGTGAAACTCTGTGTTATAGATAGGTCACTGAGCTCAATATCACAGTGTCTCTGGTTACTTAATTTTGCTGATGATTATTCAACAGAGTGTTTTATCAAAATAGATTTAAGAGACCACGGGAGCCAGAAATTGTAGTTCTTCCTTTGTTCCATGAACGCTAATAAAATTCCTTATCTCTGTTCTCTGGCAAAAGATTAAGTAATCATCGTCTACAGACTGGTATTGCACTGCTGCTCTACGTTGGGAATAGAGTAGCTGCTGAGCTTCTTCTAAAGCATATTTCAAAGCAGTGCAAAAAGTTAACGATGTTAACTGTCAACGTTCCTCAGAAAAATTTGGAAAAGTCAAGTATTTAATAAAAGTGATTGCAACTTTATGTATTATTTAATTATTTTTCTTTCAATGGTACTATATTGAAGGATGCCAACTTTTTATAGTCCTCCGTAAACATAGCACAAAATCACATGTTGAATTCATCTGCCTTCCTTCATCACTTACTATGAAAAAACTGGCGTTGGATGTCTTTGTGAGCGTAGAGTATCTGTTCTTCATTTGGTTAATCTATTCCTTTCCATTTCAGTGTGACCTGTAGTTAATTAGATGCTAGCATGTCCTGTAGTATTGTATTTCTTTTCCTATAAGCTTAATTGCCCCAAACTGTACAACTGTGTGGGTGTGGAGATAGAACTGATCTCTTTCTGTGATGTTCTCCACCAGAACTGGATTGAAGCCCCAAGTAAGAAATTCTGTGAGTGCTTGTTTTCCATGCAGGCATAGAATGACATAAGTTCCAATAAAAGCCTTTATACTTGTATAAATTCCTTTGTGCCAGCAAAAATGCATTATAAAAGGAAGTAGTTGTAATTCTGTATATGGTAGGATGATAGCATATAAAGAGGGGGAAAAAAAAATCTTTGTTTTTGACTGGCAAAATTTGTCAGTCCATGGTAGGTAATTTGCTAAGAATAAATTTAGCTTTGCATGAGAATACGGTGCCACTGAAGTTGAAAAATAATACTGCTGCAGGAACGTGGCTAGTTGTTGCAGGTTTAATCACTAATTTATCAGTAGTTTCTCTAATAAAAATTAATAATATTGTTCACCAGAAAGTTTAAAAGCTTATTTCTCTGGATTTCATCAACTGTGAAACTAAGGGTTTGCTAAGATTGCTAGAGTCAAATATAATGAACCTTATTAGAACGCAGAGTATTCTTTTCTTCCTTTCTCTTGACATTGCGTTATGTCATGTCTGTGAGAGCAGCCACTTACATTCCTGATTGAGGTGTGTTGCAAGTCTTGTTTAACACAGGAGCTATTTTATGCTAAACTTTCAAGTTATATAGGGTTCCACAGCCTCTTGTGTTACTCATGACAATCCTGTTAACTGTCAGTTCTGCATTTTTGATTTGTCGTAATAAAAGCTTAGAGTTGAAACATCAAGCTTCAAATCACTATGGAAGATATGACATGGCATTGTTAACATTGACACTTACCACAGTCTGTTGTGCCGCTTTCTTACAATAGCTTAATGACTTTAAGTTTTGTTCCCTTTTGAATACAGATGAAGCAAGTGCAGCACAAGTCCCAGTCAGATAAAGTTTTCAAACGTTAAGGCTCAGCTTTGGGAATAAATCATTTCAGAGTGCGTAACTTCAGAAGATACTTTATAGTGCAGTGATGCTAGCAAAACCAGCTCTGATGTATGCTATAAATGTGGAATAACCTGCATGTACATCATGTCTTTGCATGTTATTGCTAGTGGCTAGTATTAGAATTTTCCTGGCTGGAAATACTGCGTGTAATTTGTCGGGTGTTTTTGGTTTGGTCTTTAAAAGATAAATGCTAGCCAATGTTACATTTTATCCAAATACAATCTCTCTCTAGAAAAGAGCGAGCTAATTATTTATCTCTTGGTAGGATATAAAGTAGAGTATTTGGCCTTATAAACAGTGTGTTAAGATCCCTCTCTGTCTAAGTGCAATATTTACTGTCTGTCAACACAAACATATGTTGTCTCTGAAAATGTTTCTGTGAACAGGCAGATGCCTACAAATGTCAGTCGTTCATCATCTGTGAATAAGTTGTTGGCTTACCTTCAGTGTCACTGTATCTCTTCAGTGTGGTCAGGGTTTTTGCCCTTCAGGCAAATCCAATTTAGGTTGAAAGCAGAAAGCTTTGCATGAAAAAAGGCAGAACTTCTGTAATATTTGTTAAAAAGCTTCCTGTGCTGTATGAAATTAGCATGTTAGTCTAGTTCAGGTAATGCGTACACTGATTGTTTTTGTTGTGTGTGTAGCTTTACAAAGATGATTTAAAAAAAACTGTTATTTTCTATGTTGCCAGATTAGAAAATGACCATGATCAACGCACTAACATTAAAATGCTTACAAACCTGAATTTGTAGACCTTTGGAATTTTGGATTAATTTTCCTAATTTCTTGTCAGATAACAGAAGATTTCCTGGCAACATATCATGCCAACTATGGCTTCCATGGAGATGATACAGACAGTTCATCTGCTTCTGGCACAGCAACCGAAAGTAAGCAACCAGTAGCTTCTAAGACATCAGGAACACAACCATCAGCAAACGAGAAAGGACCAAAACAAACAGATCCAAAACAAAAAGCAGAAAAACGGAAGCTTGAGCCAGGTAAGTGCCAAAGGGTTTCCCTCTGTGTAGGCTGCAACTTGTGTAGTACTGAGTGGAACCTGACAACCGTTCAGTGTCATCATGTACAGCAAAGATATAGGTTGTTCTGAAAATTTCCAGAAAAATTTTAAAATTGTATGGTACTTCAGAGGTATCCTCCTAAGCCCATGTAGAAGGTGGGGAAAAAAGCAAATTAAGGTGTGTTCAGAGCTTTTCCTGTGGGCAAACAAAAATTCTTAGAAATCTGATGGAATGTGAACATTAGAGTGTGCTCCCGTGTTTAATATATTGGCACAACTGAATTAAAACTCTGTTTTTAGGATGGTTTCATGTTGAAGAAGACAGAAACACAAATGTTTATGTGACTGGTAAGTAGTAGCATTTATTTCTCTCCTTTGAGCTAAGGATGGTAAAAGGGACTCGTATATGTCTCACTGGCTTCTAACATTACCTATTCAGTTTGCCACTTGCAAGCTACTTAATGTTATTTTCCTGACTGCATAATGTCTTTGTGACCTTGCAGATGTGTGAAGGTAATATAAGGGACATATTCCATGCTTTTATCTTTTAAATGTGATATTCTGTGAGCTGTGTCAGCCAAGTCACTAATTTACTATTTTTTTAAGCAAGCTACAGCCAAGAAACATAATCTTTGCAAAGTCCTAAAGAATATTGACTATATATATCACTTAATGTTTTAATCTCTAATTTTTCTTTGATTTTATAAATACATAATTCAATTATTAGATAAGAAGGAGGAAACAGTAAATACAAAAAAACCCCTAGAAATTGAATGAGCAAGTAACAGGGAAGCTCAAATGAAACTATCTATGTGTTTATTATGAAATTTTATTTTGGATGTTGGGGTGCTATCTTTAGGTGCATACACAAAGGTACATTTGGTGGTTCTGAGCAGTCACAGAAATGCACACAGTTGAATTCTCAGAAATCTTTATCCAGGCCAAACTAGCGTGGAACATTCACATAATTTTCTCCCTCCATTTTGTTTTTGTTTTATTTTTTTTTCTTGTACTCAATTCAAAGTTCAGACTTTGAAAACTCTGTATGTTATCAGTTGCTTTTTTTTGTCGAATTTATGGATGGATAAAATAGTTGTCTGTGTATAGATTGGGGTAATTTTTTTTTGTCTCCGATCACTAGAGGTGCAGTGGAACTTAAAACTTGGGCAGGATAGTTATGTTTGTGTAGGCCATTGTGTCCACTGCAACGTCAGTATCATGTGTAGTGCTAAAGCTCTAGGCCTGCATATTAGGGAGCACACCTATTAAAAAGTAAAAGAATTTTCAAAGTGCTGGTATGAAGTAATGCTTAAAACGTAATATCGAAAATGTTGGTCCCAAGGGCAGTATGTAAAATATCGTCCTTAATTTTGATATGTTTCATTTAAAGAAACACTGTGAGGTTTTTGTTCTAATGAGGTTTAAAAAAAAATTGAACATCCTGAAGCCTTCTGTTTTAATTTATTTTGCAGGTTTACCACCGGATATTACTAAAGATGAATTTGTACAAGTCATGTCAAAATGTGGCATCATCATGCGAGATCCACAGACAGAAGAACACAAAATCAAACTTTACAAAGATAAGGAAGGAAATCTTAAAGGAGATGGGCTCTGTTGCTATCTAAAGGTCAGTGGTGCAATGAGATGCAGATTTCCTTCCCATTGAAGATACTTTTGGGCATTGTTTCAGAATCACATTCAAAAGATTCTTGAAATATCTAAAGTATAACTTAAAATGTGTCGAAAGTAAAACTTAAAAGGTGTCTGTTTTATTCCAGAACTGCCCACATATCTGCTTGTGCACCTCATTCGTTTCCTCTTAACCACCCCCACCCTCCCCCTGAAAATATCTGTAATACCTGCTGGATATGTCTCTACGTGTTCCTGTCTTGGGTGCCACTGATTATGGGGTGAAATGGGGAACGTCTTCACCTTTTACTTTCAAAGTATGCTACTATGTGGCCAAGAATACAGAAATAAAAAGACCGGAAGGAACATACTGTAATGCTGTATTTACAGCGTTTGGTTGACAACTGGTTAGGTTCAGAACTGTTCTTGCATTCTGTATTAGCCTATAAAAGTTTAGGCTGCAATACTATTTCCTTCATGGCTCTCACTTGTGAAGCATTCGGAAAGTTACTGCTTGCAAGTGCAGTCTGCTTTAATTCTGCAAGAAGCACCAGGCAGTACTGAATTAACTTCCTGGTAGTCTATGCTAGTTTTGTAATTTTGGTAGTTAGGGCTGTTTAGTGCACAAGTATAAAGACAGTCTGTGCTCTAAAGGACTTTTAGGAAAACATTAAAAAATACTTAAGAGCCTCAAAGTCTGCTGTTGTTGGAAGAGTGATAGAAGCTTTATAGAAAATCAGCCCCCTGAAATTTTGTTATTCTCGCTTTTAAGTTCATCAGCTTACTTGGCCATTGCAGATCAGTTTTTATGACATAGTGAATGAAATGTGTGCAGTTGCTTTTGGGAGCATTAATCCACTATAACAGTGGTGAAGAAATACTGGGTTTCGGAAAAAAAAAAGCGTTGCCAGCTCTTGTGTCAAGAGACTCGAGGAGATGTGGCATTATGTTTTTCAGTGAGAGGGAATTGATTCTTAGCCACGATATGCTTAAATGTTACTGGAATAATTTGACTGTGCCATGTGCTTTAAAGCTTGTGTTCTGTTTTATCTCCAAATAGAGAGAATCAGTTCAACTTGCATTGAGACTCCTGGATGAGGCAGAAATTAGAGGCTATAAATTGCATGTTGAAGTTGCAAAGTTTCAACTGAAGGGGGAGTACGATGCAAGCAAAAAGAAGAAGAAATGTAAAGACTACAAGAAGAAGCTGTCTCAACAGCAGAAGTTTGTATTTTTTGTTTCAGTAAAATATTGCTTGAATTCTAAGTGCTGTTAGTAAAGCGCTGCTTTCAAATGCAAAGCTATGAGTTATGCAAAAATCGAAGTCTTACCTGACAGTGAAATAGCTTAAATATCACATATTTGGAGGGGAGGAACTTCTGAATTAAATGTTGACATAATGAACTTCTTCATGATTGACACATTAAAATAATACATTGGTGTTGTGGTTCTACCTCAGACCAGGACACCAGGGGAACCATGGTCCTTTCAGTTATAGAAGAAATTATTACAACTTTTGGAAGATAAAAGACTTTTTTCTTTTTTTTTTTTTCTTAGTGTGTGAGTGTGTAAGTCCTATCACCATATCTAGGCTTACTTTTTTAAGGCACTAACACTCTGGCTGTACAGACATATTGTTTGTACCATACTTTACTCGCTGCAAAGGGCAAGAGATGCTAGCTTCTGTATAAGGACATACTAAAATACCTCTGTAGATTCCCCCGGACCCCTCTCTCTGGTCTAAGATATGCCGTTTCTTTAATTGTACGCAGATTCATTGCTTTTGTCACTTAAAAACTGTTTTTCTGCCTTTCGGAACCAAGAAGATGCGGATTAAAGAAGAAAAAAAATTAAGTGTATAGGACTCAATATTTTAACAAAAGCAGCATTCCACTAAACATTCTAAATAGTAATGCAAAAAAGTATTTTGCCAGAGTTAAAGGGAATGAAGTCTACTTGGCATCTTATCAATTAAAAATAAAAGCCACTTGAAATGTATCTACTTCAGAGATACATTGCTAGTTCTTGCTGTAAGATGTCTCCAGTGTGGGGAGAGGTATGAAAATAATTAACTTGCATTTGACAGCAATTTGTGTGAATAAACTAACCTCAGTTGGCGTTCCTTTTGAGTTGAAGAGCATAACTTAATTGCTGCTACCTTCATTGGAAATCCCAGTCATCTTCAGCTGAAGTAGCAGATACAAGAAGGACCTTAAACAAGACTTTTTTCCCCCCAAATATAATATTTTGAGATTTAGAAGTGTAAGTGAACATGTCCTTTTTTTGTAATAGGATGTGAAGTAGGCATTTCTACCAGAAGTCATGGAAGAGATGCCCTGAGTTACACTGCTAGTTTTTGGCAGTAGCTCTGTACACAGTGGAACAAAATCCATCTTGCAGCAATGCTTGTGTAAGACTGAAGGTGTTCTTACCTGTTTATTTAAATAAAAGTAGTTAAATTTTACCAAAGGGAATAGTGGCTCTCCTCTTTTACAAAGTGAGTTAGGAAAAAATTGTGAAATGCTGACATTTTTATCATACTTGGCAGCAACTGGTTCCCGTATCTGAGCTGATAATTAAGAAGGAAGTAAAACTTGAAGATTATTTTTTCAGTGTTTAAGAAAATGCTGTGATTCTTAAGATAATTTATAGTCCCTCTATGAGCATTTAAGTACCTTAAAATCTCAACTGCTTTGTAGGAGAAGTGGTAAAACTGGATGATGATTGCATTTTTTAGAAGAGCAAGTTAATTCTTTGTGTCAAAATACATGTTTTGGTTGATGTATTGCAAAAAATGCCAAATTAATGATTTTTTTTCAACAAATACTTGTAGAAACTGAAGAGAGCCGCAACAATATCTTCTTACTGTTGCTTCATTTCATTAGACAGCTGGATTGGAGGCCTGAGAAGAAAGATGGCGCAACTCGAATGCGACATGAACGCATCGTTATTATCAGGAATATGTTTCACCCAAAGGACTTTGAGGTAAGTGGATGCAGTTTGCTACTGTTGATTGTGCTGTTATTGTCTGTACTTTCTGCCGTTAGAATTTTAGCAAAATTCTAGGCAGATGAGGACAACATTAAACTTACTGTTTGGGCAGGTTTTTTTTCCTGTGCCAAGTATGTTCAAAATTCATTCATTTATTTCCAAAAATTCAAGACATCAAAGATATGTATCTTTCCAGATTGGCGTTTTTCACTGTGTGTATCCTGACAATATTCCTTTTTGGGATAGAAAGAGGAGTAGGCAGTAAGTCTTGTTTTAGACTAGAGAAGTCAGCGCAAAAGCCTTATTAATAAGTAGTATTTATTAAATCCAAATAAGGGCTGTCTGTCAACTCCCAAGTGGCTTTGAAAGCACAGCATAACAACACTTAATTTCTAAACTCTTAGTAGATTGGCAGGTGCGTTCCATTGGTGATTGAGCAAAAATAAAGCTGAGAAGAAAGTGGTTCTGTTGAATCTAATCTCTGTGCTTGCATTGCAGGAGGATCCCTTAGTGCTAAATGAGATCAGAGAAGATCTGCGGACAGAATGTGAAAAGTTTGGTCAAGTAAAGAAGGTTCTCATATTTGATGTAGGTATTCTTTGCAGGTTGCTTTGGCAGAATTGATGTAATGTGGAACTAGGCAAAACATTTATGAGTGGAGCATTTATTTGGTTTTGTGTGTTTACTTTATGGAAACTTGACCTCATCTTCCACTATTTTAAAATTGTCTGTTTTGGAAATTAATTTATAAGCACCTATCTACTTAGCTGACGTGAAGGCAAACTCTAACTGTTCTCAGTAAATTGGATACATATTACAAGTTTGAGAGTTTATAAATACACTCATTTATAGCTAAACTAGCTGAAATATTTGTTTTCTGTGTTCAAAATGCCTGTTCTGTGTACCAATAGAATAAAATGTGTAACATTGCAAATGGAGTTTTTCAAACCTGATTGTGTATGATTAGGATGGAGCTGTATCCTGATGGATTGTTGTAAGACAATCTAAAGCACCTTGGAATACACTGTTTAGAAAACTATTAAATGAAAGTTGTCTCTCCTTACAGCGACACCCTGATGGCGTGGCTTCTGTGTCATTTAAAGAAGCAACAGAAGCTGATCTGTGCAAGCTAACTCTAAATGGAAGGTGGTTTGGTGGCCGTCAGCTCAGTGCTGAAACATGGGATGGTGTAACTGATTATCAGGTAGCCTTTTGTGGTCCTATTTCATCAAATATTTCTTCCAAACTGAAAGTCTGTTTTAATTTGAGAAATGCTTGGTGTTCCCATCCCCTTCCCACCCCCGCCCCATCTTGCTTCTTGTCAAAAACTGCAAGGATGTCTCAAAAAAAAAAAATCATCCTTAATTATTCAGTTTAGCAAAAATTTAAAGGACCTGCTTGATGTTAAAAATTGTGTGTTGGAGTTGTCAACTTAGAGGATTAGTCACTGGATGTACATACAGATTGTTAGTCCACAGTCAACAGCGCCTATTGAAGTCTTGAGATACCAGTTTGCTTAATTTTATCTGTGTAAGTATTCATTTCTACAAGCATGACTGTAATGATGCGTATAAATGTATCTTTATTAGGTGGAGGAGACTGCAAGAGAAAGGGAAGAAAGGCTCAAGGTGTGGGGATCGTTTCTAGAGGATCCTGATGCAAAGGAGCAGCAACCTACATCTGATTCGGATGCCGCAACAAGTAGCGTTAAACTGCCTGAAGGCAAACAACCTTCAAAAGTTAATGAGACATCTAAGGATGTAAATGATGAAGCCCATAAGAGGGAGAATAATGGTGAGGGCATTAATGAAGATGGTGCTCCATCTACAGACAGCAGCCTTGCAGGCAGCGATGTGGAAGCAGATACATAACGTCTTTAATGCTTTACGACAGCATGGGTTTTAGGGTGATGTTTGAGTTTATCCCTTTCTTCAGGGTGACTGCAGACAATGTTCGTATGAATATATGCATATTAGAATGTCATCAGCTGTGTGCTTTGAAGTTTTCATTAAAAGCAGTATTTAATGAGATTCTAAAAGTTTGTATTAATTGGCTGTTCAGGTAAAGTAACTCAAGTTGCCAAGAATGCAGTAAAACTCATCAGGCTTCTTTTGTTCTAACTATGCTTGTCAGTGTTTCATTATGTAAGTGTGAAATATGTTCCAACCCTTAAGTTTATGTAACTATGTGTAACTTAAGTAATGCAAAGCTATTACAAGATTTGTGGCTTTTCCTGTTAATTTTCCTGTACCCCTTGGAGCTCGGTATCTCATCCTTAAAAATGATTCTTGTCCTGAGTGCTTTGGATCATTTTATGGAACAGATGCTGTGATGCACGAAGGGTGAATGCATTGGATATGTTGCTGTGCATTAAGTGGCAAATGATAAGAGCCGTACCAAGTCGCAAACTTGAAGGAAGTGGAAAACAAACCAGGTTGCCAGAGCCAAGACGAGGCAAACTGAGTGAAGGTAGATTATTAAATCACAGCATTCAGTTAATTATTTTTTCTTGCCCTGTTTAGATCTTTTCTTGATGCTTAGATCTTCTGTTGAGGCTGGAATTATGGCAAGGAGACTAGAAATGCATGAGCACACACATTCTAGGCCATAATGAATTAAGACTGATCTTAAACTCTCATGGTCTGTATGCACTAGGTATGCAAAATAGCCTTTGGATTGATGTGTTGGCTTTGTTTAGTTTTGCTTTAATATTAGAGTAAGCATTTTTGTTTCACTTTGTTAGATGATGAGTGTGAGTTCTCTTCAACGTTTTAGTTCAGACTTTTGTGCTCTTTGAAGGGGCGACGATCTCCCATATTTCATAAAATTGAAAGGCTTTTGGCAACTTGAACTACAATTTGTTGTGCAAAAGTTAGAATACTTGAAATTATGTTTTCAAATAATATTCTTTTATATGGAAAAAAGCAAATGCTAGCCCTCTTAGAAATATTTCCAAAAGCAAGGCTTTAGAAGACATTCTAACTTTACGTATCTTAATAAGTGGCAGGCTTTCAAAAATAACTTTAGGGGAGCTGTTTTGGGCGTAGTCACTGTTAATTTAGAATCCCATTATTTTGATACCTTAGGGTAGAAGAATACAGACTTAGGCACTAAGCAATTAAAATACTAGTGCTAAATTCATAGCACGCTGTTCATGTGGATGGTTACTAGTGCACATTTATAAGGAGAATCTTTTGAATTTTTTTAAATTCATATTGGATTGCAAGAAACCATAAATGCTAATTCTTATATTTCCATCCTGAAGTGTTCAGAATACTCTGGAAATCGGTATTTTCCAACTTTGTGCTCTGAGATTACCATCTATATTTTTTTCTAGAAGTCTGTGTGGTACTCTAAATTTGTTTGGGTTTTTTTTAAAATTGATATGTGTGAGTAGCTATGCCAACCAGAGCACCTAAGTTAACACTTGCCACTGTGGTTATAAATTATGCCTATTTGTGGCAAAATGTTTGGTCTTGCAACACAGGTGACATTTGAATTCGGGGTTTAAAAGTCGAGGGGTTCATTTTAAGCTGGCGTGACTAATTTCCCGGTTTGAGTTGCATTACAAAAAGAGCTGTACTGCCAGCCGAGAAAGACCATTTTCTCATCTTTGCAAGTGTGCAAATTGTACGTTTCAGCAAAGCAGGTGTTCAGGGAATCTGAAATGCTGCCTGGTGCGTAGCTGCACGTAGGGGTATATTCACATTACATCTCCGGGTTGTGTTGGTTCTGCCTTAGTTACTTTATTGGTCATAAGCACCACAGACCTTTGAGGGCTGAAGGTTTGGGCATACGAAGAGTGTGATTTAGTGCGGTGGGTATTGCTTTCCGTGCTCCTTTTCTTCCAGCTTCTAGACTCCAGGCTTTAGATCTGTTAGACTATTGTGTTTTGTTAGCTTTTTTGTTTTTTAAGAGAGCCTAGTCGTGTAACACTCTACGCAGTTAAATCGCCTGTTTTACAGTGGAATTGCAACGATATAGGGAAACTGTTGATAAATGTATAAATATTGTACAGTTCTATGAAGCCTTATCATGGTATCAGATATAAAAAACAAGGTTAGTGTTAGTGTTTGAAAAAAGACTGAAAAATAAAGTATCATTATATGTGCAGTAACCTTCCTCTCTCCAATTGATGTACAAATTTGATTGGCTTCCTTCAAAAATGAGACGTGATGTTAAGTCTTTCCACCTTTTCCTCTAGACTTCACAGTGAAGTAGAGCACCAACAAAGACTGAGACCAAACGCTTTTCTGGCTTTCCTATTAACTAGGATTCTTACGAAAATAAAAGCTGTTTTTCCATGCAAATACGTTGTTCTGAAGTGCGGCATTACACTCAAACTGGTATTTTCCTTTTTGTCTACCTCTGTTACTCCCCAGTAAAATGTAAAAATATATTTTTATAAACTATTCCTTGAGTTATTGAGGCATTTAATAGTCTATGGAGAGGTTAATGCAGCTGTAACTTTTCTTTTCAGCAGACTTTCATTGAGACCGAATTCTTTTGATGTTTTCCTTTTTTAAATGATGAAAATTTTTATAAATTAATCTGAACATAAATTAAAACTTTTCACAAAAGTTAAAATTACTATTTTGACGTATGATGATGAAAATCTTGTAGTATAGAGCAGTGATGTTTGATACCAAATTTTAAGGAATTGGAGGCTGAACAAGCTGAGTTGATTTTTAAACTTGGATTTTTTTCTGACTGAACAGCATCATAAGTTGGTAAGAAGTTAAAACCCCAACGCAATTTTCACTATATTTGTTGTCTAATTAATAGTGCTTTCTGATGACTTGTCTTGCTCATTAGAAGTGACAAAATCAACCTTTTTGCTTAGTTTCTACTTTTTCTTAGGTTCCATCCCAGTGTTGCAGTATACTGCGTGTTCCTTCGTCCCTAGGCTTTTGGCGAGAGGTTTGTTTTGAGAACAGCTGTCTCCTTCCCTCTGTATATTGTAAAAACAACAACTAGCAGCAGGTTGAAACAATTTGTGGATGATCATTGCTGCTCAATTTTGAACTAGAGAAATAGCTATTTCTGCTTATTCGCAGAGTGTAACAAAATGGATGTCAAGCCACTTAAATATAACAGCAGGGAAAGAGCATTAACTGGTATTTCAGCATAATTCGGCATAGATAATCACTTTCTTAACCATGCAATATAAAATCAGTTGCTTAGCTTTAAGATAGATTGGTAGTTTGCTTTACAATCAAATGCTATTTAGTGGTTTGCTGGCAAAGTAATTGTACGGAGGTAGAAGCATTCATCAGAGATGACATGGTTTGAGGAGCGTGGCCAAGGTAGACATCTGGAAACAAAAAGCCCCAAAAGAAAAGGCACAGAAGTGGTAGCAGGTTCTCGAATGTTCATATACAGCTGTAACGAGAGAATTAGTTTCATTTTGCATCAAAATGTTTATCTGTTTCTCCTGCTGACTTTTTTTAATTACTTTTTTAATTGAATTTCAGTCCCTCGTACAACTTACATTTTGTATAAGGATTGCGATTCACTTAAAATCATTAGTATGTTAAATGCAGTGCATTTTGGCTAAAACATGTCCTAGACATTATTCAGTTAAGGTTAATCTATTTACAATTGCAAATACTTAATTCGCTTAAGAAAATTTAAAAGGTATTGGGTGCTTCATAGAAACCCAACCCTGCCTTTAAATTTTCCGGTAAAATCGATATCCATCCCCTGAATTCTTGAGCTGTATAACCTAACTACATTCTTAAACAAACATACCTATGGATTTTAATTGGATTTTAAATTCTCACTTTTATTTCTGAATTTGAGGAAACATACTGCAGTATGATAAATGAATTATGGAAGTTGTGTACTTGTGTTGATTTAACTTGTGTGTATTTTAGTGCTCATTATACAAGGCTTGAAGTCTTACTGTCAGGATACTCTGAAAGTTCTGTAAAATATTTATAGAATTATGAAATCTTTTGCAGCAAACTGTTTTTTGCTCATTCTGTACTATGAAAGTATATTGTTAGATTAAACTTTTCAGTAAGTTGACTTGGAATTTTTCTGCCAGGTTATTTTATTTCGATAAGATAAATTGATCATTTTCATTTATCCTTTAGAAAACCAACATTTAAAAAAAAAAATCATATTTGAATAATATCTAGACCTGTGACGGCATCTGGGAATCCCTTGATTTGTCTTCAATTTTGTTTCTTAAAGGGGTTGTGTTTTATACTACCTTTTTAATAAACAAACTCGTGAACAAAACAAGTCTTTTTTGGTTAGTTTTGAGATAACGTATTTGCCTTACTTTCTTTCCCCCAGTAAAAGATACCATGGCATTTGGTGCCCAGTGACTTCAGTTTATAAAGCCTGTGTGTTAACAAGCCAGAGCTTTCCAGCTGGAATCCGGTGTACATGTTGCTGGAACTGTAAGTGTTCCCAGTGGGACATCGGTATTTGTTCCCTCCTTGGGTTTCGTTTCGGACTTAGTTCTGGCTCAGTGTGTTAATGGGCCCTGTGTGTAGGGAAAAGGAGCGGGAGTGACTGCAGATACTGTAGCTGTAATTGAGATTGCCAGGGGGCGGGGGGGTGTGTGTTTGTTAAGGAGAAACCAGAATTTCAATTTTTATTCTTAGAAATGAAGATTATTTTTTATTATTATTATTTTATTTTATTTTCTTCAAAGCTTGACACTTTGAATGCTTAAAAATCCCTGGAAACCAGTTGTTTCAATTCCTATACAACAGAGGGACAGGGCTGATAATCCCATTTTCACCCAGTACTTTGAGGTGTTCACCTAGGAGCTTTAGACTCGTGCCGGCTAACAACTTTACGAGTGCTTTAACTGCCCAGCCTAAGAGGAAATTCTTGAATGTGTCTTGAAAAGCCGTAGCGGAAGAAATCTCCGCTGTATGAGAGTTTTAAAAAAGGGTGTCAGAGAAGGACTGATGGAGGTGTTGAGGGCACTTGCCCTGCTGACAGACTGGAATCCGGTCCATCTCACAATGAAATTGTGTTTATGCAAAGAGTGTGTCAATAAAAGACTAAGCACCTTCCTGGGAAATGTTACAGCCTGGTAGTTAAGTTGTTCTGGGAGATGGCAGAGGGTGGATTCTTAACTCTTTAGGCAGAGGGAATTGGATTGTGCTCTCCTACTTTCTGGGTGAGTAAACAAACTCTTAAGCTACTGCAATAAAAGACATAATGCCACCAGTTCGGTGACTCTAGTTCCCCGGTGTATTTTTTCCAACTGAGACTGGCAAATTTGACCCCGATTCAGCATTTCTGGAATGGCTGCAATTTGGTAATTTTGGTTGACTTACTACAAAAGAACCCCAAACTACCTGTTCCTTGCTACAGCCCTTACAGGACAAGAATGATATTTTTATTTTTTGAAGATTTCTGTGAGCATTTAAACAGATCCAGCAAAGAAGAGAGAGGAAAATCGGTTATCCGGTTTATCTGGACTGGAGACAGGTGATATTTTCCTTCTTGTAGATGTTTGTAGTTACCCACTTAGTACTGAAAATGCTGTAACCTGGCGTAGGAAAGTCCTTTCTGATCCTGGCCGAGTTTGGTTCTCTGCCATAACTTGTTTATCATCTTCCCCTGAAGTCTTCTGATGTCCAGACGCTGTTGTCTTTATTATGTACACATTGTCATAAAAAAAAAAAAAAAAGGCAAAACCCAAAGCCTACTTACAATCTTATTTTCCTCATTCCTGAAACCTCCTAACCTGGTTGACTTGTTGGAGTGCATTTCATGCATTCTTAGCAGATGGGCTGAAGGAAACGCCTAGTTCACTGGCAGCTAGAGGCTAGAAAGCGTGTAGGGAGTTCATGAACGCTGCTTGTCTCCTCCTGCAGTCGCTGCAGAGCGCACACGGCCTGCCGGGGGAAGGATCCCGAGCTGCTGGACACAGCATGACCGTGGCAAATCTTACTGGAGTGACACCGCTCGTGACAGTGAGTTAAGGTAAGAGAATTCCCTGAGAATTTCAACCTGTGCTCCCTGGCTTTCTCAAATGTTCCCTGATTTGAAAGATACTCCGTGAAAGAGAATGCCTGCTTGTTAAATCATTGCCTAATATTTGGGAAGTGGAAAATTTTAAACTTTATTTATTTTTTTCTTTATTTGGGCTGTGTGAAATAGAGAACAAAGAGTTCCCTGTCTGATGCTACAGTAATGGGAAATTAATACTACTAGCAAGAGTGAGGAATGTGAAAAATGTTATAAAGTATTGTCTCTTGTGGCTCGCAGTCAGCCACCTTGTCTCTTAAGCCTGTGTTGACCACGCATCCATCCTTGTTAACCTGAAGGACAAATAACTTAGACAATTACTGGCACTATTTTGCCGTAATTAACCCTTCCTGAGAGAGGTGAGCTGAGTCTGTTTCATCCTGAGCTCCACTTCTACTATATTTTGACAAGAGACACAAATCGGAAGGATTTCTGCCTCTTTTTGCAGACTTTCTGCTGGAAGATGGAAGAATGGGAAGTTCAGGTAACCAAGACCAATCTCCAAATGCTCCAAATCTTAAGTCCTGGCTCTTGGGACATCAGATTCCTCAATGTGCATAAGATCGTTGAGAGGACTGAGATGTAACCTAGGTTATATCCAGCCTTCTTATGACTACTTGTTGAAAAGCACAAGAGGTTTTTAAGGGAAATGAGAAAAAAATAGATAAATGACCAGCCTTTCTTTAAAATAACGTATTATTTTTCTAGCATTGTTAACTACTGTGGTTACAATTCACACAAGCAAAACAGCTGCTGCACCCCAATAAACAGTGCTAAAGGAGCTTACAATTAATGTCACGAGCAAGTTAAGCATGTTAATAAAGCAGTACAAAGATGCAACGGCTGAGCGAGGCACAGGAAAAATAGACCTCTGGGCCAGAGCTAATGCTTTGGAAATTGTATGTTGCCGTGCAGTGGTGGAGCAGAGTGGGAAGAGCTGGTTTTGCTGCTTGCTGTCGAGATGGCCTGATGTAGTCCTTTCTCGGGCCATACGGTCACTGAGAAAGCCGAGTTTTCACTACCTGCTTTGAATTTTCCATGGCAAGCCTTGGCCTCCAGCTGAGCAACCAGAAGGTTTCTTAAGCTAAACAGCGGGGTGCTTTCTGAAACAAGAGTGGGCAAAAATAGTGTCTCTTCCTGGGCTTGAAGTTCTTTCAGTTGTTTGGCTGGGATGTGCTGGTTCCTGCTCCCCTCATTTGCCTTGGAAAGGTGCCTGTAAATCCAGGAGGAAGGGTTTTTGGTTTAAGTTTCAGCGTTTGGGAAAGTTTGGTCAGTTTTAAAGTTCTGAAAGACGGTCTTCTGAATCAGACGACTGTTACAGAGCATCCCCTTGAATTTCCTAACTGGTGCCCAACCTGTAACTGTCCCATCCCCACCGCTGTGATGAGGTGGGCCAGAGGTTGGAGCTGGGGAAAGAATGCAAGAAGGACAAAGCAATAGAAATGCTAAGACGAGGACTGAGGAACTCTTGAGTTTGAACATAAATTGGTAGTTGATGACAGGGGACTAGGGCTAGCTGAGCGAGGGGTCACGAAGAGAGAACGCAACAGAGAAATAGGTAGAGCTAACAAGCAAAACTAGACGTAGAAGCAGATGACAAACATGGACAAGAATTTTGTAAATGAAGGCTTAAGATTAAAAAGGGAGACGGATTATGGCTGGATAACCTTAATCCTCATATTTCTTAATGTCTGAATACTTGGCTTTGCAGCCTGAGCGGTCTTTTCATGTGTAAGAAACAGGGAGCGTTTGGAGGCAGCCTTTGCAGGTACTTCAGAATACCCTTCGAGACACAGATGAATGCAATGTTTATGGGGAAGCTTCTGGGCATTGGAGGGTTTATGATTAGAAAAGAAATCAGATAAATGTATTGGAATAGCTTAAGCAACGCTGTGTATTGCAGGGTTAGTTGGATGGAAACACAAATCTAATGATTCATTACGTTTTGCGTGATACAACTGGCTATCGGCCGAAGGCTTCCCCGGTCTCTGAAAAAATAACAACCTTCTTTTTGCTACCAGGGTAAATCAGTTATGCTGTGCGGTGTGATGAGCTGACAGTGAGACTGGAAAATTGAATAGAACCAGCAGGCCCTTCTCGCTGCATTCACAGCCTGAGCATTGCTAAATCTGATTTTGATTACAGCAGAAAATATGAGCTCTGGTTGTAGAACTAGCTCCCCTGCGGCCAGAAACTGCACAAATGCATAAAAACGACGCTTCACCAGGGCAAGCAGTGACATTCCTTGTCCTACTCTTACCATATCTGGCAGCAGAGATTTTTAAGGAGAACAAAAAGGAGTCTTACAGTCTTCTGTTGACTTCCTGCAAACTATTTTGGAGTAATTCCTGCCTTAAATCCGTAACTTCTGGTTGAGCTACAGTGTGTGTGTTTTAGCAGTCTTGCTACCAAAGCTTTAAGCAACTGGCAGGCCCGTCATGTTCTAGGTAAGTTGTTTCAACCAAAAAAAGTTGTTTCGTTTGGTGGGTTTTTTTACTTGAACTTGCCGTAATATGAATTTCCAATAATTTAATCTGTCTTTTTCTAACAGGTGAAACAACTAATTACTCTCAGAAGTCTTTTTCTTGTGAAGGTCTGGGCTGACAGTGATCAAGGTACTTTGAACTTCACCTTATCGAATGTTGTTATTATTTTTAAGTTCCAGTGAGGTTTTTCTTTAATTTGTTTTTTTACTCTATCAATGTGGGTTTGGAACAATGCAAAAAACCAGAATTGGACAAAGCCTTTTGATAAGTTCACCCTGAACTTCATCCAGGGCTAATGCCACCTCTGGATTATTTGTCCCGGTGCTTCAGTTCTTTTAGCACAGTTCCATCCTCGGGGCACGTTTGCACAGTGCTGGGCCCTAAACCCAGGGTTATGGAGACGGATGAGGGCAAAGTGAGAAATGAGAGCTGGTGAATAGATGTGCCCCTTTTATTTTTCAGTAGAGCCGATGCGATGGCATTGACAGGTATCTCATACAAGGTTGGTATCCATCAGAGCCTTTTTGAGCCGTTCACGGCTTTAAAGATGCAATATCCCTTACTAATGTCGCGTATTGTATGGTTATATCAAACTTAGAGTTCGCCAGAAAAAGATGCTGCTGTGAAGGAGTTAAAGATAAATAGGACTCAATTTGTCTGGGAGAAAGGGACTCCCATCGCAATTCTGAGAAATGCAATGCATGTTTATGGAAAGGCTTCTCTTTTTTGTTTTATATCTACTAAGATATCTGCTAAGGAAATCGGAAAAGAAAAGGGCCATGGAAGAAGCAGAAATCCAGATAAAAAATCTGATCTTAACAGTTCTTCTGGCCCTACCAGTTTCATGAGGAAGATGGGCCCACCGCTGACTGTGCGCTTTAAGTGGAATAGTATTTCTTTGACCGGTCTGTTGTGTTGTTTTTTTTTTTTTTTTTTTTTTTTTTGGCAGGGGCCGTTGGTTATTGAAAATGGAAGAAACCAGGAAGCTCTCTCCAAAGCCGTGTAAAAGCAAAGAACCCGTGAAAACAGAATGGGGGTCTCAGAGCGTTGTATTTACGTATTTCCAAGGGGATATTAACAGCGTGGTAGACGAACATTTTTCTAGAGCTCTAAGCAATGCCAAGAACCCACAAGACCTGAGCACAAAGCACAAGGGCGAGACTGTTGTCCTGAAGAACGGTGAGCCACTTTCTATGCCTGAGCGTGGTGGTAGACGGGGGTGACTAGCTTTCACTAAGGAATGTAAGATGCAGCGTGCTTAAATTTGGAATTGTGAGCAAATAGAAAGCAAGAGAATTGCGCTTGTAAAGCCCTGGGTAATGTAGCTGGGACTTCCTGGGTAAATCCCTGTGCTTGCTGGGATGCTTCCCAAGCTCTCCATGGGCCTGTTGGCAGGACCGGGTCCTCGTTTTCCAACCATGAGCCTCCATCACTGTCAGATGATGCATTAAGTGCATTATGTCTTAATTTGTTGTCTTTGCAAAAATATATTTGTCTAACCTTGCAAATGTTAAAACCGTGCCTGTGCTAGTGGCCTGTAAGAAAACATGTAATATTTATTTGAAAGTATCGGTGGTGGTGGCGTAGTCCACTTTTAGTATGAATTTGTGGTTGATTTTTACAACAAGCAGCACCAAAGCGAGTATCTATGTCTTTAAAAATGAGTATGCAATCTGGTAGCATTACCTTAGAAGTCCGTTGGAATTTGCCTTGGAAAAAAGTAAGAATTGATGAGACTTCAGATGCTTTCTTTCTCTTTTTAAGTAGATAGCATGTCTCCCCATCAGTGGAATTTCTCTTCACATTGCTCCAAACCATATCCGTCATCTTCTGCTACAAGCATGTCAAATTCTGGTCTGAATTTTTCTGCTGCTGGTATGGCAGGCCAATACCAGCCATCAGCTCCACGGAGTCATCCAACTCAGCCTGCAGATTTATGGCCCTTCCCTTCCATCGGGACTCCCAGTCTTACCAGTTCGGTATATCATCATGCCTTGCCTGACCTGCACGCGGTAGATGAACCGATCTCTGACAGGAAATACGGTTCTCTTCTTGGTCTTCTGCAACAGGAAAGGTGCCTGACATCCATGCAAGAATGTACCGTGAAGCAACACTCAAGTTCTGCTTGTATGACTGGACCTGCTAGGTTACAAAATATAAGCCAAAGTTCAGCTCCTGGGGGAGGTAAGGAAATATTTACTATCACTTTATCCTTTGGTGGCATCTTATGTAAAGAGACAAAATAATACAGCTTGTTCCTAAGGTTCTTGAATTGGAGCCATCTTCAGCCCAGCTGATAGAAGTGTTTTTCAATAGTTGACCCATACTGTGGTACTTGGGATTGGTTAGCTAGCTAGTATGGCTTAATCAAAACCACGTGTTGCCCACTTGCACGATATTTTACCTTCTGGCTGACGCTAAGGGATTATTTTAAGTGAATATAAACATTATCCACAGCGCCATCAGGATCTCCCTCTTACAGGTAGTAGGTATGAGCAGATGCTCCTTATAGGTAGTAGGTAGAGCAGGCGCTCCCGTACTGTGACCAGAAGAGGGTGGCCAGGAAAGAGCCCTGAGCGCCCTATCTTGCTGTATTAACGATATTCCGAATACAGGGTGGGAAACTGCAGCCCTTACCAGAAAGGCCAGGGATTTCTTTCCCTCCCCAGTCTCCGTCTGTAGCTGGGAGGACTAGTCGGAAGGGGCTGGCAGGCCAGCCTTGCCTTATCTCCCAGCTAATTGCTGCCTTCCACGAAGCACTGCTGCCCTGCGTGTCAAAGGCTGCGATTGCTCTGCAATCCCTAATGCAATCCACGCAGGAGCGATGATTGTTGCTTATTTATTATTAACAATTAGTAGGAATCCCAGTCCTATGTACTGCCAGCACACGGAGAACGATGGCTGGTGACTGAAGTCCATTTCCTGGGAGGTGACATCCCCACAGCATCTGGGACTGCTGGATGAAATTGTTCCCTTGTGAGTAATTGCTGCCTTGAGCAGCTCTCTGGGGTCAGGCTGCCTGGCCCTGGTGCCCTGTTGGGGTACGCCTGCGTTGCCGTTCCTGGGCGTCACCCGCATCGTCAGCTTGGCACTGGCCTCCAAGAAAAATGGGTTGTGAAATGGTTTAGGGAGTCTGCTGGAAAAATAGAGCGCGTCCTACCTGGTGCTTCTAGATAAAAAGGACCGGGCATGTGAAGAAGTGATCTTGAGCCTTAGGTTTTCAAAAATAACCAGCTGTGAAATACCTACTGGTTACCCAGCTTCTAATCTGCGTCCGCAGGAATTTGGCAGAACGTTGGGCTAAAACTGCCGGTTATATCTGCAGCCTTATCCTTTTTGGAGGCTACACCAGAGCTATGTTGTTATGAGGACCCCAACTGTAGGTGTTTTGCTAACTTTTTCCTGCTAGAGCGTTCAGTGCTTTCTGTGTATGGAAAAGGGAGAGTGTGTATGTCTTTAGCTGCAATACAAATGTCCTGCTCGTGGTACATGGGTAGATGTAGCTGAGACCGCACGTATGCATTGCACCCTAGACTTTTTGCAGCTAGTAAATGACGGTCTAACTACTTTGAAGACTCTGTCTGCACTTCTAGGATTTAATTTAAGAACAAGGTTAGGTGCCCTCTTCCCCCAAGGGGGCAATGTCAGCCTACCAAGGCTTGGGAGCCCGAGGAACCGACGCCTCCAAAAAAGGAGATGTTTCATGAAACTAGCCTTGGGATCGGAAAAGGGAAGCCGCGCTAACGACTTCTGTTCAAAATTTCAGAAAGAAAATGACTGGGGGAAGACTGAAGAGGAAATTAAACAGCTCGATGTTCCCCAACCACCGCAAATTAAAGCTTTTTCTTTCAGGATGTTTACAGGGCCTCTCCAAATATTCCGGGAGCCTCGTAACACCCCATGTGTAACGCTGTGCATGTGCTTATCAAGCAACCCGAAAAAGAAGAGATAAGAAATGACTGGCCCGTGTTCACAGGGAGTCTTTGGCAAGTCCCTAGGATCTGTGCATCTAGGCTGGCTGTGGGAGTCCCCGTTTCTTGGCTCTATCTGTTAAATAGACTTCTTGTTGCGCTGTGTCATGGTTAAGAACAGCTGATATTTATATTTATGGAAGTATATATTGCCGTGCCAGACAGCACAGAGCTTCCCAGCACCTGTGCTATAAGCTGGGCTGCAAAAGCACAAGGTTTCTTTAGGAACTGCTGCCTACTTTTAGCTTTATGTTGAATCTCAGCTCATCTCCGGTATTTTTTTTTTTTTTTTTTAAGAGAGGAAAGCAAGCTCTTACCAAGGCTCAGAAAATCCCAGCGTAAGCCATGCCACTCCAGGTGAGTAATGAAACCAGCAGGTTTGGACCGAATTAATAGTCACGTATGAAGGATAGCTGCCTTGCTTATGCACGCAGAATTAAAGATGCTTTCTTGCTTGCTTCCAGACTGTATTTCAAAAGCTTGCTTTTCCCCCAGGATATACACGCTATCTCCCAGAACTACGTTAACAGAGAAGAGGGTAAAATGAGATATATGATCTTTTCACTCCGTCTGCCTTGGGTTTTGTGGTTCTGCCATCAGCTTGCTGCTTCGCAATGCCTATTTTGGGCTGGCTGTCCAAGTTTCAGATCGCAGAAAGATAGGACACCCCTTTCTTTCTACCTCCAGCACCTGGCTTCAGGCTGAGGTCCCCGTGGGACCTGTGTGCTCGTGTCGCTGCAGTTCTCACCGACAAACCCAACCACGCCGCTAGCGGAGTCGTTCTAAGAAATTATTCCCAAAGTATTCAGGCTTCCGTATTTTTGTTAGCCTCTTGAGACTGCGTCACACCCTGATGTTGGTTCTTTGATGTGCAATATTTTGGGGATGCTTTGAATGGGTCGTTCAGGTTATTCTAGTAAGGGCCCTCTTGCATCAGACCCAAAGGTGCAATTTTGTTTGCACAACATCTTAGGAGATTGCATGGACCGTGCTGTTTGACTGTCCTGATACTGCTGTGTCTTTCAGGTATTCAGATTCACGACAGAAGACGAGATTTGTACTTTTAGCAACTGGATGTTTCTACTTTATTCTGAAAGAGAAAGTTCCGGCTGTGAACTTTTTATTATTTGCAACTGTGAATCAGGAAGACATGAACTGCAGATACTCTGTGCTTTTTCTCTCAGCTGGAAGAATAGATGTGCTACTTGGGGAATGAAAAATCAGCTTTTTCTATTCAGTAAATAATTTCTAATAGCTGCGGTACTAAACCTGAGAGTATGTTTGTTGTGAAGAAATACTGTCTACTTAAGGCGTTTCATGGAGCCCTCTTGAAAGGACCCAGCACTCTTTAATCTTTCTGTGTTTATTCATTTATTAATTACCTCTTGGTAAGAAGCACGATTCTTATCAACACAGTTGATAACTGATAAATGCAGGGATGCAGCTAGCAAAAATTCAGTGCTGCAGCTTCTTAGCTTGGTTTGATATCTCCATATTGTTATGTTAAAATAGTCTTAGACCGTGGGCAAGAGGCTTCAAGACAAGCCCGGGTCAGCAAAGCACGTTATCGCATTTATGTTTTGGAAGTACAGTAATTTGTAACCATACCTGCAACTCACAGGGACATCCTTCAGAAGCCATAAATATGCACATGCCCGAAGGCTCTGTTTTGCCCTCCCGTAATGTATAATCACCCTTTCGAAAACAGTGAACGAACACTAGATCTGGGAGGAAATCTGCATCCTCGTTGGATGCAATTAAAATACCATTGAGCAGAAAGGCGGAGGTGGCAATGGTCTATTTTCCCAGCCTCTCTGCGGGCGTAAAAGGTTCTTTTTCTAAATAAACCCTGCGGGGCTGGATTTTAAATAATTGAGCTTGAAGGGCTTGGCCACCTGAACGAGCAAAAACCAATCCCTCCGTGACAGCCGCATCCCACTGACTGGGGGGGTGGTCCCGATGCTCCTCCCCGCAGCAGAACGGCAGCCGTGAACCGGCCATCGGTACCGCGCGGTCAGATCCCCCCTCGCTTCACCGCTCGCCCGGGGCAAATAGAATTGCTGAAGCTACTGTGAGTAAAACCTCCTGTGGCTGGTGTTGAGGTCTGTGTATGTAATCCCCGCAGCAAGAGAGACTGCTTGGCCTTTAGTGTCCATCCCGAGGATAAAAAAGATTTGTGTTTATGTTTTCCTTCTTCATTAGCTGTACATCAATTTAATATAAAGGAGCACGATTAACTTTTCTGGCAGCTCTATGCATTTCCTTAAGGAAATTTGACCTTTTTTGCTCCTAGAGCTTGCGATTTTGTAGGAGAAATCCTCAGCCTGGTATAAAGCATTTGCGGCTCTGTTTGCGCCACATTATCTGTGCTGCCACTGAATCTCCTTCAGTTAGAACATCCTGGGTAACTTTATAAGTAATTTGAGTTCAGCAACTTTAGATGTTTATGCTACTGATTCAAAAAGAAAAATTAAAAAAAAAAAAAAATCCCAGCTTGTATGATAAAAGTTTGCTCTAGCCATATACATGAGCTAGACCAACCTGAGATCCCATGCGAGGGGAACTATTTTAACTAAATTAATAAAAGGCAGACCAACATCCTGTCTCTTGATAGACGAGCACTGAAAAGTCACTCATTTTTACTATTTCTACACAAGTGCCTTTCTTCTCTTTCAGGTTTAGGAATACTTATCCAAGTAATTTTCTTTTGTCATCCCAAATCACTTAATTCCCTGATTTTTAAGGCCATGTGATAATATAATCTGCCTTCCTTTATGGGCCGAAGCAGAGACTTCCAAGCTGTGCTCCATATGTCTCTCCTACTGGCATGTGTTGTAATTCCAGTGAAGTTATTGCTTCAGAATAGTGAAATACTACTTTTCTCTCCCTCTGCCCTCCCTCCTAAAAGAAAATGCTTAAATAACTTCTCGCTAAGGTCGGAAAATGTGTGTGACGGTATATTTAAATGCTCTTAAAATGTAGTGTTTCTTGGAACAGTTTGGTCCGGTGCGTGTCACAGCTGGGGGAATACTCAAGGTGACTTATAAAGCCCGTGTTTCTGGTGAATCAACCAAGTGGGGTCGGACAGTGCGGGGGGGGGGGTGGGGGGAAACACCTCGTTTTTAAATGTGTGACACTTAATGGAAGGACACAAAGCGGAACTGCCTTGACACGGTAACGCTTTGAGCCACCGCAAGGTTTGGCAAGGCCGTGTCCTCACCGCCCGACCTGGGGAAAAGGAGCGAGCGCTGGGGCAGCCCGAGGGAAGGGTGTCTTATCCCGGTCCCCCTTCTCCCGGCCCCGCACCGGGCAGGCGGGTGCGTGTTCCCCTCCCCGGCTGCGGGAAGGACGGTGGCCCCGGGCTGCGGGGCTGGGGACAGAGGCTCGGCTGCTCCGCCGTTTGGTCTCACCCCACCCCACCGGAGCGTGCCTGGCTTTGTGGGCATCGTAATAATCAACGCAGTTAACCCAGCAGCGAAATGTGCCTTTAATCGCTTCGTATCAATAGAGACGTGAACATTGCGCAGCAGCTCCCTGCATTAGGAAGGCTTTTATATATACGTGTATATAAGAAATATATACAGATATATCTATTCCTCTACATACTGTTTGTCCAGAGTGAAGCGTTTCTTGCTTTCCCACTCAGGCTAACGCCGCGTTCCCGATGCTGCCGTCACACTCCGGCGCCTTCATTCCCATGCAGGACGTGCGCTCCCTCGCTCGGAAGGATTTGGCAGACGGCGCCCGGCATTCAGCAGCTGCCATCTGGTACTTCCCACGGTTATTTTCGGTTCCTCCTCTGAATGCAGCAATCACGGTGGTGACGGGAGGAGAAGGGATGCGGGATGGACCTGTTTCAACAGCTTCCGCCTCCCCTAGCGCTAACGCGCCTCTGCGGAGACCGCTCCGAAGGACAAGAAGGACAAACGTGGGCCGGGTGTTACGTTTTCTGGTAATTTACTGACCCTGTGGGAAAATGCTGTTTGCCTTCGTTTGGGTGCCGTTTCTAAAGCTTCAGCGCAGGAATAACTTCTTTGCCCGGGTGGTTTTTCTCCCGGCTCTTTCTGCTGGGCCCATGAGATGCAAAGAGCCCTGTGCGGAGGTTTAGGCAGAGAAAAACACTCAAGTGCTTGGCATGCCTGCCCTGGGAGGAGGTTGGGGCTGGTTTTTTTTGGTTTGTTTTTTTTTTTTTAATAAGCTGCAGGAACCGTTGTACATGTTGCACCGGGCACCTCTCGGGACACAGGCGTTTTCTTCCCTGCCCTCTCGCCACGGGGTGGCCCTGGTCCAGCTCCTCCTCTGATGGGCAGATAAAGCTCGCGGGTGGCTGGGAGCAGCGGAGCTGGCTTAGCCGCTCCACCCCCTTTTAGTCATTCATTAGCAGCGTTAAAAATAGTCCCGGACTGCAAGGACAAACAAGAGAGATTCTTTTGCCATTAAAGAAAAAACTAAGGGTTGGGGGAAAAAAAAAAAAAAAGAAAAAAAAAAAAAAAAGGCGGGGGGAAGGCATGAATGCCACGGGGTAACTCAGCCACAGTTTCTATGGCCTCTTCCGGGCGTTCATTGCCTCTCTTCCCCCATCAGCCTCAGCATTTTCCTTGAAACCAGTCTAGTTCCAAAATGTCCCGGGGGCATGACGGTGCGTTTGCATTTCTTATTCCTAATTTTGGATGAGGAGCTGAAAGAAACACAGATTCTCCCGTGCTCACGCGGGCTGGAGGCGGCGGCTCTTTGCTGGGGAGCTGGGCTGTCACTGGGAGAGGGCTGGCCGGCCCCAGCCCAGGGGACAACCACCAGCTGGCGGCGATGCCAGCAGCGATGTCACCTGGGAAAACGGTCGTGGCTGGTGGCCCTCACCCTGGAGCTGATGTCCCTCATCCCTTTTGGAGCCGGGAACCCGAGCGGCTGTTGGTTTCCTTTTTGTTCAGGCGTCAATTAATTTCGTAGAATCGCCTGGGTTGGGAGGGACCTTTCGGATCATCTAGTCCAACCATCAACCTCACACTGACAAAACCCATCACTAAAGCTTTGCCCCATCACCAGTGAGAAAGGGACACCTGGTCAACCCCTGTGGCACGCAGCCCTTGGTGGAAGGGGGTTCCTCGCTCATCGCTGGAATTTTTGACCATCTTGTGGTTTTTAACCCCCTTTTCTGGTAGGCTCTGCCGAGTGGGACAGTCCTGCTCCTGCTGAGGGGCTCGGAGTGGCATGGCAAGGCGGAGATGTGGCCAGAGCAGGGCAGTTGTCTGAACTGTGTGATCTGGTGTGATCTGTGCCCTGCGCAATGCTGTGAAGGTCAGGAAATAGCATCAAAATTCCTTTTTTTTTTTTTTTTTTTTAAATGAAAAATAATCTCAAAGGTGGTTCATGTGGGCAAGTTCTCAAAGCATTGAAGAAAGCTAGTGGGTTTGGGTGAGAAGAGTGGATTCATGGCATCCTTCCCCCTAGAGAAGAGCGGAAGCATGGGTGGGAAAGAGCTTGCCATCCGAGCAGAGAGGCTCTCGCCTTCACCCGGGAATGCGACGGCTCCTTGCTCCTGGGTAGGTGTGCTCCCCAATCCCCCCAGGAAAACGGCAGCCGAGCCTTTTCCATCACTGTCCGAAGGGCTGGCTCTGCTCGCTTCGTGTCCCAGCAGCCTGGGGAGCCGCTGGGTGCAGGACGCTGCCATAAGGAGGGGGACCGGAGCCAAACCTGCCCACCCCAGCGGTGCCTCTGCGCAGAGAACACAGTGCTCTGCCAGCCTTTTCCAAAGCTGGGTCAGGAAAAATGCTCCTTACTAGGTGTTTTGTTTTTTTTTTCCCCCCTCTGAGTGTGTATTTGGAGTTACTTTCCCTGTGGGCAGATTTATGACTGAGTGTCCATGTGGCCTCGATAGAAATAAAGGCAAACAAATAACTGGAAGAGGTGATTTGCTGGGAAAGGTAAAAGCGTTGTCGCCCCACTCTGTTTTGTGATCTGTTTTCCTGTGCTGTCGGGTTTGAAACGCTGCACATTTTGGGCTCAGGGCTCTAATCCACGTAGCTGCTGATCCCCTGAGCCCTCGTTACTACCCCCTGAGTTATCCTACCGAGTTACACTGGGAGGATTTCAGCAGCAAACGGGTGCAAACTGGTGGTTTTGGTGCCTGGGCTGCTGGGAGGAGGATGCTCTCCTCATTTCAGTATCACACCCCGTGGCGGAGGGCTGCGTGTCACCACACCGGCAAAACTGCTGTGCAAGCGCCTCTGCTGCGGTCACATCACCCCCGTCGCAGTTTCTTTGCCGAGGGGGGTGCAAAGGCAGCTGAGGAGGGGACGAGTCAGCGGCCGGGCTGTGGCGTGGGGCTCCTTGGGCCACCAGGGATGCCGCTTTCGCGTGGCTCGAGCCATAACGGAGCTGGCTGACCCCAACTGAAAGGTGGTGCTGCTCTAAACGCAGCCCAGGGAGAGCCCCCGCCTCCCCTCTGAGCTCCCCGGCACCCACGCTGCGGCTTCCCACTGCTCCCAGCGCCTCGGCCGGCTGGCTTAAGCTGGGTGCAGCACTTCCCACCAGCACCCCGAAAGCTGGTGGCTTCTTCCAGCCTCCATCCTCCCCCCTGCGCCCCCATCCAGGCCCTGCAGGCTCAGGGTTTGAGCCTGAGCGGAGCCATTTGTGTTTTCCCCATCGCTTTTTCTCCACCTGGCAGATGCTGGGTACGGTACAGGGCTATATAAATATTACCAAGCAGTTTTTCATACTGAAATACAACAGCATTTCATCTCCTCCTTACTGCCTTTCCACCCGAGTTAGGGATAAAGTAGCAGCTCTCTCCCACAAATAAAAAGTTTCTACGCTCAGCATTCTGACTCACTCCCATTAGCTCCCAATACTCTACGTTTACCAAAGAGAAGTGTCACTTTAGGTAAATCCCACTGCCAAACGGAAAAACAAATTGAGCGGATGGAAGGAAACGGAATGTACTGAACACCCAAAGGGCACCTCGTAACTGAGCACAGCCTAAAATAATCCTGCACTGGCTGCCTGTCACGTGCTGTCTCCCCGTGCCTGGACGGCTGCGAGGGACTCCATCGGCAGCGGAGAAGCACCCCCACATGGGCTTCATCTCTTACCCCTTGTCCATAGGCTCAGGGATGACCCAAGTCCTGCAGATACCAATGAGTGATGCGGTCAAGGGACAATGCTTTGATTTGGTCTTGCAGAATCATGGAATGGTTTGGGTTGGAAGGGACCTTAAAGCCCACCCAGTGCCACCCCCTGCCCTGGGCAGGAACACCTCCCACCAGCCCAGGTTGCTCCAAGCCCCGTCCAGCCTGGCCTTGAACCCCTCCAGGGATGGGGCAGCCACAGCTTCTCTGGGCAACCTGGGCCAGGGGCTCACCCCCCTCACAGCCAAGAATTTCTTCCTCAGATCTCATCTAAATCTCCCCTCTTCCAGTTTGAAACCATTCCCCCTCATCCTATGGCTCCAATCCCTGACAAAAAATCCCTCCCCATCCTTCCTGTAGGCCCCCTTTAGGGGCTGGAAGGTCTCCCCGGAGCCTTCTCTTCTCCAGGCTGAACCCCCCCAGCTCTCTCAGCCTGTCCTCACAGCAGAGGGGCTCCAGCCCTCGGATCATCTCCGGGGCCTCCTCTGGCCCCGCTCCAACAGCTCCGTGTCCTTCTTGTGCTCAGGACTGTGAAAGCCTTGAAAGTCTGTTTGTCTCAATAGTTGTGTGGATGCCATCCAGCTCCTGGCCCCATGGAGTGGCTCCCATCTGACTGGGTCTGGTTGTGGCTCTGGAAACCAGGACGTCTGGATTTGGGTAGGTTGTAGAGCAGCGTGGGCTAATGCGGAAAAGCCAGGTTCTCAGGAGGGCAGGGAGGAAGGATATTGCTTCTTGTGAACTGCTCAAATATCGTCAAGTCTCAAGTGCGTTCCGGATACGTGATATTTAACAAAAGTCGCCATGTGCAGCTCAGCCGTGTGAGGAACGCTGTGTACAATCTGGGTATGTACTCACATCGCTCCAGAGAAAAACACAAGGGCTAATTAGAAATGATGGGCAATTAGCAAAGTTCTCCAGCTGGACTTTTTGATGCATAAAGCAGTCGTGAGGTTTTTTTGAAGTTAGAATAAGTAGATTTTAAGGAAAATCTCCCCGCTTTAGTCAAGCTGTCACAGAACTAAGACATCTGAGACGTGCGATACTATCACAGTTCCACCTACCACACGTTGTTTGTTGGGGCTGGGTTTGTGCCATGTTTTAAGAAAAGTTTAGCATTCGCAATGCTCTCTTTCCCCTGCCTCAGGTTGCACCAGTAACTGCTGATCGTAAGTGTGAAAAGAGCAGCCAGGCATGACTAGGAAGAAGTTCTTTCCACTGAGGGTGGTGAGACACTGGCCCAGGTTGCCCAGAGAGGGGGTGGAGGCCCCATCCCTGGAGACATCCAAGGCCAGGCTGGATGAGGCTCTGAGCAACCTGATCTAGTTGAAGATGTCCCTGCTCACTGCAGGGGGTGGGACTAGATGGCCTTGAGAGGTCCCTTCCAACCCAACACATTCTGTGATTCTATGATTTGGCTTGTGAATCGCAAAGGTGCTTCGCTAGAACAGCAGCATCCAGGGCTGCGCCGCGTCGCGGGGAGCAGGGAGGCGAGTGATTTACTGTGAGTAAAAGGGCTGGGGCAGGAGGGGCGGGGGGTGTTACCGCTCTGCTCCACGCAGGACCTGAGCACCCTCTCCTTGACCTCTCCATTTGCCGACGGAGTGCGAAACGATTGCCCAACGCCTGCCCTGGGCGGTTTGGAACTGCTTTTCTGGCTTTGTCCAAATATGCAGGATGAGGATCACTGTTGAACCCTTTATCCCATTTCTTGCCAAAAAAAAAATATATGTATATATATATTACAGAGGATTGAGTTTTTTAGATGGATTTGAGGCGTAAAATCCATAGGCATGGTCTGTAAGGTGGCACAAGCACAGCTGGTCGGTGCGTGACTCACACTTGTCCCCACCCGGGCAGGGCTGGAGGATAAGCCGGGTCCGATGCGGGGTTTTCGAGGTCTGTCACTCCAACCCCGCCGTTCCGGACCGCCTGTCTCGCCAGGAACACCCACGGGACGGTGCGATGCCAGGGGAGGGGAGGAGGCGTCGCCGATGAGGTATTTGACACGCTTATGATTTAACAGCCATTCAAACTTTATTTGTGAGGTAAAGGCGGATCGAGAGGTTGAATTGAGCAGCACTTAATCATTAACTGGTTCAGGGGTTTGCAAAGCGAGTAAACAAAATAGCTGAATGGTGACTTAATTACAGTTTCGAAGATGACAAAATTCACACTAACCTACTAGAAGGTGTCCCAAATCAATGCATATACTTATGAGTAACGGTACAAATCACAAATTAATGCTTTTTTATATATATCTATCTCTAAGCAAACCATGTAAGCGCACGCATACACACGCATACAGGTCTCCGATCGGGAATTTCTTAATAGCAGGTAATGCTAGCGAGCCGAAAGGTGCCGCTTTTAGGTCCTACACGTGCACGGATGGACACAAGAGCATCCACAGCCATAAAGCTGATGCGTATCTCGCGACCACCCCAGGAGGCAAAGCCAGGCTGGAGCTCACGGGCAGGCGGCGGGTTGAGGGATGCACCGGGCATCGGCATCCCGCGAGGCATCCCCCCGCAGCAGCAGCCTCCCCGCACGGGCGCGAGCGGTGACACCCCCCACACACACACATAGAAACACGTTGGCTGCCCGCAAGCTGTGTACTGGTATCCCAAAAACTAGCTTTTTTTTTTTTTTTTTTAAATTTTTCCTTCCTTACACAGAAAAGCAGCCTGGAAATACCAGTTTGGGAAGCAGCCGTGGGATGATCCCGCAGGGCACTGGCGCTGCCCAGGCCGGCCTTATTCTGGGCACATTTCCCGCGCTGTAGGGCACCAAACAGCCGTGTAAGAGTGACTAATGAGAATTGCTGCCCGTCTCTGCGCACGGCACGAATCCTTGGGAAGGGAGGGGTTTCAGGGGAATAAGGGCCTTTTCTATCCCTCCTCCTTGCTTGCGAAAAACGCTTTCCGTGGCTTTGCAGACTGGGGAGCGCGGGAACCCAGCGCCAGGTTTATTCCCCTGGGCGTACCCATGGCCCTCGGCTCTCATAGGCGCAGCCGCAGCGTTTGCTTGAATGGCAGACCAAAAACCCAAGGATCTTCTGGCCTGATTCGGGCTTCTCCGCTTGCGAAGCCCGACGCGCCCTCGCTGGGCGCACGAGGAGCGTAAGCAGCGGCAGCCCCTGCCCCTGCCGCTGACTTCGTTTGCGTCAATAAGAGCAGAAATGTTGCCCATCTCTGCAGGCACGCCGAAAGGCGAAAAATTAGCGCATCTAGTCAGGCTGGCTCAGCTCCAGCGGTTCTGGGGTTGCGCTCTGGATCTTTTTGAAGCCGTCTTGAAAGGAGGGAGAGAATTCTGTAATTAAATCAATACACATGTAAACGAGCATCTGCCGCAGAACCGGTTTGACTTCTTTGTGTTCAACATGTATTTCTGTTGACGCGTTATTTGTGACATGTTCTTTGTATATAAGGGTGTTATTAAATTGGATTTTGGCTTGATTTAAGCAATTAAATGAGTCAAATCATTCTATTCATTTGCAGGATTTGTTAAGCTGTTGTGTTGGTTCCTGAAGCGTGTTCCTGAGGCTGCCTCTCCGCTGACAGCTACTTCTATGATTTACGATTATTCAGAGGTGGGCTTGGGTAAATCGTGCAGCTGATAAACTGTCGGTGGTTGGTTTTTCACTGACCAAACGTGGTTTGATGTGAAACTAAGAGCCCTTCTGGCGAGGCTGCGTTTGGGTTCGGTTTGTTTCTGCGCTTCTCCAAGAGCACCTTCTCAAACCTCAGCCAAAGCTGCAGTAACTTCAGCCTGGTTCTTTGGTGGCTCTAAACTCAAGTAGCTCTATTTCGCTCACCCGGCGTGCAGTAAAAATACTGAGAGCCTCAAGCCTTTACGGCATGAAAGAAGGTATTGTCATTTTCCATGTAGGAAATGAGCCTGGTCTTGCATTTCCTCAACGCTCAGTGCTGCCGTTTACTCCCTGGATGAACACGATCCATTATTCTTTGTTTCTTTTCAAGGCCTGGTTCAGAGTTTAGACCTCCCCAAATCTCTTTTTAAAAAAAAAAAAAAAAATATATATATATTCCTAGCTCTGCTGTCTTTGGAAAAAAACCATCATATTGGTGATTTTGCTGCGTGGGATCACTCATTCTGCAGGGACGCTCCAGCCTCTGCGGGGCTGGTGCGTTGGACGCGGGTGGCAGGATCAGGGGGTGGGCGCCTCTTCTTCCTGAGGTGTGCACTCGTTTCTTCATCCATTGGGAAATCCAGCTGTGTCAACGCGGCTCAGTCAGGAAGGACACTTGGCCTGGCCTCGTTAGATGTGTATTTTCGGCTGCAGCAGGTATTCACCATGTGCGCGTAGTCCTCTGTGCCTTTGCACCATGCAAACGCCGCGCGTGTCTCTTCCCTTTTGCAGGGTGTTTCTCTTATCATGGAATATCTCGAGTTGGAAGGGACCCATATGGATCGTCGTGCCCAACTCCCTGCTCCTCATCTCCTGCCCGGTGCTGCTTTCGCGGCTGCGGCGGAAGGAGAGTGGGAGCAGCCAAAGAGCAAGGGGCACCTCTGGCTGCTTTTGCGTATCGTCGCCCTTTGGGATTATTAGTGCTATTAATGGTCCTTTGCACCCCCCAGGACATGCAATGCGTTAGCACCCGTGCAATTAAGTTTGCCACTCGTTTGTGGGCGGATTCATCGTGCTGCCGGCGATTGCAATAGATACGCGGTGCAGCTCCTGGGTGACAAATGGCATGTCACGATGCTCGTGTGGTAATTCCAGGAGGCTCCATCAGGACATGGCTCGTCTGCTGCGTAGATGCCCAGAATGAAAAGATGCTCACTGATCCCAAAGGCTTGAACATTTGCCACGCTCTGCTGCTGCTGCTGCTGCAGCCTTTGAACATTATGTTTGTTGTGCAGACAGCAGAAGACACAAGAATAAGAAAAGGATTGAGGCAAGGAATGCAAATACTACCTTTTTGCCTGATGATAAAACAAGAAGATATTTGGAAGAGTCACCTGCAACGCCCAGTGGAAGAGGGATAACGCAAAGCTCACGCATGCTCCATGCCGTGGTCCTCAAAAGGAGCCGGTAACAGACCGCGTGCCAGCCAGATCTTCTCCCAAAGGTCCTGCCTCCCACAGCTCCCGCTGCTTCCCGGGGAGCCTCGCCGTGTCCCAGAGCTGCCGTCAAAAAGCAAACTTCCCACCAGGTTTAGCTTTAAGAATCGTAGAATCACAGAATGTTTTGGGTTGGAAGGGATGTTAAAGATCATCCAGTGCCACCCCCTGCCCTGGGCAGGGACACCTCCCACCAGCCCAGGTTGCTCCAAGCCCCCTCCAGCCTGGCCTTGAACCCCTCCAGGGATGGGGCAGCCACAGCTTCTCTGGGCAACCTGGGCCAGGGGCTCACCACCCTCACAGCAAAGAATTTCTTCCTCAGATCTCATCTAAATCTCCCCCCTTCCAGTTTAAAACCATTCCCCCTCGTCCCATGGCTCCCCTCCCTGATCTAGAGTCCCTCCCCAGTTTTCCTGGAGCCCCTTCAGGGACTGGAAGGGGCTCGAAGGTCTCTCCAGAGCCTTCTCTTCTCCAGTGCTACCCAACTGTATTGCATCAGTAAAACTGGTGAATTCCCACTGCTAAGGAAATGAAAACTGTGGAGCGGCTTGGGAAGGATCAACCAGACAGGTGAAACAAGGGAAAGCAAATGTTTCTGTCACAGCGTGTAACCAAACCGTGGTGCTCCCAGCTCAGGGACACAACGGGGGCAGCCATACGCACAGGTGTCTCCTAAACGCAGCTCTCTGGATGCACCCCCAGTGGAGGAAGTCGCAAACTTTGATGGGCACAAGGTGGGTCTTTATTTTCCTTGGTTATCAGCTACTCCTGGAGGTGAGCACTGGATCTTGGATTTTAATGCAGGATGGTTTTTATGCCTGGAGTCTCCTGAGCTGCAGCTGGGCTGCTCTGCTGTCGTCATCCAGCCCTGGACCCGTGTAATGGCGGCATCATGCAACCCCATCCCGCATCCTCTAACGCTGTGTGGGGGATCCAAAACTGCTGGTCAATGTGCTGCCAATCCAAGTGAGACTTTCTGCCCTGCCGCCACCAAACCCGTAGGGACACAGCAGTTCAGGAGTCACGTCTGCTGAGTGCTTCCTTGGCCTTAATCAAGTCCCAGAGCCGCTGAGCGTTGGGGCTTGGTGTTCACCGAGGCTGTGCACTTGGCCGATAAATGAAACACTCCAGGGCTCTTCATTAATTTTGCATGTTAATATCCCCAGGGCAGCTGTGTAATTTCAAGAGCATTTCGTCTCCCATGCAGAGCTCCGGCCTTTTTCTTACCTGAGGCATAATTTTATGAATGACTCGCTGGCGCCTTGCCACCCAGCAGAAGCCACCACGTTGCAAAGGCTTGTAGTGGCGCCTGTTAGGGAAGAAATTTCCTTCTCCTTCTGGGAAGGAGGAGAAAGCTGACCCATCCCATGAACACCAGTTATCCACAGGCTGTGAGGACATGGGAGCAGAGGCTGTGGATGCCCTGTGATTCTCCAGGCCATGCTCCCGTGCCATGAAAGGGGTGGACACGTCCCCACCTGTGCGAAGGGCTTGTAAGTTGTGCTTCCTCCTGAGTCCTTGGAGCTGGAGAGGGAAATCTGCTCAGAGGAAGGAACTGGTCGCTGCAGAGCTCTTTGGTCTTATCCCTATTCTGACCCGGAAAAGTGTCCCTGCGTCAAGGTGGGCACTGTGTCCAGAGCTGGCACAGCTCCACAAGGTTTGTGCGCAGTGAGGTTTTGGCTTGCACACCTCCGTGTACACACAGCCTTGGCCTCAACCATTCTTTATGGACAGAGATGGTTTCTGCTCCAGATCCCATGGCACAGCCGGGATGACTTGCACGCCGACATGTCCAGGTGGGCTCCCACAGCCTGTTATTTGGAAAGAGTACTGCAACATGCGTCTTACCTTCTTCATTTCAGAGAGATTTTTAACAGAAGTAGCTAGTTATTTCAGCAGGTTTGTAGAAGAGGGAACATCACATAGATGTTGTGGTGGTCTCTGTGGTTACCCATGCTATCCTCTGCCAGCTGCCATGTGTGATACCGCCTTTGGCTGTGACCAAAGAGAACCTGGAGAACCTGGTCTGGATTTTGGTGCGGACAGTGTTTGGCAGCTCCTGAAATGGGCTAAAGGGACAGAGTTGTGTCTAAGAGATTCACATTTTCTAGTGTTAATCCAGATATGACCTTTCCATGTGGTCCTCAAGGCACCGTGGACCTCAAGCTCCAACCTCGTGGGAGATGCCTGTGCATCCTTGTCATGCCAGGAGGAAAACTTGCTTCACTTTTTCTCTATTTGAGGTCAGGTATGTGAGGGAAGGTGATACGGGAGCTCTGGGTTTGTACCAAAAGTGTTTTGAGGACTTGCAGGATTATTTGAAGACCGGGGCTCATTCTTAGAGACCTGAATCGTGTGCTTCTGCCCTCTAGGACAAGCTCAGTGGTTTTTCCGGCAATAGCAGACCAAGAGGTCATTTCTACCACTAAAGTATTCTGAGGCCGTTTTCAGTAGCAGCCGGTGCTTGGAAAACGAGCCTGGTAAACATTAGAAGAAGGTTGTGTAATTGCCTGGTTTTGTGGTTCGTTATAGTTTTGCATGGGTGGGCACTGTGGTGTGAACCTACTTTCAGTTCCATTGATGCTCCTGCCTTGCAAAACGAAAGAAAAAAAACACCCGGGTCCCCTCTGCCAAGATGCTGACGACCACCCTAGAGCCTGCGCGCTCTGCTGGTATTTCACGCACCACAGGAGGGAATCGGGGGGAATTCGCCTTCCTGCCCCGAATCCAGGCTCTCACCGAGAAACTGTCCCTGCACCGGGTGGCACTGCCAGACACCTTCACGGTCCGGGGGGCTGGTTAGTAGAGATGGGGTGGGGGGGGGGATGGATGTGTGGCAGAGCTGGGACTCAATATAGCACTACGTAATTATTAGCTGTAGCGATTCAGCTCAGCTCTGTGGGAATTAGGGTGAATTCGCTGGTCAGGAAGGTAGGAAGGGCAGCGATGCTCCTCCGCAAGTGCACTGCAGCGTGGGAGGCCAACAGGGCCGTGGGAGGGCTGGGACCTTGCGGTGGGTTGACCTCGCCTGGCTGCCAGGCGCCCACCCAGCTGCTCCCTCGCTCCCCCCGCTCGGCGAGACCCGGGGAGGAGGTAAGAGATGCTCGCGGGTCGAGGTAAGGACAGGGAGATCACGCACCGGTCACCGTCACACGCGAAACAGACTTGACCTGGGGAAAAAGGGATCTGCAGATCCTGCGGCCCCACCTCGGGATACAATCCGCTCTGAAATAACGTTGCTCTTAAGATTAGAGCTGTCATAGTGATTTTATTTTTTATTTCTGTCTCCACCGAATACATTGGGCTGTTTCCATCTCTGCATCTTCACTCTTCCCGGCAACGGAGCTGCCTCATTTCGCCAGTGACGAAATTGAGACCAGTTGACTTATCTAAGTTGTCGTAAACAACCGGGCAGGGGCAGCAAGAGAAAGCCGGTGTCCTGCCTTCTAGATCTCTCCACCTCAGGTGGTGAAGGCCAACAGGATCCGCATCCTGGTGGCTCCTGGCCTGCGGCAGGGCATAGGGAGGCTGGATGCTGAGGGAACGGGCTGGGATGTGCTCTGGGTTTACTTTCCTTTCTCTTCAACCACTTAGCCTGGTTTCCCTTGCGGTTCCCCCACCTTACTGTCACGGGACTGACAACAATCAATGCTTACGCGAGTAGATTTTTCTTGTGGCTCAGCGAAATGGTGATAGTTTCTTGACATCTGCACGTTCTTCTTCCCCTCCTCGGATACTGGGGGGGGGGAAACGGTCCTTTTTTCTGTCCCTATGGTTAGTGCCATTTGGGTGGTTTCCTTGAAGAGGGTGTTTGGGGTTTTTCTTTCACTGTGTTTTGCAGCAAGTGGCCATTTCGGTGTGCAAACCTCTCTGACTGCATCACCTCTGTGTAACAGTTCCCTCCAGGCATGCAGGGGGTTTTTAGGCCAAAGATTTTCCGCTTTAAAATGAGAGTTGCTTTTCTCCTAAAAGGGAATTACAACCTCTGGGGTTTGGTGACTCATTCAGGCGAGTGAGGAGAAGGGTCTCCCCCAGCCTGGGCTTATGAGAAGCTGCTCTGGAAAGAAAAAGGTGTACCCTGAGCAGGGCTTGCCTGTCCCCAGGCCCACTTTCACCAGCTGACATGGTGGCACGGTGGGATGCGAGGGGAGGTGGGGATGTGCTGAGCCTGGGCATCACCAGGGGAGCTGAATTCCCGCAGCTCTGCAATTTGACGTCGGGATGTCTCCCCCGAACCCATAACCAGCACCCAGCCATGAGGCACGTAGCTCTGTCTCCCATGTATTACACGTGAGCGACGTCTGGAGGAGTCTTCTCCAGATGAAGCTTGTTCCTCTGGTGTGACTTGGTCCTGGGGGACCTGCACATGGATGATCATCTTAATTCTAGTTTTTTGGCCCCATCCCCTCCTAAAACAGAGTGCTTGAGCAAGCCGCTGTAGCTCTACAGGAACTTGGTCCACACCTTATGGGAAACCTCTGGGAAGGATGAAGACAGCCGACACACTCAGAGTGCTTCCCGGGGGGGTTTCCAGCCCATCATGGCCCTAGGGTGGAGGGCCGGGAGCCGGAGCAGAGGTCCCACATCGCCAAACGAGAGGGGCCGGGGCTGGGTGTGGGGCTCTGCCGGAGCCACCTGGGTGCGCGCCTGGCCCCTGTGGTAAACGTGAGATGAGCTGAGGTCTCTCAGCCCTCTGCAAACAGGCTGCAGGCTGCGAGCTCCGAGAAGCGCCTTGTGTCTGCTGGTAAGAGTGACTTCTACCTAGAAACTGCAGCGGATTTGCTCCCAGCGTCAGCGGGACGCAGGGGCTGGGGCTGCAGCATCTTCTGCCTTCACGTCCCTGGAAGGACGGGAGATGCCCTGCTTGCACATCGGGGCTGTGTTTCATCCAAGCTGGAGCCACTTCTTGGAAATGCCTCTCCTCCAGGCTGGAAAGGGCAGAGGGGGATGCTGGAGCTGGCATATCCAATGCCGTACCATCCCCAGGCATGATGCATGGCCACATCTGTTGACCTCATTGCTCATTTTCAAGCGCGGAGCACCCTTTGCAGGAAGGATGCAGAGGACAGACAGCTCAGCGGGGTGTTTGGAGACCTGCATCTCTCTGGGCAGTCACCCAAAAAAATTCAAAGCGGGTCTTCCTGGTGACGAGTGTGTCTGGCTGTGGTAGATATGGTGTGACAGCGGGCAGGAGAGCTCGAGCTGCGACACAGCCTTTTCCTGCTAGTACCTGCGTGGAAAAGGAAGTATCTCCCTTGGGAAAATAAAGTCTTGGTGGAAGAGCTCGTCTGCACAGCGACCATGGTTTTAACTTTCTCATTGTTTGGAAAGAGAAACATCTTAACGACCCTCATGTTGATGCTTCTGGTAGCACCATCCCGCTGCAGCAGCATCGCCATGGGCAGTCTCCATCCTCCTCAGAGGAGGAGCAGGGACTGCGGTAGGTACTGCAGGGAGGAGGCTGCCAAGATGCGAGCTCGACGTTTGTCATCGTGCTGCCACCATTTTCCCCTGCAGAAGCCCCCCCCCAGGCCGCTGGGACCACTGGCGTGGAGGCGGGCGTTTGGGCCTGAGGCGATGGTGCTCCCGGCAGCGTGGTGTGCTGGTCCACCAGCCGCCTCCAGCCATAGCGGTCCTGCACGCGTGGCGCGCACCGGGACTCTGCTGGGGAGGAAAGCAAAAGAGAAAATGAATTCCTGGGGTATTTAAACACTCCCACTTATCTCACACAGCTGCCTCTGCTCAGGCACGCACTCAGTAAGGTGCAGGCTGGGGGTGGTGATGGCCATGTCCTTATGGCCACGTGTCTCCCCTGATCTCTGCAGCCGAAGCTCGTTTGCTTTGCAGCACTGGAAATAGGGAGCAGCCCCAGCGGCTGGGATTTAGCCCAAGAGGAACCTTCCCACGCTGGCAGGATGGTTTCCATAGCACCAGGGATGTAGTTTCACTTCTGGGTGTGTTGTTTCCTTTTAATTTTACTTAGCGAGGTGGCGCCGAGCTGCTCTTGCTGCTCGGGTTTCTGTGCACAGCTCCTACAAAAGGGGTGCCGTCCACCCTGCCCGGGGTCGGAGCTCAGCCCAGGGCAGGCTTTGCACCTCCTCTGGTCACAGCATGGGGGCTACCAGCCTGGCTTGGGGCTGTCACTTGCTCTTCCCCACGGTGGCTGCCAGTGCTTTGGCTGAGCACACTCCAAGCCAGCCCTGGGCTCTGCTCTGGCCCGGCTCCCAGGGGCTGCGGGGACAGCGGAGGTGGCTGGACCTCCAGGAGACACGTGCCAGCCACCCAGCACCGCTCCCACCGACACGCAGGGGAAAAACTGCCGCTGAGGTCTGTTCAGATGGAGAAATTCCTGAAACACCACTGCTTTATGGAAGTTGCACTTGCTCTCCTCTTTAAGCAGGTCTTGTCGCTGGCCTGCGCACCAAGACCATTATTATGTTAGGGGAGATTTAGGTGAGATCTCAGGAAGAAATTGTTTGCTGTGAGGGCGGTGAGCCCCTGGCCCAGGTTGCCCAGAGAAGCTGTGGCTGCCCCATCCCTGGAGGGGTTCAAGGCCAGGTTGGACGGGGCTTGGAGCAACCTGGTGTGGTGGGAGGTGTCCCTGCCCAGGGCAGGGGGTGGCACTGGGTGGGCTTTAAGGTCCCTTCCAACCCAAACCAGTCTATGGTTATGTCGGCAGCAGCTTTTGCAGCTTCAGTTTGCTCTTCTCCTCACGAAGCCGGTTGCTCTGCAGCCTGAGGACTATCCTGAGCCGTGCCTGTGTCCCCGGGGCGCAGGGCAGGCGAGACACACGCCTGCTTGGCTGCAGGGCTCCTCCGGCGTCGCCTGCGGCGCCACGGCCCCGCGTGGAGGCCCTTCATTTTTAACGTCATCTTTCCAGGCGTCTGTGTGCGGCAGGGACAGAGGGACGGACCGGGCAGGGAGGGGAGCCGGAGAAGTCAGTAGATGGCAGAGTTGTTTTAGCATCTGCTCTCTGCCGTGTCTCTTGCAGGCTCCCAGGGATTTTTATGATGGATTTGTCAGCAAGATGACGCCCCAAAGCTCGAGCCGTTGCAGGCTTGAGCCTAGGAGAAAGCTGTCCCTGGGGCGAGCATTCCCACCACCCTGCTGCAGCAGCGGCAGGGCTGGCACCCTGCAGGGAGAAGGCTCCTCGCGACGCCCACGTGCCTGGCGCGGAGCACCACGGCTTACGGCGCCGAGAGGAAAGGGCTGTGGGTTACCATTGCAGTATCTATTGCATGCCAGCGCAGGCGACGCTGCTCTGCCTCTGCAGTGCTTTGCAAGAGATTCGAGATCGGGTTTGCTGCCGCCGACCGTGAGCGTGTCGTCTCGGTTGGGCTCTCAGACCCAGCGTTACTAGAGAGCGTGGCTGCCGGCGGGTTTCCACCCCAGCACGGCTCCCTCCTGCCCCCAGGCGCTGTCTTCTCCATGGGGATGGTTACTCCCAGGCAGGGGCTGAGGATTTTCTCCCCAAAGCCCCCAGGTCAGAGCGCTGCTCCTTGGCTGCCCCTCACCCTTGCTGGCTCATCTCCTGTCATCGTCAACACCATCACAGAATGATAGGGGTTGGAAGGGACCTCTGGAGATCATGTAGTCCAACCCCCCTCTTGCCCACCTTGGGGCTCTCCATGACCCCAAGAGGATCCCAGTGATCCTGAGGGACGAGCATAACCTCCCAGGGGTTTCAAAGGTCAACACAGGGCGAGGGGAGAAATGACAGTGCAGGCTGAGAGGGGACGCAGTGAAGAGCCACGGAGCTGATCCTCACAGTGGTGAAGGAAGCCCTTTGGTGAGAGCCTTATGGAGGTCGCTGCGTGTGATGTTTTGAAAAAGGTGAGTAATTTGCATTGATATTGCCTTGGCAGAGGGTTTGTGGTTTAATGCAGGAGATTAAATTAGTGGCTGCCAAATCAGCCCTGGGAGATTGCCCATCTCTCGATAATTTCCAATCAGGATCCAGATGATGTGCTGTAAGACGTGTCGGTGCCACGCTGGCCCGCAGGGGTAATCGGGCACAGCCAGCCCGAGAGCTCACTGCAAACCTCCGGCTATGGAATCATCGAATCATAGAATCACCCACGTTGGAAGGGACCTTTCGGATCATCAAGTCCAACCATCAACCTAACTCTGATAAAAACCCATCACTAAACCATATCTCTAAGCACTATGTCTACCCGTCTTTTAAATACCTCCAGGGATGGTGTCTCAACCCCTTCCCTGGGCAGCCTGTTCAAATGTTTGATAACCATTTTGGTGAAGAAATCTTTTCTAATAACCAATCTAAACCTCCCCTGGCGCAACTTGAGGCCGTTTCCTCTTGTCCCATCGCCTGTTCCTTGGGAGAAGAGACCGATCCCAGGAGACAAAGGCTGTGCAGGACAGCGGGTGATCTGGGTTGTGTCTCACCCACCTCCCATGACAAAATCCACCCAAAATCCTTGGGGTCACACCCATCCCAACGCTGTATGTGGCATCACCTCCTGAACTTTGGCCAAGAGCTGTGAAACCTTCCTTAGGGCACAATGCAACTCCTGGCCCATGGGCACGTCCCACCCATGTGGCCAGGGACCCTCGTGGGGCAGTGGGAGCCGAGGCTGCGTGACTTTGCCATGGCAAGGCTGGGCTTGGCCCCATGGAGCCTGGCAAGTGCTTGGAGCCAACTGCAGCAGCGGCTGCCGGGGGGCTCAGCCCCACAGGGTGGGGAGGAACGGCAGCATCCCCCTTCTCCTCCAGAGGCTTTTGCTTTGTTTGTGAGTCCCACGCGGATACAGAAGACACATTCCTGGCTGCCTTTCGGTCCTGTCTCAAGGAGGCGGGTGGGGGAGGAAGGGGCGATGCAGAGGCGATGGTGGGACCCTCCCCACCCACCCCATGGCGCTGTGCCGTGGGCGGCAGCCGCTGGCGTCGGCAGCCCCGCAGCCTCCCGCGGGTTTTGCTTTTCCCCGCTCCTACCCTCTCCTTTCGCAACATGAAAGGGCAGAGCCTCGCCGGGCTGTTTCACTGCGGCTTTGATGGTCGCGGGCCCCCACGCCTCGTGCTGGGGAGAGCTGCTTTCGGCACTGGTTGGAGCGCGGAGGGGACGCACGGGATGCTCCCGCTGCCTTCCGCTGTGACTCAGGCAGCAGGGGCTTGTTTGGCAGGGCCGGGGCCGCGGGGGCTCCCCGCACCAGGCTCTATTTTTAGGAAGCCAGGAGAAGTAGGTGCAGCCCGTCACAGCAAGAAGTTTCTAGTGCGACTTGTGGTTTCACGGCTTGGGTGAAGGCTCAGCATCAGCAGTTTAGAGGCCGGGTGCGCTCCGTGGCTCAGCACAGCAAGGCTGGCATCGCCGCCCAGAGGTGGCGGGAGAGCCACGTGCCCTTCGGGGCCCTCCATCCTCCGCGGAGTCACTGGGGCTTGTTTCTCTGCCTTCCCTGCTCTTCATCCACCTCGGTCCCCTTGGGAAAGGCCGGTTGGGGGTGCACCCATGGGTGGTGAGGAGGGATGGAGGGCACAGGGGACGATGGCCCTTGGAGCAGGGTGGCTCAGAGGGACAGCACCACCCCAGTGCCACCCCCTGCAGCTCTCTCCCATTGCTCTTCGCTGCTCTGGAGGGTGGTAGAGAAGGGGCAGATGTCCCCTCACGTCTCTGGGGACAATGCAGTGGAGATGGTGCTCCACACCCTGCTCTGATCTACCTGCTGGGCAGCAGGAGCCTGGGGCAGCTCGTGTTCACGTCTGCTGGAGCTTGGAACTTTTTGCTGACCCTCCACACGGGTGTCTCCACGGCTGAGGGCCACAGCGAGCAACGGGGCTGCAGCCTGCCATTACCACCGTAGTGACTACAATCACCATCTTCTGCTCTTTGCTTCCACAGAGAGACGTGACCATCACAAGGATTGAAGCCTCCTCCTGTTCCCGAGGCTGCCTATTGCTGCTCTGGGCTCCAAGAGCTTTCTCTCATTCATACCAAGGTAAAAAATGAACGGAAACTGCAACGCAACCTTTCCTTCTCCGGATGCTGGTGATGTTTGCTGTGGTGTTCTGGCTATGTCTGTTCCCTCTTCCTCTCCGGTGACGGGGTTGTCCTGGAGACACAAGAGCTCCGAGGATGCAGGAGAGGGAAAAATCTAAAGAAGCGATAAAGCAAATGGTGGAAAAGCTCAAATTTCCCTTCTGCCTGTGTGCTGAAGGAGCTAATTTAGGTTTCTCTCATAGGTTCCCTTCTGCATCACTCCCACAGCATCGCAGGCAAACTCCTTTTGTGACTCAGAATAAAATCTTCTTTTTGAATGTATTGTTCTTAGTACTGCACAGGGCCCAACTTTTGTTAATTGTCAAGAGCATGCGGGGTGAGCAGCACATTTTAAAGAGCTAGTCACAAAACCGCAGCGGGCGCCCAAAAAAAAAAATTAAAAAAATCCCTCTCTTCTCATCAGCTTTCACCTTGCTGCCTTCAGACGTGCTCCCAGCCTTTGACAGATCACCGGGGTAGGCAACCGGATATTTTCTCGGTAAACAAAACCCTGAGCGCCGAGTACAAGTGGAGACAATGTGCTGATCAGCGGAAATACCGCAACTAGGTCAATAGGAATGCAAGCGATGGATCACATTTTCCCATTGTCTCACCCGGGGGTTGTCGGACTGGAGGAACTGTGGCCAGCTGGGGTTCACGAGTGGATGGGTATGGTCACATTCAGAGGGTTTTGGGGGTGAAAGAAAACCCCATTGGTTTCTCGGTGGTGGGCTCATCACCAGGTGAAGGTGGGACTTCACCTTCTCTGGGGTTATCCCATGCAGGCAGACTCTTCCCTCAGGTGTTGGGTCCTCTATCCATTGCCCATCATCCCTCTGGACCATGTCCCTCTTTCCCCAAGGCTGTGTCCCCGCTCTGCGACACCCCCTGCTGTGTTTCTACAGCAGCCAAGTGTTCAAGGATGTGCAACCATGATGCTAACTGGCCCTGACATGGGATAACATGGGTTTTGAGGACTTTGAGTCCCATCCCTACCCATCCCTACCATCCCTACCATCCATGTGAAGCAGTAAGGTAGCAACAGACCGTGTCCCCACGGACAAACAGCACCGCACGCCATGTGGCAGCTCTGTCTTGCCTGGGTCTGAAGAGTGATGGTGGTGGGATGGCCTGATGGGGCTCTACCTTCCCCAGACCTTGTTGGGCACCTGCTGGTAGATCTGGTTCTACTGGCATTGACTCCTGGCTCCAGCCAGAGCAGCTGCAGGACCTGGTGGTGCGGGGTGGAGGAGGTGGTTCCCGAGGGCCTTCTCCCCGCCAGCCGGGGTGGCAAGGGGCTGGATTGCCGACGTGGAGCAATGATTTCCTGAAGAGGAACTGCCAGCCTGTCCTCCCCGCTGACGAACCTCTGCCAGGATCCCCGCTGTCATATTTTCCACCCGGTTTCTCCCGTCAGGGTGCCGGTGACTAGCGATTCTCAGTTTCCTGGTTTACAGCACAAGCCGGCCAACCCTCTGCTGATGTTTTGTGCTGGGTACCCAAAACTGGAGCATTTCCCAATCCTCCTTGCCAAACCCGGGTGCCCCTCTGAGGCTGTTGCCAGCTCCGTCCTCCCCATCAAGGTGCATGTGATGGAGCCGGTGATGCGCTGGGGGTTTCCGACATTACCTGCAGGTTCTTCTCATTTCGGTGAAACAGTGACGGGTGGCTATCCAGAAATGGCTTTGAAAAAGTTTTGTCTGCCGGGGACAGCCAGGGCTCAGGAATAGCTGTGCAAAACCTCGCTTGCTGCGCTCTGCACCGCTCGTTGCTGTGGTTTCACACGTTATCGGCTGCCTCAGTCCCGATACTCAGGATTCGGGGAAAGTATTAAGTGATGAATTCTCGTGTCGTTTTGTTTCTCATGTAGAGACTTCCCCCAAACATGAGCGTTAAATTTAGAGGAAACTCTGAAGAGCCCTGGAAAATGCCGGTGAGTGCCACGGGGCTGAGGCATGGGGCGAGGACTCTGGGCAGCTGCTCCCCGCCGTGGCCTCGTGGCCCTCAGCTGTGGGGGGTGTCCTTGGGGATGTCCACCATGGAATGGCTTTTTGCCCGTGGCAAGCTCACCACAGCAGGGACAGTGTGTAGGAACGTGGTGTCAGACCAGAGCCCTGTGAGGAGGCCAGGGCTGCTCTTTCCAAAGATAATGCCAATTTTAAGATAAAAAGGACTAAAAGCAGTGGCTTGGTCCCGTGCACAGCAGGGCTGCAAGCCCAAGGTCCAAACCCTAGCAATGTCAAGGGTCTCCATCCCCTTTTGTGACCCAACACGGTGCATCCCCATCACAGCTGGGTCACCTCCCAGCTGCTGCTGGAAGGATGCTCCTGATGGGGCTGAGCAGCAATCATGTTGAGCATGTGAGTTGGACATCCCCAGCACGGAGGGTTGACAGTCCCCAGGACAGTGACGTGACTCCAGAGAACCAGCCAGGGCCTCGGTCACGGGCTGTCCTCTGCCCAGCCACTGAATTGCAGCCCACGAAGACCCTGGTGCCATCCCACACTTGCGACTTGGACGCTATATTTAGGAACACGGTGACCTGCCAAGGTCAAACTCTGACTTGGTTGCAGAGATGTTTGCACTTTGTTACCAGCTTTTGCATCTGCAGCTCACAGCGCCCTAACCACACAGGACAGGATGCGAGAGAGTGGGTAGGTAGCAAAAGCGAACGCTGGACTCCATCCTGCGAGGCTCTGAGCAGCCCCAAGAAGGTGCTGTGAACCCTCCTCTCCCAGAGGAGGTCCTGCTCAGCGCCTCGCTGCTTCTAGCAGGATCCAACCCTTTATTTGCTGCGTGCACATCTGATAAGAGCCTCGCCTTTAGCATGCGTCTTTCAAAACAACTTTACATGATGGCTTGACGACTGCCTTCAAACCAGCAACCAGCTCTCCTCCTCTGTCGCCCAGCAGAAACCCAGATTCTTCCTTTTTTTACATGGAGAAAAGGCGGTCTGTCCCCTGTTGCAAGCAGGGAGAACCCCTCTGCATTTACCCTAAGTTATTTTATCGGTGGTGCGTGGCCACATGCGCGTCAGATGACTGGAGAGCTTGGGGACAGGACCTTGCCTCCCTGCTGCCGGCTTGAGAGGCGTGGGGGGATAGAGGAGACACGGGTTGCCCAAAGTTGCATGGGGTGATGCTGGCAGGTCAGCAGCTTCCAGGAGTGCCCGGCATCGCCAGCTGCCCTTTTCATGCCCAAATATATAGATACAAGTAACACGGGTAAGCAGGGACAGGGTCTGAGGTGGCTTGTGCCCTTGGGTGGAGGGTGAGCACCTCACTAGGGTACCAAGAAAGCTGCTTAAAAGTTGTGTCTCCAAAATGATGGCCAAGCACCAAGACCCAAATTCTCGCTTGTCTGAGCGTGAAAGCTGTGCCCACCCCAGGGTCGCGGTGCCCATAGAGATACTCCTTTCTCCAGGATCATCCAGACTACCCGGGCAGAGACTTCACCCATGGGGAGCACAAGGGAAGGCCAGAAACTGGCACAACCCGCCTGCCTCAGTCAAGCATCTTCACTGCAAAGTCATCCTCCTCATGAAGGAAACCGAGGGCAAAAAACCTTTCTTCTCCTTTTGGGAAACAACTGATTTTCTGAGTGCTTCCTAGCCCCTGGCAGCCCACAGGGCCGTTCAGCAGCTCTGCCCCTGTATTCATGGTCTTCATTTCTTTGAAGACACATTGCTACGAAACTTTCATCCACAGCAGGAAAAAAACACTGGGGCACAGTCTGGAGTGTTTCGAGGGCAAAAATGAATATATGGAATAAGAAACTCTCTCTGCTTCTGGTAGAACGGTAGGAAAAAGCATGGAAGTGCACCAGAGAAGAAAGTCTAAGCAACCCTTTTTTTTTTTTTTTTGTTGTGGGAGACGGTAGTGAACAAACCTACCCACTACGAAGAGTTTTTTCCAGGAAGTGTAGGTTGCTGCAACCTGTATCCTTGAGCAGCGGGCGCTCACACAACAGTTCTCATGCTACTTGCAAGCAGCGCATTTGAAGGAGCCCCGGCAACGTGCGCAGAGGATGAACGAACCCTACAGCCCTGCGACGCCCCGACCCATCGGCAGCACCTCGCCCGGCACCATGAAAATGTTCATGGGCTTCCTCGCTGTATTTATTGTAGCACAGACGATTGGGACCGTACTCTTCTGTTTGTATCTTCACATGAAGATGGATAAGGTAAGTGGAGAAATCAGGTTGTCTCTGCCGGATCGCTAACGCGATTTGCCTTCAGCTGCGGCGCGATGTGCTCGCCCAAAGGACGAACATGGCAGAAGACGATGCTGGCCACTGGATGGATGCGGGAGTGGCATTTATTACACCCCTGTTCTCATTTCTGCTTTAATTTGCCGCTAAGATGTACGCTGAGGAAGAGATCTGTTCCCTTCATTAACACAACAATAATGGATCAATCAAGAAGAGCCCTTAATAGCAAACCTGGCAGCCGATGGCCAGTCCGGGACTGGGAGAGGAGACTGTGGCTTAAACACACAAATAGTTATTTTAGGCTCCTTGGTGGCTTTTCTGGTGCCATAGCCCTTGGCAGCACTGTGACACTAATAGTGAGGAGGGGGGGTGTCCAGAAATTATTTTTTTTTTAGTATTTACACGTGTGAATTTTACCAAAATCTCACTTCAGATGCTGCCTTTCTGCTTAGGGAAGAAAAGAGTGGAACTCAGTACTCGGTCGTCTTCTTTTTTGAAGCAGCACAGTATCAGTGATCCCGTCCCGTACGTGGGACAATATTTACTAACAAAATTGAAAGCTGAAAAGCTGTTTTCAAGATTGCCATGACCGCCGCCGCACTGCACAGTGCTTAAAATCCCCGATCTGAAGCTACTTTCCTCCCAACCAGAAAAAACTACCAGCTAAAGAAGTGATGCATCTAAAACCCAGAATGACTTTTCCTTACCGGATGCAATGCTAAGATCGTCGTTACTGATTTTTAAACGTGCTGTCTCAACGTCTATTGAAATTTTAGGGGGGTTGTGTGCTGATTTTCAAGGGTGGGGAGCGATCCTGAGCTCGAGGGGCTACAAAGGCAGGGAGCTGGAAGGGGACTTTGCTGCAGGGGGGTTGCAGCCAGGGAGGAGCGGAGGGTCCCCGGAGGAGCGAAACGGGGCTTTCTGGAGCCGTGGAGGAGGATCAGAGGCAGCTGAGACGCAGTCGAGGGTGGCAGGAGGATTTCAGGTGCCTTCAGAGGTCGGGACAGGGCTTCAAGCCTGACCTTCTGCACCCCAGCGCTGCCTGCCCTGAGCGCTCCACCAGGCTGTGTGTCCTCATGCCCCTCTGGAGGTCTTTATACCACTTAATTGAACATTAGGTTTTTACAAAAAACAGATGTAATTTCAAAAATCAGTGTGTATATATATGTATATATATAAATACACACATACACACATATATATTTGTTCTTTTTTTGGCTTTCTGATCTTTTTTAACCTGATTTTTTCAACCTGAAGCTCTCGGCACGACTCAGCCCCAACCCACAAGTCGTTTTTGGTCTCCCGGCAGCACTTTTAGCCCATAAGTTAGTTGAAAAAATGACAAGCCACCCTGCCCAGGCAGGGCATGGCGGGGCTGACTGGGCATCCCAGTTGCCTGCTGGGGCTGCTGGGGCAGGAACAGCAAGAAGCCGCTCGCTGAGATCTCCGCGCCGCTGTCTGCAGGTGCAAGCGGGTGGGTATTTGCCAGCTGCCCTTTGGAAAAGGCAGAGTGGGAAATTTATATTCGTGATCAAGGTGATAGAAAACAGGAAAGGATCCTGAGCAATCCTCCGCTCACCCAGCCAAGCAGGGTCAGCCCCGTGGGTGCAATTCCCGACGGATGCAGATGCTGATGGGAGCGTTTGGTACCCGCAGTGTCTCTGCCCGGCTCATCCCGATGCTGAACCACCGACCTTGAGCTTTCCAGGCAGTGATTTATCGTGGCTCCGCCGCCAGCCCTTGCAGGTTTCCCACTAACATCCCATTCCCCCTTCTCTTCTCTCCCCCCACCGGCAGATGGAAGACGTGTTGAGCTTAAATGAAGATTACATCTTCCTGAGGAAAGTACAGAAATGTCAGACGGCAGAAGGTCAGAAGTCGACATTATTGGACTGTGAAAAGGTTTTAAAGGGCTTCCAGAACCTCCAGTGCAAGGTACGCTGCTGTTGGGCGGATAAAGACCCCGCTGAAGGCGGAGGGGGGGCTCCCAGGCACACACACAGCTTCACCCCAAGCTTTTCTTTGAAAACCATGGGTGCCTTGTACCTTGGGGCTGCATAGCACATGCCCTTTTTTTACCCTATGTTCTTTTCACACTGTATTTTTTACACTACATTGATAGCATTGAAAAATCTCACCCATTTTTTTTTTTTTTCTCAAAACCGTCTTGGTCTGAGCACGTCCAGCTGCGGCCGAGGGATGCTGGGGGCTTTGCGGTGGGAGCTGGATCTGCAGCCACCCGGGCTCTGCGCTCTGATCCCGGTCTGAAAAACAACGTTTTTTCTGCTGTCTGGCACCTTGCTCCGATCCCGTGCCGGGTGGCTGGGAGGATGCTTGTGGCCGCCTGCCGCTGGGACCGCTTTTTGGCCCACTTTGCCCAAGTGTCAATGATGGTGCAAGGCTCGGGCCAGGTGGCATGGGTCCTGGCAGCCAGTGAGGAGGAGGAGGAGGAGGAGGATGCTGTGCAAAATATCCAACCTGCACTGCAATGTCCTCCTGGAGTGGCTGAGGGCTGCCCAGCCGGGGACGGGGTGCTCTCAGCCTGCTCAGCCCTTGAATTCGTGCTTTAGGAGGGGCTGCGCTGGCCGCAGAAGGCAGGAGAGGGACATTTCTTCCTCGTTGTGGCAGCCCGGTGACATCCAATGCCTCAGCTAAACCTTTAGGATTGCATCAGCACCCAACGGGCAACAGAAAATTGTGTCTGAGATGGGCCGTGCTCCGCAGTCCTGAAAATTCCCTCTTGCAGGGGCAGGGATGTGCCTGGTTTGCTGGGCAGCATCTACAGCATGGCTCTCCGGCATGGTTTTACATGAAAAGGAGATGGTTATTTATTTTTTTTTGTAAATAAGCTTTCCCCATCTCATCATTTGAATTGCATAAAACCTAGGGATCGTAAACCCTGCTGCTGCCAACAGCCGCTCAGCCCGCGGCCGCGTGTGATGCTGGGGAAGGTGCTGGAGGGGCTCCGCGGATCCGGGTACCCTCCCGCCGAGACCTGTTGGGGCCAAACAGCACCAACCTGTGCCATGGCCAGAGCATCCTTCACACAGAGGCTTTCAAAATCCTTGATTTGTACATCTTTTTTTTTTAAAAAAGCATATATTTTTGCTGTTTTTGCAGGACGGGGGAGCCAGCAAGGGGCAGCCCAAGTTTGAAATGCAGAGAGGTGAGTTTCCAGGTGGCTTGCTGGGGGCAGGAGGAGTAGCTTGGCCTGGGAAGGGGTTTCCTTCACCCTGCAACACCTGCTGGTGCCCCCGGACACGGCAGAGAGGCAGGGGAAGGGGTCAGGGTTTGGAGCATCCCCCTGGGGGTAGGACTGGGCACGGGATGGGGCTGGCACTGGGCATGGCTGTCTCCCCGGGGCGGGCGGCTCTGGGCACCACGTTGCCTGAAGCCGATGAAAATGAATCCAAAACTAAATCCATGGCCTTTTCTCATTGCAGGCCATGAGCATCCCCGTTTGATGCACAAGAACGAGACGGCTGTGGCAGGTAAGCAGCGGGAGCATCCAGGTCCTGTTCCCACGGCGGGCAAGGTGGCACCGTCACCTCCGCGGGCTTTATCCCTCGAAGGTGACTGAGTGTCTTTGCTGAGCAGAGGCCAGATCCTGCTGTGGGAGGGACTTTGGAGACTGTGCTTCTGAGCTGGTTTTGGCCCAGAGAGAAATCCCCAGGGTGGGAGGTGCCGCGGTCCCTGCAGAGGAGCTGTGGTGCCCGGGGCCGGGACGGGGGGACAGCGGGTGCCAAGCCATTGATAACATCGGCCTTCCCGAATTGCAGGGGAGAAGAGGCAGCCGGTCGCAGCCCACCTGGCAGGTCAGAAGAGCAGCAAGTCCGTCTCAGGTAAGACAGACGGGCTCGGCACCGTCTTGGCCAGGGAGCCAGCGGGGCACGGCAGCGTGTACCCCGGACAGACCTGGCATTCCTGCCCCGGGGCTCTGGAGGGGCTGGGACAGGGACAACACAACTCCAGCACCAGAGCGTGTCCCCAAAGCACAGTGAACCTCCCAGTGGTCATGTCACCACGTGTACCAGTGCCACACGGGCTCCGGGCATCCTCAGTAGCCTCATGTATGCCTTCCTAGAAACGCACCACAATGGCTTCATCTTTACGGTGTTTTTTATGAGGGGAAAAACTATTTCCTTCATATTTAAGGAAGCCAACCTCTCACGTTTCTTTGGGACTCAAAACACAAGGCTTTTGCCCTCCTGGCCGTGCCTTTCCAGGGTGGCTGCTGCATATCGTGCCGTATTCTGGCATATTGTACCTGCTGATTTAACCATTGGTCCCGGCAGCAATACGGGCTGGCTGATGGCTTTACAGCTCCAACCTGATCTATTCGCAGCACTTAAACTGCGCTTATTCACAGCCACGGCCACCGTTTAAGGTTTGAGAAAGGCATGAGTCCGTCTGCGTTTGTGCATCCCTCTGCACAGACGGCGGCTGCTCTCGCAGCTCCGTCCCCCAGCGTAGCCCGAGCCAAGGGACATCCTGCAAGAGCAAGGATGACAGAAGCGAGTAAGAGTCTGCAAGGTCAGTCAGTCGCTCTATCTGGCAAGGATTTCACAATCTGAGCACGTTTGATTTAATTCTGGAGTAACTGCCAGTAATCGGCAACTGCTCTTTCCATCTCTGACGCAGCATTTCACCCAGGGCTCAGTCTACCTGTGGAAAGCTTAGTGTTAGATAAGATCAAAGAAGTGAGAAACTCGCTGTGTTTTAAAACTCCCGGCTTAAGCACTCGGTGAGCCTATAAAGCAGGCAGAAATTGCGCCGAGAGCAGCAGTTGCCTGGAGCTGGGCTCCGTATCTCGGCGGTGGAGAGAGCAGAGGGACCATCCCTGCGGGATCCATGGGGATGGACCACGGGCTTGCATGGCTCCCCCGGGACCACCCATGCCACCCCACCACAGAGATTGGGAGTCTGGGCTGGGACGATCCGTTATTCCCCATGGAGCTGGGGTGCTCACCCCTGGTGCTCTCGCAGGTGACTCAGTAGAATGGGGAAGGCGGAGGTCCAAAATCCCTCCCTCGGGTCGTAGCTGAGCTCAGCCCCTATGGCCATGGCTTCCTGGTCTCTCTGTTGGCTTATCCGCACCGACTGCAGCGGGAGCGCGTGTTCATGGTGACACCGATAGTGCCCCAAAAGCCATGCCAGTAGCAGGTCTGTGTGGGTAGTGGTCCCGGTGATGGCAGGCAGAACTTGCCATGCAGAACCCGCCATGCAGAACCCTTCCAGCTCTGCGCCCTCCAGGGACCAAAAGTGCGGGACGTTTATTTTCCTTGGCAAAGTCTCGCCTTCTCCAAAGGCCAAGGGGAGGAAGGACTTTGGAAGAAAGGCAGCACCTAGTTCAGGAAAACTATGTGCCCTGGAATGGGTGCCTGTGAAAACAGGAGCTGCCGTGTGTTTTGTCGGTGCTCTGAGGGCTCGGAGGCTGTGCCACCGAAAGCCGTGGAGATAGCAACCCTACAGGGGCGGACATGGCGGGTGTTTGGCCCATGGTGGCAACTGTGTGCAATCTTCTACCCTAAGCATTTCCTCTTGGTTGGATGAAGGAAGCAAAATGCTTCTCTGCTTGCATAATCGATTCAAGGGTGTTAAGACCAGAAACTCGGGTTAAACATGTCCTGGCCTTGGGGAATGGGGACCCTGCTGGGCTGGGGATGTGTCCTGGGGTGGGCAGAACCCACCCCCACACCGTGAAGCAGACAGAGGCCATGACGCCAAATAGCTGTGGGGTCTGCCCCCAAAATCAGCCTGCCAAAATGTCCTTCTCCCAACTCACCTGCCACGCTTTCCCCCTACAGTGCTAGAGTGGAAGACGACGATATATGGCCCCATGAACAACAACTCGATATCCTACCAGGAGGGGAAACTGAAGGTGAAGGAAGCAGGGCTCTACTACATCTACTCCCAAGTCAGCTTCTGCACCAAGGCAGCCACTTCGGCACCCTTCACCCTCTATATTTATTTGTATCTCCCCATGGAAGAGGACCGGCTCTTGCTGAAGGGACTAAACACACACAGCACCTCCACGTCTTTCTGTGACCTCCAGTCCATCCGGGAGGGAGGTGTCTTCAAGCTCCGGGAAGGTGACATGGTCTTTGTCAACGTGACAGACTCAACGCGAGTGAACTACAACCACGGCAGCACCTACTTTGGCATCTTCAAGCTGTAGTGAGGAGGGGGCTGCCCCGACTTGGGGGTCCAGCCCCACTTTGTTGAGCAAAGTGGCTTTCCCTGTTTCCCGTATTTATGTTCCTCTGCCTCTTTGGTTTTCTTGTTTCTTAATTTGTATATTTTGTTATTTATTAATGAGGGCCAAGGGGCCCTGAGAACACAAATGGAACAAAGTTTGAAGCTGTTGTTGTTTGCACTTTGCTTTTTTTCTTTCATTGCCAACGGTTTGGTACGTGCTGGTGTTGTGTGTCTGGGTCCACCATGCCCCACGCACCTGGCAGGGTGGATGTCCCCGTTATGTCACGAGAGCTTTATTTAGCAAATTCTACCATCAGCATTTCTTTCCTAAGAATGTAGGATGGCTCAGGGTGCTCCAGCCAAGCTGGGTTCATGCGTATCTCCCGTACCAATCTGCTTACAAAACATCAACGGAAAAACATTAAACGGCTTAGGAACGTCTCCCCTAAAGGAATCAATCAGCCAAGTGCTGTCCTTACGTGGTAGCTGCTGGTGATGCATTGTTGCCACCCTAACTGTCTGTTTTATCTCCAGAACCCCCTTTTTTCCACCCGTGCCTATCTATGAAACTCAAGCAGCCTTCTTGCCTAGGGTGACACTGTCTTGGCCAGGTTCACCGCTCTGCATCAGAGGGGCGGTCACTGATTTCAACCCAGAGCACTGGTAAGGGGCTGGTGGTGCTCTGTTCTTGGTGAACCAAATCTGCTTGCGAGACTGTCGCAAGCTGCAGGCAGGGGACACTCTGCCTGTGGACTGTTTCACTAGCCTGTGGAAGGGGCATTGGCCACCGCTGTCAAATTTGGACCTGTCTCCTCTTCTGAGACCTGTCCTCCCCTTGGGGGAGGTCTGGGAAAGTCCAGGAGTGGCAGGACCGACTGCTTCTTTCCAAGGCCTTCGAGGTGTATGTGCAGAGCATCTTCTGGCTGTCCTCAGTAAGGACGTGTCCACAGCAGCACCTTTCCTGTTCTGTGAGGATGGGCTGAGAGAGCTGGGGGGGTTCAGCCTGGAGAAGAGAAGGGTCCAGGGAGACCTTAGAGCCCCTTCCAGTCCCTGAAGGGGGCCTACAGGAAGGATGGGGAGGGACTCTGGATCAGGGAGGGGAGCCATAGGACGAGGGGTAATGGCTTCAAACTGGAAGAGGGGAGATTTAGATGAGATCTGAGGATTCTTGGCTGTGAGGGCGGTGAGCCCCTGGCCCAGGTTGCCCAGAGAAGCTGTGGCTGCCCCATCCCTGGAGGGGTTCAAGGCCAGGCTGGACGGGGCTTGGAGCAACCTGGGCTGGTGGGAGGTGTCCCTGCCCAGGGCAGGGGGTGGAATGAGATGGTCTTCAAAGTCCCTTCCAACCCAAACCATTCTGTGATTCTAAGTTGCATTTTTTAAAAACGTCTAAAGATGCCAAAGGTGGCAAGCTGTGCAGGTCACACTTGTCAGAGGGCAAAGGTTGGGCAGCACTCCTGGAAGCCAGTAGATTTGCAAGCAGAAGAGCCTTCAGATTTGGGCAGCCCTTAGGGTTTGCTTGGCTGGAGGTTGCAGAGCTGGTCCTAACACAGTGCCCGAGTGCCACCACTGCAGGGACGGACGGGGCAGTCTTTGCACAGCTCATTGCCCTGCCGGGTGTCCGTCACGGCCCCTTCCCAAAGCCAGCAGAGGAGAGCTCAGAGACAGTCCGGTTTTACTATAATTTAACATGTATTTTTTTTGTCTGTTCTCCAAAATTACCTAACTCCATCAGGGAATGCACCACTCTTGTCTGACACCATCTATAAAACCTATTTATTTAACTAAAACTGTCTTATTTTCGTGAACTGTGCATGGCCGCAGCCATGTTTTGCAGCATATTTTGACATTCCCAGTTCCCCCTTCCTGAGCCTGGGGCTTCGTCCACTGTGGCAAATAATACAATTCCCGAATTAAGAGATCGGGTGCTTTGTATGCTTTGGACGCTGCTCACCCTTCTCAGCCCCGGATTGGGACACACTGGGATTTCCCTGGGTCCTGCTTGGGGTCTGGGGACCGAGAGGGCAGCGGGAACATTCCCAACAGCCTCCCCGGGGCAGCCATCCCACCCCGTTCCTGGGGGAATGTTGGGGTGCCAGGGCCAGGCAGCGCCAGGGGCATATTGGCTGGAAGAGGGAGCAGGGACCCCCCTGCCCTGGGGAGGCACCAGGGCTGGAGCTAATTTAAGGGGATTTAGGACGCCTGGCTGGAAAAGGACTATTCCCACCCACCAGGTCATGCTGCCCGCAGGGACGTCTCCACTTTGGAGCGGAGGGATGTATGCTGCACAAGGTGGCATCCTGCAGCCGCTGCGTGTGGGGCCGCAGGGGCTGGGTGGCCACCGCCTGGGTCCCACCAGGTCCCCACCGCTGCCGAAACCCATCCAGCCCCTGCGGGCTGGGCTGACGGACACAACGCTGGGGCGGCTGGAGAGCCCCGACCCTCCGCGGGGAACTGGAGGTGCCCGGCCGCAGTGGGAATACAAGTGGGAGCCACTGGAGAAACCAGAGCCCCTGCAAACTGTCATGGACTGGGAAAGGGGAAAAAGCTGTCTGGGGGCGAGCAGACGGGGAGAGCTGCGAGGAGCATGTGTGTGGCCATTCTCGCGTGCCCAAAACCTTCAGGAGCAGAAACGCTGTTTGTCACGAGCGAGGGGAAATCACCACCAGTGCACAGCCTGCAAACCGCCCCCCTGCAGCCCCCCAGCTTCGGGGGCCGGGAGCACCCGCCAGAGGGTTTGGGGCAGGCTGCGATCCCCAGCCCGAAGCAGCGAGAGAGGATCTGGGAGCTGCAAATTGCGTGGAGAAATAGATTATCCTGCGCGGCTGGGGGAAACAATTAAAGAAGGGAGAAGAAAACAAGCAAACAAAGAGGCATAAACCAGCTCAATAACTTCTGCAGCAAGAGCAGCAGGTAGAATCATAGAATTTGGTTGAAAGGGACCTTTCAGATGATTGAGTCCAACCATCAAATGGATGACAGATGCCAACTGCCACCGCCCCCCCCTGCCCACACCGCTGCCTCTCCCAGGGCTTTTATTTCTTGCCTCTGTTTCTTCGCTTGCCAAAAATAGCCCGTGGGATTCAGACGCGAGGCAGCGCGTGGGAGGGGAGGAGATGCGACTGCTGCCATCCAGCCGTGGCCTTCTCCCGAGCTTTGTTCTCCTCCCCGGCCCCTGCCCCGTGCCACGGCGGGTGCAGGTTTCCTCTCCCCATGGAAAGTTTGAAGGTCGTCAATACATTGACTTTTCCCGTGATGTGGGGCGCCTCTGTCACTCCTCGGGCTGTGGATTTTACAGTTTCTGAACTGATTTTCGTTCTTCTGTCTGAGTAAGGGAGGGAGAGGGGGATGAGAGGGTGATGAGTACCTGGGGCACATCAGCAGGGCTGGCGTGGGGCGCCGGGGGGGGGGCCTGGATGAGCTGGGGCAGGAGCCCGCAGCAGCATGGTCACCTGCTGGGAGAGGTGCTTGCGCGGCTCAAGACACACTGAGCTCATTGGGAAATGTAATTTTTTGAAGTTTTGTATAGGAAATCAGATTTGGGGGTTTGGTTTTGGGTTGGTTGGGGTTTTTTTTTTTCCCTTAAAAAAGGCTGGGATGCCAGTTTCGCAGTGGGGTCTCTCCAGCTCGTGGCGCTGAGCTCAGGGCTGCCCTGGGGGTGGCTGTCCACGTGCCACGTGGCTCTGCACGGTGGCCAACCAGGTGACAAGCCCCCTCCTAGCATCTCTGTGCGCTACTTTGGGGTCTTTTTAATTTTTTATGCCCTTTCCCAGTTAGGCACTGGGTGCCTGGGTGGCAGCCTTACCTTGTCACCCCTTGCTTGGTGACAGCCCTTTCCCCTGTTTGGGCAGGGTCCCCATTGGCAGGGTCTCCATCTCTTCTAGGAGGCCAAACCCATTGCATTCACCTGCGCCTGCGGGCGAGGGACGCTTCTCCCCCCCGCCATGTAAGTTTGGGCTCGGGATTACTTGTGCCATGGAGTGGTGCCGCACTGGGGGGGGTGGTGGGAGCAGCCCACTACAAATGGGGACCATCAGGGAGGGCATCCCCAGCCGCGGCTGTGGTTTGGGCTGCGCAGATTAAGCTGTTGGGGTTTTTCTTCTGTTTTTTTCACATCAATGGTCTTTTGGAGCCAAACCCCACTGGTCGGAGGATGCTGGTGTTGACTGAGTTGGAGTTGAGTCGTGCAAAGGGGCTGTTTGGGAGCTGGTGTAAGAGAAGGGGCCAGAGGGACCCTGTCTTCAGCAGGAGAGCAAGATGGAGGGTCTCTGGTCTGGATCTGGCCTCACAGGGACCCGGGAGTGGAGATGCTCCCTCCAAAGTGAGCCTGGGGATGCCTCCTCCTCGCTCTTCTGCCCGGTGCAGACTCTGGGGTGCTCAGGTCCGGACGTGGCCCCGCTCTGTCTCTGCGACAACTCCCCAACGTGCTGGGCTCCCTGGTTCCAGAAGGACAGGGAACTGCCGGAGAGGGGACAGCAAAGGGCTACCAAGATGCTGAGGGGACTGGAACCCCTCTCTGATGGAGAAAGGCTGAGGGATTTGGGTCTCTTCAGTCTGGAAAAAAGACGGCTGAGGGGGGACCTTATCAACGCTTCTAAATACTGAAAGGGGGGGTGTCAGGAGGATGGGGCCAGGCTCTTGTCAGTGGTGCCCGGGGACAGGACAAGGGGTAACGGGCACAAACGTGACCATGGGAAGTTCCACCTCAACATGAGGAGGAACTTCTTTGCTGTGAGGGTGGCAGAGCCCTGTCACAGGCTGCCCAGAGAGGTGGTGGAGTCTCCGTCTCTGGAGACATTCCAACCCCGCCTGGATGCGTTCCTGTGCCACCTGCTGTGGGTGACCCTGCTCTGGCAGGGGGTTGGACTGGGTCATCTCCAGAGGTCCCTTCCCACCCCTGCCAGTCTGGGATTCTGTGCCACTGGGGTTCAAGCGGGCTCCCTGGCAGGCTCCGGTGTTTTTCCATGATGCACCCAAGGCCAGTGTTTCTTTTTTGCTTGGTCTTTCTCCCGCTCCGACTGCTGTGTTTAGGGAGGGAGAGCAGGGTCCGTCCCTCCTGCCCTTCATCCTCCCACTTCGGCTGCGGGCTGAGAGCGCGGCCCATCTCTACCAAAGAGTTAAAAATACCAGCGTGCAGGAGAGGTCTTGTCCAAGCGGTAGACCAAAGGAAATCCTGTCACCACACCTAATCTCCAGGAAAAAAAAAAAAAAAAGACACACACTAACTTAAAAAATAAAATAAAATCAAAAAAAGTAATCTCAAAGGGGCAGGAAGTCACTTATTTACAGCAAGGTGCTGGTGCAGAGGGGAGCAGCTAGTTCTCCATGAAGCATCCTTGTCAGCAGAGCACAGGTGGGGCCTGAGGGATGGAAACGCGTCTCCTTCCCCTGGGACCGGGCGCCCTTCCCTGCTGCAGCTCTGGGTGACGGTGGGAGCCACAGCCCGGCCGCCAGCATCACCATTCGCACCAGTATCCCTGCCAGCAGCCGGTAAACGGGAGGGAGGATGATGCAGCCACGAGCATTTCGGGCAAATCAGGGATGCCCACAGCAAGCACGGGCTTTGCTTTCGTGGTGGAAACAAAGGAAGCAGCCCCGAGAGCTAAGAAGCGATTTTTATCCTTCTTTATTTGTTGAAAATGTCAATTAAAAAACTGTTCAAAATAAAAACATGTTAGAAAAGTTGAACTTGCATAAGTAGTTACAGTAAATAAACCTACATGACAAAGATAAACTGGAAGGCAGCTGACACAACATCCATCTAAAGACAGACTCACTGGAACCTATTTACAAAGCACTGTAAACAAAGTAAATATGGAAACATTGCTGTCCATCCGGCATGGCTTCTTTTCCTTTTAATTTTATTTTCTTGTCTTTTTTGGCTTCTAGCTCTTGACAAACGCTTGATCCAACAAGTCCCAGTGCGCCCTCCGTCACATTACCTCTTACAAACATGCATATGTACACAGCACGGGGTTCAACTAAACCGGGGGGGGGGGGGGGGGAACAAGGAATTATTTCTACCCTCTCCTCGGAGTGTAAATGGCCCTGGGTTTGCCTCCTTGCGCTGGCTGTGCCGGTCCCCAGCCGGTCCCCAGCCCGGTCCCCAGCCCGGTCCCCAGCCCGGCCCTGGGCGGGCAGCGGGAGCAGAGAGTGCCGGGGTGTCCGGGCACGGCCCCCCCACAACAGCAGCGTGAGCTGCTCAGTGTACGGCCAAGCTCGTTATCCTGGAAAACAATTAATCAGCACAGGAGGGCTTGACTGCTGAGCGAACCGCTCATCTGTGTGCCTGCGCGGGGACGCGGGGAGCTGGGGTGCTCCAGAGATGGCAAATGTAGCCAGGGAAAAAAAAGACCCCTCTTTTATCCTAGAAACAGCTTAGATTTAAAGAGAGTTTGTCTTTTTACACTCCTTGTGATGTTTTGGAGTCCAGCTCTCCTCAAACACCATTTGCTATGTTCTGGCTAAATGTTAATCGCAAGGAGGGAGTTGTAATTCTTGCCTCTCTTCTGTCCTTCATGACCCGTGTAACGCTACGACCGCGGCGAGCTGCGGTGCGTCTGCACCCCTGGGGACCACGCTGCCCTGGGATACACGTACGACTTAGCCTTAACTTTACCAGAAGGTTCCTTTTATAATGCTGCTAAGGAAGGAAGGAAAACGTCCGTTCTAAACTAGGGAGTAACACCGAGTAGGATGAAGACAGCCGATACATATGCATGTTGCTCGTGCACTGCGTTCGAGGAGCTGTGCTGGGATCCGGAAGGGCATCGCACGTCCTTGCCCCAGGAGCGTTCCAGCTCTTGTCAAAGCATAAACAGAAATATCTTTCCTATCCCAAGAGACAGCGCCTTTTTCCTAGCCGAAAGCCCCTTTGGGGGCGATGGCGGGGACGACAAGTGGCCGTTGGCTCCGTCGCCAGCCTTTGGGAAGGAGCGACGGAGAGCCTAAGGCAGGCAGAAGGGAGCGGGGAACCAGCACGTTTGGGGCTTGGGTTTTGTCGTCAAGCAGCGTTTACATTTCATACAGAGAAAAGCGTGTTGTGCTGCAAGGGGAAGCACAGCGGAACTCTAAACTCATACGATACCTGGACACTCCATGTGAAAACAAAGCAGGGGGTGGGAGTTGTAGGTCATGCATAAGGAAAGGGATGGGGCGGGGAGGGGGGGAGGGCAGAACAGCAATTACCTGTTGCGCTAATCACGAGCTGTTAGGAGGCAGTAGGGTGCAACACACCTTCCCATGCGCTCTGACAGGTGCTCCAGATCTGGCTTCCCCAAGGACTTCAAACGTCTTCACGTTAATTGCACATTTTAATCAGTATCAAGGCCACACACGGGAACCACAGTATTGCTGGGCTCTAGTTCGCTACAGTCAACTAATGGGGAAAAAAAGAAGGTGGATGGGAAAAAGCTTCCCCAGTTGTGATTATCTGAAAAGAGGAGCATGGTGCTTTTTGGTTTCTGCTCAATGCCACCTCGATAATGTTTTCATTCAATAAATAGGTACCGGTGCTTTTGAAAAGAATGAAAGCATTAAAAAGTGCTTAAGCTTCCTCTAGGAAACTGCTACCAACCCCTCGGTGAGCGGCAATCGTTAGCAGAGTTTGTATTTGCTCCCAGTAGCAGGTACGATGAGGTATTAGTTGCTGCAGATGAATTGTGAATCATGGACCGCTTGCTTACTGGTTTAGTTGTGATGGATTGTTTCTGCTTTATTTCCTTATTGGATGGAAGAAAAACTATTTTTTTTTTTTCCTCTATGACTTTTTTTTTTTTTTTTTTTGGTAACAAAATTCCCAAACCCAACAAAATAAGGAGCAAGAAGAGGCAAAGGATCCAGTTCCGCTTCCCCAAAAAAAAACACCTGAGGTCACACACCACTGCCAGCAGCTTCTCCCCGAATTCAGGCGATCAGGGACAACTTGTGCCCCGTGTCCTCCCTGCCGCACTCGTCCGTCTGCTTCAGTAGCCTTCTAACCAGCTTCTCCAAGTCCTTCCTGGATTTCAGCTCTTCCTCCAAACACTGTTTCATCCTTTTGTTCTCCTGGGAGGAAAAAAAGAAAGGAATGAAGATGCAATTAATGCCCACACGCTTTGTACACTGAGGTACTTCCATGCGCCTGGCTGCCTGGTGGCTCAGAGGTGATGACATCCCATGGACAACAGGTCACTGCTGGCTTGTGAGGATGACACCAAGCTGAGTGGTGTGGTCCAACAGGCCAGAGGGATGGGATGTCATCCAGAGGGACCTGGACGAGCTGGAGAGGTGAGCCCGAGCAAACCTCACGAAGATCAACAAGGCCAAGTGCAAGGTCCTGCACTTGGGTCGGGACAATCCTCGTTATCCATACAGGCTGGGGGATGACGTGATAGAGAGCAGCCCTGCGGAAAAGGACTTGGGGGCACTGGTGGGTGAAACGCTGGACATGAGCCAACAGTGTGCGCTCACAGCCCAGAAGGCCGATCACATCCTGGGCTGCATCGACAGCAGCGTGGCCAGCAGATCCAGAGAGGGGATTCTGCCCCTCTGCTCCGCTCTGGGGAGACCCCACCTGGAGTCCTGTGTCCAGCTCTGGAGCCCTCAGCACAAGAAGGACATGGAGCTGTTGGAGTGGGGCCAGAGATGATCTGACGGCTGGAGCCCCTCTGCTGTGAGGACAGGCTGAGAGAGCTGGGGGGGTTCAGCCTGGAGAAGAGAAGGCTCCGGGGAGACCTTCCAGCCCCTTCCAGTCCCTGAAGGGGCCTACAGGAAGGATGGGGAGGGGCTGTTGGCAAGGGCATGTAGCGACAGGACGAGGGGCAATGGTTTAAACTAGAGCAGGGTGGGTTTAGATGAGACATGAGGAAGAAGTTCTTTCCACTGAGGGTGGTGAGACACTGGCCCAGGTTGCCCAGAGAGGGGGTGGAGGCCCCATCCCTGGAGACATCCAAGGCCAGGCTGGATGAGGCTCTGAGCAACCTGCTCTAGTTGAAGATGTCCCTGCTCCCTGCAGGGGGTGGGACTAGATGGCCTTGAGAGGTCCCTTCCAACCCATCACATTCTGTGATTCTATGACCAATGGGTCCGATCTGCCCAAGCAGACCCTTACTACCCTACAGACCTGCACGAAAGTCCAAGTGACTTTCAGCAGGCAGAAGCATCCTCCTGAAAACCATCCATGTTCAACAGTCAAGTTGAAAAGAGCTTTTAGAGTAGGGGGAAAGTTTCACGTTACCACAAAGACCAACTACTCCTTCCCTCCTGCTGGCTCTGGTGCTCAAGGGACCATGTGGTGACATGGTGAGCTGATTGAGGGGGCTAAGCCAGAAGAAAACACGGATGCAGGGAGCTGCAGGTTTGCCCCAGCTTTGGCAAGACTTTTCCTGGGCACCGACCAGTCAAAGACAACTCCCCGGTGCAGCCAGCACAAACGATCCCACTGGAATTACCTGCTTCAGTTCTTTGACTTCATCTTTCAGTGCATAAACCGTGTCAACAAGGCTCCTGCGAAAAGAGATGCAAAAAAAAACCAAAAGGAAATAAAAAGAGCTGGAGGGCAGCAAAACAGCAACAGCACGGGAGCTTTTGTGAGCGAGGCGTTGATGGGGAAGGTGCTTCCAGCTTCTGCTTCGCAAACCTCAGGTTGCAGCTACGGCTGCTGCCCGTGAGGAGACTCTGGAAATGCCCAAGGGCATTTATAGGCCACCGGTCCAAAATTCAGGGCTCTCTTCTCAAAACTCAAGAAAAAATACCTTGTTCTGCTATCTCCAACTTATCAACAAAGATCTGTGGCTTTGGCTTCCTTGTTTGTGCTACTGCAATAAATAACAATGACATTACATCTGGAAACGCCTGCGCAATCTTTTGTAAAAGGGCCTTGATTCCTTGAGGTCACGCTGCCAGAAAAGCGAGCATGAAAGGAATGTTCTGTCTGGGTTAGGAAAGGAGCGGATCAAGGGGGTCACCCAGATGCTGAAGGTACTGGGGGCACTCGCAGACAGCATCCCCTGGCTGTTTGGGGGGGGGGTCCCCCAGGGGTAGCAACCTGGTATGTCAGGAGTTAAAAAGAAAAAACAAACAAACAAAAAAAAAGCCACTTGTTTGGTTCTGTCCTCCCTGACCCCATTAGCTGCATCCGGAAAAGCTCCGGGACTCTCGGGACCCGGCACACAGACTCCCAGAGGGCTACGGCCACGTCAGAGCCGCTGGGAAGGTGGGTCCGTTCTTAAAGAGGGACAAAATATCCACCGAAATAGCCCAGTGGTTCTGGCCAGGACTAAGGCAGCAGCCGGTGACACCAGCCTGGCCCCTCTGCAGGGATGCAGAAGGAGAGGGCGCTCATTTTTAACATCTTTCCAAGAAGCAACACGGGAATGTGCAAGCGGAGAGCAGCTGCGCTTACTTTTCCTCCGTGACGGTCTGGCCGTTGCTTCGTGTTTCCTCTACGATGATTTTCTCTTCCTCGGGAAGAAGGACTTGGGGGATGGAGTCTTTACGGGAGCCTGTGTAGGAGAATTAGTCGTCAGGGAGAAGGAGGGAGACTTCCTCACATGCCCACGCCGCCGGGGATCCAGCGGCCCTCCGGGAGCCTGGGGCAGGCCGGGGACGCGGGGGCTCGAGCAGCCCCCAGCGACCTGCCATGGTTAAACATGGGCTTCCACGTCCCACCAACCGGGAGCCAAAGCAGCAAGTGGAATGTTTTCCAAGAGGGCTCACTGTGACCAAAGCTCCATTAGCCTGGAGAAGAGAAGGCTCCGGGGAGACCTTATAGCGGCCTTCCAGTCCCTAAAGGGGCTCCAGGAAGGATGGGGAGGGACTCTTCATCAGGGAGTGTAACGATAGGACACGGGGTAACGGTTTCAAGCTGAAGGAGGGGAGATTTAGATGAGATATCGGGAAGAAATTCTTGTCTGTGAGGGCGGTGAGCCCCTGGCCCAGGTTGCCCAGAGAAGCTGTGGCTGCCCCATCTCTGGAGGGGTTCAAGGCCAGGCTGGACGGGGCTTGGAGCAACCTGGGCTGGTGGGAGGTGTCCCTGCCCAGGGCAGGGGGTGGCACTGGGTGATCTTCAAGGTCCCTTCCAACCCAAACCATTCCATAATTCTATGATCATGACTTATAAATGAAATCACTCGATTAGGGTCAAGAGCTCTCAGAAGAAACGCGGCCCCTCTTTTTTCAAACGTACCATTATTTGATAGCTCAGTGATTTAATTTGACATCTCACCAGCAATGACAAATAGCTATATTTCCAGAGTTGAAGATGTTACATAGGTTCTCATGAAGCAGCTTGTTCTTAAACACGCAGCTGATTGAGAGATAATATTCATGCTTCCTTTCTAAAGCTATATGCAACCCGAGATTACCATCAGGTTTTCAGTGCTGACAGCCACAGGCACGGACTAGGTTTGCTTAATTCCTAACAAGCGCTGGTGAAATAGCTGTGTCTCATCTGCCCTCCTACCTGCTTCATCCTCTGTGTTTAGAAGAAAAACAATGGCAACTAAACCACTAGGCAGATGAAGCTCCCTTATCTTGAAGATTGAACACCGCACAGTTTCCTAGCATGAGTCGCGTTGCTGTATGATGCAACCAGCTGGGTTTTTTTTTTTTTTTTCCCAGAGGGGTTATCAGCGTTGCAGGCAGAGTCTTAAGAATTAAATTAAATCTGGTTGTGCGCCCACCTGAGCTGAGAGCTTGCTGGAAGCCTGCCCCGGTACAGTATGCCTCGATCACCTTCAGGATCTGAGCATCTTCTTCCAGCGCAGCTGTACCTGTAAAACACCGCAGACAACAGCTATCGCAAAAAGCACAGTTCTTTTGGCATCATCGTGCTCCCAAGTCCCCGAAGGGAAGAGCCTGTTGTTTCCTTGACTGACACCGTCTCTGGGACTTTGCCTAATTCCTTTTTGAGGCCCTTTATATTTTCTGGCCTTTGCACCATCCTGTGGCATCGAGCACCGCGATGAAACGGTGTGAAAATGCACTTCTCGCTGCTCAGCTCAGCAAAAAAAAACCCCCCCTCGCCTGAGTCTGGGCGCAGGGATGACCAGGAGACAGGGAAGCAGAGCAGCCCTGCGAGGGGAGGGGTCCGGCACAGCCGCATCAGAGCAGGACTTGGCAACGTGAAGCCTTCACGTCCAGCCCTAGCTCAGCGCTGTCTTCTCGAGAGAGACGACGGACCCTCAGGCTGTGCGCCGCAGCAGCTCACCGCTGGGTGACCACGGCCTTTCATGTAAAAACCCCGAGGAGCGTCCCAAGGGGACTTCAGGGAGCTGTCAGGACATCCCTCTTTGCAGGTGAACACCCCCTGCAAGGATGGGGTCCTTCTTTGTTCCCTGCTCCCCCACGAAAACTGCTCCAGAAGCTGCTGGCATGGCCAGCTAAGGGTTTGTCCCAGCTCTCCGGCACATTTTGATGCCCGTTGATGTGCAGTTTTGATGCAGCTTTTAACCCCTTGGAAGTAGCTCCTTGGCTTCGCAGCCAGAACAAGACCGCCCCCAACCAGAGGATCACGAGGAGGGGGGCAGGACTCCTGGCCGTCGTCCCTGGGAGGGGATGTGACAGAGGCTGAGGAGCGGGGCGCTTCCAGAAGCCTCCCGCGCTCGGCAGCACGTAGGCTTGCTCACAACACGAGCATCCTGGCGCATCCCGGCGCATCCCGCACCCTAAGAAAGGCTGCTCTCAACGTCCCGTGGAGATCACCGAGTACACACAAACCTCCCAAAAGAAGAGGAAAAAAAAAAAAAAACCCCCAACACTTACTTTTCCGAATAACAAACTCTTCATCAGAAGGTTTTCTTTCAGTTTTCCTTTTTGGGAGAAACTTCTTCATTGTTTTTGGACTTTTGCTGGAATCCTATAGAGAAACAGACTCTTGTGTTTAACCAGAACCAAAGGCAGCTCGAAGAGCGGAGCAGCGCGGCTGAACGCAGCTACCCGTGTTACGCACAACACATTAGAGAACTACAAAGCAGACAATGACAAAGCTGGGGGAAATGATGCTTTTTGCCTTTCCCATGGGCTAGCTGTGGCCCTGGAACAGCCCTGGGAATTGTAACTCCAGGTTTGGGACAAGACAAACTCTTTTAGCGGATTCATCCCTCAGCTAAGATGCTTTAGCCAAAGAATTCAAAGACATTCACAGCACTTTTAGTCTGCTCACCAGCTCCGGGGTCTTTGTCAGGGAACCCTATAATGTTGTTTATTGCCTTGACTCGATTTGATTTCTAATATAAAACGGTTGGCAAATGACACTGTTTCCAAATGATTTTGTTTGAGAGTACAAATCCCCCACGTACAAACACAGACAACAAACAAATACACACACAGTTAGTGTTGGCTATGACTCCAGAGGTAAGAAACACAAGCTTTTACCTCCTTCACTGAGTTACAAGTCTCGCTGATTTTGAGAGAATTAGTGTATTAGTAGGTTACATGCAATACGGATTTTAAGCGGCAGAAGAGGCATGCCAGGAAGTTTATAATACTAAAATCCTTCTTGAGAGTCATCTCAAAATATATTTGCCAGTCGCCACTGACTCTCACGATAACTTACTGATACAGCCAGGCAAAATTAGGGTCATGCAAGCATGAGAAGCGTGAACAGGAACGAGCGTTCTTTGCCGCAATAAGCCAAAGAGATGTATCTACCCTTACCTTTAAGATATAAGACATCCTCTACAATGAATATGCAAAGAAAGAGAAGATGAGTGTGAGAGACTGATGATTTTTATTGACCATGTCCATTAAATCCACAATTCTAAAACACACGTAAATGTTAGTCTTGCGATTAATGCGGCACACCCTCTGACCTGGTTTTAGAGCGCTATCAACATGCAAAGGAGCACGGTGTCATGCAGAACTTGAAAAAAATTACATGTGAAACACATGGCAAGTGGGCATTAATACGGTCCGGACACATCGGAATAGAGAACATGCCTCCTTGGTTAGTAGCAGCTTCCTGGAGATGTTGGCTGCCTAAGAGAACGGTGCTCAAAAAGGGCAGCACCCCTTGGTGCCAGGCGACGCTGCAGCCGCCCCGCGCGCCCGGCCGCATCCGAGCCCCGGGAGGCAGCTGAGGGGCTGCTCCTGCGCTCACTCCCGCGCCCTCTGACCCAACCCGGCTCTGGGACGCTCTGCCCACCCTGCTGACAATCCCCCCGAACCCCATCTTCTCCAAGGGGACCCTCCCGGAGGGCACCTGCCATCCTTCACGGGAGGCAGCAGCATCCCCCTGCTCTGCCGGCGCATCCCGCGGGTCCCCATCCCTGGGATGCTCGGCACAGGGAGCCGCACGGCTCTCCTGCAGAGTCCCGAATCCTGACGTTATAAACCCATCTCCTAATGCAAAGCAGGCCACTTAAAAAAAAAAAATAAATAAATAAAAAAAAAAAAAGAAGAAGAAGAAGTCATCCGTAAATCTTTTTCACTTCGCTAACCCGAATCCGGACACACCGCTTTACCCACAGCACCTGCTCTGTCATTTCAAATGATTACTGGAAACACAACAGGAAAAATGACCCAATTTCGATGGAAATAACAAGAGCGCTGTGCGGTACGCACGCAGGTTCTGGGGTTTCCTGAGCACAGCTAGGTACGAGGAAATGCACACGACTGTGCCATCCCGTCCTACACTGCTAGAAGCCAATTAAAGTGACGCTGGATGTCTGAAATTCTCTAATCTTTTAATCAAACTCCCCCACTCCCTGCCAATAACCTTTGAGACTTGTATCCCTTCGTTATATCTTCGTCATAGGAAGGTGACTTGCACCGAGCTGTTAGCATAGTTTATTTTGTGCCCTAATTTACGTTAAAATAAAAATACAGTGAAAGAGGAGTTCTGCTTAGCGACTGAGCACTCCAGAGGGAGGGATGAGGTGGACACAGTTGTGCCGGGGATAACAACTGGACTTATTCCCCATTTGTCATCGCAGGGTGGTGTCCACGAGTCCCTCCCCGAGCCGGGAGCTGCCCCCAGGCTCAGGCTGGACCCACTGCGTACCAGGCTGTGCCTCAGCTCCGGCGCACCCCTGGGCCTTTGGGTTTCCGCCGAGGTGGCCAAGTTCCCATGCAAACCACGCCGTGGGTCCCCGGGGCTCCCCGCCTGCTCGGCCTCCGCGGCAAAAACCTCTCGCCTGGTTTCGACGCAGCGAGTTTGACTCCTGCCCCGCGCGGCAGGCAGGGGACAACTGAGAAACTGCGCAGGACCGCGGTTATTAATGGTATCACTCAATCTGCGGGTTTGGCCTACCTGATAAACAAGTGTCAGCCCTGCACTTTCACGCAGAAAAATTTTCTCCTCTAATTCAAAGCCTCCTCCTATATTTGAATTCACCACGCAAGCAAGAAAGGGTTTAGTCGACGTTAGGGACTTGAACCATGCAAAGATTAAGGGTGGTTTCCAGTCTGCTTGGCTGGTTTTTGAACAACTTCATTCCCGAACTGGAATGCGCCGTTTAACAAATTTTAAGAAATGAATGTTGCAGAATGCCGTGAGGCTACCCAAAATCTCTGCCTGGAGCAGCGGACCCCCAGCCCCCCCCCAGCTGCTGGGCTCTCCATCCCCGAGCGCTGGGGGGGCTGGGGGGGTCCGAGCCTCCTTCCCCGTCCCCATCCCCAGTGGGAGCCTGGGCAGTGACGCTCCCAGGGCTGCTGTACCAAGAAAGGCGGCTGACTCAGAACCGGAGTGCTCATTCAGGAAGAGGAACGTTACCCGAGGTACTGGTGAGTAATCCCAAAAGTTTAACGTGAGGTAGGGAAGGAGAGCACTGCAGTTACAGCGGGGGGTGAGAATCGGAGCTGGGTTGTATTTTGGGTTTCCCCACGCCGCCTCCTCCCTCCCAGGCTCGGGGTTTCTGCGGGGGAAGCGATCCCTTGGGTGCCGCCTCCCAGCAGGGTCCGAGTGTGTAAAACACCGGGGTGGCCGGTGGAGGAGGGTCAAGCTCCACGGCTGCTGCAGGGAGCCCTGCTCCAGCCACCGAAACACGGGGTGGAAGACACAAGAAACACCAACAGGCCTTTTTCTCCGCTTCCTCTTGGTGCAGCGTTGCTGCTCCATCCTGCAGCTTGGGGGATGCTGGAGCTGGAGCACGTCCCAGCTCCCACCCACAGCTCAGACCAAGGCAGGAGGAGGAGCAGGAGGAGGTGGGGAGGCAGCTCCACCACGGCACTGCCGAAGGCGAGCGCTTGATGGGACATGCAAGGCTGCGGGGACAGGCTGCTGTGGGACCGGTGACATCCAACAGCCCAGAGCAAACACGGGGAACGGGGCTGAGCCTGCAAACACACGTGCTCCTGCTTCTCCTGCCAGCCGCGGCAACAAGCATCCACCGCCAGGACTGGGGCAAAACTTTGCGGAGCCATTTCTCTCGACCTCCCCGTTAACCTAAAGCTTCTGTGCCCTCGCTGTGGGATAAGAAACGCGGAGACAAGCACCAGGGATTGCCGTGGAACCCCGGTGCTCTGCAGGCAAGCGGGATGATTACCTCTTTGTAACTCAGCGCGGCCGAGGGCCTGAGCGGAGGAGCAGGACGGAGGCAGCTCAAGCTCCAGGGCTTGAGGATTTTCGGAGGTTCCAGAGGGCCACGGACCTGTCCGGCTGAACTAAATGCCTGAGAAAATAGAGGGGAAGCAAATGGAGACTGTGAGCTACCAAACAACGTAGAGTAGCAGAGGGGGACGGACATGGGTTCACTGTCAACTCCTTTGAGACATCTACGATGCAGCAAAAATAGGGCAGGATACACGTAAAATGGCACAAGCACGCCAAAGTTACAAGCAAAACTGCAGGATGTGCCTTATACAGCCCTGCACGTTACCTCAATATCGAGGTGCATTGCCAAAAAAAGCGAGCTGGGCCAGGGCGGAGGAACCCCAGGCAGCAGAGGGGCTGGGGAGGGGGAGATTTACCGAGTGAGCGCTCCAGGACTGCGTCTTGGGTACGGTGTTGCAGGTCCCTTTGGTCAGCCTTTGCAAGTGGTCCAGCCATTCCTGCAAGTCCTGGCTGGTGCTGCAGGAGACGGTGATCCGCTCTGTCATGTTCCCTGCGGCAGAGGGTTAAACAACCATCTTTAGCAAGCGGGTAGAGAGCCGGGAGGAAACACAGGGTGAAGCTCAACTCCGCGCAGCGGCAAGCGGCTCCTCAATTTGAAAAGTCCAGTGGCTGCAAAAAGGCCACGGCCAAGATGTGATTCTACGTGACTGCCCGCTCCTGCCAGTGTGGGAGCAGCACAGAAGAGCCAAGGGAACTGGCAAGTTGAATGTGTGAGGAATTATTTAATGTTAAAAGGAAGCAAACGCAACATTCCCGTGATGGACAGGACCCCGACACCAAATGCCACCAGTGCAAATAGCTGCGCTGCAGCCAAGTCACTGGGGGTGACAACCGTGTATAGCAACAGGCAATGAGGGAAATCGAAGGGCAAAATTGTGAGGAACATTAGGAAAGCTATCTGATGACCAGAGCCGTTAACCTGTCAATAAACAAGGTGCTCACAGCTGCACGGGATGGACCCCAGGCGCAGACAGGGAATGCATGGCACACAGCAGCGCTACTGGGGCCACAACCAGCCCTGGCAGGAGATTTGGACCTTGTCAAACATTACGGTCTCTGAAAGCAGCCCAGAGACAGAGCTGAAGGGCACTGGGAGGCGGTTGCCTCAACCCGGAGGGAGGTGCTCAGCAACTCCGACCACGCGTGGTAAAACAGCAAAGAGAAGAGTGTGGAGCAGCGGGTGGAGGGCGGAGGACCAGCACGTCCAGTGGCAGCTGCTGTTCAGACTGGGAGGATGTCCCCAGGCAGGGGCCACACTGACCTGCGATTTCAAACATGTGCTCGTTCCCTTCGGCATCCTCCAGCTTTGTCAGCGTCATTCCCGTCAAAGGCAGCTTTCCCTAGGAAAATCGAGGAGGAGTCAGTGTCTGCGCCCACTTCCAGGCAGGTGTTGTTCTGCTTCTTTCTGCTGATCCCATTCTCTTTGGGAATTGTCATTAAAAACTAATTTGCGAAGGCTTCAGGCTGTGGGAAGAGTCTCCTTTAACGTATGGATCTAGATTTCCCTGCACAACTAGGTCAAACCCCAGAGAAGAGGCTCCCATGACGACTGAGTCATCCCTGGCTCATCCGCCACCCTTTCCCTTCACTAGGTGCAAACCCTTGTTACAACCAGCTCAGGAGGATGAACTTCCCCTGGTTTTTCTGACAGCCTTCCCTGTCCCTCTGTTTTGCATGATGAACCGCCTACTCACCTTAAATCTAAAAAAAAAACCAGCCAAAATCCTTCCCGAATCTTTCCTGTCCCTCATCACCCTTGTGTCCTTCATCACCCTTCCATAGGACTAATGACACAACAAGAGAAGAGCATCCTTCTCCTGGAGGGGATTGATGCTTTCAGGCAACTGGAGAAAAGCCAAGCTCCCACCAGCCTGATTGCAGCCTTTCAAATGGCAAAACACAAGAAACCCAGTGTTTCGGCGGGGGGGGGACTCAGGGAGTGGGAATTTGGAGCTCTTTGTGGTGGTGAAGTATTTTCCAGAGATGGCCCAAGCCCGAGAGCCGGCCGGCTGGTCGCGTGGGGCAAAACCCTACAGCTGGGTCAGGACACCTTACACACACACACACACAAGGTTCTTGAGAACATGTAGGACAACTGTGCTCCGACGGTTGGGTTTTTTTTCTAATTTCACTGCATTCACACTTACCAAATGCTGTTTAACCAGCCGGCAGGACAAAGGCACCGAGTGTCCTGGCATTGCACGGTAAAACCAAACCCTGGGGCATTTGCATCACAACAGAGAGGTTTAAGGAAGCAGAGGCTCTGAATTTGATAAGAGCTATCTGGTTTCCTTTTTCACACCTAACGCCTTGCAACTTCAATTTGAGCAGGCCTACCTGATAGATGAACCCACTCATCCGTGGGCTTGCAGACAGCATCAGCAAAACGTTCGAAAACAACAAGAAATATCGCTCTTCTTTCTCCTGTGGGGATGAGAATTTAGCTTAGGCCACTTTGCAATGCATCACAAGTACTTCCCTCCAGCAAACTGAACCTGTTTCAGCTGGAGTCGCAGCCTTCCAGAGACCACCCCCCAAGCCAATTATTTTGGCTTTTTCTATTTTCAGCAGCTCCTTTCTGTACAAGCTTTTCCTGCATGTTTTGTCTGCATCCTGCTAATCCTGACGATACGACTGACGTCCTCTTCCAAACATCTGAGTGCCTCCAAAGACTAAGACCTTATGTTCCCCAGCAGTTCACCACCCAAAGAAGACTTGGGGATGAGACTCTACAGGGCTTTGTCTTCCCTTCCCATGGAAAAGCTGCTACAGCAGGCACTTTCCCACACAGCAAACACCAACCGTGGCTTTAACACCCTGGGTGAAGGTCTGTGGCAAGCACTGGTGCGATGCTTTAGGACCAGTGGCACAGGAATCCCTCCAGTTATTTCCAAAGCGCAGTCAGCTCTGGAGCGGGACGTCACAGCAACCACCGCGCTGTGCACAGGACGTGGCAGAATGGTTACGCTAATGCACACTTTCAGGTCACTCTCATTTCTCAGAGTAAGTCACAGGGGGAAAAAGAGGGAAATTGGTGTGCTATACGACACCGAGATACTTCTTTTGCTTGAAAAATGTGTCACCAAAGGGCAGAAGCTAAGCCCCTGGGGGGCCTGACTCCAAAGACGCGCACAATCCCTTTTTGCACAGCTCTTCTCCAGGTAAAAGTATTTATCAGCATTATTTCATAGAATCACAGAATGGTTTGGGTTGGAAGGGACCTTAAAGCCCACCCAGTGCCACCCCCTGCCCTGGGCAGGGACACCTCCCACCAGCCCAGGTTGCTCCAAGCCCCCTCCAGCCTGGCCTTGAACCCCTCCAGGGATGGGGCAGCCACAGCTTCTCTGGGCAACCTGGGCCAGGGGCTCACCGCCCTCACAGCCAAGAATTTCTTCCTCAGATCTCATCTAAATCTCCCCTCTTCCAGTCTGAAGCCATCACCCCTCATCCTATCGCTACATGCCCTTGTAAAAAGTCCCTCCCCATCCTTCCAGTAGGCCCCATTTGTCAGGACTTTGCTGGCCTGGAGCGAGAGTAGGTGCCGCCTTCCATCACTGACCCCATGAGCAAGGGGGTATTTGGACACGATGTCTTTAGCCAGGAGAAGGACCACTGCACTCACCTCACTTCCCCCACACTGTACCATAACCTGGGACATGTAGATGATGTTTCCCATCGTTTTTATGTCCTCTCCTTCCCAGCGCTGGATGGATTCCGAAAGGATCTGCAGTTCGAGTTGTTTCCTCTTCCTCAGCTCTTGGCATTGTGACTGGGAATCACAGCGGGGCGCTTCATTAGCCGAAGGGCAGGCGCAAACCCAAACCATCCCAACGAAGACGGTTTCACCCGCAATGCTCCCAACAGCCCCGTGGGCTCAGGGCTGGTCACGTCAAGGGGTCAGGAAAGCCTGCTTTGGCTCTATTACACAAAGCTTGTTTGAAAAAGAAAAAATCATGCCCTAGCAATTTATGAAGCAATGAATACATTAAAATGTCAAAGAAATTGCGAACTGCACTGAGCAAGGTTTTCTTTCCAAACCAGTCCTACCTCGGGGAGTACAGGGTCACATTTTCCAAACCAAGACAGCCGCAGAGTTAAATGTCTCTAATTTTGCTGCTGCTTAAAGAGATTTTGCCCGTTTGGGCGAAACAGCAGCGAGAGTTATACTTGCAGCAACGCAAAGCCCCCATGAATCAGACGGGTGGATATCTTCTAACCCGAATCTGCAAACCCAAAAGCAGGACGTGGCGCGATATTTCAGCGGTGCAGGCAGAGGAGCACAAAAAGAAGCTTCTGAAGGTGCTGTAACTAAAAGACTGCGCCGATGCTCGGCAGCTGGGGACTGGTAGAGCTCCAAGGAGCATCCAGTCCTACAGCAGCTTTCACCAAGCAGAGGACAACACCTACTGAACAAAGACAGCTCTGCAGATCCAAGCAAAACTTGCTTTAACTGACCCTTCTGCCAACAGGGAAAACTGCTGCAAAGATAAACCCGGTCTCAGTTTTCACCAGCTGCTTGGGTTTTTTTCCAAACCCCTGTTTCTGACAGAGATTTTCCTCCTTTCCTGCAAACACTTTGACTATCCAGATCTTCAGAGAGAGAGGCTGCATAGGGTCTGGTCTGAAAACACACAAATTTGAACCAAACTTCTGGGGCTTCCTCTGGTTTTGCAACTGTTGTGTGCTTGGATGGCTCCCCGAGTGTCTGAACCCCATGTTCCCTGGATACGAATCCATAGAAAATCCACAGCAATCCACCCCAGTGTGTGCAGAGGCACTATGGCAAACCACGGCGGCTCCGCGGTCCCTCCCTGGTGCCACCACGCAACCACGCGTCTGTCGCGAGGGGCGTCTCTGCCCGTCTAACCTCAGATCCACACTGAACCTCTCGAGTCGTATCATAATTACATTAAACGACTCAGCGCCCAAGCACACATTTCAAGTAAACCTGTCCATCGCTTACGAGCATTCCTAAAGATTAATGACACCGGGTAATTTAACCAAATTATTCCCCTATTATCTACTAGAATAAATGGAAAGGGAGCCGAGTTTCTAAGTAAATGTAACATGATCACCCTTTCCTGTTTTCTATGAACTTTCTCCTCCCCATCTTTTATCTGCGCTGCAAAGCACCAAAAACTCACGTCTGCTGTGCTAAGGAAGGAAGTTGGACCACATCTGGAGTGGTTGTAGTGAAAGGTATTCAGTGGCTACAAAGCGAGAGAGACTATCGCTTTTTTAATAACCGAAAAAAGCTCTGCCAGGTAAAACCTTTGTGCACGCGGATGGCTTTTCCCCCTCTTTTTCATCTCGGTCCAGCGGGACTTTGAGGGGTGTAGGTGACACAGCTCACAGAAACAGGTTTGTTATCCCTGATTCATCCCTTTGCTGCCACTTGCTCTGTTCCCCACCGACGGCAACGGCACCCGGAGCCACAAATTCTCTGTAATACGGTCAAAGCCTCCCGATGCCCGTGGAGCAAACCTCAACCAAAGCAAGGGTCGCTCAATGGGCTCGGAGGGAACCTTCCTGTTGAGTCAGACACCCGCGTTAACCTTTCACGGCTCATCTCCACGAGCAAGGGGCCGTCTAGTTTCAGGTGGCAAACGACTAGGGTATGGCGGCAAAAGGAGATGAAAGGGACCCCCCCACCAGCACCACCCACACGCGGCTTTCTGCAGCAGAGGAGAAAGTCAGAGATGCTCCGTCTCTGCTGCCCGGGACCACGGAGCCGGCACGAATTGCTGCAACACGCAGCCAGAGGGGCAGCTCTAGGCTTGAAACTTGAAATTAAGATTCTTTATAACCCATCTTTTCCATTCCAAAAGACCTTTTTTGTGTTGTTTTTTTCTTTTTTTTTGCTAATGAGGAGACAAATGTCAGGCTTGACTCACTCTTCGCGAAACGCAGCCCTGAAATGGAGCGAGCGGCTCTATTTTAAGAATCGCCACCTACCACAAGGGACTTGAAGGATGTGACGGCTTTCAGAACCTCTTCGTGATCCGCATGCGCCTCCTAGTGAAGGGAGAGAAAAATCCCTCAGGGAACCAGCAGCAGCGCCCACTGCCCCAGCCCAGCCCCCAGGGCTGCAGGAGGGGGACAAAGCCCCCCCCAGGGACCTTCCCCACCACCCAGTTCAACCTGACGTGGTTTCAAGCAGCTACGCAAAACCGCTGATGCCGATTTAAGGAGGGTTGAAGGGGGCCAGAGCAGGAGCAGGTAGGATTTTACTTCCAACAAACTCGGCTCGCGAAGAAAATCGATCCAAAACAGGCAGAGGCACAGGGTGGATTTCTGGTTTCACCTTCAGGAAGGCAACTGCCATCGGCACGCAAGGTATTCCAGCCGTTGCCCCACGGAAGGTGCCATTTCCATGAGGGAGCTCCAATGGGAGCTTCACCTCCGGGTTTAAGGGAGGGCAGGTCTGAGCAGAGAGCTCCTGGGCCAGGGAGGGGGAAGCAGGATGCTGCCCCTTACCTCCGACTGCAGCCGCGTGCTAGTGCTCTCCCAGCACCTTCTCCTGGGCATCTAAGGCCCTACGTAAGACCTTCACCATCCAGACCTCATGCCAAGCAAATCCTAAGGTGTCTAGGTTGGGATGGAGCTGCCGGAGTCTGCCTGGGATGGCTCGCATCTGAATCTGGGAGGAGGGCTGCCGTGGGGAGACCGGCAGCAGCGCAGGGAACGCGATGCTATACCTCCACACCGCACACAGCTGTATTCCGCACAGCTGTATCCCACACAGCTATATTGCGCGCGCCCATACGCTTCCCACGGCATCGCAGCTTAAACCGCGACCCTACTGGTTCACGCAACAAAACCCCCGCACTCAGCTAAGAGAAAGAGGCGACGTGTGTGTCCCCAGGGCCACCGCCGACCCCCATACAGCATCCTGCTGGGAGACCTCCGCTCTCTCTCTACGGGCACGGCAGCTCCGGCCAAGCTCAGCCCAGTCCCTGCAGCCCAGCCCAGCCCAGCCAGGCTGGGACAGGACTGGTCTGTCGTGTCCCTACGGACACCACGGTGTCTGTAGTGCAGGCTCTTACGCCCTCTCCTAGGCAGAAAAAACCCCGGCTCAAGCACAGAGGTTTTAATCCTCTGTCTGGGATGCGCATTTGGATGATCATGCCTAAGCGGGCTGAGTAATTAACTGGTAATTAATACTGGAAGAGGGGGGAAAAAGCAAACCCGGTTAAAAATAGACTGTTGCTCCTGTTTTCTTCAGCTCCTGGTACCACCCCTGAGGTTTGCATCCCCGCAGCTGGAGCGTGCCAGCCGGGGAGCAGCAGAGCTCCAGCGGCAGAGAGCTCTAGAGTCCCTGGAGTGGGGGGGAAAAATGTCCTAAAGCAGATCTGCCGCCCGCCGAGGAAGTCTGCGTCCCCCTTTGCTGCTCTCCCTGCTCCCAGGCACCGGCTCCTCCGCCCCCGTGTCTGCTGCCACATCGATGTCACCCCTGCCTGGGGTGGGGACATGCCTGCGAGCTGCAGGAGCGAGCAGCCGGGGATAGGAATCTCATAAAACGATAATAAAAACACTGATTTACTGCCCGCTGTGCAAAGGAATACCAGCTGTAGCCTGACCCTGAACTGCGCTTTGACTTGAGGAAGGGCTGGGGTGAAGGGCAGGCAATGCCTTCCCACAGCATCCCCGACTCCATCGCTTTCCCACTTTTAACCTGGAAGGTAGACAATGTCCCACAGAGGTAGGACACCTCCTTGGAGGGGCGATAAAAGTGCTCTTAGCAACGTGGTGCTCAAATACCAAGGGGCAGAGGTTCCTTTTGCAGCTCGGGGAGGGAGGGGGCAGCTCTCGCAGCGTGGAGGGGCAGACGGCCTGCCCGGCAGCCCCACGTCCCACCTACCTCCATGTGCCGCTCCAGCTCCTGCAGCAGCGTCACGTATTTATCCAGCCTCAGGAAGGGTTTGCTGAGGCTCGTGGTTAAGATGAGAATGCCGGGGTTGGCCGCACCCTGGCTCTCCATGAACTTCTCCAGCTCATCGCTATAAATAGAGACAACAACAACAAGAAGGAGGAGGGCTCGCCACCGCCGAGGGCTGTGTTTCGCTGCCTCCCACGCTCTCCTGACGGCCGGGGCTCTGCTCCGAGCTGTGCCTTTCTAAAGGCAGTCCAGCTTCCCCTCCGAGCACCCCCCACCGCAAAGCCGGCAGCGTGGGCAGGGAGCTGCCAGCCTCCGGCCAGGCTGGACCCCGCTCCCCGGGGAGGCCGGGGAGGATGCTGCACGGCGGCGGGTGTCGGTGTGCGCAGCCTCTGGGGTACACCGGTGCCCCGGCACGGCGAGGTGGCCCAGGGACAGGCGTCTGGTGGACACCGGGGGGGCTGCAGAGGCTTGTGCCGTGGTGGAGGGACCCTGCTGGGAGCCGTGACGCCGTTGCAAGCTCATACATCGCTCTGGAAAACATGGCTCGTGCCTGTCAGCACATCTGCCAAAGCTGGTTGTTTGACTGATTTAAGAAAAGGGGTCAGACGGAGGAAGCACATGAATGAGTCATTTACAGGAGCCGGGCTTTTCATTAGGCTGAATTAGAGCTGGATTTCAGCAGGTAAGTAAATATATTGCGAGTTCCCAGTACAGAATGGGAAGACCGAAACGGCATGGCCGGGGGGGTCCTGCTTTCCCATCGCTGCCGGGAGGACAGCTAAGCTGCGTGAGGGATGACACAGCTGTAGCCTTTCGGCTTGGCAGGCTCTTTAGCATGACATTATACAAATTCAAGTGTCTGCTCAAGTGGGACACGTTGAAGGAAGCTGTTATTATTACTGCGATCCACCAATGACCCTGCAAATCAACCGTTTGCTTGAACAGCAGCTCAACTGTTAAACGGGGTGATTCCGGGTGACTTGATGACCACCCTACTTTTGCAACAATGCGCCCCGCACCGTAGTGCCACAGGGGAACATTGTCCCATCTGCCGGCGTGCGAGCACTGCAGCAGCGGCCCTGACGAGGCGTCTGGGTCCTTTAGCAAGTAACAGTCACAGGAGATGCTATTGCAAGGGCCGAAGTCGTCTCTGTTTTACCCAAGGTAAGCGAGTCATAGAATCGTAGAATCGCCTAGGTTGGAAGGGAGCTTTGCGATCATCCAGTCCAACCATCAACCTGGGACAGGACCTGTGAGACCACTCCGAAGACAAGCAGCACGAGCTGTCTCCATGCTGGAGCTGAGGCTACGCTGAAGAGCCCAAAGCCCCAGCCGTTTTCCCAGCAGCAGGATCCCAGAGAATGATAGAATCATTTAGGTTGGAAAAGACCCTTGGGATCATCGAGTCCAACCATCAACTCCACTCTACAAAGTTCTCCCTTACACGATATCCCCCGACACCACGTCTAAATGACTCGTAAACACATTCGGGGATGGTGACTCCACCACCTCCCTGGGCAGCCTATTCCAGTGTCTGACCACTCTTTCTGTGAAGAAATTTTTCCTAATGTCCAGCCTAAACCTACCCTGTTGCGGCTTAAAGCCATTCCCTCTTGTTCTATCGCTAATGACCTGTGAGAAGAGACCAGCACCAACCTCTCTACAATGTCCTTTCAAGTAGTTGTAGAGAGTGATGAGGTCTCCCCTCAGCCTCCTCTTCCTCAAACTAAACAGTCCCAGCTCCTTCAGTCGTTCCTCATCAGATTTATTCTCCAGGCCCTTCACCAGCTTCGTTGCCCTCCTCTGCACTCGCTCCAGCACCTCGAGATCTCTCTCGTATTGAGGTGCCCAGAACTGGACACAATACTCAAGGTGTGGCCTCACCAGCGCTGAGTACAGGGGGACAATCACCTCCCTCCTCCTGCTGGTCACACTATTTCTAATACAAGCCAGGATGCCATTGGCTTTCTTGGCCACCTGGGCACACTGCTGGCTCATGTTCAGCCGCTTGTCAATTAGAACCCCCAGGTCCTTTTCTGCCGGGCAGCTCTCCAGCCACGCTTCCCCAAGCCTGTAGCGATGCATGGGGCTGTTGTGGCCCAAGTGCATGTTATCCCACTTGCCCTGTTGCCAAAGTCCAGGTCAAAAAGCCATGCCAAGCCAAGCATTAATTAATAATCAAAGCAACTTTTTGAAGGAGGGGTTTCAGTCTGGACCTCCTCCTCCGTCACTCACCTGTGCTGCGTGAGGACGTTGACTGCGGAGGGGTGGTTAGCACAGTACGTCAGGTACAGGGAGCGGAACTGGGGCATCAGGTTCATGAAACAGCCTCCCACGCGCTGCTGGTTCTCGGGGAGCCTACGGACGCCAACACACCAGCCACAACGTTCAGCCTCCCGATCCGCACCCCGCAGCTACGGTACCCGCAGGTACGTGCCCAGGAACCACCCGCTGCACAGGGACATTCCCAGGTCGCCCGAGCAAAACACCCACGCCTGCCGCTTGGGGAGGAGGAGGAGGAGGAGGAAGGAGGTCCTCCACTGGGACTGGGTTTCTGCAGTGCAGACAGCAAGTATCACAACCCGTTATCGGCCCGGGACAAGGTGTGCCCAGCATGTCCCGTCCCACCCGCAGAGCCGCAGCTGGGATGCTGTGGGAAGCACTGGGTACAACACAGGGGTGGTCCCACCATCTGGGCTGCCCATGAATATGAGAGAGGAGGTGGAGAGAGACAGGGAAGCCACAGCCTGAATATATTTCCAATATTCAGTCTCTTCCCCACCTCTTTGCAGCCCTTCCAAAGGAGAGGCTGGCCTAAGGCTGAACGCGTCCTCCCCGAGGACCTCCCCCAGGGAAACCATCACCTCCGATAATTTGCTCTTTGCTCCCTGGCAATCCCCATCTTCACGCCCACCAGATCTCCCACCCTACACGTGTCTGCATCTTTGGTCTAGTGACACCTCCGTGTCAGGTCTAGTGACACTTCCATTCAGCAGATGCCTTAACTGTAGAAATGGCAGAGTTTCTTCTACCTTCCCTCCCGCCAAAGCACTACCTGCTGCCTTTCTTCAATCCTGTTATTTTCTTCTATATTTAACAAGTCGAAGAGAGCAGCCAGGAGGAACATTAATGAATGGGTCTCTCGATTATTTTTAGCTGCAGTGTAACGGTTTAACACCCTCGGTGCTACGGCGCGAGCTTACTTTGCAGCTTCTTCCAAGGCTTGGTTCAGCGTTTGCTGAAATGCAGAGATTTCTTCCACGTTTCCCAGCAACGACGCGATGTCCACGGCGCTGAGCCTAGAAGAGTCCAATCACCAATTATCATCAAAGAGATGTTGCTTTTAGCAGTACCCTCGTAGTATCTGTAAGCAGTCCTTCCAAAAAAGCCCACGAATTTCTCTTTCCCCAGATACACCACCCATCGCACATGGGAAAACATAAAATTCATGACCTGCGAGCTACAGACCACAGCTTCCCCGAGAAGATGTCTGCTGTCGAGGATTATCTTAATTGGATTTTAATCACTTAATCACGCTAATCTTCTCAGATGTTTAGCTGTTTAATAGACACAGACAGATGGGATGTGAGCCAGGGGTGGGGAGGGAGGTGTGTGCACAGACACAGAGGCAGCTTTGTCTCCAGGGATCCACGCTGTGGGTTTCCCTGCGGGAGGAGGGTCCCACCGAGCAGCACCCTCCGGAAGGGGTTGCTTTGTTCCTTGAGCGAGGTTGGATTTTTCCTGGCCAAAGCTAACGTGCCTGGCTCCTGCCATCCTCCCAGTCACTCTCGCAACCGCCCTCATTTAAGCCTTTTGCCGCCTACAAGGCTGCAAGCACAAGAAATTTCCACAGCTAAATACATCCCACGTGAAGATTTGGGGAAGGAAGGAGAGATTTAAATACAAAGGCCTTAAGACACCACGTTCCCACATCTCTCCGGACAATGTCTAAACATCTGCCCTCTGCCCGCGATGCCCCAGGGCTGCCCGGTCCTCCTGCAGCATCCTCAGCCGGAGGGACCCAGGGCAGGGGGGTGGAACTAGATGGTCTTTAAGGTCCTTCCAACCCGAACCATTCTGATTCTATGATTCTATGATCCTGGCCCCAAACGTAGCTGCAAGGACCAGGTCGCCGAGCCGGCGGCATTCAGAAGAGACGATTATAAAGCCGAAGCAATAAGCGGGAGGTGAAGGTAACTGCGCCAGGTCTTTTACCCTGGGTGAAACTATCGCCGGGGATCTGCCGAGAGGCACCGGCGCGATGCTGTCGCTGCCGGGGCAAGGGACAGGACAGGACGGCGTGTGCTGCCTGTGCATCACTCCCCAGCACGGATGGCAAATACATCAGCTTATTTCCACAGGTAAGCCCTGCCAAAGCCCCCCGGTCGCCCCGGCGTCGCTCTTCCCAAGCACAGAGGTCCTTTAACCCGGTGGCTGCGCAGCCGGGGAGACAGGGGAGTCGCTCCTCGCTCAGCAGCAGCCCGGAGGTAGCGAGAGGCAATCTAAGCGCGGAGAATACGTGGCGCGGCGTGCAAAATGAAGAGGTGAGGAGGAGACGCCGCTCGGGGCTGAGAAGTCACAGCAAGGCAAATTACAAGGGAAGAAGCCATGCAAGGCGCAGCGCTGGGAAACGTGCATGCCGGGAGAGCCGCACACCAGCTCGCGGATGGGTTGTACCGGCCAGCAGATGGAAAAGCCCAGCTCTAACGCAGCCCAACGCCTGCACAACCACTGGGGAAGAGGAAAGAGCAGAAACCCGTACAACGTCGGGGGGGGGGCTTTCTGGTTCACAGAGGCTTTACAAGAAGAGCAGCAACAGTCCCTAAGCATTCAAAAGCAGGAAAGTAATGAACTATGGTCGATTTTACAGGGTTGTCTCCACCTCAGACGCCCTTATATCTTACTTATCATAAGACTGGAGGGGTCTTAAGTAAGTTCCCAGAAGTGACTGTAGTTCCTTCGCATAATCTCGTTCTGTTTCCAGAATATTTTGCAACACCTAGGGTGAGAGACAGAGCACTGAGTAGATCTTAGCACTAGCGACTAGTCAAAGGAACATGACATCAGCTTCCAAGTGTGGAAAAGCATGGAAGTGTATTTTAAGTCCATAAATTACATTCCTTCATGCAGAATCCAGAACACTCGGGAAAGCCCTGGGGGGTGCAATTTCAGGGTTTTACTTGGCAAACTGGGGGAGGCCTGGAAAGCGGGTGTTAAGGGCTGCTCCTTCTTCTCTGGCAAAGCACGAGGACAAGGTCAGCTCGGACCGGAGTTAAGCGTCTGGCCCCCCGAGAGGCTCGTGCCTGACCCCGCGTGCGAGGTAGGCAAACGCACCGTCTGAGCATGCAGCCCGGCAGCGCCGCTCGCACCCAGGCAGACGACAACTTCAACGCCAGGCTGGCCGGACCAAGGAGGGAGGGCTCCTGCCGCGGCTCGAGCCAGGGCACAGCTCACTCGCCACTTCCAGGACGTGCCGGGTTGGGTTTGGTCCTGCTAATCCATCTCAGCAGCCAGTTTGTCTCCGGCAGCCGGGTGCAGGCAAACCCACCGCCTGCACGCTCCCCGTCAGCGCTCCGGTTTCTCAATGTAGAAGAGCTTTGGAGACAGTGGAGGTGGTTTTCCAGCTCCCTGGACATACTGTTTCTGCTTTGCTTTGCTTGAAATATATTTAGACGTGCTGATGTGCACGTTTCGCCCCCGGTGCCGAGAGGCAGGGCCGTTCTCGTGCGGGCGTTTCAACTCTCCCGCACCGCAGGGCTCGCTCGAGCCTGGACGCGGCAGGAAGGGGCCAGCCCCGCTTTGCCAGACGTCACCGCTCCAGCAGCCGGACGGCGGAGGAGGTGACGCTTCTCCACCCGCAGCTCAGAGCCCGGCAGGCCGACCTGCCCCAAAGCCACGCCAACGCGCCAGGCTGTGAGCTGCGGCCGCTGCCCCTTCGCCCAGGGCAGAGGCACAGGGCTGTCACATCTCCAGCCAAACTCAAGCAAGGGATCTCGGACGACAGCCCTAAATTTGGCTTGCTTCACGCCGTGACCTTATTTCCCCATCTTTATCAACGGGAGACAGCCCGCAGCCCATGGCAAGGACCGGACCAGAGACATCGTGCCTTATTCCCCAGCACTGATCCCAACGCCGCCACCTCTGCTACGTTATCTCCGTCGCTTACTTTGACTCTCTCCCTTTGACACCTTGCAGCAAGTTTCCATTTGTGGCTTATTATTGTCTCGACAGCCCTGAATCAAGAAGGAAACGGCAACAGCTGCGTTTAAACACAGAGTCGCATCCCCAATTGTTATAAACTGCTTCAATGATTTCTAAGGGAAGGAGTCAGTTCGGAAGATTAATAATATGCTACTTATTAAAATGTACGATCAGCACTTTAAAACTTACCACAGGGTAATAATTCTTTGTCAGCTGAGTGCTTTCAAGTCCTTTTAATGCTTTGGGAGAGAGTGGTTTATCTGTAGGAAAAAAAAAAAAAAAACCAACAAAAAACATCAATAAATTCCAGCGCACGGCTTTCCAGTGGGAAAAGTCACTACCGCATCACGTCCGGCAAACGCAGCTTCACCCCTGTGAACCCCAAACTGCAGCTGTGGGGTTTGTTTGCCGGCTTCAGAGACGCCGGGAGCGAAGGGAGGGCGCGCAGGGGAGGGAAGGCACCGCCCAGCCCCTGCCAACTAACTCACAGGTTCCCTCCGAAATCCCTCCACCATTGGGAGCGATGGCATGCCTTCTCCCGGCCCACAAAATTTGGGTTGCAAAACCGGGTGCCTAATCAGAAATGCCGGATGGAGCGTTTTGCTCCAGGTGATTCGCGAGGCGCTGGAAGCCAAGGCCGATCGGCACGCCGACCCCCGACCCCCGCAGCCGTTTGTGCTGCAAAACCCTTCTCCGAACGAATAGAAAGCTGACGCAAACCTGGGGGTCAATTCCCATCTCCTCCTGCGTCTCCTAAACCCCTGCGGATGCCTCCGGCGTGGTACACACAGGCACAGTCACAAGTACCCGCACCGTTTTTCCTTCCCTAGGGAAGTCCCTTCCCTGCCCCACGGCAATGCCAGCTCTCCGGGCACGGCACCGTTATCCCTCCGGAGTGGGAGAGGTCCGCAACACCCCTGTGCCACGCGGAGCAGCCACTCTCTCTCCTTTCTCCCTGCAATCGCTCACGGAAGGCAATTACTTTCGCGCCGATAGGAGGGGAGAGGCTTGAGATTTGATAAGTTTAGCCCCTGGAAACCGCAGCTTGACGTATTGTCTAATTATTGCCCTCGGAGAGCTTCCTGCCGCTTCCAGCCGGGAGCTCCGTGCCTCATTCAAAGCTTTGCTCCACACAGCTAGTTATTTCCACCCAAAGGGCAGGCTCCGGACACAACGGAGGTACGGACACTGCTGAAAAACAAGTAGCTCACGCTTCGGAGGCAAGGAAAGCAGCTCCCGCTGGCTCAGAGCGAGGGTTTTCCCCGGACTACAGCCCCCAGGCAGCAGTCGCGGGGCAGGAGAGGGTTTGCTGGTGGTCCCCGCATCCATCGTTTGCAACACAACCACCCGTCCTGAGGAAGCGGAGACCAGGGGAATGAACCCTCCTCCCATACGAAACAGGTGCTGGAGGGAAAAGCTCGGCAGATAAAAAAAACCATCGGACGGGCTCCTACATCAGGATCAATGGGAGGCTTGTCCTTCGCTGCGATGCGGTGCCGTTATTTCATGCGACCCCCATCTGATTTTCCCCACAGGACTGAAGTTTGCTCTCCCTTTTTTTTAAAGCATTTCTCTCTTCCACTCCCTGACTTAATTAGTGATTCCCAGGTTGCGCCAGACAAGCCTTCAGTCTCTGCTCCAACGCCCCGCTCCAGCTCAGACACCATTTCCCAGGGGGAAACAGTGGGAGAGGAGCTATCCTAACAATGATTTTTTTTTTTTTTTCTCCATTTAGAATGAAATAAAAACTGGCCTAACGCTGAGCACTCGCTCATTAATTTTATTCTTTGCTTTTTTGCTTGCGAGCGTGGGAGCAAGGATGTCTAACGGGGGTTTGACATTTTGCAGACCCCCAGGGTTTGAGGCCAGGGCTGATCCCGAGCCATAAAACCAGGAGCCAGCACACACCAGGTCTCCGTCTGGGGTAAGCCCTCAAGGCACATTAAGGAATTAAAGATGGATTTTGTTAAAAAAAAAAACCAAACCAAAACAAGTTTACTGTCACACGATGGCCTCGGAAGCACAACGGGGCAATCTGCTTGAACGGATATGTAACGCCACAGGGCACTTGGCCAGGGACACGCTTCATGTCATCACCACCCCGCATCTGGTTAAAATCACGTCCCAGAAAATGTTAAGGACACTCAAGACGAAGCTCAATAAAGGCAGATGTCGTCAGATGGATCGTCCCCTCCCTCTTCCTTTCTCAATACCGCGGCAGAAGATGTGTCTTGGGGGGAAATGTGAAACCAGCCATCGCTGCGGACAAAACCAGGGGACCGTCCCCCGTGGCCACAGAGTTGTTGGTTTCCTCACTGCGACCGTGAGCGTCCATTCCACCGCTGCCAGGAACGGCAGGACCAAAGGCAAACGCGTGGCCTGACCGAGGTCTCTAACAAAAAGCTAATTCCGTGCTCAGACACTGGAACGACCCGGCAGCTCCCTAGGACAAAGGGGACTCACGCATCCTCCGGCAAAGTCCCCACTCCCGAAGCAAGAGAAAGGCACGACGTGCTGGGGAAGAGGGGGAAGAAGCTCTTAAACAACTCATGCGAAAGACTAGGCTTTACCCGCCTGGCCTCGTTCGTCTTTCCATTAGCCCTGCTGCTTTAAGGACGCAAACGGCCCTTCATAAATAGCAGCAATTTCCCAAAGGCACGAGGATCCACACTGCATTATACCCCTGCCATTCAATCAGCCCTTGAAAGCAATTTGCTTACCGGTGGATTTGATTTCTCTGACGTAGTTGCTTGGGAACCAGCCGGTTTTTCCATTCAAGGTCCCTTCCCACCAGCCTCCTTCTTCAACCCGAGTGACATAAATAATGTCTCCTTTGTTAACGGAGAGTTCATCCTCGTTGGTCTGCTTAAAATTGAACCTGGCCTTTACCACCAGCTGATGACTGCCATTCTCGGTCATCTCCTAAGGAAAGAAACATGGAAAAACATCAGTAAATAGTCCAAAAAAGCAGAAGCCACCGGGAAAAGCTATTGTTCTTCTTTGTTGTGACAGCTGTTTTTTCAGTATTGCTCTTTATAACAGCAAATAACGTCTTGTTTTTGTGTAAGCACTTCTGCCAGAGGACCACAAGGTCCCTCCCAAGCGTTAATTTGGTTTCCCAGTGCAACGGAGGACAGATCAGAATCACTGTTCTCATTTCACGGAGGAGGTTTGGAGAAGCCACGAGACTCTCTCCAGCCGGGGCAGCAAAGCCGTGATGGAGATCAGGGGAGAAAAAAGCCCTCCGGTGTGCTCAACCCAGAGGTACCACACACCCCCCTCCACCCCCGCAGCCACCAAACCCTTGATGAGATGTTAAATGAAGGATACCACGGCCTTGGACTGCCTCCTTAACACCCTCGCTGACTGTGAAGCTGTGCCGTTGGAGTCGGTGTGGGGACCTCCAGCCGCAGAGCTAAGAGACGACAGATGCGAACATGGCCCTTTCGACGGCTGATCTGGTGAAGCAAAAACAACACCTGAGTTTTACCCAACTGCCCACCCTCCCTCTGCACCACGGCAAAGCAAAGAGTAAATAAAGCCTGTAAAGAAAGCAAGAACAGGGCACGACAGGCGAAAGAGCATCTATCAGAGCAAGGCAGCAAGTGCACTGCATCTCCAGCGTGGGTACTCCGAGTCAACAGTGAGGGCGGGTTTGTTGGGCTGGGTCAACCCTTCCATGGTGGAAGAAGTTGAACTACATGGGTCTCTTCAGGCTGGAAAAAAGACGACTGAGGGGGGATCTTATCAACGCTTCTAAATACTGAAAGGGGGGGTGTCAGGAGGATGGGGCCAGGCTCTTGTCAGTGGTGCCCGGGGACAGGACAAGGGGTAACGGGCACAAACGTGACCATGGGAAGTTCCACCTGAACATGAGGAGGAACTTCTTTGCTGTGAGGGTGGCAGAGCCCTGGCACAGGCTGCCCAGAGAGGTGGGGGAGTCTCCGTCTCTGGAGACATTCCAACCCCGCCTGGACGCGTTCCTGTGCCACCTGCTGTGGGTGACCCTGCTCTGGCAGGGGGTGGGACTGGGTCATCTCCAGAGGTCCCTTCCAACCCCTGCCAGTCTGGGATTCTGTGATCCTGAGGCACCCCTAGGTTATGCCAGCTCTGCAGCCATGCATCTGATCACAGTATTTTTTTGAAATCCTCCATAAAACTGAAAACCAGACCAATATTCAACCCACCACTGCTCAACTGGGAACGTTTTTGGGATCAGAGGGAGCACTGTTGAAGGTGTTTCAAAGTCTAGCTCGCAAGCGAGTGCACTTAGGTCACCTCCGCAGCTGCAGCGTGGGCTCCCCCGCCGAGCGGGGAAGAATGCCGAACAGCTGGTCAACACAATCGCTTCTCTATTTAGATAAGTCCTTCTGGGTTCATTATACAGCTGTAAGAGGCTGGGCACAATTTTGATGTCTGCTCGTGGACCGCTGCCATTAGCCATGTGAGAGAGGGATTCAGACGGCGCCCAGGAAGGACAGGAGTGTCACCCCCAGGAGACGGACAGCCCACGGAAAGGCTCGGATGGTCCCAGCAGCTCTTGGAATTGCCTCCTTCGCACCCTCAGAGCTCCTCGCTTTGCAAACTAGTCTCTGGGCTTGTTCCTGCCACCACCTGCCCCATGCTGGAAGTAACGCTGCTGCTCTGACACACATCTATTTTTCACGATTAGTGATTTCTGTCTCTCTTAATACTGACAAACTTGCCAGAGGGCAAAAAAAGTTTCCTGGTCACAACTGCCCTGTGCCGAGGTTGAGTCAGTGGCCTTGTCACCAAGAGCAGTCCCAGCTCCTGCAGGACCCGGCAGCGCTCAGCCCCAGAATCCTGCTTGGATGCTGTAAAAACACGGGATTGAAGCCAGCCAGTAATCCCCAGTCCTTCTCTGCTACTGTACTTCATACCAACCGACTCATCTCACCTCCTTTCTACAGGCCACGCTGCTCAAACGAAGCAACAGCAGACGCCATCATTTCAGTCAACTGTGAAGTACTTTTACCACTCGCCTCGTAGCTTCTTTTTAGTTTTAAGAACGTTTCTGTATTCCAGAGCTGCTCTTTCCCACCTGTGGTGTGGACCCAGCATGTCCACGGACCCCAAAAGGAGGACAGGGAAGAGGGGTCTGCAGGCACCGCCGTGCTGGTCATCCCTTGCTCAACGTCCGGGGTTCTTCTTTGAAAACGCTGCAAGAGGGTGATGAAGCCACCAAAGCGTGCGCAGGAATCGGGAAACACGACCTCTGAAGCTGCCGTTCCCCCCTTCTCCTCCAGTCTGAATGGCAACGTGGAAAAATCATTCCGAAGGGGAAGTCTGGTGGGAGTTACAGGAACTCAGCTGGGCTTTTATTCTCCCCAGAGGATTTTTGTTTAAATCGGAAAACACCTCATCCTTAGACTGGACGTGGAGCAACACAGACTGTGAGCTCTCAGAGAATAGATCTGCTTCGCCTTCCTCCAACGCCCGGCACAATGGGGACCAGGTCTGTGACTACGACTTCCAGGCGCCGCTGCCTTCCAAACCCCCCAACCACGCCATCCCCACGCCCTGCTCCACGCTCCAGCGACGGACGACGTTCACATTAAATCTCCTGTGCCGCCAGGGAGTCCCTTTCCTCCCTCGCCCTGCTCGCCACGCCGCTGCCTGACCACCCCACGGTGAATTCCCAGCTCCCCGGGCTGCAGCAACAGCAAACCCCCCCCCCCCCCGACACCCCGCATGGAAAACCCACTTTGCAAACACACACAGACTGGGGTGGGGTTTTGTGGGGGTTTTTTGGGGGTTGGGTTTTTTTTGGTGGTTTTTTGGTTTTTTTTTCCCCCACCCCGGCTCTGCAGCATCCCAATATTTGAGCAGGAACGGTTTCGGCTGCTCCCGGCGACTCCCGGGCCAGGAGGAGTGGCCGACTGCCAGCGCGAGCTGTTCTTCCCCTGATTCCTTCTAAAAAGGGAGGGCGTAAACCGCGAGCCCAGATTTCTCCGCTGATTCAAGCCATCGGCAACAGTCCCACGGAAATGACTCGGTTACTGTAGATTTTATGCCTCTCCCTGCCCCTCCCGATCTTCCGAAGCTTTTATAAATATCTGCAGCAACCTAGAAACAAATGTAAAACTGACTTTGACAGTTTGGCAGGCAAGCGTATCATTTACGTTGCATCATGACAGCGTCCTATTTTATGCCTGGTCCAGCACGGAACGCCGCTGCCATATGTTGCTTAAACTATGGTTAAAATAACTGTGTTTTCTGCTCACATTCCTACACTATTTTTGGCAGCCGAGCCCCGTCTGAGCCAGCACAGCTGGTTTTCCTCCCCTGCCCTCTCTTCCAGATAAAAGCACCACGCTCCGTATTGCTGTTATCTGACGGCCGGCCGCTGAACCCTGAGTTTATCCGCTAGGAACGATGCCGCTGGCTGTTTGCATAACAAGATCCACGGAGACAGCGAGGATTTGGACTTCAAATGGATGCTCAGAAACACATTCCCACGGCGTTTCCTTAGCTGTCACCTACTTCCCTCTGACTCCGGCAAGGCTGGCGGGATGCAGCAGCTCTGCGGGCGTCGGGATGCACTGGCGTGCCGGAGCCCTGGCCACGGCAGGAACTGCAGTAGCCGGTCCCAGGCTTGTCCCGATGCTCCAGCCAGCCCTTGGCCTCTGGCGAGACGGACAAACCGGACCATCTGCAGCGGCGGTTTGGAGGACGCAGGCTCTTGCTTCTCAGGAACGTGGCCAAGCCACCAAAAAGCAAACATTTCAGACACGTATTTATTTTACCCTGTGCTTTTCCCAAGGGTTCTCTCTGCCTGAGCAGCTAATTATATCGCAGGCATTGCGCTTTTTAACGTTTAAACGGAGAAAGCATATGTTCAAACAGATGTTTGCCATGAAACCAAGGGGATCCCAGCTTCCCTATAGCCCCGTCAGTAACGTCTGATAGAAACTATTCCCCAGCAAAGCCCCGTCCCGAGCCTCCCCCAGGGACCGCGCGGGGACACGGGAGGCTGCAGGAATCAAGCTGGGGCTGTGAAGAAGGGGACCGTTGTGACGACGGCACGGCGGCCTCGCCGGCCCGCTGACACACACCCCATCACACCCCTCCGGTCCGGCAACGGGCAAGCGCAGAGGCAGGGAAGCTTCTCGCTCCTTTGGCTTTCGGAATAACGAAGCTAACGTCAATCCTAACGAGAGCATTTTGCAAAGGATGCTCTGGGTAACCTGCATTTTATACCCCCCCCGCATCGTATCGAACCGCGGCGGCTTTCTACGCGGGGTCACGGGGTGCCGCCACGGCACGGGGAGGTAGGAGGCTGTAAGGAGATGTGCCGAGCCCAAATTACCGCCGCTGGCTTCTAGGGAGAGAGCTGGCGGCACAAAGGCAGCCTAAGAACCCGTATTTCTTCAGAGCAGCATCATACACCCGTACGCACACCTATATGTGTGTGTTTGTGCACATATATATACCATTATTATTATACTACATTATATAGATCACTATACATTATATATTATTATATTATTATTATGTATGTGCTGCTGTTTATATAATATATACACAATACTTCATACAACAGTTTACATAATGTATAAATATAGCGTGTGTGTATATATCTATATCTATATATATGTGTGTGTGTGTGTGTCTGTATGTGTGTATATATATATGATTTTATAAAACTTTGCATCGGGACAGAACCAAAAGGAGGAAAAAGGGAGGAGAGGGTCCAGCCCCAGCAAAGAGGTGGTTTCGTTGAGCACCCGAGCGGCTTCTCTACTGGCAGGAGAGAACCCAAAAGCAAAAACGCGGTTGAAAGAGAAGTGAAACAAGTGAGAAAACCACCGCAACCCAAACCTAGGCAAAACGCATTAAGTCGACAGAAAAATCTCCCCATGAAAGGAAAATCATGGGTTTGGGGGTTTGAATTTTTCTCCTTTTAATCGCCCAAAACGCAACCCGCAACAGGGAAACCAAACTCTCCTCCTGGTGCTGGACGCTGGGGGGTGCGCAGGGCTCTCTGTGCAAATCCGCGTGTGTGACAGGGGGCCGTTAAACACTTTTCCACCCCAAAAACCCCTTCCGGCTCCGTGCAGACCTGCTCCTCGCCCCTCCGAATGAGACCCTGCTCCTCTCACCCCCCCCAAGCACCACGCGGCCGTCGCCCTCCCCGCTGAGCTTCTCCTTCCACAGCCCCGCGTGACCGAATATCAGTTTAAAGCAGCCTTGTAGGGAGCCGCTACATTTTTGGGATGGAAAGGAGAGGAGCTGATTTGCTTTGCTTCGGCTCCCGCACGCCGGGAGGCAGGAGAAGCCATCAGCTGGATTCCCAAATCCGGGAGCCTGCTCCAGGGACCCGGGGAGAGGAAGGAGAGAAACATCAATACAATTGACCGAGCATCTGGCAAGGACGTTTGTTTTGACATTCCGTAAAGATGTTATGCAGATGGATCTGTTTTTCCTCTTCGGCTTTAAAACGTGCTACTTAAAACCCGCTATTTGCATTTCAGGAGGTGCAGGCTCATTTACACGGAGGCTCCTTTACGGTGACCTACTTCATGCTCCCTCAATGCTGTCGGAACCGAGCAGAGGTCCCTTCGCGGAAAAGCGACAATCGAGCTCCGCAAAGCGCACGCCGCTAACTCCTGAAACGCCACGTCTAAACCCAGAGCCGGCAGAAAGAAGCACGAAATGACAAGCCCGCCGTCCGGCATCAGGCATCGCTGCCGGCAGCACAGTTTGCCGAGCCTCCTGAAATCACCATCAACTCGGAATCACAAAAAAAAAACCAACAGCCAACCCACCCCAGCAGACAGACGAGATGGAAAAAACCCCATTTTTTCTTACCTTCGGTAGCTTTATTTACAGCTGTTAATGTACTCAGGACCTTGGAGAAGCGTTCTCCGGTGTACAAATCATGTGGATCAAACACCTGCGGAAGACAAATTTGGTGAGTTGGGGGCGAAAGGTCTCGCTCCGGCCACCCGAGTGCCCCAGGGAGCGGGAGAGAGGGAGGACGGAGCAGCCCGCCTGCCTCCGCAGGGAAAAGGTGTTTGTTCAGGGCTGGCGAATCCCGTTTTCCTTTACAATAAGGGAATTCCCGGGGCGCCGGTGGCAGGCGGCGTGGGAAGGGCAGGGGGACCTGGCGGCACTTGGAAGGAATCAGTGCTGTCGGCAGGGAAGGGACTCCTCAAAATCACAGCGAAGGTTACTGCTTGCCTCGAGGGAAGGAAAAGATTTTGCTGCTATTTTTGTTATCGAAAGCTGACGAGCTTGAGGCTGTACATATATATGTACGCACACACACACACACACACACACACATTTTCCACAGCAGAAGAAACAAACACCCAGAATTTTCTCCTCTTGCGATATGGCATTTGCATTTTTTCACAGGAAGCCAAAACCGGTTATTTCGCGCGCAAAGATTCCACTCCGAAGAATTTCGAGCTCCTAAACCTCAACGGCAAAATCAGACACACAGCGTTAGCAAGGGCTTGTTTTCTCTGACTGGTAACCGGGACCTCGTACTCCCAGCCCTTCCGAAATCGCCCCCAGCACAATGAGGGGCAATTTGAGTTTCCAAAGCACCGCGAGCCCCTCTAACACGCAAGAAATGGCCCCCGCTTCGTGCAGACTGTACAAATCCTACCATTAACGAAGCAAAGACAAGCAATACAAAAAAGCCCCCGTTACTGGTACCACTGAGGCACCATCTGCCAGTCCTCAAAGACACGTTGTCTTGCAGATGGAGACCACAGATCCGCAAATCCAAAGGACAGGAAAGATGATTTTAAGGCTCTCCTGGCACACACCGTCTACTTAAACACTTCCGATGGACGGGAGCGCATCCTGCTAAATAATTACGCGAGCGTTAATTACCTTCAGGGTAGAACTGCCCTTTAAAATGGCCCTTTCTTGCCTTCCACGTATCGCTCCTTGGGTACGCTTGGCATTTTGCAAATCGGAAGGGGGACGGCCCCTTCCGCAGCCCGGGACGCTCGCGGCATCTCTCCCTCCCCACACATCAGTGCAAGCGACCAAGTCCAACAGGGGCAGCACAAAGGCTGCTCTTTGTTGAGAATATCTTTAAAAAAATCGCCTCAGCCGCTCCACGCTGGGAGAAAGGTTTTGCCCTACAGAAATTGAATCCACGCAGAGAGCGGGAACGGCCAGCCTGCCGTCATTACAAGTACTAAAACCAGTAGCTCTGCGGCTCCGATCCCATCTATGCGTTTTGGGGGACGTCCCCACCTACCTGGGGCTGTTTCCGTGCCGACCTACCACCCGCGCTCTCTTGGCTTTGCTCCTCTGGACCAGGCGGCCCCCATCCCTTCTGCCAAGCGGTGCGTGAACTAGTTTCCCCGCCCTGCAACGGCAGCCGGTGCTATCTGAGCGTCGCCTCCAGCCCTTCGGCGGCGACGTGAGCGTCTCCGCGGAAAGGGAGACGGCACGGGAGAGCCCGGGCGAGCGCTGACCCCGTTGGCAGCCGCCAGAGGAGGCGAGGCTGCAGCAACCCGCCTTCACCCTCCCGCCACGCAGGAGGGGAAAGTAAACAGCGAGGCTGGGACGTCTGCGTGCATCTCCCTGGTGTGTCATTTTCTCAGCCGTACCCTTTTCCTTCCACCTCAGCAAGTCCAGAAAAACAAGTCCTGCCTTGAATGAACGGCATCTCTCTTTCTTTTTTTTTTTTTTTTTTTTCCTCTTTTAAAGGACCAAAGCAGCAAAATACATCCCTGGTCCCTCAATGCACAGAATAATGCTGTAAACTCGGGAGTCATCAGACTGAGGAAGCCCGGAGGAACGGGTGGCAGGAGGGAGATGCAAAAAAAAACCGATGACAAAAGCAAGCAATAACCTTTTAGGGCTTTTCTTCATGGCGAAATTGTCTGGAATTGCTACTGTGGAGCAACGACTATGTGGAAAATTCTTTTGGATCAGCTACTGTAATGTAAACGTACTCCGCAGCCTGTTCCAGAATAAACTCATCATACAGAAAAGTCCTCATTTACAAGCTAAAAATTACTTTTCCCAGTGCAATCCATCCATAATTCCATTCTTAACTAAAAGACAAGCTGCAAGGCTAGAAGAAAAATAGGGTGGGGGGGGAAGGCTTTTTCACTCTTAGCTCATGGAAGACGCAAGTAAAACCCAAGGCTGTCACCGGAGGGTCTCCATTAAAATGCTTTTCCTCCTTCGAGAAGCAGAGACGGCGGCTCTCCGTGGGGAAGGATTCCGGCTGCTCCGCCGGGCATCACACCAGGAGAGAGAAAACCTGCACTGCTGCACCGCGGATCCTCCTCCAGAGACAGCCAGAAGGTGAGGAGAGGCCGGTGCTCTCCGGGGCAGAGACCAGGCGAAGCAGCCGGCTTTTCGGGAAGGACGCCGAAATCAAAACCTGGGAGGGGGGGGGGGGAGGCGGCATCTAGCAAGTCACCCAGCACCCAAATTCCCAGCGCCGGGATGGGAGGTGGAGAAAAGTTAGGGGAAGCCGGCTTGCGTTTTCCAGCCTGAGCTGTTTTATCGGCACAAAACGGGGTTAGACAAAACCCCCGGCGAACCTCCGAGCCCAGAAACGGGGGCGACCGCGACTCTTTTCCCCCAAACCACGAGGGTGAGGGGCTGGAGCCGCGCGATCCCACGGGTGCCGGCGTTTCCCGGTGAAAACCGGGATGCGGGAGCGCGGAGAGCTTTGCCCTGGGGACAGAGACAGGGGAAGGACAGACCCCCCCACCCCACGGCGGAGCTTTCACACGCGAATGCACACACGCACAGAGCCGCAAAATGAGGGCAGCATCCAGCCCCCCGCACCCGGCGCGGAGGGGGGGGTGGGGGGGGTAACACCCCGCGGGTGTCCCCAGCCGGTCCTCGGGGGGTGTCGCCGGGCAGCTGGGGTGGCGGGGTGCGCGTCGCGGGGTGCCGGTGGGTACTCACGGTGGCGAGCGGGAGGGAGCGCAGCCCCGGGGCATGGCGGTGGTGCGGGGCGGCCGCTTGCGGCTCTGACCCGGAGCCGAATCGCGGAGCGGGGAAGGGGAAGGGAAGGGGAAAGGGAAGGGGAAGTGACAGGCGGCGCCGCCGCCGCCGCCGCCACCGCCCCCGCTCCGCCCCGCCGGGCGCTGAGGGATGGGAGGAGCGGGGAGGGCCCCCGGGGGGAGAGGGATGGCGGGGGGGGAACGGAGGATGGGGAAAGGGGGGTGGGAAAGGGAGAAAGTGAAGGAGGAAAGAGGGGTAAAGAGGAAGGGGGAAGGAAAAAGGGGAAAGGAAAAAAGGAAAGCGGGGAGGAAAAAAGGAAAGGGGTAAGGAAAAAAAGGGGGGAAGGAAAAAAAGGAGGAAGGAAAAAAAGGGGGAAGGGGAAAGGAAGGAGAAAAAGTGAATCAGGAAAGAGGGGTAAGATGAAAGGCAAGGGAAGGGGGAAAGGAAAAAAGGAAAGAATGGAAAAAAGGAAAGGAGAATGGAAAAAAGGGGGAGGAAAAAGGAAGGGGGAAGGGAAAAAAGGGGGAAGGGGAAAGGAAAGACAAAAAGTGAATCAGGAAAGAGGGGTAAGATGAAAGGCAAGGGAAGGGGGAAAAGGAAAAAAGGAAAGGGGAAATGAAAAAAGGAAGGTGGAAGAAAAAAGGAAGGGGGAAGAAAAGAAGGAAGGGGGAAGGAAAAAAAGAAGGGGGAAGGAAAATAAAAAGGGGGAAGGAAAAAAGGAAAGGGGGAAGGAAAATAAAAAGGGGGAAGGAAAATAAAAGGCGGAAGGAAAATAAAAAGGGGGAAGGAGAAAGGATGGGGAGAGGGAAGAGGGAAGGAGAAAAAGTGAATCAGAAAAGAGGGGTAAGATGAAAGGAAAGGGGGAAAGGACAAAAGGGAAGGGGAAAGGATGGGGAAAGGAAAAAAGAGGAAAGGAAAAAGGACAGGGAAGGGAAAAGGGATGGGGAAGAAGAAAGGACAGGGAAAGGGAAAAAGGAAGGGGGAAGGGATGGAGAAAAAGTGAATCAAGAAAGAGGGGAAAGATGAAAGTAAGGGGGAAAGGAAAAAAATGAAAGAAAAGAAAGGAAAGGAAAAAAGAAAGGGAAAGGAAAAAGAACAGGGAAAAATATAGGACAAATGAGGGGGGAAAGGTAGGAAAAGAAAGGAAAATCCAGGCTGTTGAAGTGGTAATTGCAGCGTTTCTGCAGCACTGAAGAGAAAGGCTGCGGAAGGGCCTGCAGCTGAGGCACAGTTGGGTGGAGGCAGGGGATTCTCGGAGACAGCATGTCCCCGCCATGGCCAGCACGGCGCCGCTGCTGCCTGTGCCCATCTGTTCGGGGAACACTCTGCTGCGGGGAGCACGGAAATCCCTGGACACCTCGGCGCAAGAGCAGGCTGCAGTCTGGAAAGAGAACCGAGCATGGCACTGACACGCAGGGTGACAGCCGGCTGTAGGTCCCGGCCCCACGCAGGGACACAGGGGTGTCAGAGACCCCCACGCCGGGAACACTGGGTCACTCTGAGTGCAGACATGCCCATTCCCTAGCGCCTGCACTGGTCAGTGCTGGGCTGGGGCTTCCACTTTTGACATGACCCAGCAAGGAAACCAGGAGAGAAGCCAACGTGTGCGTTGGGAGCACATGGATGGGGAGCCGAGGGGGCGAGGATTTTTCATCTGCCCTCAAGACCTCCATCCAAGTACAAACAGATTGGTGAAGGTCACAAACACCTCCAACTGCAGAAAGGGCTTCAGTTCCGCCCACGATGGCAATGGCACGCTGCGTGCTCTAGGATCCTTCTGGACAGTCAGGTTTAATCCAGCTATTGATGTATCTCGCAGATACCGTTCTTAGTTCACAAAATTCAGCCCCTTGCCAGAAGTTTTTGTGGTCACATTAGCAATAAAATGCTGCTGCTGAATGACAGTCTTGTGCTTCTTCAGCAGTAAATGATGCTCAGCTTTTGAGCTGCTGTTACTACGTGCACAGTGGTGTCAACAGCAAAAGCAAAGACTAACAAGCTAGGCCAGGAGCTTTCCACCTGATTTTTCTCGTTACTCGTGACCATAGAATCACAGAATGTGTTGGGTTGGAAGGGACCTCTCAAGGCCATCTAGTCCCACCCCCTGCAGTGAGCAGGGACATCTTCAACTAGAGCAGGTTGCTCAGAGCCTCATCCAGCCTGGCCTTGGATGTCTCCAGGGATGGGGCCTCCACCCCCTCTCTGGGCAACCTGGGCCAGTGTCTCACCACCCTCAGTGGAAAGAACTTCTTCCTCATGGCTCATCTAAACCCACCCTGCTCTAGTTTAAACCATTGCCCCTCGTCCTATCGCTACATGCCCTTGCCAACAGCCCCTCCCCATCCTTCCTGTAGCCCCCTTCAGGGACTGGAAGGGGCTGGAAGGTCTCCCCGGAGCCTTCTCTTCTCCAGGCTGAACCCCCCCAGCTCTCTCAGCCTGTCCTCACAGCAGAGGGGCTCCAGCCCTCCCAGCATCTCCGGGGCCTCCTCTGGCCCCGCTCCAACAGCTCCGTGTCCTTCTTGTTCTGAGGGCTCCGGAGCTGGACACAGGACTCCAGGTGGGGTCTCCCCAGAGCGGAGCAGAGGGGCAGAATCCCCTCTCTGGATCTGCTGGCCACGCTGCTTTTGATGCAGCCCAGGATGCGATCGGCCTTCTGGGCTGCAAGCGCACACTGTTGGCTCATGTCCAGCGTTTCACCCACCAGTGCCCCCAAGTCCTTTTCCGCAGGGCTGCTCTCTATCACGTCGTCTTTTCCCTGTATCTTCCAAACTAGACTCTACCTGATCACCAGGCCTGAGCTTCTTTGCCTTCCGCTTTCCACCTCAGCCCTCTTGCCGCTGCCTCACCAGTCCTCACTCACTGGGCCAGATCTCGGGTCACACACGCAGCTCAGAGCTTGAAGCCGCAGCATAAATGAAGCACAGTTGGGTCATCTGCACCGTTCCTCAGTCCAAACCACCAAAGAACCGCCCCCCCCAAGGACAGTTCAGCTCCAAAGAGGTGCCCACGTCCTCTGCCCCAGTCCTCTGTCTCAGCAGAGCTGGGCTCACAGACGTTCTTATGACTTGGGTGAAATTCTAGCGCTGAAAAGCAGTCAGAAAATTTTAGACACAGTCTTATTGTTTCACCTAATGACAGCACTTGACTAGTTAGAAGGAGGTGTTGATTCCCCTGCTTGCCTTCTTTTTTTAGGACTAACACATTCGAAGCAGCAAATCCTTGCAGGCTTCAGTCCTGGGCTGAAGCTAAGGAAGAGTTTGGGTATTTATACCCTGCAACGAGATGGACTCCTCCAGCTCAAACTTAGCCTGTAGAGCTGCTGCAATTAACGGAGCCACCTCAAAGCAGGAAGGTCACGGAGTGTCCTTCTCCCTCCCTTCCAGTATGTCCAAATCTTTCACTGTTCCCGTTAGAGGGAAGAAGGTGCCGTTTGCCTTGCTGTGTCTTTCTTCCACTTCCTAAGACTGAGTTACCAGGACAACAAAGAAGAAGGGTGGGAGGGATGCGCGTATGTGCAGCTCTGCAGGAGTAACCTCTTCGCACGCTCTTCCCGCTGGAAGAGATTGGGAAGCAGTGCCCACTCAGTGGAAGGCGGGACCCGGGTTTCAGCCCAATGCTGTTGGAAACCCTGCCTTCCACGGCGATCACCTGCCCCGCACGCTAGCAACGCCCAGGGACGTACCCAGCTCCCACTGCGCGAACCTCTGCCGCAGAAACAAGAACCAAGTTAAAGCACAGTACGAGGGTGGCCACTGCCTTGGCAAAGCACGAGGAAGCCATGGGATGTTGGGATGGGATGCTGGGACGGGATGTTTAATGTCACGTACGACGTTTGTCACGCTTGAGATTTCCCAGGACGAGGCCTTTCATACAAGCCAGTATCCAGAGTAGAAGTTGTGAGCTCTGAATTTCCTCAGAACATCCTCTTTTGCTCACGTCTGCAACAGGAACAGAACCTCTGACCTTAACACGCACTCGTCGGTCGCGAGACAGGAGAAGTGGCTCCGAGCCAGTCCCAGGCTACTTCTGCGTGTTAAGGAACAAGAGTTTCTCTGTGGCACTTGGAGGAGGGCAGAATTTGACAGAGGCACTAGGGTTTTATTGTCAAATCCAAAGTGTGGGTAAGCAGCAGGATGGCAGTCAGGGAATCCAAAGCGATTAAGCCAAGAGCTTTCCTCACGCTACCCCTTCCTCAAGCCAGGCTGCTGGAGCAGAGCACCTTTTCTACCCTATGCTCATCTTCCTTAGACCAAGACCAGGTCACTGCAACGTCATTGCCGACGGATCTTGGAACCAGAAGCTTCCCTGCCTGTTCTGATGCTCCAAACATGCCTTTGGAGTAAGTGTGCTGCAGAGAAATCCCCTCTGAAGGGCAGTGGCCCTTCCCAAGGCAAACCAAGCACCAGACATGAGGGAGGACCACCTCTAGGTAGGCTTCTTTGAGTCTCGTTGCCAAGAGGGTCCGAACAGGGCAACATTGAGAAGGAACAGATGGCAGAGGGTTTTCATGTCTCCTCTGGCTTTGCCTTCAGAGCGCTTGGAAAAGCTGGGAATAATGGAGGAGAAGAGCCAGAGGGAAGCATGAGCACTCTGACTTGGGCCATGCCTTGGCCACCATCTCAGCTGTCCTACCTCGGGCGTTCCTCTGCCCGAGCCTAAAGAGAGGAGCCAGGAAGAAGCAAAATTCCTGTCTTTATTTGGCGTTGTAATATGACTTAATAATTTGGAAAAAAAAAATCATTTTTGGAATGATCATGATTGGAAAATTCATTTGGAAAAAGAAATCATTTTCATTTCGCTGCAAAATTTAAATTCGAGCTTGAGAGATTCCAGCTTTTCTTCAGCTTTTGAGATCTCCTTTCACAGCAACCAAGATGGGGGCAACCACACAAGCACCAGGGGAGTTACTGAAGGATCAGAATACGTCAAAGATTAAGGGGGTTATAAATTAGAAGAAAATAAGAAGTCAGAAACCTTTTCTTAAATTAAAACCAAGGAAGAAAAGGCCCAGGGAGGATCGGAGCAACACGTAGAGCTGGGCACACATTGTCACCCGTTCCTATCATCTGAAAATTGCGGAGTCCGACTGCAATATTGCAGAACTGGCTTCCAAAACTGTGAGTGAGATGTTAAAGCACAACCATTGACTGTTCCCTCATCCCTCCTTTTAGCCGTTTAAGACTCCTAGTTTTTAATATTTTCCACCGCAACCATTACGATTTAGTTTTCAAATAGAAACTCTCTGAAAAACGGAGGGAATCACATGGTCAGCACAAGCGATGTCTGATCCGATAGGCCTTCAGTGAGTCTATATATATATCTGCTCTGAAAAGCGGGCTGCGGCAGCAGGCTCCGAGAAACGCATTCCTGGGAAACAACAGGCTAGAGAAACAGCTCTGGAGCGAGCAGATTTTCCTGCTGGTTAGCTGAAGAGCTCCGAGGAGAAGAAAGGCTCTTCGCTTGTTTAGACCTTCCAAGGAAAAGCACAGGAGCAGAGCTACCATGGGTTGGACTTCCCTCACTGCGGTGCACGAATATTCTCCGTAATGCCCAAGGATGCCCTTGGGTGCTGTGTAATGCCCAATGTCCCCGTTTCTGGCAGAATTTGTCTTCAGAATATGTATTTTTTTCCCCATGTCGATCGTATTTCAAACGAGAGAGTGATGGCCCTTACTCACAGGTTTCTTTTTTCCTGTGATACGAAAGTCTTTACATTCAAAATCCGTATGCACTTAGCAAAAAATCTGAAGGCAAAAATTAGCTGGACTCTTAAGGGATTCATTCAGACTCTGATCTTGCAAACCTGAGCTATGCTAAAGCATATGCTAAAACATCTTATCTGTGATAAGAATCAGCACATAGATAGGACCAGGAATAGCCACTGAAAAGGTGTCTTTTGTCATCATTAGGAGTATTTTTATGCGCAAGGATCAATTTAATATGACGTGTTTGGCAGAATGTCACGCAACAGTTGCGAGGGGGTGAAAAACACTGCAGTATTAAGAACATTTCAGCTTCATAGTAAAGCGAGGCTAAAACCTGCAATCCCTGCTAATAATTAAAAAACTATGTGAACGGGTCCATGCTGCTTGACTGCGTTTAGACGGACCTCCTGCCGCTGCTGCACGCGTTTCTGCCCAGGGTTTGTCTCCGAAGGCGCCGAGAAGGAATCTGTTAAGCTCGCAGTCAATACATTCCCGTTTCCAAACTCTCCAGACAGAACACCGAATTACCCAGGCTCCCATTTCTGTTGTGAATACAAAACACGAGGGATTTCGTCCCTCTGGTACCTGGCTGCCTTTTGGAAGGCTGATTTCAAAAGCAATGTCACAACGGTAAAAGAAAGGAGGCGAGTGGACTTACCTCCACTTGAAGGGGTGCACAGCCTTTCAGGAACTCTTGAATATTACCGATGCAATCGGCTTCATTTTTAGGCTCCAGGCAATACTAAAGAAAGAAAATCCACTGAGCTCATCACACAACCTTCCGTATAGCCTCTATTCAGAAGGCCTGCAGGAATATTGACATGTGCGTTTTATACTGAATTAGGGAAGCTTCTTACGGGGGCGGATGGGGGCGGCAAGCAAGCTGTCGAAGCAGGAAGAGCGAGCCAGTGGAGGAAGTGATGCACACAGCGCCATGGTCGGCATCTCCTTCTGAATGTCAACATATGACACTGCCCTCCGGGACAGTGGGAAACCCATGACCTTTAAGAACACGCTTGCCCCCAACCATCACATAGAAGGAAGAGATAAGGAGCTAGCAAAAGTGATTTTTGCATAATAAAGGCTCCTTGTTCTACAGGGTGGAGAATGCGTTTGTGGTTTTGTTTTTTTTTTTTTTTTTTAATTAAACAGCCTCTCTTCTGTGTTGCCATTTCCTATCTCTCCTTGGACTCCTTCCCTTTTTTTCTCCTGCAGTTACTTATTGCACTTTTCGGCTGTCTGAGTATCTGCCTCGCAAAACCGTAACGGGAGGCACTCGCGTGGCTGAAACGGCTTCAGTACCAGCGGATCTGCTGGCCTTGGGGCAGTTCAAGACGGCATGGATGCAAGGTTTACCCTTTATTCCTAACCTCATCTGCCTCTCTAGCGTGTTTCCTGACTAAGAAAGTATTTTACAGGAGTTCTGGAAGAGCGAATGTATTTACAGTCGTAATTAATGATATTTACGTAAATACAAACTGCATATCCTTCCATTCAAAAACCAAGATATTTTCATTTCTGGTAGGCCCGGTATTTCCTGCCACTGCACAAACGCGCGTAACTCACCCAACTGCAACCTTTCGGGGCTTTTCTGGAAGTAGAGACAAAATCGAAGAACTAAAGCTACAATCGTACTTTGCCCTCAGAGTTAGATACAACCAGTAACCGAAGTGCAGAAGTTTCAATCTCTGAACGTTCATCCTTGCTCACCGTACCAACGAAAATGATACCTCAAACCAACCAGGGCAGTATTTAGCAAAATACATCCGAACGAGTTACCTTCTCTGCAGATCCCGGAAGAAGCCGATTAATGAGTTTACAAAGCACCGTTCCATCTCTCAGAGAAGTTTTCAGGAACTCCTCCGGATCATCTACTATTTTCTTAGGGGAATTTAAAACTCCTAATGAAATAAGCCACGTTACAATTTGCTCTTCGGGATTCATCGCGGCGAGTTCTGCCACCAGCGCAGTTCTGTGCAGCAGCTTGCTGGAACCCACATCCGTGATTACATCTTCCTGCCTCTGCTGCTGCGGAGCTCAACTGTGAAACTACTTTTTTTTTTTCTTTGCTCGGCACAGAAACTCACCAAATCTTAAGAACCAGAAGTTCTGTTGCTCTAAGGGAAGACACTTTTTAATAAAAATTTCGAGCACTCTACTTTAAGAGATGGTGAAAGCACACCTTTAACTACATGTTTTCAACGTTACTGAAAATATTTTATGTGGATAGTTATTCCACCAACAATATCTTACCTTCCTTTTTCAACTGTTTTATAGAAGTACACACATAATCCAAAATGGATTTTTGGAAGATTTTAATCTCTGAAAACAAACATCCTGCATAACTTTGGAAAGTTCATAAATTTAAGTCATCCAAAGCCGATAACGAAACTGCCCAACTACTTCATTTGTCCTATAAAAATGTCCTCTTCCACCAGCTCTTCAGGATCCATTGCATTTTCACCCTGCTCTGGGACAGTATTATCCATTGCTATTAGTCGTATTCATTTATAAAGCTCCAGTCACCTTGCAAATTTTCTTATCCTTTCCAGTTGTCCCTTGTCCATAACAGATGGAAACCAAAGCAATTTTCTCAGTTGACGACACCCAAGTAAACTAGAGATCATGGACTGAAGCAGTAAAATAGGAACAAATTACCCTAGAGATTTCTCAGTGACAATATTCTGAGCCAATTCCTAACCCTGGTACCTGAAGCAATTGTTTCCAAGACATCAGTGCTCTCAAACTACTTTGGCTACTTAAAAGGGTAGGGAGAAACAGAACAGCAAAAGGAATAATCACAAACAATAAATATGCACGGGTGTGTGTCTCCACTTTCCACATCTTATGGTTGGTACTAGGACCGACATAAGGACCATTTCTAACAGCCACCAGTAAGAAATCAGAATTGCCCTTTCAGGGTTAGACAGGCTTTTGACCTTTACGAGGACGCGGGGATGAGCTCCAGTCCTCTGCTGTGTGGAAATACTAGCTACACAGCGCTGCAGCCAGTGCGAACGGCAACGCTGGCTGAAGCCAAATCGCAAAACTCGCTGCCATCTGGTGAAGTACAACTACCCATATGTGTGCAAAACATGTCAAATTCATGACTAATTACAAGAACTTTAGTGGGTTTTTTTTCCTTTTTCCAGTTCTCATGAGCGCTACTATTTTGTAGAAGCGAGTACTTGCAGTCTCCACTTTCGTAGCTTGCTTTTTCTTTTTCCAAATCTGTAGTAGGCAAGGCCACTGGTAACGCTCATTCATCTACTGGGGACAATCATTTGTATATGGCAGACATCCACTGCAGGCAGCTCATCAGAACATACCCGCTTCTGATGCAAAGAGCAAGAGAAGTATTTCAACATCAGGAAAATTGCATGCTACCAGCTTCATTAAATACTCAGCGTTACGAGCCTGAACACCAAAGAGTACTTCATCCACTCCCTCCTCTAAAGCAAACTTAATTTTGTGCAGACAAGCAGGTTTAGTTTCACCACTATTTCACATGCAGCTGTTGCACCCAAGCACATGGTAACGGTTGCAACGACAATTAAATAAAAATACTTCCCACATCTTCAACAGTTACCAGCTGCTTGAAAGACTGACCTAGACAGACGCATGTTCAAAAAGCCCCCAAAATTAAGGGATTTCGCATCAGCCACCTCAAGGCCATCGTTCAGAAGAACATCAGGACCCACCTAAAAATGCTGCAGCTTGTTCACCCACCCCCACAGTAAAATGAATTCTGAGGCAGAAGCCAGGGTATGAAGGTACAGCCACCAAGCCAGGAAGTTTCTGGTTTGGACTCTGGAAAGCTCTGGTTATTCACTGACAGGGACAAATCAAACGAATTATCAGTCATCTCTTGCAGAGTCAATCTCCACCTCCAAGTTACAAATACACTTTTATTTACAGTCTGATTTACATCAATGATTACTTTAGTCCAGTAGTTTAAAACAAAAAAAAAAAAAGAAAAAAGGGGGGGTGGTAATAGTCTATACCTGATTAACAAAGAACTCAGATACATCAGAAACAGCATGGTAACAGGAGCAAGTGAAGAACAGCATTCAGGTAACACTCTAGAGTAATTGTTTTCAAAATACTTTTCTCACTCACTTTTATGTAACTTGCTCTTTTTTCAGCATAGAGGGAAAACACCCAATACAAAGAGCAACCCTGCAGTATTTTTCTGCTGCAGAATCTACCGATGCTTTGCATTTAAACTACTGACTTTCAGCGATGAAGTCTGAGCCCGTGCATGAGCTAACACAAGTTAAATTTAAGTTACTTAGCATTTTAGGCAGGTAACCATCTTTTTTGATATGATAGCTCGCATGTTGGCACTGCATTTTGGTTAGGATGATCTGGTTTAGCCTAAACAGCAGTACCCAGACTGTAAGATACTGCTTAAAAACGAGTCTCTTTATCTTCCAGCGTATTATTCTTTCTTGCACACCATACACTGAGACCACTTTGTAACAATAAACCTCCATCAATATGTAACACTAGTCATCTTTTCTACCATGCCAAGTGTCGCTGAGTAACAGGTTTGGTTTTTAATTTAAAATAAACCCAAAACCCGGAATGCTTTTGTTTAACAGGAAATTTATTGGCTCTGGGAATACTGCAATTCTACCCATCTGCTACATACAGGCAGACTCACTCCTAGAATCTGCAGTCCACAACTGAAGACTGAAGTGATATTCTTACTCCCAAACCCAAAGCTTGTTTGAAACCCCTCATTATAAACTGTTAGTTGTTTAAATGACATCATTTTATGTCTACCACAGAACAAGCCAATATAAATGTCATTAGCCATGACTGTTTTCAGTCAATTAGAATTTCGGTTTTCTACATGAAAGACTGGTGCCCGAGGACTCCTTTCGTACATTCGCTCATCAACATATATGTAAGCTAAAAATGCACCAAAACCAAGACAAAGATTTGGGGAAAGCATCTTGTTACAAGAGATGCTGGTCTGGTCTGGCGTTTTGCAAGAAGCTCGTACATACAAGAACACTAATTATTCTGGGGATTTATCACTAATATTGTCTCAGTACATCAACACTTCCTTCCTCTCATCCAGAAGGCCTGGACAATTATAAAACTGTTGATGTAAGAACATAGTAAAACTCTTCACAGCTTCTTGGTGAAGAAGAATTTGTGACAATTTAGTCCTCTGTATTTTAGAGGAGTAAACTCACTTCTATGTAACTTGCTCTTTTTTTCACATAAACGGAAAGCGCCCTCTGTAAAGGGCAATCCTGGAATATTTTTCTGCTGCAGAATCTACTGATGCACTCAAAAAAAAGGCTCACTCTTGACTCTTGGAAGATGTTAGCTATGGCAGACAGCAACTGACTTCCACCTGAGAATTTTTTTTTATATCCAAGAGATTAGTAGTGCTCCTTTCAAAGACCAATTCCTGAATGGTAACACAACTCTCAAACAAAGTGGGTAACACCATGCTCAAAAGCCAAGCTTTATCAGTTGCAGTTTGTTAGCCTTTGATTTTCCAACGCGTATCCACTGCTGCACTGCCGCCTCCGTCACCATAACTGAAAAAAGGAAATGCAAGTTAGTACATTCTCAGAAACCAAAAGACAAAAAAGATAAATCATATTTGATTGTTTTTATATACGCAATGCATATGTTTGGGTTATACTCAATTTCATGCTGTTGCATGAAAATACATCAATAGCTAACCACAATAATCAAAACCATCCGAGGACTCCTTACATTAACACGCACTTCTTGTACGACGCTGTCTCCAGAGCAAGTACTAAATCAATCCCTCTAATTCCTGTGCATATGCCCCTCCAAACTCTGCCTGCCGCAAAACCCCACTAGCTCTTGACCATCTCAGCATGATACGCAGGAATCCTATAATAAACTGGTATACACACGGGTACTGATCTGTAAACAATGCTGCGCTATAAATTAAATACAACTTGTGATCAAGAAAAGGTGAACAGCTTGCTCAATTAGTACAATTACATCCTTGGTTTTTTACAAAATTATTATTACCTGTCCTGCCATGTAGTCACTTAAGTTCTATGTACTGCTCCCTGAACTAGCTTTGGCACCACGCCTGTTAAGGATTTAGAAATGTTTATAAGCTGCAGAGTAGGCTGAGGAAGAGCGCCTTTAATATCTTTATTAATTACAACATGGCCCACTACCACCAGTAAGTGACAAAACACATCTAGTGAATGAAGAAAAAAAGCACTTAATTTTTCCAAAAGAGAGAAGCTTTTTCACTTCCCAGGAGTAATTAACCTTCAGCTTCCCAGCTAATACAGAGAACTAAAGCTAACACGGCACACACGTATAAAAAAGTTGAACGCATTCTGACATTACATGATGATTTGGCAAAACCTTTTCAAGTTGCCTACTAAAGACAGTATTCCATCTCTTTAAAAAGATGCCTACAGTTCAAATGGTGTCCTTTCCAGGAGGATTTGTGATTTAAATATTTCAACAGTCACACTTAGATAAGCATGACTTTATACTTCAACAATCATATGAAGATAAGGAAAGCAACGCTTTTTTTTGTTGGTGGAAATTTTATCAAGTGACAGAAAAATAAGAAGATGGTCAGATGGCATCTTTTATTTAACTATATGCGTATGTAACTTGGAACAGAAAATACCCACAATCGTTCTGTATTTGATCTGAAACACAATCCATTACCCTGAAATAAAAGCGTATGTTTTCTTTTTTACCAAGGTAACAGTAGCAATTTACCAGCGGTATTTACAAAATATTACTGTGTATTCTGACAAAAGCACTGCACCAGCATGTAGTTGCTGTTGCTGAGACTCTTAAAGAGAGTAACTGTAAGCCAACTGAGATTACAAACCTCAGACAGATGCAACAGAGCCTGTCCTTCACACAAAATGGAACTTCTCTGAAATCGGTGACCATGTGTTAGACAAAAAACACTGTACCAACCACAGCTTTTGCTTTTCACCACTTCAAAGCTGTTTCTTAAAAGCAGTATTTGAAACTAACAGCAAAATACGTTCTTACCTTTACAGAGTACTTTGAAAACCAATCAAAAAATTACATAAAAAGTACACACACTCCTTATACACTTACTTCCCCTAAAAAAGGGATTTATCCTTATCCTTCACTATAGACTAGATTTTAACAGATTTTGCACACATTAAAAGTTATTCCTTCTGGTTTTTAGTAACAATTATTTAGTAGAAGTTTCCCAAAAAGCTGTATTAGCATGACAGCCACTACCACTTTTTTTTTTTCCCTGGTGAGTTATCAGAGAAAAAGAAGCAGTCACTCTTCCACATGAAGTCTGAAGACAGTTGCTCCTACATCTACTTGAAAAATTGTTTTAATAGGGTAGGCTTCAAAGTCATGAAACACAGCAGACCTGCAACATCTTAAACCCTTCTAGAGATGCCTGGAAGTCTGCAATTTAATCCAAGGACTTCCACAAAGATTAATTACTAATCAAAGATTATACTCTCTATAACCGCTAAATTGCACGTTCTGGACATTTAACAAGGCTGATTAAAATGTATATACTGACATTTATTATTGCAATTCAGATTTTTATGGTCTGGTCTTATGAAGACTCCTAGACCAAGTACTCTCTACAGCATGATTTAAAGCGCATTTTTAATCCTATTTTACGTTCAACCACACTCAAATTGGAGCAATTTCTGCAGATGAGAAGTCTCTCTCTGCCATTCCTAACTTGATAGGCTTAAAAAGCCTATTTAAACCTCCTCCTCCAAAATTCAAACAGAAACCTGAAAATATTATTTGGCCACCAAGAATCATGGAATCACGGAATCTTCAGAGTTGGAAGGGACCTCTAGAGATCATCTAGTCCAACTCCCCTGCTAAAGCAGGATTGCCCAGAGCACATCCCTCAGGGCTGCATCCAGGCGGGTCTTGAAAGTCTCCAGAGAAGGGGACTCCACACCCTCCCTGGGCAGCCTGTTCCAGTGCTCTGTCACCCTCACCGTAAAGAAGTTTTTCCGCGTGCTTGAACGGAACTTCCTATGTTCTAACTTGTGCCCATTGCCCCTTGTCCTGTCACTGGGAACCATTGAAAAGAGCCTGGCTCCATCCTCCTTAAGCCCACCCTTTAGATACTTGTAAACATTAATCAGGTCCCCCCTCAACCTTCTCTTCTCCAGGCTAAAGAGTCCCAGCTCTTTCAGCCTTTCCTCATAAGGGAGATGCTCCAGTCCCTCGATCATCTTAGTTGCCCTTCGCTGGACTCGCTCCAGCAGTTCCCTGTCCCTCTTGAACTGGGGAGCCCAAAACTGGACACAGTATTCCAGTTGTGGCCTCACCAGTGCCGAGTAGAGGGGGAGAATGACCTCCCTCAACCTACTGGCCACACTCTTCCCTATGCAGCCCAGGATCCCATTGGCCTTCTTGGCAACAAGAGCACACTGCTGGCTCATGGATAATTTGCTGTCTACTAGGACCCCCAGGTCCTTCTCCTCAGAGCTGCAGAGAACGTCCATCCAAATCTATAAAGAGAACAACCAGAAATCTTCCTTCCAGATATTACACTAGTATAATATTTACCTTACGTATCGGTACAGGCACCACTCATCTCTGCCATCAACACAGATGAACCAGCATTACTTCACGGGCATCTTCTAGAAGTTGAAGTTATCACCCTGCAATCAAGAGAAGACACAACAAATTGAGAAAAGTACATTTTACAGACTATGTCAACCTATAGTCCTTCCCCCCCATTTCAAAAAAAGTCACAAGCTTGGGTTTGCAGATTATTCTGTTGCAAGTTTTACTACTTCTCTTTTAAGTGGTGGAGGATTCACTGGCTTGGAATGGACTGGAATGGCTTAGTGACAGGTTGCATGGCTTATGGATTCTCATTCCTTTTCAATGATGCACTGCCATGTTAAATCCATAAGTTGAACGACAAAATTTACTGAGGACTAAACAGTAGTACAAAGCTTTTGGGTTTGTGATTTTTTTTTAGTTGGAGGTCTTCATGTCTAGTATATTCAAGAGCATCTTTTGAACTTCATGGCTTTACCTGAGTCATAAGAACTTGCCACAGGTTCTGCCACACGTACCAACTAAACGTCAAGTTTGCAATGGCTTGCTTCAAACTCCCAATTGTTGAGCTGCTATTTGTCAATCTAAACCAATTCCTGATTTGACAAGGCTTTAATTTCATTAAAATATAGGATATGCAGCCTTTTAAAGCATCTTCACTGGAAGATACTGGGCGCAAAATACCCCCTCCCAACCCTACTTTGCAATATTCTGTCTACAGTGAGCTGCATTGTCTTTAGTTTCAAAATTGGTGACATAAATTGCTTTTATCCAGGAAGAAATGTTGAATTTGGAGAACTTCTAATGTATTGAAGTATTTCCTTTTTTTTTTTTTTTTTTTTTTAAATCTAGACAGCACTTCCATTGCCATGACGTGCAGCTTGTCTTACTGTACTAGCGGAAGGTAACTTGGTTCAATTTTGACTTAGACTGAAAAACTAGTTTGCTTTGCTTACCATCTTTGCTGTTTCACAGGCATTTGATGCTTTAAATCAGCTGTGGAATGCTGAAAGATTCACTTGTTTTTATGAAGCCATAAGCCTTTGAGAAGTTGGAGAGAAAGACGACTTTGCTTATCTTATTTTCTCCTTTGGAATCAAAGATGTTCCTTTAAAAGTGAAACACTACAGAGTTGCAAAAATTTGAAACAGTATGAGTAAGCATGGTTTTGCAGCTTCTTTGATGGAATTGGTCAATTTTTTTTTTATTTTTACAGTATTCTGTAGCTGACTTACACGTACATGATTTATTTGGAGATGAGATCTTTTCAAACTCCCCATTAATCAGTAGGAAGGCAGAAAATAGTATTATCCACTTGCTTTTTCAGGTTAAGTGAATGATATCCTCTATTTTTCTTTACACAAGGATCAGAAGACATTTTGTACTGGGAACACTGTGACTTCAAATTCTAGGCAAAACTGAACTTTATGTGGAATATCCCCACCACCCTCCAAATCACAAGCAATATGTTGTTTAAGAATGAGATGCTGAACATGTAGAACAATCCATCTCCGTGTTAGATGGCTGGATGTTGTGTGGAAGATCTTAAGAACTGCTTGTTCCATTCATGAGGAAAATCAGATGGGAAGTGTGGCATTTCAGGGAAACTTTACTTTGAAAATTACAACACTAGTACACAGCTCAAGTTTTATACATTTAACATCTGCTTTTTGAAAGAAATGTTAACAATTTTATAATGAAATTAAACATTGGTTTAACTTTTCCTCACAAAACCATAAAAGTCATGGAGGGGAAAACTTAACAGGCAACAATAAAAAAAGGTAAAAACAACTTTTCCTTTTAGTAGTCCTCTGGTAGTAAAGATAGAACAGCTTCCACTTTGCTGCTTTTTTTGTTTGTTTTGAGAAGTAATTTGTCTTGGTCCAAAAGTTTAAGAGTGTTTTTAGTATCTGCTTCTGCCTCCACCTCTATCGGATCTGCTTCCACCACGGCCACCACCTCTGGGTGCTCCGCGGCTTGAACTACTGTAAGAATCACGAGGAGGTGGATAGCCCCTTTCCATGGATGGGGGAAGACCCCTGTCTTGTCTTCCAACACGATCACGGCCACTTGAGTAGACATCACTTCTGCTGCTTGAGTAACTTTCTCGGCTTCCATATCCATCTCGTGTGCTGCCGTAATCATCATATCGACTGCTTCCACCATAAGATGGCGGGGGCCCTCGTGCAGGTGGAGCACTACGTGAGTTACCTGCAGGGTCAATGGTCAGGTAATATGGCAACACCATAAGTTATATATAACAATTTCAATCTGAATTTACAGAATTGCTGTATTTAAATGTTTACTGCTACTCTTTTGTATGTATTGAGATGTTCTTAATATAATCTGCCACATTAATGGTATTTAAAGTGGGGATTGCATATCAGGCAGTGAGTGGATTTAAAGACTCTGAAGGAATGAAGACGGTGTTTATTCAGGCAGGCTCTTTACTGGGTATTCCAGAACAGCTTGTTATTTTAGAGAAGAAACTCAGCCACATTTTCCAGAGATAGTTGCAATTCTGAACTGTAGACTTTGCTTCTTTAGCTTATAGCTTATTTAACAAGATGATCAAATGATAACCAACAACTGCACTTTCACTGTAGGGGAGGGGGGGGAAAAGTGTGCCACTTCCCCCTAGAACATGACAACCTAGTAAATCAGTTTTACGACACCTGTACAGATTACTAGATAATCCTCAAAATGAATTCTTACCATAACTCTCATATGAATCTCTGTAGGAGCCTCCACTTGGATGATCTGAGTAGTCCCTGTCACGTCCACCACCGTATCCATCACGATCGCTATAGGAGGAAAGACTACTAAGACTTAGTACAAATCAGTAAGATCACAGCAAGAATAAAATGACAGGGAGAAAAATCGAACAGTAGGTACCTATATCCCCTAGAGGGGTATTCATCACGTGAACTGGAATGACCATAATCACGATATGCGTAGTCTCGTGGAGGTGGCGCATAGTCCCGTGTATCCCTGGAACTGGGATAATCTCTGCTTGAGTAACTACAAAAACAAGAAATGAGATGTTAGCTCTAAGTTACACCTCAAAAGGTCAGGATCAAAAATCAATTAAATTAGTAAAAGAACTTACCCGTCTTTAGTGCTATAGCCATCATCTCTTGGAGACATATAGACATCTCTTCGTGACGGCATTGGTTCTCTGCGTGGAGGACCACCATAACTGTCTCTTCCACGTGACACAGGAGCTGAAGAGAAATAGTCCACATTTTTTAATCTAATTAGCATTTAGCCACACAGAGAACTCTCAAGGCAAGTAAGTATTAGCAGACTGTTTATAATGATTTCAAAGCATCTCTGTAGCCTACGCTTATAATACTTTATATTTCTGTTTGTACAATTTTAAAGCAGCACTACAAGGAACATACCCATGAAGTCATACCGAATCGTTATACACAGCTACAAAATAATATTGGTATGAAGAGAACTGATAGATTAGAAAAACAATGCACTACCCCACTGCAGATTTAAGTTAGAATCAATGATTTGCAACAGTTTCTGAAGAAAGACTAAGATGCTACAGCTGACTAAGCAACAAAATAATTCAGGAAGTCCTTACCTCTTCCTCCCATACTACTGCTACGCACTGGTCCTGAAGGTGCAGATCTCTTAGGTGGAGGGCCTCCACTTCGTGGAGGTGGACCCCTCTTCATGGGAAGTGGCCCTCTTGAAGACCCTAGAAGGATAAGCCGTGAACCAACTTGTTATTTCTGTGATATTCACCTGTATGGCCCTAAAGCCTGAACTACAATAACCTAGACATTGTTATTACCACTACATGAGCAACAGTAAATCCTTAAAATTAAGACCTCAAAACCTTCCCTTGTGTTTTGGCCACTACAAGATGCTATTGGCAGAAATGAGAGCCCACCAAGTTAACTTTGCCACAGCCTAAATTCCTGACAAGAACTGTCTTTTAGAACTTATTCAAAAGCCACAGGGTGTGACACAAGGGAGAAAGACAGCTGATACCTGTAATCAGTCACAGCTTAAGTGCTCACCAAGTTACTGTTCTCAGAAGACAAGAGCCACCTGGGAAGACGTACTAGAGAAGATCCTACACAGAGAGGGAACAGAGGCACTACAGAGTCTGTAGAACCTACTACACAGACTCGTCAAGACAGCAGTTTTCACTATTTGCAGGGATTTTTTTTCCGCATTACAGCTTTTACTTTTTTACCTCAGGTGCTGCTTGCTTTTTCTTTTAAGCAACAGTTTTGTTTTGATACTGAAAAGTCTCTGAATAAATATCTATATCTAAAGTTAAAGAATATCCAGTATCAAGTAATGTACTATCCTTCCACTTCAGAAAGCTTCAACTCAACACGCTACTATTTTCTAACAACAAACAAGGCTTCGCTTCCCTAACTCCCACTATGATCTGGAAGGATCAGTCCTAAAAATTTTTTAAGTTTAGACCTCTCGCTAGTAAGAATGAAAGGCAGTTCCCTTTCCCTGGTGGAAGAGAATCGCTTTTTCAACTTGAGTATCAGAAAGCTTCCTTCCTCACGTGCAGGGCAGGAGTTTTGCTTTTCTTTCATAGCCAAAAGTCAAGTGGAGTGTTAGTTGTAGAAGGGAATCTTCATATTTGAAAGCTTTTTCTTAAGGTGTACTTGCCTAATCAAAAATTTGACTAAACTGCTGAGACCATATTTCATCATTTTAGTAAAGAACAAGGAGTGCACTATTCGGCTGTTTGACTTTTTTTTTCCAGTAGGATTATTGTCATCTTCCAATGGGATTGTCTTGTATGTTGTCCAAGTATATAATGAGAGAGGTAAATACATACCCAAGTGACTCCCTCTTGAAGGTGGTCCTCTCGCGCCACTTCCGCCTCTTCCACCTCTAAGGCCCCTGGGAGGACCTCTGCTTCGTGGAGGGGGTGGCGGCCCACGCCTACCACCACTTTCAAAGGATGGCTTGGTTGCTTGTTCCACTTTAATTGCTTTCCCATCTAATGACTAAAGAAGAAGCTGCTTTACTTACTGCTCAGTCATGTTTGTATTTCTTAAATTAAGCCCCTCTTGCTTCGCTATTATAGGGCTTCCATTTTATACAGTTAGAGCAACTCTAGAACTGATTTCAGTCTTCAGTATTAGTCCCCATGTACTCAGCAGCATGTTGGGCCTAATTTCTACAGTACTTCATTCTTGTGGTATTGATGAAAAAAACAAAAACAGAGCAGCATCAGAAAGGACTTTCAGTGAAAATACAAGTGTCCAATGATTACGGCAGCCCCATGTCATTTATTCTGTAATTGAAACACCATTTATGATCTCCAATTTACTTTCAATTGCCACGGACTTTTGTACCAAACTAGGACTGCATCAGTAGTTACAGGATTAAGCTGAAGATATCTTAGCTTCAGTTGGGATTTCTGGCAATGGGGAGGCCGTTTAGTACATTTTCTTGATGTCCTGATAAAACGGTGATCGCTGAAGTATTTAGAAGTAATTTCAGCATCTACAAAGCAGACTGAGTATGATAATTCACCCCTCTTTTCTACTGTTTCAAGCTGGGGTTTCAAGAAAGGTAACTGTCACGATTTACTCTATTACTTGCTTTTCCAGAGTGGAGGTGCTTTGGGTTTGTTTTTTTTGTTGTGGTTTTTTTTTTTTTGTTTGGAAACTGGGGGGGGGAAAAAAAGTGGACGCTTTTTTTCAATATAGACCTGCAATAATAGAAGCTCTGCAGCCAACTATTACACCTCAAACATGAGCAGGTGTTAAGACATATTGAATAAGTTAACCCAATTAATCAAATCTCTATAATCTTTCAGACACCATACATTTGGTAATTATAGCAGAGCTAAGATCACAAGCTCCACTGACCTTAGGTTATGCACATCTATCCTGGCAAACACAGCTTATTTGCCTTTTTTAGCAGTTAAGTATTTAACCCTGCTATGATGACTGATGAATTATACAGGCAGGAACTGTTGTTTATTGCACTTCTTTGCTGCAATAAATGAACAAAAACATGACTGCTATTAATGTCTTACTCTGAATTGGTGATAGTTGTTTACTGAGAACCTGCATCTTTTTTGTTCTCCGCTGAAATCTAGCCCTCTCTGAAATCATCCTCTTTAGCATCTCATGTATTCTGCCACCATATGTAGTTGTTTGAAAAACCCATGTGTATATCCACAGGTCCAACTTGATCCATTGTTAGGAAAAAAAAAGTTAAGAAATACTAGCAAAACCATATTGGTCTTGGCTTTGACTTAATAAAAATATTTTACTTATGGAACATTTCTCAAAAAGCCTTCTGGCATGACAAGCTGAAACATTCCAAGTGGGAGCATTAGTGCATCTGGACCTTCTCAGTTTGTATCTCATTATTTTGCCATTGTCCTTCATCTGTCTCAGTCATCCTTCTCAAAACAGGAACAGCGGGCTTGAAGCCTCAAGCTTAGCCATCATGACCACTGCTGTCCTCAATTTCATGACAGATTCCTGACAGCCTATTTGAAGTTTGGAAATCAAATACCATCCCCTTCTGCTAGCATGGGTTCTGAAAACCTGCATGCATCGAAGTTCTTTCCTTTTTATATGTAGGACGTAATTTTCCTTACAATTTCTCCTCCTATTTCCTTCTGCCTTGCACTCACGCATCTTACCCAGGCAAAAGATAGGTTTCTTCTGAAACGGCTTAAAGCAGTCTTAAAAGCTATGCCCAAGGTCCAAAATGACCTTTTATTACGTCCAAGAAAATTTTTGTTGTTGTTGTTAACCAGAAGGTATTTGTTAAACTTTGTCCTATTTTAAAGCAGAGGGGGACAACTTCATTTTATAGGTTCTTAGGTCAAAGAAGAAGGGTTTCATCTCACTGAACAGACAGAATTCACACAAGCCATCTCAGGGTAAGGAATTTTTTTTCAATGAGCCCAAAGCATCAGCTGTCAACACAAACACTCATTAGCTGGTGTTTTAACCTTGATTCAGAGTGTTACAGTAGCATTTTTAGTATCATACGGGCACCATAAAGTGGAGTCACCTTGGTGCTAAAAAGCAGGAAATTCATTTAAGATATGAGTCATCTAAGAATAGTAACAGATTGGCAATCATAAAAACTCCTATACGTGGAATGAACAATTTATACAGCTTTGTCAGGTGAGGCGAGGAACCTTAAACAAACAGAATTAGAGAACTGTCCTGCAAACTGTTCCATGTTCCAACAGAAAAAATGAATGAAATTTGCTAAGTTTTGGGACTGGGGCAGAACTCAAGTATTCCCAAGAAACTGTTACAGAAACTTGCATGAAACTGCAACCTGACATCGCAGAGGGCTTTCCTTTCCAATGGATCGTTTTGTTGTTGATGCTGCAGTGACTCCACCATTTCTGCATGTTCCTTGATGGCACATCAAGTGGTCTTCCTTTCATCAAATATATTCAAGAACTGAAGATCATTTCTTATCAGGCTGAGCTTCTACATAATGTATTGATTCTTCACCAGAAGAACTGGCAACACTTTCTGTTGATTAGAGGAAGACAACCTTCCGTAGCGCTGAGTACAGTTTAGACTATTGTTTGGGTTGCAGTATTTGCTTCCAACCTCTTAACACAACCCAGCTGGCTTGGCAAGTCTACACTGGAATTAAGTCTTTGGCTTGTCCCAGATGCTTCCTCTAAGGTCGTATTCTCTCTTTAATTATCCATTTTGTCTTCAGGACTTAAAACCAGAAGATCATGCAAACAGCTTATTGTACAGAATGTCCACTCCAGACTTGGGAGTATTCGCACTTGTGTCCAGATAAGCATGTGCATTTCGTTACATCAGGATGTAGACCTGAACAGCACGCAATTAAGTCTCTTCTTAAAGAAGGCTAATAATTTACTATGATGAAGTACTTGTAACTTTTCTTCAGTGCTGCTCAGACATGCTAACATTGATCCAATTCTGCAGGGAAAGTAATTTAAGTGAAAAATCTCCACCCCCGCTCCAAAACCATTATCTCCTGACCTCTTTCTGCAGGAAGGAAATTAATCTTCAACAAGCAAGCTTAGACTAGTCTCTGCTTGTCCCATTTCAGCATGAAATATAATTAACCCTCTTCCTTCCCCCCACCCAGAAAGGAGCAAACATTGGATATTTGCTTTTCATGAACATTTGCAAAGCCAAAAATCAAATACAAATTTACTCTTGCAGAAATCTAAGTCAGCCTCTTCTACTGGCTGCAACTTTGAATTCCTTTGTAAGGACAGAACGAGCAATACACCGGCGGTGCAGAACTCTTCCCCCTGGCTAGACAGGTCACCTAACTCCTTACAGACTGCTTGAGCTATTGTCTGCACAGGGCTTCTGCTGCTCCTTCTTAAGTACTTGAAATTCTCATGAGCACTCCCAATCCATCATTTCCAAATGGACAGAAAAACTCCAAGTTCCCATTTATTGTAATGATCTCTTCGCACAGCATGCCTCAAACATCGCTCCTCCTCCAAACCAGAATGCAGAGTCTTTTTGAGGTACAAGCAGTACTTATTGTCCAGAAGACTTTCTGAAGATGAGGAGAGACTACCTCATGATCATCACCTACATTTTTCATATCCACGGTCAAACCAAGATAGACCAGTATAGAACTGGAACTATACACAGCAGCACCTGAAGGTTTGTTAAAAACATCATTCTAGGCCGAATCCTCAGTGAGGATGTTCTTTTCACACACTATTTGATGTTCAAATGTCAAAGCAGGTGGAGGCGTTTTTAGATTTGTAGTGTGGAAGACAGAAACCGTAAGACTGATGATACACAAGGCAGTACTTTGTAGCATTTCTTGACAGCGATGCAGATGGTGCATTCCAGAACACGTAGACATTACCTCAGCCACAAACATTCAATCTCATTTAGTTACTTTACTAAGCATTACTTTTCTGAATGTTTCCAATGTGACCAAACACATGCCACAACATTCAAGATTTAGAACAGCTGGTGACTATTTTCAGAGGGATTTTCATTTGAAAGCTGCACTCCACATACACTCAGGGTTAGCGACTTGAACTCCTTTCAGCCTGACAATTAGCTGTTGGTGCTTGAAGTTACCTTAGGTGAGGTTCAATGTAATGACTACTTCAGAGGAAATTAGTGTTTAAGAACTGCAGTAAACAAGTCTTCAGAACTGTAGCAAACTACACAATGGATAAATAAATTCAATATAAGGAGCACCTTTAAGGATGTTTAGGCTGGTATAGAAAGGACATTATCTGACTTGTCACTATCTGCCTTGACACAAACCACTAACTTGTTTAAAAGAAAATAACACTAGTTGTCATGAGGTTGTCCTGAAGCACCCAGAAACTAAGTACGCATAGCAGAAAGCCTGCTATAACACAAACAAGGAAGTTTTACTATTTGCGTTCACTGTGAACACTACAGCAAGCTCATTTTCTTATTAAAGTGCACATACCCGTTATGTTTTACTTACTGACTGCAATGACTAACATTCTTCTTCCACTTCTATGTCTTATACTAAAGACGACAAACAGCTAACAAAGTCTCAAGTGTTAATCAGGATCAGTAGAGGCTTCTTCACCTTACATGAATAACATCTCAGAGACACTGCTTAGAGAAAAGGCCAATGCAGCATGACCTTAACCCGACTGTTCAGATTATGCATGAAGAGACCAGAGTGAAATTCAAGTTAACCAAGAAGACAGGTTTCACTGCCTGAAGAGACAGCACCTCTATGAAGATAGGCAGCTGTTGACAATTAAGTTGCAAACTTGCACCTAGCTTTTCAAACACATCCTGGAACAGACAGAGATCACAATAGCCTACAATCCTATCACAAACTATCTCGGTATTTATCCCACAACTTTTGCGCTCAATTCTCAGGTTTTTAAAGACATTACATACACATAAATTTTTATTTCCTCTTAAAGTTATACCATTGCACTGTAGGGTGTACATAAGACAATTCAATTGCTGGCTAACTGCAAAGCTATTTCACATGAACTGTCAAGATGTTCCTCAAACATGGCAGGTAGATTGATGATGCAACTCACAAATATACAAGGATATCTACAAATTACCAGTTAGGGCATCAGCATTCCAGCACAGTAGGGAAGCCACATGAAACCCATGTTAAGGGAAACATTAATAGTCTTCAGGTAAGTCACTTCCCTCGAGTGTAATTTACAGAGTACCACATTCAAATATGATAAAACAAAAACATTACAGGAGACATGCAAAAATGAAGAGCTGACAATTAGAAAGCCCTCCATCACCAATCAAAAAAGAAAGAAAAACAGTGAGTATAACTGACCAATAGCCAGACTTCACTTTCTACTGTCAAATCCAGAATCATGAGAAAGTGATTCCAGATTCATGGACACAGACATTTTGCCAAATTTGAAGTTATGCCTTGTCTCCAGGATCCTCTAACTCATTGTCTTTCCAACTTTTATTACTAGTTTATTTACCCCAAATATCGATATTGCTGGTCAGTAACAACGGTGACATGTAACTGGTCTTAATTCCTACCTTTCCATTCATATCTCTGGCAGCATCTTTTGCATCTGCTGGACTCTCAAATGTGACAAACGCAAATCCTCTGGACTTGTTGGTTTCACGATCTTTCATCAAAAGGACTGCAGAAATAAAGCCATGTTACTCTTTTCTGTAATTAGGCAACAACACTTAACCTTTATTTAACCTTTTAAGCTCAGAACTTCTTAGAGGACATGAAAGCACCATCATTTCAAATGATCAATGCTAAAAAAGTCATCACAGCTATATTGTTGGTTTTTATTTTTTAGTATCTTAAAATAGCAAGGGGTTTTTCTTTTTACCTTCCACAATGCGTCCATATTTGCCGAATACAGCCTCGAGGGCTTTTTCATTAGTCTCTGTGTTCAGGCCCCCAATGAACAGTTTCCCAGGACGATCTGCTTCAACCATTTTGATTCTGCAAATGACCTATTAAAAGCATAAGGTTGTTATTAACATCAGACTGCAACAGACTTCCATACCACCTCATGATTTATAAATGACTTCTTTCCTCAAAAGTACAAGCACATTTTCTTGAGCAAGATGTCAATTAAGAGATATGAAGTATAAAAAACACTGAAGAAATTTTTTAGACTGAAGCAACTAATAGTACTGCCTTCAGTTAATTCTTTGCATTATATTGTCTATTTCAAATAGATTAACTTTAAAAAGTGGACCAAAGCACTGATAAGAACTCTCGTAAAATCAAGCAGTGTAGGTTAACACAATAAGTCTTTCAGGATTACCGTCTTTTTGCCCTTGATGGTAATCCCAGCACTCCCTCCCTCTAAATCCTGCCACAGATGTTCCAAGAAATTTACTTAGTGTGTCAAAATAATAACAAAATATTAACTTTAAAGTCAGCTTGAGCCAATATTGTACATTACGCTCATTCTTTAAATTATTCAAAGAACAATGACACCACGCCAAAGTCCTGGCCTACACAATGCGTCCGCCTGAACGGACACCAGACCATCACTGCAGTTCAACGCCGCAAGGCCGCGGCCAAGGCAAGGGGGCGGGGAGCAGGACTAAAGAAAGCCAGACACAAAGACAAAGCAAAAGCTCGAAGAGCCTGGCAAAACGCCTGGCGCCTGTGGACAAACGTTACTCGCATGCCTCCCTCCAGCCAAATGGCGGGAAAGCCCGCAGCAGCGTGCAAGGCGGGCCTGCGCAGCTGCCCCGCCACACCAGCGGAGCCGGGACAAAGCCGCCCCCCCGCCCCGGGCGGCGGGGGCCGGGCCACAGAAAAGGCCGCAGCGGGGAACCGGAGTGGGGGGAGTAGGGGGGCGTCAGACCCACCGCGGTCTTCAGGCACCTCCACAAAATGGCGGCCACCTTTGGCAGGGACTCTTCTCCCCTCCCGTCGCCGAACGACCGCCTCAGCGCTAAGCCGGCCACGCACCTCAACCCTCATTTTGAACTATCCGCCCGACCTTCCAGGCGCGGCCGCCGCCCTCCCTTCGTCCTCCTCGGGGATGCGGAGGCCCACGCGGTGGGACCCCGTGCAAGAACCCCCGCACCTAAAATGGCGGCCAGCACGCCTCACGCGGTTGGGACCCCCCTCCGCTCGCTCCACCACAGCCGCGCCGCTCCCCCCACCCTCTGCGGGGCCAGACGGACGGGACGCCAGGCCCGGTTCCACCGCGCCCCGCCTCGGGCCCGTAGCGGCGGCCGTGTGGAGCACAGCTCCCTCACCCGCGGGCCGGGCCCTCCGCCGCACCACCACCTGCCGTTGCCCACCCGCGCCCCGCAGGGCCCAGCTCCCCCCTCCCCACAGCCCCGGGGCCTGCCCAGCTCGCCGGGCAGCGCTCACCTCCGCTCGCACCGGCCTGCAACTGCGCAATGAGGGCGAACAAAGGCGCTGCAGGCCTTTATACCGCTGACGTCACTGGCCAGCCGGGGCCCCGGATGCAGGCGGCGGCGAGGCCGGCAGGGGGAGGCAGGGGCGCGCCGCGGCGGCGGCACCGGCCGGGGGGCAGCGGGGAGGCGGCCCGACGGGACCGGGATCGGAGCTCCCCGTCTTGCCTGGGGCCGCGCCCCGTCCTGCCCGGGGACCGGGCTTGCACCGGCCGGGGGTGGGGCGGGGAGCGTGAGCCGGCGTGAGGGAGCGCGGCGGGGTCTGCCCGGCGAGCGGCGGTTCCCGCTTTGTCTGCTGCCGGTCCCGCTCCTTAGCGGGATCCCCGAAGGAGTGGCTGCGTCAGTAGTTTGGAAGCGAAATCGCTTGCTGTGGGGTCAGTTTAACTTGGGGAAGTGTCTGTGCGAGAGGTTAAACCTGGCCAGCTACAACAGTCTCAAGGTGATTTTAGTTAATACATGTGCATGTCAGTGCCCCTTCCTCGGAGACTTAAATAAGTGCAGTTTAAAATGAAATAACACAAAGTTTTGTGCTGGTTCAATTGGGGTGCCTGGAGAAGGCTCCAGCGAGACCTTAGAACCCCTTCCAGTCCCTAAAGGGGCTCCAGGAAAGCTGGGGAGGGACTCTGGATCAGGGAGGGGAGCCGTAGGAAGAGGGGGAATGGCTTTAAACTGGAAGAGGGGAGATTTAGATATTAGAAAGAAATTCTTGGCTGTGAGGGGGGTGAGCCCCTGGCCCAGGTTGCCCAGAGAAGCTGTGGCTGCCCCATCCCTGGAGGGGTTCAAGGCCAGGCTGGACGGGGCTTGGAGCAACCTGGGCTGGTGGGAGGTGTCCCTGCCCAGGGCAGGGGGTGGCACTGGGTGGGCTTTAAGGTCCCTTCCAACCCAAACCATTCTGTGATTCTGTTTTATTTTGCTGACTAAGTCTGGTAGCTGAAAAGTTTAGGAGGAAGCCTGTGCACACAGAAATTAGCCACGTTTTCATAATTTGAACTTTTAGCTTATCTAAACCACTCAACAAGGCCTGTTTTCTTAGAGTCCCGCAGTCTAATTACCAGTCTTTTAATTCAGAAACAAAAATGGATTTTTCTTTTACCTACTTAAGTAACAAACCCAAAAGGGAAGCTGTCTGACTATGTATTCCATGTGGTTTTCAAACAGGATGGCTATTTTGCAAGTCTGTCTGTCTCCAGCCGTTACCTTTTATAAAAATTCCAGAGGCACGGTGATCATGGTCACTGAAACTGGTAGCCAGGGCCTGTAACTAATGCCCATTCCTGCTACTTGAAGAAAGTAAGTTGATTTATACAAGATGCAAAAGCTAAGGAATTGCAGGTTCCTTGCATGTTTTAGGATTTCGTATTGCTCCTGACTCACCCTTGTGCAGTGAGGGATCAGTGCCAAGATGTATCAAGGCAAATTATCTAATACACCTGGTTTCCGTGCTGAAATCCCACTAGGATTAAACAGAGGATTTAGAACAGAACCTCAAGCGAAGCCCCCCATGCAGGGCCAGCCCTGCGCGCTCCTGGGGCTCTGGGGTGCCAAGGGATGCCTGTCTGGCCTGAGGAGCTGGTCTCCAGAGCCACTCTGTGTTCCTGTACTGCACCTGCCTCAGCCGTGGCAGGTCATCAGGTGGTTTTTCCTAGGGCTTTTCAGAGGGTATCCATGCTATATGGTAGGCAGTCATGCCTGGTACCTCTTCAGGCTCTTGCTTGTACATACCAAGGTCCCTTTCCTTACAGATACCACAGCGTGTCTTCCTTTAGACGTCCCTAGAGCTGGGGTGGCTCCACAATGAACCTGCTGGGAGCGAAAGGAAAAAAAATGCTGCCTTTCCCATCTGCATCTACTGCCCTCCCGACTCCCTACCACGCTGTTAGTTGTGCCGACTGCATGGAGGAGGAGGGGATGTGTGGGGCTGAAGCAATCGGAAACAGCGTAATTTCCCAGACTGTATTGTCTTGTCAGAGTCGCAGGAGACAATATGGTCCTCCAGCATATTGCCTTATCCACTTTCCTAACGCATGGGATGGACGTTGCTCAGCTCCTCTGTGACTTCTCCCTTGCGGTATTCTACAGACCTTTATTTCTGAGAGGTGACACAGAGTCTATGGACTCTCCCGGTACTGCCCAGTGCTGTTACAGTCACAAGAGCTGCATAGTTGCCGCATCCTGATAAGAGAACATCAAACTCTTATCTTCAGTTTTTCAGCCTCCTCTGCTCAGATACTGATATTCAACTGTTCTTTGTGTTAGGGAAAGCAGAAGGCAACATTGCTTCAGACTACCTCACAGATCTGTTGAGAACACAAAAGAAGGTAGCTCTCAAACACTTCTCTAGACTGTAGTACGTATTTAAAGATGATCACCTTTCCAGCGTAGATGCTAAGAGTTCCTGGATGCTGTTACTGTGCATGGGAAAAGGGTAACGAAGTGGGAGGGCACTGCATATGATAACAATGCGGTTGCTGGAGAATGGCATAGCTAGACACTCATCCAATTATCATATGAAAAAAGGTTCCATTTCTAGTTTCAGTGGAGAAGAATTTCAACCTCAGAGTCTTCCCTGGAACGGATAGGGAAAACTAAAGCAAATTGTTAGTCCTGTAAGAAACATGCTAAAATAGTCTCTGTCTACATGCAAAGTCTCGGTGTGCTTCTATGATGTATAGTAGTGTATTTGCTGACTGCCTCCCACATAATGGAAAAGATAAGCAAATAGAAACTAAAGTCCCTTTCTGCTCCTCTGATTAGAAGAGTATAATATTTCATTGGTAACTCCAGGCTTCATTTTATTAACATTCTGTTAACATGTACTGTATGTGTAGCTAGGTGGCATTAGCATGAACATAATTACATTTGAAACAGTGGCTGAACATAACTGCTGTAATTGTATTAGGGCCAAATTCTTCTATCCTTTGTCCTAAAAGATACGATCAGGCTTCTTATCAAAACCTTCATGCTGTCTACGTTGCAAACTGGAACAGTATTTTACTATATTCCACTAGATAGTTTATCTATGGTCTTGCTCCAAGTTCAGTAAGTCAGACCTTTTTCCTAGAGGACTAGAGGATATGTAATTCTTCCCCTTCCTCTCATTTTTTTTTCTTTTTTGTAAGTTTGAATTTTTGTAGAAAAATTACAGAAAACTTCAGGGAAGAAACTGCAGTCTGAATGGAAAAGAATCCCTCCTATACTTCCTTCAGTACGAAGTTCAAGGCTGAATAGCCATGACGGTATCTTTTGCAAATGATCTCTCAACTTTGAATTTTCTGATAGGAAATTTAGATAGTAACAAGAAGTCCTAATACTGGCACCTACAGAATAGGAAACAGACTTAGATGGGGTAAGTGGGGAAACAAACAGGAGGAAAACTCCACCAACCTTTACACAGAAGACAGTTGCTATGTAATTAGCATAGATATACTTGCCCTTGCATTGTCACAGTTTAGAAAATTTTCCTTACGTTTTTAAAAGCAGAAGAAATGCAATTAATTACGTCACTTACAAACCTGCATAGATATAAACTCATCACTTTGTGCCTTTTCACCAATGACCATAAAAATGGGCCTACTAGATGGGACAGGTAGACAACGTTCCATGATGGTAATATTTTATGAAAAATTTTTGGTAGCTTTCACCTAAAATGTCACTCTTTTGAGTGGATCCTCTGATGTTTAACAATGTAGTTGAATTTATACTACAAGCCTGTTCATACACAGGGCAGTACTTTGAATCCCCTTTGTACCACGCTGCGTATTTTCATCAAACATATTGGCCTTTTACCAAGTTCATCATACTTTGGGTTTAAACTGGATAAAGGATTCAGGAGAGCTGGGGGATGAGGACTAATGAATACATAAATAATCTGATCACGTAAGACTCATTCAGAATGAATAAAAAAGGAATGTAATTCCCTTTAGATAAATAGTCAAAAACTAATAACTGAAAAGATCAGTTTAATACTTTCATGACAAAGAGCAATTTTCTAGGCAGCTGTCACTTGATAGGTATTTATAGAAATTCAGCATTTTTCCTCTGTAAAACTCAGACTACAGTGGATAAAAGCAGCACAAAACAATTGTTTCTGGCACTGACTTTGTCAGCTTTTCTAAACTGGAGCTCCATAACGTGCTTTTCCCAAATCACCTATTTGGGATCTAATTGTGTTTCCTTTCAGTTTAGCAATACAAGGTGGATCACAGGTCCCTAAGCCATAGCTGTAGCTGCCTGAAATGTCAACTCACATTTTCCAGGCTCAGCTGAAAAGACACAAGACAAGCAACTATTACGCACCCTTTGTTCTTTCTCCTTTTCCCTGGTGCTGACCTATGGTAAGGGCAACTCACTACTGATTGATGAGTTGGGTAAAATTGTTGGACACGGGGGTTTTGCAGGGGTAATGCAAATGTAATGTCACAGGTTGGAAACCAGAGTGGCGACAGCTTGCCTGAACGGGAAATACAGAGAGGAAGATGGAGGTGGTGTCTACCCAGTACTGACAGCAATGCCTTTAGTGCAATGCCTTAGGCAGCAGTATCTGTCTTGCCACGGTAGCACGGAGCTCGGCTTGCAGCCATCTCTTGTACTTACCCTGCTTCTCAGACAGGTTTTGCAGCTGTGCCCGAGTGCTGCTCCCGCCATTGCCACCTGAACGAGCGAGCCTGGAGCTTGGCATCACATTTGTTGCACCGCCGTGGCTGCCCTGTGGTGGCAAGGAGCCACGGGACACCATGAATTGCCGCGCAGCCCACCAGTATTGTCTGCGAACATCACAAGCTGCTGAACCAGCCATCAAAAAATCATCAAATAGAACTCTTGAAAGTGATGGGATTGCAAATAAACGTTGCAATACAAAATCTTGGATTTCCACCCCTAATTTCTGAGCTGGTAAAATCTAATTTAAGTCTTTCTCTGTTGGGGGACAGGGCCTGAAAAGAGGTTCTGGTATGAGTCACCACAGGGGACTTTGGGAAAAAGGTCTGAGGTGAACGTGGAAAGCAAGCAAGAAGAGAAAGCACCTCCCCGACGAGAGGGAGGCGACAGCCCGCCCAAACCTCCCGCAGCCAGCGGCGGCCTCCGTGAGGAGAAGCGCCGTTGGCCTCAGGGTGCCCTGCCTCAAGATGGCGCCCAGCGCCTCAGCCCCTCACCGCGCAGGCGCCGCGGCCGCGGGGCGGGTGTGACGCCGCCGCCGCCGCTGCTGCTGGGCCGAGGCCGCCTCTGTAAGGCGCTGGTCCGGGGAGTCGGGGTTGCTTCCTGGGCTCATGGTGCCTTCGCCCCTTCAGGCTGGAAGATGAGGCTGCTGACGGCCGGTCTCTTGCTGGTGGTACCTCTCTGCACCGCCTTCTACCTGCCCGGCTTGGCGCCCGTCAGCTTCTGTGAGGAAGGCGAGGAGACCGAGGGCTGCAAGGTGAGAGCCCTCACGGGAGGGCCCGACGCGGGCGGTCCCCCCCCTCCGCGCTTTCCTCACCGCGGAAACCCCCAGCGGGGCGAGGGGGCACGGCCGAGTGTCCCCCGGCCCGCTCCGGGCGGTCTCCCTCAGGCGGCAACCTTTGCTCCGGGAAGTCAGCCACCCTCGGCTCTCTTCCCTCGGTGCGCCCGGTGTTTTATTATGGCGAAACCCCCCCTTTTCCCCGCTGGACTTTCCAGTCAGCGCCGGGAGGGTCCTTCGCCGGTGCTTGGTTCCTCGCTGCAGCCTCCTGTGGCGGCGGCGCTGGCGAGGGAGGGCGGCCCCGGCGTGGCCCAGCGCCGCGGCGGCGGTCGGGGCCTGTCAGAAGTCTGTGGTAACTCACCCATGGGGTAGGAAGCTCCCAAACTTGTGACAGCCCTCGCTAGCTAGCCATGCGGTTCGTGTCGGCCGCACGTTTGGTTTTGCAAGTCTGTATTTTCATCCTTTCCCTCCCCCTGCCCTTGCCTGTTTCAGTCACTCATCGAGCTCTTCGTGAACAGACTGGACTCGGTGGAATCGGTTCTGCCGTACGAGTATGATGCGTAAGTACACGGCAGCAGGCTTCTGGGAGCGTCTGGGAAGCCTGTTTTCTGTTCTCAGTGCAGTGATGCTGCTCCTGATAGGGTACCGGTGTTTCTCTTAAGCAGTATTTTGGATGTAGGGAGGGAAGAGTAAATCCAGTGCCCAGCAACAGGAATGAAATACAAGAGGGGGGAAAGGATGAAGGCCACACCTGTGCCTGCTGACCGTCCTCGGTTATTGCTAAAGACAAGGCTGCTGGCTTTCTAATGGGTGCATTTTTTTGAGCTGAGTACTCGATTTAGTGTTGACTTTGATACGTGTGAAAGTTCTTCCTGTTAGTTGAAACTAGGAAGACAGGAGCTTTGTGTTTCTTGTTTCTGGCAACTAAAAGAAATTGGAAGAAGCGTCACTGTTATTTTTCCTTTTTCCAGTGAAGCTCTGTATCTAATTTTTGATTTTTCATTTTGATTCTTGTCTGTGAAAAGCATTACCTGCTTTTGCAGATATTTATAGGCCTACTAAGCAATAATACACAATACGATTTGCAGTCTTGCTGTTGGGCATACAGAAAAGAGAAACTTGCAGGTGTTGCAAGTCTTACCCTGTGTAGTGCAACACTAGCAGCAAGAGCAGAGACTAGCTTGAAACACCCACAGTGTCTCTATTTGCATTAAACTTTATGGAATCCAGTTAGTTTAGGACTGCTTATGGAGGAAAAGTACTTATTTACCAAAGATAAGTGATTTTTTTTTTATAAAGTACTTTTTTTATAGAGTGCTCTACCTGTGTTTAAATAACAAAGATCCAGAATGGTTACATTCTCGCTCCCATATCCAGCTGTTTCAGACTGTACGTAATTGAAAAGAATTGGTGAATGCCATCTGGCAGTGTGGCGCATTAATATTAAAACCACTGTGCTTCTTTGGAACATTAAATACTATTTCTAAAGACTCTCTTGTTTGTTTAAATTGCCATTTGAAAAGGGTGCTTGGACTAGGCATCGTGCATTTTTGTTAAAGATACTTCAGCTGTGATATATCTTCGTTGAAATTGATATCAAAATAGCAATATTTCTATATAATCTCTGTCAAATTTCTTTGCAAACGCACTCAAATTTTTACTAACAGTGGCTGACCCACCAGAAGAAACATGAAAACTGCCATGTTAAGGACATAACTTAAGAAATTGTTTTAGGCTGGTATTTGCAGTTATATGTCAATTAAAAATTAAAGGTAATCTTTATCTTTTCCACTTTTTTTTCCAGTTTTGACTTCTGTCAAGATACAGAAGAGAAAAGACCATCAGAAAATCTTGGACAAGTGCTGTTTGGGGAGAGAATAGCATCGTCTCCGTATAAGGTTATTTTATCCCTTGAAGTTGTTCCTGTTTAAATTTGATAGCTGTCATTCTGATGGCTGTAATCTATGGACCTAGCTGAAGACTTGATGATTGCGTGAATATTTTTATTTATTTATTTTTTAGTATAATCTTTGTACTGTTTATGTAAGAAAACCAAAAACCCTCCCACTCCCCCAGGTTCAGGAACTGTTTCATATACTTGATTGTACTATTGAGCAACTTCCAGAGTGGGAAGGGGAAGCCAAGTTGGAGCTGACTTTCATCTTTTCCCTGCTTGTACACGCTTAACGTCTGTTGTCTAAACCCGCATTTTTCATTGTTGGTGCATGTTGCTTGAAATATTCTGTAAAAATAAATGTATGGAAGTATTTGGTAGATTAGGTATGTAATGTTTTTCTGTCTCATGCCCTGCATTAGCAATGACCAAATGTAGCATCTCTAAAAAGCTGCCCAGTCAGCTTGGGAAAATGATTAATAATTACGGAGATGTGGTCAAACACTGGCTCTTAATGCTTGAAAGCTCTGTGCTGTTCAAGTGCAGTTTCCAGACTGGGATTTGCTGGTGAAACTGAAACCTGGGCTACGTTTGTGTGTGAGGGTTGCGAAATAATCCAAATCCTGGTGAGAAAAAGAATCAGCAGAGTTTCTGAGTCTGCTGCTGCTCAGTCATTTGGGACCTAGTCACATCTTTTCATAGTAGTTTTAAGGAGGTGATGCTACCTCCCTTGCATAAACTGCTCCTAGAAGTCTCTCTTTGACTCTCTGAGATAACGTAATTTTAACTGTTACAGCTGCTGGCTACAAGAAACTAGCGTGATGGGTCATTTGCGCTGGATATCCATTGAATAGATAAAGTATTATAATAATTACTAGTTTCAAATGACTGCGCACTACAGTAATTAGAAAATACTCTGCTGTTGGTTAACACTCAGGCCTTGATAATGTTAGAATTTTCAGTCATGTTTTAGGTACCTTAGCTTACTAACGGGTAAATCTGAACTCGGTCAGAATAAAAGTTTGATATACAAATGTGAGCATTTGTGTTGGGTGGTGTCTGCACTTGAAGCATAGATGCTGTGCAGCTTGTTGCATTCTTGCCAGCCTTGTCTTAAAACTTAGTTGCCATGGGGGGAAGCATAGCTAAAATTAAAAGGAAACATTAAAAAAAAAAAGTGTAGTTAAAGATCTGCTTTAGCAGATGATGAAATGATAATGAGATGATACAACAAACTGCTAAAAGAAAAAAGCAATACCTTTTCTGTTTCAGTCCTCAAGATTTATGTGGAGGTAGTTTATCTGGGCTATTGAAGAGTTTTTTAGCAATGTGAAAGGGCATGACTGGTGCTGGGTATACATAAATCTTGGCATTTCAGTTTAAGCTGTTGTATGGGAAATTCTGGCTTCAGAAACTTAGAGCAAGGAAGTGAAGTATCTCAAAATCAGGTTTACGTGAAAAAAAGACTAAAAGATTTTTGAAGCAAAACTGAAATTACTCTTCTGTGTGCTTTTTTAACAGTTCACTTTTAAAAAGCAAGAAACATGCAAGAAAGTTTGTACAAGATCATATGACCCAGGAAACAGTGCTGATAAAAGCAAACTGGCTTTTTTGAAGAAAGGAATGCAGTTGAATTATCAGCATCACTGGTAAGCTGAGATGAGTGCTTGAGGCTGGGGTTTTTTTTTTTTTTGCTAGCTTTTTATATTTTTATCTGTGTTCTGAGTGGCTGCTTTCTTCCTCCTTCGATGTGATGGTTGTCTTCTACTGTGCATCTTGTATGTGCTACTGAAAACTATGTGCGTTACATGAATGTTAAATGTCAGTGTGAAATAAGGTGCATCCCTTTCTGAGGACATGTTCTTTGATGATTTCTGTCTAGGATTATTGATAACATGCCTGTAACGTGGTGCTATGATGTGGAAGATGGACAAAAGTACTGTAATCCAGGATTTCCAATAGGATGTTTTGTTACTCCAGATGGTAGAGTTAAAGATGCTTGTGTTATAAATGTAAGTGGTTGAACTTTTTTCGTTGGTATAGCAGTTGTAATTTCATTTACAGTTTTATTTTTAATCTTTTTTTTTTCCTGAGAAAGAACAGATGCCCTTGTAAACACAGTTAATGTTCAGAATGTGGGCACTGACAAAGCTGAATGCTGCTTCTGTATGCAGTATCTCACTGGTTTAATTGTCCAAAAAAAATGTTCATATAGATCTTTTGACCAATATAAAGCTATGAAACAACTGTATTGGTGTCTAAAAGCCGTGGAAAATTAATGGGTTTGTTCCGAAACTTCATGTGTATCCATCCTTGTACTCATTTTTTGGCCATGTTGTATTTGTGTGCAAGACCTTCTTTTATCGATTTCAGATAGAAGCTTTCTAGTGAAGACCTAGAAATGAGCAGTGTGTTCTAGTTGCAAAAGTTATGTCTAGCACAGTTTACAAGTTAAATGTGTCAGGATTTTCCCAGATGGCTGGAAGATAACAAACACAGCTGTGACACGGAAAGTATAATATTGACAACAATTTGAAATGTGTCAGTTATCCTGGGAGTTCCATGGTGAACTAGTACAGTAACAGATAATAGTGAGACAGTTTTATCCCTCCTGGGGTGAAGGACCACGCTCCTCTCAGTGAGGAGAGAGCTCTCTGCTCTGCAGCGTGACTTACTGCTTGTACGCAGTGCAGTCACTTTATTTGTGTTCAGCAGGTCTGATGCTACTTGGAAGTGATGCATTTATCCCGAACGTTGAGTTTACTCTGTCTGCAGTCACCTTCCAACTCGGTTACTCCCTAGACTATTGAAAATAGTAGTCTAGGTCTGTGAATTAAATTACTTGTTCCAGTTAGTTGTCCAGCTTTATTACTTTGTATGTGAGGTTGGTTTTATGTTAAATTGATACTGTTGTATGTTGAGTTGGAAGCTATCTGGTGCACAGAAGACAGTTGCAGCAAAATCAGCAGCTTGGATGAAAAGTTTGTTGGTGTGGTTTTTTTAGGCAGGGGCCACCATACATAGGCAACAATAGTTGAATTTCCTAGTGCTTAGGGAGCTTGTAGTGTGTATCCATGAAGTGCTGAGCAAATCCTGTGTGCTGGCTGTGGTGTGGATGCTCTGCCGGTGTACCTGTCACACCCAGTGTCAATTTTAGTCTGTAGATTCTAATTGCGATGAGAATGTTGTGTGGCATAGCACTAGCAGGGTGATTGTTACCTAGGGAAATAAATATGTAGCACCATGGATATGAGTATAACCTGGGTTGGGGCTGAGTTGGGGAATGTTGTCATCTTTTTTGTATACCCAAATACCTATTCCAGCAGACGTAATTATCTCTTTAAAAATGGGTGCAGGAAAGGGGTTGTTATCATGCAGTGGCACAGCATGGTTCATCCTTGCATTTATGCAGCTGATGAGCTATATTATTGCTTCAGCTGTTACTTTGGAAATAGAGGAAAGAGTTACCTAAAGGTGGGGTTATAGTATGACACAGGTATGATTCTAGTCTTCTCCCGATGGGAACCTTGATTATAGTGAAAGAGGGATCCAGATAAATTTAATGTAAGGCACCTTCATATTTTGCTGGGTGGGGCCAGAAGTTGTATGGCAATTGGAAAATTGGCTAATATACACAATAAATAAATAATAAACAATTTTTGTTACTTGGAAATTCAACTAGCAAGTCTGACAACGTGGTCCCCTAATTCAAATTAAAGTTTTTAAACAATGACAGTGTTGAGGAGAAAAGGAAATCCAGGTCAACTTAGTTGACTCTGGTATTGTCTGAGCTTTATATAGTTCTTTATAATTCCAGATTCTCAAAGGATAGGGATGACAAAGCAGAATAGCTACTGAAAATGAAAGGTAGGTTTTTGAAGCAGAACCTGGTTTGTAAGCTTCGGTAGCTAGAGTGTCTACCAGGAAGACTGGGCTGGGGTGGGGGGAGGGTGGAATGGTGAATCGGAATTACTCGTACCTCAAATAAATACATCTTTGACCTTGTTTTGGCAGCTTTTTGTGATAAATACAAAAATGGTACCAAATACGTTTAAATTTTACTAGTAGCACAGATGTGATGCTTTATTATGTAGGTTGTATTTATATAATACAATATAATATATAGAAAAACATATAAATATTTTATACATGTATATTAAAAAAAGTCAGTGTTGAAGTATTTCCTTTTCTTCCTTGCTCCTTCATGGGACAGTAGTCTCATTTTAAAGTTCTTGACTGCTTGCGCCCTCTCCTGTTGGAGAAGTTTCTCAATCTCTTGATGATATTTTGTAGTCCGAGTTTAACAAGAAGAACACTTTCTACCTCTTCAACCACGTTGACATAACAATCATGTACCATAGTGGGAAGGATGAAAACTGGCCTGGTGCAAGACTGGTGATGGCGAGACTGAGACCGCAAAGGTAATTGTGTATTAAAGCACCAAGTTTTAGTGCCAGGGAGTCCTAACAGTAGTTGCAAACTTAGAAATGACACTTGGTGTCAGGAAGTTCTGAGGAACTGGTTATTCTGAGTTCTGATAAGCCTTTCAGTATACTAGTTCATGGCTGGAACTATATTTACAAAGAGGAGTTCCACGACTGTAAATGTCATTTAACTTTGCTTTTAAAATGTTCTCCAGAGTCCCTCCTGATGGAAAAATTGCTTATGCAGGCTCTTAAAACCTGACACAAGCAGTTAAAGTTTTCTCATGTTTTTATTGATTTGCATCTGTGTGTGCATTACTTTCTTTTAAAAGACACGTTTTCAGATACACTGAGTAACATCCTTTAACTGAGTGACAGTTGCCCATGTCATCTGTCTTATTGTTGCTGTGTTGCCTCCCAAATGTAATTTGTGTGAATGTACGGTATTTGTACAGGTGTACTTTTTCCTGTGTTAGTTTGGACACTGAGGTATAGGTGAAATATCAGGTTAATACTGGTATTCAGCACAGCAGAATACGATGACTAATTTTCTAAGACTAACTTGTTTTCTTAAACAGTAGTTTCTGTGTTGACCAGAGAGGAGGTGCAGCAATTCAGAGGTCAAAAACAGACTGAAGCGATTACTTTGGCCTCTTTTCAGTCTGTTCATGCACAGTTCATGCTTATCTATATTTGAAAACTGCAGTCCATTTATAAAATTACAAAGTAGGTTGCTTCTTTTTAGCTAAACTCTTCCTTCTTTTCTGCAGAGATTAAGCACATTCTTAAATTGTGCTACCACAGTTTCTCAAGACATATAGACGTGTATGGTACAACAGGACTTGGGTATATTTGTTTTTTCTGTTGCAATGGTGTAGTGTATTTTTAGTGAATTATACTTGCAATGCAGGTTTATTCCTTCCATTTCCCTCTACTCTGATATGGTAGCAAGAAGATTCTACCAAGCTTCTCCATTTTTGATTAAGGCTTTATCAGTTGCATCCTAAATGGTTGAAAAATGAGAAGTTGCCTTTTCACCAGTAACACAAACCACAAGGGGGCACAGTTAGGTTGCACATAACCTTAATTTTGTCATTCTCTGACCTGGTTATTTGCTGGGTGCTTTGCTTCAACCTTGAAGTTCTCCTGTTGGGCGGTAATTGTGGTTGGAGCACCCTAGGCCTTTCATAAAAGTTTTTATTATCTTGTGGCTTGACTTAGTTGTTGACGTATAATAATACATATAAGGTGGAATTGCTTATCTAAATCAGATAAATACAACTTGCCCAAGAGGGTGTGAGAGGGAAGCTATTTTCCAGTGTTAGAAGAGGTTCACAGGACTGAATTCAAGCAAACCTTAAGGTTTCTTTGAGTTGGTGCTTCTATAGCTGCAGTATTTCTAAGGTACTGCAGACAAGGGTTTGCGTATTCGGACCTTAGAATGTAGAATGTTGTTTTGAGTTGCTCTATATTTTTCAGAGTACACAAGACTGACAAGAGGTGAAATTAGACCAGTTGTATAGGAATGGAAAGGTTCCCACAGTCACTTCTTTTGTCCCAGTGTAAAAAAAAAAAAAAAAAAAGGTAATAAAAAAAATAAGACACTCCCAAATCCACCAAAATAAAATAAATTAAGCACCCTTATGAAACTTGAGGGTAGGCGAGAACCCCTGGGAAATTGCGAAGAAATTCTCTGTCTTCCTTACTGACGAGCGCACACTGAGGGTGAGTCCCTCACCAGTAATGCGGTCTTGTTTAAATGTGGACGGGGAGGCATGATGGCAGAGAAGGGGTTATTTTGTGTTAAAACTTAGCATCTTACCAGGTAGAGATTTCCAGACTTTGCAGCCCTGTTAACCAAGCAGTGTTTTAGTTTAGGACTAGGACTTCATTCTGATCATGGCAGAAAAGTGGGTGGGGTGAAACCACGTCTCATGACCTTTCAGAGGTCTGCGGTTCTGGTCTCCCACATGCTTAGCAAACAACTTTATTTACAATGTTCTCAAACACCTAGAAGTGTGAACAAATATTGGCTGAATGTAGGGTAGTGATCCAAGTTCTGAATAATGACATCTGACTATATACATGATTTTATTTTTCTCATGGTATCTCTAGCTACAAACACAAATAATAATGTATTTTAAGATCTTCGACCTTTGTTGGTAGAAGAACAGAAAAGCGGGTTCTCAGAGAAGTTGAATAGCTGGTACAAAATGATACACATAGCTCTCCTTGGTTATTGTTTTTTTTTTAAATAAAAACTTGTTTTCATTACCTTAGAACAGAATTTGTGAAAATTCATCCTGTAGGTCATATGCAACTTTATTATTTTTTTTCCCCTTAGCTACAAACATACAGATGAGAACAACTTAAGTTGTGAAGGGCCACCTATGGAGATTCCTGGAGAATTCACCAGTAAACTGAATTTGATCTACACTTACTCTGTGACATTTGAAGTAAGTATTGAATCTGTTACATGGATAGGTAATTGGCCCAAAGAACGAAATTAAAACAGCTGGATAATTTGCTAATAGCTATAACTGGCTTAAAGCAGAGTAAATTCTGTAAGGATGGTCGTGTGAAGCAGTTTTCCCAAAACCTACTACTTTTCCATTACTGTAGTGTAACTGACACTTGGAACGTATAAATAAAGCCTTTTTTGCCCTGTGTTATTGCTAATAGAAAAGTAGTAGCTTGAATAACTTCAAGAGTTGTTTTCCTTGAGGTATGCTCTGTTTTTTTCAGAGTTCGGTGAGGGTACTGAGTCTCGTGTTGAAAAAATGTTTATATTATGTTTGGAGAAGCTTTTATGTTAAATGGTAATTTTAGCATACAGTAAAGCTGTTTTTTCTAGTGAAGTTGCAGGTTTTTGTCTGATTGCTTTTATTTTATTTTTTTAAATTTTATTTTATTCACTAGCTTTTTTGAGTAGGTGGCCATTTATCTTTGTTTACTTTAATGCTTTATTCAGCCTGTTATGACTTACAGGAGGAAATTAGGCTTTCTTGCAACTGGGTCTTTACCCCAGCACAGAAAGTGAGCCCCCTGTGGGGGTGAGAATAAGTTGATTCAGGCTGCTTCAAACCTTGGTACCTTGGTTCCAGTCTGTCCCAAAAGCATGGTTGTTTTTCTGGTGGAAGGCACCAATCTTACAAGATTTGGCTTGGGACCACCAGCTTATTTTGTGCAGGCAGTCAAGCAGCCGTCATACGGTAACAGCTTTCATCCTACCAAATTGAATTTGATTTGAACTGGTGACCTTGAGGTGCAAGGCTCTGTATCCTGTTACTTTTCCCTTAAGACATCCAATCTTCCTTAGACTCTCTAATTTTACTACATGAATGAGCCTCCTGTCCATTAACATTTGTGTTTAAATCTTGATGATAAATGGCAAGTTAGAATTGCAGTGTGAACTTTGTCTGGTTATTCACGCAATGTGTTACACATTTGGGTTACCTACTCCTTTTTTCTCAGGCGTGGAGCAGGTGAGGCTTAGCTGCCCTGTGTCTGGGCGCTTCCAGCAGATGGCACTCGGCAGACGCTTCCAAACTACTTATTTTCTCGCTTATCCGTTAGCCTTGATTTGAAATAATACCTGATGCATTGTATTTCTTATCAGTAGTTTCAAAATAACTTAAATGGGGAGTATTAATCGGGGTAAAGTATCTTTAAATAGGAGAACGTTAGTTTCAATAAGCCTGAATACATAAACTAGTAAAATGTGTAACTGTTTTATGGTCCTTTCTAATATGGCAGGTGACTTCTGATGAGAAAGCTATGGTCTCTGCTTTAATTGATTGAAATGGGCAAGGTATTTAGCTCTGTGAATGAAAAGTATTCACGATCGTGCCTCTAATGTGTAATACACAAATGTACAAAAATGTGAGCATGTGAGCTCAAGTACCACACTTTAGAACCGCTTCTGAAACTCTGTCCCAATCAGCTGTGAACTACTGTGATCAAGTACTGATGGGGCTGATAAAGAGCAACTTAGGGCCATTTCAGCTGCCTTGTTGTGTTGGTGCAGTTCTTTATTGTTACGTGTTCTTCATCTAGAATATGAATCGGAACTTGAAATTCTAGGCTGGAGACATAGTCTAAATTTTGAGAATTAATTGTACAAACTTACTACGTGGTGGATAAATGAAAAAGTTCAGCAGAGCTTCATGCCAGTTGGGAGGTAGAATTTGGCAGCAGGACAGCAGATGTATGTGGCATGAGACAAGCTGTAGAGGACAAGGCTTGGGGGTCAGAAAGAATCATCACTTGTACAGCTCTCACATGAGGTATTTAGAGAATGGCATAAAGAGAATGGAAGCATCTTTCAAAGGTGGAAGTTGCTGAATGTTTTTTTTTTTTTTTTTTTTTAAATCCTTCACAGGGATGTCTGGAAATGAAAGTTGTCTGCCAGGAATCAGAGTGGAAAATAGCCTGTATCAGGCAGCATTATGGCAGGGAGCGAGGAAGCCCGTGCTAAATACATTAAAGATAATGAGAGAGAAAAATTCCAAGGGAAGCTAGAAACACAGAGTATGTTTAACAAAGTTTAAGTTTCAAGATCAGTGTGCTCTGCTGGGAGTATCTTGTACTGATGGCATGATTGGTTTTTCAGCATGCATTTGGGAGCTGCAGGCAGCTACATACCGAATCATGGAAAGATGAGGCTTAGTGAAGCCTCAGTTGAAGGTAGAAGATGTGGATATAGCAGATTTCAATAAACAAGATATTCTTTGAGAGGCTCAAGAGAGAAAAAGAATTAATGCAAGAGGGAGGTCTGACATCCAGGGTTGATACCAAGCTTAGGTATTAATGCTGAATGGAACGTTTATGGGAGAAATTTGCTGTGCTTATTCCTTCTCAGAGACTGCGACAAACGTGTACTTGTTTCTATTAATTGCTATTTAATTTCTTTATAGGAAAAGAATAATATTAAGTGGGCTTCCAGATGGGACTATATTTTGGAGTCCATGCCACATACAAACATCCAGTGGTTTAGGTAAGATTTGCATTTATTCAGTGCATAACCTCGCAGGTGAGCACAAAGAGTTCTTATTTGTGCTGCTAGGGATGTATGACTTCTGCTGTGGGTAGAACAAAGTCTGTTAGTTTTCAGGCAAGAAAACTTCCTTGTTTTCATATGTGAAGTAACTTTTATCAGTCTTCCATCTCTTGGGAGCAACTGTAGTATTGCATTTCACCAAAGGTATGCGCCATTAGCATCCGAAAGGAAAGCAGCTTCCATCATTTCACTTTATCATCTCTATTCTGTAGAACTTATGAGATGTTGCTGCTCTGCAGTGTTCTTATGGTTACTGTCTGGCTTCCTCTAACAGCCAAGTGAGAGGTACATGTGTACTGCATGTTTTGTTCTCAGCAGCTGCTTACAGTAAAAAGAGCAGCTTTTTTTATGAGTAAAAGATGTATATTAAAAGCTCTTCCCTCTGTGCCACGCAAACGATATCAAGTAATTACATAATTTATGTTGGAATGTTAATTTTTTGCAGCATGAAGTGTTTGAAAAGGCTAATCTGATTAAATATGTCTCTACAAAATATTAAATGGCATGATGTAGATTTCATTGGTTGATAGTCTGCTTTAAAAGCTGTTTCACTAGGGAAATTACTTCTAAGCTATATAAGGAGGAAAATAAAGAAAAGCAATATGTAACTGTCTTGAGAATTAACGATATAAAATATTATTCTTCTCACTTCTGTCTCCTAAGAAATCATAAAGGTACACAACTTAAAACAGTTTATCTTCTGTGGGTGGGAAAATACTAAAGGGACTGAATATCTAAGGCTGTTCCTCAGAGTTGAGCTGTACATGCGGTATGAGTTGGAGTGCATGTCCTGAAACCTGAATAAATGGATTGAAAGTTTGACTTTTTCTTTATCTACAGTATAATGAATTCCCTCGTAATTGTTCTCTTCTTATCCGGCATGGTGGCTATGATCATCCTGAGGACTCTTCATAAAGATATTGCAAGATATAACCAGATGGACTCTTCTGTGAGTAAGATTTACAGCTTTTACATGGGCATGTTTTTCTGGCCATAGTGATGTCTATCAATTTAGATTTGAATACGGTCTAAAGAGATGTATAACTACCAGGAATTTGATACATGGTAAAGTATCTGGGGGTTAAAAATAGCTTTATTGCTATTTCATCTTTTCTAACAGCAGGAATACATGGGCAGATGTGATGGTCTTACTTTTCTAGCATCGTTTGGTGAACTTGTAATATGCAAGGACAACTTTAGGTTTTAGAAGCGTGTGGAGTGATTCACAGAAACTTTTTGGTAGTGAGCAAACTCAAATCTGAAAGTCCCTTTGTTCAAGGGACCAAGGAAAGCCTCTTTTTTTTTTTTTTTTCTAATAAATACTTTCATGATATACCAACAGCCACAAGACACGGTGCAGACATTGAAAAGTGTTCTGGCGTTGGTTCACCATCAAGCTGTGGCTGTTGCTCCTGCGTCCTGTGGTTGTATTATGGACTCAGTTGGGATGTGCAGCTGGTGGTATGACACTGGTCTAAGCAGCTGGTGTGTTGTTTATGGAATCTCCATCCTTGGAGATATTAAAAAGCCATCTGGACGTGGTTCTGGGTAGCCTGCTTTAGGTGGCCCTGCTTGAGCAGGAGATTTGGACAAGAGGACCTCCAGGTGTCCCTTCCGGCATCAACCATTGAGGGATTCTTTGACTCCAGCAACCTGGGATTATATATAAGATACCTTTGTCAGTGCAGCCCTGTTTTAAGTCATATTATGTGGCCTTAGCACGGGACCTGCATTGTATCTGTTGCAGAGGCATCTGTAGCACAGAAGAAAAGACTTTGCTACCCATTCTGGCATATTTTCTCTCTAAAAATATGTTTTATAGCCTGAACAACCAAACTTGTGTACTTTTGTTGATAATGGTTTTCTCCCCTCTTGAAGAGATCAGGCTTAAAACCACTGCAGCCAAGTATTGTCCCCGTTGTAATGAAGCTGCTTTAGGAAGCTCAATTGCTGTAACTCTTCCAGTTCCAAGGTGGTATTTCTTTATAGTAGTTTGTAGTATAGCTTGGCCAGAAAGCAAGTGTGCTTGCACGTGGCTTGTGAAGTTTGGAAAATTTGTGGTCTGAATTTCATGAGAAGTGTGATGCTCTGCAACTTCATAAAGCATTGTATTTTAAAAAAAAAAAAAAAAACAAAAACAAAAAAAAAAAAAAAACCAAAAAACCAACCCTGCATCAGATGATTATTGCAAAAAGCATCAAAATGGAGTGAAATTAGTTTGAGGTTCAGTAGCTGTCATGCTAAATGTTATGGTAGAGATTCTGATTAACATAGACTAATGCAAATGCATGTTGCCTTTTGTCTGTGGCTAGAAAGTGTCGTAGAATTGTGTATTTTGTCTCCAGTTAGGAAATCATAATATTGCAATTCATGTGCAACACAACTTCTGATCTCTAGATATGTTAGAACTACTTGGTGTGTGTATAAATGATCTATTTATTTTAAATCTCTTGATGATCACTCTGTCAATCTGAGCCTGGTTTGTCTGACTTAACGTAGTGACTGGAGCTGGTTGCTATTCGACTGAACCTGTTGTGAGTTCTTTTGAAGTATGTACTCCTTAAAATGGGAAAGGAGCAGGTCCCTACAGTGGGTAGCAAGTCTTGGTGGAAGAGAATATAACTGATTGTGAGTTAAAAAGATGACCAGTTGATTGTGAGTGAAAGGCTGAGTAAAAATTACTCTTTCTCATTGGTAAAAGTGGTATCTGCATGTCAAAGATGAGAAATAATGTCAGATACTACAAAGGTTTGAATTTTCACTGTTGGTGCTGTCTGTCTGGATAAAGAAATACTTTAAAATGCGCAAAAATGTTTCATATTTAAACTAAAACATCTGAAAGTACTTTTATTCTTCTTTGTGTTTTTGATATTTAATATCTTTTGTTAATGCAAATCCAGACAGTAATTAAAGTGGGAGAATTTTTCACATCCTTTAACTGATTGTTTTTGTGAAGCTCCTGTTTGATCTCTCAATTAAATTATGTTCAATATCTTATACTGTCTTGTCTTTATTAGTTGGTCATTCTTAATGTGATAAAGAGCAAGACTTGTAGAAGCTTGATTAGTTTTTATGCATAACAGCAGGGATAGGTGTGACTTTCAAAAAAGCACAATTTTTTATTTTCTTGCCAGTTGTAAGAGACTTAAAGATCTGTTGCAGCTCAAGGAGCCGATTTAAAAAGGTGTGAAATAATTGTGCAAAAGAGGACCTGGGCTGAGGAAGCTGCAGTGAAGTAAATTAGTATCTCACTCTTAGAGAATGCTCGTGATTCTACTGGAAGAGAAACAGATGCACAAGCCAGTGACCGTGGTCTTAGTATGCGCATTTAACATTCAGCTAATACCAACTGGCTTTTAGTGTGATGTAGATTTAGTGAGACATACATTAATGAAGTGTTTAGAAATCATTAGATTACTTCTAGTGTCTTGTGATTATGAGAAAATTCCTGAGCCGAATTTAAGAGAATTCGTGTCAATATCTTTTCAACAGTGAGAGGCAAAACTCTTGTCTTTTTTTTTTTAAATCTATTTGATCATGTCTGCTTGAGTGTAGGGGATTTGTGTCTTTGTTAGAGTATTTTGAGAACTGGACGAAATGGGTGGATCAGATGAGGATTACTACAGGTGCACAGTAATTACTAGGTAGTTGGGGTTTGGTAACAAATGTGTAACATACTTTTCTTTGAGAATTACGCAACACTGGTAAATTCATATAATTTAGTATTTATACCTACAAGGCTTTTATTATATATGTTGCATCGATCATGTCACCCCTGTGAAAATTGACTTCTTTAAAAAAGCATTAGCAAAACTTTTGTCATGTTACAGTTACATCTTTAAGAAGCATGTGTGGGGTTGCCTCTGTGTTCATGTTTACAAAATGGTATTCTTTATTTGCCTAGCTGGTAGTGAGAGCCAAGGTGAAGCCTGAAGACAGAATGATGTAAAAGAAGCATGTTCAGTATCACCTGCTTCTGCCACAAAATATACTTTACTCATATAAAAGGTCTTGGAGTCCTGCCTTGGCTCTTACAGGCACATAAATGAAACTAGAGGTTTGAGGCTTTGTTTATAAACTTTTTAAAAAAATCTTACAGTAATTTTTAGCATATTGGCCAAGATTCAAAAGTATCTTTGTAGATTTTCATCAGTTATTTTTTTAATAAGTATAAAGTGTAGCTTCCTACTTTGATTAATTGTACAATTCTTATTTTCATCTTTGAATGGTGAAGGTTAGCAATGTAAACCACTGCTGAATTCTTTAAAGAAAAGTCTGGAAAATACTCCGACTCGTAACTAAATGGCTTGTAAGGGAAAGTTTTTATTAAAAATCAAGCTTTGAGGTGAACACTCTGGCCCGTAGGCCCATACAAGATATAAATCAGGGGGCTCAATCTGCCAAGCTTGTTTTTCTTTTTTTTTTATTTTTCTTAAACCGAGATATTTACCATGTAGCTGTATGTTTTAAAACTTGTATTAAAACCAGAGGGGGTCTTTTGAGTGCATTTGCCAGATTAGGTGTTGATAAGAAATCTAAAAACAGCCATTCCAAATTTGCACAACGTTTCCCTTGTTCTGTCAGGAACTAAAGTACTAAGCACTTATTTCTGCTTAGTGTTCACCATTTTGAAAACAGGTAACGATTTGCAAAAACCTTTTCAATTGTTTCATTCCTTACTTACAGCTACCTCAGAAAAGTCTTTCTTCTGTCGTATCTCAACAAGTTTCTCATCATCTGAACTTGAACTAACTAATTGTGACAACTTATAAGAAAGCGTGGTCCTCGTGCTTCTTTAGCCAAACAAACCTTTCTGTACAGAGCACTGATACGTTGGAATTATGCTTAGATACCTGGAATCATTTTCTTTGTAGGCGTGGTTTTGTGTTGTGGATTTTTTGTGATTTTTTTTTTTTAATCCAAGTGTTATCTTGTGTTTAATAGTTTTCAATTTTTGTGTATCAGACTTCTGAGAGTAATTTCTAGCCAACAAATGCAAGCGGAGGTATCAGTATGGGAAAGACAAAGATAATCTTTCAGCAAAAAAAAAAATATAACTACATAATCTGTCACAAGTTAAGGTGCTCTGTGTCATTCGCCAGTTTTGGTTTGTATATTTTCTTACCCTATTTTGTGTGTGCTACAATTCTAGTGGTAAGCAGTCCATTGAACTAAACTCAGTATTCCTGGGTTGAATGAAACCTGTAGCTTTTAACTTTGTGAAGAAGAGAGTGGTCTTCTTCAGGGGCTGGATTTTTGTGGTTCCCCCACCCCACCCCGTGCCATCCATCCATCCATCCATTGATCTCTGACAGAGGGACAAAGAGTGTTGGTACTTGCCCCAGGTAATTCTAGGGAGTTACAGGAGTACAGGGACCATTTCGTTCTCTTCCAGTATTGTCATTGAGAAGGATGTGGTTTGTAATGGAAGCAAAAAAAGATAAACGCGTGAACTAGATTGAAATGCTATAATCCAAGTTAAATTAAATGGAGTGCTTTGTTTTAGTTTAAATTTAGAATGAAGTTATGTGGCTTGGCTAATTACGTTTTGTTTTTTCTTGCTTTGAGAGATGAGGATTTTCTTGATAAATCCTGCCTTTTTCTTTCACTGAACCATTAGGGGGTTATAAAATCAATGCGTGATGAATCAGATGCAATTAGTCTGTCTTTGGATCTAAACTGGAAGTTAATCAAACTTTAAATATGTATTTTGCATCTTGTTTGTGTTAATTCACTGGTGCATTATGTATCTTTGCTAAAGACATTGTTGATTTTATACAGGAAGATGCCCAAGAGGAATTTGGCTGGAAGCTGGTTCATGGAGATGTGTTTAGACCTCCAAGGAAGGGAATGTTACTGTCTGTCTTCTTGGGCCAAGGAACGCAAATCTTCATTATGACATTTATTACTTTATGTAAGTAACTTTATTAAGGTCATGTATTTGTAGTGCAATAGTCTGAGAGATGCAATATTATTAAACAAATGATAGAAGCTGTCTTTTGGAAATGAAGTCCATCCTTTAGTAAAATAAAATAATGCTGTTTCATAATAATAATCTAGATATCTTCAGTAACGCTGTTGTAAGGAGAGTTGTTCAAAGCGTTGTGATATCTGGGCTAATTTAGATTCTTCGTGATTGCAGAAATTAAGCTTGTTACAAGTTTCTTTAAAAAAAAAAAAAAACAAACAAAAAACCCCCCCCAAAAAACCAAACAAAAAAAAAAAACCAAAAAACCCCCAAAACAGTTTGTCATGGTGTAAATTATCCAGGGATCCAGTAATGCAAGTTCAAAGACATGTAATCAAAGCTTTAATGTTCTCAGAACACTTTCTATCTAATACGTTTGACACAACAGCCTGCAGCCATGCAGAAATAAGAGCAAGAATGCATGCCAGTGAAATAATACTGACACAACGCTGAGATAATGACAGCCTACCATAAATAGCTGTATACATGTGTGATGCTGTAACCTGTCACGAGTTGGTGTTTTATTATACATTATCTATAAAGTATATCACCATTCCTTTTCTTACTGTACAGTAGAATTGGGAAGTCTACTGATACTTATTACAGAAGATATCTTTTAAATTCTGCTTTCCAGGTTTGATTCAGATCTTTTTTTTTTTTCATAGAGGAGCTGCTTTCTTTCTGTTTATTACATGATGCTATAATATTAATAGAATTTTCTTGGTGGGCTTGTCTTTCAGTGTTGATCACGGCTCTTTGTAACTTACTTAACTGCAATAATTTCCTGTGAGACTAGAGTAGCGTAGAAAAAAAATTGCGGGGGGGGGCGGGGGAATCCTTTTTCCGTTTAAAAACAAAACTTCCCACTGGAGATCACTGACAAACTCAATTTCTGAGAAGATCTCTGTGTTGGCCTCTGCAATTAGTTGGGACACAGGCAGCTGTCTTCTATTACAGAGGCTTATTTTTAAGATAGCACGTTCTGGCATAAAGTGTTGTCCATCCTGGTGGCTGAGAGCCTTTTGTGGAATTTCGAGCAAGTGACTCATATGTCTGAGATCTTCTGTCTTCACACTTACTTCTGCCTTTAAAAAAAAAAAAAAAACCAAAAAAAACCAACAAAACCAAACCTAAAAATCCCAATGACTTCCTCCCCAACAAAAATCCCTTAGCTCTGTCAAAGTTTTTGGCTTCTCCAGACCTGCTGTTCTCAGATGTCCCTTATGCCACATATTAGATGTCCCTTGTTACTTAGAATGTGTAAGTATTGTCCATGTGTGTTTGCAGGAGGACTATAGGATTTGGGAAGCAGACATTTTCAACCTGAAATTTGGTTCAGGTTCATTGTTTGTCTCTTCGTGGCATTTTATTTTTCAGTCTTTTGGCTATGAGAAACTTTTTATTTAAAAGATGAGGTGGAAATAATGCATTATTATGAATGAAACGGTGACGTTAGGGCTGTGATCATGTGATGAGGATATGTGAGAGTTTATGCACATAGTCTTCACTTAAATATCTCGTAGTGAAAGGGATAAACTTGTACAGTGATATGTGTTGCAGGGGAATTTTGGCACGTGTCCACAAATGACTAAATCTTTTTGTCTCTTTAGTCCTAGCTTGTCTTGGTTTTCTTTCTCCTGCCAACCGTGGTGCTTTGATGACCTGTGCGGTTGTATTGTGGGTCTTACTCGGAACTCCAGCTGGTTATGTGTCTGCTAGAATGTACAAAAGTAAGTACATGCTTTTATTTAATGTGACACAGCATGTTAAATTCAAGAATTGCTGGGCTTAATATAAACCTCAGACTGGAGCTGGTATCTCAACCAACAAATCTGCTTCTTGCTGCCAGACTGCAAAACAGTTGGAAAAAGTCTTGAACTTGAAATTGTTTTTCCTTTTTTTTCCCCCTCAGCATTTAGAGGCGAGAAGTGGAAGACAAACGTTTTGCTTACAGCTCTGCTTTGCCCTGGGTTAGTAGTATTTCTCCTCATTCTTTCCTTTATTCTTAAGTATAAATGAATCTGAGGTGGGAAGGAGTGTGGGGGGAAAAAAGTTAATTGTTATGATGTTTGTTTGTGAGATCATTTTCTTTGTTCTCCAAGTTGTGATTTCTTTTGTATGTTGCCTGTCTGAATATAAAGAAAAGTGAATTCTGAGGAGCTGGAGCCTAGTGCTCTAGAATACAGCTCCATGGCATCTGGTTTTGTAATCAGCTTGGGAGGACAGGGGGAATGATGTGACCCTTCTGCAAGGTAGTGTCACAGCCTTTGAGAATCACTGCTCCAGAACATGAGGCACAGTGGTGGGGTAACTCCAATTTGGTACCACAGCACTCAGTGTGTTCCAGGTAATCCTGTCTTAACTGGTAATAGTCACTTTGTTAGGAAGTATGTGCGTTTGTGGTAACTTTGAAGTGTCCGTAGCGCTCTTCTGTAAACAGGGGGAGAAAGCCCTTTAGGCAGAGCCTCTCTTAGTTAGAGGATCAGTGTTGTCTTCTAACCCTGTTACTGGAAAGGACACAGGAAATACAAATTAGAAATTTTTTCTTTAAGCAAATAGCTATATGCTGCTATACTAAACAGTAGATGTTTAGTATGCTTCTGGGTGAGAATAATGCAGAGATTCTCTTAAATGGGTTATAATTTTTATATAAATGTGGGTAGCATGCAGTTTCGGATAAGGCCATAGCGTGCATCATACTATGTCCAATGCTGTCATACTTGGGAAGGGTGATGGCTCTCCTGCCTTTCCTTTTCTCGTAGCTCTCAAGACCTTCCATGAGAATGAGGTCAATGAAGAAAGGGAATAGAAACTGCAAGTCTTGCTTATTTCTTAGTTGCAAGTTTGGGTACATGAAGCTACCCTTTGACAAATGTCCTCGGCAAAGGTTGAGGAAAAGGTTATAAATAATTTCTTAAGGTATTTCCCCCCCCAAAAGAGCCCAGAATGACTAAACATGATTTGGTTTTGAGTATAGTAGAATTTCATCAAATGAAATGTAATGCATTCAATAGCAACTGAGTGTAGTGTTTCTATGAGGAAATGTTATTTCTAAACAAAATGTGCTTCAGTCTCCCTGCTGTCATTTAGATACTATCTTGAGAGAGAAGAAAATATTTATCGGTGGAAGAAATATCGTGCTGATCATTTAAACTCCCAAATAAATTAAGTTTCGCAGGGGAAGTAAAATGATTGGGGATGGTAGAATAGGAACAGATGTCTTGATTATGCTATGCTAGTTTGGTGAATTTGCATAATATCATAAACAGCCTGAGGCCGTTATAGTCTCAGTAGACTGATGGGAGTTCATATTTGCAGTATGTTTTTCTAACTCTGGAGCGGGTAAGTGGGGTCTGTGTTACGAGCTTGGGCAGATGATAAAGATTAGCAAGACTTCTAATACGGATTTGATTTTTATTTTTTGTTCAACAAGATGCTCGTACCAAGGCTTGCTTGGGTGTGCTTACTTAATAAGTGTCTTCCCCCAAACAGTTTTGGCAAGTGTAAGGCCTTTCCGAGGGAAAAAGGAGCCTGTCTATTGCTCTCCTCCTCCCTCCTTTTTAGATTAAATACAGTGGAGGATGCATGTCCACTTCAGGGCAGTTTAAATTCTGCCTTAGGAGCGCTTTTTTAACAACACACAGGCAATGTTGCACTTGGCAGGGGCCCTTCCTGAGGCTGAATTTTGCGGGATGCATCTCTGAATCCATGAATAACGGCAACTGAAGCAGGCTTTTGTATGGGGTTCCTTTGCAGTATGTTTTGCTTTGCTTTCAGAATGTGATGTTTGAAATCTTCATCTTATGTCTCGGAGTTGTTTTCTAGTGTTTTCCCAGGATGTTTACAACATGAGGCAGATGTGCTCAACTCGGGGGGTAAGAGCAGGTCTGGAGACATGACTGATGCAGTCTGTATTTAAAATCTCCAAAGGTGTGGGCAACTTGACTCTGTAACTCCATGAGGTGTTAATACAAACATTCTTGTTGTAGGAAAGAGCCCCCTTTAATCTACCCTTCTGCCATGTTGCAGTGACACATGCTGCAGCAGGGTCTACATTTGTTGTCTGGCTTCCTAAACAGGAGCTGTTGCTGTTGCAGTTTTTTCAGAGGGAATTTACTGATTATAAAGGACCTAAATAAAGGTATTAAATGGCAATACCTTTTGCCATTTGGCAAATGGCAAATAATAGGAATGGTGATTCAGATAAGAGGAGTTTTCATTCATTTTATCTTTTTGCATTCTTTGTATACATTTTTACAATGGAATGTTTCTGTTACTTTTTGGTTTTATGTGCCAGAGTCTTTATTTCAATAATGTCTCTACCATAGATGCTTGCATTAGAAGCGTTGGATGTTGCAAGCATTTTTACATTAACTGCACTATTCCTCAAAGTAACTAGGGCTGTTAAGGAATGAAAGATTGCAAGAAGATACTTTTTTCTGATACAGACTTTTAACAGGTTTATGGTTCTTAATTCTAACTGGTATTTATTCTTTGCTGAATATTTTAGTATCTTTTCTGATCTTTTTTTCAGAATTGTCTTTGCTGATTTCTTCATTATGAATCTCATTCTGTGGGTGAAAGGATCCTCAGCCGCCATCCCTTTTGGCACCTTGGTTGCTATCCTAGCTATGTGGTTTGGAATTTCGGTCCCACTAACCTTTGTTGGTGCATATTTTGGCTTCAAAGAGAAGGTAGGGCTCACTGAATACAGGTTTGAAGTACACCGCTCCTCTGTAGCTGAGTCACTGAATCCCTAAGCATACAAACTCTGGTTGGATTGAAACATCTGTGGCCCTGTGACTGTAAACTGATGTTTCATGATTTTGAAATTGAGTATATGTTTGTAATGTCATGCTAAACTTTTTTTTTTTCCTGTCCATTCATTAGAATAAGAATTTAATAGTGCTTTTGGAGGTCTTGCTTGCCTTTTGTATGGCAGCAGTACCTCATCAGTTTCACTTTTGAAGCAGTACTTCAGAAGTACTGCAATTTGTACTTTACTAGTTTGAAAAAATGCCAGACAACTACGAAAAAGGTGTTCGGGTTTTTTTGCGGAGGGGGGGTTATTAAGAACTGAACAGATTTCTTTCCCTCATGTTCTGACTTGCTTACTGACCAATAGTGGGAATGCTTAAAGCATGTGTGTTTTTTTCCTAAGAATGGGTATCAAGTTTGTAGTTTTTTGATTTGGTAACTTGTGATGGCTTATGGATGAAAATAAAGTTATATTCCTCAAATCTTTAGATGCTAATATTACGGAAAAGTAATCTTATTTATGATGTAACAACTTATCTTTTAATTAATTTCTTCCAAAGCCTATTGAACATCCAGTTCGTACAAACCAGATTCCTCGCCAAATTCCGGAACAGTCCTTTTTCACAAAGCCGTTGCCCGGTATCATAATGGGTGGTATCTTGCCCTTTGGCTGTATTTTTATTCAGCTTTTTTTCATTCTGAATAGCATTTGGTGAGTATAATTTTTGTTGTTGTTGTTCTAGTTATGGTGGTTTGATAATAAACACACAGTAAGTTTGAACATCCCAAACCCATTAATATAAGGAATATATAAGGAATAAACCAATTTTTAAAAATTGTTATCTTCTTGCAGACTTTTGTGGAGTTTCCAGAAGCTGCATATTTATTCCTGTGTTTAGAATTTAAAAAAATGAGTTGTTCTTCTTGACAACTGCAAAGTGTAAAATTAGAGTCCGGTTTTCTTGTTTTATCTTTCTGGCTCTGAACAGCACAAACATGTTTTCATGCTGTTGTGGTTAGGTGGAGCTTAATCCCTTGTGTAACTATATTATGATTTATGAAACTAATATGATCTAGCAGTTTCAGCTGTTAAATCAGAATCAGGTCAAGATTCTGGGATTCTACTTTCTGCAAAACAAAGGCTCCACGCCCGGTGAAGCATCCACACCACTCCTAAATCTTGTCAAAACCTAGTCAAGCAGGTGCATGGAAAATTTAAAGCAGTGCAATCTTTCTTAACTTTCACAATGTAAACATGAAACGTGTAATATATTGTTGTCCAATGGAAAAGATTAATCTGAAGGTGCCAGGTTTATAAGGTATCCTCTGTTTATGTTGAGTTTTCTTACAGAACAGTTTTCTAAATCAATTCTTTAATGCAAATATACTAGGTACGTTACCCTTTCACATTAGTCCTCGACAAAAGTAGAAACCATGTAATGTAGCTATGCTGAAAAACGTAGTTGGCTGACAAACAGATATGCTCTGGGCTTTTGTAGTTGCAATTACTGAATTCCTGAATTGTTTATCCTGCAAAAGGGAAGCATGGAGGGAATGTGCAACCGGTACTCCCTGTCAAATCTTATACTGCATTATTTGTCACCATCACTTAATAAAGTCGATTTGGTTACTTCCCTTATCTGAAAGACACCAGATTAAAAGTAAACAACATTATTTGCCTCACATTTATTTTTGTGAGTGGTTTTGTGTTTGCTTAGCCCTTGGCTTGGTGTCAGGTTTGGTCTGGGAGTGAAGAGCATCTGGTTGGGTGTAGCGAGGAGATGCAGAGACTCCTGGAGAACTTGGCTGCAGTGGGAGGAGGGAAGTGGGTATTGTAACTAGGGAAGAGTACAGGTGAGGCAGGAGTTGGGGAAGCTTAAAGGTCCTCTCAACGGAGACCTGAAGTGATAAAATCTGGTGGAAATTGTGCATAAAGGTTCTCTGTGAAAGTTTATAGATGCTAATTTCAGGGGAAGCATAATTGAAGACTTTGAGCATTGCTCTGTAAAGCAGTGGTTTTATTACTGCTTGCTTAAACGAATGCATATTTATATATAGACAACATTCAAGTAAAGAAAACTTCTTATGAATCGGCCAATAGTAGTATAGGCCAAGTTACCCCAGTGGTGTGGGGGTTTTCGGTTTGGAGTTTTTTTGTTGTTTGGTTTTTTTGATTTGCTTAGCATCTGGCAGTGTGACACTGTACATTGACTGAGAACTTCAACCAAAAATGAGACTTTTGTTTTTATTTTTTATTTTAGGTCTCACCAGATGTATTACATGTTTGGATTCCTGTTCCTAGTTTTTATAATTCTTCTAATTACGTGTTCAGAAGCTACAGTTTTGCTGTGCTACTTCCATCTGTGTGCAGAGGTAAAGAGCAGAGTTTTGCTGTAGATACCACTTTTAGCTGGAAGATGTTAGAAATAGAGTTGCGGTATTCCATATACTGTGATGTGCTGGACGCTACGAATGGATTGTATTGTCAGCCCCTGGCATGCCTATCTTAGCCACTCTTCTGGAATGTGCCTTTTGCTTCAAAATCCACCATTTGCAACAGATAAGCAAAAATAAACAGCCATAATCTTAGAATAATTTCATGTTCATAGTGGAAGCAATACAGCTGACTTTGAGAAAGAAAAAAGCTATGTAATATATTGGAATTTTTCTTTTTTTGAGAGAAATTTTGGAGAATTAAATGTATTTCATAAGACAATGTTATTTTTTTAACCAGCTTACTTACATTCTTTTGTCTATGTGGTATCTCTTCCTGAATGGTTTATTGGTTCTTTCAGGATTATCATTGGTGGTGGCGATCGTTCCTGACGAGCAGCTTTACAGCAGTTTATCTCTTTATCTATGCAGTTCATTACTTCTTCTCTAAGCTCCAGATAACAGGAACCGCTAGCACCATTTTATACTTCGGTTACACAATGATCATGGTCTTGATTTTTTTCCTTTTCACAGGTAAGTACAGTCTTCAAACTAAAATGAATGCAGGGGTTTCCGCTTTCGAAATGAGAAACATTAGGTGAAACTTAGACTATCTGAAACATTAAATACAATTTATGACACTCTAGGCAGTGTTACTTTTATGGTTTGTGACACCACACATCACAGTAAGGTATTCTTTAGGAGTTTTTTCCTGACTTGAAATTACATTTTATAGGATAATTAGTTTTCCTTTATTGTATATTATATTAGCAGTGAGTTCAAACCATTATATTTTCGAAGTGCCATTCTTGTTCACTTTGATGTCAGGTGTTTAACTTGATTTTGGATTTCGTAATTGGTTCTAGAAGTTCTATAGTCAGAGATAATTATGCTCTGTGTATGGAGAATAAAAGATGTTTTCCGCTTTCACTATTAGTGAAGCAGGTTGATGCTGGGAAGGAAGTGAATGTTGACAATAGAGAGTTTGAGTACTATTAGAGGTGGTCTTACCTGCTCATTAAGCACCACTTCTTAATGGCAAGAATCTACCTTAACTGGAGGAACCTATTTGAAATATGGCTCTCCATTTTCAGTAGTCCAGCTTTTCTCGTGTTACTCGTGCAGACTAAGTGTCTTCCACAGGATTCCTCTAATGTTCATAATCACTTGACTCAAACTATAATTTCAGGGTTGATTTGGTGAGAAATCTGTGCCAGATTTATCATGTGTTAGATGAAATTAGAAGTTCTTTGAAGGATACTGGCCCTTAAAAATAGCCAGGAGCATTTTATATTGGTGTTCATCATACTGCTGCGGTTGTGTCTGTAGTTTTAACACATGAAGTTAGATCTTTTATGTGCCACTCTGCTTAGCATCATGAAGTACTACAGTGGTAGAACTGGAGAAAATGCTAGTTCATGTATAATGGGTTGTTCATCAAACCAACCTTTACATTCATTCCAGAGATTGGTAATGGAGGGTGGATGGCATGATGGTTCGTATTATTACTTCTTAACAATTTCTGCTTGATTATTGAAACCTGCTGTAATTACTTTGTGTTGGCCTTATGAAATGCATCACTAGACTCCCTTGATGCAGTTAAAAAAAGTGTCTAATATAAGTAATGAAAGTAAGTCTTAGCATCAGACTTGAAGTTTGTCAGTTCAGCAGTGAGAAGGACCTCTTTCATCTTTATTGCCTCTAATACTGGTTGATACAAGGCAAAAAAAGCACTGTTCATAATAAAACACTGAAAAAAATTACTGTATGTGTTTGAACAAAGCAATTACTCTGTAGAAATTATATTTAGTAACATTAACTGTCACTTATTGCTAGATTTTTATTGTTTGTTATTTAGACCTGTGTCTCTTCAAAAGAAAGTAAAAAATAATTTAAAAAGGAGTAAAAAAAAAAGGATTTAATTCTTCTAACTTTTAATCATTAGAAGGCAAACATAAAAGTTGGCATATTGCCAGTTAAATCCTGGCAAAACAGACAAGCTCCAGATGTCCTCTATAATATATATCTATATATATATTTAAAAAAAAACCCAAACAAACTATAATCTAAATTGTTTTAATTACTTTTAAACTGAAGCAATATGTTAATGTATGTCTGGGTTTTAGCATAGGTTAGTTGCTATTCTGCCAATTTCAATTTCACTTACAAGATGCAAATTGGTAGAATTAAAAATATCCCTTTCATATATAGAATGATAATTGAAATTGTCATGGCAGCTGCTGAAATCGTATTAAAAGCTTCAGATGTGCTGCTCCTGGAGTTCTTGATCTGTGGAGGCCAGTGAGGCCCCAAAAGTACAATAATAAACTGTGCTGCTGTTACTTTTGCAGTCTTTTTTCCTTTTTTTTCTTTTCGTTTTGAAATAGAACCACAATAGTGATTGCTGTGGTGCATTTATAGCTCATGAGGAAAGCTACTATGTGGTCCTTTTTTTGTTTGGTTGGTGGTTGGTTTTTTTTTTTTTTTTTTAAAGTTTAATAGAAGAGCTAGTCACTAGACAGGTAATGGGTATAATAAGTATAGGGAGTGTGTAATAAATCCTTGCTAATATAAAATGCTGTGATAAATTTCTTTTCCGTAATTAGTTTGATATTTGGGCTGAAATGTAAGCTATTCTAGATAGATGACTCAAGCAGAAGACACCTAACTTTGCTTTGTTTTGTAAAATACTACGTTAACAGCGCTTGCTTTGGAAAATAAGGGTTCAGTCCTTCCGAAGTTGATGGAGGTGAGGGATTTTGCTAACCTAACTTTCTGCGCTGTTTGCATTAATAGTCGCCTTCCTGTATGTGTGTACCCAAAATGGGACCTTGATCTCTTCCACTTAAGTTAGCACTAGGTATTTTGGTTTTCTCTGTTCTTGCTTATTAGGTCTCAGCAGCTGTGACAGAAATATAAAGGGCAGCGTTAATACCTCCTACGTGGCGTGTGTTGTGTTACTGTGGGCATCACAAAAGAGATCATAATGAATAAGTAAATAGGAACTGAATGCTTGTATGGCAACAACGACTAATATAATCTGATCGGTGAAATCTAAAAATTAATGTGCACACCCAAACAAGACAATTTTATTTTAAGGTACAAAGTGCAGCTAATCTTTCAGGAAATAATAAGTGTGGTTGAATGGGGGTAGCTACGTGATTACATGCATTTTATGCTGGGAGACGAAAAAATTCTGAACGTAGTCAAAGCATGTTGCTTTACAGTGACCTCTATTTTTGAACATCATTTTCACTTGTGAATTAATGCCATTTTGAAAATTGAGTTTTGATCTTCTGGGTAGATTGTGTTTAGAATCCGAGATTCTGAAGCACCCACCACTGTGCGGTGATTGAAACCAGTATGATACAGAGAGCTTTTAAGGTACATAAGAAGTATCAGCCAAGTGCAGAGTGCTTTTCTATTTGCTTTCTTACAGTCTGTTCGTGCTTTGAATTCTTTTTTCTTCATTAAACAATAAAGCTAGAAGAAACGCATAGAGCACAACAGTCAGCTTAATGTATTTTGGTATTATTCTGTGCAATAATCCTTGTTTTTAATTTTGAATTTAAACTAGTTTACTAATAACTTCCCCTTACCCAGTTGGATGCTAGCTTTCTGTGTATAAGATCTTCTTTCTGTGTATAAGATAGCAGTTGCTGAGCGGTAGCGAGTGGTAGCATATATATTGCAGACCAGAGTATTCCACAGTATATAAACTGGAAGACAAAAAGATAAAAAACAACTGTAGTGTCAGTGTCTCCCTAGTGAGTATAAATGGATATATCGGACCTACTTTGGTTCTTGGCTAGAGAAATGACTTGAGACATCTTCACAACTGGGCTCTTGAATTTTAAACAGCTCCCACAAAAATCATCTTTCAGCTGTAGGTCCCTGGGATGATCAGGGACGTACAGTGGGCTGTAGTGCACTAGGGTGGCATCAGTTTCCTAGACTAGTAGGGCTTATTAGAAAGGCAGAATCTTAAAGTATGAAGATCTTCCACTTAAGGAAAATTAAAGGTCTGCCCCACAAAAGTAAGTTCTGAAATGCGTGCAGTTCGGATGATTTTTCATTTCATTTAAGCTGGTGAGTGGTTAGGGTTGGTTAAAGGAAACATTAGCCACAAAACTAGTCTATAAAATTTGATTAAAACAAACAAACAAACGGATTTTCCAGTCTCATTGGAGGAATTGGCGTCAGGCTTGGTATCTTTGTGCTATGTTGTTTGATAGAGATGTGCATATAAAAGCTGTAAAATAAAACTTACAATGGAAAGGAGTTTAGGTCAATTGGAAAACAATTTTAGAGGTCTCAACTATTTGAACTAGTGGAGGGGGTTAATTTTTTGGGGGGTTTTGAGGTTTTTGTGGATTTTTTGGGTTTTTTTTTAAGTACTTATTGTTAGATTATTATTTTAACGGTTTAAAAAAAAAAATCACTTTTAGGTGTCCGTTTTCTGTTATGTTGTGTTCATTGACGTCTGTTGGCAAAGCAGTAAGCGGAGGAGGAGTGCTCCTTCTAGACAGCGCTGCAAAACTTTAGTTTCAGTTTGAACGTGTTTTGAAAGAAACAAATATAAGCCAGATCCTGGGGTGGTCTTATCTAAAGCTTACCTAAATAGTCCTACTGTTCTAATGAGAGGCGTATTTTATGTAAGCGATGATTGTCATTTTGGTGCAAGATAAGCTTAGAAAAATGCTCAAGATTGAAAAGCTGAGTATGCTTTTAAAGAAAATACATTTCAAGCCGTGCTACTTGAGGTGGCAAGGTTGTGTTTTAACTAGTGCAACTAATAATGGCGACTTTACTGGGTAGAACTACAGTTATAGAAAACCGATGGTGCACTTATCTGTGTTTTAAGATTGGCTTTAGTCAAAGTACTTAAAAGGGGAATCTGAGGACCTGTTATACTTGTCAGCACTGGCCTAAAGATCCAGTATGTTGATGCTTTTCTGGATGAAGTGCTAAAATTTGGAACAAGTGACAAAGTTGTGAAATGGGCTGAAATGTAGAAAACATATTCTAGGTAGAATTTTCAAAACAAGCCAAACTAGTTTGGAGTTGTTATTCTTCCCCAATCATTATTCCTTTGCAGATCACTTTCTGGTTGGGATATTTACTCCTGTATAGAAAATGGGAAGCTTTTTGACTGAATTACCTTTTGTGGGCCTCTTAGCGGTTCATGGAATCACAGGCACGCCCAGGTCTGAGGTGGAAAAACCGCTGAGTTTCAGTGCAACCAAGCACTGTATTGATTACGTTCTTCAAAAACAACCTTAAGGTTTTTGCTGCAGGACCATAAGCAATCCTGTAGGTAAACCATCTGTACAATTAAAGCAGCTTATAAGTAACGTGCCCTTAACTTACATTCATTTCTGTCTATTAATACTAATTTTGTAATATCAACACAACTCTGTCCTGACCTGAGCTATTGGAAGTTCCTAGTCTTGAGCGTTTGGCCCATGTTACTTAAAAAAAAAAAAAAAAAAAAAAAAAAAGAGAGCACAAAACCCACCTGATTGATTTGCTGTGATTAATTCTCAGTTTTAATCTGCAGCTGGATTCTTGAGGTGGATTTTCAACCTAATTGTCATTCTGCCAGCACCTTTAAACCATTCTGATCTTTGAGTGTCAAGTATGCTATTTGGGAGAGGTAGTTTTGACAGATGATGAGGTCCTTAGGTTGATGTTCTTATTTGAAGTTTCTGGTCCGTAGAGCTATCCACACCTGGAATTTGTAGGATAAATGTATTCATGGGAGGGAAGAAGAAATTACAGTACCGGTAAGGCCTGATTATCAGTATCTTCGTGATGAGTCTAGCGTTTCTCTCCTGAGCTTCTAAGTTCATGGTTAAAACCTGGTGTCTGACAAACATTACCAATTACTGCTTGTGTTAGAAAACATAATCTTACTCTAGTTCCAGTACACTGGCAAAATTTCTGATAAAGTTTAAAAAAGGAGCAGGGGATACTTGGTCTTTGATTTGCTAAACAGACTTTTTTTAGGAGGGAAGTTGAAAATCGATGTTACAGAAACCTGTGAAAATCTGTTTATAGATGAAATGCTTGTTCACAGTGTGAAGTCTTCAGATTCTGCTCTGAATGAGGCCATGTTTTATAGAAAGCTAGTGTATCAGAAAGATTCAGAGTGACAAGGATTGGAGGAAAATACTGGGGATTTAGTGTATGTTCCCATATTAAGTTATGGCATGCTCAGAAAACTGTGGAAAATCTCATTCTTGTGTTAAAGTTATATATTTTTGTTATGATGTTACAATTTTGTTCTAGAACAGCAGATAGGTTTGGTTTTGTTGTTGTTTTTTCTTTTAAGATACCTCATCTGTTAAACATTTGGAAGAAACATCGCTTCCAAGGCCATAAAAGGCTCAAAGTGGGCTATATTATAAAAACAACTAGAAAGCAGATGCTGAGAACCATTATTAGGAAAAATATGAGAGTAAGACTTAGAGTAACAATGCTGATCTTGGAGTATTGGACACAGTAGGAAGGAGTGAGAATTGACCATAAGCCGCAAAGACTTAGCGATGTCAAGCCTACAAAGGAATTAAATTCCTTCTGTGGTTGGTGTCTGATCTCTTATCAACGGCAGTAAATCTGCCGTCTCCTACTGTTTCAGAGGATGATAACTGCAAACTTGGAGGGAAAGGGTAATCTGTGGTGTATAATAGTAGGCTGTCAAAAAGCCTTTAACTGCAAATATACATGGTAGCACAAAGAACACAAGAATTGGCATATAGATAATAAGCAGCCAAAGACGGGTTCCTCACTTATCAAATGCGTAGATGTGGGCTGCAAGACAGAAATGGGATGAATGTAGAAAAGACAAGTGCTTAATAAAGAATCTCCTAGTTAGTAAACCACTCACAATGAAATAGTGGGGAAAAAAAATTGGAGCTGAGGTTAAACATGGGCTGTACAAACAGAAAAGGGTGAATGGAGCACCAGAGGAGCTGAGTGCATGATCTTGCAAGTGCCTGTAGTGTGGCTGGCACAGGGCTGGCGTGTAGCTGGGTCTTTGAGAGCGAATTCAACTGAAAATGAGACCTTCCCTTTTTTCAGTTGGTAAGACTTAACATCTGTGTGGCAGTTTACTTCTGGGTAAAAGCATGAGGAACAATGCATCGCTTCTCTTAGAGGCTTAAGACTTAACTAATTGTATGAGACTCAATGTCTCCTTGCATACGAAGTTCTTAAATAACTTAAAAATAAATGTGATGGCAATGTCTTTGCAGTTGCCCCATAATACTGACTGTGAGGTGAAAATTATAGATTTATTCTTCAGCTTAAAACCAGAAAATTGCTATAGACTAATCTCATCCAGTGCCATCTCCTCTCTCCATCGTCTTACTCTGCTCTGGGCTAACTCGAGCCACAGGACTTGATGAGTGGTCCAGAGTGCCTCCAGAAGGTACTTCTGGTGTTCGGTTTTGGGCTTTTTCTCCTACTAGTGTTGGGTTGGATGACTAAAGAACTGGATTGGTAAGAAATCGAGGAAGGCTATACCCAACCAGACACAGGTCTGCTACCTACGCACCCTAAAGGCAGTACTCCCAGGAAGGAGGATGTGAACAGGCGAAGCACGTACTGGTATTTTCTCCCAACCTCACATCAGCTGTGGCTCAGGGGCTTTTTTAGCACTTGAAATGGTGTCTGTGTGATTAATAGCCTGTGGATTCCTTTGTTCATGAATCTGTTCAGTTGCCCAAACTAGTGTCTGTTTTTATTATCTGTAGTGACCTGTGACAAGAAAATCCGCAGCTTGAATACACGTTACCCAAAACGATGTGTTTTGTTTTGTGTCACTGCTAGCTCCATTTGATGCTTGCTCCCAACTGCTATAGCGCTCACAGCGTTGCTTTAGCGAAAGAAAGTAATGGGATAGAGAGAGGAAGAAGTTCCCTGTTCTTGAGTATAAATAGAGCACGATGAACAGAAAACTGGGCCAGGTGATTCTTCCCAAGGCCTTGTTTTGTGGCATAATTCATAGGTGGCTGGGAACTATTGTAGACCTAAAAAAGTCAGGTAGGTGTTGTCTTTTTGTGTGTATAACAGTTTCTTAAATGGCGCTTGTGTGCCTGCTAGTGGTGTCAGTAGCATCACCTTCAGCGGTTTAAATGTACGTCAAGCAACGTAGTCCTAAAAGTCATCTTTGCTCTAAATCAATAACTTAGCCCAGGGATGAATGTGTGGTGTTAAATTTAACAAGTGCTGTTATTCTGGATAGTTAGCTGGATTACAATGTTATATTCTGTCCTGCTGGGAAGTACTTGTTAGATTTTTCTCTCGGAGCAAACTGGAAGATAAACTAACTATTTTCCCTTTCTCGTTTTAGGGACTATTGGATTTTTTGCCTGCTTCTGGTTTGTAAGTAAGATTTACAGTGTTGTGAAAGTGGACTGAAAAGCTTCAAAGTGTCTTTTGAACATATCTCCCTTGCTGTTTGATAATTTTTACCATGTATTGAAAAACATCCTGTGTAATTATTCCGATTTGTAAAAGCTGAAGAGCAGATTACAGCATAAAATACAGATTTTTTTTTTTTTTTTTTATGGAAGGAAATGGCACCATTGGAAAAATGTTTACATCAGTATACTCATTGAACATGCTGATTCTAATCATGCAAAAAATTATATCCAAAATTTGATTTAGGACAAATAAAAATTCTGTGAACTAGTTTATATGAAAAATGAGTGAATTATATGGTCCTCCAGCTGAAATTCTTTGTGATCATATTTTTTTGTTACCCCTTTTGGTTACCATTTATATACCATGAAAGCATAGGACTGTCAAGTAAATCTATGTAAAATGTGAATTTTTTTAACTTAACTATGATTGTACATATTATCCTGCACCTTCTTTACAACTAAGATTTCTTCTTACAAATGTACATGCATTTAGTGTAATGTAGACTTTTATTAAAAATATCGACACTGGTTTTTGTTCAAATAAAACTGCACAACTCGAGCTCATTTGTTTCCTTTCTTGTTAATTAGGCCTTCTCTACTTGGATGCAGATCACATTAGTTTGACCAGTTGATAGCTCTCGAGTTTGGCTGTGACTTTGGCTGCAGATGGCGTACGCGAGCAGAAGGACTGATAGGTCACGCGAATCCATGGCTGTAGGATGGACAGGGGCTTCTGAAGCCATTACCTGTGCCTCAGCTCTGCGCGTACTCTAACTTTCCCCAAATAATTTTTTGCTGGGCAAACCATTACTTTCTGTCAAAGAAAAAAACCCATTACATTCTATGAAAACCTTTTCCTTCTTTTAGCCCTCTGAAACACACATCTCATTGTTCTCCATCCCTTGAAGATCATGTGCAGCTTGTTGGGGAGTTTAGCTGTGAATCTGCTGGGCTTGGGGATGGGTGATTCTTCAAGGTGAAGCCTTTCTTCCTGCTCTGCAGGGTTTGGGTTTAAATGCTGGATTACATGAGATGGAGGATCTTAACAGCTTCTTCAGTTATAAGCTTGCAGCCATTCTTCTCTTGGGAATGTCAAGGTTTTAAAGAAGCTCCCCAAAATCTTGACTTGCACTTGAAGCTGAGCCAGAGAGTCACTGCAGCCACGTCATTCAAATGGCCGCGCTACTGACCCCGCTGGAGATGAGTAAGGAATGTTCGCTCAGATTAATGGGTGAAATACTCAAAGCTTATTAACTGGCATATGGAAACATTCATCGCTGGAAGCTGCTTTTCAATGTCTAAGCCTGCAATTTAACAAGATCTAAAATGACTCCATATCTTTTTGTAGTCATACAGATACCAGGTAATTGTAGTTAACGTTTAATATCCTTTCCAAAATGTAATCTTTGGTCTGAGGATTTAAAGTCTCACCTCTACATGTAGTTGTTCCTTCCAGGTTACTGAAGTGTGGGACAGATCACCTGGCTGAACTGGATGAGTACTGGGCGGCAGCTTTTGCACAGCGCCTGTGGCATAAAAATGAGGCTTTAGACAACTTTAATAATAAAAAGAGCCAAGCAGTAGTGTACCAGGAGGAGCTGGCTACACTAAAGTCTGTTTCAAGTGAGGTTCAGGTATGCTCTTGATGGCAACTCGGCCTCCCAAATGTTTTCGCCTCCTGCCACCAAAATACTCATTTTCTTTCTGCTCCCTCCCAGAGGGAGGAAACTGCAGAACTGCCATTCGAGAAACCAGCTTGTGGCTTGTTATCTGCTGGCTCAAGAGCACCAGATTTCACGCTCATATTGAAGTTGGTGCTGCTCTGTTTAAGAGTCCTTCCTATTAAATCTTACATTTAAAGTTTGGGATTTTTTATGGGATACTTTAAATAAAAGAGAACTGTTGGCTGAAACTGCTTTTGAATTTTACACGTTCAAAGGGAAACGAATTCCTGAGAGAATTTGGAGCTACAATTGGCATAAAATCCCAGCAGGAAAATTTGCCAGATAAATAAATGTGCCTTTCACAAGAGGCAAAGTAAAATGAGTTGTAAAACTGTATTTACTGCATGTTCTCTGCTTTTACTGTGACTACTAGTGAGCTAAAAAGTAGCAGCTGGGTTAAGCAAGTTTCTGAAGCTTGTCCGTAGTCTAGAGCCAGAGCCATGAAAGTAAAACCAGTCTTTCTCGTGCACTTGCCATCAGAGAACTTGGTTTGGTTTTTGTAATAGGCCCCATTCATTCAAATTTGGTATCATTCCTAATTCAAGTCTTTGGGGTGGAGACACGCTATTGCCGCACAGCGTTTTCTACCTAAAACAAGGCAGCTTGAGTTTTGGTCTCATTTCTTCAAAATAGGTGGATGCTGTCACGGCAAAGGCAATTATCGTGGGCTGTCATGGGCTGTACGTTTGAGTACAATTAAAGTGAATTTTAAGGATGCTCTTTATTTACATGCTACAGGAACGAGCCGGGGCGGGCAGTATCCTGCCTGACTTGGTACCCGAGTGGCAGTTTTAAAACAGTTTGGCCGTGGTTGTTTTCCCATTCGTGGGCACCTGTGAGATTTGCTGCTGCTGCACTTCCCTAAGAGCCAACTACCCGGCTCATCTCTGAAGTCTTCTACATCGAAACATTTTTGCTGGCCCCAGATCTGAGATTTGTGCTGTTTGCAGAGAATCCGGACATAAGCTCTTGGAAAGAATTTTCTGCCATGTTATTTTTTTGACTAAGGAAAAGCTGCAAGCTGTCTTTTGGCTTTGCACTTCTAGAGAAAGCCACCAGGCTGTAAGTTAAATACAAATTGTTATGAGCGTGTATCGGTTTAAAAGTGGTATAAGCCCTAGCCAGAAAGTAGGTGACAAAATACTTGGGTTTAATTGTTTTAATTTTATTGTGGTTTTCCGGTGACTCTCAGGGCTCTTTGGGAGGTTTTTAAACTGTAGGGGAAGATCTTGTCCACTCTCTGTTGAATCAGCCATGAGTTTTGAAGGTGAAATGGTCAGTATGGGGACACGGATGTTTTGAGTCCTTAGATGACCAGTAACTGCTGTCTGATCTCTAACGTGTTTTATATTAACTTACGAATTATAGCTGTCACGTGGAAATAACCATTATTCATCTGCTCTCATTACAGCAATGGGCTTAGTAAAACATTCCCTGTTCTGTTGCAGTTACTGAAACCTTCCTCCGCTCTTTAAAAAAGAAAAAAAATGAGGCTCTTTAGCCTTTTTGAGGTGCGTGTATAGGCGTCTACATTTCATTTTCATGATGCTGCTGGTAATGGACTCACAGCAGACGAAATAAAGCATCTCCCATGTAAGACTTCTTGTAACAACCACCCCCACCCAGCAGACTTTGTAGAATGTCACGTTTGTCACATTTTAAGTAAAAACCTGACAAGTTACAACAGAACCTCAAAGGAAGGAGTCATTTCGGTGCTGATGTTTTACATTTCATTCCGCTTGCTTGAGCAGAGTTGAACAGATACAGCCTCACCTTAATTCCTGGATGTAAATGCCGACGGATCGGGAGGGTGGGAGACGGATGCGGTGTGTCTGCGGTGCTGCTGGGGGGAAGCTGGGAGCACGTGGTCTATTCATGAATACTTGGGATGGAAGGATGTTTGATGAACAGCAAGAAACTTGTCTTCAGTAGCTTGCTTAGTGTTCCTTATAGCTGTTGTGCTTTTGCATTTGATAACACGTTCCAAGTTCATATCTAAAATTAGGTCTGCCACGCCCATAGCTCGGGATCTGTTGCAAAGGGCTGGGGGAGAGGAAATTTAAATCAAACTTTGGCTGCGGTTAAATGCTAGTGCAGGCATGGGATCTCTTCTGGAACCCGTGGGTGAGATCTTCAGCAACAGTCACCACATGAAGGTCCAGCTCTGAAAATCACGCACAAAAGAAGGAATGTTAGGCGTTTTGCATGATAAAAATTGGGGACAAGGCGAATGGCTGCTGAAGTGGATGGAGAAAGGCTAGGTCCTGCTGGTCAGGAACTGTAAGGAGTGGATGACTCTTAGATGTGTGAGTTCCTGATGGAGATCTGTAAGACTGTGGTCTTACACCAGATGTTCAGATGTCCAGTTCCCTTCCCCTGAGCTAATGGAAATAAAATAGTCAGCTGTCACCATTTCTCTGACCACGCTTCCATTACTTTGCGTTTTTCACTTGGAAGCAGGAATGAAATAATTTCTTTTCTCCAGAACAGCTGCTGGTGTTTCCAGGCTTGAGAACAGAAAGATGAGATGTTGTGCTCTTCACCTGCAACTAGGACTTCTTTAATTCAACTAAACCTAGATCTGAGCCTTAAAAACAGTGTCTCCTAAACTCACGTCATGGAGCTGAGTCATTTCAGTAGTCCTGTTTTTATTAAGTACGAACTGTGTGCACTAACCATTCATTGTTTTTAGAAAAGGCAGTCAGGGTGGTGGAGGTGGCCTTGGGTCATGTGGCCATCATTTCCCCTTTCCTCTTTCACGTCTGGGGCCATCAGTTTGCCCTGAGCAGAGCTCCTCCTGCCAGAGAAGTGGGGAAGAAGAGGGGCTGGCCCCATTTCCCAGGGCTTTCCAGTGCGCCCCTGCAGTGACAGAGGCCTGGAGGGTGTCCTGGAGGGTGTCCTGAGGGCCCATGGACATGAACTGAGATCAGACTGTTCTAGTCTCTTCATTAAGACCGAAGTCCTGACCGTGTTGTGATTCCCTGGTGGAGAATGGACTTTTTATGGTGAAGAGCGGGTGGGAAAAGGCTTAACGGCAGCCTAGGCTTTCCCCTAGGGTAACAACCAGCGATGCAGCTCTCCAGGAGTCACGCTGCATCCTTCTTAGCACGGTTTCTGTACAGCCGGGTGGGATGTCTTTGACTTCTCTGGGATAAAAGCAGGATGGAAGTCTTTCATGTTGTGTTGAGATGCTGCAAGCCCGTACCCAAAACTTCAGGTCAGGGTCACCGTCTATTTTGGTATCCAAAGTAACTAATTTAGAGAGTTCACAGACTGGTACTTTATCTTCCTAATCTAGACGCCTCTTACTTACAGGCTACACACACTAATTAGCTTTGCTCGTACAAACCGGGAAGCCCTTCGACTTCCTGTGAAGTTATTAGCGCCAGGATTTTTACAGATAACATTAGCGTCTGCGGAGTTTACCCAAGGTAATTTATGTCCTATTTGCAACTTGGGGGGAAACTCTTAGATGTTTGACATCATAAAACAGTAAAACCGGGAGATTTATTACAGGGGCAGAGAGAACAGGGCCCTTGAGCTGCTTTGTTTATCATAAAAAGTGGGGTTAAGCAGACGTGCACATGTGCCTCCCATATTTTCTGGTTTGGTTTCCCTCCTGTGCTGCTCCATGACAGGCTCTGCAGCAGATGAAAAGGCGTGGGAGCCCCGGCAAAAGTCCTTTGGACTCGACAGGATGAGGATTATATTTGTGCATCCAGAGGACGTTTATCTCCCTCTTGAGACACCATTAATAGAGAAGAGACTTATACATCTGAGCTCTCAGTGGGGCTGTAACTCCTCCTGGAGAAGGGAATCCTGGTGCCATGGTCGGTGGGTGGATCGGGAACCGATGCTCCCGGGCTGTGTGTGACCTCAGCACCTCAAAACTGCTCATCCCAAAGGATGATGGCTGCAGGAAAAAAAAAGAGACACTAAACCGCATCCCAGGCTGCATCCCCAGCAGTGTGGGCAGCAGGGCAAGGAGGGGGTTCTGCCCCTCTGCTCTGCTCTGGGGAGATCCCACTTGGAGTGCTGCCTCCAGCTTTGGAGTCCTCAGCACAAGAAGGACATGGACCTGTTGGAGCGGGTCCAGGGGAAGCCAAGAAGATAATCAGAGGGCTGGAGCCCCTCTGCTGTGAAGACAGGCTGAGAGAGCTGGGGGGGTTCAGCCTGGAGAAGAGAAGGCTCCGGGGAGACCTTAGAGACCCTTCCAGTCCCTAAAGGGGCTCTGGGAAAGCTGGGGAGGGACTCTGGATCAGGGAGGGGAGCCATGGGATGAGGGGGAATGGTTTTAAACTGCAAGAGGGGAGATTTAGATGAGATCTGAGGAAGAAATTCTTTGCTGTGAGGGCGGTGAGCCCCTGGCCCAGGTTGCCCAGAGAAGCTGTGGCTGCCCCATCCCTGGAGGGGTTCAAGGCCAGGCTGGACGGGGCTTGGAGCAACCTGGTGTGGTGGGAGGTGTCCCTGCCCAGGGCAGGGGGGTGGAACTAGATGGTCTTTAGTGTCCCTTCCAACCCAAACTACTCCATAATTCTATAAAGACACACTTTGGGTAGCATGGCAGGGCCCAGCCCTGCCTTGTGCTGGTGGGGATGGCTGTGGCCACCACAGCATTCTCAGCGGCCCAGCCAGTGGAGCGGGGCTGTGGGGGCAGCCCGCAGCCAGGTGTTCTGGCTCTGTTAATGGGTTTAATAAGACATTCCCTCTGCCTGGACCGCTATCCCGAGACCACCGTGGCTGCAACAGCCCTGCCTCTCCCTCAGGGGGGGCTTCTGTGATACCGATGTGAGTAATATCTGGGTGTTTTGGGAGGGTTTTTGGGGATTTGGCGCCTTGGAGGCACCGTGACCAGCAGAGAGAAAGTGGTTTCCCCAAACTTTGCAGAAGCTGTGGCTGCAATGAGCTCGGCTCATCCGGCAGATGCTGCTCGTGCCTTTAGGTTGGCAGGTCCTGGCTTTGTACGGCCCGGCCACACGCTTGGGGTCAAACTTAATCCAGATTAAGAGACAATCCATCAGATTGGCAGCGGCCAGTGTGTAGTTTCTCCTGCGGGTTAGGATGGGGTGCATTTTCCCAACTAATTTCCTCCTGATGCTGGCACCGGGTACCTCGGGATGATCCCCATCCTGCCTGCTGGAGCTACTCAGCTCCTGGTCTGTCTTTCCCGGTCTCCTGTTTGCCGTGGACACGGGGTGGGGGGGTGCATGGAGTAGATGTTCCCTGATGCCCCCAGGCAGCAGCAGGAGCCACCCTCTGGGTTTCTCCCTGGTCTGTGAGCAGAAAGAGAAGGGTTGTTAGCGTCGGGTGGGCCCTGTGGGGGGCAAGCAGGGTGAAGCGGCTGTGTGTGGTCAGCGGGTGGGGTGGCAGTGGGGAGGCCCCAGCCAGGCTGGGCGATGTGGGGTCACGCAGGTGGCCGTGAGTCCTTCAGGCTCCGCACAGGCTCAGCCGGCTTCCAGCTTTCTCCCATCTCTCCTCTCCAAACACCACCTTTGGAGGCTGCATCAGCTGGGGAGCTTTGGTGAAGGGGGAGGAGAGGAAAAAAAACCCAAAACACAGATGCTTCAGCTGAAACAGCTGCCCATCACCCTTCCTGTGTTGCAGGGTGTGAGCTCGTGCTGCAGGATGAAGTCCCATGGGAATTAAGGAAGGCAAAGCAGAGGAAAAGCAGGTAAAATGGTCTCGGGGGGCTCCTTTGTGGGGAAGGCTGGGGGAGCTGTGCTAGCTCCAGCGTTGGAGAGGGAAGTGGTGACCTGGTGTTACTTGGGCAGCTGAGGGTGGTTAAGTGGCAACACCCACAAGACCCCATCACCTTCTGAAGTGGTTTGGGCTCTCAGGTGTGGGGGGGTGGAGCTGGGGGAAGGATGGGGGTGTGTTGGGCTGGAGTCTCTGCTGGTCCCCATCCCAAGCAGCAGGACGAGAGGTGAGCTAAACAAACCGTAGTTGTTGAATTTTCCCTTTCTGAAGGGAGTTGGGGGGGGGGGGGGGGGAAGGGGCGTTTGTGGCAGTAGCTGCGGTGATGTTGCCTTGGGCTGGGGGTTTCCTGGGCAGAAGTGGGCTGCATGGTCAGCTGGGGGGCGGGAGCTGGTTTCTGAGGCTCCCTGGGAGCAGGGAGAGTTCCTGGGTGGGAGAGGTGGCTGCGCTGTGGTGTATCCCACCCAGCAGGGTGTCCTCGGGCTGCAGTGCCACTGTCACAGCAAGCCCGGGGACCCCCAGGCCAGGTACCTCCCCAGGAGCTGGCAAACACGTGCCTTCTGGAAAACAGCAGGACCCAGGTGCTGCAGGACCTGTGGGGGGGGTGGGGGGGGGCGGCAAAAGGATTGTCCTGGGCTCAGCCAAGAACAAATGGCTACTTGGAGAAGCGTCCAAAATAAGAAATTTAGAGCAGGGAGTGAAACCCTGCAAGCGTCCTCTGCCAGCTGGGGTGTTTCTGTGCCCTAGGTACAAAACCAGGAGGATGACGCTTGTCGCGTGGTGGCAACGGGAGAAGGTGCTTGGCTCTCGGGGTGGCAGGACAGGCTGTCCCTGCCGTGGGTGGCTGAATATTGCAGGTGGCACCAGCCTTTGGTTGCACAGGAGGGGCCCTCAGGACATGTGTCACGCTCAGGACCTGTGCTTGGGTCTCTGGGACTCTAGGTCTGTGCTGTGGCTGGTGAGATACGTCTGTAACGCGTTTAGGGCTTGCACTTTGTGGGCACGGAGAACTCCTACAGACCCTGTAGGACAACGTCGTGTTGGGAGATGTGGGGAGGAGGGTACCTTTTACCTCCCGAACTTCTGACTCCACCCCAAAGCAGGCTGTGAGAAGGTCCCTTTGAGGACCTGGAAGAGGTCCATAGCCGCCCAGCGGGTGGCTGTTATCTCCAGCTCCCTCCTCCCACGGCAGATCCTGTGGCTTGTGCTTTGCAGGAGCAGCCGCGCTGGTATCCTTTGGGAAGCGCAGGTGCCTTCCCATGCACTGCGTCATCAGTAAATTTAAACCACCGTTCCTGCATACCGTGTGTAATTCTCTTTAGTAGTAACTAGAGGCGTCCAGGCTTCAGAAACGTGCTCGCCATCTACGACACCCCACGCCGGCGGTGATCTAATTAACCAGCTCCTTGGGCCCTTGCCGTGGGGCGCGTGGGACCGGGCCTCTTTATTCCCCCCTTCTTCCAGCTCTGAATGACTCCCAAGTTTCCTCCTGCTTTTTCCCTTAATGAGTTGCGCTGTGCCGGGACAGACCTCTCGCTTGAAAGAGTCTAATTGCTGGAGTAAGGATGAAATAGCCATTAGAGTCTTTGCTACTAATTAATTATTGCCTGTCGCTGCTGAGAGGTGGAAGGGCACAATTGCAATGTAACAGGCTTAGTGGTGCCAAATAACTCCTGTTTACCGCTACGGGGACCTGAGGGCTGGTGGTTACTTGCTGCTTGTCGCGTTGGTCTTCTGGGGACTTGGGGGAGGGCTAAGCCCCCTTGTCTGTGTTACACCTTTTTTTTTTTTTTTTTTTTTGGCAAATTCTTGTGGTTTCTTGCTCATCCTGAGCGTTTTTCGTTGGTTTAAAACGGATGGCGTCTCCCTTACCAGTCCAACCTGGCGCTCTAGGAGATATCAAAGAACTAATTAACCTGCCAGATTGCTGAACAGCATTACAAAAAGATTTCTTGTAACTAAATATGGGACGTATCTGCTGCCGACTCCGCTCGTTTTTAATTTAGAAAAGGTGGAAAGCTGGTGGGGAAAAGAGGAGAAGTCCGCGTGTCCAACTCGGGGATTGATGGTTGACAACCAAGCGGCGGTGATTTACGGCTGGGTAATTTTCCAGCTGCCGTAGTTTGTGTTAGCGCAAATGAGAATTGATGGCAGTTGGAGTTAATAGCCGATGCGGCGAGGAGCTGGCACATGCTGGCTTTGATCTTCTCTGCCACGGGAGCTGCTGCTTCTCAAACCACCCAGGCTCGTCTGCCGAAACCCGGAGGAGGGCGCGGATGCCTGGGAGAATGGGGGAAGGTGCCAATGGATGGGGACAGGCCCTGGAGAGGGCTGGGAGCTGGGCAGCGCTGTGGGAGCAGAGCCCAGCCCATGTCTGGGATGGCTGGGAGGAAATTTGGATTTCTCTCTTTGTTCCCCCTTTTCAACGCCTTGCTCCTCTGCTTGTCAGGGCACCCCAAACTCTGTCTGCGCTGTGCCCAGCCTTAAACACAGAATCCTAGAATGTGTTGGGTTGGAAGGGACCTCTCAAGGCCATCTAGTCCCACCCCCTGCAGTGAGCAGGGACATCTTCAACTAGAGCAGGTCGCTCAGAGCCTCATCCAGCCTGGCCTTGGATGTCTCCAGGGATGGGGCCTCCACCCCCTCTCTGGGCAACCTGGGCCAGTGTCTCACCACCCTCAGTGGAAAGAACTTCTTCCTAATGTCATCTCATGCTGCTCCTCCAAGCACTGATAAAACAGCCAAGGACAGTATCGCCTACCAAGGTGTGATGGGCCGTGCCACCAGGCATCATGATGATGCTGAGAGTACTGGTGTGCTGAGTTCCTACCTTCAAACTGCAAAACATCTCTATCTGCAGGAGGCCATGGGCTAGGTAGCTAGGGCCACACCACAAAACTGAATGAGAATTACTCCTGAGGTGATAGGAGCCAAGAGGGATACACCAGTGAAATACCCCAAAGGAATTAAGGGATGTTCCTCTAGGAAGGTGACGCGGCCAACAGCATGGCTGAGGTGCTACAGCATGGGCAACAAACAGGAGGAGCTGGAAGGCACCGTGCTGCTAGAAAGCTCTGACCTGGGTGCCATTGCTGAAACCTGGTGGGACAAATCCCATGACTGGAGTGCGGCTGTCGATGGCTCCAGGCTGTTTGGAAGGGGCAGGTGAGGAAGGAGCGGTGGGGGTGTTGCCAGGGTGTTTGAGCATGATTAAAAAAAAACCCAGGAGGTTTCCCCTCCTCTCCTTTGCTGATGACATTTGGGAACCCTCTACCCAGCCCAGTCTCCATCGTGCTCCTCTCCAGAGGGATACAGAGGCTGGGGCAGGAGCATCGTTCCTGTGGGGCAGGAGCAGGGCTGGTCCCAAGGTGACCGGAGCAGGGTGTCAGCGTGGCGGTGGGGGCAGGACCGCTGCTGGCACCATGGTGGTGGCCACCCTGCGTGCACAGGGCTTGCCTGGTCTCAGGGAGATGCCAGTGGCCGTCGGAGCAGTGGAGAGGGGTTAGTGGAGCAGTAACGTGGTGCACGGAGAGAACTTTCACCCAACACGAGGACTCCTGGGGCTGCCCCGTGCCAGAGCATCCCCAGCAGCAGCCCGGCCCCAGGCTTGTGCAGACGCGTCGGTGTGTCCCCAAACCAGGCGTTACGCTCTCTATGAGGCCTGTCTGATTTTTCGCTGAGTTACTCTCTCAGCTCTAGGGGTGATAGAAAGAGGGTTGTATTCCAATGTGGTGTGTTTGCAATAATTAAGGGGGATATTAAGACAATTGCTGGCAAAGTGCATTGCTTGGAGCATAAATACTCTTTGTTTTAAGGTTTTCCCCAATGTCAAAGTTCTTCAGCGGCTTCCCATCAGGAAATATAACACACGCCAGTCTCTGACAAGCGGCAGAGAGGGACACGTAGCCTAGCGGGAAGTGTCTAAAATATTGAAATATACATTATTTACCTCCGGAGTTGACTCTCTGAATGTTTCTTGCCACGGTACCTGGCTAATTATCATGTTATCAAAGGAGCGTGCAAACCTGTAAGCCTCGGCGTTTGGAGTGGTTTGACAGATAAGCCTTCCTGATGGAAATAAATGTAACGTCGCTGTTATCAGTCTGGTTCGCTTTTGGATTTTGAATTACCTTTTTTCTTTTTTTAAAAAAAAAAACAACCCACCCTAATAGTCTGTTTTATGTAAACCGCTCAGAGATTAGGAGTTGATTTCAAAGATCATCCGCCATAAAGTCTCTTGATCATATTTTATGGTTCCTGTGACTCCCGGGTGTAATCTTGTATCCCTGGGATATTCATGACATGTTCGCCTAATTCCCCACGGTAGCTAATCTCACTTCTGTACCTTAAAAAAAAAAAAAAAATAAAAAAAATTAAAATATCTTTAAAGCAGGACTGGTAAAAAGGCAACTTTACAGCCAATCTTCAGCTCCAATTGCTCCTGCTGGGGAAGTCATAATGATGAATTTATGACATAATTTCTGCGGCAACATGCTGGGATTTCATAAATGGGGATGGTGATTATAGAGCAGGATCAGGTGAAGCTGGATTGTGATGGAAAAAGCCCCAATTCAAATGCAAATTGTTCAATAATGGCATAGGGGATACCAGAAATTACTGGCAATTTATTTTATTTGGGTTAAGCTCCTCATTCAGTCTTCTCCAGTTGGAAAGTCACTCTTTTTAAGGACGTGAGCGGAAGAAACAGCTGGAAAACATATCTTTTCCCCTCTCAAGAGAACAAAATTGTCCTAATTTAATAATAATTAATCAGTGTAATTAGTAACAATGTTCTGTATTTCTATGGTTCCTCCTAGCCAAGACTCTCCAAGAGCTTCACAAACCCAAATTGATTCCATCTTCCCCCTCCCTGCAGCAGAACCCCATCGTTTACCCCATTTTCTGGCGGCGTGTGGGCCAGGAAAATCATTTTAACCAGGGTAAATGATTTGGCCAAGGTCAGACGAGGAGCCGAAGTCGGGACAGATCTGCGTTTCAAAGATCAGCCTCTACCCTGTTGGGTTTTGGCTGCGGGACAGAGTGTGCAGCTATTTCTTGGCCAGTTGAGTGGTGACCACCCAGTTCCAGCCTCAGAATAAAGCTGGCAGTTTTCTGGTGTCCAGCACAAGGAGTTGAGAGTGAGAACAAGCCCCAGGGGCATGTATCGGTGGTGAAACCAGCAAAAATTGGCTTTTCGTTACTTATTCCCATTGAAATTGGAAGCGAGTTGTTTTGGTTTTGCGGTTTTCTTTTCCTTCTTTTTTTTTTTTTTTTCTCCCCCTTTTCTCCAAATCGCTTGGAATTTAAACTGTTTAGCCGAGGATTAAACTAATTGCTTCTGTAAAATGCTGTTCCCACACCATCTAGTGTACATCTGTTAACTGGGGAGGGATAACTGAACCAGTTGCCAGATGGCCTCTTGGATTTGGGTGGCCGGGAGCCAAGGAGCTGCCAGTTGGCGGTTTGCGGGGTTCTAGCAAAGAAGTCACGCTACGTGCGCATCCCCCTCGCTTACTCTTCTCCCCCTTAATGAAGACGTTCTCTAATGCAATAAAGCCGCCGTTAGCCCCCTCCTCGCGCTCTCCCCTCCCCAAAAAAGGGCGAGTTTATAAGTCAGATTTGTCGGACCGAAGCTGGCTTTTCCAGGAGCTGGGGTTCTCCACACGCTATGTCTGCGAAGGCGCTTTCTCGAGTACGGGAGTCGCTCAGTTCCGTGCCCACCAGCTGCCTCTTTCCCTGCGGCCGTGGAAAGGGGTTTCACCTGTGCTCCTAGCGACTCATTTGACTTCAGCTTCTTCGCCTTGATTATTGAATGACGTGTCCGTAACGCACACCGGCTCACACCACGCTGTACCGTTTTGATAAACTCCAACCTGAGGGCGAGATGCTGTGCTTTGTATTTAAAAAAATGTGCAGAATTTACTGGGTCTTGGAGGAGGACACAGCTCTACCCTGTTAGGTCAGACTCCAAATACCTGAAGGGGCTCCAGGAAAGCTGGGGAGGGGCTGTTGGCAAGGGCATGCAGCGACAGGACGAGGGGCAACGGTTTAAACTAGAGCAGGGTGGGTTTAGATGAGACATGAGGAAGAAGTTCTTTCCACTGAGGGTGGTGAGACACTGGCCCAGGTTGCCCAGAGAGGTGGTGGAGGCCCCATCCCTGGAGACATCCAAGGCCAGGCTGGATGAGGCTCTGAGCGACCTGATCTAGTTGAAGATGTCCCTGGTCACTGCAGGGGGTGGGACTAGATGGCCTTGAGAGGTCCCTTCCCACCCAACACATTCTATGATTCTATGAACAATGGGTCCGTAGTAGGGTAGCACCTGCCCAAAACTCGGAGCATCTTTCCCAAGGCTGTGCCAGTGCTTGGGATCCTCAGAGGTGACAACCAGGTGGTGTGTTTTGCATGGGACTGCTGATGGGGGACAGCCGTGGCATCTAGAACCCGGCCTGGGCCTTGCTTCGTTTCTCTGGTGCTAGGCAGGGGTGGGAATTGCATGTGGTGGGTGGTAGAGTCACGTCCAGGTGTGGGAAAGCCACGGCCCAGGCTGGTTTGGAGCGGGAAGGGGCACCCCATGCTGCTGGTGGAGTACAGAGGAGGCAGAGAGCAGTACTGGAGCTGGCGGCCAGCTTGGCCTGAATTCCTACTTTGTGCTGGTGAGGTTTCTCTTCAGGGCACGTGTCTTTGATAGCCACGAGAAGCTATTGTAGGAAAGGACAGAGCTGGGAGCAAATCCAGGTTTACGGCAGCGTTTTCTTTTTGGCAGAGAGTGGATTTACTGAGAAATATTAGGCTTACGTGACTTACACTCAATGCGGCAGCATAAATACTTTGCTGGATCCCCTGTGGTGTCAGTGCTTCCTGAGCCATGGTGCCGCTACTCTCCCACCTGGGCCGGAGCTTGCAGGCAGTAACGTGCACGTGGATGTCCAGGTGAAACGCCGCTCGGTAAAAATAACCAACAAAATCACTTGGAGGTGACGATACAACCAAATTCAACTGTTCTTGACAGCCGGAGCCTCATCCAGAGCCTTCTGTAGCCTGTGGGAAGATTCCCACTCAAGCGGGTGGATTCGGAGGTGGAAATTTCCTGCGTCTGGGGGGGTTTATCTGCACGCCTCGGCACGGGCTGCGGTGCCCATGGCTGTCTCGATGGGTTGTGGAGTGGAAACCACCTACCTTGAGAGGAGTTAATGACAATGGGGCTTTCTTCTAGTTGAGGGGATTTGGGGTGGTGTAATGTGGAACTCTTCCCCCCCCCACCCCGCCATCTTACACCACGAACCCTTTCCTTCCTGGCTTGATGAGCTCGCTGGCTTGAACGCTGCAGCTCTTACAGAGCTCTCCTCGGAGGTGGACCCCAGCATGAGGGGAACTCAAAGGAAGGGGAATTTATGGCTTCACTTTTTAAAAAAAACCACTTTGGCAGCTGAGAACCTGGTGTTTGGTTCACTGTCAGAAAGGTGGTGGACGTGGACAGGTTCCAGCTGAAACCATTTGTCGGGGGGAAGTCAAGTCAGCAATGGCTTCCTCTCCCTTCTGTAAGTGAGATGGAACGACAGCACCCCCAAACCTGGGGTCGGACCATGGGGCTGCGCTCCCCTCCCACCCCAGCCTCTGACCTGATCCAGCAGCAGACCCTTGCTCTCTCCTGGCGTTATGAGAGGAAGCTCAGCTTGACGAGGACGTTGGGGTCTTAGGCTTTGGGGGACGATTTACCACCTTGCAGGGGCCCGTGCGCACGGGGTCTGTGGGACTTCCCTCTCGGCTGTGCATGAGTGATTCCCTCCCACGCCTGGGGCAGGCGATGGGGCCTTCTCTGACGGCAGGGCAGCATGGATGGAAGTGGTGGTTGCACCTCTGGGTCTGCATCGCCTGGAGGGTGATGGAGCCTACTTCCATTCATTTCTGGAAAATAATTCTTTTTCTTAACTGTTAGAGTTAAAAACTACTTTCCAAAGTCAATGATTGAGAACTCATGGAGTTTTTCTGCTGTGCAACATAAAGCAAATAACACAAAGGCGAATGAATCTTGCCCTCTGACATACCCCGTGCTCTTCTCCACCCAGGATGGACTGAACCCTTTGGCTCCGTTAATGATGGTGTTAAATGGACTGCTTAGCAGTTGCTGTTTATTTGAGAGGTGAATTTATTTCTTTCTCTTAAAAGGAGGAGTTTGGCAAGGGACAGAAGTGGTGTGTGCCCCCGCTGTTGGCCTTGCACAGCTTGCAAACTTCCCCAGGGTGGGGAATCTCCTGCCATTGCAAAGCAGTGGCTGTCGCCAGATGTGGTCTGTGCCGATGGGGAGAGCTGAGACCCTGTCTGTGGGGAGCTGGGAGCTGCCCTGGGCACGGGGAGGTCAAAATCCCCTTTACTCTGTGCCTGGAGAGATGCTTGGGAGGACCACGAAGATGATCCGAGGGCTGGAGCCCCTCTGCTGTGAGGACAGGCTGAGAGAGTTGGGGGGGTTCAGCCTGGAGAAGAGAAGGCTCCGGGGAGACCTTGGAGCCCCTTCCAGTCCCTGAAGGGGGCTACAGGAAGGATGGGGAGGGGCTGTTGGCAAGGGCATGTAGCGACAGGACGAGGGGCAATGGTTTAAACTAGAGCAGGGTGGGTTTAGATGAGACATGAGGAAGAAGTTCTTTCCACTGAGGGTGGTGAGACACTGGCCCAGGTTGCCCAGAGAGGGGGTGGAGGCCCCATCCCTGGAGACATCCAAGGCCAGGCTGGATGAGGCTCTGAGCAACCTGATCTAGTTGAAGATGTCCCTGCTCACTGCAGGGGGGTTGGACTAGAGGGCCTTGAGAGGTCCCTTCCAACCCAACATATTCTGTGATTCTATGAAGTTGTGTCCAACCTTTGGTGGGGCAATGCTTGTGTGGGGGCTCTCTGGGGACGTGGCATCGCTTGGTGAACGTTTGCAGAGCTCCTGGTGGAAGCAGGGCTGGGATCTGCCAGGAGCCCTGCGTGGGCATGGACAACAGCCCTGGCCCCAGGGAGCTTTCTCCCGGTGGCACGCTCCTGGCGAGCCCGTGCTTCTCCCGCGGCACGCCAGCCCGGCGTGGGCAGGGGCTGCCTGCCATGAGCATAGCACACAGCTATATACGGACCTGTCTGTGCCGCCGTTCAAACCCCCACCCTTTTGTTCCTCCTCTGGAGGAACGGGGACAATCCCTGCCAAAGCGCCGTTCCCTGGAGGAATGACACCCTGTCCTGGGGGCCCCGTGCCAGAAGCAGGCAGCTGCCTGTGCTGCTCCCTGCCAGGCAGAGCCTCCGGAGATGTGGGGCATCCGTGTCTTTTCCTTTTGCTCCAGCTTCAGGGTGAAATGCCTTCTAGGAAAAAAATATGCCTGAACGCTTGGGCTTTGGGCAGGGACCTAGGGAGGAGAGGGGTCTCTGGTGGATATTTGTTATCATCTTGGGATGCTCCTGCTCCGCTTGAGCTCCTTGATCTTCCCCAGCCCCGGGAGTACCACGGAGACGGCTTATGGATGCAACCACCACCATTGTCCATGTGTTGCAGGCTTCCCTCCCCAGCAGCCCCGCACGGCGCTGGATCTGTCGCTGGAGCTCTGGCCAGCTCATGGTTTATGCAGTCAATGACGCAGCTTCACGGCGAGGAAATAAATAAAATTTTAAAAAGAGGCATTTCTCTTCCTGGCAGAAGCCTGGGAGGCTGGGGATGCCTTGACACCCCCTTTGCCTGTGTTTCCAGAGGTGTTTTGCTGAGCAGGGGGTCCCACAGGAGGAGTAAGTAGCGGTCGGGACTGGACGCAGGAGAGCTGTTGGGGCTGGGATCCCTCCTGCGGCTGCCAGGGCTGGGGACAGGCAGGAGAGCGCCGTTTCAGCTGGACTTTTCAGACATCCCAGCGAGGAAGGAAGGGTGTCGGATGGGTGCGTGATGGCGTTGGGGGGCAGATGATTTGAGTCGCTTGTCTTCTCCGCTGGCGGTGGGTCGGGGCTGGGCTGCGGGAGGAGCTGCCAGGTCAGACCCATCGCTGTCTGCAGCTCTCCTGGGACCACGCAGTGCCAGCCCTGCTCCCGGCCCTCCCGCTGAGCTCCACCTCGCCCCTTTGTCTTGCGCCTCCTCGGCTTCTCCCGCTCATGTCCGTGCAACACCGAGGGAGGACAAAATGAGCATGTGGCACTGCAAGAAGGAGGAGGCGGCGAATGGAAATTTGGGCTCAGAAGGGAGTTTTGTCTGCTGTCTACGTACGGGAACGTAGGTGATGCCTTGGGGCTGGGATTCCCAAGGAATATAAAGTAGAAAATGGCATGTTTTCTCGGGAGTGGAGAAAGCAAAGCAAAACATCCTGAGCAGGACCCACCAAGAGCGTAGTGTCGTTGCTTGGATGTTCGGGGCCCAGAGGCTGCCCTTGGAGCAATATTAGACATATCACCAAGTCAAGATACGTGGATGTACCAACTCTGTCAGTGCAGTCACGCTCTGCCCTGCCCATCCCCAAGGAGGTGGTGCATCTCCGTCCTTGGAAAATTTCTCTGTCCGGAGAAACAGAGGATGAAATGTAGAGCAAGCCTTTATGGCTGTTTTTAAGGATGAATCAAAGAGATAAAGGCAAACCGGGATGCTGAGAAGGTGCACATATGGAAGAAGCTCCTTTATTGAAATTACAGGCCCACAAATCCAGAAAAGCCTCGTGGGTTGGGTCTAAGAAGCTTACCAAAATCAGCACCTAATCAGCATGATCCCTCCTTGCCCGGGCTACGGGGAAACTGACCTTTAGAAACCTGGGTCTGGGATGAGAGTGGCAATCCCTGAGGCTGCGTGGTGGCACGCGAGGGGCCCCCGCTCCACGGGGCTGTGACACAGGGCAGAAGAGTGAAGGAAATGGTCAAGGGCAGAGGACAAACCCCAGCTCCTCCGAGTCCCAGTTTCCCGAGACAGCGCTGAGCTGCGATGCTTAGAGAGGGTCCTTTGGAAATGACTGATGGTGAAATGTCGGCTTTGGTTTCTGTACCCATTGGTTGCTTTTTTACCTGATCCAGAATCACAGAATGGTTTGGGTTGGAAGGGACCTCAAAGCTCACCCAGTGCCACCCCCTGCCCTGGGCAGGGACACCTCCCACCAGCCCAGGTTGCTCCAAGCCTCCTCCAGCCTGGCCTTGAACCCCTCCAGGGATGGGGCAGCCACAGCTTCTCTGGGCAGCCTGGGCCAGGGGCTCACCGCCCTCACAGCAAAGAATTTCTTCCTCAGATCTCATCTAAATCTCCCCTCTTCCAGTTGAAAACCGTTCCCCTTCGTCCCATGGCTCCCCTCCCTGCTCCAGAGTCCCTCCCCAGCTTTTCTGGAGCCCCTTTAGGGACTGGAAGGGGCTGGAAGGTCTCCCTGGAGCCTTCTCTTCTCCAGGCTGAACCCCCCCAGCTCCCTCAGCCTGTCCTCACAGCAGAGGTGGAGAAGCTCAGGTTTACCGTAGCCCTTGGGCAGAGAGGATCCTTGGAGGCTGCAAAAGCCATGGGCAGCTCGGAAAGACCAGCCTGGCTTTAGGATGGTACGTGGCTTTGCAGGGAGCCACCCTGCTGCGCCGAGTTGCGTCGCTCCTTCGCTCCTCCAAGCCGTTAACGTGCGAGGAAATTTGGGACAGCATCATTCAAAACTCCATGTCTTCCCCCTAATGGCCTCGATTTCCCCGAGCTCGTTTGGAACGTGTCTGGGGGTCGGATGAGAAATGAAGCGGGATCAGGGCTAGCCTGAGGGAAGCTCCCATTTACGTGCACTTCTCTCTTTCCAAAAAGAGGTCTCCAGCAGATGCGTGTGCAGCAGAGAGTGGTCTGGGCAAAGAACGCGCCCTCAAAGCAATTCCAGTTCTGTCTTGGGGATGTGCCTTGCGTTTCACACAGCCTGAACTCGGTCCAATACGCTCTGCATGTTCGATTATGGCTTCGCGAGCACGTTCAAACGCGGGACTAGCATTAGTAGGCACTCGCGCTTCAATTTATGCTAAAAGCCAACAGATGGGGAAAGTAAATGCCAGGAACCCAGGCCCCGATCAGGTGGCTGGAGCTGTGCTCATACTGTATTTAGACAATAGGCCGTATTGCATATTTGGAGGCTGATCTTGTGAAAATGAAACCCTGCTGGTGCTAACCCACAGAGGCTTTGCACACTGGGAAAACGGCCAAATTCCGCTGGAAAATGGTGAACCTCCAGCTGGGGGAATTAATGAAAATTCACTTTTGCCAAAGAGCAGAGTTTCATCTTTTTTTGCACGACAAAGATTGGTTCTGGCTGGCGGAGATTCCCTCTCTCCTGCCACCCCACTTCGCACACACGCAGGAGGAAACATGTGGCAGTCAAATACCCAAAACTGCTGCAAGGGAGCGCGAGTAATTCGTTCCCCGTATCTGCTAGGGCTAAGGCAAGAAGTTGGGACCTTGGGCTGCAGTAGCAATGGGTAGGCTTCGTGCTCAGAAACCCTTCCTAGATGGAAGGAGTCGCCAGGGATGGGGTTGCCCAGGGCATCTGCGGCACCGGAGGGTTTGGGAACAGCACAGCGAGTGTGTTTGCAGACGTGCAGGCTTACACAATCTGTCTTGAAGTGGGGGAACGGAGTAGGGCGTCTCTTCTAGCTCCATTTCCCATGATTTCTGACACCTGCTCCTCAAGGTATTGGGCAGCTTGGGCTCAGTTGGTGGAAGAGATGGCCGGTTGCACGGCTCTCCTGCGTCTAGCGCTGGCCTTGTCCTGGAGTTTCCTTGCTTTCTGGAAAGCTTTGTAGTGGTTTGGCTGTTCATCGGTTGAATCTGGCTTCACTGGGACACTTCCCTAACTCTTTTTCTTTGTCCAAAGTGAGACCAGGCTTTTCCTCTTTGTACCAGCGGTGTAGGCGAGCTCCCAAAAATCCCCTGCTCCGTCCTATCCCCTTGCCCAGGCTGACTTCAAGCAGACAAAGTTCACAAACAACGTGTGCTTGAGGCAAGATGTCTAGAGGGCAACACCTCCTCAGGCCTCCACAGGTCGAGACTTCCAGGGAATTTTGGCCTAGATAATTTTCGGGACCAGTTTTCTCAAGTTTTCTTGTCCAATTTCCAACACCTGGTTTCCGAGGTGGGTGTGCGGTTCCCCTCCTCGCTATCTCAGCTCCTCTTCTTCCCCGGCACAGACCCAATCTCTGCTGGTGGCACAGGTGAGATAACCGACAACCTCATACCGACACCGATCCAGGCAGTATTTCAGTTTTTAAAGCGCAGCAAAGAGCGTTTCACGGATTTTGCGCTTCTAGCGGAGCTGTCTGCCTGTTTCTGAGCAGAAACCTCATCCTTGTAAAGCCTCGTGCTGTTTTCTTCAGTAGCTCGGTGGTTCAGTTCCTTGACAGTATCTCTTAGCCAAACTGCCTGATAATCACAAATGGAATAAGCGAGAAGGCCAGTTTATCTCCAAATGCAGTAATTTGGACTAGATGACCTTCAAAGGTCCCTTCCAACCCAACTCATTCTATGGTTCTGTGTTGCTGTGGTGGACCTCGCTGCCCTGCCGAAGGAGAACGGGCAGCAGAGTGAGCTGGGTGCCGCTGCATTGAGGAGGGCTGGTTTTCCTCTTGAAATCCAGCCTTTGACCTTCCCACTGGATTTTAGCTTATGATGGGGGGGAAAGGGGGAAATTCAGGATCTTTTGTCGTTTCTAACGTGAAGGGGAACAAAATGATCTGGGATGGCTGATGGCCAGTCTGTCTTGGAGGACCTACAACGGGTTGTGTTTAGGGAAGTCTGTCTAACTTTAAAAGAAAAACAACATCTGGGCCTAAACTTTTAACCTCCTTGAAAAATATTGCTGGGCTCCCTGAAAAAGAACCTGCAGAGGGGTTTCTTTTCTTTAGGAAAAGGCACATCGCCGTGCTGTTGTAGCTGGGGTAAAAGAATGAATTGCTTCTCGTGCAGGTACGTAATCATTGCCCGCTCCTTGCATGGCTCCAGCAGATTAGTTGGCGCAGCTACATGGTTTTTTGCCTGCTGTAATTTAAGTCTGTTGGCTCCTCTTAAAAGCCAAAGGCTGGGGACTTCTGGCAAGTGATGGAAAGGACTTTTTGGAGCCTGGTGCCCATTGGCGCGTGGAGAAACGGAGGATGGGTGCAGCATCCTTGGGTCATCAGGGTTGTCCAGGTTGGGATCTCCTTCTGCACGGAAGAGGCTTCCGAGCTGCCAGCTGGGGTGGCCTGGGTGGATGTACAGCACCTCGCCCTGGGGTTCCCTTGCGGGTCCCTGGACAGGGAGGGCTTTTCTGGGGTCATGGTGTGTGCCCAGCCCCGACCCTGGTCCCCCGGGGGCTGGCACCCCGCTTACAACCCTTTGGAACCATCTCCCCATGTCTGGCAAATGTGGGCTGTAGGGGGAGATGAGAACATCTTTAACCACCCGGGAGAGATTTGGGTCGTGCTTACGACTTGGAATGTTTACTTGATGAAGGGTGAATTGATGCGGTGTCCCCCGCCCCTGCCCCCTCGCAGCCCTTGGGAACCACTTGTGAAATGAATAGCAATTGTTCTCTGCTCAATTAGTCATATATAAGTAAATGCCTCGTGGTGGCCCTCCCCAGAATGGTGCGTAATTGATGCATTTCACCGACGGTTACGCCAGAAGGATCTCACTTTCTTTGCATGGCAAAAGATGGGGAAAAGATACGATGACGGCGGCGTTGTCCTCGGCCTCCGGAGAGGAAGCGTGGGGATGCTGTACGGGATGCTATTGAGCCCAGCGCGGTGCTCTCGAAACATATTGAGCTTATTAGAAGTGCATGTTGACTCCGGGACTTCAGTCTGACTGCGTGGCAAAACAGTTAGGCCAAGGAATATGTGATAATGTTTTTTATAAATGTGATAATTAGATAAAAGGAGGGGGAGTTGGAGTTTAGACTCGAAGACACTAATTAAATTCACATTGACAAATCAACATATTGGTCTCATATGGATTAAAGCAGCCCTGAAATGCTTCTTTTGTTTAGATTACGCTAATTAAATTCACACATTTTGCCAATCCACAACAGTTACCTTGAAACGCAGAAGGCTGAAGCTTCGACATGCGTGCCGGTGAACGTGCCGAAGCCGGAGCGTTTTCACAGGGCTAATTGCTGGGAATTTTAAGAAATTTTGGGGCTAAGGGCTGGGAAATTTTTATACCCTCGCAACTGAATGCTGTCAGAACGATGCATGCTTTTACTTAAACGCTGAGTGCTTAACTGCAGTTTTAAATTATGCTCAGTGATGAGGTAATAAAGTATTTCAGTAAATATGTCTCGGAGGAGAACTTGGGGAGGAAAAAAACACATCTATTCCCAGTAGCCAGTCTGTTCAGGTCAGTATTTAAAAACCCTAGGTCAGCCGTCGGAGAATTACGGCCTGCTGCTGGCAATATTTTTGGAAGTTAAGACTTCATAAATATCTCAACTACTCGATGCAGGGCTGCCCCACCGCAGCCGCCGCCGAGCAAAAGCCAGGGAATAGGAGTTCAAAAAGGGGGGGGGGGGGGAAGCTAATATTTGTGTGTTTGGTAGTGAGTTTCTATTGGGTTAAATCTTGAAAACCAAACTCACCGATGTGCTCATCGCCCAGAAATGGGAGAGGTGGTATCAACCCCGCGTTGAAGCTGCGGGTGACCCCGGTCCCCGCAGGGCAGGGAGGTGCCTCGGGAAGATGCTTTTAGGGTGGCAGGTCGCCTTTGGACCCCCCCCCGCCCCCCCAGCTGGAGGGGACCCCAGCAGCATCACGGGGTTGTGTTTCGTGCTGAACAATCCGGACGAAGCCCGTCTTTCATCTTTTAAGGACAAAAAAATCCCAGCGCAACCGTTCCTGCCTCATCTCCAAAGCCTGAGGTGCAAGACCCCCCACATCCCCGCGATAGTCCTGAGTCATCACCATCATTAGCGAAATATTCTATTTTCTGTCAGTAAACACAATTTAAGCACTTAGCAGTTAAGCTTCTTAAGATTCATAGCTGATGAGGGAGCAATTAGGACAGGATTTTAATGAATACACACAAACTGGGGGGGTTCCTGCCGGGGGAAAGGAGAGGTTCAAGCTCGATCTGGAAAAATGTTCAGGCACACGGCAGTAAAACATACTTAAATGGTAACTCTTTACTTTGGGGCTAATTATACTAATCTTTGCCATGTTCTCTGGTTAAAATCTGGCTGTCAAACAGGCAGCTGGCCCTGTAGCTGTCCGAGTTGGGGGTGTGTGTGTGGGGGGGTGTGTGTGTGTGTTCCACTGCAAGCGGAGCTGCGCTATCGCAATAATTTACTCTATTTCCCTGGTTAGAGGAACACTTTTTGTCTGTCTTCTGTCTGTCAAGCCGGAAGGTTTGCTAGTTGAGGGTTTGGTCGCTAGTCCAAGGAGGGATTTGGGTTTTATTTCAATACAGGCCGGGCTTTAAGCGTTTCCAGCCGCAGGTGGAAGGTGGGGGCGTGTGGGAAAGCCAAGGCAAAGGGCTCTGCCGGGAGCAGGGGGGGCTGCGGGGGCTGCCAGGGCTTTTCACCGGCGGGTTTTCGTCTCGACTGTGTGCTCTTGTAGTTTTGTTGTGGTTTTTCTTGTTGTTTTGTTTTTTGTTTTTAAATTCAAAGCATCGAGATGCTGGCGCTACGTAAATGCAAATTTCCTTCCCTTCTGCCTGCCCTCGGCCGGGGCGCGGGTGAATCGCCGTTGCCAGGCTGGGGAGGGATACGGGCACGTGGGGATGGATGAGCATCGTGGGGAATGAAACCAGCGTCTCTGGAGCTCTGCTCTCCCTGCTCCAGTTTAAACAGCCGTGGGGGTGGCACTGTGCCCCGGGAGCCCTCCCAGCCCCGGCTTGGCTCATATCCGCAGGAGGCGAAGGGGATGGCGTGGTGGCTTTCCAGAGAGTGACCTTGAAGGTGGGCTGGAGTCCAACAACAAATCCATGTCCTCTTCAAACTCCTTTACAGATGTTAATTAATTAATCCTGCCTAATTTGATCTGTTTGTCAATGATTCGAGCTCGATCCTCGCCAGGCAGGTTTGGTTGCTGCTGCGTGGGTGAGGGCCAGCAGCGGCGAGGGCTGGCTCCCGGGAATTGCCTGATAACAGTCCTTGTTTTGGGGAGGAAATAATGGTTTATGGCAATACTGGGTTTCTGTCGTCTGTCTTCACCCCAGGTGGGATTTCTGGGTTGCTCCTGCCCTGCAGTCGGGATGCTGGTGCAGAGGCTGGGGCTTGCAGGGCGCCCGGTGGGGAGGTGGCACTGGGTCCCCGCGTTGGACCCAGCGGGGGACGGTCCCTGCGCACGGCTCTCGCTTCTCCGGGGTGGGTGAAAGTTTCTGTGTGAGCACTGAAAGCTCCTTAAAGCCTCCGGCTTTGTCCCTGCGCGCCGCGCGGCTGCTGCTGCTGCAGCTGCAGTTCTTGCTTAGCTCTGCTGGTGACAGTGTCGTCTGAGCAAAAACCCGCTGCGGCTCTCGAGGGGGGCGAAACGACGCGCTCGGTGCCCCTGTCCCAGCCCCGCCGGGATGGGGGGACCGCATCCCTGGGATGCAAGTGGCTGTGGACAGACGGATGGCAAGGGTGAGGGCCTGGGACGTGGGAGCAGGAGAGGAGGTTGATTTGGGATGGGAGGAAGCTGGTGAGGAGGAGGGATGAAGTGCAGGAGGCTGGGCTAAGTGTTGGCTAACTCTCCAGACACTCAAGCTAGCCAAAGTTCAGACTAATGCTGCAGTGAGCGGTTGAAAAATGCCCGTTGCCTCGGAGGGTGCTCAGGTCCTCAGCCCACGTCCAGTGGTGTCCCCGGGGAGCTGGGCTGGTTCAGACCTCTGATGGCAGGGACTTTTGTGGGGACGCACCAAGCAACCACCCAGAGATGGTCATACGATGGAAATTGGAGGTGGCAACTGGCCACGGCAGCTGCAGGTCTGGATGTCTGGAGCCATCCGAACTCTGGAGAGCACGAAAGCAGTTTTGGTTTTTCTGTTAGATCGCAGCAGGTACAGAGCCCTGTACAAAGGCATTTGGATGAGCCCGTGCCTTGCCGTGCCCGCCGACCTCAGCTGTGTCATTACATTGGCAGAGGATGTGTCGACTGCCGTGTCCCAGCCCGTAGCCCGTCTGTAGGAGCCTGAATTTCTCCACCACGAGCTGTGCTTTTGGGCCAGTGGTGGCCAGTGTCCTTGAGAGGAGAAACGCTCAGCTGTGTGTGAGGTGCATCAGAAAATTGCACGGTAAATGAAGCCAAGTGGAAACTTGGATGGGAAGGGATTAGTTGATGAGCTAAATAATTCCACACTGCCAGTCTCCCGTCACGTGAGCGTAATGAGCGGGTAATTCAGGTAATGAGCAGAAACCAAGGGCCCACCCTGCCTGTTGGTGGGCTGCAAGAGCAGAGGAGTCCTCGGGGCTCCGTCTGACCCTGGTGTCATTCAGGTTGTTGGTGTCACCTGGTGCTTCCAGACCTCTGGAAAACCAGCTGCTCTTAATTGTAACCTGCACCACCCCAGGGCAAGTGCCCCCTCCTTCTGATTACCCCCTGATTTTAAAAATAAAGAGCACCCACTGTTTGGTATGAGGATGACGGGCCTTGTTGCGCTTCCAACCTCTGCTGCTCTTGGTGAACTGCTCGCAGCTTGTGCGAACCTGGTGGCCGCGACGTCCCCAGGCTGCGTGGGGGCCAGGGATGCCACTTATTCCACAAGTCCCTGCTGGTGGAGAGGGGCTGGGCACGCTTCCATGCAAAACTCATTTTTCCTGGAGCTTTTCAGCTTCAATGTGGCTCTGGAGATAAGTTTTCCTACCCTAAAGGAGCCTGGCAGGTATCTCAGATGTCTTTGGGGGGGGCCCAGCAACTCTTTTTTGGGGGGGGCTTCTTGCAGGCTTCCAATCCCAAAGCTGTCCTTTCTTTTTCAAAACAAGCTATTCTCTGAGGCGGGGCGGGGGGAGAGACCAACGGAATAATTTGCTTAAGACTCAGATTCACAGCAGCAAGTAAGATATAATTGCACCCTTTGATCTTCAAAGATCTCATCCAGTGTCTGCTGAAGTCAGTGAAAGCCACTCTGTTTGACTTCAATGAACATTTTATAATATACAACTCGGAAACATCCTTCCATTTTATCTATACGTGTCTGCTGCCTCTCTGGTGAAAATAAACTTCAGCGTGTAAGTTTGGGCATTTTAACATAATTTTATGTGGCATGAAAGTGTTTCATATTTGAACATGAAAGGAATAAAATTTGTTTGCCCAGAAAAAACCACACAACCGCTATTAAAGAAGCGTGTGGCATCAAGCCCGGATCACTTAATGGGAGTTTATGCAACACTTGTAGCTGCATCAGCATTGCCGAAACAGGCGCTCGGTTGCTAACGAGCTGCCAGCCGAAGCAGCGATGCTGCCGTCTGAAAACCTGTCCGGTCCTCGGCATCTGCCTGTAAAAGAGCCGTGCAAGCCCAGAAAATTATCTTCGTTATGCCAGATTAATTCTGCGCGCAGGCCGGTGGTTTAGCCCGTTGTAAAACTGGAACTATCTCTATGTAAATGCACCAAATAATTATCTGAGATTTGCCTCTACGGTGGGGGTTTGGCGTTTCCCATCCTACGTACATCCTCAGCAGCAAATGTTACGGCCTAGTCCGGAGGGGAAGGTTTTAGCAGCGTGAGGAATTTGTAATAGAAATCAAATATTAGTACAAGCGAGATGATATCTTGCCCAAATGAGACTTGATTACATAATTAATCTTGATAGTTATACATGATTTTGTGTGCGTGTGATTTGAATACTGGATTAAAAAGTCACTGAGATGATTTGGTTTCTCGGGGAAATCCAGGCGAAAAGGTGGATTTAGCACCGAGCAAAATCTGCACGGGCTGTGGGATAAATTTGCAGGATTTTATCCTGCTTGGATGCTGACGGAGGCCTTTCCCTGCAGAAATCCCAGACTGGAGCTACCCACCGTCCAGGCCACACGCAGCAAAGCAGTTCAGCGGGTGCTCGGGCGCCCCGGCCACCGAGGGGAACTGAGCCCCTTGTGCTTTTGACAAACAGGAGCGGCTTTAATGATGCACTAATGATTGCCAGCATCATGGCGTCAATACATTTTCTTCAAACGTGTCATCACCTAATGATGACAGCTCTGCAGAGAGGGACCTGGGAGTCCTGATGGACCACAAGTTGCCCATGAGCCAGCAATGTGTCCTTGTGGCCAAGGTGGCCAATTTCACCCTGGGGGGCATCAAGCAGAGCGTGGCCAGCAGGTGGAGGGAGGTCATCCTCCCCCTCTGCTCTGCCCTGGGGAGGCCACAGCTGGAGCACTGGGTCCACTTCTGGGCTCTGCAGTTCAAGAAGGACAGGGAACTGCTGGAGGGCTATGAAGGGTCTGGAGGGCTATGAAGGGTCAAGAACTACTGGAGAGTCCAGTGGAAGGCTATGAAGATGATGAGGGGATGGAGCACCTCTCTGCTGAGGAAGAGCTGAGAGCCCTGGGGCTGTTCAGCCTGGAGAAGAGCAGACTGAGAGGGGATCTCATCAATGCTCAGCAATAGCTGACGGGTGGGTGTCAGGAGGATGGGGCCAGGCTCTTCTCAGTGGGCCCTGGGGACAGGACAAGGCGCAACGGGCACAAACTGGAACATGGAAAGTTCCATCTCAACATGAGGAGGAACTTCTTTGCTGTGAGGGTGGCAGAGCCCTGGCACAGGCTGCCCAGAGAGGTGGTGGAGTCTCCGTCTCTGGAGACATTCCAACCCCGCCTGGACGCGTCCCTGTGCCACCTGCTGTGGGTGACCCTGCTCTGGCAGGGGGTTGGACTGGATCATCTCCAGAGGTCCCTTCCAACCCATTCTGTGATTCTCTAATGGGACATACCCTTCTGTGCACGGCCATCGCTGCGGTACCATATCTTTTCTTCTTCCCAGGCTAGCTTGTGTCTCATCCTCTTCCTCTGCCATTATTGCTGCCTACACCCCTCTCTGTCTCGTAGCGTTTTTGGTCAGGGGAGCACCAGCCTGTGGTCCTGCTCCTGGGATGATGCACCCCATGGGGTGGGTGTTGTGGGAACATTCTCTCACCAATGTCGGTCTCTGCAAGCTCAGCCAGGGCCCCACCAGCAGGGAAACCGGAGCATCTCCAGCAGCAGAGATGTGTGTATTAAGGATCTGGCAGACTATATCCCAGACATTTCAAAGACCTAATATCTCATACTTGGGGTGTTTGACATCTGGTATATTTTTTTTTAATAGCCTTTTTATTACATATGTTTTTGTATGGACTAGTTGTAATGGGGGGCAAGTCCACTGTTTGGTCCTTTAGATTTACTTTTCAGTGGGATCGCTCTGGTTCTCCCACCTGCTTTTTGAACGTCATAGAGTGTGTTGGTCAGCAAAGCAGAGCATTGCAAGAAAAGGTAAATCCTGTAAAAAATCACTTGGCAGGCTGACTTTTTTTAATTTTTTTTTTTTTTTTAATTACAGCAGGATAGTTGTTACTCCTTGTGTCCCCTAGAGTCTGATAGGAATCTGCTGTGAATGGAGAAACAGCCTCTAGAGAGTCCTTGGCAAAGCAAACACGCGCCAGTGTTCAGTGCGTACGAGTGGAGTATGGTAGAACATAAGCAGCGATTGGAATAGGAATTACCAGCGTTTCTAAAGAGGCCAAGGTTTTGGACCATGTGAGTCCTAATCGTTATCACCACCTCTGAATTTTCACAGAATCACAGAATGGGTTTTGCTATTGAAGGTATCTGCTAACTGTTAATTTTGATGTAGAAATGGTATGAATTTAACTGTGTCCCTACCCCGGATGTGATGCAGCAACGCTTCGGAGAGCTGAGCCCGAGCCTTCCATGGGACCAAACTTTAAAAAGGTGACTGCAAGCAATTATTTTCGCTTGTTTTAAATCCCTGAGAGTTATTCCACTCTTTCCCCACTCTTTAAAACCCAAGACCGTCTCGGTGCATCCCACAGGGACGCTGTGCCCTCTGACAGCTCCCGCCTTGGGGACAGGTGCTGCGCACACGGTCACCCCACCAGAAAGGTGTGGGCAGGAGAGGGGATGTGGAAAACCCCAGAAGATAAAGAAAGCTGGTGAGAAACCGTGAGCATGGGCACTACAGGTCAGTGGTGGGGTACGTAGAGCTGAGTGGGATGGATTTGGTCCTTACCAAAGGTTTTGTGATTGGTGTTTTGGTTTTGCTGGTTTTGGATGAGAGATTGTTATCGCATGAGCTGGAGTCGGAGCAAGGCGAGAGGAGAGGACGGAGCAGCAGGCGCAGAGGGGACAGTGCTCGCCACGGTGTTGGAGATGAACGCAGCAGGGGAAGGAGCCTGTGTGGATGGAGTAGCTTGCAAAATTTAGGTGACTTCTGTAAAGCTTACTATTGTCACCACACGCGTCAGACTTCCTTATGTCAGGAGAAACCTTAGGAGCTGTTTGCAACCATGATGAGAGATGGAGATTGTGCCCGTTGGTGTCTCTGGTGTTGTATGTTAGGATCAGTTCAAGACACAGACACCCGATCCAGCATCGTAATAACCACAGAGTGTAAATGCCACCATGTTCCCAGGAATGCTTTTGAGCTCCTGCCATCGAAGATTGCCATAGGTGCAGCTGGGATCAACTGGACGTAGCTCAATTTTAATGGTGCAACAGTGACAACCAGTGGCCAGCTGGGCTAATCCGGGACAAGTGCCATCCCTCCAAACCAGGGCTGGGCACCCTGGGGTGCTCAGTCCCAGAGGGGGCCAGGGTCACTGTGGCACAGGTCTGCCCGAGTGGTGGGAGACCCCCCACTAGAGAGGCTCCTGAGAGCAGCAGGCTTTGACGTTTCCTTCTGCAGGGTCGGGATCCTGTGCTGCTAACAGGTGAAGCATCAGCGTAGTGGTTTTGGGCTGAATTTCTGGTGCCAGGTAAACAAGTGCTGTGACACAGTAAGAGGACAATGTTTGGTGTAGATGGTCACTGAGGGCAGAGCATGCCCCCCGTGCTTCAGGAAGAAGGGCTTAGGTTAAGCCTGTGATGCTTATACGTTTGGAGATGTGCTCGCCTCCAAAGCCTTTATTTCCTTATCGCATCCTTGTGTGCTGCGAATGGACATGACCTCATGGTATGTGGTTGAACATCTCATATAAGACTTTGCTTTGTGTACCCAGGAGGGAGGGAAGCAGCAAATGCCTGTTCCCCAAAGGTCTGTTTGTAACACAGCAGCTCCAGCAGCCCCCGGTGAGATTCGTATCCTGTAGATTTACAGAGTGTGCTGGTTCAAGTGGCCTCTCCTGGGGTATCTTCCGTCTGGGGAGGTGAGGGTCCTTGGGGCCAAGTGGGTCCTGCACTGGGAGGCGTAGTCAGGTCTTGTCCAACGTGTGACCAACTCTGCTGGCAAAACTCCTCCAGAGGCTGTATGTTGGCTCCCTTTGCCTGCTTTGTGCTGGGCCACCAGGGTCCATGAGCACTAGGACATCCCAAGTGACGTACCCACCAGGGTCCATGAGCACTGGGACATCCCAAGTGATGTACCCACCAGAGCCTTCACACTGGGACATCCCAGAGCAAAGCTACTCTCCAAAACCTCAGTTTTGACTCAAACTTGAAGACCATCAACCCCTTTTCTGTTGGTGCGAGTGTGATGGTTTTGGGCAGGGGCGAAGCAGCCGCATCCCACCTGCGCTGTGGCTCGGAGCGGCTTCTCCGCAGCCTTAATTCACTCTTTGTTTGCTTGTTTTGGTTTTCCCTCCCTTCAACCTCAAAGAAGCCATTTAGACCCCAAAGTGCTTGTCTTGCTCTTTGTGCGCAGAGGATCCTGCCGTTGACCAAATGCTTTTATCCCGGGAAAAGCAGAAATCCCACCGCCTGCCTCCACCTGGGAGCTGCAGCATCCCCAAGGACTGGGTGCCGTGTCTCGAACACCACCTTACTGCAGCCTTTCCCCTCCCGAGAGAAGTCTGGGGCTGCACGGGAGCCGGCGGGGCTCGAGATCCTCCTGCTCCGCGTTTGCCATCTGTTCAGGGCAGGCCTTGGTCCCTTTCCCAGGGAGGTGGCAGCGTCCATTCCCGGGGCCACCGCAGGGCGGGCACACGGGGGAGGGCAGCCTTTGCTTCCCCCCCTGCTCCCCACACCGGCACGTTTGGCAGTTCAAAGGCTGCTGGTCTCATCGTTGCTGCTCGCGAATGGGTAGATAAACGTGGAGGTGCATCCCTGGTTGTATCGCAGAGGAAACCGCGGTTCCGAAAGGGAGGGTTTGCACGGCTCAAGGGATCTGGCCGAGTCACAGGACTGCCAGTAAGTTGGCATTTGCAAGATCTGGACCAATTTTTGAGAATTTTGGGACGAAGGTAAGCCCCTTGCGAGCTGGCACACGCCACCCAAGGGTACTGACCCTTCCTGGCTGGCGGCTGGTGTTGGACCAAGCCGCCCCGCGGACATCTGTGATGCCCCTGAGATACCAGGCACCACTTTGGGCCCTCGGCGGGCAAATTTTGCTGAAATCCCAAAAACTCTAGGGAAAGCTCTTTGGTCTTCCTCGGCCAAACGCGTTGTGCGTCCCAGTTTGGGGTTTCTCGGGTGAGTTGCGGCTCCCAGTGAAGCGGCGCCGCCTTCCAGCCGCCCCACGGGTCAACTTAACTAAGACTAACCTCTCTGATCAGAGTTTAATAGTTCGTCAGATCTGAAATTCTCGCCCCGTTAGCCGTTGGGACCTCTGGGGCCATTCGAAACTATTCTGTTGGGCGTTTTGGAGGTTTTTTTTAAACTTAATAATTGATGTAAAAATGTAGGAGTTTGGGGTATAAGAGCACTCGAGCGTGAACGGGGAGGGCCGGGCTGGAGCTGGGGATGCGGCAGCGTCCTCTCCTCCGGGCGCCCTGGGCTGGGATCCGCTCTCCTCCCGCGCCTTGTTTCCCTGACCAGATTGGGCTAAAAGTAAAAAGTAAAACAGGAGGTGAAACCCTTTACTTCTGTTTGTTAATCTTTCTTCTTCTATCTTTCTTTCTCCTTTCTTTCCCCCCCCCTTTCTTTCTTTCTTTCTTTTCTTTTTTTTTTTTTTTTTTTTTTTTATTAGCAGGGCTCCTTTTTTCTCTCTCTTTTGCCTCAATGGAAAGAAAAAAAGTTTTGTCAGCACTCCTGTTTCTTTTGTTGTTTTCTTTTTCTCAGAAGTCTTTTCTGCTTTTATCCTAATCCCAGGCATGCATGAGGGAACAGTTGTGCTCTGTTGTTTGTCTGTTCTGCTAGTTTTGAACCAGTAGGGCTCCCGCTTTGTTCTCTTTATTTTCTGAACACAGAAAGGTAAAAGAGTAGGAATAGCGATTGAAACTCTTAAGAAGAGAAACCTTCGATATTTATTTAGATTTAATTCTTTTTTTTTTTTTTTTTTTTTTCCTGGCCGTGTTGGTAATAATTAAGGGATGGTGACAAATAAAAAAATAAAAAAAAAAAAAGGAGGAGGGGGGGTGCCAAAAAAGGAAGGGAAAAGGAAAGAATCCTCTTTTCACCCCTCTGAGATCAGAGTTTTGCTACCCGGAACATTTTAAACTTGTAGCCCTCAAGAGGCTGCAGTTTTAACTGTGTTGTCCAATTTATTCCCTCTCTGGAACCAGACAACGATTTAACATATGCCGGGCTTGTTGGTTTTTTGTTGGGTGGGTTTTTTTTTTTTTCTTCCCCCCCCCCCCCCCCCCCCCCCCCCGCACGCAGAATTGCTCCTTTGTAGAGACGGTTTTTACGATTGAAGCGCGTGTTTGAAAAGCGGCGTTAGGCTGGTTTACCTGATGCGCCGTCAGCCTGGTTTTCAAGCCTGACCTGGGTTTTAAGCTTTTACATTTATGCCTTAAAATCTACTCTGGCGCTTCTCAGCTTTTTTTTTTTTTTTTGCGGGGGGGGGGGGGGGGTGTGTTGCAGAACTGTTGGCCAAGCTTGTGCAGGTTTTATATTTTTTTTATTTTTAGGTATTTCTCTAGCAGTTGGGCATACCGGCTGATAGATTGCCTGAAATGTTTTAACAAATTAAACTAAAACTGAGCACGGATCCATCTGTTTCTGTTTCATCCCTGCAAAACAAACCTTTTATGATTTTGGTATCCAACATGTGCTTGTTCTCTGTTGCCATGGAGATGCTGTAGGCCCGAAATTTTTTTTTTTTTTTTTTCTTCCACAGGCTCTTACGACGAAGTTTTTTTTGTTTTGTTTTGGTTTTTTTTTTTTTTTTTTGGAAAACTGTTTTGATTAATTTTTCCTCCGCTTCAACTTCTCCCTCACTTAAACTGTTTTCCCCTTTTTGTTTCCCACTTGATTTATGGCAGGTCGCTGTCATTTAAATAGATGCGCGTTTTGAAATTCCTTCTTTCTGTTCGAATGCAAAGGAGAGGTGGGGGGGGGGGGTGGAAAAAGGGGGGGAGTGGAGGGAGGGAAAAAAAAAAAAATAACCCATGCAAGTCATGCTCAAAGACTTGGTTATTGTTGCTTGTTGGATTTCTGCTCTCTGTGGTTGTCGGGCCTAATTCAAAGTAATTCAGGCTACTCAGTGGGGGCAGTGCATAGCTCCACAGGAAATTATGATAGCAAAAGTCTTCCTGTAGAGCTCTACACTTGGCACTACAAAGTGCCTCGGGCTGCGGTTACCTGAATAGGGTTGAATTAGACCAGACAACCGCATCATCCCACTTCTTAATCTATTAGAGCGATATACAAGTGGCAATTGTTGATTGCAAAAATGGGATTAAGAGGCTCTTCAAGGGAATTGATTTTCTTGTGAGAACAAAAAGAGGAAAGGAGAAGGCTGGTTTTTGAATCACGCAGCCAGAAAGTTGCGTGAATGTGTTCCACTCCAAATGTTAGAATTAAAGCAATCAGTGTTTCCCCATGGAGCACGCAGGTGAGAGGAATAAACTGCTGAAAAATAGAAAATGATGTCTAAAACTCAAAGTTTGCGGCGCTCCGGCCGAATCGCGGGTCTCCCCCCTCCCCGCGCCCAACCCCTCCCTCCCCCACCGCTCCCGGCAGCAACAACAAATCCTTGTTTCAGCCAAAGACTTTGTTGCTCTTCGTCAGCCTCTGCTTATTATTCTTTAATCTTGATTTTTACCAACACGTTTCATTCATTTATTTTGCTTTCACTCGGGGGAGAAAAGGGAAGAAAAGCTGCTTCGATTCCTCTTGGTTTTCCCTGAACCTTTCCTTCCCCCATGGAGATCAAAGCAGCGCCACGTCTCTCCCAAGGAACCTCCAAAACGTGCTCCTGGGGTAACTCCCCGGGGGTTTCACCCAGCCCCACTGGTGCTTGCTTTTCCCCTCGGGGCTACTGTTTTCACTGCAACTACAAGTTTTGTGTGGTCAAGTGTCGTAAATCTCCTCTTAACCTCGGTGCATCATCCATTGGGAAGAGCAGAGCCCGGCGTTCGAGCCTCGCTGAGATGGGTCCTGCTATTTGTTTTCGGATGCCTCTCGGTGATGCTGGAGCCTGTTGTGCCTCGGCTGAAAGTCAAGGTGCTGAGCGTACGCGTGGTGGCTATTGAGCCGTGCGGGTGAAGGCATGTCCCACGCCGGGCGTACCGGAGGACAGCGCTCGGGCAGGGCTGGCTGTCAGCGGTGTGGAGAATAGAAGTGACACCCAGCGGGGAAAAGGAGCTGCTGGAGCAGATGGAGGGAGCCTGGCGGTGGGACTGGCCGGGAGGAGGTAGCGGGGAAGGGATGAGAAACCTCGTCTCCCACCATAAGAGCATGAGAGGTCACCCCGGGAGCAGGCGCTGGGGCAGGGATGGAGGGGGTGAGCCGCTTGCAAGAGGCTTCAAAGACTGGGAAGGGGAAGGAGTGGGTGAACTAGACCTTCCTCCATGCGTTGGAGGAGATGTGTCCATCCTCATCACGTCATCGCCAACGTGGCTGCTCAGGGTTTATCATGGGGGATGTGTCCATCCTCCTCACGTCACGGCCAGCCTGGCTGCTCAGGGCTTGTCGTGGGGTTGGTTTGCCCTTCTTTAAATTTGTTGTTGTAGGCTTGTTTTCTCACCTGGCCTCCGCTCAGCAAGCGGCTTGAGGAGAAGCGGCTTGGAGCAGAAAGGGCTGATGGAGTCATTGCTGTGAACCGCCGGGGCACAGCCTCCAGTGAGGCTTTTGCCCCGCCGCTTCGGGAAGGGGCAGAAGCAAATGTGGGGCAAAAGCACCACCTCGACGCTTTACTTGGTGACTCTTTATTTCAAAGGGTAGTTATGTTCTTGAAAAACCCTTTCATTTTGGGCAGATGGTGGTTGGAGAGGGCTGAGTTTCTGTGGCACCAGCGACCCCTCATACAGCCAAAGCACCCTACGTGCCCGTCCGCAAGTGCCGCGAACCCACGTGGAACAGTAAGACAAAATGTGCCTCCTGTGGAAGGTTGCATTCCTACTTCCCCGAAGCCTCCACTGGGAGCAGCCACCTTAAGCCTCTTCCCAGCGAATTCCAGACCTCCCTGCGTCTCTCTCAGCTCCAACAGTTTTACAGGGTGTAATTTCCAAAGACTCAGCCGCACAGATTTCCCCTTTTCCTCTCTTCTCCCCCGTGGGAGGATTTTTCCCAAAATCTCAGTCGCCTGGGATGCCAGAAGCACCCACCAGGCGCCAGCGTCCACGGGCAGCAAGCGGGCGCAAACTCCCCTTTTTCGCAACAACGTCGCTTTCTTTAACCGCAACCCGTTAATTGCTCCGCATTTAATTACCCCAGATTGCATCGGGTCTGCGGAGCGTCTTTGCGTGCCCGCTATCAATTATGTCATAATAAATGAATTTCCTTTTCAGGATTCCCCCGCAGCCGATGGCCGGGCTTCTGTTCCTCCTTGACTGTTCTGACTTTGAACAGGTTTATTCAGCTGTTGTCTGCTAAGCCCTACAGAAAAGAACAATAGCTTCTGATCTGCCTTTTATGGGTTATTGGGAACTGGTGGTCCGCACTACAGCTTTGGTCAGTGATTAACCAGAGTGAAAACAAACTACACAAGGCTAAGTTGATGTTGGAGGAGGAATGAACCCACTTCATTAAGGCTTTAAGAGGAAACCTTTTCTTCTTCAGTGCTTGTTCACAACTTTTCAGGTCTCTATTTAATCACGTAATTCTCTCTAAGTAGGAAGAGAAGCTTGCCTCACAGCGAGAGGTCTTTTGCCACATGACAACTTAGAAAGATAAATTATATATAAATATCTTCATGGTTTTGTGGAGAGGAAGCCAAATTCAGTTTTACTGCGTGCAGCTAATTTACCGGTGCCGTGGGCTTCCCGACGTCCCGTTGCAGGAGGGGAAATCTTTGCTGCTATCGCCTTAACTTTTAGCGGGGGGTGTGTGTAGGGTAAGTAAATCATATCTGGGCAGCGCCAGACGCGGGCGGCTGATGGGGTCCAAGGGCAGATGAAGAGTTAGCAATGACAGCAACCCTCCTTTACAACGCCACGGAGCCCCGATGGACGTGCTCCTTAGGATGGGGGTTTTTTATTCCGTCGCCCGGAGAAGTTGCACCCTCCTGCCTCCTGGGGTTCTTGTTGAGGTGGGCACCCCTGGGGAGCTCAAACGAAAGGCGGGAGATTTGGGGTGGGTGAATTTGGTGCTGTTGATCATGGCGAGCATCTCCGGCCCGCGAGGTCCGAGCAATCGCACAAAGCGCATCGCTTCGGGGCGGCCCACGTGCTTTTGTTTAGTGTAATTTATTATTTTTTATATATATATATATTTTTTTTTTTTAGTACGGCAGTTAATTATGGTTTGGGGAGCGTATGACTTTGACCCAAAGCACAGCAGTAATAAATCAACCTGCCGGCTCTTCTGGGGGTATGCCGCAGCAGAGAAGCCCGTTGTTCCCGCAGCTCCTGCGCTTCCGACGGTGCAGGCGGCAGCCCCTCCTGGCTCTCGGTGCGTGGACAGGCAGGGATAACACGGATACCTTGGGAAAAGCCAAGGAGATGCTTGCTGGGCACTTTTGGCATCCCTGCTGAGCCCCGGGTGGACAGCAAAGCTCTTTGTTGGGCAGATGCCCGAAATGCGAAGGGGTTGTGCGAATCCGGTGATGTGGGACGGGCATGGCTGGTCCAGGCTCCTGCTGGGATAAAGCGGGGTTGGCTTTGGGGCCAGGATGGAAAGGGGTGTTGCTGGGTGGTTGGAGGTCACCTGGTTTTCTCATTTTGCCCTCTAAGGGCTGCAGCGGGGACATGTAGGAGATCCCACTCAGCAGAGGTGACCGTTCCACTCGGCACCTTCTGCTGGCAGGGCTGTCTCCTGACCCACCTGGGTACAGCAGCCAGCTTTCACTGCAGTTCGCTCAACGCTCTGAAAGTCCCTGCTCAGTACCCTAAATTCAGCATGGAACCTGAATCTGAGCCGTCAAAATTGCCAGCTGCGGTTGTGGGGAGACCAAGGGTGGCTTCCCGAGAGCAGGGCGCACGCAGCACCAGGAGAGTCTGTGCCTGCGCCCCACCACCCGCAGCTTCTCCAGGGCTCTCCCCTCTCCTGCTGACCCCAAGCCACAGCCTGGTTCCTAAACACCCTTCCCAGCTACCAGGAGGGGATGTGCATTCCCTTCTCCACCTGCCCCGAGTGATCTAAACCCCTCCTCTGCACCCATCTGTTAAACTTCATGGGTACAGCATGGACCTTGACGAAAGGATGTTTGAGGAGAAGCAATTTCTAGTCCCAGCGAGGCAGGAGGGGAGCAAGAAAGTGGGTCTTGCCTGGAGGCCTCTCCACACTGCAGAAGCCATGGATAAGGCTTGGCTCCGCTCCTGGTGCCACATCGCACCGAGGAGGGATGGACCCACCTGGGGTGGGAGCAGAAAACCCATTCCTCTTGGTGGAACGGGGGCTGCAGCTAAACAGGTTGGGAGATACCGGGGGGAAGAGAGGGTAAAACAGAGGGGAGATACCGGGGGGAAGAGAGGGTAAAACTCCTCTGCAGAGGAGATCTCCCACTTCTCATAAAGGCCAGAAAAGCAACAGTTGACGGTTTCCTCGTTAAATTAAACAGAGAGGGCACAATTTTTGGAACAGGCTGCCCAGGGAAGGGGTTGAGGCACCGTCCCTGGAGGTAGACATAGCGCTTAGAGGTATGGTTTAGTGACGGGTTTTGTCAGAGTTCGGTTGATGGTTGGACTCGGATGATCTGAAAGGTCCCTTCCAGCCTAGGCGATTCGATAATTCTAACTTTCCCTCCAGCGATGCACTGCGAAGCATGAGTTTTGCATAAAACTGTCGTTTGGTTTTCTCCGGGTGTTTTGTATATTGATTGATTTGGGGTACAAAAATGTTTAAATACTTCATTAGCCGAATTCTTTGAACTCGAATTAGAGGAGCTTGTTGAAATACTTTAATGAAGTGCTTTGGTAGGAGCAGAGGGCAGGGGGGCCGGGGCGGGAGCAGCGCGGGTTTGCAGCAGGTGAGGATCTGGCCCAGCGCAGGGTTTGGCTATTAAATGACAGCACTAAGCTGTCTCAATTAATAATTAAAATGTATGTTTAAATAATGCATCAAAGGAAATTGCTTAAATTGCAAACTTGAGATTTTGGGGGTAAGTTCATGTTCAGACTCAGGCTTCAAATGTGGGAGGAATTCAGATATCTAATGTACCGACATGAAACAGGGATTTCAAAAGCTTTGGCTTTTGTGTTAAAATGATGAAAAGAGAGTGGTAGGAAAAGAGACTGCCGAGCTCCTCAGAGTGTTTGTGAACAAAATAGCACCTTTTTGGGGAAACAAAGGCAACCCTTCAGAGTCTATCAAACAGTTTATGCCCCAACTGCTGCAAAAACCGGGCAGCAAAAAGTATGAGAGATCCTTTAGATGATTCCTCCGGAGGGAAGGCTAAGCTACAGATTGAACAGAGAGAAAAGAAAGGCAGATGTGCCTTGGAAAAAAGGATTATCAGACTAGTGTCCATTTAGGAGTCCGCAGCTGAATGAGGAGAAGAAACTGAAGCCGGGTGAGACTTCCCACGATGTTTTCCGTCTGGCGTGGAGCTCTTCTGGGAGACAGCGCTGGGTCTCGCGGCATCAGCTCGGGATGCGTCGCGTTCCCTGGAGCTGCGGGGACCCTTGTGCAACCTTCCTGCCGCTGTGGTAGCCGGCACCGCTCGGTGCGTGGCTGCAATTGGCTGTTCTTGGCTTTTTCCAACGCGTGTGGGAACTGGCTGCTCCAGCCCGTCCTGTGCCCCTCGTCTGCTGGGTCCGGCCCCGGAGAAACGCGACTTTGCACTTGGAAATGTGGCATCTTTATGGCAGCGCAGCGGGACAGGGAGCGCGGGGGGAGAGCCCCATCCAACGCAGCGTTGCTCTGGCATGATGGCACCTCTCTTGCATTGTCACCGGACTGTCCCCATCCCCTCAGGGCTTCTTGCAGGTGGAGAAGGGCCATGGGAAGCTTTTTCAGCAAAAAAGCTGGAGACCAGGAGAAGCCACCGGCTCCTTAATCGCTCTCTGTGCCCTGGTGCAGGGGTTCTATCCCGCTCCTAAGTCTGTCTGAGTGACAGGTCGTCAAAGCCTCGCCGGTGCTCCCGGACACGCAGCCTAATACCCGCGCATCTTTCTTTTTCAGTGAGTGCTTTGGGGCCGAGGGAAGCAGAGCCCCCGTTGTAACCATTGCCGTCCTGGGGAAGGGACGCTGCCCACGGGGATGCGATGGACACAGCCGCGCCCCTGGCTCAAAGTCCTGGGGTGGGAAGGATAAACTGGGACACCAGGGTCGCTACCTTTCCAGACCTTGCAGAGCGGTGAGGATTATATCATCCCATAGCAAACGGGCCAGTTTGGATCTCCGTAGGAATATCTGCCCTAAGGGAAGTTGGCACTCAACCAAAATAGCGATGGATCCATGTGCTCCTGGGCTTGTCCTGTTGGCATCGGGCTGCGTCCAGGGCTGGTTTGGGGAGCAGAAATTGGGCGGTGCTGGATGGTTTGTGCTCTCCGCCGTCTTGTCTGCACCAGGGCGGTGGCAGAGCCGCCTCGAGCAGGCTGGAGAAGCAGCAAGGTTGGGCTTTCCCAACACCTCGTCCCAACACTGTGGACGGCACAGGTTTCACCCATCCTGCATGAGCCTGGGTGGGCTCCTTCCCCTTTGGGTGCTTGCAGGGAGGCAAACCCACCTCCTGCTGCCAAACCCCAAATCCTCCTCTCCCCATGCCCCCCAGGGATGGGGCTGGGTGGCAGTGGTGTGTCCTGGCTGGTTGTCACCATTGTTTTGCTCCCACAGCAGTAGGGTTTGGCCGTGTTGACATTTGTCTGGTTCGACTCCAAACATAAATGTCTGCCGGGCTGAATAGCGAGGATTCCGTGGTGCAAAAGGCCGGCTTTCCCTTCACACATGAGGGGTTTGCTCCATTATGCTTTGACGTCCTGCAAAGAAGCTGCCTCGGCATCAATGGCATCTAACACGGTGACACATGTAGGGTCCGAGGGCTCCGGCAGCAGGTTTAAATAGGACCATTGAATCCATCCTCCCGTGTGACTGTCGGTGGCAGGAGCCCAGCCATCGATTGAGCTGTCAGTGCGTGCGGATGGACCAAAGTCTGGACTTTCTGCCCCATGCGAAATGACTAGTCTCGACATGCCGGGTCCGATTCGAGCCTTGGAACAATATTTGGCTCCTCAGGAAGGGACCGTGAGGTACAGGACCCGCCCAGCGTGCATAATTACTGCACCGTGGCTGTCTCAAACCTGTGGAAAGGAAATAATTTAAGCTGCAAATTGTTTTCCTCCATAGCTGAGCGCTGCACAAAGGACAAAGTCTCTGTTCAGGGTCGTTATGAGCCGCTGGAGCGTTGGAGATGTTCTGTCTAATGGAGAGAGAAGTAGGTAGTGTTTAACCAACAGAGGAAATCGTGTTTAACCATAAGCATGTCTCTCTAATTTCTGCTTACAGTTCTAATCGTGAGTGGGTCTGAGCATCAAAGGCGATTTTGCTGATGCCGACACCGCAGGGATTTCACCCCTTTTACCAGGGGATGAGAAAAGGCCCTGATTTCCAGACCGCTGTTGCTGGTCCGGACTTCTCCAGCCGGAGGTGGCCTCGGAGGCTGTGGTCCAGCACTGGAGCACGAGGGTTGTGCCCAGGCATCTCTCCCTCCAGCTCGCACCCGCTGCCACGCTTTCCAGCAGCTGCCCAAGTGCCACCATAGCCTTTTCGTACAGCAGGCGTCTGAGCAGGCCTGGCTGCTCCAGAGGCGCCTCTTCCGGGTGGGGACGTGAGTTTGTGTATGACACAGCAATGGCGCTGCTGCTTTTTTCTCCCGTATGCCAGTGTTTGTCCCTCTGCGAGGCGCCCATCAGCACTTTCTGGAGCACACAGATGTGATGTTTGGAAAACAGGACCCATGTGCTCGATCTGTGAAATGACGTCCACGCTTCCCTATGGGGGGGATGTGGTTATGACCCAGATTTATTAAGGTTGTCAAGTGTCTATTGATTTTGGCTGCTCTCTGTGGCTTTAGGACCTCACTCTTCACCGGGGAAGAGCTGGATGGAGGATCCTGAGGAAGAGGGGTCTTCTGCATCAAGCAGCTCTCTGCGTCTCTCCAGAAGCATGTCCTGTGAGCACGGTGGAGCTGCCGGTCTAGGACGTTGTGATTGTGACTCTCTCCGGGATGGAGAACAAGAAAGAGCGTATGGCAGCTTTGAACCACACTGGGTTGATGAGGTAACGGGCAAGCTCTATTTCCTTGTGAGCGGCAGCACTTTTTACTCAAAATCTGCCTTTGCAGAACTTTAGCAAATGTACACAGCAGACCGTGTTTGGGGAATGGTTTGGACGATGCTTGTCCGAGAGGTGATCGGCGATGTTGGGCTTTCCTTACTCTTGTGAGAAACCTTGAATCTTGCTGGGGTGCTGCTGAGGCGCGGCCTGGAGGGTGACGCCATGGTCTGTGGGACACCCATCGTCCCTTACGGTGGGAACAGCGTGCCAGGGAGCCTCAGGAGGGACGGCCAGAGCGCCGCCTCAGCAGCGCAACCCCTCCACGTGCAACCAGTTGCGACCCCTGCGGCGAAGCACGGGCTCCCACGGCAGCTCCCTGCCCAGTGGCTTTAATCCTGGCCAAGGGCTTGGCTTTTGGCCTCGGGCTGATCCTGGCCAAGGAGAGCTAGCCCGGGGTGTCAGCACCCCGAGGAATCCCCGTCAAAACCTTCCGCCTGCGCTGGGATCCATGGCTCCGATGGAGGGGACGCTGCGGGGAGACCCTGCCCAGAGCTGGATTAACTCCAAACCCAAGAAGCAGGGGCGGGAGGGGGGGAAATAAAAAAAAAAACACACAACCAAAAATAATCGCTTCTCTGGCCATGCAAGGCGAGTTTCGGGCTCCGGTGACTCAGGATTAGTGCTCCACAAAGGGAGGGTAGGAGCATTATAGTGAAATGTAGACTCTCCATAGGAGGCACCCATACATCCCAGCGGTGCAGGGAGGGGAGAAGGGGGGGGGAAAGGCATCTGTGGCCCGGCCAAGTTTGCTGAGGGAGCCAGATCGGCCTCGCCGCTGCCCAGACGCAGGTGTCAAACTTGAATAGAGCGGGTGGAACGCGCGGCGTGGGTACCTGCAGGTAACACCCCTCCTGGCTGCATCCCAGGGGATGCCCGGCCCCGCTACCCCACGGCACAGAGGGAAGGACTGGAAAGAGGGGGTGTGCGGGAGGGAGGTGGGGAGAGAAAACCCTGTTTGCGTGCATGTCGCTGTGTAGGGGTAACGTCTGCTGGGAACCGTCGTTAGCGGGTGCACGGTCAAGTGTGAAAGAAGCAGCGAGGTTAATGCCGGAAAAGCTGGCACTGTTTTCTCCGCGCCCGACGTGAAGGCGCAGCGTGACGTAGGGTGGTCCCGTGGGCACAGTGCCTGCAGAAACCCACCCGCAGCCTCCGCGCGGGCTGGGGGAGAGGAACCTGTGGCGGGAGTGGGTTTTTCCCCACGTTCTCGGCGTTTGATTTCATCACAAAAAGCAAAGGGGGAACTTCTCCTGCCGGGTTGAATGCTGTTGCTCCTCTGCCACCGCTCCTTGCAGGTTAAGTTTCCATCGGCCTCTGGCATCAACACAGCGTTCCCTAAGGAGATGCTCCGTGCTGGCAGTGCCTTGCTCTGGGAGGCAGCACCTAAATAAACTCTCTGTCTTTCTGGAGGATGTTAAAGGGGGTGAGGGCTCTGGGGGGACAGGGATGTGTAGGATGCACAGCTTTGGAGCTGGGATGGGAAGAAAACACCTGCGAGCGCTGGTGATGCCTCCTCGGGTGCCTCTTTGCACCCACCGCCTCCTCCCAGGGCTCTGGGGACACTGGGAAGCAGCGGTGGGGTTCTGGGGAATTAGTTAATTGGGTTTAACTCTCTTCATCTTCCGCTGGGAAAACGGCACGCACAAGCACGTATGTAATTATCTATATAATTATATACGTATATAAAGTCTGAAGACTTTTTATGAATAGGGATCTTGGAGGGTAAATACAGGACTGAGACCCAAGAATCTTAATTTTGCCTCAAATTTTGGCTATACTGTTTCTATAGAGACCAAAAGGAAGCTTTGGCTCCCCCACTCAGCTATTAAAGTTTAGTGCATTGAAAACTGTCTTCATGCTGTGATACCCTTTCACGGAGTAGAATAGGGTCTGAGCTAATCCATGAAAGTTGTCATGCTATGAACTAGTAGTCAAGCTTTTTCCTTTCAATTGAGTCTAAAACTATACTGTACTTCACACTTGATTGGCCCTTCAGATGGCAGGACTCAATATCCCTGCTGGAAATAAGCTCGTCTTCACACAGTGATGTTGAACGTGGAAATCTCTTGTTTCTGGGGCATAATTACTAGTGCCGCGAGTTGAAAGTCATCAGGATGAGGTTTAATTTTTTGGGGTGGTGTTTTTTTTTTTTGGGGTGGGTGTGTGTGTGTGTCTAATCGATAGATACCAAACCTTTGCTTTCCTCTTTCTAAAGATGGTCGGGGTTGGGGGCGCGATGCTAGCCGCGCGGGGTCCGCCGGCAACCTGGACCTGAGTGAAGGGTCCCCGCTCGCTCGGGAGTTTTTTCGCTCCTCAATGTTGCATGCACAAATGTAGCGAGGCAAAGTTATCATCCGCACACCCGCCTTCCCCCACGGAGTGTGCTGTAGCAAAGGTAATGAATGGGTGGTCTTTTTTTTTTTTATTTTTTTTTTATTTTTTTCATTTTCTTCCTCCCCTCTATCAAGATAACTGTATAAAGCAGGATTTTGGCGCTGGGGCAATTTTTTCTGATGGAAATCAACCCCTTCCTTTGACCTTCGCTGCTACTCGTGCGTGTTCCCGGGGGCTAAATCGATAGCGGGGACGCCGGACCCGTGTCACTATAGGTGGAACAGCCACGATGCTCTCAATTAAGACTTCACCAGTGAAAAGTTACTGGATTTTTATGATTAAGTTTTGAAGCGGGGGGAAGAAAAAAAATAAAAAAAATTGCCTTGAACTGTACAGACCAAAAGGGGGCACCAAGGTATTAAAAAAAAAAAAAAAAAAAAAAAGTGATGCTGGTTTTGGTAGTTTACCTATATAAACTGCGACGGTTTCTCCTGTAGCTTTCTCAGTGTAGTTACTAAACATCCAAAAAAAAACTCCTCCAAGTTTATGCGAATCTCCAGGATTTTCGCTGCGCCAACGTGACGCTTTGATTCAGCTGGGGAGGCTGCTTTGGGGATTTCTTTTGGTCTTCCTTTTTTTTTTTTTTTTTTTTTTTTTTCCCCCCCAGGTTACTCTTCATCAGTTACTTTTTTTAAGAGTTGGAGAGTTTTTGTAAACGTAGAGTTGGGTTGTTGCGGGGCGGGGGGTGGCTCGCTTAATTTAGGAGCGATGCTTTTAGAGCACCAGGTTCATTTAATGATATAAACCTTCAAAGCGCTGCCTTTGCTGGAGTATGTTCAGTATCGCCTCTGCCATCACCTTTAAGCACAAGTTTGCTGTTTCTTTTTGGCTGCATTTACCCCCTTTTCTGGGTGTAAGAGGGTTTCTCCTCAGCTGGCCGCGGGATGAAGCGGGGGGCACAGGTAGGGCCAGCGTTTAAGCCCCCTCTCTCCGCTTGGCAAAGCAGCTTTAATTACGAACAGCCTCATTTATGGGTCGCTCAGCCCAGCGGCGTGCTCAGGACAAGGCGCCGACCTTGGAAGAAATTCTGGCGAACGCGGCCCCCCCCCCCCCCGAGTAGCTCTTCTCCCACCGCCGCGAAGAAATTCTGGCAAACACGGCCCCCCCCCCGAGTAGCTCTTCTCCCACCGCCGCGAGGACGGGAGCAAAGAGCAGAATAAACATCTATTTATTTCGGGCTTTTTTCCACCCCCGTCCTGTCGCCAGATTTGGTTAAAAACCCTCTGGGTGGGAACGGCTGCGACGCAGGGAGGGCGCGGAGGAATTGTGCTCTCCAGGCTGGGGTTTTTTTTCTTCCCCCTTCTCTCGACTACGCGGGGTTTTATGGCGCGCGGTGCATGTTTATAATCTCCATTTTTTACAAGCCCCTCGCACGTAAAACGCCAGTCGGACGATTATAGCTATTTTGTGATCGCGGGGTTTTTATTTGCACCTCTGTAGCTCCGCTCCCACAAAATCCTTTCGTAAAATTGTCAGATTCAATTATTATTCCCCACCCCCCCCCCCCCAAATTGGAACGAGTTTGTTTTCCTCATTTTATGGAACCGCCTTTATTGGTTTTTAAATTATAATTTAGAAATGAAATATGAGGTGTTTTCAGGCACCGAATATGATGTTTTATAGTTTAATTTGTACCGAGACGTAAGCCTTATTTTTAGTTTTGTTATGTTACCTAATTTATTGGATCGTATATTATATAGCGCAAGGCAACAGGATAGCTGGGGTTACATTAATAATTTTGATACATGCGGCTAATTACTTTGCATGCTCTATGGATCTCAATTTAAAAGAAAAAAAACAACTTACGTATCTGTTTTAGATTTCAGCAAGAATGTTAACGGCAGCAGGTACCTAAGTAGAACTACTCACAGGAAAATTGTGCAATTTACTTTTTAAGTATAAGCGAGCGGACGTTTTTAAGCAGCGAGCGTCGACGTGGTATCTCACAATTTGCTGGCAAAGGGGATACGGCCGTCTCATCCTGCCCACCGTTTATTAACGACCCCTTTGACGCTGCCGGGCAGGACCCGGGTTTATTCGGTGGTTTAAAAAACGGCGTTTTTGATCCCACCGGCTGCCTGGCGAGGAACGAAAAGTCGTTGCTGTTTTGGTCGCAAGGGCTTTACAAGAAAGCGTGGAAAGGAGGAGAGAGACTTGAAATAGTACGAACCAGCCTCAGTAATTCCCTTGGAAAAAGTCGTTTGTTGAATATCTAATTTTCCTCTTTCCGTTTTGTTGCAGTTTTAAATTACTCTGTGCTTTGAGTCTGTTTTGACTGTATTATTCTAATTCGGCTTCTCCAGCTAACTGGCTCCAAAGAGTTGCTGGATTTAAACCAGTTTCCTTCTGTTTCTGCACTTTACTTTGAGAAGCGATCACTAAAAAGTGTTCGACTTCGGCTGTTCTTTTGATACAATTAATAATAATCATAAAAAGGGTCCTCCTACCGACAGCACTAAAATATTGTGGCTTTCCCTTCCGCTGCGCTGTTTGGCTGGTCGTAAATCTGCCCCGTACAGCTCCGATCGGCTTTTAAAGGTCTGTCATAATTTATTAAACCAGTTAACAAAAATGCGTAGGTAAAGAAAACCCATTCAAATGGCAACGGGAACCGCTTCCAGCGCTATCTGCAGAAAACTGATTTATCAGGTTAAATTCCCTTTCTGCGGTGAAGAGAGTTTTACTCTGGAATGGACTTGCAAACTGAAATATTTTTTTTTGCCCTTTTTTTTTTTTTTTTTTTTCAGGGAAGTAGAGAAGGGGGGAAAAAAAATAGGCAACACATTCTTAGTTTTGCCTGTGTTATCATGCCGTAATTGCGAAAAAAGGTTTTCTTGCTTCATTTCAGAGGCGAGGAGGTAAACGTTAACCTCTGTTGCACCCGTGCAACTCGGATTAATCGAAAGCGCGGATGGAGAAAATGTGCGGGCAGAATTTGAGATACGAGGTTCCCCCCCTTGATTTACAATTATAACCTATGGGGAGAAAAAAAAAAGAAAAAAGAAAAAAAAAGAAAAGAAAAAAAAAAAGGGATTTGAAAATTGACTCTTAACAAATGCCTCAGATTTTAGTTTTTGCCTTTTTTTCCTTATCCCGCGTGTGTGCGCGTTACGAGGGACGGGAGGAGCCGTGCTGCTGCTATGGGTGCTGCGCTGCGGAGCGAGTTGTTACCCAAATTTCTATTTCTTGTAGCCCAGAAAAAGGGTAAAAAAAAAAAAAAAAAAAAAACAACTGCCTGCGTGGTACTTTCCGGGGGCATTGCCATTTCGCTCACCCTGGCTTCCCTGCCGATGGATATATACCGGCAGATGGATTCACTGCGTGCTCTGCGTGAACGGGAGCAGGGTTTGGTGTGGGGTTTTTTTGGTTTGTTGGGTTTTTGTTGTTTTTTTATGTTTTGTTTTGTTTTTTGTTTTTTGTTTTTGCTTTGTTAAAAAGCAAACCAAGGAGCAAAAAGCCAAGCCAACCATTTCCAACACCCCGTTGGGTGAAGTGCTGGGGGTGCCGCGGGAGGCTGCGACCCCCTGGACGAGCCGGCAGAGCTCATGGCTCGGGCAGCCATCCGGCCGTAGGTGAATTTTCAGGGTACAGCAGAGCGCTCCTGTGCCGTCTCTCTCGCTCTCTCCCTCCCTAACGTTAGCGCAGAAAAGGAAACTTAATCTCTCCAATGACCCCGCTTCTGTTCTTCAGCTCATAAAAGCCAAAAAAAAGTCAAGCGGGAGACTCCGAAACGTTGGCAGATCCTGTAAATTACCCTGTGGCACCCACAGGATCGCACCTCCCAGGGAGCAGATTTTTTTTTTTTCCCCCTGGCTCCGAGTTTTATTCCCTTCCGTGAGTTTAAGAGACGCTCTCGACACCGCTTCGACACACAGGATTTGATCTATAACAAATTGTTTTATTGCGCACAACGACTGCAGATAATTGTGATGGAATACAAATTCTTAAATGAATTCCAGGGCGTTGGATGCCTCATTGCCTTCCCTTAGAGGGAAGCTGCTGTATTTCTGGCTGCAGAAGCAGGGACACAATTTAACCAACGCATTTAGAAATAAAAACCCAAATGTCTCCTCCCAAAAGTGGCCAAATGAAAAGCTCAACAGAGGAACAGTTTTAACGTTGCCACGTGTAATTAGCGACTCAAATGTAGGCAGATATCGTTATGTTGTTTTGCTTACCGCTGTATTAGCGATAGGGAAGAAGGGAAGACGTGTTTTTTTGGGGAGGGAGGTAGGACGGGGGGAGCCTCAAGGACGAGCTGGATTTGGTGGTTTTATAAAAATGTGCGAAGAAAAAAAAACCAACACAAAACCCCAAACCCAAACCCCACCATTCCTTTCTTGCTCCTTGCTTTGACGCTGCCTAAATTAAATGCAGAGTTGCGTTGGCTTTGCACGTTGTTTTTCGCTCGTTTGACATTTAATACTGTTGTATCGGGACCGCTCATCTTAGCTGAGATACCGGGGGCAGGGCCGGGGGGGGGGGGGGCGAGGGGGGTGGAAAAACACCCAATTTAGACCAAATGTGAGAGGGACTGGCTGAAGGCAGCGTCTGAGCGAGCTGCTGAGCGGGGAGGGAGGTGGTGGGACGCAGGAGGCAAATTGTCCCCAAAACGGGGCTGGGGGGAGCGTTGGGGACAACGCTGGTCCCCAGCACCGCCGCCCGCGAAGGCTCCTCGTTTGGGAATCGCTGATTCCATAGTGGAGGGCGAAAACGTGCCTTCCCCATAAAACTCGTATTAATCCGGTGTATAAAGTGTATTTTTAAAGTTGATTGTAAACAACCCGGTTCTCCCGGCTTTTTAACTGTGGCTGCGTCTGCAACGCCAGCGCATTCAATAAATGTCATGTTATTGTATGTCTGAAGTTCAAAAAAAAAAAAAAGAAAAAAAAAGAAGAAGGGGGGGGTTAGTTGCAATCTGTAATTAAATCCAGCGGGAAGTATTTCCTGAATGGCAGAGACCTTTCACACTCTGTTACCTAATTCTTTACAGGTGATTTCCCACCCCCCTCCTCTTTTTTTGGCGCTGGGAAGTGGTAGTCGTAGCAAAACCGGTTGGATTTCGGAGTGAGAAAATGCTCTCTGCGTAGTGAAACTGGTAAACGCCGGTGGGTAGTCCTCAGAGCGAGGAAAAAAGTAATTTCACTTATTATATTTTTCCTCCTTAAGAAGGAAAATGTGATTGAAGGGACTGGAAGGTAATAAAAATGATGATAATTAATAATAATAATGACTACAGCAGCAACAATAATAATAATAATAATTTTTATTTTAAAGAAACCCAACCAAAACCCCTTTTGGTTGAAAACGAGCTCGATGCAAGGCTCTATTCTCCCCTTTTGTGTCGGAAATGACGACGGGGAGCGCGGGGAAGGGGCTGCCCCCTTGGAGATGCTCCGTCTCCCCACCCTTGGGTCCCTCCAGCCCCTCGGGACCCGGGGGGGGGGGCTTGGGGCCAGCCGCGGGCTCTCGCCCTGCGCCGACGGCCGTGTAAACCCTCGCAGTGGCACGACTGGGAGCAGCCTGCGCACAAGATGGGCCTTTTCTCTCCCAAGGAAGAGTCTACCTCTTCCCTCCAACCTGCTTTGCTGGAAAAAAAAAAAAGGGCTTTCCCAGGCGAAATAACTTACTTACATTGGGAGGAGCCTTTTGTGGCCGAGCTCGCGTATTGTTCTTTGAAAAAGTGGCCCTTTTTCACTCCCCCCCACCCTTCCCCGCTCCCTGAAGAATAAAGCGATGCAAAGAAATAGAAATGGCACAGCAGTGACTCGGGCTGTTACACGCAGGTCTGATTTGACATATGAGACCGGTTCCTATAGTATAAATCTCTGGTTTCCTTCTGAGCTTTGTGCTGAGATTCTCGCCCGATGTTCTGATAATACCTTCTGAAAAGCGAGCGACTCGAGAGTCACTTAAATCCATGTTTCTTCCGGGCAAATAAACGTATAAATGCTCCCCAAACGCGCTTGCAAGCAGAAATGCCAGCGAGCGCTCTCCAGATATTTTGATGTCGATGGAATAACATTTGGCATTGACAAAGACGGAAATGTGAAGTAACGACTTGGTGCGGCAGCCCTCAAAACGGCAGATAAAAATACGGCAAAATTTCCTTCCTGTTGGTCGAATAGGTTGCTTTAATTTTAAAGTATCTAAATAAAATAGTGGTCGTGATCAGTTTGGCGATGTTCCTGGCCTCTTGGCAACATCCCTTGTGGCAGGGTTTCACCACCAGGCCTTTGAGGTGTTGGTTGCCCCAAATGATGCTCCTCTTGTTTCGTGTTGGCCACCCAAAGCCCCTCTCATGGAGGTTACCACAGCTCCCTGGCTCGGGTGCCTCAGAGCAAACTTGGGAGCAAAACTGCCTCTTTGAAGTCAACGGCTCCTGGGGAAACCAAGTCAAAGTATTTTTTCATAAGAAATGGTGCAGAAATTCCCTCCTGCCTCAACACCAGCGTTACCACTTGCTCCGTGGCTGCAGATGGTGATGCTAAAACCAGGACCAGGGGTTCTCAGGTGGGGAAGGACTGGTGTTCATTCACATCCCGCATGGAAACCGGGAGAGCCGCCGCGCTGGTATAGCCGTAGTTGAGTTGATGAGTAGGTTTGCCTCTTGCGATGCTGGGGAGGCCCAGAGCTTTGTAAGATCATGGGAGGAAGGGGACGGTGGTGCCTAACAAGGGAGCTGCTTCGTATTGACCAGTCCATGGGCAGAGCATCGTCTCGTTCGTACAAACCATGGCATTCGTGTGTGCGCAGGAGGTTCTGGGGAGGACTGTCACACGGTGGGACGGGGACCGACACCACCTCTCCTGCTCTTGCAGCTGTGGGATGGTTATAGCGGTGTGCAGGAGTGAAACTCATAGTGCGCATCACGACCAGGGGTTGTCCTGCAGACATGTCACCAACTGCTCCATCATGGCCACGTGCTTCCCGGAGGGTTATGTGTATGTCAGAGCTGCTGGGTGGTGTTTTGCACTACGAGTGGCCCCGTGCCCCGCAGGAGGCTTTGCCTGCAGCTTGCGTTGACGATCAATTGATAACAAACACCATCAGTAAAATATGGATGGAAAAAATGATGGTCACAATGCTCTCGTGAAGGTGGCTTGTCTGGACTTAACCACAGCTGGGGTACGCGGTACTTCCTCCTGGTCCCCCAAAACGCAGCAGCTTCCCACCCCTTTGGTGGCTCCAAATCAGAGTGCCTGCTCTCCAGGGAGCAGCAGATCTCTTTGTGGTAACTGCAGAGCCCAAGCGTCCCAAACCTAGGATCGGAAAAGACAATCAAGCCGGTTGGGGACTTTGCTATTATTATCTATTCTCGGCATAAAGTGGAAGTACCTCGTCTACACCAAGCCCCGATCATTTACACTTTGCTTATCTACAAATCCCATAATCTGCATACGCAAAACAGCGCTTTTTCCACATTTATTAGCACTGATTAGTAGCAGAACACTGCGGCGAGCCCTCCTATTACTCCAACTTCATTACTTCTACAAAGTAGACTACAGCCCACTTACCCGAAGACGCTTTGCTCGGAAGAATTATCGATGATTAAAACCAAGCTACACTTGTCAAAATAAATTACCCGAGTACGTTTTGAGAGGCAGCAGTCTTCCCCCATTCGGCGGTTGCCTGCCTGGCTAATTTGCGCCGCGCGGGGACTTGCGGTGGGACGGCGGGGCTGGCGGAGGCCGCACGATGCCACGTGGCAGCTCCCTGGCGTGGGAGGGGGTTTGTGGAAGCGATTTGGATTCTCTTGTGTTTCCTCAGATGTTACCGATATTACACCAGCCACGGGCGTAATCAAACTTCGCCGGTTGAGGAAGGTAATTTGTTCGTTGGTTTGCAGAGCTTGGGTTCCCCGGGATTGCCCCCGACCCGCGTGGCGTCTCCGGCTGCTGGAGGCGATGCGGGAGTCAGCTGGGAGCCGGATGGAGATGCAGGGAGCTTCCCGTTGGCTGTAAGATGAGGTGGCACAGAAGTGTCTTTATTTTCATCAGTGGCGTGGAATGAATTATACTCATGAAATTTGCTCCAGCTCTTCCTTCCAATACATAAACAAATGGTGTGGAGTGCTGAAACGTCCTACTTTTCCTCCCAGGGGAGACCTTGGCGTGGTGATAGGAGACAAGATGCAACGTGGCAAGTGCCTTCTGCTCTCCTGTCTGATGGGGCAGAGGGGGGACCCTCCCGTGCTGCTGCCGGGCAGCACAAGTCTATAGGAGAAAATAGTGAGGCTTCTAGCGAGAACTCTTCGATGCCGGGGCAGGAGGGAGGTCTGAGCGATGGTGTGCTGCTCGTCTGCCCACCGCAGTGCTGGGGCCGCTGCCTGTGCGAGGACCGGTGAGGACAAATGTCCCTTCAGCCTCTCTGGGCAGCAAAGGGGTTGCGTTGAGGTCTTGCGAACATGGTCCGGCTGCTTCACGTGCTCGGCGAGGGACTGTTGGCAGTGCTCGTTGATGCTGCTCGTGGGGGTTTCTGGAGGGGTTGGGGAGGATGCTGATGGCTGTGGCCTTCCAAAGGACTCGCTAGAGCAAAGCAGTGTTGTGGGTTGGTTCCTGCTGTGCGCCGTGACCACATGCATGGTGCCTATAAGGGGTTTCTCTTGGTAAGTGGATAAGGCTGGGGAATATTTGTCCCCAAAGGCAGCGCTGGGAGCAGTGGGCTCTAACGTGGGGCTCGGTGCCATGCTGCGGGTGCCACTTGTGTCCAGGCATGGTCTGAGCTGGTACTAAGGAGGACTTGCGCCCCATGGAGAAGTGGAAAGGAACTGGAGGCAGCTGGTGAGGGGGCGATGCAGGGACACAGAGATGGAGACATGTCCTGTAGACCCGTGTCTGGGGACATCCCTCAATTCCTGTTGTGGGTGTAACCAGCTCGCTCACTTCGCTTGGTATGGGATTGTCCCCGCCACACCTGAGAACATGCCACCTTTCACCTATAGCATGGCTCGTCAGAGGCGGGTTTTGGATGAGCATTCGTCTTGGCTCCCAGACGCGGTGGTGGTGATACGGAGACGGGTATGAAAAGGACTTGTTTCTCAAGTGCCAGCGTTAGGGTGTTCGCAGCGTATCTGGGGATGATATTATAGGCAACGTAGAACTTTCCAGACCGAGCTGCCTTTTCGGACTAATGCAAGGGAAGGTGCATTAACACAGGTATTAATTATGCTTTCAGTGGCTTTCAGAGGGCTGGAGCCCCTCTGCTGTGAGGACAGGCTGAGAGAGTTGGGGGGGTTCAGCCTGGAGAAGAGAAGGCTCCGGGGAGACCTTCCAGCCCCTTCTAGTCCCTAAAGGGGCTCCGGGAAAGCTGGGGAGGGACTCTGGATGAGGGAGGGGAGCCATGGGATGAGGGGGAACGGTTTTCAACTGAAAGAGGGGAGATTTAGATTGGATATTAGGAAGAAGTTCCTGCCTGTGAGGGTGGTGAGGCACTGGAACAGGTTGCCCAGGGAGGTTTTGGCTGCCCCATCCCTGGAGGAGTTCAAGGCCAGGCTGGAGGGGGCTTGGAGCAACCTGGGCTGGTGGGAGGTGTCCCTGCCCAGGGCAGGGGGTGGCACTGGGTGGTCTTTAAGGTCCCTTCCAACCCGAACCATTCTGTGATTCTATAATCTCACAGTCTGACCCGGGCAGGCAGGAAAGAGGGTGCAAATCTGAAATATTTTCTGGCACTTATGGCTTCAAAGTAGGGGTGGAGGAGGAAGAGGGTAAAAATCACCAGTGCCTTCACCGAAGGAATCGGAAAGGGTGTAGGCAGAGAGATATTTTGGCATTTCCTCTTTGCGCATGGAACTGGTACAACGCTGCGGAAGGCTGCCACGGGATAGCAGCAGGCTGGAGAAGCGGAGCTTGGCTTTCTGCTGTGGATTAGATCCTCGCCCAAAGCGCTGTTCCTCATTATCGGGCTCGCAGGAGGTGAGGGACTGTTTCCCAGCCGCCCCAGAAACTCGCTGTCGGGGTGGATGGCGTTTCCGTGAGAAAGGTGTCTATCGCAGGCAGCGAATCCTCGGCCGTGGGCTCTTGGGAGTGCCCCGTGCTGGGAAATCATGGGGGGGTTCACATCTTGACTCGGTTACGGCGACTCTCGGGGTCCGACTTCCCTGGCTGGAGTGACAGCGGGAATCCTCGGAGGGAGGGGAATGGGACGAGGAGCCTCTCCTTGAGGCTCCTCCGGAGGGGCGGATGGGATTCAGCAGCCCCCGTGTTGCTGCAAGGCGATGCAAACCCCGAGGAATTCAAATTGCCCATCTTGGCGTAGAGTACCCTAAAAAGATGGGCGCGCTAACCGTAAATACGAAGAAACAACAACTTGCAAGTGTTTAGAGGAACCGTATCTTATCAGGCAAAATTAAGCCTTTTTTAAAAAAAAAAAAAGAAATAAATAAAAGAGCAGAGCAAACGGCACGGGGCATGGAGGAGAGGTAATGCAATAGCTTAATTGAAAAATTAACTGGAATTGGTGGAGATATGACTGCTGCTCTCTGGATTGAAAACTGGCCGGAGGAATGTAAACAAAAGACAACGAGAAACAGGATTTGGCTGGGGGGAGGCTCCGCGTTGCTTCAGGCACACGGGCGGCGTGTCCCCTCCCAGCGGCACCCCGCGGGTGGCACAGGATGACGAGCAGGGGGGTACCCCATCAGCAGTCACGAAAGTATTTGAAAAAGACCGTGGAAGCGTAGAAATTGGCATAAACCACCCCCGTATTATTGGGAAAACCCTGGCTAAAGAAAAGCAGCCCTTCCTGGGTGCGCTCGGCGGGAGGGGAGACGGGAGCTTTGGGAGATCATGGGCAGGACCGGGATGCTGGAGGTGATGCTGAGCGCAGGTGCGAGGGGTGGCCGGAGCCCTCCCGAAATCCCCACCCTGGCCAGCTGGCCTCTCCGGGACCCTTCCTCTCGGCCAGGTGGGGTATCCCTGAAATGCCAGCCATGCCCAGGGACCACCAGATCAAACGGACCCTTTCATTTCCCCCCCTCCCAAACCCCAGTTATCTATTGGAACCAGATGCACGTTGCTCGGCAGGAATTTCCAAGCGGGGAATGCCGGGCTACCTTATCGCCATCAGAGAGGTGAGGGGGTCTCCCTCTGAGTTGTGGCTTTTCCAGGCACAGGGCCTTTTTCCTGGCGAGGAGAAGGGTTTGCCCGGAGCCCCGTTGGAAGCGCTCGGCGGACACTTGTTGTCGAGCAGAGGGGGCTGCAGCCTTGCGAACTTCACCCACCCTATTTAACGAGACGTTGTGGATTAATTCCCCTTTGTATACCTTAGTAGCATTTATTTCCTTTTTTTTTTTTTTTTTAATCACGTTGAACGTGTGAGTTTGTTTTCCTTTTTTTTTTTTTTTTTACTATATGGCGTTTATTTCATTTAGAGCCGTTTTGAAGTGATAGACACCTTTCTAGGTAGCGGCTTCTTACAACATATAAGCCCATTTATCAAAGGCAGGATTTGCTGCTGTTGTTTTTCTATTAGGGAGGAATTACACTAAGCCTGTAGCAGACATTTTGTGTTACCATGGCAGCCCATATTTCCTACAGGGTTGTGACCTCTAATGACTACAGTGGAAAGCTAGGAAAAATGGGGACTCTTTGAAGATTAGTAAATAAATGCATACTTATGCAAACTATCCGGGAGATGACTAAACTAGAGAGGGGGAACGGCACGATGCCGAACGCTGAGTAAATGGCTCTATGTAAATACCTGTGTGGGTTTTTCTTAAAAAAAAAAAAAAAAAAAAAATCACCTTTCATTTCACCGGGCTTTTAAAAGGCTGTTTTGTTTCCATCAAAGCGGTACGGCGAACGCATTTTCTGCGTAGGGCCTGTGTTATTCTTCGTGTAATGAAACTGAACCACAGAGTTCAGGATTTCAGCGCAAGATGTTTCTAACCACCTAAATCTTTTTTTTTTTTTTTTTTTTAATAGCCTTTTCAAATATTATTGCCGTCATGATTGAATTTTCAGCGTTCTTTTAGTTCATCATTGCTAGATAAAATAAGGCAGCAGAATGTACTGAACTTTTAAACAGACGTCTCAGTGGGAGCTGTCTTTATTCTTTTAAAACAGCGTAGTAAAAAAAAAAAATAAAAAATCTCTGTTTTTAAAAAGAACAGATTGATTTTTACGTATGGAATTTAGTGAAAAGGAAAAATTGCACCTATCGAGTGGTACACGGTGCTTGTTTTGGACCGTTAAAATACCTACAAAGGTATTTTGTAGGATTTGTTTGTGAATTTTAAATGATCCTGCGTTGTAGTCTGCAGCGATCCCCTAAATTGTATAAAGCCTCTGTAGACATGCTGCTGCTCCGTGCATCTTCAGTTAATGACCCTTTTCATGTAAGCCCAGCTGTTGCAACGTAAAAAAAAACAAATTAGCAAAATGTGCCTCTCCTCCCTGCATCTTTCCTTCACTTTTCTGTGGATTTCAGCGTTTTTCCCCCCTTCAGTCAGTAACTTTCCAGACTCCTGCAGCCCAGATACGTGGTACGAAACTCTCCCATTGATGCTGTCAGCAGAAAAGGAACAGATCAAGGTCTTACAAAACAAAACCGACGTCGGCCGGATCCTCGATATCTTCCTCTCGTGTCAGAAACAGTGCTACTGCTCCTTACAGTGGAGGTCATTTTAACCCTTTTCTTTTCTTTTAGAGAGCAAAATGAGACCCTGTGCTGGTAACCCCACCGCACCGGCTTTCGGGGAGAGCGCTGGAGTCCCTTTTGTTGGAGCCACATCTCATGAAGGTTGCAGCGCTGCCAAATTGACGTGGGTCCGCCCACCCCAGGGTGGGATGCGCTGGGGATACATCGCCCCGGTGCTGAGTTTATCCGCTGTGGGATGTCCTCTTTCCGTGGAAATCATGGAATCGGGATGGGCCGGGGAGTGGTTTTGCTGCGCCCTGGAAGGCACAAGCCCGATATCCACAGGGATATTCCCTGCTCCCTGTAGACTCCCCGACACATTGTGTGCCCGCAGAGGATGGGATACCCTGGGTGGTTTTGTGACCCACCCTCACTTCAGGGTCTAATATTGTACTGAAAATCAGTGAGTTTTTGAGATGGCTGCTGGGCAGGGGCATGTACCATGCTCTTGGGTTGGCTGCTCATAGCTCTTACCGTGTCCTAAAGGTCCTTCTCCTGGGAAGCACTCGGATAAGTCACTATTTTCTCTAGTTTAAGCATCAGTACGAGGTGCGTTGCCAATCCCTGAGGCAGCCCAGGGGGCCACAAAACCCGTGCCACAGGGTGTGCGGTGTGGGGAATGGCCGTGCTCTGTGGTGCAGGAGGAAATGGTGGAGACTGGAGGCAGATGGAGATAAAGCATCAGTTTTGGTGTTGGCTTTGATTTCTCTGCAGATGATCTTGCTTCTTGATAACCGCGCTGGCAGTACAAACTTACAGGCTCTTGCTAGGGATGTGGGACACCAGATGCCTTCTGGGCTGGTTCGTGTCACCAATCACTTGGCCTTATTAATCTTCTTGGAATTGGGAAATTTAATTCAAAATGAGAGGCTCCTGATGCAACCAACCCTACTTTTCTTGCGCAGTTTCACAACATGCTTCCGAGCCAGGCTCTTTTATGTTCTTCTTTCTTCAACTGTGGGTGCCTTTGAGTTTTGAGAGCGACCTGAAAAGGGCCTCCTGGGGAAGTGTCCTCTCCTCGGGCTCTCCTCCCCTCTGGTGTCAGTAAGGGACCTAGATGATCTCAAAGGTCCCTTCCAACCTAGGCGTTTCTATGATTCTAATGAACCACCCCCTGGAGCAGGGATGGGGGGGTGCGGTCCCACCTCCCAGACTCCTGCCCTCCTCATGTAGGGATGGTGCTGCTCCTCTCGCTCTCTGCGTGGCCCTTATTAAAGCTGTCCGTAGCAACTGGAGATCTTCCAACGCGCAGGTCTGCTTGCCGAGCAGCCTCGCCTGAGGTGTGGGGTATGCACAGATCTGCCCTTTACCTGATTCCAGGCTCTCTGGAAACCCTGCCGTTGGCTTTCTGGGCTCCCACAAGGACCCGTTCTACTTTTTCAAGCTCAAAAAAAAGCTCGGAGTGAGAGGGGCCGAGTGCGTGGCCTCCATCTGTGTGTCGTGGGGCGCTTGCCTCAAACGTGAAGCAACCCTATCCCCCTCCCTCCCCATCCTTGAACGCATAGTTTCCAGCCCAAACTATTCGACAAATCTGACCCAGACTACCTAATAGTTTCAGGGTGACCAAAACCGCGTATCTGATGAATTTACGATTCAACTGAAAATTCTTGCTTTGCTGAAGTCCAAACATAGAGAGGAAGCTGGTGGTTAAGGCGGCCAGGAGGAAGAGAGGGAAAGCAAGCTGGGGAGGAATGCTGGGGAGGCTGGGAGGGGATCCCGACGTGAGCTGTGGGGCTGGCAGAGCTCTTCGGAAAGGGGGTGTCCCTGGTGGAGGACCCGACCTTCACTTTGCACATGCTGGTCCTGGCTAAGGGGAGACCCCTCCCCCCACTTCCAGTGGGTCTCGGTGAAACTGCCCTGCGCTTCCTTGGGTTAATATTTTTCTTTCTTTTTTTTTGTTTCGGAAGGGATTTTTCACTGCTCCTTGAAAGCAGAATTCTTTGGTCCCTGCTGATGTGAGTTCGGAGGGACGCCCGGGGTTCAGTGAAACGGAGAGCGCGCGCGCGCTTCCGAGGAGGAAAGCAGAAGGGTTTTACATCTGCTGGGGTGGAGCAGCGCTAAATCGCTACTGGTTTTGTAGCGCGGCAGCTGGCTCGGTGTTTTCCCAGTCCCGCTCCCAAGCCCCCGTCACTTGTAGAGCCACTGCTGTCCCCAGCCCCCTGCTGGGCTCCCACCTTCGCAGAGCTCCCCAACTTGCCGGCTGGGCGGTCGCGGTTCGGAAACGCGGTGGGACTGGCAGGAGAGGACAGCGAGGAAACTTGGGAAACGCCATGATTTCTGGATATCTCGCTCCATGCTTCTGCTCGCTGAGAGCCTGCAGAGTGAAGGTAAAACAGGCGGGTTTTGGCCTGGCCCCGAGCTGAGCATCCCCCGCTGCAGGCAATGGAGCAAGGCCAAATGCCACCAAAGTCGTGCCTTTTGCGTGTGGCTGGGAGAGCCTTCGGGAGCCTAAATTTCTGCCTCTCCCAGGGCAAGCTGCGCTGCTCTTGGCCTCCTCCAAGAGAGCACCGTGGTGCCACCAGCCTTTAAACTGAATGGCGCAGGAAAGCCCCGCATCCGAGCGGAGCGGCGCTGCCCGGGCTGTATTTCTCCTGTCGAAGCTGGTTGTCATGGAGCCGGTTCCAAACAGGATTTAGAAGTTCAGGTGAGGAATGGATGGGCCAGTGGTTTTGCAAGGCTCAAATATAAAGGAAAACAGGGGAGAATGATAGCTCCAAACCAGGCTACTCCCAAAGAAAATACTTCTCTCGTGGCTTTTCCGCCCCGGCTCTGTGGCAGCAGAGATGAACTGTTGGCATTCCTGGTCATGATCGGAGGGGTTCTGGAAGTCGGCAAACAAACCACGTTCCTCAGCCCAAATTCAAAGGGCTTTTTTTTTTTTCTTTTTTTTTTTAAGATTGAACGTAAACGTAGTATGCTTTATTGCCCAGAGTACAGAGGAGACCACAGCGCGGCTGTGACAAAGCTTTCTGCTTTCCAAAGTACGGCAGTGATTAAGGAGAGCGAGTCTCTGAACACCGATGGGAGTTAGGTGCTTCATTGCCATTTCAGCCTTTGAAAATCTCTCTCTGATTTAGCCAAGTAAACTCCTGTGCCAATTATCTCGCAGAAGTTTAAAAAGCCTGTCTGTCTGAGCCGCAGAAAACTCAACATACCCAGGGACTTTCGCTGCTGTGAGGACAAATCTATACGTCTCTTTAAAACAAACAAACAAAGGAAATGGACTAAGAATGAGCTTGGAAGATATATATATTATTTTTTTATATATATATGTGTGTGTGTATATATGTGTGTGTATATATATATATAAAAACTTCTATCGTACATATGAAACGGACATATAAAATATATACAAATTATACCCAACTTGCATTCCAATCACCTCCACCTAGATCTCGCAGGAAACCGGGGAGCGGGGCTGGCTGGTAATTCCCGGCTCACATCCCCCATACCGCGGTCCCCTTGCAGTTTTGCATCTAACATTTTGTTGAGGAAGTTCTCATTTAGGGAAGGACCATGACTTTTAACTGGGACCGTGGCTTTTAACTGGAGCCGCCTTGCGTCTGGAGAGCTGAAGGTGCCGGAGGAGACCTGACCGGTCTCTGTGGAGGACGGAGCGATGCCCACGGGGGAAGGGAAATGCCTTCCTTGTGTTTGCTGCTCCGTCTCCATACAAAGTGCTTCAGGAGGCTGCCAGCATCCCTGTGCTTCCAGAGGTGAGAAGCATTAAAAAAACCCCAAACGAGAACACAATCATTCCAAGACAAACATCCCCAGCTTCTCAATCCAACCATCTGCTTGGCCATGGCCACGCACCCCTTTCCCACCCCGCCTGGCTCCGATGCCGCAGCCGGTGCCGACCTGTGCTGCTGCTGGGGGTGACGCGTCTGCTTCTCCTTTGCTTTGAGACTTACTGGTTTGTCAGGTCTCAAAATCAAACATGTACGTCCAGTGTGCTTTTTATCTAGTTAACTAAACACAAATAACGCGTTCTGCCTCTTCACTTTGAAAGCTTTCAACCCTTTTGCTTTTATCTCTGCCTGAATTGTTCTTTCGCAGCCTGACAGTTGAGTATTAAATGGTTTCTCTTTTTCCTTTATCCCCTGCCTGTAATTTTCAGTGATTTTTCGCTGGGCATCACTTCCCAAAGCGCCTTTTTGTGTTCAGAGCTCGGTAATGTTGGACATTGATATCTACATTATCCTAATTTGGGCCACGTCTAGATATCTAGACATTGATCTAGACTTCTGAAACAACGCAGATACTTCCAGACGGTGTTTCTTCTTCTCTGGGGCAGTTAATTTGGTCCAGTGACTTGAGATTTATCTCCAAGCCTGCTGGAGAGGAGTTTTGGAGAAAAGTCATAGAGTTGAAGTGACACGTGCTTACTCCCAGCCTGGTTTTGGGCATATTGTACTTTCTGCACCTTGTTGTGCTGCTCCTTCAACCCCCGGTGTGACCTGTGCTTCCTGATGAGTAGGGGCAACCTCTTTGAGATTGAAATTGCTTTAATGTGGCTTATTAGCTGCTGGGGGGGGTGTCTTTGCCTGCCGGTACCTATGTTGGACCTGTCCCCATGCATGAAGTCGCCGTGTGTACACCGATGTTCTGATACAAGGCACTGCGGAGGGCGTTTCTGGAGCTCCGCTTTCCAACTCAGGAGTTTTGACCAAAAATGCTGATATTCCTCCTAGACCTGTGCACCCGGTCACGCCGCAGTTCGGTGCGTTGCTTTTTGCTTATTTGCCCAAATTAGGATAAAGCCAAGCTTTCTGCCTGAAATACTTGTGAATCTTGCAAAATATTTTTCTTTCTCTCTTTTGGATATTTTGGCGATCTTATTTTTCTTTGTACATCCGTGTCACCAGTCTCCGTGACTTTTGCTGCTGTGTTGGGCCCGTTGATTTGAACAGTTGTTTCTTGCCTTTCATTCCCAGTGAACAGTTGTGCTTTAGTTATTAGCTTTCTGGGAAAAGTAGGATTTTGACGACCGCGATAGCCATTTCCACATTAGGTCTTGAATTTGCACTGAGAAGCAACGGTCAGAAGAAACAACTTTGTGAAAATCACACTTTTTTTTCCATCCGTCTCCTCGTACAGAAGTTACTACCACAACTGCTGCATAGCTGCGTGTCAAATGTGGACAGAAATATTTGTAGCAACCATGCGAGCTGGAATGATGTTATGGAATTCCTGCTATGCTGAGACACTGAAATATGGTTTAAATTAAAACTGAGGCTAAGCGTATTATTTACTTGATGAGGTTTGTTCCACTCCTTCTCTTGGGATACCTAAAAGCAGGCTGCTATTTCCTTTTTTTTTTTAATTCCTTTGAGATGACTGATGTCCCCTTAAATCAAAATGACACTGAATATTTGAAAGTGACCTTCATTTGGTTGCATTTGGTCATGTAAACAAGCATGGTGGTGTTACTTCTGGTCCTTAAATGGCCATGGGTTGTTTCTTATAAGCGGGAAAGGGCAAGAAGAACCGACGGGGAAGTTCAGCCTCCCCGGGAGATGCGGTGCAGAGAGAAGAACACGGTCTTTAGCAAACCTCGCCTTTTCCCCCCTTGTTGGGGCACTGCAGCCTTCCTAGAGGCATCGTGCGTGCCAGAAGGGACTGGCAGTTTGAGAGTTCCTAACCTGAAGGTGGGATCTGGATTTAATTTTCTCTCCCTCCAAATGTATGCGGTAATTGGGTGTTTGTAAGTGCCTTGGGTAGTAAGAAGTATCGCATCTCTGTCTGCCTTCTTTAGGAGGGGTTTTTTAAGGCTGGGAATGGATCTTTTGAGTATCCAGTCTGGTACGTGGCACAGGCTTCACCCAGGAGACATCATCGGCTTTGGCTCCGAGAAGAGCCACTGTCTTAAAAGGGACGTGGTCCTTAGTCACCATTACAAATAACTTCGCGTGGCCCCTCCAGAAGCTGATTCACTGCCCAGTTGCCCTCGCTTGCAGATGAGCAGTGTTTTTTCCAGTTTACAACTGCGTTGACCTCCAGGGCTGGGCTGCCTGTGCAGGACTCCCCAGGCGGAGAAGGGTGAGCGTGCAGGGTGGACCACGGGTGCAAGGAGCCGGGGCAGCCGTGGACTTTGCTGTGCACTGGTTTTGTGCAGTAGCTTCAACTCTTCCTGGGTGTTAGATCCAAGAACCTTGCTAGGTTCACTCTTGCTGGGTTCCTACGTGTGCAGGAACCATCTCCAGGACTTCCCAATGTCTACTGCCTTGGTCTTGTGTCTTGACAAAAATTTTAAGTGCATAAATAGGTCATGTTGGCAAACTCGTGTGCACCATGCCCTCGCTCCACCTAATGAATTAACTCTTTTTCCTGGCTCTTGCAAAGGTTGGGCCTATGGAAACACTGCTGGCATGAAAGGATTTTATGGGCAAGGGTGAACCAGCCTTACGTTATTATTTCACCATTTTCTCAGCCCAGAAATGGTGCCCATTTCTGCCTGCGTGAAGCCGTTGCGCAGCGATGTTCGTGAACTTGCTGTGCTGAACATCTCCCCGGTGCACGATTAGGCTTTCTTTTGGATGGTACTGCGTGTCCTCCTTCACTTTCTGGGCTCAGACCAAGCAAGGGAAAAAATATGGCTTTCTTCTGCTTGTTGTTAGAGAAAAAAGTTCAACAGGTTTGACGTGAAATCACTGGACTATTGAAAAACAAAGCAGGAGATTCTGATCTTGCCAAATCATATGGCTTTTAAATAGAAACTATCACTGTCTTTCCTGTAGTTGTAGGACAGGGAGAAGGCAATCCAAGTTATAAATAAATTACGACTAACCTGGGGTATAAACGGGCCTCGATACATAAGGACTCGCTGTTCTTGGCCAACCCCGAGCCCTGTCAGAGGCTCCAAAACAAATAAGCTGGAAAACTCCGACGGGAGGTTTCAGCACTTGCCCTGCCGTAGCAACCCGCGGGCTCTGGGCTCTATTTCTGTGAGAGGTAGAAAAGGTCACACCAGAGTGTCCAAAATGCGTGGCCGATGTGTTTCTGGGCAGGGGAAGGGCCGGGGGTTGAGGCTGAGCTCTGCTGCTGGCAGCGGAGTTGGGCTTCCCTGAACCCCTCCAGCCCCCCAGTGCTCCATTCCCAGGATGTATTTCTCACGCCTTTCGATGATGTTTCTAAGCCACTGATTGCCAATTACCGGTTAATAATGAAACTTTCTGAATGAGGTCAGGATAGTGTTTCTTTTTTTATTTCCTTCTTTTGTTTTCGCACACCTTCGTGCCCAGTGGGGCTCTCTCCTACCCGCGCTGCTTGCGGCGAAGGTGACAAACCTGCGCCTTGAACAAGGTGGGAGTGGTTGTTGTGAAGGGCAAATCCATACCAAGGGACAACGGGCCTGATTGCAAGTTACTTACTCTGGAACAAACTCAGAATTATCATCGGTGGGACCAGGGAGAAGAAAAATAACTAGAAATCTTTCTCTGCTAAGCTAAAACTTGTTTCCAGACTTGATAATTTTGCAAGAAGATACATTTGTAGTTCTACCTGGAAGCCAAAGAAGAAGTTAGTGCACGCGCATCATCAAACCCAAAGCTGCAGAAAAAGGAATTCCTGAGATCAAGAAAAATGAATATCAAAGAAACGTAAGGGTTATGCCCAGGGGTGTTGTTCTAGGTTGGAATGCTCGTTGTTTGGGTGCAGGGCACAGTTTCCCTTCTCCCCTCTGCCCACGGCTCCCCAGTACGTACCCTGTACTGGGTCCCCGTGGTGGGGGGACCCAGTCCCTGCTCCTGCCTGGGCAGCAGCGGCAGGGTAGCCAGCACGGAGCCACAGCGCAGGCAGAGGGGGGGAAGGTTTTGCCCAAAATATGGAAGAAATGAGGCAAGATTTAGAACGAAGACTCTTTTTTGCAGGTTGACAACAACTTTGTGTCAATGAATTCCAGGATGCAAAGTGGTTGTGGGAAGCAGGCTGACATTTATTTTCTGGAGCACTTCATTTATTTTCCATGACCTTGTGCCACTGACTGTCTTCAGTGGCTGGGACTTTTGAGTCCATAAAGGTGATGTGTTATCCAGCCCTCCTTGACTTTGCATGTGGAAGGAAAAATGTCCATCTCTGGACTGATGGAGGCTGATTCAGATAGTCGATTGAACACCTGTCAGTCATGGGTTGACCTGACAGCTCCGGCCAATAACCATCCTGATTAGATGCCCTTCGTGTTCTCCCAAGAGCTTGTCAACCAAGCTGATGAATCACAGACAGGGCTACGGCAACCCAGCGCTCCCCCAACAGCCCTGTCCCACCATGGGCTCCAGAGCAGAGGAACTGAATCTGGGACATCTTCATCGCTCCCTTAATGTGCGGTTGGGCAGAGGCTCCGCTTTGCAGGAGATGTCTAAGGCTGGAGATTGTTGCTATCAGGAGTTTCTACTAACCCCAGCAACAGCCTCCTTACTCACCAGTCCCACTTCTCTTTGTCCTTCACTGTGCTGAAGACAGGTCTTGGTGGGTGACCTGGGATTATTTGCAAGGAGAAATCTGTGAAACTTTCTTCTGGACAGCATGATCTCTGCCTCCTATCTCTGCGAGGTCTGAATGTGTCTTGTGGGAATCACAAAAGGGAGTGTCAGAGAGCCTCGAATCTATTTTTTTATTTGCATGCAATAGCAGGAGCAATGGTGTGTCATGGGATGCCTGATATACCTCAACCTGCCTAAGAGTCACCCATCTAGTTGAGGATCTCAGGAAGGGACTCTCCAGGGAACTGTGAGGGACAAACGTCCTTCTGTTCTCACTGGAAAGCTGTAAAGCAGCTTTTTTTCCATCTACCAGACTATTTTCTTTATGAACAGAGGAACTGCGGAGTGAAAGCAGCGGCAAGACATCAAGGCCATGGGAAACAGAATGGAAATCAGACGGCCCCTGAGCTGCTGGTGCAGGATGTGTCTGGGTGGGTGGTCCCAGGGCTGAGGACCAGTGGTGTCTGGTGGCAGATTGAGACACCACCAGAAGTCACCGTCGCTCCCAGAAGTCATGAGAACTCCACAGAGGTAATACCTTCTCCAAATTTCTATACACCTTGGCCAAGGCAGCCTAGGGTCTGAGCTTCCCCTCATTGGGTATTTATGAGATGCTCCCTGCTCTCCCAGGTAGTCTGGCTGAGTTCAAAGGCGCTGCTGCAGTTGCCTGGGTAAGGATTATTCTCAGGAGTAAATCTCCACAGGATCAGGCCCTAGGTATACATGATAACATATTTATGCTTTGATTTATTTCTTTTTTAAATGCCTGCAGTTTAAGCCTGTAGGTGCGTTTACTCAACAAATCCTGCTCGCTAATGTTTGCTTGGCAAAAGCTACCTTGGAAGGAAAAAAACCCCAAAAACCGACCCCCCAGAAGCACAGAAATGGACAGCTGCTCAGCTGCTACAATAAAAAGGGTCACCTGGAAGGCAACATCTCCAGCCAGAGCTGTCCCGAGAGCCCTGCCTCTGTCCTCGCATGCGGTAAAAGCTCCCGTGGTCAGATGGGCTCTGGCTGTGCCTGTGAAAGGGAAAAAAGCCTTGGGTCTGCAGGATCAAAAAGAATTTGAATCTCTGAGAGCAGACAGACTCTAAAACCATCCTTGCTCATCCTCCTGTGCTGGCACTGTGTCACATGCAGCTCTGCACAACTTATTTCCCCTGCTGTCCACCCAGGGACGAAGCTCCTGGCAGGGCTGTGATGGGTGTGCCGTCCTCCGCCCCTGCTGCCCTGGGCGCCCTCCACCCCACTCCAGTGGCAGTCAATCCCTGTAACTGGGCTTTAGGGAGGCTGCTTTTCCTGTGTGGGCAGACATGTGCATGGGTCCCAGACGTGTGCAGGCTGAGTGGGACCACATGACATGGATGGCATGGCATGGCATGGCATGGCACTGCATGTTATGGCATGGTATGGGAAAGCATGACATGGTAGGGCATGGCATAGTATGGCATGACATGGTAGGGTAGGGCACAGCATGGTATGGCATGGCAGGACATGGCATGGTATGGTAGGGCACGGTATGATAGGGCATGGCATGGTATAATAGGGCATGGCATGGTATGGCATGGTATGGTAGGGCATGGTGTGGCATGGTATGACATGGCATGGTAGGGCATGGCATGGTACAGTAGGGCACAGCATGGCACAGCATGGTATGGCGTGGCATGCTATGGCATGACACAGTAGGGCATGTCATGGCGTGGCATGGTATGTCATGGTATGTTATGGTGTGGTAGGGCATGGCATGGTAGGGCATGGCATGATATGGTACGGTATGACACAGCATGGCATGGTATGGTAGGGCATGGCGTGGCATGGTATGGCATGGTATGACACAGCATGGTAGGGCATGGCATGGCACATGGCGGCAGCACCCGGCTGGACATGGCCCCCTGTGGGAGGATACTGGTGGGTGAGAGGCGCCTCTTCCCACGCCTCCGGCCCTGCCTTCCGCGGGCAGCGCTCGGTGGAGCCCCTGGAGACCGGCGCCAGCCCCACCGCCCCCCGGGGCTGCCAGCGGGCGGGGGCCGGGGACGCCCCGTCGGGTCCGGCCGCCGCTTTCGAGGGCGCGATCGGTCCGTCCCCCCCCCACCCCGCCCCGACGTGCGGCCCCCGCCGCTACTTTTGCCCCGGGAGTGCAATTAGGGAAACAAACGATTTGCAGTGATTAGCTGACTCGCCGCTTTGCATATTAATACGGCGGGGGCGGCTTCTCCCGGCCGCGGGCTGTGCCGGGGCTCGCAGCCCGGTGGCAACTGGGGCGGGGGCGGGGGGGGGGACCACACTTAAAAAAGTCCCTGGGGCTCGGCTGGGCACACACACAAGGGGATTTGTGCTCCGGGGGTGCCCGCGGAGGGATGAGGGTGCTGACTGGGGGGGTCAGGTCCATGCAGATGCTGCCAGAGCTCCTGGGGTTGCACCTCCCGGGTTTGCAGGAGGTGTAGCTATTCCTGTGGTCAAAGGTGTACGGAAGGTGCTTTGTAAGGGCTGCTGGGATCTAATTTAGGAACCTAAGGGCTGCCCAAAGGGCTGAGGCGCTGTACAGGGAGCCCAGCACCCAAGCGAAGTGCTCGTATCGCGGCCGGGAGGGATATTCCAGTACTTGTCGACAGCTCTGTAGAGTTCTGGGTCTGCCTACGCCATCCCTTCCCTCAATGTCTTTAGAAGTTTATTTCGGGAATGCAGCCGGGATGGCCCAGCTCTCTCCACGGCTGCTGGGAGTGCAGGATGAGCCCTGGGACAGCTCGAATTTTGGCAGAGTTGGTGTTGCTGGATCCCTGTGAAAACCCCTAGCCTCACGCCTGGGATTTCGCAATGACCAAGGGGACAGTGGTAAGCAGAGCGCGCTGCAAGTTGTTAATGAATAAGAATAAAAGAATAACGGAAATGGTGATAATGAAAATAATAAATAATAGATTGAATTTCTTGTATCAAAGCGATATTCAGAAATACTACGCAGGCAATTCCAAGTCAGCTTCCAGAACCCTTCGCCTGCCCCCACAGCGGCCCGGGCAGCCAGGCTGGGGACAGCTGGGGCAGTGGCATTTGGGACAGTGAACCTGAGCGCTCACAGGCTCCGGAGAGGAGGCAAAGCGCCTGCAGCGCTGGTGTTTCCCAGTTCTTCCCTCCCGACGCTACAGTAAAATATAACATATCTTCTCTTTTTAAAGCTGCATTGTGTTCAATGAGAGGAAAACATATTTTTTTTAAAAGGCAAACCATGTTTTCTGAAGCCGTTTGTGTGTTGGGATGTGTCGTGTCAGCTGAGAACAAACGGGCTGGGTTAGGGCTTGCGATGCGGCTGGTGTGACCCATGTGACCGCCTCTGCTGCCTGGGGGCTGCGACCGGGGCAAAAGAGCACTCCAAAAGTTGAAGGAAGTCAAAAATCATTTTTGGAGGGACACAAAAATAAAGCTGGCATGTATCTCTCTGTCTGGTTCTAATATACTTCCCAAGATGAGACTCTGGCTTGTGATTTGGGGTTGCTTTTTTTCCGCTCAGCACATTTTATGGAGTATTAAAACTGCCGTTAGAAAGCTATCCCTTTCAATAGTTATCTCTGTTCTCTGAGTTAGAGTTTGCCGAGAGTTTACTCTCTGCTTTTCATGGGAAAAATAAACTTCCAAACTTTATTCCAAACTTCCTGCTTTTGTGGTTATTATATATATATATATTATTTTTATATATACTATAAACTGATTATTTTCCAGTATATTACCTGGAATGCTTAGAGAAAACGAAATATTTTAGAGGTTAAAAAACCCGATACTTGATAGTTCCTAAATACTTTTCTCATAAGAACGTATTTTCTGTAGAAAGTATCATTGGTAAAAAAAAAACCCTAATATCCACCTGGAATTTTTTTTTTTTAACGATTCCCCCCTCTTATCTACATGCCGCTGTTTTCTTGCCTGTCAAGTATGCATGACCGTTTTGGATGCAGCCGGTTTATTTAACGTGTGCGACAAAAAGGCTTAAGGAAATTTCTAAAGCTGGTACCCGCGTCGGTGTTTTGGGGTCGCTCTTTGGATGTGTGCGTGTTTTCCCGTCGTGTTTTGTCTTCCGTTGATAGCCAGCTCCCGTTATTGATGGGAGGCAACACAGGCAGCGCCCCAACAATCCGGCTCTTTATTTGGATGTGTAACTCCAGGCACCGCAACTTTGGCCGCCGACGCTTGGCCGCCACCCGTGTTATGCAGTCGGCAGGAATCTTAAATTACGATGACGGGTATTTATTGTTTGTGTTATGACATTTTCTAGGGATCCAGCTGAGCGCCGTGCCTGGAAGAAGCAGGCACGGCTTGTATGTGTGGGGAGAAATGGGGTTCACCCTCCCGCATCCTTTGGCCAGATGAGGGGCAGGAGGAGTCGGCACGACCAGCCCCGCGCTGGCCATCCCCCAGCAGGCTGGCCAGAGACAAGTGGAGATTTTAAGGAAATTAGTCCAACATCACTCTTTAAAAGGAGGTGGCCAGGCAGGGAGCTTGGAGAGTTCATTATGGCCACAGGGAGGGGAGTTTTGGAGGTCAGCGGGCGTTACAAACAGCCCCCGCTGTTTGTAACAGGGGTCCCTGCGGGGTCCCCCGGGCTCGGGCCATGGGGTGAGACCCGTCTTGCTCTGTGCTGCTGTCTGACAAGCTCTGTCCCAGCTGGTTGCTTTCACAAGAGTTATTTTCAACCAAGCAAGAGTATTAAGCAGCCAGATTAGGGTCTAAGGTTTGGCTATTTCATCTAGAGCAATTAGAGCAATTTAGTTTTGCAGATGTTACGGGAGAGCAGCCTGTTGGCTTCATTTGGAGCTGCGCTTGTGTAAGGAATCCCAGGCTTTGGTGGGTAAGGTTCAGCTTATCGCTTCTCTGCCCCCTACTTAGACTTCTCTTTGAATCCCGTGTGTGCAAAGCATTTGCAGCTCCCATCTCTTGCTGTTGTCCTTCTCTGGCCAAACCTCTGCAGTTTCTGAGGTTTCAGGGCAAACATGAGAGTCTTCAATTGGAGTTATGCTTTTCTGCCCAGTCTCTGGAGAGGACGTGTTGTTCTCCAGCCATTTGCACATTAATGCTAAATAATACAAGCCCGGGAAGAGCATCTCCTGGCATTTCTTCTTCTGACCTCCCCTTCAGTTGCAGGTCCTCTTTCTGAGGAGCCAATGGCCCCAAAATCCTGATGTAGGCAGCCCTCCCAAGAGCTACCTTGGCTTGGATTCGAGGTGCAACCCCTAGCTTTGGAAGAGTTGCCCTAAAAGTCCATGTTATTTCTAATAAGTAAGGTGCGGACCAGTTAGGGTGACTGTCCTCCTCTAGAAATGTCCCACATTCATGCTGTTACGTGCAGTGCCGTAGTAGAAATGCCTACAGCTGTCAAGGAGGAGTGACAAGCTAGGCCCATGTGCCGTCATTAAGTCTTAACTAGGCAATGTCTGGGGCAGAGCATGGCCCAGGCTTGGTGCTGCGTGTCACCCTTTGGGTCCTGTATGCCATCCTCGGGGTCTTGAGTGTCATCTCTTGGGCCTTGCATGCTGTCCTATGTGCCATCCCTTGGGTCCTGTATGCCGCCCTCGGCGTCTTGAGTGTCATCTCTTGGGTCTTGCATGCTGTCCTCTGGGTCCTATGTGCCATCCCATGGGTCCTGTGTGCCATCCTCGGGGTCTTGAGTGTCATCTCTTGGGTCCTGCATGCTGTCCTCTCGTCCTGTGTGCCATCCCTTGGGTCCTGCATGCCATCCCATGGGTCTTGAGTGTCATCCCTTGGGTCCTGTGTGCCATCCCTTGGGTCCTGCATGCCATCCCATGGGTCTTGAGTGTCATCCCTTGGGTCCTGTGTGCCATCCCTTGGGTCCTGCATGCCATCCCATGGGTCTTGAGTGTCATCCCTTGGGTCCTGTGTGCCATCCCTTGGGTCCTGCATGCCATCCCATGGGTCTTGAGTGTCATCCCTTGGGTCCTGTGTGCCATCCCTTGGGTCCTGCATGCCATCCCATGGGTCTTGAGTGTCATCCCTTGGGTCCTATGTGCCATCCCTTGGGTTCTGCATGCCATCCCATGGGTCTTGAGTGTCATCCCTTGGGTCCTGTGTGCCATCCCTTGGGTCCTGCATGCCATCCTCTGGGTCCTATGTACCATCCCTTGGGTATTGAGTGTCATCCTTTGGGTCCTGTGTGCCATCCCTTGGATCTCCTGTGTGCCACCCTCTGGGTCCTGCGTGCCCCCTCTGCTCACTGCTGTGTGGCTACACCAGGCCTTTTGGTACATGTAAGTGAACCCACAGCCATGGAAAATACCTCTCCTTAAAATAAATCTCAACTTAGAGGGGCTCTCCCTGAACACACCTTGTGCCTTGGGTAAAGCCTGACTTTCCTGCTGTTCTGGGGTATTTATACCTTTCAAACTGTTTCAACCACCTCCTAAAATGCAGCTTTGGCTTCCAAAAGCAGAGTGCCGAGGAGGTTGTTTTGGTTTCCCTCTCTGTCTGCCTCTGCTTTGTCTGCCCCTCTCCCCGAGCCCGACCCAGCCATGTGGCTGGGGATTCATGCCTTGGTTGGAGTTCTCTCATTTAATTTTCATGCATCATTTATAGCTTGCTGCGGTGATTTCATAAAGTGAATGTGTGTAGTTAACGCAGGGGGCCGGCTGGGAGCCGGTAACGCAGCTGTGACAGAATGGTTGCTCCCTGCCTTTGTCATTATTTTCTGTGCTCGGAGCGTGTTGGTGAGAAACCGCTTCTGGACCGAACATTCATACTTATTTTACCCTGTGAAACTTGATTGCTTTCCTAAGACAAAAAAAAAAAAAAAAAAAAAAAAGAGTCACCTTCCCTGTCCTGGCAATCTGGAAAATTTCCCACACCCATCTTGCCCTTCAGAGGGACGTGGTCCCGGGGTGACACCGAGCAGGGAGCCCTGGAGGTGACTAATTTCAGAGGAGGGCAGGGCTCTGCTCCTGCGAAATGGTGGCAACTCCCGAAGCCAAGCTGAACAACAACATTCCAGCTGCCAGCAGGAGTTTCCGCAGGAAACCTGCTCTCTGGGGCGGGCGGCTGTGCTCGCAGTCCTTGGGTTGTCCCCTCCGTGGGGCACCTTGCGTGGCCTTCGGTGGGCAAAGGTAGGCTTGGAGGGGAGCTGGTGGAGAGGTCTGGAGGTTTAGTTGACAGCAGGTGTCCTCCCTTGCCTGCTCTTTCCCTTTTCTTGGGGCAGCCCCTTCATTTTACTAATTTATTTGATACATTTGATAGATTTGCTTAGGCTGAGCGAGAGCATGCACTGTTTGGATTTCTGCTCCGGTTGCTTGCATTAAGTTGTTTGCTGGGCTGATGTGTATTGTGTCAGGCTAGAAATGACTAATGAGGAGGGGAGAGCCTTATTGATTTCGATCTGGTTTGGCTGGCAGCGGTTGGAAATGGCACAGGAATTGTGTCCGGTCGGAAGTGCCACATGTTCACAGGCTTGTGCCACCACTGGGAAGGTGATGGGGCAGCTGCACAGGTGGCCTCGAACAGGGGTGGCAAACCAGCCACCACGGAGCCCAAAACAAGGGTGGACAAGTTGGATTTGTTGTTTTTATTGGGCCAATTCAATGCAGCTCCCACCCCTGGGATCTGTGGAGCTGGAGCACCCCTTACAAGGAGGACCTTCATGCTTGCTGGAAGTGATATCGCGTATGGTTTGCACCCAGGACAATGCCTGACGGGCAGGTTTAAACCCAGACAATGCAGCAATGCCATCGAAAGCAACCCAGGGGCTGTGCTCCTGCTGTGAGTCTTGGCGATGGGAATCCTTTGGGAAGGCAAGAGGTTAGCAAGTACATCCGATCTCTCTGCAGGATGACACGCAGTAAAAGCTGGACTGGGGTAAGGAACATAAAGCAGCGATAAGGAGACGTGTGATGACCTTGTCTGCTGTTAGCAGCTTACGCAGCATGCCAAGGAAAAACCAGCCTGCATTACAGGGGCCATATGGTATTCTACTAACTCGGTGTATAAATCCCTAATACAATTAGAAGATCCACCTTCCATGCTGAATTAGAGCCTCTGTGCTGCTTTATTTGAGGAATTTCTGGATCACTCAAGATTGTCGATACCAGGAAGGAAAAAAAAGGTATATGGATGGAAAAGGGGCAGGGGTCCATCAGCCTGCCGGGTGGAGCAGCTCTTTTGTTGGCCTCCGCTGTGAGAAATCCTCTTTCTGGCTTGTGCAGCCCCTTGGGGGCTGCCTGGAGCTGGCCCTTGGCTACTGGCCGTCCAGCCTCATGGTAGCAGCTGTCTGTTTTATCGGAGAGAGTTCGTGGGGGTGCCTGAGCAAGGTCAGGATTGCTGTCGGAGACCAACAGGAGCTATTGCTACCAGGGCTTCCAGTAGGGTCAGGAGAACAGAAGAAGCCTTGTACTCTCGGCTTGCTGGATTTTGTCGGGATTAGACGTGTGAGTGCAGGAAGGAAAGGGATGTATGGGGATGGCTCTGAGCATGCCAGAACCAATGGTGCTCGGGCCCAGAGCATGGGCTGCAGGTGGTGATGGGCATTGAAAGGAGGTACCAGGGAAAGCGTTGGGTGGATTTGAGGGTCTCTGGCTAAAGGCAGACGTGTGCGATGCCGTCAGTGGAAGTGCAGCGTGTCCAGGACTGGTGCTTTCAATGGGGCAGTTGGTCATCAGCTGGGAGAGGAGAAGAGAAAGTCAAACCAAGGAAACAAATAGGCTTGATCAGAGATTTTTCTCCAAATCTGACTTTCACTGGTAGGGGAATACCATTGCAGAGACACAGGCTTGTTTTGTTCGCATCCCTTTTTGGTCCCCATATCTCTATCATTCCTCCCCAGGCTGTCCTCTCCACTAACGAAGGGTGGCTGTGTGGTGGAGCTCCCTGGCACAGGGCTCTCGCATGCTGCTTTGGAGAGGTGCCTCCGTGTCCATCGGAGACTCAGTCCATCACCGCCTCTGGATTTCTCTTTGGGCTGCAGTTTCAAATGCCACCCCCTGCTGGTATCCGCAGTCACGACTTGCATCCCCCTTCTGCAGAAGGGAAACTTGAGATCTTTGGAGTCCCATAGGAGTCATCCTGCAGCCCGTTGTGTGGGGAGCCTTGGGAGACACTGGTGGGCACCACAGGGTGATCTTTGCTGCGGTAAGCTTGAACTCCAAACCTTGCGGGTGGGTGGTTTGAGAAGCAGGGCATGGCTGGAGCCAGCTCCCAGCAACTGATCTGCGTGAAGATTTCCCTCTTAAAGAAATTAAAAAGGGGGAAAAATTTGCCAAGTTGGGCCATTTTTTTGGAGAGGCTTGGACCGTTAAACACCAGAACCTGCTGCTTTGTAAAGACCAGAAGAGTTCAGCAAAAAGTGACTCTTAATATGTGGGTGCTCACAGCTCTTGCGTGGGAGAGACATGAAGCCACGGTGGTTTCTCCTGTGCTGAGCACCGCAGCTGAAGGAGGGAGTGCTGCGCTCCAGGTCCTTTGCTCGGTTCCCTGGGACCGTTGGTGGGCCATCTTCTTTTCTGGACCGTAGCAGCCCCTATGTGCTATGATCATCCTTCTGAGCATAGACCCTTCCTTAGTCTTTTGCACCTTTTTCTTGTCTGGCTTGGCCTGGAGAGGTTTACCATGATGTTATCCATGTCTTCTCCAGTGGTTACTAGAATGGCCTCCAGGAACATACAGATTTCCCTCTTTATTCCAGTGTATGAACTTCTCCAGGAGATACCGCTTGATTTGCAGATGAGAAGGGAGATGACCAGCTTTTATTAATAAGCCCTGTTAAGTACTATGGAGGGGTGTGACTGTGCTTAATGATATCAGTATTGAGGGACAGCTTTGAAGCGGGTTGGGGCATGCTCTCATCTTCCCCGCTGCTGTTGCAGCTCGTTTCTCCCTGCCTTGGTTTCTTCCTTTTGTAGAGCTGGCTGTGGAGTGTGTCCTGCCCTGCTTTGTGCTTCTCATGGAAAGATATTATTGCTCTTATTTTCTTTGCTGTAAAGTGCCAGGGGGGCATTCAGTGGAACAGCCTCCCTTTTATCTGGGTTGGAGGGAACCCAGCTTTTGTCTGAATGGTTATAGCTGTTTAATGTGCTCAGATGTCTTCTATGAGTACACGATGCCTGGTTTTTGGCTGTGCCATCTCTCTTTCTTATGAATACCTATTTCCAAGCGAATCGCTTTGGGCTGGAGCGTGTAATTGCAAAGTGCGGCCCCGACTCTTCCCACCCGCTGGAGGAGACCAGGAGATGGGAGCGATTTACCCGGGGGCTTGTCAGGTGGTGGTTACCGTCGATTTAGGTGAAGGAGGGAAGTGCTGTGGGGCGATGAGTCCGAATAAGATGCATGCTTTTAGCAAGAGCCGGCTCCTGCAGGCAGTACAGCCCAGACCTCAGCCTACCGAGTCCGGTGTCCCCATGTCCCCTGCAAGGGGTGATGGGCTCATCTCACTTGGATGGGAGCCGCTGTCTCCAGAGGAATTTCACGTGTTCTAGGCTCCCATGGCAGCCCCGTGTTGGGATGGGGCGAGGGCGATGCCAGGCCACTTTCCCCTGCTCCCCGTGGCCCCGCGGCGGGTGCTGGATTAGGGGCAGCGACTTCTCTCTTGCCGTGACCATCTGGCAGTGGGTTTCTGTGCACAACTTGCGTTTGTTTTGGTGGCTGGCCCTGCAGTAATGTATTGGTTACCTGAAATTTTCATCAAGAGGAGACATTCAGAAGCCTCATTTGATGGTGCCTCCTGTAGTAATTACTGCTTGACTTCTCTGAGTCCGTAGTCAGCCTGTCTTGCCTTTTTATTTTTAAAAGCTGGAGAACTTCTTAGATGCTGTTACAACCCTGGAGCATTTTTAACATGAGTACAAGTATATTTACATACCATCAGGGATGAAATTGTTGAAAGCTCCTGCAATGAAACGGCCAATACGGTGGCAATAAATTCAGAAGAAATGGACATTATCTGCTGATTGACCTTCTTGGTACGTTAAACAGCTTTTGCTTTTGCCTTGAGGCATCTGGCTGCCTGACATGGCCAATTATCCTATGATAACATCAACTTCATTGGGTCTTATTGCTTCATTATGAAACTGCTTTAGCTGATAACGTGTTGCGATTAGGGGGCAAACATTCTTGGGAAGGGAGATTACTCCTCGCCCACCATTTGGCCTCGGAGCGGTGCAGTTTTGTGTCTCTGTGGTGCAGAAGGCAGCGGTGCGGGGAAGGTCCTTTACAGGTCCCAGGAGGAGCTCACACAGCTCTGGCAGCGCTGATGCTGCTTCCCCCCTCTGAGATTTTCATTGCCACCCTTGTTGTTTGGTCTTTTTCTTGCCCAAGCTAAATAATTTGTAAATATTCTTATTTAAGGCAGAAAAAGTGCCAGCACGTAGCTGCTACTGGGGGAAATAAAAATACCAGCACTTAGCCCTTGCTTGTCTGGAGCACCGAATCCTTTTCTCTCATAGAGCTGTGCATAACACTTTGGGCCACCATCCAAACTGGCACATTCCTCCCTTTCTGTCCACATCACAAAAGCTCATTACCATAGGATGATGGAGTGGTTTGGGTTGGAAGGGACCTTAAAACCCACCCAGTGCCACCCCCTGCCCTGGGCAGGGACACCTCCCACAGCCCAGGTTGCTCCAAGCCCCGTCCAGCCTGGCCTTGAACCCCTCCAGGGATGGGGCAGCCACAGCTTCTCTGGGCAACCTGGGCCAGGGGCTCACCGCCCTCACAGCAAAGAATTTCTTCCTCAGATCTCATCTCAATCTCCCCTCTTCCAGTTGAAAACCGTTCCCCCTCGTCCCATGGCTCCCCTCCCTGATCCAGAGTCCCTCCTCAGCTTTCCTGGAGCCCTTTTAGGGACTGGAAGGGGCTGGAAGGTCTCCCCGGAGCCTTCTCTTCTCCAGGCTGAACCCCCCCAGCTCTCTCAGCTTGTCCTCACAGCAGAGGGGCTCCAGCCCTCGGATCATCTTTATGGCCTCCTCTGGACCCACTCCTTCTTGTGCTGAGGAGTCCAAAGCTGGACGCAGCTTCTCCTCCTGGCCCATGGTGGAGAAGAGCTTATGGCCATGGCAGTGGTTGGTGCCGGTGCAGAAGGACACACTACACACCAGAGGCCTGCTTCCTTTGCTTGTTCCTAAAATGATGCCAACACTTGGAGTTTTGCTGTGAACCCACTGTGGCTTTGTTCTCTGCCCCATTCCCAGAGTCCTGTGGGCATGAGAGACTCCCCACTTCCATTGAAAAAGGGAGAGTAGTCCTTGGGGAGGGTGAAAAAGCTTGAAAACACTGATTATCTTTTGCAAATTGTTTTCATTTTCTGTTTGTAGTGGCCAGCCAAGTAAAGGGCTCTGGTGGGGGTGCAGCTTCTCTTGAGGAGCCATGGGGATCTTGCCCTCCCTCTGCCACCCACTGCAAACCTACCAGCCTGTTATGGGGTTCAGCATCCATGGAGATAACTTATGGGGTTCAGCATCCATGGGGATAAGTCACGGGGTCCAAAGTGTGCATGCATGGGGCCCGTGGGAGACAACAGGGAGATTATGGGGACCCAAACGCCTTACACGGTGAATGTAACGCGAGTGTGTGTGTTTGCTGGGCATCCTCCTGGGACCTGCTCTGTGTCTGGAGTCACCAGCCCAGGCTGTGGCTCTGTCCTCACACCCTGGGTGGTGGCAGCATCCACCCTGCAGGCAGGACAGGGCAGGGCAGAAGGTATTTTGCGGTTTGGGCTTTGTGCGTGGCTGGAGGACAGCGCGGGTGCAGACGGGAGCAGCTGAGGAGGGGAGATCAGAGTCCCGCAGCAGCTGACGGGGGAAGGCTGGATTAGTAGTTGGGAGATCAGAAGCCCGGATGGAGCGGGGAGGGTGGATCAGACAGAGGAGGAGCGAGGAGATCAGAAACCCTGCTAAACCCCGACACCCTGCCAGCCCACGGAGGTGTTCAGGTGGGTCGGGACAGCTCACGGGGGTGACACCAGATGGGGCGAGTGGTTCGCCGGTGCTGCCTGCATCCACTGAGCGTGACCATCCATTGGTGCACCAGGATTGCATCCCCCCGCCATTGCACCGTGTCCCCGGTGCAGCGCCAGGAGCTCCCACCCCACCGAATCCACGCGAGGCAACATGCAGTAGCGCAGCGGCTCTGCCCAGGGCCACCATCTGGGCGAGTGGCTGTTTGCAGCAGGGAGGCACCATGGCAATTACGCCGTGTTTCCAGTCGAGAGTTCCCAAGAGCTGCTAAAATGCCGCGATCCCTGCTAAGAACCCCAACTGCACCACTGCAAAACGCTCCCTCCCGTCCTCCCAAGGCTGTGTTTGGCTAAACGGAGCCTGGACATCCTTGCTCCTGCCCATCCGAGCGTGGAATGCAGCCCAGCAATTGTAAGGGAAAAAGAGCTGTTTAAGACAAAGAGCCGATCAAGCAGCGGCTGTGCTGTTTCAGCCCACGCGTGGCTGCGGAGGTGGCACACCAGCGTCACCGTGCAGCTCCACCACCCCCGGTCTCATCTCCTCACCTGTTCTTGGAGCACCAGCTCCGGACAAACGTCCCCATTACCTGTGCTGGCAGCTGTCCCCCTCCTGCTGCGATCTTGGGGACCCCCCGCCTGAGGAGAGCAGCCCCCCGGGTGGGCGGGTTGGGGCACGGGGAGGTGAGATGCGGCTGGCAGAGGGGACAGCCAGGGGGAAGGTGGGCTCCTGCCTCTGCTGCTCCACTTGGGCAGGACTTAGGAGGTTTGTGCTTCTCTGTCTGGTTTTCCCAAGGGAGAAACAGGAGAGGAGACGGAAGGGAAAGCTTTCTAGAGAAGAGAGCACCGATCACTTCTCCAGCGTGCGCTGTCCTGACAGTAATTGCCAATTAATATCCTCTTTCTTGTACCTCTTCCCCTCCTTCCCCTCAAGCGATGCAGCTTCATTTCCCGGTGCTCCTTGCTGTGGTGGCAATGCCTGAACGCAACACAGAGGTGTTGGGTCACCTTCCAGAGCTGCAGTCATACACGGGGTAGGGGGATGACTGGGGTCACTCAGCGGTGTCCCTACCCACACTGACCCTGGTTTTGGGATTGGTTGCTGGTGCCTTAATTAAAGAGATGAAGCTCTGGCTGCCTGGTGCTCCAACCTTCAGAGGCGTCATCTTGAACCATTGCCCCGTGGACTTTTGCCACCACAACTGGTGGGGACAGTCTATGCTGGGCTCCTGCCAATGCAGCTTTCGGTGTCCTCCAGGTGCTGGGAAGAGCAGTGGGTGGCTGGATGGAGGCAGCTTTATGGAGCATGGCTAATTGTTTTGTTGTGCCTTTCAGGCCCCGAAGGTGGCTCAGGAACGGAGCAGGACCATTCAGAGCACTCTTGGGTTTGGTTTTGCAGTCACAGAGAAGTCGTGGATGAACTTTGTAGGGCATTTCCTGATGTTTTCCTGTCTCCTCACCCATTTTCTTCTGTTTCCAGCTTGGGGTTGTTATTTTCTGATGTTTCACTGGCACGGGAGATGTGCCCAGCAGTGATGGAGGGCACTGCAGCACGAGCTGAACACCCCTGCGATGAGGTGCGTTGGAGCCAGTGGGGCTTGGTCCCTCTGGACCCACTTCATCCTAGCTCAGCCCAGCCGTTCAATCCCAGTTACAATCAGTCCCGGTTACAACATCTCTGCCCCACGGGAAGCATAAAAGGGAATGTGTCGGCACATGGCAAAATACTGAGATGATGGATGTTGCAGCTCGGATGATGTTCTGGTTGCTCAGTCAAAAGGGTTTAATGGCAGAGGTGGGAAAATAATTATTTATATTACATGATTATTTATATGATTATTTATATTATATGATTATTTATGCACAGCTGATTTAAGAGACAGAGGGAAAGAAGGTGTTTCGCCTGGGTGAGGATGGCAGGGTTTTGGCCATGTTGGGTCCAGCATCCAAAAAGCTAAACTTAAAACAGCCCATGGGGGAGACGTTGCCAACACCACACCTGGCATCTCACATACGCACCACTCCGAGAGCCTTGTGTTCAGGAGGCCGAGTGTCTCCCTGCCCTGGTGGCACGTAGGGCTCCAGTCCACACACGTAGGGTTCCTAAAGCCGCAGCAGATCCTGCCCCATGGAAGCTGCTACTGCCAACTGCTAGGGCTGGGGCTGGGGATGTGCCTGGAAGGTGGCTTAAAGGGAAAGCTAAGACAACCTCATGCCAAAAGGTAACAGCTGGGAAAGCGGAAACCTGTAAAACCTTTGAGCCATGTTATTTGCTAAGCTGATAAAAGGTAGAGTGCATAAATTCACGAAGAAGGGAAATCCCTGCTGTATTCACGGGGGCTGCTCACGGTTTCATAGTTAAGTAAATATAGTTCAGAATAAGAACAGTTTAAAGGGAATTTGAGAACATAATGAAGCTCAGAGAATTAACTGAATAGCTTTCATTTGGGATTATAAAAACACAGTGTAATTTAACGTTTAAATACCAACGTGGCTTCAATATTACATAAAATAACCAAACAGAGATAAAACCGCTGTTCTGTCCTGGCATCGGCTGGTAATCGTATTACTGAATTAATATAACCATGTACTTTATGATCACCGTTTTTCCCTAACTTGACAGACTAGGTGAAGGAATAAAAAAAATGGCAGAAAAGGAGTGCATGTTGGTTTTGAAGCTCACCAAGCTGCAAAGCCTGATGTGAAACAAACTGTGCTACCAAAATGCTGCCACCCCGTCTTTGGATGGGGCAGGAGAGACACCTTGATTTTGGGGCAGCTGGAAGGGGCTGGGAGGATGCTTCATACTGCTGGGTCGGTCTTAGAATCATAGGATCGTCTAAGCTGGAAGGGACCTTTGAGATCCTTGAGTCCAACCATCAACCTAACGCTGCCAGAACCACCACTTAGCCAAGTCCCTCAGCACCTCGTCTACCCGTCTTTTAAATACCTCCAGGGATGGTGACTCCACCACTTCACTGGGCAGCCTCTTCCAATGCTTGATAACCCTTTTGGTGAAGAAAATGACCTTTCGGTGAAGAAACAACCCTTTCGGTGAAGAAGCATGGGGAAGCCTTTGTGTTTCTGGGTTGGGAACGTGCGTTTAAATTTCTGAATTCATTGTAGGAGGGAAGAGAGGTGACAGGGGTGAAGGTGTGCTGCTGGTTTTCAGAGGGAAAGTCCAAGTTTTTTGGTCCCTCATTGGTGCATGTGGCTTTTGGGCTGAGGCAGGGCATCCCATGGGCCATCAGTGCAGAGACATGTCCCATCGGTGCATTGGTGGGACATGTCCCATGATGGATTCATTTGACACTCCATTGCATCCTTTCACATGGTCCGAAGGGAAAAAAAGTGAAGAATTTACTGCAGTTTTGTGGCTTTGCTCTATCAGTCTATAAGTCCCTATAATGTATTGGGAGACTGAAAAATCCCCCTTGTTTGGGTGCCAGCTTTCCCCGAGCGATGCACCGTTCTAACACAGCCATCCGTGCTGTGGTGTCCTGGGGGGACAGGGAGGCACATCCAGGAGGAGCAAATGCTCCCCGGCCGCATCTGCATCCATCCACAGCATCGTTGAAGTCAGCGGAGTCCCGGCGCGAGGAAGCCAGGAGGAAGTAACGAGCCGCAAGCATCAGGAGGACAGGGGGAAACAAGTTATAAAAGAGTAACAGTAATAGAAATTAACTGTGTGCTTTTTCAGTGGGGTTTTTGCCCAAAGGATCACCACTTATGGTGGTGATTTGGGGTAAGAACCATGCGTTGTGGTCAAACCAGGGGCTACTGGTGCTCCACTTGGCAACAGGGACCAGCCCCGGGGATGCTTGTTCATGGCATCCGCAGATGTGGTGTCAGCAGGATAGTGGCAGGGCTACTTTGGGACCATTTTTTCCTGTTGTACCAGAACGGTGTCCAGTATTTCCAGTGCTTTGGCATCCTCGAGGTCTCCCACTGGTACAGGCATCTTCTGGCTGCCTTGGTGGAGGCTCAGCTGCGAAGGGTGGCGGAGCCCATCACGCACCTGGGTGCGTTCCAGATCTCATAGCGTTAGTTGCAGAAGATGCCAAGGTGGCTTGGCCCAGGGAAAACAAATACCTTCACATCCATGTTGATAGCCAAAATGATTTGCTCAGCTTTGAATTATAGAAACGTTTCTCCACGTGTTTTGAACTCCGGAATAATGCTGCTCACCAAACCTAATACCTAAAAGGCCTCTTTTATGTGACTATTACTTTGGTGACCAAAGTGCCGGGGTTTTACAAGAGCTGCTTATCCTTTGATAAAACAAAAATCAGTGAATTTATGCTGACAGCTTCAGACGCTGTGGAAACCTGAGCAACCTTTCACCAGCATATGTTGCTTGCTGGATCCTTCCTTAAGAACAAACCGCAGAAGCATCTTTAGTAATTTAATGAGCAATAAAGACGACTATAAAAAAACAAGGATAATTAAATGCAATGATAGATTTTAGCACCCTAAATGGTTACCAGAAGTGCTTAATCAAAACTAAGGTTTGTGCTAGGCAGAATGAATAGCTCTTTGTTGCCCCATAATAGGAAACATTTAAAAATAAAATGCACAGGAAGATTTGGGATAGCATTGGAACGACCGAATCATTAAAAATCATCACAGCCTGCCTCCTGATGCCCCTCTGGTGCTTGAGGAAAACAAATAAAACAAAGCAAAATTAGGGAGCTGTTTTATATATTGCTTTGATCTTTGTTTCACCTTTCGAAAATATTTATGCCGGGTACCTTGATACAATTTGGCCTGTAATTTTTTCGATTTGGAAGAGGAAGAAATAGATTGACGGTGCTAAAGGTTAGTCAGCGAGGTGATGTTGGTTTCATTTTTTTTTTTTTTTTTCCTTCAGCCTACTGTTCTGGGAGGTAAATCCTGGAGCGTGAAACAGGCAGACGTGTTAGAAGGGCGTGTTAGACGCCCTTCTACCTAGGCAGAACGAAGGGCGATGTGGGTGCGTGTGCGCTGGCAGGACGGAGTGTGCACGGACTCGCATTTCAGCAGCGCAAATAGGAAAGGCGGGCAGGCGCCAGCATGGCCACAGGTTCTTTCCTAACACAGTAGTCTTTGGGAAAATCTGTGGATTAATTACACGTCTTCATGCCATAGCATGATGCTAATCGTTTACACTAAGCCACAGTTGCTTATGTAAATGGTCTTAATTGGAAAATTCTGGAGTGTAGAATTGTGATAGAGAATTGAAGAAATGAGGAAGTAGGGAAGACGTCAGTGCAATCCTGTGCAGACGGTCCTCTGGTGTCATTCAGGGTGACCCACTCTGTTAACTCAGGCAGTAATCTCCCAGATAGGTACAAAAGTGCTTGAAACGCACTTTTTCTGTAATTCTAACAGTTAACAGCCTGATCCTGCCCTCTTTCCCTCCCCATGTCCCAGGAGGGAAGGGACGAGGAGGGCTGCAGAGGGGGCCTGATCCTCCTCGCTGCTGGTGGGACCGCAGCAGCTCAGCTCGGTGGTATCGGAGTGAGCGCAGCATTTTTCATGAAAGTGTCTTGTTTGTGAAGAAATCAAGAGGGATCTTTGCGCTGGGTTTGGGTTTCTGAGCTGCACGCCACTGGCCAGGGTCATAGAATCATAGGATCGTCTAGGTTGGAAGGGACCTTTAAGATCATCGAGTCCAACCATCAACCTAATACTGCCAAAACCACCACTAAACCATGTTCCTCAGCACCACGTTTGGGTTGGAAGGGACCAATTGCCTGCCTGTTGTTGGAAATTTGTAATGCCCAGTGAAAAAATGTGATTTCGGAGAGGTCTGAGCAGATAACCAGGGCAGAGCTTAGGTACGTGAAGAAGGAGGGTGAACAGCCTGGTCTGCAGGTACCAACGCACTCAGCACTGCGGTTGGTGTGAGGTGTGAATGGGATGGTCTTCCCCAATCAAATATGATCACTTTCTTGTCTTGGTGGTTTAGTGAGCAAGAAGAAACCCCAGCAACAAGGAAACTGCAGCCAACTTCTGCATGTGCCATGGGTGAGGTACTTGGGCTCAGTTCTCCTGATTACCGCTTTATAACTCTGCGCCCAGGCTAATTAGCATAGAGGTACTTTCTCGAGGCTGCATGTTGTCCTGGTTGCGTCAGGATAAACTGGGTTATGGCCAGGAGCTGCCTTGGAGACTAAGGTGGCGTAGTGCTGTTGAGGACATCAGCAGGGCCTGTTTAATTAAGAAAGAAATGTATGGAAAAATGCAGAGCAGCCTGTTTTGGCTCAGAAAGGGCAGATGCCAATGGGGGAGGTAGTTTCTCCACAGGGAATGTCTCTGTGCAACCACCACTGTAGGAGGCCACGTGGCCCCTCTCACCGCTCTAGGGCACAGCTATCTCACCCCATGGATCACAGAGTCACAGGGGTGGGAAGGGACCTCTGGAGATGACCCAGTCCAACCCCCTGCCAGAGCAGGGTCACCCAGAGCAGGTGGCACAGGAACGCGTCCAGGCGGGTTTGGAATGTCTCCAGAGACGGAGACTCCACCACCTCTCTGGGCAGCCTGTGCCAGGGCTCTGCCACCCTCACAGCAAAGAAGTTCCTCCTTGTGTTGAGGTGGAACTTCCCATGTTCCAGTTTGTGCCCGTTGCCCCTTGTCCTGTCACCGAGCCCCACTGAAAAGAGCCTGGCCCCATCCTCTTGCCACCCACCCATTAGGTCTTGATGAGCATTGATGAGATCCCCTCTCAGTCTGCTCTTCTCCAGGCTGAGCAAACCCAGGGCTCTCAGACGTTCCTCAGTAGAGAGGTGCTCCATTTCCTTGACTGTTTGTCCTCCTTGCCCTGCTGCAGACTTGTCCTGGCTCTTATCCTTAGGATGCTGCCACAAAGCACACTCTCACCCACATACGTAGGATTCCCAAACTTTGTCCCCACCACCCCAATGGGTCAGGATCCATGGCTGTGGGACCTTCTCCTTCCCCAGGGAGGTGAGCCTGCAGAAGGTCCATCTCTCCATCCTGGTGCAAGGTGCAGAAGACCTCAGCAGCTCTTTGAAAGAGCTTGGCAACTGCTTTCACCCACTGGTGCACAGCACCACTGGGCTGGGAAGAGCCTTGGAGAGCCTTGGAGAGAAGTGGGGACCATTGTGGCCCCATAAAGGACTCTCCTGCCATGGTCCTGCCTGGTGTGGGTGCGTGCATTGGTGCTGAGTTGGGTGCAGCAGGGTTCTGGCATGGGGACATAAACATTGGTGCCGAGGTGGGTGCTGGCATTGCCACCGTGGTGCGGCGCAGGCAGAGCATACCGTGGGGGGACGCGTCCCCCCGCTTTGTTCGAGGTGTAGGGTGGAACCAATGGAGAGGACTTCAAAGCTCCCCCATGTCGTCCAGCCCGGAGCCGCCTTGCTGCAGCCTTTTTCACCAGCGATTAGACACGTAGGTAGGTAGACGAGGGGAAACGCTGGGCCGTGCCCCCCTCGCCCCCCGCCAGCCCTTTTGTGCTCCCTGCCACAGCCCCGACCAGGAGCAGCCCCGGCCTTTTTGCCCGTATTATTCTCAGCATCTCCCTGACAGGCGTAGTAATATACCGAGCTATCTCAAGCTGGGACTGTTTGAATGAGGAGAGATTTATAAAAAAAAAAAAAAAAAAAAATATTAAGAATGAGATTTGAAGTGTCTCACCGGAGCTTGGTGCTACAGATGGCTGCGTGGGGAGGGTGTGGGGTTGGGGAAGCCAGCGCGGAGCTGCATCCGTATCTGTGGTATCATCGCTTCATGCTTGTTATCCAGCAGAGCGGAGTCTGCTTGTGATGGGGTGGGACTCTCCTTCTGCACTTCAAATGTTTGTACCGCGGTTCGGCAGCTCCTCTAACGGCAGGATGAGCATCACTCTTTAAGAGCTGAGATCTAGTTAAGTCTTTTTCAGCGTAAAAAAAAAACCAAACCCAAGCAATGTCTTCATAGTCCGCCACAATGATATTTCACTGCATCGTATGCTCAGAAGAGTTGTGTCCCGGATCACTGTCACTGATCAGAATCCAACCCCATTTACAGGGGGAAAAAGGCAAATTTCCTTTTTTTTTTTAAAAAAAAAATTTAGACTTTTTTTTTTTTCTTTTTGCTTCTTGGGATTTCATTTTGTGTCTTGGGATTCGCATCGTATTTTCTTGAGACAATCCAGTCTTGACGCTACGTAAAGACTGAGCATCATAAAGAAGATATATCTGAAATATTTGCTCGGTCAAGTCTCGGAGGCGCTGGGCTGTCCGAAAGTATTAATGCCGGCAGGCTGCAACTAAAGGAGCTTTCGCAGCTCCAACAGACGTATTAATTTTGAAGGGTGTTTCTTTGAGCATTAAGCCTTTCTCATGCTACATGCTGTTTGCGCTCTTTTGTCTTACAAACCTTTTAAAATTTATCCCAGGACACTTCAAGTTGAGGCTTTTTTTGCCTTTTTTTTTTTTTTTTTTTTGGGGCTCTTAACTCAGTAAACTAAGACACTCAGCAAAGGGCTGGGTGAGAATTTCAAACTCCCTGCGGGATAGTTTCGGAAAAGATGATACGGAAAGAGGAAAAACAAAAGCACATGTTGCCCAGTGTGTGCATATTTTACATCGGCGTTTTGTATCATAAAAGTGGCTGCTTTGTGCGTATTTTCGAGGCATAGAGGGAATTCGCTAAATGAAATATTCAAATGCTTTGGCAACTCCTGCACACTGTTTTTTTTGGTTTATCATAAAGCACTTGTTCTGTAACTGGGTATGACATTTATTAAAGAGTAGTGGGGTTACCAGTTCTCCTAAACAATTTCCATGGTTACTAAGGAGACGTGGCTAGAGAAATCAAAGTACTTATTAAGATGTTAAAAAGTAGATTTCTTTTAAATGAAAGCAGAGGTGAACTGGGTAACTTCTGTTTTTAAGAATTTCATTTTAGGAAGCTTAGGACTTGATCTGGTGCGAGCGGGTCCAAGGGCCCTGCAGCCAGGGATGCTCATGGCATCGCACCCGCTTATAGCAGGGGGAAACCTGTCCCTTGGCTCAAACTCCGTGTCCCGACCCACGTCTCAAGCACGTCCCTCTGAGGATGTGGACATTCCTGCAAACCCCGCCAGCCTGTTCGCCCTTTTGAATGGTTGTACGTGCCCAGCCAAGGCCACTGGAGTCAGATGGAGCTGCTGATTTTGTGGGGCTTTGGATCCAACCCTTAGAGCAATGCAAATATTTTGGGTTTACACCGTCACGAATCCTGAATGTATTTTTTCTGTCTGCCACCAGCAACAGCAAATGTCACAAATACATTCAACGAAAGAAAGAAACCTGGTGTCTTATGATGATACTTGAGAAATGAGTTATGATATTGCCAGTCTTTGAGGTTTGTTGGGGTTACCATAAAGTTCTCAGCACAAGAAGGACATGGACCTGTTGAAGTGGGTCCAGAGGAGGCCATAAAGATGACCAGAGGCTGGAGCCCCTCTGCTGTGTGGACAGGCTGAGAGAGTTGGAGGGGTTCAGCCTGGAGAAGAGAAGGCTCCGGGGAGACCTTCCAGCCCCTTCCAGTCCCTGAAGGGGCTCCAGGAAAGCTGGGGAGGGACTCTGGAGCAGGGAGGGGAGCCATAAGATGCAGGGAAATGGTTTTAAACTGGAAGAGGGGAGTTTTGGATGAGATCTGAGGAAGAAATTCTTGGCTGTGAGGGTGGTGAGCCCCTGGCCCAGGTTGCCCAGAGAAGCTGTGGCTGCCCCATCCCTGGAGGGGTTCAAGGCCAGGCTGGACGGGGCTTGGAGCAACCTGGGCTGGTGGGAGGTGGGACTGGGTGGGCTTTAAGCTCCCTTCCAACCCAAACCATTCTGTGATTCTGGGCCATGTATTGGAATCTCTGCTTTTAGGGTCAAAAAACATGATTTGGAGAACCAAAAAGCCAGAATACCGTTAAAAGGGCTAGATATGTTCTTCAGAAGGAGCCGTGTGATTTCGAAGCTTAATTTAACGAATCAGGAGGTGTGAACTCACGTTCCCAAGACGTGAACCGCCCCCCCGGCACCCCTGGGTCTCTCCTGTGCATCGGGCAGTGGCTGCCGCAGATGAGTGAAGGTGGGGTCTGCTGCCGTGAGTTGTCTTCTTCTAGGTGAAATCTCAGCCCCCAGTATGGCAGCTCGTGTCCGAGAGGACCTGGAGGAGCTGACACAGAAAGGCTGCCTCCTCAGCATCTGCTCTGTAAATAGCGCTATTAAATCTGACTTTGAAAAGCACTGGAAAGTTCTGCGAGACAAGACACGTGGCCAGGAAGCACTTATGGCTGGGGCGTATCTGCCTACCAAGGTGAAATGCCGAAGCATCTGCTGCTCGGCTGCTCGGAGGCTACTGCAAAGCCCGGAGAAATCACGAAAAGCCCCAGTCCCCGTAAGGGGACGTCTCCTGCCTGTCTGCCACCGGGGCGGTGGGACGGCACGGGGAGGGCTGGCGGGCACCCGCTCCACGTCTGGGCTGGATCTTCAGCATTCGGGTCCTGGCCTCCCAGAAGTTGGTGTATCCATGCTAATCAGCGACACCTTGGTTGAATATATACTGCAACAGGTTTTCCATGCTTTACATATAAAATGCTGTATCAGGAACATATTAACGTTCTCGAGCCAAGACTATTTGGGCAGGAAAATGCCAGTGAAGTGTGATGGAATCCATGTGAAAAATGAAGTGTTTGCTCGAAGGAATTAAAGCGAATTTAAAATATTGAAGCTCACTGATTAGAAACGTTATTACAGCTTTCTGGTGGTGAAATAGCGAGCCGCAATTTCTGCTCCTTTCTTCACAGGCCCCGCGTTAGCTCGAGGGGACTGAGAGGAGTTGCGGACTAGAAGGTAACGGTCGGGGAATGCAGAGAACTTCAGTTGCAGAAAAGGTACCTGTGCGTGATTGAGGTATTCCTTTATATTTATTTATAGTTATTTATTCCCATGTATTTATTCCTAAATATAAAAACGTCAGTAGCGCATTTATGCCACCTCTCAACCAGAGGCAGCGCTGCCTCTTTGGAGTTGGCGGTTTGCTCTCCAACTTCTTTACGCCCTTGCAAACGGGGAAACTTTGGGAGTTTCTTCAAAGGGAAGATGCTAATGGGCTGGGAGTGATTGCTAATATACCACTTTCTGGGGGTAAACAGTTTCTTGATATTCACCTGGAATATTCTCCTTTATCTAACTCTTTTGCATCGCTTTTCTCTCCCCGCCAGGGAGAGTACGCGGGTTTGGGCGTTCATCTTCTCTGAGGGGGCATCACGGGCTGCTTGGAAAGGCCTGAGGGGGATGAGGGTGGGGGCTGTGGGTGCTGAAGCCGCCCTGTCCCCAAGAGCTGAGCTTTGAGGGAGCGCGGGACAGAGTTGCCGAGCCCGTGGGTTTGCGTGTCCGCGTGGGCAGATGGGTCTGGAGCGGGATGCCGCATTCTCAGGGGGCACCGGGGTGGGGGCAGAGCTCAGGGCTGCCTCCAGACCCCTTCACCAGCCCATGCTGGGGGCCACGGTGCCTTACGGTGTCCCACTGTGGCTCTGCGGAGGGGCACATGTGGGGACAAACCCCCCTAGGGTGACAGCAGAGCAGTCCCACGGCCAGCCCGGCGGGGGGCCTTGCTGCTGGTACCCCACTGCTCCCGCAGGGGAGCGGGCACATATTGGCAAGCCCAAACACAGCCCAGGGTGGCTTGTGGTTGCCACCGCACAGTGTTGTCACCCCCTGCCCGATCTTCGGTCCAACTCAGGGGCAGGGAGGGATGAAGCTGGGCTGGTCCCAGCCCCGTTGCTGGCTCCCGCCTGGGAGGTGGCCGTTCCTCTGCTTGGGGAGCCTCGTAAACAGAGGGGGCAAAGCTATTTCTTTCCCTTCTGTTCCTCTGCTGCTTCCTGAGGCCCATTTCTCCAGCAGTCAGTTCCTCCTGACCCCCTCTTTCCCTGCTCTCTGGTAACCATGTGGCTTTATGATGGCAAAAAAAAAAAAAAAAAGAAGTGGTCCCCAGATAACTATTTGGTACAAGCAAACCATGCGGCTTTAATGGAATTACCTCAGCCCTGCCAGTAAATAATTTATAGGAGGCAGTAAATAAAATATGTTTCAGTGTTCTTAAAAAAAAAAAGAGTTGTCAGCCAGCAAACGCCCGCTGAGGGGGAGTTAACCCAGAACTTGCCCCACCGCAGAGATCCTGGCCAGGAACAGGACCTGGTGGGGAAATCACCTGAGTCCAGAAGAGCTATGGGGGGGGGGGCTCAGAAAAGCTGTGTTGCTGGGCGGGGGCCCTTGGGGTGCCCACTCACTGACCATCCAATGGCTCTGCCCATTCATCCGTCTGTCCGTCCTTCCATCCAGGGGGACATTTCTAAGGTTGCCTCCTAGTAGCCTTGACTGTGAAACCCAAGTCCCCACCGCTTGACCTGAATTTCCAAGGCACTCGCCACAGCCCCCGCAATGTCACCGAGCCCTGATTGAAACCTGACCTCTGTCACTAATGGCATTAAGGGGAGCTGCAGGGCCCGGGCAAGGTGGTAGCCCAGTGGGTGCCCAGAGGGACTGGGGAGGGATGCTCGGAGGGGCGCACTGAGGGGGATGCAGGATGCCTGGGGCGGGGGGATGAAGGCTACTTGGAGGGGGATGGAGGGATGGAGGGATGAATGGATGGATGGATGGATGGAGGGATGGATGGAGGGATGGAGGGACAGAGGAAGGGATGGAGGGAAGAATGGATGGATGGAGGGAGGGAGGGATGGATGGATGGAAGGAGGGAGGGATGAAGGGAGGGACAGAAGGATGGATGGGTGAGTGGATGGGTGGATGGATCAAGGGATGGGTGGATGGATAGATGGATGGATGGATTGAGGGATGGAGGGAGGGATGAAGGGAGGGATGGGTGGATGGATGGATCGAGGGATGGAGGGAGGGATGGAGGGGTGGATGAATGGATGGATGGGTGGATGGATTGAGGGATGGAGGGAGGGATGGATGGAGGGGTGCCTGACTGTCTGTCCTGCCCCTCCTCGGAGCTGCCCCCTTTATGGGCACAGGGACCCCTCAGCAGTGTGGCCCCCAGGGATGCTCTGCCCGGCAGCGCCGCGGCCAGGGCTCGACCCGGTTCATCCCGGCCTGGGGAGGGGAGCTGGCGGGCAGGGGGGGCCGGCAGCCAGTCCCCCGCTGGCGTGGGGGACTTCGGGCCGGGAAGGCGGCAGCGGAGATTTACGATGCGGGAGGACAGAGCGTGAAAGCAGTATATCATCATCAGGTTGGGCTGAAAGAAAGAAAACATATCTTCAACAAAAAGCGGGGCTTCGCAATTCAGCTGCGTTGTTAGGACAACGCAAACTATCCTTGAAATGATTAGTTCCACTTCAAAGGCATTTACATTCAACAGGGGCAGACGCAGCCTCTTTTTATGTCGCCAGAGGAGGAGGAGGAAAAAAAAATAATAATAATAAAAAAAAAAAAAAGGGCAAGGAGGAGGTGGGGAGGTTTTGTGCTAAGGAGAGTCATATGTTTGCTTCTTCTATTTATTTTTCCTCATTCAGGGGACACTTGTGTAAGATAAACTGAGCGCTCGTGGTTGCGGGGCTCTGGGGCCGCTGGCCGGGGAGGTGGGCAAGGGGTGGCCGGGCAGGCGGCTCTGGGGGCTGCGTTCTGAGTCCCCCGCCCCTTCCAAATGGGAAGCAAAAAGACAAGAGTTAAAAAAAAAAAAAAAAAAAAGAAGAGGTGAAAAAAAAAATCCCTGACCTCAAGAGCTGTCTGTCCTGGGACATCTGTTATTAACTTGAGGAAGCGTGACATACGTTTGGTAGGATCACAAAGACTCGGGGTACCCTGACAGAGTTTGGGAAAGATGTGAAGCCTGAGGTGTCCCCACGCTGCTCGGGAATTGGCTCCCATGGGATGGCCTGGGCTGGGAGGAAGTTTTTGCATCTGAAATCACGCACCTAAACCGCTTCCCGGAGGCCTCCGCGTGGGGAAAACCCGGTTGGTGTGTTCCAGGTTATCCTGAGATGCAGAGGGTTGAACGCCAAGGAGGAAAAAGATGCTGGAATTAGCCCAGAGGGAATATTTACCAGACCCTTATTGCTGTCCCAAACCGCAACCCACCTCCCCTGACCTTAATCAATTCTTACATTCAACTGAACATAGTCTTCTTTCCTATTTCAAAGCAGATCACTTATTTTAGCTCCCAAATTACCCACCGTGCTTGGTGTTGGAAGTCAAAAGGCGAGGATAAAAATATTAAAATGCAAACTATGAGGCCCATGGAGTTATCTGTGCTGAAGGGAGGAATTCCCCACCCCCTGAGATGCGTTGCACCAGCACACGTGCGTGTGGATGTATGCGTGGGGTCTCTGCTGTCTCCCTCGGTTCCTATTGCCGGTTTCTGCCTGACGTTATGCAGCTCATCCTTGGGTTAGACCTCAAAATCCCGTAGGAGAAGAAAATTGAAATGGTAAAGGATCCCGGGCAACAGTTTTCTAAACTATTTTGTCTCCCACAGCTATCTCGGCGCATATGAACTGAATTATTCTCAATACTGGTGCTGATCAAAAATCTTTCTTTCAAGTCGCTTTGGTGGGGAGGTTAACACTTTGCACATTTGAAACCTAACAACTGTATCTGGGGTTTTTTTTTAAAAAAACATTTTTAAAGGTGTTGTGAACGTTTTAATGCCCGTACCCACCAACCGTCTGCTTTAGCCCTGTTGGAAAGCCAGAGATGACGACGGCCCCAGCTTTATGAAATAAATAGCAACGTGCGAGTTAGCTTTTGGAAATGAAATCCTTATTCCAGCTAAGCTGTAGATGAAGTCAAGGTTTAACTGTTCAGCGATCCTTGTTTTAGGTTATGAACATGCGTGTGAGTCATTCCTGATCAATCCAAGAAGTTCCCTTCCCTTTCTTTTTTATCTTTCCTCTTTCTCTCCCTTTTTTTCGTTGACCTTTTTCTCACCAGTATGGGAAGGTTTAAAGGTTGGAGAAGTCAGCGCTCACTTTTGGTTACCTTCATCCAGTTTTTGGTCATCTCAGATACTTTGCTCTGGAGAGCTCAAGGAGGAGTGGTCTGGTGCTGGGCTTTGTTTGGATGGTGTGAGTTGAGAAATAGTGTGCTGCCGCAACCAGCGTATAGAGACCCAAAATGGGCCTTTCTGTGAAACCAGCTCTGCTGGTGGTGGTGGTAACCAGGAGAAATGAGGCTGAAAGAGCTGCAGTGGCATTAGAAAGAAGAAAGCGGTGACATTTTTTTTTCTTTTAGAAGGCCAGAGAGTTGGTGTTCTGGAAAAAGAAAGACATAAAATTTAGAAAAATCTTAATAAAAAGAAGAAAGTTTTGAAGTTGGAATCAGGGAGGCAGATGGGACCTCTGTTGGGAGAAGCGGGCCATGGGGCGAGCGCTGGCCGCGGGGCAATGGGAGGGGGACCGGAGCCCGCCGAGGAAGCCGAGAGCGCTGCCAGCCTGGGACGCTTTAGCCGGTGGTGTCGGTTTTCATTCCTAAAGATAAAGAAATGTTTTCAGGCAGAAAAAAATGCATTTTTATTGAATTCCCTGCAAGTTCATGCTTTCAAAATGTGTTTTCCATTTCTGACTTTTCTTGTTTTATGAAACACTAGAAACACGAGAGCTTTTCAAATATCCTCGAGAACGAAGGGAGTTGTACATTTGCTCTGTCCTTTACTCCGTCATTTACAGGGGCGTTACCGGGAAACTGAAGCTGATGTGTGTTTTAGCTTCACAGCATCTTCTGATGTGGGCCTTTCCCTTCTTCTGAGTTTTATTGTTCTTCTCCCACCCTGGTCCAAAAATATTGTCGAGGCTCCCGGGGCCGCTTGGCTGCAGGAGGGAGGAGAGGGTCTCCCCCCAGCACCCCCTCCTTTAGTGGGGTGCTTGCAAAGGAGAAACACGCAAGTGGAGAGGGAGTTGTTGGGCTCCTTCAGGAGGTTGGGGGCTGAGGGGGGAGACAACGAGTGGTCCAGCAGCATCTTGTCTTCCCCGGGCTCAATTTTGGCTTGTTTGTCCTGGCTGATCCCTGCCTGTCCATAAGCTGGTGTTAATTGGGACCAGCTCTTGGGCTTGCAGGCGGGTGCTGGTGGCTGCGGCATCGCCCAAGGTGCATTTGGGGGAGCAGGAATGAGGAATATGGACGTTGGTGAGAAATACACCCAGTTACTCCGGGGCCCTTTGCAGAGCGCGATGCAAAACGCAGGTGAGCGGTAAAATCCTCTCGGATTTGGGGGTTCAACCCAAAGGCCTGATGCTCTGGTGTCCTCGTGCGGGGCAAGGAAAGAGCGAGAGGACCGGCGAGGAGAGGGGGCCAGGTGAGGAACGCCCTTCCCCATGTGGTCTCTTCCCCCCTTGTTATCCCCTTGTCTTTCCCTTTCTCTGATTTTTGTGTGCCGGCGTGTCTCCCTCCCCTCCTTCTTGTCTGCGCGGCTCCTCTCCCATTCTTGTCTCGCTCCACCCTCCCTCTCTCTTGTCTGGCCGCCCCACACCCCTTTTGTCCTGCTCGGCTGCTCGGCATCGCTTTTGTGTGCTAATAGCAGCCGACTGCCACCGACTCAAAGGATCCCGAGGCCGCTGCCATCCCCTCCGCTTTTAATTCAGCTGCTGAGGACCAAGGAGGGTCCTCTGTTCCGGCCCCCTCGCCATGCCGCGTGGCTGATGCCCACTCCTGGGACGTGTTTGTGGGTCCCTTCTCTCTGGGTACAGCATCTTGGCCATGATTGCCATGGCCTGGAGGGGACGGTCCCAGCGTGCCCCCCCACCACTCTGCCCCCCCCAGTTAGCTTGAAGAACCCATGGAGATGGTGGTGGCAAGGCAAAGTGGAGATGCAATGAGGTCTTCCAGGCTGCTTTGGGCCACACCAGGGCTTCCAGGAGGTGCTGGCACCCATGTTCCAAGAGCTGGGAGAAAAAACTTGCTCCTCCATGGGGATGGAGGTGCCTCTCGCTCCCCTCCAGCCCTTGCAGCTCCATCCTCATCTGAAACGTTTCTTATTTTGTGTTACTTCCAGCTTAAAACAGTCAGGGAAATAGTTTCCTGTGGGAGCTTTTCCTTTGAGTGTACGGAATTTGCTGGTTATTGTGTGACAGAAGCTGATGGCCCAGGGCAGGCTCTGGGAATTGGCCTTTCCCGCCTCCGAGCACGTCCCCGTGAGGATGAGCTTGTCCTTGGGCTCCCTGGGGTGGGAGCACTCCCCCCTGTCCAGGGATCGGGTGCTGCTGGGGCAGCAGGTGACAACATTGTCCTGGTTTGGGCGACACAGGACTAATTTCTCTTCTAATGCCTGGGAAAACTGTACTTTTAGAAGACTCTAGTGACTGAATTGTGAAGATATTTACTTTATAGCCAGCTCTGGGGTGTGGGTTTCAAGGTCTCCGTGTTTCCGAGCTCCCCAGGTGCGGGGATGAGGAGGAGCGAGACCCGGGCACTTGACCCAAGCTGCCAACAGGGTTATTTCATACCATGAACGGCACATTCGGTATAAATTGGAAAGTTTGCTGAGGAGTTCTCACTATTTTATGATGCCTGGGATCCTGAGAACTCCTTGCCCCGGTGCTGGAGCCCTGAGCCCTTCCCTTCCTCCTGAAGCCACAGCGCTCGCAGGGTCCCACGTTGGCTGTCCCTGCTGGGAGCGCACGGCTTCTAGTGATGGAACGGGCTGGGTATAGTCCTTGTGTATTTTATATTGGTATTGGGATCAATACTGGTTCTTTAGTGTTACGAACGTTAATTATCTAGTCTTATTCTGTTAAATCTGTTTATGTTTCAACCCTTGGCTTTCCTTGTTTTTTCCCAATTCCCCATCCCAGGTGGGGAGGTCTCATTGGGTGAGAGAATAATTGTCTGAATGACAATAAATTGCTGTGCGTTCCTCAAACCGTAACAAACATGCACCACTGGCTCATTCCCACCCCACACTTTGCCCCTCGCACCCCCGGTGCCGGCCCAGCAGGGCTTTGCCCGGCACTTCCCCAAAAATCCCACGAACCGCAATTCTCGTAGGAGGCATCGTCGCCCCTTTTTCCCCCTGCGGTGACAGCGTGCCACATGCTTTATGGCTCCTGTCCCTCCTGGGACGTCTCTGATGGCTCTCAGGAGCCGTCGTGCTCGGCCAAGCGCACCCCACAGCCATCCCAGCGCGTGGGTGGGTTCACCCTTCTTGGAGCAGGGAGAGGCGAGCCGGGCTCCGGTTTGCACGGCTGCATTTTCGTGGCCGGACGATATGTGTTGCAACCTGGTGTCACATGTGGTTTTCTGCCCTGGTTTTGTCCTGGGGAGCTGCGGCCGTGTGTCTGTACCCGGGTTGGTAGAAACCAGCCTCATCCTCTGAGCGTCAGGAGGACCGGGATGCTGTGCTGGGATGCTGCATCCCAGCCAGGTGATGCCGAGACCTTTGGACACCACAGGCTGCGAGGGGTGATGGCGCCTGCCTCTGGTAAACGCAAAAGAGTTGCAGAAGATGTTAAGGAGGCTAAAAAAAAAAAAAAAAAAAAAAAAAAAAAAAGGCAGCCAGTTATGAGAATAATTCTTTCTAAAGAAACAAACCCGCATCTCTTCGAAAAGGAAAATCTGGAAAGTCAAGTGGTGTTTCTCTGTGGCCACGTATTCCCTCTGAAACTGTGTAGGCTCGTTTGTAAGTGGCTCCCGCATCCCAACTACACCGAGGTTTATTGGGGGCAAGAACGAGAGCGAGTGAATGCATTTTGCCTTATTACTCATCCTTTTCATGACTTGTTTGAAATATTATTCCCTGGCACTGTGTTTTCTTGCCTCTGAAGAGAACAAGTGAAAAAAAATTTAATAGCGGAGAGAAAGGGAATAAATGCCGATGAGGTGTTAAACGAAGTATTTCTATTACGTGCGGGTGGGTTTCATTTGTACACCTGGAGTATAAATCCCTGGAGTAAAAATAAAAGTAAAGATATATGTGTATAAACGTATGTATACATATAGAAATGGCTTGAGAGCTTTTATATGTGCGGATGAGTGTTTGCACGCACAGGTAGGTGGAGAGAGAGAGGCAGAAATCCACCGCTGCCGTAGCTTTGATTTGCGGATGGGTCGGCTGGAGTGAGCGACTCCCTCTGTCCCTCATCCACCCCACGGCTTGCTCTTTATTTAGGAAAAAAAAAAAACAAACCCCAAACAAGCTCCCTTAAAAACCCCGCTGTAGGCTGGGATAAAACCGGGCGGATGCTACAGAACACCGAGAGGTTCGCAGCCCCCCGGGGAGGAGCTGCGTGCGGGTTTCCACGGCACGCTGACCTTTTGTGCGAGTGTCCCCCCTCCCCTGCCCCAGAGCCAGCCTGACCTGACCTTCTGGAGCAGGCAGGAATTGCCGTGTCCTGGAGAGAAATCCCGACCCTGCCAAATCCAGCCCCGCGCCAGCCAGAGCCGGGGATGGCATCGGCAGCGCTCGCTTTTCTGGAGATCACACGCCATCGCTGCTGTCGGATATAAAAGCCTGGTTTTATTAATCTAGTACAGCCTTCCACCTATTAAAAAATAGTCGTGCCATTAATAATGAATTTGTCACATTTCTCTGTCAGTTCCAATTTGCCTGGCTTCCCGGCCGGCAGCAGGCTTTGTCAGCTCCGACATGGCGTCTCGGCGGCTCCGCTCTGCCCCACGCCATGCCTCCAGCCCTCTGGAAACTCCAGCCTCGCCACCTTTCCAGCACCCCAATCCCTAATGCCATAAGGAAGGGGAGGCTGGCTCAGCCGGCAAACGCGATCTGAAAAGTGGTTTCTATTCCTTGTGGTACTAAAAAGAATCAGAATGGCAAATATACAGTTTTTTAAATAAAAAGACCTAGTAAAGATTTTTTCACTCTAGCAGTTAAGTAGCTGAGCGTGGATGTCACTGGGTAACTGGGATGGCAGTTACTTAAACATTCCCAAATAAATTGACTTGCCCTCTGCTGAGACCAGATTTGAATTAGAAGTGATGGAGCGCAGGGAATTGCCTCAAATGTCTGTTACGGCCACGAGCATCTCCCGGCAGCGGCCGTTCTGGCGGTGGGAACGGTGAGCTCCAGCCCATCGCCCATCGGGTGGCCCTTCTTGGAGCAGGTCTGATGGACCTGATGTGTCCCTGCAGATCGGGTCCCGGGGAGCCCAGGGCCGGTGTGTGGCTGCTGCTTGTCTCCATCGCTCTAGGAAGTGGCACGTGCCTCTGACTTTGCCACCTCCTCTAGTTTATTTTAAAAAACAAACAGCCCATGAAGTCTGGAGGTCACTGTGGGTTGTCTCTTTCCATGGGAGATCTTAGGTTGGATTCCAAAGGAGATGAGGTTCTTGCTTCTGAGCTGCTTGTTGGTCCCGGTCCCCCAGCTTTGCTAACTCTGAACCCATAAGTCGGAGGCATTGGGCTTCATAAAGGAGGGTGTAGTGAGGTGGGGGTCGGTCTCTTCTCCTAAGGAACAGGCGATAGGACAAGAGGAAACGGCCTCAAGTTGCACCAGGGGAGGTTTAGATTGGATATTAGGAAAAATTTTTACACCGAAAGGGTTATCGAGCATTGGAACAGGCTGCCCAGGGCAGTGGTTGAGGCACCATCCCCGGAGGTATTTAAAGGACGGGTAGACATAGTGCTTAGAGATATGGTTTAGTGATGGGTTTTGTCAGTGTTAGGCTGATGGTTGGATTCGATAATCTGAAAGGTCCCTTCCAACCTGGGCAATTCGATGATTCTATGATTAGCTGTGCTGGTCCCAGGGCTAATTGGTATTGCCCTTGAAATCCCAAGTCAGGCCGTGCAACATGGTGGGAATAGCTTAAAAAGCTTGAAACAGAGAGGAAAAAAAGAAGGAAAAAAAAATTGGACCGGGGTTTGATTTTCTCTGGAACCTTTGAACCCCCGGGGATGCAATGCAAGGTACCGTTATACAGATGGGGAAAACGCTTGGAAGTGGCAGTGTAAATATGTACTGCGGGCGTTTAGCACCATGCGGCAGACAAGGGTTTTGACGGAAACTTCTGTTATGGGGGTGTTTGGGGTTGTTTTTTCTCAATTGTCATCGCTTGCTTTCTTTCCCAAGTCCCTAACCAAAACATTTGCTTGGAGAGAGAGAGCGGGCTCATGAGCTTTGTTGAGCTTCACTGTTATTGCTTGTGCCACGTGCTCTTAAATTATTGCTCATGCCACAGCGTGGCTGGCTTTTGCTCTCACGCTGCGCTGTTGTAAAACCTTTTTGTTGTTGTTGTTTAAGATCCCAAAATCTACCCGAGAGCAAGCGCGGGTGCCGAGGCATCGGCTGTGCCACCGAGCATCTGCTCCATGGATCCAGCCCTCAGCGGGCACAACGGGCAGAGGCAAGACTTCCCCTTGTTTTTAGAGAAAAGCTACCAAAAAAGGAGGAGCGGACCAGTGAGCTGGAATGATAAAGTGTTTTTTTTACGTAGATATGCTTGTGTGTTGAAGCATGGGTGCCGGCCAAATGGCTCTCGGGAGGTTCGGCACAGGACAGGCCAATTTAGAGATACTTGAAACTGGCATCGTCAAAGGGCTGGAGGAGCGAGTACAAGCGTTTGGTGGGAAAACATTGTTCTGAATTGTTAACCTGAGACGGAGATGGAGATGTGGTGGAGGTGTTTCCTGGCTGTACCACGCACCACGGACTCTTGGAGTCTTTGCTTAACCTTTGGTAACGGTACGGGAGTCACGGCCAGGCTGGGAGGGCATCCCGGCAGCAATGCCGCTGCACCGCGGGGCTCAACGGGCATCAAGAAGAAAAAGTTGGAGAATTATTTTTATTAGATCATCTGTTACGTGAGACCTGGGTGCTTTTAGCCAGCCATCCATGACAAACGTGTTTGCGAAGATCTAGACGATAACAAAAGAGTTTTCTGGAATGATGGTTTCAAAAAGTTATCTGTGTAGGGAAAAAAAAAATCTATAAAATACGTGTGCGTCCATTCACAAAAAGCTCAAACCCTATCTATAATTTGCTGGAGAAATACAAATGTGGTGGTCGATCTTTCCTTTGAACTGAATTGAATATTAGCATTCTAGGCTGACTTTTCCATCCGTGTCCTGCAAAAGATTATACAGGAACCTTCTCCGACTGCGATGCGAGCAAGTCTAATGAACGTCTGTGTTCAGCCTAATAAATGAATGACATTTTATTTTTAAAAAATATGTGTTTTTTTCAAGAGCTTGTGCTGAAGCACTCAGAAATTCTGATTAATCTATCAGAGTTAGCTTTCTAATTAGTGTATGACTGCTATTTTATAGGAAATGCCAGTTGAATATTACGGGTTTTTTCCCCGAGAATGACTCCTGGGCGCCCATAGAAGCTTAATGAGAATGTATGGGACTAAATTGGGGCGGAATTTGCCCCCAAAGAGCCTTTTTCTGAAAGAAAAGGCAAAGAACGTTCTGAGAAGCAATGCTGGATGCTGCTTTAAAATTCAGTTATTGTCCCAGTGATTGACTGCACTAACTGTATCCTGCCAGTAACGGCTGGCTTTTAAAATATATATTTGTGATTAGTTTAATTCATGGAGCCTTTTTCCTCTGGATTGATTTGATGCAATGAACTAGGCAAATAATAAATTTTTCACTGGAATGAATCTGCTTAATCAATTTAGACAATCAGTTTGTTCTTTGCTTAATAACATTTGCAAAAAGAAAACAAAGTCTTTCATTAACCAGGGTGGCCAGACATCCGTAATGAGAGGTGGCATCTAACATCAGGTTACCTCTTGCTGTACCAGCAGAAAACAGGATTAAACATCTGGTGCAGGTACCTGGCTCTGAAATGCCTCTCCTGCTGCTCAATGGGGGGTTTGCCAGGCTTTTTTTTTCCCCCTCTGGCACGAGTCCTGTGTACATCCCTGGACATTTTGCCAGGGCAGGAGTTAACGACAGGTACACGGGTCCAGATCTGAACCTAAAAAACCCTGGAGGCCTCCAGTCTGCTTTTGGTGGGAGCTTAGGAAATAACGCAGAGAGCAAACAGGCTGTCGAGACCCCGGCGTTCGGTAAAGTTCCTTCGTTTGCTTTTTAGAGGAGGAGTTTAACATGGAGTAGCATTAAATAAGCGCCTTCTTACAACGGGCTGCAAAGTAAGAGCGCACCTGAGGAGCCGGGAGGTCACAGCATCTCCGTAGGGGGAAAACAAACGCTACTCAGCGGAGAGCGATCACGCTTGTTCCGCAGTGCAGAGAACGGGTTGGTCTAGTAATTGGAAAGACATTATCTCCTAATGTTTTATTTTCCCTGTGTTCTGGATTTTATGTTGATTTTAATTATACCTCTTAGGAATAATATCTGGTAAACTCATTTTGGCGAATGGCAATGAAAAAGCATTTTCCACCTACGGTAATTACACTTATTTCTTAGTCCCTCGATAAAATAGTTTTACTTAAGCCCCGCTACAAAATTTATAAACTCTTTTTTAAAGAGTCTGCCAGTGGAGTTTCAGATAATAGAAATCTAAAATACTAATCCCAGCATCCCAGATGGATGCTCCAGGAGCACCATAAACTGTTTCCCCCAACAGATTTCCTTTTGCAGCCTCCTCAGGAAAACCCAGCGAGCCAAACCAAAGACATTCAGTATTTCCCCTCGCAGCTCCTATTAATTTCATAACTTAGGGGCTAATCCTTCTGCCTTTGAAATCAGAGGGTGTTTGGGTTTTTTTTTGCCGCGGGGTTTTGCTGCCGAGTTTTGCCCATCCGATCGCTCTCCGGGGCGCGGTGTAAATGCCCGGCTGCCCGGTGATGGGCGTTTTGGGGTGCTGCTCGATATATATTAGAATTTTAATCACCCCTTCTTACTTCCACTGACGCTTTGGCCTCTCTTTATTAAACCAAATGTCCTATTTAATAAACTGAACGCTCCAAAACTTTATTTCGAACAGGTTGCTGTGAAATATTTTAATAGAATCGCCTCTTCTTCCCCATGTCTTCATAGCATTTGGAAGCAGACGCTCAGGACGAGCAGTTGTTTTCACCTGTGGGTGAGGTCTAATGACTGATAAGCTCCTCCTGGGATACCCTCCACCTCTCTCCACCACTGTTGTCTTCTTCAAACCTCTCCCCAAAGCGTGTCCTTCCCCCCAGCGCTTTGCAGGCAGATGTATGTGGATGTACTGGGTAGAAAATAAACAATAAACTGGAAGCAAAGCTCGGGTGCCTGCTGGATGGGGCCGGGGACAACCATCCCAGCTCCTGGCTGACTGCTGTGCCTCCTGCCTTCCCCCGCGCCTCTCGCAGCTCCCAAAAGCACCATGCGGGTTTCTGGGGTTAAAGGTAAGGAGTTTGGGACAATAACCCAACTGGGTGATCTTTTCTTTGCTACTGGAATTTCCTTTAGTTTGATTTTTTTCTTTTTTTTTTTTTTTTCCCCCCTTTCTTTTTATCACCCTGAAAATCCTTAAGGAAAGCTGGGTCAGGAAGCCTGCGTTAATGTTAAGAGTCCAACAGGCTCATCGAGGAAGGTTATAAAAATGGTATAAAAGATGCATAGCAAAAATTAAGGGGAGCCAAAGGCAGCAGCCCAGAGAGGGAAATGAGGGGTCGTCTTCTAGCGTGGGTGTCCCCATCGGGGTGGCTGGGTGAGTGGCTGTGTCACACCCGGCTTGGGGACATCCTGCTCTTTCGCTGGCCCCGGACCTCCTCATAAGCCCCTCGGAGAGCCCCTGCTGCTGGGTGAACGTACACCCATCCTGCTGCTGGGCACCTCCACTGAGGCTTTTTTCCCTTAGCATTGATTAATGCTAAAGACAAAATTCCATCAGTGTCTTTAAATTATTTCACGCAAATTCCCTTTTACAGCCAGATTTTACCCCGCTCTTGAAATCGATGGTGAGTACCTGCAAGCCAGCCTCCTACGCGGGCATGAGCTGGTCAAATCCGCTGCTTTATTTGCCATTTCCGCTGTATGTTGAAAAAGCGAAAAGCAGGGACACAATACATCAGACCCAGCTTCCCTCTTTAACGCCGTATAGGCAGCATTTATGTTTTAGGCTAAACTGGGACCATTGTACGGCTGCAACGCTTGCCCTTTGGCAAGACGGGGCTTTTGTAGTCTGCGAGATCAAGCAATGAAAAAGCACCGCTCCTAATTCTCGCCTGTGAAAAGTCCCCGTCAGCTCACATTGTACCTTCTCCGGTGGAGATAATGCTGGGAAATGATCCAACTTGAACTTTCCCCCCCCGCCACTCCGCCGCCCGGCTTTAAGCTTGTGTTTAAGGGAGTTCGTTTTTTTTAGCCAAAAATTGGCAACGCTGGCAAATGGGAACTCCCCTTCTTTGCTCTTTCTGACGGTGTCGGGGCTGGGCACGCCTGGGGGTTTGGGGGGGAAAGGGGAGGTTTTTCTGTGCCTGTTTCTGGAGCATCCAAAGAGCTTCTCGAAAGCCTGATTTTGACCTTACTGAACCCGGCAAAGGGCTGCTCTTGATTAAAATGGGAGAAAGATCAGCTCCGTTGCTTTTACTGAGCGTTTTATATGGTGATTTCTACTAGCTGGGAAGCTGAAAAGGTGTAAGGTTTATGCGCTGGTCACCAGACATCTGCAACATCTGATGGTGTGAAATAAAATACTGGTCTGAGTACAGTGAATCCTGGTACGATGGATGCTTCATCTGCTCAGCCAAGGTTTTCCAGTAAAGAAAAGTATGATGGGATTTATTTTTTTTCCATCCATCCGTTCAGTCAGTCTTGTCTTGAGCTCTTTCTGCGGTCTTGGGATATTTTTATTTGTGCTTTTAGTAACGGTTTAACTATCAGATGTAAAAAATATATATGAGAGAAAGAAAGCGCAAGAAATCCCTAGCTGCTGCAAATAGATGTCTTCTTAAAAATGAGTCAAACGCCTTTAAAAAACAAAAAAAAGGCAAAAAAAAACCCCAAACCTTCAGCCATTCATTTTGCAACATTTGATTGTTTGGGTATTTAGAAATAAAGGTAAAAAGCAATTGCTAGACAGAATCTAACAGAAAATACGCTCCACTACTGAATTATGTGGTGTTAGAAGAGCAGAATGCAGCAAATCTCCAGCCTATACAAATCAAACTGGTTAAAAAGTGTAAGCCAAGAAATATTTTGTTCCAGTCGGTGGCTTTGAAAGAAATAAATAAGGAATTTTAGGTGTGCTCTGTGATCTAAAGAGATGATATATGCTTTAATTTTAAGGGTAATCTATGCTGTTGGGAAGAACTGTTGTTAGCTGTTACACTGCTTCGGTTTTGCTTGAAAAGGTTATTTCGGAAAATCCATTTCTTGAAATTGACGGAATTATTGTTTGAACTCAGAGCTGAACACAGAGCAGGACTGTCCACGGACAAAATTGAATTCAATTTTGCCGCCGGTCTCTCGTTAAGCGTGAGGAAAGTGTGTCTGTCCCCATCCCGGGGACCCGGCACTTGGTCCGAGTGGAGCTGACCTGGCACTTGGTCCGAGTGGAGCCCACTCGGGCTCGGCTTTAGCGTAGGTTTACTGTGTCTGTGGGCAGAAGAAACGTGCAAATCACGAAGCAAAAGCGCAAACTCTCTCCCGCCTGATCTGTATTAACAGTCCTCGCTGGAAATGCCTAGTTCCCTGCCTCCTCCAGGAACCCCTTCCCAACAGTTCCCGTGTTTAAGCAGCAACGTAACGCTTCTCGGAAGACACTGGAAAAGAGATGGAGCCCTTTGTATGTTAAATATGTGCACAGCTAGTTGTGCACGTATTTTTGGGATGAGCCAGTCGCCTCTGCGAATAAAGACCCGGGCTGCGGGCTTGCCCATTTTGTAGGAGAAATATAAATTCTAGCATCGATAGTTTGCATTGTGGTACTTTGTGGCTGCAATGTTAACCATCTGTTATAGTCTGATATTTTTGTTGTTGTTGTTGTGGGTTGTTGTTTTTCTTTTTTCTTTTTTTTTTTTTGGTGGTGTTTCTTATTTTTGTTTGTTGAAGCGCCCAGAAATCAAATATTAACCTGATTAAGAATTCAGCGTTACATGTAAGGCGGGGAAGAGCTGCAGGTGGTGACAGACAACTGGCTTGTGTTTGATCTGGCAGTTTTCATCTGTGCCACCATTTTATTCCTGCTGTGGGACTGCAGCAAAATGGTGGTTCGCTCGTTCCGTACCTCGGCGATGAATAGAGGGGTGTGAAATCCCGGCTCCTGCGTGCCAGGGACTGCGCTCGCTCCGGAAAAGAGCACGCTGAAAGATGTACCCGCGCTAGTGTGTAACGTACAATAGGATCTCCTACTGGGGAACTCCTGGTACAAGAGCGAGGAAAGAGCTACATTAATTCTTCTCATGGGATGAGGATTTAGGAATTTCATCGTCCAGTGAGTTTTTCCCCACCCCCCCACCCCTTCCCCTGTTTTCTTTGGGTAGGGGAGGGAGATAATCTCCTCGGAGCGTATGTACGGGGATGTCTCGTCGTGATGTCTCTAAGACAGCCAAGGGCCAGGGACGGCTCCACATCTTCAAGCACCCCCAATTATTCCTCCCGTAGGCTCCGGAATGAGTTTTACTTGGGGATTTTTCTTGGAAGAGGCTGGGCACAGAGGGAGCCCTCAGGTTGTGTGGAGCCAGGCTCACCCTGGGGGTACCACTGGGACAGCCCTGGTCCTGGTCCCAGCCGGCTGTGAGAGCAGGGACCCTCTGGAGCTGACTGGGACTCCAGTCTGGGAAACCCTTTCCAAGCAGAGATCACTGCGGTTCTTCTGCTGACCCAGGAGCTTGTCAGCCCTTCCCTGGCCATTCCTGACATGCCCTGAGAAGGTGGCAGCGAGGTTGTGTGTTTCCCTACACTGAAGAGCTGTGCTCAGTCTGATGACAGCAATGTCCATCTGCCAGGGATCTCCCAGGGCTATCTCAAAATCATCAACCAAGGGTCTCTCAAATGACCTCCAGGATGGAAGCAGGGTTCCTTGTTGGTATCTTGTCATCACCTGAAGAGATGATGCTTGGCCAATGCCTGAACCAGCAACTGGCCTCTGGAGACCATGGGAAGTGTCTGGATTGCTTCTAAGAGAAATTATGCCTGACTTGGTTTCCCTAACCTTCTCTTGGGCTATCACCGCCTGAGGCTGAAGGAGCTTGTTTCTGCCCTGGGGTGGGACAAGAGGTGCTGCACGAGGCCCTGTTCTCAGCCAGCCTCCAACATGGAGTGTGTCTGGGTCCACCCAATTAATCTATCTAGATTAATTCTAGATTCTAGAGAATGGGCAACATCTAAGTAGGATTGCCTTGGGGAGACTCTGGAAACCAACAGCTAAAGCTGGCTTTGAGCTACTGGGAACCAAGAAAGGCAAGACATGTGGAAGTGGCATCAGTAGTGCTCGAAACAGAGACCAGGTGTGTTGATGGACTCCTGTTAGACCATCTTTGTGCTGTGCCATGTAGGAGAGGAACACAGGACGTGTGGGGTTTGCTTTTTGACTTTAACTGAGGGACCTGGACAACCCCCCTGTCTCAGCTGGCTGTGTCCCAGCCTCACCGCCAAAGCAAGCAGAGAGGTGGCAAAGGGGAGTTCACGTTGCTTTGGGCTTGTTGGGGAGCTGGGCTGGGCTGTGGGGGTCTCACAGCCTGAAGGACCTTGCTATTTCTGTGGCCAAAAGCTCAAGCTGGTCCTGGCAGTTGCTCCTCTTTGCCAGAAGAGAAATCTTTCTTATGAACGGTTGACATGTGCAGCCTATATGAGTAAGCCCCCATGTAGAGGGAGGACAAGCTAAGGGGTCTCGCAACCATCTCTGGACAAAAAAAGGACCTTCTGGTCCAACTGAAGTGTCTCTTGAGGGAATGCTGAGTCTTGCTGTGACCCGAGACAAATAAAACTCTGTGGGCCAATAGAGCTCAGATCCCACCATGTCCTGCCCAAGCACTTCTGTAGGAGTCGCTGAGAATGTGCTGCATGTGTTCATCCGTACAACAAGCTGGATGGATCGGGGCAGGGATTTGCTGTCTTCTGAGCTTAGGAAGCACCTTGCACAACTCTGGGCTGACTGACATAGTAATTTTTTGGGATTGCTTGTTCGCTGGTAACTTAAGAAGGGATTTTTGTGCTGGGATGAGCTTCAGTAAAGAAACTATTTCAGCAAGGACTACTTTTTTTTTTTTGGCCTCAAGTTTTCTGCATGCTTCAGCCTCACAGTTGTGCCTAAAACTGTTGTGTATCGATAAGAGTTTCCTTCCACCCATAATCTCCTCTCTCCTTCTGTTCCCTGCTGTAAACAAGCCATTAAAAATGTGTTTATGACATCACAGTTGGTGACCATGGAAATGACTTTGATGTTAGAAAGACAAATATAGCATCGTGATTTCACGGCAGGATCAAGGCAGGAGAAGACCCTTGTTCAAATGGCGGGTAATTAACAAAGGTGGTGGAGGGGAAGCTTGAAAAAAAAAAAAAAACCAAATAAAAAAAAAAAAACCACCACAAAGAGCCAACTGAATGAATATGATACATTTTAAAGTTTTCCCCAGTGTAAAAAATAAAATAAATTAAAACAAACAAACAAACAAACCAAACCCTCTTTCAAAAGGAAAATTGCAGTGCTCTGGCTGTACTATTTTAAATAAAAGCCTATAGGGTAAAGAGAGAATTGGGAGGGAAAGCTTTGGAATAAGAATTATACATATGTAAAAAATCCAGCAGGCGTCTTTCAAGCGAGTGTGGTCTATGCTTAAAACAAGCTTGGAGCAGAAGGGCCAAGCTAGGCCAACTTTCCTTCAGTTTACACCAGTAACGAAGTCCTGCAGGCTTCGAGTGCAAATGGAGGGAGCTTGGATCTTTATCTAAAATCCCCATCCTTTGCTGTGTTATACCTCCCAGACTCCTCGAAGGAGCCAGAGGGGCCAAGTCTGGCAGCGAAACAAAAGTCTTTGGCTCCGCATTGTGCTGCGACTCCAGCTCCTCCTCAATCCGTTAGGCCAACGCTGATGGCATGGCTGCATCCATCATTTACACAGCCTGTTGAAAGTAAGCCCTTTTTTTGCATACATTTTATTAAATCATTAGCATTACACACTCCAGAGGTGACGGGAACAAGCCTGCTAGGAAAGGATTGTCAGAACCCTTTCTGGGCTCAGTTTTTGAGCAGTTATTCCAACATATGTAATTATGAATAAAATAGCCTCTGAAAAGACCTCCTTGGATCCAGCGAGAGATGAGAACAATAGGGTAGAGATTAAAAAAGATGGTTCTTCTCAGCTAATTGTTTTTAATAAAATGGCAAAAGTGAAGAAAACACCAGGAAACGATAATTAGGATGATAATGCTTTGTTCTGCAGAAATATGTGCCCTGTTGCCTCTCCTATTACACAGCAACAAAGGGAACGAAGTGGAAGGGAAGAGCAAAGTGGGGATGAATGGGGGTTGTTAAATACCAGACTGGAAAGGTCAATAATCTTGTCTGGAAGGTAAAGCTGATAGAAAAAAGCCCTGCAGCAGGGCTGCTCCCAGCCTGCTCGAAGGGTTGCCCAAGCGCTGGGGCTGGTGGGTCTCCCTGGTTGGCCTGTGCCCTACGTCCTGGCTGGGATCACAGCTTACAAACGCTGCCCGGGATTCCCAGGTGCTGCTGCTGAAGTCCAGGCTTCCTCCCGTGAGAGGAAATCCTTGAGGTTTGGGGGATTTGGATGTTCTTCACGTCCAGCTTCCCGTGCCGCTGAAGGCTCAGCCCGGCAGGTAGAGGAGGAGGCAGCTCCTCCGCCGCGTGTCCTGGGGCTCGGCCTGACTGTATGTGCCCCCTCCGTCCCCCGAAACATTCCCAGTCCCGTTTCCATAGACCTGCCACAACAGCCTATAGCAAATCGCACATAAACCCAAATTAGCCCCTTTCTGGGCTTTGAGTGATGTGGGGACAGGCTTGGCCAGCTGAAGGCTTGCCCAGTGACACTGCGTGACAGTCTTGGGCTACTGTCAGTCTCTCCCCCACTCTATAGGGATTCAGCACGTTGTTTGTGAGGGGGTTTGGTGTGTGATGGACTTCACAGGCCACCAGGAAACAGTTTTGCTTGTGAACCAGGTAATGGCGTTTTGACTTTGCTGGGTTTGCGGGGATTCGGGGCTGGGCGGTGCGGGGCCGCTGCGGCGTGTGTCCGTGCTCTGGTGGCTGCTCTTCACCTTCCGTCAACTCGCTTGTGAATGCAAATGTGCAGATATCAGAAAGAGTTTTTCCAGACCAGTCTTTTGCGGTATTAGCTCTTTTTTTTACCCCTGTGCACTGCTCTTTGGGGTATGAAACCTGAGGCTGGTGTCCCGTTTCTCTTTCCTCCGCTTTGGGATGGCAGCAAATTGCTACGGAGACTAGTGATTCAGGTAGCCCCCCGGGTGCGTTTGCACTCCTCGCCTGTTGGATGAAAGCTGGGGCTGCTGCCTTTATATTGGGCTTCCTAGGGGAGGCTTTTATGCCCCAAAATTAACCCCTTGAATAATCAGAGAATGGTTAGAGTTGGAAGGGACCTTAAAGCCCACCCATTGCCACCCCCTGCCCTGGGCAGGGACACCTCCCACCAGCCCAGGTTGCTCCAAGCCCCGTCCAGCCTGGCCTTGAACCCCTCCAGGGATGGGGCAGCCACAACCATAGGAATTTAATGAGGGTAATATAATTACTCATAGAAATAAGCAACCTGGCCCTGGGATGGGCAAAAGGCGCTGCTGGCCAGTAGCTGCCCTTTGCTTGAGACCGACAGGTTGTGTCTCCCTTTAGGGGACAGCCCGGGTGACATGGGAGCAGGGACACCTCCACCTCTGCTGCGGGGTGGCGAGGGGGGCACAAGGGCATATAAAACCAGAGGGGTTTACATGCAACTATAAAGAAACTTAGTTCTCCTTGGATTAGAGGACTCTGTGGTACCTGGGCAGCGTAAAATTCACAAGGGAGCAAAAGCTGAGTTACTGAAGGGGAAAGGAAAACTTCAGAAATATCCAGGTTTGGGGGTTTTTTTGTTACACTTATGTCCAGTGCCCAACTACCAGTGTGGGGAAGGGAAGCGTTTCCCATCCCACAGCCCCCTCGCTTTATCTCCTCTAGCAAGGCAAGAAAGACCAAATTTTACGTCTATGAAATCAGTAAAGTAGATCAGAAAATAGCATCTTCCCCAGAAGAAGAAAAAATGACTCCTTTCCGTCTCAAGAAGCAAGAAAGATCGTGAAACCGAAACATTTTAAAATACTCCCAGGTTGCATTTAGCAGCTGGCACAGAGCAGCAGGGAAGCGCGAGGTGTAGTTATTGTTTATTTTAGGTACTTTATTATCTTGTTTTGTTTTGTGGGTGTTTGTTTTATTTTTTTCTTGCAGGCTCTGAATAGAAAATGATTCAAATTTGCCTTGTCAGAAAGGGAGAAAATTTATATTGAGAGGTTGCCGAGGCGCGCCTGAGAAGCCAAACTGATCGGGGAGGGGGAAAGTCTCTTCTCCTGCTGGCAAACTTTCTCGACCGAGTCCTGTAAGGGTATGAAACCCCTCGGTCCTCTGCCAGCAAAGTGCTGGTGATTTCAGATATATTGTTCCAACGCATCCGTCGGAGGACGGGCAGAGACCACCAACGCTCTCGCCCCAAACAGCCTTTTTCAAAGGGAAAAATGTTGGTGGATTCTCACCACGGTGATTATAGGGGGATTATTCGAGGATTCTCAGAAGTATCTGAAAACCAATCTTTCTAAGTTATTTCTGAATAGCTATTGAATGGATAATTTCCATACCCATTATCAAAATGATGTGCTGGCGGTGAAATTTAGCTGTATTGTATTTGATCAGTAATTGGGGAAATGTTTTCCGAGGGTTAAAAGTAGTGTCGGCAACAGCTCTGTGTAGGGATTTACAAGGTGTTTAGATACATTTTTATGTATTCAGTTGCTTTATGCTATCCAAACGCTTTGATGGCGTGGAGAAAGCTAACGGGATTTATCCGAGTATTTAAAGACAAACTGCAAGGACTTTTACCTTCTGAGACCCAAGTTCAGAGTTGCGTTGCTGCTGTTCGTTTAAAACAACGTACAGCCTTAAAGTCTCCATCATTCACGACTTTTAGGTCCGGAGAATAGAGCAGGCTGCAAAGAAATCAATGCAAATGCGCTAGAGCAATTACTACAGAAAACATCAACGATAAAAGAGTGAAAACTTTCCTTAGCGGAGATTGTTCCTCTCAGTCCGGGCCAGTAATGATGAAGGTGATGCTGTATCTTTGATTTTTATCTTGGACCACATAAAACGGGAATTTGGTAAAAAATCCCTCACTTTTTCAACTGCAACAAAGAGAAGGCATTACAACTGTGAGAGAGTAAAGAAAAAGAAACCTGGAAGGAAGGGAGGAAGGGAGGAAGGGAGGAAGGGAGGAAGGGAGGAAGGGAGGAAGGGAGGAAGGAAGGAAGGAAGGAAGGAAGGAAGGAAGGAAGGAATGAAGGAAGGAAGGAAAAAAAACCAAACCTAATTTCCAGTTAAAAGTGAACTGAAAAGGAGAGCTGCCATTTAACCCTGGTTTTGATTTCGGTAAGGTGACAAGCACACAGTGGGTACGAGCCCGTTGAAGCCGAGACAGGCAGCGCATCCTCCTCAGCTTTAAAAACGTGCCTGTCTTGTCGCGGGTAGCTGGGGTCGCAAGTAATTTTCTGGAATTATATCTCCCCCGTGAGGTGCTGGCAAAGGGCCAGAGCTGAGCCGCTTCAGGAGCGAGGAGGGCAATAAATAAAAAACCCAACGCATCCATCACAGCACAGAGATACCTTCGTGTTCCCAGCGGAAGCGAAACGTCTCTCCTTTAGCCCCTGCGTGGCTGGTGGATGTTGGTACGCTGCTCTTCCCCGCTGCCTTCCGGATCCAAAGCTGCTGGTTCATACCGGTGTCTAAAGCCGTAACGTGTCCCTGGGTGGATGGAAGATCAAGGTGGCCGGGAAGGTCTGGGCACCCCACGGTCCCCACCTGGGGCATCTCTACAGCTCTAAAAACATCAAAGGAAAGAGCCGTTTCTTAGACTAATATTTAAATATTCCAAATTGTCACTACCTGCCGACAAAATAACCCCTCTGATTGTTAAATCTGACAAATATTTAAGTGATGTTTGATTTCAGGGCGGTCTATCTGTCCTGGTGTCCCTGCAAGCTCCGGGTGGCTGAGCCCCCCCAGATGTTATGACGTTCTCAGCATCCTCCGAAGACCCGAGTCCTTTCGCAGCTGGAGGGGACGATGCACCAGGAGACTAAGGGTCTTGCCTGAGGCCAGAAAGTCGGTAGCTGAGGAAGGAACTGGAGCCTGGTGGCTCAATTCTTGGTCTGGCAAGTTGGGTCCCGGACTGTCCTTCTCCTTTAAGCAAGGAGACAATTTGGTCTACTTAGAAATAACCAAATAAAAAGGGAGAAACATGTTATTTTAATATTCCTTGATATAATACAAAGCACCTGGAGCCAATGTAAGCAATGAAGTCAGATATTACAGATAAATGAAAGCTTACCTAATTTACTAGATAATAGATAACCAAACTAGATAATAACTAGATAATAGAAAACCAAACTTTGCATTAACTGGATAGGGAACCAAAAAAAAGCTTCAGGCTGATATCAACGGTGTATTATTGCATATTTGAGGTGAATTCCCTTAGATTCAAAACACTGTATCTGCGGAGCGTTCGTCCTCTTGTTTTAAGGTGTATTTAGTGATGACATTTCTTGTAACAAACGCCACCGGTTTGATCTCGAGCGGCTCGCTCTCGTCCTGCCCCACTTGCTTTCACCCAGCGGCTGGTGGTCCTCGCAGACATCCCCACGCCAGGGCTGTGCGGATCTGGCTCCAGCAGGAAAAAAAAAAGAATTGGATAGGAGAGGGGAAAAACAACCAAAAAAAAAAAAACCAAACAGGCAACCCATCCATCTTGGATGCCTTGAAACGTGTATAAGCTGAGGGGAGCTGCCAAGGGGAAGCCATTTCCATACGCTCTCCTTGTCAGAAGAGCAAGCAGGCTGAAAAAGTTGGATGTGCGCAGTAAGTGGAAGCTGACCCGGGCGGCCTTGATTTACATAGCGCACACTTGGGACCTGCTCATTACCACAACATCCCCCTAATCATCACCTCCGCACGATGGGCACATGGATGCGAATATGCCCCGGGATCCCCAGCGCTTCATTTTCCGAGCAGCGCCCAGCCTTTTGCAGTTATTGTGATATGACAGATGCACCTATCATTGAAAGCAGGTCTTGCATGGCATTACACAATGTAAATCAATAATGTGAAAATACAGCCGTTAACACAATGTACAGTTTTGCCTATTACTACAATGCCCTGCTTGTTCCAAAGGAAAAGCAATTTTATGCTCCACTGAAGCATGGTTTGCTTAGCCTTCAACTAGCGGCAAATGCCAGATACTGCAAAATGTTACTGTTACGCAAGCAGTGTCCTGGATTTATTTATACGTACCCATGCAAAGACTAATTTCAGCAAGGACTAGGACTGGAGTCCCGCTGAATACGGGGCTGAACTGCTCTGACCCCGCGTTTCCAGCTCTGCTGCCTCTTCTCGGCACCCAGGTCCTGCCCGGCCCCGTGCAGCTCAGTGTGGCTGCCCGTGTTTTGAGTTGGGATGAAATTCCCCCAGGTCTTAAGGTGTCCTAGCACCCAGTGGCACCTCTCGATCGAAAACTCACACCAAGGTGACTGCCTGCTGTGGGCATGCCCCTTGTATAAGGGTACTAGGTGCCTGGCTCGCACACTGCTCCTGTTGCCTTCCCCTTCTCTCCACCCATCTCCATCATACTCCTTTCCTTGGATATGAGGCGTGGTTGTCTCCCTGCGTGGCAAGAAAGTCAGCACTTCTTGGGCATTTCTCATCTTTGTTGGCTGAGAGCATCTCTCCTATGAGGACAGGCTGAGAGAGTTGGAAAGGTTCAGCCTGGAGAAGGCTCCGGGGAGACCTTCGAGCCCCTTCCAGTCCCTAAAGGGGCTCCAGGAAAGCTGGGGAGGGACTCTGGATCAGGGAGGGGAGCCATGGGACGAGGGGGAATGGTTTTAAACTGAAAGAGGGGATATTAGGAAGAAATTCTTGGCTGTGAGGGCGATGAGCCCCTGGCCCAGGTTGCCCAGAGAAGCTCTGGCTGCCCCATCCCTGGAGGGGTTCAAGGCCAGGCTGGACGGGGCTTGGAGCGACCTGGGCTGGTGGGAGGTGTCCCTGCCCAGGGCAGGGGGGTGGAACTAGACAATCTTTAATGTTCCTTCCAACCTGAACCATTCTCTGATTCTAGGTATGAATACCATATCATGAAGCCTCTGGATTCATAATTATCAATATGGGCCTTATCAACTACTCCTGCCATTTTCAAGTCTGGTAGAAGTTTGTTCCTTTTAGCTGACAATGCAAAAGGAAGAGCTTTAAGGGCAAGGTGAGAGGTCTGCTGAGGTTGCTTGGGTAGCAGGAAAGAGGTACAATATCGCTGTGTAAAGGTAATCCCTCCTGACCCTCTCTGAAGTTGCTCAATGTTCACTTCCGAGCACGGAAACCTTGCTGTGTTTAACCAAAACAAAGACATGAGAACCAAAGATACCAGAAAAACATGTTGTTGAGGTGGAAAAGCCGCCATTCTTGAGCTTATCAGCTCAGGGTAAGGGGGCTCAAAAGGACACTACCACTTAGACTTTATCTCTGCAGCCATCCTCAAGCACGAGGACATGGGATGTTGATTTTCCCATCGTGCTGGAGCGCGGCCGGGACGTGGCTGCAGCTCACACCACACCCTCCACGTTTTCCGGCAGAATTGGTTTTCGCTGGGAAAAAGGCAAATTAGCCAGAGACAGGCAGTTTAGCAGAAACAGATTAATTACCCTAAGAGCGTGGACAGCAAAATATGGAAAATGAAAATGGGTAGGAACCCCCGTGGGCTCATGTTTTACCAGCTCTCTGTGCTCTAAGTCTCCTCTGTGGAAGCAGTTGGGTAGCCTTGGGAGAAACTTTTTTTTACTTGTGTTCATTTTGGGGCAATTTCTGGATCTTGACTTGTCCCCGCGTTGGAGGGAGAGCGCCTTTCCGGATGTTAAGTTATTGCACGGAATAGAAATTCTGGCGTTGCTCAATTCTGTCTTCTGCCCGTACAGTGAAGCCGGGAATCGATTAAAAGCTCCTGCCCGTTGCGTTGGCATCTAGCCACTGCAGGTATGCTTCTTAATGAGAGCTTAATTAGGAATTGGGACTTTTGCTGGTGATGAAAGGACGCAGGTAGCGACTTCATTCAGTATAACCATGGCCGGGATGCCACATGCCCGTGCTGCGGGCAGAGGGGCCGGGGCACGGCACGGCCGTCCTGTGTGGGGGCAAAGGCACAGCCCCCTTCCTCCTCCCAGCAGCACCGCATGGGAATAGCTTGAAAATTAGGGTTTTTTTTTTTCCATCTGGGGACCTCCTTGGAGAGCGATACACTGCCGGGCAGCCTGGCCCGACCTGCTCAAAGGGTGTGTGGCAAACACAAGAGGGTTTCATCCAGGAGAAACCAAGCGTTGGGGTTCATCCCTGGGGTCTTCTAAACCTTGGCCTTTTTCTCATTTGTTCTGATGTCAGTTTGAAACGCAAATGCAGCCTTAAAATGGGAAGTGGGAGCATTTTGCTTTTGAAATGTCCGCGTAAAATATTTCTGTTTTGTTAAAATATACCTTTTTTTTTTTTTTTTCTCTAGAAACACTAGCCATGTTTGGCCCGAATTCAGGAGTGTGTTGGTGCCTGTTCCCCTCCCTTTGCCATTGAGCTTATTGTTTGTCTGGGGGGAAAAAAATGCCCTTTCTGTTGTGCCTTTTCGGTCCAGGCCGTGGTGCGGTACCTCGATGCCGCTCACGAGCCACGGCTTTGCTTACGGAGGGCAGAGGGAAACCTTCTTCCCCCAAGGCTGCAGGTGCCCCTCCACACCTGGGCGCTTTTGGTCACGTAGGAGGAAGAAAACAATCCCATCCGTTTTAATATTTCTATTATAATTAATATTTCTATATATTAATTTTGATTTTTCCTCTTTTGTCTCCTTTGTTGCGTTTATTTCAAGGGATTTCTGTCACCTCCCTTCTACGCTTCCATATGCCCGAAAAATTTCTGTCAGGAGTGATTGTGCATGACTTGAGGAAAGTGCAATTTTTAAGACTTGAATTCACTTTAAAATCCCCGCTGCTTTCTACTCTTCTTTTTCTTTTTGCCCCCTCCAAATTAGCGCATCTCCGCACTGAAGCTTCCCCATCTGACAATGCTGTGTATGTTATTGCTGCCACAAGACCTTTCCACCGCCGGGTTTTCTCTCTCTTCCGTTTCTTGCTATGAATACACCATTTGCAGGGAATTGCCGTGTGCTGAATATTTGCATCACGGCCCGGGATGCTTCGAATAAGAAGACTTCAGGGAGCTGAAAGAGACTTGGGGCCAGTCCAAAATACTCCAGAGAAAATTGCCCTGAGCCGAAGAAAAATATTTCCAAACATGATTATTTCCACCCTGGCAATTCTCTTTAAATATATTATCGCGACAGACAGACAGACACATACGTTTGATATTAGCATGTAGCTTCTGCTGTCACCCCCAGACAGGCTGCGTGGCTGGAATGATGATGTTTCTGTCCTGACTTTGGGGAGTTTCACATATTAGACAGTACTAAAAGAATTTTTAATTGGGCTCCTTTTACTTTTTTCTTTCTTTTCTTTTTTTTTTTTTTTTTTTTTTTTTTTATCAGAAATGAGACAATGCGCCCGAACCCCTGTGGTTACTGTAGTCTCCATCAGCTGCCAAATAATATTATAGGAGTTGTGATTGGATTAATGAAAAGCTTGTAACAAAATTATGGTTGTGAGGAAATTATCCTATTGGGGGCTTTAATTTAAACTGGTGGGACAAAATTAGTTCTAAATTAAAGAAAACAACTAATTGTCTAGATATCGCTGGGTTGATAAATGCACCAGTAGGATCCCACTCCCCGGGTGTCACTCTGCTGTTTATAGGGTTTTCGAGGGAAAATGCACTTGGCAAACTTGTTCCACTCCCTTTTTGCTTTTTCCATGGGTGTTGTGGGTTGGCCCCGCTCCTGAAGGCACCAAGCCCTTGGAGGTCCTGGAGGAAATCACAGAATCCGGACTGACAGGGGTTGGAAGGGACCTCTGGAGATGATCCAGTCCAACCCCCTGCCAGAGCAGGGTCACCCAGAGCAGGTGGCACAGGAACGCGTCCAGGCGGGTTTGGAATGTCTCCAGAGACGGAGACTCCACCACCTCTCTGGGCAGCCTGTGCCAGGGCTCTGCCACCCTCACAGCAAAGAAGTTCCTCCTTATGTTGAGGTGGAACTTCCCATGGTCAAGTTTGTGCCTGTTACCCCTTGTCCTGTCCCCGGGCACCACTGAAAAGAACCTGGCCCCATCCTCCTGATGCCCCCACTTTTGGTATTTATAAGCATTGATAAGGTCCCCCCTCAGTCGTCTTTTTTCCAGACTGAAGAGCCCCAAATCCCTCAGCCTTTCTCCATCAGAGAGGTGTTCCAGTCCCAGAGGGGGTGGTTTGGGACAGCCTAGGGGTTCCTGGTGCTTCCTTAGGGACCCAACCCCTCAGCTGGGGTGATCCAGGACCCATGTGGGCTTCCACCACTGGGACATTCAGACAAGGCGAGGACTCATCCCTACCACCCCTCATGTCCCATCCAGTGCTTCTCGTCAGTGCTTGCGATGGAGCGGTCTAAGCCATGTTCTCCATTAGCTTCTGATTCCTGCCCCACACCATGGTTTTGGGAACTGCCCCCTTCCCTCGGTGTTGTCCTTCTGCCAGTTGCCCCAGCGAAGAGGGACCCCCAGCCCACCGCCCTAGCTGAGAGTGTTCCCTTTTCAGGGCAGAAATGGGTATTCCAAGCCTTGCGAGTCCTCAGCGTGGGGGAGAGGACAGTTCGTGACACCATTCTAAAGAAAAAAAGCTTTTTTCTTCTGCTGGAGTCAAAAAACAGCCACAGATCTGTAAATGCAGATCTGTGCCTCATGCTGGGGAAGGGCTGTATTCTCAGGTAACAGTTTTGTCCGTATTCCATTCAGGAGCAAAGCTCATTTTTCTCTATAGCTGGGAAACCCTGAGTTTGCCGTTTAATGACGGCAGAGGTGCTGGAGGCAGCGGAGCCCGTGGGACACCACGGGAGAGCCGGGCGTGGGTTTCATCCCACTTTGTCCTGCTGATCCAGATCTGGTTAAGAAGGTTTTGTGGGCCACGGCGTTCACCTGCTGTTGGCAGCTCCCAGGTGTTGGGAAGTGCGAAGTGGGATGTGGTCGGTATTTGGGGCACCAGTTGCATCCCATCAGGAAAATCCCCAAAAGGAGGGGAGTGCCATCGGGGCTGACCTTCTCCCCGATGCAGGTGGCCTGAGCCAGGACTCCCAGTGCCACCGAAGGGTGTCGATAAGCAAACATTAATGCCCTCATACTTGGGGGCCGGTTAGACTGAATTTTCCCTCTGTTTGTGAGGCCCCATTAGATCCCAGTGGTTTGCTGGTGGCTTAGGCTGCGTTTGCCGGGTCGGTCGTCCAAGAAAAAAAAGCTCAGTTTCCTTCAGAAGTTTTTCCTCTCCTTTAGGAAACCGTTTCTGTTGCTTGCCTCTGTCGCTGGCCCTCAAGTGGTAAATCCCAGGCAAATAAATCTGTATTTAAAGCAATAAATTCAGTGCCTTTCCTCCGAGGCTTTATTTTCTCATTTAGTGACCTCTTGTTCCCCATGTCTTTGACACTTCTCCGATGTGCATTAAGCAAATATGCAATCATCCTTTCATTCTCTATCTTTGCTTTCATTATGATTTTTTACACTTCATTACATTTCCCTCTATAATTGCAACTCTTTGTTGTCCCAAAGTTTTATGGCTCTTTCCTCTCTTCTCTCACTTCTTGTGTTTCTTTGTTATTCACGTTAGCTTTTCTTGACACTGTGTTCCTAGTACATTTTCTAGATGTCAAGCAAACTCTTAGGCCTAAACTCATTTATCTTTGAACACTTTCCATTTCCACTTCAGTGCTCTACCCCAATGAATTCCATCCAGAACTTCCTTTTCTTCTAAAATTGGCTGTGCTGCTTTTATTCAGCGTTCTTCCCTTTTTAGGCCTAATTATAAATCCGATTGTTCGGTCCTGAATGCTTCCACGAGCTCCATTCATTTCCGAGCGCGGTTCTGCCATAACTGCCGGGGGAAGTTGCGTGACTGCCCTTTCAAAATCCTAATATGATCTAGATGAGAGAGAGAGATGTTATTTCTAACTTAAATTAAACGCTAGCGCGAGATCAGGCTGTTAAGTCCCTCCGCTCTGCTCTCCCGTGGCTGCGTTTACCTGCCCGGGGAAGTTGGGAGGAGATGGAGGATGCTCCATGGTGGGTTCCTGGGGTTTTCCCAGCGGAGCTGCCGGGAGAAGAGCCGATGGGCACTGCCGTGCCCCCCGCTGGCATCACGTGCGGGGAGCTGTTGAAATCCCACTGCTCTGGCAAAAGGAGCTCAAAGTGGCAAACGGCCGATTCCCACCAACACACACCACCACTTTCCGTAGGAATTTTCACCGGCTGCTTGAATAACTGCGTGTTAATTCGTGAGAAGAAAGCGTTGCCCTTCCCGCCTTCATTTGGGGCATCTCTGGGATAAGCGGCCGAGGGGAAACGCTCGGGGTTTTGCCGCAGCTCTCCACCTGGGGATTGCCGAGCGCTTTGGGCTGAATTTTGGCTCTGCAGCTGGGCAAGGGCTGGTACCAGGTAGCCTGGGGCTGCTGAGGAAAACCCACCCGCAGTTTGTGAAGCTCACCCTGCTCCCAAGCTTTAGGTGGACCTCAACGGTTCAATCTCAAGGCCAATCATGCCCATCACTCCACAACCAAACGCCTAATTCTAGTCCGGAGTCTTGGAGTTGGACTTCTGGGGCAACTAAATGAGATGATGGGTTTGATGTACCCCCAGATGCACCTGGCAGTGTTTGCCTTTAGGTCTGTTCAGGTGTTTAGGCTGCTTCAGTAGCTTCGTCTGGGTTGATAGTCCCTGGGAAGGGGACACACAGGGCTGGGAGCACCATCTGAAATAGAGAACAAATAGGAAGATGATGCTCTTCCTGTGGAAATGTTGGCAGGGTTTGCTAAGCTTTAAAACAGGCAAGGCAGCACTCTTCTTTCTCCTCCAAAATTGCCCTTGGAGGGAGATGGTGACAAAGAGAATCGCTCTTGTCTACTTACTTACTGATTTAACCTGATTTATTCCTGTTGTTCGAGCATCTGAAAAAAAAAAAAAAAAAAAAGAGAGTAATGTAATGAAAAGGTTCATCCTTTGCTCCGAGCCAAGGAGGAGAATGTCAGCGACTTTGCAGACCTGGGGCACTCCGCCATCCCCAGCTAGCGCGGGGGCTGCTCTGCTCTCTAGGCATCGCTTTCTCTGGAAAGGCCGAGAAAAAGCGACCACGGCTTCCCGGCCTGCCTCCTTGTGACCTTTCAGACTGGTGCTCGAGCAGTGTCAGCACGCCCAGATGGTGTACGGAGGTGGTCCCGTCGGAACGTGAGCAATAGCGGTGCACCCCGGAGTGTATATCGAGGTACGGCGGTGCAGGGTGCGCCAAGCACGTCATGGAGCATCAGTCATTTTGGGTCCTGTCTGTGGAGTGGGATCGCTGGCGGGGCTGCAGGCAGATAAACTGTTTGGGTTCTACTTCCCACCTGTAAAGCGGAGTGGGTATTGCTGGCTGGGTAGTATGTATGGTGACCCTGCTGTATGATACTTAACTCTGCCGAAGGCTTTAAGCGGCCTCATGGGTTGCTTTGTGTTCAGCTCAGTGCTCCCAAGGAGGACTTGCCCTTGTCCAGCTTTGCTGGTGTAGAGCAGATGTGTCCTGGTTGGAGAAGGAACGGACCAGGATGCACAAATGACCACATCAGGGGTTGCCACGTGTAGCCGTGGGTGGGTGCCACGTAGTATACGGTAATGAAGAGCTGAGGAACAAAGCTCCTTTGGCCTCAGAACGCCATCACCTTCCTCATGGTTCGTTCCATCGGGCTCCTGCTCTTTGCTGGGACAGTGGAAGAGGGGTTCAGACTCCCCAGGTGCCAAACGAACTCTTACAGATTACCTGACCTTAGAGGCTGAGCCCTTTCGAAATCTGTACGTTGATTTGTTAAAAGTTTGGGGAGTTTTTTAAGAACTCCCTTAGCTGAAGCCACTTGGAACGGCGGCCTTCACCATGAACCGATGGGTTATGAGGTGACAACTGCCCCCAGGGAGGGCAGGGCATGGCTGGGGTATTTAGCGTGTGTCTGGAGTTTTTATCCTAGTTTGCGGAACCATTCGTTTTTTGAAGCTTTAACACATCCGTGTGCGTGGTCAGGGTATTTCCTCTCCTCTTAAAATATCTGACAGAGGGAGACAGACCTCTTGCAGCAGCTTCTCTGTATCAGACCAGTCACAGGAGATGACCTGGAAAAAACCAGCTATCACACACCCTATCATGTAAATAAATACATCTTGCAATTTTTCTAAGCATCCACAGTCGGCTGTATATGCCGGATGGATATGACTGCATTATTATAGTCTGTCATTTCAGCATGAATTCCGACACTATTTTAAGTGAGTACTATTTAATAGGCTGGAAGAAGCCTTTGGAGCTGTTATTATCTCTCATGTAAACGCACGTTAAAGCAATTTGAAGAGGCATATCATCTTCCTGACGGACTGTATCGCTCCTGTGGAAAGGCTGGGGGGTTTGTACCCTGCCGCGCCGCAGCTACCCACCCCCTGGGATGGCAAACGGGAGGAGCGCGGACCCCCGGGATGGCAGACGGAGGGATGTCGGGCTGCTGCAAGGACCGGCCAAGCTGCTGCCGGGGCTACGGCCACGTGCCTAAGGATGCTTTGCTTGGGATGACCCAGGTAAATAAGTTTAACCCAAACTTTAGAGGTGATTTCAGAAAGTTCTGCGTGGCCCGCCTGTGTATCGGTGCTTGGTGGCAGCACGATGGCTGCCTGCGGGTTGCAGGTATGTTGGGAACCGGGATCCCGCTGCGGAGGGAAAAGTTTTCAAGGTCCAAAGAGCAACCTCTGGGAAACCGCTGGCTTTGGAGGGCTGGGAGCCATGGGGAGGGACCTCGTGGCTTCACTGTTAATTAACAGACAGCAGAGAGCCGGGGATAGCGAGCGGGGAGGAGGGATAAAATCCCGCGCAGCACAAAAAGCTGCTTGGCGGGGCTGCTGCTGTGAGAGACGTGAGTGGCAGGGGAAAACAGGGTCTTCCGATTACGGCATTGAAATTGCTGTAAGAGTACGTTCCATCGGTGCTTGTTCTCCATCCCAGTCCCAGCCTGGAATAGCTGCACCGTGCCCGGCTCTGGCCTCAGCCGGCGGGCCAGCCTCGGAAGCAGGCAGCATCCCCGGCTGCCTCGCGATAGCGCTATTTTTTTCATTCGCCTCAATAAAAATCTGTGATTTATTAAGTGCTTGTCATGTTTTGATACGTGGATCAGGAACTGATCAATAGCCAGCCAAATTTAATAAAAAGGAGCTCTATTCTTGGGAAATGAGCTTGTTACCATGCCAACTATCGATCTTTCCTGACAGGCTGCTGTAAGTCGCAAAATGGGGTCCTGATGGGCAGGTCGGTCTCCCTGCCTGCCTGCCTGCCTGCCGGGAACGACGCCGACTGCAGCACCGCATTTAAAGGACTTTGGAGACAACCCTGTTTTTTAATACCGCTTCTATGTAATTCTTTGGCAGAGGCTCTAGCTCGCCTGGAGCTGGCGGAAATCATCCAAAGGCTTTGTTTTTCTCCCTGGCTCGAAGGTGGTGGAAATAGAAGGCAGTGGGGAGCAGAGCTCTGGTACCGCACCGGAGCCTCCCGGGATGAGGCGGGATGGAGCCCGACGCTAGCCCACGTGGCCACCTCGCCGGTGCAGGTCGTGATGGCCATCGGCTGGTCCCTGCCTGACACCGACACCCCGGCATCTTTCCTTGCCTTGTTCATAACCTAAGATGTTCATGACCCAGATGGTGTTCAAGGGCCTTGCCCTCACCATGTTCGTGACCTCGCCATGTTCATGACCCAGATGGTGTTCAAGGGCACCAAACCGATCCCCCGTCAGGTGGATTTCTCCAGCTGACCATGGTAAGCAGGAGACATTTGCATCCCGAGGAAGAGAGATGCTCCAACAAGGTCGCAGGGTCACTCTGCTCATCCAAAGTCCCTAAATTTGAAGTGTGGGCATTGCAGCCGCTCTCTGGCATGGGTGGCACTGGAAGATTTGGGACCAAAGGCTGAATATAGACAAGGAGGAAGGGGTTCGTCAAACGCAAATAAGACATCCCCAAGGTTTTGATTTGCCTGATCTCTTTGCAATGTTCCTAGAATTTTATTCGCACTTTATTCTCCTTTTATTTCTCCGACAGAGGGTGGGCAGGGCTTTCTGCTGCCAGGGGACCGGGCTGTTCCTTACCTGTGGCAGCCTGGCACAAAGAGGGAGCGTTTTTCCAAGTACAAAACACACTGTGAGTTTTGGCCCCATCGTTCTCCTTCAAGGCTTGGTCCAAAACACACCGGGATCAGCAGAGACAGATTTCAGCAGGCTCTGGCCCTCTTCCAGTCCAAACCATTTAAATACGGTGGTCCACATCCTTCTGCAGGACAGCCCCATAGGTCGGTGCTTGAGGGATTAAGAATGGATTGCGAGTGGTACTTGGGGCAGCAAAAGCT